>JACSVZ010000001.1:109773110-112273110 GCA_014706295.1 Lycocorax pyrrhopterus obiensis | reverse complement strand
CCTCTTTATATCAAACAAAGAACAAAACACCCTACATCAATACTATCCTTTTCATGCAAGCTAAAGAAAGTGGCTGGGATGATCAAAGGTCTTCTACCACTTGGAAAGAAATTACTTCTGCTGTAGATACTGGATCCATGACAGTACAAGTCCACAAGTGGGTGTACTCAAAAAAAGATAACTGTGACCAAGATTTTTCCCCTTACCTTCTCTCTAGAAAAAGATTCAACATGAAAAACCGAACTGCAGAGCAGCAAAGTACTTTCTTAACTTTAATTTTTCATCCTTGGCCTATTAGATAGCATGAAATAACACTGGAAAGAGATTAAAAGGAATACAGATGATGGCTTGGCAAAAAAACAAAACAAAACAAAAAACTGAAGAAACCTCAGAAATCAAAAGAACCAAAATGAAAATCAATCTGGAATTTTCTATAGGAAAGCTGACTGAGCCAAACTCCTCATTGTAAAAGCTTCTCTTAGCTCTCTTAGTAACATTTGGTTGCCTTGTATATAAAATTTAGTCTGTTCCTCTTGCATCAAAGACAGATTAAAGCAAAAGTTTCCATCTGCAAATACCTTAAGATCTTCTTTGCAATTTAATCTATCAGTTCAGGTGAGGTTGGTATCACTTCCTCCCTTAACAGAATGGTCATCTGCCTGTAATCTTCTAGGTAAATTTTGAAGCTTAGAATATAAAGTTTTTAATCTTTCTGATTGTATTTGTAGTGATAGATTGCACACTATTACTGTATGTGCACTCTCTGTTTTGCATGTATTTCATCAGCCTTTACAAGCTTTATCAACATTTAAGACAAGTAAGCATCATTCTCTTCTTGGTTCTGAGTTTTGAATACAGTGACAGGTTTACCGAGCTGTCTTCCCCAAAGACAAAAAAAACCAAAACCAGACAACATCCAGGTGACAGAATAACTCAGATGTTCTGAGCAGCTCAAGGGAGAAGCTTCCACTTCACCACTGACTGCAACAGGAGTGCAGGACGTGGCGTTCTTGGTGGAAATGAGCTTCTGCAAATACAGTTTTGTTTCTTGCCTAAGCTACCCTTACAAATAATGTAAAACTTGGAAGACTGTGTAGAATCAAGGATGTTTCACAACAAAAGGAGGAAAGTGGAAAACATCCCCCCCCTCAACATAAGAATTATATTGTCAAAGCAAAGATCAGACTCTGATTTATGGATGCCAAGCTGAAAAGCTTGCACTGCTTCTGCAGCTGGCATGGGATGTACCGGAAGATCACTCAGCCTGATTTCTACCTCGTGAAAGCCATCACAGAACAGGCAAATAAAATGTTAACTCTTAAAACATTAACACTTTAAACTGAAGCAAGACTCCTGCATTTACAAGAACAAACAAATATTAAGTATCTGCAATAATATACCACATAAGCAAGCATATTTAGGTGTGTATTTCACCTCAGACCTCTTTTGCAACGCTGTTTTGTTACACTTTGTGAAACCGAAGCCTAGTGAAACTGAGCTGCTACAAAAAGATGTACTATTTAATCCTTAAAGTTTGTCCTTCACACAAATTCAGAAATATTGTAATAACACAAGTTGGCAAGAAACATTACTATTAATTTTCATTTTTAAGTAGCTGCTGCTTCATATATCACTAAACCCCTCACCTCATGCATCCCTTTCATTCCTTTTCACCTTGACCATCAAAGCAGCTACAGCTAGCTAGAAACAAAAATTTTATAGGTGACTATACATTATTTATGTGGCTAAATAATTCATCTGTAATCTGCTTAAAATAATTAGGAAAAAGAACACAAGACTTATTCTGTATTATTATAATCACCAAACTATAAATATTTGTAAACCATCAATGCTTTATGCAGTTGCATTCAGAAAAAGAAGGATAACTTCCACCAGAAAAAAGGTACTTTGTACAAAAGGGGTCTCATACCCAGGCACTTTATTCTCTGAGCTGATAGGAAAGGCCTTCAGCTTTATGCTTACCTTTTGGTAAGGAGCTCAGCTCAGAACATTTCCTGTGGAGAGTTTCACCTTTTATCACCTCTATATCACCTTTTATCTTTTTGCATTGCTATGGAACAAATAAAATCTACTCTTCCCAACATCCAAATAAGGAGCACAGGAAAGTTAGCAGTCAGTACCTCCTTTGGACAGTAGTTGTGAAAGACTGCCTCTAGAATTCTCCTCTCCAAATGAGCATTTTTGAAACAGCTAAAAGTTTTTTTTTAAAAGTCTACATTAATATATATACAAATAATACAGCTATTTTTATTATTCAAGGTGTTTCGGCTTTTTTATTACAAGTTTTCCTTTGAAAGTGAGATCCTACAAAATGTAGGCAGCCAACTTACTTCAGTTTAAAATGGAGTTTCAGAAGTAAAAGATAAGGCTCAGAAAATGTCAATTTTTTCCGTAAGCAGGAATAGATGATGAGACTTCGGGACAAAAGCAGTATTGATCATCTGTTTCCCAGATATGCACAGTTAAATACTGGACAAGCTGAATGCTGAAACATCCTGCATGGAGTTGGAAATAGAGGAGATGCAAGGTACGCAAACATGTACATACAAAAGGAGCTCTGGATAGGAAGGTCCATAAGGCACATAATTTTACGAGGCATTTTGTGTGTTTTCCAAAGTAGAGTCCATTGCAATAAGTTTCTAAAATTCTTTTATTCTAAACTGTGGATGGGAGATATAGAGTTCAAGATTCTAAACTCAAAATCAGCGGAAAAACAGGCATAAAATCCTTACCTATACGCCTTTTTTACAAATTCTGAAAACATCAGCTTAATCAAAAAGAAAAGCAAATGAAGTGCTGATGGCTATTTTTTTCCCAAGTATATCCATTCACAGCCCGTCCAGTTGTACAGTAACATGGTTTTAATTAATCTCCATCAACAAGATTAGTCTACCTGTGCTCCTGTCTATGTGAAATGAATATAAATATTACAATATCACCTATGCATTTAAATCACAGAGCTCATCAACTTCTGCTTGCAAGGTGAAAGATAAAAGCTACAGAAGGTCCTTCCCAGCCTCTGTCACTAATGATAAACAGCATTAACTGCTTCTGCAGACACTAATGCTGCTATCTTGGGAACACAGGCAGCCACCATGAGAACTTTACAGCTTCACTAATCATACTCTTGTTTGTCACAGAACACCAAATAAAATCTCAATGAGAAAAGGCAATAAATATTAACAGCTATGAACAAAAGAAGGTCACATTAATATGTAGATCTTTAAATACAGGATGCTTTCTTCATTAACTAAATAACTTGTTCATTATTATAGAGTGTCAAGGGGGCGTAAGGGAGAAAAATTCCCTGATTGAGAGGTTTAATATATTATGTACTCAACATTTAATATTTACAGAATAGGGATTTTTGCTTGCTCTGTTTTTAGTTCAAGGTTGAAAGAAGTTTATATCACCTATTTTACAACCTATGTATGTCATTCAGCTTTTTGCTTTACCCAGAAACTGGTGGGTAAAGCTTGGTTTTGGTCTGCATTTACCCCTATTTCTTTTTCTTTTTTCCTTCACTTTCCTCTCCTAAGGTTTTGTTTGTTTGGGTTTTTTTTTTAATTTTTTTCTCTAGGTTGAGGGCACATGTGGATACCCTCCTGCTTCTTTTTGATCCCAGAGCCACAGTAACGGCTTCCATTTTTTTTTCCTCAAGAACTAGGTCAAATTATCCCTGCCATAAACTGCCAAATACTCCTTTAAAACCATAGTATTAGGTAGACCTGAGCTACCACCAGTGTTTCAGTGTCTATGTGGACACATGCTTGGGCCTTACAATTCATCTATATCAACAATACTTTTATTACACAAATGCTTGGCAAACGATTAGCAAGAAAAAAAAGAACTGAGCACATCAGAACTCCACTCTCTTGCGTAATGCTATACCTAATCTAAATATAGTTTTTACCCCCAAGTAAACTGCATTTTTTACCTTTAGCTGCCCTAAGCCCTTGCCTATACTTTGACAAGCTGTTCTCACCTTCCCTTCACTCAACAGCCCTCTCTGTACCAAAGCCTGGGCTACAACTCCTTGCAATGCCCTGCGCTGGTTTGAGAAAGCAGAAAAATAACGTCAGACTAATGCGACCAGACACTCCACCATCATTACTGCAGGAAGGGTGCACAGGCTGACTCCAAAAGAGGCTGTGAAGTTTATTAGAGAGGCCATGGATGTGAAGCCTTTTGGGAGTGCAGGCAGACAGCCTGAGCGAAACAATCAACTCTGAAAAAGCAATTGGAGAGCCTCCCATCTCGGCCCTCCTTACACAAGAGCCTTCCCCCCCCCCTTCTGCTGTGGCACCAGCCTGGGCCCAAACGCGTCTCTCTCAACAATCGTGGCATCACTCAATAGCACCACGTTTATGTGATCCTTCTTGTACACAAGCACTGAAGATAAAATGAGATTATCAGGAGCTAGTGGCCTGTGAAGGGCACAGTAGTCCTGCCACAGCTCAACAGTAGATTTATAACCCCCGACTCAAGCGCAGGTGAGAAACCTGAGCGTTAACAGTATTCAAGACGTGGTTAAAATAAAAAATTGTATTTTAATAATCACTTTAATATCATATTAGAAAGTCAGAATTAAGATGCAAATACATTTAAGGATACATTCAAATTGATCTTCAGTTGGATGATTCTTTCATATGTATTAATTTGCTCAGAATAAATTAAATTAAATCCATTTTTACATACTGTACTGTAAATAATTACATTTCTGAAGTATTTGTTACTGATTTATCATTGGAAAGCAGGGAACACAAGCCAGACTTTATAGTGGTATGAACTGCTCACATGTTTAAAACTAATCACTGAAAATGAAGCACGACCAGTCCCACCAACACTACAGATTTCCAGTGGTATGCAGGGATACACACCTGAGAATGGAAACAATGCCTTTTGTTTGACTAAGATTTTAAAGATTGAAGCTTCCCCAGAATTTTCTGGTATCCTGCAGAAAGGTGTCACTAAATGATATGCTGTGCTGGAGTTTGTATCTTCCAATCTAATTGCTCTGAGAGCCTTTTCCCATCTCTAACTCGATTGCTGCCTTTTTAGCTTACGTGAACTTTTCAGCATCTACAAAGCCCCATGGCAAGGAGTTCGTCACACCAGTGGTATGTTGTTTTCAAGACAGATTTCTGCCATAGAGTTGCAGTTCAACTTCACTTTTATAGTCCATGCTGAGGGAGAGAGCCCACAGGAAAGAGGGAGCTTCCTGAAGAGGAGCCCAAATTAGGCAAGTCCATTACCTTCTGGCCATTTCCCCTTTCATTTTACTGGTTATGGAGCCTAACAAGCTCATGCTTTCTATAATACATGTATGCTTTTTAAACATGTAATTCCTAGACTGCATGCATACTTCATAAGCATATCACACAGAGCTTTCTTTTTTACCCCCCTGAAGTGAGGGATTTTAACGGTGAAAGGTTCAGAAAAAGCAAGTAAAAAGTCAGTCAGCCATTCACATAGATATCCAATTCTTTCCTGAGTTCATTTAAAGCCAAATTCAAAGAGAACAGCAGGATCCCAAAATGGTATTTCAGAGAAGACACTTTCAAACAAGACTGTTGTTTGACTTTCAAGCAAAAGACTTTTAGATCTCATTCATCAAAAGATAAACAAACATAAGAGACCTTATCACACAGGTGCAGCAGATGTAACAGAAAAAAGGCAAAAAAAAAATCACACCTCTGACAAAATGGGAGATAAAAGTAGATAACAAGAAGCAAACAGGGAACCAGATTAAAGTCACTATCTTGAGACCTTGTTACAACTCAGACCCATTCAGCAGAGATCTGCTTCACAGCAAAATCTTCTCTGGCTTTCAGGAGAAATCACAAAGAACCTGACATACCAAAACACATGTTCAGGTAACAATTGAATGTTCTGCCCTATTATTCTGTTAGGACAGAAGACTTTCAGTGAAACAATAGCAAAGCAATTTACTTTCACTAGTCTGATCAGGAATGAAGTAAGAGCAGGTCTCACCGTTGTCAGAAAAAGCAGAAGAGGAAATGATTGTAAATGTGAAAGCTTCCTAAAATCAAAACTTTGCATGTTTAGAGCAAATTCATGTTTTTTTGGTCACAAATTACAGGCTTAGAAAGCACTTATTTCTCAGGGAAAGAAACTATTTAAAGTCATAATAATGGGTGACACCAAAAGGGGCAACTGGATAAAAGCCACATGCCTCAGACAGAGTCAGATCACCAGCAGTGGCTTCCTTAGGGGGAATTTCTTGGGGCATTCCTTAGTGAAGAGAGACTGGTTCTTCTAGGGACTGACCTAGAGAAACTCAGCACTGTTCCAATTATTCTTACAGAAGAAGGAAGCTTCATTAGCAACATTCAAAAATCAAGAAAAGTTTGGGAAACAAGCCCAGGAACACTAAGCTTTCATGAGGAGAAAATGTTTTTCAAGAATGGAGTGTGACAAATTTCTTGTCAATCTCACATTAAAAGCCAGAGCTGTTCCAAAGGGATTATTCTAATACAGATAAATATTTGAAAAAGTTGCAGATATCAAATGCAGTTAAGTGAGGCCAATTGTTTGGTTTGGTTTTTGACCTAAAATTCTGAATTTGGACATGGCAGGAATGCTCACAGTGCAAACTCTAATCCATATGGTCATCAAGTATCAGTGATTTCAGGTGAGTTCCAGCAAGAAACTCTGTTAAGCACTATAAATAATATTATTCCTCCATGTGAAAGACTTGCCTGAGGTTTTGAAGAGTGATGGATTCTACTACACAACTAATACAGATCCACTGGGAAGTATGATAGATATGGGAACTTATTTCACCACCCTTCCACGGACATATCCTTCCTATTCAACTCAGGATGCAATAAATCATTTATATCCATTTCAAAGCTCTGTTCGGGACATAGTCTGTGGAAATGACCAGCATGATAAGTAACAGTTAATTATAACAATTAAAAAAGTCTTTTTATTGGCCTTGCAGAGAAACATATCATCTGATTTACCACTGATTGGGAAAACCCTCTCAGGGGAAAAAAAAAAAAAATCAGGAAAGTTATCCAATTTGATAATATATTTCAGGGGTAAATTTTGGGTGATTTTTCTTCTTCTGATTCCCTCCCAAGGAGAACACGTGTACTCTTCCGCAAAATACATTTACCCTATTCTGATTGTTTCAGGATTCCCTACTGAAGATTACTTTAAAAAATATGTAATTGATCACGTACGTGAGAGCAGGACCTACAAGTACCTCTGAAATTATGTCATACTCTAGTGTTCAAACTGCCAATGACCTGGTTCAGGGACTACAATGATGCCAAGAGGCATCAGAGGGATTCAGCAGGAGCATAATACAGGTGCATGATGGAAGAAGCTGTCATAGCAGGAGGAACAACAAACAGAGACATAGTCAGAGGCAATTCTTCTGCGGTCACCAGTTCCACTAGGACTATGCCAGAAGCAGTAAAAATTTCCTGTGGGAACAAAGCAAGAACCTTCCACAGCTGCCTTCAAGGTTCCTTTGGAACCTGGAGCCAACAGACAATAGCAAAGCCATGGGAAGAAGCACGTTAGAAGGTGAAACTCTGCCTGATGAAATTAAGTGTAAATATCAGTAATATCAGTTTCAGTGAAGTAAACCTGCTTAGCCTTGTGCTTTAAGTTAAACATCTGCATAAACTTCTGCATGTTGAAGATCAGAATCTGAATATTCTGTTAGAATTAGCCATAATGCACCTGTATTTTCAATTAAATCTGTTTTAGAGGAATCTGTCACTCCTGGATAAATAACTCAGGAATTCACTAGTTCAGAAGATAACAACTGTACTTGCATGCATGGCAGTGTAACAGAAAGTAATCCTGTTCTGTTCTAGAACAACACTGTCACTCCCTGCCACGGCTGCTGAAATGGAGCAATTTCTTCTCCAGAAAATCTTCTGAAAATTATTTTACAAAGTTGCTCAGAAAGCACATTGAGAAGTAACTTTCGATAAAATAATTCACTTAATAGAGCAGTACAGATACTGAAACAACAAAAGATAGATTCTGTTCATGTAGCTGAAACCATTCTTCTCTTCAGCTTTTAGTAGTGTCATCTTTGTAATATAAAGTCCAATACTCTCATACGGTAAAGCTGCTGATTGTTTAGAAGGATAAAAGAATATAGGCCCCTTTCTATAAAAAAAGATGCAACTTATCTATCTTATCTCAAGTAGAACCCACGTGTTAAGTAGATATTAACAGGTAATTGTAGTGCATTTTTATTTCATGTATTTAAAATGCATGGGTTACATATCTCACAGCTGCATTTCATTTTTCCTTCCTTCATCTTTAAAACAGCATACAGATATAGCAACATTTCTTCCAAGTGAAAGGATCACTTGAAAGTCCCAGATATTTTCCCCCCTCCAGTACTATCATAGGTGATAAATTACAACAAATTGCAAGCCTAACAAAACAACACTTTAAACTGTATTGTCATGTTTATTATAAAGTTCCTGGTTCATTGCATTCTGGCATTTTATACAACTGGTTCTGACAGTGATTAACATGGTTTGGGCTTCTGCTGTTTCACCCAAGAGAAATAAAACACCAAAATCTCTGCAGGTGTGTAATGGGCCAGGGATTCACAATCTGTTCTGTAAAGTCAGACTTCAAAGACTTCAAAAACAAAAATACTAAAGTTGGCATTGCCTCTGTAATCATGTAAAGCTTTTTTGCATATTTCAAGGAATTCTAATTTCAATGTTTTAATCAGCACTGTTATTCAACAGTTTTCTGCAACAATTTAACCAATTGCACGGCAAATCTCCATTAGCTCTGAGTTTCACAAGCCAAATACCATACCAAGGAGTAGATCCGAGACTAAGTAACAGCGCAACCTAAATTATTAAGTACTCACTTGAACTCGAAAAGGGGCTTTTCACTTATTTGAAGTACACTGTACCATTTATCTGATGCATATGTGTGGTTAGAATTATACAGTAATTGCAAAACAGCAATCACACAGTTGCACCTGCAGTACAGGAGCCTCAGGACAACATCCTAATTGTTTCTGTGATTACCCGCCTAAAAGTAACACAAAACATACTGAAGAAGAGGTAAAGCTCAGGTTACAATTTCAAGTTCTTTACAACTGAAAAAAAAAAAAAAAAAACACCCAAAGAGAAACCCTAAAATAGTACTTATTTCTATAAATGTTAATACAAAAACTGTCTTGATGTTATAGAAATTTCAAGAGCATAATTTTTCATTAAATATCTCTATTAAGAAGTGGAGAAAACAATCACTACTCAATATGTTTCTTTGTGGTTTGTTTTGCTTTAGAAGTGTATTCCCTTATATACAATACACTGTATTCTATAAGCCCTTTGAGAATTTTTTGCTCCCTACCCAAGTGGTATTTTTCTTGACCTTTGGCATTTAGTTTGAAATTTCAACTTCAAAAACAGAGCTTCTTAACTATGGCACTAAGTATTTTTATCTTAAAGGAAGACTGAAGTAGTACTGTAAACATTTCCATTTTCCCTTAGGAATTATAAACCTGATACTCACAGCTTCAAAATACTCATCAGAACAAAATGAGTAATTGCAATACAACATAAACCCATGGAAAACACTTACACCATTTTGCTGAAGGCTCAGTCAAAAACCATTGTTCTAAAGCAAAAATAAAATCATCCCCTTGATCATTATAAAATAACATCATCACAAAGATAAAAGCATAATCACAAAGATGAGCAAAGACCTGGGAAGCCTGGCATGTGAGAGTGAGAGAACTGGGTTTGATCAGCCTTGAGACAAGAAGGCATAGAGGAGACCTTGGCACCACGCTCCAGTATTCAAAGAGTGCCTAAAAAGAGGCTGGACAATCCCTTTCTACAGGGAGTCCCATGGAGAAGATGAAGGGTAACGGGTGCAAGTTACTTCTGGGGAGATTCCAGTTGGACAAAAGAGGACAATTATTCAAAAAGAGAACAATCAGCTACTGCAATAATCTCCCCAGGGAAGTGCTGGATTCCCCAACGCCGAACACTTAAAATCCAGCTGGACGAGGGGCTGGGCCATCTTGTCTAGACCGTGCTTTTGCCAGAAACACCGGAGCAGATGATGTTCCGAGTCCCTTCCAAACTGGTACCCTATGATTCTGTGATTATCAGAAGGAGTAAGCCAAACAAATCTACCACAAGAGGAAGGTTAGAAGGACTGCACAATCTTTAGCATTGTTCTTACTAGATGAGGGTTAACTCAGCCAAGGGTCTATCAGAAGTCATTTTAATTGCATAGCTGTTGATGATTTAATAGGTGGGTGTGAGTGAGTCATGCAGAGGAGCATCACGCTGTGCACTGTCCTGGCTCCTGACCTGGCTGAGCAAGGGACTGCTGCCTTCTGAATGCCTTCACATCTCTCCTTATTTCTATCAGCTTCAGCACCAGACCTCTGAACAAAAAAGCCACATCCGATTCTTTATTAAGAATTCCATATTTTTCTTACTTTTTTCTTTACAATTGTAGGACTTTGGTGCTCAACATGAATTCTAATATTGTCAGTCTGGGGGAATTTAAGATATAGCCAAGTAACAAAAGCTATTTTATTTACTACTCTCAGAAACCCACAAGCTTCACATAAAATTGCTGCAATTACACTTCACACAAGGACTTAATTAATACTAAGGAAACAGTGCAGTTAAAATACAGCACTAAACATGGCTGAAACAAAAGTAATTCATCTGTACACAGAAACTAAAACATATAAAAAAGCACAGTAAAATCACAGCATAATAGGTGAACAGGTAAAAGTCATGATCTACAGAAGAAATGGCATTTGAACAAGAAAATCTACCTAATAAGGGTGGATTTCTCAAGTCTTTCACAAACAAAAAGATTGCATAGATGCCTTGCAATGGGAATTTCTTAGAAACTCAATATGGAAACTTCAAAACCCATTCTTCCAAAGAAACCTCACTCATCCATTAGATTACAGCTGGAAAGGTAATATGCACATGACTTTTGAAAACTAGATTTTCAATATATCATCATATACCGACTTTGTTCTGACCACAGACAGTCACAACCCTCATAGGACTGCTCTGGTTGTCATTATTTGTGATTATTTTTGATGCTGATGAAACAAAACTTTAATATATGGCCACAAATGTATTGTGTGGCCTCTGGCGTGCCTGTATTTGAAAGCCCAGAGGCACAGCAGACAAAATCAGAACGTGAAAAGTTGTTGTGTGCCATCAAAGGAGACTAAAATAATGACTTAATACAACAAAACACAGAGTAGAAGCCCAGGTGACATCTGCCTTCAACATGTCCTGTTTCTACATATAGTTTACTTGGAGAAGTAATTAATAAATGGGCAAAGTACTTCAAAAGTGAGTTATTTAAATCTGGACAGCAGAAATTAACAACCAGAACTCATCAGAATATTCAAGTGTCACAGATTCAAACATAAGAGAATGCAAAACATAACAAAAATATGCTAATCTCCCCCCCATTAAATAACAAATATTATTAGCATAATTATCAGTTAAGCATGTGTGGCAAAATATTAACTTTCTTCCCTAACACACAAAAATATGAGACATGTAGCAGCCCAATAAGGTATAAATATAGGCCATTCACAGCAAGTTTGGGTTTCGGTTTGGGGTGGGTTTTTTTGTTTTTTGGGTTTTTTTGGGGTTTTTTTTTTGGTTTGGTTTTTTTAATCATCAGGCATTCAACCAAAGAACATAATGTTAGGCTTCCTTCTACTACACATACTCTGCAACTGCAAAGTGAAACACGACCTTTAAAGTTGTGTGTGTGTTTCCCAGAGTTGCAGTCTCCTCATTCCAGCTCTGTAATGCTATCAGTTTCTCTCTGAATTGCAATAAACATAGCATACAATAAGGATGTTAATTTTTCACATTAATTCAAATGTTGTAATAAAGTATTACCGTGTCTCCTTGATATGAATGTTCCGTGATATTACTCCTATGATTATTAATTCCTTTGGCATACACCCAGAACTATTTATACTGTATATAAATTAATAAATTATGCATCTAGCAGCTAGTTGAAGTTGCTCATTCCAATTTCTGTTAATTAATAGTGTGGCTGTCATGTTAAACCAGAGGATTTGTGCTAAAAAAGTGTTGAACTATTAGCTATCAAACTCTAAAAATGCTAATCAATACTGTTAGCCTGAAGACACTTTTGGCCTTGCCTGGCATCACTTCTCCCAAACAGTTACTTTGTTTTATCTCAAAGACTTTCTCTGCAATGCTTTGTTTTCAGAGAAAATGAGAAGCTGGGGAGAGCAAAGAACTAACGTAGAAAGCTGATTGTTTGGTGTATGTTAAATAATATATGTATGATATCGAGTAATGCAGAATTAATACTGCAGATCCAAATGACTGCAAACTATCCAAAGGCTATAAAGGCTCTTGGCTGATAATGACTCATGTCCCTGGAAGTTTTATTTTGACAGATATCTAAGGGATATTCCATTGATGCCTTTCCATTCTCAGTCTACTGAGAAACGACAAGATCTGAACGCGCAGCTTCAGTAAACATTTTGATGCTTAACTATTAAAAATGCTTTCCATGTTAAATTTTGGAATGAAAAATAAACATGGCTTAGAAATACAATATCTACTGTGTTTCATTTTGAGCTGCAAACAGTAAAATTCCTTTTCTGCAAGTAACACAATTATTTCATGGCAAACAGAAATGTTAATCCTCACTACGAATGTCAGCCAGACAGCTGATTTGATTCTATCCAGACTTGGGGGTTACTGTGTACCCCAGATTTCTTATGGTTAAAATTTCCTTCCTATGCAAAACTGATTTAAGACATATTTTATAAGCTTAAAAACCTGCCCCCACAAAAGACACAAACATGTCCCCACTCAAAAAAAAAAAAAAAAAAACAAACAAACAAACCCAAACCAGCAGACCCCCACAGGAAATTATGATTTGGGGTATGGGGTATAGGTTGAGTGGGTGTAGTTTGAAACTAGAATGGTTCAAGTACTGAATTTTATTTTATGAAGATAGCTACTAAAAGAAGACTTTTTTTCCCCTCATTTGATGTAAAACTTCTCTCCATATACCCCTCTAATTCTACAAAATGGCTTTCCCTGATTTATAAGACCATGAGATTTTGTTTTAGAAACAACCTTCACATTAAAAAAAGTACACAGAAAACAAGATTTCTCATGAGTTCTCTTACAGATAACATTACTGGCGTAATTAGATATACTATCATACCCTTCTGTTAGAATTATCTCTTACTGCAGTTCATGTGGTGCTGACTTTAGTACCCCACATAAAAATATTTTCACAAAACCTGGAAACCACACGCTACCAGATGATGACGACGATGATAACTGGTGTGGCACTCACAGCAGAAACCACACCACTTTCTGCTGGTATTTTGCTCCTCTGCTAGTTCTCAAATTTTAAAATAGCTGAACTCCAAGACAGGTTCTTGAAACTTTGAAGCAGGCACCCAGTTAATTACTCTGATTATGCAAGCACAGAGAAAGTTGTCAGCTAAAACAAGATAAAGCTGCTCCATATGGGAGCTGGAGCAAGTGACTCTTTGCCAAATAAACCCAATGGCCACAGCCTATGCAGCGCTCTGTCAATCCTTCCCAGACACCTTGTGAGTGCAGGAGTGAAGCCCAGGGTCAGCTGAATTGTGAATTTCAGACAAAAAACAGCTGTGGTGGCTCTAGCACACCCACATTTCGATTCTGTCCACGACACCGTGTCAGCACAGCGGGTTTAATGAGAGGACACAGCGAACTCAGAAGAACCATCCTATAAATCTCATCAGGAGGAGCTGACCTGAGGCTACTGCAGCCACACTGAAACAATCTTTAATCTGACTCAACAAGCACTCAGGATTTTCTTGTGATGTCTCCTAGCAGACACTCTAATGCAGCTTGACCTGTAGTATATGCGGGAGGAAAAGAACAAACACACAAAAAAAGAAAACAGGAGGTAGAGAAGACAGGGCAAAAAAAAGTATCCAACTGGTTTTATGAGTTCATAATTAAAAATTGCTCTGTGCTCTTTTTTATAAGCAAACTTGAGGGACAGGAAGAATGGAGCCTGAACATGCTGTTTCTAAACTATCTACAACCAGAAGAAAATACCCAAACTATTTCTTTGTTGAACAAAATAGGACCAATAATTTATTATTAGCAAGAGGCACAAATGTTCACGATTCATCTTTAGGAGACTAGAGCGCAGCCACAAGACTAAAATACTATTTTGAAATGCTTCTCAGTACCTCTACCATAGACAGGAAATGTTGGGATGAAACCGGATTAGGATTTATATTTCTTCTTCAACTTCAGTTCTTGGAGTTTAGAGAGCCTGCTCTATAACCCTTAGCTTCCACATATTTTTCTAACACACCTTTCATTTTTCCCTATCTCAGCAATATCCTTTCTATCTCAGCTAAACCTCAAAAGAAGAATGACCAATGCATGCATTGGTCACAGAGAGAATGAGAATTCATACAAAACAGGGTGCTGTTATGAAGGAAAAAATTCAGCCTCTGAATGATTCAATGCTGTCCTGACTGTTCATGTTCATAGATGTGTTACAGGAACACAGACGTTGTTTATACATATATAATGTTAGAGCACTTAAAATGTTTATTTATGCTACAGTCTACTTATACTTTCTCTATGTGTCAGCTTAAGCCTCATCTTTTTTTTCTCAGGCAAATTTTACATAGCCCTTATGTTTATAAAACAATATATAAACAAATAGCAACACCTAAGAAGCAATGACATGCCAGACTAGAGAAGCTGACTAAATAAAATCGAGAATGTGGCAAAAATCCTGAGTTTCTTCACTTTATCTAAGATTCCCAGCCAGCCAACAGGCTTCCTAACGTTGTTATACTATCATTTCTTTGCCTAATTTTAATACTGAATGTGCATACTCTAATTTCTTAAGATCACCCAAACTATCAAACAGTGAAAGTCCAGGAGAGAAGAAACAGTTGGATCATTCTTCCCAGAATGAGTTCAAGTTTTTTGTAAAGAAGATCCTTCTCCCCAGAACTGAAGATTTCCTGAAGCCTGCAGTTTGCCATTTTTGCCAGTGTAATGATGTCTGCTCTTTCATAATTCCTGACACCAAAAATTTAGTGCATCACATATTTGATAAGAGGAAAAAAAAAAAAACAACCACATTGTGCACGTCTGGTATAAAAACTTTAAATATTTCACAGCCCATTCTCATTAAAAAGTAAAAAAACTTCTCATCCATTTCTTATGTGTATTTAGGCATGTGACATGTATTTTTGAAAGCACTGTCCAAAAAATAAAACTTAAAAAACCCCAAAACTTCCAAAATGACTTGAAATATATTCCATCAAACACAACAGCACCCAAAAATTTAAAAATCTTAAAAAACTGTGTTTACTTACTTATTCAAAAACTAAATTTCAGGTTTAAACACAGTTGAAAGAAATAAATAAAATGGTTGTAATAGAAGAAAGAAATTACTGGTTAATTCAATGCCTCTTCACAGTTATAATAAATTTATAATGTTTTCTCTTGTAGATGATGCAAGTGAAGACCTGAGAGAAAAAAAGAAATTTCTGTCTTAATCCTTCAAGTTACAAAATACTTTATCCTCAAAAGTGAAAAGCACCTGAATATGCTGGGGTTTTGTTCCCAGGGTTTTTTTTAACATAGTACCTCACCAATGTCTCTGAAATCAATAGAAGAAAAGAATTTCAAAACCACTGGGTTTGATTATCAATTTAATTAGAGGCAAAATTACTTGCAATTTCACGTAACACATCTCAGCCTATCTTCAAACTCTCATTCTGCCAACACTTCTGCAGGAGAGTAACTCAATAGATCCAAGGGTGGGAACACCTTGACCAAGTCTCCAGCATCCCAGAATACACAAAGGGATCACAGCACCTTATCCTCAACTCAAATTCCCCACTCAGTGAACGCCATTGAACCAAATTAAGAATTCAAATGTATCACTCCTATCATTCAGAACAGACCCACACCATGATATTTATACATCAGAAAGGGTATATTTATAACTTGTACTTTTTGATATACACTTTATAATACATACAATTTTATAATCTGACATTTTATGCATCATACATAGTAAAAAGGACTCGCCACGGCACTTACGAGCTTTTGTTCTTGAAATTACATGGTTCTGTACCAAGATTTTAATATTGTAAAGGGACTTCTAAATAGCTATAAATGGTACCTTGTTGGCATGACTACACATAAAAGTCAAACCACATCATGTAAGTTAACATGAGAAAACTGAGCCGAAATTCTGCTTCAGTATTTATTTTGTACTTTAGACAGCAAATGAACTTCCCCCCTCTTCATCCTGCAACTTAATTCAGATCCAAGACTAAATCCCAGTCCTCTGTAAGAAACTATCTCATAAAAATATTTTTCAAGAGAACAGCCAAAATGAAACATCTATGTCTTTGGAAGAATGGTTTTGGAAATACGACTGAAGAAATTTTCAAGCTGCAATTGATTACATATTTAAAAGGAAACTTATTTAGTAGTTTATCTAACCATAATACCAATTGTTTTGATTTCTTTTCTTTGTTTGTTTTTTTTTTTTGTTGGGGGTTTTTTTGGTTTGTTTTTTTTTTGATTGAGAAGGAAAACAATTTTCTTAGCACAGGTTTTGAATATTTCCACACCTGCCAACTTAATTCAGATGTTCTTCCCAACAATGCAATGGCTGCAGCACAAAAATGCCATCCTAGTGTAAGGAGATACATATATATATAGCTATATATCTATCTATCTATCTTGAGTTTCATCTTTCAATTGGAACACTGACAATATACTTACAAATATATTTGTGCTGATCAGCCTTTGATTGATTCTTTTGTTGGATACACTATTGATGTCACAGGTTAATTGTTCTGGTATCACAGTTCACAGCTGTGAAAAATTTAAAGCATTAGTTATTTCGACTCTCAGTTTTTTCCTACATTGCAACAGATTTGTGTACGGTTTCATCACACAGACATTCTGATACCTGAAAGAAATTCCATGAAGAATGAGAAAGAAATATGAATAAATTGAAGAGCCTAAACAGTAAGAACTGTGCAGGCAGGAATTCAGTCACAACTATGGTTGTCTCCTGAGACTAAGATAGTTCTAATGAGAATTAAGTTATCCTTAAGGAACAGAAGGTTACTCTTTGTTTTGCTTTTAACCTTTCATGTCAACTTTTTAAAACAACGTAAGAAAAATTATAGATATCGTATTTTAAAATAAAACTTCTTTTTGAAATTTCCTTAAATTTATGTTTTAGAAGATAAGTATTCAAAATATAATATTAAAATTTTGATTTAGGACCAAACTCCATTCTATTTTTTTTTCTTATTATTTTTAAGAAAAACATGAAGATTTTGGCTCAATCAAAACACGAACCCTATTCCCAGCCCTTTCATTTTTTTTTTCCCCATTGCTGCTCTAAAGTACTGTATGGGAAAGAGGCTCTTCATTTTCGATCACAATTTATTAAACTCAGCCCCCCCAAAAAAAACAAACAAACAAACAAAGCAAACAAAAACAGCAACAAAAATACAAACAAATAAAACATTTTTTTAAAAAAAGAAACAAAACAAAAAGCAATAAAAAACCAACCACTCACAGTAACCAATTTCCTTTTCTTTGACATTCTGTAATAGACTCTGATACACTGATTTCACTTAAAAGATGCATTTCATGTAGAAATGCTCATGTACTGATTAGTAGGAAATTGGTTAAAATACTGTCATCTAATGATCCATGGATTCGCATGGATTAGGCTTCTGACGTCCCATGCACATACACACAGCAATGAGCATGTTTTAAAGCCACTCTACCACAGATGCTGAGTCACCCTGACTTCCCCTGAAGTCAAAGGAATTTATTAAGTACTTCTTAATGAATGTAACATTTTGATACTACCATAAGTAATGCTGTAAAGCGGTATCTGAGTAATACTGCTAACAATCTAATACCATGAAAGATGCAGAAATTATTCCATGACCCCCCTTCCTTTTTAGCAATGGCTAAAGGGAAATCTGTCACTAAAACTGAAAAACAGGCAATTTATTTGGTACTTTACTGACCATAAACATACTTATTTAACAGGTGAATACCTGTTGGTTAAATGGTGTGATACCTTCACACGATCAAGCAACATCGTTGGAAAAATATCTCCCCCCGACAAAACTCCTACTCAAAAGTGTGCCCCTTAACTGAACAAAAACATTCTTTAAATTATAGAAAATGCAGCCAGCTCTATTTTTAAGCAAACAAAAAACTTTTCACTGTGGAAATCCGGCAGTACTGAATTAAATTCATCAAGATACGAGTTTAGTTTGCATCTGACTTTAAGCATGAATAGATCTCTGTAGAGAAATGCAGTTAATCCTGTTCATTCAGTTGTGCCTAAGTAGCTTGTTACAGAAGGACAGTGACCCTGTGGTGTGTGTTTTGATGCATGCACGTGTGAACTTCCAGGGAAGAGACTTTTTGGGCAGATGGTTAAAACTAACCTCATCACCAACTTTTTCACAACTCTCCCAATTAGGGATGAACTAATGATAGGGATGGGGGTTGGAGATAGGCTCATGAACCAAAGCTCAAGACTTGCTTCTAAGTAAAGTGAAAATGGAGTAATTTTCAGGCCTTGTTAAATAGAAACAAAGAGTATTTAGAAATGCCATCAGTGGAGAATATTGGCATTCCTGGTGTCTGCATACTATGCTACTCACACAGCTTGAATTTATATCCTGAACATTTTCAGTCATTTTTACTTCCCAAAATATGCCCTTAACTTCTTGGCAAAAAGAAAAAAAAAAAAAAAAAGAACAGGGCAAGTCTATTAAATTTTGCTGAATGCTGATTTGGGCATTTTGGGGATTTATCTGGAGCATATTTTGCAATCTTTTGGTATAGGAGTAGAGTGGCATAAAGGCAGTAGCATATTTTACTAGGACACTCTTAGTCATCTGGCCTTATTTCTGACCCACAAGCAAAATGACAGGTGCTCTTTTCTCTGTGCATGGACTAATTTTCACCGAGGTCAAATGATTTTATGCATTGCAACAGCAAACTTAATTGTTATTTATGGATTTTTTTTCCCACTAAAGTTTCAATTACATGGACAAAACAAGATTCAAATTGCTCAGCCTCAAATTCATTTTGTGACACAAGTTTTTCAGAACTTTTTCAAAGATACTTGACATCTACCATATTAGCTAAGACCATTACAGAGGATTTAAAGGAAAGTTTTAAAATCTCTTGAACACATATGCAGAAGAGGGACAGGGGAGGAAGTTGTGAAATTCTAAATGAAAGAAAAACCAGAACTGTCAATGCTATAATTCTTGACCTTTCTGAGAGTTTTCAAAAGTAGAATATTTAACATATTGGCATGTAATAACCTCTTCTGCATTTACTACCTAAATAACTAAGGAGAAAGCTGCCGTAAGTCCACACAGTCCTTGTCCAGAAGATAAAAAGTTATTCTTTATTTATGTGTACAGTTTTGGGGGGGTTTTTTAAGGGTGTATATATATATGGTAGGGTAGACTAAGAACAGTCTGTTTCTTTTTTTTGTATTGCACTCTTGCTTATTTTTCTCCAAGAGTTGAATCAAATAAATCGTATCTTGAGCACAAAGTTTCTTACTCCTGTTATCAGTTGCACTCTGGTGGCATCACTCATTCGCCCAATTCCTTTTTTACTCTGTGCATGATATCCTCAACACTCAAGTTCATGAAAATTCCTCATTTGCTTGATGCCTCATCCATCCAAACCTGGGGAGCAAAGCCCGTGGTAGCTGCTCAGGAGCGCAAATCAAGCATTTCATGCCCAAAGCTATTACACAGAAATGACTGTCTGGGGTTGCATCATCAGCATTACCGCTGTAGCATGAAGGAGAAAAACAAAACAAATATTAATGGGAGAGATGGAAGGACAGCAATGAACACAAAGACTTGTTAAATCACTGCTGACGATTCTCCACGGCCTCCCTTGAGGAAGGGAGTTATGCAAATCGACCCAACTATTGACATGCAGGTGTTCCATCTCACACGGACCATCACCGCACCTCGGAGACTTCAGGCGTCTGTCATACACGGCTGAGTCAGGTAATTAAACTATTTGTTGCAATTAAATAGCATGAATATGGCAGAATCTATTCCTTCTCCCCTTCTAACTTTCCAACAGAAATTTTGAAGTGTCTCAAAAGCAAAGAATTCGACCGCCTTGCCCGACAGATGGCGAAAATTTTCAGGTTTCCATTTTAAAAAGGTCAAGTAACAGCCTCAACAAGGATACAGCAAAATATATCTGACATGCCTGGCATAAAACCTTCTACTAGGTTTTATGTCAATGATTTCTCAAAAATGTATTTAATAGATTTATAGCTTTAATACATACCTTAGCCATGGAAGAGTTCCATGGCTGTACAGCTTTCCCTTTTTAGTTCAGATTTGATTAGTACATACTCCACAAAACCTAGATCTTCTGGAAAAAAAAAAAAAAGTATTCAAAGGAGTGGTTTCAGTGAACACTTATGATTCCTTCCTTTTTTTTCCATTAAGTTTGACATTTTTGACACTATACTGTATTACCGGCTATTAGCCTAAAGCAATGATTGGGTAGATTAGATTTTTAGTGAAACACAGAATGAAAAATGTGTGAAAAATTGAAATTACAAGCTTGTATTAGCAGGTTCTTTTCAGAGGGCAGCTCCATCTTTGTTGTACAAT
Organism: Lycocorax pyrrhopterus obiensis; assembly: GCA_014706295.1. Classification (NCBI taxonomy): domain Eukaryota; kingdom Metazoa; phylum Chordata; class Aves; order Passeriformes; family Paradisaeidae; genus Lycocorax; species Lycocorax pyrrhopterus. The sequence goes on along the minus strand of JACSVZ010000001.1, from coordinate 112,252,313 downwards.
GAAGTAATAATAATTTAGACCCTGCAGCTTACATCAGTGTAAACTGAAAGCCATATCCAACATGCCTTGACACTGAAGACAGCCTCCTCTAGGAAACAGCTGTATTTAAGCAAATACCAACAAAGCAAACGTTTTCCTTTGGGTTTTTTTCCCCCACTAATACCAGACGCTGCTTGTTACCCTCCTTTTCCCTTCCCTGTCTGCTCCAGCAGCAGCCTTGGGGTTCCCAAGTGGGGCTGAACCAACTTCCCTGCCCACGTGGGACTTGGGGCAGCACCTGCAACCCTCCCACCCCATTCAGCCAGAGCCCTTTGATGGCAGGGCAGTCAGGCACCTTCCCTTCCCTTTGTGCCTTTGAAAAATTTCCCCTTCAGAATCTCAGTGCATTAAGTTCACACGTTGCCTTACAGCTCAGAACATATTCTCAAACAGCTCTTTCTCTGCAACAACTCTGGCAACCAAATCCTGCCGCGTTTCTCATACCAAGAAAACGTGCTAAAAAATTCAGATATGCTATATAATATATACTACACAATAAACCAGGATAACACAAAGCCAACATTTTCTGATTAAAAAAAAAGCACTCTCATGGTAGAATTTTATTTTTTTTAAAGTATCAGTGTCTTTTTTGCATTGTGTGTGATTTTAATAAGGGAAAATGAATCAGCATTTGATGGATACGTAGCGCTTTCAGAAAGTTGCTAAGATGGCACTGATACAGCCACTGAACCATGTCTCTACCATCTCATAACAATTTTCATTACAAAACAGACTTGCTTTAACTTCATAAGGGACATAATTGTTCCTCCTTCTAGCAGAGTAAAAAGCAGCTCTGGCATTTTTTAAGTTACAAACAGCATACTTCAATTCACTGCATTTACGCCTTTAAGTTTGCAATGCAACTAAGACAACCTGCTTTCCACTGCACAACAAAAATCTCTATTACTTGCAGAAGGTGGCTACAAAAACTCCATGATCCCCTTTATTCTGAATTGCAAAGGACAATTGGTCAGCCACGCAGAGGCCAGCATTCTGGGCAGCAGAGTCAGAGGGAGGATGCTGCCAGGTTGGATAGGAGACAGCAGATGGAAGTTATGAAGTACAAGGCAGCACATCTATTTTTCCAAGCAGGGCAATTCTTAATTAATCTGCAATTTATGAAACTCTCCATGCTCCCAGGAGTCCTCCCAGGGAGCCTTTGCTTGGCTGGTATCTGGGGAGGTGAAAAAATGCCTCCCTTGGTGCACTGTGCCTATGGCACGACACTGAAGACTCTTTACAGCACAGAGGAAAAAAAGCACATGAAGAAGAAATTAATACCTAAAGCAAAACATCCAAATAGCACAGGGCTAAAAACTAAATAATAAATTCTAAAGCAACTTCAGAATAAGGAGCCTGAACAAAAGTTGCATGGAAGGGGAGCAGATACACAGCACTGTAATGAGGCATTTAGCAAGAAATGCTCTCTTCTAAAATCAAAGGCAGCAGCTGGTATTTGCTTTTAACTAAAAAGCCTACTTTCCTTGACACAATATTTAGTTCTAACCTTGGCCTGAGCTAGTTATAAGGTATTTCCTAGAATTGGTGGTGTCACTTTAAACAACATCAAAAAGGAATGGGGAAGATTTTTAACACCAGAGAGTATTTTTCATATTTCTTTCAACTAATTTTAAATGCAATTAGTCAAATGCAAACATTTTGCTTCGCAGAGAGGTTCCCTTGAAGAAAAGTGTCCTCTGACACAAGGAAGAATTACCATTATGCCAGGTTAGATCCCTGGTTCACCAAATTACCTATGGCAGTCACTAAAGCCCCACACAATGGTTTTCAATCCATAAAAATGATCTTTATATCTCTATCATCACATCAAGACTGATCTTCACTATAAATTCATCTTCCCTCTTTTCTCACATTTTTGCAAAACTTTTACTCTCCCACTCTGGAATTTCATCTGCAACTGCCCTGCTGACTCACTCCTTCACTCCCCTACTGCTCGACTGAAACACTTAGTATTCTCAGCATCTTTCCTTGGGACCAGATTACAGCATGTAGAGAACACTGCTACTCCTCTCCTTGCAACAGCAGATTGAGTCCTGGACTATTCTCACTCGGTTTCTCTTCGCTAGTCTCATACTCGCTGCTTATTTCTCTTTTCATATATTTCCACTGTTGTCAATACACAAATGTCTCCCTCTGGATGAATGCCATCTGGAACAGCCTTTTTGCATTGCTTTGCCTCATCAGCTCCAGCTTCTATTAAAATCTCCTTAAAATTGGAATTTTAAAATATAAATATATTTAATATGAACATTACACTGTAATTAAGGCAATAAACTCTCTTCGCTTCCTTTCCAAAAATCATGCAGTGGTAATTTCAAAACCCCGGATAACCTCAACGTGTTCAAATGTAACAATGTAACATTCCTGAGTTAGTAAAAACCACCAACAATAAAACCTCGATTTGTAAACATTAAGTCTTGCATGGAAGCACCTACACATATATATGTATGAGTCAAAGGGGAAAGCATCCTCTCGCTCCCAGGAGAAACGGGAACCAACAACCCAACACGCTCCGCTCCTTTTAAATGTTTCATTTGTCTTAGGCTCGTGAAGAATGCCGTGCTAATAAATGCTGATAGCCTGTTTTTGCAGCAGGCAATCTCCTGGTTCCAAGTGAGTGGCTGGAACAGTGTTTTATCTCCAAACAGGAGGCAGGAGACGGCACTTGGACTGCTGAAGTCAGTGCCGATGTTACGAACATCTCGACCACGATGTACAGAACACAGCCCAGTCACAGTAACAGTGAAAAATGTTGAAATGATCCAAGGTGCTACATAAAAGGGACAGGATATTCTGTGTTTTACATGTTACTAATGGAATGCAGCCTGGGAGAAGCTGGGTTTATATGTTTTTATATCTATGTATCTCTTAGCTCCAATCTGAATTTACACCTCACAGAGTGAGCTATTAGGGTAACACTGTAGAATAGGATAATTTTCTTCCTTATCTGCATACTTCTCCATCAACCTATTTTCCAACAAACTGCAGTCCAAGTTTCATCTGTTTTCGCTAAATACATTTCTATTTAGCCATGTGCACAGCACTCTGCACACATGCATGTCTCAATAAGTACACCGAAAGCAGTGTACAGATGTTTGTCTGCTTTGCTGGAGCAGAAAGAGATGGTGGGGTTTTTATCACAACTGTTTGTCATTGCTGTGGCACATCCTCAGCAATTTGATAGATATCATACTTCACACAGTGTTCTGCTATTTCAGCTGCTGTAGATTTCCATGGAGAAAGAGGTTTGAAAAGTAATGCCTACTAGAAAAAATAATTAATAATTTCAGTTGTTATGCATTAACCAGAATTACATTTTAAAACATGCAGTATTTTCTTTATAAATTAATGACATGTAAGATGCCTAATGAGATCTGACTGACTAAGGTTTTGATTAAAAAAAGCCAACAACACACTGATGGTGTACTCATGTTGTACCCAAATTCACTTTACAATATAACTTCTGGGGAAGAAAAAGGAAAAGAATCCTGATTACATTTAAAAAATATTTTTTAAATGTAAATACCTGCAGTAAATGGAGACATGTTATTGCTATCACACCTTTAGACAACATTTTTGATTATCTTTTAATGTGCTCAACAAAACATGGAGAGGGAAAAGCGCTGAGGTGGTTCAGCATCCTAGGACAGTGTCAGAGTGCCTTAATTCAATCATCAGTGTGAAGATTGCTCTGTAACAAGGCTCCAGTTTCAGCTTCTCCAGAACTAAGAACAGCCCAGGCTCCCACAACCACAGGAAATGCCCTGGAAACATTGTAATGAAACCTTACCAAATCTCACTCAAAGGTATGAACAACCTCACTTCTCAGTTATCCAATGTGTGGTACCTTTTAGCTCCAGGTGTTTCAACCAAATTGCATCAGTTTATCTAGGCAATAAAACAACAGAAATTACAAAAAAAACCCCAAATCAGATGCCACAAACGAGCAGTATGGCTTGCTGGGGGATCCACTGCGTTGCATTTATGCCACCCAACTTCCCACAGTAAACAGGACAGCTTAGACAGAAAAGGTATGTATGTTTATAGACTGGCCTAAACACAAAGTACAGCTCATCCTCACTAAAAATCAGATATATTGATACCGTACCGCATTATTAGACACAAAATATGCCTACAGAGATGGATCATTCTGGAAGTTTTCTTTCTGGAAAATCACCCCTCTAAATCAAAGATGACATGTTGATTCAGCCTACAGGATTTCTGTCTTGTTGAGAAAACCCCAGATATTTTGTATACCATGCAAATAATCCAGTATTATGTGGTCCATAGAGCTCATAATAATGTTCTTGAAACAGATTTATGACAAAAGCATCTACTTAACAGAACAAGGGGAATTCTCTATTTGTCCTTAGTCATGTGTTCCTAATCAGGCATATGCAACAACATCTGCATCTGACAAGACACCACAGTTTGACCTGGCATTGTAAGAGCTCAAGTAAAAACAAACCTATCCTTAGAGGAAAAAAAAAAACAAACAAAAACCAAAAAAAACCCACAGAGGAACTAGTTAGTAGTCAGAAACAATTCAAACATAATTATTAGGCCATTAAAGATTTAACAGCCCCAGCAATCTGGGTGAATATCCCCTGAATCAAGCCCATCTTCACTACTCACACCACTCCTGTCAGTGCAAGCAGAGAATGGACCACAGGGAAATTTAAGCTCAGCTTCACGGTGTAGATCACGCAGGTGACTTTGTCTTCACTAAAGCAAAATCCAAGGTATCTATGGAAAATACAGCAGCCCTTTGAAGCCAAGAGGTGTGCTACAAGTCTCTGCCTGTGTTTCTCCTCATCATATTGTCCCCAAAGCTCTGAACACTCATGGAAAAAAAAAAAATAAATAAAAGCTCCAGTCTGGCCTAGGAGTTCTCCTTGTCCTGACCATATAATTATACATTTCCTTTTCCTGTATGTTGTGCTCAGACATGGTATGAGATGGACATGGGAATAGTCCAACAGAAGAGTGCCAGGTGATGTCTGGGTTTTAACTTGCAACCACAAACAAAAATAAATTATTTTTAAACCATTAGGGCCCACATGTATCCATTTACTGTCACTTGATTTTTTTGCCCTCTGCTTTTCAAAACTCTAGTTTTTAATATTCACTCCATTTATCCCACAACATGAATGCACGTAAGTTCATTTTTACTTCCATTTATAGCTACAACAATGAACACTAAAAAAACCAACCTTTGAGCTAAAGCATGTAATGCCATCGTATCTTCTCTTTTTCATGGGATTGATAATGTTGCTGACATGCTTATGTCCAAATTCTACATGGCCAGTGATTTTTATCTAAATAGAAAAAATTGTGTCAGATGTCAAAATTTACAATTTTGCACTTTCAGCGACTTTTCTGACCAGTGTCTCTTTAATATTTCCACTATTTCTCTTTTTTTTTTATTTTTAAAGATATAAAATCATTTGAACATATTTGGTTGTGGAAACAGAATTTTTAAACTGATGTGTGGTATGAAAACTTGCACTTTCACAGTGCACATTCAAAACTCTACTTGCTCCTTTTCTCTGTGAATAGCAGACAAAAAATAAACCACTTTTGCAGAGATTTTGAGCAAGTCACTGCCTGGTTTGACCCACCTATGGCCCCTCTCTTGGAATTGCCTTCCCTGGACTGCCTGCCTTGTGCTGTGTGGTAAGTAATTAATTGGAAAGAGGTAATTACCACATCTTGGTTATTCTGCAGTCCCTGCTCTGGTCTACAGGAGATGGGACCAAATGGCATTTCCCAGCCAAACTCGGGCAGCCCAACCAGGTGTTAAGTAGGAACTTTGATTCCGTAAGATTTTCTCAGCTCAGTTACTAATGACTTAAATGAATTTTTAAAACAGTTTTTCTTCTCCACCTGCAAAAGCAAACAAAACAAAGTGCAAGAGCCCTCAGTGGAGAAAGGTACAAATGACGGAACTCAATTTATCAGCCCAATCTACATCACTTGAAATCTGATGGATTATGTGTGGTGGTTCAACAGGGAACATCTCTTGTAATTACTTGCCCACAAGCTTCTCACCAGCCAATAACTATTTGTCTTAATTGACAGTGTGTAATCCTCAAACAGCTGAACCTTCCCATTTCATGAATGAATTCTGTTGATAAACCCAGAAATGAAACATTAGCGGAATATGGAGACAAACAGCACCCGACCCCAAAACAAAAATCCTAACCATGAAAAGCACACAAAAGCAAATTACACGTATCTCTGTTTAGAAGCTATGGATTTTAACACTAATCACCTCTTTTTTCAAGCTTTAATTTAGGGACAATTCCATTAGTTTACCTTCCCTTGGCATCTTCATGGCAAATGTACAGCTACAGAAACAGGAGCAGATTGAACATGGAGATCATAGAGGCAATGAATACCTGTAATGAGGTCTGTATCAAAAAGAAAACCACTCAGCCTTCCACCCAAAAATACAAACAGAAGACAAATGCACAACTCACAAGCCTGCTCTGAACAGGGCCAGACTCTGGCCACCCAGGAGAGTCCAGGAATTGCCATGAACCCCACTGCTAAAAGTCACAGTACCAAGAGAATACAACAATTTTCAAAGGGTCTAATTTAGAAAATACTTTTTTTTTCCCCCCACTGTCTCTGGAACATCCCTCTAATCCCATCACCCTTTCAGGAATAAGAGCTTTCAAGTTCTTCTTTCCTTCTCAGGAGACAACTACAGTAACAAACTGCTCAGCCACCATAAGAAAAGCTGTTCAGAAAGACAAATTCGAGTGCAGATAAAATTTAATGAAATACTCAGTTATAGATCAGTCTTTATGTGTTTAAACACAAATATTTTAAAAACTAACAGAAGTTAACCCACAGATTAACGACTGGCAAGATATTCTAGTATGTCCATGCCTCAGATAAAAAAAATCAGTTCTAGTACATTAGTTGATAATATTTATAGAGTGTGAACTTTAAAAGCACGCTAATACAACTACATTTTTTGCTTCAACTATTTTTCTTTAAAAAAAAAGATATTAAACCCCAACTTTTGGTATATTTTTTTAGTGGGGATCTTTAAAGGAAAAATCACTGTAAAATTTTCAGTAGATGTACAAAGTCCATGAGAAACACCCCCTCTGACCAATGCCTTATCAGGAAAGATTTTGTGTGTTTATGCTCTCTCATCTGTGAATTACATTTAATGTTTAAAACCAGAAAATGGGCCACTTTCTTGACCGTAATTGTTACACATTTTTAGCTATGAAATCTTTCTGATATTTTCATTATCGCCTGTCTAATATCATCTCACCTATCTAGCTTTGCAAAGCAGTATTGTCTACAGTCTCTGTGCCTTGGGGAAGGATTTTTCATTTCATATTGTTTGTTCAGACTTTAATGAGATTCTTAAAAGAGCAATCCCTTGGATTGTAATAGAATCCCACCACAGATCAGTGGCTGGTAGAAAGTGTTTTGACACGACTGCTTTTGCAGAGAGGGAAATTTATGTTCATAAAAGTAGACTAGATAATGAAAGGTGGAAGGAAGAGAAAAGAGAATGAAGCAGCAACAGGCACTCACATTATATTAGGTGTATAACATCAGAAGATATCAGAAAAAGATGACAAAAACTCACCAGAAATGTTACTAGGAGTCATACCTTTAAAATAAAATTGCTTTTTCCTCCCTCCTTTTCATAGGACTCCTTTCAAAAACTACTGATAATGACAACTAGAACATACAGGATCCACAAAACAAAAATGAGCAAATTGGCTGGAAAATCCGCTAATGAGAATTGTACTGGGGTCTAGGATAATAGAATTTAATTTTAAAAACAAGTGACAGTTTTTTACCATCTTCTCTGAAATAGGTGATTTCTCTAGTAAGAATCCCACAGCTATGACCAGAAACAGGAACACTTTGTATAGAGCAAATCTGCATATCAAACTAAAATAATGACTTGGCTCCCCTCAGTATACTTTTTTTGCATGTCTATTTTTAGGCATGCTTTTGAAAATTTAAGTATCTTTTGAGGAAACAGAAATAATTAGGAGGATGTTGATATTAATTCACTAAAATATATCTAATTACATTATTTTATGCATTCGTTAGTATAAAATATTTAATTTGACAAAAAATAAAAACTGTCCAAACTTGTGGCCACCTGTGGATTCAGCAAGACTTGGCAGGACAACAGAAACCACCAACATAAACATTAACTGCTGTGATCAGCCCCGTGTTTAATGTCTCATGGTACCCTCAAAAGTGCAGAAAGCAGAGAAAAATTAACGAATCACTCTTAAAGCTAATGTTCCCTAAAGGTAAGAGGAAAATGGTATCTGGAAGAGAAGCTGGGGAGAGTAAAAATGGTTGTTTGTACTTCTTAACTAGTAAATTCCAGCTGATTTTCATAGTGATTTAAAAAAAAAAAAAACCCAACCAACAACTATTTTTTAACATAGTTACAGGCTTTTTTTATTCTTTTCTAACTTATCTTGGTTTTAGTAATTATTACTAGGCGTCCATAATAACACACAGTATTATTATTTTATGCCCATAATAATATACAATACTACGACAGGCAGATTTTAAATCACTGAAGAAGACATCCAGTTTCCCCATCTTTTCATTAGTGAGGTAATGCAACACTTATTTGCTCTTCTCCCTATTAACATGCAAAGTTGACAGCTGACCAGTTTACAAAAGTGGCAAAATAGGTTATTAATTTAACTGAGATAAGCTTAATTTCTGAATCGTAGATTTACTGAAGTAATTAAACTACCACAACGTATCAGAAAGATATGTGGATTAATTCACACATGGTACAGATTTAGCAAATTGCACGTGAATACACCTTTGCTTTATTGATTTCAGAATAGTTTGGAGCAGACGGCTCATGGCAATATCCAGATCAGACAGGAATTTCAGCCTCCGAAACGCCTCAAACGTGACTAGGCAACATCAAGTACCCCCAGCTAGAGACAGGCTTGGAGTAATTATGAATTAGGTGTTGACCAGTGCCTGCTTGACCCCAGCTCAACCTTCTCTGCCCTCCCAGCCAAGCTGCAAACGGGGGGAAAGGGGAAGGCACCAAAGAGTCGGAGATGGTTTAGTCGCGGGGCCACTCTTGAGAAACACCTGCAAGCCCAGAAACATCCACGAACAGCTCATTTGGGCTGCGGATCCAGCGCACCACAGCTGCCGGGGTATCAGAGCTGGCAGTGTGCAGAGGCAGCCTCGGTGCAGGAGGATGCTTCAGCAGAGCCTGAGCCAGGTCAGCAGCGCAGCTGCTCGTGGCAAGGCTTCCGCTGACTCCGGGGAGCTCCGCGTTCCTATTAGCCTCCACTTAATCCCAGGCAAAACCTGGCCCTGCAAGGTGATGCACCTGAGCTAATAAGCTCCTTCTGGATCCAAAACACTGAGGGATGAGCCAGCAGGAGCCAGCCTGGGTCCTGTTGGCATGGAACGGAGCCAGCACTAACAAGCTGGGCGCGTATGACAGCTTTCATGCTGGGCTGTGCTGCACATCCCAACAGCGTGGGTATTTTCAAGGTTTTTTCCATTATCCAGTGTTTTCTTGCTGACTGCCTGGCGTGCCACCACCTTAGTCTGGCCCTAAAACAGCAAACTGCGAGGGAAAAATATAAGAAGGTCTCCCACACATAAAATTTGACTGCTCCTGGCGCTAAGAAATAAAGATTTGGACATTAAAAAAAAAAAAAAAGTGGCTTTTTTTCTGTGATTGCATATTTCAGCATTTTGGAAGTTGTTTCTGCCTGTAGCATGCATTTAATACCATTTTAAAAATAAAATGCGTAATACTCCAGTGTTTGAAAAATATGAATGGCATTTTCATTATATGTTGTGCTTAAAGTAATCCCTACGATAAATGAGTTTATATAAAATATGCTCTGGTGAATTAAAACTTTCCTGTGAGGAAATACAGATTTTGTAGAAAATGTATCACAATCCTCTTACTTCTAAGATTATAAAACACTGTTAAAAACCTGCCACAACTTTTGTTTTATTTTTACTTGGGGGAAAAATAGTGGGTTTCCTTCACTGGAGTACAAATCTTGAGGTAAGTGCACAAGATATGCCAACGCATCTTTTAAATCTTATAAGCTTTTATCTGAGCTATAAACTTTTTGTTTGTTTTATGGGGATGTTTATCTAATTAATGCCTGGAAATCCAATTATTCTTACAATACATTTTAGAACAGATATATTGCTTTTGTAAGTCGTATGCTGCTGAGTTCAAATTTACACTTTTTTCCCCAATATGAAATTACTGTGCTCCATGCTTCACTGCTAAACACTCCTGTTTTCCTCATGGGGTGGGGCTTTGGTAACAAACAATGGTCTCAAGTTGTGCCAGAGGAAACTTAGATTGAACATTAGGAAAAATTTCCTCACCAAAAAGGTTGCCAAGAATTGGAATAGGCTGCCCAGGGAAGGGGACGAGTCACCTTTCCTGAAGGTATTTAAAAGATGTCTAAATGTGTAACTTATGGACATGGTTAATTGGCGGACATGGCAGAGCTGGGTTAATGGTTGGACTCAATGATCTCAAAGGTCTTTGTCACCCCAAATGATTCCATGGTTCTGTGATTCCATATTTTGAAAGGAAACTAATGCAATCTAAAAACAAGGTAAGCCCCTGCGGAGAAGTATTACAGAGATTTATAGCACATGCAATATCCACTTTGACTTAAGACTTTTTGAAAGCTCTTCCTTTCATGAATCACAAACTTGAATCTAAAAATATAAAAATACAATAGAAATGAACTTTTAAGGGTTAAAAGAACCCAGCTGTATTTTCTTTGCCTTGAGTGTTGCAGTGAAATGAATATTATATGCAAAGACAGCAAATTAAAAAAAAGTAATACCAACTTATGCACTACTGAAGAAAATATGATTACTTATGTGCAAAACCTGAAATGTTGCTATTAAGGGTAAACAACACAGTCCCACCGAAGATCAGGGAAGCAGATGAGGAATGGCAGAGCAAACCTCACAGCTTCCAGCCCTCCATTAGCATGTTTCTTAGTCCAAAGTTATTTCATTAATACAATTATAAGCACCTCCACTCAGTCTTCAGCAGGCAATTTCAACACACAACGAAAAGCTCACCTTAAAAGTCAAGGAATACTCCCACGTAGTTTTATACAAACTCTCCTTTCTGCCACAAGGTCTTTTTGAGTTAAATAAAATTCAGAAAATCTTAAAGCTGGAGGAGACAACTGCAGTCTACACGGACAGCACCACAGAACAATCGTTATAAAAGGGATGTTTTGTCCCCTCCCTTGATAAACTGTGTGTATGGAGTTTTCTTAGACTGCAGTTGAATGAATTCCATTCCTAAAATATCCTGTAACTCTGTTCTGTCACCTTTCCAATTTCTTAAGACTTTTGTTTTCAAGAGTAGATACTGAAAATAGGTATTTAATGACAGTGATTGCTTTACCACCTACCTGCAAAATCAATATTACCTTCCTAATTTCCATCTACCACCCTTCATCTTGTACATTATATAGTTAAAGCTGTGTGAGAGGTTCACAGTGGGTTATCCAGCAGAAAACTAACAATCTGCCTCATTGGATGAGACCCCCTTGATGGAACTCCAAGGTGCTGAGTAGCCCAGAGAGGAAGGGGTAAACTATGCAGACATCTGAGAAGTTTGTTTCCTTTATTGTCATCTACACCGTTTTTTGACAAGCCAGGAGTAAATCCAAGATCAGGCCTTTTTTTTTTTTTTTCCCCCTTATCAATTGTTATATTAAAATGCCAATATCAAAACTTCAGATCTCTTCTCAGGTCTTCTGTGACTCTTTTCTCCCAAGCCCCTTTCAGCTGCCCTGCAGTCGGTTCACACTAAAGCCAAGTCATGTCAACATCACCTCTTCTAACTCTGCTGTTGTGAAAGCAAATTGCAAAGCCACATCTGGCACCTGAGGGTTTGCCCAGAGCTGTGGAGCATCTGCCCAACTCGTGCTCCTGTGGGACAGTTCTAACGTGTGTCCCCATAACCTGCACACTTGCAGACCACCACAGCTTCTCAGGGATGACTTCCCAGTGCTTGGGTCTCCATCTTTTGTCCTCAGAGGTGTGTGGATAGATTGCTACTTTCAGATTCGCTTCCTCCTTGGAGGCTGTGCCAATTTCACATTATCCTGGGGTTTAAGCAGCAGAAAAAACCTGTTACGGAAATTACTGATGACAAACCACAAGGGCCATGTGGCCCATCAGTGATTCAATTTTCAGGACATGTTATTAAAATTTCAAGATTACTTTGCCTAGATAGACCAACCCAAGACTTCAATCTTTGCGATCACCGCAAATATCTTCAATATGTCAAGGTTTCCAACCTCCACAGTCATTTCTTACACTTTTAATTCTCATTTTGGTTTACCCAGTTTTCTAGACACCTTTGTCATCTGTGAGTACATGTAATTCAGGCTATTTAAGAAATACAATTGTTACATCAGTAGCTCTGAAATATCCATTTCTGCCACAAATAAATGCATGGTCAAAGACCTTGACACTCAGTTCACTAAAAATAAGCTGTCCATTCTTTTCAGTCCAGCCAGCTTTGGTTTCAGTGGTATACCTGTTTCTGACTAAGCTGGAATGCCACCAGGCTATGGGAAACAATCTCGTGGCATGAAACACGGGGATTAAGAAGTAACAAACCACACTTACAACAAAAAAAAAAAAGAAATATGAAAAAATTACCATCACTTTCTGATTTGCTGAAAGTAGATACACACAAACCAAGAAAATACATGCTTTTACATGACACGTAGAACAATATTATTGTATAATTAGGAGGAAAAAAACCCTGACTTTCAATTATGGCACATTATATGCAGGAGACTACTGACAATGTAAATCCCTGCAGGGATGGATTTGTAAAATTCCCATTACAGCCCATTGTGTACTGCTGTTCACACAGAGAGGGATTTCCTGGAGTTGATATAAAACTACACTTACCTTTGGCTGCCACTGGGGTAACTGCTAATTCAACATAAGTGATGGTTTTGTTTGTTCTGTTTGTCAGAAAAGTACAGGCACACCAGTTACACTCTGAAATACAGGAATTATTCTTCACTTTTACACACAACTCAAGGGGACATTAAAGATCATCTAGTTCTAGGGGAAGATAAAGACATAAATAACAGTTTTAGCGCTCACTGTGAGAAGCAAGCTTCAGAACCAGTTCAGATGACAATGAAGACCTAGCCACTGGTTTCTGTGCAGAAAGATCTTACTAATATGGTAATTTGCAGCACACAAAATGATTTTTGGATACATCAGACAAGAATGAGTGCACAACACTGAAATCACAAGTTAAATTCACTACGGCCTGGTCATGTATTTTCCTGTTGCCAGTCACAGGACATTTGAATTTGACCCAAATACAAAAAGCCAACAAAATATTTTAATATTTTGCATTTGCATTAGTTCAGTGCCTGCAAAACAGGCTACTCTGGCAATTTGACTGGTGACATTCAGGTGACAGAGGTGAGGGTAATATAAGGATCTCTGCAGACTGTAACGACAGCGATGGCAAATAAAATAGACTGAGCAAAACAGAAAAATGGACCCATCAAGGCAACAAAGCCTCTTCCACAAATCAGCCTGCTAATAAAGTAGTTGAGAAAGCTCAGAGTAAGTTTATTCTCTGTCCATGCTGGAAATTAGCACACTGACCTTCTAAGCCGGGGTTGTCAATGCAAAAGTAAAGTGTCACCAAGGTCAACAATTACACATATGCACAGCAGCTGCACTATCATCCTTCATATTTGTTTCCTGACATAGGAAAAAATTCAACTATACAGTAATGTGAGAGCTGCAGAACTGTAGGAAGAAAAATTACAAAAAAAAAAATCAGTTGTTTTCAAAGCCTCAAACAAGCAAACAATTGTTGCATTTTAATTGTACAACAATAAACTGGTGATTTAATTTATTCCATATATATGTTTTAGAAGAGTTTGATATTAAAAATAATGAATAATTAACATAAATGAAGCAGCAATTACTCTTTTCTGCCTTTCACGTTTACCATAATAATCTATTATGAGAGCCGGCAGTGAAAAGTAATAAATATAATCTCACTTCATTTTGCTGATCAACAGCAATCAGTTAATGGGTTACCATATGAGATACAATCGATAGAACAGGAAATTTATAGAGAGATGTTTACTGCTACTTAGTGAGTACTTCTATTGACATTTTAAATTTATAATTAGAATAACAACTCATTTGCCTTTCATCATAAAAGCAGAAAGCTTCAGTCCTTGGCTTTAGACTTCCGGATGTAAAAAACCCATAATTTTGTTGTGACAGAAATTGAAGGAAGACCAATTTCCCCACCCACTTTAACACAACAAAATGCTCCAAAATACCACCCTTTAAAAAGTGTTCAAATTAAAAAACAGAGAGATATTTCAACCGTCTTGAGCAAAGGAATAAAATGCCGAGCACTAAATAAAAAAATATTCTCATGCTGTCCATGCAGGAAGGATTTCAATAGGATTTTTACATTATTCTTCATACCATGGACTTTATGCAGGAAGATATTTATGCATATTTCTAATCTTATTAAAGGCTTACTCACTGATGAGCTCATTGTATTTTAAGAAGTGGTTTTTTTCTCCTGCCATGATTCCTTTATAGTTGCACTTCATAGATAAAATTTAAAAATTACAGGATAAGTAGTCTAATAGGATGTTCCATCTGTGACACTGACAGAATAAGGTGTTTCAGAAGATACAAGAAAGTCTCAAGGGGAGACTTCTTCCCAGCTCCAGGCAGCTAGCAGATGTCATTCTTTCTCCTCAAAAAAAAAAAGTCAAATTATCTCATTTTTGAAATCAAATGCTTTCTTAGCTGTTTCATTTTCCCTTCAAAACCATACTTTTTGAATATTGCTATAAAGTTGATCAAGTTTAAATTCTATTTGTTAGAACTACTAGATTTAAATTTTAAAAAAACAACCAAACAAAACCACAACACCCAAAAGAATTCACAAGATCAGGATTTAAGAACAGAAAAAGGCACAAGAAAGAATCTACATTTTTGTGTTCCTTCTGGGACAGAGGGGTCTTGGCCTCTTTGTGGAGTGTAAAGAGTTATCATAAATAAAAGTGGGAAAATGCTGTAGAAATTGTGTAATTTATTGAAATGGCATTACATAGGCAGCAATTAGCAAAAACAACCTTAGTACTATGGAAAATAAAACTCAGAAACCAAAATCTAAACTAAAGCTTAAAAATGTACTCTTAATTTTTTATCATGTTTTTTAAACAACATCTTGAAAACTTCTGTTGTTTACAGAACTCTGGCATCTTTTGTACTCCTTCACTCCATAAATACAGATGAGTGAAATTCAAACTTTTTTCTACAACTGGACCACCTGTAAACATCAAAATGCTTTAAATAACATCATAATTCTGTAGCAACCTCGGTATTATACGCTTCAAATTGTACTCTTGCATATCATTCTCTGTTATCAAGAAGCTTTTCCCAAAACTGTACATAGCTCACAAACCATAGAAGTGTATTCCTTGTCTCATTTATCACCACATAAGTTTAGCTGTTATTTTATGCTGGCTCTAAATTTGGTTTCCCATACCAGTTCCAGCCTCACTCGACTTTTGGGAGGCATTTAGGAATGACCTACAGAATTACCACATTAAAAGGAAGTGTGCATTTAAGGACCACAGGAGCAATTATCAATCACACAAAAATTAGATGAGCCCTAGTGATAGGAAACACACGGTGTAGAAGAGCTGTAGTGAAATGAGCCAGGGCACATAAAACATCTGCCTGTGGAAGCTGTGCTATCTCCCAAGCCTTGCCTGTGAGCCCAGGCGAAGAACTTGAGCAAAGACGAGCAAGAGAAGTTATTCATTCTCATTTGACCTACTTCATCTTCTAATTAGCATTTGGTAATTGGCTGGAAAAAGTCCAATTTCTTGCCCAGTAGATGCTCTTCAGGTATGCTGGCTGCTTTGGGTTAACACCTGGGAATATGGCAATCTGTACTAAGTGATTTAGGAATACAAATCTCACTGTAATTAAGTGGAATCCAAGTACCTAGCAGTTAGGGATTTTAGATAATTCCAAATGCTACACCACATTGCAAACAATGACATGAAAAAGCTGACAGTGTAACTCCAAAGAAGGATAAGTAAACAAAGGAGAGAGATCTTGCTCTCCCTCTCTGCATTTCAGAAGTAACAGATCATCAAGTTTGAAAGTTTCAGTAAAAGTTTTACAGAGAGGGGAAAGAAAATATAAGTGCATTTAAAAGCAATTGCAAACTAAGTATTTTTAAGAAAAAGTTTTAACTTCAGGTAAAAAAGCAAGAATATCCTGGGAAAAAAAATAAAAAAAGGCAAAAACCCCCCAAAAAACCAAAACCAACAAGGTTATTGGATAGGGAAAATCTAAACAAATACTGCAAAACTACTTGACTGGCAACTCAAGTCAAGCTATCCTGCTTTTCTGTAAGGAACAAAGTAGTCATTTACCAAACTGTCAAGTGAACTCCAACTCTCTGCTCTGCAAATCTCAGTGTGAAGGAGTACCCTGAGGCAGGCCATCAAACCTGGAAAAGCTCCAGTTGAACAAAGCCTCATCTGGAAAATCAGTTCAGCTGAGGAAATAACAATACAAAATACCTGAAAATATCTATTCTGACATTTTTCTGAAGGTAGATGATAGCTCTAATTATTTTTTTTTCCCACCAAAAGCATCCCAATGCTTAGTCATGATGAATATTGCAGGGCACTACAAGAATCTTTATAGCAAGTGTTTCAGTCTCAACAAGAAACTGGTGACTAAGAGCAGTGTGGATGCTGCGTCCCTTTCACCGAATTGAGGTAGGCACCATTAACTGGTAAACAAGTAATTATATTTTCACACTGAGAACAAGTAAGAAGTCTGAAAAGTCAAATAGCAAGTGAACTGCAATTTTGGTCATGAAGTTTAAATTTCAGTGAAGGCTGATTTGATAATGGAAGGGTAACTGCATCCTTCCAGTTTCATTAAAAAATGTAAAGAAAAGCCTTTCTGGAGATAGAGAAGTGTTTTATACTGAATCTTATCTACTGCAAAGGTTCTTATTAAGGATGAGGATTTGAGGTCAATCCTCTAGTTTGAGGAAGTTAATCGAGTGATTAAGCTTTGACTAAAAATTTGAGGGATAAAGTTCTTCCAACTGAGCTTAACCTCAGCATGTGTGATGGAATTAAAACTCACTAAATCCTCACTGGCCAGGAAGACCTGTGTTTGAAACAAAACTGATGAGTTGTTGCTGCCATCCCAACCTTACACTGTATATAATTAACACAATGACAGGTTAATCATATTCAATTCCTTTTCCTGTTCTCAGTGGCTGTTAAATAGTATTTGAGAAAATAAAAGTAAATTTGGAACCTGCTCCTGCAAGTACAAACGTAAATACTCAGTTCTGTTTTGCTCTACGGAGTTTAATACATGCATATTGACCTACCCACATGCATCCACTTGAAACCAAGGCCACTAATTAGATGCTAAGTGTGCCAGGAAATCTGAGTTTCAGTTATGGGTTCTGCCAAAAATATGTGATGTACTTTAAAACCTTTGCCTTAAAGATACTGAGTGAGCACAAAAAATAATACTGAGTAGCATTTAACATCAGCTAATCAAAATTTCTAAAAAACAACAAAAAAAAAAATCTTTCTGTGGAAGAATTTACGAAAGCATAAAAACAAAACGTTTCTTATACATCCCCCCAGACATTTTTTGGTAGTTTTCTCAGAAAAATATTCTAGTACACTCCCAACATTACTTCTGACAGTTATAACCACTCTTCATGCAAAGGCAGTTATAATGTTAGGTCTTCACACTGTGACCCATAATGACTGGTGTTACTGTGGCTCAAAGCAGCCAGTGGGGAGAAGTGGTTCTGTCCCACAGGGACAGCCACAAGCCAGGCTGTTCAAAGTGAGTCACTTCACACACACACAGTTCAAATTTTGATGTAGGAGCAGATTTTAGAAAAATGTTTGGATTACATAGACACTGAAAAATGCTAAAAATCCTTCTGCTTTTGAGAAAAAAAAAAAACAAAACAAAAAAAACCCAAAACACACAACAAAAAAACAACCAAACTGTTAAGGGAACTTCACGAAGTGACCATTCACAAGACTCTCTGACAGCCACCCTCCCAATGTCACAGATTTTCACTGCTGGGACCAAAGCCCCTTCCCAGTGATGGCCCCAGTGAGCTGGAGGGTTTCCACTGGACTCCCTGCACACCTCACTCACAGTCAGGCCAGGTTTCTTCACCAGCTCGATCCCAGGTTTCCCAAAGCAGAGTCTCAGATGTCTCAATCCATGAAGCTGCAGTAAGACAGAAGCAGCCTGAGCTGGTGCCTCTGAGAACCCAAAGGAACCCCCGGGCTTTTATCCCCTCACAGTCCAAGCACACCAAGGTCTCACTCTTCCTCCCAAGTTCCCTTCTCCTGCTCTGTCTCCCAGTGTCCATCCACCTGGCTGGTGACATCCATCCTCTTGCCCTCTGTTATCAAGGCCTTTTGTCCCACCAGAGCGCAATGTGCACCTCAACCTGCAGTTTGCAAACCAAGTTACCAGCACCAAATATATTCCTCAGCAAACCCAAATACCCCAAACATATTTAAATGCTCCTTGATCACAAAGTGCAGAGCTCGTTGAAGACACAGTTCAACTGCACTGTTGCAGCCACGTTTGCCTGAACCTGTACAAGCTGGAAGAAAGTATTGAGCAGAACCAAACAAGACCTTTGTTTGTTTGTTTCCTTTTCTCCTTATAACTTTTAACACAAAGAGCAGATGGATGAGCTGTTCCTGTGCAACGTCCTACACATGTAGTTGCTGAAGTTTCTGTGGATTGCAGCCACCGAGTGTGTGCCTTTCTGCCAATTCGAGTTCAACTCCCACACGAGTTCTGTAGCAATGGTCAGGCCACAGTGCAAAGCCATCTTCCAGTGCTCTGAGAAGCCAGCAAGCCCTGCTGCCAGCCAGGCTACTTAGTTCAGGTTTACACCGATAATTTTGTCTGAAGATAAAACGTCTGAAGCTACAATGCCTCCAACCCCAAAGCTGTTTCGCAGTGTGCAAGATTACTATATTAAGCTGTCCCCCTGTTCAATCCCTGAGCCTCTTGGCACATTTCCTGGCTGTGACATCTGCCTATTAATACCTGACAGGAAAGCAGTCCAAAAGCAAAACTGTTTTAGGCCTCCAAGACCAGTGTTGACCTTATTTCTAGTAATACACAAGAACTTCTATTCCACGTCTACTTTAGATTATGTGTGAAAGAAAACACAATACCTATAAAACACAGTACAGCTTTACCTAACAGCATAAAGAAATATATGGACCTAGAAAAAGAATAAAACACAGACACACACAAAATTATCCCCTTGCCACTAAAACAAAAAAGAAAAAAATATTTTTGCACAGCATTTCTTACTGTTCTAGTCCACTTCTCACTGTTCACAGTTTTCCTATAAATCAACACATCTCAAATTTATCTCAGAGCTTCTAACTTTTCTTAGCATCCCTCAGTCTCGGCACAAAGTCTTCCACTCCTGCTTTCCTCTTGCTGACAAGTTTCCTATGGCTGTCAGGAGTCTTTGCCATATTCCCGTGCTCTCTGTGTTTGCTCGTTCTTTCTCTGCCCTGCTAAATACCAGAGAAGATATTTGGGAGAACAGAGTTTAAAGGTTTGGTTCAAGTGCATTCCCTTTAACAGCAGCATGGCCTGAGCAATGTTGGCAAAAATACTTTTGAGGCTTTATGTTACTTTATGGATGAGTGTCTTCTAAGAGATCATTATTGTTGTCAAGTGAATCGTTACTGGTGTTCGAACAAAAGAGGTACATGTGATTAGTTTGTGGTAACGAGACCTAATTTAGGCTATCAGAAAACCACACGTTGAAGAAAACCAGGAGATTTCAATACAGGTTCCCAAAAAGCACAAACATCAGATGACAGCAAAGGCCATGAGAGAGGGAGCACAGGATGATGGCAAAGCTGCCAGGGCTACAAACACAAATCAGAAATGGCCAATTATAGTCACTAAGGGAGCATGAGTTTGTGAGCTGAAGAAAAAAAAAACGTTTTACAAGTCAATAAAGATCAAGTTAATAAACTGTGTTTGCCAAACAATAAAAATGAACCAAAGCAGCCTCCAGCTGCGGAAGAAGAAACACTCTAGGTCAACATCCCACTTTTCCCAACAAAGAGAAGAAAGAACCATCAATATTAAGGATTTCTTGTGAAGAACTTGAGGTGCTGACCACTCACCATAACTCCACACTGCTTCTCTACTGAATTGTCACCATCAATCCTAGCCTCGAGAGGTTTTACAAAAGTTAAGGGTAACACCAGAGGAAGAAGTATGCACAGAATGTCTGTTTCTATCAGTTCTGGTTGTTCCATTATTGGGAATGACTTGTAATAGTTGCATAATTTGGTCCGCAATAATTAATATCATTACACCAAGACTAATAGCTCTTTGAGTAGACTTAAGACTTTAATGAGATTAAGAACAAATGCTTGATTTTGCACATACACTGTGTTTCTTTAGGCCACACTAACACAGGGTGCTTGACATGTACCTTGCTCTTAAAGATTAAAGTTAGGATGCAGAGTTGTGGCTTGAAAGGAGATAAACTTGCCCAGAAGCCTAATTTGCATCTTTATCCTTTTGACCCTACGAGTTAATGAATTAGAAGAAAAAGCTGACGGCTGCTCTCCAGAACACCTTCCTTAAGAGATGCACATTAGTAACAGTGACCAAGAACTACATCTCTCTTCCCTAATGGGATCAGTAACAAAAATCTGAACAATTTCAACCGGATCCAACTGGTTCTGACTAGTGTCAACAACTTCAAAATGGTTCAGACTGCTTTAAACAGTATCCAACCAGTTCAGCCCAGAAAAAAACTTGTTCTGACTGGATGAAACCAGTTTGAACTAGATCCGACAATTTCTGACTGCTTCAGACAGGTTTCAACTGGTTTGAAACAGTTCTAATTGGTTCAAACCAGTTTCAATCTGATCCAACCAGTTCTAACGGGTTTTGGCTAGATACCACCAGTTCTGAATGGATCAACCCAGTTTCGACCGGATCCAACAGTTCAAACAGGTTTTGACCAGATCCAACAGTTTGAACCAGTTTAAACCGGTTTGAATTGGTTTGCACTCGTTTGAACAAGACCAAAATAAGGAATAAAGGCAGTATTTTAAGTTTTAACGAAAATCCGTGGAGATTCCGGTCTCCTCATCGCCTGCCCCACGCTGTTCTGTCACCAGAGTGTCAAACTCCACGGAGGAGCAGCAGCAGGAGAGGTCCTGGGCAGAAAGGTCAGGCAGCCCTGTCACTATCTTGGCAACCACGTGTGGTTTTTCCTCTATACCCGGAAAAGCTCCCAGAGTATAATGACTGTAATAAAGCTGAAATAAAATAAAACGGCTGTGACAGCAGTTTCAGAGAACATAATAAATGGTAGTTACACCTAAGATGGGAAGCTAATTTGTGCTCATTTTGTGGCATTATTGACAACTACGCAGGAAAATTAATCAATACCTAAGCTATCTTATTTTCCTTTAAGTGACAAAGCCCTGTCTCAAATGGGTTTGTATTTTATAAAGGTGGGATTATTAGATTAAGCAAGCAAAACTTCTGTGTAGATTAAAACCTTTTAACATCTTTGTCATTAGAAAAATACTAAACTTAATATGTGTTACAGTATTATGGGTTCTGTTTTCATGGGAGGCTGAAACTTTAAAAGCTCCAATCTGAAATGAGAAATGGTTTCTATGAACTGCCGTGCAGCACATGAAAATATTACACATATTTACCAATCCTCTTAAATAACATTTACGTAACATTCAATAATTTATCTAAATGGTGCACAGAATAAAATCAGGACACAAAAAAGTTATAGACACTTATCCCCAGCTTTGAAACAAAACACCTGCAGCAGTTTCTACTTATTAGCTTGAAAGTTGTGTACTAAGAATGAAATATTTCTAATAAAGCATTTAATGGATGAACATACTTAGAATGCTGGTAAAAAACGACAAACTACACTTAAAATGCATTAAGTGAAAAACTGATGAAACGAGATACAATAAGACCACATCAGAGAAACAAGGCAGCAAAGAGTGGATCAGAATATTTCCAGCTACCTGAGTAGCCACAGAAACAGGGGAGGATTTGTCTTGAGGGATTTCAGTGACACCCCATTTTGTGTAAGCCTACACAGATACTGAAGGCGTGTATCCAGCTGACCACGTCTGGGAAAACAAAATTAAATTAAATTGCATCAAAAAACCACAAACCAAAAAAAATCAAAACAAAACAGGTGTTGCCTGTGGTCATATGAGGAGGGAGCGTGGGGAGCTGCTTGGAATAGTAGCTCTATTCTTGTCACTGTCATGGAATAACTTACATCAAAGTTTAAAAATCTTAGCATTTGTGACCAAAATTTAGATCCACACAACACAGCTGATACATTGAGAAATGCTAAAACTGAAATTTAAGGATCATCAAACAAGAGGAAAAAAACCAATAGCCGAGGAATATTAAAAAAAAAAAAAAAAACACAAAGAATGAAAAGGTGATGGATTCAAACAAAAGACTATGAATGGTTCCCCAATAGCCAAAGAAGGCTGATAAACATAAGTTTCAAGAATTATTTCAAGAATGTGAAAAAATATTGCTAAATTGTTCATTTACTTTTTGGTCATCACTTCTTCAAGACTCATCTCTGTTCCAGTTTGCTGGAGTAGCAAGCCATAGGAAATAAAAGAAAAAAGAATGTAAAATATCTATAATACTGAATAAAGAATCAACTGGGTTTTTTTATGCCTTTAGGCCACTAAGAAAGAAATACAAGTAGAACTCCAAAGCGTATTTTTTTAAAGACCAGCAAAATACAAGGGCAAAAAAATATTGTGATAATTTAAAAAAAATGTTAATAGAGATGAAGTAGATTTTAAAAATTTTCTATATTCTAAGACTGTATCACTTTAAATTTCAATCTTGTATTTAAAGCTGTAAATATGCATACATGTCATGATGTAAGACAAATCTCTTAATTCATTATATAAGATTTCTTTCAATATATAAAATTATGCCTGTCCTTGGAAGGTTGCAAAGTTTAACTAGTTTATATTTTATTTAGTACTTATATTCCTAACAGCAGGCTGCCTTAGGCCTCATTTCCACTTAATTCAGAAAAACAACATTCCTTATTCATGTACTGTCTGATCAAAGGCTTACATTTAGCATAACACACACTAAAAAAAAAAGCCCATTTTGAGTAGATTTCTTACAGCTAAATAAGAAACTGAGCCCAGCTCATGGAAAATTTATTAGTTCAGGTCATACTGGTTTTGCAATTTGTGCACCAAGTTGTCTTGCCAAATTTAAAGCATTCAAAATCAAAAAGAATAAAGGAATGGTAAGATATGGATACATAATGGCATAAACACAGGCATAACAATAACTGAATAGAAAAAAAACACGAGGTGAGGCTTCTTCTCTTGAGTGGTTCACGTTTGCATTTATTTACATTATTTGCATGCTGATTAAAACCACTTTGGGCAGAAAGGACTCCAGGCATTCACGTAATTGCGTTCGTGCTGATGGATCTTTGGGCCCAGCAGTCACAAGGCTGTGCAGACAGAGGGAAATGCCAATTACTTTGCCTTGAGTATCGTGGGCAGATTGCTTGTACTCAGACAAGCCTGCGTGTCCCATCAGTCACCGCCTGTCAAGGTACGGAACTGAAGTTCTACTTAAACCACGGGGGTAGAATAAGGTCAAGTCAATCACATTCAATTTCTAGGATGGTTTAAATACCTGGTACACACCTCATACAGCCACTGACAAAACAAATAAATGGTCTGTGCAGTTACAAAAATTATTCTCTCTTAAATTCTAATTCCCTTGAATTTGATGTGATGGGCTACCTGATTTCTGACACCCTCTCAGGAGTTTTGCAATCAAGATGCCTCAGCTCCCAGCAGTGCTCATGGTGGAGGTAAGGCAGAGTACAGCTGAAGTATTTCACAGCTAACCACCAAAACAAATCCTGGCTGAGCTTTTGTTCGTTTTGCTGTGCTGAAACTCATAAGCAGATGCAGTTTTATCTAGTCAAAGACACAAGCAAAGAGGTTATTTTAAGGACCTGTGAACTGACAATGCTTCTGGACTAAAATTAATGTCATGGAGCTCAAGACAAGCACCATCGTGGCTTATGGTGTTCTGGTGCCAGCTTTATTTTACTTGAAATACAAGTTTGTTATGCTTGACAAACTGAGTGTGACCAGAAACACTTCATTTGTTTAACTTCAGCTGCTGCAGAGGAGACAGGCACAAAAGCATTCAATCCAGTATTGAATGAGTTTGGTTTGCTTAATTTTTTACTTCTGTTAAATAACTACCTGCCTAAAAGGACAGGAAAATGGCAACATTTGTAAAGTTTCAGGCTGACACGTGAAAAGCATGAAGATAAATAAAGAAATGCTTGCAACAATTTACATTTTAGATTTCATTGATAAAAGCAGTAGTTTTACCCATTTTAGAATGCTTCCAACTTTCTGCTTATTAAATAACTCTCTCTCCCAACAGCCTGCTGTCCACTCAAAAGCAAACATTTCCTTAGATATAAGGAAATATAACCTCACTTACAGCTACAGATTTTGAATAGAGGTTTTTTACTCTAGGGATTTCTCTTCTTTAATCATTGTGAAAGAGATCCTAGCACATCTTAAATGAGCTTTTTTCCCCAGCATCTTTCAAGTGAGAAATCTGAAGAAGAAACAATTTGGATATTAATTACCATTTTTTCTTAGAGCTGGCCTTACAAGCTTTTCAAAACAAATTTGTCTGCGGATCCCCAACAGCAGGAGCTGGAGCAATCTGTCCTGTTCTTTAGTCGAAAGAATGGATCCCTCTATCCAGATCCATTTAGTCCTTGAAGTACTTTGCACATGCATTGATTCTTTGTCAGACTTCCACTGGTTTTGACTGAGATTCCCTTTTTCCCATGTTCAGTGTATCAGTCATGTTACATTACCAATTCTGTTAGCTCAGAAAGTCCATTTCTCTCTTGCACATTGTTAACTATCCCTTTCTTTCACTTTGTCCTAGAAACTATGTAAGACAACAGAAATCCTAGGATCAACAAAGATGGATTTTTTCCTCTGTGAAAGAGATGATTCTTTAAAAGGTCTTATTAAGGAGAAAAACAGGCTTTCTGAGCAACAGCAATGGAGTCCACATTCGATATTTGAAATAGCATTTATCTACAGCAGTTGTCTCCAAATCAGCATTTCTGGCGTTTCCTCTGGACAAGACAATTTCTTTCTCAGGCTTCAGTCCTTGACTTGTGATAATCACAACCCTGGACTATCAAGGGTTGCTTCAGCATCCCTTGGCCACCATACACGTGGCCCAGCAGCCACACAGATGGGCTGGGCTGCTGCTTTCGCTGCTCCATGTGCCCCAATACTGCGACCCCAACACCACAGGCATCAAGTGCCTCATCCAAGATCCTCTCACTTTTTATCTTCCCCCATTATATGCCACACATTTTATTGGATATATACTTTCTCTAGCTGCGTGACCCCAAAGTTGTGCTCCCTCAGGTATTTTCTCTAGTCTTGAATCAACTTTTTAGATTTGCTTCTCCTTCCTATGTTTTATTATTCCGCTGATTTCACATGCTAACTGAAAACGGAATTAACTTTCTGGTTTGCTTTCTCAGCGAGGCAAATTGAATTTGTTACCTCCACCACAAATTAATACAATACAGCTTGGAAAAAATATTTCATATATACTTGGAAAACTTGTAACACACTTCATGTCACTAGTTGGCATATGAATAATTCAGATTCAATTACTCAGTGACAGAGTCACTATACAAACCGCAAAAAAAATTGTTTATTTCTTAGTGTGAAGGAAGATAGCCCCCTATATTCAGCATCTGAAATAGGCAGTGAGTAGATACAGGAACAGGAAGCTTTAGTGACAACAGGAGGACAGGCAAAGAATGTTGTTTTCTTTCACAGTTCTGTGTTCCTGGCATTAGAGCTGAACAAAGTTTAAGCAGTAGATGAACTGATGATGTTACCTGCAGAGCAGCAATTTGATTTAACCCTCACCCACAGAAAAGACAGTTCTTAAAAGATGAGACATTTTCTAAAATAATTGTGACAAACAAATTAAAAACCAATTTCATAAATGAGCCTATCTTTGGCAAGAGGGAGGTGTGCTGACATTTGGGAAAACCTGGAGACCACAGTAGGGCAGGAGACCTCAAACAGATATTACTTTCATTAAAACTGCTGGAAGAAACCTCCCAAAAAACCAACAAAAACCCAACACATAAAACAGCATCAATCTAAGCACCTACACTTCAGTCCTTGCCAAGGGAGGAAGGAAAGTTTGTGTTTCCCCTTCAAGAGGGAAAGAAAGTTGATACAGCAGTCTCTAGAAAACAGGGAGTCAGTTTGAAGCAGAGGTGCTACATCCATTAAGTATTTCAAGAATGGACACAAAATCACATGATTCCATATTAAATTTGCTTTTCACTTGCCTAGTAAAAACATGCAAGCTCAAAACACTTGACCATTAGACACCAAGCAGACAAGAATAAAGGTCAGAACTTCTTTGAAGTCCAAAAAAAGTAACTTGGGTTATTGTCTAATTAAATCTTTGAGAGATAAGACTTACCACAGGTATGGGAGAGAGATCAGACAGTGACACATTTACATCTACACAGTGACAAGCCTACCCATGCTACTGAACTGCAGAAATTATCATTATTTGTGACCACACAATGCCGAGTATTTAGGCAAACAAACTTGCATTTGCCCCAAAGCAATCATTTATCTGTTTGCTTGCATTTCAATTTATTTATTTCTTTTTTTTTTTAAAGCAAACACATATACATAGTCTGTGCTTCACTCCAATAAAGGTTTGAGGTTCCCTTGCTATGAGAAAAACTCATTCTAACCCCAACAACAGAAAAATCTTAACTAAGTACTTGAAATTACTAGTGGGACATGTACATTGAAAAAAAAAGAGTGATGACATGTACATTAAAAAAAACAAAACAAAACAAAACAAAACAACAACAGCAACAACAAACAAAAAAGAAACAACAAAAAAACCAACCAACACAAAACCAAAACCCAAACAAAGTCCTATTCTTGCCCCTCTCAGCAGAAACACTTTATGCATGCTTGGACTGAAGTCCCTGTTGGTTCTTCTGATCTAGTTTGCCAAGGGAAGTGCACAGATATTAGCTCTGATGATTAAATGCCACAAGACAACATCTAGAGATAGATTTGGCTTTAAATTACAGATGATGATTTAGCACATTTCACTTTTCCAGTGTTGGATTCTTCAGTGAAAACTGAACAGTCATGTATTAAGAAATTTCCTTTCACATTTAAATTCAGTTCTTTCAAAACTTTATTAAATTTGAGACTAAAGCAAAAGCTTTGAATCAAATGTTCAGCAATAAGGTCCCAAAAAGGATTTGTTAAATAGTTAAAACTCTATTAAAATGAAAGGAACAATTTCCCTTTTAGAAAAGGAAAATATCACAGAAGTGGTCTGTAAGACTATGCTAAAATATGTATTAAAATAATTCAAATTATAGTGATTTTTTTACAGCTAAAAGTATGCTGTCATGGGTGGCATGGAACCTTAAGGGTTTTTGCTTTTAACATCCTGTTAGTGAACTGCTTCCAAATATCTTAAAAACAACAGTTCTAAGAAAACAGGGTTTATTGTGAATCGGTAATTGATTCTATAAGCTGCAGAAATAAATAAAAAAACTTGAATAATTTTTTTTTTTAAAAATTGACAAGTTAGACATGGCAACAAAACCAAATGCAAATAAAAGCATTGCTTGCACCATTGCCAAGATTAGCCAGAATTAGTCAGACTTTGCCTTCTAAGAGGTGATTTTGGTAGCAATGATAAATTCAACTAAAATGTGATGTATGCAAGCTAGAATTAAATGAGCTGGATTACCTGCAAATTGGAATACATCTTATTTGTTATTTCCTCGCATGCAAAAGCAAAGATAACGTTTTAAAAGGCATGGACAACATTACAATTTATTACTGCAGCACAGCCATGACCTGCTGTACAAAGCAATTACGCAGCTGCAGAAAAGCCCTGCTTAATTATCCCGTCTAGTTTAGGCTCCTTCATAACTCCACTGCAGAGTGTTAGCTGCACCAATCCCAAATTCTCCAGTCTGTACGCCAGAGAGAGCAACAATCACAGGGTTTGGTTTACAGTGGTGGCTGCAGACAGGCTGACACAGCCACTCTGAGGTGTGAACTGATCCTGTTTGTCAAAGCAGGTGCTAATGAAAATGCAAAATGATAACAATCTAAAAGTCAGCGTTAATTGTTCCACTGCTGAACATGACAGAAGGAAAAAGTCACCAGTGAATCTATTGTTATTGAATGCAGCAGCAAGGAGTGATGCAGGGGATGGAGAAGACAACATAATACTTCTACCAAAGGCTGCTGGAGGTGGCAAGGAGCAATAAATAATTTCCCATCTAGGGTTTAGAGTATTATTTGTCTTATTCCAAGATACACATGAGAGGAACAGACATAAATTTATGGAACTGCCTGCTGTGGCATGATAGGACCAAAAGAATCAATGAAACAAAGACCTGAAGGAAAAAATTATCTCCTCCTCTCCTTTACAGAGCACTGCTTATAAAATTATGCTGGTACTGACCACCAAGAGAGCTGCTAGAGAGCAGCCATCATCCAAACAGGCCACAAATCATAGAATCACAGAATGGTTTGGGTTGGAAAGGACCTTAAAGATCATCTAGTTCCAAACCCCCTGCTATGGGCAAGGACACCTTCCACTAGACGGGCTTGCTGAGAGCTCCACCAAACTGAATACTGGCCTGAACACTTCCAGGGATAGGCCATCCAAAACTTCTCTGGGCAACCCTTTCCAGCACCTCACCACACTCACAGTGAAGAATTTCTTCTTCACATCTAATATAAACCTGCCCTCTTTCAGTTTGAAGACATTACCTTTTGTTTTATAACTACATACCCTCATAAAAAGACTACAACACCACAGTAAAGTGAACGAAGCACAAAATGCTGGGCTTGCCCTGGTTCTCCACCAAGTTAAATCGTGTTGCACTTCATTATTTCAAGCCTAGGAGTCTCTGACACCTTTTATTCTCCTGCTGTTTGCTCACCCCTGGGAGCAGCCGCCCCTGGCACAGCAGAACTCTCTCCTCCAGGACCTGGAAGAAAGGTGGGACAGGCCTGGTGCCCCTCGGTCCCCACCCAGCAGCATCCAGGAGGTGGCAAACACAAACTGCAGGTTGGAGATTAAAAAAGAGTATTTCCAGTCCTTTCCACATAAACCACAGCCTGAGCATAACAGGGCTGTCTGCAAATTATCCATGTGGTAACATCAATTGTTTTTCAAATGTAGCCATCTTTTTTGACAGTATCTTAATTGTTATTTTGAAATACCACTTACCCTCTAAGTTCTCAACTACTCCGTAATAAAACGCCCCATGAGGTGTTATAAACATTCAAATATCCCACTCATTTAAATAAGGTGCTGTTACAATACAGTGAGCATAACATCACATAATTTCACAAAATTTGTTGTAGATATTTAAAACTGATTACACTTTTTTTGTTTGCAATTTGTGCAGGAGCTCCATCCTATAAGCAATATTTGTAGCTGAGATTACATAGTCCGTTTCAAACAATGTGTGGTAAATTGTTGATTATAGTCAATTAAAGGATACAATATGAAGTGGTTTTATGCTACACAGTTCTTTCAACCATAGGAAATGACTAGCCAATGCTATCAAACAACAAAACCTATCAAAATGTGTTAAAAGCAACAACATACCTTGCACACAATGGATAAGTCTTAGAGATTCCCTAAATCCGAAACCATTCTGGCACCTGTGTGCCTGCAGTACAAGTCTTCACAGTTGTTCACATTACAGAAATGATCAAAGCAGTACTCTATTACCAATTTCAGAGAAAGCAATTGCCAATTATTTTCTGTTCCCATTTTGAGGCCTAATGCTACCTCATATTAAAAAAAAATCTAAAAATCTAACCCACAACTACAATGTTCCCACCACTTTGCAGAGGAAAGAGAAAACAGATGGTGTCTTTCCCAGTGATAAACTAGGTAATCTGTATTCCCTTCTAGAGATGTCAGTCCTGGTCTTCCTATGTTTTATTTTATCTGGCACATCAGCTGCAGTATCATCCTGTTTTTATCACCAGCTCTCCAGACAACCACCAATGTCTGGCACACTCCTTTGTGAATTAGATGCAAAATCAGATGGTTTAACCTGCCTTGTTCAACTCTGTACTACAGCACTGCAGACTTTTCTGAAGAGATCATGCACAGTGCATCTCCTTAGTTTTATTAGCTTCATGTGTCAAAGTGAAAGCTTTAAACAAACTCTTCAGAAGATTCTACCACTGCAAATGGAAACAAAGGAGAACAGGCTAATCAACCACGTTCACTGAATAACTGATGGAACAACAAAGAGCAACAATAATAAATCAAACATCTGCGTTAATTGATTCTGCCAAGTGCCTTTTCATTAATACCAGGTCATACTTCTAGAGTATGTCAATAAGTATAAGCAATACACCGCCCTCAAGAGCAATCACTGCTGCTAACAAGCAGAACGTCCTAATGATTGCTTCTTTGCTTAAACATTTGGATAAAAAGCCCCTCCACTGGAACAGGAATAATGACACTTCATTTCACTGTCTCTCTCTGATCTGCTCTGGGTAACATTAACCCAGGATGAGGGCCCAGGGCAGGAGAAGCTTGTGGTGCTCTCTGAAGGATGCTCCATGGCCTTTGCCATCCATGAGGAGCACTGGTTCTCCTCAAAACCATGCCATGCCAAAGTGAGCCTAGACCAACACGGAATCAGGGCACAAGCCTGAATCCCGAGCCAGGCAAGCTTCAAAACCAGGCAATCTCCTCAAAATCATGCCATGCCAAGCTGAGTCTAGACCAACTCAGAGTCAGGGCTTAAATCCAGAGTCAGGCAAGCTTCTGGGTGCTATGGTGGAACCTCACTCTGGCTGCTTGGAGCTCAGTGGTGTGACTGTACTCACTGCTTTCCTCACTGAGCTTTTGAAAGGATTAGATAGCTAATAGTTTAAAACCTTTAAAAGATTAAAAACTTGTAAAAGACTTGCAAAGTGACCTTGCAAGTTTGAGTTGCTTACAAACTTCACTTTATGAACTCAATTGGTTTATGTTTACAGGTGTGACAAAGATATACTTCAGTCTCTGGAAATTAGGATGCATATTATATTTGTTCCCTCAAATATTGTAAATCTATAATACCACTGCGCACATAAAAAATACATAACCAGAACTCCATTTTCTGATCAAAATCTAATTTCATGCCCAGCTTTTTATTTGCTTATACCAGTACTACTGTGGAATAAATATGCCCACAGACCAAGTAGCCTCACAGTTTGAAGTTAAAAAATATGGGAAAAAAGTATATATGCAGATTTGCATCTATTTAATCACAAAAAAAATCCATTGCATTTTCTTGCAGTCTGGAATTGTACCATGTTACCTTAATCATCAACAGAAGGCAAAAATCTATTTCACAAATGTTTCAAAAAAGCACTCAAAATGTAGATTTCAATGTGCTGACTAAAGCTGGGACAAACTGCTAAGCAAATAAAACAACTGAACCTTTGTTATTGATAGAGAGCACTCAGACAGCCCCAGGGTTCAGCAGAATACTAAACAGATTACTGGAACCACAACCATCACCACTCGCGAGTGGTGCCGACTTAATTCTCAGAGTTTTCTACAAGATGGAAACTTCTATTATTTTACAGAGAGCTGATAAATGAGTTATCAGAAATGCTTTTTTCCTAGCATTTTCTTCTCTAGGTTCTGTTAGCTATTTCACAGGAACGCATGTGTAACAAAGTCCTTAGAATTAGTCCCCGTACCACAAAAAGCCTTGTTGGATGCTACATCCCATCAGAGGTGACAGACAGACTTCCAGCTCCTTCTCTATTAAGCAACAGAGCTGCAAGAGATGCTCTCTCTTGGAGGCCATATCTCATGCATAACCATGCTACATAAATTGCTTTAAAATAAAATAATGGTTACTGTTCAGACAGATCAATTTTCCAATGTATTTCACCTTTAGTTCCAAAAACAATTAAGGCAGTAAATGTTTCCCAGCCTATCACTGCTGCTTCAAACATTCTTCCTGAATGCACAGTTTCAAAATCAATGCAAATGCTTTTCCAACAATGTGGGCTGTTTGGTGATGTCCAAAACAAGTAGTGTGGGCCAACTGGAAGCAGATACGTAAGAAGAAACAGCTGGCAAAGAAGATCTTCTGTCTGTTTCACACATTTCCACAAAAAATCTTGCCTCTCATCAGCTGTTGGAAGCTGGAAAATCACACTGAACACTGCTAAAGAATTTTACAGATTCTTATTACTGCAACTCTATTTCAACTTCAACGTGTTCGAAATATTCTTTCGAATGGAAGTAAGAAAATGAGTGTTTTTAAAACATTTATGTGATAGATTCCTAACACAGATGGATTGATTCTCTGATTTTAAAAAGTTACAAGTAAGGAGGATCCAGAATCCTCAAACTTTCGTGGAGTTCTGTGAGAGAAAATAGGCAGTCTTGAAAACATTCCTTAAACATAACTAAGAAAACAACCAGCAAGAAGCACCTGCTTCCATCAAGCAGATCATATTGTCAGTGTGTGAGCAAGCGATTACAGCTGAAAACAAAGCAGGATTTCAATGACATAAAAATAATGGTCTCAAATGAAGATATTTTTATTAGTTAAATGATCAACACAGATATAGTAATTTATGCTTTTATAGGATAGTTAAACCTCCAAAACAGTAGGTTATTTTTCCCAATTCTAAATACAAATTTTAGAAATATGTAGTAAAATAGAACAAAAGCTACCTGTTCACACTAATACAGTTGAAGTGGGGGAGGAGATATTGTTTACAATACAGTTTAAAAGACACGTAATTTTGTAAACTGCAAATGAAGACTTCCAAAAGCAGTTCATTAGCTGTTGAGGTGATGTGAGTAACATTTTAAGAAAGCCAATCTATTTCTTCAAGAATTTAGTACTAAGTATATGATGTAACCATGACTCAGTCAGCGTTTATTCTGATATAAAAAGTGTTTATATTTCACTTACAGAACTAGCAAATTCTTGAGATCTGAAGATTGCTTAGTTGGTGCTCTATGTGCACCAAATTGGTTTCACTCCCAGGGGTACTCAATACTATTGTATTTTCCATTATTTGTCTGTGATTGGATTTATTACTTCAAGATTCTGCCAAACACTTACCATTGGTACTTTAGGAGTAATAATTTAGCTCCATCACTATTCAGTATTAGCTCAAATGCTCATACTTAATAGCTGCAATATTTGAGCAATGTGCCCTTTAGAACATCACGTCAGATCCACAGAAATTAGGAAAAAAATACATAAACAACTTATCTGTCATTTTCTGGCTATTCCCCACTGCAGCATTTAGCAGGTGCCCGCTCTAACAAACTCAAAAATTTCCAACTTAGCTGCTGAGAGCCCAACTCACATCCCCAGGGGCTCCTGGGCTGCTCCAGCTTCCGTCACCCTCCTTTGCCACCCTCGTACATGGCTTATGCACATTTGGTTTGCTGTTGATTACCACTCCTCCTTTCAGCCTTTTTCTTCCCCCTACCTAATTGCATCCAAGTTTCTTTAAGTATGCTGTCCATCTTCCAAATTCTCCTCGTGAGATCTAATTGGGCTGTGTTTCCTCTCTGTGGACCTTGTATATTTTTCTTTTTTCTAAACTTTCAAGTATTTCCATCTCCTCACAGTTCAGTATTACATGTTAATTTTATTATCATGCTGTTAAACACTCTCTCCCAGATCATTAATAAAGACATTAAAAATGACTGGTTCTAGCAGTGATCCCTGTGGTACCCTCAAGACACCCTTTGTTTGTAGTGTTTCAGCCAGCTTTTAATCCACATAACAGTGCTCTTATTCAAGCAAATTTGAATTAATTTTGCAAGTCAGGCTTAGCAAAGCAACAGCCAACCTTCTGCAAAAATCCAAAATTACTACACTGATTTCTTCCTCATTCTCCTCCTCAAAGTTTTGTAGATTTTTGAATCAACTAAAACAGTAAGCATTATTTACCAAATTCATTGACAATTATATGCTATGTATTTGTTCTATCATCCTTTGGATTTTTTATACAATTTTTAGTGCTACATCTGCTTTTTTCCTGGTACTTTACATTTCCTTCATAGCTTCTGGTATTTCAGGAGTGATAGGCAGTGCTGTATTAGACACTGCCTTGCCAAGTACTGATGTGATGACTAAAAAGTGGTAAGGGGTATAGCCTTAGGCTCTACAGAGAAAGTAAAAGTAGATTTATCTAGGAAATTAATCTGTATCACCATTGGCAGGATTTCAGTAGAAGTTGTAGGATACTGTAGTTTTATTGAAATGGAGTTAAGACTAAACCAATCCATTTTCAACATAAATGGGACCCAGCCTTCACAACAGAAATTGTGAAGTTAAATATCAAAAGTCATAATCTATGTCAACTGTTGAGTAAATAGTAAATAAGGATTATCTGCACCTTCCTGTACGACTATGTGTAGTTAAAGACATTTTCAAGTTATTCCATTTCTTGCTTTTTATCTATAATCATTAATTATTTTACAGTATTTTAACTTAATAACTTTCTAATCATAAATGCTTTTTCTCAATCTCCCTTGTCAAAGAGTCCTACTTAAAATTGATTTCAGTATCCGAGGCAACTGATCTCCTATATTTGGTAACTTGTCTAGGATTTGTGTGCACACGCCTTAATCCAGAGTTGTAAAATGAACTTCTGAAGATTTTTAGTTTACTTCACGTTACTGTCATGTTTATAAAATACTACCTCTAAAAAGCAGTGATAACAGTCGTAATTTATCAACTTCATCAAGAATGTAAGAGTTTTACTATTTTCACATGCCCTAAACTCCTTATTCCTAAAATTCTTACAAAATAAATTTCTAAACTTTGCTGTCCTTGTATTACTACACGATGCAAAATCACTCTGAATTTTGATGACTGCAAATACACAGCATTCATCAGCTCCAAACATATTTTAATTTTATACAGGGCTCTAAGAGCCACAAGAATCAAATCTAAAACTTCAATCTTACCATGATGGGCTACGTAGTTATAATAATATTCACTTTAATAAAGCAAGGGTCCGATACTTTCATACACATAAGAATCTCTCTATAAGAATTAACAAAATAATGGACATGAAATACAACTCCTTTTTATTAAAAGCAACACATTTTCCTTTCCAAAGCAGAAGTAGCTAGGAGGTTTTTCAGTACTGCGGAAGTTAGATGTGAGGAGGTGGGATACAGAAATGTTTAGTTCTGTGCTACTGGAGTCAACAGACTTCATGAAGAAATAAGTAAACCCTTCTTTATGAAGTGCTTCCTTCTTGCCATCAGCACACTCAGTAGCCCATTATGAAGAAATTATACTTCATCTTGAAGGCTGAAGATTCCAAGCTTACCCCTTGTTTAATTTTATTAGGTGCCTAAAAACATCCCTTTTTGTAATCTACACTAAGGTTCTTCTCAATTACTGCCTGCTTAAGACTCCCATTCTAATAAATTTTCTGTTAAAAGAAGGGAAAAAATGAGTTTATAACTTGTGTTTATCTGTGAGCTTCTGCACGACAGCATGCACCATTGTATTGCTGGCAAACAAACCTGCACATCAGCTCCTGTATTTCTGGGTAAAGTGGCTGAAGAGAGACCATTTCAACTCCTGCAAAGCATGTATGGTACAAACACACTGAAATTCTAATTTTTTGCTCACAAAATTTCATTTTGTGCTTTTATAATGTCAATTACCTCCACTGGCATATCCCATCACTGACCTCTATCCCAAGTATTTTCATTTCAGTGCTCTCTATGGGGATGTTATCATATCCCTTCTTCCCTGCTGTCTCTACTCCCTTTTCCTCCTGCAGTGCTTTCTCGTATCCTATTCCAAGCCTACATTGCTGGATCGTGCCAACATCTATTCAGTCCTGATCTTGCACAAACAATTCATATAAAATCAAGAAGAAATAGATTAAATCAGCAACATGGGACCAGCGATGGGCTGTCAAGGCAATGGCAACTCCTCTAGTCTTGTTTTTCATGGATCTCCTGGTCCTGATGGCTGTGCTACACCTGAAAGAAGGAACTTGTGTGGGCTGAGAGGTGAGAAGAACAGGATATTCTCGATCTTGGAGATTTTCCTTCTCCATGACTACAGCCACAGGCATCTTTCCCACTCACTGAAATGGAGGAAACAAGAAGCCATCCCTTTTTCATTCTCCAGTGCTTGATTCTGACAAATTAGAATTTCATATGCAGATCTAACTTTCCCCCTAACAAAACTAAGTAGTTCAAAGCCCTTGCTGTCAAGAGTTCCTTTTGCTCCCTCTCCTTCTTTCTCAGGTTCTTCTGTCTCAAAAGCACGTTCCTGTGCACACTTAAAAGCAGATACCATATGATGGAATGTTTTATCCACTGCTCACACTCATAAGCATCTTTACATACGTTTCACGTTCAAATTTCAGGGATTTTTGTCGAGCCATTTATGCAGGTACAAACTCCTTAAAGTGTCCTTTGGGGACATCTGTCTTCCCAATTCCATCATTTCAAGTGAACACAATACTCGTGTCCCCAGGTAAAAGTCATGATGCAATTCTATCAGGCAGTTGCTGTACTTTGCGCAGTGTGGGTGTGAGAGCTAATTTTGTCCTTAGATTCAGAGGCTTCATTAACAGTCTTAACACATTCACTGCAGCTTTCTAAATCCTTTCAGGCTTTAACACTTAAGCTACTGTGAAAAAAACCCACCCAAAAATAATGGAAGTTCATATACAGAAAATGTTATTTCTCTAACCCAAATAAAGCAGATCTTTTAGACAATGTTAAATGCCACATTACAGCACATCATTCCACTGAAATGAAATTTATGAGAAATAAATCACAGCTAGTAAAGGCTGTAAATCACTATTTTGGGCAATTTATCCTGATATAAAACATGTGAAACTCTGAATTGAGATGCATAAGGAAAAAGAATGAAAATTGCGTGTCTATTATACAAAGGCATATGAACATCAACATAATGCATATTCCACCACTTTGTTTTTATGCCTTTATATTCTAAGAATTTCATCATGTGACAGTATATTGACTACAAAATTCAATAATTAAAGTACATTGAAAAAAACCACAACTTTAGACAGGTATTTTTTCTAGCTTTAATGTTTCATACAGTGGGGTAAATTCTAGCTATTTCCTGAAAAAAGAAATGAAATTAAAATAAGATAAAAAACTGACCCTGAAACTCTTCATAATATTTTTTTCAGTATATGTCACTTACATGTAGGATGAGGAGAAAAAAGATAAATTAGTCCTTTTTGTGGGTCAAGCAAAGCTTCCACGTACAAAAAATATTTTCTTCTACTGATACATGTTGTATGAGAGAACCTGTCTCAAGTATATTTTAGTCCTTAAAAACTGTCCATGATATCAAATTATAATACAGATAACCAAACTTTTACATGTTGCTGTTTTGGATCTAGGAGAATTAAAGTTCTGCATCTAAATAATACAGAACCCAGCTATATTTCAAATTAATGTGAAAAGTTACAGCTATATTTACAACTTCAGTAAAAAAGGGAAGCTTCACTGTTATCCGGATATTACTTGCTGATTCATTTCTGCTCCTTTTCATGCTCGCTAATCCTAACCCAAAGGCTGCTTCTTCTTGATTCTGACTTTATGATTGAAGTAATACAAGAAATTTTAAATTATGGATGAACTTCATTCCAGTTTGTCTTGCTTCACATAAAATTACTTTCAACAGTTGCAAAACACAACTTCATTTCCAGCAGCAATGAGGGAGGGTTGGTATAAGAGCCATTTGTGGGAATTTTGCTTTCCACAAACAGGCATTTCTCTGGATGGGTGTCTCCCAACAGCAACCGCTGTTGTTTTCAGACTCAGGCCTCTTATAGAACAAAGAGACCCAAAACTGGCTGAAGAACCGAGGTCATTAACTGGACTACATTGCACAAAAATTTTCTAGGTGCTCCCACATTACTCCCTGGGAGCAGCAGCAAAATCCAAAAGCAACTCAAGATGAAAGCTAATTTCTTTCAGAATCCAAAGGCCCTTTCTTATAGTGAATCATGTCCTTTTGTAGGCTGCCTTTATCAATACATTGAGAAAGGAAAAACTTGTCCCTTTGTGCAAACTACAGATTTTCTGGGGATGAACAAAATACTTAGTGGATCCAAAGCGGAAGCAATAAAAACAAGGCAAAGACTGGCAAGTTCAGATTATTTTTCTTAAATAAGAAAAATTATACAGACAGAGAAGAGAGAAGGGAGACATGGGAGATATTCATTTTTCAAGACCACAGGAACAAAGCCTGTCAGGAGTGAAACTAGCACATGAGAAAGAAAAATGCTTCATTTTCCTCTTAGTGTTCAGGATTTCTGAATCAGTAAGTTTTCATTATCTATTGGTTGCTAAATTAAATGATGATCTACGCTGACTTCTGCCCTGCAAAGTTGGAAAAAAACACTTCCTTACACCTTGAGAGCCAGGTATCTGGAAGGGCTGTTATATGTGATCTGACAGTTCTGGGGATGTACCTGTAATTCATGTGTAGGAGTTCTCTCACTGATGGCAGATTTCAGCTCAGGAAACAGGTTCTCATATTCTCTCAATCAGCTAAAATGGTCTAAATGCTATTTTTGTCTGCTATTTTCTTTTGTCTCATTTTCTTATCCTCCTCACTAGACAAATAATAATTTCCATTGGATAAAAGCTATTAATTCCATTTAATATGAACTTTATTTGAGAAACTAATCTTTTCTTAGATAACTCTTTTAATGTATGCAACAAAAAACATTCCTTGAATAGGTCTTACACATTTTTTCCCACATTCACTGACATTAAGTATATTGCCAAAATGAAAGTAATTTTGATTAACATTGAAATTAGATTTATAACTGCTTTCTATATTTTTAATTTCAGTATTTGTTAGGTTTTTCAGTCTCTAGAAATACAGTATCAGTTACTGAGTAAACATTCTATAGAAAGGAACTTCTCTTTCTGGGATGAACTACTGCCCTCCAGGTAGGGTACACATGAATATGAATGTAACAATATTTTCTGTGACTCCTTTCTCACTTATATTAATGAAAAAGAAGAATTTAAGACAAGTTGAAAGTTTTCACGTTAACAAAACAGAGAACATGAATAACAGATATGTTAGCATTCTGGAAAAGCCACCTGGAATAAAAGTAACTCTCTGCTTTATATTACTGAATTACAGTATTTTAAGGTTTATTTCAAGTTTTGAAAAACATTTTTAACACTGTTTCTCGTGGCAGTACACAAACATTTTTAAACCTTTCCCTGTCTCTGCAAAAGGGAAGGATAAGCTCCAATAAGAAAAGCAAACTGTCAGTAGTCTATTTCAAAAGGGTTTTCTTGCTCTAAAAACACTTTGTGGGCAAAAGAATTAATCTCAAGGCTAGGAGCTATATTGTGTTTTGGTAACTTCTCCTTTTACCCAGAGCTTAGTAAAACATGACAAGTGAATGGCCAAGTGACAGGTTTGCAGAGGGAGCTTTCGGTCCTCCACAAGGGAGGATGGCTGCCTATCAGCAGATGTAGCACAGCAAACTCATCTGGTTTCCTCCAGCTTGCAGAGAAAGACGAGGGGAAAAGCAAAGTCACAATAGATACTTAAGCTTTACTGCACAATAGCAACAGATTTCAGCTACTGAAAAGACATCCATTTGTAGTCACAAACTGTTTGGAAAAAAGAAACACTGTCTAAGTAAGTGGATTCAGAGGTATTTTTCCCCCTAAAGGACAGCTTTAGTCAGATGTGGTAGATTGAGGGGTCAGAGTACAGGAATGCAGAAGTCCACAGGTGCTGATGTGAAACCGACTGACAGAGCTCACAAAGGCTGTTACTCAGAAAGCTCAGATCTGACTCAGCAAAGGCTGCTATCCCTTAAGAACTGCAGAGTAAACGCAGGATTAATTCCACAAAAATCACACTTGGCATTGGTAAAGGTGGATCCATGTGGTCATCTGGATTGCTTGGCACAGACTTTGCCCACCTGCTAGCTGGCGTGAGCCTTCCCAGTCTAATTGATGCGGACGTCGTTTCTAAGGAGCTTCAACCAACCTGAACAACTTTCTACCCTTTCCCTTCCTCTTCTGGAAGAAGATAAAGCACGTTTAGCAGCTCTTCTCAGAAGTGTTGGTTCTTTGCCAAAGGTTCAGCAATATTGAGGGCAAAAGCAATATTGCTTTCTGATAGTTGTTGTGAAAAGCCATCTTCACTTGAAAGGTTTTCTAGCGAGAGGGCAATGAGCATGGCTGCATTCCCACTGAACTCTCCAGATAAAAAGTGCAAAACACTCTGGGAAGTGATGTGTAATCATAGGATATTACAGGATGAAATTCCACTCCAGTGGATCACTACATAGGAAGACATATGTTATATTGGGTCATCTTTTAAAAGACAGGCTTAGCTCCCTCACTATTTGCAGTAACTGGTGTCAAGCACTGTCATGAATGATAATAAAGAAAGTAGTACATAATCAGTTAACATGTACAGTAACAAAATATAACAATCTCTAGAGATTTATCTTCTAGCAACATTAGCTCACCAGAAAAACAAGAAAAGAGTAGGAAATGTCTTCTTAAAAAGAAGTCATGATATTTGGGATAATCAAATAAGATTAAACATCAAAGTTAAAACAATTATGAAGATTCAACTTACATGGTCATGATGTTTAAAGAAATACATCTATAATCACTGTAAAGAAACATGACAGGATAACTAAAAACTCAGAGTAAGACTTTCCAAGAGTAAGTAAAGCTTTTGCAGGAAAATGAAAGCAGACAAATAACATGGATATGAGACAGCCAAAAATTTATCTGTAAAACAGGAAGAGAGAAGCTCAACATCATTACAGAATCATAGAATATCCTGAGTTGGAAGGGATCCACAAGGATCCAAGTGCAGCTCCTGGCTCTGCACAGGACACCATTGAGGGCATTGTCCCAAATGTTTCCAGAACTCAGACAGGCTGATGCTGTGACCACTGCCCTGGGGAGTCTGTTCCAGTGCCCAGCCACCCTCTGGATAAAGAACCTTGTCCTAACATCCAACCTAGACCTCTCCTGACACAGATCCCTGCATTCTCACGTGCCCTGTCACTGGTCTCCAGAGAGCAGAGATCAGTGTCTGCCCCTCCTCTTCCCTTCACAAGGAAGCTGAAACTGCAGTGAGGTCTCCCCTCAGCCTCCTCTTCTCCAGGCTGAGCAGACCAAGTGACCTCAGCCATTTGTCAGAAGGCTTCCCCTCCAGACCCTTCACCATCCTCATGGCCTCCTTTGGACTCTCTCTAATGGCTTCATGTCTTTTTTACATTGTGGCACCCAAAACTGCCCCCAGGCCTGGAGGTGAGGCTGCCCCAGAGCAGAGCAGGACAATCCCTCCCTTGCCCAGGTGGCGATGCTGGGCCTGGTGCCCCCAGGACAGGGATGTCCCTCCTGGCTGCCAGGGCACTGCTGACTCATTTCCAACTCACCATCAACCCACAGCGCCCTTTCCATGGCACTGCTGTCCAGCCTCTCATTCCCCAGCCTATACACACAGCAAGGGTTGTCCTGTCTCAGGTGCACAGTCTGGCACAGTCCTTGCCCTTGTACATCTTCATCCAGTTGGTGATTGCCCAGCCACCTGATTTGTCTCTCTGCAGGGAATTCCTGTCCTCGAGGGAGTCAGCAGCTCCTCCCAGTTTAGTATTATCAGCAAAATTCCTTACAATACCTCTGAGTCCTGTGTCCAAGTCATTTCTGAAGATGTTGAAGGGCACAGGGCTGAGGATGGAGCCCTGTGGAACCCCACTAGTGGCAGGTCACCAGTCTGATGTCACCTCAAACACCGTAACCCTTTGTGCCTGACCCATGAGCCAGTCGCTCACCCACCCCACAATGTGTTTATCCAGCTGGGGGATGGACATTTTGTCCAGAAGGATCCAGTGACAGACCGTATCAAAAGCTTTACCAAAATACAAAAAACGATCTAACATTGGAAAACAGACCAGAAATTCCAGCATGAAATGACAAGTGTGGCCTGGCCAGCAGAGCAACACACAGCTAGCACTGGGATCAGCTTTGCAGGCAGCAGTCCTGATGGAGAAACTGAAGTCCTGAATCTCCTACACCCTTCCTTCAAAGGGGAACGATGCATCACTGGCTATAGGGTCAGCTGACCAAAACCCATTCCCCTGTTCACTAAATACAGGCCTGACAGAAATGCATCTCACCCTACCAGGGCAAATGGCAATGAGAGTGGGACTCTCCACCATCAGGTTAAAAAGTAATCCCTCTATCAATCCTGAGACAAACAGCACAGACCATCCCTACCTTTAACTTCAAACCTGAGCCCTCAGCTCAAACTAAAAAAGACCAAATTAAACTAAGCCAAAGTAAAGATGAATATGTATTTGACAATTTAGATAAAGTTAACCATTTTGGTGAAGCTACATTAATGATTATTTAGAGGAAGATGAACAGCTAGAAGAGCGAAACTGAACCCAACAAGAGAAAAAAAATAAACTTCAAGTAATATCAAGAGGATTTATTATAATTAACTACAAGAAAATCCTCATTTTTCTATTGTAATTAAAATTTGAGAAATAAGAGAATTTGAGTAGTACAGCTCTATAACTACGCAAGAACGATATGGGAGAAAACAGCATCTAAAAAGTAAATTAAAGATGACAAGAAACAAAAAATGCTAATTTATCCTTCAAATACTACACAGCTCCAGTCAGTGAAATGACTTCTAAACTCCAGTCATTCATTGCAAACTCAAGTTATTATCTGACATCTGATTACATGTAACCATTGCAGCTATCAGCACATGACAGTGACCTTTTCACATTCCCACACTGATGGAGATTTGTCTTTGAATTGGTATTCACTCCAATTATGATTAAAAAAAAAACCCCAAAACAAAAAACCAAACAATCCAAACAAAAAAAACCTTCCCATGATCACATAACTTTTATTTCTTTGCAGCTACCCTTCACAGTGCCAAATATTCAGATAAAATGAAAACTCTTTCACGGCAGCGAGCAGCAAAAACTGAAATGACAGATTATTTAAAATGCCATAGTGAAGATGGCAGCATCAGTATTTCGAACAGTTCTTATTGTGAGAAATAAAAATAACACTTGCCATGTTCTCTCAAGCATAAAAACACCC
Source organism: Lycocorax pyrrhopterus obiensis (assembly GCA_014706295.1). Lineage (NCBI taxonomy): Eukaryota > Metazoa > Chordata > Aves > Passeriformes > Paradisaeidae > Lycocorax > Lycocorax pyrrhopterus. Next base: position 112,208,756 of record JACSVZ010000001.1, on the reverse strand, counting down.
TAATATTCAAACACAGCCTACATTAATCAGAGGGCTGGAGCATCTCTCCTCTGAAGACAAGAGGAGAGAAAGTTGGGGCTGTTCAGCCTGGAGTAGAGATGTTCCAGGGAGACCTCAAAGCACCTTCCAGTGCCTAAAGGGACCAAAAAGAGAGTTAGGGAAGGACTTTTTGCAAGGGCACGTATTGACAGGACAAGGAGAAAGAGTTTTAAACTGAAAGAGAGATGGTTTAGATTAGATATTAAGATGAAATTCTGTACTGTGAGGGTGGTGAGGCACTGGAGAAGTTGCAGATACCCCATCCCTGGAAGTGCTCAAGGCCAGGTTGGATGGGGTTTGGAGCAACCTGGTCTAGTGGAAGGTGTCCCTGCCCATGGCAGGTGAGCCAAAACAAGATGATCTTTAAGGTCCCTTCCAAGCCAAACCATTCTGTGATTCTTTGATCTGTCCTTAATCACACCAAAGTCTTTTCACCCTTCTGTCCATCAGTTTTCCATATTTGTTATGTAATCCCCACCCAACACAGAACTTGAATTGTTCAAATCAGCATCTGTAAAACCTCTAGGAATTGTTTGATGTGAGTAGACGTGCCACAGTATTTCGGTAAGCAGCAGTTTTAAAAAATACTACTAGAAATCCAGTGAACCAAATACTCGTAACCCTTATTGCTAACCACAGTTTTTAAGATTTCACTAATCAAAATATTTTACTTATGATATTAATAATTTCATAATTTCATAACAGCTAACAAGGTAGAAAACCAGGAGGAACGAAGGCTTATACAATGGGAATGGACAGCAACACAAACAGAAAAATGAGTGGTCTCAGAGCCTGGTAACTGCAACTGTTGTAATCCTGAGGGCGTGTGTGACCACCCACTCCCCACTGTTACCTGGCTGTGCACTGCAAACATTACTTCTGTCAGAAATCATCTCAGAGGCCACAAGCCTAAGACCACTTTTTGCCAGTTAAACCCACTATTCCTGTCAAATCTCTTATAACAGAAATTCAACCTGCATGCTGGTAAAGATGTTTTGTTTTGTTTTTTTTTTTTTAATGGTTCCAGCACTGCTTACAAAAAGAGACAACTCTTTAAACAGTCGTTATAAACAAAACTAAGTAATTTATACCAGAGAAAGAGCTAAGAGGTGTGTGGTTTAACCTTAGCTTCACACTGGTAATTTTCTTGGCATCTTGGCTTGATCTGTTTAGTCACCTTTCTTTTTTTTTGCACAATAAGATAAAGCTTCCCAATGTCAGAAACGACTAAAAAAATCCCATTCCCAAGGAGACCTGCTAGCTTAAGTTTTCAGATGAGCACAACAACCAAGGGCACATTTGGTGCATCAAGAAGTTCTACTCAGCCCTTGTATCTTCCTCTCCACACCCACCAAGACAGCAAATAAATCAGCAAGGCCTCCACAGGACTGGCCAAGAGAAAACTCACAACATCCCATACTGAATGAGCGAAGGAATATCAAAAAGCTTACGTATTGTCTTCTATGAAGACTAAAAAGCATCTATTAGGAAAGATTCTGCAGATCATGTACTCACAAGAAGCTGTTTTCAGATCTTTAAAGCTGAAAATGCATGCTCTAATACAAATTCACGACTCAGCTTTGACAGCTGCTCAATGAAAATGAATAGTTGTTGGATACAAGATTAATGTGCAGGAGTCCTAAGTGCATAAATAAGAACCCTAAAAAATATTATGTATAAATACTTGATTTCAAAACTGCTGAAGCACCTGCTGCACAAAGTATGGAATAAAAGTACCATCTATCAGCATAAGTTTCTTGGTGTTAATGCATTTTTACATTAATCAGGAACCCACTAAAGATGTTCATTGCAGCAGCAGTATTAGTTACACAAAAGGATACTCTTTCCAATCTAAATTAATTTGTAAGTGTAAGTATACAAAATGTAGACAAATTGTCTCTTTAACAGAGAAACAAATGAATTGGAGCACCTGTCCTCTGGATTCCTGTGACACATACTTTTCCACACAAAGTTTGTCCTGGTTATAACATTTTCTTTTTATCTCTACATTCTAATGACACAACTAAAATCAACCATTGTGCTCTCTGTTGCCATAGACAGAGAGATGAATCTGCCACAGCTTGAATTGCTATTACAATGTACTCAGGGTAAATTATCTACTCAGGAATGACAGAAATCCTGCCAATTAAACAAAGTTATTCTGACCTCTTAAGTGCCATCAGACTATTATTAGAATCATTGACACACTGGATTCGAATATTTGAGATTTAGAAGGCTTACACATGTGTTCTGCTCCTAGAACACCTGGGTATGCAGCTTCAGTTCTTCGTAAGACCAAGTTGCTTCAGAAGGTAAAGATCATACTGCAAACTGCATGGACTTGCTACAGGATACTTAACTTCCAGTCATTAGCATTTTTACCACCCATAGTGTCCCACTAAACTGTTACCACTGTCAGAATGGGTTTTGCTTCTGGGCAGCATTTCCTCAAAACTTGGCTTTTTCAAATTCTGAACGTCCTCTTTGTGCTACTATTAAACCATTTCGCAACAGCAATATTTCTGAACAAAGCACTCTTATCATTGGGTAACCCACATTGCTGAGGGTTAGATGACCTTGGTGGGGCTGCAACATTTGTAATTCTCCAGCACAATCAATTATTTCATGATAATGTCTTTTGTCAGAGAATATTGTAAGGAATGAGGACTTGATTTTTTTTTTTTCCCGTGAAAGAAAAGATTTGCTTTGACTGGTATACAGAAATGTTCATACATGGGTCACTGACTGAAAAGGGAATTGTAAATTACTCAGTAATAAAAAATAATAGTAGACATTTATATAGCATTGTACCTCACACACAATGACCTCCAGGCTCATTATAATAAGTATTATTTGTCAGAAATAAATTGCAGTGACCATCGTATCTTCCAACAGCTTTTATTTTAAAATAGGCCATGAAGGAAATCTTAGATTTCAAATATTCTCTATCAGTTAGCCTAGCATATTACAGCAGCTATACTAACTACTCTGTAAATAAAATACAGACAGCAAGTTAAAAAAAACCTATAAAAGATTAAGTGTCATAAATTAAAATTTCAGGCAGGAAACTTGTGTTTCAAACTTACTAGCAGGGAGGAAAAACTTGCATGCTAAAAGATAGGCACTACCTCATGTTTTCAAACTTATCCTCAGAGTCAGGTACACAGTCACAGCAATGAAATGACAAACAACAAGCAATGAAACAAATCACAGCACTGAAACAACAATCCCCCCAAAATTTGGGGCATCCTGACAAATACATCAAAGAATGAAAGGAAAAAAAAGGCTGAATTTACTCGTGTGTAAACATTTCCTGCATTAAACAACACTATTCCATAGAATCTGGGAAATATCTAGAAGTGAGAGCAACTGAGCACTGACCCAGACTGGATGAAGCATTCTTGTAAGTGCCAGCTACTGCCCTTACTTTTACTGACAGGAGTGCCTACAAGATTAAATTCCCTAAGGATTTTGGCAAGTATCTGCCCATAGAGAAGATGATAGACTAAGCCAGAAGGGACATTCAGAAGTTACCTGGTCCAAAGCCACCCTCACAGCAGGGGTGACTGCAGTCATGCCAAGAAGTTAGAGGGCTGTGTCTTGAAACAAACCGAAGTGCAGTGTCCTTTCCTGCAAACAGCTGTTTCTAGCCTTTAGAGTATCAAGCACTCACATTAAAAATGGAAATTAAAAGAAGAAATATTTTAATAGACTCTAATATTTTATAATATCCAATCTAAAAATCCTCAGAGCAGTAAAATATATCACCTCACAAGTAGGGCATGATACCAACCAACACTAAGACATCCCAATAAACATGTCACAATAAACTGCAATGAAAGAAGATGATACATAAAAAGTGATGGATGATTCCACCGGGGAGCCCACAATTTTTCAAAGCATTGCTATAGTTAAAAGACAGTAACATCTGAGAATAATAATAACTAATTAACAATGTATCTGCAGTACACTTCATGTTTAACTGGAACTGCTTGTGGAGAGTTCATTCCTAAACCTTCAATACGTCACTGAAGATGATCTAGGGCCTTACACATAAAATGCTATAGTCAAGAGCATAAATAAAAAATACAAGGAATAGTTCTAGGATCATCTCCATATGTGCTAAAGACATATTTTACTTGTGGTTACAAAAAATACTTTTTTCTATAGCCTTCCAGTTATTTAGGCAGTAGGACACAATATGTGTGTATATATATATAAATACATATATATTTGCATGTGTGTAAACTCAGATGCACAAACAGCACAAAGAGCTGTTAAACCTTCCTTCAAATACTGCATGGAGGATCTTAATAAACCCCTGTAGCTTAGATTTACTTTCTTGCTGTAAACAACTTGAAATTTCACACGCCGCAATAAAAAAGACAAAGAATTGTCATCAAGTTTCTCATGTGATGTTTCATCCTAAGTAAAAAATCAAGCATACAGGTTCAAAAAATTAAAAGGAAAACCTTGGACACAAAGTCAGTGGATTTCAGAAGTCTGTCTTTTCCTCTAAGGATGCTGCCTCACAGCACTTGGTGAGAAAAGGCAGCATTGTCTCTCTTCTCTCCAACCCTATACCATTTAGACCCATGCAATCAACCCACTTGTGTAAAACAAAAATAAGTAGCAGCCATTTTCTGAAGCATAGCACAGGTAAAATATCCAGCTGCTAAAGCCTTGAATTACTTCAAAAATCTACTGGGCTGTTCAGCAGTTCTAGTTCTGTTCTGCTCTAGCACCAGCTCAATACAAGTCACCTCCCTCCAGAGACCACCAAAGAGTGGGTGACTGGTAACAGAGGCTGCGCTGCTTCAACTGACTCAAAAATCTCTTCATCTACAGATATAACTCTGAATGCTTAAGTTCTACCACAGTAGGAGAGACCAATTTAAAAAAACCCATCCAAATTATAAACTTATTAGTCTTAAACTTAGATGCTACTTTTTTCCACAATAACAACATTTTTCCATATGAATAGGGGGGGAAAAACATCCCCCATAGCCAAGCTTTCAATGTCATCATGTCTGTCTCAACTGGGACAAAGTCAGCTTTCCCTCATCATAAAACAAAAACCAAGCAGATTTTTTCATTTAATGATTGATTTTGTTGTACGTTCAGAGAAAGTGGAACCAACTGCGTTCAAAGACCTGTAATTCAGGGAAGCAACAAGGTTTTTCTTGAACTCTCATAATATACCACATTTCAACACTATCCAAAGGTAGTTTCTTTATTAAAAATACTGCAAAAGCCTCTTGCCACAGGCATTTGCTTATGCCATTAAGCAGACGTGTTTTGTTTTGTAGTTAAGAGGCTCCTCCCTTCTCCAATTTCTCCAGATCAAGGTCTGGATATTTTTTTTACCCCCTTGGTGCTATGACATTGATTTTAAAGCACTGTACTCCCAGTTTCCCCAAACTGAACAAGCCGCTTATTTCCCTATAATCTACAGCAAAATTACTGCTTTGAGTAGAAAAGATACCGCTCATACCTGCCAAATACAGTTAAATATAGCATCAAAAACTTGCACTAGACATCAGTGTATTCTAAATCTGTGTTAGAAGCCTTCACACGACTTATGCCTATGTTTACATCTGGAATTATTTTGCTCTCCTAGCACAAGGAGAAAATACACAAAACATTGAGCAAGATTTGAAAATAAAAAATAAGGAAGAGTCTGGTGCTTTTCTAAAATCTGGCCCTCAGTCATTTACCTAAGATCACAAAAAAAAAGGTAGTGTGTCAAGAGAAACATTTCACCAGGTTTCCTTTGATTTATCTACTAATACATCGGCAATTGAACAATTATTTCTAGCTTCTGAAGCTCACTTTCTTAGTTGTAGATTTATGACAGTCATTTTTTTTAGAACATAGTACGCTCTCCTGAACAACAGGAAATAAGTTTATATAACAGGTCAAAAAACAACCAGCATATATTCAAATACCATGGACTTTCCAGGCTTCATCCACAAGGGAACAAAATTGATACTGATCAAAGATTTCTCAGATCATCTATAACTAATACAGTGAAAAGTAACATCAAAATCAAACAGAGAAAAACATACAACTGATTCAAGGACTATAACAAGAATCAAAGTGCCCCCGCATGCAAAGAGCAAAATGAGATTCACCTGAGTTTCCTCCAACCCAAGTGAAATATCTAGAAATATAAGCCGTGTATCAAATCAACAGGTCAGAAACAAACAAAATTGGCAAAGAAAAAACCTGGCAAAGACTCAAAAATTAACTAACACAGAAATACACAAAATTTAAAAAAAGAAAACAGTATCTTTGTTATCAAGGAGGCTACACAACAGTAAAACATTTTTTTTTTAAATTTTCCGAACAAAAATAAAGTAGAAGGCATAGATTAGGCGAGACAGATGCTCTCTCAATACACTTTATATATAATGATAGAGCATGTATTTACAAACTATATTATGGATTACTTTTTCCTGATCTATAGTACATTTAAAATATCCCATTTCATAATCAGAAGAGTGTTGTTTCTTTTGTGACTGAAATTTCGGCAAACATAGTTCAATTAGAAGTGGGCTGCAATAAATTTGGTTTACCTTTAAACTCATTTTTCATATCAATAATAGGCAGTTAATGCATCTCACCACAAAGTCAGTCAGGCATCAGCCTTGCTCTGAACCTATGTGAAAAACTGTTCCTTTTTAATCCACACACGAATGAGAGCCTGGTCATTCGAACTGTAGAAATCAAAGGATGATCATACCACTTTTGTCTTCAATAGCCCCTACAGAAGATTAGCATGCCTTAGGTTCTCTTGTTGGGCAAGCTATTCAGGCTTAAATCAGACTCCTGAATGCATCATTTTAAGTAAAACAATTTAACAAAGGCTTACTTACTCCCTTCTCAAAATGCTATTTTTGAATGAATTGTCATTGAGAGGAATTCTATTCCACCATCCAAACCCTGCTATCCACCCCAGCTTCCCAAAACTCCTCCTGAGCCCTGAAATGGAGTTTCTTTATCACCTGTATTCTGCACACAAACCAGACTGGACATGCATCTGAAGTAGCTTTCTTTCAATTTTTTTTTAATGCATTTCCTAAATATTGCATTTTCCTTGCCTATTTTGCCTTGACAGCATTGTTTTACATTTCTAGAAATATCTCTGTCCTCATTCATCAATACATTTCTCCTTTCCTACTTGTCCCCCAGGGTCAGTCTGAAATACCTTAAAATAGATCTCTATTGGTAGCAACACCAAGAGAAAATACTTCTCTCTCAGGCACCTTTTTATTTTTGTTTATAAGCTGTTTATGACAGGATAGAGTAAATTCTTAAAATATCTTTCAAAACCACAGCATTAATATATTTCTAAAAGGCATTTATTGGTTCTATGTAAATGCATATTAATGAAAATAAGTTGTGGCTCAGCACTGAAATACAAAATGAGAGATAACATTGATGTGAACCACTTGAATTAGATGCATCAACAGTTTAATAACACTGACAGCCTATAGCTATTTACACTTCTTCAGTGACTACTTCAATACTGAGAAGTACCTGCATGTTTTCATCCTAACTTGCATAAACTAACAACAAATAAAATTCATGCTAGGTCTGGGAAGTTGAGCAAGTGTCCAGACTGCTCTAAAATGGCTTTATTGGTTCAATTGCAATCTAGCGCAGAAATATCCATTTCCTATGCCACGGGATTAGAAAATAATAAAATCCCTTTTTATGACACTATTTCATGACAAAAGCCCACCAATGTTTCTGTGTTTCAATTAAAAAGCGCAAAGGGAGAAGAAGGGAGAAAGAGGAAGAAAATTGAAGTTACTGCTTCCAAATTAATATACGGCTACATTAAGATTTATTTAAGGCACCTGAAGGACTCAAACACCAGACTCTCTTCAGAGTTAAATGCTGGTTTAGAAAAAGCTTAACTATTTAGCACTACATATTGATGCTTTTATTTATAAATACATAATTATGTGCTAAATGTCCAAGTTAAAATCTTCGACTCATGTGATGAAAAAATGCACCAAATATAGCTCATGACAGTGGAAAGACAGATTGATTTTATTCTTAAACTTAGAAAGATTAAAAAAAACCTGCCAATTTCGCAGTAACCACTGGGATTCTAAATTGTGGAGGAAAGATAAATGAAGAAAAAATCATTATGACAGATATAGCTTATATTTTCAATGTTTTTTTTTTTCTTTTCTGAAAGTATGTTTTGATTTCCAAGAGTTGGCACAAGTTTTGATTTAAAGAGTACTTACAGCTAGCTGATTAAATATTTGTGGTACTCAGCACTAAAAAGAAAAATATAAATGCATAATGAATTAATTAATACATCTGTTTTGCTGATGCCATTAAAATGCCACATGAATTTTATTAGGTAAAATTCTGGGAGCAAGGAATGGGCCCGTAACTGTCTTGCACAAAGGGGGAGGGCTGTAACCATTAGGATCAAACCTAATCCAAACATCTGGAAAAGAGGACGATTTCCACAGCTGAAAAGATCCCAGGCTTTATCTCGCAAGAGGCTGAGTTCGTAGATACCTCCCAGTGGCACCCTGATATAATCATTCATTCATCTTCTTTGGTTTATACTGGAGGGGAACAAATTCCTCACTTCTCTTTCCACTGTCTTTCTGTCTAAAGAATATAAATATTTGAAGGCAGAATGATACATTAGACACCAGAAGAGTCTCTCCCAGATGTCCTTACCAGAACTCCAACGTAACTACATTTAAATATCATCTGAAAACGGCAAACTTCTGCTAGCACTTCTTGAACTATCACTGAACAAGACAACAAGGGTGAGGGTAAAAATCACTAAGCTATTCTCTAATCAAAATAACCAATAAATCATCTTTCAGAACTGAAACTCAAAGCAAGGGCCCTCCAACCCAAGAGAAATGAAGAAAATCCCCCAAATCACTTTATACTCACAAAATACACGGGTTCATGGTGGATCTTAATTCTCTTGATAGCTGAATCTTCAGCAAATACAAAAGGAAACTACTGAGCAATTATACAGCGCATAAGGTGCAATTAAGCATTTATTGGCATTTAATTGTTATTAATTGTGCCACTTTCTGTCGTAAATCACCAATTATATACAGTATGTTGAGCTTAACTGCTGTACATAAAACCCACGTGTGTTTGCACATATACACATGCATACATACACATGTGTTCACAAAAGCAGCTATTATTTCTCATTATTCTTGATTAAAATGGAAATCAAAACCACTATTAGAAGCTGATTTCCAATTCTATGTAATGGAAAGTGCAAAATACACTTCCATTAGGGTATTCCTATAAAGGAATTAATACTTTCACAATGAGATTATTATTTTGCCCTCCTCCCTTCCACTGTTTATGTTTTTAAAACGAAAGACAGTCCTGCTGAAGACTATGGATCTGACATTCATGGGAATCAAAACTCTCTAGATCCTCAGGGCAGCTAGAGCTTGGGAAACCACAGGAAATTTTCTCTGACAACAGCTCCACACTGCCCCAGCAACGTCACAGAATGCCAGGTTGTCCTTGACCCCTTGCAGAGCCTGCTGAAACCAATGCCAATTACTGTCAGTTTTGTTGGTTTATTCTGCAGTGTAGGCACCTGTAGACTCTGAAATCAAACACGACTGCAATTTTTCACACAGGTCACCACACAGCCATCAGCTGGTAACAACTGTCACTCATTACCCGCTGAAAATGTGACCAGATTGACAGCACAGACACGAAAGTGTCCTTTGTACCCCATAAATCCAGACTGATCTATTCCTCACATCGAAAGGAGTCAGCCCTTCCCTTCTTCAGACGTTTGTGTTGCTACCCAAATCCACTAAAAACTGCCATTAAATACATGTCTGTACTATATTAAACAAGTAGAAACACAAAGCAACTTGCCTACAACAAAGAATGTTCTCAAGCCACTTGTTCCTCAACAGCACATGAAGAGAGTATTTACGTGTGCTAAGCAGGAAAAAACGAGGAGAAGAGAAGGGAGAGAGTGAAATTCCGGCAGGTTAACAAATTCATGGAATTTGTTGTGGAATAAAGACAGAAAAACCTCAAGTCAGATGTCTCTTACAATTGCATCTTGCTACCAGCATCTTCCCAGGTATTTTAAGAGGACCCTATCTCTGCCATCTCTGCCAATACAAGGCCCAGAAATACGTAACAGCAACAGCATTATTTAGGTAATCAGTCTTTATGTAAACTGATAAAGGAACAGTTCAAGTATCACAAAGGATTCTGCTAGTCTAATCTCCAAGTAACAACCACGAGCTCCAGGCTTGACAACAAGCTCTGCTGAACATCAGAGTGTTAGTTTCAGTAATTTCCACCTACCATGTTCTCATTATTTGTCAGGAAATTATTATACCTTCTGTTTATTGCTAGCTAACAGCTCTCTCCAAGCCCTAAGCTCACATAAACAGCTTCCTTTTTATCTACTGCCCCAGGAGACACCAACACAAGGACAGAGACACATCTCATCCTGCTAAAGGTGTTGTTTCCCATGCCATCTCCCCAGCTTCCTCAGTAAGAGCAAAACATTCAGGCTAAAAAGATCACATAATCCAATAAAGATCGTGGCAGGCTAGTGAAAGTCCAATAAAAGTAGATCGGGTAAGTAGAAGATGAGAGTCCAATAAAATAAAATTGGTAGTTTAAAAACCCATCAAAATAAGTCAAACAATCACAAAGGAAAAGCCAAATGACATCTTAGTTAGTGGAGGTCAGGAAACATATTTTTCACTCAATTTCTTACAAACAGATAAAGTTCAAAAATCTCAGAGAACAAAATGATTGTCAGAGTGACCTTCCCTCAAACCAAAGAAGAGGAGATGTTTTAGCAGGGAGAAACACTGATAGTATTAAGTTGTTAAAACGCTTACAGAATCTATTGAATCTATTGTTAATAACTCAGTATTTGCCTCCTCTGGGCAAAACTAAACAAAACAGAATTCAGTAAGTCTGTCTTCCTTCTTCTGTGTTTCAACTTTTTTTATACCTATTGAACTTCCCTTTATATGTATGCAAAGGATATTTCATTTAGTTTACCAATTCAGACTTAAGACTGTGACAGGTGTAATGGTCATTACAAACAAAAGACACACTGTATTCAGACTATCACAACACATTATGCCTGCCAATAAAAGTCTTTAAATTGATGAAAGAGCTAATAATCCTACAAGAACAAAGTTTTCTTACTTCTTCCCCCCATTTCCCCCTCTGTTTTTCTGTTTCTGGCTGTTTTAGTTACTGTCAGCAGCTGAATTTATTCTTGAATGGCTATTAAAAACAACAAGTCCTCCCAGTTGCACACTGAAAGTTCTCCCTTCTTGCACACTGAAAAATTCCAGGTAGTTGAATTTTTTGTATCTTGAGTTGATCAAAATTAGGTCAAGTATCTCACAAAATATCATTTTTCTATTACACTTTACACTTCAATAGACATTAGTACTCCAGCAATACCAACTGCCATCACTGATGGAAACTTCATTAAACATTCCAAGGAAGTTATTCAATAAAAACACCTGAAATATGAAGTATTATTCCTTAATATATTTTGGTTATTGCAATAGGAGAATAATACTTTTTCCACAAATTAGGCTTACATAAAGGTGAACCTTATGAAAGTCCTGCAGAGTAACCTTTAGTTTAAAAGGGACATCCTACTAGTACAACAGGTAAAAAAAAAAAAGGCAGAAATGCAAGAAGATATTTAAGAAAAACACTTTTATAAAGCAAAAATAGTGGATACTCCTGACTGATATACTGGATCCCATTACTATACTGCCACTTCTTTAGCACTTGTGCCACATCTTCAACAAATGTTTTGTTCCATTGCCATGATTCACAATAATGCTAAAAAGGCTTCTGATTCTCGGTGCTTGTTTTACACTTACAATGTCTTCTCAAGTAGATGTTAGATACAGGAACTAATTAGATTCAAGCTACTAATTTCTTTCATTCCACAAACATATATATAAAGATATACTAGCATATGACAAAACACTAATTAATGGGAATACATAACAAGACAACACAAAGCATGCTAGGAAACAGGTTTTTTACCATAATACAACTAGTTCTGTTAAAATGAGAGATTTTAATAGAAAATTCCTTCCTTCTGATATTTGCATTTACCAGCTATATTGTAAATGCTGCTTGTTTGCAGTAGCCTGAATCTTATCAGAAACATTATAATTTCCAATTAAAATTAAGAGAGGAAACCCTAAAAGTCAAAACACAAAAACATGGGAAAAAAAGTTGCAAAGCTAAGAGCAAATATTTAAAATAATGCAGAAAAAAAATAGTATACAAGTGAGACAGGGCCCAATTCTAACTTGAGGCCAGGATTAAAAATAGCTGGTCCTAAAATGAGAGAAACAGACACTCTCACTTGCAACTTTTGATGGGTAACAACCATTTGAAATGTGCTATCAAAACGAGATTGACCCAAACAATGTGTTTTCTCATTAAAGAGTAGGCTAAAGAAGAGAAGACATTCATGAAACTCCTCTGACCATCCACCTCTCTACCTTACTTCCTCCAATGTCAGACTGACATAAATAACAAAAATAGATCCATTAGTGAACATACTAGCAAACTGAATTATGGATAATTTTGTTACCTCCTACAATTTTTTTAAAGTCTTTTCATCGGAATGAGGAGGACAATGACAGAAAAGGAAAAGAAAGACCGTAACAAATGGCTGAGCTGTTCTCACTAATAAAACCAATAGTTCAGAAGAAATTACAGAACTTGAATTTAACTTTCATTTCACCCTTAGATTAATATCACTTGCTGATGAAAATCTCCCTTTTTTATTATTTTTTTCTTTTATAGTTTACAACCTTCTCCATTTAGAAACAGGTTTTGGTAAAAAACTCTTTTCCCATTACCTGCAATTTTGTCTTCTAATCTTGCTTCACCCTTTAGTGAATTTTTTTTTTTTCATAATACTAAGGTGGTTTTATGTTCTATTTACACACCAATTCACACATTTTTTTTCTGTAGAAGGATGCATCCCAAACTGATGAGTGTCTGCAAACTGTGACTCACAGAAATTCTAATTTATTCCCAGCTACAGCAATCACCGCTTTTATTGTAATGAACATTCCTGACCCCAGGCTAATAAAACCAGTGTCAATTAATAGCAACTTAATATTTTGCAAATAATGTAAGCATGATGCAGGAACAGCAAATTCTTGTACGTGTCACAGCAGCAGCTATTCTGATTGCTTACGTCTCTGCCATTTGCTTTCAGACGTTCTGACTCCATGTCTTTGTGCTTCTTGTACTAAGCCTTGCAAAATCCAGTCTTCCGGACAACCCTAAACTACAAATGACGAATACCAAGGCATCATAGGATCTGAACATAAAATTCCCCAGCAGGTAACCATAATGACACTGCTTTAAAATTACAGTACATTAAAGCTTCAGAAGGTTGCATAATAAAATTACTAAGTGATTAATTTAACATACCCATCGCTGCCACGATGATTGCAGAGGCAAGGTACGAGCGGGCGTAGAATACGCAAGTGTTTGTCTGACTGGTACAGCCAGATGTGAAGCCAGCTGAAGTGAATCCTGGCACACCCAAATAAAGAACAGCACGAAGTGCTACGACTGAAATGTAGGTTTATGCTGCGCTTTTCTTTCCTTGCAATAAGGTCAAACCAGGAATATGGAACCATACATGCTTTGCACTGGACCGTTTATTCCACTACGCACTAAATGTTTTACATTTTATCAGCACTACTGCCTGCAGCTTATTCCTTTGTATTATCACCACTGTAGTTATCACCTGCATTAAATTTCTATGTTAAATATTTCCCTGATGTCTCTGCACCAAAGGATCAGCTTCATCTAACTACATTTTCCAAAGTGGATCTCCATACTGTTGTTCAACTTTCCCTTTATTATGTGCAAGTTCTGATCTAAGCCTAAAGCACGAAGGCAATCAATGCTGAAGAATGACTAGAAACAGTTTCTTTATTCCACTCCTCACTGAATAGAAAGTTTCCATTACCTCCCTCAACATCTTTACTCTATCAATTTGACAGGGGCACACGGTTCTACACTCCACTGCCCTCACTCTAGAACGGTACACAGCTTTTCTATCTTTTTCTAATAAAAAGATGATAAATGATACTGTCTAGTGAAAACTACTTGTCTTCCCTCATAAGTGTCATCTTCCTTCTAATTGCTCTATACTTTATCAAAATGCATATTAGAGCAAATACCCAGTGTCAGTCAAAACTTAGATGCATGAAATACAAAAGCTTATTTGAACAAGCAGAAAATGGAAATCATTACAACACAATAAATGCTAAACCAGTTAAGTCAGGATGTAAGACACCTGTGATAAAATTTACACTATGATATCCTAACATTTTTTGACAGATCACTATACCTGAAAAATATTTGTCTTACAGAGAAGCATTATTTAAGAGGCACTGTTCAAAGATAATTGGAACAAAATAGCAAAAAGAAAAACATTCACTTAAGTAAAGATTTTATCAAGCCTGGCATGGTAAGACAGCACACTGATAAAAGCAAAGCATAGCAAACATCCAGGGAAGCCCTTGAAATTACAACAGTACAAAAAGGGGAGCCTCCTGTCTTCATCCCCTCGTGGTCCTGGGAAAACAGATTCACCTCTGCAGTTGTGTTTGGTCCTTGCTAAAATGAGCTCTGATTGGCATAACGGGGTCTTGGTTCAGCAGGGACCCGAGACAGGAATGATGGTCTTTTATACTTTTTCTCCTTGCTGTCCCATTACAATTCTGGTTTGCAGGTTTTAATAGAGATAAAGTTGATTGTAGAGTGCTCATGAGCTGTGGTATTGTCTTGTGACATGTCCTGAGAACCCTTCTCAGCCTATCACCTTTTACTTGTTTGCTCACTAGGAGTTCCTCGAGGACTTAAGTTTCTCAAATCAAAGGAAGTGCAAACTGAAAAATTGCACTTCTTCACATTCTTTAATTCATTGCAGCTCACAAATTTGAATGGTACACCTCAATATTAAGAAAAATTCTGAAGAACTTCTGGAGCAGCATGGAGTATGACTCTAATCTCCCTAGCAACATAAAAAGAAGGATGAAGGTGAGGTCTTGACCAAACATTGTACTGAGAAGCAGAACACTCACCTCTCCAACACCACATTCCCCCATCATCACATCCCACCCCCTCTCTCTTCCTCCTTCCCACCCCTGGAGTTCAGTCCCAAGCACACAGCAGCTGTAGAGGGACATGGCTCTGTGGAAAAACCAGTGCACCAGGCAGGCAGTGATGCCAGAGCAGGGTCTCTGTCTCCAGCCTCTCACTCCCCTGCTCCCTGCAAATGAGAAGCTTGCTGCAGTAATTACTTCGGGCTGGACTGTGGGGAAAAAAAGGAACCAGGCATAAAAGACCAGATATTGCCAACCAGTGGCAATTTAGGCCCAGGATTAGCACTGCAGTTATCTCAAAACTGCAGTAACAATCAAAACTATTAGGGATAATAAAGCATACTTTCAGAATTCTGATACTACAGTGCTATTGCTGTGTTGCCCAGTGCTTTCTTATATGGACACTAAAACAGGCCTCTTTATATTAAATTGTCTCCCTAAATGTGAACTAAATCTATGTCAACTTCTGTTATCTCACCATGAAAGCTAAAAAAACCAAATGTAGCTTGAGCCTCTTCCTCTACGTTCTATCAAGCCATTGTACAAGTACTCTTTTTCAGACAAAAAACAGTTTAGAAATTCAGTTTTTCTAGTATTCTTCAGACATATTCCACTAAAATCCAACTGAAAGCTTGCCTGGTCATGCCGCAGAACTCAAAGAGCCTGTGCTTTAGGTATCACAACTGTTTTTTTGTTTTATTGAGCAGAAGGTTATTTTGGCATTTTGGTTTTATAAACTGAAACATTTATCTTCTAATATTTTATTCTTAAAATACTTAATCAGCCAAAGCAAACCACTTTCATAGCTTCAGTTTGCTACTTGGTTTACTTTTAATACAGCCTCAGATATGGGGAAGTGAAGGCACTCATTAAGAAAGTGACTTCAAAAAACACTATCCTGGGGTCTTATTTATCTATGCTGCATACTCAATTTATCTGCTTGTCAGTACTGCTCAATACTGTGTCAATTCATATGGTTACTTAAAGCACTCCCACAGTAACTGGACCAAAAAACTCAGAAGAGATGAAAAAAACCCACAGAAAAAACAAGACAAACTCCATGTCTGATTTATGGAATAAGGTATTTCTCAATTTTATAAAGAAGCAGATTAAGCTCATTTTTGATACCATCAGTTTCAATCAAAGCGTTCAGTACATCTATGTATGTCCTATATTTACCACATCAAACAGAACTTACTTGGTAGAGTCCCTTCCTCAAAAACTAACAGGATCCAAATTGCTTCTAATTAAAAATTAGAGTAACTGAGCTTGAAAATACAGTTTGGACACAAAATAAACAAAAAGAAAATTGTTCGCATAATAAAACACAGAAGTTTCACAATTAAACTCCTTCTCCATGGGAAATTATTTGTTTAACAGGGCTAGTGCTTAATCATTCCATCCTGTTTTCACCCCTGGGCTTTTACTTCTGAAGCACCATAATCAAACACAGGGCTACAATGAAAAGCTGTTTCAGTACCCCAGTGCACAGATCACATTCTCTTATTGAGCTCCCTGCCCTTTCCTACCTGTCCTTCCTCCCTCCCATCTTCAAACAAGAAGTACAGCTTGATCTTTTCCTTGATCTTTCTGTAAAAAGCAATCCATAATATTGACCCCTAAGAAGCTGCTAGCAATTAGATTTCCCAAGGGGTTACCAGAGCGAGGCCAATGTTAGATGATTCAGGAATTGCAAGTATTCCAGGGACTCTTCTGAAAAAAACTCCTTCACCTGGAATAACTCCAGAAACACCTTGGCTGAGCAAGAGAGTGAGTGGTCCTCAAGCCACCTCCCTCTACAACTCCAACTACTGCTCCCTGTGGTTCCTTGCCAATCCACTCTAGAGCAGCCCTTAATTCCCATAGGAAAATACCCCTCAGCCAAAGTTTCTACCGCTTGTAAAAGCATTGTATGCCTCAAGTACTAATCCTGGGCACAGGGTGATTGGAGGTTTTCGTCTGCTTTCCTTAATGGAAATGTGCACTGCTAAAAAAAAAAGACCACCAGGAACACGTGGTTGTCAAAGAAGGATAAAAAGAGCACATTTCCTGCATATTCTCTGCACACTGAAATAATTTTCATTGCTCAATAAAAACAATTATTATTCTTTAGAAAGAGGGCTCTTGGCCACTTTAGTACTGAAAATTCTTAGTCATACTCTTATACTCTCTTCCTTATGAACAATTATTTGTAATAAATTAAGATTAAAGATCTTAACAGCTTAAAACTACCACTCAGAGCTTAAAACTACCACTCAGTAGCTATCAGAGGTAAACATTTCTTGAGAAATTCTCATATTAAAATTAATGTCCCCACATACCCAAGGCTCTGCTGTTCTTTAATAAGTTAACTCTACAAGAACAATATAATTTGGCTTTTTCCCACCTTGAGAGAACAAACAAGTCTTGGGGCCAGATCAATTTTCTGATGAATCCTTTCATCCCTTCTCAGACATTTTACAAGGCATTTTTCCAGACAATTTTATCTCCCAAATACTTCAACAAAGCCCATTCAGGAGACAGAGTCAGCAGACCTCAGGCTGTCCTAACACCCCCTTTATTTCCATAAACTGAACCATAGGCCAACTGAGGCATAAAACACGACACTTAAGGACTCCCCAGGCATTTACAATCTATAAATCAGAGGGACCACCTGTCTTTGAATAAGTTTCTTTTAGATGATTAGTGAAAAAGTGGTTCAGTGTGTAGCCATCAACATACAAGTCCTCTCACAGACATAGCAAATAATGCAACTTTTAGACTTTAACAGCACCAACTCATCCAAAACTAAATGTACCCTGAAGTCACCAAGAGGTCTCTACCACATACTTGTGTCTATAAAAAGTTTAATTCCAGATGGATGTGTAAAACTGCTTGATTTTTTTGGTGCTGGATGTGAAATGAAGACAACTGCAGGGAACTGCAGCATTCACTGTGTGCTGAACAATCTCCCTGGGTGTAGTGCACAGAGGTGCTTACAGGAGGAAGCCACTCAGTAATTGTTTTCTCAGCTTTTTGAAAAACTGAGAAGTCCATTCAGGCAGTGGACAGCAATTCTTTAATGCAATGGAGTGGAAGTACAACTGTGATTTTTGCAATGCTTAAGTTACAAAAATTAGAACTTTTTTTTTTAAATCTTCTCAACACAGCATTTGCAAAACCACCCAACTTTCCTTCTCTCTCTCACTTACTAAAAACAAAACAAAACCAACCTCAAAGAACATAAAAGGTGTTTTAGTAGCTGCTAGTGTAAGTTTAGAATACCAAATTAGGAGTGAAAAAGAAGAGACTAAAGAGCTCCCTTAAAAAATATGCTTTGTGTAATTCATTATGCATATGTATGTACCACAGACATGTTTATAAGTAAAAAAAAAAAAGGGCAGAAAATCCACACCTGAAGGTTTTTCTATCAGTGACAGGCTAAATTTGATAACTGCCTGAATTAAGAATATTAGTTTCCCTCACATTTCCAAATCTAGTGTAATTCCTTAGTAAGAATGTCCCAGAAAGTTGAGATTTTTCCAGTGAGAGCAGACAGTGCATTCAGAACAGAATACAGGAGCATAGCAACATGCAAATATATTGTAGATATTTATACAAAATTTAAGAGTGAATCACGTCTTGATTATACAAAGCACATCCAATGACTTGCAACCAGTCAATTATTACTAGAAAAACATCCCAAAAAAATAAACCAACAACGAACCACCATCACCAGCAGAAAACACAAACTGCTGAAAAACCACTTCACATTACCAATTGTATGATGCATTAGAGACCATTTACTGAATATCTAATCCAAAACAGATTATTGCAGCATAAGAGAATAATCTGCTTACAGAGTTCACTAAGGCATGGAAAGCATCAGCCTCCTTTGACTGCATTGATGGAGTAAATCTTCATTTAAAAGAAAAGCAAGGCAAGACAAGGGTATCATTTATCTCTGGAATGTCACATGAAGTGACTGCACAGCACAAACCTGTGTTGTCAAAACTGGTAGAGAACTCACTTTACAGAGATCTTGCATGGCTACTTCTTAACCTGTGCTATTTAGTTCTGCATTTCTCAAAATTCTCCCTTAACAGTCAGAAAAAAATAATGATAGATTGAATTTTTCTATTGAAACCATTGAATTTGAGTTAATAGAAGAGTGATTGCAACAAAAACAGCATACTAGCAAAAATCCATGATCCAAGTGTGCAAAAAATAAGTAGTGAGTCAAGGGATGAAAGAGTAGGTTGGGTTTTGCATACCATGAATCTGGAATTTTGTCCTAAATGTAAACAAAAAAAAAATTTACCCAGGCTGGCATTGATGAAAACATATGTAAAATGAGCAAGAAAGAGGACCCTTCTTGCCACTCAGTCACCTTTTGGGATTTGAGGAACAGTTGCTCTGTCTTTGGCACTTCTGTGCTAGTCCAGATCAAACAAACCAGGGGAGGATGCAGAGGTTTTCAAAGTATTTGAAGCTCCTATTGATTTCCGCTCCTTTCTGAAACTGATCCGGAGTTTAACACCAGCATTTTTGCCCTCTCTCAGATTCCCCTTGATTTATCTCTTTTTTTTTTTTTTTCTTCATCTTTTCATTCCATGACTACCTTTCTGAAAAGGGTTTTGATTTAGCTAGTCAAGACTTTCTATTTCAACACTGCCGTGAGTCACTGAGCAAAAAGCCCAGCAAAATCGATGACTAAGGGCACAGAAAGATGAATTCTGGCACAGCAAGCTGGGATGATTGAAAACTTACTGCACCAGATGCTCATTACTGAGTCTGGTCACTTCAGCACAAAGTTATTTGGACTTGCCAGGAGCTGTACTCTGATTTGAGGAACATAATTCAGACAACCTGTTAATTCAGCTGCAAAGGTGCTAATCACGAGTAAGGTGGCAGACATTTTAAAGGACTACATTTAACTTGTAGAGAAATAATCAGTCTGCACCCCAAAAGAGACTGAGCTTGGCAACCGTGTGCCTTGGCTTCTAGTGCATAGTAAAAACCAGGTATTAAGCTTTGGCTACCCAAGCAAATCTGCCAATAGGTGACTGCATAAGTAAGAGGTACATCTTCCAGTTCTACTTTTTATGAATTTGTCTTATTCTACTTTCAAGGAAACAATCATTGATCAGAAAAAAATTTTTAGCTCATTGTGACTAACTTTTTCCACCCAAAAGACCTTCAAGAAAGACTTCTCTTGCATTAGAGAACAATCGAACCCAGAAAACTATCACCTCTACCTCAAAAATGTAACGAGACACCTTTCAAGATAGACTTGACTTTCCAACTGTCCCAATATTACAGTTGCAGCTAAATAATAATAAAAAAAAGAAAAGGTACGATAGGAGCTGACATTGGACGAAGAAAGTTAAGATCACTTTTAAATTCTTAAGTATTTAGTGTTACCACAGTTAACTTTTTAGCACTACTTAATCCACGACACAGATGTAATATTATATGGCTTTATTCTGTACTGAGTCACTCTTCCCCTCAAAGAATGAGAGAATTGCTTACTGTAGGATCAAAGTCTCAATTACTTTTCCTAACTGTCTGCTGAAGCTACAAAGCAGTCTAGAAAAATAAAGCCACGGTGTACAGAAGAGGAGAAAAGAAAATGACAATTTGCTGTGGGAGCAATGATGAATAAACAGTAGAAAGAACATTGTTACAAAGCACAAAAGAAGGAACTCAAAGCTAGGAAAGTACATGTCAGAATTTGTACAGAGAAAATAGAATATAGGCACTGGATTAAGAAGCTACAATGTGCCACAAGTAAGTATAATTGCAACATATAAATTGATAACACTGCATCAAGTGCAGTCATTCCATTTTAGACAAAAATGAAACCAAGAATGTCTAAATGAAGAGCAAGGACATATCTAGTATAATTTACCTTACAAGGAGGAGTAATAATAATTCACTTCCAAAAGAGCCTCCTCCAACCAGTAAGAATTGTAAGTATATGAAGTATAATAATACAAATTAATTACAAACTGGATCTACATGGAGTCACTTGGGGTTTTTGCCTATCTGTCCCATAATTTCAGGAGTTCCCTAGGCTGAATCCAGTTCAGTAAATGCATCTGAAGGTATGTCAGTGCTTTTATTCAACCACAACGAGTTCAAGCCAATTTTCCTGGATATATTCACAATAAGAGGTTGACATTTTATTAATAAACCATTCATAATATTATCAAAAAGGGCCCTGGTTTTCATTCTGTTTAATAGACTGCATTCCAGAGACCACACTCATATCTGAAACCTGTTATTACTTCCCTAAAATAGCAGTAAGTAAAATGATGCCACTCACCCAGGTTATTTAGTAGGGACAAAGAGAGTCAGTAAAGCCACCTGGCACACAGAAGTACAAAAAAACAAAGCCAAAAAACACCAACAAGCCCAAGCAGACCTGTATCAGAGAAAAAAACCTGACCTTAAACAAGTCTGTAACACAAGTAAAAGCACAGGTCTCTTTATTTTAAATACTGGATAATGATTTTCATTCTTTTTTCCTGGAAGTTTTATGGACCTAAACAGTGACTTTTATAACACAAACATGTCATTGATTTGACTATACATTAAAGCTCATCTCATTGATGTAGTCTCATTGAAGTATTTAGAGTAAGACAATATCTAACTGCCTTTTAGAAGAGATTATGTGTCAGAAATCAGGGACCTGAATGACACAAATTAAGTTGCTTATATTTTTCTACTTTTAGCTCATGGTTGCAAGCCCGCAAAAAAATAAATCCAGTGTAAGCAACTGCAACTGTTATGGCAAAGTTTAAAATATTTTTAGAGTAAAAAGTACTTAAGAACTGTTCCAATGTTGAAAATCTAAGAGATATACAATACTGCACATACTGCATCCATATTATAAAGGGTTAGGAAGATAAACTCCATGCAGGATTTTACTGGAGTTATTGGAGTGTGAGAATTTAATAAATCATGGATTTTTCAGAAAAAAAACCAACACACTGAGAACAAAAATTACTATTTATTGAAGTCTAACAATTTTTACTGCTGTTATTATAAAAACATAACACTTTGAAAAATACTTCCCTAATTCAAACTAGATTTGGTCAATCTCTGTCCAAAAGCAGACAAAACTACTTCACACCAGCATTAACAGCACATTGCTCATGATCTTCTTCTTTAGGAAAACCAAGTTTTGGCTGCTCTTCCGAGAGACATGGAAGAGCACTGAAATCTCAGGTCTCCACAAACACACAGGTTGCCTGGAACTGCTGACTATTCTCTGAAAAGCCTCTATTTCCTATTTAAGCACCTGGCACTTTCTAAAAAATTATATTTGTCTCAGTTTCCACAACCAATGTAAATAAGGAAACTACTAAACAGTTTATCTGATCCATCTTCCTCTGTGGCCTCATGTTTTTAACTATACATAAAGAGAGGAGACTGACAAATTTCTGGAGAGAAATAAACAAAGCCTGTCTTTTCTTATTCCTTGCAGAAGAGATTAATTTATGCTTCCTTTCTTAAAAAAAACTCAAAACTCAAACAAACAAAAACCACCAACTAAATAATGCATATAAACTAAGGCATGGGAGGCAGCTGAGAAGGCATAAAATGGGCTTTACTAGATGAAAGCTAAAACAGAACAGAAAGAGCATGGAGTGAGCAATGTGAGAGAACAGCTCACTCACAAGTCACCATTACTGAAGGGACACCTAGGACAATCCTACCAATCAGACAGTCTGGCTTTGTACCTGTCTCCACTGCAAAAAAAATGTACGAGCATCACGGAAAAGAGCATCCAGGTAGCCAGAGGGGCCCTCTGGCAACTTCATTAATCAGCAGTTTTCATTCCATCCTGATAAATAGCACAAACTGGGCTAGAGTTTATCTGCAAGAACGAGCAGCAACTTCAAGGTATTCTGTGGCAGGTTAATTGCTCTGCTGTCTTTCCTGAGCTAACCCAGGGACCAGGTCAACATGTGTCTTCTGGAAGATGTGTAGCTTCTGAAATAAAAAAAAACCCTCAAGGATTTTTACTTATTTATTTCCTTAACATCAAATCAAGAAGTTTTATATCAACACATTTTCAGCTCTCAGTGAACACCACCTCACTATGCTCCCTCCCTGGCTTCTCTTTATCACCTTACTCCTGCCCTAGACTGCATCTTGCAAGCTGAAGGAAGGATAATATATTTTATTTATACTAGAAGCCACGTAGCACATTTTCTGCACTGTAAGTAATCAAACAAAAACATAACAAGATGTTCAATTAAGCTGCAGATCATAGACAAAGTACATCATGCCCCTTAGCAACACCTCCCATTCAGTGCACAGAAAAATGCTGCAGTCATGACAAATCTCGGTGAAGTTTCTCTTAGTAATTACCCTGCTTAATTCACGTTGTCATTACATGCTAGCTTTGATATGGAAAAACATTTAGTGTCATAGATACCTATGCACAAAGCTGCCAGCAACAAACATGTACCCTCTCAGCAGAGCTATTATAAACACCGAGCTGTATTTTCCTCTTCAAACTCCAGCTCTGCATGCTCTTTGCCCCTGTCTGGCCTACCTGGGAACAAGCTGGAGCTCATCCCATGCTGCTGGTCAGAATCAACCTTGGAGGCATTCCCAGCCCCTCAAGTATGTGAAGCTGCCTCATTCCCCGTTTTACAGAGGGCAGTTCACCCCTTGGCTTAAGCTTCTCCTTCTGCACCTTCTCTACACTTTGATCCTCAGCTCTGTCACACCCACCCTAGCGCCCAGCCCTGTTCCTAACCCAGATGCTGATGCTCTAGCCTTGATTACTCCTATTCCTAATGCTGCTATTCTGCACATCTCGACTTTCCAGACTCAGATCCTGTCCATCAGCTGACGTATTTTCATTTGCGACTGCCACCGCTTCAGCCCTTCAGCCTCACGGAACGGTTCTTCAGTTTGTTGTTACATCAGTCTGCTGCACTCAGCTGCTCTACTCCATGTTTCCCAAGCCAGCATGACTTCCCTTAAGCCATTTGCATCACACACATGAAACCCCAAATAGAGTCAATTTCATCAAAATAAGGCATACTGCACAAACAGGTCACCTCCACGCAGTTTAGTCGCCACTGTTAAAGGCTGATTTGTCACCTTTCAACAGAAAGCTACAAAACCATCTGCAAGGTGAGGTGTGTTAGCCCACTCTGTGAATTACCAGAGCTACCACATTCTATCTAAGGTACACACAAACCTCAAGGTAATAAACAACAACAACAAAAAAAAAATTAAAGAAAACCACATTAAATGCACAAAGCAGCAATTAACAGGAATAAAATCTGATTTTAAACAGATTATGAAAACCCTCTTCTGTATATGCATATATTAGCAAAAAAAAACATTTAAAGAATACATCCAAAGAACAACTTTTATTTAGGGATACCCAAACATAACTGGCGTCAAAATTGTCTCTTACTGAGTGTATAAAACAGAGAAGCTTCAAACTGATCTTTGTTTCACAGGGCTTGCAGATACTACTGAATAAATAATTTGGTTTGTAATTGCTGAGATCTCAAAAACGCTGCACAAGTAGCACTTGCATATATAGAAAAACCTATCAAGTCTGAAGTGTTAGACTTCCCGTTCTATTATTTCACTTTGAAGTACAATGCAGGCATTCTAAAGGAGTTGTTTGCCCTAGGAACAAAAAGGGGGGGAGAGGGGGGGAAGTCTTTGTTTTAAATGCACAATGCACATTTGTTTGTAAGGGTTAAAAAAAAAAAAACAAACCTCCAACCAACCAACACACAAAACACTCCCCCCCCAAAAAATAAAACCACAAAAAAACAAAACAAAAAACAACAAACAAACAAAAAAAAACTAGCTCCAAGAGGAAAAGAACAAGTAACAGGTTATCAAACCATTATTTCTTCAGTTTATTTTACCTTTAGTCAGAATAAAACAAGGCACAGTCATAGTACTCAAAAGCCTATTAAATTCAAATTTCATCTCAAACTGGGGCAAATAATGAAGTATTAAAGTTACCTGCAGATGAGAAAATCCTTTATCAATGTATATTTGAAACACACCTTTTTCATTACACATGGTCCTGACTGCTCAAATTGTTGAGGTACTTCAGGAACCGTGCAGTTTGGCTGCACCTTGATTTTGTAGCTGCAGGAGAGTCAGCATGAATGCAATGCCTCTGGTTTTTGATAGGAAGTGCTATGCCTGCTTTTGTGTCAGCTGAATTTTAAATCTGCTCATCAAAAGGGTTAGGAAGATGGTCCTGTTGTCATCAGTTATTCTCATATTCAGGCATTTTATGGATCAATTAATACCACAAGACAAACCTAAATGTCTGGGGGAGGAGGGAGAAGAGGAACAGTAGGGTGGAAGGATGGATCTGCTCTGGTTTATAGAGCCAAAGATCTAAGCAGTTTTAAATCAAATACAAATCAATGAAGCGTTCACATCAAGCTTTATGTAAACCAAAAAGAAATAGCAACCTGGCTACAAAAATGGGAGTTAAAGCTTTTTTTTTTTAAATAGTGCAATAAAATGTCTCCAATATTTACAAAATCCATTACTGCTGTAATTAGTAACACAAGCCTATTCATAGAAAGATATGAAGACTGATTTTAGTATGTAAGCAAAGCTGATGTAATTAATCAAGACATCAGAAAGTATTCCTGTAGAAA
The DNA here is from genome assembly GCA_014706295.1 of Lycocorax pyrrhopterus obiensis. Taxonomy (NCBI): domain Eukaryota; kingdom Metazoa; phylum Chordata; class Aves; order Passeriformes; family Paradisaeidae; genus Lycocorax; species Lycocorax pyrrhopterus. The sequence goes on along the minus strand of JACSVZ010000001.1, from coordinate 112,182,883 downwards.
CTTTTTAAGGCAGCTATTACTTTAAAATGCAACTCACATTATGTACAAAATTCTATATTTGGATGACACATTTATCCATAATGTATATTTATTATAAAGAAATCCATATTTAGTACTCAAAATGAAAATGGCATTGGTATTTTGCAACCCAATTTGTTCCTAATACTGTTTATTAACGTACCTAAGTTAAAGTTTCGCTGTATTTTGCTTAGCTTTTCAACTTTATTAAATGCAATTTGCATGATTTCTACAGAGCATACAAGATTAATACAGTCTATTCTACATCCAAGAGATGTAAGTCACCAATATTTGGATCTATTCTTATACTATCAGAGGCTTCTCCAATAGCTAATTAACGCTGACATAAAAATTCCAGGCTTTTTGAAGTCCTGCTTTTGTGTTAGCAATTACTCATAGAATAAGGAAGTTTTTTGTTCCTTATTCATTTTCTTATTCCAGGACTACCATATTCAAAGCCACGCTTCTAAATACAATCCAACCCAGTATATAAATCCATGGCTTTAACATTTCCTTTTGTAAACTTGCTTTAAGTTTGTTCCTAAGATACATGCGACTGTGAATAGCTCCCAACAACAGAAGCGATGCAGAGAGCAGGCAAATCACACTTCAGTTACTTCATTTGGTAGACAGAGATACCCAGGCAGATGGAAATTAATACAAAATACCTTAAAAGTCAACAAGCTGTAACATTTGAATCCATTTTGGTTCCATCAATAGTCTATACATTTTAGCTACTAATTAAGGTATCACTGAATGAAAATAATGAAAATAATAATGAAAAACGCTGAATATTTTCCAATGGGATGAATTACTGACCTTCAAAATCAAGATTTCCATTCAGTTCCATGAGGCTTATCACTGCCTTCTCTGTCTTTCAACTGAAGTAAGCAGTCTAAGATCTGATAGCATAAGTTTTATAAAAACAGTTTTCAAATGAGAGGAAAACACTGCTTATTGTTTTTGCAAGACATCTGCACTTCAAGGCTGTTTCAATATTTCTTGAAAAGTTAACCTGCTACCTAAGAATATAAAACCAGACACAAAATATCTCTGTAACCTTTCTTCCACCTTTTGTAAAGGTTTTTCTTAAACATTTAAGGAAAAAGTGGAAGAGTGGAACAGTCGAGTAAGTCATGGCTGTGGCAAAAAAAATGGTAGAGCCCAAATAAGAAAGCTGTAACAAAACTGCTACCTGGCATCCTGAATTTGTCCCATTCACTGCATTTTAAATATAAATTTTCTGCCTTGAGGCTTTGAATTCATAACTATTGAGTGTTTCTGTGTTCTTTGCTCTACTCGTGAATCCTTCTATACACATGCTGTACGTCACATGGGACTACTCCGCATTTTTTATATAAACTTTCAAGCTTTCCAGGTTTAAACACCCCCCTCAAAATGCTCATTTCCTAGAAGGATGCTATTTCCATGATCCATGCATATCACTGTAAAGGCATAACTGAATAAATCCTTTTTAGTTTTTAGCTTGATGACATATCAGCCTTCCTAGAGAAGCTAGAACCATGTCTGAACCATATTTTAAACACTTTCTTCCTTCTAACATCATTTAAACCAACTGGGCATTTGACAATTTAAGCATCCATATTGATAATACACTTTCAGACAAAAAGAACCACTAAATTAACATGACAAGTTTTACATCTCACAAATTAAGTATTTTAACTACCATTTAAATAGATGCCAATTTATGTGAAGTCAGAACTGAGATTTTTTTTATGAGTTTGAAGTGTTTTAGTGTATTTTTGTATATGTTTCTATTTGTATATGTTTCTAAACAGCTATGTTTCTATTAATTGTAATTTCTGACTGATATAAAGGACATTTCCAACGAAAACAACTGCTGCCACTGGAGTTGCAGGTCATGTCGTACAATGCATTCCAATAGGATCAGGACTACAGCAAAAGCCTTTACTTCCAGTTTTTCCCAACATACACTCAGTGGCAGATAAGAAGTACATCCAGCATAAGCAAGCCTCTTTGTTTAAAGGTCTTCCCAAAAAAAAAAATTCCAGTTATGATTTGCAGCTTTTATGTTTGTTATAACTAAGAAATTGAAGTTGAGTATTAACAAATTTATTCTTCCTAACAACTTCTGCAGAAGAAATACAACTCCAAAGCATAATGTTGACCATTAATAAAATTCAAAATACAACACATTTATTCATAAGTGTTGCAGCCACAAGCCCAAAACAGTTGTCTAGATATGGGAAATAATTTTCTGAATTAGTTTGTATGACTTTGAATTTTAGTCTTTTATGGAACACCCATTCCTCCACAAAACAAACCATTTTCACATCTACAATTCTAAAAGTTTGCAAGTCAACCCTACATATATAAATTAACCAACAAAAAGACAACAGTCAGACAATTCCATGAAACTGAGTCTCCAAGCCAAGCTTCCCCTTATAATTTTCAAATATTTTGCATATTTTTATATTATGTTAATATAGCAACCAATTGTGGCACACGCCAATGAGGATTAAAACATCACCACAGATGTTATTATCAATTATTCATTTTTGCTTGTGTGCTCATTTAAAAAAAAAAAATCAAAAAATAATCAGTATCTTTCATACTTACCCACCACGAATTACAGAAAAGCAATAAGCATAGCTGACAAGCAGGAATTCTGTTAACCTTCAGTTACTCACCTAGGAAAAAGAAGAGAAATGGATAAGCACACTTTGTGTGAGGAGGAAGACAGCATTGTTAATTTGTACCTTAGCTTCCATGTTCATGAGATTTTTGAAATAAAATATCTTTAAATTCAAGTTCAAAGGATGGAGATGGAAATTTTTCACGGCAAAGTGGATCACAGAACAACAATTCCATAGAAGTTGCATTTGTGTACAATACGGGCAGCTCGTTCAACTGGAATATTGACGCAATTCTGTTCTGCTACTGCAAGAGGAGTCCCAAAAATCTTTGAAAACCAAAATGGATAAAGACTTTGTGTTCAGAATACACTGCCTAAAGCAACATTTTAACAGAACACAGTTACAAAACTAATTAACTGTTGTGACTACCATAATCACTTTCACGGTTTCCAGTGAAGCTGATGGAAGATCCAAAGTCGTGCCTGATAAAATTAGACAACTTTTCTGAACTGGCACATTTATATATTTTACTGTATTCTCTCTTTAACAGAATAGTGAACACACTGTGCTTTAGGTAATGCCAAATGAGTATTAGTGATATGTTCTTCCAGAGATTTCATGAATTCAGCATTTATTAATGAGAAGCATAGATGGAAAGCAATTACAACTATCAGAATAAAAGTTTTCTTCATCGGTGTATACACATGAACTACATGTGTTAAAAAAAGTCTGGGCTCTCAAATGTTTACAACTGATAGAAAAAAAAAAATAAACAGTAAAACCTTTACCAAGAACACTAATATCTTCCTATAGTATACTACCCAAAAGAGCATTAGCTTCAGGAAACACTGTGCCTTTAAATTTGGGAGATTTTCCAATGAATTAAATTTAAAAGGATGCAATAAAATGGAAGTTGCTAGGAACTGAACATATCTGAAAACCTAACTACTCCACATTAGCGGAATGTGTAGTCATAACCATAGGGAATCTAAAACACAGTTCTTCAGAAATGTCACTCCCAAAGCCCCAGAGCACCCCAGCTGCCCACTCAGGTGACACTAGCGACACACTTCCACATTTCAGGGCATGGAGAGCCACTCACACGTCTCACAAATCTCACTTCAGCACCCAGACTGCTGAACTGACAGTGAGGTGCAAAGCCAGACAGACCAAGTAGGATTACTTGGTGCTTTGCATAATCCACAAGAATTTCCAGTAGTGTGGAGAAGACTTAAAATCGCTCCTGTTATACCCCTGCCATTCTTCACTGTACAAACACAGTTCTCTTACAGGAGTTCTTCAGCAAAAACTTTCAAATATTATGAACAGAAGGTTAGACTGGCTTACTGTGGATAACCTAACAAAATTTTATATCACAGCAGCTCTTAGATGCCATCGTAGGCTCTTATCCACATCCAAGGTTTAGGAAGGCAGTTTTCGTTTTATGTTTTTCTAGAGCATAACTACTCAGTGGAATAGTGCAGTAACACACAAAAAAGTACATAACATTTTTCATTACAGAAATTTTAAATACTCCTGGCAGGGCAACAGCCAATTTTTAATGAGGTTCATAATGACGCATCTCAAATTCTAAAACCTAAGGACATAAGTAAGTCTAGAGTGAGATCAGGTCCGCACCATTCCACCATTTAAGAAGAGACTGCAGACGAAATGCACGGCTGAAGGTCCAAAGGAGAATCATGGAAACATTATGGTTGGAAAAAAGCTCCAAGACCATCAAGTCCAGCCTTCAACTGAAGGCCACCATGGCCACTAAACCATACCACAAAGTGCTGCATGCACTCATTTTTTGAGCACTTCCAAGGAAGGTGACTCCACCACTTCCCTTGGCAATCTGTTCCAACGCTTAACCACTCTCGCAGTGAAACAACTTTTCCAAATATCCAACCTGAAACTCACCCGGCACAACGTGAAGCAATTATTAAGCAAATTTTAAAAATGCAGGGAATAAAGTCCTGAGTATCTCATTTTAACAGGTAATCCAGCTGAGCACAAGACTTGGCCCTGCTCATGCAGAGAGGATTAATTTCTGCAGATGGCTGTGGAACTTCCAAATGTATCAGGTAACTAAACTGGCACCCATAAACCAACTATTTATTCCTTATAACTTGTTTAATACTCTGTGTAAAAAGTCCTTCAAGTGCTGTCAGTTCCAGTGTAATTGTGGAATCCTTCAGTTTATATTCCAAAGTAGCAGTATTTGTAATCTAAGCTCACAAGGATAATGCTTCCCTAACTTCAGAACATCAAAACCTCATGGCAGCTGTATAAAACACTAGTGAGACAAAGCATTTTCCTAAACAAGCAATTGAAAATCAACACAAATAGCATTTAAAATATTTATTTACCATTACCACACAATACATCAAATTTCTACTATGAAACCAAACCATGAAGCGTGTATCTCTGCACCCAGTTTCCATAACAGCATGGAACAAAGCCATTCACCAGCAAATAAAGGGTTTGTGAGGTTCTAATATATGCTATATTGCTTTTGTTGCTGCAATATTATTAAGAGGAGATAGTTTTTTTATTGTTTTAAATAAAAATCACTCTTAAAATCAACTGCTAGACAGAAGCGTAATTTAGAGACAAAAAACCCGCTAAATTCTTTCATAGTCCTTCAAATTACATCAGTGCCGCAGTGAAAAATCTTCTAAGCAACTGCATTTTCCAACGTTATGCTTTTGTGATTTCCCAGTGTCAGACTATTAACGTGACAGCAAATTGTAGTCATTAGTCAAAAATAGTGAATAAAATGGTTTACATGCTTAAAGTGACCTTGAGACTGTCTTGTACAACACTGACAGCCAAAACAATTGCTGTTTCATGATCGCTCCTGACTAAATCAAATCATACTTCAAGTTAAAAACTGAACAGCACATCAATTTTTTTTTTTAATTCTATACTCGCTTGTTACTTTCCAAGGTACGTGGGACTATATGGGAAATCTGAACTTAAATGTACCCAGATAGAAATAGTCAGAAAATTTAGAGATCATTGAGAAAATTTACCATGTGACTCGTAGATAGGCACAGCAATTACATTGCTACAGTATGGGATAATTATGCATCAAAATTCCTGAGAAATAAAGATCTGTCCACACAATTATTAATTGCAGTATTGTATAAAAGCCTTGTAATTCCAAATGGACTTATTAGAAATGAAAAATTCCAGAGACCTGGCTGAACTTCAGTCATCTTAATCAACATTTTTATTCATTGTGTGGCTTAGTGTCATAGGGGGGAAAAGTGGGCACAAAATGACACATCACTAATTTTACTTCTTTCCTTCTTTGGCAAGCAGGAAAACAGGCAAATGATTAAAAACAGTTTTGATAACACAAAATTGTGTCTGTGTTACTTTTCAGAGAAGGGAGGTGCATTTCATGACTTGTCTGAAAACTTTTTTTTACTATCTAGCACTTCTCTGTGTGTGCCTGTGTATAAGTAAATACCACAACAAGCTTGTCCAATTTCATTGAAGGAAGATGCAGATAATGCTAAATAGCCTGCTCTGCTTGGGAATACACACACAGAAAGCAAATAGTTCCATTCCCAATTACAGTGGCATTCCACTGGACTTCTACAGTTAATCTTATTGCCATCATGATAAATTCCACTCCCAGAGATCTACAATTAGCTTTCAAATGAAAGGATACCTGAAACAGCTTAAGCCAAATATGTTTATTTCCTTAAAATGAAATGAAAATCACTTTTAACAGGTTAGTATTAGTAATTACTGAGCATTTCAAAGAAACAGCAAAGAAATGTATATTTAATTCCAATGACACAGTTCCTTTGAGTTTTACATGACTACTTTTATCCAAAAGTAAATGTATGCAGTGTTAACAACACTTCAAGTTTTAATCTCAAACAAAAAAAAAAACACACAAAAAACCCCACATCATCTTAAACTGTAGGATTTTGGGTTTTTTTGTTTCTAAACATCCTCTAGCTACACTGTCTTGCTCAAAGCCCAGGCCAGATAAGACAAGGAATCACACTATGAATAAAAACAGAGCATGTCAGAGCAAGGTAGACAGCATTCCCTCTCTGCTGTAACTTAGGTCAAAACTAGACGCTTCTTTGGTTTGGTTTTTTGTTGGTTTTTTTGTTTTTTTTTTTTTTTTTACAGATAGCAATCTGTAAACTTAAACATCACACAAAGTATACTGGCAGTTAAAGAAGTCATTAAAGCACTAGGGTACCTTCTGCTCAGCGCAAAAAGGCAGCAAAGTTACGTACTCAACAGATGACGCAATCTATGCAGAAGTTTAAGGAGAAAATACTCAGTGTTATATGGGCTTCAACTGCAGAAAACCTAAAATTTAGGTTGAGGTGTACACCTAAAGCCAGAATTCAGCTGTCCATATATGAAAAATGATGTGACAGTTGCATATTAATGGCAGAGGTTAATTCCTAAAAACTTTCTAGTCAATTAGATATTTAAGAAATCATTTAACTAATTGAAGTAAGTTCTTTATAAGACTGCGAAAAATTGTTAAGAGGTACATTTCTTTTCTAATTATCTTTGTACAGACTCTTGAAACTTCCAGTGCAATTAAGCTTAATTAAAACTTTAATGATTTAAAGACAAATGAACATCATTTTGGTTGTCCTAGATAACATATATCCTTCACAAAAGGCTGAGCAGTGACATTCTTCACACAACTTCCACACACCAATGCTCTTCCAAAATGGATAATACCTCTTGGCATGTCATCTTGGGTCAAGCATAATTTAACTATTGATTTCATCTGCTTGTAATACTAATTTTTATGGCAACAAGTGGCAAGGATGGGATTTTTTTCATCAACTACTAAGTACTTTCTATCAAACAAACTTGGAATTTTGAGCAAACGAGGTATTTGCCATTAGAGACGCAGAACCTCTTCCACTCGTGCAAGAAACCTGTAAAGATACACAACAGAACTACTGCAATGTTTTATGTGATTTTATGTGATTCCAAGAATTGCTTAAAAGCAATCAGAATTATTAAGAAATACAGTTTTGTGAATAATTAGCTCCTTATATTTCGCATAATAATCTTCAGAGATCCATGGCTATTTTTGTGCTGTCTTTTCCAAACACAATGTGCTTCTTTCATCTATTACACAACATGGATATGAGTATACTAGAAAGTAATTGCAATTATCAAAAGATCAAATATATGATAAAATTAAAGTATTGATCAAAGCTTTCACACTTTTGTCAAATCTATTTGGAAACACACTCTACAATACAAAAATATGAAAGAGCTCATGTATATTCAGACACAGACAGATGAACAGGCACACCCAGCGCTACAGAGGCACTCTTTAAAACACACCAGATCTGATACTTGAAAGATCTCTGTATCAGTGAATAAAACCTTTAGTCTAGTGACAACCACAGTGAGATCAGCATCACACCAAAATGCACACAGAGATTCAATGGGTTTTTCTCTCTGGAAGTTGACAGGATTTAAAGCCAAAGATTAAAAGGGAGCCCAGGTTTTCTTCTTAAGTTTAGTGTTTACCATATAACATTTCAAATCAAGACACAAAAATAAAACACATTGAAGTTTATGGGTGGTGGCTCTTTAAGTATCATCTTCACAGGTTTATTTTTTGACACATCTCTAAGTAAAACAACAAACCTCCTTAAGTAGTCCTCTGCTAACTGGAGACCTGACAAGTATGACAACTGAACAAGCTTATCTGAGCTTTGTCTAGTCATTACTAAAAATTACAACTGATAAATAGCTTGAAAATTGTATATTAGACCTTTATACTTACTGCCAATCAAAGCTGAGAGCAGCATGTGAAGATAATGAGATCCTCAGATACCGCATCACACTGTGATAAATTCACCCATCATTACCTAAAAGCTACTTTTTCTGAGTTTGTAAGTATTCAAGTATTCATAATATATTCTTTATTTATTTCAATATAAACCTAACAAGCCTTCTCTATCTTTTCAATGCCAAGATAAAACAAAAAAAAGCAAATCTCTTTAAAAATAAATTTGGAAGAGGACTCTTACCATCACCTTCTGCAACAAGAGGTGGAGTGATAATCTTCCAGATAGCAACAGAATCTTGCTCCTTTTCTGGCATACTGACATTGGCCCCAGTAAAGTTGGGCACCCCTTGCCCAGCTGTGGTGGCCCTGCATTATAAAGTAATGCCATGAGGAGCAGATTCATTTACGACCACCACCACTGCTCAAACACCTGCCTTTTTCTGGTTCCATGACAGCACAGACACTGGACCTGCACAACTGCATCTCCTGTCAGATTCCTGAGGCTTCCTTGACTTAGCTTTCAAACAATGACCAATTTATTCCACTGGTACAGGCCAACAAGGGAATAACAAAGGGAGTTTTACATATTTAGTGTGTTCTGTACACACTTAATGTGTCAACACTAAGTATAGGTTTCTATTTTTGCCTATTGATTTTCACAGTACTTTAAGCTCCAGTGAGATGAGTGAGATGGATGAGGTAAAATAATGGGAAACAAGATCATATCTACAAATTTATGCGAGATTCCCGGGCTCCCAAGGGAAGCGGGCACAGCACCAAGCCTGACAGAGTCCGAGAAGCACTTGGACAATACTCTTGAGCACATGGTGTGATTCTTGGGGATGGTGCTGTGCAGGGCCAGGGGCTGGACTCGATGATCCTTGTGGGTCCCTTCCAACTCTGGATATTCTGCAACGCTGGGATATTTAAAAGCATTGTTTGCAAGCTAAAAGGGGTATTTCTTCATCCAACTCTAGATATCCACAAAAAAAAAATATCCATAGTACATACAAGTTACCCAACTGATCAATGTATTAATTTGACAAAGGCAACATTTTAAAATAATTGCTGTTGCTTCTGAATCACACAGTTCCCCAAATTATCTTAAATTACATGGGGGAAAAAAGGGGAATTTGCTTTTCACCACACTAAACAGCATTTCTTTAGTAGAAAGATATCTACTGATGCCTAGGAATGTCATTTTTAAGTAAGAAGCTATGTGCTTGGTGTTACAACTTCTAGCACCTGGCAAAATTTGCAGCTGAGAGGGCCTAACAATTTAAAAATAACTGAATCAAAGGCTTATTTTTAACTTCAAATAAAATAATCACCTGCATTTAGCATTACATATATTTAGACAAGCTGCCTGTCTCTGTTCCCAACCACCTCTGTCATCTCCAACTTGTCATTTTTCAATTCCAAATATGCAGATTTTTTTTTTCCCTTGGATGACTTGTCATTGAAACTGTCAAAAACGCTAATTATTTATGTATAGCTATTTATTATTAATCTAGCAAAATCTTCACAGACATCACACTGCTCCTGTTTGCTCATGTCATTCTGCTGCCAGCCCTGGGTTTCACTGCTGTTGGTTTGATGCCTTTTTACATAGATTTTACATAGATCAGTTTCCCTTGTTGACCATTTCCACAGCACAGCAGACCCAGACATGCTGGCTGCTTTTCTACTTGTGTTTGGTTTTCACTTTACAAACTTCACACTTTTTCAAACGTTTTCACGCAAGACCACAACAAAAATAAAAAACCCCAAATTACATAAATGTTTTATACAGATGAATAGTTTCAACAGATAAGAGTTTTGATTTTTTTTCCCCAGTAATGGAAAGAACTTAAATTTTGAGGTCCCTTCTTTCCACTGGTTTCATATATGAAAGTCTCAGTTTTGTATAAAGTCTTGAAAACTCATGACTAAATGGGTCCAACCTAATTTTTAAACAAGATGAAGAAGGAAGAAAAAAAAAAAACAAACCTTCCTTTCTGCTGAATTAATTTTCTACTTTGTGTACATTTTGGTGAGCCAGGCAGTAAAAAAGGTAATTTTGTCCTCATGTGTGTCACTTAACCTTCTACTCGTTATTCTCCAATTTAAAGCATTTCTGCACCTTTCTATTGTCCAACTTCTTGACACATCTGATATACCCCCTACAAAAATCCCTCCTCCCTGCTACTCCTCCACACTCCTACTGATAAAACTGAGTTCCAATCACTGGTCACGTTATTTTAAAGATTTTTTTTAATTGAAGATCTTAATAGGCAAAACATAAATGTAAATCAAACCAAGTCTTCAATAAGAACCACCACAGCTTGTACATGATGACTGGGCAATAACTCTTGCATATCCTGTGAATTTTCCAAAACCAATTAGATGTAATGTATAAGCTGCACTAACACAGATTTAATTTGCAATTTTTTTTGCTCTTCTTGATACGCTTACAAGTCTCTATCTTCAATCTAAAGGAATTAACACTCTACAAGAAGAGCACAGGCTGAAATAAAATCTCCATCCAAAAAACCCAGACAAGAGAATTCCCAGAAAAATAAACCAAAGCTACTAGACAAAGAGAATTAGAAAATCTACTCAGCAAGGAGGTTCTATCCCCCACTGCCTGTGACCACTGAAACTCACCACTTACAAGCAGCAAGTCATCCTTTTTTCCTTTACTTCTCCTCATTTACATGCAAATTTAATAGGAATCTAAAATTTAGTATTTTCTTCTGCAATTTTAATTATTTCAACCTTGTTTGACACTACCAGCAGGATTACCTGCACGCTTACCTGCAACTCTCACATAATTACTGTAAAAACTCTACCTTTTCTTCCACTGCAGGTACAGTGACTATTTGGACTAAACTTCTGTTTTATTCCCTGTCCCAAGTCTGCCTCTCACAAAAAGCACCCCAGCTGATTGTTTTATTTCATTTCTACCATAACACATCACCTTCAAAAATGGAATAACTCGCTTGATCTGGATCCATACAACACAGTGTCTCCAGATTTTTTAATAAACTCTTAAAAGCCACTACTGTAGGAAAAAAACAGTTTAATAATAACAGCAAAGTTTCAAGAGTCACATGAGAGACTTAGAAATCTTAGATTAAAGCCATGTACGAACCTGCTACACTGTTTCTGGCTTATCTCCCAGATGCCTTTACTCCTGGCTTGTTTATTCCTCTAGAACTTCCTTTGGGCAGGAGAAATTGTCATGGGGTTGGGGTTGATAGGCTTTAGGCTAGAGACTTTCAGATCAATTAATTTTTTTTTTTTTTCCAGTAGCACACCCACAGGGGAAGGAGTCAAAGCTTATCCTCAGGACAAGTCCAACAAATGCTCTCCAAAAACCATACTGTACAGTTGGAAACTTCTGTACTGAATCCGAACAGAAAACTTTTAAGAGCTTATTTATCACAGATAAAAATGCAACTTGACATAACCTTCAGTTGCTGCCATGCCAAACCAAGAAAAAAAGGGCTGAAGTCAGTTTTGCAGGCTTTATTTTGGAATAGAAAAAAAGTCATTGTGAAAGGTACCAAAAAGTAACAGAAGAGTAAGCACATTTTCTGAGCTTAAGATCCTGGGCATTTTCACATCAAAGCGCTGAAAGGGGTCACTACAATATCCATGTGGAAAGGCTGCTTGGCAGGATGGCTGCCTCACTAAATGGCAAAATGCAGTCAATAAAATGCTAGATGAATTTAAAACAATTATTCTGAATATATTACTCAGGCTTGAAGTACAATCAGTGGCTGAACTCACAGCAGCCATGCTAAACCACCCTGCACATGTAAGAACAGCACAGCTGATGTCATGTTCTGAAGCTACTGTTGAGCATGCAGATGTTTAAATTATGTGTCCATTATTCAACACAGAGCCTAGTGAACCACTAATTCATCAGTAAAATGTTTATTAGCTTTCCTTTCTATTTAATGTTACTGAATAAGGTATGAGTCGATAAATCACCTTCAGAATTTCATCAAATCTAATAATTTTATGAAATTTCAAGAGTTCTAGGTGGTCAGAAAAATTTTAATCAAGTGGGTTTGAATTTTGGGGATTTTCTGGAGTTGTTTTGTTGTTGTTTTGGTTTTTGGTTTTTTTATTTTTATTTTAGGTGAAACACAGCAGGACCAGAAGCTATAGGGTCAGTTCAGGCTAGAAACTCAGTCCAACCTGAAACATGATCAGAACTTCACATGTAATTTTATCAGATGATTTTCCTACATGGGAAAACAATTTAAAAAAAAAAAAAACCACAAATGGGGAAAAGTGAATCTAGGTCTTTAGGGTAAGTTTCTAAAACAACTGCAATTTTAAATACATTGGAACAGATCTCAATCCCTCAATCTCTATCAGTGGAAAGCTTCTAAAATTCCTGGATTTATAAATCCATTTTATGAAGAGTTAGTCAACAAGGAGAAAAACATTTACCGATAAAAGGAGGTTTCATTTTTCCCACCTATTGACTAAGCAAGGGCTATAGACAAGGATATTTAAGGCCATGCCTGAGAGATCACACTAAGGACCAGGCAAAGCACAAACCTGGAGTCAAAGAGAGCACTCCGGAAAAAGAACAAAAAGGAACTAACTGCCCACAGCTGGCCAGCACATCATGTCTGTGGTGCTCTGACAAGAAGAAAGTCAATATAGAGAAAACCTAGGCATTATTCACAGCTCCTATGACTAGGAATTCCAAGGGAAGAGCTCAAGCTTCTGTATCAGTTCTGGTAAATATTGCCTTACATGTTTTCTTCATCTATATCATTATACTTTGATCATGGCTGATTGTTCAAATATCAACATCTTGATAAAGACAGAAGATAAACTTCAGCATCAGCAGTTAAACCAGGACATCAGAATTACCATCTCAAAAACTGGCCCAGAGTCCCACCTAGGCATGAAAGAACAACATGATCCCATGCTTAGGCAGGGAAGACCTCATCATTTAAGACCCTCAAGAGACCAGAGAGCCAGTAGTGAAGTAGATTTAATTCCTGTGGCAGTTACAGGACACTATTCAGAACACAATTAGGGCAGCAATTTAAAAACAATAACTCTCTACTGGTTACCTGCATTTCATCCCAAGTTGTTTACAACATTGTGTCTCCCACAAGAAAAACCACCTCTGTCAAGAACTGAGAATCTGTAATTTCAGTAGACATTGAATAATAACTAAAGCAATCTTCAGACTCCAAATATACATGTATGTTTGTATGAATAGAAGATATTTTAAAAAAAAAAAAAGAATTACAAGCTTCCATTCTGAAATGTCTAAGTAGATTCCAAAGACAGAGATAAAGTATATTTTAAAAACAGAGAAGAGAGTAATTTTTTCAGCAGAGATGTGTCTAAATCAGGGCGGAATTGTGCAAGAGGTACATCATGAAATACTGTCAGTTCTGTGCCGAATTCATTGAAAATTCTCACAAATTTGAAAATCTGAATCAAAACATTCCCTGACAATACATATATACACACACAAAATGTAAACAATCAACTGAATTAGTAAGAGCCCAGAGTTTCAGGAAAACAAGCACTGATGCCAACTTCCAATAATCCCCAACAGCTCAACCATGAAGTAAAGCAATAAATTAATCACTGCCTTTCCAATTCTAATTTCCTTCCACTATTTGAAAGGAGAAGTCTTAGAAGTAAATGCCATAAGGGAAGAGCCAGCTTAACACTGAATGCGTCTGAACACCAACAAATTAATTCGAGTGGACCAACAGAAATTCATTGCCCTTTAATGGTCAAGCCACTTCAAGTTAAATTAAAAAAAAACATGGATAAAAAAAATATTTTTAGTCCCAATTAAGATAATTTTTCAGTTTAATATTTCTGTAACTTATTAAGATGCTTTATGACTCAGAGGTAATCATCAAACATCATGCTTTAATTCTGTGACTGATCAAATCTGTGCCAAAAGAAGCCAACATTTTTTTGTGCAAAATAAGTGCAGAAATTAAAGTATATACACTTTTTTTTAAATTTGATGGTATTTGAGGAAAACTAAAAGAATAGAATCAAAATATGCAGAAATACTTTACATGCATTAGGTCAAATCTACATTTCTGCTTTTGTTTTCTTAACCACATTTTCCTAGGTTCCTTTAAATTTGACTTTCAGTGGAAGAGGTTCTACTCCTTCACAGGCTTTTGCGTGCCTAATATTACACTTCTACAGGTCTGAATTTAAATGCTGTTCTTCATTCCTTACAGGAACAGGTAGAAAGACCAAGTCCCTAAAAGGTTCCCTCTACACTTTCAAGTTTGAAAGTAATTTTTCTCATCTCAAAAAGGTGAGCTGAGCTTTTTTTTTTTTTCCTCATAATATTCCAGATATAGATTTCTAGCCTTGTCTACAGCTCCACAGATTACTGATTTTTTTTCACTGTGTTAAAAGACAGCGTACAGCATCTGCAACAGAGCAAAGCTAATGTTGCACACACCTTCTGTGCACCCATGCCTTTCATGCAAAGCACTTACCATGCTCAAAAGTTAAACTCTATGAATATCATTATCACAAAGTCTTTATGCCACTTAGCATGCAGGCGTTTAATGTATTTCCAGTCTGGATACTACAACAGGAGAGAACAAGCTTCAGTAAACACGTTTGTTTGCCTTCAAATTAGAAGTTTAACTGCACTAACATACTGATTTGACAGAGATAATTCAAAGGCTCATCACACCTAAAAGTAAATTCACATTCCTTTAGAGTCCTGAGATTTAAAACAAACAAAACAACAACAACAACAAAAAAAAAAACCCACATAAAAACCCAAAAAATTTTGTTCCATGATGAATTATTCCAACTACTATGTGTAGTATACATGGAGGGAAAAAGTGTGCTACCAAATGGTAAACCTTCAGTTCCTACAGGTGAAATGTAAGCCATAATAAGTACATGGCAGTGCTTCTGAGAGGACAGAAGAGAAACCACATATAATAAGCAATTTGAACACACAAAGTACCGTCTGAAATTTTCCACATGAAATCAGACAATAGGTACCACTTCAAATCACAACATGCTATTAGCTGATTTCTTAGGAAAGTTATGGAAAAAAAGCTGAACTTGAGTTTCATAAATGCTCTGTCGTTTTTCTGCTAAATTACACAAATACTGTTATTTTAAAACAAAGACATTAATAATCCTTCAATGAGTCTGAAAGATAATAAAAATAATATCTGTTTGGACTACTAATTAATCACTTAAAATTTCTATTTGCAACTGACCTGAAATACTTTTAAATAGTGGGTTTTATTTGTATGGGAATAATTTTTTTTTGTTTTCTGTTGTTGTTGTTTGTTTATTTAGGCTTTTTTATTGGTTGGTTTTTGTTGCTGTTGGGTTTTGAGGTTTTCTAGAAAGCTTAAAACCATCTCATTTAACTTTCTTCTTGCTACCTCTTTCATATTCATGGTGCTGAAAAACAATCACACTGCCTTTTATAACATGCTACTGGTTTAGTTGATAAAGCTCAAAATATTAGAAGCAAAACTCATTAACAGGTTGGGCAGAACAATATTATGTAATTGGGTACTCAAGGTCATCCATAGTTCTACTGTTATAAAATCACAAGACACGTAAAGGAAAAGTTTCTCCCATGTGCAAATTTCACACATGTATACGTTGATAACACAACTGATTGCTTATTGCCACCAAAATGGGGCACATCGTGATACTGAATAATTTCTATTGGTTAATATTTTAACAAATAACACATTTCGTTTTTGTAGTTTTACTTGAATTACTAAAGAGGTACCAAGTTGTTCACTTGGATGACTCATTTCACCAGGTCTTCTATGTAAAGGAAAATTCGCCTCGATTTCTTTTGTTGTGGGACTTTGTAATCTCTTATCTTCTCCACAGCCAATTAGTTACACCTTCTGTTCTTCCAAATTTCCAAAGCATTCTTTTAATGGATTCTTTGTTACATGCCTGTGATGGTCTAAAAGATTAAAACACCCAACTCCAAGGAATCAAACAGGAAGTGAACAAAACTCTACAGTGGTGCCTGACAGTCAAGCAGCACAGAATTACAATGGACGCTTTTCGACTCACTGCAGTAGTTCAATTAACAGAGTGTTATTGATAGTGGTAAAGCAAATCCACAAAGATTTCATTTAATATTTGCCTTACGAGGCAGTTTTCCTTTTACTTTTTAAAAAAGTTAAAAGCTATCTAATTTCTGAGATGGGGAAAAAAACCAGCAGTTTTTAACAAAAGAATTATCGAAGTTATTTTAATATCAGCTTCACGGTTTCTACCTGTAATGTTGACATTAGTAATGATGAATGAATGTCACAAGTCCCACAGTGCTTATGTCTGAAAAATGTGTATTTTGTCACCTCCCACAAGAAAAAAATTCAACAGAAATATTGTTTTATATTATGGACAACCTTTTTTCTCCATAACTTCTGGAGAAGTCTTGATTGGTATCAAGATTATAGTGTGGCATCTGAAAGTCCAACACAGTGAAGCAAGGAATTAAAGTAAATGAGAATAATTGAAGCCCCCCTGGCTCTGCAAATATTGGAAACGTGGTCCTAGCGGATGTACACACTGAGGGATTTACAAAGAGAAGAATGACAGTACACCATTAGACACATACTCTGGTGAACACACAAGAAAGGCAGGCCCTGACAAATAACCTCCTACCCTGGCATCTGTCACTCAAAGTGCCTTCCTCACGTCCCTCCCCTAGAGCCTCACACTCTTCTAATCCTCTCCCATACATCTCTCCAACTTCCCGAAGAACTCTCTCCAAAGAAAAAGAGAGAAGCACCCAGAACTCCGAAAGTGAAGGGCACTTAACCTCTTCAGCTTGCCCAGCAACAAAGCAGAAGGCATTTTGATTTAGCATCCAAAAGCAACCCGGGACACCCTGCACAATGACAGCTGAACTTCAGAGATGACACCAGAAACACCCACAAGGCAAGAGGCGAAGTGCTTGGGCAACAAAAGCCGATCCTGGTTGCCCAGAGTCTCCAGTACAAAACACAATCTTCCTAAGGGACACTAGTTATGAGCGAGTGTTTCCAGAAGGCCCTGGAAAGACCAGTGATGGCAAAGCCTGAGAAGACAAAAAAACCTCACCAGAAAACCCAACCCAGCCAACAACAAAAAAAATCAGAACAGTTTCTTTCTCATCCCTTTTGCATAATACATTAAATGGTTAGTTTTACCAAAGCAGTTTGTTGAGGTCCACTTGATTAACACTCAAAGCAACACTGAGCAGCACAGAATAACATTTTTCCGGAGTTTGGTTTCTGGGTTTTGTGAGGCTTTGGGGTTTGTTGCCTTTTTTTGCTTTGCTTTGGTTTGTTTGGTGATTTGTTTTGTTTGGCACTTCCTTTTTAAGAAGTTGGTATTATCTGGATTGTCTTAATTACCCTTGGCAAACTAGGGGACATGATCTTAATTATTAGCTTGTTTACTGCCAAATTAAATATATTCTGTTCCACTGGCATTTCTATAGACCCATTTGTCTTGGGCATAAACACAAGTCGATAGGATTTCAAAAGATAGTGATTGAAAATTTAATATTAATTTACTGTACTGCCTAGCATTTTCCCTTCTATTTTCTTGAAAATTATACATAAGTATGTGTGTATGCATATATAATGAAAGCTAACTCATTTTGCAGCCTTTTTGTAAACGAGTGGGAATGTTCATTGGATACAAGACATTTTGGAGCAGTGCTTCTTTCCGATTTGTATTGTGACATGATATTTGACTGAATGCTACAATTATGAACAAAACACTACATACTGAACAAACATTTTACAGTTTTCTGTGTGACATGGCTATTTATGTACACCGTTAATTTTAATGAGCAATTCTATCATGGAAAATAAATATGTCTTCATGGTTCAATAAATGAGCCTGCTGATTAACCAAATCTGACAGATTTTAACCTCTAATGTTTTAATCCTCTGCCACTATCCATGACGCAATTTCTGCTAAGCTAAATATTTAAATTTGAAGTATTAATTTTAGTTTGCATCATCAGGAAAAACCTTTTTAGATCACCTTTTGCAAATTACAAAGCATTAAAAATTTATAAAATTAATTTGAAAACATGTCGAAAACAACTGCTAGTTTATATAATTCAAATGAATTAATTTTGTATTTTTTATACAGGAGCACATTATACATTCTTATTATCAACTAAAAAAAAAACCAAACAAAAACACACCACTATCTCCAGGAATGCAAGAACATTAAAAATACCTACAAAGTCTTATCAGTGATAAGCGAGAATTTGTATGCATACCAAAAACACATTCACATAATTCCTTCATGCTGAAAAGTCTATTAAAATTTTCCCCATTTTCCAATTTTCAACTTGAGTCAAAAAAGAACAACAAAAATTTGTCTATAGTCTAGCATACCACATCTGCTACCAGCAGTAGGTATGCAATCACTAAGATTTTTATTATATTGGAAACACAAAATAAACCTAATCAAGATAAGTACAGGTTTGACTTATTAAAACACAGCCACTACGATAAGGGGTGAAGAGGAAATCTTAAGCCCACTAAAACTGGGCAGATCATTCATCACTTTGAAGACCTCGAAAATCAGTTAAATTTTCTAATCCTTTAATTTATTCCTTCCTCCATGCCAAAAACTTGGCTGTAAGGTTTATTTTACTCTCATGAATCCTACTGAGCTGCAGAAGTCCCTTTCTACAACAAGGCAAACTCATTTTAAAGTATTTGCAGTGGAAAAAAATTTTGGTCTTTTCAGGGAAAGTTTCTCTCAGAGAAGCAAGAATTCAAAAAAGTCATACTTCTCTATTTTCTTACCATTATTATAGTAATCCAAGTTAACGAGACAGATGCTAAAACATTTTAAAAAGCACTCCACCTACTTATTTTTAACACCTTACTCCTAGCCTTAAAATGTTCCTGTGTTTTATTAGGCTCTTTCTTGTCACTTACTAGGGCAAACATTAGTCAGGCTTTTCATATTCATATTTTAGGTCTTATCAACATGCTCACATCACCAAAATAAACAATAAAAGGAACAAAGAAAAACTATTCTTCAATATTCAGGAAAACACTTCTTGGGACCACTAGAATCTATATAAAATTAAATAAATAATTCTTTTTAGAATGTATAAAATTGAAAAAAAAATGAGTGATTATAGATACCCATGCTCTGCCAATCCTTGAAGTTCCCACTCACGAAGGGAGCTTGTTGCTGCTGTTAGCTGTGCTCTGTACCAGCACGCAACACCAATGTTTTTTTTCTTAGCACTTGAGGAAGTTAACTTGGTGTGTAGATAACATGGTGAGCTTTCAATTGAAAAAATACTTTGTGGAGCTGAATTCATGAAGAGAAAGACACAAAGACAATTAGGAAAACTAAGATTGATAGAGCAGTTAAGCTTACACTACATTAAATAAACCTTCAACTGTACATCAGTCAATCAAACCAGTACAGAAACCAACCACCTTTTTTTTCACCTGGTAGACTATTTTTTGAGGCAAACTTACTGCAAATGATTATTTTCTCTACTTACTAAATTACATTTTCAATTTTTCTTTTCCCTACAGCATGCTTTCGAACTATAAAACCTACTGGAGATTTATCTAGTACAAGAAAAACAACTTCTTCTAAGGCTCATTAAGCAATACTTTTGAAGACTGACAGTGCTGCTCACCAGGTTACAACTGAATGATGCTGTTCATATACTACTTTGACTTGGGAGTTTAGTAAGTTTTCTTTAGCTTTCTTGGCTTTCCTGCACAGAAAATTCAAGTACCACAGTCCTACAAAAACTGCAAGTGTATAATAATGGACAGATTTTGCTTTTGAATAGTTACCAATCCCTACTAAGTGGACAAAATATGGGTGAAGTGGGAATTTAGAGCAACAGTTACTCTTCTTAAGCAGCCTAATTTCCTCTACAAGGAACATACAACCAGCTGAAAACCAATCTCCACGTACTCAATCGTGCCTTGACAAGTGCCCAAAGAAGAAATAAACTAAAACACAGGGTTCTTTTGTGACAGAGGGCTCTGTATTATCCCCACTTACAACAACCTGCAGTTCGGGTACTTGGAGTCGCACATGTAATTGGTATGAGTGGTCATTAATAGATGAGTGAGTTAATTTCTGTAGCAGCTTTCTGAGTTTGTGTTTGGGCAACTGTAGCATTCTGAATCCATGTTGTTCACAGTAATTGCTTGATTTGTGGGTAGGCATTCTCTCTTAATTTTAAGCCAGTTGCCTAAGATTTATTTATATTACGGCCAATATATTATTTTGTGAATAAAATTTCTTTGTTCCTCTTTCCCATGTACTTCATGGTTGTATGCTACTGTTACACCCTTCTCAGTTGCCTCTCTCCCAGGTCAGAGTGCACACCAGTGCGTTTAATCTCACCTGAAATGGAAACCTTTCCAAAATTAACATCTTCATTATCCTGCTGTGCAACTTCCCTATTTTTAATTTATGACTTTTCTAGTGTTGCTCATGAATTTCTAATTATATACTGATCTCTCCTCCCTTGTTCTTGATTCCATTTCTCTTCTGAAATTCAGTAACAGGAGCTAAACACTATGCTGGTGTTTTTGGACAGCTACCTATAATGTCTCCATGAGGGTGGTTTTTGTTCCCCTGAAGTAATAACAACAGCTGATTTAGAGACTGTGATTACTATGGTATCTTATTATCAAGCTTTTAACATGATTTTCTTATGCCTCCTTTCTTAAGTACGTTGTCCTAGAGGTGCTGCCACCCTCACTGATGGACTCGACCTTGGCCAGCAGTAGGTCCATCTTGGAGCCACCTCTAAAATTAGGCTTACAGGTTGTATGACTCAAAAGATACCCCATTGTGCAAATGTGCATTGTTTCTGTGTTAGTAATATAGTATTTTAAAATTCCCATAGTCTGATAATTTTGCAGTTTTTCTAGTAGCTTAACTTCATGATTAGGTTAAAAATGATAAAATACCAAACTAGTTTTTCTTTCGAGTTCAGTGTCATGTCCATTCTTTTCATGACCCAGCCTTAAGGCTTTACTATGTATCCAAGGTCTCCACGCTAATAGAATTTACTTTATCACACCATGAAATAGTTTCCCCCTTCTCTTTCAGAACTGTGGCATTCAGAGAAAAAAACCTCCAGTTAAAAAGATCAAAGCAGTTCTGCCTGTAATTGACCACTCCCTTGAAGTTTACAATTCACACACAGTTTGAAAATGCATGCCTCTGGAAGAGACACAAAATCCCTTTCCAAGGCCACAGCCAAAGTCCCATTTTGGGATCTCTGGCACATGCAGGTTACCTCCCACCCAGACTGCCTAAATTACCCCCCTGCTCGGTGACACAAACACATCTTGGTCTTTTGTTTGAGTTAAATAATGGAGGATATTTAATGAAGGAATGGATACAAACAATACTACATTTCTGTGTAGCCCTACTTTGCATGAAACCAAGCCTTAAAACTCAAGCTGGTAGAAATGGCTTCATATTTAGGAGCTCTCTTCACAATAAGGGTCCCTCAGGTAAATCTGAAGAGAGAGAATTAGAAGCACTTTTGCATGCCTCTGTTATGAAACCAACTCATAGAAAAGTAAGACTCTCAAAACAAGGAAAAATATAATCTGAAACATGAAAGAAACATTAATTACAAAGCGACAAGGAAAAGTTGTTCAAAATCAATTCAAGGAAGGTTAAATAAAAACACATGGGAAGTCAGTGTTCACATTGGTGTTGCAGTGGTTGTGTTCCAGAGTGATTTAATGCAATTAAAAAAAAAAAAAATCTAGCCCCCAGAGCGAGCTGCTTTTAAGTGAGCAAAGTGTGACACTAATACACAACAGATTTTGACAGAGCCTGACACAGAACATCGAAGAACCACATTTGACTTAAAATGAATAATAAACCCATGTAATACAAGGAAAAGTAAAGACTGAATAAACATTATGACTCCATTTCTGCAGTGACCTACATGCAAGCAGACACCTGCCACAGTTCTGATGTCAATTCTGCTCCCCAATGGCTCATGGCTCTAATAGAATGATGGAGGCCACATTTGGCATTATTAACCCCTCTTCCAAAAATAATCTTTTCTCTTTATCACTTACATTAGGACACTTGGAATATGAAAAAGCCATTAAATCTAATAGGGACAACACTAATACATCACATCTACATCCATATTTACATCACATCCACATCCAATTTTAATAACTTGCTCACACATGAGAAGGGGTTTTTTTAAAAAAAAACCAACCACACAGCATGCAATTTCAAATTCTTGAAATTACAGGGAACAAAGTATTACACTTATAAAAAGAATAGTACAGCAAACTATGAGTTATGAAAACCACAACATTTAAAGTTATTATTAAAGAGGCTGACTTTAAAAAAAAAAATCACTGTATACAACAGTATATTGTTATGTTCTCATTATATTTGTTGTTTTGCACACAATAACAAGTATAAGTGCACTCAATTACTGTTCCTGTCTGGTGTGGATCTGGCTGTGTTCCTACTGAACACCTGAAAAGGTTTTCAAAAGACACTGAAAGGAAATAAAGTCAAATAGGATGTACTGTTCTATGAACAAAACAGTTACCCAGTTTCTCAAACAAAGCCTATTTGAGTCAGGAATCCTTTTATATTCAAGTAAAATACTGCTAATAAATTCAAACCACATATCTGCAAGTGGTTGAATTCAGTCATTGTCTTGAACACCACAGTGGTGGACAGAAGAGTATGGACGCAGTCTAACTTAAATAAGGTACCACACGGAAGCATCAATCAATAAATAGCCTACTGCTAATCCATCCCAGCAAGAACTCTTTCCATCCTTTGCTGCAGCTCCTGGGTTCCACTTTGATGGAGGGACTAATAGGTCTGCTTTAATACACCCAAAATCAATCTGACAAGCAAGGGAACACAAAAAAGGGGCTGTTGTACTCATAATACCCGTAAAAAGGTGTGGCCTCACGTACTGCTTTCAGCTGGGATAGAGGTAATTTTCCTCAGAGTGGCTGGAACAGAGCTGTGTTTTGGTTTTGTGCTGAACACAGGGTTGATAATATAGAGATATTTTTGTTATTGCTGAGCAGGGTTTGCACAGAGCCACAGCCTTTCCTGCTTTTTGTACTGCCCAGTTAGCAGGGGGCCTGGGGTGCATGGGAGGCTGGGAGGAGACACAGCCAGGACAGGTGACCCAAAGGGATATTCCAGACCATGTGACATCATGCTCAGTATATAAATTTGGAGAAAGAAGGAGGAAGTGGGGGATATTTGGAGTGATGACATTTTTCTGCCCAAGTCACCCTTATGTGCAACGGGGCCCTGCTCTCCTGGAGACGGATGAACACCAGCCCAACCACGGGAAGTTGCTGAAATGAAGAAATCAATGCCTCATTTTGTCCTGCTGTGCGAAGCTTTGGCTCTCCCCATTAAACTGCCTCTATTTCAACCCATGAGCTTTCCAGCTTTTACCCTTCAGATTCTCTCCCTGATCCCACTGGTGGGAGACTGAGCAAGTGGCTGCCTGGGGCTTGGCTGCTGCCTGGGGTTAAGCCACAACACCTCAGTAACAACAAACCATCCAAAAGGAGGAAGTGTCACGTACTGTAAGGAGACTGCAGTTTGGGGTTATGAAGAGCAGTCCTCCCCACTGGTCACTTTACTGCACTGGTAAGTAAAAGTTCACGGGGTTCCAAGATTTCTCCAAGATTTCCACACATCAAAGCTTCAAAATATGTAAAGGAAGGAGGGGGGCAGTAATTTCACCTCCCAACACTTGAACTTCAAGAATGCCCACTGTAAAATCCCAAACATCTGGTGTCCCTCAACATTACTATGCAGGATTGGTAGGAAAAAGGTTTAGAAAGCCTCCTACTGAGTCAACAGCAGGTTTGCTTTGTTTTAGAGACTTCTGTCCCAAACAAGAGCAATTTTCCTTCAAGCACTGAGATGGCTTAATATTCAAAATGAAAGAACATGCAGCCTCATGCTGAAAAGCCTTCTGCATTGTGCATAAACACAAGAACTGGGGCTCAAACTTCTGCTATGAATTCATTCTTATCTATGAAATCCTCTCTTGGATCAAGCCAATAGCTCAGCTAACCCAGTTCTGTCAGCAGAGGGGGACACCAGCAAAAGGACAACTTCATCTCTTTCCAGGGTTCGTTTCTTTTATACTCAACTACTCAACTGGGAGTGTTCAAAAACCAAGTAAACATGGCACTTCAGTCAAAAGTTGGACTTGAACTGAGGTCTTTTCCCAACTTAATGATTCTATGATGTACTAAAAGGTATATCCCTGCCTAGGCTTTATGGTATCATTGTGTACTTATTGCCTACAAATTCACCTAATCATTTTTTGAACAGGCTGGTACCATTTCCCACAAACCTCCTGTGGCAGCAGCTTCCAGAAGGTCACAAACCAGTGTAAACAAGTACCTTTTTTCCATCTGTTTTACACATCTCTGCTCATTTCATCAGATGTTCCTAGTACTGACATTATCTCCCAATCAGTTCCGCATTTGCCTGAACACTTAAATGATTTCTTTTTTAACTTTAGTCCTATCCCTCACTCATTTCACACTAAAATGTTGAGGCTCCTCTCTTTGGCAGCTACTGTAGACCCTTGATAATATTACCAGCTTCTCTCCATTTTCTTTAATTTCACCAACTCTTTCTTGAAATTCAGAGGACACAACTGCACACTGTGCTCAAGAGGATGTTGCATGAATTTTTTAATATTCCTAAAAAATAAGGCCTACATTTTCTTTTAAGAAAAAAAAAAAACAATGAAAACCAACAAAACTCCCTATCACTTTCCAAAAGGTAATCTAACTTGACTACCACTGTCACTGATTGTCATTGATAATTGGGACAAAAGAATCAGAATTCATATGAACCATATGAGAGAAGAGAAGGTTACTTTAGCTAGATTGCTTTCTTCCTTCCAATTCCTAGGAGGCTCTATGGTTTGGGAGAAGGAAGAACACTATTCTTAAAAAAAACCCAGTAAGAATAATTTTTTATTAACAAAAGTAAAAGAGATTTAACATAACTCCTCTAAAAGCCTGTAAACTTGAGAAAATCCTAACACTCCCAGCTATTTCAGTTCTACCAATAAGGCTCAAACCAAGACACTGCATACAAACTATTTCAAAATTCCAGAACGTATCCCACACAATAAAATCCTCAAATTTATTCTTTTTAGAACTTGTCACTTCCTGATGCATGATGAAAATGCTGTTTTGTAATCACTTACATTTTTTTATTTACTACGAGATTTAAAAGAATAAATCTCGTGCTTTATGCAGTAAACAGAATTTGAAGTGGTATTGTATGCTACTACCACAAGTGCTCCCTTATAAAGTTCTATAGCAAATGGCTTTTTGTGTTTATTATATGTCCTAAAAAGATAATCAAGTAGATTGCATGGGGATAGAATAAACATTACTGAGCCACATCAGGTAATAAAGCAGAAAGTCATTACACTGGTTGTCTGCCAGTACAATCTCTTTTTTATCAGGCAAGCACACACAGTAACAGATCAGTTGTCTGGTTTTTTATTCTTACTTCATGAAGGGGAAGAGTTTTCCAATCAAAGCTGCATACACAAAAATTGCTAAGGCCCACAGAACTTCAGTGCAGCTGCACTGAAGATTACTCAGCAAAGACAATGGAAACAGCAACCCAGAAGTCCTGACTAACCTACAAAGGAAAAAAAAAACCTAGACCTACTTCACCAAGGCTTTTCTTACCTTGAAAAATATAGTGAGATATGGTTATGGTTTTTACTAATATGAACAAACCCATGAAAGTGTGAGAAGACATCATTGTCCTTAATGTCCTTAATGTATTTCATGTAGCTGCACAAAATTTTGTCTACAGAAGTGGTGGATAATAGACAGCTTATGCCAAGTGAGTATTGTAATCCATTTAAAAAATTGAAATTGCTCACTGCTCTAAATTAATCATATGCTGCAGACATTATAAATCTAATTACTTCTCATTCTTAAACTACTATAACTAAGTTTCATTTTTATGGTACTTGAAATCACAAAACACAGAAGTCCACAGAATACTTTACAGGCACACATTTTAGGCATATTTCAAGTATTACTGCCCTGCAGGTGATAAAAAGCAGGAATCAACCTTTAACAGATGGGAAACCAAAAAAGATCAAGTGGCTTTTTTCTAGTGATAGAGACCAAATTATCCTCATTTACAACATACCAAATCAGAATGACTTTACTAGATTAAAGCAAATCATCTTAACATATCTGCACTAGCTACAACTATTTATTTCACCTCTTTCTATTAAATTCACAAATAACAGAACTGAACTGACCATAAAAGAGATTCAGTAAAAACTTAATACAGACAAAACAGCCATTAGAAAATTGGAATAAAAAAGTGAGATCACTTGGGTGCTTTGCTTTGGCCAATTTGGGAGTGTTTTGGGAAAAGCAGAATGCTAAATCAATAGCCCATGCATGCATAACTTCTGGTGCCTTCCAACACAAAACACGTACTCACTTAAGTTTGTGGTAATGTGACCCATGTTTAACAAAAACAAATTCCTGGCTGTCACAGCAACAGTATTAGAGCAAAACAGATTCATTCAACAGTACAAAAATGCAACGATGAGACTGGTTTGTTTTTTTGGGTTTTTTTTAATAGCATGAGCTCTTTGTGATCTAGGAGGTAACTTTAAAGTTTCCAGATCACAGTTTGAAGAAATCATGAAGAAAAAACAGGTCAGACCTAAACACTTGCCTGCAAACTCCATCCATGCTTGAGATTTTTGTTCTCTTCTCCCCACATTAAAAATCAACAGAAAATAATATTCTATATCATAGCTGACTATGAGTACACTTAAGCATAAAACTGAGAACTTATCTTTGAAGACTGCACGAGGTTCACATTTCTTCAATAAATTTGACTCATTTTTATTAATATAAACATGATATAATTAAAATCAGAGAAAATTGAATACTGTTCTCTTTTAAGTTCTCTGTGCTATTCATGCTTATGCTCTGTGCCTCTCACTGCCACATTTATAGGCAATGAGACTCTCTGAAGAGTACCCAAATCACATCTGCTGTCACACGGGCTTTGTAACTTCTCCAGAGGTACTCCACAGTTCCGCCCAAGCATAAAGCACAAAACATCAAGCTGAGCAATCAAACCAAAGTAATTCAGCCTCCTTTGGATTTGAACCCTGTATTTCCACTCAAAAAAACCAGCAACAACTTCTCCTACGAAGTCCTCCACCTCAACATACCTTCCCTCCCACCAGCTTCCATGTCATCCTTGTCTGCTCCACCGCTTGCAATCACATCCTGAACTGCAGCAACAGCTGCCTGCCACAGTTAATTTAAAAATACAGATGTGCTGAATCACATTGAATCATGGACATGATTAGCCAGCAGCAAATACAGCCAAGTATGATCTCTGCTAAGACTAATGGGACTATCTAATTTCTCTCAAATTTACACCAGTTCCCAAGGTGACCAAAAAAAACAAGCAAGGCATGAAGGGGACATAACTCAAACAGCTGAATTGCACAAACTTCACTTCCAGAGTCATTGGTAGACAAGACTAAAGAAAGAAAAAAATCCAACAGAACTAATAAATCTTTTTAGATTTGTTTTAGAAGTAAACAAAAAAAAAAAAATCACCAGGAAAACTAGTCTCTGACAAATTCACCTTAAGGAAGTCTGAACATAATCAAAACAAGAAAAAAATCCCCAAAACTAAAAATGTCTGTATTACGGACAGCCAAGTATTATTCATTCATTTAGTATTTCTGCTTGTTTACTGAATTTGTCTTTATCAGCTGCAATCTGACCACAAGCACTTAAGGAAAAGACTCTCAGAAAACTCTCACACATATAGAAAAAAAAATTGCATTATGCTGTACCCAGGCAAGCAAAATCCACACAACCAAAACCAAAGAAACAAAGAAAACCCCACAAAAAGCAACTAAGCGAAGTCAGAAAATTCTACCTCCTCCATCTTTTGGCAAAATATAATTTATAGTTGCTTCTCATTAAGGTAGATGCTATTAAAAGAAAAAAAGGAAAAAAAGCCTGTCATTGTATGAAAACTTCCATTTCAGGAAGCTTGGACTCAATTCCCAGCACAAACCCACATATAATTCAACTAGATCAGCTGCCCAAATGCAGTTTATAGCATTATGACTAAGGGGTAGTTGAATTGATTTTGAATTCAAGTGAGAAATCAAGTTAACCTCAACGTCCCAGCAGACAAGTACATTCTAGTAAAATAGGAGAAAAATATCTAAAGGTTTCTGTGGTTAACAGAAAGCCCAGTTGCTAAAGTAGGAAAAGAAAAAAAAAATCACTGTAAAAGTACAATCTTCCTTCTAAAGGTTCTGCAAAGACTACATTTTCCAGGATGAGAGTGTCCTTTCCCACCTGATGAGGATCCAGCTAGGATATACTTGCCACTTTGAGACATAATAATGTCATAATAGTGTAATAAAAATAAATGCATTTATGAAGATATATAATAATAATTCAGATAAAGCAGAAAAAATATGTTTCCTTCTGACTTCTCACAGTCCAACTACTTCCATCCTTGATGGGTCACCTCAACAGAATCACAACGCATTGGTCTGACTTCTCAGGCAGTGTCGCTGTTTTCCCCACGGATGAGTAGAGAAACGACACGAAGTCCAGGCTCAGGGATAAATGGATGGTGATTTAATGAATTCTCAGAAGACTTTTATATGTTAGTTTGCAAAGTGTATTAAGTGGCATAAGGTAATTGGTTTTTGCCATCCACCCCTGAAGGGGATTGGTCAAGTTCTAAGACACACATCTCTGAGTGTTTTTCTAGTTAGAACCATAACAATTCTACCAAAACGATCCGCAGCTGCAAGAAGTTTACAAAACGGTAACATTGTTTTGTCTTACTTGCATGGGAAAGACAGAACTCTCACAAAATGCTGCAGAAAGCCAGAAAATCTCTCTGCTAAAGCTTTTCAGTGTCCACAAGGCAGCGCAATGTCCTCAGCAGCATCACCAAAAAGGCCACAAACGTGTCACACCCTGACTACAATTCAATGGCCTTGCTCAATTTTGCACTAGGACTCAGCAAACAATTAAAAGGATGAAAACCAAACCACACAAAATACTGGTGCTTTCTGCACGTTCAGTATAATTGTGGTAATACAGGTGTGGCTGTGGAACAAAAAAAATAAGCTAAGAAATTAAAATAATTTACTTGCAAAATACAGCCAAAACCATCCTTTTGATACAACCTACCCCAGGGACCATAAGATCTAGTACAAACTTTTTTTCTCCTGTATCTCCTCATCTCTTAGGAAGAGCAGCATTGACAGTGAATAGGAACTCCAATTAAAGGTCCAATTTACTTAAGAAGTGTGACCATCACACTGAAAAATCGTAGGTATTTCTATGTAAAATTATATACACAGAACAAATACTCTTGAATTTCATAATGGCTAGACCGAGTATAAAAACCCTTTGAAGGCCAGGCTATTCAAAATATTAAGGTTCAGAAAAACCCAAAAGTATTAGTGGGCTTTCCAATATATTATTACTATTCCTGTTATTTACCCAAGGGTTTTACTTCTCTTGAGAAAATAAAAGTCAGACTGTGGCTGAATCTCTGAACATCTCCCATGCTGGAAGGTTAAACACCTCTGCTCAGAATCGAGGTTTTCACATTGAAAAGTAAACAAAAGCCAGCTAGAAAGAGGATTTGGGTTATCAGTGAAATCTCTCTGCAGAATTAGCTGGATGTTTCAGAAAAACATGTTCTTGAGAACTGAATTTCTGAACAGAAAAATAAAGTAGTCCAAGAGACTGAGATTAATATACTCTCTTCTTCAGGGAATCTACAACCACAGACCCTAACTTTAAAATAATTGCTATCTATTGAAAAGCTTCCTAACTTGCCTGATACAATCTAAATAAACTCAGGAATAAATGTTATCTTTACTTATAAATCATCAACTGATCCAAAATGTTTCTTATTATTTGACAGCAATTAAGTTTTAAGAGATTGTCCATGAATGAACAAGAGCTATATAAATGAACAATCCACTGAGTGTAAATGTGTCAAAGTAGTGTTCTGGGACGGATTTAGCAACATTCGGGTTCAGAGTGGGAAAACTGGTAAATTATTGAGAAAACACAGTAAAGCACCACTTCTTTTACATGTACTTTTATAAAGACATCATTTCAATGGTGTATTTTCTTCATGAAACAAGTCTGATCTCTACTAAAATCAAAGACAATTTCTCGAAAGAACAGAACTATAATGTTGCCTGCCACATAATAAATAAAAATATCTCCCAGTGCAAAACAATATTTTTGACCTTTACCTATCTTTTGAGATTGAAAAAAACACTACAAATAGTGCATCACTGTGTTCTTGGTAAGGACTGCCTTTTTAAGGTAAATGTATTAATTTATTAAAGTTAAGAGAAGTTAGAGAAGAATATAAACAAGCATCATTCATCACCTAAATACTACTCTCCTCACCCATAGTAGTACAAACTCTAGAAATCCAATCACACCAATTACCATAAAAAAAAGCCAACACACCAAAAAACCTGATATGGAATTAAATCACATTAAAGACTCCATGTTAATTTATGGTACATTTCAATGTTGGAAATATATTTAGACTCCAGGGTTTTCATGCTTTCTTTGGTGGGGTTAACTGCTTCATAAATGCATGGTAATGACTCAGAACAATTAACATATACTCTAAAATTAGGGAAATAAGCCTCTACCAGCCTATTTTTCCTCTTAGGTAAGACTAAAAGACATATTGATACACCAGCAACCACTGATCAGCATTATCTGAATTTTGCTTACACAATATCTACAGCAAAGTTACAAGGAAGCCAGTACTTGTGGGCACTTTAATTTCCTTGCATTTGGATTTGATTGCTGTTACATAGGCTGAAATCACACACACTGATTGATATATGAGCAGATGTATTATCCTGAAATTACAAGTTATAATGACAGTCAACCTAAAATTGTATCCTAAAGTTTAAGCACAGAAACATTAATGAAGCCTCACTGGAATGGACACAGCAACACAGCATTCAGAGTGTTACCTGGTAGTTTTATTTCACATCAGTGTATTCTGTTAGGAATCTTGGCAAACAGCATCAACAAAAACACATACAAAAACTCCAAGATATATTCTGAAGCTCTACTGTAAAAACTAAAGTTTGAACTGCTATGAAAAGTTCTGAAGCATTTTTCTTCACTCTTGCCTAAGGATATCTTCTACTACAAACAACTTTGTTTTGCAACAAGAGGCAGGAATTCTTGGCCTTGCCTGGATTTTTTTGCTCTATCTACAGCAAGTGTAACTTGTTCCTCCTATTTACACATAAACTATTTCATTAAGTGTATCATCAGCTGTCTGATTTCTGTACATTCCTCTGGGATTATACCAATTTGCAAAGTCTGTTTCACTTCTTTTGTTGACAGTACAACTCTATGCAAAAGTACACAAACATGGAACTGATTGTTTCTGTGTCATTCCTCCAGTCAGCTTTGCAGGAGATCTCCTTACATTAATCTCTTAAAAGCTGCTTAGGGGAAAAAAAAAAAAACCCAAAGAAACACTCCATCACCTCGAGTAATTTTAGACAAATATAAATACAAACTCTAACTCTGTGGACTTCTCTACGAGCAGCCTGATTGTCATCCATTGAATCTCCTGCTGTGATAAGAGAATTTCAGTTCAACATT
This sequence comes from Lycocorax pyrrhopterus obiensis, assembly GCA_014706295.1. Taxonomy (NCBI): domain Eukaryota; kingdom Metazoa; phylum Chordata; class Aves; order Passeriformes; family Paradisaeidae; genus Lycocorax; species Lycocorax pyrrhopterus. Next base: position 112,150,658 of record JACSVZ010000001.1, on the reverse strand, counting down.
GTAAGTCAGGTACTTTCAAACATGGAGCTGATGTCTACTGTGAGCCATACAAAAACAGTTGTGCCTTTTTAAATAGGTACTCTGGTGCTCAGCAGCAACATGAAAATGTAGCAGAAGCAGGATGCCATCGCAGCCTCCCACCTTTACAACTCCTTTCTAGCTACAAGTGCCTGATAATAGTTTCAACTACCTCATTTTCATCTCTGTGTGATATAGCCTACAGGACTTAAAAACAGTAAGAGAAAGTTATATGCTTTTTCATCAAAAAAGTCTTTTTATCAAAATTGTTTTTGTTCAGAACAGTTTGAAAACATTTCCTATCTTGCTAAGTTTCAAAACACTTGACCAGGATTTTTCCATTTTGCTAAAACTTTTCTGTTTGAATTTTGATGAATTTCAACCTGTAATGGTTTGATTTTTCAAAATCAAATGGGAATGATTCAACATCAGGAAAAAGACTTCAATACACCCAAAACTAAATTACTGGGGTATTATTTCTGTAGCAAACAAAGTTTTTACCCTGAATCTGAGTGACAATTAAAAAGCAGGATTTCATACGGAACAGATATTATTTTCTAACTCATTTTGTCAGAAACAACCGAGGAGAAAATAGTGAGTTCCTTCTCTGCCCTCTTAAATCTGCTTCCCAGTCATTCATTCCTATCATCTAAATGCCATCTTTGACTATGTTCTCTAGATTCTCTGAGCCTCCCAGGAGCATCCACATTTTACAAACTGCTTTTTTCATCTGTGGCAATGCTCTTCTGAGATCCCTGCAGCTGAAGTGCCCCATCATAACCTTTTGTTTCCCCACCCTTAGTTAAGTATGCAAGACAACAATTTTGCCATCTTTCTAAAGAAAAAATAAAATAAAATCATTTTGGCTATAGCTGAAACACTTCATGGCAGAGGACCCAAGAGAGTGAAACATCATCTGTACTTGACCTAAAAAAAAAAAAAAAGGAAAAAAAAAAACAAGAAAAAACAAAACAAACCCCAAAACAAACAACCTAAACAAAACAACAGCAAAAAAACCACGAGCCAAAAGCACCAAGAAATAAAACAGCACAAGATAAAACAGAGTATATTAAAGTTATAGCATGGAAGTTGACACTTCCATGTGTAAACAGACCATTTTATTTAAAGGTATAATACCAGGCAGAAACAAGCACTTCTGCTCTTCCTTTGGAGAGCACAAAAAACACCAATTCACATTAAAGGGCGCCAAACAAATGTACACACAACACCACCACCACAATAATATATACTCCAGAATTTCCCTCAGTTCTTGGAAGGAACCATAGTTCAGTTGTCACAGCTAGATAAAACAGCAACTCTGTTCAAGGTATGTGAAGGAGTGGACGTGGGCTCAAGGTGTAAACAAATCCCCTCGCACAGGAACAGCAGCACCGTCACACCTTGACGGGCAGCGCAGTTGCCGAGGGGTGATGCAGAGCCACACTCTGTCAGCAGGCAGCACAGCTTGGCTTCCTTCCCAGCTCTGCCTGAAATGACCCTGTGCAAGCTGTCAGTCAGCCCTGCTCAACAAGACATCCCCAGGCAGGGAGCCCTCGGGTACAGCCAGGATTGTTAACAGCAGTCCGGGGAAGAGCGGCGACTGCTTCGCACAACCTCGAGATGCACAGTTCTCTGAATTCCCCAGCAGCACACAAGGAAAGGGGTTGAGTCTCCCCAAACATGCACTAACAAACACTAGAATGTTTTTAGGTCTTCGTGATGATCATTTTGAGAATGCTTGGGTGACCCTTCAGAATTCAGAATCTTAGAGCATGAAGGTGGCAGCGCTAAACCCTCAACAGATCTCATTTGAGGAGGCTTCCTAGCCCAAACATCCACGTTTAATACTTAATCTTACTATGATCAGCAGCACACTCTTCAATCACACTGAGGGCCCTTAATTTATGTACATTTACATTTGACATAAGACATTTTTATAATTAAAAGTCCAGAAAAGACCACCAGATCTGTCCACTCCGAACTCCTGCAGATGACAGGGCATTGTTTCACATAAAGAATGTCAACCCAGGCCAAAAGAATGGAAGCAACAAAAGAATTAAGTACTTGGCCAATTATACCTTTACCACAGCCCGATTGCAGAGCAGAGCAAGGCTCCATCATCCCCCTCTCCCCTCAGTCCGAGAGCCCAGTGACCACATGGCAGCCCATCCATCTTCTCTCTTCTTCATTCTGGTTCCATCTCTTTTCCCACCCCACTTTTGATCTAGCTAAAGGTGAACATTTCTTTTAACTGGCTTCTAACTTGCTTTTGCTGATGCTATGTAACCTGCTACGAGCCATTTTTCATGTTCTGCCTGTGCAGCGGAAAGGAAATCTGATATTTTATACTTAACTGGTTAACAGCTCGATGGACCCTGGGGTGCCAGGCAAGAAAAGGCCTTCCCAAGCCTGAACAGCTCCGAGTGGTGGCACTGAACAGCCTTGGCTCTACAAGTCACTGTGTCTCGCAGGTGTGAGCTCTGAAAAGCAAGCCTACCACTCACACTTCAACAGGATAAAGCCCTTTACACCATTTCACCTGTGCTTTAAAACACCACCTTGCTGTCCAATCTCAGCATGCACTGCCTCTTTTCACCTGTCCTTTAAAGCACTGACAGCACAAAAATGTACACATCTTCCATTTTCTGTATGGGGGATCTTCTTTCCTGGTATTTTGAGCTCATCTCTAGTAATAAATTGGTATTTACATGCATTAAATGAGGAAAGGGCATATAGTGTCCAAGAGAGGAACTTGGTGTTGGCAGACACTCAGCCTGACACCTTGGGCAAGTCACTTAATCTCCTTGTCTCAAGATTAGGGAATATTTTGTTAAGTGTTTAGAAAATTTTAGACTCTCAGCAGGCCCAAAAAAAAAAAAAAAAGAAACATGGTTTTATTATTGAAAAAGAGGGATGTTGATAAATGACCATCATATTCAAAATTAAAACAGATCTGATAATTAAAACATAGTATTTCTTAACTAAGCTCATTTTCTCTGGTCTGAAATAACTACATCAAAAACGTTCCAAGTAAGAACAAACAGCTGCAACACAACATGCCTTTTACTTGTGCTATTGACTTAATATTGTATTTATGGGGAGAAGGGAGATTTATTTGAGAACACTGTTCTCCAGACAAAAAGAAGAAAGTAATAAAGATGGTGAAAAAGGAAGGGAATTGACCTACCCTCAGTATTTGTTGTCCCAAATCCAAAAACTATCACTGCAAACTCTTGCAAAGCAGAAATATACAAGAGCTGGCTTGTAAAAGGTTGATTTAGGTTATCAGACTACCCACGCAGTCATCAGAGCTCAAGGCAAGCTTAACTCTGCTTCTTATGACCTGAACACTTCATGCTGGCTCAGTGAAAGGTAGGAAAGTAAATTACATCACTGTACTAATACACATGTTAATAGATATCAAGTGAATTTAAAGGAAAAATGTGCTAAGTCTTAATGAAGGAAGAGGCAACCTGTTTCTCCTTTCCCCTAGAACTCTACCCCACTTCTAAAACATCATGGGATGTGAGAAAAAAAAATAAATTAGGAGGCAGGTTCCTTTCCCTGCATCAGTCTACAAATGATTTACAGCTATGAGCTAAGAAACAGTTTCCTCCTATTTTATTATAAATTTATACCCCCAGTTTCTTAATCTGATACCATGAATTCAGTATAAATGTTCCATAAAGAGCGTGCTGAAGGAGGAAACTGTGCTGCTCATATTTCACAGCCTATTAGAACTAACTTCTGTTCTCAACTTCTTCCTTGGAAAAAAGGAAAGTTTTCCAATCATTAGGTCACTATCAAAACAATGCACAGCATGGAAAACATACGGGGCCACACTCCAACAGCAAATGCACAGAACCAGGACTTGGCACCAGGTCTGCTAAACTACTGCTACAGCCTTAGGTTTCCCCCACCCATTTTCACTTTAACATCTGACCCTATAAACAGGAAGGAATAATCTGCCAATATGACTGTCTTGCAAATGAACTAATTAATGTTCACAAATCCTCTCCATGAATACAAAGTAACAGAGTTTAATTAAGCATGTATTCAAACTCCTTCACATTTACCTTCACACATTTACCACAGTGCTTCTGGGGTCTTTTGCAGCTTCTTAAAACTTGAATACTGAAAGATTAAGTCTTCAAGTGAAAGTTTACTTGTCAAATTGATATTACTTAAATTACAGGCAAAATACTAGTATCTGTTAATTTTAACAGTGTGATACTTCTCAAAAATTCATTTTAGTCAGCATCTATAATACTCAAGTTAATTATTTAACTTTATTACTCCATTATTCAAACAGAAAAAACTTCAGAATGTACTAAGTTTCGAAAGACAAAAGAAAAATAATAATAAAGAAGTCAAAGGCTGGGAAAGGGTGGGAGCAAGGACAGTCTAACTCTGCTGGGCAATGGCTTAAAAACAGCCAGGCCCACTTTTCAGCAGGATACAGAGACAGGAGAGTGTTATTTCTCCTTTCTCATTGTCATGTCTTGTAACTGTGTCACACTGGCCAAAAGAGACAGTCTAGGGCTTACAGACTACATAGAATTGGAAAAATGTAGTATAATTCAAACTAGGAAAAAAAAAACAACAAACAAGAAACCAACAGAAAACAAGCAAAAAAAGAGCCAATATCTACCCCTTCCCCCAAAAAACCAACAACAGCAAAAAAAACCCACAACACACCATCAAAAACCAACCAAACTACAAAAGTATTCTAAATGGAGATTTCCTTAGACTTGCTTTCTTTAGAAAGAGCTTCAGATTTTTTTACTCAAAACCCTTTAATTTGTTTTGCGACTTATTGAATCAAAGTTGTCCACACAACACATAGAAACCCTTTCAATACCTAAAGTGGTGCTTGAGTCCACTGTAGAAAGAATTTACCTTGCAGAACGTGCTAAAAATAAAAATAAAAAAAAAATTAGTGAGTAAGGAAATACATTAGACTCCTGCCTATTTTCAGGAAATATAAAAAAAAAAAATTAGACTGTTTTCAGTGTTCTAGTACCCTAATTTATGGAGTAAGAACCTCAAAATGTCTCAAGCACAGAAAATTTTACAGTGTAATTGACCAATTCAGGATTCATGCTGACCACTGGATATATCTTAGCAGCCACTATCACACGTTTCACACAGCAATTAAAAAAAAAATTCCTTCATCAGTCACTGAAGTGAGGGAGGAATAATATTCTTATACATGTTCACATTTGTGCACATTTTACAATACTAAGCAGTCCCTGAATGCAGCAATTTGCATGCATTTACTCAGGTAGATATTATGGCCAACCATTACCAACAGAAGCAGCTGATGATGTCTTCTCCCAATTAATTTTTATTGCAAATTCTCATGGGATTATAAAATCCAATAATCACAAAAGCTTCTAAACTGGGGACAATTTCCATTTACCAACCTTAATCTCTGTTTAGAACCGCTCTTCACTACAGTTTTGTAGACTTTGTACCTCGGAGTGATCTTCTCCAGACTTAATTAGACCACCATAAATCGCATTGTGCTGGTGTAGTACTGCATAGACTAAATCAAGGAAAACCTTCTCCCCACCACTCTGCTACTTTCTTCCTTCCCCTCCCTTTTTTTTAAAGGTATTAACCTCTAGGCACTCCCCAGATCTCACAGCAGACCACCTGAGGCTTCTCAGGTAAACACAAGTGCATTTAAGCAGGGTGTTACAACAATCTGTTTTAGATTGTATGCAACAATTGAAAGTTTGGGGTTTTTTTTACTTAGACTTGGTCTTCCCCTTATCTCTTCAATGCTGGGGGCATTACCCTTGCAGTAATTTCCTTCTCATGAACTACAGGTCATTAGAGAAGCAAGAACTAAACTTGAAGTGTGTCTTTCAAAGAAAAAAAGAAAAACACCCCTCACACTTAAAAAAAGCACTAGCAAAATGACACTCCCAAACCAAGACAAAAATCAAAACCCAAAAAAACCCCAACAACAAGACAAAAAGAACCCCCACAACCAATTTCCCCAGTTTTTTTGGTTTTGCTTTCTTTTTTGTAGTTTCTGTTGAAAAAAAGCCTTTGTGATAACCATTACCTTGCATTTCAGTATAATTTGTGGAACATGTTTTATACGAGTTTTTTGGGTTTTTTTAAGTAATCTGGATACATTCCCCACACTGTGATCCCATTGGCAATTCCAACTTCACACATCATGGGCAATGAAAGTCCAGCTAAGAATTAGGAACCTGAAACGCTCTGGTAGTACTGATACCCAGCACAGGTGTCGAGCAGGAAAACTGAGTTTACATTCAGCTAGGACGTAGAAATTCCTTAACTATAATGCTGATCTTAGGTCTATATTGTCTGCAGAGTTCATTACAGAAAAGAGCAACTAAAAGATACCTCATACGGGGGGGGGGCACAGGACTACAGAAGGATTCAGATTGATTCTTTATGAAACATAACTATAGTTGCAAGAATCTGAAAATTGTTTACACTTGCTCTAGACCAAGATAAAATTTTGAAGTCTGTTCACCTGGACATACAGTGTAAAGTCATTTAACAAGATGATTTTTGCGAGGTATATTATATACGGGTAACAACTGTCTTTTTTTTTTTAAATCCACAAAACTAAAGCAACACTAACAAAAAAACCAGCTCGATAGACGTTCCTGAAGTACTGTAAGTTCTTTGTCTAGTTAGATTTAAAAGTAACTAAATAATATCAGCTAGAGGTCTGTACAAAGCCACCTAGAAAATCTTGTTTCTCTGCAGAAGTCACTGTTCTGCACAAGGCAGGGAACGTCTGTGGGAGGCTGAGAACCAAGGAAGCCACACACACTTGACTCATTTAGAACTTTGGCTGAGGCATGACAGAAGATCTCATTTAACAGAGCTTCAGAAAAGCAGCTCTATCCTAGGAAGAATGTAGTGAGGTTCTGGATCATTTTTCTGGTCATTTCTAGCACACCAGCTTTTAAGATATTTCTCCAAGACAAAAAGCAGATAGGCATTTAATTTTTATGCTTGGCTCACTCTCCCAGTGCTCTCAGGCAATCTCATAATAAACTGTATTGAGCTTAGTGTTTCTTTTTTTTTTTACTCCAAGCACTTCATTTTACTTCCATTTTAAAGGCATTTCTTTCAGAAGAGCTGCCTGCTGAAGCAGCATCTGTTTTGAAGCACAACAGTAGCTGACAATCCTACCAAAATACAGCCTACACGGTTTGTACTTGCTTTGCCTTTTGCTACAACAGGCCTCACAACTGTTCTTTAAGACAGGTTGTTTTTAGTGGCAATATGGACATAAGAAATAGGTCTCTGAATATGAGACATGAATGTATGGAAGATAACAGGCTAAGAGAGTTGCTTTGGAGTTAAAACCAGTAATTTAGGAGGAGGAAGACTATGCATCAGACTAACACAGCCGTATTTTCAGCATGTTTTTCCCCTAATACTTTAATTCTCACGTAAAACCAACCAGAAATTCAGGACAGAGTACAGAAGTTATAGTAAATAACTTTGGACTAAAAGAAACAAGAGGCCAGAGTTCAAAACCTCCTGTAACACACATACCAGATAAAAATACATGAGTAGCACTCACAAAACTACAGAAATATCTCAGTTGCTTCTGAATCAGAATTTTCTTTCATATGGGCTTCTTGGCAGGACTCGTTCTGCATCTGATTATCATGTAATCACATCCAGGCTCACACAAGACAAATCTGACCTGAAAATCCCATGACAAAGACAGTGCCCCAGATAATCACCTGCCTCCATGGGCCAGTAAATGCAGACCAGTGTTATGCTGACATGATGTGAGCAGCTTCCACACTGGACATGTGCTCCATGGGAATGGTTTGCAGGCTACAAACAATGGTCTAGATCCATCCAAACTCATCTAAAAGCAAGCCAGTAGAAAACACAACTAAACAGTGTGAAAAATAAACCTACAAAGCGAGTTTCACAAAGGCAGCACTACCCAGCAGTTTTGTGTTCTAACCTTCTCTTTTAAGGCATGGTGGAGAGACAGGTCAAAGGAAAAAATATAACAGCTGACTGTGCAGAAGTGTCACGACTTTGCAGACAAACATGCTTTGTTGGCTAATAATACACACTTCATACTCCAGAGAGAATTGCTACCTATGCAGAATCCTTGAGATTCAAGAGCAGCTGAGGAGAAACCCAAACAATGGCAGCAACAGCACAGGCAGGAATCCAAAGGTCACATCACACTGTTAGCTGCGAAAAACACACACGTGGAAAGGGGATCTGCAAAATCAAACAGCAATGAATTTGTGTATGCCAGAGACCTCTCAAGGAACTCAAACCAAAGAAACCAAAGAAAAGCAATGCAGTCACAGCATGTGAGTCACCAGCCCAAAAACCCTGCCAAAAAAACCATTAAAAAACCACTAAAAATTTCAAATTCTAACTAATCATATTAGCATAGTCATTAGATGCTGTCAATGGGTAATTAAATATATTTGCAGTTTTTGCAGCCTTAAGCACAAAGAATGGGCATTTATCCAGGTAACCAATGTTCACAGGAGGAGGCATCAGCTTTTTCACAGAAATATCTTTCAGTAAAACTGCTTCATGCAGCCAGTTCGCAGCAGCCATTCCTTCTCACCACTCGTGTACTTAGCCATGAGTCCTTGAATCTTCTGCCATCTTCTAGAGAAACAAAAGGCTATTTGGGTAGGTGACTTGCTTTAAAAAAACAAGATGTTTAGATGAGGAGAAAAAAAAATGAACAGAGAATACAGTATTTGCCATGTTTACAGAACGATACTGCAGTTCCTAAAATTAAACAACACACAAAAAAAAGCACAGTCATCATGTCAGTTTTCTACAACTTCTTTTAACTACTGTAAATCAACTATAAAAAGCATTAAAATATTAGTGTTCCTGTCTATTGCAATACACCATATCTACTATTCTTGAGGAAAAAGATTAGATCTCCTTTCTATATGCACATAAGCTCTGCTGGGACTTTGGCTTTGTTTAAATGCGCATCTTTCTTCTCTCTAAAAATATTACATGGTTGACTAACAGAAGCTTTTTTTATTGTGGCAATCAGAATATAGTCTTACTACAATGTTATGATCAGCATTTTGGTTTAATCTAGAGCTTAACGGCTTGCATAATTGCTTTAAATCCTCACTGAAGTATCCATTTCAGGTGCATCAGTGTTTCTGCTTCGTAGCAGATCTGACCAAAGAAAGTTAGTTTGAAGCTCTTAACACCATATAATAAACCGAAAATATTTTACATAAAGAGAAGGATTTATCCACACACCAAACTTGATTGGAAATATTTATCCAGTCAATGGCACACATCCAGAAGGGAAAGAATGAGGCCAGGAACTTGAAATACAGAAGTTCTGCCAAACTTCAGTATTACTACAAAATTCAAACTTCAAATTACTACAAAAAACAAGACTCTACAGAATCATTGCTGAAAAGCTTTCCTTTTTGCCTTTGACTGCAGAACACCCCAACTCATTACTGAATCACATAAAAAGAGTAATACTTATTCCAACATGAGACAAGAAATAATCAATTACTGATAGGCTGCATACTGTTCTCAGTAATAACAAGAACAGCAAGGGAATGTTTAAAATAGACATTCTTTGACTAAATAAAACTATTTCATCATCAAAATAATAAGATAAATATCATACTACTTTACCTCTAAAAATATGAAGCAAAAATACTTCTGAAAAAGAAACAAGTACAAGAAGTCTAGGAAAATGTAATAGCATCCAGAATGGTATCACAATGGATTTGCTGAAAAACAGCCATGTATAAAAAATAAAATACCTTATAGTCAAACAGAAGAGACTAATAAAAGAAAGAATATTCCACTTGTAGTTTGTAGTGGGACTTAATAGACATTTTGATTGTATGCACTCATCAAGTGTGGGCATAAACTTCTACACTTCTGCCCTAAAATAAATTTTGCCTATAGCTATCTTGGACTTGTTCACTTTCTATTTTAAAGTAAAAGCACAGAAAACAATTTGTATTTGTTATCTTCTATCAGTGAGAGTCTTCGGTTTTCTCTTCCATTTTTAAGTATGTCTTTTGTGACACAGATAACCTGCAATTGAGGATTTTTAGATTCCAGCAAAAAAGACAGCTTAAGGAAAAAGTGACCATAAGCTATATTAACACACTGAGAGCAGTTCTGAATGAAAAAACAATTCAATAGGGACATCATGTTTGTTATTTTAAGTCAACTACAACGACATTATTACTGATAAATATACTGCAAATGAGGTAAGAGAGAAAACTAAGCAAGCCTGAGGCTTTTTGAGGCATTTCAGCATGTTTGCGCCTCCCCTTCTGTTTTTAATGGTAATTCATGGTTCATAACGATGCTGTTCTCAACTTATGAGTTAGATAATAACAGTGTTAATTAGAAAAGAGTACTTCAGTTGGAAGGGACCTCCTAGTCCAACTGCCTGACCACTCCATGGTGACCAAACATTAAAACACCTTATTAAGGGCATTTTCCAAATGCCTCAAACACTGACAGGGATGGGCATTGATCACCAGTGTTTGGTCCATGGACTTCCAATTTAGGCAGCCACATTCTTACTTCAAGCTTGGAGTATTATCTTAGCTTCTTCACCACAGAGAAGACAGGCAGCTTAATGTTTATCTAGCTATTTATGTATATGGATAGAAGGAAATAAATATAGTAATAATGAAAGAGTGGGGAAATAGTTACACTGTGTAGAATCATTTACCCAGTCTCCCAAAAAATAATACAAAGGACATTTAATTTAGCAATTAAATGAACTAAAACACAAAAACATATGCATAATATTGATACCATGTGGACACTTACATTCTTGTTCTTCGCAAGAAACTTGAAATAATTTCCAATAAAAACCCTAAGCCCTTAGAAATAATTTTAATTCTTCCTATCCAATTAATTCTTATATTATTACTTCTTATACCTTCATCTTCTTCAATTGTCTTTCAACTATACAGCATTTTCATCATTACATCACACAAGCTTGCACAATTCTAAACAGCAAAATCTAAGAGTCCCAGTTGGCAAGGGCCCTTGCTTTCCTTTAAAGCCTCATTCTCTTTTTATACCTGATACCACCTCTTTAATACAATGATACATTTTCATTCTAGGCCATGGTCCCTACGGTAGCAGAGTTCTTGTCACTTTATCTACTCATCATTTTAAAAACTTGTCTTGAGCAATAGATTCTTCCTGCCTTCCTTTAGACAAAGGACAGAAAAGGAAAAAAAGCTTATACTCTCCTATGGCTCACACTGCATTTGAGGACTAAATTTCTTGCAGACACTTCAGTGTCTGTGAATTTCAACATAAGCGATTTGCCAATGATACTCAAGACCCGTTTTGCAACTGAGCTTAGCATTTAGTATTTGTTTTCTTTATGAAGGAAAACTAATTTCCAAAAATCATAGGCTACAAGTGCCAATAACCAGAAAGGCTGCTTTAAGGTATTTTATTCAGCAAACTAAATAAACCCTTGAAGAATGGAAACAAAGAATAAAAAGGAAAAAACCACCCTTTTTCCTTCATTATAAGCTAAATTATGAATTTTAATTATTAGATATAGAATCATTACATAAACTTTTCAAATAGGCATTTGGCCTTAAATTTCTGCTTTTTTACATTGTCCATAATTACTGGAATGACTAAATGATGACTAAGGTAGTGCTTCACCATCATTGCAACAAAAAGTTACAGGGTTATCGAAATGTCACAGTCAAAATAATTTCAAGCATAACCAGCAAGCCATTGCAAGTATCCATTTGTCAGCAGGAAAGAATTTAACTACTGATAATTTCAGTGTTTTGTATTTATTTGGACATTGAATTTTCCAATTTGTCCTTTTCATTTTCTCTTTCAAAAATAAAATCTCTCATGAAAGTTGTCTCTAATATGGTTTTTATGACACCTTTATGAACAATACTTAATTATTAGTACTAGCTAAACTCTAATTTTCCTGATTTGTTTTTTCCACAAACATCGTTAACAGCTAATGATGCAAATAAAAAACACCAATGTGATAAAAAAGCAGACTGATATAAACAGCTTTACAACAATGTGACACTGATATAGGTTGCTTTGTCACACAAAACTAAGATGAAGAAAAAAGTTCTCATAAATCAGAGCACATCAAATATATTTATTTATATATATTCATTTACACACATTACAGTTGTTCAAGAGCCCTAATATCGAAGGCCAATGGAACAGAGGAAAAAAAAAGAAGAAAACAATCAACAGAGAAAGAGAACTTTGAGCAAAACTGAACTGCAAATACACCTGTACCAGGGAATCACTCTGCCTAAGTTAAGTGAGGTCAGATGAGACAGGACCAAAGAGCCCACCTGATAAATACAACCATTCCACCACAGACCTCTTCACCACAGGCCTTGCATCTTTTAAAATTTACTTGAGGTGTTCTTTCCCTCCTCTTGGCAAGCAGCAAGTGTCTCAGTGAGTTTTCATCAACAATACGCAGAATCCTTCCATTGGAATACACCTTTAAGAAGCAGCCCAACCATTAACCTCCCACTGCCAAGTCCAGCACCACACCACATTCCCAAGCTGGATGTCTCAATGCCAGAGTGAATAACAACCAGGCTTTGCATTTCCTCTGTACCCCCTCTCAGAAGGGAGATGATGGCAAAATACCTTAGCTTCAAGCACCGTTAATATATTATTTCATGCCAAATACTTTGGTGCTTCCAAATATTTTATTTCTTTCAACAATTTGGAAGAATAAAAGGTATCTTTGATGGCTTATATCTTCACATGTCTCCCTCCACCCTTATTTAGTTTCCTACTGTCTCATACATTGAATTAAAATTATTATCAACTCCAAATTCTATCATTCTGCCTGAAGTCCCCTTAGATTGAGTTCAGCAGAAGTAACAGCCTTCAGCAGCCTATTTCCTTGGCAGTCTGAGGCTTAGATTCTCCTGGCACTGACTGATATTAATCATGATGGCTGATCTTTTTGAACCCTTCTGTTAACTATCCTTTACTTAAAAAGCCTCTTCCATCTCCCTGTGATTTTATAGATTAGGCTGGTTGATCACATCAATAAATTACCCTATTAAAACATTTCTCAAAAGCACCCCTAGCTATGGACAACTGATGTTCCTCCCCTCTTAGGCACACAATTAAACACAAAGCTCATACCTAAATTTCAAATTAGATCAGATATATTGATCAAAGAAGCATCAGGTTTCTCTGAAAGGTATCTGAAGGCAAAAGACTTTTGAATTTTAAAGCAAGTAACAGACCAATATGCATCTAGGAAAGTCCATAACCCAAAAAGCAACGCTCTTGAAAACACTGACACTACTCAGAACTTACATTATTTGTCTTTTAGCTTTTTTTTGTATGAAACCATACCAGTGTTAGAGAATGCATATCCAGATTTGCATGTGATTACTACTGTTGCTGTATAAGACACAATGAATCATTCATATCTGATTTCAATATATGCATTTTCAAATTTATCTGCAAACACAACGATAGTTTCATTTGCTAAATTTTAGGGGAATAACCACCCAGTATCCCCATGATGACCGCTTCGTTGTTGGTATTTCACTCCACAGATACACCCTGCAAAGTTAGCAAACAAAACTCTCCTTTCTGGTCAGGATGACAACTCAAAATGCTGAGATTAGCCTTTCATACAAATACTGCCTTTAGCAACAGCAAAACTGGATGATACTTTTTTTCCCCCCTGAGTGTTATTATCCAGGCTGACAGAAAACCATAAAGTGTTAACAAGCACTTCACTGAAATAAAAATTAACTCGGTCAGTTCTGTTAGGGGTGAAATACTATTCCAACCTAACAGATCTTTGTTAACACAGTATGAGGTAGAACTGTATTACAGCAATATAGCAGGCTATCTTTCAAGTTTTTTGGTTTAACAGCCATTCTTGAGTCTAGAACAAAAAATAGCTGAGTATATATTCAATTTCAATGAAAGCAAACTTATCTGATAATAAATGACCCATTAGTTTGCTCATAATTCTGTCAGCGTTATTACAGTTTTTAGGTTCTGAATGACTGTAATTTACTATAATTGGTTTGCAGGACAAGAGATAAATTTGACTTGCTCAATTGCAGATTCACTAAAATAATTTTGAACATTCACATTATTTCAGAACACAACAGTCATGACAAAAATGTAACAAAACCAAAGAATTTTAATGGAAGAAATGTTACAGTTTGATTTTTAAAAGCATATTGATTACTGAAAATTACCAGCCTGCCTCAAAGTTGATTCCTAATGTTACATAAATTTTGTTTTGCACATAGATCTTCCCAGAATCGATCTTTACACTGATGTTCGGAAGGAAGAGGTGGCTGAGGAGAGATGCAACCTCAAATAGTTCTACACACACTGCATGGATACGAGGCTCTCTCAAATACTAGAATGTTAATACAATACAGGAGAACCAGAAAGCTGAAGTTTGCATGGAAACTTAAAGTCCCTTTTTTGTCCGGTTAGACTGCACCATTTATCTGATTTTCTAACAGTTCAGAGGCCTTCCAAAGACTGAAACTGGAAATGGTTTGTTTTTATGAATTGTTGGTCCTAATGCAAACTTTGAAATGGAAAGCAATATGATAACAACAATGGCGCAGAGATTAAGAACAGTTTCAGAAATCTTTTCTTAAATTGCATCTTACAACTCCAGGGAAAAAACCCCACTAGCAACTACACTGATCTCTAAAGTGCAAAACTGCGCTAACATCCTTACTGCCCTGACCTCCCTTTCTGTTTACTTGCTACTCAAAAAGGAAAAGCAGTATAGTGCCTACATTTACCTTCTTTTCAGAATCACAATGCACTTAATTTTCAAGTTTTGTGCTCTAATTTCTCCTAAAATAGCACAAATCAAAGCACTATTGTGCATTTAAGTACAATAGTAATTTTTTCAGGGAAAATACGGATCATTACGGACTTCACTGGTTATTAGATGTTTACTGCTCCTCTGGAGGGCTCTGAAACAACATATGCTGATCTCAGAAACCTATGGCTAAGGAAGGCAAGTGCACTGAGTGGCAAACTCAGTTTGACACAGGTGGTAAAGCAACTAGGTTAAACTGAGTTCCAGATCAAAAATCACAGTCTTGTTTCCAGTCTGTTACTATGGTCAAGTCCAACTCTAAAGATCCAGACTTATCATTGGATTAGGACTCGGTTCATACTGGACAAGGCTTAGATTAGAATCCACTGTAATATCCTGAATAGGAAGTGTGAAAGAAAAAGAAATGGCAAATATATTTTCATGATGGTTGACTTCAGCTGAAGCCAAAAGGTATTGGGGTAAGCCTTAAATCTCATTTTTCCCTACTCGTACTTGAAATCTGAACCAGCCAAAGATGCACCTTAAATGAGAGTTTGTTCTTCCAGCAGCTAAGCTGGAAATATATTTCAGAGTAACAGGGTACCAAATTATTTCTGTAGAAGAAGTAACTATGACCCTTCAGCCCGAAAAAGACATGACAGGCCAAAAAAGGCCATCACATGATTCTGAGTTAAATATAAAGAATAAATAATAAACTTACTTTCTCCCAATAAAGATCTTGGGTCTGGAAAATCAGCACACCTTTAAATGAGGCATCCTTTGACAGCTATAAAATGCACATTTTTCTCTGGGAAAGCCTTGCAGAAAAATTAAAATAAAATACAGAGCCTAATATACATGTGTCACTGAGGGAAATGGCACACACCCCTTTCCATGTCCCCAGGAACCGCATCAGAGTGTGTTGTGTTAATGAGGATGGAGATGTTTGAAAACTCCAGCTGGAAATGCTGGTGCAGGCACAGGGCTGCTGATGCCCCAGTGCCACCAACTTCACAGGCACCACAGGGGACCTGCAGGCACACAGCCTGGTTATTTTGGCCAGAGCTTCCAGTTACTTCAACTGAACTGGACTAACTGTGCTAAAAAAAGCTAAATTACAATAAATCTTCAGGAATTCTCTTACACAGACAAATTTTTCAGCAAACACACAAAGTCTGAGCGAAGCCATGTTTGCTGTGCATATATTTGATGGGGCATGCAAACATATTGCTGTTTGTGGGGGGAAAATAGGGAAATCCTAGCAAAAGTACAGCTCCTTCCTTAAAATGCACTCCATTTCACACAATACCACAACCCCTTCCTTTACTTTGTTCATTTTCCTCAAACTTTTAAGAAAGAACAGGTGTTGAAATCAGTTTGTCAATACACAATGGTATTGTCACTTTGAAATAAAGCCAGTGATTCAGAAGGCGATTTGAGAAAAGCAAAAATCATTAGTGATAAAAAATAAGCCTAAAACAAGGTGAAAGGTTAGCTTTGATTTTTTCACATTTTGAAATATCAGGCTGTAAGTGCTCTTCAGTTAATTAGAAGAAAACTGAATAGAACTGGTTAACTACTCAACTAAAGGTCATCCTCAAGAATTCTAAGCCCCTTAATAAATGAACAATTGGAGTCAGTGTAAATATTTTAAAATTCACATTCTGTTTTATTGCTTTTATTCTTCATGAGCTATTGTCTATCATCTGGTAATAATATGTGATTGAATTCTAAACAAACACGCTCCAACTTTGTTAAAAGTAGTTGAGAACTTTATATCAAGAAAATAATTTAAATGACAATTTGCAAGAAAAACATCTCCAGGTTTTCACCTACAAGAAGGGAGTTTATTTACTTCATCTCTTAATTATACCAAAAAGAGAAAAGTATACAGTACCATAAAAACATATACATTCTGTTAGTGTTCCTTTTACAATAATGGTATATCATCAAGCCTAATTACCCATAGTCAAAATTTTACTTTTTAAGCTCAAATTTACAGAAAAAGTTCTTAAAAGGGCTTACACCTACATTTTTTACATATGGCATTAAATATAGAAGACTACTACATAAAATTTTGAAAGTTCAGACCATAAAGTAGATGAACTAGTACTTTAGAAATCTCCTGATCCTTAAATGCATTCCTATAAATCATTTATTGAAAAAGAACTGTCTTTCTCTGAATTGAGCACTTGTGTTTATCCATCTTCATCAACTCATCTCAGCACTCTAGAAACATTTTATTTATTTATTATTTACTTTTACCAAAAAATTCCCATCAGGTAAAGGTTTATGTTGCTGTAACTTTCTTCAAAGGTGAGGAAAATAAATCACAGTTAACATTGAAGAAGATGTTTACAGTGGCCCATTAAAATTTCTCTAACCTCACAACCACCAGCTACCCCACACACACATGCACTGCAGAAAACTTATTTTCTGTGCTCATAGGAATCTTCTTTCTGGATTCAACTCTTTTTAAGTTATGAACTCTCAACACGCATTGGTACAAATGTGCTACCATTTCTAATGTTTGGAGATAAAAAAAGTTGCCAGAGAGAACGCTTTTGTGAAGGTCATTTCAGAGAGATTTAACAACTGCTTGGTCAGTTATAAGGTACTTTTCCACACGCTGCTTAAAAAAATAAATTACAAAAAGTGAGGGAAAAAAAAAAATCACTCTTAAATTTAAGAGTGATTAGTTTAAACGCAACTTTATTTCACAAAATGTGAAGTTTACCGTCCACTCTTGCTTTAAATTCCTTCTCATGCTGGGATATCGGCCAAGTCACAGCTCAATTCAACTCAGCCAGTATCAGATACGGATGGCGAGGAAGGGTATTTCATTGCCATTTAGCATGGGCATGACTTCATGCCAGGGTAACAAGTGTCCTACAGCCAGAAAGCCCCAGTGTGACTGGATCCATACTGAAGAACCTGAGCTCCAGACCTTCAGTGTTCTGGCTCTAGGGATAGAACCAAGGAATGGTGCTGGCTAGCTTTGTGCACTTCTAAAGCTAACATTTTGGCAGAAAAGCACAGCTACTACAAAATGCCAAAGGGATTTCAAGAAATCCATTTTCATTACATAAATACAACTGCTTTTATCATGTAAATGCAGTTCATACTCAAGTCTGCTGTCACAGACAAGAAGAGTCCTCTATACACCGTTTAGCTTTCATGCTATTCTCTTGTAGATGCACTTATTTCACAAGGAGTACAAAGCCATCAAATAGCCTCTATTATTGAATAAACTGAGTAGTGAACGGGCGTTCTCATTTCCTTCCACTGGATTTTTATGAAAAAAACAGCTCAAGGACAGCGAGACAGACCAGCCTAGAACAAGATGGGGTACAGTACAGTACAGTACTCTCCCAAGATTTCCTCAAAACTGACAAGAGAAGAAAAAAAAAAGTAGTCACACAACTCTGGTTTAGAAATCTCTTAAGTCCTCTTCCCTCTTGAAACAGGATATGGATTCATCAGCATCCCACAAGTTTTTGATCCCTGGCACAACACAGCACCATCTGTAGCTGCAAGTTCCAAGAATTTTCTTCCTTTAGATTTCCAGCAAGGTAACTGAAGTCCTCCTTACAGCGCTGCTGTGTCTGGAAAGCCACGCCAAGACACCTTCCATGGAAGCGACGAGATATTAAAGTTACTTTTATGGAGACATATGAAAAGCTGGTTTAAACAACTTCAGAGTTGAAAGCCATGAGAACAGTCATCTTCTGGAATGGCTTACACTGGAAGACTGTTATTTTTCCTCTCCCTAATTCATCTGTTTCATTCACTACATGACTTTATTTCTGCACCAAGCTACAGCAGAAACCCTAGAGACAACAGCTTCATTAACTGCACAGCTCTCATCCTCCAAATACCACCCATTAAACTGAGTAAGAATCCAAGGAAAGACAGTGTGTGAACATGTAATTAAAGACAATTATAATACATACTCACAGGGAGAATGGGGGGGAAGGGGGGCAAAATAAAATTGAAGAAGTCACATGAATGCTGACAGTCCTAACTGATAAAAGATTATAACCTACAGCAGCTGTGTGAACCAGCAAGAGAGAAATGGCACATGTGCTTGCTGCTAGTGGATTTCATGGCTACTTGCCAACACCTGACCAAGTCTGAGACTCAGGAATTCTGGATTCTCTTCCAGATTCTTCAAGCAGTTCAAGACCTTTTGCATCTGCCTCTTCTAATGAAGTTTATCACTCCCAAATAACCACTACAAACTGAACCAAGAACATTTACTCCCTTCTATATTAAGTTTCCCTACTTCCCACTTCAGCTGAGCACAACAGGCCCATTCCTCACTCATATCCAGAGCACCCCATCACCTAATTTGACTTCAAACATCGATGCAGCCTCACTCCAGTCCAGCTGCTTCCTCTGTTGATAATACAGAGTTTCTTTGGAGTAAATGAATGTGGCATCTTTCAGGAATCCTAATAACATCTAAGCATTCAGATCAAGTAAAAAGCCAGCCCCGCCCCCCCCCCCCCCCCCCAAAAAAAAAAGAAAAGAGTGCAGGAAAATAAAACCCATCTCCTACCATGCTTACTGATCATAATTTGCATCACAATATCTTAGGAAATAAATTAGAAGAAAAAAGAAAAGATAAATACTTAGGTTTTTTAAACTTTACCTGAAAGCCTAATGGCCCAACAGAGATAAAATCACAATCTCAGTTCCCATAACTACAGTCAGCATCCTTATTGATACACGTGATTACAGAAGGGCTTCCCCTACATTTAATGGTAGCTCCTGCTTTCTGTAAAACTTCATTTACCTGTGGTAGTAGAGTTCATAAAACACAGACCAGGTTTCCACTATGATGCCTACTCATTTAACACATCTCCAAGGAGGGAAAAAAACCACAAAAAAAAGCCAGAAAAGAAAAAGGAGACTGTGCCTGAGGGGAATGGAACAGAATACCAGGCAGAGGTTTCAGTGTAATTTCACAGAAGCTGAATAAAGATGTAATGACTTGAAACAAGTCAAAGACTGTTTTTCCAGGAGTCACTGGAAAAGAACTGTACTTTTCTGCAATAGATAGCAGTGCTGTGAAGCAGCTGGCTTATGTTGATGGAGAGCTGCTCCCACACCTGAACAACAGTGAGGGTAAAAGTTCTGAAGTGCAAACAACCAGGAAATGGAGCTGGCTTAGAATAAAGGACAAAGAGAAGCCTTCATATTGAGCAGGAACAACCAGGAAAAACAACCTCAGGGATTTTAACAAACAAAAAGAAATAAGTTTTATCTGATACCATGGGCAGAGACCTATCCCATAAATAGCTTGTAAATCACCATCTTGACAATTCTAATCCCAAGTTTGTTTTCCAGTTCAACCAAAAGCTACGTTTAAAGATGGCAGCAAACCAAAATGCACAAAAACTATCTAGAAAAATGGAGACAAAAAATAAATGCTGCTATTACTTTGAACAGTAAGTACAAAGGGCAAATGAAAACTCGAAAATAATCTTAACGAGACTGTGTGGCTTCCATTGAAACAGTACATGAATTTCAGTACCAGTCATCATACACATGGAGGCTAAGTTGACTATCTCCATTCAGGAATGAAGCTCTGGTATTGATGCCATGATGCCTTTTGCCTTTTCTTTTATACCCCTTTTATACCTTTTTATAATTTCTCTATTCTTAGTGCTTTTTGCCTACAGTCTTGGACTTGTTTGTCAAGCTGGGAGACTCAACATTTTAGAAGCTTTGTAGTTAGGGACTAGCGTGCCCCAGACCCCAAGGTCCTCTCCAGAACACATTTTGCAAACTAAGATAGAACCATCCAGGGGAAGGTTCCTTGGGGAGGGGGGCTCACTCAAGCCTCTCACTGGGGAATCTTTGATAGATATGCTAATTAGTAAGACCTATAATGTGATACCAGATCTTTCGGGTGGGTGCATCGAGGTGCATTCGATCTGGACGTGGTGCACCTAAGGATCCTTAAAATAAATACCAAGGTAAAATCCCTTTTTCCCTTCTAACCATGTTTGACTCTTGATTTTAAGACCAGGAAAAGGCATCAGTATAATACTAGATAATGCTATAAAAATCAAGCCAATTTTCTATTGTTTTTGGGGGTTCCCCCCAAAATATGAAATGCCAGTGATTATTAGGAAAGGCAAACAAAACAGAGGCCATCATTGGACCACAGTACAAACCCAATTTGTCTGAATCTTGAATACTGAGTTAAGTTCAGATCACCTCATCTATGAGGATACAGGGGGGAAAAAACACTGGGAAAAATTCAATGAGCAACAGCAATGACAAAATCATGCAGTAGCAGCAGCTAATTCATTTAAAAGCCATGACTACAACTCTCCATAGTCACCCATGGCACAGAGAGTAGTTAAGTATCACTGTACACTCTAATACGTGAGCCGGTACTTATCAAAATGAATTTGTAATTTAAAACAAAAGGAAGCAGTTTGCTTGCAATGGGAGATAAACCCACTGTACTCCTTGCCAAAAGATAAGTGAAAGCTAAATATTACACTAGGGGCTAGGCAAGTTCATGGAATAACAATCAAATGAGGGTAGCCAATCATGCACAAGCCCACATCTGGCTCTAGAAATTCATGACATGAAGACAGAGATATTAAGGGCAGTATCATAAATACTTGGGCTACTCTGTTTACTGCTGGAAACAGGAGAATGATATACGGTCCTTAAGCCTGATTAAGGCCAGACATGTTCTGGCTTCATCTGGGCTACAAAGTTTTATGTAGTTTGGTAGTCAGGAACTCAGAGCAGGATGAAAAGTTTAAGCTGTAAATCAGCATCAGTTCCTGTCTCAAGTGAAATGCGGACTGATGCGCCACTTCAACCGCAAATTTTCCTACATGAGGTAGAAATCAAAAAAATAAACCATTTTCAGCTTCTGTAGTTTTCTAGTATTTACAAATGGCCAAGCAAGAGCATCTTTGTGCACCAAATGGCTGCTTTCTTTGTGCTTCTCAACAAACAGAACAACTTGTCCCAACCTGAAAAAAACCCATACAATTTTCAGGGCAAAGAGCTTTGTCTACTCTATCTAAAAAACCCTATAACTCTTTTCGAACCATAAGAAAACAGTTTGTCGGTTTGCTTGCCTTCTGTTTCAGGTGCTCTTTTTTTTAAAGTGAGTACAGAATTACTCCAAAACATGTTGTTGGTTGAAAGGAAAGCCCAGCAAGCTCTCTTCCTTAAGTATGTAAGTATAGCCTTGAAGACTTATGTCATCCTGATGACTTCAGAGCTATTGTGTAGGTTCTCTGGAAAAAACAGAAGGTATAAGATTCCCATGATATCTCTTTAGGTCAAAATTGTATTTAACCAGCCCTACTCTCCCATCTTCCAAATAAAGGTAAGGTCACTTGGATTCTTCTTCTCTAGGCAGATGTGGAAGGACTATGCTGGCTTGATGAAGTTCTGAGATGAGTTGCTGAAGGACAACTGCAGACTGAACTGAATCTCTGCATTTCTGCTGCCTTTTTTCCTGTATTTTTGCGTAACCTGGCAACATTACTGGAACTAAAGACACCCTCTATTAAAGTTTCCTACTATTAGCTCAATGTAATAGAAGAAAACACATTTATGGATACCTCAAAAACAAGTGGGAGAGATGAATAATAGGGTTTTTTTGACAACTCTGTAACATTATATTCCTAATTTAGCTGGTATTGTGACCACACAAAAAAAGGCTACCTAAGAACTCCATATTATTTAAATTTAGAAACTACTCTCAGTAGTTACTGCTTCACTGTATCCATACAAATATTACTTCTTGTAGTGGATAAGAAAATTACAATGTTTTTAAATCACACCTTAAAATTTGAAAACGGGGAAACCAGAAATAGACTGCGCTAGTTCATTTCACCCAGCAAACCTTACTACATGCTTCTCACTTTTTAACCCTGTTATTTGCCTCAATTGCTACCTGCTGGGAAGTTTCCTTTGTTTCAGTCAGCTGAGACAGTCTCTCATTAAGCTCATTTCTTTCACAGCAAAACATCTGCAATCTTGCCAATTGTTCCAGACACTTTCTGTAGGTGTAGTACTACAGTAACTTTTTCAGTGAGCATTCCCTAATAGTCACTAATTACATCAAATTAGCTTTCCTTTCTTTCTGCTTCGAATTTCTTGATGTAATTCAAGATCTAATACCGTGCAGCACAGTTAATTTGTGAAAAGTCCCCACGCAGTATCTCAACTGTGATCTTTTTATTATGACCTAATCACACGTGCAAAAAAGGAAAAGAGTGACCTCTTTTACACCTTTTTCAACTGAGACAAAAAAGTTCATTACTCCAACTCTGGCTTTAAGCCTTAAATACACCATCACTTTCGCTGTGCAACAATCATCAGAGGACGGTGCATATTGTTTCTTGGATGTAATGCATCTTAGCATTTTTTGCTAACCAGATTCAGTCAGCATTTGTATTTTTAGTCAATAAAACAAATATCCCATCGGGGAGGCATTTGAAGCATTATTCACTGAATTATTCAGACTGAAATTTGCCATCTCCAATTATTAGTAACAAATCTGATCAGACAGGACACAGCCAAACTGAAAGTCTTCTGCTTTCATGTAAGCCTCCTCCGCCAACTAAGTCTATAACTATTATTTAAATAGCAAATGGTCTAAAACCTTCTACACAGATTTTAAGAAAGCAGCCTTTGCTGCGAAAGCTAACTTTGTGCAAATGGACTGACTCATGTTATTTGTCGTTTTTAGTTCAGTAGAACAATGCTGAACCTGTTACTGTGAAGCTGCTCTCCAGCACGCTGCAGCCCATCATCAGAGGCTGTTATCCAGAACTACGTGCTCAACACTTTCCTTGGTGCAACTCACTTAAATTTCAGATGAAGCAGCAACTCACCAGCTGCCTCCAAGTACCAGCTCTGTCAGTGTTCTCTGTACTTGCCCGACAGACTGGTGCCAGCAGCACTGATCTGATTTTCACTGCAGCATGGCTGTGCAGATTACACAGAGCATGCTATCTGATGAGCAAACAAAAGTTTCTCTGCATTTCTCAACCACCCTGAGTAGATCCTACCACCTTAACTATTGCTGCAGGGTAACAGCCAACAAAACCAGCATGTCTCTGAGCTTGAAAACGTGTAGCTAATAATTATAGATTAAATACTCTTCGTTAGCTCTCCTTTACAAATTCAGTATCCACACTCACCGATCCTGTTAAGTTTTAAGGTTCAGAGTGTGATGCCACTGTCTGGGTAGATACTGGTCATCACACATTCCTTCTCAAGTTTAGACCTCAGCAAGTATTGCCTGTCTCACTGCTTCACAAAAATAAACTCCAAGTCAGCATAATACCACCCTTAGCAATATTTCCCTTACAGGAAAGTTCACACACAAGTCTTATTTTGGGAACTCTTCGTAGCTCAAAATTTTCCCTGCTGAGCCCTCTTATTTCAGTTTTGCATAATTTATCTTCACTTCAAAAATTGAAGCTGCAACCTGGGCATCTGAACACTGTTCTCTGAAACACATAAAACTCAACACATCTTGAACTCTACTTTCTTGCCCAGCTCACACTACTGCTCCTGTGATTTTATCCCTCTGTTTCACACTATTTTGTTCCCCTTGCAAATGACTTCTAATAACCACAGAAATGAATTTGCATATTCTTTATTTTTTCTTTCTCTAATAATACCTCATAGTTCAATGCTAGAATTGAACATTTTCTTTAACCATCGACTGAAAACACAACTATTGCATGCAAACACACACAAGCATTAGTGGTTTTGGGGAATGGTCATACTATAAAATGCAGGCATGAAGTTAAAAAACCACCATAGGAAGAAAAAAAATCCTAAAGACTCAAAACAAAAAAAGGTCCAAACTGAAATGAAACAAATATTTCTTTTACTAATATTACTAAATATTTACTAATATTTCTAAAATTTTCTAATTCCTCTTATTTCTTTTACATTAGGGTAACAACCTATCCAAGAACTAGCAAGATGCATTACTTTGCTAAAGTTCCTTTACCTGCCACTGAGCTACAGAGAAATTCAGATCCACCTAGGTCACAACTGACAGGAAGCATGAACCTTTTGAAAGGCCTGCCACAAAGTTAGTAAATGATTCTCTTAAATAACGGAGGTGCAACAAGATTCAGATCCCACTCTTACATTACTAAAAAGAAGTAGCTTCCACAGCTGTCAAGGGGATTCATTAGACAAAGTCTGGTTAATTTCACAGAACTAACAAGCCTAGGGCACAACACCCCAAATAATTTAAACCTACTATGCCAAAACTCTTTCAAGGAAGAAACAAATATACACTGACACTGGTTTCAACTATATTTTTGGGTGGTTTAAAGAAAAAAAATAGAAACACTGTCCTCTTTTTTATTGTCATGTCTCTACAGTTTACTGAACAGTATTTCTTTATCATACCACAAACCTTGTTAAGTTTGAGAGCTTCGGAACAAAAAAATTTACACAATTTTTACAAATTTTGTACCTAAATCTAAACTGAAACACTGCTTGAAACTGACTTAAGAATGTCCAAACAAGATGCGCTCCTATGAAATAACATTAAAAAAAAAATCACACACGGAAATTCACAGTCAAATTATGTTTTGTGGGTGCAGACTGACTGAACCTGAGCAGCCACCCAGTTTGTGGGTGAATGTCTTTATTTCCATCATTCTCTCCTCTTCCCTCAAATATGGATGTCTGCTGCATTGAGTTTCAGCTCTCAGGCTGCTGCTACATGCAGCAGAAGCCCTCATTTCTTATGGCCATACATTTTCAATAGAGCCCAGAATCACTCCACCCTCTCTGCCCCAGCCCATAAGTGCAGCATACAAATTGCAAAATAAATCTCATTAAAAGACCTGCAAGCTGAAGATTCATTTACCACACCAGCAAATCCACTGCTGCTTTTCTGATTACATGTAAGCTACTGGTGACACGGATACAGATGAAGACTTAACACTTATTTTTGAGACTTTCCTGTATTAACTAGGTAGTTTGGATTATTACACTGTTAAAAACATTAACAGGACTAACACTAAATTCTTGGTCCTGTATACATATGGTGAGTTCCTTTTTGCCCATAACAGGAGACACAACAGAAGTACAAAAAAACCTTCCCAGTTTCAACACGCTTTAGCTCCTTTTGAAAGCTTCATTTGGAATTGATATGTCAGGGGAAAACACTACAGATAAACATGCCAGCCATACAAAGGTGATAGCTAAGGATGTCTGCTGTTCATTGCAAGGCTTGAAACAGGATAGTCATGGAAAGGTTTTCACCACAGAGGACTGGAGTTAGAAATGTTGCTGTTATGTAGAACCAGCCTAGAGAGACAGGTGTACCCTTCTGCCACAATGCCAGCTCTTGACATGAAATTTAGACAAATGGAGTATTTTATGGACTTATGAACTATATCAGCTCATCACTCATGAGTTCTCTAAACTAGAAAGCTGCAATGATATAATTTCTTTTTTTTTTCCTTGAGGTTTAAATCTATTTGGGGATTCAAAAACCTATTAGAAAACATATTCATTTAACTTAATACTAGGAGAGCAACTAAAGAAATCAAATCAGATTATCAGACAATTCAGCATCTGAGTTAGACCTGCATTCTACAAACACAATTAAGTTTCTGAGCTAATTCAGACAAAAGCAGTATCAAAAAGGACAAAGAAAATAAAAAGAAAAACACCACCTCAGGTCAATAAAGCAAGAAACAATCATCTCATCATTCCTACTCCTGTGTAGTGGTATGTTTTAGACTTTTGCTTAAAAGTACCCTAAACTAGAGGACATTCTGCATAAAAAGAATGTAGCCAGAAAAAGGCACAAAAAAAAAAGTGCCTTTTATCATTTGAATTTTACCACATTTCAGATTGAAGATATTCACTGTAAAATTTAACATTCTGCTTCTTCTGAAGCCAAAAGATGATTCAAAAACTGTAAGAAGATAAATGGGGCCAACCTCACCACGGTAAGCCAAATTTGTTTAACAACTTTTTATATACGTGAGGTAGCACCTTAACACGTATTTGGTAGGAGAGAACGCAATGTTCCACTCTATCTCAGTGCTTCCCTTACTGATCATTCCAACAAAACCTCAAGAACCTCCTTCTGATACAGAAAAAAAAAAAATCATTTTAGAATGTGATAAATAGATCTGCTCACTATTTATAGTTTGGGGATGCTGTAAATACTGTGAGATTGTGCAGATTAACATCAAACACGTCTCTTAGCAGAGGGTTACATTTCACAGCTCTAACAAGAATCAAAGTCATCAAGAGGAAAGAAAATTATGTTATTTAATTTTGCTTTAAAATAAAATTCCTTAAGGATCTACCTGGGGACCATAAACAGCATCATGAATTGTGAAACCCTGTAGCCTGAATGCATTCTTACAGCAGATGATGCTCCACGCTATTCAAAATAAAACATTAGACACATTTGGGAGTACTTCCCAAACAGCATGGTTCCTTCTCAAATAGCAGCCTACCTGCTTCCATGGAATTCAAAATTAACAAAGTTCCCATTAATTCAGTAAGGGCTGCACATAACCCAGCAGCATCTCAGCTCCAAAATTATTTATCAATCTATTTGATCTCGAATTTCAAAAAACTTTGAAAATCCCAACAAGTACATCTCCTCAGCAAAGCAAGACAGTACAAATACACTTCAGCAGGAATGTCTGGCAAGCTTAATCACCAAGACAGATGCCTCAGTCATTATCCAGGATCAACCCAAAATATAAAAAATGCCCTCCAAAGCTTCTGTGCAAATGTGGCAATAAACCATGACAAACTTCTGCCACAAAACTACTCTTTCAGGACAAAATTAATCGGTCAGAGGAATGTTACTACAATTCCTGTGTAGAAGAGTAGATCAAGTTGTAATGACCAGTGCCATTTCAGCTTCCATTCCAAATAAAATATATTAACAATCTCTTCTTCAGGAAGTAAAATCCACATTTTGCTTTGCACTTACACGAAGAATACCCCAAACCCTGAAAATCCTCTTGGGTCTACATTTCTAGCCAGGACTGACAGGGGAGCAACAAATATATTCTTATTAGCTACAGTCCTTATCCTTGACCAAGAAAAAACTCAAATATACATTGTAAACCCATACAGTAATTTTTTTTAAAAAAGTTATTTGAAGAACTCAAAATGAAAAACTCTTTGCCTAAAGAAGTCCTCTAACAAGGACGACGTTAGTTCTATGTTCACAGAAGTACAAGGCTGGTTCTGTAACCCAGTAAATCTGTTGCTGGCACAAAAGGAAACAAGTTTTAATGTCAGTGAAACCACTGAACAAAGTATAAAACATGGAAAAAAAAACCCCACATACATCTAGTTCAGCTCAGAACTAGAGCTGAAATGAGGCAGAATACATGGAAACCTTTCACATGTGCTTTTTAGACCAAGTCCAAGTATTTTTGCTTTGCTTCAGATTCTTTTTTCCCCACTTGTAATTTCTAATAAGCTAACCTGCATTTTCTGCATCACCTAGTTAGTCATTTTTACAGAAGCTGATAATTTTGAAGACAGTTCATTTGGAATTGTAAAATATTAACTTGAATTACTTATAATTAAGTAGCTTTTAGACTCAACCAAAACCCAATTGCATTTTTCAACTACCTGTGAAGTTTATATTGTTCCTGGCTTATATTAATTTTATCAGCATAGTTTTAAAAGTCACCTGCAAAAAACAGCAACATATCAAGTATTTTCAAAGATATAGCTATATTCTTTCAAATGCTGCAGCAAAATTCATTTTTAAACACCCTGAAAATTACCAAAAAAGCAATACATTTAGCACTGCCTAATGAGTGAAGAAGGCTTAGAAAGTCAATGTGCATGTCAGAGCTGTTCACAAACGAGAGAGACCTTTCACACCACGGAGCTTGTTTCCAATCCCAGTGCTGACAGCCTGCCTGAATCGAAAACAGCAGGACAAATAATAATTGGGTATCTGCTTGCATATTAATGACCAGTATTCTATCTGCAAAAGTGAAACCGTGTTATTTCAACCCCAACAGTAGATAAAGTTGCAGTGTGTTTAAAGGCTGACAGTTTCAGCAGCTGCAGAGCAGCACCAACACCGCAGACGCTACGGAGCGCGCCAGAACAGCGCTGACTGGCACCGCTGAACATTGCTACAGAAGCTCATAAAACATTCCCAGATAATGACACATATTTTCTTCCTGCAAATTCAAACAGCTGGTTCTTGCTGATACACAGCTTTGTCAGTGCCAAGTTAAAGAAATCCTGCACACGATCACAGGGGAACTCTGCTTTCACCATCCCAGTCAGCAGTAAACAAAGGAAAGCGAACACACACACTGGGTTTACCTGCCACAAATCACAGAATACTCCACGGTGGGAAAGACCCACAAGGATCATCAAGTCCAGCTATTAAGTGAATGGTCCATACAGGGATCAAACCCACAAGCCTGGCATTATTAGCATCATGCTCGAACCAAATTAAGCCTTTAAGATCTGCCTTTCCTCTAAGAGCATTCCACTTCTGCATAAGGTGCCAAAACTTCACTAACCCCCTAACAGAGCCTGAAACTTCATCAATAAGCACTAAAAACAAATAAACATTTGAAAAGCATCTAGACTTGATCTGCACACAGATCACTAAAACTAATGTACCAACAATATTAGATCTAGGCAGTTAACACAGTTTATTTTGTTATGGACTGGGGAAGAGATGTCCTGTTTGTGGCTGATGTTTCTGGAGTTGAGAGAAGGATGTCCCCCCAGCAACCTCCCTCTCACGTTAATTCCAGAAACCTGAAGTACATTAATCTTTATGAAATTATCTGCCAACTTCTAACATCTGACCATGAGTATCACAACACAGAAAGAAGACAGTGACATCACAGGCTTTCATTCAGTATAAAAATCAATTATTTCCTTTATTTCCCTTTCATGGTACTGCAGCTACAAAGTCTATTACTTAAAAATAAATAAATAGTATTTTGTCTCTCCATAATCTTGAATATTCAGAATGGTTTCAGAGGAAGCAGTGGATGGCTACAACTATCAGCATTTTAGCAGTTTCTTTATAACTTCGGCAAATGCCTCTTTCACTGACTTTGGAGTTTTTTGACCGACTTAGGATCAAAAGAACAAATACAGAAAAGGGGGTGCTTTCAGACTGCAAAAAAACTATCACT
Organism: Lycocorax pyrrhopterus obiensis; assembly: GCA_014706295.1. NCBI lineage: Eukaryota > Metazoa > Chordata > Aves > Passeriformes > Paradisaeidae > Lycocorax > Lycocorax pyrrhopterus. The sequence continues at coordinate 112,120,586 of JACSVZ010000001.1, read as the reverse complement.
CTCACTAGGTTGTAATCAGTCTTCTTTCCCACTTAGAGGGAGTAATGTTAACTTTGAAATAGGCATTTCACCTTTTCAGGGGGAAACACTGAATTACCTCTTGCTTCTACCATGACCATATCTTGTCCTGCGACAATTTTAGTTTTGATGACATCAGCAAGCTCATCCCCTGCTCTCCTCCTATTCTTCATAATGCAGAGAGGTTACTGAATGTACAATATTATCTGAAGTGTTATTCAGAACACCAGAAGAGCCTCCCTTTCACTGGATATGGCACAAGTTAATCTGTCAATAAGGGAAGGCACTGAGGGTGCAGAAAGTCTGGTTATTTCAGAATTCCTTCCATCTGTGCACAGCCAATGCATGCATCAACTTATTGAGCCAAAACCAACACGCTACACATATTTTACAGAATAATCTTAATGAGAGTGAAAAAGCACGAGTTATTTAGGATCAAACTGTGAAAGAATAAATTACTTGGGATTATATCTATTGAGTTCAGTTGTGTTTTTTTACACAGAAGTAAAGCAAGTATTCACAAATATTTTCAGTGAAATAAAAGCATCTGGCTATGACAAAGTGGATTCAGATTAATCTTCCTATACCCTTATAACTTCTCCTTCCCTCACTAGATGGTAACCTATTAGGAAACTGGTCACTAAAAGAATAGGAAAAACATAAGGACTGATGCAGATGAGAAGTCCTTACACATGCTTATTAGCATTCCAGACAGAGCACAGGAATCCTCAGCATGACCTGTTGTGTTTTTATAATCCTCTAAAAGAAAGCAGTCAGCATTTCAAGCCTTTCCAAAAGCTGTTTATAATGAAACATGTCAAATATCTCAATAAATTTTCCAGCTCTGTATAAAAATTCTTCTCAACAGTGCATACAGTAAGCACATCAAAGACAACAGTTAGGGGTGCAAAGGTTTTTCTGTTTCTTTTCTTCTCAAGGCAGTATTTTTTTCCCCATTTATGAATTTTTCCTGTCTGCAAATTAAGTCTATGATCTAAAAGCTAAAGAATCAAAAGGCTCAGATTTTTATATCAGGCTTTCTTACAAACATCTGCTTAGAAAAAAAGGCTTTACTTGTTTGACATCATTCAAGTGTTCAAAAGAAAAACAGCAACATTTGCTTTGCAAGGTGAACCAAGTACAGAGTTTGCTAATATCATTCTGAGCTTTAGGGAGCCAGAAAGTTAAGTAGAAAATTAATAAAATTGGCCTTAAAACCTTTGGAACATTCCATCTGTGAGGAGACAGGGCACAGCAAAGGTACTGCAGTGGCAGAACTGTGGGATCAGTCAGATTAAGATTCTTGGCAGCTGCCAGCAGAAATAAAATGCCTCTTTCAACATAATAAGCCAGCACATCTATGTATTTTCTTAAAACCAGGATATTTTAATTTAATCTGTTCAATCACATATCTGTGGAAAAACAAAGCAAATTCACGTTATGGCAAAAATAAATTTGCAATGCATAGGAGATTTGGCTATTCGTGAAAAGCTGTTTCCTTTCCAAAAGGCAAACTGATTAAAGACAAAAATGGATATTATTTGTGATATCTGCACAATGATGAAGGTGATGCTCTTTAGTAACTGGATTTAGACAACTAACTCATTTCATGTAGGCCATTAGACAGATGGTCACAACTTTCAATCACGTCCAGCCTCATGGCAGTTCAAACTCATGACCAAGAGGTAAAAAGCTTTGCATGCCATTAATAATCTCCATGCCATCTGTTCTCTGTAAATGGAGACACTCTAGGACAATTCTCAACATATTTTTTATTACAATATTTATTTCAAGTCTTTCCAGAAGCTCGCTATTTACCACATCAAGTTCTCTTCATTTGCCAAATATTAATTTGTCTCATTGGAATTAGCTATGAAAACACACAAGTTGCTTCTAGTGAACAAACTTTAACTGGCATAGCACCCTAGAACTGAATGGCCTTTTCCATGCCTCAGTTGAGAAGTATTGTTCAAGAGCTTCTTCAAAATTTTAAATAAAACATCACTTACATTTTGCTGATCTCACAGATGTGCTACATTTCAAGACACAAATTCTGAAAAATGCTTTAATAGGAAAACAACTGAAATTAAACCATGGTGCTAAATACCCTCAACAGCACATATGGATTTTAACATCCTGATGAGGTGACCTTGGCCAGCTACCAGGCACCCACCCAGCTGCTCTCACTCCCCCTTCTCATCAGTGGAGAAGATAAGATGGAAAAGCTTGTTGGTCAAGATAAAGGCAGGGAGATAATTTACAAATTAGTATCACAAAGAAATAGACTGTTCTTGGGGAAAATAATTTATTACCAAATAGAGTTGCACAGTGAGAAACAAAGACCAAGACTACAACACCTTGCCCCGCTCTGCTCCCTCACTCCTGGCTCCTCTATCTCCAGCCTCCCTGCAGAGCATGGACAGCAGTTTAAGGCCAGTCCCCAGCTCCTCTTTGCTGCTCCTTTCTCCTCATGCTCTTCCCTGGCTCCAGCATGGGACCCTTCCATTGGCTGCAGTCCTTTGGGATAAAAATGTTCCTGTGGGGGCCCTCCATGGCCTGCAAAGGGGGGATTTGCTCTGCTGTGGTCCTGTCCACAGGTTGCCAGGGAATATTTGCCTCACCACACTTTCACTGGGAGCTGCAGAGGCATCCCTGCTCCTGCAGCTGGATCTCCCACTGTCCCTGTCCCCTTGGGGCTCTCAGGGCTGTTTCTCACTTTTTTTCCCTTCATTACCAGGCAGTGCTGCCCTTCCTTAACCCGGCTGTCCCCGAGGCATGACCACCACTCAGCTGTGCCCTGGGGGGGGGGGGGGGGTCAGCTTGGACCAGCTGTGTCCAGCACAGGGCCATCCTGGCCACCCAGCAGCCCCTGGACACCCACACCCTGTGTGCTGTGACTCAGGCTCCTATGTCTCTTGTCACCAGCTCAACCTTAAGTTTTTCAGCATTTCTATAAGACTAAAAACTCATCCCAACAAGAATGAAGTGATATTGAAAGTGCAATGCTTGTTGTTTCCCTTTTCCTTCTTTTCATTTCTCCCCAAGCTTCCACAGAAGTTCACCACTGGTAGCTTGTTCCATGAATAGGAACAAATTTTTCCGTGGCAATGCCGCCCCTAAGCCTGAAGAAGTCTGAGGTGCAAAGCACTGTGCTGTTCCCAGGTGGCAGACAGGGCAGGCTGTCCCCAGCCCTGTGGAGAGGCAGGGACAGGGTGCCCAGCCTGGCAGTGCCAGCTCCCCCAGGCACTCAGGGTCGCGAGCGGGCAAAAGGATTGCGGGGCAGCTCTGACACGCACGGGCTCATCTGAACTAAATAGTCCACTAACAGGGGGTTTAACTCCACATAGCCTTTTCCTGTCTGCTGGCAGGGATCTGAAGTCCTGATAAAGAAGGCTGACAGGTCCAAGTGCCATAATCCACAGATGCTGGCAGCAAAAGCAGAGGTAGGGCTTTTAGGAAAACACAGCTACTTCCACACACTTCCAGATCTGCACGAGTGCTGCAATGAGGTAGGACTCTCCTTCCCTAGTTGTCTTTTGCCCTCGTTATCTCCTGTTATTCCCTAAAAAGTTATTTCTCAGCAATTTTGGCATGTTGAAAAATAAGACACCACTTTAAGAACTGGCAGAAGCAAATTAAACAAAAATTAAACCCCAGAACCATGCATTCAATACAAAAAGGTTGAAAAACTGCCCGCTGGGAAGAAGCTGAGGAAAGTGACAAAGAGGTTTTGCTGGATTTATGTCAAAGCAAGCAAGTGACCCCCTCTATGACCAAAAGCAGCTGTCCAATATCAAATAACTTACGCAAAATATATCTCCAGGACTGAAATATACTTTGCCCCCACACCATCCAATCGTATGCCACTGAAAAGGCAGGGAAACTAAAGAAAGACCTTAAACTTCGATGAATACACTTGTTTTCCCAACTAGCCTCCCTGATTTCATGTTGAAGTCCCTGCCATTTTTTGCCTCACCAACTTCTCAGAGATGACTTTCATTGATAAAACTTCTGTGGAACAATGAAGGCAAGGCAATCTTGCATATATGGGAGAGTGGAGAAAAAAAGTGATTGTCAAAAAAGTGTAAAGTGGTAGAACACTATGAAGGAAAAAATAAATCCACACACACTAAACTTAGCTTCTTATAAAGGGAATGAGGTATAAAATTTTTCATTGAGTTTAAAAATGAAGCAGTATGAAATATAACCATCCACTATTTGACTGCTTGTATTTTAGGTTAGAGTTTTGCTTTTCAGAAGAGGCAATACACAAGATAAATAAATCTCAACAATTTGGTGTGAAATCCAGACATATTCATTTGTCATGATTTCTTCTTTTTTGGAATGGGCAGTATACCTTCTTGAAAAAGCTTATTTAAATCACTTTTCATAATATTTTAGAAATAGCAGATGTTTTGCAAAATGGTGACAAACACAGAGACGTGGCCATGATGTAGACCAGGGGCCACAGTCCGATGTCCTATTATAAAGCTAGGCAAAAGGAATGGAGAAACAGAGCAACACCACATCCTCATTAACCCACCTTCATATCATCACTTGACCTTCCAAACAGCAGCTGTAGAAACAGTGAGCCTACTTGGGATTATCCTTCATGGTACAGCTTCAAGAACTCATATCTGGAGTTGCAACACAACTGTTTTCTAATAAGCAGTGTGCACCCCATACTCTCACAGGAGACACAGCTCCTGTTCAGAGGCTGTGATGATCTTTTACACAAAACCAGTTTTTGATGGTTCTCTTGTGTCATTGCCAGCCCCCACTATGTTTTGTATCTCAAGACTTTCCCCTTTATTATAGTCCCAGCAGTTTTTTCCTGTTCTTATCCTCACAGAACTCTGCTGGAGAAACACAGAAGCCACCAAACAGGCTTAGAAAAACAACACACCACCTTTCCTGACGTACATTCAGACCTCACAACACCACCCACACAACTGACTGCAGCAGTTTTACCAAGCTACCGCCTTTTGGAAAACAACTGGCCAGAGCTAAGCAAACACCTGCCCGTAATGGGTTTGCATGGCGAGGTTTTGGTAGCCAGGGGTGCTACAGGGGTGGCTGCTGTGAGAAGCTGCCAGAAGCTTCTTCCCCCACGTGTGACAGAGCCAGCACCAGGCAGCTCCAAGGCAGACCCACTGCTGGTCACGGCTCAGCCCATCAATGGCAGCACCTCTGAGGCAACAGACTGGAGAAGGAGGGGGAAAAGCTGCACAATAGAATCAGCAGTGGGAGAGAGGAGTGAGAATGAGGAACAGCTCTGCAGACACCAAAGGAAGGAGGAGGGGCAGGAGCTGCTCCAGGTGTCAGAGCTGAGATTCCCCTGCAGCCGCTGGTGAGACCATGGTGAGGCAGCTGTGCCCCTGCAGCCCAGGGAGGAGTCACAGGGGTGTAGAGATCCACCTGCAGCCCATGGAGGATCCCATACCAGAGCAGGAGGATGCCCACATCAGGTGAGAACACAAGAGACAACGGGAGTAAGCTGAATAAAGGAGGTCCAAACTGGCTATAGTGAGAATCTCGCTCCTTGTGAGGGGAGACAGGCAGCAATGCAGGTTGCCCAGAAAGCCTGTGCAATCTCAGTCCTTGGAGGCTTTCAAGCTCCTACTGGATCAAGAGCTGAGTAACCTGGTCAGACATTACAGCTGATGCTGCTTGGAAAGCAGGAGGATGGGCTAGATATCTCCACAGGAACACTCCAACTGGAAATATCCTATCCTGTGCTAGCATATTAGAAATTGCATGTATACAATCATTTTTTCTCAATTGAATATCATCTATCCATTAACTTGCAATTAAGTCTCTAGCAATACCTGAGGAGCAGCACATTTTAAGTATGACTAAATACAGTAATTTCTTATTTACAAGTATTAAAAAAACCTGAAATTACTGACTGAAGGAAGTGGCATCCTCTTAGCTAGTCTCACTGAAGTAGTGAAAATGAACAAGAAATATTCAATTGTCTCTTCTTTAAGTTTCCCAATTTTAATGGTTTTTTTTTTTTTAAATCAAAGTATTTGCAAATAACTATGACCAGGCCAATTTAAGCTTCAGAATTCCCAAACTTTAAAATCAATTAAACTATTTTTTTGTAATTAAACAGATTACAGTAGAAACATCTGCTTCAACTGGATGTTTTCCAGCGTATTTACAATTCAAATGTAGCTGCATTGTTTAAATAAAGAAGTAGAAATAAATAAGACAGAATAAGAAAAAAACCCAACCAGTAATCAGAGGAGAACATATCCAAGTCTTTACATACGTCTGATCAAATGAAAACCTAATTTAACTGCAAGTATTAGGTGTTGAAATACACCTTCAGTCACTGTTTGAAATTCAAAGCTACCAGCCACCCTTACCAAAGGAAAAATTAAGTATTTCTTTAAAAATCTTCAAAGGCAGAAAGAAATAAAATTATAAGGTGAAATGTAAGCCATTGTCATATTTCAAAAGTATTGAGTTGGCAGGTAATCCCCTTTCAGATGAGCTCCTCTGTCCCCGTTACTTTGTAACTCCACATCAACTAAGCCACCGTAAGGAACAGAAGGAAGGAATTCCATCCCTCCCTGTAATTCCATTTTGTTAATTTCTGCAGCTGTGCCACCCACCTACACTCTGACTGCTGGCTTCTAGGCCGTGGAAGGGATCCAGACACAAAATAACCTAGCAGAATGATTAGCTTTAATCTGCAAGTTCTCAGATCCCATGCCATCACAGAGACACTTCTGGCCCTGCTGTTGGACCACCAACCAAAATGTTTCTTAAAAAAAAACCACTGTACTTGAAAAAAAAAACCTGCTTATGTCTATGAATGTAGTGGGGAAAAAAAAGGCAGCTTTATAGATAACATTTTGCAAGTTTTCATGTTCTGTTTTAACTCTGTATTTATTTGGATGGCATTTGCTCTTCCAGTGAATGCGAGAAAACAAGAAACAGATGTTTTTCCACATTTAAAACTTGAAGCATAGATACAAAGTAGGAAATTTTCTCACCCTGCATTTGATGCTCTGAAAATTCAGTTATCCTGCTTGTACACACTAACAGATCTAAGCCAAGCATCTTTAAATCAAAGAAACCACTGAAACAACCAGCCATGATAGGTTTAAAGACCTCCAAACAACTATTCAAGAGAAGGGGAAGAACTGTTCAATTAAAATAAATAATCTTCAAAAGGACTATTTTGTACCACAACACAACAGTGACAGCCAGGAAACAATGGCTAAGAAACATGAAATGATTTCATAATATAATTTATCTTTGAAGCAAAGGCTGCCAGATTCTAAACTTACATATTTAAAACCCTGAACCATGCATCAAATCCAGATATGCATCTAAATGAGCCTCCAAGAAACATACATGTCAAAAATTACATAGCTATGGTATTAGTACATTTGACAGTCTGAGATAAGTATGAACTGTGGCTCTCACTACAGAAACAAAGCATGAGTTGTACAAGGTTTTACTGCACATGTACTAAAATGCCCACCTTCAAAGACGGAAGTTTAATAAACTCTAAGAAAAAATCATATATTAAATAGTTTATGTAATTTTTTAGGCATGAACAAATAGAGCATCATTGAGTACTGACTGTAAATACTTCACTCATTAGCTGAAATAAGGACTACCATTGCTTTGAACCTAAAGAGTTTGCAGAGAGAAAGTATTTTGCAATACAATACAGCACTTTCAAAATCCTTGCCTCTATTGAATAAAAAAGTCAGTCTGCTTGAGAAGGGATTTCTCTACAGCTCTGAAGTGGAGGAAAGTGTAGGTGATAGTAAAAAGGAGCTGATGATAGAATAAATTAAGAGAGTTCTTCACATCTTAGTGTATGAAGTCACTTATGTTTTCTACTGAATTTCTCTGAATCTTCCATTGGCCTTTTATCAGACTGTCAAAACTTAGTCTGGTGAACGACTGGGAGCAACACCAGTGTAACTTCAGCTGCTGCTGGCAGCTGAATCCGTAATAATTGGCACAGATTAACTTTGAGCAGCAGAGGTTGTAATGCAAAGAGAAGCTCTGACAACTACATTTGGAAGGAAAACAAATGAAAAGTACCCTGCTATTCTAAGTAATCCATTTTAAGTAATCCAACTCAAAGTTTGACAGAGCCACAGTGAGCAAGCAATGTGAATTGCAATAGGTGTCTAAGCACTCCAAAACAGAACTGTTCATGTGACATACTAGCTCTTACAGGGAGAAACAGACCTCACCTAAAGTTGCAGTGGTTTTTAATTGTATTTCTTGAATTGTTTATTTGCTTTAATACATTTATTTTCACTTTATGTTTATTCTCAGCTTGATTTACTCCTTGATTTCAGACAAAATATTGTCTCAAATGAGAATTTTTGAAACAAAGTGGACTTTTTCATAGTTAATACTTGCAGCAGTTTTGTGACACCCTTCCACAATTTGTTCTTTTCAAAAATAGCAACAACAAGCCTAAAACACAAAACTTAATTTCTGAAGGCATCTACCTAAAAAACAGCACCACTATAGGGTTACAGTAACCTAGACTGATCCATTACTTTTGAGAACAACATAAAGAGATTGTTCCGTTTACAAGAAAAGATTAAGTTACTTTTAGCCTTGCAACTGCACCAACTTCAGCCTGGACATTCAGTTAGGACTATCCTGCATCATTCACAGCAAACATTTCTTAGAGAGAAACTTCTTTGCTGCTGCCTGTGAAACCTCCCTCTGCAGGGAGCTGCTAAAACTCAGTCCAACAGGCACGGCAGCACTGCTCGCGTTCAGCTGGAACAGCTGTGAATCCCTGCTTGCACAGACACAGCTCTCACCCAGCACAGGGAGCAGCATCACAGGCAGCCCGGGAAGAAGCCTGGCACCAAGATGAAGCAGCAGACTCTTCCTGGATTGAAGCAGACCTAGTTAAGTCTAAGAGAACTCAGGCAAAACTTTTCCCAAGCTAAACACTAAGAGATAGATGGAGAAGTTAAAAGGTAACATCATCTTTCAGTTTAATTATCATCTTCCACTGCCTTTAATTCTGCATTAATTCAACAGATATGTTTGTGCAGCCAAGCTGCTCAAAGCAGCACACCTGCATATTTTAAACAGCAGCAACTTTTTTTTTGCAGCTGTACACTCTTCCCAGCTATTTTCTGAGCATGCACCAATCAGGACAGAACCCAAGTCTTTTTTTTTTAATAATTACTACAAAACACAGAAAGTTACTCATTACGCACTGTCAACTTTCACAACACAATTCAAACAGTCCAGCCTAGAATGGAGTTTGGCAGGCAGATATGAGCATATTTCCTCTGACAGTATTAGCTCTGCCCACTGAGCACACGGACAATGTCAGACCAAAAGGAGTAATTCGTGCTGAAACACAGGATACATCAGCTTAAACATCCATTGCTTACAGCTGACTTTAAGAGCAAAGAGTCTACGTCATCTCTGCCCATAATATACATCATGTAATTAACTATACGACCCAGTATCACATACAGAACATAGTAACTCAATTTACGCAGTGCTGCCTAAGAAAAAAGTATGTAAGAGACACTAATCAAAAGTACAGGTGCTGAGTTTTAAGTAACTGAAAGCTTTTCTAAGATCTGTTCATGAAGAGGAAAACAGTCCTTGCACTGCATTACCAGAAGAGGCCTGAAGGCATCGTGCAGACTGAATCAGCACCTCTGCTCAGCTGCTCTCAATAAGGGACGGTGTTGAGCCTGTTATTCTCACTGTTCAGCGAACAGACTCCATGGATGTCACATGCCTGCTTTTCCCACATCAGGTAGGACTTTCTCACTGATGTCTAGAGCCTTTTGCATAACCACTCATCTCTTCAGAGGTGCAATGCAAAGCTTAACAGAAATTAAACCAAAAATACAAAAAGCTATAGCATATAAACAATTTAGTTTGGAAAACACCTCCAGGATCATCCAGCCTGATCATTAACCTAACACTGCGAAGTACACCACTGAACCATGTCCCTGAGCATCACACTGACAATTTTCTGAATACTTCCAGAGACAGGGATCCCACCACTTCCCTGGGCAGTCTGTTCCAATGTCTGACCAATTTTTCAGTGAAAGGATTTCCTAACAGTCAACCTAAACCCCTCCTAGTGCAACTTGAGGCTGTGTCCTCTTGTCCAACAGCTTGTTACCTGAACAACTTAGAATATAATTGCCTATGTGTGCAAAAATATCACAAGAGCCTTTTCATTTATCTAACAACCAGAAGCTGCAAATACAGACAACAAAAGGAAGAAAAATGAGAGCAAAAAACTAAAAGCTTTTGATAGTGGTCCTGGAAAATGATACACTTTCAGTTAAATTTCTGAAAAAAATAAATTGTGACAATGCTAGAGCAAATCCAAAATGTACACACAAGATTTCCATAGGAAAAATTAAAAGCATGCTAAGCTTCAGTATCTGCAGTTTATAGGTGAGAAACTGAGGAAAAGAAACTAATCAAATCACAAGACACAGAATACTCTGCCACTGCTACTTTTTTTGCAACATGCACCATACCACTACTTTTTAAGTTTATCTTCCTTGATAACTCCAAAAAACAATCTTTAATAGCAGTTCAATTACTTGTACAGATTTAAATCTTAAGATTTAAACTCACCAACCTCACTGGCAGAAAGCAGCATAAGCTAGGCAGAGCTGTGGATGAGCCCAGCACAAAAGGTTTCTCCCAGGCAGAGAAAAGCCCTGAAGTGTCTGAACACAGCGAGCAGGGACACAAAGTGATGATCACAGGTGCCACCAACATATCCCTGGGAGCAGCAGGAAAAGGAATGAGCTAAGAACGAGCAGGAAAATCCTACTGATGTTCAGAAGCAAGGCCGGAAACAGAGCAGGAGCAGCTGCCTGGGCTGAGTTTAAATGGAGCTCCATGGCCCAGGGGCAGAAGGTGTGGCTGCAGTGCCAGGTGATGCTGGTCAGGGTAATTCAGGCCTATTAGTGTCCTTGAGGCCCTGGCAGGCTTTTTTTAGCTTATTCCACTCACCACAAATTCAAGTCAGTTTTGACAAAATTTGTTTAAACGAGTACCTTTCTGTCCACCAGGGTTTAATTAATCTTGAAATAAAATGCCATTTAAATACCTGAACAAGCATTAAGCAGATGAACTACAAGGATTAGCGTTGAAAAAAAGTGTTTAACATATTTTTCTTGTCTTGTATCAACAATATTCCTGTTGGGCTTATTTTCAAGGAGCAAGGACACTTGACAAAAAAAAAAAAAAGCAACTGAAATGAAGCTCAAAAGAGTTCATCTTTGCAGACAGTATAGAGGCAAGCAAACCCTCATATCTCCGTGAATTTGATGTATTTTTTGAGTAGATTAATATAAACTGTAATTAAAAATGGGGTAGGAGGCTTAAGGATTAAAGTTTGACATTCCTGGGTTTTGTAAAGGGGACTGATACTTCAGAAAGCTGTTGGGAGTCTTGTCAAGGTGTCAAAAAGCCATGGACAGGGGTGTACTTACACAAAAGGCTTTCAAAAATGCCCCTTCTCCAGGTGCTTAAAGAAACAAAGCTGCCACCAGGTGTAAGATCCAGCAGGAGGAAATACCTGGCTAAGGAACAGTGCAGCAGCACATGGCCACAGTTCACAGCAGGGAGAAGTCACTGGTGGAGCTCTGCAAGGATTGATACTGAAATTGGAGATATTCAATTAAGTGCTCTAAGATAGCAACCGGATGGTCCGTTATTAAATTATCTCAAAGAAGAGATGAATAGGAAAGTAATCAAGTTTGCTGATTAAAGTCGGCTATTGAAGATAAGATGACTGAACATGAACCAAAACACCTAATTAAAGAGGAAACATCACCTGTAACACAGGTATTATCCTAATCATAATTTATTGGAGATTAGGATAATATTCCAGAGAAGTTTCACCAAAGATGCTCACCTTGCTTTTACTTTCTTTTGCCATCTTTTTTTTACTACTGTTGTGGGCACAACCACTCTTACATTCTGTGTGGAAAAACCACCTACTGATTATGACTAGGAATTCACATCAGCTGAAGCATCACGAATTCCCAAGTGCCCAACCATTAAACTCAGCTAGAAACATGCATGTTTTAACAAAAAAAAACAAAAAAGTATTTAAAAATGAAAACAGAAAGTCTCACTTCGGGTGAGGCAAGCACCTAATTGCAGTGGGACTCTGCTTCTGCAACACTTAGAGAACTTCAAATTACTTGCATCATTTGGCTACTTAGCCAATTCATTTAGACTCGGTTTAAACTGTATACATTAGTAGAGAGTCCACATTAGAATAACGGAGACAGCTATTTTAGCTAGTGTATTTACAAAACTGTTTCTGCTGTATTATTTTGTCACAAATTCCACACTCTGAAGATTTCTGCTTCTGTAGTGCCTGAGCTGCCTGTGCTGACAACCTCTCCTGGTCTGTGAAAAGTCAGTACATCATAAACTTTCCTGTCCAAAGCAGACTTTTTGTTCTCCTCTGGCCACTAAGATTGGATAACTGCATCACATATTTCATTGTGTTATACCTTAAGCCTGTTGGAACAGCCTAAAGCTACTAAATTAAGGTGCAAACTACTTTTTAAGCATCATATTTAGCCAGGATCAAATTAATGTCTTGATCAGCACCAGGAACTGATAATGGATCCTCAAGGTAGCCCAAACTATATTTTTCAGTAAACAATTTAAAAAACCCAGCAAAGATACTCCCACAAATGTTGAAGTTGGTAGGGATCCACCCCTCCAGCACAGTGTATTGCTTGCTGTGCCATACATCACAGCTTGCACAATAAAATCACATTTAAAATTACCTTCCTGTCTCCTAGTGGAGAGATAGGAAGGTAAATAATTATTTTAAAAAATTTATTAAAAAAATTATTTAAAAAAAATTATTAAAAAAAAATTTAAATGATTCCATGGTTTATTAAGGGAAATGTACATCCATGCTCCTGATTGCTACATCAGGCAAAACAGCAGGGAACATAAACAGAGCAGAGTTAGTAAAATGTGTGGATAAATGTGATTTATATTGGAAGAGTCAACGTGGGTTTTTGAAGAAAAGCCTGGAAACATAATGCAGTTCTGTGAGGAACAACAGCACAAGGTTAATGATGTTCCATCTAAGGAATTTACAAAGATTTTCAAAGGCTTTTAAACAAAGCCAAAATCATTCATTATGGGGTTTGGGTTTGTTGTGTTTTAAAAGGAAATCAGGCAACCACCTGAGATAACAAGAAAGGCATAAGCCACAGATTGTAAATCCTCACAATTCATTTCAAAACATGTTTAAAAAGGTCAATCAGGAGCAGTCAACACGGATTTACAAAAAGCAAATCATGCTCGACCAACCTAATTTCCCCCTGTGACAAAGTGACTGTCTATGCAGATAAGGAAAGCACAGTGAATGCAATGTACATTGACTTTTGGAAGGCTTTTGAACGTCTGACACAGCATTCAGATTTAAAAGCTGAGGAAGCCTTCCAGTTGACAAGTAAAACCTCTGAATTAAGTGACTCGAGATTCATCTGGCATTACTAACAATATACACAGGCATGGAATATTCTGTCCTGTTTGAACAATGAATTTATTACATTACTTATAACATATAAAACATTCTGAACTTTATACATGTACTACAAAGAAGCAGAGTGTCTCGATGGCAAAAAGCACACACATGACAGAAAGAAGAGCAAATAACTAGATATTAACCTGGGCATTAGAAGGCAGCACCAGAAAAGCAATCTAATTCAGAAATTAGATTAATAGTCATTACTATCTCTCTCTCTCTCTCCTGTCTAAAATCCTTCTTTTCACTTATTAGCCAGATCTAGTTCAGAAAGCTGCATGAAATGGAGGTAATTCAGTGGACCCCAGATTGGTGGGTTTGTTTGTTTGTTTGACGTGTTTCCTAATTCTCTGGAGTTAAACAAGAACATGGTTGGTTGGTTCCATCTGACACTTTACAAGAACCAAGGAGGAACGATGGCTTGCAAGCCAACTACATCAAACAGTAGGCAACCTGATTACCAATCTTTAATAAAGGTTAAAAACAACACAACAGGAGAGAGCACACTTATCCAAACAGAGTGTTTTGACAGACCCAAAATGTGTTTTCTTTTGAGAATTTGTCTCCCGGGTATTTTCCATTTTCATCTGGAATGGGCAAAACAAAAACAACACTTTCCCACAGGACAAAATCAAATGTGAGCTTGGTTATGTCTCTAATCAGAATTTTCAGCAATGAAGAAAAAAAGACCTGATGTCTTCCATCTCCTACTTCCCCACTATCAAAACAAAGTTAGACAGGGATAAACTAATATTCCCAGAAGAGAAAATATCTGCACCACTTGCCCAGCAGTCCTGCTGAAGCTCCATTTCAAGCACTTTCATTGATCCCAGTTGTCTAGACAAACTGGTGTACTGGTGTCTGATGGGCAATTCCCCATGTCATCCTTCTTACAGCCGTTTTGCTTTGGTTTCATGTAAGTTAATTGTTTACACACAATATTGGCCTTTTCTGGTACTAAGCACAGTTCCTATTTTCATAGCTAAATAGAGTTATTCTAGGCTGTGCCAAGAAGTTACAGCATGCTATTCAGTAAAATTAGAACAAACAGGAAAATTTGTCATCACATAAAATGCAGCACTAATTAATTTTTCATGACTGAAAAAATGTAATTATAGAGCATTTCTAATATAAAAGACTTTGTTGCATAAACTTAACACACAATTTGCAAGTTCCAACTAATTAAAAAAATATTTAGGAAGTGAATGGTTTCAGAATGTTGTATGAATTAAGGATATGAGAAGAGTGACAGAATATTCATTCATACTTAGTTTTAATCAGCCAACTGGGATACCAAGATATTGTTTATGAGGGTTCTGAATACATCAAGATCAAATGGAATTACAAAATAAATATAATTCTAAAGCCAAGTCAGTAAGTTAGTGAAAGTCACCAATATGAACACCTAAAAAGGACACGAGTTAAGATTCAGTTAAATTATTTTATTTGAAACATAAATACTTACTGACAAATACTCATTGCTGAAAACACAAGAAAGAGAACAATAATGAAAATGTCCTTGGAATAAGCCCTCTGAGTTTAGTTCAGAAGTCCACTGACAGCTTCCTTTATCTAAATGCCTCTAGAGAGAGGGTTTTTTGTAATCAGGAGCCTTGTAAGAAAAGGAAGAATAATTCCCAAAGACAGGAATTTCTTCCTCTCAAAGGAAAATCATTCTTTCTCCCTCATTTAACTGATTCCAGCTCAATGTCCTTCCATTGTGCACACACCATGGTGGACAGCTAACCTGTAGAAAACACAAGTACTGAACCATGAAAGATTTCACAGAAATCTCACTTAAAACTGGTTTCTATTTTTTAGGTTGCTAGCACCTATTAAAAAAATACCTCTACAAGCAAATTTATATTCCAGTGAGTTAATCATGCAGCAACATAAGACTGGAACATTAACTTTGGCAGTCAGAAGAAAAGAACTATACCCTTACAGGAGGTTATATGGAAAATTAATTAGTTTTTCCTAACACATCAAGCTGTGGACTGAATTTTCAAATGCCATTCAGAACTGCCATTATCATAACTCTTAATTTCTCTTGTTGCTTCTCCCTTTGTAAAAATATTACCCGGGGTTTGCATTGAACTGAGACAATTCCTTTCTCTAGCAGTGATGAGTAATCACACCACTTCATTTGGCAGGTATTTGCTTTTTCAGAGAAAAAAAATAAAACAAATCTGGAAAATGTATGATTTTGAGAGGACTATGAAGACATTATGAGGAACTTCTCAAGTTCAAACAAAAGAAAATGGTTAAAAACTTAAATCTTGCAAAAGCCATCTTTAATAGATTCGGGTAACTATGGTACTGCAGAGCAATGTTACTCAGCATTTACACTGCAACTGTTTAAGTGTTGTATCCAAGTCAACAGGAAGAGTCCAGTCTGCATAGAGCATTCAGAGAAAAGAGCAACTTAAGAGCAGAGGATGCAATTTAAAGGAAAATACACAAGTTGGGTGACAGAGAACGCTTCATTTCGTTCCACAGGTCTCGGGGGTTTAAGCATCTATCTTGAGAATCTAACATTGTCAAATAAACAGGTCTAAAATTTGCCATCACTAGAAACGGAACTGTAAAATGAGGAACCTTTTTTGTATTTCAAATAACCATCAAAGAAAGCAGAAGGGAACAGGGTATTGGTATTGCTGATCCACTACCATTTAAGTGGGATGTATGGAATCCCAAAAGTGCAGTGGTTTCAATAATCAAAAAATGGTAAAGTACAGAGTCACTACCCAGACAGAAGAGTTTAAATCCATCCTGTCTCACCAAGGGAATATGAAGCTTTTTTATCAAGTGAAGTAAGTTTTTACTTCACACTCTTACCAGAATTGTAACACTGAGTAGCAAACACTTTATGACCTGCTGTTCTAGAGGGGGAATCCACGGAGCAGCATTCTCCAAGCCCTCTGGTTAAAGCACTTATCTGAGACAGGTGACACCTGCCAGGAGCCCCTGATGACTGAGGGAGGAGTCTGTTCTCTGATTTGTCATGAAAGAGACGATGAGATATGAAAGTGGTGGTCCTTTTTCTTGTACGATAGGAGACGTCTCAGAAGCTCATTTAGTGCACCCTGATCTTCCTTCATACCGAGACTCCTGGACAAGTAACTACAGATCATCCCTCAGATATTTCCTCCCTACACCAGTGTTGCTCTGAGAATCTGGGCTTGAGTTTCTTGCCCAGAAAGAGATGACAGCAGACTAAATCAAAAAGTATACTCGTAATTTCCTAATGACTTTCATCTGGCAGGAAAGACACTCAGGGAACCCAGACAGCCAAGAATTTCTACAATATTATGTTGTGAAACATCAAAAGATGATGTCTGTAATCCTCCTTTACATTAACTTTTTGGAAGAGTAGCAGTAAAAAGGGTTTACAAGTGGTGACTTAGCACTCAGACACATTACAAAGAAAAAAGACTGATTATGACAGCAAATTCTCAGTCTCCAAAGCCAAAATGCAAGTGCAACACAGAAGATACAGAAAAAAAAGGAAAAGTGCAAATTCAGTTTTTGCTTTATGGAGATCCTCAGTGTTTTACTTTGATAACTCAGTTGCTCTTCATCAAACTAGGTTACTGCACTCATGGTTCTTTTCTACCTCATGTCAATAAAAATAAACTCAGTAATACTGGAGGAGGGAAAGACAGAAACAAAAAAGCAGATACTTAAGAAGCAGTTTATAATCTATCAAGCCAAACTGCAAGGGTGCTGTCCAGCTGGGATATTCCCCCTCCTACCCTGTTCTCTTGAAAAGATTAGTTCTTGCAATTCTAAAATATAGATCATTACAAAAAATGAATGGCCATTGAAGTTACTAAAAAATAAAACTTAACACTCAATGAAGCAAAGCTATTTTTTTTTGAGTAGAGATTAGGAATACAGACTGTATGGACAGAAATACACAAAACTTCAATTCTCACTTCCCTGTAAGAACAGGACTAATTTTGTGCTCTGTTACAGAACATACACTTTTTGTACCTACATCATACATTAGTTTCTTTCAGAAAATAACTTATAAAATGTGATATAAAATGTATTACTTTGGAGAGACAGACCAGTATCTCATTTTACACATCTGTAATATGCTGCATTTCAATACTGATTCTAAATAGAGCTGGTTATTTTCTAATGGATTTCTGGAGAACGCTAAATACTATCAAAATGTCTCAAAGGTGATTAACCTTTTAGGAAATCAGAAATTTCAGGGCACACGAGCTGGGGAGGTTGCCTTCCCGTGTTGGTAATTCTGCCATCACATCAGCAATTATTTACCAGCTCGTGTGAGCTGGCAGGGAATAGCCTTTCTGTGCCCAGGTTTCTGTGTCCTCTTTCTCTGGAACAGGGAGCACAGAAATCTGAGAGTGCCTCTGCTCAAGAGCACACGAAAGCTCAGAGCTGGAGCCTGGTATATGAAGACTTCCAGCTCCTGGCTGAAGAACTGGGAGATTTCTAGACTGTAGATAACTCTGAGCAAACTGCCTTAGAAAGCCTCAAACTATTCAGCACATCACGTTTTTCCCATCTGCTGCGCAACTGCTGTTCAATAAAACACCAACTGCTGTCTCCTCCAGGTTTGGGGGTTTGCGTGGGGTTTGGTTTTGTGTCTTTTTAAAAGGTATTTCCCATAATGTTGTTTTTTTTTCCAATTATTGTTGGATTTTTTAATCCTAAAAGCAAATCTGGGAAAAATATTTACTCTCAAATTGGAAAACCAAAATTTAAACAAAAAAACCTTTTAAAATCCAAAGCTTAAACAAAAAAACTTTTAAAATCAGCTATTTAGAGTTTTACAAACATTTTCCCGTGAATTAGAAATAAAGATGCCTGAAACTAGCACTGAAGGCCTCTGATAAGACACAGTTATGTGGTTTAATATCAATAACTCTCTTCACAGAATAAAAATCCTGAGATCTTGACCTTTTCCTCTCACCTCCCAAGCCGAAGACAGGACACTTTGTTCACCCCTTCCCTGATTGCACTCTCTGTACTCACAGCTTGGCACCTTTTTGGACCACGACACAGAAGCCTTTCTGGCCTGGGTGGAAACACGGACAGCATGTTATCCATAAAACCTGTCTGAATCCTAAGTGACTCTCCACCATGCTCTGTCCAAAAGAGATTAATGAGACAGATTTCCCCTCTGTCTGCTGCTCTGCATGTTTGTGTTCCATGCTGAAATCATGAAGAGCTTCAGGGCAGAATTAATAAAAATTGATTAAAACAAACTGGATCTCTATTTTTCTTCATTTGTGCCTGGAAAAATATGTTGGTACATTACATTAAATTTCATTAGTAAAAGCCACAACTTAGGATGTGTTAAATATTCTGATTAGTATTATTTTTTATTTGAATATTTTCTATTCTTAATCTAAGATGCAGATCAACTTTCCTTTTTTTCCTAGGAATTCTAATAATAACTACACATTTTCTTAATACTCTTAGTACTGAAAGCATAAGAAGAGACTGGTAAGGAGTCTTCCATTGGGAAGATTAAAAAAATTACTTTGCTTATTAAAGCCAGAATGCTGGCACAAGCATTCAATCCATCAACTGAAAAGATGAATTAATGGGTAAATATTACACACAAAGATAAAAATCCAGAATCTCAGGGAAGTGGGGATATAGGGAAGGAAAACTATAGTCATGTCTAAGTCTGCAGAGCACAGAATTGCAGAGCTCAAGCTCAAGTAGTGGCTTATCCCTTCCACAGCAGATTTGTGAGAGCAGATTTAAATCTGCTTTGCTGCTTTCCCCAAGGACTCCCAATGCCCAGCAGCAGCCAGAAGGTGCAGTTGGGATTCTCGGTACATCTGCTTCTGACCACAGGGGTTCTCAACAACTCCAGAATTCTCAGGTCTCCTGACTTTACAGCCTCTAGGACAAGTATGCTGAGGCAACAGGTATTTACAGCCGTGCTCTTTCTAACAAGGCACTTTTTTCCCCAGAGATATTTTGACTTTTATTTAGAAAAAATTATCAAGTAGCACAGGCATTCTCCCTGTTCCCAGAAATAGCTTTGTCCCCTTTGTTATTTACAAATTCCTTGCAGCCAAAGAGTGAAATTCAATAAATCAAGCTACAGTTGTGAAGCTGATCCCCATGTTAGTGAGCACTTCAGTAACAAAGTATTACGCATAGGTTTGACAATTTTTATTTATTTTGATGCTTAACTTTTCAGTGTCAGAAAAGGTTCAAAATTCTTCTCAGCATAAAGATACTGTGTGTACTTTTAGTGTATATTTAGTATATATATAGAGTTTTTATTTTTATAAACATGTCAACACTACTCTCCCATTTAATATATCCATATTAGTTTACATGGACAAACATCTGTCCTTTAATTCCTCAGCCCAGCACAGTTTCAAATAATTCCAGCTGCACAGCACTCCAATCCTATTTTCTCCAAGCTTGATGTTAATCTTACATCCAGGATGATGTTTGCTTTCTATTGCAAGGCCCCAAAATGTAAACAAATTTCTTCCCAAAATATACTCTGATAAAGGGACTACCCATAAGAAAAGTGATGCTAAATAAATTATAATATATATGTCATTTTAACAGTAGACACATCCAATCAATACAAACATTCAAAATCTAAAAGAAAAAAAAAACCCAAAACCAAAATATAGTGCAACAGAAACCTGTTTAGATGCCCAATAAACAAAACCTATTTGCTACCACATCAGGCATATGCAGAGTTCTTTCCATTTAGTTTCCCAGACGAACAGCCTTGGAGATATAAACACACACTTGTCAGGACAACCTCCCCAGTGTGAATGCCAATCCTGCAGAACACAACTCTGTATGCACCACAGAGTAAAAAACAGTTTTTCAGGGTCAAGAGAGATTTCAGGGCAAAAAGCTGCATTTACCGCATCTGAATAAAGGATAAAGAATAGAAATCCATTAACACAGCACGAAGATCCACATTGCATCAGTTTTCAGTAGACCTGACTAATCTAGACTCCATTTTTTATAGCTGGATATTCTCCATTTTATTGAAGAGACAAATGGCAGATTAAATAGAACCATATTTAGATTTGCATTGCAACAGAATGAAAAGAAAATGTTGGTCAAACTGCAGAAATAATAACAACGAAGTAAAAAAATTACCAAGGAATTAAGTTGCTAGGATACTGCACACTAATGTGAAATCAGATATAACAATTAAAGTAAAACCATACTTTCTGCATGTAAGAACAAAACCATTTATTAGTCTAAGACTAGTAATTAAATGGAATATTGAAAACAGAAGTAAATGGAAGAAAGCAACTCAAAATGCTACAGAGTCAATTCGGTATCAAAAGCTGAAGAGGTGAATTGATACACCATTAGAGACACCAATCTGACAGTAGCAAGTATAGATTAAAGATCACATTTGCACTTACACCATCAACATGCTCTTCTCTTTTGGCAACTTGTAGTTTCAAAATTTCCTCAGTGTTACTTAGAAGCCAGTGATAGCACAGAATAGTAAAAGCCAAGTGTTAAAACCACGAAGAAACAACAAGCCACAAAAACAAACAAAAACCATTAAAAGTAAGAAATCTAACTACTTGAGAAGTGGGCCAAAGGAATTGGTTTGCATAGGAAACTCAAGTAAGACTCTGCAAAGTGTCCCTTTTAGTTAGTTTTTATCTGCTTAAATACTATAGCTGCATGGGAAGAAATTCCTCTAAAGAGTGAAACTAATTAAGTAACAAAAACAAACAAATAAAAAACCCCCAATGAAAGTAAGGGAAGTTTGTACAACTTTATACAACTTTAAAATTCTGTTTTAAACACAGAATTTGCTTCAAACTTGTAGATAAAACGAGCACATCAGCCTAAAGCAATGATTTTTCTAGACTGTATTATCAGGTTGCCTTTGTATGAATAGGCAAATAGTCCTTGCCCACTTTTCATCAGATTCAGCCACAAATATGAGAAATCAGTGCATCTACTAGTAAGCCATGGTAAATCTTCCACACATTTCTTTAGGCACCGGTGATTTCTTAGGTTATGTAAATGCTGTCCTCTCCATCCCAGGCATGCAAGTTCCAGATTTGCACTAACTTAAGTTTACTTATCCGTATTCTGTATTTTATTTGACCAACTGATACCAGGTTGAAGCACTTTTTAAGGTGACTCAGAAAACCTTGAAAGCTTCTTAAAACCCCAAAACACAAAAGCTTAATGTCCAAAAAGATCATCTACAACCACTGTGGCCCAGCAACAGAGCTAATAGTGTTCATTGCCAATGTACTGCATACATTTATCCTTACAAATACAGAGAATATTCTTACATAAAACTACTCTGCTGTAGCAGTTTTACTGTGCAAAAAACACCACTCTCAAAATAAAAGACAATTTGAGAGTTTTTGAACCAAGTAAGCACCAACATTAAAACAGACCTATTTCATACATAAAACTCTCCAGGCCTTGCTCTACAGCCCAATAATGTCCTGGCACATGGAGCTGACAACAGATGCAGCAGAAGGAGCACCGACATTTCTAGCATCAAAACACCTGTCTGCAAGGCCAGCACGGGGAAGGACAGGGCCTTGGAGCTGCAGCTAAATTCCAGATAATCCATACAATTCATTACATCAGGGAGTGACGGCAAAAAGCTTTTGACTTTATAAAACTCATGGGCCTGCTGAATCCTGATGCCCTGAAACGGAATAAAAAATTTCAATTATTTCTATGCAGGACCTTCAAGACAGTAATCACTTGCAGGCATGCCTGCATATGGCTGATTCAGAGATTTTGACAACTGACCGTGGCAAGAAAGAAAAAGCTCTCAGCAGAATCTGTCACCCTTTCCCTTTTCCAGCCACGAGTCACTCAAATTTGCTACTCCCCAATGTGTGTTGTGTTACAGAAGCCTCTGCAATGCTGCACACGTCTAATCCTTGCACACAACATCCTCCCTATCCAACAGCAGGCTCTGCTTCCAATTGCCATTGAATCAGGCAGTTCTTGCAACCCAAGACAACTTGTTGGCTTGTTTATGCCCAACAGATGGGCCATAAACTTGGAGGCAGATAAAAGAAGAAATAAAACTGGCAAAACAGTTCTGATAAGCCAGGAGGAAGCTGCATTCACAGAAGGATCCATTAAGCTCCCCTCTGTCCCCTCCCAAATATCATACTGATAGGTGAGGGAAAAATTGGTGATGGGTTTGCTGTGACAGGTAGAAAAACATGTCCAGGTCCTCCACTGTTTTATTGTTCACTTTCACCTAAATGATCTGAGACATGGAAAAAGGAAGAGGGAGAGGGAAGCATCAGTTTTGGGCTTCGGACATTTTGGGGTTTTTTAAATTTTTAAATTTGACAATTTCAGACATGCTCCAAGGATGGGTAACTAAAGAGTATTCTTAGCTCATGCAAAAGCCAGACATGAAGCTGAGAAATCAGCTAGACAGAAGTTCTCCCTGATTTTTGCAGGATGACTGTGTTTACTGTACAGTTTAGAACAACACAAGGTCTCAAAATCTTATATAAATATATATTTATACAATTATTTTACTCTATTTATATGCATACATTAATAAAACAATACTATTGGTGTGTTTTATATATCATATTCTTTCAAATTATTACAATATCCATATTTGAAACATGTTTGATACTTTTTTTAACTCAATCAAGTTTGGCACACTCCCAAATCTCAATTCAACTAAACTTCTCATTTGCATTTATTTTTTTGCAATGTGTGGTACAGCCTAAGCAATACAATTCAAAATAAAGAAAAAGGAAGGACATACAGACATATTAACTGTTTCAGCATTTGGGGTTAGGAAACACTTTAGAAGTGAATGCACATGTGAAAGAAATTCTATGATGTTGTCAAGCTTGCAAATGTTGGCAGCTGTAAAACCGTTCTTCCTAGGAAAAGAGACAATTTAAGATGTCTTAAATTTGGAGCAAAACCATCCGTGTCCCAGAACACTCTCCAAGTGCAAAGACACACACGCAGGTCAAGAGCAGACTGGCTGTGTCCTGAACTCCAAGCTCAGGGATTAAACTTTCAGCAGTGCTGGGGTTATCTGGTTGTGCTGCTGCATCATCAGAGGAGACAAAGGAGACATCATCATTTTGCATGTGTTCTTGCTTGAATGATTTTAGTGCTGAGGATAAGAACAGCATAGAAACACACAAATGGAACAGGGTTCTAAGCATGGTTCCAAGCACAGTGTCTGAGTGACTTGTTCTGCCTTCTCTAAAGAGGCCTGTGTCCATTGCTTCCTTCTTCTTGTATTCCATGGACCTTTGTCTCCTCACCACACCCCGCTGCAGCTTCTCTTCCCTCTTGCTCTGATCCAGTCCCGCTGCCATACCCTCTTCCATCTTCCTCTCCTGCATCACGTTTCCTCATCAGCCCCTCTTCCCTACAGCTCCTAACCTTCCCCACACCCCAAAAGGGGCTGTGCCACCCTCTTGCCCCCTACCCCAGCTGCAGCTCTACCCAAATGGGTACAACCCAAGGCACAGAGACGGAGCAGCCTGCTCCCTCAGGATCAGCTCCGTGTTTCTCAGAGCTGCCAGGCACACAAAAGACGCCACGAGGAAAAACCCCCACCAAGGCACAGGGCCAAACCCAAGAGCTGAGCATCACTGTGAGCTCTGCCCGTCACCCTGAAACAGCTACTGGGAGACACAGCAGCTGAAGATGCTGACTAACAGTGCCATCCAACCGATCCGTAATTTTCAGAGTATTTAGAGCATATCTAACAGCTTTAAGTCACAGAACAAATGCAACCTGGCAAAGTCAGAAATGATGAAAAATTTGGTCACTCTCCCAAGCAAAAATGTTCAGAAACAATGTAGGAGGATAGCAATTTTTCTGGCAAGTGACACTGTGAAAATAAACAACGAATCAGTCTTTTAATTTGGCATCCCCAGGTTAATAATTTAAATAAGTTAAATGACTTTTTAAATGTGCACCTGGATTTAGTAAGATTTTAGCACATGCCCTTTGTGGTAAACACAGCAAATAATGACAACTTTGGGCCTTTTTTAGCTATTGCTTTCTCATCTGCTCCAGCAATAAAGTGAATCTTTGAAAACAGCATAATGGAAATAGATCAGTTAGATGATCCTATTGGATTTTCTTTCTTCACTAACTATGATGGAAGTAAATCTTTAGCCATTGTCTTGGTGCTTACTGAAAGAACTGAATTTTAAATTGACTTGTAGACAAACATGAATCTCTCTGAATACCACATGATGAGTAGATTTCATAAGGCAGCTATTCGGGTATCTCACTTGTCTTAGGCACCTGCAGCTTCTGATGAAACACTTCAAAAGATTTGCTGTAATATGCTCTGCAGAGGAAGCACTTTAGAAGTATGACTAAGCAAAGGAGAAAGAGAAGATTGCTCCTGAATTACCTCTTAAATTACATGTTCTGTAACATGCCTGCATAATATTCTAAGAGAGTTTACATTTGTATGCACACTTCTACAATATACCTGCATGCTACCGAAGACAAAGACACACCAGCACTTCAGAGTAATTTAAGTCATGTAAGTCCACTACCTGCTTTCTAAAAGTTACTCCTAATGAACTGTTGTGAACTTTTGGGGGAACAAGTGTAAGACAAAATAACTTCAGCCTCAGTCACATTACGTGAAACTGCCATGAATAAAGAGGTGCAAAGACATATTTTCCTTTTTATGAAGAGTGAACACAAAAAACGTGTAATTCAACAGACCTCATATTCCTAACCGCACACACACATATACACACCAGATTCATGCAATTTCTGTCCTGAGAAGTTTTTCTAAATTTAGAACTTAGCTTTTTTTACAAAAACAACTATAGACAGTCAAGAATCCATTTCAAAACTGTACTGAGAATCAATGAAGTCTTGCTAAATGAATGCAATGCCAAAATAATGTTCCCAAGTTAACAGCTTTAGTTTAGTAAAAAGATTAACATTGTATTAAGCAGTGATTTCTTTATTGTATTGTGAAATAACTTTACATGCTATTCCGAAGTCATAAAAAAACCTTGCAGGTCTGCAAAAGCCTTATTTAAAAATGTTATTCAAAGGCAGAAGTACAGGTTTATAATTAATTGAAGAGTAAAAATAAAATGCCAACTGTTTTCTCTCTTTTGTGATTTTAACCCACAGAAGAACTTTGCAAATCCTGTAGGAAAGCTTCCTTTTCAAGTTCAATCTCTTTTGACTACTTGGTGGGTTTGCTCTGTCAGCAGATACCACCAGAAATTAATACACTTTCAACTTTCAACCTTCTTTTTGATATACATTCAAGAACATTGAGTACCAGTACTAGGAATACAGAAATCTGATTGAGATGGGATTTGTTTGGTGGTTTTTTGGTGGTTTTTTTGCCACAAAGCATCAACTAGACTTCATATTATCTCACACATGGTTTCGTCAAGTAGCTAAATCAGAGACCACAATATATAACCTTGGACTGCACAACTAGAAAACATTTCTGATGAACTAGGGAAAAAAACATCAAACTTTTCATTTCAGAAGGACGAAATGAAGATTTAAAGCATCTACAGTGAAATGCAGCAAATACTCAAGAGTCAGCACTTTGCCGAGAGTTTGTCTGGAAAGACAATCTTAATCCGTGGGCAGAAACCCAAAAACCTGTTGAGAAGCTTCTGACTTTGATGAATAGACAGCTACATCAAGAGACCTCTTTGATCAATTTTCACCCAAACGTGTTGAAAACATTACAAAAAATGTAATCATAAAAATGAAACAAGGCAAGAATAAATTAATGCTTACAAGGAGGATGAAAAGAACAGTTAACAAGTAAGGTCTTGCAACGAATATATAAAGAAGATTGAAGGAGAAAAAGTATTTCCATCGGTATAATTTTTTTTTTAATGCAACATGAATGGAATTTTGATTTAAAAGTAAAGCAAATTTCAAGTTCTCTATCAGAAGACAAATATTTTTTAGTGTGATAAATACCATGTTGGACACATTTAAAAAAAAATAACAACCTACCATTTTTTAACACAAACAGAAGGTAGGAATCAAATATTCTCAGATCTTCCTAAGACAACAAATATTTCACATATGAAATGGAAATCAAACTCTACTAGCTTCTGCTTATTTCTGGAGAGCCTTAGATTGATCTTTGGACAAAATTCATTTAACATTCCCATAAGCAACAATTACCACATAGGTAGGACCGTGCTAATTAAATTTACTGATGATAGACTTGGGAAGAACTATCAGTGTAGGGAAAAAGCACAATTTAACAGGTAAAAAAACCTTCATGACTTGAAACAGTGGACCAATACAGCAGCTTGAAATGAGAAATGGTAGCTATTCATTCCTTCTGCATGCCATAGAGAGTTCCCTGTTTGAAGTTTCTGGTTTAAGACTTGGAATCAAAGCAAAACAAAAAAAAATAAAAAAAATATAAACAAACAAAAAAACCAAAAATGTGAGCTCCAAATATTACAGTTCCTGTAAATGACAAGCAGAGTAATCCAGCAGCAGTGGACATTAAAAATAAGGAAGGATTAGTAAAGATAAATTCCTAATCTTATTAAAAATGAATTCTTGGTTCATAAAAGGGACTACAGTATGTGGCAGCTTAGAATAGCAGCATAGAGCTGATATGTATTCTGAAAACTATTAGAATGGGCTCTGTTCATAGAGGGATATTCACCCTCTGGACTGAGGCTAGTCAAGCACACAGCATTTGGAATAGAAGCATGAGATACTTGTCACTGTATAAAAACTGAATTGAGGAAGTCACTCAAGCTGCTCTTCTGAAATCAGGCACAGGAAGAATCAACCACAGACACAAGTGTATCATTGTTAAAGAGATCCCACAGGGAAAAAAAAAAGGTGGTGAAGAAATAAGATAATATAAATTTCTACAACGTTTTTTAAGAAAAATCAATTTATAACCAGAAATTGGTATTTAATGTTTCACCCTAAAATGCATTTTATTCTTTTATTACAGAAAGTATGTGAAGCTGAAGCATGTTCAATACATGTAATTTCTTAATTCCAGTGAAGAATTTAGAATACCTTTTAACTTGCAATTCGATTAGGACTAAACTGTGTAGTGAGGCTGAACCAGCTACACTTTTATAACTTTTCCACCTGAAATTATGGTTTTTTCCTACACCTTACAGCAGACAGTCCCCCACTTAATGCCTCAAATCACGTCCTGTTTCTCTCCCTTCTGCCACACTATTGTACATCAGTTCTATTCCTCTCCTTTCTATCTGGCATTTCAGAACTCTCTGCATTTCCCAATTTCCTTGCTCACCATAACACCCTGCACTGCCACGTGAATGCAGCTTTGTGCTGCCCAGGAGAGAGAAAACCATCCAAGTCTGGATTCCATCTGAAGCCTCTTCCACATGACTACACCGGTGTCTCCCAGCCTTGCAAATCCTCCCTAGATGCTTCCCCCCACCTAAATGTGCACACTTAGGCCTGCAGATGATCAAGATCAGCCTTGAAACTCCAGGATCAGCAAGGTGGTGCCTACAGAAGATCTGGTGTGGCGGCTCCCCTCACTGCAGCCCATGGAAACCAGTAATAAGAGCAATACGTCTGCCACTGAAAATTTAGTGGACGTACTTCACGTGCATAATGAAATTCACACCATCATATTTTTTCAGATGTATTACCTTTTAGTCTTGCTAGTAAATAGCCCAATCTTTTACAGGAGAATTACTGCTCAGCAAAAAAAAACTCAAAGAAAGAAAGAAAACGTTCATTGAACCACATCCAATGCGAAACTGGAGGCCTTCTGAGTGACCTTCTGGTGTTGCAAATTTCAGGTTCTTTTTGTGAAAAGAGGAGGTTGCATTAACACTTATCTTTGTTACCATTTCAGATCACTTTTTTTAGGGTTAATAAGCTCAAATGCTTGCAAAATAAGCAAAAAGCTTAAAGGCACTGAAAGTATTTATATTACAACACTTGTGTTTCCATTTGTTCAGCTTGTCTTGAAGTCTAAGAAATTCACAACCTCAAAACATGAGCTCCTGCAGCTACAAACAACAAAGAATGTACCCGAAACTTAAAATAGTTACATTTTGGTTACATTTAACCTAAAATGGTTACATTTAAGAAATGGCAAGAGGACACCCACCCATTTCATAGAAATTAATTGTGTCTCTTCAGCGAAGAGCATCTGTTTCACGAAAGTAGGACAAAGGCTGGAATGTAGCACAGCCTTTCACATCCAGCATTAACCAGATGACCCACGATGACCTGGAACAGCATAATTCTGACTCTGTTGAACCAGCCAGCACCAGGTCTTCCATAACTCAGCTGCATTGACATCAATACTCAAAAAAACAAATAGTACACATTTTTGATGTGACTTCTATTTACAGAGAGCTAAAATACATGTTTTGGGGGGATGTTTTCATTTTTGACTTTCAGAACACTTCAGTTATTGCACTTAGGTTGTATTTAGTTTTGGGCAACTTTCTTGCCAGAAGCCAACTCATGCATGGACATTTAATTTATTAGCTTTGAATGCAGTGCAAATCAAGCGATGAAATATAAATATATGTATATAGAGAGTTACACTTGGTTTAAAAGTTTATATATAAATATAGTTAAAACTATATTCAATAAATGCAACCTATACACCACATATTTTTTCCTTAAATAATAGAAAATGCAATCTTTTTTCCAAAATTCTGCACGTGAACTTCTGCACTGACCACAGAGGATGTTGCATTTTTAAGCTGGACTACATCTCACCCAAAACTCTGAATTTCAACATGCATTTTTGGCGTTCTGCTCCAAGACTATATCTGGTTTAGTGCAGTGATAGGATGAGATGATACTGAAAACCCTCACTGGGAAGAATGGGACACGTATTAACAAAAAGTTAGATGGTTGTGTTTGCAAAGAGAAGAGTAAGGAAAACCAGTGTACCGAAGATGAATTACAAAGGCTAATTAGCTCAGTCACAGCCCCACTGTCACTGTTTTCCCCACAGATGAGTAGAGAAACGACACAAAGTCCAGGCTCAGGGATAGATGGAAGAGATTTAATGAATTCTCAGAAGGCTTTTATATGTTAGTTCACAAAGTGTATTAAGTGGCATAAGGTAATTGGTTTTTTGCCATCCACCCCCTAATGGGATTGGTCAAGTTCTAAGACACCCATCTCTGAGTGTTTTTCTAGTTAGAACCATAACAATTCTGCAAAACAATCTGCAGCTACAAGAAGTTTACAAAACTGTAACATTGTTTTGTCTTACTTGCATGGGAAAGACAGAACTCTCACAAAATGCTGCAGAGAGCTGAAGAAATTCTTTGCTGGAGCTTTTTCAGCATCCATATCCCAGGATGTTTCCAGCTCAGGGACTTGTTTGTAGAACTCCACTTTCGGCCCCCTAACCTTGCTATAAGCTCGTGAACTGTAACTGCTCAGAAGATACCCTTCATATAGAATAAGGCTCAGCTCAAAGGGGTAGTGCAGAATGAAGAGCTTAACTTTACTTGATACTTTGTCTGTCTTGGCATTTTGTCATGAGAAAGCCTCGAAAATGAAATTGTTGAAAAACACTTGCCAGCAGATCCAGCAACAAGACAAAACATTTAACGGACCAATAGTCAATAATTCAGCCAACATTTTAGGTGGCCAAAAGACTCATTTGTTATATCACTTTTCAGAACAAATTTTAGTACTTCCGCAATCTCAGAAGACTATTTCGTGGGGTGGGGGAAGAGTTTTTGATTTGCTGAGATCATCAGACAACTTAAAAGCATGAACAAGCAGACTGCAGAAGAGTGGTACTTATTTAACAAATCCATTCTGGGACGCAGCTGCTGACAAATAAGCATAGATAAAATGGTCCTATTATATGTATGAGGTTTCTACATAGCAGTTACTTAAAATTTACAGCTTATGCACTCAGCAAGTTGAGAAAAATGCCAACACTCTTGTGGGGCTGAATGACTTTTCACATACTGTGACTGCACCTTTGAATTTTCACAAGCAGGTACAGAGCAGACACATGAGCATGCCTACAATTCCAACTGCAAAAAAGAATGGAGAACAAACAAGTTACAGCAACAAAATCACCGTGATACTATCTGAGCACTGATACCAATTTCTTATGTGTTTCACAATGAAAGTAAACAGAATTCCAAATTCTACAGTCCCACAGAGATGAAAAAACTCAATCATCTTTGAATCAGCTTAAATAACTGGTTTCATGGCAGAAGAGCTGGACTTCAGAATTTTATTTGTATTTTTAAGTGTTGCCAGGGAAGTTTCATGCACACTTCAAATTCTTCAAGGAAGTGGGGAGAGTGAAGGGTGGCTGGCAAAAAAAAACCAAAAAACCAAAAAACTTCTTTCCTGCAAACTTGGAATATTTGCATAGAGTCAGCTAAATAATTGAATTAGGTTCATCAAATATCATGCAATAATTGCCCTATCTTCTTAATAATTTCTTTTCAGTATTGATATAGACAGAGGTACACAAACAATTCTCTGCCTATCTCATAATTTCCATTTAACTCTCCTATGTTTGCAATGTTATGCACAGATAGGGGTTTTCAAGATGAATTAATCATGACAAACACTATGAATCAACTCTCAAAAAAACTGTATCACTATCATGAGCCTGAGAAGCCTTAGAGCTCAATGTAGTTAGTGTTCACTTTAGAAAGTTAAATCCAAAGGTTCTGAGATACCACTATCAGGGGAAAGGAGGAGTAAGCACTGTTTACTCTAAATATTAATTATTTCCTTCACATTCCATACTTGGAAGAAAGACTTCAGGTTAAATTCTCTCTATGTACACGTCTGTTTAGTTTTCATCTGAGCTCTGAAGCGTGAGTTGTCTACAGCTGTGCTGAAGAAACAAAGTCACACCCTACACTGAAGTTAAACTAAAGAGTCTTGCTCTGACTAGATTTGAAAGTAAACAGTTACTGTAACTGTGGCAACTGAAAAATGATGAAAACAAAGGGAAAGTAGTTGTAAATATCAAAAGAAAGTATCTAAGAACCTAAAGTGGTGCAGCAGCAGCAAAAGCTGAGATATTGTTATGAAAAACAGGGTAGTTCTCTACTGCTCCCTTCTCACAACCCTTCCATAGATACAATGGAAGTTAAGTTGGGTGCAGTTGTCTTTTTTACTAAACCAGACATTAATGTTTAGTGTTATCCCCATTATCCTCACTCAAATCCAAACAAAAGGGGAAAAAAAAAAAAAACCACTGAAGTTTCAAGTGACAATGGGTTCCTCATGTTTCGGCCCAAAACAGACAATGATTTCATGTTTATTCAGAATTATTCTTCAGCTGATTTAATAAATTTAAAGTATTGAGTCTTATGCCAGCACACTGACATAAGAAAAAAAAAACAAAACCAAAAAAAAAAAACAAACAGTAAAAACCTAGACAGTGGAGAAAGAATAGATGAAGTAGCAGATCGAAAGAGAATAAAACCTGAAAGTGGAATACAAAGCCCAAATCAAAGAATGTTTGAAAAAAATATTCTTTTCTCACAAATAGAAATGCAAAGTGTTTTATGGCTCCTTTACATTGTGGTATTTTCCTGGATTAGAAAAGTAACCTTATATATGGTGTCATCTTGCACTTCATGTATAAATTATTCATTGCAATGTAAGCCAAGGGAGAAAACCTACAGTGCCAATCTAAATGATTTCAAACAGAAGTTACCTAAAACTCACCACCTTATTCAGATCTCTCCCCATACTGGTAATACTCAGGAGGGGAGAAAAACAAAAAAAGAACTGAACTTAGTATTATTTTAATGTACTAACAAAGGAAATCCAAGCTTCAGAGATCACAGAATCATAGAGAATGGGCTGGGTTGGAATGGACTTGAAAGATCATCTATTTCCAACCTCCCTGCCATGGGCAAGAACACCTTTCATGCTTTTGGAACCACTGTATTTCCCAGAACCTAAACAGAACAAAAGAAACAAAGATCATTTTTATCATATTTCCTCTGTTTTGAAATAATAATAACCCTCTCTCTTCAGATCTGAACAGCACATCCATTTTCTAAAAATTATTTTTCAATGTTGCAGAATGTTGTAGAAATCACAGGACATTTTCAGTGCAACGGGCTTAAATTAATTTCTTAAATAGCATCTGTAACTTAGAAAAATCAGTAAAACGACAGCAGCTCTGGCTCTAACACCTCACTCCTTCACATGTTCATGCTTAGCTGCTTTGAAAGGAGTGGGCTGCTGCAGAAAGACTTGTAAGTGGTCCTCCATTTATTTATTGACAGACCACCTCCAACACAGTACACACATGATCAATTTTAGTGGTTTTGAATCACAAGACTTGAACTAAGTACTTGAAATAAATTCCCTCTCTTTCCAGTCAAATGTTCCTGTAGGAGGACACTTGCATATAGAAGGACTTGATTCAGGGGTCCAACACTTCCTGAGAAAAAGAGGTAAATACCGCAAAAATTCAGTACTTCCAATATTCACGAGTGTTAATTCATTGTGTTAATCCACAGGCCAAACTATAGGCTGTGGGAGAAAGCAGAAACTTCTGAAGGTAGCTGGTTTGATAATTTTCAATTTATATTGTATATTCAGAAATCTTCTGCGCACTTGTACCCAATTACAGTGAGGAACACTTAATCTATTAACACACCCCTTTTAAAAGTAAATAGTCTGCAAACCCACACACACTGAACCACCACCTCTGAGATGCAATTCTGCAATAAGCAAGTGCTAAGCACTGAATTAACTCTGGCAGTGAGTTTTTATTCATAGTTTTTAATGGTACAAACCAAAAACACGACAAAGTCGATTACCACACAGAGTATAATAAGATGTGACTCCTGCTTCAGAGCTAAGAATATTTGCGTGTCAGGAATGAAAAGGGATTTTTTAAAATTCTTTGTGGAGTCGGTTTTGGTTTCTTTCCAGTTTCCAAAAATAAACTGAAACACCTCTTGGTGCTCATCAAACACTGGAATAACTACACCTGTGACACTGAAATCTCACAAAAATCAACACAAAATGAATTATTGCTTTTAACACTGGTAAGTATGAATTCGCAATTGTATGGGTATTATTTGGATATTTGACTAAATCTCTAATTTGAGTCAAGTAAAAGCGTTTTCTGATTGCTCATTATTAAGCATAAAGTACAACCCCAACTTTCTGCTTCAGATTCCACTCTATATCACAGCACTTCAGAAGGAATAGGGGAAATAAATTCCATGAAAAAGTGTTTTCACACTCCTCCATTAACAGCTGCAGCTTATTTTTTGAATAAGTAATTATATACTTAGAGCAAACACATTTATTACTCTGACCTAGCTAGAGCACATTTTAATTTCTTTTTCAGTGGAGAAGTACATTTTCCCCTTATTTCTTTATCTTCCATCTGTTCTTCCAACAGATTTTAGTTTAAGCAGTGGTCAACGAGAGGCACTCTCTACTGAAGTGCTACATACTGGATTTGGATTCTAATTAGACATTTATTATTCTGCTGCAACATTGAACACTAATAAAACAAATCTATCTAGATCCTAAGCAGTTCATTATAATCTAGCTTTACTATTTCCTATTGCAGCATTAATGGCATTGAGACAAGACAGTGATTAAAAATTTAGATTTTTTGTAAATGGAATAAAACTTAATAAATTGGTTTTCTTGTTTAATTAATTGTAGTTTATATACTGCTACTACAGAATTACAACAAATTTCTTCCAGCTATTATTGATGATCTCACTGTGGTGTTAGCAAATTAGTCCCAAAGTGTTTAAGAAACCAACAATGGAAAAGGATTAAAAAGCTTCACACATCTAAACAAGCTAAACTGATCAGACCAAATTTACTAAATGTAACACCAAGCATAGAGTCTAAAAAGTTATTTGAATTAACTCTGAAGTCATTCAAACTGAAAACAAAAGGAAGTATACCACCATGCTGAATAAAACTACACCATTTGTTCAATGCAAAAGTTCTTTTTCATAAAGTGTTGTATTGTGCAATTATTAGCTGTTAAAGTAGCATTCTTAATGAAATCAGAAACAATAACTTCTTCTAACATTTAAGACAGCTAAATTCATTTTTGAAAAGTAGTAGCCTGGTGTTCTCAGTCCATACTTAAGAATTCGGCTAAGCAACAAAGATGAAAGAACAGCACCACCTAGTTCTCTATTTAAAAGTTTTCAAATATCATCATCCATTGATTTATTTTTGTAATCTAAATTCACATATGCGTGTGTATTCTGCAATAAAATCTGTCACACTGCCACAGGAAACAATACTAACAAGTTTGTCAGGAGTTATTAAAGCATCTG
Organism: Lycocorax pyrrhopterus obiensis; assembly: GCA_014706295.1. Taxonomy (NCBI): domain Eukaryota; kingdom Metazoa; phylum Chordata; class Aves; order Passeriformes; family Paradisaeidae; genus Lycocorax; species Lycocorax pyrrhopterus. The sequence continues at coordinate 112,085,705 of JACSVZ010000001.1, read as the reverse complement.
ATGTAGATGCTTTACAAGTGCATACTGCGAAAAAAAAAATGAAACAACTTGCACATGCAATAATGGCAGAGACTTGTAATAATACAAATCTTGCTCTGAAGCACCAGAAATCCTGAATGGATTGCTCATCCATTCCTAATATTACTTGTGGGAATACCTCCCTAATTTAACAAAAACACTGTATTTGTATTCATTCCCCTGTACAACAGCCTGACACTTTATAGTGTGTACACATGTCCCAGATACAAAAAATAGATTCATGACACAGACATCCCCAGGGCCTCAGTAATGTGTTTAAAAAACTTGTTGCCAGTTGTTTCACAGTGACTTTTCTATTCTGCAAGCAGCAGAAGCCTTTCAGAAATGGGGTAGATATTTCAGGTGTTAGCTGGACTGAAAGTTTTCATGTGAAGAACTTCCCCTTCTAGAGAATGAGTGGTGTGTATTGGGACAACCCAGAAGTTTACCAGGAGGCAAGAGCAGCACCTAAGAAGCTGCCTACTCCTACCATGCAAACATCTTACCCAAGATGTAGTAGCGTGGCTGCCAGTGTTTAAATCTGATAAGCACATTGCTACACATGCAGAGCAGTTACTCCATTTTTCTAGACATGCTAGATTTCCTAAATTCTCATTCACATCAAGAGGACATAATAGCAGCAGAACTGTATTTCTGAAGACATCTTCTGTTTTGACATTGATATTCATAAGTGAACTTCAATGGCTCATACTAATATACATTTCACTGGATCTTTTCTGTAAGCCTCTTAATTAATATGGAACACAAGTGACATTGATACTTTGAGTATTCTGGGTAGTACTGCATTCTACAGTGAGATGGCATGTCTTGTAACATTGTAGAGAAAATGAGAGTTAACTGCACCTACAAAGTGCTTTAGCTGCATTTGAATGAAATGTTCAAATCAAACAATTGATTTATCTTAACTCAGAATGAGGAAAATGAAATGGAGCTACGCTGAAATGCTCTCACGCAGTACATTTGTACCAATCTGCAGAAATTCATCTCAGTTCCTGGTTTTCCTACGGTGACTTTTGAAGTATTTTCAGCTCTCAAATTTGTCCTGTCCTGCTTATGCCTGTAGGAAGTCTTCCAAGCTTTACTGACGCAAAAAATCAGGTGAATGGACAAAAGAGACTGGAGCCTTATGACTACTCCTGTAAAAAGCATCTGAAACTGGTGTCCCTGGCAGGAGGTAGGCTCCAGTGCCAGGCACTGACTCCCTCTGGCTCTCCTCCTCACCTCTGTCAGTGCACGTTTGAGGAAGGCAGAGAAGTAGTGGGAACAAAACACTAATAATTAAAAATAAAAACAAAGCAAAAACAAACAAACAAAAAAATCTAAGCCTGCTATCACATCCCTCCCAGGTATTTTCTCCTCCAAGCAGGAAGAAGGCTGTTCTCTCACAGCCTCTACAGAATGCACCTCCCCTAAAATCTTCATTTGATTCATTCCATTTCCTGCAGAGAGGAAGAGGCGGAAAGTCACAGCAGGAAAAAGGTGAAAAGTCCCACTGCATCCTGCAAATCTTCAGTCATACAGGGGTTTGTTCCAGCCTGATCTTCACAGATGTCTTGGTCTTTCACAGCAAAGGCTTCTGTGGTAACTCCAGAAAGGATGTTTTATGCCTAGAGAAAATGAGTTGTCCACATGCCCTGTCCTCCATCCATCCACATCCCTACCTATCATCCAAGAAGGCCACTTAGGTGCTGTCCTGGCATAGCTCACTCGTTGCAGAATTGACACATCAATGCAAACAGATTAGACAGGATCCAAATTTGAGGCCTTTATCCTCACAATCTTAAGAAAGCAAATCCCTCATGTATACAGAGTAGGGCTACTGCTGTTTCCCTATCATAAGCCTTGAAGCAGCAAGCAGAAGGAAAAAAAAGTTTGTTTTTCTTGGCAAGTATCCTGGGCAGACAAGGCCTAGAGGCAGATTATACTCTGCATTTATCTGTGACCAGCCAGTCACCTATTATGAAGTTTTTTTCTGATGATATTTACTTTATGGAAAAATGATAGGAGTTTTTAATGACCAATTAAAAGGGAAAAAAATCGTATGGTATTAATTCATTAAACAAAAACTTCTCATTTGTTTACTTGAAATGATAAAACTATGTTTTACTATATTCAAGTAAACATTGTTTACTTGAAATGATAAAACTGCTAGATTCTGCTTCCCTGTCGGGATTAATGGTATATTTCAGTTTGCAACATAGTCTAATGAACACTAAGTGCATCCGCACTTCAAAATCCTGTGGTACAGATATCAGAGTAAATGAAGAATATCCTTTGTAGCACATGTTCAACTGCCTTCTTTATCCAGATTTCCTGTTATTCCATTTTGCATCAGATCAGGAAAAACTTTTCCTTTTGTAGAACAGAGGTATCACTTCTTTTTCTAACAGACAAAAGCAAATCTGTACAAAATCTGGCATAACTCTTTTTCTCAAAGTCCAAAGACAGCTTAGGAAATTCTGCAATCACATTATTTTCAAGAACGCTTCTCCTCCCCGCAGATACTGCTTTCACAAAATATATAAAAGCCTAGACACTTAAACCAATGTTCTATTCCAAGCTATTTTGAAATTACATTAATCTTATGTGTTAAGCATATGTGAAAGACCCATAAATAAGTCTACAAGCCACTGAGGTTTTTGTATCTATCATAAATAAAAACAAATGGCCTATATATTTCTATTGATTATATGCTTTCCCAGTGGCTCCCAAATTCACCATTCAGAATGTAGCAAAGCAGTAATGATTTACAACTTGCAAAACAAAGACGACTTAGGAAGCTGAAAACATTTTAATTTTATTCTGGTCCAATTCTAAAACTCAGGCTTATTTTGTGGGGAAAGTACTTGAACTACGTGAGCTTTGGACCATTCTTTAGGGAGTGAATGAGATTTATTCAGTCTAAGAATGGTATGAATTTTGCATTTTTTTACCAAAAAGAAGCATTAACCAGAAGTTTGTAAACCACAAACTTTACGTTTACTGAAAAGAGATATGCCACATACTTGACAAAAAAATCCATATAATAAGAATAATGGCAAATAGTTCTGAAGAAGATGGGCAAATAGTCAAGGTTCCAACCCATACTTAAATTACTTACACCCTGCCTGTGTTCAAAACCACACCATCCTGACTGTGTTTACATAAGCAGCAGTCAAGATATGCCCGAAGACATGTTAGACTGAGGACTCAAGCCTTTAAAGAAAACACAGTCTACAAAGCTAATGCACTGCTAATTTGGTTTTATATCAAAAGATGAGACACATTTTTTAAATATACAATGTCCTATCAATTGTTTGACCTGATATTTAAGTTCTGAAAAGCTCCTCAATGTTAGGTGTTGCCAATTTTGCTACAATGGGTTTTAAGTTAAAATTGAAGGGATTCCCTTTTGACTGCACAGATATAATTTGTCATTAACCACAGTCATCACTGAAAAAGATGGAACTTGTATCTTCCTCCACATTAGTCCAAATCTCACCTTTTTTTTTCAGAGTATTACAAGGCTACATGATACAAGCCTGGAAATATCAATAACATTATCAGAAATCTCCAACGGAAAAGTAAAAAAACGGTAAATTTAGGAGAAAACTGCAATGCCAAGAAGATATTTCACACATCATTTAAGAATTGGCATGTTAGTTTAAGGTTTCCTCCAAAGACATGAAGCTCTTTCATTCTCACTCCTATTATCTTAGATGTTAACAAAAGAATTCATATAAATGGAATACTTCAGTATATCATACCATTTTATGACCTGTCACAGATTTGGGATTCTTTGCTAATCCTTGATTAGTAATCACTTTAGTGAGTACTATTTCTAGTCACTGCATTTATTCTCCAATTTGCAAATGGCTGCAGTTCGAAGTTTTTGTATATTTGAAAACATAAAAAATCTCATTCAGTTGAAAGAAATTCAAGAGTGCAAACAAGTGTTTTCATTTATCAAATGAAGTCTTACTTTCTCTGTATAAACTGTGCAAATCAGTGGGGAATTCTTCACTGTTCTCCAGTGTACCACAACAAAGCACCAACTAGCATGTCAAGATTTAAACCTCACATATAAAAACATATTAAAACTCAGGGAAGAATAAAAAAACAACTTTAAAAAGGGATAAATATAAAATGAGCTGAACATACTTTTTACAGTCTTTTAATTAAAAGAAATTTGATTGCTTCTGCTTCAACTAGTACAGCTTTTTCCCTGGTTAGGGACTAACCAGAACAGCCTTCCTGCCGTACAGCATAGCAGGAATAAAAGCAGGTCAAGTTACACTGTTAATCCAGCAGATGTAGGTCAGTTTGGGATAAATATCGGAACAGACAGAAAATACCAAAGTGCCTGTGCCTACTACAACTGCTGCTGTGAAGTAATTTGGTCTTACTCTCTTCAGAGCTGTCAGTCAGTTGCAGTTCTTGAATCTCCAGTGCTGGACTTTGGAAAAAACAGAGTTTTAAGACCCTGACAGGTCTGTACAGCTGTACTGCCTATCCAGCTTCTGCCAGAAGTAGCAGCAATAATGCAGTGCATCCCATATTAATGATATCCAGAAAGGTGTAACTGCATCTTCACACGTGGCCACAGATTATTTTTGCATGTAGCAGCAGACTCTGGTTCCTTCACCCAAGGTTTAGTAATTGAATTACCATGATTAGAACCATTGTTTGATTAATACTGTGGCATGTAAGAGGTTTAAAATATCACCAGGATATTTTTAACATAAGAAAACAGTCTCCCCTGCACTATCCTTCCCATCCAGCAAAGAAAATGACAGACAGTCAACAAACTGTTTACACAAAGATGATGATAGAGGGACTATCAAAGCTATTTAAACAATCACCTTACGGGATTTGTGATGATACGTGCTGTTTTACAAAAAACCTAAACCTTGCCAACTCCATTCACAGAACAAGGAAAAAGCTGTAGAGTAGTTCAGGAATGTATCTCCACATGAACAGAACTTGTCCAGCAAAGTTTTCAGCTCTGAAAGAACTTTAGAGGCTTGAATTGAGGAACATAGACTGTAATTATTTTTCCAAAACTGAAGAGCAGCTGCTTATGGACAGTTAATAATCTTTATCAGCTATGTAAGAAAAAAAGGATAAATCTAAATTGAGTATTACAAAACAGAAAAAAAAAGATAAAACGCATGAATTTATAGTAATGTAAAAGTATATTAAAATTGATTTGCTGCTACTTAAAATGTGAAAGTTATACAACCACTCACACTCTCTAAGAGCCATTTGACTGAACTGGAAAGCAGTAAACACAACTCAAGTCACTGTTGGGAAGAAACTGTCTTTCCCTCGAAAATCCCAAACTTGTCAAGACAGCAAAAGCACTCCTAAATAAGACTTACAAAGGTCCCAAGACCTCTATTTTGCAAATAAAAGGATAGCAAAGGACGCAAGTATGATTTTGCTTTTCATTTTTACAGATTAAAGGGAAAGGAGATGGGACAATAGGTAGGCAGACATTGTGAAAGGAAACCAAACAAAATTAACCACCTACATTGTTCACTACATCCTCTGTGCCTGCTCCAAGTTCCACATGCTAAGAAGTCCTACACACCAAACTCCAGCACTGGAGAGCACTGGAAAAACAGCTACACAGCCTCCAGCATTTTGCCACTGAAATAAATGTTCTCTCCTTCTTTCAACCCCCTTAGGATGCTATTACAATAGTGTCCTATGTATTGATATTTAAAGCACCCATCCCGAGCTTAGTGTGCATTAACATAAGAGAAACTGCTAACATTTGGGCTTTGTCTTTAATTTCCATGTATAAAATGAAGGGAAAAGATCCTGAAATAGGTTCAGAGGGTAAAAAAAAAAAAGTGAAAAAAAAAAAGAGAGAGAGAAAAAACCCACAACATTATGAACCCTTGCAAAGGCACCCATATTCATTTTTGAAAATACTCAGTTCTTTCCAAAATGTTTTCATTATGTAGAAAGATAATTGTTCAAGGGCAAATTCCTGAGAGAAATCATGATTTTACAATTTATTCCTTGCCACTGGAACGTGATATTTGCCTTTCTTCCTTTCAAACACACCTCAAAAACTCCTTGGGAAGAAGGGATATGCTCATTAAGATCATACTTAATATCTATGCAATCCCAGAGGATACATATACTAAACTGTGTCTAATAGTTTTAGAATTCTGCATTTGTTTTAGGATGTGTATTTTAAAAAGCGTGTCCATGGCATTCTCTCTACAGAAGACCATTTGTTTTGAGAGGGCCTAACTTTTGAGAGTTTCTGCCTGCTGTTCAATTCAATTAAAACAAAATTGAAGTAATCCTTCTTTCTCTTGGAGAACGCATTAACAGGACAATGACAACATCTCCTATTTCTACATTTTTAAGTGTTAGATGGAGAGGGAGTCACTGTTCTAGCACAGTCAACCACACTCTGGTTGTTTATACTGCTGTTCTTTTGGCAAGCACCTGATGTCCATGTCCATAGATAACTGCTGTTACCAGTTACTTAATCAACATTTGAAATGCACAAGAGACAAAAAGAAAAAAAAAACCAAAAAACCAAAAAAATATCCACCTCAAAATCCAAGCTTCAATTTACATAGCAATATTAAGAGAATAACTCCTATTAAGAGAATAATTCTTTGGTGGAAAGAGTAAGAGTAATCTCATTCAACACATTTTGTCCATAGTAGGATCAGGCCAGAGCGATGAGAAAGCTAATTATGAGAACTAAGGCTTCTATAATAATAAACTATAACTTAAAGACATTTACAGTACATTATCATGGAATTGCAACTGGCAAGTAAATTTAAAAGCAGAGGGAGATTCACTGTTCTACATTTCTGAAACAAAATTTTAAAAAATAAAAAGACGAAGAAGAACTAAATTAACAGGAAAGTAGACAAGAAAAATGTATTTGTTTCAACAAAGGTGCTTCTGTTGATCAGCATTTCCATGGAGTTGCTTCTTTGGTGACAAACTTCAAAACTGTTTACTGTTGATTTGATGGTAGAAACTTGATAAATACTTTGAGTGCAAGAGTGATAAATATTTGAGTGAGTAATCCCTGTTCATGTATTCCCCAGGGACGTTGTGCGACACCATCAGTGGGAATTTGGATTGTTTAGTTACTTCATGCTCTAAACCTGAACTGCTACAGGATGACTATCAATAAAAATGCATGAAGGAATCAAGCAAAATAATTCATAAAATATGAACTAGCCTGAGAACTAAGCAGCTAATAAGCCTACCAAGCCTTGGTTAGATTGATGGAAGTCATATAAAGACAGACATCATCAAGTAGAGTGAAAAATTTTGTTTCAGCTTGTGTCTAAAATATTCCACATAGAGACTGCATTAAAACTGCTTTTATTCTGTAATTGTTTATGCCCTGAACAGAACTTATAGAATTAAAAGTACATGCATTTGACTCGCTGTACACTGCATTAGCATATGAACACTTAGCTGTCAAGACAACCCCTGTGCAGGCAGCACTGGGTTGCCAAGGTTTTGCTAACAGAAATCCAACTGAAAATTCAAAACGACGTCAAGATACACAAGATATTGAGTAACGTGTAACAACTTCATCTTAAATCAGTTTACACAATCTCATAAGTAGTTATATCCATGTTTGTCCAGGTTTGTTTGCAGGTTTTTTTTTTCCTGCATGTAACAGATCTAGGCTAATGAAAAGAGTCTCACCTGCAAGCAATTACCTGTCTTGGCTCATTTGTTGCACCAGTGACCACAGTTTCTGACAAACTAAAGAGTCCCTACATTATTTTCATTAGTAGACAGGTTGCAAGACAATTTCAAGTGTCTGAAGCAACTGCACTGAGATTTGCCCAGCGTTGGCAAATCCTGGAAGTGGATCGTTTGCTCCCACACATGGCACAATCCAGTGCCTTCTCGGAGCTGAGCACATTAAGGCATTAGATGCCATTTGCATTATCACACAGCAGGGGGCTACAGCCGCTACAATTCCAGGATAATCCTAACCTGTATCTGTATCCTATGAATCCAGCAGAACTATTTTTATTGTTGCAGTTTCTCACGTGGTGACTCTTGACAAAAACGAGCTTACTCGTCAGGTTGCGCAAAAACAGCTCAGACGAAGCACTTGAGTTATTCCAAAAACATGCACCCCTACAACTGTTAAATTTTGTCTAAGATTACATTCATGAAGTCAAAAGACAATCAGAACGGAAAAAAAAAAAGTAAGGCTGGCTGCAAACATAAATAACAGGTTAACCCCCTGGGACATCATTTAAGTACTCCAGGCTCATTACAGCGCACAAGTTAAGAACAGCAGCAGCCAGAGATCCCACTATTTTCACAGCAAATGCTGGAGAGGGCAGAGCAGACAAATACCGTACCCAAACTCAGCTGACAAACCGCTTCCCAGCTCAACATGTCATTACTCCCTTCTCCCACCTCCATCGCTCCCCTTTCACAGCAAGCAGTTGACACTGGGCTCTTTTACTTCTTGTTTGCCTCCTTTCTGAAGGGACTGCTTGCTGCTAATGCTATTCCACGCACAAGCTGAGAAGCATTATTCTATGTCCTTTTCCCTCAGCTGATGCTTCATCAATACTCAGGACAGATTCCTTAAGCAAGTCTCTCCACAGATCTTGCCAGAAAGGCACACTTCCATACAGGACACATGTCAGCTTGACTCTTTGTCACCTCGTCTTTAATCAGCTTCAGTTTCACTACCAGCAACCATCGATAATTACAGTTCAGAAGTGCTTTGAATCTTCAGGACAAAGATCTTATTCTCATACAGAGCTGACAGAAAAACCTGCATGTCCCACGGCCCACAAACAGAAAATTGGAAGAATCTAATAAATCCACTGAGCCACTTCACAATACAGTTTGGGGAAGTAAATGAAGACAACAGGAAAAACTACTTTTAAATGCAGCTATTAAGATATCAACAAGAAATGTGTCTAATGGTAATTGTGTCTGCTACTTCTGTCAAAATAAATAGCAGAAACTAACAAAACAACATTTACGAAGTTGCACTTTAAGGGGGACTGAAAAAATTTGATATTCTGTTGGATACAGCTGCCACTGAGGACAGTCTTACAGAATATATTTACTCATCTTCTCCATTCTCCTTTACCTTAGGAGACAAGGATTGGAGAAATGACTTCCTCTCACTTCTGCCTGAGTGTTACAGGTTCTTTATATCCCCTTGAAAGAACACTCTGCTGAAGTGCGGTACACAGAGAGCCTAAGTATTTCTGATTGAAGTTTTAATCAGGAGCTGAAAAAATAATTGTGTGAGAAACTGAAGAGAGGGGAGATGTTTTACACATGCAGAGGGCAAGATGGGTAATGTGTTAAGCATCGCTTTTCCCCATCTGCAAGGACAGGCCCAATCTGGTTATTTTCACGCAGTCACAGTCAGATCTGTATTACACCCCGTTTCTTGCAACACGTTTTTTACCTGACGCAGTTCACAGAGTTACATTCTGCCTGGCACGCTCCCTAAACTGCAGTGAAAGACATCACTGTTTTTAATCACTGGTTTACTCTCAAAACTGCGCTGCGCTGAATGCGGCTGATTGCATCTTAGGAAAGATCAAATCCTCCTCCTCCAGCAGCAGCCCCGATTTCATTGGTGACAGAAAGTCAGTCCAGAGGCTTCCCACCCCCAGCTCCGTTGCAGGGCAATGAATTGACAATTCACGGGGAAATGTAAAAGGCAGAGAGGAGCCAGCCCCCAGGTGCAGCGCGCCGCACATGCCCCGATAAATAATCCTGTATAGCACCAACACAGCAGCTCCTTGTGCGGTGACGTACCGGGCAACCCATAAACATCGGGAAAGAATACAAATAATCCGCCCGACCGACCCGTCCTTCGCAGTTGCCCAGCGCACTGCCTTCTCCTCCTGTTCCTTCTCGCGTCCTCGGTAACTTCCCCGCGAGGTGAAGCGGGGGCACTCGGGGGGGTCTGGACGACTGGGGTGTCGGAGGGGTGAGGCTCCCGTGTTTCGGGAACCCGGGCGGCTGCCCGTGCCCCCGCTCCGGGCTGCCAGCCGCGGCTCGCTTCGGAGAGATCGCCCGACACATGACGCAGCCATGTGAAACGCGAAATATATTAAACTTGACGTGAAATGGCATGACGGAGGCGAGCGGGGGAAAAAAAGAAAAAAAAAAAAAAGACGAGGAAAAAAAAAATCTTACAAGGCCACTTAGTTTAATCGACTCTTCGCTTCACCCTCCCACACCGAAACACCCCGCACGCCGAGCGAGGGAAGGGCAGGGAGATGCCCCGCCGGCCCCCCGCATCCTCCCGGAGGACCGGGGACCGCCAGCGAGTTGCAGCGTGGTGGCTCCCCGGCCCCCTCCGCACCCGCCGGGCCGCGGGGCCGGGGCCGCCGCCCCCCCCCCCGACCGCCACCTCCCACCGTGGGGTCCCCACCGGGAGGGGTGGCCGGGGGACCGCGCCGCCATCCCGCCGCCGCTCAGGGAGCGAGGGGGCAAACTCCCGGCGGCAGCGCAGCGCAGCGGGCTTGGCTGCCGGCTCGGCTCCCCTGGAGCGGGAGAGGGCTGGGGGAAGCTCCCCCGCAGGCACCAGCGGCGGGCGGTGACCTCGCAGCGCGTCGCGGGGCTTCCCTGCGCGGCGGCCGCTCCATCCGACTTGGCCGGATAACGGGAACGAGGGGGAGCGGCGGCGGGGAGGAGGGAGAGGGGAATACATCCAGTCTGGAAACTAGCTGCAGGATGAGCCGCCTGGAGCAGGATGGCGAAGGGATCCGCCGCTGAACCCCCGGCTCATCCGATTACCCTACGTGCACATTTGATGCCTCACACACAGACACGCACTCCCGGCGGCGGCGCAGCGAGGCGCGGACACCCCCCCATCCCGCCGCCCCCCCCGCCGGGGGGGCACGGCTGGAGCCCGCACGTTTCCCCGGGATGTTGTTGCAGCGCACACGCCGCTGCTGCGGCTGGACTCGCACTTTCGGGGGCGCGTTTGCGGCGGGCGAGCGCGGAGGTGACGGCGAGTCGGGGGGCGGCTGCGGGGGTCGGCGAGCGACTGGCGGCGGCGGCGGCGGGGCGGGGGGTAGGTGGAGGAAGAAGCGCGGAGGGCGAAGGAGGGCGGGAAGAGGCTGACGGGGGAAGGGCAGGAAGGGTTAACAGCCGTGCGGCGCTTCAGCGCTGGATAGCGCTACCCGAGCGGGAGGCTGGAGGCGCACGGGGAGGGGGTGAAGCCGGGAGAGGGGCGAGGGAGGGAGAGGGTCAGGAGTGGGGCGGGGGGGAAATCTGGGATGCCCCGGGCCGCGGCAGTGCCCCCCCCCGGCGTCCCTCCCTCCCCGCGCGTGGGGCAGGGGTGGGGAGGAGGCGGTACCTTGTACGAGGATCCCGCAGAGGCTGTAGAAGCGCAGGAGCGCGCCGGGCTTCAGCCGCATCCTGGGGGCTCCCCTCGGGCTGGGTGGGCGCCAGGCACGCAGATCCGCAGCCTCCCGCCGCTCCGCTCTCCGGGCGCTTCCTTCCCCCCGCAGGAGCCGCCGCCGCCGCCGCCTCCGCCGCAGTGTCTCCCTCGCTGTATCCAGTGGGGTGAGGAGGAGGAGGAGGAGGAGGAGGAGGAGGAGGAGGACCAGGGTCGCGGGGGTGGATTGGGGAGGGAGGAGGAGGAGGAGGAGGAAAGAGTGGCTCTCTCCGCTGGCTCCGGCGCTGCTGGGCAGGTTCAGGTTCCCACCGCGGAGCGGTGCCAGGTGCCCCCGCTGGCTCCCTTTGCCCCTGCCGGCGTGTCCGTCCGTCCGTCCGTCCGTCTCTCCGCTCGCCTGTGCTGCGCTGTCCTGTCCTGTCCCGTGCCGTGCCGCTGCGGGGGCGGAGGGGGGGATGCGCAGGGACTCCGCTCCCGCTCCGCTCCCGCTCCGCTCCAGCCGCTTCCCGGCGCGAGACACAAGGGCAATCTCCGCTCGCCAGGCTCCCCTGGCCCGCCCCGCCCCCGCCGCACGCCCCGCCCCTTTCGCACCGAGCCACGCCCCCGGGCCCGCCCCGCCGCCACACCCCGGCCCTCCCTTCACCGCGGTCACGCCCCCGCGGCCCAACTGGCCACGCCCCAGCGCCGCCGGCCCCGCCCCTCACCCCCGGCTCCGCCTCTCAGTGCGGAGCGTGACTGGCGTGGGGCGCTGTCCAATAGCCGCTGCCCGGCATCGGCCGGCTGGCCAATAAGGAGCCGCGTTACGAAGCGAAGGGGCGTGCCTCGGGGCCAGGCCCGCCTCGCGCGCCTCTGAGTGACAGCCGTCCCGGGCCAATCGCGGGGAGCGGCGTCTCCGCGGCGGGGCCGCAGCCAATGGGAGACGAGAGCGGCGGGGGGCGGGGCGGGGCGGAGCGGGCGCTGTCCAGAGCCGGTGCTGAAGCGGCGGCAGCGCCGGCCGGGAGCGCCGCGGGACGCGGGAGCGGCCCGGGGCAGTGCGAGGGACACGGCCCCTTGGGTCGGCCCCTGCCTAAAGCCCCTTCTCTTCCCTCTGCTTTTTCCTGCCCGAGAACAGCGGATAAAAGAAGGGCTGGCTGAGTCTCCGTGTTCGTGGGAACGAATCCCGTGCGGGTGCCTTCAGCGCGGCGGCAATGAGATCGGCCCCCGAACAATGGCAATAAAGAGCTTCCGGGACTTTTCGCGGAGTCTGTATGGTGTGGAGGAAGTTTTTTCTTTGGAAGGTTTCTTGGGAGGGTTGGTAGCATTCAGCTCGCGGTCCGGAATTGCTTGTGTTCCGAGAGATAAGGCACTGAACGTCACGAGAAACCCGAGAGGGCAGGCAGCCACTTCACGTTTGTGTGTTTGGTGTTTAGCACTGTGTGGGCCACCTTTTGCCTAAGCCTCTCAGTGAAATCAAAATGCCTGGTTTTTAAGTTGCTGGATCCGTCTGTAAACACCCTATGGAGGAACTGTGTTGCCTCATCCTGTAGAAAGCAGGGTTCCCCTGCACCCAAATGCCTATAATGACCAGGTATTTATCCAGTTCTGGTTCCATCCTTTCCCTGTTGAGGTTTTCTCTCCTACACCATGCAGTATGTTTCCCACGCTACCTCTCTGAATGTCCACCTTGATGTCCCAGTCTCTGACAGCAAAGAGCTTTGTGGAGATAATTGGTGAAATAATCTTACCTACAGGAGGGGGAAGCTCTTTAAAAGCTCATTTCTCTGAAGGGGGCATGGTCTCAGATCGTCAAGGAAGTGCAATCAGTTGTCAACTTCACCTTGAAGGGCTTGCACTGGAGTGGGATCTGGGAAGTCGTGTATTCTGTAGTCATATCTTCCACTTTGTTCATTAGCAGGTGATGATTATGCCTGGCAGCAGTTGAGACTGCATCAGGATTTATACTGAATTCCCCCTATCTCCAAAAGATGTTCGCATCAAATACAGAATCAAATTACAGAATTACATTTTAAGGTTCTAGCATTTGTATGATTTTGTAGCAAAGGACCACCACATCCATCTCCATGCCTTTGGAGGGTTATGTTAACACTACAGAGGATGTTGCACTGGAGTGTCTCTTAGGACAGGGAAGCAGTTGTAGTCTGTCTCTAATGCGTGAGTAGATATTTGCTCTACTTGGATTTTTATTCTTAGTGAAAAAAGACACACCAGGCAAAGGTTTTACAACTGTTCTTAGGATTCAGTGCAGGTACAGCAGTAATGAATGGGGAATGATTGCCAGAATCTTTTAGAAGACTTAAAAAAGGATCAAGTCATCATTTTTAAGGCAGCCCTATAAATGTCAACAAATGCGTCTTTTTTTTTTTTTTTCCTGGTTGCTGGTGGAGGAAATTAAAAAAACAATTCCCACAAAATAAGCAATGTAAATCCTTTGCTAAGGCAGGACTGTAATCCATCCTGAAGTGCTTTTGCATTAATTATGACAGCTGATAGCTCTGTACTTTTGACAAGACATACTTTTGATTGTAGTCTTGTTCCAGGAAACATTACAGGAAAGACACAAGTGTCTTCCCAGCTTAGTGATTAAAAGCTGTAAAAAGGGGTCCTCTGGCAGGTGTAGGAATAAAGTGCCTGTCTGTACATCATGGGGTTTTCAAGTCCTTGCCATGTTAGTACACTTGGAAGAGTTGATCTGAGTGTTTAGCAGCACCAGCTGACCTTTTCTTCCCAGAATTCGGTAACATGGACATCACATCACGCCCCATGTCAGGAGTATAACCAGAAATACCAGTTCTTGCCATTCTTTTCTGGCTCAGGTGGGTCTGAAATGAGCTAGCAATGTGCTGATAGAGAAAAAAAATCCCAGCAGAAGTCCTGGATTTTTGACTAACTATGTATCTGAAAAATGTGTCATTAAAGTCATTTCAACTGCCAGGTATGATGTCATACTTCTGATTAATTCAGCTGTGCTAATTTGACTGTTTTTATAGGCATAGTAACACATCTTATGACATCCAGTGGCAGCTGACATCTAAACCAAACACAGAACTTTGCAATTGGTCTGTGGAGCTGGAGCTCATGAGCAGCATGGCCAGAAGCTTCATTGCTTCCAGACCAAAAGGGCAACAGGGCTTCTTCAGGAAACACGCTTCAGAACAGAGTAAAGAGTAATACCCTAAAATATCAACAAGAGATAACGCTGAAAATCAGATGCAGAAGGTACACATTTTATCAGAACTAGCAATATGCTCTTCTGCATTATCCTGTTTTTCATCAAGGTGACGTACAAATGTTCATATGTACAAATATTCCTGATGCTAAGGAAAGCAAAACAATTTAATCCCCAAGCATGATTCAGAAAGAGTCCTCAAGTTATTTCCTCTCGCTAAATTGGTACATAACAAGTTGCCCAACTTCCTGTACGCTTTCAGCATAGACCTTACATTGCATTCTCCTACTTCCCAATCTTTTTCTTGTTGGTTTTCACTCAAAAAAGAATAGACAAACCCTTCCTCCAGCAGAGCAGCCAGCTTTCTTTGTTGTTTCTTCTCCATCATTTCCTGTTCATCCTTTTCTGTGTGGCAAAGATGCCACAGGTATGGGTGAATAGTTGGTGGAACTGCATGCAGTCACAATAGCTCAGATCACCGACTACTTCATGTCTGGGTCTGCTACATGATCTGATTCATTTTCTTGCACACTTTTTCTGCTGATCAGCAAGTCTTTGGGCTTCTCCCTGAAAAGCTAAACTCCAGCTCTTCTGGAAGGAGCTATCTGTGTTGGGTTGGGTTAGAGTACCTCTAGAGTTTGCCTTGGAAAAAATCTGAAGGGATAATCGTGTTTTTTAATAATACTCCTTGATAACATCAATGGTCAGTGATTAGGGAGGGGAAACCCAAGGAAAACATATATTTGGCAAAATATTATGGTTTTGTTGAATTCAGCAAATGGTGGAAGACGTGTAGATAATTTAAGGAGAGAGAAACTTCCAGTGTTACAAGCTGGGAAGCATAGCTCTAGAAACAATTGTTCTGTCCTGTGTCCTATAACAGATATTTTAAAGTAAATTTTGTATAATCTAGAGGGTACAGAAGAAGTAATCAAAATATGGTTGCAGAGTGCCAAAACCAACTAAAAAAGCCCCACAGGAAATAAGGAGAAGGCAAGCTGCTAGTGACAGAAGTTAGAGACAGATCTATCCTGAGTTGCAAAACTGCTAAACACTCACGATCGCGTTAAAAACAGCAATTTGGAAAGTCAGGTTTATTTGCATGGCTCAGTAAAAAAAAAGTCTTGTGAGAAAACCCCACTGCATTTGCCCCCTAGCCTTGAAGAAATCTCTGTCTGGATAACAGCCTCCTGCAGTAGTCCTTAATAAGTCCTTAATGCTTCTATTTGCCTCACCACACCTGAAAGTAGCACTTCCACATTGCTTCCCTCATGTGGAGGGTCCCTAGATCCAGGAGGGATCACAGAAAGTGCATTTCCCTGCTCCATTCCTGGCCTATGTGGAAATCAGAGCACCAGATGTTCATCACTGGAGTCTGTGCATTTCCCTTTTGCATTACCCTTTACCGTACTTCAGCAGCTGCAGCAGCAGGGTTGGAGTTTTGGTTGCTTTGGGTAAGAAATTTTATCTATCCAACTGTGAAAATATATTGGCGTGAATAAAAATATATAGACATGAAACGCATTGCACTTTTTTTTTTTTGTTTGAAAAAAAAAAAAATTGGCTTCAGTAAAGAGCAATTGAAGTTTGAAAATATGCTCCTGAGAAGAAATGTGTTCATTTCCATAAAACATATTGGTGTGTAAATATACAGAATGTATCAGTTCCAGAGCAATATTATGAATTCAGTGAAATTTTGTTCTGTGTTAGTTAGTAAGATGAAGCAAGTAAAAGGAATTGCTTGCTGCGAATACTACATATAAAATATGTGTGGGATGAAGTCCCATTTATAAAGCAATTATAAATGTGAGATATTTCACAGACTTTTGGAGAAGAAAAAAGTCTATAAAACACCCCTGTCAATGCAATGCCAATGCAAAGTAAACCAAGGTCAAACCTCACTGGTATCATTCTCATTGAAAAATACCTAATCTACATTTAGAGTTGGTGAATATAATTGCAGAAGAGAATTACCAATGATGAGTGGAAGTAGAATTATCTTATTCATTACCTGACCTCTCATCCATATAATTTGTGGAATGAAGACACAGAAAAAATGGTGCTGCTAACATGATTCTCCGTATATTCTAGTTAGGTCTCCCACTTCCTAGAGTGTTTAATAATTAGCAGAAGTGTGTACTTTCCTACGCCTTCTAACTCTCTACCAAGAAGTAACTACTTGAAGAAATGTTACTTCCCTACCCAAAATGACAGAACTGGGGAGTTAAATAACTTTACCAGCTCTTATACCGTTATTTCCTCATGATTTTAGAAAAAGTTCCAGCCATGGTTGTGGGATCCAGAGGGTGGCTGGGCACTGGAACCCCAGGGCAGTGTTCACAGCACCAGCCTGACAGAGTTCAAGAAGCATTTGGACAATGCTCTCAGGCACATGGTGTGATTCTTTGGGTGTCCTGTGCAGGGCCAGGAGTTTGACTCAATGATCCTGATGAGTCCCTTCCAACTCAGGATATTCTCTGATTCTCTGATCTTTGTGGGGCCCTTCCAATGCAGGATGTTCTATGATTCTATGTAATGCATGTTACAGTTGGCCATAGAAACATATTAATGCATGGAATTAAATAGACACTAATTGTGTTTTAAATGTGCTTGAACAGATTTGCATATAATTTAGAATACATCCTGGCAAACATCTTTGGAATATGTATTTTTCCATTTATCTATTTTTTTTTTATTTCTAATGTTTTCTAATTTGTAATTGCTTTGCCTTTCATCACTTAAGCACAGATTATGTGATGTTCTGCTCAAAACCTCTCTTGCACCCAGCTGAAGTGACAAAAAAGTATTCAAAAACTCAGTAAGAAGGGAGTTGTTCCTTCTGTAGAACATCGTGTCATCCATTTTACTTTCTTAAGAGCAGCTTCGATTACTGACAAGAGTACAATGATTTTCTCACATGTTCTGGTAATATAAAGGAGGCTCTAGACACTTAGATCCAACATTTGGGTTTTTTCAGGCTAAGATTTTCACATTAGTGCATCCCATATTGAAAATGTTTCCAAATACAAGTCAAAGTATTTTAACTGATCCAGAGTAAGACTCATAGAATTGAACAAATATATCAGTTTGCCCATACTAAAGACTCCTAAAATATTTATTCAAGCACATCCATGCTTTTTAAAACAAGGCTCTAAGAATTCATAGGACCTTTGTGAAAAGAGCATTTCTTTTGCTGTCTCTGTGAAAATCAGCCCAAGGCATAAGCCTCAGGGAAATAAAAAAAAGCACACAACTGACTTTAAAGATTATAGCCTTTATAATTTCTACATAATCTGTCTCTGCTAACAGCCTCCCAAGAATAAGATGATCTAGCAGTGAAATACAGCTAGACTGGATTACCAGTGCTCTTTCCAGCAGCGGGAATGAGATTGTAGTGTTAGATACCACAGTTAGGAGCAGAAAGAGCAGACTCTGCTTGACCTGTGTCTGACCAGTTCTGATGCCACAATTGTCCTTATTGAAGACCTGCCTGATTGTGTCCTGGCATGCACACCAAAGAAACCAGGGAATATGAGAAATTGTGTGCGCCAGCTTTTGCTCTTCTGTTCAGTCAGGATGCTGAGGGCGTTAATAACCCCTAATGATCCCGTTCACCTGGGGTCTCCGCCCACACCCATGGGCTCAGGAGCTCTGTTTAAGCTGAGCTGTGTTAGGAGAGTGCATGTCTCTAGCTTAGTCCTACTCCTACTTGGTCATGGAATACTTTGAGCCAGATTTTAATCGATTGCTTGATCCTGTGACCACTGATCGCGGCCTTGGCCTTCACAGTGTGGTCTCTGACCTGTTCCAGTACTGTGATATTGCCTTACAGTCTGGACTCCTGGCTGGACTTTGCTAAAACCTCTGGGTCTGTCCTTGCTTCAGCACTGTGGGACTGGGGTGTGGGTGGTGAGGCCTCTGTCCTCATGGGCTGGGCATCCCTGTGTTCCTGGCTCACCTTTCCTTAGGAAGCAGCCCTGCTCTTGTTAATTCCCAGCGGATGTAGTCTGAGAGACCACGGTTCCCAAGGAGTTGGGAATAGATCTAAGTCTTTGGTTTCAGCGATTTGTGTCGTCTTTTGATCTGCTGACGCTAGGCAGAATCAAAAGGATGTCATGTGGTATTAAAAAAAAAAAGGAACAGAGGAAAAATCCACAAGGGAGGAAGGCAAAATATATTCAGACAAATTATTTTGGGAGACTAGCTCTAGAAAAAGCACAGGTGTGATGGAAGGTCAGGGTAAAATTAGGACTACAGGTTGAATGGACGAAAAAGGCTGACATGACACTGAGGTTGAAATTTGAGGGAAGATAAATTGTTAGTAAGGAAAACCAAAGCAAGGAGAACGTGTTGAGACCCCAGAATTAAAGGAGTTTGTGGTCCTCCAGGTGAGGAGTTTAGGACCAGCAGATTATTTGGGAAATAAGAAAGATAAGATAAATCTGAAGACAGAGTAAAGCTTCAAAGAGGAACTCAGAATCCTTGAGTCCAGAAACTGGACTGAGGAGCCACAGGATGGGGAGCATGAGTCAAGACTAGAAAACAGGTAACAAAGGGAAACTGTGTGGTGATAAAAAAACAGAAAACAAAGTCCAAAAGTAAAAAACAAGAGACCAGAAAAAAGAAGACGCAAAGGACAGAAAGAGAAAATTGATATTTAAGTAGTACAACTTACACAGCATGAGCTGAGAAGCCAGAGGAATGGAAAGGGGAATGATAAAAGTAGCTGCTGGTAGATGAGACAAACTAGGAGAATAACAAAACTTCAGGCTTTAAACAAAAGGAAGAAATGTCAGCACCCAAATTGCTTTGTAGGGCCCAAAACTCATTGTATCTCACTGTCATAATGCATCTGCTTTTAGTAAGTATCTGATATTCATGATAAAGTATTTATGAAGTTACTGTCTCCTCTAGGAAACAGTAATTTTTTTATACCACCCTCTAACTGATGAGCTCAAATAAAAAGATGTCAGGTGGATTAAAAAACTCTAAGCCTTCTGGTGGTCAGCGTGGATATCGATATAATAACATTTTTTCTCCCTCATTCACTCCCATAAATTTTAGGGAAATACATACAGTTACTGTATGTAAGGATCTTATAGTTAGGAGATGGTCATAATGAAAGAAATGAACTTGTTAGTTATACAATCTTTATGTTGCTTTTGCATCTTTACGTGATGGACTAAAACTGCCTGATAGCTCTTCCTTCTGTTTTCTTCCATGCCTTGTCCATCTGTTGTCCTGTTCTACCCCTCCTCCACACAACACAAAGCCTTGGGCTCAATCAGCCCAAGAAGAAGCTCTGGGGATGATTCATGGGTTTGGGGGTAAGGAAGACACTGACAGATAGAATCACTAATTCATTAACTGAAGAAAAATTGGAAAATATGTATTCAACATGGCAGAGGTCTGAAAGAAGAGGAAAAGACAGTCTCCGAGTAACTAAATGAGGCCTTTGAGAATTGGATTATGTTTCACTATGCCTCAGAGTTCCTCTCTGATGTTAGGTAAGTCACTCAGACCAAATGTTTTCACAGTGCTAATAAATTGATATTAATGCTCATTTTCTCAGTTCCCAACTTCATACCAAAGAGTCTTATGTGCAGGAACGTGAAGTACTGCAGACATCCTAAAACCGGTGTGAACTGGACTAAGAACACGCAGAACTGTGTAATGAAAATTGGCCACTTGGAATTAGTGGTTACCTTTGACATTAATCTTAATTAAATACTTCATTATAATGTATCTGCAGAATGAGGACAAATTAAGGTTGCATAGGCAATTCTGAATCCTGGTATTTCTTAAGTCTTTGATTTTTCAATTTTAGTAATGTTAACATGGCTTTGTATATCTATTTGGTCATTTATTAGGATTCAGTTATTTACTTTTTTTTTGTATGAGCTTACCAGCTTTGATGCAGTTACTCTTCTGAAATATTTGCCTAACACTTTAAATCTGTTCTATCTCAGAAGCATAATCATTATGAATGAAGTCAGTGAAAGTGTCAGGATATTTTTTTACCCTGGAGAGTGTGAATCTCTTGTATTAAGCCAATAAATCACAAATGAACACAGACATTATGACTACTAAGATAAATAATGACTTACATTGCAAATTGTTACTGGCTCAAAATAGGGAACTGACTTCCCCCATCTTTGGAAGAAAAATAGTGGAAATCTATTTGAAAAGGAGTAAACCGGAAGGAATTATGCAAAATACAACAACTTTGTCAGTCTGTTAAACTGTTATTTCAGAGTAGGTGAGAGGTGTTAGTTACTGTAACTGCTACATTATTTTGCAAGTAAATAAACCTATTTTTTTTTTAAAGCAGAACGTTGTTATTTGTGATCAAATTGAAATGCGTATGAATCATAGAAATCTATGGAATACAAACTTTTATAAGTTTGCTAGATGGTTTTTAATGCTTTTAAAACATAACAACGCAGTAAAGTGTTTCATTACATCGCTTGCCATTGTGATACGATCAAATCAGACAGTTTGCTCCTAGGTGGAAAAGAGAATTAAGAATTATAAAAAAGTACGTGCAGCCATAAAGAACTGTAATACAGAAGATTTAATGGATTAGCATCCAAAATTCAAGTTTCTATAGCAGTGAGATACAAGAGTTATAAAGGAAAATATTTATGACAGAGGAGCAGAAGAAACTATAAAAAGGTTTTCAAGGTACTTATTAAAGCAAATCTAGATTCTCTGATAATCACGAAATTGGTTTTTGGCAAGTGCATTTGGTTGCCATTAATACTTCAGTTGTTAGAAGATGGTACTAGCTTTAAAATAATGACATATAAAGCAATATTTTTGATTCTTATGGGTCTAAATTATGGGTCCTGAGTTTTTTTATTGATATCAGGACTGTGTTGTAGCATATCGTCAGTAAGTTTTTAAGTGACAGATGATAAGATTAGAATCAGCTGAAAATTAGCCCTTGCTAGAGGCTGTGTGTGGAAATAGGGGTAAGTAGGGACACATACAAAATGTCATTTAAAAAATTCTTTTTCTGGATTTTAGTTGTCAGAAATTTTTCACTTACAACAGAGATTTAACTGTGCCTGAATTAATTGGATTAAGTTACGTCTCATTTTTTAAGATCAGAATGATTTTTGTAACACCAAACTATAGAAAATCACTAAACACAGCTATACTGCGTGTGTACCCTCAGTTTTTCCTGTGCAAGTATAAAGACTGAAATTAGCAAATGCTATCTGAGCAGCAGGCAATCCACTGGAGGCTGGTTTCTTGCCTACAGCAGAACTCAATTTGATTTGCTCCATATTTATAGCTTTTGCATTTTACAGAGGTCAAAAAAGGTTAATTAAATAATTTCAATATTTCACTTTAACGGTATACAATAACTATTTACTATATAAAAGGTAAGTTGAAGAAGAAAAATAAAAAACTTTATGTTCAGTTCTTGTGTTCTGTTAAGGCATCTGTTATATGTGGAAAATAGAAGGAAAGACTGGATACTTTTCCAATATTCATACTCCAAGTATAGTTTGGTATATGAAAATGCTTCATCACATCAAAACTAATTATCACTATAACATTATTAAGCACACTCTTATCTTTTAAAAAAATAATTATTTTTATTTCAGATATTTAACGAAGATTAAACTTACAGAGTAGGGATTCTCTTTGTTTTTAATAATTGTTTCACATGCAGCATTTCCAAAAGTGATGGAGGATTGTGGATGGGAATGAAGTTCACTAAATGACTCATCAGAATCTGGGAAGATGCGATACATTCCTTTTGTGACTCCTATTTGCAAGCATACTCTGAGGATGCTAAGGAAAGACAGCAGCCGACCAAGACCAAAATCTCTGTTGTTTCAAGATGACCCTAAAGACTCTGTAAGTGAAGGCACCAGAACAATCTGGGACAGCTGCTAAGCAGCTATGTTTTCCTGCAGCTGCTAGATCTGGTTTTCTCTCCAAGCTTAAGCATGTTCATGAATTTCCTGGCCTTCACAGCAGTATTTTTACAAAAGCATAACTTTTGATCTAAGTTTTTGTGTGGGTTATCACATCCAGCAGTTTTAGATATTTTAAGTACATCATTCATTAATCTTTTACACTGAGTACAGTAACAAAATTAGAAAGGCAAAGGTATGACCTTATGAGAGCTATGCTCACTAGTGTATTTTGGCCTGGTTTTCTCCAGGGATTTCAGGGAAGTGTTTGCTGCGTGAGATTTTGCAGTTCACACTCTTTAAGGAATCTCTTTAACCTCTCTAGCCTGTGACTGTTGGATTCCACCACTTCTTTCAGAGGTTAGACAGTCTAATTTGATAAAAATATGTAAGGTCTTCATGACAATCCTTTTGACAGTATTTTGATAAGAGACCCAGACAAAACTTTGCAAGTTCCAGTGAGCATTAGGCCTTTGACTAATGCCATGCAACAATTGATTTGCTTTTAGCCAACACATTTATCTGAAGTACATAAATTATCATGTGAAGTCAGTTTAGTTGAAACTGTGGTATTAATGTGTTATCATTAGTCACTTGCTGTTGGTTACGGTCATGAGTAAGGCTGAAGGTTTATAATTTTTATTGTGTCATGTCACATGGAAATCAAGTGTCTGACACTTTGAATTGTGCCAATAAAAGTGGTTTGTTTGTCTTCAAAGACCATAATTTGCACTTCCAAGTGTGACCATGAAATGGCTCCCTCTCAGTCTTTATTTTCATTTTGTGGTATTTCCATAGTCTCACTGTCTGGCTGTATGGATCAGTAGTATAAAGTAACACTTTTTTTGGTGTAGCAAAGCTGGAGACCTGTATTCTGTGCCTACAGATATTCACCAGAAGAATGTTATCGTTTTAAAACTAATTGTACAGGATGAATTACCTGATTATACTGCCTAATGTCTGTGCTAGTCCACCCTAGTCTATAGAGGATGAAAAAAAAAAGAGAAGTAAAAGAAACTTGTCGCATTCCCTAAGTTTCTTGAAATTGAAATATTTTTATGTTTTGTGCCTTTAACAATTTTGAGAGAAGATGAGGAGGATGTTGCCATACTTGTTTTTATTAAGACCTCTGTCCTGGAAGTACTTCTGAACTGAAAGGGAAACAAATAGCTGGGTAAATGAATGATCTACATAAATATTAAGAGAGGGCAGGATGTTTCTGAATTTCAAAAGATATAATTTAGGTTAAAATTCTACATGGGCTTGCAATGTAAAAACCATTTTAATTGACTGATTCTGGATTGTATTTTAATAAAGCATACAGATCACAAGGTATATAAACTTAGCCAAGCTCTACTAAGACCATTGAAACCATTCATGTACTTAAAACTATGCAGACCCTTTTCTAAATTCTGACTGACTGGAAACTTTAAGGTGTGCTTACCTCAGTTTGTTTTATTTTTGATCCTATGTGCTGTAACAGTGACCCTCCAGATCATCCACAGTTACTGTGCTCTGTGCAGCATCAGAAAGTGGTCTTGGAAGTATAAAAGCTGGATTTCTTTATGAAACTAAATCACAATGCAACCTTGAGAATATAGTTCACACACTTCACCACCTAATGGGTTTTTTAATACACAAAACCAGACTACAGTTAGTCTAAGGAACCCCCCTGCACCCATGTGCTTATAATATTTTCAGAATGAATGGTTTTGTTCTGCAGAGCCATTCTTACTGTGTTTTCTTACTTGTTGGCATCTGCCTATCCTTACCTACAAGGATTTCTTCAAATGAATTGAATTGTATCAATTTCATAATTGAAAGCATAGCAGGGTTTTGGTGCTTTTTAGAAATTAAGAGGGGGGAAAAAAAAGCATTAGATTTGCAAAGATTTTTGTGGGACCTACTAGGAAATTTTCTTTCTTCATTGTAAATTGAACTTTTCCTTGAGAAGGTTACTTGTACTAAATTAATTTCTTTTCAAAACATGTTTTTCCTTAGTTTATTATTTTTCACAGACCGTGGGACTTTGTAAATGAGTAAAAATTCCTCCTTATTTTCAACACAAGAAAATCAAGAACAATCAATTCCTGTATTTTCCATGTAGCAGCTCAAATTCATTTCAGCCTCAATAGGAAAACATTTTGCTACTTCACCTAGTGAAATTAGCCTGAGCTTTTCCCCTCTTCTAACTGTGCTGCTTGGGTCACCACAAGCTTGAAAGATCTCTTTTGTTGCACAGCTAAGTTATGACTAAGCTCTACCTGGGACCCTGTTTGGAGACAATTATCACTTGACCAGAAGCAGACCATCTTGGAAAGCTGATTAAAATCCTGCAAACTGGCAAGGAGTATTAGGACTAGTATGCAGAATTTTCATAAATATCATTTAGCGCAAACTCATAATAGAGGTATGGCCATAGTAGCTCAATAGAGGAAGAACTGAAGGCTAAAGTGAAAGTATTAAATATTTATAAGAAAAACACGCATTACTCGATGCTGTCTTTCACCTCAGCATCTTCCCATGGGGAATGGGATGACCCTGGCTGATTGTTGTGGGGTGGAAGCTTTGATATTGTGGCACTGAGCAGTTTAAGCAAAACATTTTTTCTTTAGTTTGGCTTTGATTGGAGAAAAGCCCCATTTCAGTTACACTGGGAATTTTGTGATCCTCTGGCTTGGAATCTCATTTATTTCCTGAAAACAGTATCCAGCTGGATCTGTACCTCAGGTGGTGATTGTCTCTCCTTCTATGTCTCTCATCTCTCTTTCTCTCATTGCTGCAGAAATTGTGGCAGTCCTCACAGCGGGGTTTGACTGCCACTCCACTGAGGAATTTACAAAATACTTGTTAGGGTACACATTCTCTCTCTGCTTCTAAATTCATTTCTCTTTCTCAGATACTCAAGATATTGCCACACACTTGTGTCCACTTAGCAGACCAGCTGATATGCCCATAAGTCTTTTCTATCAAATCCAAACAAACCTCATTGAATCAGCAATAGAAAAAATATATTGGATTGCAATTTTAAGAATAACTTTGATAAGTCAAGATGTGGAATGCTTTCTCCTTTTGTTGTGGAAAATATAGATTTTTGTTGAAGAAAATCTAGCCATTAAATGTACGTATAGCTCTGTTTCTTTCTACTTCTCAAATTTCTGAAAGCATGAATTTTGACATGAAAGTGCTCATAGAGTGGAATGAAGTAAATCCACGGTCTTGAAGTATATTGACCTCAGTGCAGTATGTAATTTCTACCGAGAAGTTAAGACTGATAAACTTTCGTTACATTAAAATAATAAAAGTACATTGGAGGTATTTTAATTCAGTAACAAATAATATTAATAAACACTTATTGAATAGGACACAATAAATAGTCCAAAAATGAGCAATTGAGTTGTTCTGTACTTCCCTGATGATTGGTGACACTCCCAGTCTATATAAATTAGTGCTGGGATTTTTTTTTTTTTATGAAGGAAATAATTGCCATGGAAATGTGCTTCTGGTTTTAAATGTTTAGCATTTGCATTCTTAGGTGCATAAGGCACCATTATTTCAACAATGGACTGTGCAACTCATTTGTTTGTCTACTGGATTGACAGACTAGATTTTTCCCTACAGTGTTTTAAGAAGTGCCTCCCTCTTGAAGTGAAGTCTCTGTGACCTTTGGTTATGGAATAGTGTTGTTAGAGCACGTCCTGAATGTGGCTGTTGTATAATACAACTGACATTTACTCTCTGTCCCACTTGAAAAAGGCTTTGCAACACAAAGTCAGTGATGCACAGATGCATCATCCACCTTCCACACGATTTCATTGAGGTTCATGCTTAAACAGTCTGAAATTTCTCTGAAATTGCTAAGCTCTCTTCTTTTGGTGTACGTTTGTCCATGATCAAGCTGTCATTTCGATTTACCAGCTTCTCCCCCATCTGGTTTTGAGTATTGAATTACTTTTTCCTATGAAGTTGCTCTTTTATGTTTCTTGAGAATTTCTCTGCTCCCCATTTGAGGCTCTCAGCATGTGGAAGGAACGTGTTGTGTTAAAATTCCAGCCTCACAAATGATTCATAGTGGAATGGTAGTCTAAAAACTCCGTGTCAGGAAACTAATCTTTATAGTGTTCAGTGATAAAGGTTCCTGTTGATTTTGGTACTGATGTTACTTTCCAAAACTTAGAATAATAAACTGAAGCAAATTATGCATTTCTAAACCAGGTATGCAGTGTTTCTTTCTTGGGAGTCCTACAAGTGTGAAGGGGCCTCCTCATTAGAAAGCATTGCCTAAAAATTAGAGCCACTGTCGTGCCATGGTACATGACAGAAAGAGGATGACTGAAAGAAAATTCATCTGGTTTGCTACTACACTAGCTGGTACTTCAAATTATTTTCTTGATTTTTAGAGTTTTTTCCTAAGTAAGATATAAATTTTCTTACCTATTTGAATGGAAAATACTTTTGATTCCCTGCATCTCAGTGGTTTCCTTCACAATTCCTTAGTTCTAGTGAAAGGGACAAGGGCTATACAAAATATTCAAGTACAGTTTCGACATAAAACTATTGCAGAGAAACTTCTTCTGCCTTATCTGTGACACATCCATGGAGGTAGTCCATAATTCAGTACATTTTTTCACTCATAGAATAGTGTTCTGAAAGGGATTTAACAGCTGTGTGGATGTGGCACTTGGGGACACGGGTTAGTGCTGGGACCTTCTCTGAGAGATGTCCCTGGGCTCAGGGTGAGGCTGAGGCTGGTGCTGGGACAAAGATTTTGCAGAAGAGCTGAGCTTCCAGGGGCTTGAGTGGCAGGAAAAAGAAGGAATGCTGATTTCTGTAGATGTAGGTGTTTTTTTGGACTCCTCATCCTCATCCCACTTAGATGGAGTTCAAGCCCTTTGCCTCAGTTATGGATGAGTCTGGAGAAGCCCTTGGGGTGCAGGTGCCAGGTGATGTATTTCTGAGAAATGGCATAAAACTAATGCTTTCTCCCAAGAAACCTGGAGCAGCTTGTGAGAGGTGCAGCCCCCGATGTAAACTCTGAGCCAGGGACTGGGGAAAAGGCACCAAATCAAACCCTCAGGCTGGTACTGGTATTTTTTGGGGGGATGGGAAACCAGAGCCAGGAAAAGGTGGGTACTGCAATTGCTGCTACTTCTCCATCTTGCACCTCAGAGAAGTGTTTTCCTTTGCTCCAGTTAAAGACCAAGCAGTGGTCAGAACTGGGATGTGGATTTAAAAAACATTTAAGTCCTGATGTTGAGGGGGATGTAGATGGGAAATGCGGTCAGAAAAGGAAAATGCTACAGGTGTGGGCTGGCTGTGGACTGTTTTAAATATTGATGTGTTAAACTCTTTTACAGCTAGAAATCCAGTATGTAGCATGTGTTAATCTGAATGGAGGCTCTAGATAACCGCTGGGACTGGTTGTGCAGAGAATCTGGCATAAATATTTACAGTGTCTCTCAGTCAACCAAAACTTCTCATTCAGAAAAATAAATTAGTGTAACACAGAGCCCATACTTCTAACTCCTTCAAATAAGGTTCTGACAAAGGGTAGTAGAGAGAAAAATTTGATAAAGAAATAAATTCTCATTAATTTTTTCCTACTTTCCCAACAAGTTATATGGAACACCCAAGAGAAATAGGGAAAAATGTTTACCTTTTCCATATCAAATCACAAAAGTCAGATTACTTCATCATTCAACCACTTTGCTTACTTTTTGGGATGGAAATTGAAATGGAAAGATCAGATGCTTCAAATTTTGCAGATTAAATTTTGCACAAATGTTACAGCTGCTGTTTAATTTCATCCGGCTTAGTACTTTCATAGGGGTTGTTGCAAACAGAATTTTAATTCTGAAAAAACCCCCCCACTATCTGATGAAAAGTGACTATATGGGTTTACTCAAAATAAACACTTTAAATTAATTTTGTCTTCTGTGGAAGTAAAGACGATCTGCGGTGCTGAGTTCCAAACTAGAGGAATTTATGACCAAGTTTTCTCACTTGCATTGCATAACCGGTGGTCACTTAAAATGGGAAAGCAAGCAATTCCAGAGTTTGCAAGTCCAGAGAGGAAGAAAACAAAACCAGCCTAGGATTTTTTGGGGATTTTCAAGATTGCTTAGTCCATACAACATAACATCCAGAGACCATCCAGAAACTTGGCTAATTACAAGACATGGTTACTGATTAATTCTGTTTTAGAACAGATCAATGAGTTCTATACATTTTCCTGCTTTCTGCTTGATTTTGTTAGACAAAGCCCTAATGAGAGCTGTAAGTTATTTTCCTTTTCCTCCCTGATTTTGCTAAAACATCTGGTTTTAGTCTGGTCATGTCAGAGCTGGTAACTTCATAGGAGAGTGTTAAGATGGCACTGAGGTTCCTTATTAACATCTAGCAGAACCATCCTTAGCAGCTTTAAGAATCACGCTCTGGGCAGTGATACTAAAAAAGGCCTGAGGTAGCTTGTGAATCAGGTGGGCAATAGGTTTGCAGCCACTGTTAAGAATCTGTTCTAGCTTTGCCTCTTACGACTATTTTGAAACAAAAAGGGCTTTGTGATGTCATTCCCCCATCCCATCCTCCATAAGCAAATCATAACCATGTTTTGCTCCCAGTTAGTCCTGGAGTATCC
Source organism: Lycocorax pyrrhopterus obiensis (assembly GCA_014706295.1). NCBI lineage: Eukaryota > Metazoa > Chordata > Aves > Passeriformes > Paradisaeidae > Lycocorax > Lycocorax pyrrhopterus. Next base: position 112,056,552 of record JACSVZ010000001.1, on the reverse strand, counting down.
CACTTTCCAAGTCTTTGTTTCTGCTACAATATTATTTTTTGGGGAATTTTCTTCTGCCCTCTACTGTCGTGTATCTGATTTTTTTCATGGTATATTCGAGTGTATTTCCTATTGAAAACAATATTTTATTCATTTCAAAAAAAACCCCAAACCAACATTTTTCCCAGGCCATACATTTGATGTTCTGCTTAACATTGTGGTTGCTCTTCTGAGATGTTGCGGTTTCTGTCAGTTAAGTGACATTTTCTTTTATCTCGTGACACTTACCTCACATTTATTTTGCTACAGGCTCCACAGGGAAGCCATCACAGCACTAAGCTGTCAGAGTTCAAGAACCATCTGCATGACACTCTTAGTTTGTGATTTAATTTTAGAGGGTCGTGTAAGGAACAGGGAGTTGGACTTCATGATCCTTTGGGGTCCCTTCCGACTTGAGATATTCTATGATTCTATGTTTTATTTGACCGAAGTTTCATATGTAAGGCAGTGAGAAACTTTGGTTTGGACTTCAGCAATGCTATTGAGAAATGGAAGATTTAAATTATTTACCAGTATTTTGAAGGGGAACCTGTCCAATCAAGAGTCAATATTTTTAAAATGGGGAACTCCTTCATACTGGGGCTTAATAAACTACTGAGATTCTACACCTTTCTTTGTCTAGAAATGCTCTGTCATGTTTCAGTAACACTTAAAAGAGCTCATGATTTTTTCCTTTGCTTCTATAATAGTAATTCTAAGTACATAATATGCATTATGTAATCTCCTATAATTACTAAGGGAGAAACAAAGAAAATATACTCTGTCTTGTGCAGGTATAAGAAGATATAACCTTAAACAATGTTTTTATTTACATTAAGATATTGGAAATCACCTTATTGTGGTGAGAATAAATTGTTGCTAGAACCTCTTTCCACTTTTGCTTATTTTTCTCTCCAGCTGTTTTGCATATTTATTAGCTTCTTATCAGAGGTACTTTGAATATAATTTTAAAATAGGAAAATAAATATTTTCCTACTTTTTGTATCAGGATACTTGTAAAGAAGTGGATTTTCTGCATGGTGTACAGGGAGTTAGGCATGCAATTTCCATTAATAATGAACCACGCAGAAAATTTGCCCTTGAGAGGTACACATATAGGCATCACAAACTTTAATCAGTAAAGTTGTCCAGCATCCCTGAACTGCTTTCTTAGCCAAAAATTATAGGATATGTAAGAATTTAATTTCACGTTGAAACAGTTGGAATTCATCTGACTCATCTTACATAACGAAATATCTTTGTACAAAGTCAGGCAAGCTGTGTCCTCTCCTGTATCTTCCACAGAGTTTAGTGGACAGACAGAATCTACCAATCCCTCTAAATACGCAATTTGCTCAATTCTAGTGCTTACTTTAAGATTCCATACATGTCCTTTTCAGGCAAATATTAAGCCTATTATTTGTGTTGCCAGAAAACAGATCTGGTGGTTTTATAAGGGATCCTATAAAACTTGATTGTGTCACTTTAGATATAAACTATGTTTCTCAGGAGTTTGCTACAATATGTCACCACTTTCTGTACCTAGATGTGAGTACAAGGGTGCTTGTTTCCTTCTCTCCTTATCTAACAAGTTATCCTCTGCAGAGTTAGTCGACAATCCTGTAAATATTCATGTATATACTTCCCACTTTAAAAAGCGTTACTCGCTTCAATGGGATGCACAGCAGTAAAATTGAGACTGCATGTTAAAATTTGAGGGATTAGGGCCTTTGGTTTGGAGCAACAGGTGAGTTCCATGAGAAAATCCTGTTACCTTGATGGAAAATGCTCCTTTTTTTCAGTGACTCACATTTGTAAGTGTCCCTTTAATAGAGGGATCAACTAGCAAGTAGATATAACCAGGCTTTTTGCTTTGTTTTGGGTGGAAATGTCTTCAGATAATTTGAAGATGTAATTTAAAAAGTAGTCTGCAGACTACATTTGAAGCAAAGCTGGTGTCTGCAGTGTCTGAAGAGGTAGCTAGAGCAATCTGAAATTAGCTTAAGAAGCCATGTTTTTATTTCACATTAGTCTTGTTTTCTTTCCATAGTTAAAAGGAAGATGGATGCAAGCAACCTTTTTTTTTTTTTTTAATCTGTTTTAGAAACTAAGCATTCAATGCATTTTGTGCAGACTTGCATTAACCTTCAGTTCTGGATGTCATGAATACTGAGTTTTTGGGAAAAAAAAGCTTGCTAGTGGTGTTAAAAGAGCTTACTTTAATCATGACACACAAAACGTGGGGTTTTATACTTTACAGCCTGTCCTGCTGACATAGCATTTGATATCTTACCTACAAACTATGGGTTCTGTGCTAGACCTCATAGTTTAGTTGGCTGATATCTTGAGAGAGAACGAGGTTTCAGTTTTTTAAGAATGTTTCACATAACTGGGAGAGGAATTCAAACAGAAACATGGGTATTTAAGAATGATGATTTCTTGCAAGTGTAATTTATTTGGTGAGAAGAGTGCAACAATTACCATAAGCACCCTTAGTTTTTAGGGATATCACTCAATTTAAAGCTACCACTTCTCTGCATAACTTTTGTTCTCTAGTTTTTGGAGTTTTCCTTTGAAATACAGAGAAGAAAACTCACAAACAGTTTGCTGGTTTTGAAGTGCACTCCCTTCCTCTTGAAATGCTGCTTTCTTTCCAGCTTGGTTTGGTTTTTTGAACTACCTTGATTAATTAGCAGAAGGTCACCCAGCTCCTTGAAGAAGATGACATCAGTCTTTCTAGAGAACTCCCTTATGAATAGAATGTTGATGAGATGAGCGGAACTGATACCCAACAATTCACACTTGTCCTTAACCAGTACTTCTTTACTGACTAAACCTTTTTCTTCATACTTCAAGAGCAAGCATACATTTGGAATGAGTAATGCCATGTAAGTTCTTAAATTCTGAGCTGGCCATTTCTGGAGAGTCAAGCAATCTCCAGGTAGCGTCATTCTCAATTTTTCTGAGACTTAAGGAAAATTCTTCAGAGAAATGACACAGTGATAATGTTTCCCTGATAGAAGACTAGTCTGATTTCAGTACCTCCTATTTCAGGGAGTTAGAGAACCTGCACATTCTCCAGTGAGTCTCAGTGAACAGAAGGGGACTAAAAAAGACGGACGAACAACATTTAGCAGTTTAACTGCCTATAATCTTACCACAGTTTTAACAGATGGCATTCATAGTGATACTGTGCATTACTAAAAAGCTGGCATATAACCTCAGTTAAATTCCAGGACTGCATTAAATGCATGGTGTGCTCACTATGTGGGAGTGTGTGTGTAAACACATTACCTGACTGGAAGATACAGCATATGAAAAGTCAGGATTGACAATTCTCGTGGTAGCATCATCTCTCTCTTTGGTATTCAATACCAGTGTATCTTGTTAAGATGCTGTAGAAGCCCAGAAGATAAGGGACTTCTGTGTGTGTCTCAAACAGCAATTAGCTGGATGGCTGTGAAGCCAAACAAGAATTGTTGGCAGTAACAGCCAAGGATTGTTGGTAATATCACACTGGGAGAGAGAGAAGGATGTGGCTGGAGAAGGGGGCCATGGGGAGGAAGGGAAGAACTTTTCTGGGACAATCAATCTTGTTCTAGTTCCTACAGATAAGAACAACACAGTACAGCACAGGCACGGGGCTGAGATCAAGAAGCAGGCCTGAACTGTAGGGGGGGAACAAGACCACCAAAACTAGCTTCCTTCCTTCCTTCCTTCCTTCCTTCCTTCCTTCCTTCCTTCCCTCCTTCCTTCCTTCCTTCCTTCCTTCCTTCCTTCCTTCCTTTCTCCCTCCCTCCCTCCCTTTGTATTTGTTTATTTCTCTGTTCCCTTTTACCCTACCCCTTTATGCAAACCCCTTATATAGAATGTCAGGAAACCTACCAATTTCCATGCCAAGAGTGTCATTTGCTAATAAAACCTTGTGAGTTATTTGGGCCACTCTGACTTTTGTCATTCTCTTCCACCCTGAGAATCTGTGAGTGTCATTCCCCTGAAGGGTGGGACATCACAGATGCTAACAAGGTGGCTGTCATCCATTTATACCACTGCTTCTGTTTCTTAACTATGCACCAGCCTTCGTGCTCCTGGCCTTTATATCCCAAGACAGACTTTTTTTCACTGAAAGAATAGGATGAAATTTCTTTCTACAAGTCATCATGCTGCTTGTATTTGTGCCTCCTGCAAGACATGTAATTTAATACATAAATGCTTAAATAAGGGCCTCTTGTCAGCAGCATGTGTTTTGGGGTCACTCTCTGGAGCAGAGATAGTCCTGGACAACAGTTAGGGAATAGCAGGGGCAGTCACACGTCTTAGTGCAGCCATAGCAGTTGTAGGGGTTTAAATCTTCCCAAAGGCAGAAGCTTTAACCTTTATGGTTTCAAAAAGGGAACTAGAAGCAGTGGGTAAAAGTAGATCAAAAGGCAATAGCTATCTACCTGTCCTACGAGCAGAAAGGAAGAGTAACTCATGCTGTAATACTGTGCCTAGGACTGAGCAAATGAGACTAAGAAAGATTACTGTGGACATGGGTAATTGGAAAACATCTGTGATGGATATGGAGATTTGAAAGACAATAAATTCTTGGTACGTATTCTTTTAGTTCACAATAAATATGCATTTTCTATTTTTTAATTATATGTATGTGTTTGAGGCAAACAGTATAATTGGCTACATAGAGTTATCAGTGTATTTGCATACAGGACAACTTAGGAAATTAATAGGGGACTTCCAGCCTTTCTGTGCTGGTTTTAAGAGAGAGGTTCAAAATTTCTAAAACTGCAGCAGAAGAATCAAGGAAAAGCCTAAAAGATTCCCTTTCAAGAAATTGTAGTGGAAATGTCCCCTAGACTTTTGACATCTACGTGCTTCTTTCCACCAGTTTTACTGCAAGCCAGTCCTGGCAACCTCTCCTGCAAAGCTGGCAGCCCCGTCAAGAGGCACAGTCACAGAATGTTGCCTCTTCTGGAAGCAGCTTTCAGCAGAACCAAAGCCACCCTGACATTATGCAGACAAATCCCAGCTCTGCTTTCTTTTAAAGGGGTAACTGAGGTTGTCTTAGGCAGGCAGGAATCATTTCCCGTTGCCTCCTTTAAAACTGAAGCTACGTCTCCAGTATAATATTCTGTTTCAAAAATTGGACACTCAACTGACAAGATAAGAAATGTCATGGTCAGGGAGAGTTGGCAGAAGAGTTGAAGTCAAAGAGAGACTATGTGGGAGTTCAGATACGCTGTAGAAACACCAAGAGAAAAACTGAAGGAGGAGATCATGACTACTGCTGCTGCTCACACTGCATTCTATTAATTTGTTTTCCCTTCTCATTTTCTTCTCAGAATTTCTCACTTGGTTTCTGAAACACAGAAAACCATGCCTACTTCCCTAAACACCACCTTGATTTCAGTCCAGTGAGTTTAATTGGAAGTAGTGCACAATGATTTGAAGAACAAGTACAGCCCCAAGGCCAGTGCTAATACCACTGGGGCTTGGTATAAGCAGAGAATCCATTGCATGAAGCTCAGCAAAAGATCAAGACTAAAATCATTAGTTAGGCTGACTTGAAGAATTTGGAAAGTGATTCTGCACTGACCTAATTTGCATGAAGCCTGACCTCCAAAATCACACATAGGGAGTAAAATTATTTGTAAGACTAGACAATTTTCAAATTACTGGATCACTTGAATAAAAAACATCATCTTTGTGAGAGAACTTATAATCCAGTGAAATCACCAGAAAAGATAGACCAAAAGACCAACCATCACCCTTTTCTTTCAAGTTAAAGTTTTTAATACATAAACCTCACAGTAGATGAAAACCTAAATCTAAAATAGCTCTTTTTAGTATTTCTGTGACTAGAAATGCCCCTAAATAAAAAAAAGGACTCATTCTATTGTATTTTGCTCATGCAAAGAAGGTGCTGTCACCGTGGGAGAAAGGCTGGCAAGGATTCACAGGAGGAAAGAAGGTAGGAATAAAGAAGAATAATACATTCATCTATAGTTAAAAATCATGTTTGATTTTTTTTTGATAATTGAATTGTCCCAAACATGAATTCTCACCTTTTGTTGAGAGAGAAAATTAGAAGCATAACTTCAAGCAGACAATAATGAAAAGAAAGCATTCATCATTCCACGCTGACTAGAAAACAGAAAGAAAATCAGACAAATCAAGCATTGTAGTAACTGTTATACAGTCTTATGCTTCTTTACACCTATTATTAATTGAATGACAATTCCTATTTATGGTGGGATATCCAGGTCATTGGGATTCAAAGTGAAAGATGCTTTTGTACATACTGCTGAGTATTGTCTACTGGTTTAAGGAATAACTTATTGCTGGATGTGGAAAGCTAGTTGCTCTTTCTTACTGTCAGTCTGTCTTTTCTTCCTTTCTTTCTGTCTGTCTTTCAGCGTTATTAAAAACTGGTAAATGAATCATAACCTCCACCCAGGATTTTAGCTGCAATCCCAAAACCCACTGGCATCCTGATCGCAGCAGAAGTGCCACAACAGGGGACCTTTGCTCAAAGGTTTGAAATTGCTAACACTTGTTCGGGTGAACAAATATCCCTGTGGTGACATTTATGAGTAGAATCTATTCAACATGAAAAATATCCAACTAAGTTAATAGTATGGCTGACTGAATGTGAATAGTAGTTTCAAGCCTATGGATCTTTGATTTCATTAGGCTTAAATCTTGAAGGATTTGCCATTCTGTAACACATTGTTTGAAGTTATCATAATTTTAGGTATTACATGAAATGTTTCTTTTTATGTCCCCCTTCTTCTCCAGGCTAATCACAACAGCGTTTGAGAATTTGGAAAGTTTGAATATCCTTGTGCTGTTGAAACCAGCATGGCCCTATTGCTGGGAGCCAGCATGTTTCTGAATGTGATTCAGATGTTATTTAGGGTTTGGCAACTATTTATGGCTACTCCGAGCCGTGTGACGAGCCCTGAAGCTGTTCAAGCCCCAGTAGTGGTTGTACTTGCTCTAAGCACGCTATATGTTCTATTGGTAAGAATCTTACACATTCACATAACATTAAAATCGACTTTCAACATAATATACAGATAGCATAATCCTTCACTCAATTACTTGATCATCATATTCCAGAGAACCTTCTATACAGGGAAGAATAAAGCATTAAGTATGATTTGTGGTAAACCTACTATTAATCCATTTCTTTTCTTTCACAGTCTTGAAAAATAGCCTTGGCTCTGCAAACACTTTTGTTTCTTTTAACATTTTGTTTCTTTTGGATTTAGACTGTGTGTTGACTCTGCTGTTCACTCTGGGTAACAGCTGTTCTTGCTGAATTGGTTGTTTTGGTGTCATCCTTCTCTGCACAAGGATGTGTTTGCTCTCTGTTTTCCTCTGGAGGCAAAGTCTTACTTAAAGTACACCAAAAAAGTTTTTATTTTGTGGATATATCCTCCTATCCAGAATTTTAATGCGAGTGAGATTGCTCTGTCTCTACTAGTTTTACGTATGAAAAGAAAATAAAGAAGAAGACAAAATTGCCTCAGTAAGTTTCCCTTCTGTGCCTGTTCTCTGCAAAATACTATAGCATGTCAACAACAAAGATCAGCAGTAGCAAGGCTCTATGACCAGATATACATTTGTATCATTAAAATAAATTCATTAAAATAAATTTACACTCTGAGTGAGTGACTGGAATACTGAAATTGAGAAGCACTCAAAGATGAGTAGATATATTCTATACACAGATTATTACACAGTTTAACAAAGGTGCAGCAGTAGATTAAGATTTGGCTGACAATTAAATCAGTTTTACTCTCTTTCCCAGCAAAGAACTGATAACTTAAACTGTCAAAACTTGAAACCAAAAATTGAGGCGTGTGTTACTGATTTATGGAAAATATATTTAGGTGGTAATAAATAATGCCTTTGGAGGTAAAAGGTCATAAGAAGTGGATCAATTTGCAAACTTTGTTCAGAAATAAAAGGCCTATTCAGAAAGAAGTGTCACAAACCTAGAAGTAACTACTTATTAGTGATTTGACCATAAAAAAACCTGAAAAGACACAAAATATGTATTTTTAACCCTAATACAATCTCCATTTCAATATATAGCTAAAAAGGGGGAAAATTAATCAGTAGCAGAGAAAAATCCCCAAATATATAAAAAGGAATGCCTTATTAAAAGATTAATTATTAAATGAAAGGAAACGTAGCAAACCCAGAATTTCTTCTGGGAATTGCAGTAACACAGGATTCAAAATTACTTGAAGAGATTATCTTAGCCTATTCAATGACAAAAAATTATCTAACCTATCTCTGTGGGGTTTTTTCCAAGTAATGGACTTGCTTTTTCATATCAGCATTTCTTAGGAAATATTTCTCCTGCTGTCCAATGTATGTCTTTGCTGTAAATGAAAATTATTCCTTGTTGACCTTTCCCATCTTCCCAGAAAATGTTGATTATGAATCCATGCCTTTCCTTTGATAGAACGCAAATTCTCCTCAAAATCTTCTTTTTTTTTTTTTTTTTTTAAGACTGTAAACCCACTATTTTTCCAGTTTTTATTCACAACCATATGTTTTTAAGCCTACCCTCAACGATGGATTTGCTCAGTAGTGAAAGATTATGCTAATCTCCATAGCCTCTGAAATGATTTTAAATCTATTGCATAGCAACTAATATTTCTTTTTGTAGTTACTAATACTGTGATGTACATTGGAAAAGATTGTTTAATTTAATGGGATTTTGAAAGCTCAAAAATCTTCTTTAGGGCTGACATATTAATCTATTTTCTTTAATCTAGGAAGCATAGGGGTTAAGTTTAAAATACAGTAGCGATGAAGACTTTGAAAAGTAATTATGCAACATCAGAATCCCAATTCTGTGCATTTCCTGACTTTTGAAATGTTTTAAGCTTTTATACACTTGGAAAACAGAATTGTAACAGCCTTTTCTGCAGGAGGAGCCTAACAAAGCTAACTTGTTGTGGGGTTTCCTTTTACCCCAAAGTATACCAGGTATTTTGAAGTCATTGTTACAGTAGTGCACAGATGAAAATGCTATTTCTGCCTTCAGCGCTTACTTTTTATACAATGTGTAGAGCAGCCGTTACAAAAAGCAAGGAGCCCACACCTGGAGGGAGAATGACGTCCATCAAACCACAGGATACACAAATTGCTCAAGTTCTAGGCATTTTCATTAATTGAATATTGATGCTGTGGCAAATGTCAAGTTTTACAGTACGAATTCACATCACTGGGCATTTTTAATCTCTCCCTAAATACTTGAAAAACTATAGATTTGTTGGGAAATCTGCCGATTATTTTCCCCTTCATCTTGCTTCTTCTCTGATCTCTCTTTCCTAAAATGTTTTTGAAGTGTGTGATTCCCTCTTGCTTTTTTAATGAGTGCAGATTCACTTGTATATGGCAAATACAATAATTTTAGGCAGTTTTTTGTTGTACTGCTGACTTGTGAATTTATACTTGGGAATTTTCTCAGTTAGGACTTTCACTCTGAGCAGTCCTTTAAGCACCTTATGTGCTTCCTTCTGGAAAAGCAAGAAGAAAATTCCCCTCTTCTGCAGATGGGATGCAAAGGGCATTTAGAAGAACCAGCAGCTGCCAAGTGATGTGCAGCAGGTTAGCAGGCTGCATCTCTAATCCAGCTTCATTTGCCAGTGCATCACCTGTTCGCCTTATACACTGAATAGCAACTTGGATGCCATATCTCACAGCCCTTAGTGGTGGCTGTTGTATTCCTACAGTAGTTTATTATTAAGACACTGGACATGTAAAAATAAGGTTTCTTTTGTGTATTTTGTTTGCTATGGCTGTCACTGAGATGATTGACTTTGAACCACTCAGGTTGCTCCTCCTGATTTTTATTTTGCATAGGGAATTTTTTTTTTTTTGGTCAGAGGGAGGGGGTGCAGTGTAAGCTGGCTGCTGTTTACTTGGCAGTGACTCCTAGGGTCCTCTGTGCCTTCATTACAGCTGCAAATATCTCTGGTGTAGCCCTCTAAGGACTGTGTTCTTTCCCCAGAGTAATTGCAATTTTGATCAGCTGCTGCCCCTTTCCAGCACTAAGTGCTTTCCCTGCCTGCTGGTGTTTGCATTATGCACGTGTCCCCTGCATCCTGTGGCTGCTGTGTGCTCACAGCTGGCCTCGCCTGACCCCTGGCCTACCATGCCAGAGCTTTTGCCAAGCACCATCTGTATCACCTCAAAGGAAAGCTGTTGAATTGCGCACCTGCACCTATTTTGAATATCTGAAGCCATTTTGCTGCTTCAGCAAATATTATGGCATAACCGGAATACTGTTTTTTAAATGGAAATTCATCTGGAAATTGATCACTTTGGGCCTCTTTTGAGAAATGAGTCACAGTCACCGCTGTGCTGTACCACTGAACACGCTGTTGGCACCCATTTGGGTGATGTAGTTTGAGTTTCACATTTAACTGAGCTTTGGTTGATGTAAGGGTATCCACTGTCCTGGTCTCACCTACCCATTGCTATAATTCTGTGCAATCTCAGCCCTGCCTAGTGCTCTGGCAGTGCCTCTGCCGTGCCCTCTCCACTCTACAGGTCTCTGGAAGGATGTCACTCTTCACAGTTGCCTGTGGATTTGGGCTGAACTATATTTCTTGCCAAACGCCATCTCTGTACATTCAGTTGTTTCTGGAAAGTTTGCTTATCTAAATTCTTGTTTTCAGGTAGGAACTTGTTTTCTTTCAGTTCTATAGAGATCCATTGATTAATCACTTGTTAATTATCATTGATTAATCTATGATAATTAAGCAGGTAATAACATGTTTTTAAATATTAATCATTTGCATACATGAATATTTAGTCTTTTATTAATATCCAGAGTAAATTAATTATCTGTGGTCTTTCCTGTTAACTCATATAACTTGTACAATGTTTCTCTAAAACATATTCATAATTTGTAATAATTTATTGGGCTCTTTTTAATTCATTCTGCGTCAATTCCTTTTCGGACAATTGACACTTTTGAAGTGAAACTGCTTTCTTTGTTTGTTTTGGTTTCTTTTTTTTCCCTCTGTTTAACCTGGGCTGTTTAACCCCTTGTGTCTGGGCTGCCTGCCCACAGCTCAACCCTAGCACTCCATCTTTCTGAGGCACTTTCCCCTTTTCAGCTTTTAGGGAAGGCATGCTGAGCAGTAGATATTTGGGTGTTGCTCTTGACACAATACAGTGTTAACATTTAAGCTGTAAACTTTTTTCACAACAAATACACCTTCCTTCTATTTGCTGCCTTGGAGAGAATTTTTCCACAGAGAATTTCTCAAGATAAATTTGCTGTTTCTTTACTGGTATTTTCACACTTAAAATTAATAATAATTAATAGAGTGCTGTTCCTTTCTCTCCACACTCCCTGTGTTGCCTTTTCAGACCTCTTACCTGCAGTAGTGTATGGTCTTTTTTTTTTTTTAATCTTCTGACCTTCATATTATAATATTGGGCCTCAGTGGTTGAAAATCCCTTCTTATATTTAAAATGATAGACTGTATACTGTCATGCACTTTCTTGGAACTGCTGAAGCTCTTGGCACACAGCTAGGTCTAGTGAGGATACACTGACATTTCTGCTTTAGGGAAAAACATTTATTCTTCCAACACTTTGCTAAACTCTCTAGCTATCATGCTATACATAGAACAGTTTAATTTCTTCTTATAGCTTTTTTTTTGTTTCTTGCTACTCCTTAAAGCTTGTTCCTCCATTGATGGAACTTCTGCAGCGCCTTGTTTCTCACCTTGTAACTTTCTCTTTTGCCCTTTCTGCTAATATCAGAACCGGTTCCAAGACCCTGGCTTTCATCCTTTCCTCACTGGGACCACAGGAGAAGTCAGTGCACAGGATTTGCAACAAATCCCTCAATAATTTGTTTTTCTCTGCTAGTCTTGTGTGATTTATGTGCAGTGCTGTTCTCTTCCTGCTCCTGCTGTCGTCATCTGCCTCGATAGCTTGGTTATGACGATGGATGCTGTTGATCTCATAGTGCTTGCATAGCATGCAACCATTATCTTCTCCCTGGACGAAAGGGAACTGAGTTAGTCAAACATATGGGTTTTGGAGGAAGAGGTTTATGAGTCACAGGACTTTATTCTTCTGTCTTTAACTTCTTAGCCCCTTCTCTCCCCCCAGTGTAAACCATTCTACAAAATTTCTGTGCTGCTTTTCCCCTTGAGTTCCGTGATAGGGAATTATTTTTTGAATAGTTCAAACAGTTGCTTCCAAGATTCTTTTTGTTAAAAATCGAACTATAAATCTTAATCCATGTAAGTTACTGTTATCAAGAGATAACAGTGCCAAATAGCGTATCAGTTCTGCTGTGGCTGGCTTCTTGTGTGGCTTTTTGTTTTGACTGGTAAGTTCCTTTAGAGTGAATTTCCTCAGATGGATGACACATCATTTTAATTCTGAAACTATATAAATATAAAATATATTTTATCTAAATATGTATTATACATAGAATATATGGGGGGAGGAAAGTGCTCTTCCTGGGACTTCAAAATAGGAATATGTCATTTTATTAATAATACTGTAATTGCCATCATATATGTAGTTTTTATCTTGTGCCCATTTAAGTCTGTTTTTGTAAGATCCTATAGCAAAATAATGTAAGTGACAATATCCATTAAAGAATATATTATCAGCAGTTCTTTTACTACTCCTGGACTTTCTCAGGTCTAGTGCTAAAGAAAATTTGTCTCAGTTGTCAGTGTTAAACCAGATACCTGAAAAGTCAATGAATCAAAACCCATTAGTGAAGTCAAGAACTTTCACCAGCAAAGCACAGCTGTTTAAGGTGCCTACATTTTGCTAGCTTATTTTTAAATCTCCTGAATTAAGTTCCATGGTGTTATATATTTGTCTTATTTTCCTCTCAACATTTTCATTCTGCAGTGGAAGCAAGAACCTATTTTTCCCAAGGAACAACAGGCACTCCTCCATCCCACTTGCCTGTGTACATTTTCTGGCACCAGAAATCTGAGGCTTAGGACTTACTTTGGTAATAATAAAACACTGTAACAGAACTAGAGAGTAAACATCATTTTCAGTCCAACGCCATTGCCTTTCCCTGAAATCATCTTTGCCAATGTAGCTAATGACTTGGCAAAATAAAGGAATTCCATGAGCCTGCACTTCATTATTATGTATCGAACAGAGGCAAAAAGTTCGTGGTGACTTAGTTTGCTGTGGTTTATTTCTAAGTAGGTAGGGTTTAGTTGTTTTTTTTCTTAAAAACTGTGTAGCTGAACCTGAGAAACAACAGATTGTTCCTGGCCCTGATGAATACCCACAGGAATGAAGAAGGCAAAAAGGATCTGTTGCCACCTGTGTGCGTGACACCACTTCAGGCTGTTCTTTGTTCTTGTTTCCCTTTGATGTTATGGTTGGTTTGACATATAGGGAAGAGCTGACTGAAACACCGGAGTGTGATGGTATAAGCACAGCATCCAAAAAGAACTGGGAACTCCTATGGAAATGAGGAAGGCTCAGAGTGTTTTCCCACAAGCAAATACCGTTCCATATCCCCTCCAGTGCAGGCCAATGTCACAATCTGCCCTTCTACTTTTAATTCTGAAGAAATGATTTTCTGTCCCTCCTGAGATTGATGCCTTGCATATGTGTATTCTGTGCACTGCTGGACGCAGATTTAGACTCTGTGGGTGATCTTATGACACCACAGGCCATTGTACATTCTGTAAAACACAATGAAACTGATAAAAGGGAAAAAGGGCATCCAGGTGAATTGCCAGAAGCAGCCCTCAGGTTTCCTGAACCTCCTGAAAATAAGATACGGAAAAGAATGTACTTTCATCCCCCAATGCTAGTGTATCATAATGTTCCTATGCCTGAAACTCCTAAAGTTCCATATTTTCAGTATTAATCTCTTTTGTCTCAAGATAACTCTTAATTGGGTGAGTATTAAATAAGAAACACCATTCTTGCCTAAAGTACACAATTACATTCCTCCTTACCTAGCTGTTTGAACACAAATTGTTTTCATGTAGTATTAGAGACTCTGCAGCAGGTGACCATCTATAGGCTTAGATAAACTTGAAAATGTATATAAATGTTTATTCCGACCATGTTTCTAAATAGATTTTTCAAGGCAAGAAAACTAGATAGAATTGTATCCTAGACAGAATTCACAATGGAGGAAAGTTTGTTTCAAACTCAGCTCCTTAATTAAATTGTCCAAACAAACAAACTGCAACTCAAAAAATGAGACATTACAATAACTACAGCAGGGAGAAAGTGCTCTGTTGCCTAGAGAATATTTCAAATGTTGATTCCTCAGGAGGATAGCTCTGTGATACATTTAATATACTGTCAAATATAAAATTTGGTTAAAATTTTGCTTATCTCATTGAAAGATTATTCATCTGTTTTCCCTTTGCTCAGAAGTAATACTTTAGTGGGATGACTTCGATTCCATTTTTGCAAGTTGTTATGTAGGTGGGAAATACTTGCTCAGGTAAGCAATGCTTTTTGATTTAAATGGAAATAGCTTGCTTGGGTAAATGACTGCATGGTTAGACCAATTGTTTCTCCATTTCCTTAGTCTTTTATTCTGTCTGCAAATCATCACACGTGCATCTGTTCACTCTGAGATGATTATAGAAAGAAAAAAGTTTCATTCTTCAAACTTGCTGACACAGATTTTATCTGATAGGCCATTCCCTGGTTCAGTGGGATTTCCAAATTTATGAAAATTCAGTATCTAGTGCTGAGGATTGAAGTCTTTACTAAAAGGAAAAGAAAAACTTGTCACTCTCTAATAAGGGCTTAATCAATGTGTGAAGGACTTCTTTTTATTTAATCTGTACACCTTGAATTTAAAATATTTTCAGTTTTCCCTCCTGTCCTCTTAGTCTTTCTGGATTTTCTTAGGTGATCAGATCTTGCTAGGGCTGCATAAGTAGTGATGATAGCAGAAAATGCTTCAAAGGTAACCCTTAAGCCCTTAAGAATATGTTTATGTGAGCAGCAATAAGGTGGCCTGGTTAAATAGGTAAAATACTGGGGAAAAGAAAAGATCTTCTGAAAAATAGTGCCAGAGGGAGGCCTCTGAGCTTGGTAGTTGGAGCTGGAAGTAGCTCTCTGACTCAGAAACTTCCTTGAAAAGTACATCTAGAAACTGTGTGAATGACAACTGTGTGAATCTAGATGCCAGAGGCACTCTGAGATACCACCAAGAGGTGCATAAACAAGGAACTGCAACAACAATTTATCATCTGAGCAAGTGGTAAATAGTCTGGAAAAGTCAAATTGCTTTGAAATAACAGAAATCATCATTACGTGTTGGCTATTACAGGTGAAAAGTCAAAATTAGCAGCATCTATTGATTGCTCAAAGTGGCACATCCTACACCTTCTTGTGTTATAAAAAGGATTTAGTTTTTATCCCAAATGGAGCCTCTTTCTTGGAGAACATCCCATGCTGCACATAACTTTTCCTAAACAGGGTGAATGCTCCTCAGGGGCTTTCTGTGAGAGTTTGGACTCTATCCAAGGATGCCCAGGTGACTCCAGGCTCTGTGACATGGATCACCTCAAAAGGGAGGTGGTTATCTCTGTACACCCCCAGGCTGGGTAACATTTTAAGTCCTGAGAGTTGTGTATGATTTCTTGCCTGTCAGATTCAAATCCATGATATTTTGTCTTTTTAAAACTAAATATATTTTAATGAATAAGAATACTTTTGTGTGTGAAAAATTCTTAAAAATATAATGAATTTATTTTCTCCATTAACAAGATGTTTCCTTCTGTTGCTTTTTTAAGTATATAAAAGAAAGTACAGTGAGTTTATTAATAGCATTATGTGACTTAAACATAGAAAGGACATTTATAGATATAATTTGGTAGTACTGGGAATGAAAACTAGTGGTGAAATATTTAAACAGCACTACTTTTCAGAACTAGTGCTCTTTGTGGGAGATTGCATTTTCTTTTCCATTACACTTGCACTCTGTCCTTTTCACCATAATATTTTCACATCTCATGATTTCTTTAACCTATGAGAGGAAACCAGCAGTAACTGTAAACCCTTTATCTACCCTTTATTGTATTTGTTCTAATCCCCATTTTTATGTGAAGAAAAAACGAAATTGCCTGTAAGTCTCCATCAATATCCATGTTAATATTAATGCTTATTTTTCAGCCTAGAATTGAAAGACTCTCTGTGACTGCAACCTGCTTACTCTACTTAATTTTGATGTGCTTGACTTCCTGCTTTTTCATTTTTTTCTGGCTTCTGTGGACACATCTTCAGTTACGACCTTCCTGTAATCATTTTCAGCTTTTTATTTTAGGCAAATAGATGGGGACCTACAAGTAATGTCAGCTATGACTCTTCGATTTGATGTGGAGAGGGTACTTTGCTAGAAACTTATGAACAATGTTTTCAAATACAAATAAAATTCAGAACAATGATTCCTCTTTCCATGGATGTAATGAGGTAAGTGAAAACCTCCTGCAAAGCACATTTTCTAGAAAAGTAATGCAAGACTTCTGCAGGGTCAAACAAATAACTCAGTTTCTAGTCCTCAATTCTCTTTTGTGTCCTAGAAAATGTTCTTTTCGTAAAAGACCTTGTGGGAGAAAAAAAAAAGACTAGAAATCAAACCAGAAGAGCTCTCAAGATGTATGTTTCTAGAATACAGCTCCTTCAAAAAATATTCCTGCTTGGTTGAAGAAAAATAGTTAATATTCTAAGGTCTCTTATCCAGCTGTCATTTAGTGCCTTGAGAGTGTTATTATGCTTCCACATGTTCTTTATCCCTGTATCTTCTCTGACTTGGCTTTACAACATTCAAATGCAAAGCATTTACAAACATGATCTTGTGTCAGCTGAAATGTTTGAAGAGGTGATCATATCACAATGAGATTGTCTAGCAAATAAGAAGGACAGTGATTAAGGAAAAAAAAACATTTTCCAGTGACAATCATTCTTTTATTTTGTAACACTTTATATCTACTAACATTAACGAGCTAGGTGAAAGGCAAAATTTTAAATGCTTCGTCATAGCTAAGAAATCAGATTTCAAACTAAAGGACGGGAAAATTGGAAATTTTATCTGATTACTGTTAAAAAAAATAATTCAAAGGTACAGTCAAGCTGCTGCAGATGGACTTGGTTTATTGTCATTGAAGGGCTGTGGTAATAATCACACAAAAGGACAGTTAATTTTTTTCCATATATTTGAATCACTTTTTTTCTGAAATTAAGTACTGTATTTTGTGAAGGTAGGTATTTCTCTCTACAAGACCTGAGCTGAATGTTCTACTGAAAGGCACTAGACTAACAGCTGTGGAAAGCATAATTCTCTATTTAATTAGTACACTGAACTCAAGTAATGACATTTTGGGGTTTTTTTGTACAATGTTCTACTGGTGAGTCTCAGGTCTGCTCTGGAGTAATTACCTATGTCTCAAGAATTAAGAGGGGTTTTGTATAAGTTTTAATCAACCTGTACTTTGCTTTTGAAAGCAAAGTGCTGTGTAACTAAAGATAAACTGCCCGACAGTCTTTGGCTTCATCAATGAAAACGCAAGTTGGTCACAGGTTTTGTCTTTTATATACGTTTTTAGAGCAAAAAAGATTTAACATGGGCCACAAAAGAGGCATTAGAAGACTGTCCTGGTTAATGTTCTTGTGGTTTAATTTTGAGTTATTTTATCTGAAATGCCATTATAGTGAGAATCAACAGGATCTAATACTAAAAAATATCTTCCCACAAAGAAGGATGGGTTGACCAGCAAGGACTATTCTGTATGGTTCAGATGCTTTGGATGCATGTGATATATTCAGTAGTTATCAATGCACATTTATGTCTTACATGCATAAGCTTTGATTGGTTTTTTTCACCATTTAAATAAACAATTTCTCTCTCATAATATGCATAGTAGTCTTTCCACTTCCATGAATATGGATTTTATCTTTATTTTACAAATAAATCATAACTTCTAAATTAAGAAAGGAGCAGTATAACATTGCTTGTTTATATGCAGGCAGAAATACTTTATCTGTGATTTTTTTTTTTATTATAATGTTGTTTGCAAAGCTCTGGAGATTCTAATGCTAATTTCATTGTTGTTATACTCCTGGATAATCTGTTCTGTGACTTTGTGCATTGCTGGCATACAACATTCAGAGGTTTTTTTCTTGGTGAAGGCTGTTGTTTAGTCTTGCTCTCACTAAAGCTTGTTATCACTTATCCTGCTCATCCAGCTGCAAGGTTCGATCCCTGTCCACTGAATTCCCTTAATGCCCCATGTCTCTACTTGCCTGAAACTGTTATAACACAACTTTCTATTCTTATTTAGTAGCATCACCTGTTTTTAGCTTCGAAAGACAGGAGCTGATCATGTGTGTATGAACATTTGTAGCTTATTTTGTGTTATGGTGTGGTGTTTAGTATTTAGGAAAGTGAAAAGTAACAGAAGTGCAAGGGTAAAGCAAAATGGGAAAATTGTGGAAAATTATATAACAGACAAAAATATTATATTTCTGGCCAAGGTTTATAATAAATTTATTTTTCTAGGAAGCTAAATAAAATGGATTTGTCTTGATCATCTGCACAAAGGGATATAGGAGAATAAGAAACTTCTTTACCTGACTGTGCAGGGACTACCTTATCACCAGCCCTGCCATGCAGGAAGTACATGTCATGGAATCATTCTTTCTTCCATCTATAAGGGAATGGACAAGCCAACTCTCTATCCCTCGAATCAATCAATCAGAAGAGCTGAGCTGACAAGGAAGAGGTCAAGAATCACTGGGATACGTAATGGTGTGAAGAGGTCTTCTGGAAGAGGTCTTCTTATACTGGGATAAAACTATATCTTGTGGGTACTCTTTTCAGAGTCTTTCAAGTCCTCTGGGCTCTGGGTTGCTGTCAGCTGGTTCGAGAAACAATATTCCATTCCACACCTTCTCAGAACAAGGCATTAATTCATAGTACCAGTGATTCAAGGGGGCAAACTAGACATTGCATCCATGAAATAATTCCTAAGAAAGAAACGTACCTGAGCAAAGAGGCACTCATGTCACCACTACACCTGTTTGATGAACAATGGTCCAGAAAAACCACTTCTGAAATGAAGCACTGCATGGCAGAAATAGGAAAGGTTCAATCAGGTGCTCGACTTCCTATGCTGATTTTTTGGTAAACAGGAGACTGATCTGAGCTTGCAGACATGCACATGGCTGCATCTGTGCACACAAATCTGGTATTTATATAAGAGATCATTCCATATGTGCATATCTTCTTTAGGAGGCAGAAGTCAGTCCGCAAGAATATATTCCTTAAACCATTTTCTAATATACAGCTTCTTGGAAAAACTGCCAATTTCTAATATTTTTTCAAGCAAAGATTTGCTTAATATCCTCTGCTGAAATGGACTTCAAAAATTTTATTGGTGAGATTGTCACAGTGACTAGATTCTGATTTAACTCCAAAACCAGACTGCAAAGTACTAGTTTGAGAAGATGAACTTTGTAATCTGACAATGCAGAAAAGAAAAAATAATTTATACTGACATTTCTAAAATAGAATATTGTAATTTTTTCACTGTGTTTATCACAAATATATATTTAATGGCATGCCTGAATGCATGACAATTTTCAGATATCTTTGCTGTCAGAATGTTTTGTAATGGCCAGAATATTTCCTGCCATATTTCACCTTTAATTTGAATGGCAGTCGCTGCTGACTGTGTTCCCTTTTCTATCCAGAAAATTATGTCTGCAAAGTACTGAGCATTTTACACTTGATTAAAAAGGCGGGGGCTTTTGGTACTATCATCATAATTAGCCAGCTGACCAGAAATGGCTACCAGTAAGTGTTGAAGAGTTGTCCCAGTTTAGTCCTTATGTTGAATTTAATGTAAGCTATAAAATAATTTTTAAGTAGGAACTCTTACTGGTGTATCTTCAGATCTCTTTAAGAGATTAGGCTATGGCTTTTGAGCTCACCATTGGCCTGTGTAGATACTTCTGGGCCCCTTTTGGGCCTCAGTCATGCATCCGATCTGGAAAAGCCAGTGTTGGAAACCAGAGGAAGATGATATTTCTGTTTGAATCTCCTATCTTAGGATAAAGCTTTTCTGTCTGTTACCAGTTCATACTATTTTTATGTAATGCTCTATTTATGAGAAATACATTATAATATTTTTGAAAAATAGATATACAAATTACAATTACTACACTTTCTACCTGTTCAAATTTCTCTTCCCATTGTATCCAAGCTGATCTAGCTAAATAAAAAATCAATAAGGTCCAATACTCTGAACTCCTTTGTTGCCTATATATGCTAACAGCAGAAATGACTGTATTTTGTATCGTAATGGCTCAGTTGGGTAAGGATGTGTACGAGAATGGCCAGGTAAATGTGACTTGTTATTTAACTCTTGAACTAAAATGCCGTCTACAGCTATAGGGGTTGCACCAGGTAAAAGAGCAAAGCAAAGCACCGGGCAGGACATGATCCATGGGATATGTTTTACATGGCAACAGGGATTTACATCCAGGAGGCTTTTTGAGAAAGCAAATTGCTGGTGGAATGTACTGTCTTGTGCTATTGCCAGCCCTCCTCTTTCCCCCATAGTAATAAATGCTTGGGGTTTTTTTTCAGGCAGTGCTGTGCTGGCTGTGCTCCTGTTAATACTGCTTAGGGTGCTGGAGGCCTTTTTGGCTGCCAGGGCACACTGCTGGCTCATGTTGAGCTTGCTGCCTACCAATACCCTAAAGTCCTTTTTTCTATCCTTTTTTAGCTTTTTAGGTGCCATGATTTGGAGTAAATTCTGTCCAAAACAGTTAAAAGAGCATAAAGCTGCGCTGTGAGAAGGAATCAGTAAAAAAAGGAACATTGAGATCAGTATTCCCAAACATCCTATGAGATTCCTTCCTGATACTGATTATTTTTTGGAGTCATTTCACTATCTGACTCAGAAGACAAAAGATAGCTTTTTATTACTCTGAAGAATGATGATTTTCCTACCTGTTGGACTGAATGAATTGTTGGGCCACGTCCACATCATTTCTGTGAGTTTTCCATTTATTAGGAAATCCTGTTTGTGCTGTCTCCTGGAGAAAGACAGGCGAAGGTCATTTAAGAGCAAAAAGCCTAAAAGAACATGTACTGGAGAAAGAAGGGGAGTTAAATGCACAAGGGAAAGTACTCATCACCCTTATGCATATGGCTGCTGATAATTCCAAAATTTAGAGTGTCTAATAAAGGAACAGTGCTCTGAGAAAAAGTTCTTAGAAAGCCCAAACCAAACAACTCCCTTCACACACAAATAAGCAAAACAATAATCATTGCCCCAAATAACTATTAAATAAAACAATAAGGAATTCATAAAGCACCAACTAACTGGGTGGAAAACACAAAACTCTTGTGATGAGTGTGTTGAATTTTCAGCATTTTTGAAGGACAGTAATATCTTGTAATTTCCCATTTTTTCCCCCTATGACTCTCATGTTGATGGGTAATAAATGCACAAGTCTGGTTTAGAAATCAGTTGCTTCCTTTCCTCAAATCTCTCAGAAGCATGACAGCACATATCTATTTCACATCACAGTACTGAAAAAAAATGACATTCAACATCCTTCCCACAAGAGACAAATTGGAAATAGAATTGGAGCTTACTCTGAACTGCTTGGAGGAGCAAAACTGGCGGTGAAGTGAGTATGAATTTGCACTACTTTGACCTTGAGGCATCACTCCTGAGAGGCGTAAACAGTCAAATCTAGATGGCCAGAAAAAAATTCAGTATAAAAGCCGGTGAGGTATTGAAGGAAATTTAACATATTTTTTTATTAGATGTTTTAACCACTTTCTTTAAGAACACATGAACAAACACTCTAGAAATATCATCATAGGCTTTCAAAGGAATAATGCCCACTTAAAATAATTATTTAATATTTAATTTCTAGTTTCTTTTTCTATTTCTCTATTACTAGTATTATGATAAAAATTATATGTTACCCTCATTAAGGATTTAATGGTTCTCTTAAAAACACTTAATGGGTTCCATATAAAGAACCAAAATCTGTAATAAGTGGATTTTCCCCATTCAGACAGGTAATTCAACATGAAGGAAGCAAGGTTGCATATCCCTTCTTGTGTTTCACAGTTTTGGAACATTAAGATGCACAGAGCAACACAAGATATTTCTCATGCAAAATTACTTATCTTAAGCTGACCACTATCCTCAGTGAATAAAAGTCCATAATTCTGCTCTGTGGCTGCTCATTTGTTTACTCTCCCTTAAAACAAAAACCAGCAGCTAATGAACTATGTACTGGATAGAAAGACTGGAGACTGAAATCCCATTTGGTCTGAAAGTACGTACTTGTCATAGAAGGATACACATGGAGGACCAAAAGGAAAGATGTGTATCTGTTCATCCATCCATTTTTATGCTACTCTTCTTTCTGTACTTTTTTTGATATGCTCTAAGAGTTCAATCTTGGGCTTTAAGTTCAGTACTTCTGTCTGAAGGACATAATGAGATTTTTTAAAAAATATGCTGTAAATGGGATGGCAGTTTCTCAGTTGTAGCCCATGGAAACTATTATTGCAGATTGATTGTTAACTTTTTCGTAGCAAACAGTTTTATATCATAGTGTGATCTTCTCCCCCCTTCACCGACTTGAAGTTAAAAATAAACTGAAGTTTGCACAGTTGTTATTATATTTTCTCTTAACACATGACTGACATTTGGACAAAATCCACTTTTCCCTCTCTCTTTTGTTTTTTTTCCAAAATTTTATTTTTGCTACTGAATGTTTCCGAAGAGTATACATTAATAGTTTGTTTCTTCTTCATCTACAAAATTCCTCATCTTCAATCCTTTTTTTATTGGTTCTTTTGAAGATAAGAAAGCAATGTTGCATACCTGCCCACTGATCTTTATTTTGTTATACTCAATTATTTGAAAATAAAAGTCAGCCTACTTGTGCTGACAGGTTTTGCTGGTCATTTGTTTAACGGAGCCTTGGGCTATTCAACCATTTACTATTCCAGCAGAAGGCAGCTTGTGGCATTTTCATCTGCCAGGCAATAATCAGTGTTACCTTATTTTGTGCTCCTTGTTATCCAGGCCAAATGTGTTGAATTTTTTAATATGGAAAACCTCAAATGTTATTTGGCCTTTCAAACTAAGAAAAGTAAATACAAGTAAAACAGTAGTCCAACTTTCACACTGAATATTTTTTTGAATTATTTTGCAATGGCTTTCACATTTTGGTGAAATAGGTATGAACAAGAGCAATAAAATCTCTAGACCCACGATGCCTAGAGAGGATTCTGCCAGCTAGAAGCACAAACACTGCAATGATTAGGCCTCAGGCCCAAACCAGTAATGAAGGCACCTGATTTTCAGAGCTTGGCAAGAGTGCATTAAATACAGCAAAGACAGAAATACGTATTCAATCTTTGGTACCCATAAACAAGTTTTCATTCCTTCCTTTATGTTATATTGATCTTTGGCTGAGGAGACAGTTTGTTTTGAAGCAAGTGTCTCCGAGACACTTTGATTTTCTGTGAGCTTTCAGAGGAAATGTCTGGAAACAAAAAGGATAACTTCAGTTACAGTGATCTACTGAACGCTGCAGCGGGGCTGCCGACGGTTTTGGAGCCGCCCATTTGTCTCTTTGGGTACCTTTTCACTCTGCCATCACCTGTTGTGTAGTCATATGCCATTTTCAGGCGTTTGAGACCAAATGCTCCTGGTTTTAGGAGAATGTGAGCAGCTGAGCACGATGCAGAAGATTGCACCACTCCTTGTGCAACCATGGCACATCCAACGTGTATTGTTATGGTTGTTTACATGCATCAGGTCTGTGGAACAGCACAGAACATGCCGTGTCTGCAGCCACCCTGGAAGTGCCAGCTCTTACTTAGGAATAAATTAGCCACCTGGAAATTCCTTTCTGGTTAGTTAATCTTTATGCCATTAATGGGTAAACTATATTTTATCATTATTTTCATAGGTTACACTGTCCACAATTTCAGTACTAAGAAGAGCTACATTCAGTAAAACCTTGATCCAACAACCAGCGTTTTTAAGAAGCAGTGAATTTGGCTCTGAAATACCCTTCTGTTAATGCATTTCTACAATTGTGCCTGCTGCTGCAGGCATTAGCTGGTGTTAAGAACAGTATGTATACTTGAAATTGGACTCTTAGTACTGGAAATGAAACAAAGAAACTTATAAACAAAACAGGAAAGACCATCTTGTACCCATGTTGGGATCTGGTTGGGTATGTAAGATATATTTATATAACTGAGTAGATAATGTTTTGTATCCTGCAGTGAGACCATAGAACAAATTATTTCACTGGTGATCCTGCAAGGCTGCATTTGTTTTAAATCCTGTAGATACATGACATCAGCATAGTAACAAACTCTCACATGGCTTAATCCTGAGAAACAAAAGCTGTTGTAATGTTCTTATCCTGTATGATAACATCATTTTTTTAGTAACAACACATTTTGGAGTTTCTCCTCAGCCTCTTGTTTGCCTCCACTTGGACACTGTTTTTGTCCCATATTTAGTACAATTCTGGTCAATAAGGCACAGAACAGTGGAAGTTGCTCTAGTGAGGAGACTGACATATTGCAGTTGTACAAAAGGTAGTGAACTGTGACAAGAGTCAAGACAGCCTAATTGCCACTATCATTGATTTACCAACAGTGTTTCTGGTGCTATTATGTGCCCAAATTAATGTCTGAAAGTAGCTTTCCTTGATAGAGCTCTATGAAATTAGTTTGAAGCATGTGTTCCTGTATTTGAATTAATGCAGTTAAAGGAAGGAACTTCCATTTTCCTAATTCCCCTACAGACCCAAACTCTTCGGAAGGTGCCAGCCCCAGGGCTTCCAAATCCTGACTTCATTTGGAGCTACTTGCACAGCTCCTTCAAATTCCCCTGGAAATCTTTGTCCAATGAATTCCTTCCATGTAGCTGCCTTTTCATTGTTCCCTTAAGGATCCAAATTTAAAATATCAAAATATGTTTTTTTTTTCCGCAAGAAACAAAATTATACCCTTTAAAATTCGATGACATTTTTATTTCATTTTGATGTATCAAGATGGAAACAATTTTGAACTGTCAATTCAACACAGGAAGAAAGAGGTCTAAAATTGCTTTCTCCCACGGAAAGTTTGAGTTCTGATAAAATTAGGCTTTTCTGTGAGAATTCAGCTTTGAAAAAATGACAACAGTTTCCCTGATTTCATAAGCATTGCAATTAATTAACAAAAATTAATAATCTCATCCTTGTCTGGACTATCTCTCTTATGAGGAGAGGCTGAGGGAGGTGGGTTTGTTTAGTCTGGAGAAGAGAAGCCTGAGAGGGGATCTCATCAATGCCCATAAACGTCTCCAAGGCAGGTGCCAAGAGGATGGTGCCAGACTCTTTCCAGTGGTGCCCAGTGACAGAAGGAGGAGCAATGACCAGAAGATAAAACACAAGAAGTTCCACCTCAACATGAGGGAGAACGTTTTTACGTTGAGGGTGGCAGAGCACTGGAACGGCTGCCCAGGGAAGTCATGGAGTCTCCCTCTCTGGAAACATTCCAAACTCATCTGGACATGTTCCTTCTTCACCTGCTTGAGGTGACTCTGCCTTGGCAGAGGGGTTGGACTGGATGATCTCCAGAGGTCCCTTCCAACCAAAACTATTCTGTGATTCTGTGATTATGTTCTCTTTAAAATTCTTATTTCTTTTTTTTTCTGAATTCTAAGCACATGCCATGCAGAGAAAAAATAAAACTACGCATCATGAAAATGCTTATGTTTGTGTGGAGGCAAAATAGAAGTCATCAACCAGGCAAAAAAAGTTGTATTTTTCATCCTATGAACAGAAACCATGTTCTTATCTAGTATCTGTAAATCTCAGTAGTGGTCAGGGTTGTTGGAGCCAAACACTGCTTTTGTATAACTTAATGCTGCCTGTTCTGATACTAAAAAGTTGAAACTAATTATGGGAGTAATATCTCTTGTATGTAATCTGGTCTTTCATTATCATCAAAGTAAACATCCAGTTATTGTTAATTCTGAGAGTTATCTATCTATCTATCTATCTATCTATCTATAAAAATAATGGTTTTTTTAACCAGGTTTGTTTTCTTCAACACAGATCCAGATGGCTTAGAGTTTTTCAACTCCATCAGACTTTCAGGATGACCAGAAACAGTGCAGTAAAACCTGGTTTTCATCTGTAAATATTTGCAAAGCATCGCACTCCCTTTGTCGTGAATGGCTGGATTAGCACCCGTAACGAAATATTGTGGCTTGCTTTACCTTCATGTTTGTTTCTAATCGTGTGTTCTGCCTGCAGATTCTTATCTGTGTCCTTAGACTCACTTGTGATGATAAAACTTTGATCTTAGATATCCTTTCTGCCAGAAACATCCTCTGTGGAACTTTCAAAGTGTGCTTCTTCTTGAAGAATTATGTTTTGAGATATAATTGAAGATCTGCAGGAATCAGCTTCTTCCTGTAGGGAGGGATACTTTTTCATTGTTTCCTAGATCTTTCTCACATTCTCTTACAGCATCTTCTGTCAGTTTTATTTTAAGGAGGATTTCTCTGTGTGATCCTCTGTGACTTGTATATGGGGCATAAGATATCGGTTTTCTTAGTTACTGTGGTCAGTTTACTTTACATCACGAAGAATCTGTCTTCACATTTGATTTTCTAATTAAAATTAATATAGAAAATTCAGACCTCCCGTGAGTAAATATTGTATATTAATTTCACCAGATGCATTATACCTGATGATAGACCAGAGTTGTTTTGATTTGACAGAAGGTTAACACAAAGAAAATTCGGAACTGTTTGTATTGCTGCTGTTGGTAAAACTACTCAGTGCCAAATAAAGAAATGCCCTCATCTGTTTAGTGTGAAATTAAGGGTTAAAGAAGCCTGAATTATTATCATATGTAGGATTTTTATTACAGAACATAAGCATCCCAAATCTAACATCTAGCTTCTTTGTTGGATACTTTTCATAAAAGCAACTGAAAATATTTCTTAGGGTAAATAAATTGCTTTCTGATCAGTAAAATTAGGCACTGTATTCTTCTTCTCTATTGGCCAAAATCCACCTTAAGTAGTAATCCTTTCTTTGTAAGAGGAGAAATCAAATCCTCCCCAACTGTTTTCCATTGAGTAAGAGTTGTGGGCAGCCTCCTGCATCCCATAGGTTGCACAGGATCTCAAATTCTAACTTCTGAGAGCCTTTGGAGGAAATGATTTATCTGTTTTACTCTGTATCTGCTTCGGATTGTTCTCTCCTCTCTCATTCCTTTTCCCTCACAAATTGTCTCCCGACGATTTGCGCGTATTTTCTATCATCTAATTAAGAAAATTTCCTCAAACATTTTCTCTCTTTCTTCTGGGAAATGTCATTACCACCTGTGGAAAGTGGGTTCTAGATTCTCAAATGGCAATATTACTGCTGCTAAAAGGCTTTCTCACGTAGCATGTTCTGGAAATACTTTAGAAGCAATTTAGAACAACAAAGGTTTTTACGTCCTTCTGGTCTCATTAATTTTTAACAAAAGTAGAAGAAAACATAACTGCTATTTAATGTCAGGCAGGCAAACAGCCCTGACACTCTGCAGCCTGGGAAGGACCAACATTGCTTTCCAAAAGACCTGGATTTTGCCTAGTCACTCCAGTGCTCAGAAATCAGAGCAGGGATTCTTGGCACAGGTATTTAATATTAAGGTTAAGTTTATGGCCAGGTCCTTTATTCACCTGTGACAAGGAGGAGAAAGATGACACATCAAAAAGATGCATAGATGTGATGCATACAAAGCAGATGCCAGGAAAACTGTACAGAAAAACCTCTTCTGTGCTTGCTGTGAAGATGGAAAATAAAAGCCAAGTAACCATCATTCCCAAAAAATTAAGGTATAATTATTTTTTGGTGTGTATTAAAATATAGCTCTTTTTGAATCACTGCATCAGCTCCTAAGATTATGTGGAAGTTAAGATTTTCTAGCATCAAAAGAAAGTACATGTGTTTAGATAAAAGTAAAATTAATAAAGCCACAAATCAGAATAAAGAAAAAGTTTTTATCGGTCTTTCGCCTCACCCATTTCTGCTCATATAGGACTTAGAAATTCAATAATATTTTTTAAAAAATAAATTGATGTAGCATAGTTGTTTTCTAAGTAGCTGCCAAATACAAAAATCTTGTCTTTTTTTCCTAGCTAAGAATAATTACAGCTGCATCAAATCAAATGTCTCAGGGAATTTAAGTTTTCCTTACTTCTGCTATGCATAGAAGAAATTTGATTCTTTTGCTGACTTTCTTATAATTATTCTGATAATGTAACAGCTCACTGAGTTACCTTCATGAATTTCAAGACTCTTCATTTTTCAGAGACAGGTAAAGAAAGCTTGTGGAAGATACCTACTAAGTGCTGAATGCTTTTTGGAAAACTAAAGAAATGAACAGGGAGATTGCATTAGAGCTAGACAAGAACATACAGCTGTGGGGGTGTCAGTCCTAATTTAGGAAAAAGAAAAAAAAAAGATATTTTTAATGAGATTAAGCATTGCACTAGGGCACTTTCAAAATCAGAATGTTCCTAATAAACTGGGTTTTTCTGACCACCAGTGATCTCTGGGAAGAGACTTCAATCCTCCGTTCCTTTTCTACTGATGATGGGTAAAGAACACCCTTTTGTAGCTGATTTCATCTGTCAGTTCAATCTTCTTCTACTCCTTTGAAGTCAGAATTATCTAATTCCTCAGTTAAATCAAATGTCAGTTTCTGTTTTTACATTAAAAGAATTGTATAAGACACGCTGAACATTCAGTGCTTCGGTGGAGTGTTTATCTTTTTGTCTCATCGATTTTGTAGACAGTTTTCTCTTCCCTTCAATGTCCCTTTTCTCTTTGAGATGCCTACTGTGCTGCAGTGTTGGGGTTTTTTTCACAATGCCAAATAGTATCTCAGCAAGCTTTAAGATGTGCACTTTATTATAAGAGGGAAATGTCTCTCTGTCATGTACGTGATTTTGGATTGTTTTGTTTTCAGGAGGATAATGCTGCTTGGGGAATGGAGGTCAGATCAAATATATCACATCAAAACCTGCAGGTTCCAGAGACAATGCCTCGGCTTTGTCTGGCTTTCAGGGTAAAACAGCCTGTTAATTGAATGCAAAACTGAAATGCCAAATAAAAAATGCTTCTTCAAGGAGCTACAGATTATGGAGCTGGATTTCGGCACTGAAGAGGCAGTATCAACAGAAATATCACTACACAAACCCCCAAACTGCACTTTACTCTGCTTTTTATTACACAATGAATACTCCCTCATCCTCTGGAACTGTCGTTTCTTCGGTGCTTATCTGCGGTATTCTGTGATTCAGAAATCACTGGATGAATCATTAACTTCACAAAGGCCTTTTTCATGTCACCCTAAGTACAGGAGCACTTAATCCATAAACAAAGCTATAATCCTTGGTTTCACGGTTTCCTGAACTAACAACTGAACCTACCCCTCTGCGTCAGGGCGCTAATGAGAAAATTGAACTGAAGCTTCAGTGTTACTGAATCAGGTTGAAAATATGATTTCAGCCACTTAGAGAAAACTGTATTTCTCCCTCTTTTTGGATAAAAAGTGGTACAGTAACCCAAGAATAACTTTACTCAGACTTGTGTTTCACAGTAGGGGGGGCTCAGGGGTGTGTTTGGGATCTTGATGAGTTTGGACAGACTGTCCCAAACAGCCTTCCAATTTTAAAGGAATGTGGTGGGTTGACTGTACCTGAACACCAGGTGCCTGCCAAAGTCATTTTATCACTCTCCCTCATCATCTAGGGAGGGATACTGGGTGTTTTAATTTTTAAATCATAACAAATAAAAACAGATCACCCACCTGGTATTGGATAAAAATAACTTCCTGAGGTTTAAGCATCAGAGACTGGGATGATATTTTGGTTAAATCCAGCTACAAATGTTGTTGTATGAACATGAAGGATCTGTCTCTTGTCTCTTACATCTTCATTTTAGTTAGTGATTTTACCAAAAACTTGTATTCAAGTCCATCGAGTCAATGATAGCCAGCAGAAAATGTGGGTCTGTGGTTGGATATTAGCATGGTATAAAGGTGGGTGGAAGAACTTGACAGGCTGAAAGTGTTGGGGTTGTTCATCCCAGAGAAGAGAAGGCTCTGGGGAGACCTTAGAGCAGCCTCCCAGTACCCAAAGAGGGCCTACGAGAAAGCTGGAGAGGGACTTTTTACAAAGGTATGGAGTTGATGGGACAAGAGGGAATGGTTTGGGGTTTGGCATGGGTTTTAGAACTGGGTGATTTTTACGGTCCCTTCCAACTCAAACCATTCCATGACTCTGTGATAAATGCTGCTGTAGGAATCCACACACTAGACATTATGCTAAGAGATGACTGATACATAGACATAAGTTCCCTTTCTCTTTCTTAAAGTCTAAAAATATTCTTTATGAAAGATGCAAGTGATGAAAGTGAAGTGAAATTTTTTTAACAGATGTAACAAGCCCCCAGTTTATAGCTTCAACTAAGAGTCCTTCAGAGAAGATGCCTTAATCTGAATTAATTTTAAAATTAATAATGGAATATACTGAAGTGGCTTCTCCACTGAGAAGCAAAATGGTACTTTGCCATTAAAACCCTACAGCATGTTCACTACACTTCTAGGACTGTGACTCCTGCTGCTAAATTTTTTGTACATTTAGACCAAGGAAATGTAAGGAAATGGCATTGGAAAAAGCAGAGGATATATCTCAAGAGGATGCAGCTACTTTGGGTGCAAGTCCTTAGAACTGTGACCTGTAGCATAAGAATTGCATTGTTACTTTAATGGATAATTATGGAGATGTCTTTTTATATGGGAAATATCTTTGTTTTCAATAGGCTTGTGGAAGGTACTTTTCCCAGAAAAGCTTATCTAACACCCATTGAGTTAAATTGAAAAATTACTATTGATCTGGATGAGAATGAGATCACCCCACACTGGGAAAAATGACACACACACATATAGAATAGTTAATGTAGAAAAGTAATTACTTCTTTCTTGATAATTTGGTATAAATTTCGCCATTAATCACCAAAAATTAACAATAGTTTCTAGAATTCTATCAGACATTTCAAAGTGATTTCTTCATTTGTCTATATCTATCACACTTTATCATCATTTTTTTTTCATGAAATGAAAAAATTCTACAAGATTTTATTGTTTCTTTAGGTACTTTAAGGATTTCATTAAGAGTTAAAAGGAATTATAAGTTTGATTGAAAAAAAAAGATATTATACCATACTTGGAGTAAGGGGACGGCACATTATATATATATTAGGACAGGGTTTAACCAAATATGACAGACTGCAAAGGTGACCAGAGGAAGTAACTGGCATGACTTGGAATGCCTAAGGAGTATTGGTTAGTCCAAAACCAGCTGTATCTCTATCTTCCTGGCAAACAGCGAGCTTCAAGTGCAATAAACATCGCTGTACTGATGGAAAATTAACTTGTGAATAAGCATGCAATTGTTGTGGAGGTAATCACTTCTAAAGAACATAATCTTCCCGTGTTTAGCTTTCTAAAATGGAATAAAATTAATTACTGGAAGCAAAACTTCACTATAAAAAAATATGTTGAGGTTTAAATCATCATTGAATGCATATGATTTTTTTTTTTTTTTTTTTTGCAAGGTGCCTCCTAAATTTGAGTGCAATTTATGCAGTATGTTAATCCTGGAAGAGAAAAGAGAAAGTCTGTATAACAGGATCTGGATGTCTTCATATCTGAGGGGTTTCTTGTTCTGGTAGACTTCAGTGGGCATATGGGGAATGGAGCCTCTTGCCTTCTGTGTGTGCTGAACAGATAAGGAGCAGATTGTGCTGATGGCAGCATTATCTGCTCCATCATCTCCCATATGAGCTGTGACCCAGCATCACCAGCACCATGTCCCAACAGCCAGCCAAGACAAAGGGGGATTGGGAAGGCCTGTCTTGTGCCTGCTCATCACCCGTGGGAGTGGATTTTAACTCTCTACTGTGATTCAGCTGACTACTACACAGGTCACTTGATCTGCCCAAAACTAATCGCAGCAGTTGTGTAACAGAAAAAACATAAATCATGGGAATGCTCAAGGAATTGTGTGCCCAAAACTCTTCCAAGTTTTGTCTGAAACTGAAATTCTCCTTCATGATGCCAGTAATGAGGAAACTGGCAAGTTTTATGTGATTATTTATGCACATTATTGAATTTAATCCAGAGGAGAAGAAAACTGATTTGATATCAGTGATGACACACTGAAACTCCAGCTGAAAGAGAAGCAGAACATTTTGCAGGAATGAAGTCTTCCTTGGCTCGACTCTATTAGCAGCAAGCTGACTTACAGGAAGCTTTGACACACAGTCTAATCAGATTAACCCAGAGGAGAGATGAGTCCTGAAATGCCAACACTGACAAATTGCGGGTATGTGCTGATGAAAGCCACGCACACTTGCTCTTTGCTGATCTTGCTCAATATGGTACATGACAATGAAGATCAAAACCAGAGACAAAAACAGACAAATCACAGATCGTGGAGGTATGAAAAGGTATAGTACCTTTCAGCATCTTCTCTTTGTCAACACATCCATCTCTTGAGGTGTGTGAGATATCTTGAGATATCTATTTTCACCTTAGGTAAGCTGCCAAGTGTATGTGAAATGAGCAGTGCAGTCGTGTCTATCTGGATAGCAAGGCAGGCAGTTTGGAAGGCATTTCTTTGAAAAAATCCCACAAGCAGCTAAGTGCAAGAACTCCACGGAGTGATTACCTCATCTTTTTGCAGGTTTTCTCCTGATTGTGTGCTAGAATTAAATCTGCTCAATGGGTCAGATAGGTGTTCTGCATACTGAAACAGTAGCAAATACCTGGACAGATCTTGTTTCAATTGGCAGGTTGCATAGTTTGTGGTACAGACTAAGCATGAGCTCTGTTGTACAAGTCTTTCAGCGAAAAACTACTGGAGGCTCTGTCCGTGCCAGTAAGTAACATGAGACCAATTGCTGCACCAGAGGGCAAGTGACATCACACAGCTTGCATCCCCACAGCCCTTTTCCCCTCCTAAAATAGGGTTGTCTTGTCTATACTGCCTGTGGAGATCCCGAGTACACCCCGCAGGCTCCGCTGCCCAAGTCAAGGTCAAGCCTGCTCGCCTGCAGCCTGCTCAAGGTCAGTGCTGGCACGTGGCTCCTCAGCCTTGGTTCCGTGCTGTGAAAGAGATGTGCCCCCCTTCCCCCTGCCCACCTCTGCTCCACTGCCTTGCCCTGGGGTCTTCCTCATCCCCATGGGCTTGTCTGACCCACACTGAGCTCTTGGCTGGGCCTGGGTACTTCCACTCCTGTCCTGATGTCCCCTGGATGCCCTTCCCCGATGGAGCAGCTGGTGTGGCACACCTGGTGAAATTATGGCCCTTATTTACGCATTCGAAACCTCTGGTTTTCTTACTTTTGCTTTGCAATTTGCACAAAAAAAAAAAACGCAACCTAACTCGAATTTATATTCCATAATATCTCATAAAAATAATGCCAGCAGGTAATTTTTTTAGCAACACACTATTAAAATAAATATCAGATTTCAGTATAGATTTTATGTTTTTCCTGTTTGAAAGTAATCTGAAAAATGTCCTCAATATATTCTGCATATGGAAATTAGGTTGAATACAAGATTGAACTTTCTCCTTTACTAACTATGAAAAATATAACCTGCAATTTTCTTGTGAGCTTTCTAGCTGATATCAATACTATTGCTTCAAGATAAAGAAACTGAAGATAGAGAGGCTTTACATACACTTTCTATATGTAAATATTTTTTTTACATATATTTTAATACATACAACTTTTCATCTTCAACAAATAGTTTCTGTCACGAGGAAATAAACAGTTGTATCCAAGGTCATGTGGTATCCAGAAAATTTAAGTTATATCTCTGGGTTTTTAATATTTTTTAAAATTTCCCAGGCACACTTCTTCTGAAGGCTGAAAAGGGTATGTTTGTTGCTTTACACAATTTAAAATTTGAACAACTAATAAGAAGAAAATATCATTCTTGATAACATCTCTGGATGGGACAAGGGTCAGAGAACCAGCACGCAGTAAAAAGGACAAGTGTCACATTGTTAGTAAAATGGCTGCAAAGAAACAACATGATGTTAGTATGCCAAAGTGTAAACCCATGCCTTTAAGAATAAAAAATGCAACCGTATTTGGAGGATGGAAACTGAAAAAATTTGGATTTTTGATAAATAAGGCGTTGAACTCAAGCCTCCGAGTGCAATGCCGTTATTTAGATGCATGCTGAAAGAAAGTCCAAGTCACATGACAACCATCTTGACTTCCTTTGCTTTTTTCTGTTTGTTTGTTTGATTTTTTTTGTTTGTTTGTTTGTCTTTGGCACTGAAGTGGTTCTTCAGGAATAATTTTTTATTTCTCATTGATTCCAGTTTAAAAAAAAAAGAAGTCTGTGGCCTGAGGAAATTTCCAAAAAAAGCTAAGACTATGATTATAGAAGTGGAAAATGCATCTTACAATGAAAGAACTAAGGAATATAATTTACATATTTTATGAGAAGAGAAGTTAAATGGCAATTGTATTAAACAATTGATGCAGACATGGTCAAATCAAATGTACCTTCTTTGTTCTTTTCTAGGCTTTGAGTAAAGCTGCTGGTAGAAGTTTATATTATTATATGAGCAATTTAAAAAAATGCCCGGGAACCTTCTTGACCATGGGAATCTCAGCTGTCTCTGCTATTTGTAACCTGTCCCTACCATGGTTTTGGTCCTGTCCATGTAGCACCCTCCTGAGCGATCCCCAGGCACAGCTCAGGCATCAGCCTAGACCAGGGACTGTTCTCAAATGACACTTTGGATGCATCCAGACTGCTGTGGAGGGTGGGAGTCTTTAAAACGTGCTGCAGCATCCACTCCATTCCAGTTGGCCTTGATGCCAAATAATGTTTTCAGAGATTTATAAATTACTAATGCACAAGTTTGCATTGTCAAGGCCTTAGACCTGAAACATCTCCAGATGAGCTCTCCACGTTTGACACTTTCTTGTTTTTACCATATCATTATGCAGGTTGACGATATATAGTGACCAATTAAAAACTGATATCAGCTAGTAAATTGTTTAAGTACCGGAGTTAGTAACCAGAATTAGTCTTAATTTTATATCAAAAATATTTTACATACTTTCTCCAAAACTGAAGGTGAAACATTTCATTCTCAAGGCCTTTGAGAGACATGGACAATTTAGAATCTCAGAATACATTTGATTTATATTTAATTTTTTTTTTTACTTTAAGACTGCCTCTTACCGTGGTCCAAAGGTTCATCATATTTTTCTCTGCATCAGAATGAAGACCCAACAGTCACAAAACAGAAATGTGGCCTTTCTTTTCTGGTCTTTGAAAAGATTCAAAATTAAACATATCTTATAGGTTTTTCAGACATAGAATACAATATGGAAAAATGAGACTGACCCAAGCCTGCTTTAATTTTTGACTGAGCACAGGAAATACTGCTGTTCCCTTACCATGAATCTGATAATGTTAGGATACCACTGTTAATGTGGGTAAATGTAGCTATACTAGGATTTTGCCTAACTAGTTGAAATTGTCAAAAGTCTTATTTTGCCAAGCAAGATGAACATTGCATTCCTAGCATATCTATGAGGCACACTGCTCAGCAGTGCAACCTGCAACGTTGTACCTCAAGTCTTGATTTAATTAAACACTCACCTGCCCTTAGGAACAATGACTCCATTTAACTCCAGCATGTTTTGCATGATACAATGACAGAATTGCAGCCACCTGGAAAATGCTTCAAAAAAAAAAAAAAGTTGACTTTCAGTACTGTCCACTAAAAGTACTACTTTTTTTTAATAAAAGATAACTTTTGATTTATGGAAACAATGTTTTAAAATTATTGAACTGAGACCAACAGTTTTTAGATAGGAGTTCGTCTTTTCCCAGATAATGTACTGGAATAGTTGTCTCTTGATTTGTGACTGCTTAAAAGAAGAGTGGTAAGATAACAGTTGTTTAATTGTATGAAACCAAATTTTTCAGCTACAATGTTTAAACAGGTCGTGTTTAATTTGCATTATTGAAATTGTTGTGCAAAAGCTGTGGAACGTGGTAAAAGAACAGAAGTTGACTGATGAGAGCTGCTCCTGAGCTGCTCTTTGCAGGCCAGGCAGATTGTGGTGACACCGTAGTGCATTGCTAGGAAAAAAAAAGAGTCTCAAAGAATGGTTATGATGGGCAATTTCAGAAGAAAAAACATATCTCTAGCATTAGACTGATGTGATATCATTATTTATTCTGTTTGAACAGAAAAAGTGATGGTATCGGTTCATTACTTTGCCAGACTTGATTTATCCGGACTTTTATCCCTTAAGGGATTATAATGATGGCTAATATTAATATATAGTAAATTATGTCTAGTTACACCACACAAGTGGATGTGATAATCAAAATACATGTTGATATTTCACCAACTCTTACAGTTACCATGCTTTTGAAATCGGTGAGATTTGAAAAAAAAAGTTTCACTACTTGTGGAAGTGTCAAAATTCTCTGTTTTCCTAGCAATTTGTGGTTGGCTTTAACAAACATTTAACAGCAACTTCTATTTGTGATAGAAAGCTTTACATGAAATAAAATCCTTAATTACTTAGTTAAAATACTTGCATTTTTCCATTTACAGCTCGATAGTCACTCAGCCATCCTTTGATATTGTCATAGTGCGCTTTTGACCAAAGGTATTGTCTGTCCTTTAAATGTTTAAAAAAGAAGCAAACACAAAGGGGGAATGTTGGCAAAACGGGTTTTGTAACACACATATTCAGTGTTACTCTTAGCAGTGTGAAGAAGTCAATTTCTCCCAGTGAAAGTAGTAATAGAATAGCTTCTGAAAAAGGTGAGAGTGATGTCCCTCAGGGGATAAACCACAGCTCACCATCAGGAGAGCACAGAGGTCCTGTTCTCCCTCCCCAGCCTCCCCATCCCATAGCCCCTGGAAAGGCAAACCCTGGGCTCAGCACTAAAAAGTTTGCACTCCCTCATTCCCAGCTTTGCTCCTGGGATCTCTGGCAGAGGAAGAGGTGCCTGGTCTGTAATCACAGACGTGTTTAAGCAGTGAAGCTGAGGGAAGGGTTGAGGCCCAGGCTGCCACACTCCTTGTCCTCTTCGGAAGCTGCCGTGTTCATGAGCCTGAGGGCATCTGAGGTACTGCCCAAGAAGCCAGAGGAAAGTACAAGAAGATGCCCATTAAACCAGCCCTGAGCAAAATGGAGAGATTTATGGTCTGCTTGCTTTGCTCCCATCATTTCACCCATCAGCATGTGAGTTACATCAATTTAGGCTCCTGAGGCCTCATTCCCATTTGTAAGAAGGGCACTTCACATTACTCTGGTAATATAAAGAGGCATTAAAATGGGAGTAATTTATATTTACATTATTTTTATGGCTCTGTTGCTATTAGAAGAGTGTAAAGTGGCATTAAGAGAAACCACTATCAGGCTACTTAGGGTCTTTACTTCCAGAGATTACAATGCAGAGCCTAAATGACTAAGGGCGTGTAAATGAGCACATCTAAAAAAGGCATCTGTGTGATAAGGTACATATTGGAACGGCCAGGAAAAAGTACTAGTTTAAATCTACTAAACTCACTCATAAACCCCTGGGATGCAAGATCTGCTGGAGTAATGCCATTGAGTTATCTGGAAGCTGTTAACCTTTTTCACAAGGCTGTATTGAATAAAATGTTCCTATCATCAGAAAGCTGTTTGCCAGTCTCCGTACTGTAAATAAATTGGAGATAAATATGTTGCCTACTGGAAGTATATTCATTTTATCACAACACCACAGAACTCTCAGAAAAGTTGTCAAGGATGTATAATAGGCACAAAATTGATGAACTTGGGGGCTGAACACTCTTCCTGCTGACCTGGGATGTACAGATGGAATAATGTTGGAAATGCCTAACCTCCTTTTGTGTGCAACTTCTGAATATTTGTACAAATATTTGTACAAATATAAATAGCTTCTGAAAGCTATTTGTATCTAAAAAAAAATAACGTATTGATAAAAGTGGCCTAATTCTGCACTTTGGTTTTCTACGATCATATTGCAGGATTAAGAATGGATTTCTAGGTCTCAACCAGTACTAAAATCTGTGAACTCTTCAGTTATTTCTGTATTTTTGGCAACTTCTCACAGAAAGTAAAGAACGAAACATTTTATAAACACCAACCTCTTTTACCTGTGATTTGTGGTGTTTGGTGACATGAAAAAGCATTACTAAAACAGAATTAAGGAATGAAAGTAAAAGAAAATCCGCTTGTTCCTGCAGCTTGTTCATATCCTTTCATTCAGTATCTCTGCTACTTATTTTCTCTCAGTGTGTTTTACACTTACCAAGGCCAAGTTTTTCATTGCTTGCAGATGGTCTTTCTCCACTCTGGTTTGGTCACTGTGCAATTTACTGTGTCTTTATGTTTATCTTCTGTCCTTCCAGCTTCAACATCACCCATATAATTAAGAAAGAAAGAAATACGGGGAAAAGAAACAAATGAAAAGTGGTAAAAGTATCAAGATGCACACAAGAGCTTAGTGTTCATGGTTTGGTCGAATAAAAATCTCCAAACCAATGCGCATAAAAACCTCTTCTGAAATCCTAAAAATAACTGGACTTCGGTATAGCTACATGAGAAGTTATCAAGTGCTAATTAATCTCCTCTTTCATCAAAAGGCGTCGTCATCTTTTGGCTATATTGGTCCATGGCTCATACCTATAATTTGTGAACAATAATTAAACCATGTGAAAAATAACCCCTGCAAGTCTGCTCAACAGTTGAAACTTAACGCAGTCCAAGACAGACTTTCTATAGGGAAAAATAGTAAAACCAAACAATTTGTTTGTCAGTTGCTCACTCACGTCTGATAGACACCAGCAACACACCCACACACCTACAAAACAGCAACTGAGAAATTATTGACATTTTCAAAAATGCTTCTAATGATGTATGTCGTTTTCAGTCATATAGAGATTAATGTATTTCTGTACTCAAATCACTTTCACAAACCATTCCTATAACAAATGAAGACTGCTGAGAGACTGTAAAAAGAATAAGCCAGGCTCTGCTGGTGCTAGAACTGTGAAAACTTGGCTCCTCACGGCTCCCTTCCAGAAGGGACAGCCTGAATGGTTTCTGTGTGTTTGCAGCATGGATTTTGTGCTGCAGCCTGGTGACTGCTGTCTGTGGGACTATTGTTAGTGGCTCACCTGTGGGAGCCTGAGAGAAGTATTCTTTCCTCAGAAAGAAGATAACCATGCGGTGGTTCTAAATGCAATTAGGATTTGGACTTTCTCAGATCTCTAATGCTGCTGAAAGGAGCAAACTCCCTTAAGGCTTGGACAGGGGACTAATCCTCTGGGCCTTGAACCTCTAGCTGCCAGGATTATGAGCCATACGTAAACACACAGAGAATGCTGCTGTACTTTGGGTGGGAACAATTTCATGATGAATTCTTTAATTTTAAACTATTGCACGAGGTGTTGTCCGGCTCCTGAAAACATCTGTCACCTTTCTGCTCATTGGAAACTCTTGATGTAAGAAAACAGTTACAACAAAAACTACCCCAGCTCAGCTGAACAATTAATAAGCTTGCTGTACTTTTTTCACTTTCAATCATTATCCTCCAGGGGATTCTTGGACTGTACCACCGTTCTCAGATTAAAAATTTAGGACAATAAAGAACTGCAAGTAGAGTTTATTTGCCTCTTGGGAGCAAGTAGCCAGAGATTGTTGTGTCCATCAAATCTCTGCTCACATCAGTAGACAGCTGAATGGTCCTAAACTAGCAGAAATTGCATTAGCTTTGTTCATATCAGTGTTTCTTGCAGCTTCGCAGTCCAAGGCCAACAGCAAGTGCTCACTTGAGCATTCATCATCCCTAGTGGTTCTTACAGCATAAAATGTCAACTTCAGCACAGAGATCTTTCATTTGAGACTGCAGAGACTGGAAAATTCACAGCACAATGCCTGCTACTATTGGTTCAGGCTGATGAACATATGATTGTTTGCATCCATTGCCTGATATTCACGTCAAGTTCAAATCCTTCAGACTCATC
This sequence comes from Lycocorax pyrrhopterus obiensis, assembly GCA_014706295.1. Classification (NCBI taxonomy): domain Eukaryota; kingdom Metazoa; phylum Chordata; class Aves; order Passeriformes; family Paradisaeidae; genus Lycocorax; species Lycocorax pyrrhopterus. The sequence continues at coordinate 112,016,314 of JACSVZ010000001.1, read as the reverse complement.
ACTGCAAATAAAGTGCCTGAAATTAAGAGCTACTGAATTAAAAAGCCTTGCCACACTTCAGTTTGTGAAAATTTAGTAGCATGAATGTGAGAAATGTAAAAACGTTTTTAGGAGCTATAATTTAGTACAATGTGTAACTTGCGTGTTTTAAATAGATGTGAAAGCATTTTCTGCCAAAGTATGGAAATAAGTACTTGCTTCATGTTTTTCTGGGAAATATTTTTTGGAAAACATAACTATGTTTTTACCTGGAATTTCATATTTTGTTCTATAAATTTACTTACCTATAAGTCCATGTATATAATTTAACTTATAATTTAATTAGTTCAGAAAAAATGTAAAAAACTAAACTTTCACGCTTATCAGTCGTGATGGTTTATTTTACATACTAAATGAGTTGAAAACCACTTTTTTTCACCACCCCTCCTCACCCCCAGTGGGTTTGTATGATGCCACTTGAGTGAGGGGTCATGGAACAGTGAAGCAATCTGGGAAACTCCAGAGCCAGCATAAGGTTAACAATGGGAATGAGTGTGTTTAGGAACAGGGAAAGGATCTCAAATTTTTGGCTGTTTTGAGACAGGGTATTTTGCAGTGCCTGGTGAAATTATATACCAAGACATTAGTTAAGGTGTCAGAAAAGTAGATTGTGAGCTTCCTTGCTAATCTGAATAAATAAGGAAAAAACTAGTAGAGGATGAATTGAAGCTTTTTTTCCTTTTAAAAATTAAAAACTTGTAGGTTTTCTTTGAACTGATTTTTAATACAACTAATAACCAACAATTTAGTTTCACGTTGGTATTACTTAATATTCTTCAACCCACTTGTAAAGTTTGGTATTAAACACAAACCATAATTTAAACACTCCCAAAATAAAAATTTTAAATTTAAAAATTTTTTAAATTTTGAAAGCTATCAATTAAAAGGGAAAGGAAATTCTAAAAAAAATTACTGAAGTTTGATTTTCCCCCCACCCTTTTTTTTTTTTTGAGAAGGTGAACACAAAATTGCAGGTGGTTTCTCTCCTTAAAACTTTCCATTTTTGGTGAATCATTAACTGATGTAAAAATGAGTGTCCGCCTTGTGCCATTATAGTTTACAATTGTACTTTGCCCACTAGCTTAAGCCAAATAGACCCTTTTGCCAGTATCAGATTTCTGCAAAATCATTTCTTTGAAGTGTGGTCCTTTGGCTTTGCAGTAGGTACCCAAAATTTGGCAGAAGAGTAATCGCTGGGTCAAAGAGACTTTTGCTATCTCTAAGAAAATTCCTTTCTTTTTGGCTGGGGTATAAACCTCTGAAAATCAGAATTTACATGTGCTCAGTAGAGCATTGTCAGGGGCTGATAAGATCTTTTTGAGCATTGTACCAACACTGAAGCTGCTCCAGCACCAAAGGCTTTGGTTAATGCCAGATTCAGAGAAAATGCTGCCAAACTCCATTAGGTTTCCTATGCAGTCTGTGCTCAGCTAAATATTCATAAAGGGCATTCCGTCCCTCTAGCCAAATATCCCCTTGGTTAAGAAAATTAACTTATGCTAGTCTTATCATTACAATTAAGGAATTGGGAAGGTCCAGCCTGCTGCTGCCCTATTTCACTGATAAAGTTAAAACAAGATCAAGTTATCTACGACAAAGGCAGGAAAAGGAGCAGGATTCTGGTATGTCAGGACTTCTCCAGGCAATTCCACTGCCTTTCAGCACAAAAATGCTGGATCTCTGTTCTTGCCTGTGTTGACTCTGCGAATGTGACTCTCTTCCCAACAGTGTCATGTCTTTGCAAAGCAGGGCAAGTGAAGTCTGCATCCCTGTACTTAATTCTGATATTTGTTAGACCATCTATATTAGACTCTTATGCATCTTTATTTAAATGATTTGTAAAACAAGATTTCTTTATCTGCAATTTTTGTGAAGTTGGTGGGGTAACATATATCCACTTGTAACAATAATGCTAATTTCAGCCTGGCAGTGATAATCAGCTACAGTATGTTCAATTCAGAGAGGAATATCAATTTTATATCCTTCTCTGTTAGGAACAATGGAGTTGAGCAACTTAATAGTTTGTTTGCTATTCCTTAAAAATAGAATAACTATATTAAAACAGACAAATCAAAACTGACCCAAAACATTAGACTTTCTAGCACTTTCATTTCCTATGAACAGCATTCCCCACTCCCCCCCCCCCCAGCTATATAGTTCTGTTTAAAATGACATCTAGTTCTCTAAACACATTTCTCTGGATACATTTCAGCTGCAGAGCTTCTGAAGAGTTCCTCAGTCACCGACGTTCTAAGTTTATGAACGCTGACATTTAAGACAAGCTCTTGTTCTGGATAATTAAGCCTCCTTTGCAGGAATTCAAACATCTGGCTCACTTCTCTCTCCGGACCATGATTTGCCCTTCTGTCCTTTGCAAATTTATTCTCCTTGTTGTAACATTTAAAGTACCTTAATGTTGTATTCGTGGAGATGGATCCTCATGTGGTGAAACGAAGCCTCATTTGATGGATTGCTGGGAGCTACTTCAGTATCCAGCAGAATTAATCCCGTTGAAAATGTTCTTTCTCCATTCTCTTGTTTAACTCACATTTGAAGAGAAATTCAGAGTATGTTTTGTATGCCGGCTGCTCACCTGAAGACAAATCCATGTTTTGAAATTTTGACTGATTCACTTACAATGTGTTCCTCGTTTAAAGCCTGCTAATGTATGAGAGCATTGATGGTGGCAGTAGTGTTGCAGAGAGATACTGTGGGTCTAAGCAAGTTATCTTGTCACTGCCTGGGACTGGGTTTAAAAGTACCAGATATCTATTCGTGAGGAGGAAAAATTCAGTCAGAAGGTGAAAAGACAGGGATGCTTTGGAAGACAGGACGAGGCTCTGCTGGCAGTGCTCAAGATGAATAGTATAATGTGTTCTAATGAATGTCAAAAAGCAAAGTTACACTTGATTCATGGTCAGTTTAAAATATTCCAGTAAAATAATTATTTTAACCAAAGACATGTCAAGAACCATGTTATTTCTCTGACAGTGACTGCAATAGAAAGTCTCCGGAGAAAAGGCCAAGAATAGGTGAATGCTTGTTCTTTATAGCAGGTTATTTGGCCGTTTACTTTGGGGATTTGTGAATCCCATACTGTATCTGGAGTGCAGCAATATTCCCTACATTTCCTATTCTAGTAAACTTTGTGGTACAGCATTATTTCCAGATTTTGCCCTTTCAACAATTATTTGTGTATTTTAACATTTATTTTACAAGGAAATACTACTGAACTGCTACTGGGATTTCTCCTTTTTAAAATGTTTCTGTTAGGGTTAGAAACTACATTTAGCCTAGGACATAGTCTTATTTTTATTTTTATTTCCTCTATATGACCCCTGTAAACAACAGCCAAGCTGTCAGTAGATTTGTTTCTGCTTCTTCAAATAATCAACTGAGACAAAGATTTTGTGTGACTATGGACTAGTTTCAAGTTAGTATGGCAACACATCCTTCTTAAAAATATTTAAAATCGCTGTTTAAGAAAATACCTTGAAAAATTACCGCTCTCTGTGCAGGTGTCCTTGTACCTTCTGTAAATACAAAAAAACCCCTGTCTACTAGGTTTACAATGAGCATATAGTAAATGACTGGTTCTTTTTTTTCTCTTTTCTTTACTTGGAGCTGGTGTTTGAATCAAAATATACTTAAGGCAGCAAATACCATTATCACACTGTGCGACAATACACCTTAGTACTATAATTGAGATTAATTTTCAATCTCTACAATTTGTGAATCAGCAATTTTGAGAGGCTTCACTAGTTTTTCCATGTGGAAGCAATCTACCCCCTGCTCGCAAAATGATGCTTTTCTTTGGGAGCATTGAAGACAGTGGAGTGGTTCTTTAAAAAACTCTTGAGACAGAACATATGAAGCCAAATATAAATGAATGAATTTACACTGAGATAAATGTGATTCTTATTCTTGAGACTTCAATCTAATGTCTTTGTTTGGATTTTAGAATACACGGCAAAATATGTATCTAAAGAGACTTTAAACTAAGATAAGGGAACATTTTTAATAAAAATGATAATGTAAGATCTGAAAATCGGGTGTAAATTTCTATGTCTTCTATTGGCCTAGTTGAATTTTAGCAAGTTAATAGCACAGCCTATGGATTTTAGTACTGACTTCAAAGCAAATAAAATCATAGCCTAATGTGAAGGGACAGATTAAAAATGGGGAGGTAAGATAGACAGATATATAAATTTCACTTCAAGAATCAACTGTGAAATAATCTGAATCAATAACTTCTTAAATTACTTCTTGAAAATTAGAAAATTATTAACTAATGTAACAGTATTTAAAGAGAATGTAGACAACCAAGAAAGATTTTGCTGACACATAAAGTAATGAAAACATAATTTGTGAGGTCTGTAAACAAAATAAAGAGTGGCCAAATTATAACTGATGTTAGGCAGAATGGTTTGATGATTTCCACTGAGATAAGAGGTCTGATGCATAAAAGAAAATGTGTTAATCCAGTATTTGATTTTTCCAGACATTCAACTTGATACTACATGACATGAAAGTTCATAAGTTTGCGTATATATCCATAGGGAATTGATTAGATGGATTAAATACTTGACAGATATCGTGATGTAGCTGTTGAGGAGGATGTATAGAATCATATCAAGTAGGGTTCACAGACATCAGAGCTTGTTTGTTATGTGATATTTTTATCAGTGCTCCAGATGATGCTACACAGTCCTGCTGGTGATGGTCAGAGATAATAAAGAACTGTGGGATAAGACATAGTATTAAGCCAGAGTAATCTGAATCACTTGGATAGAAGACCAAATATAAGGAAACATCCATAATTTAGCCAAATGCACCTGGTACAGTTAATCTAAGAGGATGGGAGAGGCTGTCTTGGGAGCTCCAATAGTTCACTGATGGATATGTGGGTAATCCTGGGTAATTGCCTCAAAGTGAGCTCCCAACAATTCTTAATAGCACACAGCTGAGCACATGAAAGGCATTGCTGTACGAGACAATGGCTCATAATTGTTTAATATCTAGAGAATGAAAACATTCATTTTTCTGAGAGCTATTATCTGACTCACCTTCAAGAAGAAACTGTTTTCCACGTTTATTGTTGTTGACACACCCACATGGGCGCTCTGAACCCTTCTACCTTTAAGTGGGGAATGTGAGGTAGTTTTAATATGAAGTTTGAGTATAATTAGCTTCTCAGAATGTGTAAATAAAGGACAGTCAGTAAAACTTGGTCTCCTGCAGTTGTCCATATAGTTATAGTTATATCGACGTTGGTTAAACAGACAATCATAATAGACACAGTAGAGGCATGGATTCTATGTTATTTTACCAAGGAATTTATGGCAGAAGGGAATCTTTTGTATTATGAAGTTCAGGTTCCTGGATAATACAGGCAGCCATAATATGCAAATTATTTCAGACATCTTAAAAAACCACAATGAAATTCCTGTATTTGCAAGAAAGACCGAACATCAAAAATTAACAAATGGTCCTTCGTTGTAAGATTTGTTTAGCTGTGATCCAAGTTTTATCTGCTTAACTAAAACTTTTATACTGGGACTTCTAGTTCATAAATCCTTGGTTTATGAAAGCTTAATGACATCCAGTCTTGCCAAAGCTTGCATTTATTATCCGTTCTGAAAAATTGGCCATGACAAATGCTATTTTTTTCTGAGACACCAAGTTTCCCTTCCGTCACTGTCTATTCTCCTGATTGCAGAAATGGTAGTTTTCAATACAGAACAAAGCTTTAATAATTCAATGTTGACTAAGTAAAGGCTGGTTTTTGACATCATCTTACTGAGAGAAGCCTTGTAGCAGAGAGGTCCTATGAATTCAAAGTGTTACTTCCAGAATATAGTGCTAAAATAAAGGGTATCAGATGTAAATAATTGACTCTGTTAAGTAGGGAAAATAACTGTATGATTCCCTTGTTACTTTTCAGTCTTTAGACAGTGGTAAAGATGCAGGAGAACGTGCAAGGCATTCAAATCTTGAGTGACTTTTTAAAATCCCCTTCTTTAGCTTTTCTGGTCACCATCAACTGAAGTTTAGTGTACATAATGCATTGAAAATTCTGGTTGCTTTTTATTTGTACCCTTTTTTCTACTCAGGTTTTCTGCGTAATCTTTTTCATATGATTTAAAAAGCCTTTCTGTGCATGTAGGAGTTTCAGCATCAGGATATTACACCTCTGTTTGGCAAGGCAAAAGCACCTGTACTTATACAGAGTCAGCTGGTGTCAACAAGCTCCACGGTTAGTTGGAAATTAGGGATTGATTTGACTGGTGTTTAAAAGACTGTCAACACATGAAAGTAATTTCTGTATTTGTGATCCTCTAATTTTTGTGCCCATATAATTACATTCTGTGGGTTATCTTGTTAACATCCTTCTTTCCCAGGCTTTACTGTTTGTTCTGAGGGACTTTTTTCATCACAACGCTCTTTAAACATCCCTCTGTAATGACTCTGTACATCCAGCTGCAATCAATCTTCTGTTAGATATTCACAGACTGAGGAGCCTTGATGCTATAGGCTGACAAATAAATCCCCTTTTCCACTGAATGTAGAACACTTGAAGGGAAAAAAACCCAAACAGTAATGGTACGAACACTAATTCCTACCGATTTCTAAGATGTCTAATTCCCTTTAATTTGTTTGGCTCAAATGATTACTTCCCCATGTGTCTTAAAAGGACTGTTCTATCAGGTAGTATTGATTGGAGTAGCTGTGCGTCTAACTAGGTTATTTACAGAAAGTGCTCTTTAACATGATTATTGTTAAGAGGCAAATTTAGATTAGGATTTGTGTGTGTGTTATCAGTATCTTAGGTATCTGTTTTGGAAGCTGAGCATAGTCCATGAGGTTTCCCAGACAGATCAGCTTGCTGAGATATCCCTCTAGACTAGAAGAAAAGATGTCTACTTATTGCTTTAAGCATTGAGCAGGTTTAGTATAATCAACTCACTTTTAGCATTAATAATTTGTAGGTTCTGTATTTTATTGTAGATGTAGACTAAATCCTGGTCTATCTCTCTGTCGTACTGTTCATACTTAGGGTGGGAAGAGGGGGGAGGAGAAACATCACTTTTCTGTGGATAATAAATATGATTGTTCCCATCAAATTAAGTTACGAAAGAAAAGCAGGTGTTCCAACACTGGTGAGTGATTATATTCTGAAAAGAAAAGCCTTGACAGACAGGGCAGAGCAAAATTTTAGCTGATTGTATTTAAAATATGTCCTTGATGTAGTCCATGAGTTGATCACATGAGTCCATGATTGATTATGCAAGTACTCTTGCACTGAAGGGAAGGTGGAAAACATGGGAAAGTGCCAATGTAGGACTTCTTCAAAATCAGACCTCTTCTTGTCCAAACAATAGTTCAGCTTCTGCATTGTGCATATCACAGCAGTTAGATATCATAGAGATAAGGTAAGATTGATAGGGGCAATATTCAAGTTGTAATACAGATCAAATTACTGAAGAGCAGTTTTAATGAAGGATGAGCAATCTGAGAAAGGGTTGGTTACATTCACATATAATCTGCAGTAGGTTACTGCAGGAATTGTTGTATACTGTCCACCAGCTCTCTTTCAGTGCACGTTGGAGTTGCATTGTGTATTTCACTTTTTGGTAAGTCTTTCGCTCGTGAGAAAAACATAATTTTATGACTCCAAAGCAGGACCTTCCTTGCCCTCTGACTTGCTGTGATTACATCCCCTTCCTAGCCCTAGGTGGCAGATTCCTTAGGTGGGAGCCAGCCTGGCACAGATGGCAGCTTAGACTTTTATCAAAAAGGGAAGAAGAACCATTGATCTGCTGATATCTAATTCATTAGGTGAAAAAGCTGATAGATTCATGCCCATTTGCGTGGCCCTTTGCCAAAACAGGCTTACACTGTAAAGTTGGCTAATTCCATTTTCTATAAACGTGTTTGACATTCTTTAACCCGTCGTACCACTAACTGGTGGTAAGAGAGAATGCAGTTCTGCTGAGATAGTAAATATGCACATACAAAACCATTTTCACCAAAAGCTTTGCTCCATCCTAAGTTCAGAAGGTATTTTTATTGATAGATGACATATATTCAATATAAAAATTTTCTGTGAGAATTTTTAAAACAATCTTGGTTTAAAAATTCTTCATTTAAAAAAAAAGTTAGAATTTCTTGCATTTTCTTGTAGAAATTTTAGTGCAGAACTCCACAGTATTCAGAGAAATATATTCCAGAGTATAAAGCAGACTAGACGTTTTTTATCCATGCCTAAAATAAAGATGAGATCAATCTCCATGTGGTAGTCAGGTCTGTTTTCTACTCTTTTCAAAAGCAGAGCTATGTCAGATAAGCTAGATATTACTGCAAAGGCCTGTCTCATGTTAAGTGTGACAAGCCAGAAGCTGTTTTCTCAAAAATCAAGATGCTTTGGAACTTTTAATTCCTGAGCAGTCAGTAGATTCAAAGAAAGACTGTCCGGAAAAAGAACATTGTTGTCAAAGTTGGCCAATTGATTCTTTTGTGAAAGTCTGCCTCAGGATTTTTGAGAGGTAACTTAGCAAGGGCCCTGGAAAGAAGAGAGTTGAAAACATTAAGAAAATTTAAGAGAATAAAAGAGAAGATTGAGGGTATGACCATACAATAAAATAGTGTTGGGATCTTTGTGGACATGAAGGAAGGATATGGAAGTTATCTGAGAAGACAAGCATGTCTTCCATCTATTAACCTTTCCAGGGCTCCAGTTCATAGCTCCACTGCTACGAGAACACAGGCCACAAAAATTAACAATAGTTTAGACATAATACAGTATGAAGAAATACTGAAAAAATCAGAAAAAAAAAAGTAAGACACTGGCTGTCCTGAGGTACATTTTTTCTCCCTGAGGATGGAAGGTAAAACAGTTGGCTTCAACTGCTTTCCTAGCTCAGCAATGATACCGGGATAAAAGAGTGGGATACCTCCAGAAACTGACAGTCAAGCTTTTCCTTTCACCAAAGTATGAACCTGGAATTCAGAAGCCAGCAGAAATAATCTCAGAAAGAGATAGTGTCTTGTTTTGGTTGGTGCACGAATCCAAGCAATAACAAAAGGGAATTAAAACATATGAGGTACTGACAGTGGAAGGAAAAGCACTGATCAGCAAGAAAATAAAATAGCCAATTTGTTTCATGTTGGACGACTAAAACCCCTCACAGTCTCTTAAGGCAGCTGGTTATGATAATAATGCAAGACCACAAGCTTACGTTTTTAAATTATAAAGCATCTGCTTTTTATTGGACACACAAGAATAGGGTTCACTTTGAAGCCATCTCTGAAGGTGAAGGTTTTATTCTTGTTATGGTTCAAAACATGTATTGTTATAGAAACATCATATTAATAATCAAATGGGTGATGTTACTTCCTCTCCTCCCTTCTGATCAAGGACCCATAAACCCATGCCTACGTGAAGTTGCTATAGTTCTTAATATTTATCATATCCTTATTTCACGGACTCAGGCAAGTGTGTATATTTTTCATCTGTCAGTTTGCTACCATAATTCAGTGCTATAGTGACAACGAGATGTTAAAAAATCATTTGGCTTTCATGTTCTACAATTTAAAGCTGTAGATGAATAGAGTAAATCATGTATATCTCCTTCAAAATACTTACACTAATCTGTTCTTAAAATCCAAACCAAGCTCTTATGCTAACAGAGAGGTGCATGAGCACCTAATATTTTGCCTGCATCAGCAAATTTAGACACGCATTTTGTAACTTCTATCCTCTGAAGGTATATTCATCTCACTTTCCAAGGTGCATTTCTCTCTTACTAAAATAGGGGAAAAAAGGAGGGAAGAAAGAGCACGTAATAATTAGAGTTCAGTGATCCTTAACTTATGTTACAGCATCTTTTTCCTCCTTTCGAAAATAGTGTCGAGCTTTTACAAAAAAACCTTAGTTTTTCATTGCCCACTTTTGCCCAGTTGTGGCAGAACTTTCATTTGCTTCACATAAGTACTTTATTATTACCTTTCATTTTACAAATAGCCTCTTCTGTTATTTGGGCATACAGCATTTTTCCTCCCATTATTTTCAGAAGTCTCTGTGGCCTATACACTTGGAGGAACCTATTCCATGCTTTGAAAAAATATCTATTGTGTATAATTTGTTTACTGAATATGGCAAGTGGGGTAGTTACCAGATTCCAGAAGATGATCCACCAGAGTTACATTTCTGTATTCAGAAATTTTGGCCCATTATTACTGATATTCTTCCCCAGATGTGGTAAAAAATTGTAAAAAATTGAGGTGTGTGTGTAGTGTATCAACTGCATGGTAATCGTGACACTGATTTGGTTCACAACAGAAATCACAAATACTGAAATTAGCTAAACAGTTCCTAAATTGCCAGTTAAATAGCTAATGAGTGAGTGTAAATGAGTCAGGTATTCAGTCTTTGCTCCTGAGCTCTCTTCATCTGTGTGTTGCATTTGCACACTGGATCAATCTTCTGGAGAGGGAAGTAGGATGGTAGGAAGGAAGAAATTGCAAGTGGAGCAAAAGTGGGAAATCTTTGTTTTACCAGTCATCTTCCTTAACAATGAAAGCATCAGAGTCAAGAATGATGCAATACAACAACTCGTTGTGCATGTGAAATCAATGACAGCTGCTGGACAGGGTAATTTTAACACTGTTCCATGTGAATTCCTTGTGTTAATAATTTAACAGCTGGATTTTCAGAAAAAAATCTTTTAATTGCCTAGTCCATTCTATTGGGATATCATTAAAATAGGCATTTTGCAATGCTGAAGACTAAAACCAAGTTCTAAAAAGCTTGTCCTCTGTCACAGTAGAAATGGACAGTGGCTAACCCCTTCAAATTAACAAGGACTAAAAGTCAAGGCTACTTATGACCAGAAGATGTCAGAACAGTAGATAAAAGTATCCACTTCCTAAGTGCTATTGAATTATTTCTATTTGGTGTCAAAAAGCTACTGGATTTTAGCTTGGATTCCAGAGGATAAAAGGAACCTGAGTTCTTCTTGTGTCCTTGGACAGCACATTGTGAGGAGCTGATGAAGTTCCCTGTGCAGTTGCATGTAATAAACTCCCCTCTGCCTTAGAGAGGGTTCTACATTTCTCAGTTTGTTTGGCTTCACTGGAGCCAAAGTTCACTTTAAAACATTCTATAACTCGGCAGGAACCCAGTGAACTGAAATTTCAAGGGGTCTTTAGCACATGGCAAGGCAGCAATGAAAGATGGGTTGTTAATCAGAATCATCAGGGCTCCTAATTTTATTAAAGTCTAACTTCCCCTGCATACCCTCTCCAATCTTATGAGGTTCTCTTTTAGGCACTTCCAGTTTCTTGGAGTTGTTAGAAGTCACTGTAATGTCATTTTTGTGTGATTATAGGAAACTGCTCATACCAGAGTCCATATTCTGTTTCTTCACCAGGACTCTAGAATATAAACAGTTCCCTTTCTGACAGGCGAGCCAATACTCTCCATTTCTTGAAGCTGCAGTCTTTCCTTCCTGCCTTCCTTATTTATCCTCACACTCCTTCTGTTCCGTAGTGCTTTTTCTGTCCTTCCATGTTTCATCTTTCTTTTTCTTTTTTTTCCTCTCCCCAAATGGCTTGATATAAAACATATGCAGTCAGTAGTTTATGGTCTAATGCGAGGAAGTATCTTTTTGAACCCTTCCACCCTCACCTTCAACCCTGACTCCCTGAAGGTGACCTCACAGAGTATTCTCTTACTTGCAAGAAATGACAGTTTTGCTAAATCTTTGAGAACAAACAAATAGTTCCTCTTCATGTGGCATGCATTTCAATCAGTAAGCTTGTTACACAGTTACTTTAGGTTATGACCAATGAATTGCAAACAAAATAAACCCCAAGGAGTCTGCATAAGATAAAATCAAGAATCAGCCAGATTTTCCAAGGGTGAAAATACAATTCCACAAAATGCTGGTGTTGACGAATGTGAAGCTTTGGCAACACAACACATGTAGACAAACTTGATATATTTTAAGCTGTTTGTGAAGCTTACCTCTACTCCATGTGCAGCAAACTGCACCCTCAAGTAAGGACACTGAGCCTATATTTAATTTCTATTTTTTTAAAATGCTCTTCTGGTGTTTTTTTGAGGGTTTCTTTTTTCATGTGGATCTTCAAGCTGCTCCTCAGTTACAGTACAAATGCTAATGACACATGGATTTCACTTAGAACTTTTAAAGGGAAAAATGTGTAAACATAACTGAAGATTTTGAGATAGACCACAAGGGAAAACCTTTGCATGTCATATGGAAAGGGAGCTAAGGTGAAGGGATCAACATTGGTTCTATTATACTGTCTTAGAAATATAAAAAAATTGAAGAGGGATTTTTTTTTTTCTTTAAAGAGGTTGCCATTGATCTCTTGAAATATGTAGTATTTGAAGATCAAATACCACATCTGCTTTTAGATGCAAGATTACTTGAAAAATCTACAAGGCACGTTCTGGTCATCATTACATTTATCCTTGACTTTTGCACTGTTAAGATGTTAAAAAGAAATGAAATCCTGTATTGCAGTCTACCAAGATACACCTTTTCAATAAATATCAATATAAAAGTTTCTATATTGTCTGTTAAGTGGGTTCAGATTAATTCTTTCCTTTCACTGCTTTGTGAAAAGCCTAGTCACAAAGGAGACACGGAATTTCTGGATATAAGGAGCAGAGTCTGTATCACTCCTTTGCCAGGTGGTAGAGCAGCTTGCTGCAGCAGTTAAAAGTTGGAGCCATATGGCTCTGATCCACTGCAACTGCTACAATCTAATGAAAAGTCTGGAGAACAGAAAAAGATGAATGAAAGAGTGAAGAAGTAGTCAGTTACTTAGACAAACGTGACAAGGGCTGCTCTGAAAAGCAAAATAGTCTCAATCTGTAGAGTTTGATAAGTATCGACTTTGAAAAGAATAAACATACAGTCTCTTCCAGCTCCAGAAAGATATTTGGGCACATGGACCCCTATGTCTGTGTGACTTCTCATCAAAACTGATGGATATATAAGCTTAGAGGTTTACATGGCCAGTCTTGGAGAGTAGGGAATAACCCAGCATGGAACGCATGGAGGCTGTGGTTGGAGTCTGTCCTCGGCAGATGTAATCATGGATAAGAGAACTAATGAACAAGCTAATCAACTTGTACATGCTGGATGGACCTGAGGGAAGTTAGAAGAGTTATACTGACTACACCAAATAAAGGTCTAGCCCAAATTCAGCATTTGTATTTAAATTTCATAGATGGATATAGTTTAATATTAGTGTCTTCCTTCCTCTCACCTCCCCAAAGATTTTGCAGTTCATAATTAACAGAAGAGTATCTGTGTGCTATCTTGCACCATTAGAACAGTTTTCTGAAAGTCTTGGCAAACAGCTTAAGAGTATTTTGCTTCCTGGATTTATATTATGAAGGAGAGAGTCTCTTCGACAAAATGGAAAGTAAGGCTAAAATATTATAGAGAGAAAACTCCAAAAACTCTAAAAAATGCAGCCCGGTGAGGTGGGAAATTTGTCCCTGTTTCGTGATGAATAGAACTAGATGCCCTGGATCCTCAAGGAAGATCAAAGAGCTTTTAAAATCAAGAAGTCAGGTGCTCCTATAACAAAAAAGTAGGATGCCTATCCTTCAAATTTAAAATTGGCCACATAAGAGAAAAAAGTGCTCGTACACTCCTGTCCTTCTACCCACTGTGCCTTCCCGTGGGTCCTGGCCCTCATTTTAATGCTGCTGTTTTCTGCATTGTAGCAAACTGCCCAGTGTCCTTGACTCCTCTTGAAGGCCAGTCTTTCCAGGGTATCAGTGCTGGTGTTGGGCTCCTGGCCACAGTCTCACATCAGGCACTGTCTTTGTCCTCTGACTCTTGAGTCCTCCACACGACAACCTCCCAAAAGCCCTCTAAAATTCCCATAGATGACATAGCATGTTTGTTATCAGAATTTTTTTCTTCAGAACTCACATACATGGAAATGAATTATGTAGCACTGCCTGTGGAAGGTTTTGGTATTGCAGAGGTATTGAAAACAAAAAGCCCATGGCTATGTTTGAAGCAACTGACAAATCTTTTAAGTGAAAATATTCAGCACCGTTGCCTTTAAAATTTACAGAAAGAGGGATTTTCTATTTTATAGAAATAAATTTTTCAAAGACCTAGCAACAATATTAAACATTCAAAGTTCCTAGCTAACAAAAAGTATTGGTCTCTATTGCATTTCGTCATAGTTCCACAGTCATACAAAATTTGTATTTTTAGGTTAATGACATTCCCCAACTCTTGAGGAATTCTCCCTCTTCACAGGAAAAAAAAAAAAAAGAGCCAACCAAAAAACAATATGAAGGAGTGTAATAAATAAAATTGTTAACAGGTAAAAAAAGACCGGCATTCTCATTTGTGCTATTCCTCCTCTGCTATGAACCACAAGTGGCAGATTTTTAAAATTTTAATCTAGAATTTTGAATAAATAATTTAAAAAATTTCAGAATTACACCAATTTTGATGTTTACAAGGTTGTCATCTTTCTAGTATTCTCTCTCATTGATGTATTGTTCATTTGACAATTTTAACTAAATTTGTGGTGTATACTTTTGTTCAAAGCATGTACTGCATTAAGTAGGCTAAGATTACAGTCATTTTAAGTAAAGAAAATTTGAATCAAACCTCTTCCATCCAATTGTAAAAGTTCTGATTCAACAGGATCCTCACATTTGGTTTTCTATTTGCACAATGTGATTGCAAGAAAAAAGTGGATTTTTTTGTCCCAAAAACACCATAATCAATTTTTTTCAACAATTCTTCAGGTAGCTATTAGGCCAACATGAGAAAATTTGGATTTTTTAGGTAAAAAAGTGTTGGAAAGGAAATGCAATAATATGTCAATGACATAGTCACTACATTGACTCTACTGAAAATCTCAGATGCAGGAGTAATTTTTGCACAAATAAGAATTTAATTAAACTTCAAAGGCCTGCGTTTTTGAGAAAGCATAGCCATTGGAAAGTGTTTTGTGAAACAGGTTGTTTAGGATCTAAAAGTTGGGGAATACCTAAGCCTCTGACTTTGCTAGTGCTTATCCCTAGGCACTGATCACTGACCAAAAAATTTTCAATAAATACTTCAGTTCCATCAAATCAGGTACTATATTAAAATTATACATGGTGCCCAAAGAGATAAAGTAATTGCTTTTATTAATACTTCTTTTTTTTTTTTTTTTAAGTATCATTTTTAGGCTGCTTGCATGTCCGGAATTAGCACGTAATAATGCAGATTTTTCTATTAAGTGTGCCAGAAACTTTCCCAGTTTTGTCTATGTTACAAGAGCCGAGCTTCTAAATTCTCTGTTCAAAGATTAAATGAGAAAGTGTGCCTTGAAATGGCCTTAATGTGCTTTGCCTTAGTCACATTTATCTTGATATTGAGATTATTATGCAATGCTTAATCCTTTTAGTGTGGAGAAACAATTCAGTAGCCAAATGAAAGGGAAGGGGGATGTGTTATCCTGTTGCTTTTGTTAGAGAAGTAACATCCTCTTCAACTGTTGTACAGATGATGATTGTTGAAACAAATGACCTATGCCTAATGTTTTACTGTTTAGCACAGCATAAACTGATGGAATGTGAAGGGCACCACGATGACATTAGTGTGTTACCCAAAACATAATTTGAGAGTAAGTTCATGCACTTAATATTTCATTAAAAACATTCTATGGAATACAGGAGAAGGAATATTTGCCTCACACTTGGATTTATACAAGCCTTTTCTCTTTCTCCTGAGGTCAGCTGCCTGACTAAATAAATGTACTTTTATAAAGCAAGGTGGCAGCAAGAAACTTCTGACAGAGAAAAAAATGGTCTAGCATGCTCATTTTTCATAAGAGCAGCAAAAAGATGAGATGCAAACTGTGACCACACTTTGCCTTGGTTCCTTCTTTCTACACGTTGTTTGTACCCACCCTTACCCATAGCACTTGTCTCAGTTTATATTAAAATTGCCAGGTTTTCTGAAACCCATCAGTGCTTTGTACTGAAGTATTTTAGCTCAAGTGTTGAAGAAAACCTCATGGTTAATATAACTTTCAATAACTCTTTCATCCTCTGTAAGATTTAAATCAAGCATGTCTGGGGATGCATTTGTAGAGGGGAGATTGAATCACCTTCTATGTCCGTCTAATGTGAGTAGTCTCTTTATAAATAAAGTAATTTTTATCTCTCCTGGCCTTGCCAGAAACAGAAGTCTCTGATGGTGTCATTTAGCAAGAATTTAGCAAGAATGTAGATTTTCTTTTAACTGCAGACATCAGCCTGTAAGAATTGCTTTCCTTGATATATTTGCCTTTTTAAAAAATAGTTTAGAATCAAAAAGCATCTAGGAAACATCCTGAGAATAAGATGTCTCTACCTGTGACTGCTAGAGGGGAACGAAGCAGTTTCTAATATAAAAATCAATAGGAAAGCTGTCAGGCACTGGCAACTTATTTACAGGAAAAAAATCGTCTTTCATAATTTCTTTAGTCTTAACTTGATTTATACAGGTGGATTTTTGCTTTAATCTATTTTAGGAAACTAAATCTCCTGTAAGAATTTTTGGGGTTTTTGTTTACTAATGTCTTCAATACCGGTGCAAGGTTTTACACGTATCAACGATTTTCTAAAAATCCAATTTTCTAATTGTATTTAAATCTTTCAGGTTTTGGCTTGGGTTTGGGTGTTTTTTTGTGTTTTTGAGTTTAGCATATGAAGCTAAAAGTAAATTATCCACTTTGTCTGTTCTGTAACTGACTTCTTTAAACTCTTTTGTTATGTTTCGCTCTTACCTGAAACTGATGCATCTGGGATCCCATCTTGAGACCTAGAGGACTAATAGCTCTTAGATGAGTCTGAAAATCTTCTTTTAAATTATAAGACCTTGTCTAGACTAGGATTACTGTTATAAATGTATTTGTTGGCTAATTCTGGTGCGTCTTTTAGTATCAGTTTAGATAAGGTGGCTGTATCCTTGGTAATATTTTCCTGTACTTTTTGTAAGTGTTGTGGGTTTGATCCTCTTTTTTTTTTTTTATTTTGTGTGCGTGTGTGCATCTATTTGTATGAAAAGCAGTATAAACCAATTCTACTCATTCATATGTATCACTTATTTTGCACAAATATGTAAACTACCTGCAAGGGAGTGAGTAATTCAATCCCTTGTGTGTGTGAGTGTGTATGCGTAGACCATGATTATCTGATCTCTGCATAAAAGACCAATAGAATAGGCATTTTGAGGGAAATTTGGCACTTCAATCCTGTTTTAATAGGAAAGAAACCATGAGTAGAAAAAATTTCAGAATGTTTGGAAATTTTATATAAGTAGAAATCGTAATATTGCATAAATATAAATGAAAATATTAAGTAAGTAAAAATTTTACTACCAGAATCATTTTGATGGAGCACAATATGGAATTAATTAAGAGTCCTACTATTAGTAATGCTGAAAAAGTATATTTCAAGGATAAAAAAATAGTAATTTTGCTATTATGATAGCAATAAGCCATATTTTCAAAGTCTTGATCGGGGTCTTGGATGCCCAAAGAATTATCAAATTCCATTTCAACTTGACAAAGAAAGAAAGGAAGACAGGAAGGAGAGAGAGCTGCTGAATGTCTGGGCAGAAGTCTCTGTACCTTAACATCCACACACAAGATTAGACGGTGCTGCAAGAGCACTTTATGCTACACTTTAACAAATAAGCAAAAAGATGTTTGAACACTGCAAACTGTGTCATGAGGTAATTTCTTGTCTGGGAAGAGCCAGTCAGTGGGTGTGCAAGAAGCTGGCTGTAACACTTTCATTTCCACTGCATTTTCATAGAGAATATATGAAATAATATTTATTATTAAGAATAAGTATAAACAATGAATAATAGCTATTATTATTAATAGCTATAAATAACAATAACAATAACAACAACAATAACAATAACAATAAAAACAACAACGACAATATTATTATTATTATTATTATTATTATTATTATTATTATTATTATTATAAATTTTGACACTCCCGGGCCACTGGGACCCCCAGTGGACAGTGTTCACACCTCACCAGGGCTGGCTGGGCAGAGCAGAGCTTTGTGCTGTCCTGGTTACTCTGCCCCAAAGTGCACAGCCCAGGGCAGGGAGCCATCCAGCCCTGCCAGCTTTGTGCTGCTGGAGGAAATATCAAGCTGCTACAACAAAAGGTCTGGCACAAGGCAAGGAATTTGTCTCTAGGGGACGTCAGAATCCATTCATTATTACCTGTAGCTTTAACCAAAAAACTTTTCTACAGATCTTCTAAAAAATGACTGAATAAACTGTTTCATCCTGACAAGGACTATGCCTAATGATGACATATGCAGAGGTGGAAAGCAGACTAATCCAACAAAGGAAATTTAGTTAAAAACTGATTTGAAATTTAAAAGTGTCAAGGCTTTTACTGCATTTTTTTTTCTTTATTTATTTTGTAGTCAAAGAGGAGTTGCCAGGGAACACACTCTGCCAGGACCCTACACGAATCCACTCTGACTCGTTTTGGGAGCAAACACAAAACCTTCTATAAGGCCTTGCTACTGCAAACACTGTGACTCACTTCAACCTGCAAATTTCAAGCAATTTTCCCCCTCTTTCTCCACCAAATATGTTAACTAAATTAAAAAAAAAAAAAAAAAAGAAAAAGCCTTGAACAAAAATCTGCTTGGCCTGCTTGAAGTAAAGCCCTTATGTTTAAATTGTGAAAAGCCAGACTGAAAGCCAGTGTGTGTTTCAGCTATTCGTTTTACATGGAAGGTGTCTGGCTACTACTGGGATGGTGACACTGGGAATTTTTGTTTGATTTTTGTGCTCTTTTTGAGCCATTCTTTTCTACTGACTTAATTTGTTTATCTAGAAACTCTTAGAATATGAGTTCTGAAATTGTGCACTGCGGTTATATGCAAAAACCCAATTTTCCAAATTCTGATATAGGAATTGGATATCTGTGCTTTTTTCTGATAAATCATAATTAATTTGTGTTAGTGCTGGATGACAACATGAGGGGGATATTGACATTGGGGATAATACTCCAGTGACCAAATTACTTTCAGAACTTTGTCTTGTGTACAACAGCTTGAATTCCAGTCCTTGGAGGTATGATGTTCTTACAAAGAAAATCACATATTTTTGCATTTGTCTAACAATACTAACTCCACCACAGTGTCAGAACAGCTTTTCCGTGCTCTACAAATAGGCAGAGCTGACAAAATAAAGAATAAATTTAGGTCCTTCAGGAAATGGACTAATTCAGTATTGCTTTTATCAGTTTATTTTTGACAGAGAGCCTTTAAAAAGTACTTGAATTCCTCTCTGTTGGATATCTGTCAGAAAAGAAAGGAAGTTACTATAAAACAAATCCCTCAAGCTGAGATGAATTTCTCCTGCTTTTTGATACAGCTGTAATCCTATAATTCTGCCCAAACTGCTATTATGATAGTAATAATGCAAAATACTCACAATATATCACAGTTGATTTCTTGGAATTTGATAAAGCATGATGCCTCCAGATGAATGATTCTATCACAAGGAACATCTAAAACTGTTGCAAGATTAACCCAGGAAACAGTGACAAGTCCTACACAGCTGGCACTGGCTCCCATGTCACAGAATGTGCTCATCACTCTTTGCATGAACCCAAAGACAATGAGCAGAGCCCCTTGCAGCGGCCATTGATGGTGTTCAGGGGTATTAATCAAACAAATTCAGTAGGTTTAGGGTCATTCCTGCTGTGCAGGTCATAGTACATGAGCTTTTGTGCCTCAAGATTCAATGTGACCACTGCTTCACTGAGATTTATTTAATAATAATATTCTCTTTTTGAATGGGTGTAGTGTCTCTTCCAGAAGAGCTTGGAGGTACAAACGAACCCAAGTTATTTTCTTCAAGGAATCTCCCTACCCTGCCTATGGATGAACTGTTTAATAAGGAAGAGAAACCTGAGAACTGGGGAGAAGACTGCATAGTGGTTGAGATGAATCTGATGTGACCCAGAAAGATTTCATAACCAAACTCTTCAGCATGTCTTTGCTGCAGTGATAGCTGCTTACAGAGCAAAGATCAATGAAGTTCTGAGTATTGCCAAAAATGAACTTCATGCCACCACAGCTAAATTGTCTGAGTACCCAGTGTTATCTGAAAGGTTTTGGAGCAGCCTGGGAGCAGCTATAGCTCTGCAGATACAACCTGAAATTGGAAGCTGTGACCTGTGTGACAAGAGTTAAGTATATACCATTTCCTCTATTTCCCCACTCTGCTCCTGTCCTCTCCCAGACAGGTATCTACTGGAAAGAGACTCTGGGGGGCAAGAAGAGGTCACCCAGATCAAGGTGCCAGGAACCCTCAGCCCACGCCTCACCAAATCTGTAGTTTAGGAGCAGCTGATAAACTTTGTGAAGATAACATGAATAATCAAGCCTGTTCTGACAGAGCATGAATAAAGGGTATTTGCCAGTCAGGCTTGGCTTTTCCTCCTTGAATGTTACAAGTACCTAAAAAACGTATAAACAGGAAAACATCTTGATGAAAAAGGGTAAGTTCTGTAGGCAATGACCATAAACTGATGTTTTCTTTCTTGCTTTGTTTGTTTGTTTGAATACACTCTATCTTCCCACTGCTGCCACAACCAATTTTCATTTCTTTCTTTAAATATTCCTCACTTCTTCATATACATTTGTTTTTCATTTAATGTTCACACTTTCTTAGTACCTGTATAGTCTGAAACATCTGCCTTTGTGCAAGAATGTAGCTGAAAATTGGAACTTTGCTGCATTTTTATATCTAATTGAAAATAGATACATAAAGCTGCCAGTTGTGCTGTGTCTTTTGCCTGATGAAAGGTCATTCTTAATCTTTTTCATAGTTAATGGAATGCACTATTGTGATTATACTGAAATCTGAATGCCTTTGGAAAGTTTGAAAACTAAACAATTGTGTGCGAGATAACAGAGAAAAATAATTTCCTTTGAAGAATGACCTTTCAAAAGTGACTAGTCCCTATCTTTTCAGTGATGCCAACATGTCAGCTTCACATTGTGTACAAACCTCCCTGTCTCTGCCATATGCAAATATCCTCTCCAAAACAGTAAAATAATGCTACATATCGTAATATTTATTTTTTCACAAATGTTCATCAGATAATAGCTTTTAAGCATCTTTGAATACCAAACACTGTAGGGGCTGTCAGCTTAGTCAGTTGATTTTGTTTACAGAATGTCAGCATTTCCTTTTTTTCTGAAAAGGACAGATGATAGTGTCTCCTCAAGAAGGGAAGCTCAGGCCAAATCTCAACTCACACCATCGGCAGTGACCTCTATTTTCTTACTCACAGCAACAGCAGTAACAAAAGGTAATTGTCACATACATGGGATCAGAAAAAAGGTACAAGAATGTCAAGAAAATTAGATAAGATTATACTATGTCCATTATAATTTTCTAATAAAAGCTTGTGCTATATTTGCCCACACAGTTTCTTCATAAATTCTCAAATTCAATTTTGATAAAATGGTAAGTCAGAGTAAAACTGGGTATATGAAACCTTAAGGCCTTTCTTTTAGATGAATGGTTTATGGTCATTAAAGCTCACAGTTAGCCTTGAGAAAGAAAAATACTTAAGAAAATATTCATAAATCCTCTTAAGATTAATCAGACTCTTCCTTTACGTTTTATAGAGACGTTTTACAAGGTACTAAATAAATTTTATTTTCAGAACGCAGCCTGTTTCTCAGAACTATTTGCATATGAGAAGAGATAATAGGAAAAAATTCGTAGTTTCCTATTCAGAAATGCATTTATGTGCCTATTGAACAAAACGAGTTAAAACCAGATGCTGTTACTGGACCATTTATGCCATTGGAATGTATGTCCAAATTGTTGACAGGAATTACATGGCTAGGTCCAATAAACTCATGCCACATTCTGACTATACTTACATCTTTCTGGCTTTCATTTTCTATTTTATCCTAGAGATAGTATATTTTTTGTTGTCCATCACAGAGTTCTGCATAGAAATCTCTTCGGACTTCTCTTTCGGACTGGTGTACCCATGAAGTGTCATCTAAATAGAAGTAATGCAGCCATAATGTTAAAAAAATGCATATTGAGCCATTGAAACACAAGCACTGGCAAGGTCTATGTACTAAAATTATTTCATTATTTAAAAAATGCATGGATGTACACACTGCATCAAAATATCACTGTCGTGTGAGTAATGTTTCGTATATTGCTTGACATTAGGTGGTCATGGTGTTACAGACTGAACGTGCCTGCTGGAACCACATTGGTTTGTGATTCCACACAGTTAAGATTTACATGTAGAGAAATCAGTTTATATTCGGGAAATTTTAGCCAATTACAAGGTGTCAGGTGAGCTGCAGGGTTGGTTTTGACCTTAATTATGACGTATAATAACCTATAACTTTTTTATTTGATGCATTATGATAATACAGACCACGGGCTTCTTTCATCTCATCAACATCTCTTCAACATTTGAAATCCTTTCTAATATTTTGAGGTACAAGCCAAAGAAATCTGTATCACATTTCTCATGCCTATTATGCTACTTAGTCATGAACTGATAGAAGAATCCCACTGCATGCTTTCTTGTTTGAGAAGATTATCTGATTATTTGGGTTGCTTTTGTGTAGTGACTCTTTTTGCCAACTGCTTCTTCCAGCAGCAGCAGTTCTTTTCCTTTGTTGGTAGCTCGGAAGTATGAATCATATTTTGGGAACTTCTGCATTATTTTAATACATTTAATTATATTATATGCATGTCTAGCCATTCATATTTTATTTCAATAACTTCCAAGCTCCTATCCAAGCCCAAAAGAATAGTTGTCATAATATTTGACTTCCTGTGATTCTAGTCTCAACATCTACAGGGACAATCATCCTAATAATCTATTCTAATTGGTCCCTTTGCACAATTAATAAGTCAAGTCTTATCAATCAGCGAATTTCTGTTTGTGTAACAAATGCTGCAGATACCATGCAGAGAAAAACCGTCACTGTCAGAGAAACTCTAAAGCCAAGTAAGTGAGATTTTGCCTCATGACTTTTGAAGTAAGATCTCATTCACAGAGCGGTGTTTGACAGGGAATTGATTAGCTGAGCCATCGGCTGCTGTACATAAAGAAAACAATTGTTAGAGCTTATGGAAAACCTCTCACTACCACAGATCCAGGATGAATACTTCCAAGGCGAGAGTGCAGCAGTGGCTGCAGTGTTTCTTGCTAAAATCTGTTCTGAGGGAGGCCCCTGCAATAAGTGTAACACACAGAGTTCCTGAGGTACTTTGGGGTGGTCTAAGCTTAAGTTCACTATCAGGCCTGTGGAGGAGAGGTGGGCAGCTTTATTATTCCCCTTGCCCTCTGCAATGTGGCACTGGCAGCACTGAGATGCTCCTTAGCTGGGCAAAGGAAGTGGGAGAACCATTGAACCTTGCAGAAGGGACAGAGATTTCCTCCCTCCTTTTCCACCACTCAGGATGGATAGGCAAAAGTGGTTTATGCACGCCAATTACAGCCATTTTTCTTCTCTTCTGGTTTACTTCCAGGATAACTCATTCAAGAGCCAGCTAAGATCATCTCATTTGTTCTCTGCTGCTGAACAGCTGGTTGTCAGATGCAGAAATTGACCTTTCTTAGGCAGCCCCTGAGAAAAACCCCACAAAGGTAATAAGTCAAGGGAGGTTTGGAATGACTATAAATTAGGTGAGGAGAATCTTCCATGATGATTGAAGGTAGAACTGCAACCACCTCTTTCACTTCTGCCCTTGAGATTTCATCGGAACATGATGTATTTCTGAAAGTTGTCACTGCTGAAGGTTTTCCAGCTCTGAAGAGGCTTTTTTTATGGCACTGAAAGAAGTGTGACCAGCGGTTCTTTGTCCCTCTACTCTGCTCTCATGAGTAGCCCAGCTGGAGTACTGCATCTGGCTCTGAGGTCCTTGGCACAGGAAGGATGTGGACCCATTGGAGTGAGTCCAGAGGAGGCCACAGAGATCATCAGTGGGCTGGAGCACCTCTCCTGTGAGGAAAGGCTGAGAGACCTGGGGCTGTTCATCCTGGAGAAGAGAAGGCTGTGGGGAGACCTTATGGCAGCATTCCAGTATCTGAAGTGGGCTTAAAAGGGAGTTGGGGAGGGATTTTTTACAGGGTCCTGTAGTGATAGGAGAAGGAGGAATGGCTTTGAACAGAAAGACAGTAGATTAGAATTCGATATTAGGAAAAAATTTTACTGTGAGGGCAGTGGGGCCCTGGCACAGGTTATCCAGGGATGCTGTGGCTGCCCCACCCTGGAAGTGTTCAAGGCCCGGTTGGATTGAGCTCTGAGCAACCTGGTCTAGTGGAAGGTATCTCTGCCCATGGCAGGAGGTTGGGACTAGATCATCTTTAAGATTCTTTCCAAGCCAAACCATTCTCTGTTCCTGTGACTCTGCAGGCAGTCTGGAACTGGATTGTACCATTTCTAAGGGTTAAATAGCTGAGGATAGCTTTAGGGAAGGAGGGGGGACACAAGTGAAACCAAAAGCATTGCTCAAAAACCAACAAATCCCATATCAAAATTTTCTGGTTTGTAATTTGTCCTTTTTATTGCCAAGGATATTAAGCAGGACAGACACTTAGGAGTTTTTACCCTGCTGTTTTGTTCCGGAATTCATGGTCTTTCCTTGGAGCATCCTAACAATTATCACAGCATCTATTTGTTCATATGTCAGATTAGTAAATGAAAGAAACATCACTTTCAGGAGACTGAACTTAGTGAAAGAAAGGAGCAGGTCTTCCAAGCGGTGGTAAATAAAAGTAAGTTAAAAAAAAATGGTAATGAGCTAATGCTTCACTTACAAGAACATACTGATTTATTTATCTTTTTAATTATTGATTGCCTGCTGGGTTATGGAAGAAAGGTAAATATGACAATGTCAAATAAAAAGTGATTTCTGATCAGATATCAAATTTTGATTTAGATTTGCAGTGTCTTTTTTTGGAATGTTTGGGTGTTTGTTTGGTTTTTTTTTCATATCTGAAATCCTCATGTAACACCCAGATATGGAACCCATTTTGGAATCAACAATTATAAGTGCCATCAGGGTTCCTTCCTGATGAGCTAGCATGACTTTTATCACATACATATAGAGGACATGTCAGACAAGCAACATAAGAAATCAGGAATGCATCTGAAGTGACATAGAAACAGGCAGAACTTGAATCTCTTCCCTCCCAGTCTAGTACATCAGAAATTTTCCGTCTGAGTATTTAATACTCTGTGCTCTAGATTTAGAGCAACTTGTGGGCTAAACATCTGGAACAATTTATGTCTCAGATTTAGGTTACTGACACAACAAATCAATTGCGTATCGGCAGTGAATTCTTACCTTGTTTTTCAGGGACAAAATAAGGTGATCGTAATTTGATAACATAAAATATATCATTAAGCAGGACCAATCATTCAATTCAGAAGGATACAGATTTGTCCAGAGCATTAGAATTAATCTGATCACACAAATAGATAAGCTACATAAGGGAGCTAATAATGTGTTTACTAAAATATTTATGGAGTTAAATTATTCCATAAATTGAACTGTAGTTCACTGAGATTGTTTCATTTTAATATTAATATGGACAAACTATGTCAGAGATGCTAAAAATGTTGGGCTTCAAACACATTTCTTGATCATTCTGATTTATGTAAGTGCCTTCTGGTTTAGGGCATGTTCAGTGAAAGATAAAAGGAAAAAATTCTTGATATATCTTAAGGTGATAGGTGAGAAAATTGAAGACCTATATAGAAATAGGTCACAAACTATCAGTTGCATATAATAAATAGTTTAGGTTACTGTAAAATTCTGTTTGCAGTAACTTTGCAGAGAAATAGTTCAGAGTAAAATAACTTTAGAACATAGAAATTGAAATGGTATTTTCTGCTGAAGTTTTCTTTGAAAGGAGTGTTTATCACTTTAAATCAAAATGAATTCATTTCTTAAAAATCATATAGTGGATGTAAAACCATTCCTCTAACGTGATCAACCCACACATACTTTAGTTTGTCATTCTTCTCTTTCTTTTTGCAGGTGTTGTTAAAAAAATGCAGAAAGCCTCCACTTGCGAAGATGCATGTGTACTTAGCTATTTACAGCTTTAAATGAGAAAATAAGCCTTCATAGAATTCTGAAAATGTTGAAATTGTTTTTCCCAGCTGGGGAGCGGGGTTTGCTTCATTTTTACAAATATGTCTGTGTCAGAATGTTCTGGAGGTTTATGCCAGGAAACTGCGCTGCACGTTATGGAGTTCCGTGGAGGGAAAGAGGACCGACTCTGCCTTTGGCAACTGCTGCGTCCACCTGATGATCGAAACAGACGTGGTGATTTTCAGGTATGATTGTTCCTGTGAAGAAAAATGGTTGATTAAGCAGTGGATTTTGAGATTTCTTCGTGCCTTTTTTTATGTGTATCTCCAAGAGTTGTATATGAAAGGTGACCTTCCCTCTGAAATATTTCTGCACTATAGTCCAGGGGATGTTATTTGGATTTATTTAATGGATCAAGGCCATTATTCACAGAGAAAATGAGAATTTTTTTCTATAAATCAAGTGGTTGGGCTATTGTTTTTTCTTTTTAGAATGTCGTGTATGTATGCCAATAAAAATGAGATTCAGAAAACAAGGATGTATTAAAGAATCTGACTGTTTTTCAGTGTCCACCTATATTCCAATTACTTTCAGTATGCAAATATCTTAATAGGGAGCCATTGAGAAAGTGAAAAAATGCATAGTTACAATTACTTTTTCCATCATCAGTTACTGGCCTTCTTTATCCTATTCTGTGCCCAGACATATTCACATTACTTTTTTTTGCATTTTTGAAAAGATCAGTCCTCTGGTCTGTGAGAGAGGCCTTGCTCTTGAGATATGCATGATCTGACATAATCTAAAGAGCTATACCCTCAGCTGTGCTGACATGAGGTAAATAAATTAATATGGGAACCTGTGATTTAATCTCTTCAGTGAAATCCATTTCGGTATAATCTTCTATCTTTGCTTGTTGCAGCTTTTCTATACTGTAAGAACATTTTAAAATTCTGAGGCTAAACTCCTCTGAAATCCACCATGTATCTTTTAAGAGCTTTTAAATAATGTCATATGAATTTAGTGAGCTCACCTTCCCTGTGCCAACAGAAATTTAATAACACTCTGATTTCACTAATAATAAATAAAACATTTACATAAAATCTTATAAATTATTCCCCTTTTCTTTTACAAAAATCTAGATAATCTTAAAAAGTAATGTTGGTAATTTAGCAATTAAAGACATATCTAGACATAAATATATACAGCTAGATACTCCTTTCATCAATATTTTTTTTCTATCTACTAGCACATTTTTTTATTTAATTTCTCCCATGATTTCTCCATTCCTGAATCTCCGTATAGAACTGTAGGAAGATAACAGAGGTTGTCCATTGTGGCATTGCAAGAATGCAGCTCAACCTACTGTTTGTGCACCTGAGACAGTCTGATGTTTACAAAGCAGAGGAGGCTCTTGCCATTGGAGAGCTGGAGATGGAAGAGGCAGCACAATTTCTGCTACGCTCATAGCAATTAACTTTTCACACTTCTGAGATCATAGACATGCCATACTTCTGAGATCAGCAATGCCATGTAACTTCCAACCAACGGCAGTCTTCAGGAATTCTTAAAATTTTGGCAACAAAACCTGACTGTCATTCTGTACACTAGGATCAACTAGTAAAATGATGAATCCTATGTAATTTAGTCAACAGAATGAAGATTATATCCATTATATTTATATCATTACATCACAATTTATACCAACATTATATCTATGTTGATGTAAATGAATACTCTTAAGCTTGTAAATCCTAAGCACTAAAGTTGCCCAAACCATTATAACCTGATTCCTCTCCAGCTGGAATTATTTGAGACCCTGAGTCAGTCCCACAAATGACCACTGCCGAATGGGGATATTTCCTCTTACGTGGCTGCAGGAGCAGCTCCTCCTCCTTCCTTCACATGGTGTCATTCTGCTCCTTTTCAGGCTCTACCCAAGATCACTGCTCGAAAGACTGATTGCACTAACCCAGCAGAAAACCATCTGAAATTGTCTCATGGAGAGGCCTGATATATGTTACAGCTAAAGCAAGGTAAACAGAGACAGCATGCAGTAGGGAGCAGTGACAAGGTGTTAGATTGGCTCAAGCTGTCTTGTGTAATTTTGTTTTTGAAAGTGAAGTGACACAGCTTTTGTAGCTTGGATATGAAAAGTAGTGCTAGCTCTGTTTGGTCTTTTTTTGTTGTTTGTTTGAGTTTTGGTGGATTTTTTTTATACTGCATGTTAGTTCTACTACTTATCATCTATGCTGGTTTTGCTGGGATACAGTTCATTTTCTTCACAGTAGCTAGTATGGGGCTGTGCTTCGGATTTGTAATGGAAACAGCATGGATAATTTGGGGATATTTTTGTTACTGAGGGGCACTTACACAGACCCAAGGCCTTTTCTGCCTCTCACACACCAGGGAGTGGGCTGGAGGGCACAAGGAATTGGGAGGGCACATGTTCAGGACAGGTGACCCCAACTGAGCCAAGGGATATCCCAGACCACATGGCATTGTGCTCAGGGCATAAAGCTGGGGGAACAAGAGGAAAGCAGGGGAGAGGCTCAGAGTAATGGCATTTGTCTTCACAGTGATGGGGATGGCCGAGCACCTGCCTGCCCATGGGAAGTGGTAAATGAATTCCTTGTTTTCCTTTGCTTGCATGTATGGATTTTGCTCTCCCTATGTAGCTGTCTTTATGTCAACACACAAGTTTTCTCATTTTAACTGTTCTGATCCTCTCCCCCATCCCATCAGGAAGGAGTGATGGAGCAGCTGGGTGGGGCTTTCTTGCTGGCTGGGGCTAAACCATGACATCATATATTGAGAAAGCTTACTTTAGGTTTGAAACTATCCTGGGACCGTGGAATTTGTTTGGAAAGAGCTACTAAAATGTTAATGAGGTTTTTTTTTTAATGTGATTTCACAGCTCCTAGTACCTAAGTTGGTCAAAGCTTTGAGAAAGATATGTCTAATTGTGTCTCCAGTCCCCTGTAAAATAAATTACCTGTGATCAAAGGCTTGCTAAATACTTTTAAAAATTTTTACTAGAAAATTAAGTCGACTATTTAACCTTTTTCAACAGAGAACATTCATCTATTAGGGAAAACTGGAGTAATAATGAATTATGTACAGCTTTCCCTGCCCAGAGCATCCTTGCTTTGAGGAAATCAATGATTTTCAAGCTCCAGCAAAGCGTTCCCAATTCCCTTTCATTCCTAAGAAATTCTTCTTGTCCCATTCAATGCCCTGTTGGTACAAGCACCTTGATGTGAGCCTGTTCAACCGTTTGGTCTCTGAAATATTCTTACCCTGAGCATCCCTGTCCAGGTTGTCTTGCTGTTTATTTAGAAAACTATAATAATACAGAAGGAGCATCTGTAGCTGTGCACAAAATTAAACTCCCAAATACTGTATCCATCACATGATCATTACGATAGTTTGAGCTGTAGACATAATTGCCATTTGTTACTGACAGTCATCACTATGTGCACTGAAAAGTTGTGTGCATAAAAATAAATATCTATGTCTAAAAACTATCTTATATGTCTAATTTTATGTTCCTGTTGAACCGAAAACATGACAAATTTATTTTGGAGGGTAGAAATTTCCTTCCTTTCTTTCTTCTTTGCTTCTTTTTTCCCCCTAAATAACTGTATTATATTTTAAATAGTTTTGAAATTTACTTTGGGTAATTCTTTATGACCTTCTTTTAATGAAATCAATGAAAAATTTCACTGGAAAAATAATGTCATGCTTTAGTAATGAATATGGAGATCACTTTCATTAAGAGGAACATATACATTTAGACTTAGGCTAAATATTGACCTATTTAACTTGGAATATCAGCCCATGTACATTCATAAAGAAGTCCAGACACATACAGGGACATAACAGCAAGCACTTGTTTACTTCAGAATCAAAAGTCGCTCTGCAACATATGTAATACAAAATTATAACAAAAAAATATTTGAAAGAACCTACAGCAAAATAAAATATTAAATACCCAAAACGCCCTCAAACCCACAATAAAACCAAAAGAAACAGTTTTTCTTCCTCCTCATTTTATCTGTGATGACAGATGTTACTTGGTCTTTTAGCAGTGAAGATCTCTTCAGGAATTATTACTAAGAAGTTAGAGTTTAGCTATCCTAAATTATCTGAGATTATTGACTTTAATCAAGTTAGTTTCAAGAAAGAGTGCATGATTTCTCTGCTTCCTGCTGGTCTGCTGAGCCCTTGTAATTTTTTTTTTTTAAATGTTAAAAATCAGCTGGAATCCCTTTCTCTAGCCATACTATTGATGCTAGGAAGGATTTTGTGAAAATAGGATAATGTTATTCACATAGAGCCTTTGAACTATTTTTTGTAGGGAACAGACTATTGATTGTGTCAGCATCTCACACTTTGTGCAAAGACTCAGCATGGAAGAACAGCTCATTCTACAATGAAACATAAGACATGATTGCCTGGAATTGATCTTATTAGCCCCAAAAGCACTACAATACTTTCCTCAACTGATTTGACATAGAATTCACCCAAACTGATTTCTAAATATATAAATATACATTGCTGCCATTTTATTTAATCCTGTTCTAGACACAAAACTCTTCTAACATATTGAGCTTTGCAACCAAATACCTACATGAAAGGTTAATTGGAAGAAAAACAAAATGCCTGTGCTCTGTTTCAAAACCCAGTCTTAGTGAAGCTTACAGAGCACGTGTTTTAAATGGCATATTAGCACCAAAAGGCTGTCTGTGTGGAATTACCTTTAACTAGCACGTCAAATCTGCCCACAGTTTCTTGTTATGAATTAAATTGGAAGTCTATTTAAAAGTATTTAAGCTTTAAAATATGGACTTTTGGATGCTATTTTTTATTTGATGTGCTATAATGAATTGTTTAATCAAATTAATGGGAACAAATGCTGTAATATAATAGCTACTGGTGATTCTTTTCTTATAAGTCTTATTATCTATGAAAGTTACAGATCAAATTCTTCTTTCAGATAAATTGTTGTGAGATCAGCATCACTCAGTTTCTCAGGAGTTACAAGCAATATCTTTCAGCAATTGCACGTCATCTTTCTTTGAATAATTTTCTAAATCTGACAGACAAATTCAACCCTAATGCAAGCTGAATGCCCTCTGGTTTACACCACAATGAAATGAACCATTGCAGCCCATTTTTGAAGACCGTCCTTGGGAACTCTTTCATAATATACTGGCTACAATGACTGCGTTTGTTGACATTTCCATTCAGTCCTACAGCCTAGATGTGCCTTACTTCACTGTGATCCTGGAGGAAATCTATTGAAGTCAATGGAGGTACATGAGCTTAAATGGCTGGATGACACTTTACCATGTCTTAATTGAGCCTCCCCTGATGGGGGAGGATTCCCCGAGCCCTTGCCTGGGCTCTGCAGACGAACGGGACTTTTCCACGCTTTTGCTCTCAGACAGTTGTTTATTAAGTCTTATCAGAAAGGGAGCCAAGGCACGAGATGACTCCCCTTAGAAAGCGCAAAGGAGAAGCCAAATTATCAAGATAACACTGTTCTTTTAAAGGTAAATTTACCAATGAAAGCCCGAAACTAAAGATATTTTTACTTTTCTACCAATGTTCAATAAATCGTTCTGTCACATGAAAGGAACTGCGGCATTTTTCACCCAATCATCTCAATCCACTTTTGCTGCAGAAAATGGAGTACAGAAAGAAGAAAGAAGGCCTAAAACAACAACAATCCTCCATTTTGAAGGTTTTGCTTCTTATCTATTTTGCTATATTAACAAACCCAACATCTCTAAATTTTTGCCCTGTGACAATCTTATATAATGTTCTATCACCTGATTCACACCAGTGTAGAGTCTGTTTCTTCCCAGAAGGTAGGCAATTTTCTCCAAGGACGAAGGTCAAAGACAGGGTTGTCCAGGGGGGTAGAACCTACCAAAACAGGCAGATAAATATTCCCTGCACTTTGGACTCCAACAGCTGGACAAGGAGAAATGCATCATGTGAGCTAAAGTAGACAAGGATGAATTTAAATTGCAGCTTAAGCTTGTGGCATTCCCTGAAGTTTCTGGAGGTAGGAGAATGGTGCACTAATTCACTATCATCCTGCCAAGTACATCTGTGTGGCTTTTATTAGGTCTGCACTTTAGGTTCAGTATAAAATAAAACAAAAGGAATCCCGGTTTATCGGTTTTACGACAGCGGAACTCTTTCAGTGCCAAAATGGAAAAATGATTTCCTGTCAGTGCAGCGGCTGAACGAGGCAGATGCATATCCACTGGGGTTTAAGGGGCAACACTTTTGGGACATTAGACCTTTCCTCATCTTAGGGGATAAATCTGAAATCTTTGCAAGATTCTTATTTTCAATTTGTATGGCATAATTTAGGTGCAGTTTCAGACCACTGACATGACAGAAGATGATTTGGGGATCAACAGTGCTCAGAGTTTGACCCACTGTGCCAGGTTTAACATCGTGGGCTGCTGTGCCAAGCCTGGGGACAGTGCAGTGCCCACCCTCCCCGGGCAGCACCCAGTGAAGGGAGGGGATCTGGGCTGGGCTGGGCTGCGCCGGGGGTGCTGATGGCCCCGAGCTCAGCCACAAAAGCAGCCCCTGGGCTGGGACAGCATCAGGGGAGGGAACAGCCAGACATATTTCCAGGGTGGGGGGCAAGGTTACAGTGACAAGAGAGATCCAAGGGCAAGCCAATCTGTGGGTCAGGGGCAGAGTTGGATGGATGGATGGATGGACGGGGAAATGCTGGGGTGTGGTAAGTCTGCAACACAGATGTAGTGTACTATCTACAGCTGAAGCTAATCTTGAGAGCCTCAGTTTAAAAGCAGACCCCAGGGAAAGGGTGTGGACTTTGTTAATGCTCGGCTGCCTTGCTTTGTGCTTTTTCTCAATTAGTCCTGAGCTGAGGCCGTCGAAACCTTCAGAAAGGGGAGGATGTAGTAAAAGCCTTTAGGCTGTGCATTTATGTTATATCTGTGTACAGTAAGATGGGAAAATTCATGATTAGAGCAAATTGGTTGCTGTTTTAAGCTACTGTAGCTGGACTTTTAGAACCGCTTGTGGTTAAATGTTTATGAGGATAACTTGGACTGCTGCTGGAGGTTCTTTCTGGATGAAGACTGCTGTGGACTCTCCATTCGTGAGTAAGTCAAATTGGTGGTAACAAAACTAAAAACTCCTATAAAGTACATGTTCCTGTTCACAGAAAATTTTAAATGCTTGTGTCTTTTTGTTGTTGTTGCTGTTTGTTTGAGTTTTTAAGAATAGATTCTTAAAGTCTTGGATTTCCGAGGTGCATAAACTTTTATTGTTTTAACATCTGTCCCCTTTTAGAATCAATGCATCTTTTTAGAAGAGGTCAACTTGTGCATTTTGCTCGCTATGCTTTTCAAGGGGTAATAATTTATTGTTTCTCCTTTTTTGCCTTCCTACTTACCCATGCCCTGTGTGGTACTTAAAATGAGTTTGGTATTTCTACTGGTGGTTCCTTTAGGATTGACTGTGAGTTTTGTGTCTGAGGTTTTCACGATGACCCTAGGAGCTCTAACAATGGTTTTCCTCCTTGCAAATAGGACTCGTTTCACAGCATTAATCTATGAATATCTGTTTGGGGAGACCATACTTACCCTAGGTAAGGGGTACAAAACCCCCTTCTCCTCTGCAGCAATTCACAGTCTTTGATGACTTCCAACTGACCCCATCACCTCAGAATTGGAAGTTTTTCCAAATGTAAACTTAAAAATAGGGTTGTTAATTTATAGTACTGCAGCTCTGCCTAGTCATGGTGACTTGCCTTGGTAAGTCTCCCATAGTAGTTTAATACTGTACAGTGAAAAACAGAGAGTTTTGTTCTATATTCTTATTGCCTAACTTGGGTGGTTTGGAATCTTAAAAGTTTACCAAGCATCTACCTTAAATTTTTCTTCTTATATCTAATAAAAACAAACAAAACCTAGACAAATGCCCCCCAGCTGTTGACTTGACACTGCAGCAATATTTCAGGATTGGATCACAGCGGAGCCTTCAGGATGTGTATCATGAAATCTAACATTGCATTTTACCTCCCTTTTTCTCTGTAGGTTCTTTTCTCCTTTTTATCGCCCTGCTCAGCCTCCTCTACCCCAATGCACCTATCGTCCTACACGGCAAAAAAGCTCAGCTTGCTATTGGACAGCTCCTTTTAAATTCTCAGTGTACAGACTTTTTCATAATGTGATAAGCAGCCATTTGCACGTGAAGATTTTACCAGTGGAAAGGGAACTATGCTGTCCTTTCTGCTGAAGACACTGACAAAGCAGGTTCTGGGAGCTCATACTAAACCTAAATGCTGTAGTTTTTAAACCACCAGTTTTGCATGTCGGCATCTATTCTTACTTGTAACAGCCTGGGAAAAGTGTCTGTGGACCTACAGCTCCTCTGTTCTTGATCCTGTGAAAGAGAATAATAGGTATATAAAGTCTCTCTAACCACTTGCACAGGTATTCATAGCATAACACAGAACATTCTTATCTGTGAGCACAGCTTGCTTTCACTATCAAATGAAGACTTCGGTTTCTTAAAAAAAAACAACAAAAAAAGATGGGTGTAAATATTTAAATCTCTGACTGTTACTTTTTGACAAATGATACAGGCAGCCAGGTAATTTGTTTAGGTTTCTTTGTTAGTTATCTGATGCTGAAGTCCAGATTTTAATCTGTAATGAAGTACAAGGATGGGAGGTGCTTGAAGATCCCAATTGTACGTAGATATCAAGGTAAAGCAAGAACTGGCAGGTGAAGGTGTCCCCCTGTCCTGCAGAGCAAGAACTACTGTCCTTTGCCAGATGGGTCAAAAAAGTGTAGCAAGGAAAAAAACCCCCTTGTTACCCATTGGTGTAGTGAGGTTGGCTGTGGTCTTTCTAGTTCTGTCTGCCTGGATGGTGATCAAGTGAGCAGTCACAGTGGAGCAAGTCTGAGTGAGAATGTTTGTAGTAAAAGCAATGTCCTTGGTTAGCAATGTCTGTGTTCTTTTCACTCCTGTTGAAGATTTGTGCTTTAATCCAGCAGAAAAGCTCACAGACTCTCCTCACTGCTTATTTTCTGCCCGATCCTTTGGTTAAGTCATAATCCTATGTGTGGCATCGCAGTCATGAAAATTATGTCACAAATCCAGCATAATGTTTTTTTCTGTAGGATGAAGCAGTAAAAGGAAAGGAGCTGAGAGAGGGCAAAATGTGGTTAATAGAAATATTTGAGAAATAGAATGGTATTTCTTCCTTCTTTTGAATTTAGGAGCTCTTCAGCATGCAGCGTACAGACCCTAGGACTGCTACAGCAAAAGAGGCTTTAATCTGTGTTTTTCTCTTTCCTACGTTCTCATATTAATCACATTTCCTTTTGTTTGGGAAGGGAACATAATTGTGAGTATTTTTTTGTGAGCATATATATTTGTAACAACTTTATAATTAGAACAGTCACTCCAGAGGGGGAAAAAAAACCCCAATATTTTTGCTGGAGGACTGAGCTGGGACTTGAGAATCAGTGGATAATAAGTTTTCAACCTTGGCTTTTAATATATGAGGTTATATTGGAGCGGGTGCTGTCTTTCTACATGTACTCACAACACATAATCTCTTTTATCAAAAGCAGAAGTGCTACTATAACATAATAAAATATCACTGCCTA
This sequence comes from Lycocorax pyrrhopterus obiensis, assembly GCA_014706295.1. Lineage (NCBI taxonomy): Eukaryota > Metazoa > Chordata > Aves > Passeriformes > Paradisaeidae > Lycocorax > Lycocorax pyrrhopterus. Next base: position 111,980,406 of record JACSVZ010000001.1, on the reverse strand, counting down.
GTATTTATGACACTGCAAACAAGAGGCAGGGCTGAACACATCTGTGTGCCCAGACCTACATATTTCATGAGAATAGTGATACTGTTCCAACTTTAAAATGGTCTTTTTATTTACTGCTTTCTTTATAGACACTTGTAAGATGTTTATCACCAAGTTGTCTTTAATATTTAAGTGCTACATATTTTGATACACATCAACACAGCTGCAGAGAAGGACAAGGATTAATTTATAAAATTCTGCAATTTTTTAGCACAAATATTGTACCTGCTTAGTTAATTATATGGAAGTGCTTTAAAATTGCATTAACTTGAAATCAAAGCAGAGTCTGGCCTACACTGTTTCTGCCCTAAGTTGTCTTTTACAACGTAAGAAATTACATCAGATGACAGCAGTAGAATGACCATTAGAAGGTTTTGTGGTTTTTCTGCCTTCAATTAAAAAAAGTGAACCAACTTGAATTCATTGTTTAAATTTCCAAGGAATGATTCTTATTGTCTGATGTCTTATCTTATTATGATGATCTTTTAGCTGCAGTAGGGAACTGAGAGAACAAAATTTTTTCAATAGAAAGCATGTTTTCTCCTTTGGCAACTGGTTTTATCACTAGATGTAATAAATAAAGTGATTTCTAAATGGAGTGTGTCTATGTACTGTGTTTTGATGTACTGGGGACTTTATCTTATATGATATTCATTTTTGACTTCAACTGCATATTATCATAATTTGAGACAGGCACGTGTAGCTCTGTTACAACCAAATGGAAATCCAAAGTCTCCTATTAAGCAAATTTTGCTTCTAACATTTAAATATTTCTCCTTTAAAGTGCTGCCCTCAGACCTTGTACATTTGGGGATTTATTCAGTGGCAGAAGAAATTTATTTTTTATTTTTAATAAATGGCCCTTTAGGCACTTTGGACAGTTACAGCAGAATTAGCAGTTTGGTCACATTTGAAGTGTTCCCTCTGAGCAGCTATAACACAACCTTGTTATTTCATTATGAAATGGGATCTAAGCTTCATGTATGTCCTGTTATGCTGCAGTTCAAAAAAAAAGATGATAACCTCATGGGGCTGATCTTTTTTAATGTACTGTGACCCCTGCTGTTTTCAAACTGGCTCTAAAGTACTCCCTTAGTGCAGCCATGGTAAAATAGTCCGAAGAACTTTTTGTAATGAAAACAGGATTCTGTGGCACCTACAGATATTTGTGTGACTTATCCTGTAGTGCAAATGTGTGTTGTGTGTGCATTATTTTATGTGATCTCATACATCCATCAGAGTTTAGCATATGTGTGAAACTGCTTATTCTTGTCAAGGCCTGAGTGTAAGGTGGCCCACAAGGCTCTTTGCATACTAATAACAAATCTCATTTGACCATATTATAAAATTTATGAAAATACCCATTTTCTGTATTTCTTGGGGCTTAAGGTGCTTGTAAACAAAGAGAGGATTTCATCACTTTGGCCACTGCACCAGCACTATAAACAAAATCAGGTGTTTCAAGTTTTGCTTTTTCCACAGCCGTCTGAAACATGCATGACACAAATCCTTCAGTCTAGAGCACTGTATGTCAAATTTTCTATTTCCCTCTGTGTACTGTGTATCATGTAGCTTCTAAACTTTTGAAAACACTCAGAGCATAGAGGATCCTGTCTAACTGTTGAATTTTGCTCAAGAAAAATCTGTGGAGGAAGCTGACTAAAGGAGTTCTGCTTTTCATGTACAGCATAAGAGTAGACTGCCTCCTAGAAAAATCATATCTGTTATTTTCAGTGACCCAGACAATACAGGACCTTGTTTTCTTGATCATAGAATGGGCTAGGTTGCGAGAGGCCTTTGATGATCACCTGGTCCAACAGCCTTTTTATTGGATCAAGTTTCTCAAAGGCCCCTTCATTCAACCTGACCTTGCACACATCCAGTGATGGGATGTCCACAGCTTCTCTGGGCAACCTGTTCAGTGTCTCACCTCCCTGTTAGCAAAAAAATTTCTTGCCTATATTTAGTCTAAGACTAACCTCTTCCAGTTTAAAACTATTGCCCCTTAAACCCATGGTACACTTTGAAGTGGAAAAGTAAGGGAAAGAGGAGGATAATAAATTTTAAACCTGTTCTGGAGACTGCTTGAGCTTTTTATATGGAAAACACAGGTAAATATTGATAGGGAACTTGCAAAAACATTAAAAAATGCTTCTAATGTCACTTGATTGGCGTTCATAGGAAGCTCAGACTAAAAGAAAATTTTCCCTTGTTATCTTATCAAGTGGTAAAGAAAAAACCTCCTTAAATTTTATAGCATTGTAAAGAAAAGCTCATGAAAGTTCAAACAGCACTTGTTTGCAGCAGTTGAGATAGCCACAATAGAATTAAATTTATCTTACTGGTGAATAAACTGTGTATGTGTAAAAACAACCTAGAAATACAACACTGGATGTTCAAGAAGAAAAAATGAATAAATAACAGGTTAAGTGTAGCCCTTAATAAATAGACTTCAAAGCAAAGTGTAAAACTAGAATTCCTTAGATTTGGGAAAGTTAAGCCTATCATCAGTAAAAGTATAAGATTTGATTAAAAGTTTGAGAAAGAATATATATATAGAGTGGTTAAATGACAAGTTTCAAAAGAGAAATTCCTTCAGAAGTATTGTATAAATAATATCTAGCAAAGGGTTGGGCAGGAATTGTAGATCCATTACAAGAAAACTTGAGTAGGAACTAGTCAGACATAGCAAAACTTCAGCATGCTACAGCACACTGGATGAAGGGAAAGTCAAGAAAATTGAGACTGAATAGAGAAAAGTAAAAAAAACTCGTCTCACAGACTGATTGAATGCTTTGTACTGAACTTCTGAGGGTAGTTATTAAATTATCATGAATACATAGTGTTTCACTCCACTATATCACTATAATAATTAAATCTGTCTTGTTTTTGTCAGACAGGCATATTTGAGTCCATATCAATATGGATAAGTAAAATTAATAAGTAATTAAATTGGAGATAATCAGTGGTTCCTATTGAGTAGTATGTATGATTGTGGCTCATCTTAAAAAATTTGGGAGAGGATGGTGATGCCTTGAGGTGGCTACCTGAAAACAGAGGTTGCACAAGATTAAGAGGACAAAAACAGGTATTTATTTGAAGGGCCTTCAAAGGTAAACCTTGGGCAGCCAAAAGGCTACATCCAAGATGGACCCTGGCTCACGAGTTCTTCACACTTTTAGAAGTTTGATCAATTTGCATATCAGGGTTAATTCTCCAATTACAATCTCAGGCAATGAAGTAATTACCCTAAGCTTGCCCCTTTGTTTAAAGGCTTTAGTTTACATGTTTCAGGGCCCGGGACAACACTGTGTCCTTGAGTTCAGGCCCAGAGAGGGTTTGTTATGTCTAACCAAAATGTGAGAGCACTAGCTAACAGGCTATATGGAGTTTCAGAGTTACACACTAGGCAGCACAGGATCTGAAAAATACAAAAGCTAAAACCTAAGGCATCAATGGGACTTGCATGACTTATCTCACAAGCGCAAAGGTACCGTGTGAGTATGATCTGAAGTATGCAGAGATGAATTTTTGTATGTGTGTACACAGGTGTAGTTGCACACATACATGAATGGAAAGTGAGCAGCTTCCAAGGAAGAAGAGGTAAAGCTACCATTTTTAAAACAAAACAAATACGGCTTGTATTTGTGTTCAGATACAGATATACTCTTTAAAACCCTTGGTACAATCCTAGGTTTGTCTTAAAAAAATCAGATAATTTATTATTTAACTGTTTCAGAGCTAATTCTTTCCATAGAGTTATTTGGAGAAGATTGTCAAATAGTGAGAAGTAAATTAATGGTACTGATTAAAAATGAGAAATGGAAAGCAGAAGCCAGAAAACATAAGTGTAAATCACATCTTTAGTTTGTCTAAAGGCTAACAGTTGTTAGGATATTTCCCATGTCAAATTTTCTCCAGATAATTATATGGCATGTGAAAATTGAAGAAAGGACTTCAGAGAAGCAAAATTTAGAGTTGGCACTAAATTATTGAGGCTAGTCAAGTATAACGAAGCCTGAAAACATTCTGAAGTAATGATAAGGTTAGATGAATAGGCAGTAGGACAGGTAATGTAATTCACTCCTAACAGAAGTAAGAAAACCTTAACTGGAAGGAGGGAAGGAGTGATTGGACTTTTTCATATCTCTGGCATCAAAAAGTAATTATAACCACTGAGGAAATAAATCCCACTGGCACTGAAGTTTAAACAACTGAATGAAAACAAAACTGCATAAATTCTTTTCTTATCAGGTATCTGGAGCCTGAGGTGTGTGGTATCAGCCACAGTCAGAGATAGGGAAGTAATTCCCAATTCTTCAATTGCCTAATTTAAATAAAACTATTATCACTGATTTTTATGGCCAAAAAATTCACTTTTTAACAGGACATGAGAATTTGACAGTCTTCACAAGAGAAAGATTTTTCTGCAGCTCAAATGTGTGAATCTCTAGTGTGTGCCTATTGCAATGGTAACTTCTACTAACTCACAAAATGTTGGAATAGACATTCAATTAACTTGAATTAACATATAAAAGTTGGAGCCTTGCATTGGTGCTGATTTACTGGGAATCTAGGCAGAATCTGGCTCCTCAATTACTGACATCATAGCTGGTTTTCAAGCTAAATTAACTTAAACTTTTCTTTCAGTTTTAAGAATTAGTGAAGTTGTCCTGCAATGGATTTACCCTACAGTTTTGGCAGAAAGTGTTAATTATTGCACATTTGCATGGGAAATGTGCAAATTCATGACATCAGAAAAATAAAGAAATTCAATCAAAAATCAAAACTGAATGTTTCACTTCAGGTTGGAATTCATGGTCCAAAATGGACAAAGATGATAGAAAATCAGGTAACTAACAGTAGGATGATGTGCATTAGTCTCGGGATGCCTCAAATAGATTTCAATTTCTGGACAGGTAATCCATGGCAGTGACTTGAAACCATGTCCTCCATTCTTCTGGATATGTGCAGGCTGCCCTCTTTCTCAGTCCTTGCTGATAGAGCAATTTCCCTCTCGTATTGGAACAGACATATTGATTTGCACATGGACTAGATTATGCTCAATTTTTACAGGGCCAGGCTGAATGTTCAATACACAACCTGGGAACGCAGAAGACTGAAAACCATTTTACGTGCTTTAGAGAGGGGAAAAAAATCAAGTATCCCAAGTAGTATTGGTTAATCAGTGTTTATCATCTTTGGCCAGAAAATTCCATATTCAGCAGAGTTAATATTTATTTATATGAACAATATTTTTCTAACAGTAATAAGATTTGAGCATGTTAATCTTTTAGAGGAAAGATCTGTAGGCCCAAAAATATTTTATATTGAAAAATTACAGACTGTTTATAGATCTGTTTTTTTATCTCCTCAAGCTCATGGTAGTGACTAGTTTAAATCAAGACATTTTTTTTTTAAAGTACTATTTATCTCCCCCCCCAGATATTTTAGAATTTATTTCAGGGAAGTAGATGATTGTTTTGTTGACTTCATATTTGTTACAGGTATTTTGAGTATAGATTTTTGATATATTCAAGGTAAGAATTGTACGGATACAACAGTGACCAAGAACTTTAAAATACAAAGTTGTGTGGTTTGTTTTTTAATTTCTTGCTCTCTTCTACTTCCTCATGTATTTCACCGCATGAATAGGAATAGAGCAGAGTGAGAACTTTGCCAAAAGGGATTTTTTCAGGCAGATTTGACTAGTTCATTTTATAGATAGTGACAGAAATAAAATTACTATAGCTGCATTGCAGATTATCCTTCTTCTCAAAGTGAATGCTATATAATTCCAGAATATAATTTAAAAATGCATAAAATAATTTCACAAAACCCCATTTTTAATTGCAAAACTTTAAAAAATTTGGTAGTCTGGAAGTATTTTTTTAGAACGTGCAACAACTTTTGTCTTATTTTAGAGAGATAAGTAGGACACAATGTATTTATATATTGATATAATATACATAGAGTATTATACATAGTAGAATCATAGATATTTTTACTCTTGACATTGCATGTGCCACTCTTCACCTGGAAACATGCATTATTGCTATGTCACTGGGTTTAATTGGTCCAGTTGTGTTTTACAGCTTTTCTGCTTTAGAGTGGGAAATGGGACTAGAAAATGATTACTTGCCATTGAAGGAGAACATAATCTATTCTAAATCCTAAATGTCCAGAAGCTGCAACTCTAAATCCCACGTGTTTTTAAGTCTGATTGATAAAGCAAAGAATTGTATGTGAACTGGTTACACCATGAGTACGATGCTGTTGTGAATCCCTGAGATGAGAATGCCTATGCGTAGACAGATAGAGTTAGATGAAATCCATACCAAGTTTTATTAATTCTGTTAATTGTGAAATAATTTATTATATTTGAAGCCACTTACTGTAATCAAACTGCAAATCCGATTTATTACACTTGCAGCAAGATTTGAGACATCAGAACTCCTTGCATAATGGAGTGAAAAAGGTGACAGGAGGGGTGGAAAACTAAATCCAGCTCTTGCAACTTACCTTGGACCACATCTGCAGATAAATGGATGTTAATTCACATTGTTCCTTTCCTGGTAGTCCATTACACTGCAGAAACTCTCTGCTTAGTAACAGAGGATTTAATAAAATATTTAAGCTGAAATGTGCTGATATTCATTTGGTTCCAATTAGATTAATGGTGTGCTTAAAATTAAGTGCTTGGGTAAGGTGCTGCTGTTGAAGTTGTATCACTCTGTGAACGGCTAAATAACCATGGTCATCCATGAAGGAGAGTGGCAAAGCAGCACAGTTTGTGCACCCTGTACCAAAAGTAAAGAATGAAAATATATCTGGTTGCTCTTTGGCTTGAAATCCCAAATTTGGCCTGGTGTTCTACCAAGGTGTGCTGGGCCAAAGCTCACATTCAGGTCTTAAGTGTTGAGTAGTAGATCTGCCCATGTGAAAAACTTTTCTATGTGTCTCATCTGTCATAACTTGGGTTTTATCTAAATTATCAATTTTTCCTTAATGGGAGTGTTTTTCCCCTAACAGTTTCTTCTTTTCCACAGAAAGCATTTAATGTTGAATATAAATACAGGTCAAATCTATGTAAGTGTATATAATTTTCTTGTGCTGTATTTTTTAATCAATACGGTGGCCCACTTACCATGTTAACAGTGTGTCATCTGGCCTGAAGATGATTATTAAGCCAAAAATACACATTTAAGGTTTTCTATGTGCTAAATTTTACTTGCTGTATTTCTAGCAGGCAACTGAACTGTGATAAAGAAGATTAAATTCCATCCTAATGACTTTGAGGAATTTGTAATGATTAATTTATTCATTTTTTTGTCAATGTTTTCCAATCACAAGTGAGAATATGTTTTAAGTAGTGTTAAAATGCATTGTTATAGTGGCTGAGGAAAGCCATTTGCAAAGAACAATAAATGCCAAAGATAGAAATTAAGTGCCCTGGCTATCAACAAAACAAAACACTAACCTAGCAAAGAGTTCATTTAGCACCCTTCCAGATGGCAAGAATTTTCCACAAAAGCACATCGTTTGCCGTCACTATTGCAAACATATGTATTTTTCCCTCTAATAAAGATATGTCTCAAATTATTCCTATATCAATATGCGCATCTAAACCTTGATCCTACGTATTTCTAGCAAGAATATTTCTACTTGTGTGTAGGTAGATTGAAATCAAAATATGGTGTAAAAGGAATTCTGACTTGTCACCAAATTTGATCACACCTGAGGGTCACAGTTTGGCAGCCCCCATTGTTTCCAATGGGTCACTATTTGGTACCACCCCGGGGTCACTATTTGGTGCTCCACCAGACCAGTATCTGGCACACTCCACTCTCCTCAACTGTCCCCTGCGACTTCTGACACCTGTCCTTGAGGGAATTTGGGGGGGAGGGAGGTTCTCCTGTCCCCATGGGGTGATCCCCGTCCCTGGGTGGGGGGTGGTTTGAGGTCTCCCTGTCACAAGTTGGGGGAGTTCCTTCTCTCCCCAGGGTCTTGGGGGTCCCTTGTCATCCCCTCAATGTCAGGATGAGCGATTGTCCCCCCCCATCCCTGCTGTCAGCAGGTGACCCCGAGACGCGATCCAAAGAGCCTACCTGGAGAGCAGGAAGCCTGAGCAGAGATCAGGGGAGGTGAATTCAATGGGAGAAGATGAGCAAGGAGAACTACCAAGATCTGGATCAAACTGTAGCTTTTTAAAAGGTGAGTCCTTTGATAACAGAATGAGAGCAAATACATCCCAAGAAGAAAATTCAATAGATAATATATAGATGTCAAATTAAAAGCAGTTACTATGGCCTTTCATAATTTTAATGAACCTTTTAACCTAATTGTTGATTCAGCTTATGTTGCAGATGTTGTACAACGAGTAGATTGTTCAGTTTTGAAAGAAGTTAACAATGCTGATGTGTTCCTTTTGCTAAAGGCTTTATGGACAGCTGTTTTGCAACGCATTTATCCTTTTTATGTTTTGCATATTAGAAGCCACACAAACCTACCAGGATTTTGTGCAGAAGGTAATGCCCGTGCTGATGCATTAGCTAACCGTGTTTGGGCAGTTCCTCAGCCAGATAATCTAGCCCAGGCTAAAACATCCCACGCCTTTTTTCATCAAAATGTGCGCACATTGTGAAAACAGTTTTCACTAACACCTACAGAAGCTCGTGCTATTGTTAGTGCTTGCCCAGATTGTCATAACTTTAATGGACCTTTACCCTTAAGAGTAAATCCCCGTAGTCTTTTGGCCCTACAGCTTTGGCAGACTGATGTTACACACGTTTCAGAATTTGGTCATTTTAAATATGTACATGTATCTATTGACACCTTTTCCTCTGTTATATGGGCTTCTGCTCATGTTGGAGAAAAGGCCTATGACGTAATTTTGCACTGGCAGCAAGCCTTTGCTGCTTTAGGCATACCTGCCTGTGTGAAAACTGACAATGGGCCAGCCTACGCCTTTCAAGAAGTTAAGAATTTTTTACGTCTGTGGGGTATCTCTCACAATTTGGTATTCCTCATTCTCCCGCTGGTCAGGCTGTTGTTGAACGTGCTCATCACACACTTAAAACTGTTTTAGAAAAACAAAAGGGGAGAATGCAAGGGGAAACCCCACAGTCCAGACTTTTGAAAGCTGTATATACCATAAATCACTTGACCATATTGACTTATTCAAACAATCCCTCAATTTTAAATAATTTTTATTCCTTGCAGTCCACCAGTGAAACACATTTGCCTCGAGCTAAAGTATGGGTAATAAATTTGCTTACCAGCCAGTGGGAAGGCCCCTGGGACCTTGTCACTTGGGGGCATGGATATGCTTGTGTTTCCACAGATACGGGACCACGGTGGGTGCCAGCAAGGTGTGTGCGTCCTGATCTGCAGCAGAATATCCCACGCCTGTTCAGCCAGATCCTGCGGATAACAGCAGCACAGAGTGATGGCCTTGGCAGCGCAGTTCGAGCTACCTCTGACCGGAGAGAGCATCGAGCACCGGTGACCAAGGAGGACTGTAGTGCACTGTATGTCCTTGTGATCAAGGGGTATTGGCTTACATTGGGATGTACTGGAGTGCAAATGGCAACGAATAACAGAAAAATGCAGGTGCCAATAAGGTACTTGTCAGTTTTGCTGAGCTTAGTGCCTGCTATTTCTGCTTGGCCTGTTAGTCAGCCGAGAACCAATGTGTGGGTTACCCTGGCCAGTGTAACAGGGCAAGATACTCTGTGCTTAGCCACTGCTATCCTGACAATCCTTTTTCTACTTGCCTTGTTGGCTTGCCGATAGATGACTGGCCAAAGCCTGGGACAGTTAGCAAGCTTTTACAATCACGCGATCACGCTGATGCTTGGCATCAGTGGGTTTCATTCCTTCCCCCATGCAACTCTTGAGCCGCAAGAAATAGAGTTTTTAGGATCTGTGAAAACGGATCTTTGTGTTAAGTTTAATTACTCTGGATCCAATCAGTCCAAAGTATGGGATGTTTCTCCTAACCAACCCATATTTGCAAATGAAAGTGGCTGGTGCAATTACAGTTCACCACATATTTCACACTCTACTACTGTTCCTCTAGCTTTGCCACCAGGGGTGTTTTTTATTTGCAGAGACAACACATCAAGGGAGGTCCTTGCAGCTTAGGATGGCTCTCACTGTTAACACCTAACACATCTATGATTTTACAGCATAAACCACAGAGGGGAAAACACAGCATCCATGCATTTGCCCCTGATTGTAATGACAACTCCAAAATTTGGCCACCAGGTACCCGATGGGCTGTTTCCTTCCTTTCTCCTCAATTAGCATCTGCTAAAGCATTGGGACTGTTAAACAAGTTAAGATGTTGGTTAGCTCGGCAAACTAACGCTACTCTGCTTGCTTTAGCCGGACTATTAACAGATGTTGGTTCAGTAAGGCGTGCTACACTGCAAAATAGAGCTGCCATAGATTTCTTGTTGTTAGCACATGGACATGGGTGCGAAGATTTTGATGGAATGTGTGGTACGAATTTGTCTGATCATTCAAAATCTATTCATGCCCACATTAAAAAATTACAAACAAGCATGTCAAAATTGCATGAAGAATCAGAATCTGATTGGCTTGCAAGTTTGTTCAGCAGTTGGCAAATTGCAGGATGGATCAAAAATCTACTGAAAATTGGATGCCTGATCCTATTGGTTATTTTTTGCATCCTGCTCATTGTGCCGTGTTTACTGCCTGTTTTGCAAAGGGCCCTGCAAAAGTCAATAAACGCTGCCTTTGTAATACAAAAACAAAAAGGGGGACCTGATGAGACTGTCAGCCAGACTGACAGCCTCAGAGTCAGACCTGAAACCAATGAGAATTTACCCGTGAGAATTTTACAGTGGAAATTTTTGCAGCTTCAGTGAAACCCACAGAGAAGGCCAAGAAGATAATCAATGAGAAAAGATGTTCTGGACACAAGGGGAGGATGTCCTTGTTATGGGACATTGAGAGAGTACAAGGAAGAAGTTGTGGATAACATGTAGCAACTATACTCTTGCTTGTATAGTTAATTGTTTTACTGCCTGAATGGTCATTGTTTGTTAGACAGCCTTGTCATTTACTGCTAAGCAGCCAATCTCAATAAGACACAGCCATTGTAAAGAGGTATAAGAACAGCAGTAGAGAAAACAAAAAATCTCTTCTATCTCTCTCGACTTTGGATTGCGACAAGTGTGTGCTTTTATGTCCACCTCGACAAAGCAACAGAAAATGAGTTGTTGAATGGAACTTGATCCTCTAGTGTTTTGTGCAGTCACTCTGCAAAGTAGCTAATTTGTTAATATGCTGATTTTTTAACTTTCTATCTTTGTGTTGGATCCTCTGCATGAAAGTGAAACCCAAATTTTTGTACAACAGGGATTCTGTTTCAATGCTTCTAAAATAAAACGAAAAGGTAATTGAAGTGATCTCAACATTTTATGAAGTATGGTGTAACTCAATTATGGTAGCAAGTGAGTCTGAACATATTTTTCTGTGGAAGAGCACAGGTATATATAAATTTTTAGGTACTGGATTTCAGAGGTATTTGAGGGGGTTTTAATTTTTATTTCAATATATTTTAAAAAAAGATAAAACTCTAAAAGTTAGAGAAATCACACAAGGAAAGTCAATATTCAGTGAAAACGGTATAATTTGTTTTTATTGTTACTGGATGTTATCTATTTTAGTATATCTTTAAAATAACTAAATAAATTGCTTGAAGTTTGACATTTAGTATAAACTGTAGCGAAATGTTCAGTAAATTCTTTGCTTTGACAGTTTTCCCACAGAAGATGTGATCATCATTCCAGGACATGTGATGCTGTGTTGTGATTTTTATGTTGTCTGTAACTTAATAATTTTCTTTTCTTTTTTTTTTTTTTTCCTCATAGCAGTAACCGTTTTGGTATTCAGTGGCAAAAGTGGCCCCTGGGAGCTTTCTGGTTCACACGCAAGAACAAAGTGCCAAGGAAAGCATGTGCTTAAGAGCATTGCATTCTGTGATTTGCAGTTTCAAAATGTGCACTGACTTGAACGTATCTGTGCATCACATGAGGAGCTGCCATAACTCTGGAGAGAAGAAATGGAGGCTTAATGTGAAGTGAAAAGGTATGCTAAAGCTTTTAATAGCAAAGTTAAAAACAAAGATGAAAGAAGGAGTATGTTCAGAATAAATTAGTTAATTTTTCATAGTAGCACTTTGCTTTGTATCAGATGGGATTATAAGGTGGAGCAATGACAGGAAGACAGAGTGCTTTGATACCCTCCAATGGATGCCTTTAATGAAAAGAATTCTGCTCTTACATCTGTTAAACTTTTAGACATTTTGCTCTTTGTGCCAATTTCCTTCATTCTGATCAGCCAAATTCAGACATCTGTCCCTCAGCACCTCTAGCCAGGGAATTGATCTGAACTTCACTGTCTGTTTATGTTGAGTTCAGCATGTTTGGATTTTTCTCCTCTGTTTTCATGCTATCATTCTCCCTGTTTCTTTCTGTTTTGATAATAAAGCCAGTTTAAGGGCAGCCTCTGCCAGCGTTATCCAATTGTGATAACCAGGAAAAGTCAATTATTTTCTAGTCTAGGCAATGAAGATGCAGGTCTGCTCTCTGCATCCTTGTTACATTAACCTTTGCCATGAGGATTCCAACTAATCAATAACAGTGAAGTTATAAGCAGTGCAAGGGTGTCAGGAAACTATTTTCTGAATTTTGGTGATAGATAGGAGTAAAATTTCCATCCCCCTGAAGTAATCTGGCCATCCAAAAGATCATCCAGATTTTTCGGACAGGAGAAATTTTCTTATGTGTGAAGGGAGTAATGGAGGGACAGACACTGAAAATATTATGGGGAGAAAGAGCCAGGACTATAATGAGAAGAAAAAAAGCTGAGAGATTTTAGGTGTCTAAAAACTATGAACATGTTGCAGTCACTGTGGCAGTGCAGGAGTTTCAAATAGCGAAGAAGTTAGAGCCAGCAGAGATTGCATCTGGTTAAAGAGATTTCAAGAGTAAACAAGTGCCAGGTGTCATCGGCCCTTGCTGTCAAATCCATTCTAACCTCCAAAACCAAGAGCTTAGTCATAGTGTGTATTTTCTTTGATCCAGGTGTTGCTAAAGAATGGGAAAATAAAATTTAGTTACTAGAATTTAGTGTTTTTCGGCAAATGTTTTCTGTGTAAACATGTGCATTTATTGCCTGAATGTATTTCAATATGATCTATTATTTATAATTTAGCTCACATGCCATTGGCCTGTAGAAGTTGTAGATCTGTATCAAGCTATCAGTAGAGGTGAGTTGATGGCAAATTATTCTGGATGACACATCCATATCTTTTAATGGAGTAGAAACCAAAGGATGCAGTTTATTCCTCCATCCAGTGTTTTCTACTTTCAGTTGTAACTTGTACAAGACAGGGGTCTGCAGTCCAGCAGCTGCACTGATCAGATTCATCTGAGGACTAATTAGTGTCCCAGGAACCCTTTATCATAAACTGTGAGTCAGTGGGACAGTGAAGTTCATTTTCCAGTCTGTACCAGTCTATTTTATTATAGAAATTGGAAAAGTAAATGAAGTTTTTGAAAGAATGTGTTGCTGGAAATGGCAGTAGAACTCCGCAGAAATATATATAATATCCTATTTTTGGTACTTGCACCTCTTTCTGTCTGTTTCTAACACTTAATCAGGACAGACATGATCTGGAACATAAATATGAAAGTTAATTTGCGTGTGATTTTTATATGATGATGAACATGTACTGAGTGGTCCTGTCTTTTGGGCAAAGGATTCTGAGCAAGAAAACAAGTGCATCAAGGGAAAGCCTATCATTTTTATATGTGTGCGTGAAAGGTTGGGATACTTAATTTATTAAATCAAGAATGTAATCCAGAAGTATATTTACTACATCATGTCTCCAAAGCATGAAATTCTAATAGAATTATGCATCTCTTTGCTACTTTGTTTTACTCTGAATTTTAAGGTTTATTGCTTTCTTCCACCCCTGAAAATATTTGGTGAATATTTGGCAAATGCCAATTCATTAAACTAAAGTTCGACATCAAAAAGGATCAATCTCTCCCCAGCCCAAGGGGAAAGTGTTATGCACCTAACACTGCAATTGTGGTCTAAAATTTGGCTCATAAATATGCTTTGAATTTGAAAGAAGCACTTAATAATAGTGTGTAAATAGCACCTCTGCAAGCAAGGTGTTTCTTTGCAGGTAAAAATGATACTGTTGATTTGTAAGCCATGGACTATGGAATAATCTGTTAACTTTTACACGTTATTTTGCTGAAAATATTTTAATATAATCTGTATAGTAAATTGTGTTGTGACTGAATTCTTGAGTTTCAAGGGACAATTAAAAGAAACTTTCAGTTGTGTGTGTACATTAGTCATGCTGGTGTATGTTTTCATTAAAGTTTTTGGAAAGGTCTTCTTATACCAGCTGTAACTCTGTGTGAAGGATGCAGCTTAGCATCACTGAGGCATTTCAATCTGCCCCTTTCTCTTCCATCCCCTAAAACAGGAAGATCTCCAGTGCATGTCTCAGCTGGATAGGCTGACACCAGAAATCCTGAGCTCTGTTGCATCGTGATGCAAATTTGTGCTTTCATTGAGCAGAAATATTTCCTTCCTTTTTGACGAATATTGCCATTCCAAACCAAAATTATTGTGTGTTTAGTGTATCTGGCTTAGACTGCTGTTCCAGTGTAAATGAGCATCTCCTCTGATGAGAGCATCCTTGCATGAGGTGATTGCTGTAGAAAAAGTACTTTGAGTACAGTAGGTGTCATATGATGATTGTTGTTTTCCTGGAGCAATTTAGAATGTTATCTCCTTTTCATGCTTATAATCTGCAAGTAAAAAAATACCTAAAATTTTTTGAGCTTTAGTAAAAAAAAAAAAAAAAAATCTGGTTTAATGCTTTGTGTGGACTTATTCATAGTTGTAAGCTATCTATATGTATTTTTATCACAGAAGATATCAGGGAGAAATAAAAGCTCTTAGAAACAGTCTTCGTACTCTCCATGAAAAAACTTCCAACAGGGATTGTTGACAAAGTGCTAAGTAACATGAGAAAAGGTAGCAGAATGCAGTCTCATTGTCATTAGCATTTCTAGTCCGAAAGTCTTTCTTTAGGAACATAAGTTGTTTGAAATGAGTAGTTTTAACTTCATTTTTTTGAGACAGGTAAATGGAATTTGTTAGTGAGATGTTGCAATGAGGAAAGGGAGGAGGTCTTGGATTTTGTTTTGGTACTTTTCAAGTGATAGAGGTAGAAACCAGAGATCTGAATGTCCTTCTAGAGCAACTGGCCTAATTCTGAAAAAAAACCTCAACCTTTCCTGATGCTTACATTAAGTGTTCTGTCTGAATGTCTCCCTTAAAAGTTTTTCTACGTAATCTTTGGACTCTTTAACCTTTATAATGCTCCTTTGCTTCCTTCCTGAGTATCTCTACAATGGGTAACTACTGGTGTGGTACTGTGTTCCTCTCAGTTCAGAGCTTTATTTTCATTTAACGCTCCTGGAAAGCAGGCTGACAGGCTGTTCACTATCCCATTGCCTATTTACATGCCCAGTCAGGCAAACAATGGATTTACTCCACTTTGCAATGACTTACCCATCTTTGGATGAGTACTTCCACAGAAATGAAGATACAGCAGCCAAAATTAGGTTTTCAGAACCCTTACAAAGCAGAACAGTCTTTTGTGTCCCACCCCAAGCATTGTGAAAGATCAGATGTGTATGGCGTTTTACAGAAATATAGATCCTGACCCACCTACTCTTCGACTAAACCTCTTGAAACTGTTGGGCTGCTGTGCCAAAAATAGAAGTGTTTGCAGCAGCTGTTGAATTGAACAAGCTGGAGTGTCTGTTGGGGAAAGCATGCAACAGTAGAGAGACAAAAGTCACAGCAGCTGAGACAGACAACTAGAACAGTCTGAGAGTCCTGGGGTGTATGAAGAGGCAAAAATGTTGGATACATCACAAAGGACAGCTTACGAGACATCAGTGAATAGAAATCTATCCTATTAAAATTAGTAGGACCAATTGCAGGGTAAAGTGCTGTTTAACATGCACCAGCTGCTGCTGCTTCTCTTATCACACTACACGACACGTTCTGGGACTGTCAAATTTCCTCCCAGTCATGTATTCTCGTCAATATCTCCATTCTGCTGGACTGCTTTGGGATTTATCTTTTCTTTTCATAACCTTTCTAAGACCTCTCCTTTGATTTCTCTGGTTGTGTCTTTTGCTGTAGCTTCTTCTTTTCTTCCATTCTTTGCAGGAGTCAACTCTACAGTCATTATTCACCTTATCAGCTACCAAGGGTGATTTAGGGTGTATAATTAATTTTAAGCAGTGAGCTAGCTCTTAGGAAAAGCCTAAACATATTTATTTTGTAATATGTTTTAATCAATGAACTACAATTTAGAGACCTTACATGCAGAAAAATTTATGTGGTAGATACAGCATTAGAAAACCAGATGGCAAAGAAGAAATTGGAATTACAGCAGATGGACAATGAATGATATGCCAATTAAATAAGGTTTGAAGGATCTTGGGGTCTAACTGTAAATTCAAGGAGGGAAATACCTATTAAGTTAATTTTATCCTTTTCATACTATATTATCTCATTTTTTTTTCTTTATTTGAATTTTGCTCTTTCAAATAATATTTTCTTGGCTTGTAGTTTGGAATATTAATTTTTTTTTGCTGAAATAGAATCACAAAATATACATCTTTTGTTATGATGCAGTTTTGTGAAGGACAGGCTAGAAATTAAAGTCTTCTGTACAAGGACTTCTGTTTAAGAACCAATATCAGGTATTATTTCTTTTTCATGTTTATCAATGAACACAAAGCAATAGAAAAAAAAGTCCTCCCTTAGAAATTTGTTTAACATCTGTACCTGTAATTTCTCCAGAGAAAAATAGTTACCACCAAACTTTTCCCTCATAGCTTACATTTACTGTACATTGACTTGTATAATGCATCATAGCAGATGATAGATTTGTCACGGAGCTTTGTTTACACTACATTTGAAGCCATTCAACTGTAAAATCAGTTTAAGAAAGAGCGAAGTTGATTTCTTTACATGATTAACTTGGCGTTTCTTTTTCTAACAACAGGGTTCACGTTGCAACAAAAATATTACCTTCTATTTCTGGAGAGAGAAATGGATTAGCCACCAAACGAAAATGGACAGTTTTGAATTCTTAAAAAAACCCAAAACCCAAATAACCCTCCACCAAAACCCACAAAACCTAACAATAACTCCACAACTTGAATCAGCAATGCCGAAGCTGTTATCCATGAAACAGAATCCTAGAAAGACAAATATATTTTGAAATGCATTTAGAGTAAAAAAAACCCATAATAGCAGTAATAAAACAACCCCACGTCTATGCTTACATTGGTGCTCATTTTGAAACTGTCCAAAAGTTGTGGCAAAAAAATCCTCTCCTAGAACAATGTCTCTATGATCTGTTCTTAGAAGTGACCAAAACCTGATTTTTTTTTTGAGATTGGTGCACAACAGGACACATAAATAAATCAAAAGCTGATATAAGCACTAGAAAATTTCTTTTCGGGTGGCCTGAATTAACTCACCAAGAGAACCCAAAATCTAAATCAACCTCCAAGGATATAAGCTGTTGTTATAGTCACAATTTTTAGCACCCTTCCAAGGCGGAGAGCTGTATATGCAGATATAGCTGTAGTTGGGAATTATGGTCCCCTGTAGCAAATAAACGTAGGGCAAATCCAAGAGTTCCAGTGATTCGTACAACAGAGGCTTCTAAATTCTTCATGAGCAGCATGTTTTTTGTCACTTGAGCATAACTAGGTCACGTAACCATAAAAGTGGCAAGCTTTGAAAAAATCTGAATTTCTTCAAAGTATGGTGAGATTAAATCCAAAGCCTTGGATCTGAAAGCTGTTCATAGACATGACAACGTGAGTGTCTGTGAACCTTACAAGAGCAGGAACAGCTACTACTTCATGAGCATCAGCTCTGATGAGTAGCTAGCTTTGGTTGGTTTTGATTTTTAGTAATCTATTCCGTTCAGTGTTTAGAGTGTGGATGGGCTTTATTGCCTTGAAGGATTACAGACTACCTTTTCCAGGTTAGTGTAGGCAGCTGAAATAATTAATTTGAAGCACTGGCAGTTTAATTTCATATAAAAAGTACCCTTTTCTCTCAAGATTCCAAAAGAAAAAATGCATAATATGTTCTTTCTTTGTTTAATTTTTTGAAAGTTCCAGTTCATGAGATCAGTACCTAAAAAGGAAAAATAAGTATTTCTACAAAGTCCAAATCAGAAATTAGACTACGCAGTCATGCAATAGTAAAACGTGGACTTAACAGCATATGTTTAAGTAGAAAGGTCTTAGTAATGTCAAGTTTTCCTACCTGTACCTCAAGAATTTTATTATAAGCAGTCTTTCTTGCATCTGTGAGGGCACACAAAGGCAGGTGTGTAAAAATCACACTCTAATAAAGTACTCTAAGATAGATTGAAGAGTGCAATAAAGGAAAGGTGTCAATAAATCTCTTAAATATTGCATGGGTATTATCAAGCTCTAAAATACATGTCAACCATTGATATAAATAGTTAAAGTTAAGATGAAAGTGTCTTGCTTCTCTTTATGTTTCTCTTCAGATGTGTGCTGGAGCAGTTCTTCAGAGATGCTGTTTCACTCTTCTCTTTTCCTTCTGGTGAAAGGAGGACTGACAAAGCAGGATTACCTGCAGCAGCAGTGGCAAGAGGGTTTGGTTTCCACAGATTTCCATCCAGGAGGAAAAGCAGTTGCAGAACTCAACAGGAAAACACTTTGGATGAGGGTTGCCACTCGCCCTGGCTGGCAGGTGTCTGATATGGGGCATGTAGGATGAAGAGTTCAGAGCATCAGGGTGCACACTGACCTTTCCTCCTTCTTTCACCCACACATGTGATGTCCTATCCCCTTAGAACTTCATTTCATGATGAGCCTTGAAGTTTCTCTTTACAGAGCTGGTCTGGGGGGGAATACGAAAAATTGCTACAACCAATTTATGACAGTCTTGTATTTTTTTTTGATATGGTAAAGTTCTACAGAAATCACATTACACAGGCTTTGTCTTGTCAGAAAGTACTTCTAATAAGGAGGACAGTTGCACGCGTGAGGGTTTTGGAATTTTTTTTCAAAACCTCTTAATTGTGAACCTGATAAGGTTGTTTTAATGTATTAGCAAAGTTCAGCCTGTTTATAATGTCATTATGATATGATAAATCCCACTAATCTTTATATATATGTATATGTATAATTAGCTAAATTAATATGCAGCTATTGTAACCTCGGAGCTGAAATAGCTGTTTGCAAAATCAGATTAATTGTTTACATGGGTACGTTAAAAGAAAAGGAAATCTTGAGTATTCTTTATTGTTTTAAGGCAAAAAACCCCTAGTTTTATGTTTCAAAAATGTCTATCACAATAAAGGATATACATAAGTGTAGACTGCTCTAAGAGAATCACAACCCAAAGAGACACTAGAAGTAGTTTTGTTGGTGTGCATTTGTAACTGAAAGGTCTTGACAAGTTCTGGTAGGTAATTTTGAATTATTCCATTATATACTACACTCTCTGCTTTGACATTCATAACTGAATCCAAGTCTTGAGAAAAGGCAATTCTTTGTAATTTCTATAATTTTATTAAAACAGAAGTGAGATAATTTTTTTAGCATAATGTAAAAATTAATCCCAGAACTCTTTGCCCCAGAATGTCATATAGGTAAAAGTGCACTTTAAAAATGATGAAGTTAACTAAAGGAATAAAATACTTTCTGAAAATTCAATCACATGGTGAAGATATTCTTCCAGGTCAGAAAAATCCTTGCCTCAGGTAATTGGGGTGAGAGGCTGCCAATATAGGAAATATCACTCTATCCTGTTTTTATTCTCTATTTAAATAATCTTTATTGGTTAAATCATCACTATTAGTCATTTCCAGAGGCAGCACCCTAGACTAAATGAACCTTTAATCTGACCAAGTTCAGGCACAGATGTCCTCTCTTGGTAGCTCTGTCTAGATGTGGAGTATGGAAAAGGTTCACTTATCACCACATAAGAATAGGATAGTTCAGATTTCCTGGCTGTTTCATTAAAGAAGATGTATTTCCTTATTTCAACTCTACAGATGCTAAAGGGCATTTTCCATTTCCAGTTAGAAAATAGCAGTTAGATTGGCTTTTGCTGCTTTTCATGCCCCAGACTGTCCAAGTGAAAGCTTGTACCTGGAGCCCAGTGTGCTTTGTGTTGCTGTAGGCAGACCTAAGACCCTGAATGACTTTGTAGGATGATCATAATGTGTTTTCTCAGCTTACTCCAACAGTGAATTTTGAATCTGTATTTCAGGCCTAAATATTATGCCATGGTTTGACTTCTAAGTAAATTTCCATGATTCTATCTCAGTCTTTGGACAGGAGGAAAAAAATCAAGACTTTTATCAGGCAGGAGGCAATCCCACTGTGAGACTCGGGAATACTGACATTTTGATGATCATAGTCCCTAAGGGAATGAGTTCATGTGGGAAGCCTGCTAGTAAGGATTAACCTTAGCTAGCAAGGACTAGCCTGCTAGTAAACCTGACTAGATATTTGTTTCGAAGAATAACCAAAAAAATTTGATAAGTTTGGTTTGCCTTTATTTTAAATAATAGTTAAACTGTAATGCTTCATATTAGCAGAGATTTGGGAATTTCACATGTAATGAAAGCCAATAAGGTATATTTAAAAAGATAATAATTTGGAGAATTTCCTAGATGCATCTGTTGCTCTCATTCAGTTGGGGGAGAAAATGATGGGTAGGCTTTAACAATCACCGCATTTCGGTACAGTGGGTACTTAACATTTTGATTGATGGATCTATGGTAGATCCTCCCACAATAAATATACATACTGTGCATACATATATGCTGCTGTTCATTAACTAGCCCAGTAACAGACTTCTGCAAAGAGATATTTTTGATTCATTTTTAGAAAAAGAATAAAATCTTTTTCCCAAACACTCTCATTTATGATTACTAGAAAATTATACGCACGAGTCATGAGGTTATGATTTGCCAGCCAATTGGAAAGGTTTGATTATTTGATAACTTTATAAAATAGTATTAAAATCTGAGAGAACAAAGGCATTAGATAAGGAGAAAACCAGTGATATTTAAAGGGATTTAGGCCATAGGGATTGGATTTATACAAGAGAGTTTTCCCTTGCTGCAGTGATAGATCTGAAACAGCTTGTATTCAAACTGCTCAAGACAAATCCTCTGACAGGCAGGCCTCGCCTCCTCTCCTTAATCCTGGCTGGCTCAGCAGCTGCTCCACAGCCCTTTGCAGCTCACTAGGGGTGCTCCTGTGTGGGATAACAGGCACACCGTGTTGGACATGCTCTTCCTCCTCCCACTCTGTACTGTCAGGCTCTATAAGATAAATCAGTACACTTCCCAGACCTGTTTCATTTAGAGTCCCGTGTTTGCATCTTACTTTGTGCTGCCTCTCTACTGGTTTATTTGTTACTGTGGTTGTTCCAGTGGCCAGGGTATCATCTTGACCACATCACTGGGTGTGCTGCTTCCTCCTCTGCTCTGGAGACCTTCCAAAATGGGAGGGACTCCTGCTTACACGACCTTGGGACATAAACCCTAGGGAGAATGGGGTTGTGTGTCCATCTTTTATATGCAGAGGATCCCATTTAAGACTGTGTCAGGATCAGCATCACAATCAAGCTTGAGTGCATCCTTCTCTTGGGCCCTAATGACAGCTGGACAAAGGGTCACTGCTGATGCCTGTCAACCACAGCTTTTACTGGCTACTGTGAAATCATTTCTCCACGGGTGTGACCAGAGTAGAGGTCTGGAAAGCTCCACCAGACTGCCTGACCCATCAGTAGAATTCACCAGCAATTTCTCCTGATGCCTTTCAGGGCTTTGGAGAGCTGTGGCCATCAATGGGATCTACATTCCCATGTGGCATCCCCTATAAAGAGCTCAAATACCCTACTCTCCATTTATATCAAGCAAGAAATTAGAGAGTGCCATGGAGGAGTCATGAGTGGAATAACTGGCTACCCTGGTATTTGATGCTTGGGTGCCTCAAAAATGCCTTTTTTGGCCTATTTTGGGAAATCAGGGATTCTTCTTTGACTGTGTATCAGCCATTCTAAACTCTGAGAGGAAAAACCCACAGAGTGGGATAGCCACAGAGATGTACCTGAACCTCAATGAGTTGTTTATGAGGTGGAGGGACAGAGAGGAGATACCAGAAAGTGGTACTTTGCTTGGCCTGTAGTGGATGATGTATCACCAGGGAAAAGTAGGGAGGGAGAGTGAAGGACGTGGGAGGAAGATGTTAGGGTTGAGAAGGTTTCCCTAACAGATTGGTGCTCTGTAAAACCAGTGAGCTCAGTCTCAGGCAGCTGTAGTCCTTTATTTCAAAATTCAGTGGATGGTTTGCTATTTTTTTTCTGTCTGAGTAGCAGTGTTACGGTGAAAGTAGCACTTGTTCTCTGACCTATGCGGAGGGGATGCCTGGCAGCTTATGGTTTTGCCCTGTTTGTAGATGTTTGGCTGTTCTTGATGTTCATAAACGTGTATGGCTGTGGTTTATCAGTCTCACTTTCTGTTCCTGGCCAGAGCTGTGATGCAGCTTTCTGGCATGCAGACCTGTTGTTGGGAGGTGGAGTCAGGCAAGCTGCTGATGGGGGGCTGCCAGGTACAGAAGCTGTTGTTCCCTTGTGTCACCTGTGCCCTGCTTGTTTTAACCCGCTCCCTGTCACACCTTGTCTGCCCCCAAGCACAATCAGTGACCTCTGCCCCTTCCCCCCTGGCTCTCTGTCCTCAGTCAGACGTAAGGAAAGCTGAGCATTTGCCACGAAAGCTTTCTTGTGCTGGTCCCCAAGGTCCTGCTCTGCTTGTGCACGCCAAGCTGCTCCAGACCCCCGTCATTAGTGAGCTTATCTTCAGGGACTGCTGAGGTTTGAGTTGATGTGGCTGGCAACGTGTTCTCACAAGATTTGCTTCAAACACCAGCCCAGGAGCAAACTATCATGCATGAGAGTATCAGAGAAGTGGGACCAAAGACTAAAATGAGACATTTGCCAAATTGACAGCGTAGACTTGGCTATAATTTAGGGAATTTTGAAACCGATATTTTGTATCTTCTATGAAAAGCACTTGTTGTAATCTTGTGCCTTCTCACACAGTGCATTTTGCATAACAATAATAGCGATAATTATGGTAATTACAATAAAAATTAATAATACTTGCCCTTTTTTCAGTAGATTTTAAAGTGCTTCTCAACACTGACTAATTAAGTCTAACAATATCTTGCGAGGTGGGTAGCAGGTGTTTGCTCATCTCTCTGGATCCTGTCACCCACCATAGTAGTACAGCTGCTTCTACTTCAGTCTCATTGACTTCTAAATTATCATCACGGTTTTCAGCAGATAATTTTCCCACATCCACTCCACAGTGTGTTGAGAAGTGGAAGCCCTTTCTTACATGACTTTGGTTTAAAAACATTGGAAATTTGCATGGAGAGGACTCATGGCTATATCCAGTGTGATAGGAATGGGAGGCTGTGCAGCCATGTGAGCACAGGCATGCTTGCCATGTGAAAAGGTGGAGAGCATTTTGGAAGGGAGGTATGAAAACCCCCTAGATTATGCAAGAAAATAACTTCAGATCACTCATCTAGGTAATGTTTAGTCATACGATGAAACATATCTAGACTTGCCCACTAGGGAGAAAAAATTAATCCAGGTTCTGATGATGCTGCCTGCATCATCTTTTTTTAATCTCTTCTCTCCTTTTCACCTACCCCCTTAAACACATACGTGAACGCGTGCTGCATTTATTGTATTTTCAAATGTTAGCTGAGAGATTATTCATGTTGAGGCAAACTGAGATGCAACCTGTTCCTCCTAATAATCATGGAATAATCTGGACTCTTTGTAGCAAAACAGAGGGCTTTGAGAAGGATATGAAATGACAGATGCTTGATTAAATTTTTAAAGGGTAAAGTGGAGGATGTAGGGTAAATTTTCTGAACAGTGTGCAGAAGACAACACAAATCCTGTTATTAGTTTACAAGGTACGTGGGTGTTAAGTAATAATAGGATTCCTACACAGACGTTTCTAATAGAACTGCTGCACAAATTTACACCCATGCATTCAATGAGTTCAGACACTGAAAACTGGAATTGGTCTTGCAGTTTTATATGTTATCAAAATTATTATTCTTCATTTTCTTAAGTAGAGTAACAAGATTTTTAAGAATAGCATCACATAAAAAGCCTGATTCTAACTCTGGCCCTCAGGAAATTAATGATGACAGAAAATTAATTCATTAATTAATCATCAGGAACTTCAGATATGGACAGCATGTCAGTCCCTGATTGTGCCAGATCAGGCAAATGTCTTTGACCTGGAGGGCACTTGTGCACCTATCAAGTCAGAAAACACCGAAGTCAGATAGTTTATTAAAGAACATGGCCCTGAACAGGGGAATTAGAGCATGTATGTCAAATTTCTTCTGAATTGAGTGTTTATACAGTCATACAAGAGATTTTCTTCCTCATTAGAACTGCAGGTTGTAGGAAGAGCAAAGCCCAAATCCTCCCATGAAGCCAATGAAAAGGACAGAGGTGCTACAAAAAAACCTGAATCATTTTAAATCACTGCTTCTGGAGATTAGAGAAGACCAGATCTGGCATCTAAAATGGAGAGCAAGTATTGTGTGATAACTAGGATAAAGGTGTCAGCAAATATCAATTAATTAAGCAGTGAAAAACAGGTTTCTTTGACTAATATTAACAAAATTGTAAGGATTAGGGATTAATAATTGCAGTGTAGATGAAATCCAGACCTTTATATATATATTTTTAAAAACCTTTATATCTTTCCCCAAAACTCAGAAAAGGCTCAGAGTCCCAATGAATCTAATCTTGATAAATATAAAAGAATACAGTTTTCAAGTATCTTTATTGTATTGTAACCACATAATAGATTATTTAATCTACTTAAGAGCTATTATTCAGTTAAAAGAAAACTTTAAACAGATATAATTCTAAAATTGTTTATCTTTTTGCTCTATGAACTGTACTGTTAAAGTCCAGTGCCCAACAGAGTAACACAGTAGAGTTGAAATTCAACCTGTTTTAGTAGTCATCTAATATTTATTGGGAAAAAAAAGTGACAAGTGTTTATTCTGCTGATTGCAGAATAAAGCACTGATTCCACACTTACATCACTGTAGTAATATTGTGTATTACTTTATAAAATTTCCACAGTAAATAGTGTCTAAAAAAATTGCTCATTTTCTTCAGTGTGACCCTAACGTGGGGTATCCTAAAAGTCTGCTCCCAGGAACTGTGAGCACAGAGAAGTGGTATTTTTATTTGAAAAACAAAATAATAAGTAGACTTGTAAGTTATGTGCCAGGTATCAGAGGAGTTTCTGAATTTATCCTTAATTAACCTTGCTGAAATTCACTTTGACTTTCGGCAGAACAGCCAGCCTAAGAGAGAAGGGCTGTGATAATATATTTTGCTAGTCCTTTAATTAGAGGAGTTCAATTTGAATTCTAGGT
This sequence comes from Lycocorax pyrrhopterus obiensis, assembly GCA_014706295.1. Taxonomy (NCBI): domain Eukaryota; kingdom Metazoa; phylum Chordata; class Aves; order Passeriformes; family Paradisaeidae; genus Lycocorax; species Lycocorax pyrrhopterus. The sequence continues at coordinate 111,954,721 of JACSVZ010000001.1, read as the reverse complement.
ATACAATTCAACTAAAAAAACTCCTGCTTATACACATTCAAATAAATAATTTGGTAGCATATGACCTTTCTGACAGCATAGTAAAAAATGTCTAATTTGATATTCTTTACTTTTTGGGAGTTCTTTAGGTTGTTGCTTGCAGAGCTCTGTGAGGCTCCTTTCCAGATATACTGTATTTTTGAGTTAATATGACATGTCTAAGATTTTTTCCTTGTAGATAGCACTCTTCCCTGTAAAATAAATGGCCTGGGCACTGACACATGAGAACATTCCCAATTGGAACAACTCTTAAAGCATTTGCTTAATGTTCTGCATAGAAGTGGATTCAAGCACGGGCTTATGAGCTTTCAGAATTCAGGCTGGGTACCTGGCCCAGTACCTGAGAGAATAAAACTCCATGTGTCATTAACCTTCCTATCCCGCTTCCATAATAAAAAAAGATCATCGAGCGGATCAATTTAAATTGTGGTGACTGGCAAAAGATACAGGATTAGAAATGAAGCCAACGGCAAGTTTAGTGATAGAAACTCCACGTAAATCATGCAGGATTTAGCAGAATTATGATACATGCTGTCAGAGGAGATTGTAGAAATCATACTTTTAATAGATGACTGAAATATTCTTTTTTTGTTAGTTGTTATATCCCCTTTATTAAAAGAAGCAATAGTTGCAATCTCTAATTCTTTAAGAAGTGTTAGAATACAGAATGGGGAATATTGATTTAGAAGGTGGCAATTTTAACAACATCAGTTATTTTGGTCTGTGAGAAGTGTAGAATGCCTGAAACAACTGCATAGAGCTGGATTATACCTGTTTGAGCAAGCTGCTATAAAATATGTTTTCATATGTCATGCAGAGCTAGGGAGAGAGCAGTTCTAGAGTATTAATATCTTTTACCTGCATTAGTTTGTCCAAATCAAATGAAGATAAATTTAAACTGGAAATGTAACGCAACAGTTGCACTGATTGTGTCTTATTGCATCCTTTATAGGGAAACCAATTAGCCAAAGAAAGAGTTTTAATAATGTTAGTTAACCAGATAGCACTGCTTTCTCAGTGTCAATGAAAATATTCCCTCCTACAGCATTCTTTGGTTGTTTTGTTCTTTCTGCTTTGAACTCATGAAAAATGAGGGATATATAGATTTATTAGATTATTAGTGTGACTGTAGGATAAAGCCATCTGTTTTTATGTAATTAACACAATATTAGGTTCAATAATTTGTACACTGCAAACCCAGGTTTTCTAGAAGGACTTCTAAACTTGATTGGAAGTCATCACAACGGGGAAAATCCATAATATTGCAGAGCAGCTTGTTCTGATGAATAACTATTTCAACATCAGTTATATGTGCCTAACCCTAATATCCACAGCTTCTTGGCATGACTTTAAGGGAGTAAAAAGCTCATGGTTATCCATAATTTTTCCTCAGTAAGTATTAATGACCAGTCCCAAGTCTTTCAAAGCTGTCATCACTGTTTTATTTCACAAAAAGTACAAAGCTTTGTAGTGTATGCAAGGCATTCTTTTTCGTTAGTCATTTGTGTGAAACACACTCCATGTTTTAAATGTCCATTTTAAAATGTAGGCAGGTGCAGCTGGATGTAATTCCATTGTCACCTTCACTACCACTGTTTGTGAAGATAAAATTGCAGGATTAAGTCTACTGATAATTCAAGTGTTTATGCATTTAAAGAGAGTCTTAGATTATAATTTTTGCCAACCATTTTTTTCTTGTAATTTTTTAAGTTTTAAAATTGTGTTAAACTAGTTATCCCCTTTTAAATTTAACCCATATTCAAAATGGGTCAAATTCAAAACCTGGTTTGCAGAATATAGCTTCCCAAACAGTAAATAGTCTGCATTTCGTTCATGCATTAAAATTAATACACTTTCTTGACTAGATTCACCATACAAATTAATTCACAGTCCAAAGTAAGTGCTGCTAGGTACAATATATCTGCCATAAAATGTTGTAGTCCATAAGACTTTCGAAATGTATCGTGTTCTTTCACACATATCTTGTATGGCTGTTCTGGAAAATCATTTCTCCTAACAGTTATAAAAAGATAACTGAGGATTAACTCCATCTCTTTTCCTGTTCTTTTTTGCAGTTTAGTTCTTTTCTCGAATGTGTCTGTGTTTTGAGAAAATGTTACAGAAGTAGAAATGCATTTTACATTTCAGCGGTTGTACTAGGATTAGATCTAATTCCTACTGCTGTTTCCATTTACTGCTGTGTAATGAGCTTCCATGCAGTTACATGTGGGACAAACTATAGTACTCTGTCCAAGAAGAATCAGGGCATCTGGTCTGGAATCAGCCACAGATGGGTATGTATGAACCTTGAGTGTGTTTTGTGCGATGCTGGAGGAGAAAAGTGTCTTATCCAGACTTGTATTTCAGCCTTGTTATGACAGATAACAGCTCAACTACCAGAGAGGCAAGTCTCTTTTGAGAAACACCATTTATGCTACATGGAACATGAAAATCAACAAACTTCGTATCAGTGTTTGACAATATAGTGAAAATAACACTGTGTTTGCTTGGGGAGTTTCTGAAAGCAAGGGCAAAATGTGTCCTCAGAGTAAATTTGTTGTATGCTACATCTCTGCCTTGTAGATCTAAATGTCTGCATGGAATTGGTGGTTGTGGTTGTGGCTGTGCACAGGGGAACATCGCAGCAAGAGCAGCTTCTCTCTCGTGGAGTGGTGGCAGAAGAGGGCTGTTACAGAATTTACTAATAGTTCTCTCAGAGCAGAATCAAACATCTCTCACAGCTCAAACTTTGTGCTTGTATTCAGCAGTTTCCTCTCATTCTTTATGTTTAATTAGAGACGCCAGTTCATGTGTATAATTCCTGGAATTTCCATGCTTTGTGGTGCTAAGTCTACAGGTCCCTCTTCATCACTCTATCATCTTTATGATGGTAACTACACCCTAAAGCCCAGAATATTTGTATGGAACTGACAAACAAGACTTTCATTGCAGAAGAACAGACCCTGAAGTGAACACAGTGTGGAATTATGACTTTTTATTACAGATCAATCCAATTTTAATCTATTTTGGATGCCAAATTACAATCAGAGCTGAGATAACAATGTATACAAATTTGAATTTCACAACTTACACATCATATTTAATTTTCAAATTACAGATAATCAAAATCGTGATTTTCTTTTTCAAATATATTTGCTAATCACAATGTTACACTGAATAATGTCTGTAGGGTCTTGTTTGTTTTGCTGTGGGTTGGTTTTTTGTTTGTTTTGTGTGTTTTCTCTTAAAATATTCTTTTTGTTTAGCAATGTCAGTCAGCCACATTGCCTGTACAATATTGTTTGGAATGGAAGATCACACTTAGATATGGGACTCCTGGTATAAATTAGAAAAGGACATTCTTTAATATATATTTCCCTATTTCCTTTTCATGTTATACTGCAGAACATATTTGTGCTATATGAGTTTACAAATATATCTAAATCGAGTAAAGAAAATAAACCAAACAGGAACATAGCAAAGCATATTCAAAGATATTATTTGGACAAACGTATTAGAGAGTCAAAGGCTCAATATTGTGTCCTAACTGAATTCTGGTGTCATCAAAGAACTTAAAGTTCTTTGGCTATAAATGTAGGACCTGCCCAGTTATATAAGCTGTAGCAGTCTGTTGTCAGCTCAGTGGATGGAGAAAAATTCAGTTTTAGAGCAAAAAGATCATTTTACCAGAAAATATCAACAGAAAACATAGCAAAATTTTTCTAAGCCTTAAGTTAAGTATTTAAGTAGTTAAGTATTTTTAACACAAACATTGATCTATTCCTTGCTAGCATTTAATTCCTCAGCTATTTTTTTTTTTTGCTCATATTTATTTCACTTCTCTTATATGGAATATAACTGTTGGAGGAAATATGAGGCAAAACAATTCTGCAGTCGGATGCAACAAATGAAGTCACAATGTTAATGAAAAGTTAGTGAAATAGTTTTTAATTTCTGCAAGAAAAGAAATGTATGTCCCTTTTTCTTCCAAGGTAGCAAATCAAAGCAATGGACATGTCCAGTGCAATGCCTTCAGTCTAAACAATCCTTACACTGTTGTCATCCACAATATTTGCAGCAAGGCAGAACTGAAGCAACAGTCACTATCAGGAGTCAGATAAGAGCAGAAAAACCCTGGGCTCCTAAATACGACAGTATTGCAGTAAATATTTAAGAACTGTTTCTATTTTTTAAGGACAGCTTTGTTTTAAAAGAGCTTTTCACATGAGTGAAAAAAAAAAAATTAAACTTTGGCACATTTGAGAGAGTTTGGTGTTTTGTAAAGATGAGCTGCAGTCATGAAAGCAGGGTACGTTCTGTTCACATACATTTAAATGAATTTAAATCTCCACTTCCTTGCATCCTGTCTAGGTGCGTATTCCATTTCATAGTGAGTGTAACAGTATGATTACATTTAGTAGTGTTCAACACCTGTTTTGCATAAAATAAAAGGTTTTCCAGATGGAAGCTATAGAAAATCAATCTGAAAGGCAAAATGATTCATTATTGGAATTAATTTATGGTGCTATTTGATGCCACCAGCTAAAATGGTGGCTAACAGCTGCTGGAAGGAGGGATTCTGCTCCTCATGCCTCACCCCTGACCATGCAATGGTGCCCCTTCCAGTGCTATGAGAATATGAGGCTTCAGAGCCTGCTGACAAGACAGTAAACCAGGAGAAAATATTTCATATGTTTGGTTTATTTTTTTTTTTCAAAATATCTTGCTGCAGATTTTTGGATGACACACATTTTTGCAGTGGCAGCTGTTTGTGAAATTGGCAAGCCAAGCGTCCTTGGTCTGGGTCAGGAATTGCCCATCTGACTGTATCCAAGGGAATAAGGTGTTTTTGGAACAGTTAGACAAACCCATAAGAGCTGTCAAAATGCTTGCCTTATGTAAACACAAATGGAGACTGTAAAGCTCTTATTCCATACCATGAAAACTCCTGGTTTGCCCCAGGTGTGTGTATGTTACGCATGGCACAGAGCTCACACAGATAAGTCTTGGCCATGCAAGACATGATATTTCAACCAACTTTTTCAAAAGACTTCTCAAAATTTTATATCAGCATAAGAGCCTTCCCTTGTATCTAAAGAAATTGGCTATGTAATCAATATTTCTGATTAATTGCCATGCTTGGCGCTTGGGAAACTTCAGGCTGTTTAGCCCTAACCAAAGCATGGAATTACTTATTAGAGAAAGGAAAGTTGGTTTAATTTGATCCAGGGCAATTTTATTGGAATGAATCAGTGTTTCTATCTAAAAGTGAAGAGGTGCTCTCAACGCACCACAATGCTGTGATTATATCAACAAAAAAGTTGACTGGTATATTCAAGACTATTAAGAGTAATTCACGTGGATGAAAGACACTGGCAAAATACTCCACAAAAATCCATCATGGAAACTTAACTTCTTATCCTTCAAAGGCTGTTTTTAATGTTCTGTATTGTGAATATATCACTGCGACATTAATAGGTGATAAATCATGTAGGTGGGAATTTGGGCCTGTATTTTTACAATAAGAGTTAACCGATGTTTAAGACTAAAGAAACAAAATAAATAAAGTATCGTAGTAATTGAAGCACTAAAAAAAGTGGATTGGTTTTGTTGGGGGTTTTTTTGTGTGTGTGGTTTTGGGTTTTTTTTATGTGGCATGATGATGGAAAATTGCCCAGTATTTAAAATTTGGTGTCATTGAATAAATTTTACAAGAGCTATAATGACTAGAAAATGTGATAAAATTTTAGATACGTGAAATTAGAAGAAATTTTGCGTACTGTTAGAAGAATCACTGAAAAACATAACTGAAATGCTAACTAAAAATAATTGTCAATTGGATTTTGATGCAAGCATGAAAATGCCCGACAGCAGGAATAATTTCATCTGTTCGTACAAGTTTTTGTATTAGAAAAATAGCTTAGGGACACTGAGGGGAAAAAAACCCACAAACAGCAAATAGATAAGCAAATGATTGCATTTACTTCAGTAAAAACCCTCCTTGATGTACGGTGATGCTATCACATAAAATAAACATAGGAGAACATCAGAATGTTTAAAAAAGCAGCATAGAAAACAACAGTGTTATAATTCTATCATGCACTCTTGGCGTGTAGACGTGATGTTGCAGTAGTTTCCATTTTCTCTACTTCAAAAACATAGTTTTGGGATAGATTATTAGAAATCTGGGAACACTTCTTTGCAAGCAGAGGATGAAAGATTTCTTCACAGGGGTGATTAAGACAACAACTGGCATAAAAGCATGAATGACTGCAAAAATATGTTTTTTTCTCTAGAATGTGTTATCAATTCAACACGCTTTTTTTTTTTAAAGCAGGTCAACATTTGTTATTTTAAAAGTAATGCTGATCTTTTTTGCATGTTTTGTTATATTTTCTAACAACTTTTTTGCTCAAAAGTGTTTCCTAAAGATGACTTATTTCCCCCTCTGCCTTTTTCCAACCTAAGGTTATCTATCTGGTTTTGTTTTTGAGTCTTTGTCATAAAACTAAGCTGATTTAATTTATTTACCTTAGGTTTTATCTTAGGTTTTATTTTTTAATTTACTTTATGTGTGTTTGCTCTTAGTTATTTTCAGTACCACTTTTGTTTTGCTTTTGGACTTTCAAATCTTTAAACAGTGCTCCATGAAAATATTTTGCCGTCTCCTGCCTGCTTGCAATTTTTACTTGCTTCTTTTTAATATTTGTCAGTTAGAGCTTTGAAGTGACATAGAATACCTCCTACAATGATAAACTTCATTTTAATATTAAAAGAATGAAATATTTATTTGAAAGTCATTCTAGTTTTCGCATGTAGTGAATTTCTCATGTTTGTGCTGAGTTATAATGCAGTAGGACAGAATTTTAGGATATGATCATCACCACTGCTTGTCATGCATTTTTAACTTGTCCCCAGGTAGTTATAATAAATATCTGTGTTCTCTCTTCTGCTTTTTTCCTAATTAAGGCGAAAATTTTGGGACATGGCATTTCAAGCATGGAGACAGCTTAAAAAAAGTGGAAAACTAATTCTTTTACTTACTTTTTAAGGGCTTGCCCACCACACCAGATACATGTAAGTACTAAGGACACAAAATAAGGAAAGTTCTTGATCTGAAAACTTTATTTTAATTTAATTTTAATTTTTTTCTCTTTCACATGAGTGATCCTAGAGAACAGTTACACACAATTAGGTGTGATAAACACAAGCATCAATTAATACCAGGGGATTTGAATTTTGGAATTTGTTTGTTTTTGCATGGGAGATTTTGTGTGTAATAAACACTAAATTTAGTGACCTTTGAAAAACAGGAAATTAAACTTGTTTTTTAATAAATCTATAGTATCACTATCAGTAATTCCTTATATTTTTCTCCAGAGTGGCAAACAAGCATTGGGAACTGGGTTGTACATATGTGGGGTGATTTTCTGTTTGGTTTTTTTGTTTGTTTGGGGGGGTTTTTTGGGATTTTTGGGGTGTATCTTCTGCCGGTTTTGGGAGTATTTTTTGGTAATATCTACTTTGCAGTATAATGAGTACAGTCTGATCTCTGTAGAAATTTAAGATGAAGAAAAGTTGGGTATTGGAACAGATAGGAGAAATATTTTGGATAAGAGCCACAGGATGGGGTGACCCAGACCCAGTGCAAATGACATTTACAAAGTTAATTTTACCATTTTGGAATCAGCAAGCCTTGCTCTTTTACACTAATGAAGGAGCTGAAGACCTTATTCTTTTCAAAAGACCAAGTCCTGGAGCCTTGCTCAGCATTAGCTATATTGGGACATAATATAATAAGTAAAGGAAAATTCCTACCATTCGCTTTACTGAAAGTAAACTGTACTCAGAAATACGAATCCAGTTTACCACCACAACACCCAGCTTGTTGAGAACCAGAGATTTTACATATTCCCATCAAGAAAAAGTTGGTGAAGGTACAGTGAAAAGATTTTGCTACCAAAAATCAGCATCCCTGTAAAAAACTGCCTCCTATAGGATCCTCCTGGATGAGCTATGGCAGCAGAGCACAATATAATTCTGTTTCTAAGGTGTAGATGACTCTTCTTCAATTTAGAAAGAGCTCATTGAACTCTTCCTTGAATGATGTCTACAGTAGCTGCAAACACATTGCTCTTTTCCAACACCAATTCTGCCCCCTGCACGTGATATGAAATTCCCTGAACCTGTTTGAAAGATTCCTCTTTGAGAACTGAACAAAATATTGGCTTGCTCAGGTTTTGCGTTGCAGCAGGAAAAAAAATAAGAACATTAAGTTGCAAAGAGGTTATGGATACATTGTCAAATCCGTTACAGGCAGGTTTTTGTCCAAAAGATGCTCTGGCATTAGTGATATGCATGGTCCTAAAAAATCAGGAAATACACAGGGCAAAGCTCAACAACAGTGTCCTTTAGTCACACAAAGGATGGCTCTCGGTATTTTACTCACATTAGATTAATGTTTGCTGTCTTAGGGAACAATCTAATTAAAGACAAGCAAAATAGCTGTAATGACTTCCAGTAAAAGAAGGAAAAATGAGAGCAATAGGGAACACCAGGAATAAATGCTGGTTTCTTCACCTAACTGCATGTTTCTTTATCAACATGGATATATCATCTTTAAAGGCAAGAATACATTGAGTCAAGTATCTCCTTTGTAAGTAAATGAAATTTAAAGAAAATTTTTCTCTGAAATCAATGCATCCTGTCTTCTTATGCCTCAGACAATTTAGTGCAAGTTATTCATGGGCTAAAGAGCTTTGTTTAATGGTTGGAGAATTCTCTTCAATTTATAATGAATGGCCTAGAAAATTTATAGGTGGACTAGCGAGCCATCTTATCAAGTCCATGTAACCAAATAAAGTATTTGGACCAGTTAATTAAAAGAAGTCATTAAAGGTGTATTCTTGCAACAAACAATTACGGAGCAGAAAATAGCCTTGAAATGTAATTAAGTTCAACTATTTCTCTCTGTTTACCAAAATTAATTAGTGCCTCCTTCCCAGCAGAACCTTACTTGAAGATTTGTAATTTGACACTGTACTGTAAGACACAATTATCGTCTTAAATTTCTAATCACAACAGAATTTAAATTTTCTATTGAATTCATTATGTTATAAGAATAAAAGAAATTCCTTTTCTTTAGCTATGCTTTAGTTATTTTTGTTTCACTGGTGGATGCTGTAGTCCAGGTGATTTTTTTACTGGTGAGAAGTGAAATCTGAAACATTTCTTCAAAGTTAATGCTGGACATTAGAGGCATTTTAATTTTGTGAATATTGACCTCATGTGATGACTTATGCAAGTGGTGCTTTTCTGCAATATTTGTAATTTGCTGTTGCATAACTTTGGTATGATTCTTAATAAAATTCTTAGAAATGTTTGGATCAGATTTGGAGGTTATTGCCACTGAGCCTTTGAGATTCTTTTATTGTGTACAATATGAGGGTTATTAGGTAGGAAGGATATTGGTTTTTGCATAAAATGTTACTGCTTTAGTCCAGAAAACCAGTAATGCTCCTCTCGCCTCACCAAACTCAACAAAAATGACCATTTGAGACCTATTAAAATGAAATAAATAAAACCAGAATCACTTATTTAATACATAGTTGCAAAGGGTCACTAAGAAATTGCTTCAGATTAGGTTTTAAAGGAAAAAACTATTAAAAAAAAAAGCGGAAATGGAAAATGCAATAAAATCAAAGTGTAGGGTATGGTATTAGAAGCATCGTTAGCTTGCCATCGTTATTCCTTTTCTTTTTTGGGGATGGAATTGCAGGAACATCTCTAATATTTACAGTTTGTTTTATGACCTTGTTATGCACATTTAATGAGGAAACTTTTTAGTACTTGTCAGAACACAAGAAAATTTCATTAATTTGAAAAGTTTACCGGATCTGAAAATAGACTTCTTGAACTTGATTTATAAAACAACTTATAAACTGCAGAGAGTCACTCAGGAAGCCCTTCTTTTCCTTAATACTTTTTAGATCATTGTCTTCTGTTCTTTTTGCTTTTGCACTAAGCTACTTACACTTTTCTAAATACCTAATTAACTCCATAATTAAGATAAATACTTTATACTCAAATGGCTTCTTTAAACTCATAACCAGTTGTAATACAGCCACTGTCCTACAAACTGGTATATAAAATATTTTATTGTCTGCATAATATTAAGATGTTATTACCAGTTATCTGAATTTACATACAAAATGTTTCAAAGTGTACTACTTGAGAGGTTTATGCTTTGAATATTTAAGTATTTGCATTTTTTCCACCATTAAGAAAGAACATGAGTTTGCAATAACCTAAATATCTTCCAAAGAGAAAATAATCATTTAATGTTAAATAAGTGGATGCTTTGCAATGCCTTTATATGAGACATTCTCTGAAATATAATGGTTCATATAATTGTTTTAAAATAAAATATATTTTACTTGAAATATAGGCTGAAAACACCTTGATTTTACAGTAATGTTTATAGCTTTTGTTAGCATATTCCCTCAATATTATGTTTCTCTGAATTATCCATACTAAAATCTGCTTGAATTTGAACAAGTACTTTTACTTGAAATAGAACTACTGAATAAATATAATAAGAAAAAAATACTTTTTATTAGTTTTGCAAAAGATAATCTAAGTGATGCATCTCTTTCTCTTTTCATAAAAGGCTTTTAGAATGGCATGCTATTATTTTATACCATTTACCATTTTCATTTAAAGATTCCATGTAAAATATTCATAAAAATTAACAAGATCTGTACTTTTACATGTATTTCAAAACACAACACACAAAATATTGTTATAGCACCATACAGGCTAAAATGTCTTTTATTTTCTTCATAAAATCATTTACATCAAAACAAATACAGTTTAATACCCAAAGGGAATTTATTTCTCTTTAAAATAAGGAAATCATCCAGGATAAAAGAAAGAGTGCCCCAAAAGTTACTGTATCTAGCTCAATGATTCCAGTTAATGCAACAGCCCCCTCAAAAGATAAGACTATTTTGTCCTGAGTAGCCATCTCAGATAGAAAATTGACTTCAATAACTTCTTAACACCTGACAAAATCACAAACAAATTGGTAATAACTTAATGTTAAAATTATATTAAGGTTCTTCATGTTAAAATAATTTCTGGTAATCTTTGGAGGGTACAGTAAGAGAAAATAATATTTTAGGTAATTTTAATTGATATATTGATCGTAATTCTAAGGGTATTAAGATTAAAATTAATTTAAAATGTTTTACCTGCTTGGTCATGTGTATAAGTTTTTCTTCATGGATAAGGTCTGTTTGTTGAACAGAGAGACAAAACTTAGGTAATCAATAATTTCTTGAATGTTGATATGTCTTCATATAAATAGTAAAGACTGAAGTATGTGTCTACCGATATAATTTATAATTCATGAGCAATCTATCATATATAGTATGTAATTAATGTATAATGTATGCCTGTAATTGTCATGTGTAATAAAGGTACACCTACATCATGGATATTTCAGCAGAATTCCTCAACCCAGGATCTAGGCAGTAAATCTACTATAAAATTGTTTTGAACACGCAGATGTTGATGCATTATTTTGTTGTTGCATTCATTGATTTTATTGTGGTACAGTACAAATCTTCCAGCAATAAAATAGAATGTGATGACACCAAAATGTATGGAGAGACATTTCACTTCATGCATAGTGAAGAAAGGTGTCGTGCTGATATGTTAGCAATGGATGACATACAGAAAAGGAATGAATTGTTATTTCATACTTTCTTGGCCTGTATGGCTTCAGCTTAAGAAAAACCCCAAGTATTTTAAGTACCATCATTCAGGCCAGCTTTAGCAGTAGGCATTCGTGCTACAGCAGGCATTCTTGTGTGAAATAATTTTTGTGGTTAGTGTATAGAGAGCCTCAGGGTTTTATTTTCTCCGCTGTAAATATTCCTACTAAAATGTTAAACCAAAAAAGTACAGTCACTGAAACACCTCAAACACGACGTTGCATGTTTCTAATGCCTGTTCCTCAAAAAACTCATCCAGCCAGGACAAAATGTGGGAGAGGTTCCTGATGTGGGAGCTGCTAAACCACCAACCTGTTTCTCCAGCTGGCCGAGGAAGTTGGAGATGTTACAGGCAGGGAATGGTTTCTGTTTCTCATTTCAAAGGAGAGAAGCAGAATGTAGATATCTGTGACAACGACCAAGGCAGGAGAAATATTACCACTAAGAAAACTCTGTGATGAGTTGGCTGCTGTCAAGGGGAGAGATTTTAATTTTTTTTTTTTTAATGCCTGACCACAGAATTAGATTTTTATTTTTTCCTAATGTCTCCTAAAGACAAATTCCTGGCGTAGCTAGCTCTCAAGATAAAAACAAAATTTTGCCTATGAACTGCTGTCTCTTCCTGTAGCACAGTTTTTTAGTCTGACAGTCAAATCTCACTTCCAGCCTTTTCACGTGGATTGCTAAACTCTGACAAATGGCTGAGTATCTGATATAAAAGTCGATTTTTGCTGGAAGATTTATACTTTAAAAAAGAAGTTGACAAAAAAAAGTAATGAGTCCAGTGGAAGAACTCAGCTTTTTGTTCCAAATTCATGAAATCCACAAGCAGTCTGGGGTTTTCTTTTACAGGGAAGGGGTATGCTGGGTGAAAAGACTGAAAATAATTTGCTGTGTGTTTTATCACTGAAACACAGACTACTGAAATCCTTGGAATTTCAAAAAGGACATTTCTCCTTCAGGAAATATTGTTGCATGATGACAGCCACGATACAAAGGTGGCGCTGCAAAGCTATGCTTCCATGAAACAGGAAGAAAAAGAGAAGAAGTGGAGACAAGAAAAATGTAAGTTTGCTTTATACCCTTCCCCATTCCTCCTTCTTCTCCCAGAGGGTGCAGTCCTGGAGATTGCAGTCCTGGAGGTTACAGTCCCCTGACTTGCTTTATGCTGTCCCCAACCTCTTCCACGTTGCCCTGAAGGAGTCAGCACAGAGCAACGCTTTAAACAAACATTCCCTGCACAGCTCCAAGTTTGTTTTTGCCTTCCAAGCAAGCTGTCATTTACCCTCTGTGACACAGTTATTACTTGCATTAAATGCATGCTCTTAGCTGCTGCGTTTAACTTATCAAGGCCCCCATCTGGATTGATGCATCCAAAGTGGAAGTTAAGTGTTTTGCCTTTGATCTGCACGGCGGCACAAACTCCATGCTCTTTTCTTTCTGCACGAGATGTAAAGATAGCATCTCAGGAATGTCTGAGCCTGGGGAATCAAATGCCCAGCTGAGACAGACTGCTGTCTCACACTCAAGCATCACGAGAATCAACAATATTGCATTTTCTGTATGAGCTTTCCCTGAGGGATGGAGTCCTGGAGGTGCAGTCAGAGCATGTAGAACATACCACGACAAGGGCACAGCTCTCGCTAAACAGCATGGCAGCTGTCATGTTTGCTGCAAAACATGGCCAGAACAGTACATGATACTTGTTTCCAGCCCTTTGCCTTCATCCTTAATACCAGTGGGATGTCTGGATGTTTTTCCACTCTTTTCCTGGATGTTTGATCACTTAAATCTCTTACCATAGCCTGTGCTAATGGCTGGGTTATGACAAGCCTTGCATGTGGGAATTCATTTTCAGAGCATTTCCTGAAGAAATTTCTTCTTTTTTTATAAAATAATTTAAAGATTCAGAAATAAAATGACAGAGAAAAGGAGAGAAAGACAGGGTAAGGAGCACTGGCATGGAAGGGGCGAGATAAAGCGGTGTTCTTGGAGCAGGGACTGATTTTTGGGGCAGGCTCTGGGAGCAACTGCTGGCTTACCCATCGTGGGTGAGGACAGCAGGAAAGCGCATCTTGCTGGAGCTCTGCTCTGTGCTCCAGAGCACAACAGAGCCAAAAGCCCTTTTTTTTTTTTTTTTTTTTTTTTTTTTGTTCCTGGACAAATATAAAATTGAACCCATAAGGATCATTTGATGTGATGTCTCTTTGGACACAGGAAGGAATTAGTGATCTTGGTAACAGAGATAGTAGCTGCAAATTAGCTGCTCCTTACAGCTCTAGTGATTCCTCCACGATACGAAACATGTAATTTGGTACTATGCATCAAAAATATTGTGGATTTTATGCAAGGCAAATAGAACAAAAATAACCATTGTTTCAAAAGTTAGATCTGCCTTACAACCACACTTCATAGATTCTCTGCCCTTTCTACAGAAACAACAGATGACTTTTTTCTTCACATTTTTTTTTTCTTTTTATAGGGAAATGTTATTTAATGAATGCAAAGCTACTTCTGTGGAAAAATATTGGTACAGATAAAATGGAGTAGTGAGGGTTTCTCACATTCAAGATGGAATTTCTGCTCATAATAGTAGAGAAACAGAGATATTGTTTTGCAGAACTGAGCAATTTTAGGATAATGACTTAGTCCTTGAATGTTCAGGTAGACATTACACTGCCCAGGCTGAGAGGTTTCTAGAGCAGAACTACCTGAATTCTTTTTCTGTGGCCTATACACCCTGGTAAGTAAATATCATTGATCTGAACTAATTCCAAAGAGTAATTAGTATGCACAGTTTCAAGATTTGGCAAAAAAAGATACAGTTCATTCTAATTCAAAACTGGAACTGAACCTCAACTTCATACATGTCAGGTGCTTTTCATGACTTGTAAGGTTGTTGTGAAAACTTTCCTCTTTCCTAATTCACCATTTTGGGCTGGTATCTTTAAGGCAACTTTTTTTTTTTGTGAATTTAGTGCTGGCATTTTTATGACGGTTGAGCATTGATTTTGCTCCCAGTGAGTCAGGAAATGGACCGAAGAAAGATTTTCCACCTTGCCAATAAATATTTTATAGTTTGTGGTCATTGCAGAGTGGGAAATTCACCTCTCTGTCCCCTCAAGATTTAAGAAAAAGTGTTAGAAGTTTTCAACATTTGTGTAACAGAAAAAAAATTTAAAATTTTGAGTAAGTTGATGGAACAGCAGAACTATTGCTCTTCTGCATCCGTTTATTGTCCTTCTTTATATACGCATATTTATTTCAGATGTATTCTGTTTTCAGATATTCCAACTCTAGCGACGCTTTCTGCGCTTCAATTAGGGAGTGACAACCATCGAGTTAACTTTTTTAGCTCAGCATATGTGGCTATGTACAAGCTCATGCATAAACATAAACCGAAGTACCCAGTGGAAAAAACGGCTAATACCTTTTTTAGAGCAGAAGTGAAAAATAGCAGCCAATGAAAACCTGAGACTGCACGATCCTAATTGCCGAGAGAGCGACGCGTTTGTCCGTGCCACCCAAGAAAGAAGAAAGCTGAGGAGTGGGAAGATGTCTGAGTAACAAAAGAGAACTTTGCAGTGCTTCAGCTCTGAGAGTTGAATGCACTGGTATTAAAGCACGAGCGCGTGGAGGCGTGTGCAGTGACAGGCAGGGAGCTGCGTCTGTTCTGCAAGAGGAGCAAAGCCAAGCACAGAAGATTGGGATTATTTTTTTTCCGCCATTGACTTCAAACCCTCAGTTTACATGCACTCATAAAAGTGAATTTTCAATGCATCTAACAGCTACTGTTTACACAGTAAGAGAAGCATCCACTGAAGCAATGCAAATGACCTCAGTAACTGTGTTCTTTTTGACCTTGTAAAGGGCGCTTTTGCCTCACTTACATTCATCCTGACTTCCACAGCAAGGATCTCTTTCCCACTTTGTCATTTTGATTGGATTAGTTGTGAGAACTTCTACATCTCTTCCACTACGTCTCCCTTTTTAACACGTCAGATACTGTGTTTTGATTCTACTTGCAAGGCTCCTTAAGACCCTCTCTTCTCTTCCTATAAACTTGTTTTACAGTCCTGAGAAACCACTTCTGGCCCCCAGCTGGTAAATAATACTATTTGCCATTGCTTCCCTGCTAAGCCTCTGGACAAACACTTTCCTGGCGTTTCTCATGTGCCCCAGAGCTGTGGCAGACTATCTTATAAACTCCCCAGAAGTCTCCTTTGCCTTGCTAGAAATGAAAAGCTCTCTATATGTTTGCTATGACCACTGTGAGCAGCCACTTAAATGTGTGCTTCACTCAGCTTCGTTTTACTGATGAAAGGGTTTGTTAGAGACCTGTGTTGTGGTTGGATTTGGCTTTAATTAGATGTCACCTGCCTTCTCAAGTCTTTTTCACGGTTGCTTTGACATGTTGTTGCTTTTTGACTCTTTAGGCTGAGTGAAAAGACTGTCTTCCCCTTTTTGTTGCTTATTAGAAAAGCAGGATTAAATCAAGCAACCAAACATCAGTTTGTTAAACCCATCTTTGCAACATGCAAAAGTCTGTTTTTGTCAGAAGAGATGAAAAGTATTCACTACTTCAGGGTCAAATGGTGCAAAAGAAATGTCGAAGTCTTTTGAAAAGGTTTGAAAGAGCGGCAATTCATTAAGTTTCTCAAAGAAAAGATTACAGAGGGGAGAATAAGCCTGCCTGACTACTAAATGGAAATAGAATTAGGCCAACAGGAACGAGGTGCAAGGGGAGCACAGTAAAACTGACAATGTCTAATATCTTAGACAATATATTCTTGTTAAATAGATCAAAACCCAGGGTGAAAACAGCTGTTCTGAGAATGACGTGTTGGGATATAAGCTACAAATGAAGTGTTGAGGAGCAATTAGTTGTGCTGTAATGCCTACAGCAGCAGCAGCTATTTCTCATTTCCTTTCCTCTGCACCCCAATGGGGTCAGCAGCAGGAGTAGCACCTACAGGAACTTAACATCTCCCAGTGAAGAAATTATTTCACTTATGTCTTTTTTGTTTGGGATTTAATTGGTATCATTGATCATCTCAATGAATGAATAATACTGATATTTTCTTCAGAGATGGTTTATAACAGGCATTTCAGGTTATTATGGAAGCCTTTCAATCATAAGATGAGTTGAGGTCCTAGCACTCGCTCTACAAGTACACTACAAGCAGCTCAAGAAATCAAAGGTAAAAGGAAAATCAACAGGTATATTAGGAGCATTCTTGAAAGGGAAAAATAGAGGTAGAAGAAAGGAAGGGGTAAGTTTTTACATGAACTTTATTTTTTCAATTTTCTTGCAGTGTGCATAACTAGAGACCTGTTTCAGCCCTGAAAAAAACCACCAAAAAACCCCAACCAAACCAATGACATATTTAACCGTCCCAGGTCTGAATAACTGTTTGGGGATCCTAAAGATGACCGTCTCCTATCTGTTTTTCCCAAAGGGATAAAAATCTTGTTTGAGTAACATAACAAAATTAAATTTAGAATAACTGCTTGAATTGTGTCCATATTTTGAAGTTTCTACTTCATATGTGTAGCGGGTTTGGTTTGCAACCGGGCGGAAACACCAATTTAGTGTAGTGGGTTTTTAAGCTAAATTATATACATTACTCTTTTGATGTTTTTTTTTCTCTGTGAGATAAGCATTAGAAGAAACAAGCAAAGCAGGCACACTACTTGACAGAATATAAGAGATTTATTAACAGACTTAGATGGAAAGGCTACAACAGAACAAACTTTCAGAACTCTTTTTCTCCTCCACCTTTCCCTCTTCTAATCAGTATTACAATTTTAGGAAGGGAAAAAGGGGTTTCTCTTTTGCCTTGCCTGGTTTTGCACACTGTCACCATTTTGCAGGTTTGAATTAACAATCTCTGCTAGGGTGTAACACATCTCTTTTCTATGAGCCCTCTCCCAGCTCTTTCAACTGCAAGACACAGGCCCTCACATGGGGTTACTACTTTTTTAAGAATGAATCATTTTTTCTTTTTGGCTTGAACATAACTTTTTACAAGCTACTCAAGAAAAAAAAATGCTCATCCCCCCACATACTTTAACATGGATTAAAGAGACAAACAGTTTGCAATATTACAGTTCATACCACGGCGAGGAAAGGAGATTTTTAAGCTCCGCGCGGGACCACGCAGCGCCGCCCTTGTAGCTTCGCCTCACGTGACCCCGTTTTTCTTTCTCTCTGGCTCTGAAAGCCGCCATGTTGCAGGGTGTTATCAGGCTTTAAGGTGGAAAGAGAGCCTTCTCTTGCTCTTTTTGCGCTGCCGGGTGCACTATGTAGGAAAAGGGTGTCTTCTTCTGTTCGTTGCGAAGTCTGCTGGCTGCACTGAAGGCTCCGCCGACTCCCCCTTCCTCAGAATACTGCGTCAGATGACCTCAGCCCTGTGGCTAGCTATCGCCACTCGCGGCTCAAAGGAATCGCTTTTTTTCTTTTACAGTTTAGAGTCCGTGCTGCAGCGTTAAGAGAAGGGGCAAGAGGCAGAAAGGCAAGAGGCAGGGGCGCCCGTCCCCAGCCCCGCGGGCCGGGCAACGGGGCCCACCCCTCCCCCTCTCCCTCTCCCGTCCTGCACACAGCCGGCACAGGGGAGAAAACTTCTCTAAAATCCCGCCTTCCATGGGGTTTTTATATGTAGAATTGAGAGGAGCGTGATTGGTCTGAAGAACTGCCTGTCAGTTTAAGTTAAACCACGACATATGTTAACCTGGGAAAAGAGTAAAATATTGCAACTACAAGCTTAGTTTGTTTCCTTTTTAGTAAATATATTAATTGTTCTTTTATGAAACATTTTGAGGAAACCTCTTGAATGTCTTAAAATGTTGCAAAGGCCTATGTGCCTGTTTTTTTTACAAACCAACAGTTCTTATTTATTATATACTTGATATATTTATGCACAATATACATATTTTTGTGTTATATAGACACTATAGAATGCATATAAAATATATAAATGCATATAAATGTGTGCTTTAACTTCATATAAAAAACTTTAATCTCAGAGATATATATATATATATATAAAGTCCATGGCAGTCTTTGGTAAAAGAAGAGGAATAAAAAGCAGTAGGATAGGAGGGAAGCTGACACGTGGCATTCTTTATCTTTGGAGTGTGAGGCTCCCTTTGTCCTGAGGTTAATTTTTCACACCTGTGTGTCATTGATTCAGTAAATGAGATGCTCCAATTTGGAAGAAACTCAGAGATGACAACTTGCAGCTGTTCTTTTGGATAGGCAGCGGCATAAAAAGTAGAGGTCTTGGGAATGTGAAGAACTTGAATACTCCTTGATTTTAAACCGGTAGGTGTTCAGAACTGTTGTAATTAATTTGGATGATAATGCCTTAGAACCTGAATATGATGTAGAAGACGATCTTTTTCTTCCAACCAAAAGTAGATCTGTTTTATGCGTAATACTTAAGTAGGTTTGTTTGGATGATTATTTCTGTAATTGTTTGTGGAAAGGGTTACAAATTATGTTCTTGCTTTTCTTTTTACCTTTTGTTTTCCACTTTAAGTAATAACTTGCCTTTTCACTTTTTTATAAATTTCAAATTTTATATGAAGTTTTCTCAAACTGATATGTTTATTTTTGTTGTTAAATACTCTTCTCACTTCTTAAAGTTTTTATCTCTTCATAGTTGTCAAAGCCCGTCAGCAAACAGCTTATATGGGGGTTCTCCCCCCTTCTTTTCTTAGTTTTGGGTGATAAAGCTGTTTTTTCTTTTCATAATTAACAAATGTGTTAAAAGTCCTGTCAACTTTTCTGACAGATGTGAAAATCTGAATGATTCCTGGCATGGATGTATTTTTCCCTATTGAAGGGTTTTAATTTACTCATTTATTCTCCCTTCCTCAGGGAGCAAGATGATATGAGAGACAGGAGGAGTAGAAAACCTACCGCAAATTAAGAAACGTGTAAATATACACTATCCTTCACTCAAGTGTTCAAAGAAAAAATGAAGAAGAAAACAGACTACTTGCTGGCCTTGTTACTCTAAGCTGAACATTTATAAAAATCATTGATTTTTGATGTGGTGCAAAAGTAGAGAAAAAGACTTGAGTAAAGCTAGATGGGGGATGACAGGTTCAGCTGGTCTCAGTAGAAACTCTGTACTGAGAAATGTTGACTATTGTAAAGGTATTTACCAGTGCAAGTTAAAAAGCATTATTATGGAATATCTGGCAATATTTTAAACACGCTTTAAAAGAAGGTGTAAGAGAGGTGTAACAAAATCTCTGTCAAAGAAAGGGATTCTTTGTCAGCCGATCAAGTAAAGGGAAAGCAATCATGCAGAGACTCTCTTGAGACGTGATCAACGGGTTTTCCATGGACAGGATAGATCTATCAAAAGAAGTGTTTATTTGAAATTCTTATGAAATATTGTAAGCCAAAATCAAGATTACCACTGGAAAACTGTATCCAAGGTTCATATGAACCAGAAGAGCAAATTTTAATTATGTATGCAATCTCTTTCTTTCAGGATCCCCTTTCCCCTGCAAAATCCTCAGTTCACTTAGTGGGCTGGCTGGACAACCTCAGCCTAATTTTGTTTTTAGTTTATTCTGCTTTTGCCCCTGGTGCCTATGCAGCAGTCATTATGATTACAGGATTTTGGTTAAAACAGTGTGTTCAAATAAAACCAGAACAAAGCAAACAAAGCTTTACAGTTTGGGCAATAGTAACTGTTTCCTTGCTGCATGTTTGGTGGCAGTCTGCTATTTTCAGAAATGAGTAGCTTCTCGGAGAGACAGCAAAATTCCTGCAGGATGCAAAGGATGGTTTCTCCTTTTTTTTTGCTGTGGTGGGCCTGACTGAAGTTAGAATGTTTCTTTCTCACCTTCTGAGCATCATTGTCACATCATGAGGAACAGAAAAAAGGGTACCTCCCTCCTTTAATTGTGGTATTATGTATTTTGGCTTGCTGGAGATTTAAAGGGAAAAAGACCCACTATGATATTTGTTTTCATGACACTTTTCTTCTCTACGAGTCATTTACCTTCAGATTGTGTTCTTAGCCAGCTCATGTTGATAACTCAGGAAAAAGTCTGCGATTGCTAAGAGCAAATTCTTGGTTCTAAGCAGCACAGAGGAGGATGGCAGATTTGCTGGGGAGCTGCACTTCATGACAGTTCCATGTACATTTCAGGAGCCTTCAAACCAGCTGCAGTCAGGATTGTAGACTGAGGGACTATAAGCATTTGGAGCACATCTGATGTATTCCTAGAACACACCTTCAAATTTATTCTTGTCGGAAAGGAATCCAGTTTGTTTACTCCTAGGCCTCTCCACAGACTGACACGAGGCACAGTACGTGGGTGACTGGGAGAGATGCTTCAGAAACACTCTCTTGTTCTGGTAAAATATTTAAGTGGATGGATGTAGTGCAAACCACGCTCTTCCATTCTGTTGCTTTAAACTGTAGTGTCTATTTCTCCAGTATGGAAACACTTCCCACCGAATTTATGGGGAAAATGAACAGACAGTGAATTATTTAACACATGCAGAAGCACTTGGTTTCTTCCTTTTGAGAAACTGCCAAACTGGTTTGAATTATGTTTTCTAAAAATCCGCAGTCTGAAGCTGACACGGGTATGATCAGTTTCAGTCTATATGGTTGAGTTTGGTGAAATTAATGACAGAGGAACTGGTGAAATACTGGAGTGCTGGGCTGTCTTACAGACACTTTTCTGTTTATCTGTTGGCTAAAACTCCAAGGAAATGTTTTTTTGGAGCTGGGTCGTCTTTGACTGGTGAGCATAGGTAGAGTCCATGTAATGTGGTCAGTATTGCGGTTGCTTCAGGTATGATTGACCACAAAACAGTAAGTAACAAGACCTATCAGAAATCAAAACTGTATTAGAATCACACAATCATAAAAGTTGGAAAAGACCCATGAGGTCTTCAAGTCCAACCCGTGTACCCAAGTGCCATGTTCAGAGGCCTTTTGAACATTTATTATTGTTCATACTTGAAAATAAAGTAGGCTTTGTTCTAGGCAATGTCAGTGTACAAATTTTTCAACAGCACAAAGGGGACTGTACAGTGCCAGAGATGGCAGCATCAGGCAAAACAACTGAACAGATTTTGGATATAAAATTAATTCCTCAGGCTACCTGGACTGATTTGTAATAACTGGTTAGGGGAGACAGTACTGTCATGATTGAAACTTTATGGTTTCATAAACAAAATGGACCTCGTCCAGCAGACCAACATCATTCACAAATGCTACATGCACTAAACATTTAGGAAAAAAAGGTTCTGAAAAGGAAAAAATATAATGACTCTACAGCTATGTGCCTCCCAGCAGTGTGAATTTCTTTATACTTCACTACAATAGAAAAGGGACTGGCTGACTATCAAGCATATGAAGTGTTTAGCACTTCCACTGGAATACCCAGAGGTTGTATCTGTGTGGGAACAAGAACTTAAAGGTATTTGCTACTTTAGCCTATGCCCATTTTGTAACACTGGTTAGTACAATTAATCTGCCTTTGTGTTTGGAGGCCAGGGGGAATTGTTTTGATGGCCAAAGGACTAACAACAACAACAAAAAAAAGCACCAAAAGCCTTGTAGAACACATATTTGTGGGAAGTGAAAATGTTTTGATTAATGGTAAAATGTATTGTCTTTGAAATATATACATCTATTCATTATTTATATAAATACATAAATGCAGATGCACTTACTCATTTACATTTTTGGAGTATCTTCTATGTGGAGATTTCAGCTCTTCACTACAGTTTAACAATAAATAACACTTGTGTGAGTACCAGCATTTTATTTATGTGTTTATTTTAGCAATGTCTAGGGATATCTTGCTATCAATCAAGACACACCCTTGTTCCTTCAAAGGAGGCAAACCAGTTCAACTCTGTGTCATCCATAACACCATTTGTTTAAGTAATGTCAAATGTTTGATCAAACTTAGCACCTGTGTAGCAGCATTTGAGGTGCTTCACAAAAAAAACTATTGGGGAGAAAGCAGGAGAACTTTCATGTCAGAAAAAGAATGTTTTCTTTACTTTCCTCTTCTAAAACTCAAATATTCACAAACTATTTATCCCAACAAATAAAATGGACCTTGAAGCATGGAAACTGAACCACAAATTGCTCATGTCTATGGTATTTAATATTATTCAAAAAGGAAATCTTAATCATGATATCTTACATAGATATTATGGCACCGTTTTTTCTTCAAGGTATCATTTTCAGGCAGCCCTATCAACAGCACTCTAAAAAGTCTAAAGTTAGGCCAGTTTAAAAATGAAGGCAGAATCCTCCCTAAGCAAAGTGCCATAATCTCTTCAGCTTGCCTTCTTTCAGCAGTGTTTCCAATGGATTTTTTCTGCATTTAATTTTTGCCTGAGTGTACATTACTCTTCAGAAGCATGGCAAGACAAAGAAATGCAAATGTGTTATGTTTTTATTTGTAATGTCAGGGAAGGACAACAGGCACGTGAAGGCCATCTCTGATGCTCAAGTTTTGTGTTCAAGGTTATTGTTTCTTTAGTGCAACTCTGAAACTAAACAAGGGAACAGACTGTGTTCTGAACAAAATTAATTTACATTTAAATACTCCATTTATCAAAATATTTTTGCTAGTAAAAATTCACATTTTGTACCAAGTGTTGTAAATCTAGTCAACCGTAGAGCTCAGACAACATATGATTATTTATTATTGAATATACTTGTCTACAGTTTGAGTTTTGAAAATCTATTGCAGTTACTCTCTTTTACAAGGAGAAAAAAAAACCTTCTGCGTTGATGTTACTGCACATCCTGCATATGTCCACAACAGAAAAGTGAAGACCTTTTGCTACAAATAAACCCTTTGCAATTTCTCACAGTGGGGTATGTTAGCCATGTAAAATGTGATCAAATCAGAGCCTCAATGCAGCTACGTGTAGCTGAAGGCCTTTCTTGGAAGTCTGAGTCCCTGCTTAACACATTTCATCAAAAATTTTGATTTCTAATTTTCAGTCTTTATTTTTCATTCATGACTCTGTAAACAACTCGAAAAAATGTCAGTTTTGAAAAGGTGGGGCTTGGGGCAGGTTCCTCATTACTTCTTATTGACTTTTAATGAAACTCCGTCTGAGAGAGTGGATGTCTTACCTGAGGTGCAGCAGTGTTGGTCTCTAATCACTCACAGGTACCTGGGGCCCACAGTAAACCAGTGCCATGGAAGAGGTGAGACATTCTGAGTAAAGAGCGATTTCTGGAAATAGATCTTTAAAAAAATGCTTTAAAAATAACAAAACCCAGCATATTATAAGACTTGCAATTCATCAGACTTTGCTTCTTTGCTCTTATCTTCATTGGCTTTGGCTTAAGACAAACTGTTGAAGTGCCAGTGCTTGAAATAGAAGATGTAGCCTATGCTTATACAATTTAAGAGTTTTGTTTGATTAGTTAGTACAAGTTTGTTCAACATATTAATGCTGTGGAGGAACTCAAAGGAATTAGCGACCTAAAGCCCATTTCCCCTCACAACTGGAGTTACGTGCCTTCTCTGTTTTCTGTTACTCTTACATGAAAGAACAGTAGATAGGTTTGCAGAGGGGTTTAAGCATGACAAAACTAATGACTTCAAGGAAATGAAGAATTTTTACAACCTAAGACTCTGCACTGGTGGGGTGAAATATTGAGCTGCTATCTAACTCTTAAATCAGTCCAGAGAATGTGGAGGGGCATGTGATGGGTTCTGCACAGAACCAATGGATCTCTAACGGATTTACGACTTTTGAACATTAGAGCTTCCTTAGAATTTACTCTGCTTCTTTCTTTCCTCTGTCTTTTCTTCTTTTTATCTCGTCAAGTATATAATGTGTCAGTATAATTCATAAATACAGTGGGAAGAATGAAGGTGAATTCCCTCCCCACCTCCCTGAATTTTTTTCTTTTGTGTGAAAGTTAGGCTTTTGATTTTCTATTTTTACTTCTGAGTTTATCTACCAAAGTGTTTGGAAATGGCTGAACTTCTGTAAAGGTCTGGAGGAATTCCACTTTAGATTATAACATACATTCAGTTTAGAAGAGGCTATATTGGCAAAAACCGCCTACTGCCGTTTATCCTTATCTGTGATACTTAATTTTTAAATACATCTGCAGATTCAGTCTGAAACAACTGGTTTCCAGAGAGTGAAACAGTGTGAAGGCTTAAGTTTCCAATATTTTTCCTTAAACTATATGTCCCCCTTGCCCCCAACCCATTTGGGTTTTTTTTGTTATTCTCCCTGCCCCCCCCCACAACATGTTTTGTTTGCTTACAGGGACAAAATGTTCAGAAATTAGATTTTTTTGAAAAAGGTTAAGATGACAGTTTCAAAACTTATTCTGGTAGTAATATCAAATAAATTTATAAATGTGGTGATTTCTGTTTCACCGTTCCTGTATCGAAATCCCAGAACACTTATCACAGATATGTGATAAGTTGCAAACATTATTTTTTTCTTCATTAAAGGAAAGTTTCAGACTGCTTTGCCTTAAAAAATCTATTTATGATAATAGAGATTACTTCTCTTTTACCTTGTCAGTAAGCAGTAGAATCTGAAATGTGGGAAAGTTGAGACAAATGAACAAATGGCTGCATTATGAACTGAATTATTTTCTAGTTAGTACTTCCACACAGGGATCTAACACACCAAAGTTATGCATTTCATCTTACCACATGATGGATTTATCCCAACTTTTTTGAATACAGAAAAGTCCCCTGACTACAAATGTCCCATAAAAGCTGATTATTAAAATGTCCTAGAGATTTGTTTGAATCAAATCTGGACAGGGTACTCCTAGAAGTAAATATTGTCCTAAAGCAGTTAGGAAAGCTTTATCCAAGTCTGTGCCAAACACACTCAAGTTTGTCTTGGGCTGATAATGTGTCAAATAATATTAATTTTGAGTTTGTTTCTGCATTCATGATTTAGTTGTGTGTTTTAGATATGGTATGTACTATAGATGTCTCTTTAATAATTTTTGTTTCTGCTTGTGTACTTGAAACTTCCTATTCAATTTCATTTGAGGCAGAAGTATTTACATATTTATAAATAGGAGGGGGAAAAAATCACCACAATTTATGCGTGATACTCATGCCCCCAGTGTCCAGTTTTGGAGATGATATGCAATGGTAAGAATATGACATGTTCTGTACATGAAAACCAATCTGTCTGCCATGTCCCAATCCAAATTTTCATGAACCTTCACGTGTTACTGAGCTTTGCAAGTCCTTTCCTTATTGAAAACTAAGTTAATAGTGAATGCCCTTTTTTCTGATCAGCACTCTTTTACTAGGTCTAAGCTTTGACCTGGCATGTTTAATGAAGACTGGCTGAGGATTGGTGGTTTCCTGACAGCAGCTGATTCTTATTCTCCTGGTTACTCCTTTTTGACATGCATTTGAGTATCCAGTCCCCCTCACAGATGGGCTGTGTCGGTTTATAGGCTGTCCCTGTTCTACCTGGCCATTGAAAAGCCCATTGTCACCTGCTCAACCTCTATGAGAAGTATATTTTGCTATTGCAGGTCAGATTTCTTCAAAGTGAAGCAAAATAGTAAGAATCAATTATTAAAAAGTAATCAAGTTGTCATTCCCTAAAAGTTATCAGACAGCTTGTGCAAGGCAGCATATCCTATGCATTATTTAGAATAGGGAATTTATTGGCAACTTAGGAATGCCATCAGTCTTCTGTGCCACTTGTTGGATACTGTTGTCATTTTTAAGAGCATTTGTTGTATAATATTCTAGGCCTGGCTGCAAATACAGATTTTTTTAATCCAGTGTGTAGGTGTGGATTTCCCCCTAAAATAATATATTCCAAATGCTTTATATGGCCACTTTTGTCAAATGACCTGGCTTGCAGTTTCCTTATTGTACTTTTTTCCCCCTTCCCTTACTTTGTGATCCTGCAAATATATTTTTTTTTCAGCTATCAGATAATGGTCAAATTGTGCAACATTGCTCTAGCAGATGTTGAAGGTTCTAAAGGCTCAAGTTAAGTTGTGGATTGGAGATGGTATTTTAATATCATTATTTAAATACTGGTTAGTTATACATTATAAAAAGAAACAAAGTTGGCACTTTTGTTTATGTGGCACAGGCCAAATGTAGCTCCCTTCATTTCCTCATATCTGTGCCTCTAAGATTTCTCTCATTTCTGTAATTTTTATAGACAACCTTGTAAATCTAGAAGTGTCAAACCCATCAGAGGGTTTTTTAAGCGTCTACATCATTTAAGAATTCAAACTTCATTCTGAACTTCCTGAAGTATGTACAAGCATACACAAATTATGCAGCAATTATAAATAAATATGGAAGAGTTTTCTTGGATTGTGAAAGAATTTAATAAATATGTGCCTACCAGATTCTCTGAATTAGGGCTGTTTGCTCTAAGTTCTTTTTATCATCTCTCTACCAAAATATCACCCACGCCTATTGTACTTATCCTCTCTTCACCTTGATTATGAATAATTTAAGTGTTGAAATATCATTCTTCTTTAATTCATGGCTTTGCATATTTTTCCTTCAAGCACAACAGAAGATGTAAACTGATAGTACAAAATGTCCTCAAGAAATGAGAAGAGAAAAGACCACGCTGTTTCTTTCTTTTCACAACTTCTTTTTTTCTTTCTCATCAAGGACTTCCATATCCTCTTTATCACCTCTTCCTGCATATTGCTTACTTATTGTGAATAAAACCTCTTCAGCTTGCTTTCAACAAAGTTCTATTCACTTCTGTCTTTTCTATAGCCCAACTCTGTATTATTTATTTTGTCCTTGCCCACTTCCTTTACCTTTTTTTCCTCTCAATGTAACATCTGTTGATATATAAAATTCAAAACTCGCTCTATATCTTTCCAGTGTTAATTTAGGTTCTGTTCTGTAACTGATTTTTCTTATTGAACAGTGGGATACTGCACGTTTTTCCAAGAGGACTCTGCCACCACAAAATTACAGTTGGCGTTTTCTGAAAGCACTGAGAGGCATTATCTAGACAGCTCTAGACACTCCTCTTATTTCATATGAGAAAGGGATAAATACTTTCCAGCACACCTGAACAGATGAACACTGGATCCTCTTTTTTTTTTAAGAGAGTTTTTGAATTAATGGCTCCTGTGGTAAACATTCTTCCTTCAGTAAATGTGTTGTAGGTAGAGAGTCTTGAGGGAACAATAAAAGTGATCAGTTTCTTTTAAATCAGTATTCAGCAAACTTTTGCTTTCATGCCTTTATTCCCCACTTTTGTTTGCTGTCCCCACAAAACCTTTTGGCTCTCATAGCACCAGTCCAGCTGCCAGTTTTCATTATTACCAAAAGCCTCAGCCCTTAGAAGACAGCGGTTTTGCTTTATTCTCTGTTCGTGACTATGACCTTCTCTAAGGTTTTTTCATCTATTTCATGTCCTTACCACAGATATGGATGAAAATCCACTCTGTTTCTATTAGCAGGATGAATGGAATTGTTCTTCAGTTGTACCCAAGCACTTCTATATTAGATCAAATTGCTTCATGGTTAGACAGAATGTCTTTCAATTTTTTCCCCTCTATCACTAGGATTGCAGAGAGCTCGGATACCGACAGAAGTTCTACAGAAGCTCCTAATTTTTTTTCTAAAATTATTGCTTGTTGATACCTAGGTTAATGAATAACACATTAATTTTTTTAGGTGAATTTGTGGCATTCAATTTTAAAAATGTCAGCCTGGATTTAGATGGGAATTTATTATAGGAGTTATCCTTCAGCAGTTTGATAGCAGTCTGACTTAAAAAACAGGTCTTCATGTTTTAGGCTTTTTTACGTCAGTTTTTCTAGAAAAGGGTATTTTTTGAAGACTTCCTAATGGAACTGCAATGCCGATATCAAATCTACATTAAGTATATAATTTCATTAATAATATTAAGTGTTATAATTGTTTACAAGACGTTGAGGATTACCAGGACTGGCAATCTAAAGTCAGGCAACTTTGTCAGCTCCAATAGTATAGCAAGCTTACAGTAAAAATGAATGACCCATGTAGGAATCTCATTTTTAATGAGTATTTTATTCATTTAATTTCCAATGTCAGACTATGGCTGAGATAGCAGCTTTTAAGAAAGGAAATTTGTTAATTTGGTGTGCACGGCAAGAGACAGCAAAGGGCCTCAGAACTCTAGCATTTTAAAAGATTTAGTGCAGAGAGCCCAACAAAAAATAATTTATCATTGCGTTTACTGCAGTTTGCCTTTTCACTCAGTGGAAAGAAGAGGGAGAAGAGAGGCATGAAACTGTTTCTAGCTTTGAGGTGTGGAATTAATGGAGAGCTTATGCCTAGTCTGTTCCTGTGTAGTGAGTTCTCTGCAGCGCCTAAATTGAGTAAATAACAGGGTAGCAGTTACTGTGAATGGATCATGGTCCTTGTTGAGCCTGAAAGTTCTCATGTTTTAAGAGTAGGGCGTCTAAATCCAAGACTTCTGCATTCATAACTAAAAAACACACACCTCTTATTTATATAAAGTGATTTTTTTCACTGTGTGTTAAATTAATTCTGTCTCTGGGATTTTTTTTCCTCTAAGGGGATTCCCTCAGGTTTCACTTTGATAGAACTTGATATAACTTATACATATATATATGTATATATATATATGATTATACAGTCCAGGAGCTCATGTGAATTCCTACAGGCTTGTTGCTTCTAAAATATTTGTTCCACTCTCTTCTCCGTGGCCAGCATTAAAAAAATAAATATTTTGAAGTTTTCCAATGTTTAATAATAATAGAAAAATTATTTTCATGATCTTTAAATATCATGAAGATTATCTTATTTTGGGGAAATTTTTGTGACAGTTTTGTGGAGAAAGACTGTCTTTTGACCCTCAATATTATCATTCTTTTTGATTGTATGATGAAAATTATACTTTCGGCTATGGAGAATTTGGAATACACTGGGACTTTTACTCATGTTATTTTTACCAGCTGACTGATGCAATCCAGATTTCTGTTTCATAAAATTCTAATAATTGAACACACCTCCTCTAACCTTAATACAAAGGCTAAAATGAGCCATAGATCATTTGAACCACGGTTTACTCCTGGAAAGCTCTCGTTCCTTTATAAACTTGAAATAACTTGGGCATTTACTCCCTGCTTTTGCCAGGGAATATCACTCAGAGTGTTCCCCCAGGAGCCAGCAAGAGTGACTCCTATTTCCTCATGATGCCCTGCAAATGTAAAGCCAGTAAGTGACTCCCTTCCTCATGATGAAACTGTAAAGCCGTAATGGATTGGATAATGACTGGGAAAGTAGCCTTAGCAAGGTGTATATCTTGGTATCAAATTTTTCTATGTCACATTATATGGGATTAGCTATGCTATCAGGCTTTCTTTCCTTTATTTAATGGAATATTTAATAAATAATGATAATAAATAATAAATTCCTTACTTCCAAGAAGGTGAGCATCCTGAACTCCAGGAGCATCTTTAACTTCCACTGCTCTTTTCCATGGAGTAGTGTGAGAGTATTTAAGTATGGACCTCATTGAAAACGGGTTCAGTCATAAGAAAGAGATATGGTCATGCTGTTATAGAATTTTTGGGCTGAAGTACAGCAAAACAATGGTATTTCTATATCTAGTGCCCTTTCTATCAAGGCATCCTGAATTCAGGGAATTAGAGCCTGTTGTCTAAACCAGCCTTGTCTTCTTTGAAAACGAGGTCAAATCTTCAAACAAAGATAAATTTTTTGCTTAAAATTAAAAACCAAACCAAAATTTTCTTGAAATCAGAATGCATTTTGATGATTTTGACAGTAAAATGTGGACACCTTTTGAGATTTATGTAGTTATTTTGGCAAATTGGTATTTGTGGAAGACATTGCAGTTGCTGTTTAGTTTTCTCGTAACTATTTCCTTCTTTTTATCTCAAAATAAAAACTTGGAAGCAAATTATAAAATCCAGCTAGAAAATGACATGAATATGAATTCTTTCATAAATAAATGACAAGAACAAAGACTCAGATTAAAATGAATAGCTGTTTGTTGGGTGGTTGGTTTTTTTAATAGTAACTCAGTAGAGGAAATATATATTTATCTTTTTAATTTTAAGTAAGAAAAACTGACAAGCAGTGTTGCTTATGGGAAATCACATCTGCCCTAGCATTGGATAGTAAAACATATGTCCATTTATATTTTTTTATGAAAAAATATTCAAGTTTAACATTTAGACAGCCTAAGATTTCTGTTGCCCTTCTAGTTTTCTATTACTTATAATTGATTGGGGGATGTAAATGATGTGGCATAGAGCTGCACCCTTTTAGCACAACATTTTTAGTGGATTTTTCAAATTACTTCTGTGGGGCTTTGCAGAGCGGTGTATGGATACGTGACTGCTATTTGGGTAGGAGATTTATCTTTTAAGATGAAGAAATGAAATCCTCAAAATTAGCAGTATTTTTGTTATTGTCCTTGTAGGCTTTGCCTTTCATGGCATGTGTGAAAACACCCCTTAGGCTAATCACATAGAAGTGCTAAAAACAAGCATACTTGGAATAAAATTATAGTATCATGATTTCTTTCATAGTATCCCTTTTGGGAAAGGACAGAGCGGGGAAGATAGGGCAATTGGCCCACAGAGGAAAAAAGATCACTGTTATGAAAAAGGCTGACATGTGCCTTGTTTTTGTTTGCCTTTTTTATTTTAATGTACTACAGGCCAGTAATAACATTATTGAATAACACCAAGGACACATTATCATCCACCTTCTGCTTTTTATTTAACTGAACACATGTTCAAAGACAAATAACATCTTTTAACTAAAAATCTTGTTCACAGAAATGCTATCCCTTCACATTTAGTCCAGGCCAAGTAAATCTGCCCTACAATTTTGTTAATGGCCACCTTTTTAAAAACAAATAATAACCTCCCCAAAAAAATGTCATCACCACTCCCTCCGCTTCCCAAGCCCTGCTGATAGTCAATCAACCATGCAGAGAAAGATTCCAATTTCAGTGTCTCTTGATACATTCTGTATTAGAAGCCTTAGGTGGGAATAGTTCAAAGTTGCTTCAGGGGAGGCTCAGACTGGACAAGTGGAAACATTTCTTTAGAGAGAAAATAGTCAAACACTGGAACAGGCTTCCAGGAGAGAGAGGTGGCTGATGCCTCAAGCCTGTCGATTTTTGAGATTTTTTTTTCCTGTAATGACAATTATACCAGTGAATCTGTTAAAAAACTGAAAAACTGAATATTTTTAAATGAAACGAAACTGTGCCTAAAGCTTCTCCTATTCGGTATTTCTTGTATGTGAGATATTTTCTGGTCACAATAAAAAGTTGTCTCTACTGACATGGAGGAAGAAATGGTCAACTGAGAACAAATAATAAGCCTTAGTTAAAAGGGTTATAGCTATAATAAAAAACTATAAAGGCTGTGCCAGTTTAGTGCTAATGCTTACTTGGAAGAAAAGTGGTTTATTGATTGGAAATTTGTTATAGGACTATTATTGTAACTTCACTTTTATTGTTTTCTTGAAACATGGCTTTGCACACCCGTGGTCATTTCATCGTCAATTAATTTAGGAAAAAGAAAAATGTTTGAAACAATGCTAAAGAAAAGAGTTTCTATAGACATTCAGTCATCCAGAAAATATTATAAATATGAGATAAGCAGTAATACCTGGAAACTAAAACTAAACAGGAATGCAGGGATGATCTCAAGAAATGGGCAGATTTAGTTCTCCAAACTTTTATATAATATCAGTCTATGATTGTACTTTCAGAGTTTTCAAAGCAATGCATGCAAAGTAACTCCATTTTCTGGCTAACATGATGACCCTTGGCTCATTAATGGGAACATGGAAAATGAGAATTGAAGATATGTATAAAAATGAGGATCCAGTAGCACAGTCCGTACTTACAGGGAGAATCATTGGCTCTTCTGGCTTATCTGAGAGGTCCAGAAACAATTTTTTCAGCGATATTATTTTTAATGACCTATAAAGTCAGGTTTACAGTAATTAAAATTTGAGGAATGTCTCTGAAATTCATGACAAGGGAAAATGTAAATAAGGAATCTTAAGAAGTAAAACTTATGTAAGAACTAAAATGGCTTGATTTGAGTTTCTTTTTTAATCAGAGGAGAGAGGTATTTCTTCAGTTCTGAAGGGTGGGGAGAATTGTGCAAACACAGTCTTTCTGCCGAAGACCTGAATTCTGGCCAAGTAGCTTAAACTGTACATTTTATATTGATTGTTAAAGTTAGGAAAAATGAACATCACTGTTTCGGTACATATATTTTTGGTGATATGCTAAATTTGAAGTTAATTTAGGATGGGATTCTCTGCAAATTTTCTTTGTGAAAATGTCTTGACTTTATCCTGGTAAGGGATAAGGTTAATCTTTTAAACTATGAAAATATATGAAGAGCAAATAAAACATTATTAGACCAATTTATAATAAATTTGAACATTATGAATTTACACACATTTTGTGCACATACCTAGAGTACCTGCCACTTACGTGTAAAATGATATATATTTTATCAGTCATATTTTTTGTTTTGCAACAGCAGATTGCAAGTCACTTTAATTTTCTGTTTATTCTCTTCATTTAGTGTAATTTCATTGTTTCCCATTTGGAGTAATTCATTAGACAAATTGCTTTTGAGCTGGAAAGTCAAATGCACTCTCTCTTCGTTCACGGCAGCGTAGCTTGTTGTCCTTCCTGTAAGTGGCCCTTCTGGAAACCATAGTGCTTGAACAATTGCTGATAGCACTGCAAAAATACCTCATGTAAAATGAAACTCACTGAGTTCTTATTGATTTTATTGCAGATACCACTTATCCACATGATAGTCACACTCCACTTTGTTATCATGATTGTC
Source organism: Lycocorax pyrrhopterus obiensis (assembly GCA_014706295.1). Classification (NCBI taxonomy): domain Eukaryota; kingdom Metazoa; phylum Chordata; class Aves; order Passeriformes; family Paradisaeidae; genus Lycocorax; species Lycocorax pyrrhopterus. Next base: position 111,921,027 of record JACSVZ010000001.1, on the reverse strand, counting down.
CGCGCAGAGTAATTCACGCGTCAGTACTCCACCTGTGCAATTGTGCTACAGTGGTACCTGAGGCCTCAGAGCTACACACCAGGTAGTTAAACCCTGCTGATTTTACAAACTCTGGTTCGTGCCTTCCCAATAGAGACCATCTTTGTTTCACTTCAACACTCAGAAGCTGAGCCACAGAATAGGTAGGGTTGGAAGGGACCTCTGGAGATCATCCAGCCCAACCCCTCTGCCAAGGCAGAGTCACCTGGAGCAGGTGACATGAGAACGCATCCCGGTGGGTTTGAATGTTTCCGGAGTGCTAGACCCCATGACTTCCCTGGGTAACCCATTCCAGTGCTCTCCCACTCTCAATGTAAAGAAGTTCTTCATTGTGTTGAGGTGAAACATCTTGTGTTTTATTTTATGGCTGTTACTCCTCGTCCTGTATCTGGGCGCTACCAAATGTCAGGCGCCATCCTCTTGGCACCTGTCTTTGAGATATTTATGGGCATTGATGTGATCCCCTCTCAGTCTTCTCTTCTCCAGACTGAACAGGCCCAGCTCCCTCAGTCTCTCCTCATAAGAGATACTCCAGTCCTTTAATAATTTCTGTGGCCTCGTCTGGACCTGCTCCAGTAGCTCCTTGTCTTTCTTGAACTGTGGAGACCACAACTGAACAGAATACTTGAGGTGCGGCCTCACCAGGGCTGAGCAGAGAGGGAGAATCAGCTCTCTGAACCTGCCTTCAATAACATGATAAGCATTTGTGCTTGCTTTGTGCATATCATTAAGAGTTTTAATTGAAAAATAACCCAGCTATTCAGGAATCTAATTATATTATAGTGGATAGTACCTAACCTTTATACCATAAAATAAATACAATTGTACAGAAGAAGAATGTGTGTGTACAAAAGAAATTGCAAATGAGTGTGATATTTTCATCTATTTGCATTTTCTTGTTTGGGTTATTGCATATGTATAAATTAAGTATTGATAGATTTTTTAAAATTGTTTTTAGTGCTATTTAGGGGACTTCAGACATACATCTCAATGCAAGGGAAGTAAATGTCACTAAATCTCCTCAGCAGCTGTGAAAACCATAATCCTGACTGATAAATAGTGCAATAGCTAATTCCTGAATCAGCCAAAGTATATGAGAAGCTAAACTGCATAGGGTCAATATTTCAACAGACGTAAATACTATTCTGTATGAATCTAATTGCCCAACTGAATTTTTTTTTTGTACTTTACTTCTATGAAATTACATACCTCTAGTAGGTTTAAATTGTAAGGGCTAAAGAAAAAAGCTGAGTTTGAAAATAAAATCTGTCATTACAGCATTACTTAGTGTGTCTGACACACTTGAGGGTTTACATTTTCATCTCGTGATTCCTTATGAACTTCAGCAAGACAATTTTCAAGTGTGACTACGAACACAGGATTGTTTGGCAGAAAGAACTATTTAAGTCTTCAGATGTGCATCCAGGTTCCCTCTGTGTTAATTTCCTGCTATTGAATGACTGACACTCTTTGCAAATAAATTTAAACTTTGCTTTGAAATAAAATATTCCCACTTGTGGCTACTTTAACAGACAATGAAATGTTGCTTAATTAATTTTAATTTTCTTCCTTTCTTTTTACCTTTGTGTTGTGTCACTTCATCTGTCTCCTGCAGTACATTGAACAAGTGAAAATGTTGAACTAGAAAGGAAAGCAAGAGAAGGACTTTGCGTGTGCACCTGAAATTCAGGTTCCAAGTTTTATATCAACTATTTCTAAAGCCATAAACAACAAAAGAAATAAAGTTTATATATGCTTTCAATAAAATGCCTCCACTGCACAGATAAAATACAATGGACTGGTAAAATACATTTATATTTTGTAACTCAAGTTATAGGGAATAAACATTACACTAACAAAACAATATAAAACAAGCAATATTTCTGTGTAGTGATACATAATAAATAATATTAATGTGTTAATGAAGGGCTATAATGGCTGTTTGTTGTGCTTACAGTTATAGGGAAGATAAGTCTAGTTGCTTCAAACAATTAATTTTGTAACTATTTTTCACCTTTTTGTTCATAGAAGCAGAATACACCAAACTGTGCTTTGCAGGTCATTTAGTAAAGAATTTTAAACTAAATTTATTGTGACTGTGATACCAAAATACAGGCATAGGAACCACATCCATAACTTTTGTAATTATATTTTACTTATTGCTAGCAGGCCTTCTCCAAGTACTACCCCTTATTAACTGCTAGAGATACAATTAACTCACGAGAGATTTAAGTGCCATTGATTACAAACTTATTCATCATAACTTCCAGTTTGCAGAGCTTTTCCTTTGCTATAACTGAAGGCAGAACCATCTTAGTCACTAAAGCACATATTTGTTTCTAATGAATTTTCAGACCTTTTAAACACCCAAACAGCAACCACAAAAAACCCCTCAAAACTGAAAATAGCATTTTCAGCTCCTTTCCGTACCACATGATCTCTTTTAACTAATGCTTGATTTGAACCAGTTACACTTCAGAAAGACATGATGCAGATCCCATACTACAAATCTTCCATTGAAAAGGAAATAGTACGTCACTGGAACAGGCGATACGCTCTGAAGCACAAAATTCTGAGCTAGCACTCATGGTTATATTTGGTTGTTTCTCCTCCCAAGCTATGGGTGGTGTTCAGTATATCCTTCCTATGCCATCCCACGATTTTCTCACTTCTAGAAAGGCAGTTATGTTTTCCTCGGTGTTTTGAACTCTATGAGTGAAACCCAGTATTAATTAGGTATTTCAGAATAATTTTTTTTTAAATCCCAACGTTAATTTTTTTACAAATTTGAAAGGAAGAAACACAAACATATGCTATTTGGTGTTTCCTCACGATCATTGCATCTGATTCAGAACTTGTAATTGAGTCCTTTGCAAGCAATTACTCCACTCTGATAGTCTTGCAAAGGTGTGGAAAACAAGCAAGCCAGAATTTTATCAATATTTAATAGTTTAGTTACTAAGGATAATTATTAAAGATAGTTGTTTATTGATTGGATACTAATTTAACAGCAATTAATGACTGATAAAGGAACTCTAATATTTATAACCTACGCCATAGAAATACAGGAGTTCTTAATGTCACTGTTGTATAGATTGAATTTTTCCCAATTTTTTCTGAGGTACTTTATACATTTTTATAACAGTTAAAAAAGAAAAAAGGGTGTAGCTGTTTTGTAATTATACACCCCCTCTAAAATTAATAGTTCTGCATCCTGGTTAACTAAGCAATGGCATGAGGCCGTGTCAGGGTAGGTTTAGGTTGGATATCAGGAAAAGATTCTTCACCCAGAGGGTGGTTGGGCACTGGAACAGGCTCCCCAGGGAAATGGTCACAGCACCAAGACTCACAAAGTTCAATAAATGTTTGGACAATGCTCTCAGGCACATGGTGTGAGTCTTGGGGTGTCCTGTGCAGGGCCAGGAGCCGGAATCAATGATCCTCATGGGTTCCTTCCAACTCAGGATAATCTGTATGTTGAATGTGTTGATCAATCAAAGGCCACTGAAAAGGCAGCCTATATTTAACAGGTTGTTAATTACTGGTTTAAATACAAGGTTTAATACTGGATTCTACTGGTTTAAATGCAAGGACTTTACAGAAAATCTGACTTGTGCAAAATTGTTAAACTTAGCTTGTTGGCTAAATTTTACTTAAAAGAAACAGCTTCCCTGTTTTTCCTAGACAGCCCTGCATGTGATCTCTTCCAGTTCTTCAGTCTCCTCAAAAGCAGCTTATGAGAGGGTGACTTCTCTTATCTTTAATTCTCCTTGCCTAAGCATTGCTTAGAGAAATGTCATAAATTAGTGTGCTATGACCTCGAATGTCTTGAAGTCAGAATATGTTTGAACCCTTTAATAAGAGTAAGCAATGGTTTAACAATGATTCAGCAAGGACAGTTATGAAAAATGTAAGTTACTAAATTTCTTGTAGTTTCAGAGCAGACTCTGCTAGGAGGATTTTGCTACCTTTTGAAATTTGACGTGGCTACATATTTGTATTGTGGCATAGTGCTTTTAATGAGATCAAATGATTTAATTTTGTGTCTATGGCCTCATGAGAAATGAATCTAAGTTTGTGTTTAATGTATCTGTCTTACAGAAATGTCTGTCAAGTTATGATAGACTCCAAGTTAAGTGCATACTGTTTGTTCCCTCTAGTACTTTAATTTTTGCTAGTCAAGGTCTGTTGGTATGACATTTCAGATTTTAAAGCATGATTATATTTTGTAAAATTGTTGCTAAATATAAGCCTATGTTGATGATTCAGAAGACAATTAGATCAAAGGATATTTTTATGGGCAGAAAACTTGCTATACAATTTTTTCACTGACTTCTTAAATTTTGTAACCCTGTAGTTACATTTGTATTATTTTTAACATTTGTGCTGTTTTCAAGGGGGTCAGAAATGTTTCGTTTTGACAAAATTTATAAATACAAATTACCACAGAGTAGTTAGCTGGTGTCTTTGGGATATTCTCACTACAGAAGAGTTAAGTCACACAGATTTCCTCCTCATCTTTGACTATTTGACCTGTGTCTGCTGCCCCCACACCCCAGTATATTTCTTCCTGGGCAATCTCTTTTTCTTGGAGATCTGGCACATTGCCCCAAAAGGGCTGAAGAGCTTTTAGATGTAGAACTATTTGCCCCTAGTGCTGTGGAACAAGCTGTGCTGCAAGCACGCAGCACAAGCTGTACTGCTCAGAAATACTATTGTCTGCCTTTTCCCATCTGCTGCTAAAAGCATCATCACTTCCCTTCAGTCAGATTAGAAAAACTATTTAAAATCAAAGAAGAAACAATTTCCACCAGTGTTCTTATATCTACAACATCTTCATTTTTTTGGAGCTTCTTCTATTTGAAAATTTTGGAGTGTCACATGCATGAGTTAATTCTGGAGCTCTCCTGAACAAGTAATTTTATTTTTTTCCCACAGGTAAGCAGCACAAAGTGCCTGTCCCTAAAACCTAGACAGCTATCAGAGACAAAATGAGGGATTCTTGCTCAGAAAATCTTACTGTGATGTGAGCACAAGCATCTTTGATAGCCTAATTACAGGTTACACATGAATTAACTTTTGGGCACTCTCTTAATGGAAGGAGATGTCTATTTCAGTAACTGCCTTCCAGTCAAACCCAAGCTGATGAACTGAAGTGTCAAAATTTAACAGATCTCTTTCGGTTTATTAGTTATGTTATTGTACAAAAACAAACAAATAAACAATACCCTTCCAACCCCCAAAAGCCAAAACTTTTACTGTCATAAGGAAATGTAATTTCTTTAGTGTATTACATGTACATATAATGCTGGTACTGACATAAGATAATTCACAGTGTAGGTTAAATAAAGTAAGAAAATGATTTAATAGTATCAAAAATATCTCACTTTGAAGTTACATAATTGAAGAATATTTCTGTTTCTGAATGCTATAAATGATTCTGGATTAAATATTAATAATGAAATTTTTTATACCATATGCTGATTCTTCAAACTTATTCAATTTGAGAGTCAAATAGTAGCAAGCTGAGAGGAAGAGCAAATCTGCAAGGAGAACTGTGCTCAAAGAGGTTTAGTATTTAAAAGAAAAAATGTATACTTCCTCAAGTGGAAGTTTACAGGTGTAGCTATCTCACTACAGAGTAATGTGGAACTGGAAATTAAGTATCTGGACTAGAATTCTACCAGAAGAAAAATGTGTTTTACATGTGATGCTAAGTAGCTAATATGAGATTAAAATAAGCAAACAAAACACATTAAAAAAAAAATTGGTAACTGCTATTTTAATTTAAATAACATAACTCTTAGGTCAATGCCATAAAATTTCCAGTGCATAGTAATTTTGTGGTTTGAAAATATGCATTTGAAATCATAACACTTCTGGTTGCAGACTTGTATTTTAAAGAAACCCCAACAAAACAAACTCCCATAGTCCAATATTGAGCCTCTTTTTGTCTTATTGTTGGATAGTGCTATGACTGATGTTATTTATTCCAGACTTTATGTCTGAATAGGTGTGTGTTTTCAGAACATGCTTTTGAGAATTATGAAAGATATTCTAGAGGATTTGTGTCTATACAGTCATCTAAAACAGTCACTGAATACTTCAATGAAAAGTAAAGGATGCAGAGAGCCGTCAACCTGAATGCAGGTTCCTAAAACTAAAAGGAATTGTGAGAACAAGTAGGACAAAGAGTGTTTTCTGTTTCCTCCACATGTATGACAGAAGCCTGTCTTTATTAAGTACAGTGAGTACACGATAAAAATATTTTGCTTATTTTTTTCTGACTTCTTTGGGAAGGTTGACTTTCTGTGAGATCTGAAGCTCTAGAAGAAAACCTTGAAGAAGGAAACCTCTTCTGCTTTAGTTTAGTGTCGCCCTTCTCTGACTGCTGCTTGTTTGGCACAAGTCACATTCTGGGACAAACAACATCGTGGCTGAGCTGCAACCACTCCATCAGTCTTTAATTCCAAACTGTTAAAATCCTCTGCAAGCCTTAAGCAATTTTTAAGGAATTAATCCCTTGTCAGCCTCATGGTTTAACAGCTTGGGTTTTTGTAATGATATTCTCTATCCCCATGATACGTAGTAGGCAGATTGTTTACTAAACAGATTAGAAACCAAGACGGGGAAAATTGAGCCAAACTTCTAGTCTTTGTGATTACACATAATTTTCTAAAAAGTAATGCTAAATGTTTTCATGGATTCAAAAAGAACCTGGACAAATCTGGGTGAAAAAAATCAAATGAAGCATGCTAAGTACAAAGGGACCACCTCAGCATTGGAAATCCTTTGTGGCGTAGGAGGTTGTAAGAGTATCCTGTAAAATTATCACTCTGTTTTTGGCCTTTTATTCTGGAGGAATCCACTGCTGTAGAGACAAATCTGGGCAGGAAGGTCTGTTTCCTTTTATTCTTATAATGTCTCTTATATATATTCTCACACAAATTCTAACATGATTCAGAGTAATCTCCCCCATTCCACACCAGCTTCAGGTCAGAAACTTTATGTCAATACATAGATTTTTAGTTGGTTTAATGTTGTGAGAATTTTGAACATTCTGACTTCCAGTACTAATGTTGTTCTTAAAAGAAAATGACAGTGATGCTGAATTGAAAGATCCAGTTCTTTAAGTAATCCCAATGTTTAAACTCATCAGTAGGCTTAGATTTTCAAAACTTATTAGTAGGCTTAGATTTTCAAACACTTTGAACCACAGTAAAAAAAAAAAAGATTGGTGTGAAGAGAACGATATCTCCTGTGTTAATATCATTTAAAGTGTTTGATTAGTCTATGTCGATGATGCCAGACATATAAATGTGAGAAAAACTGAGAATATACTAATTTGTTAAGCTATTGCTGTTCTTAGCAAGTTTTAGAAAGAAGTTCAGGCATAGGGAAAGAGTTATTGCCCATCTAAAAATGAATTATATATGGTGGCTGAAGACAGGATGGATCATTCAATACATTCTGAAAAGTAGCTGTGATGAACTTTCAAATCCAGTGTTGAGTATTTATATTTTTAAAGATGACTTCACAGAAGAATGTGATACAAGAAATATCTTTGGTAAAGAATAGTTTTGAGATTTGGAGGTTGTAAAATTTGTATGACCTCAAAAAGCCACCTGAACTATCTGCAAAAGTAAACAAAATCTTTAAAAAGACACTTTGCACACAGTACTGTGCAGGGTGGCATTCATACATTGAGTCAAACAAATAATCTGTTAAATCTTTTACATAATCTGAAGAGAACACCTGTAAATGACAATATGTCTAGTTCTAGTTTTTCCCTTACACTGAAAATAAGCAGCTTTATGTTGCAAAGTGTGTTGTAAAACTGTATCAAAATCAATAATGTGAACAGGTATACCTGGGCACTTTTCTTTAAATGTCTCTGATGTGTAATTCCCATCTGTATTTCACTGCACCCTATGCTCAGCCATTAGACCACCAAACTGCAGATGAGTGTTGAGCATTGGTGAACAGCTGAAAAAATTTGGGTCCCTCAGTACAAGGTTGCTCAGCACAGGTGTGTGTGTAATTATGATTTATTAGAAAACCTCTGTGTTCAATAGCCTTCAAGCTGCCTAGAGAGTAAATTCCAGAAGTAGCAGAATGTTTAGCAGAGATGAATACCTCTGAAAAAGACTGCAGCAATCACCTTTTAGAGGGAATATGGACATCTTACTTTCACAGGTCAAGGCACCACTCCCTTGAAAGTGGTGCTTGCATGCCAAGTAATAGACACGATGGCTTCTTTCTCCACCTCCTTCATTAGCAGGCAAGTTAGAACAGAACTCACCAGGCAGATATTTGAGCAATTGCTGCAAAAAGAGGCAGTGGAAAAGGCTGCAGTTGTTCCAGCAGCAGAGAGTGTGCCATCAGCATCCGTTACCTCTGTGCTAAGGACAGGGGAAACAGGAGTCTGAAAAACGCTTGAGTCAAAGTGTCCTGGGAATAGCAGAATGCTTGCCATTTATTTATACTAAAATGCAGTTTAATTGTGATTTTATAGATTTCTGCATATGTAGGCAGAGGCTGGCCCAAAGAGAACATTAACAGCCCTCACCTCAATAAGCACAAATGACGGAGAGCAGAATGAGCATGCCAATACAATTTCTACTCAAAGTCATTTCTCCTTAGAAGTCACTATAACTAGATGAAGCTGTCTCCAAGCTATTTAGAAGATGTTTAAAATCATTTAATCATAAGCAAATGTCAGGGTATTTTGCAATCAAACCAGTCACTTCTGTACCTTACGCACCTTTAAGGACATTACAGGAAATCTCAAATCTTAACATGCTAAAGTAAGAGTAGTATTTTTTTTAGCCAAATTTCACAGATGAGAAGCAGAAGTGCTGTAACTAGAGAGAAACCACGCAAGATAATAAAACCACTTTGATTGAAACTTCCATCTAGCCAATCTTCTTGCCTCTGATGCGTGAGAAAGGACAGAGTGGCAGCTCTCCAGTTTTTTCTTCTGCCTTTCCTCACCCTGCATTCGAGCTGGAGGCTGTAATTTAGCATTGCAAGAGTAGCTTGTCAGGGACCCTTTTCCATGATGCAGGCTAGTCTGATTTCAAGCCCATTGCAGATCCAAAGCATTGCAACAAGTGGCAACAAACTCCACAATTACACTGGAAAAGTATGTATTTTGGTATTAATGCTTCTGTCTACTAACTCTGGGTTTGTTAATTTTGACGTGAAAACATATAAATAATCTTTGTTCTCTGTTCATGATTTTAAATATCTAAGAGTTCACTTTGCTGAGCCAATATGTCAGCGTTTGTTTAGTACTGAGAGCAAGCCATACTTTTGGGGTTTTTTTAGCCCCTGCCTTTTTTGACCGTCCTGTTTTTCAGCTGAGGAGACTGAAATGAATCTATAATTCAGGATATGACTGTGCCACAACTGTACATGATGCCATAATGATGTTTTCTTTTACTCTGTTCTTTCCTTTAGCTGCTTTTTCTTATTCTACTTAGCCTTTGCCTGTCACTGAGGGTGGGGCTAGTAATGCTTTCCTAGGATTATGGGCAGTGACAATTAAATATCTCTTCTGAATAACAGCTTGATTAGTGACCATCACTCTGTATTTATAATGAAGAGGTTTCCTCCCCCTTTCATGTACATTATCTTACTCCTATCAACAGTGATGTTCATTTGCTCCTTGTCCCATAGCTGACCGATACCTTGAAATCCACTGCAACTCTTGGCAGTCAGATTTCATCACTATTATTTTAAAGAATTTTATATCTTCAGAACACTTAGTCACCTCATTATTCCCTTCTTTTTCTAGATCATTTATATTGAGCAGTAGATATCCCAGCAGAGCTCCCTGAGGGACTCTGCTGTTAAACCTCTACTTTTGTTGAAGCTGATCACTTAATCCTACTGTTTAAGCTATTTATTAATTCATGAGGAGACCTCCCCTCTTGTCCCATGACAGCTGAATTTCCCATGAGTTGAGATATTATCCCAGGCCATAGTGTTTTCAAATTCTTTACACCAACTCTAACAAAACAATTTAGTACTTAATATCAAAACACTCAGTCTATATATTACAATTTTACTGTAAAACAAAATTCAGCCACCTGCCTCCCCAAAACTCCAGCTGATAACACCAGATGCACATTTATAATGTAAACCTTGAAAGATTTAGCATTTTAGATCTAATTTGGTAAAGATTCAATTTAAGTTAGTTTCCTATACCATGAAGAGTCTTCTTGGATGTACTCCTTGGCTATTTCTGGCTTACCAATGGGATATTTTTCTGTAAATTAAAGATGAATTAAAGTAAGACAGGAAGTTACCAGGCTGCAATATTAATGATTGGTTCTGTGGAACTGAATTCATTTTGGAAAATGCAATTTACAGTTCTTAAAAGCTAGGTAGTAATAAGATAATTGATGCAAAGCTGTAATACCGTTTGGTCCCACTTGAGAGAGAAAACTTAATATTAAAATATTTTTGACTGACATCATTGCCATTTATCTTCCTAGCAGGAGTCAAGTGAGAACAATAAAGTGAGAAAATCTCTCTGTGCTCCATCCGTATCAGCTGCCATCAAACTTAAAACAAATGATGTGAACAACCCCAACAAGATTGTGTTCTCTCAGATTTTTCGGATTTCGGTATCAGTAGTGGAACTTCAATACACTGATAGGGTTTGAGAAGTTCTCTGGGTATCACACTTTGTGGACTAGAGAGAAAAAAACCAAAAGCTTAGACATCCCAGGTGTCACCAATTCAATCACCAAAATTAGGCGGCTGTTATGTAAATTATGCAAATATGAAACTCAACCTCTTCGTTCATATTTGAGAAATGAAATATTTAATGATGTTGACATTTTTAATTACCATCAGGCCTCTGAGTTAACGCCTAAGTGGGATCAGTGTTATTACAGGATCTCTGCAGACTCCGGTGGACATTTCTGCATCACATCAGACTTTATTGAACATGTGTGTGTTAGCGGTGTTTGAAAATCTGAAACAATGGAAAATAATGAAAGAAATTTTCAAAATCACCAAACAGATAAATTAATAGGGCCCTTTTAAACTGGTCTGTTCTTTGACAGTGGTCAGAATCTGACCATATCATGATGAACATCTTTCCCATATCTTTTCCCATATCCCAACATTACTTTTGATATAAGTTTCAAAAAAATATCATGAAACTACACTATTGGGATGGAAATGTTATGAGAAAAGAAATATCGTAACTGTGAACTTTTTAATTTAAATTTCTTTATCTGTCTCACATCACTAAGTTATATTGTTCCCGAGATTTACTGAGCAGGCAGAAAATAAGAGTCAAAAGATAGACCATTCCAAAAATTTAATTTCAGCTCTCTCATTGACATGCCTCACAGAAATTTCCTGGTAGCTAAACCTCAGCTTTTCCATCAGCAAAAGAGGGATAACAGTGCTTAACTAAATCACAAAGCCAGTGATATTATTGCTGTTGTTTGTCCTATTTTGTAAGTAGATGTAATCATCTGTGTTACACAGAACTTTCTGAGAGGAATCTACCTATCTAAATAGAGATCTTAAAATCCTGAGGATTAATTAATTTATGTTTGCATAGTTCTTTGAAGCTGAGTAACACTATATAAATGTTAAATATTATCTACTCCTAACCACTGACTATGACTTTTGGTAGGTACTGCACATCTCAGTGCACGCTATCACTACAGCCCAAGTCCTGTAAAATTCATAAAATTATTAGTTTTCCTGTTAATATTCTTTCTGTCCTCTTCTCTAACCTTCAGACTCTTTGCCCAGCCCACTAAAAGAAAAACTGCCAGGTAACTACTCATAAAACCCTTTCAGCCATTTTAGTGTGTTACTGCATAGAAACTCTCCATCTTACTTCAAAATAAATCAAAAAAAAAACCAAAAAAACCCAGCACAGAATGATGCAAGAAAGTTGCTGAAGGTCTGTTATAAAAGTCCTCACTTTCTCTCCTTGAAACAAAGCTCCTCCAACCCCTTTCCTCCAGCGTGTGGCTCCCTGTGATGATAAGTACATACAGACTCTTGCTGTTGGAGCATGTGAGTGACATATTCTGCAGGCCTTTAGGGCAATGGGAGGTGGCCACTGGAGCAAGTTCAAGGGTTGGGGGCCACCACTGAGGATGTTCTCCACGTGGATTTCTCCTACATGTGCAGCTGGGGTCTGTTAGTGAAAGGGCTCTGCGTTGACTCGAGTTTCAGGCAGGCAATAGAGACCTCATCAGAGAACTGCTGGAAATCACAGCTGGCCTCTCCAAGGGCTGCAATTCCTGCATGCTGACTGGTGGGGAAGGGACACAGCATGTGGCAGTGAGCTCCCCTGGGGAACAAGTAGCAATTCACAAGGGACAGTTATGTGCTCTTGCATATTTTAGGGAGAATCGACAGGGTGACTCTGGAGCCTTGGAACTGAGAAGGCTAATATTGTGATTTTCATATGTGCACTCTGGCAGCCTGCAACTTGAGCAATTCACAGAACATCTGCTGCTAATTGTGACATGAGTTTTCCACTCAGGTTTCTTCACAGGACCATGAAATTGTCCTCTAGCAATGCTACTTGTATATATCTAAAAAACTAAAGCAAAATTCCTTTTTCTACTAATACTTCTCTCCCTTGGGATCATCCTCTGACACATTGCAGAGACAGATTTCTCGGTTCATCATTTCCTTCCTCTGACAGGGAAAAAATGTCAGTTTAAAGATTTACCCTATATAAGTCTAAAATACCAGTGCCTCGTACCCTGGCTGTACAGTGTGTTTCTATCACATTCTTTCAGAAATATACTAAAGTGTGGTTTAATCTCGTGAAAACAGGTAATTTGGCCACGGGCGATACAGTGTGAAGGGTATCCTGAAAATTTTGATTGCTCCCCATTTTATTGATCTTGGTGGGGCAGATTAGAGGTTTTATAGATGGCAATCGTTCTTCACATTAGCTGTCTAGCAAGGAAGGAATGAAATCTGCTCTATAAACTTGAAGGCCTCCTTATCTGTTGCTGTAACTCAACTTTCTTCTATCTCTACAAAGTTAAGAGGACCCCACTGAAATTCCTGAAAGCCAAGTAAAAGAGGAAGGACCTCCTTGTGTTCTGTAATAATTCTCAGGGAAATACTTATCACACGTATTATGCAGCTCACTAATGTTTTCAGCACTAGGATTTAGCTTAACAGCATAAAACTCTTGAATGATGCTGTTTGAGCAACTACTGGTAAACACAGACTCAGGCTGAAAAAATGGTAACCATTTTCTGAAATATATTGCCCTTATTTAAAAGTAGGAAATAGTTATTTTTTAAGTAGAGATTGCATTACTTGCTAAATTTAGTAATTTAATTAATGAATGCATAAAGGAATATCAATGAAAAATAACTAGGAAAAAATATGTCTTTTTCTAATAAACTGGAGGGAGAGTGTGACAAATCAGTCAAAGGCAAGTAGATGTCTGTTCCTTCATTGATATTTGTCCTCATATAGCCACAACTAAAGAAGCTATCCAGTTGTTTCTTGAAATTAATAACAGATTTTATACAATTGAGATTTTCATCTTGATGGTTTATGGATTTTCTTCCCTACATATCCTTATTTGTGTACCTTTTTCAAAATAATCTACAACCACATTTACCAAATCTGCTGTCATTTATACAAATCTAGCTAGTAAATCCTAGTGGTAATGTCAATAAATACCAGTGTAATAAAAAATGTGGTCCATAGATTTATTCTCTATTTAAATACCTTTGACACTTTCTTGGTTATCTGTTTTTGCAAGCGAATGCCTTATCTACCTTTCTTGTTTTCCTAATATCAATTATTGTGAAAGTGGACGCTTGCAAATTCCAGCTTTGAACAGCAATTTTAACACAGCTTTTATCTGTCCTCCTGAATTTTTTCCTTTAATTTCTTTTTGAATCTGTATTGCGCTGTGAAAAAAAATCATTTTGTTCAGAAAGAACAGTGCTGAGTTGATATATCTGCATTCTTACAACATTCATAGCTTATAAAATGCTGGCCTTGTGATTACTAACTCCTTGAATAACCACATTGAAGTCTAAGGCATTGGAAAGAAGCATGAATCATATATCTGACTACAGCATTTCAGTGAGTCAGTGAAAGGCTGACTGGTTTATGCCCCGAAGCCCATGGATTCAATAGATGTCTTTCATTTAAATGAGTTTTAGGTCAGATCTACTGTGGCTGCACAAACACTGGAAAATCAACAACATTCTTTAACTGGAGTGAGTAGCCTGCTTAAGATGATGAAGTATTATGTGTTATGTAGCTAAATCTGTAAGAAATGCCTGGGTTCTGTTGCCTGTTTAAACAAAAGCAAAGGTACCTTGAAAGAACTCAAATGGACAGAAAGCTGTCTGAAACTATGTTAACAGGAAAACTGAAAACATCGGTGTCACTTTTATCACTGAAGCAGAAATTACGGGGTTTGGGAAGAGATTTTGAACTCTTTATCTATACCTCAAGAACACGAACCTTATTGAAAGAGTTTTCTGCTTGGTCACAGATATTTTTTATGAAAGATTCATGTTTATTTTGTTAGTCCATTCTATTTTGCAGCATTAAAGAAAAGTGTGGGTGGGAGGTGCAGGGATGAAGTCTTTCCAAAAATATCCCTTCTTTAACTTCACTCCCTGCTTTATCTGCAGGCCTTGAATGTTTTGGACATGATTTTTTTCCCAGCAATTCCTTTCTCCTTGTTCCTTAGCAATGCCTCTGTCCTTGACTGCATTTCTGTCTTGGGATCTGTACTTTTTTTATTTTCTGTGGACTAAATGTCTTCTTTGTTCGTATTACTTGCTGTTTTAGAATTTTTCTGGGTCAGCAAACCTAGAAGAAATGATAAAACTTTGTCTTTGGGGAAAGCTCTGTGTTCTTAGAACTGACCCTACAATAAGAATATCAAAGTCAGTGACAGACCAAAGGAGTAAAGAAGATATTGTGAAATTGACTTGCTTTGATGATATAATATAAAAAAGAAAATAGAAGTTGAACCAAGCACAAAACACTTGCCAGAAACTTGGAAAAATCCAAAACTCAATTCTCTGGAACAGTACTGAAGTCATGGTTCATATTACTTTATAGTTTTGTAAAACTTTCCAATGATTCTATTTTTGCTGCTAATTTTTAAGAACAAGGTGGTCTGGAATAGTCCTCTATAGTGCTACCTAACACTGTCCCATGGGAAATCAGTTGAATTTTATGACTGCTGGTGTTATTTTTCACATTTAAAATTTTTAAGTCTGTGGACAACATTGATCAAAATCTGGGGATAAAGGGACTCTACAATCAAGCTTTTGAGTGTTCTAGAAAGACAACATCAGAGACAGCTGAGTAGCTCGAAGAGCAATACCTCATGATTCTTTTGCAAAAACTCCCATGAAAAGCCCATCTCTGCAAGGTGAGAAAGATGGGATAAATGCACTCAGGATAAAAGGGAGAACTAAAGAATAATCTGTCAGGAAGAGAAACCTGTTTTCCTAGCAGAGTGGCTGCCCTCACCCAGCTCCTTTCCGAAGCAGCAGGGTCATCTCTCTCTCTCTCCTCAGCCAGCAGCAGTGAGGCTCCAGTTCAGCCAGCAGAGGCAGAAATGAAGGTGAACAATGGTCAGATCATTAAATAAATGAACTTGGCAGCACAGAAGTGAGACAATGGGGCTGTCTTTTCCTGAGGAGTGGATTCCAGCATGCCAAGACTGAATAACAACCTCAGATCTCAACAGGACCCGTGGAAACCACAGCTAGAATGAGCTTGCTGCAAAAGCAAAGCACTTACCAGCAAAAGGGAAGGATCAAGAGAAAAGATGTTCAGATCACATGCACACTTTTGTTGGAGCAAAGGCAACCAGGACTGACATGGCTTCCCTATCAGATGCTTGACTGGCTGGGAAAAGAAGCACCTCCAAGCCCTGCTGTGAGAGAAAAGGAGCTTGTAAAGTCCTGCAGCCAGAACTGCCAGCCAGATCAGGTGTGTTGCTCACAAATTGTTGAGTTAGAGTAGGGAATAATAGATTGAGGGATTGTACAAACATTGTAATTGCTAATGAGAAAACAGAGCAGTTCAGTGTTTCAACTCACGGCATGAGAAGTGGGAAAACTTCTCCAGGCTGACTCCAGCCTCTTTCACAAATTTCTTGTATGCTCTGCTTTAATCCTCCCTGCTATCTAGGAAATGGGGACGGGTAATAACTTCCCACATGTGAGTAAATATGTCCTTTAGGTATTGTAAACTCTTCAGAAACTAGGACAGTGATAAAAGTCACGAACTACATTTCATGAGAATTTTTGTAATATGGCATAAGAAACATTCATGTCCAAATTCTAAAGAGTGAGCATCATGTTTTTTTCTGAAAAAAAAAAGGAGTTTTTCTTGACCTTGGAATTTAAACTTTTCCTTCTAGTATACCTGGGATCATGCACAGAAAACTTTAGGGAATGAACATCCAATAAATGGTATAAAAAACCCCCAAAACATTATCCTGAGTCATCTGTCTATTTTTTTCTTATCTTAAAACTGTGAAAGGGAGATATACTTAGGACTGTGTGCCTTTTACATCCCATCTATATTTTTTCCAATTAAAGGAAAGCAAATCTGCTTTTTAAGCTATCACAGGGAAAATAATTTCCCTCCACAAGATGGCTCCCACAGTGAGAAACTCCAGGCTCTGAAGATTTCTTTTTTTAATTCTTGAGAAAATAATCCCAAATCATATGATTTAATCTGTCTACTTTTAGCTCCTGAGGATTGATGTTTATTAAAAAAAAAGAAAAGTTTTAATTTCTTTTATGCTGCAATTATTCTGTGTTGCAGGATAGATAACTTTGTTATTGCGATTGCTCACAATGTGGGGCAAATTTCTTGATGCCTGTTTTGATTATTTTTGTCAATTGTGTATTTTTTTTCTAAAATATCTGATACAAGTGGCCATTTCATGCCAGGGATGCCTAATAAGACCTCCTCACTGAAATCAATGAAGAACTATGACTAAAAATCAATGGTTACATATGATCCAAGCTGTTTTATTCTAGAATATTCTATGATAGTCTTTGGGGATACAATAGTGAAAAACAATTCTTCACGGAAACACCATTTTTATGATTTATCAGTGACAGAGTTTCATGGAGCTCGCCGGATTAAAGGGAAAAGAAAAATCTAAGAAAAGATATAAAAGCAGATCTGTGGAATTAAAGAGTCTTATGACTGTAAGAGTGTTTACAAGCACCCTAACTGGAATGTTGATACACCTTTGTCCTGATGCTCCACAATAGATGTGTGCATATTCACATTAAAACATTATATACAAGCTGGAAACTCTGAGGGAAGATTGAGTCACGCTGTTTTTTCCTGTTTTGCTGTTGGTAAAGAGCGCACACAAAGGAGACAGAAATGTGCCTTGCTATAAGTGAGCCCTAACATTCTGGTTTTGAGCCTTGAGCAGCACAAACAGATACAACCAAGTTTCGTGTACTTGTGGCTAATTACTTTTTTTGCATACCAGCAGTACCTGGGGCTTTCTGTCACTGGTAGATCTGTACATAGGAATTGCACCTGCAATTGTGTCAACATCTGTCTCAAAAGGAACTGAGAGGCTGAGGATGAAATGCTTGCTTTGTTTGCCTGCATCTCACTTAGGCTAAAAGTACATCGAAGTGTCCAGTGCTGGTGCCTTTGCACGTGTCAGCCAGTGAACTACATGGTAAGCAGTTATTTTGATTTTAATCTCAGGAGAATATTTGCTTTTTTCCTTCTCATTCTTTATGAATGGTAACTGTGCTAAATAAGTTTTTTCTTTTGAGCTTATTGACAGTCATAACACAGGATTTTGGAAAAGATAGTCCCGTCTAAAATAAAAAAAAAATTTTTTTGCTTTGGTTTTGAAAAAAAAATGAAAATGCAGGTATTTGTACCTTTCAAAAGGCAGTTAGTGAAAGTGGTTGAAGGTCATTTATAAGTTCGGGAGGATTTGTTATAAAATGGGTGCTGATGTTTCCTCTGACTCAAGTTACCTTCTATTTAACTGGCATATAAATGAGCTTCAATTAACCTGTTTGAAAATGATAGAGAAATAGAGAAAGACCCAGTGCCAATTTAATAACTAATGTCCCTATTATCCATGCCTGCAGGAAAGCCTGTGGGAGAAAGAAAAAATCACTGGGCATTTTGTAATGTTCACCTTGCAAAGCTTTGTTCCCCCAAGACTTATGTATTCAAAAATCTGTCATGCAAAAATGATGCAAATCTGTAGTTTACATAGGATGTATAACCATGGTGTTTGGTAGAGCTTGGGGAGCTTCCAGCAAAACACAGTTTAATTGGAAAATGCCATTTCATTGAACCTACAATCTTTTGCTCCAGATTTCTACAGCTGAGCAAATATCCAGTGCTCTTAACAATGAATCTGACAAGGACATCAGTTTTACTGAAAACTGTAAGGCTTGGGAAGGTCTGTGAAAAATCATCAACTTTTTATTTTATTTTATTTTGTATTTTTATGTGAGTAGGAAATGCTGCATTTTCTCAGTCTGGACATTGGCAGAGGGATCATCTATCACCTGCCTTTCCTGGCTGGCATAGGCCCATATTTGTAAGTTTCCCACACAAAGTAGGGGAAAGCCACAACAATCCAAATAACTGGAGTGATATATAATTAATGGGGGGCTGGATGGAGTGGAGGAAAAGATGTATACTGTTCTTTCACCTTTTTATGTGTCACAGGCATATCAGCCTTTGTAGTATCCTAAAAGTCAAGGCTGTACAGGGCAAAAAAGAAATGGACTCAATGTTCTGAATCAGAGTCTGATTATCAGAAATGTTGATTATATGGAGCAAGTAAAGCAATAAACTATTAGTAAGATGTGGTTCAAGGAGTCTCACTGAAGAAAACCTTGCATGAAGTTTGTGTCTTTATACCTAGTGATGCTGTCAATAAGAAACCTTTACGAAGCTTAATCTGAAAAGTGCACTAATAAATCTGTCCAGCCATTGGATTCAAATCTAGAGGGAAATTATATGAGGGTTATACTCTGAGTTGAAAGTGCTATGGAAGAATGAGAGGAAAAAGCTAAAGCAAGGAAAAAAAACCCAAAACCTCAACAAGAAGAGTCAATTGCAAGCGTTAAATTATATATCTATTGTGTCATAAGGCACTAGCTTATGCTAAGCAGTTTTAGAGGGTGCAAATATTTTTTCCCTGAATCTGTGATACTTGCATTATTTCAACACCCATAAAAAATCTGAGGAAATTAATTTCTGTAAAAAACTTTTTTTTTGTTTTTGTTAGAAACAGTTCCATGTTTAAAAAAAAAAATAATGGAAAATGTAATTGATTCACAAATAAAGAAAACAGAACATGACAGTTGAGAGAGCTACACCTGAAAAATTAATTGTAGTTTATATATTTTGTACCAACACTTCCCCGGACACTTCATTACACTCAGACTCCAGGGAAAAGAAGTTCCTGGGTATTCTGGAAAGCACTTAATGAAAGATAGAAGTCTGTTCCATGTGTAAAGGCAGGGTTTTTAAAAAAAAAATCCGTATTTCAGTGATCTGTATGTTTTGCTAGGGAATAGGTATCTGCTGTCTTCTGGCTCCTTTTGAATCACTGTCATCTCAAATACCTAACCCTCCCAAAAAAGGAAATCTACAAATATGTAGGAGTGGTTAATTGAACTGCAGTTTCATATATTTCTAAATGAAACAGTAGACCTCCTTAAGCCTTTCAGGCAACTCCATCCTTGTGCATGTTAATGAGAGTTTTGTTCACTCAGTTGGGATTACAGTTCTATTTATATTTTTAGAGTTAGATTAAACACTTGCATGAGATATTGTGCTGGTTTTGGGTGGGGTAGAGTTAGTTTTCTTCACGGTAGCTGATAAGTGGTTGTATTTTGGATTTGTGCTGGAAACAATGTTGGTAATTCAGGGATGTTTTCATTACTGCTGAGCAGTGATTGCACATTGCCAAGGCCTTTTCTTCTTCTCACCTCATCAGCAAGTGGGCTCAGGGAGGGCACAAGGAGTAGGGAGAGAACACAGCCAGGACAGGTGACCTCATAGCACCATGCTCAGCATATAAAGCCGGGGGAAGAAGAAGGATCAGGGTGACTTTCAGAGTGATTTGTCTTTCCAAGTCACCACTAGACTCGAAGGAACTCTGCTCTCCTTGGGATGGCTGAACACCTGCCTGCCCAGGGGAAGTGGGGAGTGAATTCCTTGCTTTGCTTTGAATTGGTGCACAGCTTTTGCTTGCCCTGTTTAACTGTCTTTATCCCACCCCAAGAGTTTTCCAGTTTTTACCCTTCTGATTCTCTCCCCCACCCTGCTTGTAGGGAAGTGAGCGAGAGGCTGGATGAGGCTGAGCTGCAGACTGGGGTTAAACCACGAGAGCCTTTTTGGGCACCCAGTGCGGGACAAAGGGATCAAGGCAATGAAGGATCTGACTGGAAAGTGCTGGATAGACTCCATAGTTGTTATTGCTGTTCAGCTCTCAGTGGACAGCTCCTGTGCTTGCTCTGGGGATCCTTTGCCTGACTATGAGGGGCTGGTGCTCGTTAGGGGCTGATTTTTGCTTTTTTACTGCTTGCTGCAGTGCTGTGCTGCTGATCACCCCACTCTGCTGGGCCTTGGGAACGTTTTGGTGACAGCAATGGCAGTGCACCTGGGCTGCCCAGTGCTGCTGTACTGGGCAGGCTGGAACTCCAGCCTGAACTCCAAATGTGTGTCCTTTAATAGGAATTTTATGGAGTACTGTGGAATCAGTGAGCTACACAGAGTACAGGAGATGCCAGCAGTATCTGTTGCAGATTGAGTTCATTAATTAATTGAGACACGTCTGTGTCTGTACAAACAGGTTCTGATGATGCCCTGAGAAGAGTGAACTGTTGGAGACATTCAAAGATCCTTTATCTGTGGTGGTGGCCCTCAAGGCAAATAGCAGAGTGTGAGAGAGGAAAAGTGTTTTCTCTCAATTTATGCTCAATTAGAATAAGTTGAAATATATGGAAAGTACAAAACAATTTACTCTGTATTCTCCAGAGATCAATTAACTAGAAATCTTGAAAACTTTTATTAAAAAGAGGTATAATAAAGATATCCTCTCACACCACTCTTTCCTTTTGTGAACCCTCTGTACCCAAGATTTAATATCTCTATAATTCCTTCATGAGTTTAATGACCTTTTTCATCACACAAAATGTCACTGCATCATACTTTGTTGTTATTGGCCCACTGTGTGCAGCTATATTTATATAGCTATACACACATATGCATTTCTATTCACTTTTATATATTTATATATTTACACACACACATAGATGACCTCTTTCCTCAGAATACCTCCCGTAGTGCATTTTTTATAGCTGGATTTCTCTGGAGGGAAAAAGAATCACCGCTGATTTAAAGTATCTTGATTTTGACCTATAAGTTTCAGCTAGACAGAGAAAAGACTCCTATTTACCTGCAAATATTCTGCTTATCATGTGTTTAACCTTGTCAATGTTCTTACGGAATGCATGAAAGTATTTGAGAGGTATTAAGGCTAAAATCTTACAAAACTCTTTATATGTTTGGTTGCTTCCATTTTGAGAATAATTATTCAAAATATATCAAGCTTTGCAGGCAAATAATTCAACACCCAAAATTAGAAAATAAGTTCGGAGATTCATCAGTGAACATTTATAAAAAGATCGAATTATTTTTGTTTCTTTTAAACTAGCACCTTTTTAGTTGCATGTAATAAATATTCATAGTTAACAGCTGACTAAGATAATATTAACAATATACTGTTCCAATTCATCAGTTGTTCTATTTCTTTCTCTTTTATTGCATATCTTTTTTAGGAATAAAATTTTAAAAATTGGAAAACATTTTGAAAATTGTTTCAGAAAAAAAATAGCAATTTCCTTTTAGCCAACTTCTTATTTTCAGATTTTGATGTACAGCAGAGAAGCTAAGAGAAGGCAATTGCTGACAAAGAAAATGTCTAGGTAAATAGAGTTCAGAGCTGTAATAATTTGCCAAAGCCAGTCCCTGTTCTATTCTCTACACAGAAAAAAAAAAGTATATCTGAAGAGAGCTGGTGAAAAATTTCAAAAACTTTTGAAATGGCTTTTGCTTCTTTTATATATTTATTTACGTGTTAATTTGCAGCAACCTAAGACCTACACACACGCTTCATAGGATAAAGGGACCTCAGGAAGTTCTTGTCCAGCCTTGTGCTTGTGCCAGAGCAGTTTTGTGGTCAGTTTATGTTGCTCAGGGTTTGGTCCAGACAGACCTTGAAAACTCCCAGAGAAGCTGCCTGCAGCATCTCAGAGCAGTGTGCTCCAATGCTTTATTGTCCTTAGTGGGAGGAAGAAAAAAATTTCTTCTTATAATCTGGTTGGATATAAATATTTAAAATTTTTGTACACTTTTCCTTGTTTCAGAGCTCACTGCTGTTTTTCACTGATTGATCACAAAAGCAATGAACATGGAAGCTGATTCTGTACCAGAACACTTCTTTTGGCTAGATAAATTTTTAATTGGTTGTTTGTGATTATAGTTGTGTATCCGGAATTCTATGCTTTGTGTCTTAATTTTTGAGAAAGCACATCTAGAAATGGCTATAAAAATGTATTTTTGTTACTCCACATCAATAGAAACTGAAGTACAGAAGGAAGAAGATAACTCCTGAGGACACCTTTTCTTGGAGTACAGCTTAAGACCATCCTGTGTCAGGAGTGCAAAGATATTACTATTTTTTTATGTATCCTGAGAAATGGATTGGAGCAATTAAAAGCTCCTCCAGTGTTGGAACTCTTAATTAAGGAAGGCAGCCTGGGCAAATTCAAGCAGTTTTTATCTCAAAGAATTTGCTGTTAATAGGAAGGAAAACATCCAGAGGGCTGTTATTTTTGACATTGTCTGTTTTTGAAGAATTTGAATTTTTCATGAATTGGAAGAATTTTTCAGGGAAGCCAGGCAAAGATGATTACAGATGAAATAGTAGTGAAGGAGCACTGGAAATGCTGAGTTGTGCTAGATTCCACATAAGGATGGAACATACGAGCAATTTGGCATTAATTGCAAATGTTACATGTGGAAACTGAAAAACTTTCAGTCCATGTCAGGAAAAAATGCCAGGATCTAACATTTTTTGTGGGGAAGGGGAGGCTAGCAGCACCTCTGTTGGGTTATTCCAGACAAAGAGTTCGTACGACTTTGTCCAAGAACAAATGCCAGGAGAAGGCTGTAAGAACAAGGCACTCCTACAGTACTAAACCTAAGAACTTTTTCTCAGCCTCCAAAAATTTTTGACTCTGGGACTTTCTCAGCCAGCATCCTTATTGGATTTTTCTTCTTTTCATTTGTTCTAACACCCTTTGAAGGCTTGTTAAGTCCTCAGCATTCAAAACATCACATGCCAAGGGACATTCCTTCACATATCATGTGAAAACCTGACATCTAGTTTGACTTTCACTGGTCCATGCAAGGATCAGAGGGTTTTCACACTGTGGCTCTCCAAAGGCAACCTTTAGAACTGGGCCCTGGGTTTGAGAAAATCTCCTTCCAAAAGCCAAGTGGGATTTCTATGCTTGAAGCAGACAACACTGCATTTTTTGCTACATTTTAATGATGCTTTTTTAGTTTGGGGTGTAGAATGTATATTTATCTTGCTCAAAAGTGCCGTGTAACTGATTACTATGCTGTCATGTTTTTGGCTTTAAAGATCAATTTGCTCTACCATCATCTTAGAAATTGGCAAAAAGACTTTCAATAGGATTTGTATGTGACTTATTTCTATCTGTATCTGATCTTAACAAATTACAAATAAATCCTCTACTTGGACTATATTGTTGTAAAGAGGAGCTGAGATTACCCTGACGTGTTTTCTGTTCAGAGGTGTAAATCAAATCAGCTACTCAGCACTAGGAATTTCAGAAATTGACACACTGTCATCTCCGGGGAAATACATTTTATGGCAGGTTCTCTGACACATGTAAACGTTTTGGCTTAATGCCATTATCTAAATAAAGGCATCTTCTGCTGTATTAGATCCCCTGTGATATCTAAGAAATCCACAAGCGGCTGTAAATATCCACACTGGAACTGTGGTGACCCTTCAGGAGAGGGATCTTGGGTTCAGAGAGCACACCAAAGAGCATCCCAAAGACGCTAAGTCCTTATGTTTAGGCAAGTAAGGTATTCAGTGGGAGATCACAATTAATCACATTTTTGAGTAGCTGTCCTTTAAGCAATGACATTGGGACTTCCTGTCCTAGGAGACTGTGGAGGCAGACAGTGTCATCAAGTCCAAAAATGAATAGAAAATTGAAGGATTATATGCCCATAAATGGATGCAATAGGAAATATAAATGAATGTACTCTCCAACTTCCACACAAATTGGTCAGGCTCCCTAACACTCCCTCACCCTCATTTGCCTTCTCCTTTGTTAGGGAGTGTGTTTGGGGTTAGGTGGCCTGCTGATCTGACCAAGTAAGGAATTTCCTCTGTTGCTATACCCATAACTGATAGTTGTGTAGGAGAGGAAGACAGAACTCAAGTAACCAGAATATTATTTGAGTATTATTTTAGCTCTAGAAACTTTGATTCACAAATTATTCAAGAGCCAGATTTCCCCTTGTGTTTTTTTCCCATGCCACAACTTGTCATCTCTGGATTCTCTGGGCTATTCCATATAATCCTTCATTTTAAAATAGATTGCCTGCAGCCTTACAGCAAAAAAGAATTTGCTCCTGTTACTAAAGCTCCTCCCTGTTCAGTTAGCTTGTATAGGATGTGGACAAATTATTGGCACTTAAGTGAAAAATCTGTTTAATAAAAGCATATTCATTCAGTGATGCTCAGTGGCTAAGTTAGCCAAATGATTCCAATTAATTTGCCCCTTAATTTGCAATGAAATTCTATAAATAAAGAGCTATGCACATAGGAGAAATATTTCCCACTTTCATTCAATATGAAGAAGAAAAGTATTAAAAATATATGATTAAATTGGTGTTAACTTTAGCATGGTTATCCAATTTGTGCTGGCCAAACCACAGCTTTAAAAGAAAGGAATTGCTGAGAATCACTAGTCAGTGGCATAATTGGCTTTTGGTGGCTTCAAAAGACCGTGAACACCCCTAATAGTTTTTGGCAGTTCCAAAGGCATTAATCATGATCAATGTGCAATATTAAATACATCTCCTTCAAAATGAATATAAATTAAAACTGTAATTCCATCTCAGCCTTCTGGTGACATGAGGAAACCACTTGAGTTTCACCCTCATGGTTTATGACGTCCCTGGAAGGCTTTGACGGAATTATAGCCTTATTAAGTACAGTTGGGGTACATTATTCCTTAAATTATTGCAACTACAAGTCATTATTCCCCCTAGAAATTAGAACTTGCTGTACTTTCATCAACTATGTAATCTTGAAGTAAGTTGGGGGGAATTTCAACGTGGGAGGACATCTGCTTTTTAATTTCTGTCACTACTATATGTTCACAGCTTGGAAGAGTTGTTAGCATCTATTATTAACAGCCATCAAACTTCTTTGTTTTGGTTTAAGGAACACTATTCACAACAATTTATTTGAGTCATCACTGATGTTTATATAGATTTTATTAGAGATTTCAAATCAATTTTTTAAACTTTTTTTTTTTTGTAAAATCATTGAACCCCCAAAGAAGTTGAATAAAATTCAAACAGACAGAGGAAGATGGGGGTACAGAAGAGCCCTGCTCCTGTGCAAGATGGGTTTGCTGGAGAGGCTCCAGCTGGTCTGTGACTCTTATTGGCTCAGGAGGATGGACTGGGCTCCCAGCAGGTACTGCCCAGACCAAGTCCTGGTGAGCCTATAATACCAAAATAAATTTTGATGTTTATATCAGTTTCAGGACTAGGGTGTGTAGTGCAAGTTAAATATTTCTGTCGTGTGCAGGTCTGACTAGGAGGAAGACGGGTGCAATTTCTGTACTATTCTGTAGTTAAAAGGAATGAACCCATCTGGAAAAAAAATGCACGGTGTTTATGAAACATGCTACTAAGATGGGAAGTTTTCCTCTCTATTGATACTTTCAGTCATCACAGCCTTATCAGCTTAGTTAGCTTTGTGTATTTTCTTCTTTCAACAGTTTTCACACTGCTTAGGCTTTTAAATAGTGGAAAGTATTATTCAGTGCTGCATACTGAAAAGAAAACATGTTAAAGAAAAGCTCTTAGTGTAGCACATATATCATTAAGCCTGAAGGAGTTTAGGGCTTTTATTCTGTCTCTCTCTCTCTTTTTAAATTTTTTTCCTTATTTTATATGCAGTTTCGAGGACTATGTCAGGTAGGAAGATTTCTGCACCCTGTTCTCCCAGAGCTTTTCATACTGTAAAAAAGATCTTGTTATAACTAAGAAAAAAAAATTGTCACCTCATTGAATAATTCATATAAAATTTTAGGGGATTCTGGAAAAGAGTCTCCCTTTTGAGTGAGTCTTAAAGAAGAATCCTTCATTACTCAGAGAAGTTACAAAACACATTTATTTGCATCTCCAACAATGGGTTAGAGAATGTGGCCTTAGACTAAAGAAACATTTTGAATGACATATTTCAATTCTAAGATGTTATGAGTATTTTTGGAGAGGTTAAATTTTTATGAGTATAGGAATCCTGTTACATCCACGTGAATACTTCTGTCTTAAAAGCATATTTGCTATCTTTTATTAATCAACGTTACTGTTTCCAATGATTCTGGTAGTATGTTTTACATTTAAAATTTTAAGAGATGGGTACAAATCTCTGAAGGATTACAGTAAAAATTATAATACATATCAAAGATGAGATCTAAAAAATATAGCATACTGGTTTAGCTTGGCTAGATTAAATACTATTTAAAATTCAAGTGCTTAAAAATAATGCAAACAGTGTCAGTGTGGGGTTTTTTGAGTGTGAATTCTTTTTTACAATGAAATAATATTTTAATTCACCTTAAGGGCTTGTTCTTAAATAAATGGTGGCATGAAATGTTATGAAGCAATACACACAAATGGGCTGCTGTTTAAAATCCATGAGTGCTTTGCAGATGTTTCCATGCTGGAGATGGCTGGCTCAATAAAAATGGTGTGGCTGATATTAGAGTCACATCGAAAGACAGATAAGTACAGCACAGAAATTAATGCATCACTGTGGTGATGTAAGACTTTGTCTTCTTCTATTAAGGTAAGACAAATATGATGAAAATAATTTTTCTAATATGTACAACTCAAAAATATTTTGCACCAAGAAGTACGGGGGTAATGCCATAACCATAGCTAATGTGTAGAATCCTGAGAAAGTAATGATCCATATTAAATTCCGTGCACCAGCTATAAATATCAGCAACAACACAGAAAGTAGACATGTTTTATCAGTTGCATTCTTTAAATCTAATTATGCACTGCTTAGTATTATAAATGCACATAAATTTGGCTCTGCCAGACTTACACGTTTTAGATCTAAAGACCACTACAAAAGCATGCTGAGAGTCATGGGGGAAGATGATGGATAACAGGAAGTATTTAAAAGGAACTTTTCTAGTTATGGTAGTTGATTTATTTTTATATGCAATTAGTATGTTAGAAAAATTAGACATATAAATACCACCAGATGCTCATAATGTATCTTCAATAACAACACACAAATGAATTATATCTGGTCAGGCAGAAAACATCCTGAAAGCAATATTCACAGGACTGTCATGGTGAGAGCTGCAATGGATAACATTTTCAGAATAGATTATTATGACTGTATGTTTTCCACAGCTCTATTTGTCAGTTTAAGTTTAGCCCCCTTGAAATTCCATTAAACTAATTAATAAGGTTGGGTGACATATATTTGTGTCTTAAAAAACCCCAAAAAAACCAGTAACTGGGACATCACTTTTTGATGCTAATTGTGGTAAATCAGCAAAAGAGAGAGACTAAGGTCATCATGACATAAATATTACCAGAGATGTCAAGGACCCAAGTCCAAGACCTTTTTTCCATGACTCAGCACAAGAAATGAAACCTGGTCTTTTGGTCTCAAATATGTGACCAAGCTATGATGTTATTTGCTTTTCCAACTCTTTTTCGTACTCCCCCATGGTACTCTGAGAACATTTAATTAAAGACATCTTCATTAATACATTTTCTGCGTATGCCAAACTCTAAACATGGAATTCTTTTATAAGATACAGTCTCAAAGAAGTATTTACTTTGCTTGTTGGGGAGCTGTAGTAAGACATCAATTTACTTTTACTGTAGTCTGGCAGAATTTATGAGATTATTGCTAAGTAACTTGCTTAGGGAGGGGATTTAAAGGATGGATGGATGGGTGGATGGATGGATGGATAGGTTCTAGTAACAGCAATCCCCCCAGGGCTGCCTTGCCAACTTTCCCCGTTATCTAAATGTTCAGCTTTCACTAAAACCTATCTCACTCTGTGATTCTGAAAGACAGGTAACCTCTATCATCGGCAATCTCCTTCTTCCAGGCACCAACATGAAAGCTCTTGCAGGCTTTTTAGTTCATGCCCATGCTCTTGCAGGCTTTTTAGTTCCTTTTGTACCATTAACAATAAACAGATTTGCTGGTTTTTAATTACCGAGAATTGCATATTTTGGCAATGCAGAGGAAGAGGTCCCTTGGTTTTGTGTTCCTGGAATGTTACAGGGCTCCTAAAGAGCTGCAGCTTTCCAGGAGCACTTATAGTAGGCTTCATGCATTTACAAGGAGAAATTACAACTTTTCAATTTCCAAGTGCCCTTTCATCATTAAAGTTTCATCACAGCCCTGTATTCTCCAACCAAACTCATTTTGCAAAGTAAACACACAGAAAAACCCCTCACCTTTGATTCAACACTGTGGTTTGCTTTCTTATGTGGGTAATGCATTGCAAAATTTATCTTATTGCCTTGTGCTAAGGTATAAATATGAAAATAATGTATTTAAACATTTCAGCACTGATGTACAGGGTATGAGTTTAACATACTGCACATTAAAAAAGTGAATTTGAAACATTTGGTGAATCTCAGACACAGTGACGCAATTGTGCATTTTATTTCTTTTTTAGTTTAGCATATGGTTCCATTACGAACACTGTTAGCAGTTTTCAGTCTTTTTCACTAAATTATAATAAAATAAAAACCCCCTAGAAATTGCATACTCAGAGTTGAAATTGCTTCTTGATCAAGGAAAAAAATATATTTTACAGCAGTAAGATTTTAAAAGCTTCTCCTGTGGTCTCCTGTTTCTGCCCCTGGCTGTGTGAGGTGTCCACAGCTAAGGAGAAGCTGTACAGAAACCCAGCTCTTGTCCACTGTGACCAGGAATGTGCTCAGCCAGACATGAGTCATCCTGTTTGAAGCAAGCACTGAAAGAGTCCGATCTCTCTGGAAATTTAGTTCAAGTATTTTCAGTCTGAATACCTGTTGATATTCTTAAAAATGTGTACTAATAGTTTGACTACTATATTAATAAATATAGCTTCAGAGGGCCCTGCTGTATGGTTTTATATAAGTAATACACATGTATGTGGTCAAATACAGAAGAATCACTTCACTAGTCAGAATTTTGTCTTCAGTTGCCAATTTTGAGCCACCTCTGTATCTATTCAGCAGGCTGTGACAAAGCTAAAGAAAACTGTGGTGTAGAAATTAAAAATATTTGAAGATATTTAGAGTTTTTTAGAGTTTAGGGATTTTTCAAGGTGATGAACTAATGTCAATGTTGATATGATGTTAACATTTTCATTTAATTATTATATAAACACAATTCCGTTCAACATTTTACTTTGTGAGAAACATCACTGAAATAAAGCTCCCCAAAAATACTCTTAACTTTGGTGCATCACGATTTACTTTAAGATGCACTTAGGCTATGTACCTTTAAGTCATAGAAACTTCTGGGTTTGTGAGCCAAAGCACAATTATGAGCATATAGAGAATACAGGTTCATTTTATATGGGTGTTTTTGTTCTGTGAATATCTACTTCCCATCAACTTCACAGAAAATTGAGGATAAAAGTCAGGCACAGAAGTCTAGTGGTTTGAATGGAAGCCAGAAGAAATACTTAAACAGTGGCTTCCTACAAAACCAACGACAATTTTTATTTTTAAATTACCTGTCTTGCTTGTAAAACCTTGTGATTCTGAAAAGAAAGAACAAAAATGCTAAATCCAAGTTATCAGGGAAAATATAAAAGGTGTTACTGATACCATAAGTATCAGTAAGCTAAAGAGGAAAAAAAATCTGTGTACAAATATCCATATTAATGAATTAATGTGAAGGACTAGGAGAATAGGAGAAATCTTTACATGGTTGTGCCCCACAAAAGATGTGATTCCTTCCAAATTTACAGATCTTGGCAAATTTTCATGCAAGTGAAACTAATTCCATGATAGGCTGATCCATCTCCTAAAAATCTCTCCAGGATATCTTTTTGATTTAAAAAACATTACAAGGGCTGTTCTACATGTGCTATCACTTTGGTAGCTGACATAATAAAATTAGGTTTGCACAGAGGGGGGTTTGCTTGCTGGTTGGTCGGGGTTTGTTCATGTAAGTTCTACTTCTGACCTACTTCCCACAGGTGTTTGGAACCTGTCATCAAGTTTTGTGCTGAGTTAACGTTGTGAACTTCAGTGAAAATGCAACTCCTTAAAGATCCAGAAATCACAGCTCTGCAGTGCTTTGGAAGGGCATCACAGGCCTCCTTGTGGATGAGGAACACAAAGTCTAGTCCTGGAAGTCAGATTGTTTTTCAAATGGCATGATAATACATGAACTTCTTTCTTTTTTTTATGTAAAAAAGAGGAGTAAAATAGGGGTTAAAAAAAAATTAGAAAAACTGGTAATGGGTTAGAAGACTGCACTTTCCAGTAATCTGTTTATCCCCACAGCTGCAATTTTCATGGGCTGAATTAATGCTGAGCTCTTTCTTTCCTTATTAAGCTGAAATTCCTGCATTACAGAGGGAAAAAAATCAAGCTGAGCACTCCACTCAGTACATTTTCAGAAAGAGTTGAGATACAGAGTGATCTTTTTGAGATTAAAATAGGAAAAAGTGTGAATTTTACATAATGTGAATGATTAGAATATTTCCAAAAGAGCATGGCTATTTCCTGACATAACATCATGTTACATATCTCATGTTTTGAACATCTAAAGTTCTATTTTATGGATCCTGTCAGCAGGGAATGTAATGTTAAGCAATATGTTTTAATAGAGTTGCTGTTGTGCTTCTCTAATGGGGAGATTATAAAATTATAATTACTGTAATCCTGCTTCTGTTATATAAAATGACAAAACTGCCATTCACTTCAATGGGAACTATATTAATTATGCTGTTGTAATTAACCTTCTCCATCCCTCTTTTAAACTTGCTACTCAAATAACTGTGGAACACTTTACAGCTGGCAACAGAGACTGGGGACAGATTAAACAAAATAAAAGAAGCAGACACAGTTGATATCAGTTAAGAGAGCAACTCTAGCAGAAGATCCTCAGGAAGGGAGGTTTGAAAATCGGCTAAAACGAAGAGAACAAGAAGGGGGTGTATCCTCTTTCTCACAGCCTTTGCAACATCTCCTAGGAATTGTACTGATGAATTGTGCAAAAATGTGTGTCTTGCTAGAGTCAGCAAAGAATTTCTGTGAAAAATGTAATGGATGGGGAGTGACTCCGCTGAATAATAATAAAAAAAAAAGAATAAAAAGAAGCGAGACACCATTATTGATCAATATGGCAATGTTACTGACCCTGCTGTTAACTTGCTATTCAGAAACCTCTATTCTGAAGACGGTAAAAGCAAAGTTGTAACTTGCTTTCTCTGTACATGTGTAGGGAAAAATAGTTTATAAACTTAACAAAAAGTTAGGAATTTTTACTTCGGTTTTGCTTCCAGTAAAACCAGGTTAATTTTCTTGCAATTTGCAGAATGAACTGCATATTGTAGAAAATAGATTAAATGCAAGATACACTTAGTGACTGTGAACACTCTGATTTGGTCTTCATCTCACAGGAATACATTTTCCCTGATGAGCCTTCTTTTTCTTTGTTTGGACCTCTCTTACAATTTGATCCATACCTTTAAATGCTCAAAGTACTGTAGGATCAATAAGGTATTGGAAATACAATATCCTTCTAGGATGAAACAGCTAAAGACACATTAAGGAAGAGCGTACATGTAAATCCGTGTGCATTTTCTCTTTGGACAAAGCCCAATTTAAATGAGCGGTGAACTCAAGAGTGGCCACAGCAGTGACCTCTCCAGCCTCGTCACCAGAGAAACCATGAGGTCAGATCCCAAATTGACAAGAAAATTGAGCACGGCTTTCACCTGAGCATGAGAACACTCATCTGCAAGGGGAGAGAATCTCAACACCTATGAATATTTATGCATTTTGTACAATTATTGTTGAATATAGAACACGAACATTCATTAGTGCAGGAACTGGACCCCCCCTTTTCCTCATCCTGGGTAACTGCACAAGTCACTGGACTCCAAGGTCACATCCAATCCTCAGTATAGGCAATGAATATTTCACTATACCTTCCAAAAATGTAACAACCTCTGCAACAGCAAAAAGGAGCCTGCACTACTTTGAATCTAAAATCCTTTAAATTCACGTATTTATTGTTTCTTTCATTCAGGTTTGGGGTTTTTTTTTGTTTTGTTTTGTTTTGTTTTCTTTTGAAGAACATTTGACGTATGTATTTTATGTTCCTAAATTGATTATTGTAAAATGGACATGTTTCAATCCCTGCAACTTTTATGTTTTCTTTAATTATCAGTGTCGTTATTGAAATCTGAAAATGTATCACCCATCTACATCAAACATTTATATATAAGTTTGATTATATAATACATATATATATACACACAGTATATAGTCTTGGCAGCATGACTCTATTAGGACTGCAAATTCCTAAAAAAGTAAATTCGTTGCCTCAGAAGCTGCATTCTTTCTGACTAAAAAGTGCAGGGCCAAAAATACTTGGTAATGGGGCCACTGTAATTGCACACTGCTTGAATCCATATTCTTCTTGTCTACCTTCAGAATCTTATTTTCACAAAAATTAGCTGTGACCTTCTCCATATCACCACTACCTTTCCTTAACCTTTACTTTGAAATATTTTATTTCTGTATTTCAAGATGTGAACTTCAGGTTACTTCAGGTACCATATTCCAGATTTTGGGGGATTTGATTAACATTTCAGCTTTAGCATATTTAAAAGAAGCAATAATCATACAATATATCCCTTCTACTTTAGTAACCATGTGTTAACCATGGATTAAATAGTGGAAATATAGACTAAAATTATCTTATAACTTTATCTCTTCCTTTTACAAACAGTTTAGCAATCCCTCTTTTTTGTTACTTCTTTCCAAAATCAATTGTCCACATGACTTTTAAGCATTCTAATGATACTCATGAAAAAGTTACCATCAAAAGTACATTTAAGAAAATATACACACACGGCTCCATCCATGTATGTTTGTGTCAATGCTTCTATTTGGAAATTATCTTAAAGTAGAATAAAAATAGTGAATAGATTTCAGGTTCCCATCTGCACTCATAAAACTTGGTGTTAATACTTCTTCTGAGTCATAGCTTGATGAAGGTTACATAGAGATGAAACCCTTTTGATACAAGAATAATTTGAGGAACTTCTAGCCATGGTTCCTCTTCTCATTTGAAAGTATCTTAGATAATTTAAATTGCCAAGTGTACACGCACCTCCTCTTTTACTTCTATCTGAAATACAGTGAAAAGTTTTTGTTTCATTATTTCTAACCTAGGAGAACTGGAAATTTTTTGTCTTTCATTAAATTATTCTCCCTTCTCTTTTATAACCCAAAGGTTTGCTTTTCAGATCTGGCACCTAACATCATTTATTCCAAAACTGATGAGTGTTGTCCAATTACCTATTCTTCCACTTGAACAGTAATTGAGTTCTGCTTAAGGACTCTCATGCATTGTTTGAATAAGCCTGACGGAGCTCTAAAACATTTCTCAAGGACAGTAACGAGGCACAGTGTTTGTGAGACTGACTCACAGGTAAAAAGAGAATTACGAGCCACATTTTATCCAAGTGCTGGGGACAGCTGAAAAGCAAGGATTTGATTCTCCTTAAACCTATTTTGTGTCAGTGGAGTTACTTGTCATGTAACTTAGATATCTAAAGAGAATCAGGACCTTTGTTCTTGGGAGAGAAAACTCTTCAGAAATTTACAGGTGAAATCAAACCCCTCCACCCCAAACCCACAGAAAGGTGAGGTAAAGCAGGACACGGTGTGGTTCATTATGATACTACATGTTGCTCCCATTTATTCTTTTCCCTTCCAGTTGTCCAATGTAAACCGCTCTGACAGCCACAGATTTTCTTCTTGCCTGTCAATAGCTTCACTGAAAGCTGCAGGACTAAACTGTGTACAGACACCAACCCTGTCCATTTTCTCTGAAAGGGTTACTGACACAGTTAATTACAAATGTTATCAGGGGTTCTAAATATGTAACAAAACATTTCGGATGTCATTTTTTGTGAAAGTTGGACTTTGTGAAACTGCTTTATTTTCCACTGGTCTTTTGACACCAGACACGATGTCCAACAGCATCTGTGCTGTCAGTCAGTCTCACACAGAAATTGTCATCTTTCTTCCACAGTGGATCACTGACCTTTCACTGCATGAAGGGGGCTGACATGACAACACACCTTCTGTAATTTCTCACAATATATACTTTTTTGCTGCTACAGATGTATCGACCTTCTAATCACATAGACTTGAGACTGCTGGCAGTGTAACACGGTCACTACTTTTGTTTCCTACTGTCCTTTTCAAAAACATGCTGCTTTTAAGTTTCACATATATATATTTAATCATATGATTGTTTCATAGCTGGCTGTACATTTATTTCTTAACATATATAATCAGGTTATACATTAATATTAATAACATTAATATTTATTAATTAATAAAATTGTGATTTTTGCCACCCCTCCCAGACTAGGAGGGATCTCTGCAGCTGCCCACCTGGCTTATGCAGAAAACTGGTGCTGCTGTTGAGATGATCAGGAGAGGCTCTTCAGCCAAGCAAAAGGGCAACCTTAAAGGCAAGGTGCATGGAAGGAAGAGCAGTGCGCTTTGCACAAAGCTCTCTCCTGCAATTTTTTAATCTGTATCCCACAAAGTTTAACAGGGGAAAAATGTGTCCTCTGTAACATATAACAGGATGATTAAAAAGGAAAACTTCAGAAAGGCTCTCTATCACTTTGAAATCATGTGGGTTTTCAGAGTTCCTATTTTGTTCCTTTTTAAAATCTCCAGACTCTTACCAGAAGAAGCCTTTCTGAGAAAGAGAATGAGATAATTTGAGCTATTTGGCAAAGACATATTATTAAATTATTCTGCTCTAGCCATTTGCATTATCTCATCTAATATTTGTCGATTTCTTTTAACCTCACACCCAAAATTCACCTAAGAATACCCTGCAAATTATGAATCAGTTTTATTGATGTGATGGAAAAGCTGACTAGTCATCTAGTTCTGTTATGTATTTCTCAATTTATAGCGTAAAATAGATTATTAATCACTAATAGTGGATTTTTAATCATGGATTAATAATGGATTATTAATCATTATCCATACATGTGGCTCTTTGAGTAGTTGATATGTATTTGCTACTCCTGTTAGTAAACTTTCAGACGGTCACTTCTCTACCAGAATAACCAAATTAACTACTCAGGTATATCCCGCTCTGCTTCTTAGTCATGAGTGTTTTTTAACAGGAGTGGCCCAAATAACTTACTTTAAACAACAAATTTCTATGATTCTGAAAATACCACTTAGATTCTCCTGACTCATCTATGCCATCTATACACTGCCATTTATCAAATGGCTCAGAATCTTTTTTTTTTGTCAAGATGTCAACAGAGAGTCTAAATAAATTAATTTGAAGAAATACTTCAATTTGCAATGTACAATTGTATTGGTTTAGGGCTGGGATTGAGTAAATTTTCTTCAAAGTAGCCAGTACAGGGCTGTGATTTGGATTTGTATTGATAATACAGAGATGCTTTCCTTGCTGCTGAGCAGGGCTTACACAGAGCCAACGCCTTTCCTGCTTCTCACACCACACTAACAGTGAAGGCACTGGGGGTCCACAAGAAATTGGGGAGGGACCCAGCCAGAACAGCTGACCCCATCTATGCCAGGGGATGTCCCAGACCTTATGTCATCATGCTTAGCACATAAAACGGTGGCAAGAAGGAGGAAGGGCAGGACTTTTGGAGTGATGGGATTGGTTTTCCTAATTCACTGTTATGTGTGTTAGAGCCCTGCTCTCCTAGGAATGGCTGAACACCTGCCTGACCATGGGAAGAGGTGAATGAATTCCCTGTTTTGCTTTGCTTGCACGCCTGACTTTTGCTTTACTGTTAAAATCCACCCACAAGACTTCTCACTTCCACCCTCCTGATTCTCTCCCGTGTCCCACCCGGGGGAGAGCGAGAGAGTGGCTGGGTGGGGCTGAGCTGCCAGCTGAGTTAGACCATGACAACCACAGAGATGCCCCAAAACTTTAACTTGAAAATCCTGGTACCCATTGTTCACTTGCCTGAGGAATTTCTTTGTCATCTGCAGCCTTTGAAGCCGTTCATATTTATGCCAGGTTTTGCTAGAGCCAGCAAAGTTTCCGGATGCTGTTGTTTCCACCCAAGCTGCCGCATTTAGAAGATAAACAGGAAATGCACATATGTGTGCTGAAGGATCTGTCATATGTGACATATAAGCTGTGTCCCCTTTTCTGGTGCTTAGTCCCTTATGAAATATCACACTTTATCGGGTTTTATTTTGTTCGATTGGGTTTTCAGAGGAGTGGGGGAGGGAAGAATCTTCACTGCATTTTCTCAGTCATCAGCCTTTTCTTAAAAAGCTTTATCCTTATTAGAACTAAAGCTTCTTTATTCCTTCACAGCTCTACAGAGGTTTCTTAACGTGAGAGACAGTCCTATTTTCAATTTATTATTGTTTCTCTACTGTCTGCTATTGATTTTTCTCTTATTTTAATTTTTTTTCTTCCATGCAAAGTAATTTTTCAGCTTCAGGGGAGCAGTTCAGCCAAACATTTTGCTGGTGAGTAATTCCCAGCATAATGTAAGGCCTTTTTACTGAACTTGTACATATCATATTTTTTAAGTTCTCCTTTATTTCTTCCACAATCTTCTTACTGTATTATTTCAGTACACCTTTTGCTTCCTTTTACGAATACTTATTTGGCTAATCATGGTTTCTTTCTATTCCTATTTATTATTCTTAGTGAGAGCCTGATTCAGGAGTTTTCATGAATGAATATCAAACTTAAACTAAACTTTACTTCTAAACTATTTGATTTCACAAACTAGATATTTATGAATCAAGTCTGCAGTTTTATAATTTCTCATTTAAAAGCTGCCTTTGGTCATTTTATTTTTCACAATCTTCTATCCAGCTGCTACTGTGGATATCAAATTTTGTTGCCTTTTCTTTCTTCTGTGCTTCTTTATACTCTCTTTTCTAATCAAAAAAAATCTTGGACATATTTAAAAAAAGATTTTGTATTATTTTATTAGCACTGCACCTAGGATTATGAAGGTTCCAGTGTCCATGATGGAATAATGGTGAATATTTGTATTTGTTCGATTTCCTTCAGCTGTGGATATTTGCACAATAAGATTATTCTGTATCTAGCATACTCTGATGTTACTGTATTCTTTTTTTCTCCTTCCTTGTTTTAAAAGATGGAGTCTTTGAGGCATATATGATCTATCCACTGCTAGGTGTCTTTAATAGCATAATTATAGGCCTATGATTCATCTAGTTTTGGCACATTAATGAAGTGAACTGCCACATTAAGAAGAGTAGATATTGTTGGGCTATGTTCAGTGTAGGTACCCTCCTACTAGAAATAATCTCTATGAGTTTTGATTAGTAATTAAAAGATGGTCCAATTCAGAAGTATTCATATACTTTTTGTAACTGTAGAAAAAATATTGTATTACTTCCAATAAATGTACAGAATATTCATAAATATAGATAGTATCTCATAAAATCTGCAAAATATATATGCATGTGTGTGTATGCAACGCCTGAAATAAATAAGCTGATTTTTGAATTGCTTGGTTGTTTAGTTCCAACAGATTTCTTTATGGATGCAATATAAAATTTTCTAAATTTAAAAGTAAGCCTGAAAAAGCTCGTCCTTCATGTATAAAATGCTCTATCATTTCGGGCAAAACCAGTAAAATGCTTTTCGCAGTGCTGGCGTTTCAGCACTGCTTTCATTACAGACTTCTGAGAGGCAATCCTACGTAATTGTCTATGAAGAGACTCAGTAGGTGCAATTAATTCACTAATAATGTCGGTAGTCAGGGTCTTTTAAAATGGATCCCAAACCACCAGAGGAATAAATGCCGATATCTAATACTCCTTCATCCTACAATCATAAATTTTCTGTAAAAAAAAGTGGAGGACTATCGAATTACTCTGTGGGTCAAATTCAGACCAGCAAACTAATGCAGATCTGTCATTAAGCAGATGACTACCAGCTTCAAGGACTGGGACATTGTAATAATTTCATTTGGGCTGGTAGGTTTGAATAACTTTTTTCGGTTACAAGCTTTCTGTCCTCCAATTCTGAGAATAATTTACTTTTTCCTGTAATAGGGACTTGGCGATTTTCTAGCTAAATAGGTGTAAAAACCCAAAAGTAAAAAGATTCATTTTTTGAATGCTTCTTATAAGCTCCACAATTAAAGTAACATTATTTACAAGTTTAAATTATTATCCAGTGACATAAAAAACCAGGGTCTTACTGTGGCCTGTATATAGATTGGAAAGGTTAAAACCTTCCAGGCAGAGTTGTGCTACAGTGTACAAATCCCTGTTACTACAAAAAATATATACACTTGTTGTACAAAAGTTTACAATAGAAATTAATTTCACAGGCCAGAATTTTTTCTAAAAAAGAAAGGAGCAAAGAAAGCTTTTTTTGTAGGACTTAAATGATGAATACATTATTTTATTGATACCTTCACAAACCTTCAGATTGGTTTAAGATTCTGTTAATTTATGGGCCAATAACTATTTCTAAATAGAAGAGTTTAAAAAAAAAAAATGTCCTGTGAGGTAAAGACCAAAGAGAGAAATGAAACCATAGGAGTTTAGGGGTAAATATTATCTCAAGGAGAAGGGGAGAGACAATGTTTCTGCAGGTAAAGAAGATTTCAAAATGAGCAAAATCCTCTGGATGGGATGATAAGGAACCATATGATGAATTATTTAGTATCTAGGGAGACAATTAACCACTCTATCCCCCATAAATGCATGTGTGAGGGACTGAGGCATAAAGGGTAAAAGGGTCTATTACCCTTCCTCACACATCAGCTGTCATTATGGGCTTCCATTGCATCCATTTACCCATATCTCACTTTAATGAGTGCACAAAGATGAATAACACAAACAACTGAACTGAGGCTACAGTGTTCTTGGTAAACAACAAGTGTACTGGAACTGGACAATACTTGTTTCTGTTTCTAAATAAATATACAGTCGTGGCTCTGAGTTTGTTGTTTGTTTTTTTTTTCCTTTTTCAATTCAATCACAATTTCCTCTGCAAAACAGGTAAAGAAACTCTACTTAATAGGTAGGGAAACTGATTGACACTGAGAAGTAAGTGACTAAGCCAGTGCACTGTAATGTGAGCCATGCTGTAGCAAGACATGATCCCAAAGGCAATGCACCAGAGAGTTGCTTTGTTGGGTTTTGATGCTAAAAGGAATTTAAAAAACTACTAGGAAAAAGCAGCCTAGGGGTTTTTTATGGCTCTTGCTGCTTCTTTTCCTGTTCATGTCTTTGAAGAGTAAAAGATCAGCAGTCTGTCTTTGTTTCACCACCACACACCTGGAGCCATTTTCAGTCTTGCTTCTCTGCTCCCAGAGCTGCATGCGGAGCAGCTGGCAGACCGGGAAAAGGAGAACCACTTCTCCCACCACCAGCTCCACTCTCAGCTGGAGGCTTGCTTACACAACTCTTTTGTGCATCTCAGGAGCTGGACTATGGAAAGGTAAGGGTGCTACAGAGTTGGTTGCTTTTGCAAAATATTGACCAGGAACTTTTATAAAGACTCAGTTCTACATTCATAGTTATTTCAATTCTGAAATGGTTGTATTTTTATTGTGTCTCTCCATTGCTTCAGACCCAGAGCAGATTTATTATTCAGGGTTAAAATAGCTTAGAAGCAGATAGGATTTGCAATATGCCATTGGAACATGTTCCTTAGCCATTCAGTATTGAGAGGCTGAAGAACTGATGCTGCTGCTACTTTTTTTCTGAGCTCTTCTTTCCATCCAATGTCTCTTAGAGCTTTTGTACCACCTCCTGCTGTAGTTTCGAGCACAATAGCTTCAGCTGAAACAAAATTACTCTGAAAATGAAAAAAGAAGCACCAGAGTTGAAATTAACAGGACAGAAGATTTTTATTCCACTGTAGGTGTTACATGTTTAAACTTGCTCAATGTACTTAAAGAAGGATTTATAGGGACTCATTACTTCCCTTGATATTGTAAAATATATGCATCTCAGAAATACTCAGGTACTGAACAAGGAGAACCACCAGCTACCTTGAATGAACTGCAAATACCTGCTTAAACACAGCTAGCAAGAAAATATTCCCATTTGTTAGCAGGAGAAAATAGAGGCACCTGCTTATATGGCATCAACAAGTGTTTGAGAATTTCATTTCTAGTTCTTGGTCTCTCAGGCTGCAAGTTAAAAACAACCCAGCAAACAAGAAGGACGTGGCAAAATAGGAGCATTCAGGCTGTGTGGTGTAGGATAATGAAAGCAATTTAGATACATCTAGGATAATACCACATTAACTGCATTAGTGAAGCATTTTCTCCCATAACATAGTCTGTCAGTGGTCTTCTGTATCTGGCAGAATAAAACTTCCTGTCAATTTTATTTTTTGCATATACATATTTTCCCTTAAATGCCTTTTATTCTCTGTGAATTTATGTATTACATCCTGACCTGCACTCTTGCTGCTCCTTTGTGAAAACTCAGACCATTCACACGCATTTCATCTGTGCTCT
The DNA here is from genome assembly GCA_014706295.1 of Lycocorax pyrrhopterus obiensis. Taxonomy (NCBI): domain Eukaryota; kingdom Metazoa; phylum Chordata; class Aves; order Passeriformes; family Paradisaeidae; genus Lycocorax; species Lycocorax pyrrhopterus. The sequence goes on along the minus strand of JACSVZ010000001.1, from coordinate 111,879,838 downwards.
TTCACCATGCATACGCAGAGAGCTCTTCCATACATGCCTCTACAACCTGCTTTGAGACAGAGAGAATTCTCTGGCAGGAGAAAACCCGAGCTTTGCAGGTTTAAATATACAAGGTTATCTGACAACTGGAAGGAGATAAAACAGGCACCATGCCATGGCTTTGCCTTCCTTGTACCCAGGTTGGCTGAAAGGCTGGGAGCAACACGTATCATGTCCCTTGTGTTAAACCTCTGGCTAGGCTCTAAAGCAATGGCTGGAAACAGTTAACATAAATCTGCTTGGAATCAGGGAGTCAAGATCTCCTGACTTGAAGCAAAGAACTGTCTTTGCAGTAAAGAAAGACTGGGAGAAGAGTCAATCTGGGAACAGGCTGAGGGGTGCTACCTCTTCACAAGCACTGAAGACCTGCCCTCAAGGTCCTCAAATACTATGAATTCTTTGACACAAATCACTTTTCTTTGACAGAAAGCTCCTGACATTCCCCCCTGTGCTTCATCCTATAGCTTTGGAAAAGACTTCCAGATGACTATAAGAATAGCAGGCTGGGTAATTCTTAAAAGCTCTTCTGCCCCTATCAATGATGCTTCACTGTAAAGGCAGTATTGGCAATTCCAGTTGATCAATTAGACAGGAATTATCTATAATATCTTTCTCATACCTCTTCTTGACCCTTAGGACATGTATGTTCATTGTAATAAATAAAAAAGTGTGATGCAACTGACAAAGACCTATAGGAACACTAGCTAAAACTGGGGTGTGCCAATTAGTTCTTTCAAAAATGTGTTTGCAACACAACCGGTGTGAGGCATGCCCTGAAAAAGAGCCTAAGATGCATCAAGAAAATGCCATTGGGAAAGATCTGCAGCTGTGAGCAGTAATTGGTAAAGTGCTATCATCAAACCCCACATGGTCACATATGCAGGAGGAGATTCATAGCACATCAAGTGTAAAATGAAAGCTGTGATACAGCAAACATGAAGCCAGAGGAATATTGGTCAATATGCTGAAGCTGCTGGCTGAAGCAGTCCCCAAACTGTGTGTAACTTTGAAAATAACAGGAGAAAACTGGGTAAAAAAAACCCCCAAACAGTTGTTCTAGTTAGGGGAAAAAGCTGATGTAGAGAAATATTCCACAGAAATGAGGTGCAGATGCTGGATCATTATCAATGAGTGATACCACAGTGTCAGTGCTCTCACAAGCATGAAAGTGATATACATCATCACTAATCCCTATGGATTTATTATGTCACATGGTCAGTCTACATTCCTCCATCTCCATCAGGCAAAGGCTGTGGACACTAAAAATGAAACTGATGTCCTTCAGTCACAGTGAATGGATGAACAAGGAACACAGATCAGTAGCATCACGGTATAATGGTAGATTAGTAGGCTAAGACACATGAAATATGTGCTGGTATAAAATATTAAACTAATTATGAAGAGTGGTTCTGCACAGCCAGCACCAGATGCTTTGATTCTGGCTACTAATCCGTTTGAAACACAAGGCTGTGTCACATCTAAGTGTGGTCCTGCACACTGGCAAGGTGCCCAGAGATTGTGAACCTGTGATAGAACGGTGAGAGCAAGAATTTCTCACTCTTTTTTTTTTTTTCTTGCTTTAAATAATAGCTGGATAGTTCCTTCCCTGTTAATTCATTCTGCTACATGTTGAACAAAGTGAAGGCTGCATCCCAAAAAGAAAAGAGTTATTCAGACTTCTGGAAAGAAAGAAAAATATCATCGATATCAACCTGTCCACTGCCATTTCAAGCATCTTTCTCTCTGTCAGCAGAGAGGGAGCTAAGATTTGGAACATGCATGAAGATCCCTAAGTAGCTACAGGTAGGACCAAATTTTCCTTTGTAGTTCCTTTGCTGGGTCGAGGAATGAGGAATAACTGTCTTGAAAATCTTTGCTTCAGTGATACCTAGTGGAGTTTTCCAGCCTGCATATTCTCTTCGTCAGAGAATGAATACTTGAGAATCTTTGTATTTAGGAATAAATCAGCATGATGTGACTTTTGGAAGCATTGTACTACACAGAGAGAACAAAAGAATCCAGTTACTTTAAAGACCAAAAGCTTTGGTTCATCATGGATACTCCTTGGTGATGTGTCACACAGTCTATATTTAGGGTTGCCTGGTCAAACCCAGTGAAATTTGCACGGTTTTGTAGGCAAAAGCCAGAATGTCATTATTAGTATCATCTAAACAATTTTAGATGATCAGCGATAGTGACAAGAGGTGAAGACTTTTTGAGTGATTTATTCTTTTTACCTTTTGTTCCAAGATTACACTCTGCAGGAAACGATCCACCACTGCCCTTAAATAAAGCAATAGTTTTAACTTCATAGACTCAAGTGAAAGCAGAGGGAGAGCAATACTGGATCATATGCCACGAAGGCTCGGGCTTTGATTAGATCTAACTTCTAGGGTGATTAAAAAAAATATTGCATTGGTATTGAATGCATCATCTTACTTTCTTCCCTGCCCACTTTCCTCTTGGATACTTTTCCAATTTTTATATCTTAGTTTTCTTGCCTCCTGGAGTACATACAGATAGAATTAAGACAGAAGCCTGAATTTTTGTCTGCGATAATTTATCAGATGAAGTGGTGCATTTTAGTGCATTTAATGTCGTGAAATGCCTGGGGTTCACCCTTTTGCAGGTGACAGAATGGGGATTACATGTCATGTTTTGATGATTTACTTGAAAAGCAGCTTGGCTTTGTATTTGGGTGAATGTCAACCTTTCTATCTCACCTTGATAGCTCTTTACGCTTGTGTGGCACGCAACCAAAGGAACAAAAAAATTGGAGATATTTGACCTGTATCTCTGAAAAGTAACTGAACCTAAAAAGAAGAACCTCCTGATTCTGTCTTAGAGGATTTCTTCCACTAGCTCACTTCCATCCAATAAAAAAAAAATTAAATTGAGGACTCTACAGTTTGTTTGAATTAAGCTCATTGTCTGATTAGAAGCTCTGACTAAGCAGTTTTAGGAATACAGTGTGTATCTAAGTGAGAAAGCTGTTTCACTGGTTGGTTAATCAAGGGAAAGTTTCATGGTTCAACTACTCTACACTTGTTTTGCTGTGATTTGCAAAGAGAGGAGATCATAGAAGGATTTTTTTTTCCCTCTAAAGTACATGCCTGCTACTTTGCATTGCAATTTTATTTAATTTTTATTTGACCATCATTCATCATCATTTACTCTCGGCTTGCACCATGCCAAAAGTTATAATTCAAACACCACATTTCCTCTTAAATTTGCTGTGATGCATTGGTGAGATCTATCTTTCTTTTGGAGAAGTGTAACTCTATGGGATCTTTTCTACATTATCTTTCAGCACTTTGGTTTGATTGTAAGGGCCATTAAAGTTCTCAGAGTAAAATCTCTGATATAGGCCACTAGTGCCCATTTTCCATCCCCTCATTTTAATTTCATTGCCCTCAGAATTTTTTCTCCAGTCCTCTTAGTATAACTGTGTGATAGCCTCAATCATTTCTCTTGATATTCCCCAAAATACAAGTAAGGCTTCCCTACATTTCTTTCTCTCCCACGCACCTTTTTTTTTCTTCTCTTTGAATGCTGTTTCTTTTTGCCAGCCATAACGCATAAAATGGGTAATCCCTTTAAAACTACTTTATTTTACACAACTTCTCTGGTGATCTGAGTGGCCTGGTACTTGCCAGTTTTTTCAGGTTTAGGTCGCATCTTCTACTGGAGGAGGGAGGAACTGTAGGGTTTGTTGGAAGAGTAGGAAGTCTGTGTTTGTCTGAGGTGGAAAGGGCAAGGCAGCAGGCCAGCTGAGATGTTTTGGAGGAGCAGATTCTTGACTTATTTCTTGTGCCTAAGTATGATGACCCAGACAAAAGTCAATGATTACGTCCAGCTTTTATCTCAGGATCTCATCTCAGCCAGTGCTCAGGGTAGAAGTGTTCTGTGGGTTAATCAGGGTGAGAATGCCATTACACATCCTGGGACCCGTGTCGAGTTGTTACTGGGGAATTTTGAATGAGGCAAGAGATTGCAGTGAAGTGAAGGAACATCTGACAATGAATGCAGTTGGATTTTTTTGGGAAACTAGAGTTTATTCCTATCTATGACATGGAATGTTATTTTATGCAATTAAATAACTTCAACCCAACTTTTCTCACTTGTAAACAAGATTCTTCATTTCCCTAGCATCTTATGTGCGAAAGCGTTGTCGTATTTTAGGAACGGTATTCTCCAATTAAGTATTCCCACTAAAGCCATGAGCCACTCACCCCTCATGGGTTGAGATAAGAACAGTTTGCTGGAAACAGAAATGAGATAAGAAAGTGGACATGAACAGCAACACTAGTAACAAAAGTGTACAAAATGATTCGCATGCCAAAACGTTCACCGTGGAGCTCCTGACCCAACTGCAGCTGTGCTGCTCCGACAGCAAGAGAGACCTTCCCCTGGAAAGACTCCCCTCCCCACACCCCTGGCAATGGTGTGAGGTGCTATAGAACAACCTCCAGGTTCTGGCTGTGCCCCCTCATTACTGAAGAAATGAACCCTGCTCTTCCTGGGACCAGGACAAGTGTTTATAAATCACAACTTAAATTGTAGTCAATAAATCCATAAACATAAAAAGTACTATCTAATGTTAGGAATGCTGAAAAATCAGTTTCTAACCACCTCTCAAACTTCACAAGTAAAATCAATTGATGCTTTTGACCTTAAACTCCCTGTGATGCAGAAACCCTCTTTAAAATGTATATAATAATGAATACATCCCCATCATTTTAAGGGGTGAGAGGTTGGGGAAATAAATTGGTATTTGGGAAGCTGTCACATAGTAGAAACCTGTGAATTAAGTTTCTGTTTTTAGAACAGTGTTTTAAGAGTGTGCCACTAATAATAGCTGGAGCTACACATAAAAAATGAAGAGGAATAAAAGATGGTGAAGTTTTCATAAGTGATTTCCATCCAAGCTGTGCATTGCACAGGGAGTTAGGGGATTCATTAGCTTTTCATGCTTGTGATCTTGTGTCTAAAGAGTACCATAAGCATGAGGACTAAATTTCAATTGCTCACATGTGGTCTTCAAATAATTTGCAGTGTAAGCCGATAATACTTTTAACATTATTTTATGGGGATGCACAAATGCATTCATGCCTGTGCATGCATGTTGACAGATGCAGTTGCAAATAATACTCAGCTATTTGTTAATGCTTGTATAGGACTCTAAGACACTGTTACATGGTTCAGGGATACCTTGATAATATCAGTCTTTGGTTTTTAGTGTATTTGGGTCTTTCTTCCTATTCATTTTTGGCTTTAATCACATACTTGGTAGTAGAGTTTCATCTGTAACGTAATTTACATCAATTGTGCAAAATTGTTGTCAAATGACCTTGCTAATATGGCAAATCACATATAAGAGAGGGTATTTAAATGAGATCTAAATGTTTAAATAGCTTAAAATCTTAGGATTAATAACATTCAAAATGTTGACTGTGCTACTTGAGACTTATAACCTTTCTCAAATGGATCCTTAGTCAATTATCTCTAAACCCAGCCTTTTAAAACATTATTCTGTGTCTAGAGATTGATATTTAACTTTTTTTCTATTAATCATATTTAGTTTTAAGATTTGGAAAGGTAGTCCTCTAAGGTTCAGCTGACATTTAGACGATTATGTTGAGACTTGGCATTGATGTATTTTGGTTGCTTAACCCTTCTTGTCAGCAGTTTTGTGTTTTATGCAGACCTTGCTGGTGTGACACTGGCATTTATAGAAGAGTGCATTTATTTTAATAAAACAATTCCTGTCCTCGTAGTTATAGCAGTTATGACTATTATCCTAAAACAAAGCAGTAAGAAGCTGCAATCAATCTATAGGAAACAGTTTCACATGCAGATATATTCATATCCCTGGTGAAAACTGATGCTGATGTGTATTAAACTGTAGGCCTTTTGTTACAAAACCATTATATGTGCTTCCTAGTTTAAAAAATATTAGAAAAACCCCAACACCAACAAAGAAACCCCAACCCTAACGTCAAAACCTTATTTTTCAGTGGTTAAAACTACAAAAACTTTATAGGTTACTCCATGAATCTGTCTGTTGAAGGCTACAGGAAACAAAAAATCTTCATGATATGGGTTAAGGAAACTGGGGTTATTCAAGCTATAGCAAGGTTTCTGTCATTCTGTTGCTTATTGCTTCTTCCAGGATTGAAGAGCTGTTATTTTGGCTCCATCCTAACTCACTGTTTCTTAAAGCAATATTTTTTAGGGGTTGGGGGAATATAATGTGAAATGATGTGACCAAAAATATGGTACCTGGATTTTGGTCTCTCTAATCAAGCCAGTATTTGATTGATTGTGAGGCTGGAGTGTTGTGTGCTGTCAATGTGTCACTGCCATTTAAAGAGCAATCCATGTCCCTTCTCTATTTCTAGGCAGTGCAAGAAACATTTCATGGCTGTGTCATACACTGGAACAAATCTAGCATAATGCAAAGTAGAAATAGTAAAATTAAAGTTGTCAATAGATTGGTAATGGACAGCGGGAGAGTGAATTGCTTGCTTGGTGTAAATGCTGATTTCAATTCATCAATTCTACTTTTTTTTCCTTGTTTTTTTAGAAGTCAGAAATGGACTGAAAAATACTTGTTTTCATATAAAACTACCCCAAGATTAAGTAACATTTTAATGCCTCTGAAATTTTGAAAATAGTAATCAGTAGATAACATACAGAACATGTTAATTATCTTTCTAATATTACTCACTTTTCCAAACATTGTCCTCTGAATTTTTTAATGATGGCATCTGAAGGTCATTTATGAACAATTCATATGACAATGCAGAGCTAATAAACAACCTCACGTAGTATGAATTACCACCTGCTCCCTTTTTGCAAGAAAACATCTCTCGATATCCATGTCACACTACTGTTTATCACATTTCAGATTGACGTCTACTTTATGCAGGAGAACCTTGACAACAGGGTATGAGAATTAGTGTCTAGTTTGTGTTCTGCTCTCAGAAGTTTTTTTCTTCAATGCTCCTGATGTCTAACCTGCTTTTTCATTAACATTTCTGTAAGTACCAGCACCAGGTACTGTCGTTGCCTAGGGAGGAGGGCAGAGCAATCTGTTTCAGTGAGAGTGTCCTGTTTTTGGCTGGGATAGAGTTAATTTTCTCCCTGGTAGCTGGTGCAGTGGTGAGTTTTGGATTCAGTATGAGAATAATGTTGAAAACACACTGATGTTTTGGTGCTGAGCAGTGTTTGCCCTAAGTCAAGGACTGTTTGGTGTCTCAGGCTCTGCCTGTAAGGAGGGGCACAAGAAGCTGGGAGGGAGCATGGCCAGGACAGCTGACCTGAACTGGCCAAAGGGATATTCCATACCAGAGAACATCACGCTCAGTATACAAACTGGGTGGAGTTGGCTGAAAGGATTGCTGCCCAGGGATGCAGCATCAGTCAGTGGATGGTGAAGATGTTGCATTGAGCATCACTTCTCCCTCGAACGTTCTCTCTCATTCCCTTTCATTACCATTATTATTTTTATATCCTATTTTGTTTCAGTTTTTAAACAGTTCTTATCGCAATGCAAAAAGTTTGCTTTTTTTCCTTCTATTCTCCTCTGAACTGGTGGGGTGAGGGGGTTGTTTGAGCAAGTGGCCATGTGGGGCTTAGTTGATGGCTGCTGGGGTTAAACCATGACAGGTAGGAAGGACCAAATGCAATTATTCCCTCCTTCTGGAGGACTTGGCTTGTGTGAATGCATAGATTGGTATATGGCTCAGTAGGCTCAGAGGGAAATCATAAAATGCATCAAAGAGAATGCAATATGTGTACAAAGAGTGGCTGCACAGGCACAGGTTGGCTTTGCTGCTGCTGCCACCACCGCTGGTGGGAAGCCCAGGCTGGGCTGAGCAGTACATGCTCAGCTCACTGGTAACCTTGTCTCCCACTCAGCTCAGCATCTTCCACTCCAAAGAGAAGAATGTTCCTCATACTGCCATTTCTCTTCCCTCCCTGTGCCCAGCATAGCAGCCAGGCTGAGCTGTGCCTGCCCTCTCCCCCTCCACCCCTCCTGCAGGACGGGAAAGTGGATGAGGTGGGAGGGTGGGTTGGTGCGTGAAGGGAGGCTGCTCCATGGGTGGGACTGCTGCCCACATGGAGAGAACACGTGTGTGTGTGTGCAGGCTGCAGCCTCCCACAAGGGCAGGAGGAGGGATGCTGAAATCTGTGTTCAGATCCTACAGGCACCGCTCCCAGGCTGCCTATTTTAGGGGAAATACGTAGAATAACAAAAATAGTCTCGTCCTAAATTAATGTCATAAAGGACTGATGCTTCTGTGCCTCGAAGTCTGATGTTAGGTGGGTTTCAGAGTTCTGAGAGCACATCAGGTTGCATTCAGGGGCACCGGAGAAGAACCTGGCCTTTTGTTTATGTTGCTCACACAACTCAGTAGTTGGTATGTACTGTGCTATATATATCGTGTTGATATATACTTTTGAAAATAGTAAATTCCTGAATTTATGCAACAGCTAGGCAAACAATAAAGGATGTAGAGAGCTGAAATATAGAATAGGTGCCAGGATTACTCATCCTCCTCCTACTCTCTGTTGGTTATACTTTCCCTTAAAAGTAGAAGCCAACAGTAAATTTTAATGACTTTTTCCTTCCAAGTTTCTATTTTTAGATTTATAGGTAGAAGAGACTAGCAAATATTTTCAAGTTTTAGTGCTCACAGAAAGTTCCAAATGAACAGTCCTTGAGAATAAAACCTCTAGCTCCAGCAGGACGCAGGAAAGGCAGAATGTGTATAAGCTTCAGGCCTCTGTGATGTGCTTCAGATCTGGATGGGTTCCCGTCGTGTGACCTTTCAGCTGAGACTACCCGTAAAAGTATCAATTAATGTTAACAGTTTTATGGTGTGGGTTCTTGCACTTTGAGAACTATGCTAAGACCATTCATTAACCTTATCTGATGTTCAGAATAGTCAAATGAACTGGTTTTTGTTGCTTTTAGTGCTCACTAATCCCCTCAACCACTCAGTCCTTCAGCATCAAAAATGACCTTTTTCCTACAGACTGAGAACTAATTCTAGTGACCTATTGATGCCTTTTTTATTCACCATATTCAAATAAAATGTGAAATATTGATAGATGGTCATGTTTGCGAGACTCTACATTTCCAAATTTCCAAACCAGATTGTTTGATTCTCCCTTTCTGTACCACTCTGAAGAGCATGAAGTACATACTTTGTTTGTACATGGCAAAATGCAAAGAAGGTTGGCTGCAGCTACTCAAACAATTCCATCTGAGCTTGTTTTCAGTCAGCGATTGCTATTTTAATGGACATTTAGTGAGAAAAAAAAGCAAAACTTCTGCTTTCACCTGAGTTGAGGGAATATTTTGTGAGAAAAAAAGGTTTCTATCAAAATCTGATTTTATTTTTTTCATAGTTTTACTTTGAATTTTTTGTATGAGTTTTCAGATGACCTTTACTGAGAATGGTTGATGCTTTTATTTTCATTTCCTTCAACCTTTTATGCTATGCAAACCAAATTTATAGGTAGTGACCCACCTGCCCAGTGAGTAGAAATTAGAAATTCCTTGTGGAAGATGCTGTACAACTATATGGGGAAAACCTATTACTGCTAGCAAGGGGTGGTATTCAAAGATAAAACAAGCCTACAAGTGTGACAGACTGTGAGAGGGAAAGCATGGATAGCCATGGTGAAAACATAGTTTTACAAGCTCAGATTAATAGCTTTGAATCATTTAAATGTATAGGGTTTGTTCATGTGTCTGACCTTGTTGTGATTAATGCTCAGGTCTAGTACTACAAATAATATTCCCCTCTGCTCCACAGGAGGCTTCTTCAGCTTCAGTTTTGGAGGGCATGCACTAACCACTGCATAATTTCTCAGGTGGTGTTGCTGGATCCAGTGACTTAGTCACACTTGTGGCGTTGAGGTCCATCTGCTATTCAGGGAGCACGGGAAGCGAGGCAGGAGGCCAGATGTCAGGTATTAAAGACCTTGTCTCACTGCGGATGACAACTCTGGAATGCAGCACTTGGCACGCTTCTTGCATCACTGAGAGGGTAAGAGAACAGTGTGATCTTCCTACAGCTCATATTGCATCCTGATTTTGGGAGGACAAACAACTGCTGAGCAGGTCAAGGTGTTCACAGCTTTCCTTTTTTTTTTTTTTGTCAAGTGGTTTATTTCAAAATGAAAAGGGAAACAGTTAAAGTTACCAATTATGCTTATTGTTTAACCTGAATCAGTTTCTGAGTCCTTGGAGATGATGTATACATTTAAAAGTGCTTAATTTGAATACAGATAAGAATTGCTTCTAGATTTGCTAGAAGTAAAATGAATTTGTTTGAATTTATAATTTCTAGAATTTAGATTCTGGATGCCGTATAATTTGTGGTAATTAACCTTAAAACCATGATACATTGAGTAAGTAAGGGTACATTCATAACTGAGTTAACCTTTCTTCTCAGTGCCCAAGTTCTTTGCACAATCTATGCTCAACTTGTGACATGCTCAAATAAACATATGAAAAAATCCACCACCCCCAAAGAAAAACAATCCTCCCTTATCCTGGATCAACATCTCACAAGAACAGATGTCTTTCTAGTTAAATTTTTCATACTGTTTTGTCATAGCCAGAAACAGTGTCTCTGCTCTGTTTAGAGGTTTATTTTTCTCCTCGGTCTCAGTTGCCCCAGTAGAAAGTTGAATATCCATTTTCTATATCCTGTGAGCCAAAAACATGCTGTGCACCATTGTGCTTTATGCTCTATCCATAAGAATTTCCCAAAGGCAAATCAAATGGTGGGAGAAATTAGAGAAGAGAATGGACAGCAGTTTTCTTACCTGAGATTCACCCTGCTGGATGTTCCACAGCCAGAAGCTTGGCACTACTGCAATGTATTGCAAACAGCTGGATTTTAATTTTTTTTTTTATTTTGGAAACTACCTTTGTAATTAACCTTCCTAAACACATTTTGTTTAATCATTAAGGGGCAGGTTCATTATTCATTTACCCTGATTTCTACAGCAAAAAGATGAGGCAACTATCCAAAACTTTAGGTAGTAATGTAGTATTTTTTAAATACTGTAAATGTAAGGAAATACTGTTTGGTCATGGTAGACAAAACTATTAAAGTCTTAAAGACAACTCCTCCAATTTATCTCAAGTTCTTTGTGCTCTTCCAAATACTGTCCAAAACATATTTTAAGCTACAATTTCCCTATAAGTAGTTAAAATTAAAAAAAATCTACATCAAAAAATCCAACAGTCATATGTAATTAATTTTATTGTGCTTTTTCAAATTAGGTCTCCTAGCTATCCAAGCATTTTAGTGTAAGAGCTGAGGCTTTAATAGAAGAATATAATTTATCTGACTTGCACTTTCTCATTTTCGAACTAAGAACTCAGTGCCAAAGTACAACTAACTGTGCCTGTCCTTTGGTAACTGCCCATATGTTGTTTGTACAGTTGCACATATAAAGTTTTTTTAATAACTGACATCCCTTCTCCATTTTCTGAATACTTTTGGTCAAATAATTATTTTTATTTACTTTAGGAATGAGGGAAGTTGTAGAGAAAAGAGGTTCAAATTGCCAACCCTTTAGCTACTCTTGCTGCCATTGTCCTATATAAGTCGTATATATTTAACATATTTTAATACCTTTTTTTTGTTTAATACTGCTGACACTTACTCGGTTTTTTTGTGTTTTATGCCAGTATGGTGCTTTCTTAAAATCATAGCTGGTTGATAAGAGATTCTGATCATTTTTGCCTATTCATAAATAGCTATTTCCCCTTCTTTTAGAATTGCAAATACTTTATTTGGATTCCATGCTTTTAGGAAAGTTTCAAATTAGAAATAAATGGCAAAAAGTCTCTCCGTATAATTACCCAACCTTATTATAATTGCAAAACACAAAATAAGTGCAAGTTATTTAAAATCCTTGCTAGTTATAGAATATAAAATGTGAAGTTAGTCCGAAATTAAATGGAGAGCTATGTAAGATCTAGTAAAATGCTGTTCTGTATATTTTATGTGATACGCATTTCTTTTAGGAAAACCAGACTGTCCTTTACTCCTCTAGTGCTTATAGGACATGTGATTCCTCACTATGGTGGTGTTATCTCTCCCTCTGCTTTGCTTGCTATCACAGCAATACTATCATACAGCATTGGCATTAGAACAAATTTCTTTATTAAAAAAAAAAAGAAAAATACTGAAGTTCTACATGCCTGAACTCTGTTGAAATTGGTGGAAATACCAAGGGATAAATTTAACTTGGGTGATATGTAGAAGAAACCTTAATTATCAGGAAACCAAGAGAAAACATCTTTATCACTGATGTTTTTTCCAATGTGAACACAGAGCTCATTTGTAAAACCATTATAGCAAAATACCAGATTTATATCTATTATGGATGAGTCAACAATGGAAATAAATTTGTAATGGTTTACGCTTCAATTCTGTTTTGTCATAATCTTTTAACCTTACTCAAAAATACTTGCACTCAGATTGGCTGTTCTTCATTTTAATGTGATTTAATCAAAAAAGTAAATTGTGGTGAAATGCTGAGAGTGAGATAGTCATATTTGGGTGATCACACACAACTCATTTGCATTTTGTAGTGACATGCTTATGCTACTTCAGTGCTACTCTAAAAATTTTTCTGTGTAGTTATGGAAATAAAAAAACCTCAGTCATTTATTCTTTGAACATTCCATCGCTATTAACAGTAATTAATCATTTAGTGTCTTTAGATGTCACTAAGAATCTGTATTTGGCAAGTCTTCTATTTAACTAGAAACATACTACAAAACATGTAATTAATCTACCATTTCAGCTACAGTTGACTTCCTAATTAAGCCACTCAAAATAATTATTTTCATATGTCTCTTTCTCTAAAACTCTGCCGGTCAACTTCTTGGTCAAAACAAAGGTTTAGCCTTGACAATAGAAAAGGCTACACTGCTTTATGTAGTTTTTCTTAAATCCATCCTCTAGGAACACTCACCTTCAGATAAAGATAGATATTCATATTTCTTAATATCACGCTAGATGTGCTTCATACAATTTTGTTCATTAAAATTTTCCCCAAAACAGTCTTTGTGGAAAATGATGATTTGTTGAAAGGAAAAAATTTCTAAGAAATATGCAAATTTTGGCAGACTTTTTTTTTTCAGCTATTTTTTAACCCTAAGGCCAAAACACTTAATTTGAACTTTTTCAGAATGGAATTTTTTTCCTTACAGAACAACTTGTTTGCAATTATTTTCATTCTACCATAGTTTTAAAATGCTTTAGTTATATCTGTGAAGTCTGTATCACAACAAAAGTTTGCGGTTTATTTGTTTTCTGAAAAGTATAATATGAGAATTAAGCACTGATCTTACTTTTTAAATGACATGTTTTTAATTTTATTTTCCTTCTGAGTGGGTAGTACACACCCCAAAGTCCAACATTTGTCAGACAGATAATTGGATTGCAAGACAGTGTGGTAAAATTTACTTTTATGAAGACAGCTGACTTATAGCAATTCCAAATTGGAGGATTCTACCTGCAAAATTGTAGATGATATCTGTGAAGGGCAAGAATTTTGCCATTTGTGGAAAGCACTTGCGCAGGTCACTTCATGGTTCGACAGGGCAAAGCACAAGTGCAAGCCAGTGGGAGTAAGAGGATATTGAAGACCAGGAAAAATACTGTCCCAGGCATATTGAGTAATTTTCTAAGAAGAAAATCCCCACTCGTAAACATTTCAGTGAGGGACGTCACTTGTTTTATGTAGAGCTGAGCACTTTTTTGCTAAATGCCACTTGATTGCTAAATGCTGTGGACAAATTAGTAGCATGCTTGAGAGAAGAAAGTAATTGGGATGCCCATTGCTGTGCTCATGGAGGTCTTGAAATGAAGCATCCAAGCCCTTATAATCATAGCACACTTTTCTGCACTCGGACGCTTTGGCATCTTCTTGTATCCCAGTGTTCTGCACAATCATCTACACTTGCAGCTCATTCTTTTGAGGGATCCAGCTTCTCCTTTTACATCTCTAATTTCAACATAAGTTAAGAGAACTTGCCACCTGTCAGGATTAAGACATGGCAATTTTCCTGCTTTTTATGCAGATGACACATACTGATATCTGATGGGGTAATTCTGTGTGGTCCTTTCACTGGATGCTGGGATAGAGCCCTGTGGGATTCTCTTAATTTGGAGGTGAAATACTGACTAAGAGAGATGAAATCTTCTGGAAGATTTTGGTTGCTAAGTTATTTTAAGCATAAAAGTTCCTTCTCCTTTTCCAGTAGGAAAAGCGCATAATGGCTAATTAGGCCCTCAGGGATCAATTTTCAAAACAGTGTGGAGGAAGTGTGAGCACAAACCTTATTTGTTAATGGGCTTTGTGAACATACCTCCTGTGATTTTTCAAAATTTAGAATGACAAAACTGCAACCTCATTGGAGAAGCAGGTTTAAATATATAGCATCTGATATCTTTTTCTTGGGGGCATTAGACAGATGACATACATTAAGACCACAGAGTGTTTTTGTGGTCATTATGCTTCACTTCCTCAAACCTGTAAACATAACGAAATAATAAAATAATCTCTGCAGGCCTGTAGAAGAAATCAGTCCCACAGTTCTTACCTACCTCCTCTTTACTTAAAGGAGGAAAAGCAACAAAAGACTAGTCCCTAATTTTGGTGAGGAAAAAATTATTAAAAAGGAAAATAATCATTATTAAACTTTTAATTGTCAAGGTTATGCTAGGTATTTAGAATGAAACAACAGAGAACATATAGAAAGACTCCACAGTAACCCTGGATCTAATTCTCTATTTAAACTGTCAGGAAAAGGTTCCTTTTCTTTGCACAGGAAAATGCAATAAATGCATGTTATTTTTTAATAGTGTCAAACAGAAGGGGAAAGATTTGATTTGTGAAATATGTGAATATTATAGTATGCTAATGGAATTGATTATTATCATTTACAGTAAAGCTGAAGGTCATGACTACAAGAAAGAATTTGGAGGTAGGTGGAGGTGTTTGGAGACAGGGCAAAGCAGATTCAGGGGACATGCAGCTGTAAACCAAGCACGTTTCAGTTCGGATAATTGTTCAGGTGTGCTTTGGCGGCTCTCTGCTGTGAGTGGTGGAATTACCTCGTTTCTGGAGTGGTCTTTAGGCAGATCACCTCAGGTTTGTTTGCACCTTCAGATTTCAGTAGGTCTTAAAAGTTAAAATGAGGATCTGGATCCATGTGACTGGATACTGATAACCTTTATGTGCATCGAGGAGTAGGCACGTCAAAACCTGTGTGTGGAAAATAAATATTGAATAGGTTGCCTATATCTTTATTAACTAAACGCTATATATATGTATCTGTTCTGAAAATTGTGCAAATCAAGAAGGTAAAAAGAAGAAAGTAAAAAAATTACATTTAAAATACTTAAGATTGCATTGTGTCCAAAAGACAGTCCATGCACTAAGGTTCTTATGATTTAAATAGGAAATAGAAAGAGTGTGACGTTGTGTTTTGATTTTGCTCACAAAAATCAAACAGCAAATGTAAATGGAGCTTGGACTTCAGCAGGTCAATGAAGTTTTGCCATTGCTGTCAGTGGAATCAGGATTCTTCCCTAAATTATTTTTTCATGAATGCAAAAGAGAAATGTAGCAGGAAATAAATGTTAAGTTTGCCAAACACCAAGCTGTTGTCTTATCAGCATAAGTTCTTCATTCAGTTTTAGACAGTTTTTGCTGATTATAAGACAATCTAAAGAAATCAGCTCCTTCTGTGTTTTCCCAATTCCAAACATATAACTGTGAAATTCACGAATAATGAACAATCACAAAATTCCAACCCACACTTGTTAATAAAAGCTTTTGATTTCAAATACTTGAAGCTTCTCTAAATGACAATTTCTGTCCTGAACAGAAAAGGATTTGTTGTCTTAAGTATTTCATTGCTCAAGAGGCATATTATGAAGAAAACACTAGATTTTCCAGAGAATATAAAAGATATTTAAAAATATGTGAGCATAGATAATCACTATAAATTGGTGATTTTATTTCTTAATGTTACTGGACAGTACCCTAAAGTGGCAAGTTTTATTACACTCGATATTGTTTTGACCTAAGTGCAATTTTTCCTTTCAGTGCACATTTAATGGAGTAGTACAGTAGTCTGAGAATATTTTTATTGTGGTACATGATTGAAAAGCTCAGAATGTGTATTTGTTGCAGTTATATTGTTTTATTACTGAATATCGAAATTCTGCCTTTCAGAATGAAATTTTAAATGTTTTGTTATATATGTTTACATCTGGTATAATATATTACAAAAGCGAAAGGATCATTAACACCAACTAAAAAATATGTGATTAAGTGATTAATTTTAAGTCTTTTGCTTTCAAAGACAAATTTGTGTCTCACAAATCCCCTATATTTCCAACAAAGGCTAGCTAGGATGTCAATTGTGATATTGACACACTCAAATCATCCTGTGAATCAGTGCTTCAGTTTAAGGGAGATTCTAATTTAGGGAATGATTACTGAAACTCTAAAATCACCTGGCATCTGAATGAATACATTTATTTTCAGCTATGTGTTTTTGTACTTCGATAACTTTCATATATAATCTTTTTTTTTTAAAAAAAATTAATATTTTTTTAGCTCTTTTCTGCTTTGACCCCTTGACTGCCAGGACTGAAAAACAATCCCCTCTCTTAGGTACTGCATGCACAGACTGTAATTGTTGATCAATGTACCGTCATGGAAGCAGCCTACATGGAATAGTTACTCAATAATATATCTTTCCATGTGGACATTCCTATTCCAGGATGGGAATAATATTTTTCTTAATATAACTACCAGATTTGTAACTGTATTAAGTCTAGCTACTCTCCTTGAAAAATTCTTACAGGGTCATTGTTGCAGCAAAGGTACTGTAATTTAATTTTTTTTCATATCTTTTTTTGGAAGAGTTGCACCCCAGACAAGCACTGAAAGAAGGAGGAGAGTCCTTCCCCCTCCTGCCTGGGCTTCTGTTAGACAGGGTTGCACACCAAAGTTTCTGCTCTTGTCACACAAATCATTATAGCTTACAAATGCATACTTAAATTTAATAGAAACAAAAAATATTTCAAGGTTTGAAGCACTTTGCCAGTAGATGATGTGGTTTTAGTTTCCCTCACTGCAGAATTGAGATGACTATTTCTCCTGCATGTCATCCATTCTCTACACACATTTTTTGTTCTCTCTCTTACCAACTATTTGCAGTGCCCAAAAAATCATTTCTTCGTGTTCCTGGTGACTTACAATAACCTTTTTTGTAGTCTGTAGATTTTTTAAATTTAATTTAGCCAAGACTTGAATGGATAAAATATCTCAACTTTCCAAAATATCCCAACTCACTCCTTTATGACTTCTTAAGCCTTTTTAAGCATCCTGTCATAGATTCACAGAAATGTTTAGGTTGGAAAAGACCTCTAAGATCCTGCAGTCCAGCCATTGACCCAGCACTGCCAAGTCCACCACTAAACCATGACCCTAAGCACCATATCTACATATTTTGAATACCTCCAGGGTTGGTGACTCAGCCACTTGCCTGGGCACTCTGTTCCACTGCCTCACCCACTTTTCCATGAAGAAATTCTTCCTGATATTGAACCTGAACCTTCCCTGGTACAGCTTGAGGCCTTTTCCTCTCATCCCATCACTAATTACCTGGGAGAAAAGGCTGACCCCCACCTTGTTGCAACCTCCTTTTACATAGTTGTAGAGAGAAATAAGGTCTCTCCTGAGCCTCCTTTTCTTCAAACTCCAGCTCCCTCAGCAACTTGTGCTCCAGACCCTTCCCCAGCTCCGTTGCCCGTCTCTGGACTCTCTCCAGCACCTCAGTGTCTGTGTTGCAGTGTCGTACCTGTTCTGGGTTTAGGAGGCAATCACTGCCCTGGTCCTGCTGGCCACACTATTGCTGATCCAGCCCAGGAGCCATTGGCCTTCTTGGCCACCTGGGCACACTCTGGCTCATGTTTGGCTGCTGTCCACCAACACCCCCAGGTTCTTTTCCACTGGGCAGCTCTCCAGCCACTCTGCCCCAGCCTGGAACACTGCCTGGGGTTGCTGTGCCCAAGAACAGGACCCAGCATCTCACCTTGTTGACCCTCATACAGTTGACCTTGGCCCATGGATCCAGCCTGTCCAGATCCCTCTGCAGAGCCTTCCTACCCTCCAGCAGATCGACACTCCCACCCAACTTGGTGTCATCTACAAACTGACTTGAGTGCGTGCTTGCTCCCCTCATCCAGATCGTTGATAAAGATATCAAACACCACTGACCCCTAAACTGAGCCACTGACACCACTTGTGTCCAGCAGCCAGCTGGATGCAACTTCATTTTCCGTGACTCTGGCCTGGCCATCTAGAGAGTGTTTTAGACAGTGAGCAGTGCACATGTCCAAGTCATAAAAAGCTGATTTTTCCAGAGAATGCTGTGGAAAATGGTGTCAATGGCTTTACTAAAGTCCAGAGACACAACACCCACAGCCTTTCCCTCATCCACTAAGTGGGCCACCTTTTTGGTCTTACTCTGCATGTAACCTGGAAGACATTCTTTGTATTTTTTAGTCTGTATCTGGTCACCCCACAAAAAATCTTTCCAAGTTAATAATAATTTTCTTTTCTAACTATTACTAATAGAATTTGTGCCCTTCTCCTTTGAGTCAGTACTACCTTACTTCTAACCTTCCGAAAGTTAGCTGCCAAATCTACTACCTTACTAATTTATTGAGACCTTCCACCAGTGAGAGTTTTTTTGCCCTGCTGCCCTTCCCCTGTGCATATTCCAGTTCTCTACCACTTACCTCTGGCTGATTTGTCTGCTTTCTATCTTGCCTAAGGTGCCTACATCGCCTCTACTACCTTTCCCACAGTTTTTTCAAGTTTTTTTCTACCTGACCCTGTATGACAGAAGGGCCCTTCAGCAAAACTCTTTTCTGACCACCTTGCCACCTGCCAGAGCTGAGCTGGGTTTTGTACTGTGCTTGTTAAGAACCAATTGATTAGCATGAGTGCAGTATAACCAGGTTTTTAAAGACTTCCGCTAGCCTTGAAGGATTTCTCACGTGACCTGTGTATTCTAAAGGGTTCATCATTTCCTAAAGTGACAATCAAGCTTCCTGTACCTCTTTGAAGCACCCTCTACAGTGATTCTTCAAGTTCCTACTTTGTCTTACAAACATAAGTGCCTCAGGAAATGCAGATAAGTGCACTCAGATACTTGCCTAAAGGCACCGATGTGTAAATGCTGTGACAGTGTGTGACAAGAGCAGCTGCAGTGAGGGGCTTCCTGGGCTCTTGATACACTGAAACCTCACCATTTGTCAAAGGAATAAATATAATAAAATGACCATTATGACATAACAAATGCTGGTTGGGACCATGAATTTTGACAGGATGAGCAGCTGAAAGTCAGATTTGAATTTTTCCTCCTAAATAAGGTTTGTTTATTATAAGCACATTGTAAGTTTTGCCTAATGTTTATGTATTACTGAAGTTTGGGCCAAATGGGACCCAGAAGCATTAATTTGTAATGTATTACAGTGAATGTAGCACATTGGTGCTGAAGTGTATTGATTATTTTGCCTTTCTAGGAAAACATATTTGATCATTTAATTACCTTGCTTAGATATTACTCCATAAATTACAATAATATTTGAATGAGACCTAGTAATTATCATAGATGAAAACTGCTTTTTCCCTTGTGACCTTAGATACCTAATTACTAGATATAGTACTAGGGCTTTTCTCCCATTAGAGTCTTCTACAGTATATAACACCAACAATAATTTCAAGAAAGTATTAATAAAAAGAAGTGAAAACTAGATGAAAAACTTTCCTATGTCAATGCCTCAGGTTTATTGGACAACTGATTGTGGATCCTGGATCTCAATCTTCATTCTCCAATTACATTTACCAGAAATAAAATTATTATCTAGTTGATAAACCGGAGAGTATATTTGGAAAGAAAACTTAGGTTTTATATCTTTTGAAGTAGTGATAATTTTGGGACTTGAATGTGAAAGTTGCTGGATCCTTCAGAGTTTTTTAAATTATTCTTGTGCAACTAGTGGATTTTTCTCTCGGTATATTTTTTAATGGTTATATTTGACACTGAAATACTGTGTGGTTCTTAAAGTATACTTCACTTTTAGAGAACAGTATATGTAAAGAAAAGTAAGAGTGGAGTAGAGATTACTACCTGGTCTTTCAGGGAAAAAAACTTCTAAAAATATCCCCCTCTAATTTTCTTTTAGAGCAGCCTCAAGGAAGAAAATGTACATTGCATTTGTCATATCACAAGCTGTCTAAAGGTATAGTTTGCACCCAAGATATGCAAATTGTGAGGTGGATCACCTGAGTCATTGCTCTTCTAAAGTTTAAACTCTGTCTCTTAAGACAGCATGAGGATATTTTAAATTACCAAACATAATGTATGCATGGACTTTTTAGCGTTTCTCTGTGTAAAATCCTGTGATTATGTCATTATGTTCATGGTAAGATAGATTTTACTGGCTGTTTTTAATGCAGTGGTTAAAAACTTATCATCCTGAAGAATTTTTTTTTAATAAGTAGAGAGTACAACCAAAATTTGGGCCATTAGGGTTTATTTTGGTATTGATTCCGCTCTTTCATATGTCAGCTTCTGTCAGCATATCCCACGGCATAGAGCTCTGGTAGCATCAACATCAGAGGAAAGACTTGAAGAAAGTTGCTTCAAGAAAGAAGCTGTCTCATTCTCCAGTTATTTCTTTTTGAGCTGGAAAGTCTGCTCCTCAGATCATTCTTGCCTCCTGGAGACAGCCTTGAGGGAAATTCAGCTAAAGCACAAAGGTGTTTTTCGGAGGAAGAAGTTCCATCTTCATTTGTGTAGTCTTCAAGTAAAGTTGAAAGTGACATGGGGCTGCATGACTTGGGCCAAACATGTACAGATCAAAACTTAGGTTGTTCTGGTACCGGTTTAAAACAAATTTTGGTATACAAGGATTAGTTCATTTTCCAAAAGTTCATCTCCAAGAGGGAAAATTTCTTCTTGATGCAGTAGAGCAGCTGCCATATTGGTTGCCAGAAGGGTGGGAAGTTTAATAGACATTTAAAATTTTAGATTGCTCTGGCTCCATGTAGAAGTTTGAGCTGTAAAATAGTGAAATGACAAAAATGGCATAAAGTCCTGATGTCTCCACCTGGAAGGATGCAGATAATTGAGTTGGACTGAGTTGCTGGAAGCTTATCATCTCAGTGCACTTTACAGCAAAATTAATATGCAGCCGAAATCCTTGCATCCTAAGAAAACTGTGCACTTTTATAATACAATGAATCTAAGCATTTCCAAGGAGCTTTCAAGCAGGATATAACTTTTATGTAAGAAAGACGTTCTGAGGGCTGGAACATCATACAACACTTTCTAGGTATCTATTCAAAGATAAAAAGAGTGCAAATTAATATAAATTTTAAGCTAGTGTAAAGAATTTCAGGAAGTCTGTGACTGAATAAAAGCTCTTGGTATAGGGGCAAGAGTATGCAAATTGTGCTGAGGAGGTTCTCACCCCACACTCAGACCCTCAAGCACCGGGGCTTTGCAGGTATAAAGTGGGTGCTTCACCATGTGGTTCACAACTGGCCACTGATCCCAAAAGATAAGAGAGGGAGACAACATAAAGTTATGGAGTTCTAATCTTGCTTAACCTGATAGGATTTTTATTTGCAAGAATTAATTTATAATATAAGAAAGACAAAGTTGTTAGCTGGTCTTGGGTTTAATTTTGGAAAAGTCATTTAAAACAAACGTTCTGACTGCTTCAGGATAAAATGGGTCTGAGACCAGAGTCGGATCTTGAAACCAACTGTCTTTTGTAGAAACTACTCCTTGAATGAATTTGAGTATCTCGATTTTTTTTTTTTCACCTTGTTGTGGGATAAAGAAAAGTATACTTATGAGAATATTGTAGTTGTTGCTGTACTGGGGTGATTAATCTGTGGCTAAAGACTTGGGGAGCACAGTTAGAGAAGTCTCTTTTTTCTCACATCTGCAAGAGGAAGGCATTGTCAAACGCCTTCAGACTGCGTAGGGGATAAAAGGCACTGATGGTTTGAAGCTACGTCATGCTCAGTAAACACCCACCTGATGGTGTGTATGAGAGATATCCTACACAGCGTTCTGGAAATCTTGAGAAGATTTTAGCAGCTCCTGCAGCCCTGTATGTGACAAAATCAAAACCAGGGGACCTGTCACAAGCAGTACCTACACAGCAGTGACTGCAATACAGTGAGGAGCTACCTGAGCCACCTTTAAACCCAGTTCACCTTTAGGGGTAGCAGTTTAGGACAGAGCAGCATGAAAATTTACATGGAGCACTTTACCATGATTTTTAAGGCAGAGACACATCCTTGCTACTCCATAAACAACAGCAGTGTTTTAAATAATTATATCAAATTATATCATCTAGTTCAGATGTCTTTCATCACACCAGGCATAACCAAGTGATATGTATTCTTAAAAAAAATAAAACCCCACCAGAAATAAGGACATTCCCCTCACCCCCTAAGGAAGAGTTTGAAAGAAACAGGTTGAATTCCAGACACATGACAAAAAGCCCCACTTATTTTAGTGGGTTGCTCTCAAAACTTCTAGCTTAAACGAGGTCAGAATCCAGCTCTTTTTTTCAGATATACATTCAACAGAAAAATAAAGGCAAAAAAATTCACAGCAGTGATTGAAGGTGGGATGTTTGTTGGTGAGGAAAAAGCATATCTGGGAATGCTACCAAAAAAGGAAACTGTTTTCATAGTGCCTATATTTGAAAAACCATTCCTAAAAATTTTAATATCTTGCAATATTTTTACTAAGGTTTGCCATGTAGGAAAAAAGTCCTCTCTGAGGAATTCCATATGACTTTGCAATCCACATCAGCATATCATTTCCTTTTCAATCTATTTAGTGATGCATTCATCAAAGATTAAGGTGCTGAGATTTTGTGCAACTTCGATAACTGTGAAAAAACTGTTTAGAGATATATACAGCATAATGCATGTGGAGGAAAGGGTATGGGTAAAAAGCATGAACCCCTGTGTTTCAGCAACAACAAAATTCTGCTTAAGTAGTTATGAAAATCTTGTGGTTTGAAAAAATATAGTAGAGAAAGCAATGCCACGTAGTGGATTTGCATTTGATATGCGGTTTACAATGACAGATCATCCTTTGATTTTTCCATAAAAGAAAAATGTAGGCACTATTAAGTATATGCATGGTATCAGCATTAATTTAAGAGTAAGTTAAGTCGTTCTGGATCAGGAAATTAGATTATAATGAACTCAATGTGATTTCATTGAGGTAAAAGAAATTTAAATTTGATAAGTATTCGAAAGAAGAATAGGTAATATGCTAGCATTCTGTTTCCCTGGAGGTAAAAGAGCCTTGACAGGACTGTTTCTCTCATTAAAAGCTGACATGACTTTGTCCTATACTGTTTGCTGGCTTTGCTAGAGAATTTGCAGTTATTTGACACACATGTTCTTCATATTCCTAATGGACAAAAAATCTAACTAAATATATACATACACTATTCAATCTCTCCATGGCTCTGTTGGAGTGGAAGTTTGCTAAACTGTTTTGAAACCAGATTTAATTCAGAACTGTTGGGCATAGGACCTTATAATTCAAGCTACCTATTCGCAAGGGAAAGTGTCAAAATACTCTATTAGTTTGGAAAAGGGAGCAGCTATGCGATAATCACAAATATTGGGCCAGATCTGAACTCACTATTATTCTACCAAGTCTCTTTTTTATTTTTTATTTCAGGTTTTAAATTATTTGATTAAGCCGTTGCAAACTGGGTGCTATCTACACTTGAACGTTAAATACATTTCTAATTATTTAATTCATTTTTACTAATCTTTTGAATGAAATAAGACCTATATTAACCTTAAAAACTGACAAAGTAGAATATTGAGTGGATGTGGACATAGACCTGTGGTCAACTATTACTGCATCTACAATTAATTAATTCGGAATGCTGATCAGTAAGATGCAAGTTGGAGTTTAAAATTAGCTATCAGAACATTTGATTTTAGTTCACATCTATGCACAAAATTCTTTCAACCTTAAAGTATGTGTTAAAAGTCAATATTAGAGTAAATAAAAAGTCCAGTAATTTTCTCACTAATTTATATTTCTGTACTCCTATAGACGACCCTTCCATGACTCAAAGCAATTTCTTGGGAGGATGCTGTCTGAAACACACAACATGAAAAATGCTTTCTAGATGATTATCTACTCTAAACAGATGAACAAACAAGCAAGGAAAAAAAAACTTCCAAGCATTTTGACAGAAGATTTGAGGAACATTTGGAGACAAGATATAATTAAAAGGGTCTGACCTTCCGCAAATTTTGAATACTTTCCAAGTATGTAACTTTTATGAGGTCTTACAGAGTCATATTTATTCAGAATTTTCCACTATTATTAATCATCTCTCAAAGCCTCAAGGGCATGATAGAGGAGTTAGTCTGGCAGCTGAGTTATGGGCCTGCAGGCTTCTCCAGGGGCTGTCCTTTGCACCCTTTTCTCGGTGTCCCCACACTCCTTGCCCTTGCTGTCTCTCTGGCATGGGATTCCCAAGGAAATGCACCAAGCTGGCAGCAGGAGAAACAGATACAGGCATTTGTTAGTCACTGCCAAATCTGACTGTTTCCATGGGCTGCCTTCAAATGTAAATGCAGCACAGGGCGAATTTTGTCTCTAGAGCCTTATACTGAAAGACAGAACTGAACGTGGTCTGATATTTTAATTCCACAAATACACAGTACGAGAAACACTGCATATTTGCAGTTTATATAATTATATGACCAAGTCTCTGAGAGAGAGAGAGCTGTAATCTTCCTAAACATTAATGCTTACACAGAGCTCTAAGTTACCATAGAATTTGGAAGAGGCAAACAATCCCAGAAGCTGTAGGGAAGAAAAACACCTATTTTCTAAAGGTTGTTTAAAAATTGAATTTATTTTTGATTTCTCCTCTCCATTTATCTGCCTCTTCTCTTCTGTATTAATGTTATTTAGCACGTCTGTGGAAAACTGACTTCGAAGCACTAACTCCTGAGCTTCTTGCACTTTCCTTTCCCTCATCTCTTCTGTTTTCATTATTTTTCCTCAATTCTGCTTTAATTATAAAGACATTTTACTATCTGGTTGTACTTGTGTTAGCAGTGCTTATGACAATGTGTTCTTTTGAGCATCCTTAAGGAATAGCTCAAGTGCTTTTCTTGGCTAAAGGTTCAGTCCAGTTCATGGAAGTAATTGGTTCTTTTTCTCATTAGTATCAGTGTTTACTGGGAGAGACTTCAGTCCACTTAAGGCATTTGTCTCCCAGCAGATGATGTAGAACATCAATTCAGGTAGAAAAGAACACAGGAAGGAAAATGGATTTGCTCCTTATCATTTTTGAATTCTTTTCAATGTTTCCCTGAACGTGGCAGAAAGCTGAATCAGATCTTGTGTTCCCTCTGAATAATCTTGAGGAGCCTTGAACCACAAGATCACATTGTGTTTTATAACATGAGAATTCCCCTGTTAGGGGAGATGCACTCAATCCTTTAGGGAAGGCAGAAGACAAATATATTATCCAGAAATGTACATTTTAAGTCATGCTTAGACTTAATCCATAACAGAAATAATAATTTTATATACTTTTCTTAGAATTTATTGTTTTTGTGGGTGTCATTTGTTGGTTGACTTTTGCTTTTGTTTGTTTGGTTTTTTGGTTTTCAGTCCAAGGGGCTCTGGTATATAAATTTCCTAAAAAGAGTTATTCAGAAATTTCTAAGTAATTTACTAATTAACAGCTAGGTGCTGTGTGAACATCTCTTTAAACTTATGTAAGACATAAAATCTGTTTTATTGTACCTTGAAAAAAAACAACTTTTCTGTATAAGATTAATCTTTTCAGAAATATCATTTTGGGTATGCATTTCAAACTGTCTTCACAAACAAACAAAAGATTCTAACAAAAGACAAGTTAAGCTTGCAATTAATACTGAATACAGTATTTGCAAGACCCCTGTATTTTGAAAGTTAATTTGTAATCCTTTGACACTGTTGAGCAAGTTGCCTCTTGTAAGCAGCAAGAAAGCCAACTACATGGACCACAATTATCCAGCCAAATTCTTCCTGCCAAGAGAAACATTAGTTTATGCACACTCATGTACTTCAAATTATAACTTAAAAATTGTTCATTAATGAATTCACTATTTTCATGGCACCCACTACATTTATTTTTTCCTTTATTGTCAGAATTTTAGGGCTTATATATGTACTTCAAGATAAGAGAAGATTTTGTGCTGTAGCACATAGGTCAAACTGGTATTTAATCCATGGCTATGTTTCCATAGAGGGTCTGATGTCAAACTTCAAACTAGTCTGAATAAGAGAATCAAATAAAGCAAGGTAGAACACAATAATTTAGAAGATAATTTCTCAGTTTTAAATATTTTTTTAAATAAAACTTATCATTTTGATGTCTTTCCAAACAAGATCTCAGAGCCCTTTAATAGAAGGAGAAACAAGTTCTCATCATTAACATTCAATAAGCATCTGTTATTAAAAAAAATCCCAAGCAGCAGTTATTAAAAAAAAAAAAGCTTGATAATAATACCTGGCAATTGACTGTACTGGTGCAAAACCTTTCATTTTTGGAGTTTCAGTGCAGCAGACTCGGATTCTGTGGTCAGTATATTCCCTTAGTATCCTAACTGAGATTTCTAGAGGAATAGCATAAATTATTTCCTTACAGTCATCTTAGATCTCATTTTCTTCAGTAAGAAATGACAGAGCTATATCCTGAAGGATGCTTAAGTCCCTACTGGTTTCGCTAGACACTGAGGGAGATACATTGCTTGCAAGATAGAATGTATATGTACCCTATCTTCAAACTATGGGGTTCACATCTTCCAGGATGCTGAATGTAACCCATAACATAAAAAAAACCAAAAAAATCCTGCTGGATCACAAAGTGAATGTGCAGGAGATTCCCAGGCAGTGGCATGGAAGAAAATGGATTACCAAGGAGTTTCTACTAAATATGTGATCTCTCAGATGGCTAAGGACAAGGAACAGGATGAACTGTAACAGCATCGTCTGCCACCACTTGGTGCTGTTGCAAAGTCACTGTACCCTGGTACAACACCAGGGCTAGAGAATTCCTGCCTTTTTTGTTTTCTCTTGTGGCATGTCTGTCATGGACGGAACGGTCAATCCAGCTTCACACTGCCTGACAGCCTCGATGCTGCTGCATCTTCTGTGTGCCTGCTCTGACCTCCAAACTTCTGCCTCGTGAAATCTCATGATAGGCCTTGCATAACGAGGGGATTTTCTAGAGAACTCTATTTAAAGCTGTCCCTCCTTAAAAAACTGTGCATGTCTTTACACCCTGAAGGCAACTGTAGCCCTGATTCAGCTCTCAAAGCCAGGAAAGTCCTTGTTGTGACTTTAGCAGGAGTTGAGGAAGTATCTGCAGATGATGATCTATGCATTGCGTAGTAGCTGTGTCAGCTGCTCTAAGTTGCCTTCCTTCATGCACAAACTGGTGGTGCGTGGGTTGTGCCCTTCACAGCAGGGAAATGGACAGTGGGGTGCACCCAGGAGCTGGGCTTTGGGAGCATAGCAAAAAAGATATTGGGAACAAGCTGTTAGAGTCCTTGCCACTAATAGGGTTCTTTGGCTGTGAAGTGGCAATTTCAATCATTTTGAAATTTGCACATAAATACACTTGTCTGTTAGATGTAACATTTGAAATGTGGAAAAGAAATATCATTTCTAAAAATGCAGAAATGTAGGGGGGAAAAAAAATAAAAAAGGTCTATTTCCAGAAATGTTTTCAGCATAATGGGCCTATTGGAATCTTTCAACCATAACGTGTTATCCATTTAATAATCATGTCTGGTTATACCAACTTCCTGTATTATAGTGACTATGATTTTCAAACTATTAAAATTATGCATTTTATAGGTTTTTAGCTCACTGATTTTAAATTAAGTATATTCATATTGAGGAGTTTTTGAATATCTGTCACTAAGGAAGTCATCAAAATAGATTGTCAGGTAAATTAAAGCAGCAGTAAAGCATCTCAGGAAGGAGATATTTCTCTTTTATGAGTGGCTGCTTCTGAAGTACGTTGAGGAGAGCTAAGTTCTGAGAGTGTCTTGTCTTATGTGTTCTTTAAATTAGAGTATATTTGGAGTCAACTGTCCAAGTGTTCTGCTGAGGCAGAGATGATGGCCATGTGCAAAACTTCTGGGCAGCTTGTGGTTGGGACAGATGAGGGACTTCATCTCATTCTCTCTGTTCAGGCATTAAAAACCACCGCATATCTACATATCTTATATGTATTGTTTGCTCTCATACACAAAGAAAGGGTGTATTCTTGTAAAATATATCTATAGACACACACACATGTACATTCATATATAAACAAGGTGTGTGGGTGCCTACAGAAAGGGACGCCCAGTGTGTGCACATATGCTTTCTGTACATTTTGAGTACTATTTCTTTAAAGTGCAGGTTATGCATGGTTAAACATATATGACAAGTGTGAACATAATAAACTCCCTTCATATATTATTCACAATTTCTGATGTGAAAAATGATGTCTTTCTGTATTGCTGAGAGACAAACATTTTTGACATTAACAACTAGAAACTGAAATAAAAGAAAAATAATTCTAAGTTTAAATTCTGCCTACCTGTATGATTTTTTTAGGGGATGAGAGAACAGAAAGATTTTTATGGAACTTAGTGTTTTTTCTAAAGAGTGGAAATACTTTAAATTAGAAACGGTCTTTCAATAATGATGAGTTGCTTGATGGTTATGCTGTGCTTCTTAACACAGAACTTTTCTGCAGCAAAAGGTTAATTAGTTGGGAAACGAAATACAGAAAACTATCATGAATGAGACAGTATTAAGTCTTCCTTTTTCTGCCTGTCTTCCTGTCTTTTTCTAGAATATACACTCAAAGAGGGCAAAGGTGCCTGTGTAATTGGACATTCCTCAGTGAACTGCACTCTCCTGATTCATACACACAGAGAGAAATAAATGAATTTCATTTACCCATAGAATATTACAAGCTTCAATAGGTTTTAGTTTGGATTGGGTTTTTTTTGTAAGAGAATAGTCCAATTGGTCTCTTGGTAAACTTTTCTAAAATCTTTTTGTAGGAGTGTGGTAGGAGTCCAAATCATGGACTTTTCTGACTGCTCCTCAGGAGGTATTACTGACAAAGTTCTTTCTCACTGCACAAACTCCATCACAGGAACTGATCAGAGAGAAGCAGGTAATCCATGTGCCACTAACTTGGGACAAAACTGTGTTAAACATAATGAATATTATGAAAATATGAAAGTGCTTAGGGCCTCGAAGCACTTATATAACGGTAAAAGAAATGAGGTTAAAGAGTACAGAGCTAACAACTGACCAAATTTGTGTCTACACCTATGGGTTTTATGAAAAGATTTGCAGAAACACAAATATATAAACCAGACAAACTTGCACCCCCCCATGTATTTGGTTTTCAATCTTAAAATCTCTCACCTTCAACTGCACTTCTTATACAACTCTTAGTTCTTTCCAAATTTCTAAGGTTTTGCTCTCTGCCAGCGATACCTCTTATCTGTAAGAAGGTGTTAAACAAGAAGAAATAGAACTTTAGGTAAATATTAGGCAGTTTGACACCTTTTAACTGTTAAACATGTATTTTTAATACTCCGAAAACATTCATTCCAAGTGCTATTTTCATCCAGGAGAGAAGCAGAAATAGGACTACATTTAATCACAATTCACCTTGAATTTTGAATATTAAATGTTCATAATTAAAGCTTCTAAACAATTTACTAGTAATAAGAGCTAGTAATAATTACAGGAATTAATTTGTAAATTTCTTTAATTAAAATAATTTTGGCAAATTATAGCTTGCTACTGAGAAGTTCAAGAATAGAATTTGAAGCAAGGTTTTGTACAACTTTTTTCAATGCCTCAAACCCTCCAGTTTCTTTGGGGTATATATGACAGCTAAATTTTAATTGTAGTGGGATAATTTTTAGTTCAACGCATGTCTATTCTCTACTGTCATATATATTTAAATTTAGGGGGAGATGGGCAGGACAACTAAGACAGGTCTTATCATCATCTCTTTCTGATGTGTTAGAAGCAAAACAGTCTAATAGCAGCCTTGGAAAAGGGTTTTTTATTTTGCATGTTTGCTGGGCAGAAAGATATACCGAAGGAAATGTTCAGACCCATGGCATTCATGTGGTACCTCTTGGACGAGTCAAGGCACGTGCCATTCCCGTTAGGAAGGAAATATAATGCCTAATTTGACATTATTTCTTTCTATTTTGCAAGAAAAGACCTTTAAGTCTGGAACAGAATGAACTTTCAAAATTAGCCCAAACTCATTCAAACTCTCTGCAGTGTAATTCTGATGTGTGTGTATAGGAAAGCAGGAAATGTTCTTGAGCTTGTTATCAAGTGAGACAAGGTTAATTAGTGACTCGAATAGCTTTAGCATTTATTTTACTCCATTATATTTTACCACCTGTCCTTTTTACTTGCAGTATAAAATTTCCCAGTTTTAATATGAGAAAGGAGTCACTGTTGCTTTTCACATTTGAAGTAACTAATGAATGTATATTTAATATACAGGGTGGTTCTCCTGTGAGTTTTTAGGTGTTTGTTTTTGGTTTGTTTTTTTTTTTTTGGTTTGTTGTTTTTTATTAAGTTTATAACCTATTTAGACCTATATTTAAGGAAGGGAATATTTGATTGATTTTTCAAAGGTTCAGTGCCCAAAATTACAGCTGGATTTTCAAGAGTTCTGTGCTTGTGCTGAGCAACCTTCTGTATAGCAAGGATTTTTCAAAGGTCTCAAAATATAATATCTCAGTACTTTGAAAATAAACCTGTTTATTTGATGAGAAGTGTACAGTGCTTGCTTAAAGATGGAGTGTGTGGAAACACTGTTGTCCATGCAAAGGATGAAACAGAATTGCTAATTAATATCCAGCTGAGAGTTAAATTTGAACGTATTTATAGCTCTTCAGGTATACACAAGACTATTTGAGTTTCATGTTCTTCATTATTGCTTTGTAGTCCAGAATAATGCAATGTCATTTAATTATCTTTTTACCTAACTGTGTATGTAGGGAACTGAGTTTCACTTGCCACTGGGATTCCCACACAAATTCAAATTCTCTCTTTGGCTTCTGTCAGTATTTATAGATTGAAAAGGACTATTTATCATAAAATCTTAAAGACTAAAGTCTTTAAAATTCAAGCTAAATTCCAGATTTCAGCTAAAAGCTGAGACTTCAACTGTCATTCTACTTTGATTTGATTTAAAGGAAGAAATAAGACCCTGAATCTCATATGAGGAATGTATGGGCTAAGTAAATGTAAACACCATCACTGTTCCTTTGAAGGTTTTTTTCTTTGTCGCAGTGGTCTGATATGACCTTACAAAGCTTTCCGTGTTTATTTTATATAGGAAAAGAAAATTTAATCTCTCACATATAATATTTGAGTAAATCCAGTCTTTTGTGCGTGCAAAGTTGGGGTCCCAGATGCAGAATTTATTTTAAAATAAAAATGGTTCTCTGTGTTGTAATTTGAATTGTCGGTATTTCAAAGTGTAAAGCAAGTAACTGTATAATATTCAGTACACTTTCCTAGATTAGCCAGTGTTAAATTCTGCAGTATGTCTTTTTTAATAATGCAATAATTTAAGTTGGAAGGGGTCTCAAGGTCATGTAATTGTCCAACATTCTGCATTATAAATCCAGCTTCTTGTTTTGACTCAGAAGAACTCTTAGACTAAGGCTTGAGTTTACGGTTAGCTGCAGCAATTGAACAGTTGTCCTCCATCCATGCTGGAACAGATTTTTTACCCAAAATCCAAAAAAGGAGTGCTTTATCTCAATTTGGAACTTGTCCTACTCTACAATCTGTTAAAAAACAAAATTAAATGTAAACCAAGATGTATATGTGGAAGCCTCATTTAGATATTTTCAAATAAAAGGGATTTACTTGAGACTCCTGAGGTCATTAACTAACTTACATTGGATTTTGCAGCTAAGCTTTTCTGGTTTTGCCAGTCTGATTTCCTTTTTCTGGTACATTCTTAATAAATATTACATGTACTATTCAACAATTCAGGTAAGTGACTTTCTTTGTGAAGAAAATAAATAAATAAAAATCAAACTGCAGTACTCAATCTTTCATAGGATGTCCTTTGCAAGCTGGGAGCAACAACAGTTCTGTCTACACTTTCCTCGCAGCCGGATCCACTACGGACCTTTTCCACAACAGACCTCAAAATTTAATCCAAAGTAGAAAATTGGAGTCAAACTCCATTATGAAGATTTCCACACATTAAATTACTACAGAAAAGTCAGAGTATGCAACAGTTATTTCACTCGTCTCCTGTCTGTTGACAATTATGGAGTGTAACCAGCACAGAGGTGCTGAGCTGAGCCCCCAGACTTGAGGCAGTAGATACTAAGGTGGTGTCAATGCTTTGTTTATGCCTGACTTTTAAGCAGCTCTGTTACTCCTCATCAATGAAAGGAGAGATCAGCTGCAGCCCTGGCACTGTCAGCTCATCTCACTGCTGTGGATGACAACTGCAAATTACTAATACTTTTTTTTCCATTTCGTCTCCTACACAATTCTGCCTTCCAGCTAGTCTATTCTTCTTCAATCAATCACAAGATAGACCCAAAGATCTCTTTGCAGCTTGGGGTCCCCTATGAGGTCTCACATAAGTTCTCACAAGGACAAGAAATGCCCTGAGAACATTCTCATTCGTGTTTTGGATGCTACAGCAACTAGAAGCCCTCTGAAGCAGTTCATGCAGTCAAAACTTCACATAATGATATTATCTATTCCTATAGTTGTTTTAACCACCGCCCCAGACTTCAGTACCTGGTAAGGAATATATAAGGCAGATGATTAATTCACTGAGCTAAGAACACTGCCAGTTATAGGAAAATGCTCAAAAGAACTGTAGGTAAGGTTTGGAATATTTGCCTCATACTGAAAGACTTCAGTAGTTTCTGCTTGCTGCAGAGAAGGTTAAGGGAGAATTTGGTCATGGATTATAGATATCCACCATGGAATAAGACATTGACCACTGGAAGGTACAAAAACTAACGCAGTAAAAACACAGACACATAGTTGAAAAACTGAAGTTTGAAAACAATCAAATGTGGCGTATGTTCAGCTGTCAAAATGGTTATATTCCACTGAAGCAACTTACCAAGGGAGCAATTAATCTGTTGGTTTACAATTAAAATCACATGTGTTGAAAACACACAGTTGAGTTCACCTGCAAGTTATTGAACTTTGTGTCATCATTACACGGAGAGAAGAACCATCAGCTCTCAGAAAGGACTTTTGAAAAAAGTCTGCGGCCTGCTTTATGGTCACTCCTGACTTTAAAGTCTTTGTGGTGCCAAACAGCCAAGAGTAACAGAATAAATATTAAAAAACCTTAAAAAATGCAGAAATCACGTTTATTTTGCCTGCTTTCATTTGTCATAAAATCATAGCAGGGTTTGGGTCAGATGAGTCCAACAGAGAATCGGAGTTCTTAAAGATCAGCTAATTCCAACCCCCTGCCCTGGGCAGGGACACCTTTCCACCTTCCACTAGACCAGGTTGCTCAGAGCCCCATCCAGCCTGGCCTTGAAGACCTCGGTGTGTTGTGTGGCAGTGTCAGAATAATGTTTGTTCGAAAGAGTTTTGACCCACAGGCTTAGAATGGGAGAACAGATGAAACCTACCACGAGAATAAAATGCTTCCACCAGCTCATTTCTTCTTTATTTGGTAATATCTCTATACATGGCATTGTTTAATTTGCTTTCCTAAAATATATAGAGTATAATGAAATATTTGAATGCTACCCACAACTTTAAAATGAAGTTCCAATTCTTGCATTTTGCATTTATTCTGTATTAGACTATTACAGGGTACTCATTTCAATATACTGAATTATCTTGGTGCTGTAATGAAAACCATTAATTTTTTAAAATCAGTTTGAGTATAAACAAAAAGGAAAGAAAAAAAACACATCATGCCACTCAAATTTGATTGCTTTTTTGATAGACTTACAAAATTAGTGGAAGAAGGATATGCAGCAGGTATATTTGCATTTTAGTAAAATATGATCATGCCTTTGAAAATCTTACAAAAAGGATCCACATTCACTTGAATATGATTGCTATTACATGGAGGAAAACCTAGATGAAAGACAATGAATAAAGTGAACTTTAATGTGGGGTGAAGTGTAGATAGCTACTCAAACCATATGCATTCAAATTAATTTTATTCAATGCATTCTGGCCTGATCTGGAAGATGGAGTAAATAGCATAGAGAAATTTGCAAATCACAGTCTGCTGGAAAGTAAATTTTAATGAACATGGGCTGGATCAATAGGAAAGTCTGCCTCTTGCCCCAGTGTGTCTTCATGTTACTGTGACATCAAAACCAAAACCCGGTAAATATACTTTAGCAGAACAAGTATTAGAAAATTTGCTTACTCAATCATTGTCTTTTAAAGGCCTGAATGATTCTGTGTTTTCTGTCTTGAAATATGTAGATCTAATATGTATTTTCCTTTGCTTTTGGAGGAACTGCCAGAATGGACATGATATTCCTTCCAATAAGAACTTCGGGATGCTGCCGATAAACTCTTCTACGTCCCTCCCTTTCCCAAAGTCATTGAGCAAGACTGAAGCTTTTCCAAAGGAAAGAGAGTTTAGCACCAGAAAAAAAAGGTAAATATGAGGAAGATTTGTATGCT
This sequence comes from Lycocorax pyrrhopterus obiensis, assembly GCA_014706295.1. NCBI lineage: Eukaryota > Metazoa > Chordata > Aves > Passeriformes > Paradisaeidae > Lycocorax > Lycocorax pyrrhopterus. Next base: position 111,844,887 of record JACSVZ010000001.1, on the reverse strand, counting down.
AGTTTTATTACCAAAGAGGGTTTTTAAAAATATTGATTAATTTTTTGGACTATTAGACTGTTAAAATGTTAATTGGAATAATAGTAAATCATTATTGCCATGTAGATGGTATCTTTCCTTTTCCCAAAAAGGATTTTGAGTAGAACTCTTTTTGCAATGTTATGAAAGGGAGTTCACCCACGAATAAAAAAGAAAAAAGTCATGTAACATGCTTTACTTCACATTAGATATGTATGATGTCACTTATGGAAGAATGTTTAAAGCATGATATAACTATTAGTTAGGTAAATTTATAGATTTGGAAACCAGATAACTTAACAGTTATAGAACCATTTATTTTATGTCTAAATCCTTTCAGAAAGACTTTTCTTTGTCAGCTTACCCTGGGCACTAGCATGATTTTGAAAGTATTACCTCCTTTTCTTGGAAAGGTCTTATCATAAAAAAAAAAAGCAAGTCAAAACCCCCAAAGCAATCAAAACAAACAATCTAACAATAAAAAATTTTTCCCTTTTTTTTTTTCCCAATTTTTGAGGATTTATGCTTTCAATCCTTTGAACTGTGAAGCTCTACGTGTGACAATCTCTTAAAAAATACAAAGATACTGAAAATAGATAATACAGATAGAGATGTGCAGCTCGATAGTGAGATCTTACTGCATCTCTTCAATATACCAGTGAAAAAATAATCCAAATGAACCATACTTTTTATTTTTATCATGATCGTCACCATGAGAAACCCATTGAAAATTATAGAACTTCTCTCAAAGTAAGATACTTCTCTGATTAAAAATGTTTGATAAACATATCTGATATTTTGATTTTCCTTCTGATAGGTTTAAGAGATGTATTCAGTTTCAGGATTGCCTTAAAGTCAGGTTCACTGCTCTGATTCCCGCTGTCTTATTCCCTTAGGTATTCACAGAGAACTGTATTTCTCAGTATGATTACAGGACAGAGGATCTACTTTTCTTTACTTTTTCTTTATCCAGAAATTCCTGAGGAAAGGCTGTGCTGGTGTTTCTACAAGGCTGAAGCGTGTATAGAAATGAATCACTCAGTCTGAGTAACTCAGCTTGAAATGCTATCTATTTCCCAAACTCCGGTTTTGCCTCTTGCTTGCTATTGCCTACACGCTGCAAGTGCTCCAAGGCATTCAGTTTTGCTTGTGTGGTGCTTACCAGATGGTTTTCTCCAGCTAAGAATTTTCAGCCCAGACTCACTAATGGCTGTCAGGCAGCAGGCTCACTCAGCTATCTCAGGTTAAGTGGAACCCATTAATTTTGCCATCTTGCAGTGACTTGCATTTTCCATCTAAAGATAGTTAAAAATTTACTTCCCATCTTTCTTGTTTCCCTGCTACCCCCTAACACGTATTGCTATTTTTATCGAAACACGCAGTTGTTTCAGACACATGCATTTCCTAAGTGATTGGCATTGTCACAGGAAAAGTCACAAAGTACTGAACTTTATAGAAAAACAGAGACAACCACCCACCAATGTGTGCTCCTTTCATTTCCACCCTATTTCTAAATTGTAGGGCTAGTGGACCAACAAGATTTCTCATAGTTTTTTCTGCCCACAAGCTTTGTCTGCATAGGAAAAGAGAAATACATGCAAACTTTGTGTGACCTGTAGAATCTCTCTGACTGCAGTGACCTGGTGGGGCAGCACCTCCTACTACTCTGCTAACGAGACCCACTGACTCTAAACACCTCAAAGTCTCCACAAATAATGCACAGTGAGTGCAAGCAAATTTCTGCCTGTGAAATATAAGACAGAAGTTCACCAGCCATATTAGGTACAACCCTGACAAAACTTTCACTCAGTTAATGCTATGGCAAAATTAAAAAGCCAGGAGGGGCAGGGGGGAAGACCTGCCATACAGAGAGAGAAAATAATTGCAGCACTGTTCACTAAGGAATAATGGATCACCTTTTTACACTACTAATTTGCCTTGCTGCCTCTACTAACAGCCTCTGGATCCCACCTAATTGTACCCCTCTGTTCCTCTGCCAGAGCACGTTGTCACGTCTGCTGCTCTGGCTGTCTTTTGCTCTCTTCTCATTGTGTTCACTGACAAATGATGAGACACTGAAGGATGAAGAAATGCAAACTGCATTATATGAACTCTTCAGATCACTCGAATTAGCCAATTGGCTGTGGAAACCTTTCCTTCTAAGTGTTGTTCCATTACTGAGGAAAAAAAGGGCTTGTACAGAGCAGGTCAAACTTTGTATTTATGACTAAGATTTTTGTCTCCATTAGTTTTTACAAAAGGAAACAGTGATTTTTTTTTTCTCATTCTATTATTTCAAAACCTCTTTTTCAGGTAAGAAAAAATGAATTATAGCTATGAAATTTTTTCAGGTACATAATTTCCATTCCAGATTTTAATTTACCCGGCACTGAGTGCTTTCATTGCTTGGACCCTCAGATATGAACTTTGGGGAGCCACAATTCTGTCTCTAGATAATGTTCCCAGTTCTCAAGGTCCATCCATTTTCATTCTTTTGTACATTAACTTGTCCTCTGCAGCCTGGATATCTGGGAATGAGCAAAACCTAGGGGCAGCATTTACTCTGGTATTTTCAGAAGAACATTAATGGAGATATTTCCCATCATCTTTCTGACACTATGGAAAAAAAAATATACATAGAATAGAAAATTTTAATATAGACACAACAGGAAAACTATTTTCCTTCCACTTCTGTTTTTGGGAGCTTTGTGCATATCCTATGTATGATGCTTTTTAGTATTAATAACTGATCTGTTCATCATGCTATCAGCGTGTTCAACAAACAATTCTTTGTTTGCTTATTGTCTTCCAACACAGTCTGTATTTCAGCATTTTAGCAGATCCAAGCCATAGGAGATAACAAATATTCACACAGGATTTTCTCAGATCTGTATTTTGTGCTAGCTACTTATCAAGTACCTGAATCAAGGTTATCACACATTTTTATACAATTTTATCCCCATAGTAGGAGTAGAACAAATATTCTCTGCACAAATTATTCTGTACTCTGAAATAAGAATTTGCATACAATTCAGGAAGTCTGGAATGTAGCTTATTTTCCACTGGTATGTACACAAATATTTATGTTGATTTTCTGTCCAAAAGTTTTCAGTTTGCTTGTAGTGAATTGGGTATCATTTATTTGTCATCAATATAATGTTTTAGGAATTGATTTCCAATTTCTTAGCTGAAGCTGGATGGTAATTTGGAGTTAAAGTGTCGCACAAAGGAAGTACTTTTATGCTGAAATGAGCATGGACAAAAACCAATATGATAAAAATAGAGTGGCAAAATTCTTTTATAATTTTTCACACTAGCAGGAAACTCTCTAATTTGACGACATTCTACTATTCTATTAAAAGCCTGAAAGTTAAGCCTCAGAGTGCTGTGTATTCAAGGACTGCAGAGTGGAATGCTTTCTGTGCCCCAGACACACATTGTTCCAGAGCCACTCCAGGGCGCAGCTGAGTCCTGCAGTCACAACAGCGGTGACTCGGGGAAAGACTGTGTGAGGAAGGACAAAATGATCTCCCCATCAGTGAGAGCTGAGGGGAAAGTGTGAGAAAGAGCTCTGTGAGCTCTATGGTGGGAGAACGAACAGGGGCAGGAGGTGCTGCACATGTCCATGCAGCCTTTGAGAACCCCATGCCAGAGCAGTTATTCCCTGTAACCACTGGACAGTAGATATGAACCCATGGAGGACCCCATGCTGGAGCAGGCAGATATTCCCCGGAGGAAGCTGCAACCTATGGAGGACCCCACGGAGGAGCAAGCTCCTGGCAAAAGAGGAACTCACACAGGAGCTGGTTTTCTGGCAGAAACTGCAGCCTGTGAGGGAAAAATGCTGGAGTTGTCTGTGCCTGATGGACTTTACCCCCTGGAGAGGATCAATGCTGGAGCAGTTCTTGAAGAACTGCAGCCAGTGGGAAGGACTCACGCTGGAGCAGTTAGTAAAGGTCTGGTTCCAGTGGGACGGACCCCACACTGGAGCATGGGAACTTTGTGAGGAAAAAGGAGCAGGAGAGTGGAAGTGTTACGAACTAACCACAACTCCCCTGTCTCATCTCCCTACACCACTCAGGGAGAGGAGGCAGAAGATTCCACAAAGGAATGAAGCTAAGCCAAGGAAGAAGGAAGGGGTAATGGTAAGGTGACATGGTTTTATTTCTCACAGTCCTACTCCATTTGTAATCCCATGAGTGATACATTAAATTAATTTCCCCCAAACGAAGTCTGTTTTGCCCATGGTGATAACTCGTAAGCAATCTCCCTGTTTTCATCTTGACCTATGAGCTTTTCCATTTTTTCTCCTCCTGTGCTGTTGAGGAATGGGAGTGAGAGAGTGGCTGGGTGGGCACCTGCCAGCCAGACAAGGTCAGCTCACTACACTTTCAAAGACAGTTAAAATTTACTGTCACTCAGAATCTGCTCTCTCCTTCTGAGGCCATAAACTCAACGTTACTGTCATGAAGTTAATATAAAGTACACTTTCACTTTCCAAAACTGTGGCAATATTATTGAAGGTGGATTCGAGTCTTCTCTGTGAACGCTCCAACTAAATGTTTATACTCATGGCAGCCCAGCATTTCCATTGGATTTTGAGGAGGGTGTATGATACTTAGACATCAGAAAATTTGGGCCTGATCTACGTAGAAGTTTTTTTCAAGTGTAAGAATAAGACTACAATATTTTGCCAAATATTTCTAACAATGCAGCCAGAAGAGTAACTGAAATTAAATTGGTTGTAAGTTGATTTTTATGTTAATTTCTTCCTTAAGGGAAACTGTTCATGAGCTAACCTGCTCATTGTAATTCAGTGGACTTTCAGTATATTTTTTGGGGTTAGGAACAAACTTTCTAATATACAAGTTTTTAAATTTTCAAATATATTATTAAGTTGGTGAGTTGGAAATAAGTTTTAAAGAAGCTATATTTTTCATAAAAGATACTAGTTAAAAAATTAAAAGCAACCGTACGTTATGCTCAAATTAGTAGTGTTATAAACTTTAAGGTTTTTCACATTATTATTATTACTAAAAGAACTGACAACAATGACTCAGTATTTTTGTATTTCGTTTATTGCACAGTGCAACACTTTGTGATTAAAGTTAAAATGAAGAAAATGTTTTTTGATTGATTTACAGTAAATTTAATCTTTGATTAACATTTCAGAAGGAGGAAAAACAAATGAACATGCTATAAAACATGTTAATGATGATCATGATAATGAGAATGTTCTTAGAATAGATAACGCCTTAATGAAGACATCAAGGCGTTATGGAGATATTCCCCCCTGCAGGTTTTATAACAGGCAGAAGAATCTTCAAAAGAATCACCAGTTTTTGAAAAATTGTATTGGATTTAAACCCTTTCTGCCATAAAACATAAGGAAAAAAAAGAGAGAATATTCCCTTGTCATGTTTTAACTTACATTGATTACGATTCTTGCCTCTTTCTATATGTATTCTTCCACTTTCTTGGCCACTAGATTTTGCATTTACTAATATTAAATCTCCCCCATTGACTGAAAATGTCACAGACCAAACCCCTCTTTTTCATTTCACTTTGGCCTCTGTTATTTTATTTGCTGCTGTTTTGTAAGTTGTGGTCAAAGCTGAATAATCACTCTAAAGTTACCAGCAACAGATGTGGAGCTGCTATTCCAAGCACAAGAAAAAAGAAACTGTACAGGGATTTCAGATTAATTGGTCATGAAATCGCCTAAAAACTTCTAAAAGTCATTATGAAGTATGACTCCTAAAAAACCTCACTATATACAGAACAATGATTTCCTTAAAAAAACAAAGAACTACTCTCTGTGCCTCCAGTGATCTGCAAATGAAAGCTTGAGGACTACATCCTAAACGAAATGGACAGGTTGTAGATAAACCTTTCTTTTCTAGATCATTGATAGGAATATGAGAATATAAAATGGTGAGTAATGGTTCATTATGAGATGAATATCATACATAATAAAGTAATTCCAATTCAGATTGTTCACCTGGGCCCAATCAAAATTTGGCCAGAAGATCTGTTCTGAGGCAGGAAAGAAAAAAAAGGACATAAGGGAGTTAGGCACTTAACAGCAGGATTTTAAGAGTATTTATCCTCTGTCTGTCATAACAGTATGAGTGAGCCATCTAGCAGCCCATGAAAAAACTCATCACCCAACTTCCACTGTATTTCACAGAGCCATCACTCCTTTCTCCAAAAGCTGAAACCTACTCTCACTTTTTTCTCTTGGATCACCTGCTGCATACCAAAGTCTCTTAGCTAACAGCTACTCTTTATCAGCACCCACCGTTCCTGCTCGGAAACTTCAAATGTAACAAAAAGCCCCCTAACTTCATCCTTGGGCACCTACTGTTTAGTTAAATGTTCAGGCCTATGTATCCTAGAGGCCCTACTATGTTTCCACATGCAAAGCCTTTTTTTTTTTTTTTTTTTTAGTGTGTCCTCTCTTTTCTTAACATCCCTGCATGAGCCTTCTCACTTGCAGTTTGAATGTCTTGTGTTCAATTAACTTTAACTTATTTAACCTTGAAAGGGCAGGTGCTCCCCACTAGGCCATGTAGACCTCAGCTTCTGGTACAGCTGTATTAATCAGAGAGTGTGAATTAAAACTCAGGGGAAGGGTGGAGCACTTTCATAGGCAGCCTTCTCCAGAAAAGTCTCTGACTCCATCTCACTGGGATTGGTTAATAGGCAAGTGCTATAAAGCAAAGGCTGGAGGCTGAGTTTTATCTCTCTCTACCTGGTGTTCTTGCTGGGATTAAAGCACGTGGAGTTCTGCTACCAGTGGCTTGCAACACTGCTTCATCTTGATGTAAGTGTTTATGTGCTTTCTAACTGCTTAGAACCTCTGGCTTGCTGATAGAATAGAAGGATCTTCTTGCTTTCAAAAGAGTTTTGAAAGGATTGTTGCTGTGGGTTCTTTTTATCTGCAGTCTTCTTATTTGAAGCACTTCATCCAGGAGATGGGATGACTAGCCTAAAGCCTGGAGTGTGACTTTGGGCTTATGGCTCTTGTCATGCGGGTGCCTGTGTTAAGCATGAAACTGTATGCTCACTTGAGGGAAAAAAGGACAATTATTCCTTTTATATGTTTTCTTTCTCTTATCCTCTTCCAATGCCTTAAGAAGTTTTATAAGGTTTGTATCTGAAGATGGGTGAGCATGGAATATGCGTCCTTTGGAGAGAGGAAAGCAATGAGTTTGAACGTCTCATTTTGGCAGTGTTTGTGCTTTTGGCTACTGACTGAGGACTGGCCTTTAGGGGTGGTTCACAACTGTTTTTAAGGTGAGGCAGTGACTTCAGCTCTAGTAAGTGCTTAATATTTACCTCCCTGTCCTAGCTGAAATGCACTTTCTGTCCTTGCAGTTTTTACCCATCTCTGTGTGCATCTGTACCTTTTATACATGATATAAAGTGACAATTGATACCAAATGATATTGACAGGCCTTTATTGAACTTAATTACTCTTCAGAGACTGGCATGAATCAATCCTCATAAAATTCATCTGTCACTTTGTGATGTGCCAGCTTTAACATGGAGGAGATGAAGGGAAAAGTCTCTGAGAAAGGAGTCCATTTTACCAGCAAAAATTTATTTCTTCTTAAATTATTGATGGACTCTGTTCAAGTGAAAATTGTCATGAACGTTTATCAGTTAACTTAGTAAACTGATGAGGAATGGTGAATAAAGATGAGAAAATTCAGTGGTGACATTCAGTTTGGCTGTATTCTGCAGTGTAGTAAGCACCATGAATCTCCATTAAAATTAGTGAATTCCCTGAAAATGCACTCACAACTACAGCAGATGAAATTTTTTACCAGTATGAAGTTCACCATTTAGTGATGTATCAAATATCTTATAGTGTTTTGGGTGGCTTTTCTTGGTGCTTTGTGTGTTTTGTTTCATTATGGTTGTTTGGGAGTTTTTTGTTTGTCTTATACTTGTTACAAAAGCTACGAAATTATGCTTTTTTTAATGTAAGTGTCATGGTTGCCTCTGAAAAATGACAAGTTATGAGCTTCAATGAAAAAAATAGGTTAATATATTCTATTGTTCATCACGACACCTGGGTCCTTTTCTGCCACCCTGCTTTCCAACTGGGTGTGTGTGTGAGGGAGCTGATGTGAAGGACACCATTTCTCTTCAGAAGATGTATACCTCCTCTCACATTAGCTGCAAAATTTATTCTGTGAAGTGTGATTTCAGGTCTTTTGGGAAGCAATTTGTGGGTAATGTGTTTCAGTTCCTTCCTGTATTCATATTTTTCTCCTTCCTGTCTACATCCTTTATCTCATTCAGTAGGAACAGCTTTTGGATTTATATTTCATCAATTCTTATCGTTTGGTGAACCCATCACTGCTTGGTGTATACAAGTGAAGGTGTCAGCTGGTGTGTAGTCAGCGTTAAAGCTATTCATTTGGAGTAGTCTTCTAAAATGGGTAACATTTTTGTCTGGTCCCCTCCATTCTTACTGAGAGGCTACTCTAATTCTCATTCCAATTTTCTAAATACAGTTAAATTTGTCACTTTTTCACAGGCAATATGCTCCTAGTTTTTTCTTTTGTCTGTCCTCTTCTTTTGTCCTCTGTGGGTTGGTCATGTTGTGTGGTTCTTTGGTTTTTTTGTTTTTTTTTTTTTTTTTAATTAATCCTCCTACAGCTTCCACACTAAAGAGAAGTATCCTCTCTTGTGTTTCCTGTTGCTAGGCTACGTGACTCATGTTCACTTAAGACACATTTCTGTGGCATAAAATTGTACCATGAAATCCCCAGGTTTGATTGCTGTGAGGTAGTTTGGGGTACTGGAAGCACTGTTTGCCACAGCACTGCAATGTTCTATCCAAGCTGAATTACCCCACAGAGTCATGATTTCTTAATATAACTACCTTTACGAGTCATAACAGTTCATGTCTTAAGATATCCTTGTTGGGCTGTGCCTATAGATAGACTGCACATCTTTGAGCAGACCTTCTTGTAACTTGTTCTAATTTGATAACTTTTGTCTTGAACTTAACAGCTTTCAATATACTGGAAGCTTCTTCTTTTCCTGCTAGTGATTACAGCTCCAGAGAATCGTTCTTTCAACCAAAGGTTAAAGCACTGAAACCTTTCATGTGTTTGTCTTCCTTGAGATGAAGTTGCTTTTCAGCCGTTTTTATGAAAATAATAGTAAAATTTCCTCCAAGTTTTTTTCAGGAATTTGGAGTATATGTGGATGGATTAATCCCTCTTGACTCTTTTCAAGAATGCACCACATAGAATTCAAAATCATGTCTGGAATTTTAAAAAATTGTTTACATTCCCCAGCCTCTGATTAGCTACTATCTATTACTGCTCTTTCAAGCAATGTATTAAGCAGCACAAGTATTTGGAATTGTGTAATTTGGCCTTTCTCTTCACAGCTGGAAAACATGAAAAGTGTTTCTTCAGTAATATTTTAGGTTATTACTTTTTTTAATGTATTAATCCTGATTTATGTACTTACTTACCAAGTGAGGAGATGAAGTTCGCACTTGAAGAACAGTGGGATTTGTGATGTTCTGGTTCCTTAAGGAAGGTTTATATTGCTTTTTCATCCTTGCTCCTGAGAAAATTGTTATCCAGTTCAGGTGATGAAGGACTATGAAAATAAAAAACAGGTTTTGAAATAATTATAGATTTTCTGTGTAGAATACCTATGAGAAGATAATAAAAGTAGTAAGGAATGTTGTGCAAGTCCTAATTGAGTTCTGTTTGTGATCCAGTGTGGCACAATGTTACCTTTGTATGTGGTGCAATTATTTCTACCTATATGATTGCAAACAAACTCAATGCTAACAAAATCCCATCCAGCTGAGCACATGGAACATATATTACTAATATAAAGTTGATTTGAATTAAATTGCCTTATAAACAAGGATTAGTGGCCTGCAATGGGCCTTATGTGCTTTGATGTAAAGCACGCTGAAGTGCTGTAAACACAGCAAGTCCACATTTACAACTGGACAACTTTGTCCGTAAATTCAAGTTTTAAGTCTTGTACTACTGCAGAACTCTCAAAGGACTTTTCCACAAATAGTGCTGACTTGCCAGCAAACTCCTGGCATCTCAGCATGGCAGGACCTGAGTCAATTGCTAGTTTCTCATCTGGATAACAGTGAAAACCTGTCTTGCATTCGAGCAGGGAGCTTGCTGGGGTCTGGGAAGGCCAGATAGCAAAGAATCTTAGCAGAAATCCAGTAAAATAAACTTGGAAGTAATCTTGAAGAGGTCACTTTTCACTTTCAGCCCCAAGATAGAATCAGGTCTTCCTATGTTATTCCTGATGCGTATTTATCTAGCTTGTTCTAAATATATTAATGGAAATTTGGCTGCCTCCCTAGGCACTCCCAGTACTTAGCCATCTGTAGTGCTATGTACTTCACCTGAAAGTCCCTTGCTGCTATTAAGCCCACTACTTGTCTTCATCAGATGTGAAGAGATGTTTATTCTCTACTAATCAATAATTTAACATGTAAAAGATAGAAAAGCTGTTACGCACATCTTCCTTCAGCCTTTGTTAGCCCAAACTGCATCATTTCCTTTCAAACTTGATCATGCTTTTTACTCCTCTCAAAATTCTTTCCCAGTCTGGTCCCAAGTGTTTTGTATTTCCCTTGAATCACGGTGCCCAAAAATGGAACAGTGCTTGCTTTGGAGTTTTACCAGCAGCTAATGCCACCAAAAAATTTCTTCATGCATCTTACAGCCTACTATTGTACTTTATATTATGCAGCATAGCAATTGAAAAGAGGAGAGAGACTTGATCACCTTGGATTTACAAGAAGTAAAGTTTCCTATCTATTCTCTGGGACATCATTCAGACAATAATAAAGGCAGGATTTTACTTCCAGCTTGAGACAATACTTTCTGAAACATGGATTATTCCAGATTGGGGCTAAATTGGTACGTAGATTAAAGTTTTGGATAGTTTTGATCAACAGAAAGTACCTGTTTAATTTATGATGCTGCTGATATATTGCTTGATACATTTTGTGCAAAATACTCTTTAAGAGATCACACAGCACAATCTTAGAAATGTTTTTACTTGAGGGGATTTCAGGTTAGTCTAAATTGCCATATCTCTCAAAGGCATTGATGATGTTTGGAAAATGATTTCCCCTACAACTACATAGATAGAACAGATGCCCTATTAAAAACCCCAAAGCCATGTCATGTGGCACGGTTATCTTCACCAGATGAAAACCTCTACTGTGATTTATCACCACAAAATAGCTAAATAATTCCATAGAACCTGAAATATTCCAGGTTGAAAAACTGGGGCACTTCACAAATTGACATCTTGGCTGTGCCCTTCGCATGCTGCCTTCTTGCTTGCTGCATTGGTCTTTTGAGTTGGTCATTAACAAGATGTAGGGAGGAGAAAAAAAAAAAAACCCAAAAGGGTGGAGGTAGCAAAAACTTCCACAGTAATTCTGTTGCACAAGATGCAAAATGCTTTGTGCCGGAAACAAGTATTCTGCTTCTGTAAACAGCATCTCAGAGTAAAAAGCTCACGTTGTTCTCCTCTTCCCTTTAGCCTTCCTCACCCCTTCTAGTGGAATGACACAAATAATGACTTGATGTTTGGCTTGGGTGAATCATGGCCTTGGTAGCAGAAGTGCTATAATTATCTCATTGCTCCTATCACAGCATTGTAAATATTAAATGCAAAAAACAATGTTTCAATAGCTTTGAGGTTTTGACACTTATTGAGAAAAGCCATGGAGTTCACGGGTAATATTTCCCCTCTTTCAGTTAATCTCTTGAGTATTTTTAGCACACTCCTGCTTTATAAGCCACAGATGGTCATTATTAGTAGAACAAGCTTCTGGAAGTCCATCTCTGTTCTGCTGATTTCACTCTATTGTCAACCATAAGCCAGGATTCACTTTGCAGAAAGGATCCTCTGATTAGCTTTCCCTGCATGCCACCTATGTAATCAGGATTCCAAGAACTGGAATAAGCCTCCCCATCTGCTCAGGTAATGAGATAAGGTGCACACCCCCCCCAGCTTCAGCAGCAACGGGAGGAAAGATGGCAATTTGGTTGAGTCCCTATTGTCTGTTTCTTGGAAAGGTGGTTCTCCACAGCTGTATTAATACAAGGAAATTAGAAAATGAAATGGGAGTTTGAGAAAAGAGAAAATTTTCAGGTTTATCTGAATTTATTCTATTGATGTTTAGAAAGAAAGGTGATATTCCTAATCATCTTAGAAAAGCTTTGTAGCACCACTCTTTGGGGTTAGGCTCTTCTGCTCTTACTTAAGGAACCTTGTTTCTGGACTACTCTGAAAAAAATCCCCCTAGTCCATGCCACTTAATCACTTTTTTCCTCCCAATTTAAGTGGTCTCTGTGTGGTTCTTACACAGAACCTTTTCCCTCTAAACATGATGAATTCCATTCAGAAATATTCATTGTGATGACTGAAGTCAGGCATGGAGACATCTGTGGTGGTACATTAGGAGCAACTTTTGGCACCTGAGGTTTTTAGGGCACACATCTCTGCCTGTTCTTCTGTTTTTGTGCTGAAGAATGGGGGCTACTCTTTGGTATGTTTTTATAGAGAAGAGCTGGAATTGGATGCATCTTTGAGTCTAAACTACATTTAAAAAAACCCTGCTAAGTAATATCCTAAGGCAAGGAAAATGAGCTGAGAAAGAGCTACTCCTTTTTTACTGAGTACTTGTATTTAATCAAAGGTTAATTCTGAAGGATTATGTTGTCTTTGTGTGTTTATTCAGAAAAAGATTAGGACAAATGTTTAGTTTATTATTAAAATGTTCTACACAGAATTTTCCAAAGGACACTTCATATTTGACCTACTAAATATTTGTAAACCAAGTGCTGCTTCTGACTGAGGCAAAATTGCTAAAATTAACCACAGCATAAGGTCCTAAATGTGTTTATTGGTCTATCAAAATGTTTTTATCTGTGGTGTTTTGACATTTGCAGTTAGTCTTAGTCCTAAACTACATTTTCTATTCAAGACCAACCAGATGATTCATATTTTGCAGTTCAGCACAGTGGAAGTAAGGTTGGGGTTTTTTACCGATGTTCCTCCTTCTGTTTAGAATGTACAGATTTACTTACCTTTTGCTATTACTACTGGTCTTTAGAGTCTAGCAAGAACATACCCAGACATGCCCTCTTTACAACATGCAACGGAACAGGAGTTTGATTGAACAATCTAACTGGCAAAATGACAACGACACATGTTCATGTAACCCACCTATATCTGCAGGAGATCTTTTAGGACATTAGATTCATTAGAAAGGAGATGTTTTTTTGTGAATGTTTTTTACAAACATACCTCCTCCCAAAATATTTACTAATGACTTTATGTAATCAAAAAAAAAAAAAAATCACAGTTCTCAGAAGAAAAACATCTTTATTCCTCTTTTCAGGGGTGGCCCTGTATTCTGTATGAGAGATTTTACTTTTCTTTCCCTATATTTTCTTGGTTGCAGCTTAATAGACTTGCTTTCACTCTGTGGCTTAAGAAAAGGACAAATGTCAGTGCATGGGCAGAGGGAGTGTAGGGAAACACCAAACCAAGCACATCAAACACTTATTTAGCACTTAATGACAGAGCTGTGGTTTCAAAGGGATTCAGGCTATTAAGCAGCTTAAAGCAGAGGGCAGGTAAGAACAACAAAGGAAGCTCTAACAATATTTCAAATGTACGAAACTTGTGTTTAGAGCTAAACTAAGGATGGTTGTTCATGAAAAAGCTAGGAACAAATCTGTTAGGCTTGTTGTAGAACCATGAGGTAGCATATTTTGAAAATCAATATTCAAAACACACTGATTAATTAATCTCTCTTAGTTATTTCAGAGTAGGTCTGCAGAAAAACAGAGGAGTAAACCATTAAATATGAAGCAGAGGACAAGTGTGGAAGCCATTTCAGATTGCTGGGTTTGGAAATGTCTAATTTGAAATGGAGTTTCCATACATCTTGAAACACAGAGGAGTAACATACAATTCCTGTTTGGTCTGAATTTGTATGGCTATATTATTTCTTGAAAAATAATTGAAGTGGGATTTAGAAATACTGCCTGATATTTATTTAACGAAAACCCTGCAAAAAACCTAACCGAGTCTGCTAAAGCATATCAGAACTGGCCAGGACACTGTGGGAGGTAATGGAATCTGCCTTTAGTGTGGCAGTAGTAGGTAGTGAAGGGAAAACTCCTGGTCAGCCTGAGATAACTGCATGGATGAGGCTGAAGCATGGAGCTCTAGAGGTTGCTAGGGTCGGATCTCCTTGCTGCTAGTAACGTAAGAATTTCAGAAATGTGTGAGTGTTGTGCTCAGAGACATGGTTTAGTGGTGGGCATGGCAGTGTTAGGTTAATGGTTGGTCTGGATGATCTAAGATGTCTTTTCCAATGTTGATGATTCTTTGATTCCTGACCTGACTGTGTGAAGGTGGGTGAGTTCTTTCTCTGCCTTAATAGGTAAAGCCAGTTGGAGCTGGTAATGTGGTGATATTTTGGAGAGTGGGCCTGCAAGACTCAGTAACACCTCAGTGGCTAAAAAAGGTTCTGCCTAAATTTCCCTGCCCTGCTGCTCCCTCCTCCCCCATTCTCCACCAGCTGCTTCTTCAAAGTACTTGGCTAGAATTTCTCATGTGGGAACTTCAGTTTTTCTGGCCTTGGATGCAACCTTTTTCTCTGACAGCTGTGGACTTGCCCACAGTTTATAAGTTCTGATATTTGGAGGAGAAACTGCAGAAAAATTATGGGAGATGCTAGAGAAAGAATTCTTGTTCGTCTTTACTCTCCCCAGGTTTAGCGTAAGAGAAATATTCATCTAACTCGCATTTTCAGTTTAGTTACTCTAAAAATGGAATCTTGTTTCATATTTGGTCTGTTTTTTTTTTTTCCTTTGGTAAATCAATATGCTTAAGTCCATTTGTGTTTTCCTCCCACCTTCTTCCTTTGCATACACACTACAAAAATAGCATATAGAAATCATCCTTCTGTTGCTTCACTAACCCATGAAGATTGTAATTCTGCTTTAGAAGACCCTCAATTGCCAGAACCGCTCCACTACTGCCTTAAAAGGCTTGCAAGAGCTGCACTTGTGCATGCAATTTATGCCTAGTTTGATATTCACTTTCTACTAATGTTAGATATGACACTACAAAGGTACATGATAGATTCAATGGGATTTTGCAAGACAGAGATCATTTGGATAAAGCACTCCTAGCTCCTCTTAGGCTTACACAGTTGTGATTCCTAGTTACCGCTATTTAAATGTATAAAAATTATCCTTTGCTTTGTAACATAGGTTGCTCCTGTCTCGGATTTTTACTGGAATAAAGATTCTACCTCTAAAACCTAATCCTTTAAAATTTTATTTATGTGAGTGCTTAGTCAGTGAGTCCAAGAAGATCAGAACACATGAAAATTTTATTAAGCTGAAGTTCTCTAGAACTGAATGAGAGAAGAATTTTTTTGCAATAACCTTATAGTTGCTTTGTATAGTTCTTAGCTTAATTTTAGTATTCTAAAATAAGTATTAACAACCCATCTGATTAAAAATAATTCTTATTTATTCTTTCTTATTTTTATCTGCTCTGATGAAGCTCAGTACTTTACCTCATTTCCAAGAGAAAAATTGGATCATTTTAGGGCTGGATTTTTTTTTTTTCTAACTCTATTGCTATAAAACAGATAATTGTCTACAGGATGACAGCACTCTGTCCTGCATTCCCTTATGTCTCACTTAGGTTTACTACAGGTAGTAAAGGGGGAAATTAAGGAATACACCAAGAGCCTGCACAGGTGGTGTGTTTTAACCCCAGCCAGCAGCCAAAGCAGCAGCTCACTCACTCCCACACCAATGGGATCAGGGAGAAAATTGAAAGGCTAAAAGCTGGAAAACTGGTGACTTGAGAGATTTTAACAGGGAAAACAAAAGTCATGCACACAAGCAAAGCAGGGAAGGAAATCTCTGCTTCCCATGGGCATCCCCATCCCCAGGAGAGCAGGGTCCTGTCACGTGTAGTGGTTACTTTGGAAGGCAAATGCCATCACCCAAGCCTCCTCCCAAATCCCCACACTTATACACTGAGCAGGATGTCACATGATCTGGAACATCCCTTTGGTCAGTTTGGGTCACCTGCCCCAGCTGTGTCTCCTCCCAAGCACCCCCAGCCTCCCTGCCAGTGTGGCAGTACGAAAAGCAGAAAAGACCTTGTAAGTAAGCTCTGCTCAGAAATAACGAAAACGTCTCTGTACTTGCAACCCTTTGTTCAGCACAAATCCAAAACACAGCCCCATGCTAGCCACTGTGGAGGAAACTAACTTGACCTCAACAAACACAAACCAACACAACAGGTGTCAACTCAATAACAGAGAAAGTCAGATTTTTTATTATCTTGGATGCTGAAAGCAGCTTCCAAAAGCAGGGCAAATACGTGTTACTTATGTCACAGTGCTTTCCTAATTTTCACATTGATATCCTTGGCCTAATTCTATTAGCAAATATCCTATTTATAACTTATAATTTTATTTTTCCATTTGCAAGTTTGACTTTGGCAGCACTGGCATGGTGTGGAGGATTTTCCTTTGCTTGGTGGTTTTAATTTCTGTCCCTAAGATGGTGGCAGCCTTCTGTCATGTGCTGGTGGAGTGCTCCAGGCAGGAGCTGATGTGCCCTGGTCCTTCAAATTCACTTTCACACAATGGAGACAGTGAGAGCTGAGAGAGTGAGCTGGGAGCTACAACAAGACATAGGTCCTAAGTGAGGCACTTATCAACTCAGCCAGAGTTAATCAAACCATCATTTTCTGCAGTAAAAGGTCAATTTTAGGTGAATTGGATGCTTCTCTCTGCTTGCAGGAAAATGTGAGATGACTGCAGTAAATTGAGGCTTGTGGTTAAATGTGCATAACTTTTGGCTTTGGTGTTTCACTCTATAGCTACTTTTTTTTGCTGATTTTATTGTTTTGTGCAAACTTACCCCTGAGTCACGCTTTCTGTTTTACTCAGCGTTGGCTTATTTATATCTCTTATCCTTTCTGTTGCAGAAGATTTCTTGCAAGTTATAAAAAAACGGGGCAGGGGAAAAGTCTCTGCAGAAATGTAACATATTGCTTTCCATTCTATCTCTAGTTTCTTTGCAGTAGTGCACAATGAAACTCATAACTGAAGTGTGTTTTTGTAAGCTGAGGGTGATTTAGTCTTCATGTTTAAAAAATAAAATGATATCTCCTTGGTAGGAGATCAAGAAAATGAACAGAGAAGGAAGAATTACCTGATCAAAGAATGTGGGACAACTGGTGCCTATCAAGCAAAGCCAGATGACAAAGATGTTGCCAGCCCTAACATAGGGCTCTGCACACTCACCCTTTTAATATTAAAAAATTGTAGGTACTCATCTGAAGAGTTTAGATTGGACATATAAGAACACTAAAAATACTCCACTCATTGACTAACAAGCAGAGAGCCTTGACATTTAGATTAATTTGAAAATTACAGCTCAGGATTTATCTTGTGTATGCTTAAAACATTAGCAAACCAAATTTATCCAGACCTGGTAAAGAAATTGGGAAACTGGGGAAAGTGTTTTCACATTTTATATTTGATTAACTGTGCATCTGACAGTGTAAAGCAAATCCATCTTTAAGAACAAAATTAAATATGTACCAGAAGTCACTTTCTGACAATCAGAAAATCAGATTTTGTCATCACAGCTAATATTAGCAAAATATCCTTTAATATGATAGTATTCAGAGAATAAGTTTCACCTTTTACATTGCATACAGTCTAAAATCATCCCTTCAACCATTGCTCCTTTTAATCTTTTTTTTCTTTATCTTACCTACAAAAGCATATTTATTAATAGTGCTATAGAAGTTGAGCCAGCAGGATTTCTTAGATCTTTTAATAACCCTTTGAATTTAAGCTTTCCTTACTTTCCTTTTATGATGTACCAATTCTAAAAACTTTCAGGTTGGTCTAACTTTACTGAAAGCCTTCTTTTTTTGCTTTGACCACCACACAGGAATGAATATTTCATAAGGGGAAAAGGTGTTTCTTTCCTACCTGATGAACCTGTGCCCAAAATCTGTATTTGTCACTAGCAATAGTGTCCAGGTGAGAGAGTGTTGCTGACCAGCAGGCTTGTTCCTCTCTTGCTCTCAAAAGTTTGCTAGAAAACAAAATGAGGATCCTATTTTTAGTTGACAAATCAAGCACCTGCTCCAATGTGATATTTCTCTAGAAGTGGACTGAGCTGTCAAAGAAAAGTAAAAATCTTCAACACATATTGGAAAGAAAAAAATATATTTTCAGATAAAAAGTATGTCTCAATTTCAGAAAGAACAAAGAAGCATCGAATTCAAATATTTTGTACAGTCATATTTAATTTGGTTTAACAACAGAAAACAAATTGTACACCTTGGGTATTAGATCCCTATAAAAGACTCTTCTAATGATATGGATGCATGAGCAATAATAGCCTTGGAGGAGAAAAATTAATCACTGAATGGGATTTGTTGCCGTTTTATGGACAGATAAGGATGTAGGTCTGTTCTTCTGTAGGTTACCGCTGCTGCCTTACCCGTGGGATCAGTGTCTCTGAGGCATTTTGGGCTTGTTGGTTCTGGCCCATGAGCTTCAGCTAGATCAAGAAGCAAGCAGGGCTGAAAAGAAAGCCTTGACCCTGATTTTATTACTGGGTGCAGGAGGCAGTGCTAGGACAGTGCTTCATCTGTCATATTCACAGACAGCTCCATAAGCCCACGAGTTTGCTGTGTCTTTTGCTGTAAAAACTCCAGACAGACTCCGGAACAGGCAGAAATGTGTTCTGTTATGCTATAATGTCACTCTTGGGGTCCTAGGGCTGTGTCTGACCTTTTCCTCATTCTAAAGGTAGCATGTTTTCACGTGGAGCTGTGATTGCTCTCCCTGGTCTCTATTGTTCCATCAGACTTTTGCATATTATGAGAGACCAGGGTGGGAAATGCAGGTTTAAGGTACTGGTGAGGTCAAAATTGTCTCCAGCCATACCAAAAAAAAAAAACAACCCAAAAACCTGGAGATGGAAGAGATGAGACTGCAGCTGAACTGAGAGTATTATTTATCAAGTTGTTCTCTTATCTTGAATGACTCTTGAAGTCTGGAAAGAAGTGGCCATTAAGAATCCGTAGCAGGAACAGTGGGATAATAATCCTCTTTACAGATTGCAATTTAGCTTAAATCATGGTGTGCTAAATAGCATTGTAGGTCTTAAAATAAAGAAAAAAAAAAAAAACAGATCAAAAACCTTGTTTTACAAACTCCATACTGAGTATGTTACTCTTTTTTTTCTCTTGTCATTGAGAAACAGAATTTGGGCTCCTCTTTGAGTGCTTGGAATTATGCCAACAGATGAACTCATTTCTTGAAATGGATAGATTTAATACCTTGACTATACGACCATCTTAGTTTATTTCTTGTATGTTATTTCCCTTAAGAATGAGTGACACTAATATTTATTTTTAACTTTTTACTTCTGAAATCCTAACCTCCAATATTCTGTTTACCTCCATAGCTAAATTTTCACCAAACTGATATAAATCCATATGAATATGTGCATATTTTTATATGTCTTATTATCTCACAAAAAAATATAGATTTTTCTTTAAATACTGGAATCACTAGAACTGTTCCAACTATGCCAGAAAAAGAGATGATCTACTGTTGTGTCTGCAGTAAAATGGCTATGGATAATGGCTTCTAAAAATTGTCTCAATGTGTGCAGAGATATTTTGCAGGTTTCCTGGTACACAACAATTTACCAAAGGAAATACTGTCATATACACTGTGTTTGCTGGGTATGACATAACAACAGTAAGAAAATAAGTGAGGTTTGGATCCAAAGTAGCAAGACTTGAGGTATTTCAACTGCTAGGAACTATAGGATAAACTAACAAAATACCAAGCAGGCTTTTCTTTTCAGTTATAAAATATTTATACTGTGGCTGCAGTCAAAAAAGCTGCTGTGCACACTATCTCCCAACCCTTCATTCAGTTCATAAAAGTTAAAACTACTTTTCTTTGTTAGACAGTGAAAGATACTTTTTTTTTTTTCTTTTTTTCCACTGTCAGACTTAAGTGAGGGAAATGACCAAGTTTTGCTTGGGGTTTGCTTGTGCATGAACATTGTGCCAGGCATCCCGGGTGGAGAGGCTTCAGGGAGATGGGATGGGCAAATGAAATAATGTAAAAATTCTCAAGTTGAGGCAATTTTGCCCACAACGCATGCTAACGGTTAAACATTTTTGACTTTGATTCCTTTATGTATTCAGCAGAACCAGAAACTCGGTCAGCAGATTAAATCTTTTGTCTTGCAGTTTGACTATTGCCTCAGACCACTTAAACAAAAATGCCTCATAGTTACAGAATCATTCAGAAGAGTGGGTGTTAAATTGAAGAACTGCAATTAAAAGGTTCTTGTTTCATTTTGAAAATGGATGGGCTACTTCTACCTATTATTTATTGTAACTGGAAAATTATGTGAGTACAGATGGAGGAAGTTAATTTTCCAATGGCAGATAAAATCTTCTTGAGTTCTGTTTTGTCATATTTTTGTCTGCTTTTGTGATTTTTATGTTAAGTTACGTAGAAAAGTTAAGTGAAAATGTTTCCTTTTTTTAAAGTATTTAAGATGGGCTTGTTTCTTTGCAAATTTTGATGTAAAATTATTTGTGAGCATCAAAACTAAGTTTTTTGAAAACTTTTAATATTGGAAAGAAAAAAAAAGAGAGGAGGATTATAGTACTTTACATCATGACCAGTGATTAGGTTACCTCTTGGAGCTTAAAAGCAAATTTCTGGTATCTTTAAGCTTATGACATGAACCTGATGCTTCTCAGCAGAGATAAGCAAGTTTAATCTACCACTTCTATTTTTGTTTCTTGCCTCTCCCTAGGTGCAGTCCACACCACACCCTGACACACACACACCCACCTCCCCACACCCACCTCTAACATCCAGCTGGTCTTTAAAGTTGGGAGTGAAGGATGAGAAGTGCACTCGGTTGTCGTTGGGCAATGCTGAGCTGCTCTCAGCTTAGACGGGTAGTGATGTGAAGCTAAACTATCCTGAGACTGACTGGAGAATCCACTCTGGAGTCCTAATATATGGCCTCAAAACTAACTTTAGAAAGTTAATTTCAGGGATGGAAATCCTAAATATTTGCTGTCTTCCAATGCTATTTGCTATGAAATGCCATTTTTCCTGAAATATGGCATTGAGATTGTGGACCAATTTTCAAACCTCCTCAATAAAATGCCCCAAAGGAAAAGCGTTCTCGAGTTTATCAGTTTTTCCCTGTTTTATTGCAGGGAAATGTGTTGCCCTTCATGGAATCATAAATAGTAATACACTACAGAAATATTTCCTCACTTGTATCACTAAGAAAGAAAAGTAGTTAAATGAGACAGTAACCTTGGGCTGCATTACTTAAGACACAAATTTTGCACAATTTCTATACCAGTTTGAGGCAGGGACCGAGTTTACCTGCATATCTGTGATGATCTCAGCTGTAAAAAGTGCTCTTACCTAAAACTCCATTTCTATTAGGGAATGGGTGTTTTGGAAAACTTAACCTTGCCCATTAAATAAATTTCAGTTTAATAATGAACCAACCCATACAATTGCTTTTCATCTTGTCTGCTTCATCTCCTGATTTTCTCTTTTAGAAGACTGGGGGCTATACTAAAATGGGAAATATTTGTGTAATTCAGTTACGGTAAAAGGTAAACTACTTCACTTTTTGAAATATTGAAGTCAAGTGAGATACTTTTTAGTTTCTAATCTCTTTCCTGCTTTTAGAGAAGTTCATGTCTGCTTTATTTGCATAAATTATCTAAGTTTATGGCTGTTTTGGGTTGACTTTCTGTATCTTTAGTTTTTTTGAAACTCAGGGAGAAGTAAGTTAATCAAGCTACATGCTGGGGTAATTGGGAATGTCTTTTGCTCTATGACAGCAGTGACTAAGCAGCCTGCATTTTTTTGCTTATGGAATACTTTTAGAGGTAATTCAAAGGAGCAAAAAACTAGAAATAAAAAAAACCTGATATGATTAGGTATAAAGCTCTCTACTGAAAATTTTTGACCCAAAAATGACTTTTTGATACGTTCTTCAAAGCTCCGAAGTCAGTACAAAGCTCTTGCTGGAAAGTTGCTATGAGTAAAAAATAAATCATGTTTAAAACAAGCCTTAGAAACTAAGGTATCTGGCTTGAAAAAGGCAAGGCAATAATTCAAAATGCTTTGTCTGGTAGTAGAAAGCTCAAAGGCTATCACAACATTAAAACACTGGTGATGGTTTTTGAGAAGTGATTCTTTAGTATGGTGGGTGATCATAAAAACTTACAGTAAGAAGCAGCAGCAGCATGTGGTTTAGAAAATATATTATGTGTTTCCAAGTAGAATTCTGAAACATCTAAGATTACTGCAAGGGTTTTTTGTATTTTTTTTCCTTCCTCGTCTGACAGTCCCCTTACAATTACCATATTTTAAAGAGGATTGTCAAAATGCCTCTCATCCTATAGTCTAACAAAATATTTATATGAGCTCAGGTACCAAAGAAACCATTAAAGAGAACTTAAGCATTCACTTCGGTGAAGAAAGATATAAACCAAGCTTTAACATAGCCTCAGTACAACACCACACAGTAAAGATGCATAATGAGCATCCTTCATATTAGTAACACTAAATATGGGAATTAGTAAAACTTAAGGGAGCAAGAGCAGATTTTTTTTTTTTTGCCACTACTTTCCAGGAATTGTGAGAAATTTTTGAAGCAGAAGAAATTTTATATGACTGTTGGGATCTGTTTTTAAGGCCTGGTGACAGTTCACAGTGTAGCAGGAAATGGTGAGAGAATAAGCAGATAAACTAAAAGTAGAAGGTAGTAATTTGTATGTTTCCTTGATTTAAGGCCAAACCAAGTAATTAAAGGCCGAATTAATTAATATGATAGCAGTATGAAGGAAGTGACCTGTGATAGCTGGTGACTATTCCTGTATTCCCAGTTTAATATTTCTATTTAGAATAAGGCTTATGATGCTGCACTGTGGTAGCATGGTATTTTCAAACTTACATGAGAGCATGATTCCAAAACAGACTTTTCTTTTGTTTTTCTTTGAATTTGTAGCATTTAAGCAGCAAAAACTGCTCAGAAATCATCCCCAAAAGATCTTTGCTCCCGGCTGCCTTCAGTTAAGTGTTTAGATGCAACTCTTCCACCTCAAAGAAAAGTGATAGTATAACCCTGTAATTTAACAGAGCTTCTAAAAGATTTAGATAACCAGTGCCACAATTAACACATTCAACCACTTCCCTGCCCTATGCAGTTCCTGTCTAGTGGGAATTGTGGATCCTGTAGGCTTTTTCTGACTGCTGTTAAAAGAACCCAGAGGTCTTTGCATTTGTTTGTAATCCTTATCACATAACTAGACAGATGTGATAATCTTCTTTGACTATTTAATTGCTGATACTTTGAGCAACTTTTATAAGCATGGCATTAAGCACAAGCTGTAGAAACCTAACCTCTGAGCTCAGCAACAGAGTCACATACCCTTGTTATGCCATTCTTTATTTCATATGGTGGTAGAGAACACCAGCATTTATGCTGCTTTTTTCGCTTTATAAATTCTGTAATTTTTCCAAGAAGTGTTTTAATGTTAGGTTACCTGTTGAGATGAGTGATTATGACTTTGTGATGCAATTTTGAGCTCTGCTGTGAAGGGCAGCGTACTGACAAACAGGTCAATCTTAAGTGTCAGCACATTTGAAGCAGTTGTCCCCAGCATTCTGTCCCTGCTCTGACTTCACCCAGCAGCTCCATGTTCTTACTAAATCTACTCACCTGACTCCAAACATTCATTGTCTAAACTGTTTTGCATTTTTAATAATAAAATAGTTATATTTAAATTTTCTTATTATAAGAGAGAACAAATTTAGTCTGGCATATAGTTTTAATGCTTTTATTAATGGGACTGGGGCTGCTGGTAGTACAACTGAGCTGGTCTAAAATCCTAAAATGTTTCTTTGCTGAAATTTTGAGAAAGTTACAGTGCACACATGCTGCTACCCACACACAGACAGAGTGAAATGCTTTGCCAGTATTTGCAGCATATTTTTGAATTTAAGGAGGCATTTGCAAAGGTGGGTTTGAGCTTTCCTCTTGCTGACCAAACTGCAAGTCTTTAACAACTCTTTTGAGGGGGATCATCTTTTACATTTGAAGTAGCAAGGAAATGTATTGTTCTAAAGGCATTGCATTCACTGCTGTTACACCACCATCCCTCCCCATTCCCCCATGTGCTGAATTGCTCCTTTTTGGTGATGAAAAGCCTTCTCCAGTGTGCAATTTATGCATTTTGATCCTTTATAAGACTAGCAGGTGAAGTAGAACTCTGCTTCCAAGCCAGCAGGTGGAGGTGAATGTGCTGACTTGGGGGTTTTGTGCTGACTGCTGAAGTGGAGGCAGGGTGCTTTGTTATGTATTGATGGGTCTATTAAGCTAAAATGTGCTTCTCACTATGGGGGATTTTGTGGTTTGAGAGGAGGATCATCTGTTTTGATTATGAATAGTTTTCAGTACCTTACAGGAGAAAAGAATATTCCATATTTTAGTGTTTACCTTTTGACTCTGTTATAAAAAGATGGAAAGCACTTTGTGGCAGGAACTCCTTGTGGGATGTTGTCCAATGTATAACATAGTGACGACCTGGTCCTTAGGTGAAGCTGTCAATGGTTATTGCAGAATAAATAATACTGTGGTGATGTGGAAAAACCTCATACATTGGACAAGGCTGGCTTGTCAGATAGGGTGGGTTCTGTAGGTGACTTCAAATCTTTCTCTGTTTCCCTTGAACTGTTTAAGATACCACTCTTCCCTCATCTTCTCTGGTAACTGAGGTAGTAAAAAACAAGAGGGAAGTTCCTCAAAAATTGAAATGTGTTCTAATTAAATCAGGACCCCATAAAAGGCAGGGCCAGCCTCTATGGCTAAAATACTCTCTATGTGTTAGTCAAGAAGTCTTTTGAGTTCTGTGTTCTGGCCTGATTAAATGAACTGGTCTGTGTGCCTCCCCTCCCACCCTTTTCTGTAAACAGCATATCCCTGTTGCCTGAAGTACAGTTAGATGCTCAAAGGAGTTCTTATCTACAAAAGAAGGACTTGTATTTGTCCTGTGTTCTTCAGTAATCTGCCATTTAGCATCTTCAAGCATTCCTGATGCTGGTGGAAACTACTAATTTTCCCACTGTGACTAGAAGAATGTGTTCCCTTATCCAGTGTTCATTTTTGGGTTACAGCGTTCTTGTTATCTTGTGATTCGCCCTTCTCTGTCCCTCGTCCCTATTCAGGATAGTAGTTAGTGTTCATTAATCAGAAAAAAAGAGCCTGCATTTTTAGTGCAATGTTCAGTTGTCTGAAGGAAGACCAAAGAACAAATATAAGGCTCTTTTCAAGAGCCAAAAATTTAATGGGGAGCAACAAATGAATCCATACAAAATTTCTGTGCAATGTAGCAATATAGTATCTGAATTTAATAATCAAGTTGTTTCCAATAAGCACTGACAAAACAAAGCTATCCTATCTTATTACCCAGTCAAGTTTAGTCCGTGCTATCCTGTTGTAACTTATTGTGTGCCCTTGCAGTTTTCCAGTGGTTTTGTTGGCTTTAAACCCAGAAAGCTGCTGGAAAGAGCCAAAAGTGTATATTACTTTCTGTACTTGCTTGTATGCACAATCAGTAAGGCATCTGGAGGCCGTTAGATACGTTGAAATCAAAATGGCAACAAAAATTATGTCTATAATCCGCTAAAAAGACTTTGTACAGAGCGAGGTCCGAATGTCACAATGATTAAGTGGTAAACGAACTTTGTCAGAGATGTGAGGAAGAGCATGGAAGGTTTCTTGTGTCATTATTCATATTGGATTAGTCAATGAATGCAGTTCAAGGGAGAAAAAAGATGCATTTTGAGTATGGTGACTGATAAAGTAACAAGTGGAGGATAGAGAGGCTACATTTATTTGGTTCTGCAGCTCTTCCCACCAGAATTGTATTCCAATGTGTATGTAATTGAATTTTGCATTCCCTTAAGACCTCTATTATCCTATTCAAGTGAAAAATGTTATCAAAATTTCCAGACCTTTATTCTAACATGTAACCTTCAGAAAATTTTATTTTCACTTCCACTGTGGCTCAGCTAAATGTGAAGGGATTTTCTTATGCAGAGCACTGTCTACTCAGTGTGTTACTCTTAGGAAAGTACAGTATGAATGCCAGTACTCACCTGTATTTGCAAGGATGTTTCTCTCTTGAATAACAGCAACCACAAAATCTAATTCTTTTTAGGTTGTGTGAATTCGCGCAGTTAGTTTATGAAACACACATTAAAAAAGAAAAAAAAAAAACCTAGGAGAAATCTTAACACCAAAATATTTAATATAAACAGATATTATTTTTTTTTTCTGATAGTTTAAATGGCACTGTTAATGTAGCATAATTTTCAATTTAAATCCCTGAAGTGGTTTTTTTTTTTTAATCTTACTACCTGTGAATACCAGAACATTACTGTTTGCTTTAAATTGAAGGAATAGTTGGTTTTCTTGGTTTCTTGGGTACATACTGGAATTCATGTGATAGTTACACTGGGATACCAGTGTGGACCCTTTTCAGAATTAGAATATCAGGCTTTTCTGTTGGGATGCAGTTTGCCTGCTGGCTCCTCTCACACAAAGAAACCCAAATGAACTCTTCCATTCAACTTCCTTGCCATAGCAAAGTGTGATTAAGACTTAGGATAAAAAAATAATGAGGAAAGAAGATATAAGTTCCTCAAGAGTGATCTTGTCTTTAGTTTGGGTATAAATACGTAGGAAAGACATCTGTGCATGTAAAACTGATTCTGACCTGGAACATAATTCAGGTGTCTTTAATGGGGGATGTTTATGTGGGAAATTCTTGACTTCAAGAACAGCCTATTTTGGAGATAAATGTGGTACAGGCATACTTAGCTGAAATTATTTTAATCCATCTTTTTTGTGTGTATGTGTCATTTTAGTGCTTCTTTGGCTTCAAAATACATGCTTGTAGCCTAATTTATAAGCTGAAAAGGGAGGTAAAAGCAAAAAAGCAGCACAACAGATGGATGGTGAAAGTTGGAAAGGCCTGACTATGACCTTCTTTCCACCTTTCTAGCAGAAATTGAAGGGATTGATGTAACGAATTTGTAACTGTTCTATCTGATCTTTCACTGACAAGACTTTAAGCTCTTATCTGCTTTCTTCTAAACTGAAGAGTGGCTCCTCCTCCCTGGACAGTTCTCCTATTGTTCAGTCAACAGAAAACTGAAAACCAAGCCACAATTGGCTGAGAAGGTCTAGGTACATCAGGCAAGCATCCTGAAAATACTGCAGAGCTTCTTCCTTCTTGGGCCTGCTCTCAGGAATATTCATCTAGCGAAACTCTGGAGCATCTGACAGATGCTACACATTCTCATCACACACACATTCTGTGAAGGTTGCCTACTATCATGGGCACACACGTGGGAGTAGAGATGCAGAGACATATGCATCATATTTAGATTTCTACATGTGCAAATCTAATTATAATCAGAGAGGCACAGTACATTTTAAACTGTTTTTTTTTTTCTCTTTGCCATTGCATTCCCATCAGATACATCTGTTGGAAGGAAGTATCTGTGGGCAGTGAAATAACCACAGCAGAGAGAGCAAGAGAATTGGAAGTCAAGCAAAGCTTCTGACTCTGCAATGCTATGGCAAGTTCCTAAATGTTGGTCTACTACGTGGTGCATTTGCAGGCTGTTTCTCTGGAGATGGCTAAACAGACCAGAAGATTAGATGGCTAAACAGATATTTTAAAGGCAATGTGTTTTGCCTTTAAAATCTGAGACAAGCATAAGTGGGGAAGAATATTCATTATCTAAAAATTAAAAATTTTTCAGTTGTGACTTAACACTACAACACTTGGAAAGAAAGAAGGAAGTGTAGAAAGGTTTCAATGTTTATTTAAAAGAATAACAATGATGAGCAAAAGGTGATTAAGAAACAACATGCTATCTGACATTTTTCTTTAACACCTTATTGTGTTGCTTTGATTTTTTTTGCTTACTCTGTGCAGTGTATTTCTATTTTGTTCATACTCATTTCTGTATTATTTATTGCCAAACTTAAAATATTTTTCTGTCCTTGCTTCTCCTCCTCCTGCCATTAGAATGGTGGAATGGTCTCAATTTATTGTTTCTACTTGGAATTTCTTTCCTTATTTCTTGAAATGTTGGTTTGCTCTAGATTTCAGGAGTCCATTCATTTTTATGATGTTGTATCATGTAACCCAGATACTTTGTCTGCTTTTTCCACTAACTTTGAAATGGCTAATTTCATTCTTTATTCTGTTAATAGTGTTTAAAAAAACAACAACAACAAAAAAACCCCCAAAAAACCCAAACGAAAACAAACACCCCCCCCCCGCCCCAAAAAAAAAAAAACCACCCCAAAAAAACCAACCAAAACTCCAGGGTTGGCTAGCCTCTTACTTGATATTTGGTAAACATATTCAGGTTAAAGGTTTGTAGATTTGTGTTTGCATCCTGATATTCATTTGAATTCTCACGTTTTATTCCAGTTTCTTAAACAGAGTCTATTCTGTAAATAGCTATATCTTTTAATCAGTCTCTCAGAATCTTTTAAATCTCTTCAACTTAGAGCTTCACATGACTCTATCCCCTGTAGGATTCACCTCATACTTTGCAAAGGCATTTCTGTATTTAAACTGTGACAAAGTTGCTATGTTTGCATTTCTAGAGCACCTGAAGCCATGAAAATATCTTTCTTAATTCATTTTTTTTTTCTTCACCCTCCATTTAAAAAGTAAACTACAGAAGGGGAATGATCCTGCAGTGTAACAAGTGGCTGTACTGAAGTAGCACTCTGTACTTAGCCTGGTTTTGCTGTGTGCTTTGCAGTATTTGCTCTGAAGCCCGAGTACAAAAAAGTAGCAGCTGCCTTGTGCTCTGCTTTGCTCCCTGTGAATGGGCTCCCTTGATAGCCTGCAGTACATCATGTACCCCTGAGCTTGTTCAGGCCCACTGTTCTCCAGGAGACTCCGTACAAAATCCGTAGTGTCTCTGCGCTGTAGATGACAGCATCTGGGTGTGGGAAAATCCTTCAGCAAAGCTGAGCATGTTCCTGCCCCTGCAGGATAATTCTGGAATGATGAGAGCTTATTAAATTCAGTTTTGTATTGCAGAACAGTGTGAAACAGAATTGGAGTTTGATCAGATATAGTCTGAGTGTGGTAAGATAGTATTTGGCTTGAAACTCACCCACCAAAGCTGTTGATGTAATTAATCAAGTAATTGAACGGTTTAAGATGAAAGAAACAAATTTATTTTGTGCTGCCTATTATTACCACACTGGAAAAAGTGTTGCTGTTCACCTTTCTCAGCAAAAGAATGCTCTGTGATGGGTAGACTGAATTTGTTTTCATGAAGCGAGGGACAAAAGGTGGCAAGTCTGGTTAAACAGAGAAAAAAGCCTTCCATCAATATTTATTCCTCTCTGTTTGTTCGGTACTCCTAGTAACACTTTCAGATGTAGCATGAAAGGGAAGTGTGGCATCTCTCATTACCAACTGTTTGCTGAAGAAGACTGTACGAGAAGTGGATTTCAAAGAGGGTGTTCAGCCTACCTGAGTTAATATGAGGAAATGCAGACCAAATTCAAAAGCCTCTTTAGAAACATGTCACAGACATTGTGCTTTCCCCAGAAACTAAACTTCGATCTGAATAACTCAGCTGGAAAAAATAACAAGTGTACTCACATGTAAAATGAAAAAAAAAAAATTGCCTGTTGCTCACGAATTCCTTTTAATACAACATTGAATGTCTAGTGGCCAACTCTTAGCTAAACTTAATAAGGACTGGGTTGGCATGTTGAGCTCTTACGTGTGTCACTTGCAAATCGCTAAAGCTGTCTCCAAGCTGGTTAATAGGTCTGACCCATATCATAGCATGAATGAGAAATGCCTGCCTTGCCTTAGGAAACTTCAGTCTTTTACTTGCAAACCTGTTTCAGCTGCTACATTTTGTTAGATAAACGGAATGTTAATGAATACTGTGACAAACCAGCTGGGCCTACATATTTTTTATGTGTCAGGGTCTGGTTTTGTTTTGGTTTAAGTCTTGGATCATGCGGTGTTGAGCCTTTTAGTTTCATTACTCAGATCAGGACAAAATTTTGGCCTGTTTCTCTGCTAGTGTCTCTGAGTCAACACAGGCAGCCAGAACACCCAAACCTGTGGCAAGAACACAAACAGTAAATTTATTTCTGTTACCTTGCTAGCAGGGGTGTTCCTGAGGCAACACCTGGTCAGAGGCACGTAGGCAGAGACAGAGGCACTGTTACCCAGTCCATGCTGAAGGATCACTGGCCTGCTGCTCACACAGGTTTATCCAGGGTTATTCCCAGCTGCAAGATCACTTAACCCATCTACAATCCTCCTGACCAGTCTTCTGCTTTTTAATCCCTTCCTCCCGACAGTGTCTAATAGTACAGCCAGTGGTGGTATATGAAGGATGAATACAAAATGAGGAGGGAAACTTTTCCCAGCACAGCTTTAAAGATGACTGCAGAGATGGAGTAGCCTTTAAAAAGTACCTGCAGAACTGGAAAAGCCTGGTCAATTTTATCATGAGATAAAATGTAATGTTGATATGTTGGGTTTTGACGTGTTTAGAATAACGCAGCACTGAGATAAAGTAGCAGCACATTTCTGAGGTTCCACTTGCAAGCCTCCATTAATGCTTTAGCATTTTGGCCAGCAGCTGCTGCTAGTTTGACCTTAATGCCTTTTATTACTTGAACAAGACATCTCTCTTGGAGAATGAACGGGCACCCTGGGCTTCTTTCTCACAGCACAGTGCTGGCTTTTGGAAAGGGCAGAACACAGTTTCTCTGTCATCCCAAGCAGGGCTGCTTGATCACACCCTTACACTACTGTAAAACTTCGCTTATTTTTCAATGATAAGGTATCTTACAAATTAACATGATGCTTTGTCTGAGCTGACTTGGTGATATTTTCTGTAGTTTTGGATGCATGCACCTGGCTTTTTCCTTCCTTTTTCAGCTTTTATAGGCTCATTTCTTCCCACCCCCTGCTGTAACACTCTGAAAAAGTTTGCTTGCAGTAGGCAATTAATAAAGGCAGCATAATGATCAGTCTAGAAATCTTTGTTTTATCCTTCACTGCTATGGGTATAATCTGAAGATAGCCCATGATACTGTATGGGAATTTGGGAATTCCCATTCCAGATTTGGGAATTGGACTATTAAACATTTTCTCACTTTTCCATACTTCATTACATAAGCTGCCTGTAGGGGGGCTCTGCCACAATAATATAAGCTTATTTTGAGCTCCAGTTGAAACACATTCCCTGTATTGAGCCAGGATCTAGATGTATGTGTTTTCAACTGATGTTTTATAATTCACGTTTGAATTTTCCATTTCTAATTTCATTATTTTGCACAGTGTTAAACAGTCATAAGTATAATGTTTGTTCCTCAGAGAACTTCAAAGTCATCCTTAGTGTGCTCTAAAATCTTATTTCATTTTAAAGTCCTGTTTTTGAAATGCTAAACTCTTAGCTAGGACACAATATAAGTATTCCCTCTATGAAGCTGGTAGTCTTTTGAAAAAGAATTGTTCCTCTCTGGGACTGTTATTAATTCTAATGCTAAAGCTTAGAATCTTGAGGCTAAGACTGGATTTACTATTAGCCTAAATTTCCAAAGACTGCTTTTATTTAAATATGTGTGGAGGAGGAAAGGAAGGAAAAGAGGAGACTGCATTAATGCAATCAGGAATTGCAAGCAGCTTTAAAATGCTAATCTTGATCTGATATCTTTGGAGTTATTGATGGCTTTTCCTTTCTTGCTGCAGGGGACAGCAATATATTTTCTTTTTACACCTTCTACTACATATTATTTTCCTTCTGTGCTATGGTGGAAGTGGCCATACTCTATAGTATAAGCTAATAACTTTCAGGCTGCAAGATTGCTGTTGCCTGAGAATCTGAGACTGTGCCATTGCCTGACTGGGTAGTAAGTCCCAAGTCACAAAACACATGTTTATCCCTGCTAGTGTCTGGCAGCACAACTGTCAAAAAGACAAAATGTTACTAGCAAATTTATAAAAGTACATATCTATGTATTAACACATAGTATGATTTCTTATGTTAAATAAAAATTGGTTAGGAATGGGGAAAGTTATGAACAGCTAAAATGGGTTAATTATATTTCACATTCATTATGTATAAATGAAAAGCACAGCATTATTCAAAAGCTTCACTCAATTAAATCTTCATGAACTTAAAATTCTTATTGGTCCCTAATTAAATTAGGGGAATTACTGGCAAACTGAATTGGAGTTGATCTGTATTTAGGGACTTCTTGAACAAGGTCCCTCATCAATATAGTATCTTGCATATCGCTGCCTGTGATGCTTCCATCTCAGTTGATCTAATTCATGGTTTTAATTTTGTTTCCTTCTCATGAATTCTGTATCTGTGGGTCCCAAAGAAGAAATTATTGTTAGTTGCTAAAGTAAATCTCTCATTTTTGTGGCACTGTTAGGGTCTTAATGTGGGAGTCTATGGGCTCCTTGGTTGTTGAGTG
Organism: Lycocorax pyrrhopterus obiensis; assembly: GCA_014706295.1. Classification (NCBI taxonomy): domain Eukaryota; kingdom Metazoa; phylum Chordata; class Aves; order Passeriformes; family Paradisaeidae; genus Lycocorax; species Lycocorax pyrrhopterus. Next base: position 111,812,125 of record JACSVZ010000001.1, on the reverse strand, counting down.
AAAATGTAGTGTTTTCTAAGCTGGGCAAACCCCTAGAAGACATAAATAAGCAAGCCAAGAGAAAAACTCACTATTCAAAGGTGATTAAATAGAAATTTGGCAACTATATCTAACAGTGGAAAGCCAGGTTTTTCTAAAGGAATTGTCTCCTAAGTTCTGAATACACGTACACTGACAAAAGAATATGCTCCCATCAACAAAACATTAACACTTATTGTTGCCTTTAGGCCAATCTGTAGAATAAAAATTTAGAGTTCTGCTAAACAAAGTAATTCATGCTTCTCCCTGTATTTAATAGCAGTTCTTGAGTATTTCCTATATGGATTTATTCCTCCTTTCATAAGAAAGAAATTAACACGGAGTTATATTCCAGGATCAGAAAATAGATAACTTAATGTTAAATAGTTATAACTTAAAGTATAAGGAAATTTAGTTTAAATGTTGATGAGATCCCTGAGCAGTCTTAATTGTTGCCAATGGATGTCTGTTAGAAAGAGGAGACAAAGACTCCAGAAATAGTCCTTCATTCCACCACCCAAGTTGCTCTTTTCATGCACCTGCTGCTGTAATATCAGAGGGGCAAGCCCGCGTTTGAAAAGCTGACACGTGGCTCTCTTCCAACACTTCCTGCCAGTGTAAATTAACGCTTACCATAGGACAGACTTGGATGGTACAGAAGAATGGTCCTGTGAGAGATGCTTGAGGAACAACTGAGTAGTTCTGGCTCTTATACATCACATCTGAGGGTATATATTAATTAATTACAAGGCAATCCTTTATTGTTTCTTGCCAGACCTCGTGTTTTGTACGTCCAGAGTGATAGCATCCTATTTGTTTAGGAGGGAATATCTGTCTCACACGAGTTGGTATCTAGAGGAAGATTAATTACTCTGCTAGTTAATTAAAATAATGACACTTAATGCTTTATAGTTTATATTATTTGTAAAGTTAAATGGATATTATTGCTCTCATTTTATCCCCTACCATTTTCAAACCACAAAAGAGACATACTATCATTTATTTACTTATTTAATTTTTCTTTGACTAGGAAAACATTAGGGTTTACCAATGTAAAAGTATGGGGTTTGCAGTGCTTAACTGGATTTCTCTCCATCTCTTGAATGCCTGGATCTTAAATGTTAGCTACTTCATGCCAAACAGAAACCAAATAAAGAGTTGATGCCAAAACTTATTCTTCACCAAGATTTTCTGTAGATGAGATGATTGTGCTGAGCAGAGGACTGTCTATGAGTAGACAGTAGATGTCAGAAGAAGGTGCCTTATAATTACTGCTCTCCTGTTTATAGTTTGCTTGGTGTTGTCAGCTGAGGGAAGTAAAAAAAAAAACCACCTTTCTTAAGAGGAGGTGAAGAAACTGCTGCTGAAACAATGATGCAGAAAAGATTCTGTAGGCTGGTGAGATGATAAACGGGGAGTCATACTGCAGTCTCTGCAGTCAGGTACTCAGCAATAAAAAGGCCCTAGGTTTTACTTCCACTCAGACCAGAAAATCACTACTTATTTCAAGCATATGTGTCAGACTACATAGGACATTGGGTTTCTTGCACAGGTAAGATTGTGCTGTATCCTTAAGATAAGTGGTATATCCTTCACGTAAAATTGATTCAAGAAAACTTTTGGGGTCTCATCTAGCCTCAAAGATCCTCTAAATGTAGATAGCATTGACTTAATTCTTAATGGTGATAAACATTTCTGAAACGAAAACAGTAAACATTTGTTTTATTCACCTGTCCATTGTTGTGGAGACCTGGGTCTGTGATAGAGGTCTCTCTACAAGAAACAGGAAAAAAGTGTGCTGCAGGATATTTTAGTTCTCATGGCTACGAATTTCTTTTGTTAATATTCTAAGGATTACTGTTATTTTCATGGTGAATATTTCTTCCTCTTTCCTTGGGATATGGTTGTTTCAATTTTTTTACATTTGCTAACACGCTACACCTTTCTCACCCATGCAAGGTTATATGCACAACAAAAATGTTATCAGTGTCAGTAATTTTCAGGAAGTATGACATTGTGTTCTTCCTATGGGTCAGAGACATCCAGTTATAGAACGGAACTGATACTTTGAGGATCATTCATATGTGTGAATGAAAACACTTAAAGGAAATTGTAGAGTGGAAATCCATCCATGTTCAGAAGACCAATGTGTAATTTTTCTTCCATTTCAAGTTCTACTTCTGTCATTGTAAGCTTTCTCTGTGATATAATGCTTTATTCTCAGAAAAGAAGGGAAGGAATCGTGAGACACTTTCATAGTATTTCTTTTTTCCATAGCATTCTTCTAGACTTGAATCAGTATTGCAATGTGTCAATTAAAAAAACCCAACCAAGCCCAAAAAAGCCACTTATATCTAAAGATGAGTGAGAAAGATTATATTTGGCCAGTGATGTCTCTGAATCAGCAAGAAATTAAAGCCTCTGTCTTTCTCCCCGTGTCCACAAAGTCTTTGGGCTCTTGTCAGAAATGTGTGTTGGTACAAAACTTTGATTTGCACATCTGGTTCTGTTGACATGACTTCTCTCTATGTGTATGGTTTGTCTGCTGTATTAGTTGTGAAAACAAATTTCAGGAGATGGCATATTGAACATGGGATGAACTTGTCTATTTGGAAATCTTGCTAGTCTTTGCAAGTGCTTCCTGTCAGACCCAGTGCTGCAACTGCCTGTGTGTTTTTTGGATGCTGAGACTGAGTTTTGGAACACAAAACAGGCAAGGATTTTTTTTAAATCAGAAGGATTTGGGCCTTTTGGTTTTAAACATGCTTTCTGAAAAACCAAAAAAAAATATATAAACAAATTAATTATTACAGTGATACTAAATAATCAACATAGAAACAGTAGAGGAACAGGATTGAACATGATTCCAAAATTTCAATACCCAGTAATTCAAATGGCTGACAGCCTTGGGACTTACTGGACATGTTGAGCAAAGATGACAGTGACCCTCCAGATGTCACCATAACATGACTGAAAGATGGAATGAAACTGATCCCTGGATGCCTTTGTTATCACTCTTGTCTGACCTTTCTGGGTAACTCGATCAGACCACTGCACTGTTGAGTTGCCAGTCCAAGCATGGCTCTTCTGCTGGTTATGTGGTGGGAGACCAACTTAGAAAATGATGCAAATTACTAATTTACATGTGTCTCTTGAGCAATAGGTTGGCAGATACAAACCACCTCATTAGAACTGTGAAATGCTTTTAACAAACTTGGAAAATTTTTAATATGGAAAACGATCCTGGGCATGCTCTGATGTGACCAGAAGGTGTGTGCTAAGTCAATGGCCATGGTTTTGCAAACAAATTTTGTATGGAAACGTTAATGAGGAGTAGTTATTTTTTAAGTGTTGGTGACAAGAGTCTGTGCTATGTGTTGGCATGTGATAAATGACAGGTAATGGATGAAAATATTTCCACTATGAAGAACTCCAGAAAGAATTGATTCAAATATAAATACTTGTCTTGTAGTTGAGACTTACTTGTGAAAACTGCTGCAAAAAGGCACTGAGTTCTGCAGTATGGCTGCTTGTTACTGGGATTACTGCCTCACTGAGCAGGGCCAACCCTCTCCTTAGGCTTCCTCTTGCTAGCAGTGTACATGCAGAAACCCTTCTAGCTGCCTTTCTTCTCCTTTGCTCGTTTGAACTCTGGCTATGCATTGCTGGTTCTGTTCCTACCTGTGCAAGCAGTGTCTGTATTTCTCCCAGGTAGCTGTTCCTGCTTTGGGATTCTGTGTCCTTTTTTTTGCACCTGATCTCAGCCAGGAGCTCTCCTTTTTGTCTGTGCTGGCCATGCTGGATTTCTGCAAAGTGGGATGAACTGTTCTTGTGCTCTGATAAGGCTGACCTTGAACTTCAGCCATCTCTCTTGGGTCCCTTTGTCCTGGCAGGCCGTTTCCCATGGGATCCTTCCGAGCAGGTCCCTGCAGAGGCTGAAATCTGCTCTTTGCACTCCGGGACAGTAATACTGTTGATCCTACTCATTCCTCTTGGTACCTTGAACATCTGGATTGCCTCTGACCCATTGTATTGACCAGCAGACAGCAGAGGCTCATGAGAGACAGCTCCTGTGACTGTGAGACTTTTCCCAGCTGCCTCAGGAGGGTTTTATCTGCCCCTGCTTTTTGATTATGAGTCTGTTATTTACCTGGAGCACTGAATTACTGCTTTTGTTCAACAACAGGGTTGGGAAATGTACCTCCTGGGCCTTCCATCTTTCACCCTTGCCAACAGGATGTCCTGCTTTTTAGTGCAGTGCACATGGGCCTTGTTTCCTTATTTGGTTCTGGGGTGAGGAGTATAGATGGGAGCGAATTTATGATTTCATAGTACATTTCTGTGGGGCAGGCTTGATATTGGTACTTGGATGTGGTGATGTTTTTCTTCCTTTTTTTCCTCTGCCTCAAGATTGATTCTCCTGTGCACTGTATGGCAGGAGTTCATGTACCTGGATGTCTCAGAGTATTCTTAGATAAGTGCTTGGGGGCGAGGGAGAGAAGTAGCAGGTAATCTTGGAACCTTTCATCACAGAAGCCCTAGAGGATCCTTTTAACATAAAAGTACTTGTACTTAACATAAAACATACAGTAAATGAAATGTTCCTTCAGGTAAAAGTGTGACCGTTTGGGAAACTTACCTCATTTTATCACTTAGCCAGTTCCTCTGCTGAAGAGGAAGGAATTGAAGGGGGAGTTGGTGTGATTAGCACATTAGCTTGAAATCTTGAGCAGTAAAATCCTCATTTTCTTGGTCTTGTCTTTTCTTGTCTTACTTGACAAGTCTATGTGAGATTGTCTTTATAACATTTTAAATAGTAGTAATCTTCCTTGGTTCTGAATATTTGCTTCAGCTGCAGAATGTACAAATAAGCTCTGCCTTAATGTGCTTGAATAGACTTTTTTAGCTTAATGCTCCCTTCAGGGATTCAGATTCGCAACTTTCAATCTTTTCTTCTTCCTACTTCTGTCTCTGAAAACATCAGCATCTCTTTAAGTATCTCCACTTCCTCCTCAGGCAGTTTGCCATGAGGTATTTCTTCTGGTCTGAGAATTCCCTTTCAGCTGACTTTCTCTTTCTTTGCCTCTTTTAGATTTTTTGGGTTTTCTTGGTTGCTTTTTTTTTTTTCATTATATTTTATTTTCAGTTCCATGTCAGCTCCCTTGCTACATCCTTGACATTTTCATGATGCTGCTATTTGAAAAAAAACCAGAATGAACTTTGTTCACTGTTCCTAACAATTGTCTGGTCTTTTCTAGCAATTGGGAAATGAAGTTTGTATAAAGGAAGGAACTTTTTAGAGGCTGAGACTCTGATATTGCAGATATCTCTTTCTAGTCTGTAATTTAAAGAATGATAGGTGTTTCACTGGTTTGAATGGTATCACTGACGTGGTAATGTTGGGGATAGGTACAGTGCTTGCAGGGTCAGGAACATCCAAGGTTTTCTTGAAAGAACTTGCCAGACCTTTTCTAATTACTGTGACATAATCAGAAAAAAACAGATACAGAAGAAATTGCATAAATTGAAGGCTTTTTCCTAGGATATTATTAAGTTCAGTCAAGTTGTGCTGGTGTCATTTTAGATGTCCTTCAGGTTTTAGAGACATATTCTTTGGGTCAGGAAAGACTTCTATATCTGTGCATTAGTAACTGGAAACAAAGAGCACTATTCTAGTGTTCTATAAGCATTAGTCTATGTGCTCATTTTTTCAGTAATAAAGAGTATAAAAACTACCTTCTTCATATGTCTGTTACTGGTATAAATGACAAAGTGAAAACTGGTAATAGTTTTTGTAGGACACTTGCTTTTCCGCATTTTTCCAGATCACATTTGTCTGTCACTCCTTAGAGTATTTGTTCCACTAGCTCTTAGACCAGCATCAGAAAATATTGCCAACAGCTTGGAACTTTTTTTCTAGTTTCAGGAACATTTCAATACTGTTATTTTTCATCACTAATCATGATAAAATGCTGTAGTAATACCAAAATTACTGGTTTATATTTGCGTTGTCCTATTTACACTCATTTGTCATGCATGTTAGGGTCCTCTTCCTGGAAATGAAGTCAACAAATGTTGTTATCCAAAACAGTTGGTGAGTAAGTATTTTGGAATGATTTTTTGAGCATCAAATACCAAACTGACATATTTTAGGGAATGTTGAGGAGCAGAAAACTGTTGGTGTTCTTTACTTAAGAGCTGGTTGTTTGCTTTTATTCCAAAACCACCTGCTTGCTGACTTTTTCTATCCAGTGTTAAAAAATACTGAGCTCATTATGATCAGATCAAAGTGATTTTGACTGTCACAAGTAACATCTTGGAAGGCGCGGGGTATCATAACACTGGTTTAATATTATACTAAAAGAACTGAGGGTTTTTTCCAGTGGTAGTAGTAGAGAATCTTATGCTTCTGACTTGGCTTATCAATTTTTTCATGATGAGAAGTGCTGTTTGCTGGTTTTCTGTTTGGTTGAGGAAAACTCTGTCTGCTTAGTTGGCTAAGCTCTTCTCTCCATCCTCTTTTCCTTGAATTAGTGTCTAGTTTCTCAGAGTGGTGCTTTTGCCTATGCAGAACAACCTCTTTGTAAAACACAAACTAAGTTACGGTTCTGAAGTGAACATGCAGTATCTAAATTTAGCCCAAAGATGAACCCATGGAAATGTAGAAACTTGAGGGGACTGGAGATGGGCCTAAGGGTAGTTTCATGAAATTGGTAGATGGCATGCTCAGCCAAAGGAGAGGAGGTGGCTCTTCATGCAAAAGGTTGGTAGCAAGGAGCACAGAGCCTGCTGTGCTACAGGAGGCTCTGAGTGCTAAAGCTAGCAATGAGCCAAGCAGGAGAAACGGGAAACTTCTGGGATGAGAGAATCCATCAAAGGCCCTGAATACAGAGATGCCACCTTCAGCTGAGGAAGTCTCTCTGTTGGAAGTTCAGGGAATACTTGAGGAAACTATTTTCTCATAAGTTTTTTGGGGGATTTTTAGTGGTTTTTTTTTTCTTTTTCTTCCCCAGCTAGTCTCTACAGCTTGCCATGAGAGGCAGCATACTGTGCTGGATAGATTTTTGAACTGACTCCCATGGTTGCTTCTGTGTGTATTTATTTTCTTATTGACATACGTAGGGGCTGTGCTCCCTATCCCCCCTCTCCCAGCATTTTAGTAACCTCAGTCTGAGGCAACTGTCTCCACAGGCTTCTCCTGTTGCCAATGAAAGGAGAGGCTACAGCTCTGGTGGAACCTGGTGTGAGTTCCAGAGTGGGAAGGAAATTTAAACCATTTCTACCTTTTCACTGACAACAGGGGAAACGTAGAGGGTTTAGTTTCCTTATGATAATGTTCTCTGTGAGTATCCACTGTGGTACTTCCCCAAATTGCTTACAATTTAATTTGAAGCAATGCATAACAATTGACTGTAAAAAACAAATAAGAGGAATGATGAGAAATGCAAGAACAGAGGTGCCTGTAATAAAATCATTACATGGTTCCAAGTGACTTCTGTCATTGGACTTGGGAGCAGAATGAGGCATTAAAAACTAAGCAGTATGAAATGTAACATTCCAGCAAATTTGAAAGCTCTGTGGGAATACTGACTCTCTCATTCAGATGTGGACTTTATGAAGGGTGGTTATTTCTGTGCTGAAACTCATAAAACAAAATGTTTTAAATTATTTGTCTGTTTTGGTCTTTTTATATTGCAAGGTCAATGCGTTGGTCTAAAACATTAACAAAATAGCCATTTGGCTCTGAAAGCGCCTTTTTACTAGAACATTTCACAACTCTATTGTGTGGTGCTGCTCTCTGTGCTGCAGCCCTCCAAGAACAAAAAAATACTGGGAAAAGAGAAACCCCTTGAATAAAGGAATTCTCTCATTCATTGCCAGACTGAATCACTCAGAATATTGAAAAAATAGCCCACTAGATTGATAGAGCAGAGCTCCTATCCTATGTATATTCTTTTTCTCTGTGTGTGCATACATACATACAGAAAGATCCTTCAAATTGTTTGGGCTACTCTTTCTAATATGGAAATGAGAATATTCTTTGTTTATAGCCTCAGTGTGAAAGCAATTACTCCCAAATCTTCAAATTGCACCTAATTCACTCAAAGGAACTACACCAAGATGTCCCTTTAGCTTCTTTTTGAGTTATTTGAATGCTGTGCACACTGCGAGTGGTTCTTAAATGTCCATTGGGGTAGAAGTTGTATAGAGGAACTTCAGGAAATGAAAGGTTGAGGTGTGTTCCTTCCCCCTCACTGTGGAGGAAAAAACCCCAAAAGATTTAAATGAAAGTGAGTTTTAATACTCAATCAGAGACAAAATACTGTATGTGCAGATCTGTATGCATACAGTTACATATATAGAAGAATGTACAAGAAATCTGGAGTGGATTTCATAGATCTTGAGAACAAGGGGAAACAGCTGAGGCTTTATTGCTGTGGTTCAGCTTTGCTGAGCATTGCAAATATAGAATGTTGAAAGAAAAGCTAATAAGAGGATAACTGTTGGCAGAAGAGGCTCACATTTATCAGCAGTTTCAATTAGAATTAGGTACTGCGCTAACAAAAGCCACAGCAAATGTGAGGATCAAAGAAGTGACTTGATTTACAATTACCTCTGTGCCACTGATGTGTTTATCAAACAATTCAGATACAGTAACGAGTAAAAATACTAATGGGAAAGGAGAAGCCAGATCAAATCTATCTCCCAAATGTAGTGTACAAATGTTGAATGAGAGAGGAAAGAAATAATAAAGGGGAAGAATTGAAAACTTGTGGAAGCTGAAACCAGATGTCATAATTTAATATCAGTGTTAAGATTCACAATGCAGGAGATGATGGGAAGAGTGTCATACTTAAGTGACATTAGGTCTTTACTTCTAGAAGTTAATCATAACCAGATCTCTGTTCTTAAATAGTAATCTAAGTAGAGAAAAAATTGCTGGTACCAGTAAGAAATATTGGAACAGTAGGCAGTGTAATTCCGACACCTGATTCTATGAAGATCAGAGAAAGTTTGACAAGGAATAACTTAGAGCATTCGTGCCCATTTTGTTCAGAATATGAAAGATCATTCATCCATCTCTGTTGAAAATGTCATTAGAGTGTATGGCAGGTGGCAGAGAAATCTGAATGTCAGTGAAATAAAGCGTGAGAGATTTTCCTGGTGAGGCATGAAGGTTGTCATCTGTAAGACTGTTTCTTCTAGCTTTCTTCCTTTCTCTTTGGAAGGGAAGGGAGGATAGAAAAGAAAATCTAATGGAATAGAAGGTACTGAGTTATTTCCAAAGATCTTATGTGGACGTCACCCCAGTGATATTTGAAAAAGTAATGGCTTCTGTGGATCTTTCTGTGCCTTTTGCAAGAGCCAAGGAGGTCTGTCAGGAGAGACTGATCTGCAACTTTACGGTTTCAGCAGGCTTCCTGGAAACTCCCCTTTGCTGCAGAATGTGTGTTATTGTCTATGTTTATTACCTTGTTTGAATGACACTTTCAACTGGCTTCCCCTCAGCATTCCCCTCTTTAATGCCAGAACACTTCTGAAAGAGACTTGCAGGCTGTGATGGGCTTGCCTGGGTTTCTTGGCCATACCTATGATGTGATGGTTCCAACACAGCTAAAAATGAATGCAGTAACTACCTGCTGTTTGAGATGTTCACAGCAAGTTGGAGTGGCTGCAAGAGAGGAAATGTGAATTTGAATTGAGGCAGATAAACATTTAATGTTGCATAATTTGCTGAATGGCACTCATCTGAACTTGAACAAGTCTTAAGATGTGCATTCTGGTTTGTGGGGAAAAAAATAACGTTAACAAATTATGTGGGGTAAACCTTTTTGTGACTGAAAACTATTCAAAAAAGCTCAACTTTGGTGTGTAGTACCAGTCTGGAAATTCCAGGCTAAGCTGATGCTCCTTGCCTTAAAAGGGAGTGGTTGTGCTGTAGCTCCTTTGCCACCTGCAGCTGTCCTGTGAGGCTTGTTTTGAATACACAACACACCTAAAATGTCATTATTAGTCCCAACCAACGACAGCAGAATTTAAGAGTGAACACAGAATAAGGAATACAAGAGAATTTTGTAGAAAACTGGGGGCTTTGGTGTTCTTTGGGGGGGTTGTTTGTTTGGTATTTAAGTGGAGGACTTTCACAAGTCTGTTTTAGAAATTTGATATAGACTGTTTATCTTGAAAGCTGCTTTGTAAGTGTTACTTGCATCAGAATGTCAGCACACAAACCCACTTTTATATTTTTTTCTAAGGTGTTGCCTCTGCCAAGTTATTTGTGATTTTCTTGCATTCATGGAAGAATTTAATGAAATTGTTTAAAATCGTTTCTCTTGTCTATAAAAGGAAATAATCAGGATGTGAAGTTTGAACAGACCAATAGTTCATTGGAGTTTGTGTACCTTGGTCACTTAGGTGCTCTTGGAATCTCTTAATGTCTGAAATAGAAAAAAAGTATCCACTGTCATAAGAAAATTATAAGGAAAGGTAAAAAACTTATTATTTTCGAGTGAAAATATTTGCAGTTTACTTTATAAGTGGAAAAAGAAATCTATGTTCTCAAAATTCCTTCCAACTTGATCCCAATTTAAGACACCTTTGGTATTCTGTGATGCTAAGGGTCCTTTGCTGATTTTGATCCATCAATGAATGAATAAGCTCTTCTTTCTTCTCCCCTTTGATGAATTTTTATTCTCATTTTAACAAGACTATTTTGGGTTTTTTTCGGGTTTCTCAGCAGCGAATGGCACAAAAAATTATTCGATTCCTGCCCATGGCAAGGGGATTAGAACTAGATGACTTTCAATGTCTCTTTGAACATAAACCACTCTGATTCTATGGTTCATATCAGCCACTGTGTTAGATGCCATTTGGTGTTTCCCATTAAAGATTGAGATACTCACTACAAAAATGAGGATTTTTTTCCAGGAGTGTTTGGTCTGTGCTCTATAGAAGTGAGTTTTATAACAACACTTTTTATGAAGATTGTTTACCTTAGTTCCTGAGATGAAAGAGATTTTGGGGTGGCAAATTACATTTGGGGAGGTAGATAAATTAAAATGTTTAAGTGAAACAGAGTAAATCCACTATTGTTCCCTTCTGTTGGCCTAGAACTTTTTTGTTCCATTCTCTGAAATATCCTACCATATACCTGTTTTATTTTCCTGTGAAATGTTCTTTACAGAGATGAAGCACTAACCTATGCTTCCTTTTTTGTAGCTCTTTGAATTCTAGAAGTGTTCTGTAGTATTTTGGTCTTTCAACATTCTCCCGTTTCTGATAGAATCTTTCCCTGATGATTATTAGAAAGTTATTCTAGTTTCTTAATTACAGTTAGCATAATAATCTTTTGGCATAGCTAAAAGTTAAAAATATACTGATATTTGGCTTCAAAATATTGACTGGAATTGCATCCCAGTACTTCATTCTTGCAATACAGATTATAATAAAATTGAAAAATAATGTAATGCTTGGTGTTGGGTAGGTTTTTTTTAAGTTTGAAGAGCCAGCTGCAATGAGAAGTGGAGGGAGTACTTTGAAAAATAAGAGCAAGATCTCTTATGGCAGCTTTCTTGCATGGTACTATTTGTTGCTGCAGAAATGAGGTAAGAAGACAGCTGTTTATGCAAATAAAATGTCTCACAAATCCACATGAGAAGGTGTGCACAACGCTTATAAGAAAGAAATGTTCCCTCATGCTCATACTGCGTCTGTTTCCTGAATAAATCCCACACCAGCCTAAATTCCTGTCTGCCAGCTTGTGTTAATGAATATGGAACTTGCTGAAGAGCCAAAGCGTAATGAAAAAAAAAAGAGCATAAACATTGCTTTTAGTTTGGAATGGATGCATGACTAATCCAAATTAGACATACAGCACTGCCCATTTCAAAGGGCAGCCTCTCTGGCTGGCTTTGCTTGTTCACTTGCTCTAAAGAGAAAAACAAAATACACTGAAAACTTGGTCGAATATAATGGAAAGAGGAAGAGAAAAGGGTAGAATTGGATTATAAGAATAGACGAAAAGAACCCTGCTGTAGGCGTGCAGTTATGTGTGTTGTTTTTATGTCCAACTGAAATATTAATTTTTTTAGAAAGCACAGTATTCCTTCTGGCAGAAGAACAAATATGGCATATGGCATCAGGGATTTGGTGGGGTTTTTTTTTTTTTTTTTCCAAGGACTGGTCATAATGTCTGACCATTTCGTTTGTGAGGGATACAACACAGCTATTTCTGTCTACTTAATTTCAAGTACAGTTAAATAAAAATGATTAAATTACAAGATGAATTTCTTCTAACTGGCTTCCATATAAGCGCTTCTGTGAGAAAGGAGCCCAGATGACTGGACACTCTGTGATGGTAGAGCATATAGAAATTTGTAAGTCAGCATTGCCATGGGTACACTGGTTGTTGTGCCTATGAAGTTCCCTGATTTTGAAAAAAATCAGACTGAGTTTTTTGGACTTGGTTAGATCTTCTGGATCTTTATAATTTTATGTACTACATTTCACTGTGCTAGCTTCCAGGTGTGAAAGAAATAGAAGATGAGCTGTTGCTCCTCTGACTTTGGCTGAGTGAATCCTAATTTTCATTTGCACGTGGAAATCACAGGGCTGATTATTAGCTCTTGGTTGTTGAAATCCGTCTGTAGCATGGATGGTTACTTTATGGTGCTTTGGTAGTGTCTGTTTATTTTAGGAAACAGCTGAGGAATCTGATGTTATTTTATCATTTCTTATCAGCCTGTTGGCAAGCTGAACCGTATGGCAAATAAGACTGCAATCTAGAAATAAAAATTCATTTGTAAAAGTTCATCATGACTTTGTATAGTTGAATACATGTCCAGTAGTAACTCTTGTAGCTGAATTTCTTATAGGTAAGAATGTAGAAAAGTATGTAACTAATATTACATAGTATTGAAACTTTCTATAAGTAGTCTTTAGTTTTTCCCGGTTTCCTAACACTGGCTAAGAAAAGGCAATAAAAATCCATCTTGACAGACAAGTACACATGTAGTGGAAAAAACAGCTTTGAGCTCCAAGTGCGAGACTTTCTTTGGACACTCAAATATGTGTTATTTCATTGCTTAGGAAAGCAAACTAATCCCTCCTAGAAATTCTATTATGTGGAACCGTATTGCTACCGATACAAGTCAACAGCAATTTCGTAACTGTGGAAACCAATCATATTTATTTCTGTCACCTACAGTATGTTCCAACTGACTGATGATAGTAGTACTCAGTCCTTTGCGAGGACTAGCTGCTGTAATAAGGGTGAAAGATAAACCTCTGAAACCTATTGACAAAATATTTGCAACAAGGTGATGATAAAACTCAAGGATTTGAGTTTCATTCCAGCTTGCTCTGGGAATGCGCTCTTGTGACCTATGCTCTACGTCTTCCTTCCATAGAATTGGCTGTTTCTAAAAGACATAGTGGTGATTATTCCTTTTTTTCACTGCAGGAGAATGAGGGGAAAAGCACATGTGAAGAATAATAGAGATGGCTTTCTTGTTAGGTTCCAGTGCAGGTGTTACAGAAGTGACAGCATCAGTCTCTTTTAATTTGAGAGGTAGTCCTACTGAGATCCTACAGATCTGGGATAGAACAGATACAAAATCTGACAGGATTTACAGTGACTTGGTTTTTTTTCCTGCTAAGCTCAGTAAATGCTATCTCCTTAGCATGTGAAAATGGAACTCTTTTCAGTCTTCATTTCATCAACTGTGGTGAACAAATCTGTGCTGAATTTAGAAAGTAATCCAATCTTAATATTAAAGAAAATTATGGTGAAACATTTCAAAGCTTATTACAACTAGAAAATAGATTTTAAAAATCTGGAATTTTATTGTTACTACGACATTTGGAAGGCAGTCCAGACTTTTATCCTTAAAGGTAAGGGCTAAATAAAAAAAAATCACAATGTAAGAGGAAAAAAAGAAAAGAAAAAATAAAACACTTGAAGTTTTAATTTCTATTGCAGACTTTCTGGTAAAATGAGACAATCGTGAAATAAATCAATCCCCTCTGACAGCTTCTACCAAACTTCTCCCCATGATTTGCTGTTAAAGATAGTACTTTTAGCAGACTTTCTGGTCACCTGCTCCTAGAGGGTCTTTTAAATATAGCTTCAGGCAATCTTTTGCTGTACGGAATACATAAGAGAGCGACTAAGAAGGATGCATGTGGTAGGACTTGCTACCTTGGTGAGAAGAAGTTTTATTAGATTACAGTGGCTGTTAATTTCTGCTTCAGGAGAAAGTCTAATGAAAAAAAAAAAAACAGTGACGAAACAAAACAGCTTCCTCATTATATACAGAAGCTTGTGAAAAGTCTACACCAGTTATCAGCTAAGGATAATCAAAGATTAGTGTTGCCAAGGGTTTGGATTTCCTCCTTTCTCCCACTTTGATATCAAGACCTGTTATTCCTTTACTCATTTACTTGGGAAAATGATTACTGGCTATTGCTTCTCTATAAGGAAAATGAATCTTAACACTATCAGCAAAACCACAAAGTGCTTGTGAACTGGTGAAAAGCCCCCCCCCAGTGAGACTCCTTTGGCATCCAAGCAGAAATTTGGCAGCAGAGGTTTACTCTGGCATAAGAACCCTGACAAGGAATCCTGAAGAGCTAGAGTTTATGAACACCTCACATCAGAGGGTGCCTTGTAGAGCTTGAACCAGGGTCTTAGGGAGGGGTGTTTTGTTGGCTTTCTTCAGTTAGGAACAACCTTGTGGCAATATTGACTAACAGGCATTTTTTCCCCCTTTTTTTCTCTAAACCCATCTGGTAGAACTGCATATCTTTCAGTTCCCTCAGTAACGCTGCTAAGGACTTGTGTACACTCTCCTCAGAATCATGGATTAGGAGTGAGATTCAATCAAGTCCTCATATTAATGATTTTCTGCACTGGAGCAGCTGCTGCCACCCATGGAAACCCTATGGATTTTTCCCCTGAATTTTTTGTTTAAAGCCTCCTGCCTTCTCTTGGAAAAGAAAAAGAAGACACAAATGAAGTGGTGATCACTGATATTTTAAGACCTTCTATGTGCTTGTGGCTGCCTAAATCCCTCGGTGTGGATTGTGACTCACTAAATAAATTCCTACCCATGGGAGAAGGCTCAGTGGAGAGGGACAGGGTGATGTGCCCATGAAGCTGAGGGAATAAGATAAAGAAGCTGAGTATCCCAATAGCAAGGAGACCAGAAGAGTGGCCTTTGTTTTAGATAAACAGCTATCAACAGCTGAATGGATCACCTAGTGATACAAGTGTCTTGCTGAGTCAGCCAGATCAGCAGGGGGGCTGTAAATACTTCTCTCAGTCCAACACAGAGTATGAAAACTGGGTAACTATTGAAGTAATTTGGAATAGAGCAGCAGGTTTGAGCTGGTTTCACCCACATATCCCTTCTTGGAGACTGGGGATAGTAAAGGTTAGATCTTTCACACATGGAATATCTGAAAGAAGCTGATGATGGTTTATTGGACTCTGGCAGTACTAACGGTGGATAATTGTTAGAGACTGAAGTGTTTCAGTAGACCAGATCCTTGAATTAACAGAGGGATTATCAGTTGATTCCTTCTCATGCTGAGTGTTTTATCACCTGGGATTATAAAGTGCCTCAGCAACTTCTCAGAGTTACGGAGAGAGGTTTTTGCTGGCTTGGAAGTGACTGTAAACAGCTGGTTTGTCACCTGGTTCTGTACAGTGGCAGTTCTACAGGATGCTGTGGTGGAGGAAGGCAGCATTCTGGTCACCCAATATTCCTTTAACTTAAGCATTGCAAAATTCAATATAGAGAGGTTATTGATTTAGACAGAATATGTCAGCTTGGTTGGGGGGACTCTATGCTGCTACCTGGCAATGTAAGTATGTGACCTCTCTCCTAAGAGTCACCATGAGGTTTCTTGGCCTGGCCGCCCTTCTGTGTATAATCATCTCCATGACACCTCTATTGAAAAACGAAATTTTTCTGAAAAGAATAAAATAAACAGATGAGACAGAGGACTACAATTTTTTTTTTTCCTTTTGAAAGCAGGATCTTTACAAAGAAATAATTCTTTCTATCTTCAACCTATCAAATGACTCAATTCAGACAGGGATAGCGAAGATGCTGAGCTAAGAATGTTGTTCTCTAAGAGGTGTATAGGAAACAAGGGCAGTAAGCTTTGTCTTCTTAATACCGTAGTCCTAAGGAATAGAAAACTTTGAACCATTAAGAGGAGAATTTAGCAGTTAAACACTGGGGTATCAGTCACTAGGTATTGGAGCACTCACGGTTATCCAGATGTATTCAATAACTAATCCATTTCCAAAGGAGGGTATTTGAACCTATGTTGGATACTGTACTCCCAGATTATTTGGTTAACTGGTCAAACCTAATCCCTAACGCACCAGAGCTGATCTATTGGTTTCTGTTCCAATACTTGTTTTCTTGAATAGCTTGCAACACCATCCAGGAGTGGAACATGTTAATATAGGTAGTGGTTTAGTCATTGTGCTGCAGCTCTCTGCAGACTTTTGTAAGGACATTCATGTAATAGATTGACCTAGACAGGTGTTGCTTTGACCAGTTAGAACTTGTGATTTTCTACAACAGCCGTGGCAGATATTCCATTCACCTCTCTCCCCCTTATTATATTTATTTGATACTTAGGGAAGGATTTGTCCTTGGAATACTGGATAGTGATGTATTTTTATCTCAGAAGAAGTCCTTTAAAGAGAATAAACTTTTAACAGAAAATCATTACTTAAACAATTTTAGAGCCTTTTGCTATCTGTTAGAACTGAAATCAATATGCCAGGACATAGATACTGAAATTAAGTGCAAACTTGATTTGAGTATTGTGTTAGTTTCCAGACTAACACTTCAGAGCTATTTAGCTAATAAACTATTTTTAACTGAATACTTTTCATTGATATTTTCATAATGTGTTTTCCATGTATTTTCATTGCATTTATATATTACCTTCACTCAGAGAAAATTTGTATTTTGCAAGCATATAGCAAGATTAAACTGAAATGCTGCCTGCAAAAGACAAAAGAAAGAAAAAGACCTTAAGGAAGGTGGTCTTCTTAGATTTACTAAGGACAGCAATTAAAACAGCATAAAATAAGCACATCATAAGAACTAAACATGTCACACGAGCTACTGCGATGGCTCATATGTCTAGTTCATTTGCATATTCTAAGTGCTAGGCAGACATTTTACTAAGAATTTAATTCTAAGTTTTTATGTGACATCTTAAAGGTGACTTAGTCCTCTATTTGTCACACCTTTGCACCATGCAGTCGTGAAGAGAAATTTTTTCAGTTCTCAAATAGATACAGACTTATTTGTTCTGTGTTTTTAGCAGTATTGCATTATTTAAAAGTGATGTAATTATATTAAGCATGATTGTAAACCACAACAAACAAATCATTGCATTCCAAGACTTCATCTTACTCAATGAAATCATGGAACAATTTTTCCTTCTCATCACTTAAGGCAACTTGAGATGGTTCCAGTGTGAACGACCTTCAACAAAGCAGTTCTGTTCAAAAGTCAGGAAGGTGAGGTTGAGGCAGACAAAGCTGATGGGTGGAGATATTCAGCAAAATGAGACTCCGGAGGGAAAATAACTTTGTGTAAGCATGGTTTTGTTTTCTTTTTTTCAGAAAAAAGAACTTTAGTGTACTACTTCAGAGATACCACTACTGTGTATTTTAAGTGATTATTTTCTTTTTTTTCCCCAAAATGTTATTAATGTTGATTAATATGTGATATATATCATAATATAGTGATATAATATCATAATATATATCATAATATAATGTGTGATTTAAGAGAGTTGCAAAAAAGATTATTTATTTTGACTAGATTGTTTTTGGCATCAGTTTTAGTAAATCAGCCATAGATTAGGTGAAAATTGAATTTTAATACATGATTTTTTTTTAATAACTGAACAAAAAGTATTTCTGAATTTTCTGAAAGAAACAATGGAAATTTTGACCAATAATGTTTGTTATCAATATTTTACCTGGACAGAGACAAAATGAAACCCCTCTTTTTAATTACTTTTTTGATTATTATTTACAAAATAAATTTTACTTTTAAAGGAAAACTGTAGATGCAGAAATTTTTTTTTAAATTTAATATTTGCGAATTCTTAGAAGATAGGCTCTGTGCCTGTCACAAGGCTGTTTTGGGGGAGGAGTGGTTTTCAGACAAAAAACCTGGGTGAAAGGGTTAGGTTCTGTACATAGAATTATTTTCAACAGGAGTTAAAATCTTCAAAATAATGAGACATCTTTTATTTTAATATAGCCTCCTTCCACTTGTTTCTTTATTCTGTGTTTGGACTTTAAAAAGAATTTTATTTAACCTAGCTGATACTTAAATGTTAGCCTGGGTCTTTCATATGGCTGGTGTTTGCATTTCATAAATGCTCATAACAGGACACAGTTTAGTGCCTTGGCTGTTATTTTTATTGTAAATAACTTCAGTCAATTATCCACGGAGTAGCTCAAGTTAATGTAGGAACAAGCATTTAAGTTCATGAATAATCTTGTTCTTCAAGTGAATACATGTTTAATATTTCAGAACACTCTTATAACATTTGTTACAAGCAATTCCAGCCAGGCTATGAAATCAACTCCTGATAAGCATTTCATGTTAGGGAACTAATTTTAGAGGATGTCCTCTCTTGCAACACATCGTGTGCATCCTTCCCAGTGTTTACTTTGCACCCAACTGCTAATGGCAACATTCCAATGGATGTTTGAGCTGCCCTTTCTCTGCTCCATTGCCACTGTGAACGGACCAGTCTGGCTTCTAAATTCTCAGAGATAATGAAGTTATAATTGCACGACAATTATGCTTTCAAGGACGACTTAGACCTGCTTGCAGTTACCCATCTAACCTGCCTGGAGGCTGATGAAGGTGCCCCTGGGGCACTGCAGTGTGGTGTGCCTGCCCTAGCCTGCCTGGAAAGCTCCCTAAGAGGCAGAGGGACCAGACTCTCCTGAGCTCCCTGCTGCGTGGTTTCTCTTGTCTTTCCAGCCATCTCTCTTCAGATGGAGGAAACGTCACTTGGTGCTGGCAGAAGCAAGAACTTTCACCTCTAATGTTTGGTTTTTGCATGTGGATTGCATTTCTGTCACTCTTACAGAGTTGAAAAGCTGCCTTTCACTTGTGCTTGCTAGCAGAACATCACATGTGATGCTTCTCACTTCTCAGCCTAAGACTGGTGCTGCTGCTTTGTTTTTTCAGGTTAAATTTGTTTCTTCTGTTAAATTACAGACATGGTTTGCTCGGTCTGCATGAGCTATGTCATAGCCTCCACTTACCTCCCTGCCCCAGAGCATTTCTGACCAATTCTGCATCACGGCTGGACATATTTAAATTGCCCACCTAAAAGGGCTTGGAAACCTTGTGGAACTGTGATTGTGTGCAGGTATACATGACTTCCCCTCTTGGTCAAACAAAAGGGAGATAGAGAACTCTAAAATGTAGCTCTATTTTTAGTTGATAAATTATATCTTAATTGTAATAGTGTGCACCTTAGGAAAAAAACCATCCAGAATTTAACCTGTATATTTTGGAAGCTGATTTTTTTTTTTTTTTTTTACTTGAGTTGATGATGATCAGGAAACTAAAACACTTCAAGTAGAAATCAGTTAATCACAGTTCACACTGAGCAAAATTTAGCTAAGTATTAGAGCTCTAGCTGACTGGATGTGAAAGAGCCTGGGTTTGGTAATAGCAGCAAGACCAGCACCAAGCTGATTGGAAAATTATTTTTTTTTCCCTTAAGAAAGGTAGATCTTAGTATATTTATGACATTAGATTTTTGGTTTAGTCATATCTGCTTCCATGGATTTGATGTGCCTTGGGCTCGAGACAGCACATTTGAATTTACTAGTTCATGAGATTTCTAAAATCTTCAGGAACTTAGCTGATTTAATGACAAGGATCCTCAGGTTTGTTTTGGCACTACCACATCACATACAAACCACTGAAGGAGCCCTTCACTTTGTTTAGGTAGAGTTGTTTTCAGTAAGCATGATCTTTTTAGAAGGTGTGATGGTGTACAAAGTTTTTTATTATAAATCTTATTTGGCACAAGCACAACTCTTTTCCCAGCTATATATTTACAGCAATTATCTTTAACTAAATGATTAGAATTATAATTTATCCTCTTACAAAACAAAATAGAGACAAAAGTTGAGAAAGCATCTGTGTTTTCTGTTCAAGCCAGTCACCCTTAATTGTGAAAGGCACTAGCCTAGATTTAGGTCTACTGTGTACAGATTGAAGCTATCACTGATTTGAATGCCTTTTTGTCTTGATAGCTTGCAGTAAATTCTGATAGAGTTACTAACATATATTTCCCCAGAAGGATACTCTGTGTGAGTAATAATGTCTCATTTTCTCCTGGACATGCTGTGTACTTAAATGCATGATTTATAAACAGCCTATAAAATGAGATACATTCATTAATGTCTAAGTAATCATAGAAAAAAATTGCTATATTGCATCAAATTCAAAACATAACATCAATGTTTCTACTGAGGTGCTGATTTTCTTTCTCTTCCCAGAAAGAACAAATCATTACTTCAAATATATCTCTCTTGCCAGTTGTTAATGCTAGCAATATCAGTTTTTTCCAAGCTAAAACTCTGACTTGACTCTCTTCCAGAGCTCTGCTGCCTTTTCCAAATTTCATAGAATTTTTTCCATTTTTTCTCATTTTACTTTTTTTTTACAAAACTAAATTAAGCCTCTTTTTCCACTTCAGTAAGTGCTTTTTCTCCTTACAGAAATACTCTGCACCCTTTCCACTTGTGAATCTGAATTTACTATTATTACTGCTGCTGTTTTGTTTAGGCAAAGATTAAGGTGTTCAGAATTGCCATGCAAGTACACTGGGGTGGGTGTGCACAGACAAGGAAGTGCACAATTTGCAGACACACTCATGAGTCAAATGATTATAGTCATGAAACAGCAAGCGGGGAAGGTGGCATCACGCCCTGTCTTTATGCAGATAAATGCCTTTATGAATTGCTCTGATGTTGAGATGCTGGATCCAGTGATCTATTTTCTCTTTTACGGCTGCTGGGCTGGTGCAGGGGGGGATATGAAGCCTGTGCGACGCTGCCCATCCAGCAGACTCTCTTGTGATGGTGTTCATGCAGCCAAACTTCTCTGTCAGGCTTTTAGTCCACTGCACTGTAGGTCTCAAGCTGGGTGTTGATGGGTATTGCTTTCATTGAAATTAAAAGATTGGAGGAAAAAAACCCCATTATATTGATTTTTCCTTTTCAAACAACACTGTTACATTATCAAAGTAACTTTCAGATTTTAATTTCAAAGGTCTTGTGTATCAAAATAACATAAAAATGTGAATTGAAATTAAACATTTTCCCTTATTAAGTCAATAACATTTTATTGATCAAAAACATATTTTTATTTTTGGGACTATTGATTTAATATTACACTGGAATTCAGTGTTTGATAAGGATTGGAAATCTCGCCTTACTTTTGGTAGGATTAACCATGAAAAAGAGATGGCAGCTCTCATTGAACCCTAAAATAACTCCAGTCAATCTGAATAGGCTGGCTTAAAACCCTTCTTCCATTTCATACATCTACTTTGCTCTGACTTCCATTCCTAAAGCCTCTTTGTGTGGGTACTTGTTCCTTTTCCTAGACAATCAGGACTGTCCTCACCAAGAAAGGGTGAAGAGTTTGTTTCTAAGGGGGCAAGGGTCTTAGTGCACAGTACTTGTATGTGTGTCTGTGAATTTACAATACACTGCTAATTCCATGCTAATTGTCCATGTGGACACACTTGTTACTTAACATAATTTTGACTGACCATAGCTTTCTGTTGCCTAGTGCCACGCTGTAAGTTCAAACCCTACACTGTCCTTCAGTATCCTTCCCAGGAACACAAGCCCTTAAAATCCTTCACCAGAGGAGAGAAATCACCAGAAAATAAGAGGTGGTTGCCCTGTAGTCCCCAAGAGGTCAAAAAATAAACACCTTGGTGGATATAATCTATGGGATCTAACTCAGTGAAGCTATCTTATGGACATAAGACATATAGATTTGCAGGAAATCACCACTTTGACTGCATTTAGCTCCAGGAATCTTTAGTGAGGTTATTTACTCAGTGGCTAAAAGTCCTTTTCATGTATCTAATCAAAGTAATGAGCATTTTGTGATATGCAATTAACTCTGCGGTTGCCCAAACATCTGGGGGCAAATCTTTTGACAGCTCTGTGTGTATATATGCATGTTTCTGTGCGTACTGAAGGATGTTGTATTTGTAGGTAGTTTCTATTTATTGTTGCAGTGCTTGTGCTCACCAAAGCTTTGACTGCAGCCAAGAGGTTTGTATTTTTTAAGGAAATGTATATGAGCACCTGTCAGTAGAAATGGTCTTTGAGGAGAGACCTTTGAGGCAGGCCAGCTAGACTTATCCCCATTGCCACAACAGATGGGCACAGTGTGAATCTTCATTCGTTTGTGAAAAACTCTAATTCTTAGGATGTAGCTTTTAATCATTTTATGTGAGCCTTGGTTTTGTTTATTAATTTTCGTGTGCATCTCTTGGAAATAGTTACTTGATGCACAACTATTGCAGAAATTTTGAACTCCTGACGCTTAAAAATGCAAGGTTTTTTCTTACTGTTTTGCTCTCAAATTATTTTCATATATCATCAGAAATCCTGGGTTAAGCATCCGTGTTTCACTTCGAGGACGTCTCGGAAAACAGAACCTTTTCAGTTTTGCTTTCAGGCTTCCTCACCGTAAGGAAACGCGAAGGCCAACATTCCTGGTAATCAGTAGGAGTATTTGTTGGCCTCTAGTATCACACACCTCTCTGCCTCGCATCTCCAACAACCCCTTAAGAGGCCTCCTATGCAAGCCTATGTACATGAAATCGATAAGATGAACGTTTCAAACAAATAGCTTACCTTTGTTTTTGATTTCAGCCATCCATTATAGAGGTGCATTATGCTGCAGCTCCCGGTGAGACGAGCGCTGCGGGAGCCGTGGGCAGAGCGGGCCTGACTGCTGTCCTGATTAGATCACCGACAGAGCAGCAGTGATTTAAACGAAATTGGCTGGGCAATGGCTGCTGAGGCAATAATCTTTTTAAAAGCCACAGAGGCATGGTCAAGTGGTCAGAGTACGAGCGTGGAAGCCAAGTGTTTTGGGTTCTGTTCCCGCTATTGATGTGTCTAGTTTGTCGCCTGCGTCAACTAGCTTTTCCTCATCTGAAAGATGGAGATAAAACCCTTATTTCTCACCACTCTAAGGTGGCAAAGTGCTATTAGGCACAAACTTTGGTTAGATTTTTTCATTTAACAAAATGAGTAATTTTTCTGGCATCTCCCAGGGGATTTCAGTTGTGTATTGTTCTCTGCTCTTGCACATTACCTCAGTTTGAAACCTGCAAGCAGAAAAGTGGAGAAAAGGCTATGGAAATAAATGTACTTATATATTACAACTAATAAGAAAACCTCTTGCTTTCACGTGTAAAGATACACTAGTGATACACTAAAACTGGATTACTTGACCTGCTGTAAGCTACCTGTTTTATCAATTTAATTTCTTGTTCTGGAAATCATTTAGCAATGGAGATTACTTATTTTCTTAGAGATGCCTAGGTGGTAGGATTAATCTTTAACAAGATGGTTGCAAAGTTATTGCCAGTGTGCTTATGAAATACTATTATTTCAAGTTTTGTTTTTTTAATGAGATGCTTATGAAAAAACATTCTTCTCTAACAGCATCCAGGGTCTCATAACAGGCTTTTGTATAAACTCTATATTGTATTAATCTTTAAAATACGGTATTTCCTTCTGGAATTTATGATTGTTAATTTGCACAAACATAGCATGTTTTACATTTGAAACTGTGTTAGAAGGCAAGAACAGGATTGATGTTATCTACTTTCTTTCTGTGAATGTGGTATAGCCAGAAATACTTTTTGGAAAGGTACATTTGCTCTCTGCTTTTTGAAAAATATTTGGGCAAGGTTTGCGTTTTAGGTCCATATTCTCTCTTTATATGCCGTGTTTGATCCTCCTGGATTTGTGCTTACAATCTCAGCAAATTTTCAATTACATCGAGAGGGCTGAATTAAAAAAATAATAAGTAAATCCTTAATTCACACTCTAAGCCTGAAAAAATAAGTTTCTAGCAATAGCTTCTATCAACAGTTAAATTCCAAGGTGGTTCAGATCACTATTTACACATATACTCATTTTTATACAAATTATGACATTCTAGAAATTACTTTTTGTTGGACTACTGGGCACTGACTATTTATTAATCCTTTTTTTTTTTGTATGGGTTGAAGTAATAGACAATACAACTGAAGACCAAAATTCTCTTAGGAATTCCAGATGAATATGTTCTTGCCAAGGGAGCAATGCGTATTTCTGCCTAAAAACTGAAACAGCCCCTTCTTCCAGCCTTGAAGCAAAACATTAGGGTGCCGTCTCCTTTGTTCCTGCTATAAAGTTTTTCTGTACAGTTGCTGTCAAAAATCAGATGCAACTGCTTTGCCCTGAAGGTTTGTCATCTATTTAGTAGGTCTTGCACTTCATACTTAACCCTGGCACACCTGACTCCTTCATCAATGTGCTTTCAGGTCAGAAGCTTAGAAATTTTTAAGGGGGCCCTAAGAGTCATTACGTCTTCCCAACTGAGTAAAACGTTTTACAATTAGAAAATAAACCAGTTGCTGACGTGAACTAGGACCCCAGGCGCCATGCAGCATGTGATTTTTGCTGCAAGACTTAAAAGAATCCTGCCAAAACAGATGTGGAAAAGTAAAATCTCTCTTCAATAGCTGTTGGCTTAAATCTTCTGACTCCTCTGTAGTGTATTGTGTTGTAGCACCTTCCTTGCTTTAATAACTCTCTGTCGTGATCTGAAATAGAAGATGTGTTTTGGGGCTGTTGTGATGTTAATGTAGGCAGAGTAAGGGAAGAGGCTTGGAGAGGTATTTCTGCAAGCCTGCTAGTACTGTAATCCTATTGCTGAAGAAAAGAGAGGGGAAAAAAAAGGACATTTTTCCTACAGCAGATGCACAAAATAAAGCAGTCAGGAGGAGTAGTTTTTGCCATCATGTGTAATTTTAACCATAGCTTCACCTCTCTAAATCTCCAAGCATAAACCTTTCCTAACAGGCGTGTGTGTATACAAACACTCACGCACACACTCTCAAAATAGGTAAATTATCTTTACAATTACCACAAAATTTCATTGTTGTGACAGTATAACAAGCAGATTTTGAACTCCAACCATCTTGCAAAGCAGAGTATTTCATTAGCGCCAAACTCCTCTATAAATATAAAATAACTTGTTGTCTCGTGAACAATCTCAGGGCAGTGTATGTGATTTTAATGGGCGCATTATTTTAAACATGGCCTTCACCATCTGCTCCACCCTCTTTGCAATTAGTAAAGAACATAGTGCATGACTGTGTCATTAAATGAAAGATAAAAGTGATTTCAATGGGCATATGTTCCTTATTCAATAAAGTTTTAATTTGTTATGATTTTTTTCTTACAAATCGTGGGAGGACTGGAGGACTGCTGTACCTGGAATGCTTTTTTTGAGTCTTAAGGCAAATTTGAATTGAGTCATTTGTTGGGTAAATTCAGGTCTGTTGGCAAAATAGAGGGTTTTTGTAAGGAAAACAAAAAAAAGTAGTAAATCAAAAGGACTGTGCAACAGAAATGACAAGAATTCAAGTTCTGTGAATACAACAGGAGAAAAGAGGAACATAACTGTGGTCTGTGAGAACTAAATTCTGCTTGAGCATTTTAACGGTGCTCAGTGTCTGTCTGTTGGCTCTGGTATAGATTATCCATGGAGCTTGTTGTTGGGAATTGTAATTCCTGATAAATGTCAGCTCTGCCTTGGTCTGGTGGGCTTTTGGTTTTTGTTTTTTCCTCCCAGAGCTCAAGTGAAGTAAAGTCCAGATCAGTCAAGTCTGGTGCCTGTCCAGGTAAATCCAGGTCTGTCAGGTCCGGGTCTAGATATGCCCCTGTGTACAGGTAAGGTAGGCCCACGTTCTGGGCTGTCAGGTTCAGCTCTGTTCCTGTCGAGTCCAGGTCTAAGTCTCTCCCTGTGTCTGGGTCAGGTCTAGTGGAGTCAGATTCAGCTCCAGGCTTCCAAGCCATGTTGTCCATCCCTGATGCCAGCTGGTCAGGGAGAGAAGATAAGCTGCTAAACAACTACAGGCAGAGATGAGGCAATTTACTGAAACAAAAGCTAAGTTTACTCATGTGCCAGCAAAGAGAAAAAAAAGAGTTTATTCTCCACTTCCCATCAGCAAGCAATGTGCAGGTACTTCCTGGGAAGCAGGGCTGCAGAAGAGAATTATTGTACATAAGAAATGTCCTCCCTTCCTCCTCCTTCTCCTTGTTGCTATGCCTGAGCTGCCATCATATGGTATGGAATATCTCTTAGCTTTTCTCCTGGTGAAAAGGATCAATGCAGTCACTTCAGTCCCCTGGATCGTATGGAGCTTATGAAAGGTACAGTCTTCATCGTTTCACTAGAGATTATGCCACAAATCCTTAACAGATTCTGAATAGAGATGTAAATTAGGCATTCCTTACCCATGGAAAACTCTAAGGACTGCACCCAGAGTGGTGTCAACATGTTTGGCATTGAAGTTTGAGAGTTTGTGTCTAAGCTTTTTGGGGTAAATATGTGCTGGGAATGTAAATATGAAAAGGTGAAGAAATTCGCTTTTGAAGGAAAAAAAATGAATGCATTTGTTTGGGAACCTGACTCTTTGTAAACATCCACATCTGTGTGCATAGGAGCTCAGGGAATCACAAATATTTCTCCAATGAGCCGAGTTTCTCTCCTGCAAAAGCACTGCAGAATTGAGTTGTAGGAACATACGGCCATTGTTTGCACAAAAGTTCAAGAATATGAAGAGATTATGTTGAAGTTCAGGATAGTGTGGTTGTTTAGTTTGAAAAGAAAAAAGAAGTATGGAAATAGGAGCTGCGACCTGTACAATTCCAGCTGCTCACCTCTGCTTTAATATAGACTTTAGTTTTGGACAGAAGCATGAGTACTAAACTCATACATCTAAAAAATATTTTACTTGCTTGAAAGAAACTACTGTAGAGTGGGTTTGTGGAGGGTTGTTTGTTTGGGTTTTTTTAACTTGCCTGTGCTTGGTCAGTGTATTGACATAAAATAACTCTCTTTAAATACTTTTAAAAAAAAATATGGGTGGTAGGAGGAGGATAACAGATTTGGGAAAGGGTCTGGAGCACAAGTCCAGCAAGGAGCATCTGAGGGAGCTGGGAGTGTTGAGACTAGAGAAAAGGAGGCTCAGTGGACACCTTATTGCTCTCTACAATTACCTGAAAGGAGGTTGCAGCTGGGTGGGCGTCAACATCTTCTTCCAGCCAGCCGGGGACAGGATGGGAGGAAATGGCTTCAAGCTGTGCCTGGGGAGGTTTAAGTTGGGCCTCAGAAAGAATGGCTCCATGAAAAAGGTTGTTAAATGTTGGAATGGGCTGCCCAGGGAGGCACACTCCCTGGAGGTGTTCAAGAAACACAGGGGGCATGGCACTCAGTGCCATTATCTACTTGACAAGGTGGTGACCAGTCAAAGGTGGTGATCTTAGAGGTCTTTCCCAATCTAAATGGTTCTGTGACTTGCATGAGGTGAGAACCTTTTCTTAAGAACTTTAAGTCGTTTCCTAAGTGTATATTTGCCCAATAGTTTGTCTATTCTGTACATAAAAATGCTGGCTATTTGTGAAATGTTGCATGTAAAGAGAAATCTGTTAAGCTGTGTCCTAGGACAAAAGGTTAAAAAGAAAAAGGTAAGTGTTCCCTTGCAAAAGTGGATTCCTCTTCTGCTTTGAGTCACAGGAAGTTGTTCAAGGAAAAGAAAACAGCCTGGAGATGAGGCTGGCAGTTGTATGCTGAATGCCTCTCTGTAAAGAGCAGTATCAAAATATATGTTTCCAACAGACAGAAATGATCTTGTTTCTCACAGTCTCAACTTGGCACACAGGATGGCTTAAGTTT
Source organism: Lycocorax pyrrhopterus obiensis (assembly GCA_014706295.1). NCBI lineage: Eukaryota > Metazoa > Chordata > Aves > Passeriformes > Paradisaeidae > Lycocorax > Lycocorax pyrrhopterus. The sequence continues at coordinate 111,784,034 of JACSVZ010000001.1, read as the reverse complement.
GTCCCTATCTGATTATGTGGCTTAAAAGAGCCACCATGAACAGGAAATTTCCTGCTTGTAAAAACTAACTGTTTTAAAATTTGTTTAAATTTAAACTAATTAATTTAATTTAAATTAGTTAAAATTTAAATTTACAAACAATTAACTAACTGTTTGTAAATTGTAAAAACTAATTTACAATTCATTCTGACTTAGGAGCTTTGGGGGGAAGGGAGTTAAGTGTCATAAAAACACAGTGTTGGTTTTTAAAGGGCCATCTTGAAAAGGAAGGAAGGAATGAAGAAGCCCACTGAAGGGAGGTGAAGTCATAGATTCATACTGAGGAATTTTTAAGTATTTCATTGTGCAGGCTTACAGTTCTTGTTTCTGAATGACTTTTGTCTCATTAAACATATTGATGTAGGTCCTGAAATATGTCTTTAGCCAGTTTTATGAAATACACCCTCAGTAAAATCACAGGATTATTTCATCTGACTTGATAAGGCCATGTATGATTCAAGGGTAGTGCATATATTGATTTCATGGGAGTGGTGTATCTGTATTTGAATTGATTTAGTTAAGTTGTCCATTAACTTATCTCTAGATTTTTAAGTTCTGACTAATTTTTCCCTCTTGTATAAAAATATGCAAATAAGCAGTCAAAAACTGAGCATCAACAGAATCTCCTGTGAGCTGCCTAAACAAAATCTTGTCACAAATCTGACTCTACAGTCAAAGGGGTGGAAATAGCACCATGGATGGATTTACAGGATACCAATAAAAGCCTTTTATATAAGAACATCCCCAGAGACAAATCTTTTATATACTCTCAGAGGTGCATAAATCACTGACAAATCTGTCTGGCAAGCTTGTTTAGTAATTTGATTTATTAACCAAACCGATTTAACAGTTTATAGACTTGTTCATTCTAACTTGTTAGAGACATTCTCTGTATGTTTAAAATGCCACTAACTATGTGTGTGTGCCACTAAATTATAACTATCATCAGTTTCCACTCCTCCCATTCTCTCACACTTTATATAGTATGCTGAAAATGGTAATTGTGTGCTATAGCATTGTCTCTGAGCATTTTGTTTTGGATATGGTCCTTAAAGAACGTCTCAGGGATTATGACAGTCTTAGAAACATGTCTTTATTTCCAAGCAAGAAGAGCTTATTCTTTAAGGGTTAAGTTATTGCTGTTTCATTCTTCCTCTGAAATTGCTCTCTATGTCTTTTGATGTGTAGAACAAACAGGTTAGTATTGCCTTTTGCAGATGGACATATGGGGTCCTCTCTATCATGTAGTCTTTTCCCATCTTAATAAATCCGCCCAATTTAATGAAAATTGCCTGTCTGCACTTAGGTTGGCACAAAAAACCCCTTGCCATCCGTTTTCTGAAAAGAGGTACCCAGCCTTTCTAAATGTGGCATTAGTAGTCATGTCCACCAACAGAATGTTTCTGTCTAAATGAGATTTTATTAACCAAGAGGCAGGGAAAAGTGCTCTCGTTTATGACAGGCTGAGACTCCAGCAGCTGGATGTGCCTGAAGGGGGAGGGAAGAGATGAGGAAAACTGAGCTCTAGAAATAGTCTGGACATTAGCAGGCTCTGTCAGATGCACTTTTTTGTAGGATAGGTGGCTGTAGGCCTTGTAACAGAATGAATGCACATTAACATTCTTATTACCCATGTTTGCAGTCACCATTATTAGGAAGGCAGGTAGAGAAGGGCTCTCATGTCTATCAGCACAAACTTACACTTGAGGCTCAAAGTTTGTCTGTGGAAACTAAGCATGCAAATAGGAATCCTTGCTCTCAAATTATCAGTCTCTAAGTGTGCTCTCCTATGGTCATTACTCAAAATGCTCTTTCAAAACATCAGATAATGTGCTGGGCTGTTTTTTTATGCTATTAAAATGCATAGATCTTAATTACTGTTTGCCTTTTAAATGTTATTCAATGCATTAGTACTCCAGGTAGAAATGGTTATTAACATCTCTGTTACTGAGAATTACTAGCCTGCCAGGCTGAGGCCTTCCCTAGACAAAAATATCTTGATGATGCATAGAATTCAGTGAAGTTGATTATAAAGCTAAAACTGGCACAAGAGCAAAAAGAAATGAGAAATCAGAAGGATAAAAAAATTCTGCAGTATGTTTTATGGTGTGGGCAAAGAGATTTGCACAATCATTGATATGGTCTGCAGTGCTGGTCTCTTATTGTTTTCCGTGGTGTAACTTAAAGTCACTAAAGTTGACTTTAGTAGACTTTGTTTCACAGCCTATTTGCTCTTAAAAAGGGAGTTTTTAGTGCAGAACTAGGATAAAATGTGTAAGGTTTTGTGGCCTCATAAGAGCTGAATGGCAAGCTGTAAGAAAGGGTAAATTAACACCAGATTTGCATCTAATAAATCTTCTCTAAATTAATCATACACATTAATTAATAGATGGCAAAGTATATCCTTTCTCGTTAATGAATAAGCAAAATGCCTTATAATATCATGCACTCAGGATAACAAGGAACACAGCGATGTTAACAGAAGGCTTTTTCCTCTGCCATGAATTTGGGAATTCCTCTCCCTATTTTGCCACCCACTCTCTAGAAGCGCTGTGACTGTGGCTGGCAGAAGGAAAAGCAAACACTGCCGAGCCAGCTATTCGCAGCTGTATCTGTGTCTCAGCTGTGCCCATCCATCTGCAGTCATTGCCATCTGCCAATTGCTTCAGTTGGGGAGCATCTGGAAGGCGAGCCATTTTAAAGAGAATCTGCTGCACAGCAAAGAAATTATTTCCTCCTTTTTCTTTTTAATCTTGCTTCTCTTTCCCTTCTCGTGACTTGTGTGTGTGGCAGGAGTTATACACCAGTAATGTACTGAGAAACAGTGTTCCCTCCACTAGCCCACAGAAAAATGAGATTAATCAGAGTATCTGTGATGGGGACAGCACAGTGAGATGCTCCTGTCTTCCACATTTTAATCTATGAGTAGATTCCTTGAAGGAATGCTGTGTTATATTAAGCTCTACAGAAGAGGATAGGTCCATTTGTGTGCACTTCCTTCTATTTCTGAAGAATGATTAGATAATGAACCATCTTTACAAATTGGGCTTCTAGGGCCCTAGTTTTAACAAACTGGCTCTTCTGTTTTATTTTCAGTTAAAAAATATAGACACAGACAGATGTCTTGTGCTCTGGTCGTGTCTTACAGTTGTGCATATAATAATGCAGAAGGACTTACTATAAATAAATAAGAATGCTCACTGCTTCATAAGTTTGTGTAAAAAAACCCCAAAAAGTCATGCATCAAGGATAAACTGAAGCAGGGCTGGAAATCTGAGAACTCTTTGCAAAGAATGATAATCCAACTTCTGTTTCTTGCTTATGATGGTATTGTTTGTATCCACTCTGGAATGCTGAAGCCACATTTTTCTGGGTGTGTTTGGTGCTCTTGCTTTGGAGTTTTTAAATTTTTTTGGTGAATTGAGAAGAAACGGATATTGGAACTCCTGCCTTGGGGCAGATTTTACCTTGTGCAAGACACTTTTATTCTTTTAATACCCAAAACCTCAGATAACAAAATTATCCGTGTCCCCAGAAAATCTTTCATTTTTCATTTGAATTTTTTTTTACCCTCAAAATACCCCTCTTTTAAAGCTACTATCCTGCAAAAACAAACTAATAAGCAAAAACCTATTCTCCACTCCCCCAGTGCTAATCTCTCATTGGAATCAAAGTTAGGATTTAACAGTGAAACAGGCAAGAGAGCTGTTTAGATCTGTGCAAGCAACAGCAAACAAATGCACTAAAATGGCTGTTTACTTCTTTGCATCCAGATCTTACCTGGACTCTGTTTGAGGCAATGCCAGAGTGTCACTTTCACAAGGCATCTACATCAGCAGCTTTGAGCAGGCGAAAGGGTTTTGTCAAAATAAAAGAAAGGTATTGGGAACTTCTATCAACTTTATTTTCTGGCACTGTGGGTTTCCCTCAGTTGGAATCTGCACTATTTTCTTTTTTTTTAAAAATGCGTCTGTAAAATTCTTCTTGCTTGTGCATTAGTGTCCTATTTACTGTTGCTTCTGAGCAGGAGGTTGTCATTCCTACTTTTTTCTTTTTTGGTTTGGTTGTTATTTTGTTGTTTTGGTTTGTTTTTTGGGGTATTTCTTTTCAGTCCTCCAGTCATGTTCTTTGAAAATGAACTTCTCTTCTTCTATTCCCTTTGTGTTGGTACAATAAGCATTTATTTCTGGCAACTGATTTTGTAGGACTCTGGTCCTTGGCTGTGAATCTTGGATTCTTACCAATTGTTCCTGTTCTGGGCCTGGTAGCTTTAGCTCATTAATCTAATGTTCTATAACTTCCTGCTGCTAATCCTGGTTGTCAGGCCCCGTGTTCATTAAGCTTGCTCCTGACTCCCATGTATGACATGGAGTGCGAAATAATCTGTAACGACAAGAGACATGGAAGCACAGCCTTGCTCCCCAAACAGCCCTTCTGGCTTCTGCAGGGTGGCTTGTGCTCCAAGGACTGATCAGCAAGGGCAAAACCTGCCCTATGCAAACGCTGACGCTTGTTAGGGTGCACGGAATAAACACTCTAAACTTGTTGGTATTTTTTATTTCCCTTGTGCTGAATAAAAGCACTGAGCCAATGTCAGTATCTGATGGGCTGCCAGCATGAGGCTTGGCCCATGATTAAGTGGAAAAGTGCAGGTCAAGTTGCAGACAGCTTCCTTTTCTCTACCTAAGATCAAGGCATTTTTGTTGTCCTTGTGATTTGAATGCAGAGTGCCTCATGGTTAATGACTCTGAGGCTAACAGATTAAGAAGGGCAAGGATTCCCAAGTATTTTTCCATCTTTTAAAAACTAAAATATCAGTCATCTTTCTGCAACACACAAATGCTCCAGGATGCAATTGAGGGTATCATTTTTACTATTGAAAACCCTAGGGAGGTCCAAACCCTCCCTGAGTTCATAAACTCACCCTGTCATTGTAACTTCAAAATTAAATTTAAGGAGCTATAGACCAATGTTTCATTCTAGTCTTAGCCCCTGGTGTATATGGGACTCTTTCATGGGCATCTGGCTGTGTGAAAAAGGGAACAGTGACCCCTAACATTTTAGATCTGGGAACAGTCAGGGTGACTGACTGTGTAATACTCCTTTTCATGGAGCACCCAGACCTCCAGCAGCTATGCAAAGCTAGGAAGCAGCCAGAAGCAGCAGGTTTTCTGTACACTCCCTTTATATTTCACACCAAATTTGTCTGCTTGTCAAGTTTTTTGGTTTTGTTTTTTTTAATAAGTGTCATTTCCTCATAAAAGCCAGTAAATTGGTTAGTTGCTGGGATAGTCCCTTTCTAAATATTGACATTGGTAATGATATTTAGCTTAGTGCCTGTTTGTGTAACCTCAGTTGTGTGGTGGTCCACTACTCGAAAGAGGGAAAACTTACTGGTGATTCTGCAAAAGTTGAAGGTTACAGCAACTCATTGTGACATCTTTGTTATGAGACCATTTGCTGACATTAATTCTAGTAGTGATTAAAGAGCCTGCCTGTGTCACTGAAGCTGTGGGGAAAATCAAAAAACTCTCCAATAACATTTTTTAGTGTTTGAGAATCAAGGCACTACTTTATGCAGGCCAGGATGTTGTTCTGACCAGGATGTGCAACAGAAATAATTTCATCCACACGTTGCCCGGGTTGTGCAGTGAAAATCATTTTATCACACATAAATTTTACTCTTATTTTTCACAAATTTTATGCAGTCAAAACCCATAGAAATTTGTTGGTTCAATGTTCATCGGTCCCAAGTTACACAGTTCTTAGTATTTGGTTTCCTATTGGTTGTGGATTTCTTCATCTCCGATGCTGATGTGGTCCTCATTCCTTAGTTTTCTTATCAGTCTTTTTGAGACCAGGTGTCTCTGACCGTGCCAGGGGTGATGTTTGGAGTTGATGTTCATTAATGGTCATTAAAGGTCATTATCTTTTGTCTATCTTCTGTGCTATTCCCAGTCTGTGGAGATGTTGAGATCATCAGATGTCACTTGGTGGAACAGTCCCCTGAAAAGAAACTTAAGTTCCCCTCCCCTGGGGAAAAGGTGAACAAAACTGACTAAAGTTACAAAAAAAAAAAAAAAGATTAAACTTTGTGTAATTTCCAACAGCTGCAGCCATGGCTTGAGAAAGAAGGTGGCAGCATATGTAGGTGTGATAGGACCTCTGGTAATTCTTAGTGAAGATTTTTGAGCTATGACAGTCTTTTTTTTTTTTACAGCACAAGAGAGCCAAAACTGATCAGAATATTCTGTCAGAGTCATTACCTGCACCAAGATCAGTAGCAAGATTACTTTGGAACTCTTGCTGCAAAAAGGAATTTTTTTTTTTTCTACGTACATGTTAGGAGGCCTGAGAAATCTGGGTTTAAATGATGATAAAGATTGAGCTTTGAGTACTATGGGAAAAATAAATAAGTCATGGCAAGGAGACTGGAACTCTTCTGGCAAGTTATAGTGTCTTTGACATGAGATATTTAAGAGAGGTTTACATAAAATCAGTCATACAGGACAAAGGTAGCTGAAGTTGCCTTACTATAGGGGAAGGGGCTAAATGATTTTTCTGGGTCCCTTCTAGTCTTAGAACTCTTATCCAGAAAATACTTTATGAAATTAAATCACACGGAATCTCTCTTACCTCTCCCCCTGGGTTTGTGCAAATTTGCTCCTCCTGTTAAGGTGAGCTGTAACTTGAGCCATGTAACAAAGCATCTCAAATGCATCTTTGCACACTGCTATTAAAAGACACCTTGCAGGAAAAGGCTTGAATTGTGTAGTCGGCCCCATTTGTAGGAAAAACCTTCTTACCCCTCAGTGAAATTCTAATGTCCCTGCCTTAAAATATATTGTAAATAATGAATACTGTGAGTTTTGTCTAGTTTTCCCCATCCTGGCTACAAAATGCTTGAGGCAAGTTTGTGCTGCAAGCTCAAATCATTGAGGACTGTGAATTTGCCAGAATAAAAATAATGATGATAATAACAAAGCAATACCCACATTCTGAGCAGTATACTGGAAAACAGGGTGTTTGTAGCTGCAGTTCATTGTGAGTTACATATTTTTATATGTCATTCTTGGCATGAATCCTTAGAGTGGTGATAGAGGATAATATGATGTGCACATTGACATGAATAGATATAACACTTCGTCTTAGTGACACCTCATGCCTACAAAATTCAGAAGGATTGCTGTACTAGAAGCAGCTGAAAGCAGTCTTTAAAACAACAAATAGAATGCTTTAGTTCATAGAATTCCTTGAGTCTTGTAAGCATGAGTGAAATATTGATGTTTTTGAGAAGTGACTTTAAATATCTTCATCTTTATCTATGAGTTACTGTGCAAGACAGCTCCTTCCTGAAGCTAGAAGTAAAACTTAATTAAAAATTCAGCAAATGCCAAAAAAGCTTATTTCTTATGATACAGAGGCTCAATAATTTTTATTGAAAAGCAATCTACAAATAGAGCTGCAGGCATTTTTGACCATGTTTGCACAAGCCAGGAAAAAACAGACCAAGGTGAATGAAGATACAAGTCTACACTTTAGAATCAAGGAGGTTTAATTATTTGCCATTCATGTTTCATCATTTGTTATTGTGTTTTATTGTGCACAATGCATTCCCTATTGTTGTTAAACACTTCAAGACTTCGCTTTATCAGGAGGGTGGTCAGACTTTGGAACAGGCTTCCTAGACAGGTGATAGATTGTGGTCCCATCCCTGTCAGTATTTAAGAGGGTTTGGACAATGCCCTTAATAATGTGCTTTAACTTTTGGTCCCCTGACTTGTACCAGTTGATCACTGTAGGTCCCTTACATCTAAAATACTTAATTCTACTCTAGTTTGTCAGAGACTGAATGGGTATTTCTTTTGAAAATATTAGCATCCTTAGGTGGCATTCAACTGAAAAAGGAAATGCAGCTTGCTTTAACAAGAAAGGTGGCTCTGTTGCTTCAAATAGGACTAGATTTTGAGCTCACAGTTGTGCAAGTTTGTGGGAAATTCTGCTTGAAGATTACAAACTAATCTCGCGAGGTAAAAATTGAGCTGAGGAAGCTCATCTTATTAAAACAAACCAAAAAGAGCTATTTCTGTGTTCCCTGCTCATTTATGTGGAGTAGACCTGACATACACATCTTATAGGAGCCTGAAGAGGCCGTTTCCCATCTCCCCAGCTACTTTTTCAAAGTTATTAGCATATCACATATTTCCTAATAAACTATGCATGTTTTTCTTTCCTGCTGCTGATTCGGCACTTTAGTATGTGCTTTGAGAATAGGACTGTTTCAATATAAAACCATATTTATTTACCCTGGCCTTTTATCTTTCCTGAAGTGTCTCTGCAAGACCAGAGGCAGGAATGCAAGTGTCCTGTTCCCCACAGATGTGCCCTGTCTGCCTGGCCACTCGAGCCACCCATGTCTGTTCAATGTGGCCCTGAGCTCACAGACCCTCTTCTTGAGATCTGTAGCAAAGGTTGTCAGAATTAAAAAAAAAAAAAAAAAAAAACCAACCAAACCCAAATAAATAATGCCCCTCTCATTTCTTTTCTTCTTTTTTTCACATAAGATTTGTTCTGGAGCAAACAGGGTTGATCAGAAGCAGGCGCATCATTCCAATTTCAGCAGTTTTTAAACTGAGGTAATTAGTGGTTCATAAGCCTATTTTGGTTTTGCTCAAGAAAAAAATGAGAAAATTAGGAAGGCTTTTAGCTGATCGGGCTAAACAGTGAGGTGTAAAGTGGCAATCCTGTGCCCTACAGAACAGGGAGGGTGTTATATTGTGCTAATTGCCCACTTTCCTGGCAGTTTTAGTGCACAGTGACCAGTATGGAGAGTCTGTGACAATTCTAACAGGCAGCCTGTCCAATTGATAGGAGTCCTTACCTTTTCCCCCTTCTGAAAAACAAACATATAGTGTTTCACCACATCTATGTGCCCTTCCACATGAGCCTGCAGAATCGTGGTGGGAGTGGGATGAGATGGGGATGAGAAGCAGAAGTAGTAACTTAATTTGTACGGAAGAGATCTGCATGGAGGGTCAGTGCAGAGGGACACAGACATCGGAACAAAGAACAACAAAGGTAAATCTACTTTCTATGAACCAAAATACAAGTGCTAAGTATGGAGTCATTTAGTGTGAGCCTGGATAATATTTTATATGTATTTATAAAATAGGTTTGTCTTTAATAGATTTTGAAGAATAAGATAGAGTACAGATAGTATACTAAAGAATAAGATAGAGTATAGATAGTATATTAAAGTATAATCTTTTATAAGATTATAAAAACAAACTCCAAACCTCATTGGTAAAATTTTGAATGGGGATTTGGCTTTTATCTTAACTTGGATCAGTATTCAATACTCTTTTCATTTGGATTACTGCCATAGAATGGGTTTTAGAAATGGGGTGCAAAGTAATGTGTATACATAGGCATATAGAAAAGTTTATGTAAGAAATCATTCTTAGCCACCATTTATTATGGTTCTCTAATACTAACATTCAAAGTCTGGACTGCAATTCTTTTTAAAATTAAAGTTGAATAACTTAAAAAAATTGCTTATGTTTTGTATTAAAACTCTTCTAAATTTCTATAATGTGATTGATGAAAAGGAAGCTGGTAGCAGTAAAGAAAACTGTTCTGGAAACAGCTGTAGTGTTTTGTGTAGGCGTTATTGGTAGGGGATTGGTAACACTTTGAAAAAAAATTGACAAAAAATATCAAACTCTGAGTGTCTTTTAATTTCCATTTTATAACTTTTATAACTTTTAAACTGCATTAGCTGGGCTTTTAGGATGAAGAGCTGCAATTTTCTTTGCATCATTCTTATTGATATCTTAGCACTGTCTTTCTTAATATACAGCATTTTTAGAAACAACAAGTATTTCTGTGTCTGCGTTTATGCAGTGGGATAGCTTTAGGAGAGCCATCACATTCAGTAAGAAATTAAGTTGCTCCAGGTTGAATATTTTTTGGTCCACAACACAATGACTCCAGGTAAAGTTACTGTGTGTAGTCCTATAAAATGTACTGACAAAGACACCCTTGACTGCACTGAGGTCAGAGTGGTTTCGGTCTAAAGTTTTCAGTATGTGGCTGTCTGTACTATGCACGATTCAAATCTTTTAAAATGGATCAAATCTTTTAATTAAATCTTAAAATTCGGATCTTTTAAAAGGGTTCCTGTTATCAGTATGATTCTGTTAGCTGTTGCAAATTTAGGCTACGTTGCGAGTATGCATTTTCATTAGTCTTCATTCACTTTAAATTTCGATCACATGTCTTGGATTGGAAGAGACCTTAGACATCACCTTGTTCCAAACCCCCTACCATGGGCACGGACACATTCCACTAGCCCAGGTTGCTCAAAGCCCCATCCAATCTGGCCTTGAACACTTCCAGGAATGGAGCATCTACAACTTCTCTGTGCAACCTGTTGCAGTGCCTCACCACCCTCACAGTAGAGAATTTCTTCCTAACATCTCATCGACATCTATGCTCTTTCAGTCTTTCATTAAAAAGTCTTCCTAATAAAAAACTTAAGAAATCCACTAATGAGTACTAGAGGAGCAGATACCGTGGAATTCAGTCCTAGGGGAATTGTTATGCAGCAAAGGAACCATAATTGTATGTTGTTGAAACCTCTTTCACAATTTAATATGGTTGATAAAAAAATGAGGAAACTATTCAGTTGAATATATGCTATTGTGTTGATATATTATAATGTCATTGCTATTTTGGAAATTGAGACAATTTTATGCATTACTTTTGAGGAAAAACGATGTATTTTCCTCAGGGAAAAAAAAATAAGTGATAATATCTTTTGTCAAAGCAATGGGATCAACTAAAAATTTAAAATTTATGGAGAGGAAAAATAAAATTAAACATTTTCTACTCTGGAGACTTTATTTATACGTTTGTAATCACAAATATTATGATCAGTTCCTGGAAGACATGCAGGTCTAAAACAGATCAATATCTGTTTGGGAGATCTCATCCTCTCAAAGTTATACAGCATAACGTAACTGAATAAGTAAGCTGTATGCTCATGGTAGAGATTAATATCTGCGTACAGCTCTATTTATTAAAGACAACTTAGCAATACCTGCAGAAGCGTGGATGGTAGGCTAATTTCTGATTTCTCTCTCTTTGGATACTGTCAATCTGTCTCCATAAATTGGCTCCACCATTTTTGTGGTGGAACCTTCTTCTCATTAATTCTTAAGTTGTTTTGCCGGTGGCTTTGCAGCATAAATACCATTGCCATATTTAATCACAGATGTGCCTCTCACAGTACCTGAGTCATTCTTTCATTCAGTAGTAGAGCAGAGCACTCAGAGATGCCACATGTTAATGCAAAGCATTAGGCTGAAATTGCTTTTGAAAGCTTCAATACAATAGAGCTCAGTGGCCTCTTTTTGCCTTAGAGGCAACAGTAGGGAAACCAGCACATAATAAGAATTTTAACTACAGTTCTACTTTGTATTATCTAGTGCCTTGTAGCATGATGCTGGGAGAGACAGACATACCTCTGGGAATCATACCCCTGGACTGACTAGTAGATAAAATATATGTGATGATAAACACAAGTTCTTCCAGTCGAAGCCAATACTCTTCTCATCCTTCATCTCTTCTCCTTTTTTTTTTTTTCTTCAAGATTGTTTATATTTGTTTCTCCCTCAAAGTACATTCTCTGATACTTTTTTTTTTTAAACATCTACTAAGCATCCTCAGGAAAGTTGTAAGTCTAAAGCTGTTAATGAATAATTATCAATTACCTTGCTAAAAAGAAAACCAGGTTTTTTCAATCTTCTGAATTAATTAGCTTTTCAAAGTAGAATAACATTGTGTCAGGGTTTGATGCTAAGTGCCAGGTACAGTTCAATATTTTACATATATGAGGGACTAGAAGTCAGGTTTTAAGTTGTACTGAAATATGTGATATACGTGATTGGGGTTTGTATCATTTTTTCTTACACTTGAAACTTACAGTATTTTGTTAAAAAAGAGAAAATTGGTTGCACTCTTTAAAAAAAAAATAAAACTTTTCTGGTTTTAGCCACTAACTGTACTTTAATTGCACTGATGGGAAAATTGTGCGTTCCTTACCTGGAAGAAGCAAAGACATCGGTGTGTTTGGAAGTTCCTATTGATGTATACATAGAATTGATTTTATTTCACTTAATACAGCACAAGCAGTGCACTGGGAGCAAAGCCAAATGCTGTTAAAAAAAAACCCTAAAACCCCCAAATAAACAAACATCCCCTTCCTTGCCCCCAACAACAAAACCTCTAAGGAAGAAAGGTTTTGGGTTAGAAGAAGTTTATGTTTAAGTTTAAGTGGCGTGGCCAGTTTAAACTCGCTTTGTAAGCGTAATAATACCTTAATTTTTTTTTTGTGAGAAGGGTGAAAAGGTAGTAAAAAAAGCATCAAGTACCCTTGGTTTTTCCTTTTGAATTTCACTTTACAGATCCTATGGCTTCTTTTGAGTAATAGCTTGAACCTAAGAAAAGAAAAGTTTCTAAAAATTGTTCTAGATGTACGAATTTTAGGTGTCTGGTACTCATTTTCTTCTGGAAGGACCCCTCCTTACTGTAGTATATTCTCATGATAATTTGGCAACTCTTGGTAGCAAAGATATATGTAGAGGTTATTATGCATCAATACTACAAGGTAGAAGAGCAGCAAATGGTAAGGGAGCACAGTAAGTCTTCTAGGAATCAAAGAAAATTAAAACGTGGAGTTTTAGTAGTTGTGGTTGGTTTTTTTTTCCCTGTGCATCCAAAAAGACTTGGAAATCCAATATATATTTGTGTGTTGTTGCTCTCTCCACGTACACATTCACACCTCTTTCAAGAAAGATAAAGTGACACCTTTTTTATTGTGCTTGCAAGAACTCAGTGAGCTCTGCTGTGGGGGGAGGTGGTCATCTTCAAAAATGTAAGAGCAGATGCTGTTCCTGGGCAGTGCCTCAGTGTCAGGGTGCTACCAATTCACATGATGGCCGTGTTGAAAATTATAGAGAGAGAGAGTCAAGTAAGAGTGTGTTGCTTTGTGCCTGTTTGATGTGCATCCTGTGTCTCTCATCTTGGCCAAGATCAAGTTTATAAACTTGAAGCGGAGAGAGGAATGAGAGATGTGTTGTGGACTCAAAAGGGAAAGACAGATTTCTGTTTCTAGCACTGTGTTTGTGAGCACGGCTCTGTGCACACACACAGGAATAATCACCTGTGCCCATCAGAAGTACAGCCCCAGCAAGTTACATCCTGAACTATTCTGATGCTCAGTGATATTAACTACCACTTGGAGGAGTCAAGTTTTGGCTCAGACATTAAGCCTATTATGCATGAGGATTATTTTGACTACTGTCAATGGTTGTGGACAATAGTATCTCAGCAAAACAACTGTGAGGAAATCCACAAAAGATCTGGCAGAACTGGCTCCTGGAGAAATACAAAATCAAGCTTTCTCTTTTTTTTTGGCTTTGTTTTTTTTTTATCTCCATCTGTTTTGTCTGTGCCTATCTGCCAAAAAAGACATGCTGAATTTCATTTCATGAATGAGGGTCTGTTTGGTTTCTTTGAAAGGGCATTTGAATCTAGTCAAATTATCTACAGAAAGGCTGAGCATAATTTACTAGAGTCTTAAAGGAGGCCACTCTTGTATGGGTTAAGTTCTCTTTTGATAAATCAAGAAATATGTGACGAGAAGCTGTGAAGAACAGCTCATGAAATGAATTTCTGTGACTGCTAGATTGGTGGTTCTGAAGTACCATTGTGAAGAAGCATCACTGATAGAGCTGAGACAGCTCTGACTTTTGGAGTGGGATTAGTTCCTTACTAAATTTTCACTGTGTATAAGACAGTCAGCTAACTAGCTAGACACTTCCAGAGAGACAAACAGCACTCCACAAAAATGTTGTTTTGATTTGGGTTTGTATGTATGTGGGGGGCTTTTTTGTTTTATTTTAAAAAAATTAAATATTTATTTGACTTTAAGCAGAAGAGGGTTTTGTTTGGCTTCCCCCCCATAAGGACAATGCAGTTATGACAAGAATTTTCCACCTCAATGGAAGAAGAAAATGCATTCAATAAGAAAGTGTACGCGTGGAACCTGGAGTGTTTGTAAGCTGAAATGTTAGTGACTAAGTCAGATGTATGTCCAAAAGGAATTGGTTTGCAAAACAGGGGTATAAGTTTGCATATAATATGAAAAAAGAAATGGATCATCCAGAAGGTTTTGTGTTTAGCTGTTCAGGAGCTTGCTCTGATGGGAATGTTTGACCTGCCTGGTACAGGATGCTCATAGAGCTGAAAGCACAGGGATTTGAAGGGCAGATATGTATGTCAAGGGGGATGGACTCAAAAAAAGTTACTTTAAACCTTAGCATTGAAGTGTGAAGATAATGTAAGTTGTTATGAAATAGTAATGGTTTGATAGTTTGATGGACATTTCGTCCCCAAATGAAACACAATTGATGAGAGCTCTTTGTACTAAAAAGCTAAAAGCTCAGGGAGCAAAGGAAGGCTGGTCTGGCAGGAATTACCACAAATCTGAGAATGATAAACAGGAGCGCATCAAGGACAACGTAGTCCCTGTTTTCTTTAGTGCAAAACCTTTCTAATATGTAATAAGATAGGTAGCTAATATAGCTAGCTAATAATAGTTTCCAAGTTAATCAAGGGGGAATAAATCATTAAGTAGACTTGATAAGAATGTAGAAGACATGGAATTAATAATCACAAATACATACAGTATTTTTAAATCCTTGTCTTTGACAGAGGAATGTAACAATCAGCATCAAGGTCATCAAGTGTGCTGACGAAAATGTACCTGGAGAGAGCCAAATTCAACATATGCTTTACAGTTGCATATTTTGCAGTTATTAGCTTTATGAAAGTGAATGAAATGGGGAAAAATTACTGTAGTTTGAAAGACTTCTGTGGATTAGTTGTTACGCTCCATGTTACTTTAGCTAGTAAGTGGAGTTGAATTAAATTTTACATGTTAATGATCATCATGGTGCCTAATTTTTATTTGATACAGGAACTGAGAGTAGAGGGTTTGTGTGTGTGGTGAAGTTTTTTAACCAAAGAAACTTTTGAAATGCTTGTGACTTCAGTATTGGTCCAAATCTGCAAGTTCCCATTTTCATCGTTCCACCTCTATCTGTAGCATGGCCTCATTATAGAGAGGTGCTCAAAGGATCAGCCTTCAAATTGCGTAAAGGCACTAAATATTAATCAGAATATAATGTACCTGAACTGGCCAGGGTGAAATCCCTATGTGTAGTTGGTTTCATGAGGATAAATGGTGGGATGAAAGAGTAAAGATAGACTCCTGGGAGGGGAATAAAGACCTGGAATATGATTATTTCAAAAATGAATAGTGATGCTGGAGTTGCTTAGTCAAGGGGAGGAAACTGTATGACCAGGGGCACAGCAGAGTTGTGGGAGACAGTGCCATGCTGGCAGCTGCACTGAGGCTGGTGAAATTGTTATGTTTGCAGGCAAGGTTGGCACTGTGAGCTGATCCAAACTGAGCAGAAATGAGTTGACAACAGCAAGCTGAAGGATAAATATACAGCAAAAGAGGGGTTTAATCTGCTTGACATAGACACAAAAAAGAAAATTTACATGTTGCTTGAAATTTAATGAATAGGGAGATATGTTTTTTGGGTTGAGGATAGGTACAGTTTGTGTGCAACACATCATGTGGGAGATGCAATTCTATAAACTACAGTTTATTGAACTGTATTTGTATTTATCTCCTTTTCCTAGCCTTCAACCTTACCCTGGGTCACTGAGATGTAAACTAGTTGAATGGTCACAGTTCTGGCACTCTTTTTTAGCCTGGAAGTGTAAAAGCATATTGGAACTGGAAAAGCAAACTACAAAGAACACTGTCAAGTTTTGTGAAGGAATTTGCAGCCCTAAACTATCCCCAGGCAGGGCGAAACAGAGGAGTCCTCACCTGACTGAATTACCTTAGTTTTTCTCAACTGCTTTTTTTTTCAAAACTTAGCAGTTTTTGGTTGATTGTAATCTCTATCAGAAGTTGCTGCCTTTCACCTTTACCCTTCTATTTTTTCTAACTAGCTCAGTTTATTAAATTTTATTTAACTCTGCCCTCCAAGCTTGTCTGCTTGGAATGGTTTCTTGCTTCCCTTGCCACAATAAATAAACAAGAGGAAGACCGTGCCATTGTACTGAATCATCATCTAGAGATTTGAATTCCAGAGTTTTTATGCCTGCTTTGCAGCTGCCGTTATTTGTGTTTGGTGTCAACCTGCAGAAAGGAGGGAAGATTAGTTGAGCAAGTTGGCAGAGACATAAACAGCATTGGTGAGACCTATAACAGAGGTGCTGATCTGTTTGCCTGTTCTTTCATCTTCACTTGTGCTCTACTTGAGCCCATTGCACAGATTTTGCCCATTTTCACCCTTTTGATCTGTCCCTCTTTTCTCTCCATTTGGCATTAACTTTTCCATAGGAAGCAGATTATTGTGGCACACGAGAGAGGCAGTAGCAGCCTCAGCAGATGTTGCCCAGCATGCTGGAATTCAAAAGCATTCCCCGTAACAAGAAAATAGCAAAGTTGATACCTGGTACTTTGTCAGTACTGAGGGGGTTAGGGGATGCTCTGGGACTGCATGGCTATACCAAGAAATTCAATACTTAGCACTTCTCTCAAATGGGACTTGGAAACAGTTGGTCTTGGTGATGTCAGGGAAATGGTGGTCCTGTCATACCTTGGTTGATGCGCAATTAAGATTAAATTGAAGTTTTATGATGCAGGTCTTCCAACTCCAGAAGATTTAGAAAGGGAGGGGGGCAGTTGTAGAGAGAACAAGTTTACACTGAGTGTTGCTTTGTGTATCAGATGAAGTGTAGAGTAGTTCTTAAATGTGTGGTTGGGAGCACCCAAACAAAATAGTTGGGAGATTAATGAGTCTTGAGCTGCAAGGCATTCTTCCAAGAGAAGAAGGTACTTTGCTACTTTATCTTTTAGCCACGGGTGTATATTTGGTGCTAATAGTGCTCTTGAGATCATCAAGAGGAAAATGCCAGAGACACGGCAGGATTTGGAATGGCTAGTCATTTATTATCCTTGCGTACAGTCACTGTGAGAGAAACACGTTAAATTGTCTAGCATATAGCGAGGGTGGGGAATAGCATCTAAAGCTTGCTGAGAACTGCCTGCTGTGGCAGAAACAACTTGATTTCCTTACAAAGGAACAGGCGTGGGTCCAGCTTCAGAAGGAGTACAGTTAATAAAGAATTCTGGAAGACTGTTTCTCTCAGAATGATTCAGTGACTATCACATAAACATCTTAAAAGTAGTATAGCTTTTGAACAGCCTCAGAAAGTGAGAAAGCCTGTTCCTGGAACCAGTACAAACAGCTTTTAACAGAGGGAAAGCACTTGTTTTCGAAATCGCCGTGGCTATCTGAAATGATAGCAGCTAATAGGTCTCCTTGCTAAGAGGTGAGGGTTATGGGATGCCCTACTGAAACAACATGTCTGGCAGCTGAAGCTGTCTGTGGATGACTCAGGATCAGTTTACTCCATCCAGAGAATGCTTACTTGCAGTACTGTCATATAGGGTGAAAATTGGATGTGTGAATTACCATCGAGGTCTCTCTTCATTATAAACCCTGGATCAAGAAGAAAGGTTTTGAGAAACACAGGCAGTAAGGCAAGGGAGAAATTAATCAGTGCAGTTTTACGGCACAGTATTGAGGCATGTGTTTTCCAGACTTCTTGTTTTTCAGGGTGTCCAAACACCTTGGGAGTGCATGTTGGTATGATTTTCTGTGACACAGATCAGATCCTGATCTTAGCTCTGTGATTTTTGTGTATGAAACTGGATTCAATGCAGGCAGCACTGCTCCTAGTTGGTGAAGTGAAGTCTAACAAAAGAGGTCTGCTTGACTTGAAACTAATACCATGGCAGATCCAAGGGGAGTGACAGATATGTGGTTTTAGTATACTCACCTGGGAGGGAGAGGATTGAGATCTTGCTCTTCTCCAATTACTGTTGTTAAAAACAAGGAACAAAACCCAAATAATCAAACCAACAAAACCCCTGTAAGTTAATGATTGGGACACTGGTGGGAAGCAGAGAGTTGACCATACATGCTGTAGAGGCGACTGGTTTTCACCACTGAGTCCTTTGGGGAAAGGGTGAGCAGCACTGGCACTGTCTCCTCAAGGAATGTTTAACAGGGAGTGGCATCATTCTGGCTGTCCTGCAGATGGGCCCTGCAAAGCGGCTCAGAGGCTCATCAGGGAGAATCAAAAGGCTCATCAGGAGAATCAAAGCTATGTCTCAGGAATCCTGTTCAGTGTTGATTTGCTCAGAACCATTAAACTCTACCTGCTTCTAGCTGTGTGAGCCAAGGAGACCTTCCCATGAAATCTTCCTGGTAAAATCTTCCCTGTGTTAAGTGTGATTAGGAAATGAAGAGAACACAGGTATTTCCGTGGCGTAGGCACGTAAATGGTTTTGTGGAGCTTTCTGTAGCCTGACAGAGTTTTGAATGTTTCATTAGCTGTCATACAGAAACCGCTAAAGCCTGAGGACTCAATGCATGTGAAATAAAAGGAAGGAAATATTCAGCTACAGTTGTCAACGTCTTCAGGTACTTAAGAGATGGCTTTGCCACATTTCAGAAGTCTGAAGACTCGATACCATAAAAACCTGATGTAGAGGAAAGATCTTGGGACAAACATATCAAAGAGTGATGTCTACTATGCTCATCTACATTTTGTCACAAGAGAATATGATTTTCCTATGGATTTTTTCCTATGGATTTTTTTTTCCTGTATTGTGATTTGTTCTATGCACAGGTCTGCACTCAAAAGAATCCAGTTCTACACTGTATTAAACTATTCAGTCATGAATATACTTGAGAATAACCGTTAGACCATTGGCAAATAATATAGATTAGAGCAATTGAAACAAATTCTATCTATTTTCAAATTTATTTATTCATAAATTTATATATAAATGCATCAGACAAAACTAAATGGATACACAAATATATGCGAAGGCTTTAACACTCTGATGAAATATGAGCATCTCCTTGAAAAGCAACAAGATAGAAAATATGCTGCAGAAATTATTGCAGCATTTTAATAAAGTAGCAAGCTTTTGAAGGTCACTGTTTTTTGTAATAGAGCACGCTGTTTATAGTAAGTTCTCTCTTAATTCTGTCGACACAGTTCAGACATACACAAGAAATCACAAATGCTGCTGGAATGACAGTAAAAAGGACCGATATCTAATCTCTCATTTGAAAGCACTAAAAGCTATTATGTAGGACTTGCTAAATATTAAAAGCTACTTTATATAAAACTGTTATATAATCTGCAGAGCCAAGCAAGAATAACTTTTTTTTTTTTAGCTATCTGAGCAAAATAAAATAAAAACTAAAAAAGTCTGCTTTTAAAAAAGCCTTCTCCTGTTCTCAGATGACAAAAAGTGGATTACAGAAGTTGTCCCCATAGCAGAAACAGAAGTAGTGGAGGTATTGAAGTTTATTCTTTCCCACAGAGTAACAGAAGAAAGTAGTTTTCCCCTATTGTGTCTTATAAAATTGTTAAGGCTCAATTGAATCCAATTCTTGGAAAAATTAAAGGCTGTGAAATGTTTAATTTTTTAAGTTTCCTTAAGCATTGTATGGAAAAAATGCTTTTAAAGCGAAAGATCTTTCAGAGCATGTCAGAGTCAGAATATAAACCGTCAGAATTTCTTTATAAATTACAAACTCCAAATGCTAACAAAATTGCTTTCCCCAGCAGGATTGCTCTTATGAAGGGTGTTTTCAAATGCTAAATTTATGACAGAAAACATCTTTAAGGTAGAATAAGTTCAGCTGGCTGATATTTTGTACAGCAGGACTTTGTGTCCACACTAATAGAGTTTTATTTTTGTGGGTAGTACTATAAACACACTTCTAGTGAGGAAGGCCAAAGTGTCTGCATTGGAAAGAAGGCAGTAGATAGTGTTGGGTGGATCTGTTTAGTAAAATTCGTAAAAGTTATGACCAAAATTCAAGCAATTCATGTCATTGTAGCAACTTGGTAGCCTGAGAAATATTCCTTTAGTTTCTGAAACTCATCCACTCTAGGTACCATTCTTCCATTTCCTCCCTTCTTCTCCACTTGAGAAGGAAGGCTGGAGTGATTAGTTTGAAAATGCAGGTGGAGTGTTAGTTTATTTGTATTACTGAAAATCCAGCAACAAGGTGGAAGTTTCATTGGCCTTCATCAAAGAAGTTGAGAAATTATACTTTATTCATCTCATTGGGGGGATTTATTACATTGACACAAAAACATTCAAAGGGGTATTTTTTGCCATATTGAGGAAACGTATTTCTCTCCTAGGTTTAGATGATGCCATGTTCGGCACTGATCAGATGTAAGGTCCAACGTTCTTGTCTCAAAATGAGATGAGAGAGAAGGAACTGGGTCACACAGATGATGTGAGGCCAGAAGCCATAGAAGATGCTGTACGTCTATTGCACTTACACTCATGCAGTACATGTTCCATTACCTTAAGGTTTTCTTTTTTTTACACTATCTCTCTTCAAAAAACTGCATAAGCTTTCTAAAACAATAGAATTAGAGTGATTCTATCATTCAATGTAATGTGTCTTCAAGATAAAAGTTTGAAAAAAATAGGTGAATTCATATGTCTCATTCAGAGCATAGGAAAGGAATAATTTCAAGAGTTTTTTTGAATGTTATACTGCCTGTAAAATCATTATTTCTTTTAAGAGTAATGTTCTCCGTAGGCATTTTATACAAAAGCTATACCCACTACAGTGATCCAAACTGCAGGTCTATTTTGTAGTAATCTATATAGATTGAACATAGCAGGCACAGTTTTGAAAAGTAAGTTTCTCAGCCTTCCTGTGGAAGTTCACTGAAGACTTGAAATTGTATTGATTTCCCATGAAACTTCAATTTCTAGCTGTTCAGTAACTTACAAGAAAAATCTTTCTCCCCCCATACTTTTCTTGTGTGTCATCTTGATATAAATTATAATATTCTCCCTAAGCTGGATAAACTCAATTTTCAGGACTTCCATTAAGTAAACACCTGAAATGAAAAGGATATGACACACATGGTTCAGATGTCTTGCTGTGTTTTGACTCTGCCTTTTCAAATACCTCCACCAAACTGCAGCGTAATCTCACTTAGTGAGTGTCTGAAATGAAGGACAAGAGTCAAGGGCTTGTGAGCACAGTGGCAATTTTTGGTTTGGCTTGAAATATTATTGAAAATGTTTCAAAATATTCCGGTTGTGATTCTTTTTTATTCCCTCATGTTGTCTTCAGGTGAAATGCCCAATATTCCCAGGAAGAGAATTCCTAATATTTATAAGGTGAAATTAGCCTTAATTAGTTTGGTTTTTTTTCCACATAAACTTGGCAGGCTGTGTCTGTGTTATAGCAATAGGGGTAACCAGTGCATGGATTCTGAATTTTCTGTGTTGTGCAATCCATCTCTGTAAACATCATTTTCTGTGGATCTGTGCGTTGCTCATAGTTTTTGGTAGACCTTTGGGTACAGCATTTGGGCGGGATATGAAATGATGTCATAGACATAGGACAGAGTGAAATATTCAGAAACTGTCTTGTTTGTTTGTTTGTTTGTTTTGTTCTCCACTGATATTTGTTTGGAACTGATCATATTGATTCTTTATTCTTGAATTCTTACTCAGGATGTTTTGGTCATGGTGGTTCTTCCTCTTTAAGTAGAAAAAAAGAAATTACAAAGGTCTTAAACAGTGAACAAAATTAAATTTTAGTGCAGTGTTTTGGCAATGGAGTATACACTTGTGTTTCTAGTACTGGCAAAAATGTGAATTCAAAGATGCCAAAGCCACCTCAAAAGTTAATATAGAAAAAAGATAACGAAGTGACTTAAGAGTTTTAGCAATGAAAGATCGTGTAATGTTCATTTGAATTGAAAAATGTGCCTGTTGTGCCTCTAGAATATGATGGGACAGCAGTTGAAACAGTAATAACTTTGTGACTGTTGGCTAATTATATGGAAGTTCTACCAAAAAGGTTATACATAGCCTAAAGTATTAAAGACTTAATGAAACTGTCATCACTGTAGTGATAAATATCTGGTCCAGAATGTCTTCTTGGACAGTAGTGTAAACATATCGGAATAAATAGTTGACCATAATTCTGTAATGCCACCATA
Source organism: Lycocorax pyrrhopterus obiensis (assembly GCA_014706295.1). NCBI lineage: Eukaryota > Metazoa > Chordata > Aves > Passeriformes > Paradisaeidae > Lycocorax > Lycocorax pyrrhopterus. Next base: position 111,761,774 of record JACSVZ010000001.1, on the reverse strand, counting down.
ATTTTTAAGAAAATATAGGCCTTCAAGTAGGTTATATATAAAAATTAGGGATTTGTAGTAAAAGTAGTCGGAACCAGCTGGAATAAGTAATAATGACATTATTGAATCCTGAAATTCAAAGCATTGATAATTTTGTCCCATTACCTCATGGAATAGGTTGAAATTCCCTTGAAAGCCTCCAAGTCAAATTCAGCCATTATGTAAATGGTGGCTTAAGATGATCATAAAAATGGGCACGTATAGAAATACAGATTATATTTGTTTAACATTCAGTAGGTCTGAAAAATGGATAGTCGCACAGCCAGGCATCAGGAAAGAGTCACATAAATCAGAAACTTCCCTGCTTAACGTCCATTTCTGTCATTCCTAACAGCCTGACAGGATATCAAATCAGTGGAAGTTGCTATATACTCAATTTAAAGTGTCTACTGTATGCTGAATTGGTGTAATTTCTTGCGCACTTGTTACACGCCTTTGGTTTTCCCTTAAATATGTTACATATTTAGCATGCAAAGAATAAGAGCTAATTTCAGTAATGTATGTTGATTGGGCTCTTGTTAGGCATAAATAAGGGTTATCTTGTGCTATACAGTAGATTACGTCGCCTGTTTAATACGCACATAGCTTTCTCTGTCTTCTTCCACTTCCACCCACAGACATTTAGACAAAGAGCAGAAGCTGGAGCGTGAATCTCTTAGCTCTGAGCAAAGCCTGATACAAGAAACAGCAATGTACTTATTGATTACTTGCATTGTTTTGACACTGCAAAACCAGGAGAAAACAAGGGTATGAAAATGTCAAAACTAGAGTTAAAGCTACCTCTTCAGTGCAAATACATGAGTTTTGCGCTAAAATATGGACAATATATGTGAAGATATATACTTGGTAACTTAAAAGTATGAAAGGTAACTTGTCTGGATTTACGAAAGTTTTGTAGAAAGGAAAGAACATGTTGATTTAGTGTATTAGACTTGGTGCTGTTGGTAAAATTAGCAACTAAGGGCAAAAAAAGCGATCATTAGAAGGCAGGTTATTAATGAAAGAGTAATTTGTGAGTAGGACTTTCGATGTTGATACAGTTTTCAAAGTGAATATCATATGTTAAAAAAAAAAAAAGGATGAGAACACTTAAAAGGGAAGAAGGAGAAGAAATTTAATCATCTTAAAGAACACCCAGGAAGGTGTTCAAGGAAGATAAAAAGTTGGAGAATGAAATTTTCCACTCTGTCAAATGGACTAGATAAAATGAGAGGGTAGGAACAGAGGAGTAAAATTGGGAGTTCAGGAATTAATGTGTGCATAGGTACTCGTGCAAATAAAAAAGCTGCTCAAGTACAGAGGAAAGAGAAATTGGAAGGCACCTGAAGAAGGAGCGGTGGCTAGAAAAAAATACTTTTTTTCTGAGATCAGTGAAAATTGGATATTTCAAAGAAATAGACTGAATGCAGTCATATTTTCAAGAAAACCAAATCCTTTAATCAAGACCTCTAACCTTAGGAACAATTAATAATTTACCACTGTTGCTACTGAAGAATTAAAACTCGCCCGGTTCACTCAACAAACATATCTATCTATGATGTTTAAGATTATCTTTATCTTGAAGACACTGCGTGCACGTCTGGAAATGACACACTCCCACAGTTTCTATATGGTAGAATATGATGAAACCAGCCACCAAAAAATATTACATTTTCCACTTGCATTCATATCAGCTAACAGAAAAATATCCATGTTATTTAGAACTAGGCATTTCAAAAGTCTTTAAAGGATCTGAAAATCAAGTTAGAAACTATGGTGCTTCCTAAAGTTCTCTAATAAATATATTATTTCCATGTGACATGCAAAGGAGAGGAAAGAGTTGTGGTTGAGTAGAATATTTTCTTCCTTTATTTTTCACTGATGTTCATGCATATTTTGTACATTGAGTTTAAGCACTACATCAGTTACGAAATAGTATTTCTTGTCTAAAATAAGAATACTCAGAGTCAATGAGGAGATTGCTGAGGTGTGATTATTTTTTCTTAAGCAAGTTCTAGGTTTCTAACTCAGTTCTGTCACTTGAGAATTATCATTTTGAGACAGGGTCTGTGGTATCAGTAGTGTTTATTTTCATGTTTGACTTATTGTAGTTGCACTTTTTAAAAAATTTACATTGCACCTTTCGCAAATCTCTTAATAGTGCTGACTGCCTTGTGATTATCAATTTGGTAATTTTTTGTGATGCTGGGGTCACGTAGCTAGTACTGATACCCTAAATGCTGTTGAGTTCCACCAAAAGCAAATAAGCAACTGATAGAAATAAGATGATATAACTCTGAATTTTTAGGATGATTTATTTACTTTTTTACAAAATTACACCACAAAATGATGATTGATAATTTGTGTATGCTTTTCTGATGGACCTGAGAGGTGGAAAAAGTTTAATTCCGGTAGACCTACACTGTTATGATTTTATACTTCTTGCACTCAGTTGCAAAGGTATTACATGAAAGTACCTGGTCATTTCTGACATCTAATGTGAATTATTATATGTACATTAAAAGTATGTATATAAATACTTCTGAAGTGCAATTTTTGTTGTGCTGGAGGTACCTGGCAACTCTGACACTACTAAAAAAGCTGACATCTCTAAATCTCTGTGCAGTCAGTAAAAAAATTCCATCAAGTTTAGTAAACAGCAGATATTTTGCTCAAGACCGAAAGAGAATTATAAGGCTGAAGATTAAAGAACCTTGATAAAGGGAACTAACATTTAAAAGGGATGAAATGAAACCCAAGCAAAGCGTAGAACACATTATGTGAGAAACAAGAGGGGACATCCTGGGGAAGGACAGTCTAAGTCTATGCATTACATATTTAGCGCTGTGTATTTAGTGTCAGTGTAAAGCAAGAAATATCCAAGTTTTTTGAATACATGCCTTGAGAGGACTGGACCAAAAAACCCCAAAGACTTTCTGCATCTTGTTTTCAGTTGGGACTGAGAGAAATATTCTTACAAACTTCCAAATCAGTCAAACTGTAGTTCAGTAATTCACTTCAATAGATCTGTATGGAGAAGAATTCCTTTGAAATAGCAATGAACACCCCTCTCTCTGCCTTAAATGAGCACAAATATCTAAAATACGTGGTGGCATTATGAAACAGCTAAGGATGTATTCATGAGAAACCTCGAACATGGACTTTACCTATGGGACGGTGTGAAATATCTTTGAGAAGGAAATAAAGAGTAGTGAATTCCTGTACCCTAGATTACTTCATAAATATAAAAATAAATAAATATTTATAATAAATATAGATAGAAGTAATTATTTGAGTAGAGATAACACTAAGGGTATTTTTTTTCCCAAGAAATCAAGGTGTGCTGAGAATGCAGATTCCATTGATTTTTCTCTCTTAGTCATGGGCCTTTGAAATCTCTTCTAACATGATTAACAAAAATCATTTCTTCTCAAGTGCAAAATAGGCCTGAATGATCATTTTATGAGCTAAAGAATGCCTGGTAGGTCAAGTGCAGTAAACACTGGTTATGTTTGCACACCAGGGTTCTGGGCTGAGGAAGTGCCATTCCATGACACGGATAAATGCGATAAAACTGAGCCATAACAACAAGAACACAGAGCGAGGAAGGAGGTGTTAGGCAGACAATGAGGCAAATTAACTCTGTTCCAATTACTTGGGTTAAGTTTGCATTACAGATGCAACTTAAACTTATATTTGCCAAGAGAAACAAGAAAGATGAGCGTGCTGACGCTTAACATCTAGGAAGGCCAAGTGATACTTTTATCAAGTGTTAAGCTGGTATTAAACCATCCAGTTTTAGCAAAGGTTTTTAACTGCACAAGGCAAGGAAGAAATGGGTAGATGGCTCATCTGCACAGGGTTTGTTTAGCTGATACATAATACCACATTTTCCTAAAGGAAATGATTTCTGTTTCTAGACCTACCTGCTTCATAAATCTTCACAAAAATATTGCTGACCCCCAAGCACTGGAAAATCATGTGACTTTTCAAACCCTCATGTTTTGTAAGGGTTTTGCTCTGATGGTTTAGTCTTTAGTGCATTAGGGAAAGTGGGAACTCACATAAGTTTCTGATCCTCACCTTGGAGAAAAACCACCATTTATTCTGCAGCTTTTGATAAAGCCATGAAAATTGGCGGCAGTGCACATATAGTTATGTTTTCCAGCTAGTTAGGCTGGAGACAGAATTTGGTTTAGCTTTTGCCTCAGACAAAATTTTAACTGATAACAACGCTAAAAGTAGAAAAGCCATTTCCGTGAGAAAATAAAAACACTACAAGCCAGCTAAGTACACAAATATAACAATGCAAACTTGCTGTACTTCTGTGCTTTAATCTGCGCAATTAATATGCAGTCCAAACGTAATTCACATTTTTCTTTAGGTAAGAATTCTTTTATTTTCAAAGCTGCATTCAAATCTGAGAAGGCTGTGAAGGACAGCTTAATAGTTTATTAAAAATAAAAAGCTAGCATTGTTTTTTTAACCAAACTGCACTTTCTCAACAGTGATTTGCACAAGCCCTTATGGATTTATCAATTTCCACCACTTTAACTGATTTTCTGCTTCTGTATTCAGATTATTAAAAAGTTTATTTCTTTGTAAAGTTGTTGTCACAACAGAAGTACTGTGTTTTATCAGAAGTTAAGACTTTGCTTCCTAAATTACAAAGCTTGGGGTAGCTAATAAATAGAGACATGAAGATAGAGCTTGCATGACCATTTCAGTTTATGATGGTGTTTCTTTCTAAAATCAGACAGATATTACTCAGTGGCCTTTTATACCTGCTAACATTTTTTTTGTATTTTGCTTATCTAGAGAAGCAACATGCCCTGTACAGAAAAATCAACTTATGCTGAGAATTAGTTAAAGGAAAAATTTCTTGTACATGCAAGGTGCTGCCCTTTTGAACCCAATTTCAACACTTTGTTGGTGGTTCCTAATGCATTTCAGGTAGAGAAATAAATTCAGCTCTTCTGTAGGTGAAACTAATGTGAATTCAAAATGAGAACTGCGGCTACAGCGGCGGGGAGGAGGTGTGTGTGTGTTTGTTTGTTTGTCTGGTTTTTTTATTATTGCATTGGGTTTTTTAAATTTACTGGAGAAGGATTCACATCCAAAGTTTTGGTTCCTCGTAACAGAAAGTAGCACAGTCAAAAATTATGCTATTAGTTCTATAGTAAAAAAGGCGTCTATTTTATTTGCCATTTTCAGGCACTAGCATTCAATAGGCTACATTTCAGCCGAATTAATTTTTAATAGTTTGCCAAAACAGGTATTCAAAAGTTTGTTTTACTTATTTGCCTATTGAATGTATCGGTTACAGATATTTGATCAGGTTTTTTGTAGGGTTTAGATTAAATTTTATTTTTATTTTCATGTCCAATGCCAGTTCAGAGTTATTTTGAACTGTACCACACAGAAGTGAAAATTTGTTAGAACTTAATTCTGTGTTTCAGTTACTTTTCATTTTAGTTTCACAATTATCATTAACACTTGCCCTCCCTTGACAGGTAGTAGAACTGTATCATCTGTTTTATTAAGTTTTCTTGAGCAGTCTTTTTATTAGAGTGAAGGCTGTAAAGGTTTGATCACTTAAATGCTATCCCTGAGCAAAAAAAAAAGATGTTACATCTATAGCTATAGGTTTCTAGTTTGGTTTAATAATGCCTGTATATATTTCCTTTGAGTATTTAGAGTTTTTCATCAGAAAATTTTATTTTGGGTAGGAACAATATTAAAGTACTCTGAGGCAAGGAAATTAGTCTACAACCTATTTGGAGATTATTTTGTTGCATTCTACTTGTTTTGATGTATGGGCCCTCCTTTGTTAGTTTTATTAAACTAGTGCATTCGAAGTTCTTTGGAAGATATTTATTTGCTTGCTTTTGATGTATAGAAACTTCTTGACAGGCTGGAATGTAAATCTAAGAAAGGGATTTCTGCCTATTTAATAGTGTTTAGAAGCTGTCTTCTAGATCCTGTCATATACCAGTGTATATGTTCTCCTACTAAAACTGCAATTATACTACATTGATTCTTAGCATCACAACATATCAAAAATTCTCAGCTTTGTTTCAAAACGTAACAATAGCAAGAAATCATTTTTTAAAAATTTTTTGTCTACAATCTCTGCAGTTAAAAGAAACCTTGAACATAACGCATAAAAATGTGTTTCAAGACAACAATTCACTATTGTGAAGCATGATATTGCCTTGTCTTAGTAAGGCAATTAGTGCCTGTGGAACAATTCCTTTTGGCCTGCAGCTTGTGCTACCCTGACATACAAAGTAATCTAAAATAACTTCTGATTTCACATGGTGAAGATAAAGTGAAAACCTTGCATGCTTGTCAGTGAAAGTACAGCTGTAAGTTTTATTTCTGAAAAAGTGAACACTTCTGTCAGTTGTAAAATGCAAACTTGATTTACTACCAACTAGAAGTAGGCATTTAGCAGTGTACAGCTCGTGTTATTGTTTACAAGACAATTGAAGTACATAAGGAAGAAATTTTCTTTGTAAGCCTTAAAGGATGATAACTGAATTATTTTTGAGAAGTTGAGTTAGAGTTTATTTAGAAGCTCATATTTTTTTCTTCCCAGAAGGAAAAGAGCCTTATTGTGGTACAGATTGGAAATGCAACATTGTCTCTTCAGACAAGTGATAGATAAACAAATGCTTAACATGGATTCTTTTTCTGCCTAAGCAACGCATCAAATATCCTTGCCCTTCTAGAGCTGTCAGTTCTAGAAAGTCAATCCTAACAAAACTGTCATCTTCAGATGCAAATAAAAGGCAAAGTTAGTAAGAAGAGGGTGGAGGAAGTATGATACCTAAAATGAACAGAACGGGACTGCAAGAAAGTAGAAGTTGCAAAGAGTCACCTCTAAGACAAACATCTCTTCATGTTAGCTCCAAATGCATAACCTATGCTTCCAAGTAGGAGGGCCAGGTGTCCTTGCTAAACTATAGATTAGGCTTTGAGAAGGGTGGTCTTAATTGCTGTAGAATTTGTTTTTAAATCTCTACGTTTGGAAGCCTGACTCACAAGATGTGTGCTGTTGTCAAGGCAAATAATAATAATGAAAATGGCTGACAGACCTCACGTGATCAATTCACTCAGCTGATGTTTTACAGGTCTTGAATCAGGCAACTACAGCATGCCCAGGTGGCCTAGCTAGAAGAGGAATTAAGTGCACACTGCAGGGTCATGACTAATTTATTTATTCATCCCAGCGAAGGTGATCAGTGTCCAATTTAAAATCTATAAAACATCTATAAAATCCAGAAATTCTGATTCCACACAACTTACAACTTTTTTTTTTTTTGTGCAAATCAAATAGGTGGATATTTGTGATACAGAGAATAACAAAGTTCAGCAACAAATCAGATAAACCCACAGCCTTTAGCTGATAAAAGGGTGCCTCTTGGTGACTATTTTCTATTGACAGTTGATGTTTTCTAATCTCAGTTACCAGCTGGTCAGTTTTGGAACACACCTTTCAGCTATTGCACATGTGCGCGGCTACTCTGATGTGTTTGACGTGTGTGCATTAATTTGGCATCCGGTAGCTCAGATAGGACCAGAGCTTCTGAGTTACCAGATATTGGTGACAAGAACTTTCTTAGTGATGGATCTGGCCAAGAGAGGGCCTTACCAGTAAAATCAATATTGCCAATAATATTAATGTAATAAATGCACCTGCAACTGAGTAGAGCATATAATAAATGGATTTAGGTATAAGTGGAATTTAGTGCTTCAGTTCAGGGAACAGGCTGTTAAGAGAAATAACTGTAGTTGTCCTAATGCCTTTTATCAGTATGCACAATATTTTTCTGTTTCTGAACACTTGAACTCTTTGTTATGTGAGCTACTGAAGTTTTGAATACTTTCCCAGCTGAGGAATTGGAAATGTATTTGTAATAGCAGTCCAAGCTTAATGTAGTGATAATTCTGGTAACAATGTTGAAACAAGGTCTTCTGACAGAGGAAGAGAGAAAAAACATTTCAGAAGAGGCCTTAGGAAATATATGTATAACCTCTTTGCAGCAGCAACCCCAATGAGATCAATGTGTTGTGCTGTATTTATATTACTTCCAGTACAACATTGATATTCTGGTAAAAGATTGTAGGGAAAAGCAGAGCAAATAGCTTTTTAGTGATTATTCTGTACCCTGAGTATGCTGGGTCATATGTTGTATCCAAAAGCAATTTGTCTGCATTAGAAACATAATTTTTTAACTCCCTGAAAGCAAATAGTACCAATAGCAGGATTACATTTATTAAGCTCTGCAGTTAATGAGATTTGGAAGTGCTTAATGTAAAAATGTGGCATCATATATATTTCACTTAATTTGAAAAATATGTAAAAAAAAAAAAGAGTGAGACTATTTACTGATGAAAATCAAAACCATCCCCTTTACCACTAGAATGAGGGCACCAACCAAGAGAAAAGCAATTTAGCCACCTACTCTGCGAAACACCACTGAAAAGTATAAGGAAAAAACCCAAACCACTGAAATCTGGAGACTTTTGAACTCAGAGTACTAAATGTCACCTGTAAAGTCTGTTTGGTTTATATCACTGTCTTTGAGAAGATTTATGCCGTTGCACTTCCCTTCACATCGTGCAGCATGAGCAGAATTTTGTTTCTTCGATGCCTCAAGTCTGTCAGTGCTTAAGGCACTTGGACAATGCCCTTAAAAGCATGCTTTAACTTCTGGTCATCCTGAAGTGGTCAGGAGCTGGGCCTAGAGGATTAGAGGTGTCTTCCAACTAAAAATATTCTGTTCCATTCTAAACACGCTGCCAAGTGCTGTATGTTACGAGGGCATGATCTTTAGAAATCGTTTGCCAGTTATGCTGGGGATGCAACATCCACACCAACCACTTTTGCATTTATATGTTTGCTTGCTTGTTTGGTTTTAGTTTTTTTATGAGCCCTATTAAGGTTTCATTGACTGAATGAAGTATACTAGGGATGCCTCTAGAGTGCATCTTCTAGCCTTTTTTTTTTTTTTATGTGGAAGGTTCCCAAACCACGTGCTTTGAAACCATTTTACAGAAAAAAAAAAATACAAAAAATGGAGATGATCATGTTATTCTTTTTCAAAAGCACCCTTCAACCAAGCTAGAGAAGCTATAGGTACAACCCATCTAATTTGGCCTGTTTTTAGAACTAATACAGTGTTTCTTGTTTTTACTGTCTGTTTCCACCCTATGAATAGATTTGAGACTTTTGATTAAAAGCAATTAATTCCCTCCGATCCCCCAAAATTGTGACAAAACATTTGTTTGTTTCTTTGAGACAGGGAAATGGAATATATGGCTTTAATGGACACCCATTTTCTATTCCCCTAATCTTTCTATTCATAATGAGGTCAAGGTGAAGCAAAAATAAGTGTACTTTTCAGTAGTTATGCAGTTTTCCTCAGTTTTATCTGTTCCTGGTTTTTTTTCCTCTTTTCCTCTCTTCTTTCTGGTCCCCTTATAGAAAGCTAGTATATTTTTACTATAATACACTTCTCCTAAGAGATGTGCCATTTTGTATGCATACAAACCCCTAAATCTTCCTTTTTCAATCCCCCTAATCTGTTGCAAATCTACCTTATTTAGTGGAAGTCAACAATGTTTCTAAGGGAGGTGTGAATGCTGGAATATTACCTTTATATGCTAATCAATTGAATATGATAATGAGGACATGATGGCAAAGTCAAAGCAGAAGCTGAAAACAAGTAGGCTATTTCTTAACAAGCAAACTAACTTAATAGAGGCTAGGCAGAGCGTCTGCAAATTTAGTTTGCTTCATGTGAGTTGAGTTTTAGATTGCAAGTCCCATGGGCCAAATCCTAGGAGATAACACTGTCTTTGTGGCTACTTTTCTGTAATAAAACTGGTACACTTGGCTACAGGAAGGATATATCTTGTGGAGGGGTATTCAGGACAGGCTCTGTTGTGTAGGACTTGATTCTGTGAGCTCTAAACTGAGATCCTGCTTTCTGACTCAGTGTTCTCCTCCACTTGCTCTTGTGTACCACTTTACCTTTATTCTCTTTTTTCTTCTAAAACCCAGTCCAGGAATATTTCTTTTACACTGATAACTCATAGCTATTGAAGCACTTTGGGATGAAAGGCGTCAGCATCACATATTTGCAAAGCCTGTAGACTGCATGTACTGCCCGGAACAGGTGCACAGAAGTGTCATTGCCTCGTTCTCATTTCTTCTTGCATTTCAATATTTCAGTAGAAATACAAACTGTATATTTTAGGCAGTCTCACTTGTACAGTTTCATAAACAAAAGGCTTGGTGTTGAAGCTTTAAACTTAACAAAGCCCTTAATCAGGCTACATAGCTGTCATTTTATTCCCTTTTCATATGTGCTACATAAAAAAATAAGTTCTTATTTTAGTCTATACCTCACAGTGTTCTTTGGTAAATGTGAGCTTTGTAGACCCCTCTTTATGTTTATAAATACTATTTATATCTCAAGCTGTGTAGTGCAAGGAAAATGGATGGATGTTGTCTCACCTCTATGGAATTTGTATGGGATGAAAGAAGTAACGTTTTTAGGATGTTGGCTTTTTCTTAGCAAACAACCTCAACAGGGTTTTGTGGTTACCAATGACCCTCAAAATTTAACATTTTTGAAATGAGAAAATTACCTCTTAGCAATTATGTGACATGACTCAGGCAGCTTGATGTTGTCTGTCAAAATCTACCATCAGCAGAAAGATTTGAAAGAACTGGAGATGATAGGAGGAAAAAAAGCACTTGCCTTATTTTCTTCCACTCATAATTCTATGTGGGTAAGCAATTAAAAAATGAAAGGAATTGTATACTGACACAGTTTTAAAATCTAGGCATTTTTTAAACTCTCATGTGAGCACTTCTAATTTCATTGAAGATAGCCAAATTACAGTCATGTAAATTGAGAACACTCTTGCCTTGTGCTATAAACATTAATTTGGTAAATAAAGCATGAGACTATGTGCAGTCAGAAATAGAGCATGTAAAATTTTTTGCAGTTAGGAATTTATTTTCAGCAAAAGAAATTTGGCAGGAGTTCTCTTAAACCATTTTCGGTGAAGATTTCTTGATGTTATTCCTGGCTTTTACACAGTTTCTCTAAAATACCCGCAAGCTGTTCCATTTTTTTCTTTTTTGTGATCGTGGATGCTGAGTTGTAGTCCTTAATGCTTCACCTGAAAACCAATCTCTCCAGAATGCATTAGATCTAAGCTTAAGGTGTGACATCTTTGGACTCCTAGAAAGGACACCCAAGAGTTTTTGCAGAAAAACAGAGAACAGAGTGTGTGTACGTGTGTATGACTGACAGATGGGTTAGAGTAACATCTAGAGAAATGAATCTGACAAGCAGACCAGTAACCAAAGGAGAAAAATTGAGGGCAACATTTGAGAGGTCTGAAGCTGAAGAATGGAAGGGAAAATGAGCAAGCAGAAGGCAGATACCAATGAGCAGTGCTGTATGGAAACCACTTTTTTTGTCTGGAGTTGGATACTTAGCGTTGAAGCTGGTGTAGAACACTTCAGGTTCCAATAACTGTAAATATCATTAAAACTAATGTTGTAATTGAAATATTACAGCATCCACTTGTAGCACTTCTCAGAGTTAAGCAGTATCAGTGAAGTGGACTGTCTTTAGTGTTATGGTATTAAGCATTTGCAAATAGCTGTCTGGTAAGCAAGTCCAAATAAATATATGAGCACCCCGTGAAGCTTAGGAAGAATTTAATCAAAATTTCTTCAGAAGTTTCTTTACAGTTAAAAAAGACTCTAGAGTATTCTCCTAGGGCTACATTCATTCACTTTCTTCATGTTTGAGGAGCCAGCCATCACAAAACAAAAAAGATACACCCACCCCCACAAAATCAATATATTTTTTAATATGGCTGGTCAGAGGAAGCATGTTTCACTGGGAGAAGACTCTCATGTTAAATATAATAGTTTTTTCCAAAACTTTCTTCCTCACTGACTTCTGTATGCAGCTAGAAATCTACCTCTTATCCCATTTGCTTGCCATAAAGTACTGGCTTCTCTCTGTTCTTTTTTTCTCTTGCCATCTTCATGCCAAGCAGCTGGCAGTCCCTTGGTGGGACACATGCTCGGTTTGGGCTCCTCAGGTCACTCCAGGAGGTAACTGTCCACCTGTATTTAGCTCAAAACAATTTTCTCTATTGTCTGCTCATTTTAAAAAGCTACTAAAGAGAGTTGGCTGTGGCCAGGCGCCAGACACCCACCTGGCTGCTGTCAGTCTCCCTCCTCAATGACATGGGGACAGAAAATAAGATGTCAAAGCTCAGGGATCAAAGTCTCGAAGGCTGCTTCTCAAACTGTTCCCCACAGCGCCGGGCAGGTTCTGCCCTTCCTTACCTTGATGAGGTTTTGGTACTGGCATGCACTTTACGGCCTCAAGAGAAGAATTTCAATAAGATTATTATAATTCTTAAATGTGCTCTATTTTATGGAGTAGCAGCATTGTATGAATTGCTTTAAAAGGATTACTAGGACTTTGTAGAGGTAAGATTATAAACTGTTCTTTCCCCTTCAAGAGTCAGGGAGTGATTTGCAGATACAAAGCATGTTCAGAATAAATAGACATGGAAGTAATCAGAAACTTCTAACTACAGGAAAAAAGTAAAAGCACATAGTCCAAGCCATTTTCTCACTGATGGTTTGAAGGAGTACCACAACTCCGTGCCTTTCATTAAAGAGCCTATTTAATCTGCCTAAAAATGTGTGATATCTGTAACAACCTGCACAAGACACTCAAATCCATTGATTCCAGGAAGTTGTGCATTTTGAGGTCAAAATAAAGCAAACCTAGGTGAACAGACATTATAGCTATACTTCTTTGAATAAAAGAAAATATTTTTACTGTTTCCCTGACCTCCTTAGCTTACCAGGAGACAGGACTTCTATACCCCTGCTCATCTATAAAGTGTGTATATGTATGTGTGTATATGTATATATAAGTTTGTGTTAAAATTTCTTGGATTTTGAATGCCTGAAAAAGGTTGAGCAGTAGGCAGACTTGGTGCCCACTTCCTGTAAGCCACACTGCAGGAATCTGTGTATTAATTAATAATGGGTTTTCATCAGCATGCAGGGATTCCTTAACAATTTTTTAATAACCACGTATCAATTACACATCTCTCTTCCTTTTTTCGCTTTAAATGACAACTTTCTCCAGGACTCTGCCTGCATCTGAGCTCTCTAATATCATAGCCTCTGTTTCTGAACCCTGATCTCATTGTATGACTCTACCCAAGTCCAAAGATTAGGTAGGATTTAATTCTGAAAAGAATGATAGTTCTTTGAAGGAGGGAAGTATGACTGAACCCTCGCTATCTCGCCTAAGCTTGTTATGCACGCACCACTGGTATCTGAGATAGTCTCCCAGGAGCCCGGAGGCAAGACAGATACTGCCCAGATGCTTAGGACAAGGGGACAGACAGAGACAAGACATCACAGGGGCAATCACAACCTGTTGTGGTGTATTTTAATGAATGTAGGTGGATAGGAGTTTCTGAGGTCAACATCAACAGTAACTAAAATTCCCTGTTGCAAAGATAGCTCACATTTGTCTCTTCTCTACTTCTGTGTTCAAATTTCAGCTGCAAGTGGGGCACAGCCACGAGACTCTAAAAAGCTGACTGCCATTTGAAATGCTTTGAACTTTGAATTTCAAGATGCTTGAGACTCTGAGACTGCAAGTGTATGACAGAAACTCTGGCACCATATTTTATCACGTTTTTTATTTCACAGACACTATATTATTTTTCTCTCTTCTCATAAGCAGTCTTCTTAAAATAAGAGGATTTTTTTTTTTAGTAGAAAAAAGAGGAAAGAATGCATTTATAAATAAAAAGTAAACAAATAATCTGTAAAAAAATTATGAAAACATATAAGTATGTGTTTTATTTAGCTTTTTCTCTTTTTTTTTAGAGTAAGCTAAGCTTCAACAAGTTATGTGGGGCATGTATTTTAAGAACAAAATGAACTGTAAGGTAAAGCCGAATAATCTTGCAACCACAGTTTGGGTGTCAACACAAGTTTGATTCTCGAATGTTGCTGTGAAAAGAAGTTCTTTCAAAAACAAATTTAGGTTGGCCCCTGTAATTCTGAGCTTTGTAGCAAAGTAAAAAAAAAAAAAAAAGGCAAAGCGTATGGAAGCTGTCTGTCTGTCCCTGGATTGTAGTAGCTTCCTTCCTTATCATTCAAGGTGTGTGCTTAGTTTCCTGGCCAAAATTTTAGTCTCTCTTTTGTTTCATGACTGAATTCCATCCGTCCTTACCAAGCTCTACTAACTGAATTAATTTTGACTGTTCTTGTGATGACCTTGTTTGCTTTTTCTAGACTTTGTTAGCTGCATCTTACCTTTCAACATACTATATAATCTTTTTCAGGAGTTGTGTGGTTCAAGAATTAAACAAAAAACCACCTCTGCTGATATACAGGAAAGGAGGAGGAACGCACTGCAATTGGAGTAACATTTTCTTCCACACGACAAAAGTGAAGGAGAAAGACAACTTCTCTGGGAAGGCAATTCCACTTGCTCACTCACGTAATCAGTAAGAAACTGCACAGATCAGCATTGGCTCCAGGGGAATCTTCCTGAAATTTTAAGCTTTTTATAGCATAAACTAAAGCTACTGATCTGGTTTTATACGTAGTAGAGTAGATGCTATGCGTGCAGTTGTTGGGAGGCAATAGAAATGCTGTGGAAACCAACATGTGGCAGAAGTAGCCTGGGAGGAGAGACGACAGCTTTACGTGCAACAGCTTTTCTCTCACTCCTCGTTTCCACGTGCCAGGCACAGCTGCCATCCAGAGCTGCATGTGACAGATGCCAAGGAAGGTGTTCCCCACTCCCATGAGAGCCTGGCCCCGTTGCATCCCCCCAGTTTTATCTGACCTGTTTGCAGGTGTGTTCCTGCCGTGTGGCTTTGCTGGAGGGAATGATTTCCTAGCAGACTGGCTCAGCAGTTGGACAATCCTATTGCTTTTGAGTGATACCATCCCTGCTGCAACATGTGTTTTAGAGTTTGAGGGGGAAAAAAACACACAAAACCCCCAAATACAAAAAGACAATTCAATTAAATAACCAAAGTCATATTTTTCATACTATAGGAGGTATATTTCTTGGCACTCAGCTTGTTCATAGAAATGTTGGGGTTTTCAGCATTGGTATTGGAGCTAATTGAAGCTGTTATGTTTGGGTGATCTAGCTCCTTCATTTCAACACAGTATTTCTACAGCCATATTGTATTGGTGCATGCAGGATGTGAAAATGTGAATAAAACTGTACTGCCCTGAAGTTAAACAAGTTAAAATAAAACCAAATCAAGACCAAAACTCTTTTCAGTGTAGCTCTGAATGCAGACCATGTCATTGAAAATGAGCCAGCGACCACTAACATGAGGTAGCAGCTTTTTTACAGGCAAGTCACTTCACAAATTATAATGGTGCTTAAAATTGCATATCCTGTAGGTGTTTAGATGCCCAAGGATATCCCACACCTCCCCCTGCTGCTGCAGAAGAGCAGGAAATCAGGCTCTGTACTGTACTGCCTTGTATCCACTTGGGCATTTGAAATGGCACCTGATGCTGGTGTTTAGTACATGAATCACTCCCTTGGTATGAGACTCAGTGTTGTGTTTCTAGCTCCAAATCAATAATACAAGAGTTTATTTACAATGTTTTGCCCTCAGCTGTTTTTTCAGCTGGGGAATCTTTTATACTTCATTATTATCTTTGCAAATTTTATGTAATAACTGTAAAAAGGAGAAGGTGGTATAGTTCCCCTTATGTTTTTACTTTTATTGGGAAAAAAGGTAAATTAAATGATATCTGATGGAAAGAACAGGTAGTTGGACAATGCTACTCATTAAACAGACCTGACTTAAATTTCTGAGGCAGATGTTCAATGAATCTCTTGCATTGGGTTTATGCATCTGATGGCAAACATCTACATATAAATGAATCTCCAGCATAATTAAAATGAAATTTATTGTTGGTAGCAGCATGGCATAGTAGATTTTGGTAGATGATTAAAATTAAGAAGGCTAAGTTAAACTGCAAACCGCAAAGCTGAATGAATTTTTGTAACTTCTTTCCCACTGACTCCTGCCCTTTCTAAAAGTTTTTTTTGGCTTTTTTAAATGAACCTATTGTTCACCCCTCTACATTTTTCCTTTTTCTTCTTCCACCTACGTGCACTTTCACTGGTACTTCTGTCCTGAAATATTTCTGAGTTTCTGTGAGAGTTTGTCTCTGTTTAGGTGCTCTAATGATGATGAGAGGATCAGGAACTTTATTTCCTGTGTTCGGAGTTACATAATTGTGCTTCTTACAAGTATCTTGTTTAGTGTAACCTAATTCTGTCTTTCAGATAGTCCTTTATCGTATATCTTGTTAAGATAGTGGAATAGTGTTTTTATAGTGGAATCTTTAATTGCCAAAGACAATTATCTAGATTGTTTGAAGAAAAATGTTATTTCTTCAGCCTACAAACATCACAATGAGTTCTAGAACTTGGGGACTGCTTCTAATGTGTAAGGTCTATGACAAATTTTTTTTCCCTTCACATATTTCTCTCTTTCTCGCAACTGGATTAAGATTTCTTTAAACACATCCTGCAGGAAATTTATCATTGGCTTTGAAAATCCTGATAAATTTCTGTTTTGAAATGAGTATTTAGATTTCTTTGAGTCTTAAGTGCACCAAGCCTCTGCAGGCTGAGTTCTGAATATGGGATTTGTAAACAATGTGAGTCAAGTTCCTCACAGGTCCTGTGTCCAGAATATGTAGTGTGCCACTATGTTTTAAATGCATACACTGATATTTAAAAAAGAAAACTTTAAATCTGCATATGGCAGGATTTCTCTCTTCTAAAAAGAAAAGAAGATGGAGACAGAGGGAACATCTTGTGATTCAGCAAATGCACTTACAACTAAATACTTATTTTACTGGAGAACACTTAAATTACTGTGGAAACATAGATGCAAGAAGGGTACTTTAATGTACCATGGACTGGCATTAAGGAAATATGAAATCTTAGTAAGCATACTACAACCCTGTCAAAATTATATTCATATTCTTGAACATTCTTTAATATCTTTAAATGTATATTATACTTACGTGTTTGTACATTTTTATCAGTCATGGAGAAAGTACCTTAATAACTGGTTTTCTAAGGCATGAGTAATATATTTGTTAATCCTTAATATTCCCTATTATCATTTCTTATTATTTTAATCTCTGTACTCCATGTTTCTCTGGTTTACTGGCAAGTATCTTGGACCAAGGTGCAGTGAGTTCCATGTGCACCTTCTGTTGGGCTTCACAGCCTTTACTTTTGGAAAAAATATACTTACCTTGTCCTGGCAAATATTTGCTAATAATGTAACACTGACCATACAGCTTACAATTTGTTCCTGTCATCTGGCAGGGGAACTGTTTGAGGAAAAGGAACTAAAATACCCCTGCCCACTAACTTCTTATATATGTAAACAGTATAATTGTGGAATATTTCTACCTCTATTAAGTGGCAACTTTAAATTATTACTAATATGGGCAGAATATACAGAACATCACTAGATATTTACTGATACATACAAAGCTGGGCTGCACCTTCGTTGTATTGCACAAGACACAACTACACTTATGATGACTTGTAGAGACCTTAATAAGACTTTGGGTCGTGTTTCAGTCTTACACTGAAAGAGGGAAAAAGAGCATCTATGGACTGATTTAACTCATTTTCAGGAAGTGTTACTAGGAGGTGCAGCCAGTGCAGTTTTATTGACCCCCTGGTCTGCCCCCCTCTTCTGATTCCATTTTATAATCCCGTAATTCATACACAGGTAAAAAGGATAGTTTTCAATTAAAACTCCTTTCCTGAACACCAAGAAAAAAGTGTTTTAAAATCTTTGTGCAGAAGAGATTAATGAGAGATGCAGGAAAGGGAGGAGAAGAAATTGACTTAGACACTGTGTTAGACAGTCTTTATGCAGAATCCAATTAGCGATTGTTAATAGTGCTAGTATTTATTACTGATACAGGGGTCTTTGCTTTGGGATTTATATTCTATAAATACCCAAAGCAGAAAATGTAGGTAGAGAAGACAAGAAGAAAGCGGGAGAGAAAACGGAGGTAGAGAGACATAAGGTAACCTAACAGAAAATCAGTATTTAAGATGTAAAACCAGAACTAAAGTCAAGTCACAGAATCACAGAATGGGTCAGGTTGGAAGGGACCACAGTGGGTCAGCTGGTCCAGCCTCCTTGCTCAGACAGGGCCATCCCAGAGCACATGGCACAGAATTGTGTCCAAATGGTTCTGGAACGTCTCCAGTGAGGGAGACTCCACACCCTCCCTGGACAATCTGTTCCAGTGCACAGTAAAGAATTTCTTCCTCATGTTCATGTACAACTTGCTGGGCATCAGTTTCTGCTCTCGCCCTAATGCTTGGCACCACTGAGCAGAGCCTGGCTGCATCCTCTTGACAACCTCCATTCAGATACTGACAGACATTGATGAAGTTCCCTCTCATCTGTCTCTTCTTCAGGCTGCACAGCTTCCTCAGCCTTTCCTCATATGAGAGATGCTCCAGCCACTTAATCAACTTTACTGTCCTCCACTAAATCTGCTTCAGGAGCTCTGTGTCTCTCTTTGACTGAGAAACCCAGAACTGGACACAGCACTCCAGGTGAGGCCTCACCAGGGCTGAGTGGAGGAACAGGATCATGTCCCTTGACCTGTGGGCAATGCTCTTCCTGGTGCACCCCAGGACATCTTTGGTCTTCTCTGTCCCCAGGGCTCTGCTGGCTCATGGAGAGCTTGGTATCCACCAGGACTCCCAGCTCCACAGAGCTGCTTTCCAGCAGCTCAGCCCTCAGCCAATGCTGATGCCTGGGATTATTCCTTCCCATGGGCAGGAACCCTTCATTTTGCTTTGTTGAGTTTCAGAAAGGTTTTCTCTGCCCCTCACTCCAACCTGTCCTTCTGGAGGGCTGCACAGCCCTCTGGGGTATCGGCCACTCCTCCCAGCTTTGTGTCTTCTAACTCTCCACACCCTCTATCAGAGCTGCAAAAATCCCTGTTTTAACTCCTTATGAGTTATACCTATCCAGAAGAAAAAAAAATAGATGCAAGGAAGCTCATTAATAAAAAATGAGATGAAATCAACTGTTTTTCACAAAATTGCTGAATTACCAAATCTGTTTTAAACTTGATCATCTAGCTAGATATGTGAAGAAAAAAAAAAAAGTTGTGAACAAAGTATAAATAATTAACTTGAGAGTATGTCTCTGTTGGAAAAATACAATAAACCAACAATCTGAATTTTTTTAACATACAATATATAGATCAAGCACTTTTTGCACAAATAGGCAGCAGAGATGTAGGTAACGCACTTAATGAAACAATAGGGACTAACTGTTAAAAATAAGAAAAGCTAATATGCAACTGAGAGGACTTCCCTTTCCCAAGAGAAACATGCTGAAAAATTAAGGAAATTCTCATTTACCACTTCCCATGTTTAATCTCTGTGGAAACGGACATACAATAATCCTGCAACAACTAAAAGAAGGACAAAAAATGTCTTAAGTAACATAATAAGTTACCTGTTATGAAAAAAACAAGTAAAATACAGTCTATATCAACACAGAAGAACTTAATCAAAAATGCCCATAAAACTCACAGGCAAACTAACTAATGATGAAATCCAACAAGGCTTTT
This sequence comes from Lycocorax pyrrhopterus obiensis, assembly GCA_014706295.1. NCBI lineage: Eukaryota > Metazoa > Chordata > Aves > Passeriformes > Paradisaeidae > Lycocorax > Lycocorax pyrrhopterus. The sequence goes on along the minus strand of JACSVZ010000001.1, from coordinate 111,741,994 downwards.
CCAGGCCAGTGTGGAACTGGGTCTGGGTTCCTGGAAAGCACGTTACTGCTGCCTGACAAAGGTGTTTTATCTCTAATACTTTGCCCCTGACGCTTCAGAGTGTGGAAGATGCAGCTTACTGTCCCCTTACAATATCAGTGATATCAAAACAAAAATAGTAAGAGGTTTTCATTGTCGAGTTTGATGAAATAGGCTTTGGCATAGCATACTACTTCAGCATTTATTATTTATGTGATTTTTATCTTGTCAGGCTTAATCTGCAGTATGCCTAATCTTTAATGGATTTGATGCTGCCTGTGAGGTGTAGGGAATGCTCTGTAAAAAGAAGAAAATTATGTTGCTGTTGTTACTCCCCTCAAGAGTGACATATCCATAGAATAGCATTTAACTCTTCCTATGAAGGATATGCAGCTGAAGGAGTACGTTAAAATCAGATTGAGAATGATTGCTGCTATTGTCACTTGGATGCCCTGGACATCCAGTCAGACCAGACTATGGATGAATTAAAATCATTTAGCCTCATTTTTTGCTTTCTCCCTCAGACCAAACTACAGCTGATCTCACGGAGAAAAGGCACCGTTGCAGTCCACTGCAGGTTGTGTGCAGGGATTTCTCCACATTGTTGCTCTGTAAATGATCTCAGAGGGAGAAGAGGTCTGTCTGTATGTTTTCCACCTGTCTACTGAAAGTTTTGGGAAAGGGAGGCTGTTCTGGAAGTGCTTTGTCTTTCAGCAGTAGGCCCCCTTTAGGTACTGGAAGACTGCCCTGGTGCCTTCTCCAAGCCGAACAACCCCAGCCTGTGTCCATGGGATAGGTGCTCCAAACCCCCGATTATCTTTGTGGTTCTCCTCTGGACTTACTCCAACAGGTCCACACCCCTATACTGGATGTCCCAGAGCTGGATACAGGTCTCAAAAACTCCTAATTTGCATGTGTTTTGGAACATATTCTGGCACTAAATATTTTGCTTGCAGGTGAGAGTTAAAACTAGCTATTGGAAGTTCATTATATAAGTGTACTTGAAAGGAAAGCAAGTATTTTATTTTTCTACTTGGAAAATATCAGTAGTTGTGTTAGCAGTTGTTAACCTCTGTAGATAACTATGTAGGATTTCCTTTTGCTAAATCCCATTTTTACATGGCCATTAACTGCAATGACTGTAATGGAGGTTTTGCCAGAAACAGTTGATTTCGCTAAAGCCAGATTTTGACATATTTGCCTCAGCTGCATAATTTTAACCATCAAGCTAACAATGCCAGCCTTTACTAAGCTTCTACTCAAACAACCAGCAAATTCGCTTGAGTAATTTTGTTTGCCTTTTTTTTTTTAAACTGAATACCTACTGCTGAAATCCAGGCTACTGGGTGTCCAGAGGCTGTGCACTGCAGTCTTTGTCTAGAATTGGAATCATAGGCTCACAATTCAGGTTGATTTTTTTTTTTTTTTTTAAATGTTCTGGTTTGTATTATACTTTAAGCTCCAGGAAGGATGATGGATTGTAACTTGTCTTCAGTAGCTGTATATCCATTGTGAGACTGAACTCTCTGAGGAAAAAATCCCAAAACCCAAATAAACAAGGAAAATATTTTTCATGCATTAAATTGTTATATTTAAATAGGAAATAAGCAAAATCTCTGAATTCTAATGAAGTGATAGACAGATTTTCTTTATTTTAGAAGTGATAGAAGATGTATAAATAAAGAGGAGGATAGCTCCCTGCCTGATGCTTTTTCTTCCTTGAGGGCAGAGGGATACTGGGTTTAATGTCCATAAGAGCACAAGTATAACTTACAGAGTTTGTGTACCAGCTTCGTTCTGCATTTTTCATAAAGATAAATACCTTTATACTCTACACTTGAAGCAAGGGAGAAGGAGAGAGGAATGATTGAAGATGATTATGACCAGCAAACTATCATTTAGAGAGCCATTATTCTAAGTCTTAGCCCTCAAGTGCCTCACTGGAAAGTGCAACCTATATAAAATTTGTCTGAATCACTTGGTTATTCCTGTGACCCATTCTAAGACCACCAAGTAAACATCCATATATCTGCAATATTGCTTTCTTCTTGTTGTTTTGTTTTAAATCTGCTGATTGTTAGATTGAGTATGGTACTGCTACTAAGAAAATGATTTTTTAGCTGAAAAATATGTAAGAGCTAGACAGTCAAAGCCATATTTGCTTCTGTGTGTTTGAAAACTCTCAGTGACTTTTTCTTCCAACATGTTCCTCATCCTTTGAAACAAACTTGAGTAGCCACAATATCCATCAGGGAAGGAAAAAAAGTTTTGCAGCTCTGGAACACTTCAAACACGAGAAAAAGCCCAGCAAACCCTAATCCAATATTTACTTACTGATCTTTGGAATTTAATGTGTCTTTTACTAGCTTCTTTTGACTTTTAGTTTTTCCTCTTCTGACTCTTCTCATTGGAGACAGAGTGAACAGTTAATCCTCAGCCAGCCTATGCTGTAAACCAGCTCTTAGATGTGTTTTGTAGCAGCCTCATTTGGTATCTCCAACATCTGTCTCTGGACGGTGAATTGATATTTTATGCAAAAATCAACTTGTGCTTGAAGTTACTTTTGCTTAAGTGATTGGTGGATTTTATCCAGAAATGTAAACCTCAGAAATTTTGGAGCTACTGAAATCAGAGCGGAAATATTCATCTCATTAGAACCAGGATTCCTTAGAGAATTATATCTGTTTTATAACTGTGTAGTGATGAGAATGAAAGTATAAGGGTCCTTCCTTCAACACTGTCAGAGCTAGGGCAAGAATAATCTCAACACAATATTTTCTAGCTCTTTTTGCATTTAGAAAGTAACAAATATAACCTCTGCCTTCCACTTTCATGGCCATATTAATGTAATGTAGGTGAATTAGCTAAACTGCTTGATCTAATGAAGTGCTATACAACACATCCAGGAGCTCCAGTCTGTTTGCCTAATGAAGTGTCAATATGTCTCAAATGGTCCCTCAAATGATTTAAAGGAATTGTCAGATTTAGTCAAAGAAGCCTCCAATGATTTACACTATTGTATGAAGCTCTTAATCATTTAACTATAGGAGTGCTTCAAATCGCTCATCATTTTTTCAGCTACTTATCCTGATGCATATACTGATGTCTAATTTGCTAATTAGAGGAAGAAGACTGCAGTGCTTTGACAGGCAAGGCCAAAAATGGATTCAGCCCATAAAAGAAGTCACGAAGGTAACAAAGACAATTTACAAAGGAGGAAATAAGGCATAAATAAAGCAATCAGTTGCTAGACTGGAAATCTACAATTAGATAATTTACTATAAAAGATTAAAATGAATGCAGAATCATGGCAAATGCATACAAATCCAGAGGAAAATCCTAATAGGTCTCAAAAAAATTTCGTACAAGTTCCTTTCCACAGCAGTTTTAATGGGTTCACATGTTAGAAAATCTTCAAAAAATTGTCCTCATTATATAATCTGTCTTAAGAGGAAATACTTGAAATTCCTCACTCATTACTTCAGAGTGATGTTAGAACAAAGGACAAGACATCATGAAAGACTACCAGAAGAACTGTCGTTAAAGCAGAAATGTAAAGGAAGAGAGGCAAGTGATGAAACAACTGAAAAGCCTCACAGAGTTTTGTAAGGGATCTGAAAAATCAGAGATACAATTAATTTAACGGAGAACATGTGACTATGTTAATTTTACAAGAGCCCACAGGCTCTGACAGACATGCTTCTATAATTGCAGAAGCAACCATAGCTTTGCATTTCTAATTTTCTTTTGTCACATGTAGTATGATCAAAAATAAACTTCATGGCTAAATTGCAGACGAATTATATGAGAATCAGAACGTAAAATTTGGGATATTAATATTAGTGTTTATCCTGTGAGATTGGCTTCAAAATAAATCCAAACACCATAGTGTAATAAAACTTAAATTACAATGAATTACAATATAGATAGTATATCACATTAATTTTAACACGTTGAAATTGTAATCAGAAATAATTGGACTTTCAGTAGAAAAGTAAATGAAGTTGCTGAAGCAAAAGGAAATTACCATTGATTGCAAGTGGAATAAACTGTGCAGATTTGGAAGGTTCTGATTTATTGAGGTGGGAACAACTTCTGAGGCCATTAACATAAAGATTTAATTAATGTGTCATGATTTTGCCAGATAGTGCAAGGAGTTAGAAGCCATTAAAAAATATAATTTCATTTTGATGATGAAGATCAATATGAAAATTGCAGGAGAAGCAATCTCAGATTACCAGACTGGACATTAATAAACTTAGCTTTTGAAAACAATTAAGAAACAACAAAAGTTCCTAATAAGCATCAGGATTATGGCTATTTCAAGCATGAAAAGCTGCTCCCTTTCCCATTCTAAGGATGAAGTCTTTGTCTCTTAGAGAAAGTAACATGTCTAGGAAATACGTTTCTTGCCTATTTGTCTGTTTCCGTCCTTCTCAGTCCCTCATACTCTTAAATACCTGCCCTTTGAGTGGTATCCAAAATCCTCTAACACTGCTGCTTACATGTTTCCTCCTCTTTCTGTGCTCTGCCTAGTTTCTACCATGATTCAGAGAGCATTTAATAAACTTAAAACATCTCTGCATAATATGATACCGCCCTAAAAGCAAACCACTGCTTTTGTAAAAGTGACCACGGGTGGAAGATGCATTGGGATCATTTTGTGCTGCTTTACTACACCAGTACAGATTAATATTCTGTGAACTAGACAAGGATGAAAAAAGTCTTACTGGATAAGGGCTCTCAAACATAGGTTAATTCCTGATTTGAAAAACCATTCTGTTTATGACTCAGTAAAAGGGGAATACTTCCTGTGCTGATTGAAGATCTCAAGGATAAAATCTGTTCATGATTTTGTAGCTCTCAAACTGTTTCTGAGGACCCTGTAAGCAGCTAGATAAATAGGAAGAGAGAGATTGATTTTTCTCTATTTATATTCTGTAGACATAAACATAAAAAATCCTTACCCTCTCTGCTTTCCCATTAACTTCAAAACACCAGAGATTTTATAAACTACACTCTTGGTTGCCTTGAGTGGAGAATTTTGTGTCACAACCCTCCCATCCTCACGTGAATTTTGAATGTTCTTTTTATCACATATGAACCCTTTAGAAGATAAACCAATCATTCCCTTTCTATTATCTAGCCCTTTCTACAGTAAGTGGAGTCTTTTAATTCACTCAATATTGAAAGAGAATGTGCAAGATATGATACTGAAACATTTTGAGACTCAGTTTGTAAATGAGATATGAAGGGCCTCCTCCTCACTCCTGATGCCTGTGTTCTGAGCATGTTGGCAGTAGCACAGTGCAGCCTCTTTTCTTTCACCATTAAAAAGGGAGTAGCCCTTTCTTGTGGGGCTTCCTGGGTAAGAATTCAGGAATTGAAGCAGTCTGTCACGTTGTCCACTGGATTCCCCAGATACCTAAGAGAGACATATTTGAAAACAAATTTCTCTGTCAGATGAAAAGAAATCTTGTCTTGAAGTGCGGCTGCTCTTGAAGGGAGCTCCAAACTTCTAGAAGCTGTCATTTTGTGGTGTTCATTATCAGCCTCATTGCTATTCAACAGACAGTTTGGGACAGCAAAAGGAAAGCTGAGGCTCTGTAGGAGTAGGCAAGTCCCTGTATTGTGCATAGATCCTCTTTTCTGTGTATAACATTATCAGTGCTGTAAGAAAAAGCTGTAAGTATAGCCATGTCATTGCAAATGCTGAGGTCTTTCAAGTGTATTTTATCAGATGATCCCTACCTCAGGGTACAAAGAGCATATGTTAGGATTACTGAAGACATTTCTTTTCATCCAAACAGTAAACAAACAAAAAAAATAAGTAAAGCAACCAAGTGAATAAAAGATATTCCTAACTTGCCAGCCAGACAAAAGCATTTTAGTTCTTTCTCCTCCATTGTTTTTCTGTATGCCTATGTTTACTACAATGCTTAAGTTAACCTAAACCTAGATATCTCCTATTTTCCCTTACTTTATTATTGTAGCTAAAAGCAATTTATATGGAAACAGGTAGTTCAGATATAAACCCTGCAACTGGACCTCACCTAAATAGTATCAAAGATCTTCTGAGATGCAGTTTTTATAGTTTCTTTCTGCATTTTAAGGATGTGATTGCACTCCTTTAGCATCATAAAATCAGTGGTGAAATGGAAGGGTAGTGGATTAAGACATAATAAACAAATTGATGTTTACAGAATATATGTTTAAAAATTAATAATTTATCCTTAATTGTTGGATTATTGCACTAGTTCCATTGAGTCTTATGGAAAAAAAACCACTTTAAGTTCTACTATTAGGTTCAAGATATTAACAATCCCCTACTGAGGCTCTTTAAAAGTTTTATGAACATATGGAGCTTAGAAGCTACAATTAGCTTCTGCTTCACAGTCAGTCAGAGGCAAGAAACAAAGGATTCTGAGATGGCCAGAAAACTGCCAGAATAGCTTGGCCTGGCCTTTGTACCAGTGAAGTTCTGAGTCCCAGGATGTGTACAGTGTCACAGAATGGCAACTGTCCGAGGTCCGCCCTTACTGGCTGCTTTTATAGTGGATCTGAATGGGTTATGGGGATATTTCAGGTCAAATTCACGCCCTTACCCCAGAGTACAGCTGAGGTGGAGACACCAATATCTGAAGGTAATTGCTCAGCTACAGCAGCCAAATGCCACCGACATACAAAATTGTTGATTTATGTCACACAAAGGCAGCATGGAAAGCAAGCACCTGGGTCAAGTGTGCTTTTTCAATTTTTTTCCTTTACTTTCTTCCTGCGTTCAGTCACAAGAAATGATACAGAGCCAGCCTGAAGAGTGGAACTGAATGTTTGCGGGAAGATTGTCAATTTTAAAGCAGACTCGGGTGTAGAAATAATGGCCATATCAGAAAAGAAGTTTCACTCCCCTCCCAGCTGAACCGATTGTGGCTACTCCAAATAAACCTAGAGGCAGCATAAACAAAAAGAAGAGAGGCTGTGTCTTTAATACTTGGTCTTGGGAGACTTTAGACTGGTATTTTCCTTCATCAGAACACTTCCTACCAGCTTGATTAAAAGCATGAAAGAAAAATTTTAAGAGGGTGCATTGGACTCCTCTGTTATGTACACACCGTCATTGTCTATAACATTGAAACTATAAACCTCACAGAATTTCCTTTCTCACCCTTTTCAAATAGCTTCCAGCATAACACAGTGTTGGACCAGCTACATTCAGCATCTTGTACGATCAGACCCTGATGTGTCAGGAAACTTGAGAAGTGTAAGAGAGTTGTTCTGTGTTAGAAGCACAGTGTTATCTGCTGCCACACTGGGAAGAAGAATGTAAAAACAGAGACATGTGAGAAGCTCAAAAAACTCTGAGAACGTGGAAAAAACATCTTATTACTGTCTAACTATGGAATAAAAGAGATTCTCTTGAAGCAGAGGTAAGGATATTCTAGCTTCCTTCTAAAGAAATCGGCACCCTTGTCATCCTCTAGTAAGGCTGAGGCATGGCCGTTGAGACATTGCTCAGTCAGTCCCAAGGATTTAACTGATTACTGAAGAGGTACCACAGTGACTTGGTGTTAGGCTGTTCTGCTCATCAAACCTGTCAGGACAGGTTTTGAAAGGTCAGGGTAGATAAAGTCGTCAGTTGTTATTTGTTGTGACTAATGGATCCATTTAACAAAGCCAGTATTTTCAAGTTTACCTAAGTTTCTTCACTTTTAAAAAAAAGTAACCGCATTACATAAAGCTGAAAGCTATGAAGTCACAGTAGGTTCTTTGTATCTATCTTATGCATAAATTGAACTTTTTGCCACATGGACAACATGAAAGGTGTATGTTTTGAATTAACTCTCAAGCATTTTTCTATCCAGAGGACAGAGTAATTATCTGATTAATGGCTGCAACATCACGTAACATGAATGTATGTTTCAAGACTTCAGAGAGTGTTGATTATTTCTTCCCTTTTATATATGGAATATTAAACACTCAACTTCTTCCTACCATTCCTTCAAGTACGAACAATGCTACTTTTAATTAAAACAACGTATTAAGTATAAAACTGAGGGTGTAGAGATCAGATATGATTTCCCTTCTATAGTTATCTTCTAGGCATTATTACTGGGATTTTGTGAGGGAAGAATTAAATAGAAAGTAGGGTTTAGTTTTATTATAAATGTGAATCACATCATTAGGAGATAATACCATACTATTTTTCTGAATTGACAATGAACATGATCACCTTAACAGGCTCCTTTTGATGCAGTATTTAAAATGATAAGTGAAGGATGTGTTAGGAATAAAATAGAACCACAGGTGGTGTTTTGGTTTCCCTGTCCCACACTTCAAATACCGAGAACAAATTAATGGATAAAAAAAGTCTACCTGAAGTTTGGAAAAGACTTTATTAATTGCTAAAATATTTAGTTTCCTGGTTTGAGTCTGAATTAGAAACTTCAAATCATAACTCAAATCTCTCAAAACAGCAAGGTTTTAAGTTAAATGTTAACCATTGTTTAATCAATGGTTTTCTTCTAAGTAGTGGTAACACTGAGACAGGCCACGAAGTCTTTCAAATTCTAGCATAAATGAATAGATTTAATGAACCTTTTTCCCTGGTTTATTGAGGGCATTTTTTCACTCTCAGGCTCAGGGTTCACTTTATTGTTGACGTGTACACGGCTGCATCACTTGGAGAGCACGTGTGGGTGGGCTCCCCGCGCCTGCCAAGGCAGGTGTCGCTCGTGCAGCCGCGGCCTCGCCGTGGTGGGGAAGGTCTCAGCACCAGCGGGGTTCTGCTTGCTTGACAAAGCACCTCTGCGTGCTCCTCTACTGAAGGCTGGAGCTGATTTTGAAAGTCAGACAAATGACAGGCAGGGGAGCACGCTGTCCTCCCTGCTGTGCCAGTGTGACACTGATTCACGAGGGGAGCAGATGACTTCGCTGAGGCTGGAAAGAAAGTATGTGGCAGAGCTGATTGCTGGCATGAGAGTGGGGCAATGCATCAACTGCAAAAGCATCAGTGCTGTATGTTCTGTGGCCTTTGCCTTTGACTGCAAACTATCTGCCTCTCTCTTGTTAGGGTTGAAAGATTGGGGTCCTTGCCTTCTGCAGGAATTAGTGTTAGCTGAGCTCAGAGCAGCGGCTGGCATTGCCTTCCACACGCACTGTCGGTGCAGACAGTGGAGATCTAACTGATGGCCTCCTTGAAAAAACATGGTGATCAGAAAACTTGTATTACCAAAATCCTGGTACAGAATTCCTTGTTTGGGAGCTAAAGAGCTGACACTACCCCAGTAGTTTGACAAGACTACGTCTCATTAAGGTGATTATTATCATGTAATGATTAGGGTCAATTACGTTTGCAGGCACTCTGAGATGTCTAGCTGCTGCTTGGATATAGAAAAGCTCGTATAAAGCCAAGCCTTGCTTAATGAAAAAGTAGAGTTCAAAATAGTGTATAGAGGAATAAAAAGGGCATTTATGCCAGAGACGGTAAACTAAAAGAGCTGAAAAAATGTAAAGATAGATGAAAATAAGTATGTGAATTTCTTCTGAAAAAACATTAAGGTGTGGTAGCATCTATACCAATTATAACAATACAATTTATGTTTAAAAAAATCCATTCATATTTATTTTCATCTAGTTGTATGTCCTTTTCTAGTATGAAATATTGCATGTTTTTTCTCAACTGTTCCCTGTAATAAGACATTTGCCGTGGTATTACAAGATAATAATAACTTTCTCTGACAATCCATCTCTCTCACTCTCCATGTTTTCTGGGTGTTTTATATGCCCTTTATTATTTTTGACAGGTGGGTTGAGATCAGAATAGCAAATCTGCATAATTCAAATAAGAAGGTCATGTAGAGGGATTGTCCTGTTTGAACTACATAGAGATTTGAAAACCAGTCCCACTGAGTTAGTGGAAGGACTAAAGGGTTTGAACAACGTATAGTCACTTCTTTTTCACCTGTCCTGTAAGGAAAACATTAAAATATACAGTAAGATGACGGTGTGTTACTCTTATGTACTTATTTATAGGTGGAAAAATTAGCAGGGAGGGAGAAAGCCAAGGCTTTGATCTTGAAGAAGTAGAAAGAATGTTGAAACAAAATGTTCCTGACTATTTGAATACATGGTAGAAAGTAAAAAAAAATAATTCCTTAATTTTGTGAAGAAGGAGATGATGACAGGCTTAGGAGTCAGCATAGCTGGATGGGCCAAATACATCAGTGGCATCTGGCAGATACATCTACGCAAAACACTGAACTCAGGTTCACTGCTGAGCTTCTTTATAGTGCACACTTACTCCTCGAAATCTGGATTAAGCCAGCTGTTCCAAGGCTCTTGATGTCCACCATAGCTGCTGCTGGATGGCAAAAGCAAACATATAACATGGGTGGATTAAAAGAGCAGGGGCTACCTTTTCCTTAAACCCAGAACTATCAGCTGTATGAATGCTTCCATTTTGTGCTCCAAATGGAGCAGGGATTTTCACAATTACTTGAATAAATTGAGATCATTCCAAAGTATTTCAAATCAGTGTTTGAAAGCACTGGTGGGTGTGATGTTTGCATGTTCCATTATTTTAATAGGTAGATTTATTTGCTACTCAGTTACTCGTAGAGAGTTGTGTAGTGCCGGTGATGGTAAGATATTGATGACTTCTGACTTCAGGCAAAAATGTTGTTTCAGTGCTTGGTTAAAAGTTGAAGTTAAAAGCCTATTCTTCACTATATCTGGGGCTATGCATGCTTTTTACTTTATAGTTTCTTTAAATATGAGAATAAATAATAAATTACCATTAATAAATTAGCAGGAGTTGACAAAAGAGTAAGTGCAAATGATGGATTTCTGTGCAACCCATAGAGTATAATCCCGGATCCACTGAAATAAATGACAGGAGTCTGAATCTTAAATGGAAATCATTTTATAAAAATATTTCATTATCTTAACTAGACATTAAACTAACATTGACTGAAGCCTTCCGTCACTGAGTTGAACTGAAATTAATGTGTGTGGGAATAGAAAAAATCTACTATTGAGAAAAAAGATTCCTTAAATTGAAATTATTGGTGTGGTCTCATACATGTTATGGGTTATGGTTACGTAACATGTTACCAGTAGAACTAGAGGTGATGGAACGGCCACCAAAGTGATTAGGTTGCTGTTTGCTTTATTGCTCTGAGTAGATTGGTTGATTTCAGAATAAACCAAGTTAATGAAGCTTCTAGTGTAAGTACAATGAGCATGATTTAGTCCTTGACACACGCATGTTTATGTATTGTTGTGTTGTGGAAAGCTACTTCAAGCCATGATTATTCCATTAAGTCCTTGCATTCATTCAAATTTTTCACACGGTGCTTCGTATTTACAAACTGTTATCCAGGCCTTGCAAGACCTAATGAATTTTTAATTGTGAGCCAGTGATACAGGTTTCTGCAAACACTCTGAAGTCATCCATCATTAAATACATTTTACAAAACAATTTTCTTTTGCTAACTTGAATCTTACCTCCCTCTTTCCATCTTATCACTTGACTTCATTAAAATATAAGACATAAGTTACTCAGCTTTTGAATGCCCTCTGTATTATCAAAATTCTGACTGAATGCTCATTTACATACAGTCAAATCCCAAGCTGATTGCCATCTCATTATGTGTCTGGAAAAAACCTTAGCACATATAAATTTTACTATTTTGGCTCATTTGTCTTTATATTATTTCCTTGAAAAATGCACATAGATGTTATGTGAATAAAAAATGCACTTGTTCTTTACATTGTCCAATGTAAATAGGTAATCTAGTCTTCCATACTGGTTTTACCATTCTAGTAAAAAAAAAAATAGATTTTTTTTTTGCTATCTAAAATATCTTTATATGAAAAAGTATTTTTGATGAGAAGAGAAAGCATTTGTGGTGTTAGAGAAACTACACCTGCACTTTTCTCTATTCATGTTCTTTTGCTATTGCTCAAGTAAGGGTGTGTTTGTGTTGTATTTTATACCTCAGATGCTGAGCAGCAAATGTGAACATCAGAAGATTCTTCTTGTGTTTTGAAAGAACAATTAAACCTGCCAAATTTGGACTGCAAGATCAATACATGCATTTGTGGTTAGGAATATAAAAGCAATTTATGAAAAATGAGATATTTCTTCTGAAATTTTGGCAAAATGTATATTAAAGAAAAAAGTGAAATTTTTTAACCATGATGCACAGTGTAGTGAAAAGTGACATTGTTAAGATGTAAGGAAGATTTGCCAGTGGAAACTTATAGCTTTTCCATAAATTTTTATATAGAACTCCTGCTCCCATGTCTATCATATTCCTTAAGCCTTTTTCAAATAGGCAAGTGTGAAAATACAATTTAAGTATATTAATCAGCTTTCCCAAATGAAAATATTAGCCTGTGAGTTCTTGGCATTGACAGAAAACAAACCATAGCAATTTTGTTCTTTCAAGATTATCAGAAAATTTGGTGACTAAAGAAGAGCTAGAATTAGAAACTGCCCAGTGATGTAGAGATAAATTGGTGCATACCAACCGTTATCTAATGAAGCCTATAATTCATAGTTTCTCGGAACACTGAAGTAAGGGTAAAGGAACGTAGTTGGTTTTTTCATTTTCATGTGAGTCATGGTGTATCTGATTTGTTGGAAGGATGGTACAGAATCCTCTTTGCAACTCAAAGTGCATGATCAAATACTCGTAATATTGACTAACAAAGAATAGATTAAGGTTCTTATAAAACACACCAGCAGTTTTGCTTTCCTCAATTGTTATAAAAATTGAGTGAAATAAAGAATCCATCGCTATTTGGGGGCTAACCGGTAGAGTAACATGATGGGGTACAGAACCTTTTGGGCAAAGGCTTTTTTTGTAGCCCATATTCTCCTTTCAGGTCTGTCTGATGCCTTAGAGCGGCAAGCAGGTGCAATGATATGGCATAATAGTGGGGATACGGAATTAAAAAATCCTGCTTTGGAATACATTTGAAAAAACAGTTAAGTTCAGCAGAGAACCTCAACGCCAGAAGGGACACTTTCTGTGGGTACCCAGCCAGAAGGATGGCTGTACTCCAGGGCTTTGTCAATCTTTCAAGGGAGAAACCTCAGATGTTCTCAGCTGGGTAGAACCTTTGTCAGAAAACAAGGGGATAATGCGGAACTAGACATAAAACCCACCGTGTTTATGCAATACAGGGGAGTAATTTCAGTTAAGAATTGTACCTGTTTATTTAGACATTCTCCTTCTTAGACTAACTGTGAGGTCTTCCAAATTTCAGTCTAAACCCAAGATTCAGTTGGGTTTGGGTTTCAAGGTCCAGAAGTTCACTGAGGTCTATCCCCTCTTTGTGGGAAGCTGTTATATCCCTGGCACTCTGAAAATCTTGAAGCGGGTTCAACTAGGTTAAATATCTTCCTTTTTACATGTTCATGAGACCAGACAGAAAAAAGCTTTCCCAAATGCCATTGAAAATAATTGGAAAGGAAGACCTCTCCAATTTACAGTCTGAATCTGTTTTTGAAGACATCAGCCCTTGAAAACCATAATTCTCTTCTTTTACAAAATTGGTAACCCACAAAACCAAACCAACCAATGAAAATCCTAAATTACTTAAAATCCTCTGTGAGCAAAGGGATTTGCCCATAGAATAGTAGTATTGATTTCATCCCCTTTGTTTCTCACTAGAGATTACTTTTCATAGCACATGCTGATAAATATTTTGGTGGAAGTCCACTGAAGCAAGTGAGTTTTTGATATCTAAATCAGTGCTGGAAATATCAACTGTGTACCCAGAAATTTCACAGCTAAGTCAACAAGATTCATAAAAGCAGCAACGGGGTTAATTTATAAAACCTCTTAACTATTATTTTTCTCTTGAGAAAAAAAATACCTTAGATTGGGGCGTGCCCTAGTGAGAGCTGGAGTACTGAGAAAGCCCTCTTACATTATGTAGCATTTAAAACCAGTTTTTATGGGTATAAAGGTGTAGGTGAAATTCAGTTAAGGTTGAAATACACTGTCCTTTGAAATGTCTCTTCAGCATTTTTGACTAGCTGTAACGTTTAATTTTGGGGTTTTCTTTTAAGAATATAAAAGGATGGTATTTTTCAAATGTCTGAAGTACAGGGAAAAAAATGAAAAAGGTTGCCTTTTCAGAAAGCTTTCTTTAACTTTTTCATTTAGCCTTTTAGAAAGGGCAAGGTTATGCAAACTCAAGAAACAAATAACAAAGAACAGTAGAAATGATCTTCCAGAAGGTAAGGAGGGGAACACACTCAGTTCCACAATCGTAACGAGGGGATTATTTGTTTTTCCCTAAACAGGAAAATCTATTCTTGAGAAAAAAACCACATTTTAATGTACTAGGTAACAATTTGACTGACGCTCTGTAAAATTTGAGGAACAGTAACTAAAAGCTATAAATGACACATTTTTGTCCTGGACAGCTTTACTACTAGGTTACTACAAAATTCAGTGTTTATATTGGAGCTTTGAAAATATTTATATAAATTATTTGGGTGAGGGGTCTGAAATGAAGGGGAAAAAAAACCTCTGAAGAGAACAGTTGATTGCATAACAGCATGAGCAAGTATCTCAATATTATGCAAATACAATTTGCTGTAGGTGACTATAGAATAATTACTCTAGTTCTAAAATTGATGAGGACAACTGTATTTTCTCAGAAATCTGACCTCAAACCTTGGCTCTTAGGGCTGACCTTGTGCAAATTGTAACTAGTAACACAAAAAACTTCACCATTAGGTAAATGTTTTGCTGTGGAGCGACTCTGTAAAGCAATGAATTGTGCCAACACACATCCATGTCAGGGAATCTGTGAATTAATAGACTACTTCAGTAATTTAACAACATGGATAAATGTCCATCTCTGTGGGAAGTTCTTGAAAAATGATGACAACACGAATAAAATCTAAAGAACGTGAAGTGTAGCACAAATAACCTGTGATAGGATCCAGTGTGAATCTCAAAGAAGTAGAGTCATTTTATTGCAGAAGTCTGTGTTGCGAATTCTAATAGCAAGAGAAATTAAGCTATAATAGACACACGAAGACTTAGCAGGTGGAAACCATAATATGCCAGGGGATATTTTTCTGGTTTTCAGAACCCCCACACTCCTAGTAACTGATGTTAATGTTATATTTCTGAATGAAGAAAAAAAATTGTCTTCAGAAGGATCTGAAAATTTATGTTGCCTTTCTGCTGTCTTTTCTGATACTACTTACATGCTGTATTATGAAAATAAATAGTCTGTGTGACAGAATCTGAATTTTTCAACGTGCTAGTAATATGTAGCAATGTCACAATGAAAGTAATGGTTTGATGTTTCCATGTTATTAAGCTTCAATTTAGTTCTTCAAAGTCATAAAATACTGAAATTCTCCACATATTTATAGTTGAACACTTAAAAAATACCTTATTGATGAACAGCATTGGTGTATTTGATCTTTTAATCCAATTTAACAAAATGTGGAGAACTTCGAGTAATTCATTTTCTTGCATTTTAAATAACTCATATAATTTTTATTATTAATATTTTGTGGTTTCAGAAATTAACTTTTATAACACAGCAATATTAATAGATCTCTTAAACTAGATTAAATGAATGTTTTTGCTTTATAGTCCATACCATTTAGCAAAACTCTAAGGTCTAGAACACTTTTTTTTTTGATAATGTAGAATATTTTTGTAATATACTCTAGCTTGGATTTATATGGTTTAGTGACCACCCACTTTTCTCAACAGGTTTGCAGCTTTTTAAGGTTGCACTCCTGTCATGCAGTTCCCCTTGAGCTTCAATTTGTGACATGTAGAGAGAACTACAGACATTCTGTTTGGGGATGGATTTCCAGATGCACCTTTTCCTTTGTTATTTCTCTGGGTACATGGAGCCAGTCCTGTGAAAGGCTGTGTGTTTCTTAATTTCAGTGGGAATTGACAGTGCAATGCAGAGTGCCAGCAGGCTCAGGAGTACCTCCTAAAACTATGGATGGAGAAGAAAACATCAGACTAATCCAGAGCTCCTGTGACTTGTGTGTGTGAGTGGAGTGTTTTAAAAGTAAAAATAGAAAAATATTCAGCTTTATAGGTAACACCAGATTTTCCCCAGTTGCCTAAATTGTCGAAGTTCTTTTTATCCAGCTGTAGTGTCTCTCCTTACGTCAGTGTGTTGGTACAGATGAGCTATGTTTTACCTTGTTTATAGTAGTGATTATATTTTCCCAGTATTCACTTAAAATGTTTCAAGAGGACTACACCTTATTAAAAAAAATGTGAATGCTTAGTTTTATATTAATTTTTTTCCATATTAAATTAAAAAAAGCAAACATCTGGGAAAAGAGTAACAGCAAGAACTTAAAATGCTAAAAGATTTACTTTAGTGACTACTGGAGAGCCACAAGGACCTTCATGAATTTGCTTAGGTTTCTGAGGGAGATTTATCTTGTTGTTTTCCTGTATGTGTTTCATTTAAAAGGTGCATGCTGTGTGCCAGGAGTGCAGAATGCCTGTATTTCCTGCAGTTAATTCTAAAACCCTGAGAAGGTTTTTGTTGTTTTATTTTCCAGATGCCTGAAAAACTTTTTGTTAGTCAGTCTGGGTACAAGACTAGGTGCAGTCATTGGACTGAAAATGAATTTTGATTATGTACTTAAAGCATTGTCATGATACAGGGCTGGTGATTGTTTAGTATTTGTTATGGTGTAAGAAAGGATCACCCTCATCAGTGAACTGATGAACAGGATAATTCAAGGAAGAGTTGACATTGCTTGAGGCCAAAATGCTGAAATGTTCTTCAATAGAATTACAACCACATGAGAGAGTTTTGGAGAATGAATAAAGGTTATTTGGACCATCAAGACATATTCATTTTAGTAGACTGTTTCCCCAAGGATGATATCTAATTGTTTCTTGGATGACACTGGTGCTTTTTGCCTCTACAACTTTGCCTGCAGGCTATTCTAAGTATTTATTATTCTCTATGTGAAAAGGTGCTTTCTGATATATATGCTGAATTCATTTTTTAATTTCCAGTTAAGTTCTCTTGTCCTATAATCTGTGTTGGAATGGAAACAATAATAGTTTGAGTTAACATTATCTGTGACAGTTAAGAATTTATATGCTTCAAAGGAGATTGTTCTACCCTGTCCTTAAAATGACATGCCCAGATTTATAATCTGAGTAACCACAACTCCATATCAAACGGTGGCAGGGCTCTCCCTTGGAAGATTTCACACCAGAATCATTCTTATTTCCCTGAATGTGCTTTACTGATGTTGTTGATGTTCTGTCCCCCATTGACCAAAAACCTGTCCAATACAGAGCATCTGATGACACTTGATGTCTTTTTTAACACCAGCTAAAGGGAAGACAAAGGCAAGATGCACTTTAAACTTATTTCAACAGGCAGAAAAATGAGAGGCAACAGCTGGGGACATAACAGAAAGTGTTCACTAACTCCTCCTTTGTTCTTTTTTTCAAAACAACCCAGTCTTACTTTAGTTTTGGAGGATTTAAAAGACAAATCAGATTGTCTACACTGCCTAACTTTTAACAGCATCAAACCTGGGTTACTGGCCTTTAAGGAGGGGTGCCTAATCCTCCTGAGCTCTTTACAGTTTTTGCCCAGTACTGTCCAGACAAGCCAAGGAGCTGATTTTGCAATTCAGTCACAGTCCTATTCATGTGGGGTTTTTCACTGTGTCAGGCTCCAGAAAAGCAGCCAAGACAGTGTTTAGCTGGGTGTAGCATAAACTACTGCAGCAGCAGCATAGTCTCAGTGCACCATTTCTTGTTTTTCTGGAGACAGAGAAATCAAAGCTTCTTCCTCTCACTATTCCCCATCCAACCATGCTGCCCTAGTTCCATCCACAACTACTCCTCAGTAGCAGAAACTTTACTTGGCTTCAGATGGCCCAAGTCTACAGCTCCTCAACAAAAACAAGAAAAATCCGTTTTTCTGACACTTCTGAGGAGTTTCTTGAAGCTTCATACTGAAAATAGCCACAGAACACCATACTGAAAACAGCCACAGAACAACATACCATCTCCTGTGGCAGACCCTGCTAACACACTTCTTCCATCATCCTGGGTTTCAGATTAGTTAAGGGTCTGTATTATCAACACCTCCACAGACATGAGAGCCAGGTTTTACAGTTGATGAGCTGCATGTGGTTTAGGAAAGAAAAACTGTCTGCCATCAGTTAAGCACTGAGATATTGCTGTGTACAGGTTATGTGAAAAACTCTTTGGAAATGTAACAAATGCTTCCACCCTGGCTCTGAGCCACAGACACTGACCCTCTGTGGAAGATCTATAAATCAAGTCCTACTACATGTGGACAGAGTTGTGTAAAGGGGGCAAACAGATGTCAAATAAAACGTGTTTATTTAGAGACTTAAAAAATACCAGGCTTTAGGGAGGACTTTGGCATTTCTAAGAATTATTCTTCACAACAGAACGAACGTTATACCTCCTTGCTTTCTGCCGGATAAGCAGCACTCAAATCAAGGTCTTCCCTTTGTAAAATAACAAACAAACAAGGGAAAGTCATGGCCAGTTTCCAGTCCTGAAGGAGAATTCCTTCCCTGGCTATGAATGGTTGTATTAACTAATTTTCCAACATGCATTCAAGATAAGACAGCTTCAAGTTGTTCTGAACAACCATTTCGTTGAAGTGATTGAAGACACACACAATGTCTGCTGAGACTCTCTTATCCCTCATTGAACAACAAGAGCAATCATGATAATTATTTCAAATCATTTTTACGTGGGAAGAACAGAGCTCCATGAATACATCCACGGCAGAATTTGTGCTATCTTCAATACTTTATAATCATCCATTCCCTGCAATATTGCAAAGCGTCCTTGTAATATACTGGTCACAAAATACTTGTCTTAAAAGTCTGAGTTTTGCATACCAGTGGCCATTTCTGATGATGGGAGGCTGGCTTTATTTCGTTGCCAGCAAAGAATGTGAACACAGGTTAGAGTTTGTGTCAGAGCACCTCTGTGGAATAAATTAATTACAAATTATAATGGCATTGACTGTTTAATTTACACTGCCATCATAGTAGGCCTATGCCAGATGGGAAAATACATTCTAGATTAAACTAAAGGGGCGTTATGGAGAATCCCAACCTGTGTCTTGAGGTTAACATAGAAGTTGAGTTGCTTCACACAATTTTCTTTCCCTATCCATGTCAAGATCTAGGGAGGCCCAGGGACAAGGTAGTGTACAGATATTTTGCCAGAGCTTTCTCAGTGAAACCATTTTCACTAGGTGTGCAACACAACTGGTGTAAAAAGAGAGAAAAATTGAATATTATAGAACATTGTTTCTTTTTTTAATTGGAAAATAATGTGAGCTAACAAGAGTAATTATTTTTATCCAGCTAGTGAAACTTAGTGAAACTAAATACACAGAAATTTCTTATGATGCAAGAAAGAGAGAAAAAAATAATAAAAAAAGAATTATAGAAAATACAGAATGGATAAAATTGTGTAGTGAATTCCAGCAGAGATTAAATACTCCATGTGAGTTTTAAACTTATTTTTCTTTTATTAGGCTTCAGGTTAGCAGTGACTGTTTTATAAAAAAACCTCTATGTAGGTGATTTTGTTTAAGCTCTGAACTAGTATCATAGCATGAGACACATGGTTCTAGTTTATAACTATATTTTCAAAATATGTCTATATTTGCCTAGGCAAGAGTAACTGAATTTCAGTAAATCAGTGTTTCACATGTATCTAGAGGCCATGTTTTAACTGAATATGCATTCTGTTTAGCCATATTAACAAGGTTTGCTTTCACAGGTGTAAAACAGGGTCAGCTATGCTAATAAACCCAGAATTTATTCCCCTGCGAAGACCAAAACACTGCCAGAAGCAAAGAAATTGATAAGATTTAGCCAGAAATCGAATATGACATGTTTTTTTTGGCATCCTGAAGTGATGCATTGACCTTACTTGTTCTTCTTGAAGTCTAAATATCTAGAGTCTCTTAATTCACTTAAATGCAGTTCTTTATTCTCTTAAATTTGACTTTGTTTTGAGCTAAAATTAAAAGGGAGATGCTGCTTAAAAATAAGAGTCTTTTTAGTTTATTCAAGAGAATTGTGATTTTATTGTTTTTAATAGCTGTTTTGTTTCATAACACACATTTATGCTCACGCATCACAAGGGTTTGTAACAAGTTACCGAACTTAACAGTGATGTTTAATTTTGTATCCTTTTACCTTCAGGTGGATTGGAACAGCTAGTGCAGATTTCAGTCTGCCTAAAATAATTTTCTCTGCTGGATGGAGCAGATTATTACAAGGTAATTTAAAATATATATAGAAAGTGGGGAAAAGTTGTTTACAGCAAATGCATTTGTTAACCCTCTGATAATTGCCTACAGTGTTTTGAAGATGCAAACACAAATATGCCGTATGAATTTATGCATGAATTTCATCTAAGAATATCTCAGACTTGTCCTAATAACTAGAAATACATTTTCTAAAGCAAATTGTTATCTGGGAATAAATTGCATGTTGGCTTCATCCTTCCTCCCGCAGTCACTTGTATATCTCCAGTCGCTCGCTCTTTCTGCTTTTCCCCTTTTTTTTGAGCAAACACATTTAACAGCTGTGGAAACAAACAGGGCACACTTGGCAAAAGGAGGGACCAGATGCCGAACTCTGCAATGCTTGTTCTCACAGCGTCAGGCGGGTGTGTTGCTAACTCCTTGGTGTCACCTCTGCTGGCTCCCTTTCTTGTTTCGCTACTGGCAGGCAGCAGAGGTGCATCTGGAGATGTTGTCAAGGTCCTGCAGCTGTGGGGCCGTCTTGGCTCCCACGTCCATGTTTCTCTTTTATATTTAAATGTTATTTTTGCATGCAATAACATTAATTACTTGAACATAACTAATTTCTCTCAGCGTTCGTGGAGATGGGGGAGAAAATAACTTTGTTTTCTGTATAAGTAGATGTTTTCTATGATTGATTACTTTCTTGAATTTGGGGGAGACTCGGTTCCTCTTTAATGGGGAGCAAAAATAGCAGTTGGCACCTGGCTGGCACTGCTGATGTGCTTTGAGAACCTGTGGCATTTTGGTTAGACTGTGGATGTGATATGGGGTCACATCAGCGTGCGGGGAAAGGAGAAGGTGAGTGGGGTGAGAGTTCTGCTGTGGCCTTGTTCACTGTTGGTTTTGCTTTAAATTACAAGTCACCTTAAAGAGGTCTGGAGAGCAGCTAATTCCAAATGCTATTAATAGCCTGTAAAATAAATCTGGCATCCCAGAGAGAGAGAGAGGGAACAAAAGAGGAAGCTGAAGGGAGAATACATTATCCTTCTCTCTCTGGCAACCGGTGATAGGACACGAGGAAATGGAACGAAGCTGCTTCAGGGGAAGCTCAGATTGGACATTAAGGAAAGGTTCTTCACTGGGAGGGTGGTCAGTCATTGCAACAGGCTCTCTGGGGAAGTGGTCATGGTACCAAGCCTGCCAGAGTTCAAGAAGTGTCTGGACAACTCATTTAGTCAAATGGTTTAGTTTTAGGTAGTCCTGCGAGGAGTAGGGAGTTGGGCTGCATGATCCCTGTGGGTCCCTTCCAACTTGAGACGCTCAATCATTCTATGCCAGCTGGAGTGTGTTGGGGAATATATCCTTGGCAAAGACTGGACTGTAAACTCAGATAATGCTGCTGTATGCTTCCTCATTTATAATAAAAGGAAATTTAGGCTTTTATGGCTTCAGTATCATGATATAATTTGCTACTGTTGTGTGACTAATACTGGGTCTTATTTGGAGTCTAATAATTCTTCTCTGCCCAGTGTTTGCTCTGACTGGAAGTCTCTTCTTGCTCCAGAAGTTACTTTTTGTTTTTCTATGGCTTCAATGTTCGTGGAGCATTGCTCTCTTGTTTGCAAATTAGTTTTTTACAGTTAATCCATGCTGTCCTGTGGCTGTTTATCTTTCTGTGCACTCCATCAGCCATCAGAGGCGCTCTAGACTTCACCAAGACTTTAGCCTCCCAAACTGTCTCACCGACTACTGCCACATGAACAGGTATAAATTATGTGCCTCTCTGAGTTGCGGTGGTGGCGGTAGGTTCTGTCTACCGCCAGGTGGAGCCCAAAACCTTGCCTTCCCTTCCGGTTCAGGAAAAAATTTTGGAAAAATCAGGGAAGAAGGTGAACATGCAGGGTGTGTTCTTCATGTGGTTGGGGAAATGAGTTTACATGCTCAGCTTTGAGGAGGTCAGTGGAGAAATCCAGCGGAAAAAAAAAAGGACATAGTGCTGGTTTTGAGGAACCTAAATGTGCAGTGGGAAGACTGGCATTTGATGACAAGGGGCTTCCATTGCAGAAGGGAGTTAGGAGTCCCTCTCCTTGATTTGCCCTTCACACAGCAATTAAGAACCAGAAATTGGTGTGATTACTGGTCCATACCTGTCAGAGAGATTTATCTGAGTCAAAAGGCTTTGCATATTTTTTTTTCACTGTGTTAGTTTTCATTGTTGTAACATTTCTTACATGTTCTTACATTTGGTTTTTTAGAGAGAATGTGATTATTTTTTCCATATGCAATTGTTTGAATTGTCAATTTTACTAAAATGTAGCACTGTTGAGAATCAGAAATAGAAAAATACTATTACTTCACAGTTAACTTTGATGTATATAATGTTCTAGCTTTCCCCTATAAAGCAGCCAAAGTGAACATTGTTCTTTTCAGCAGGTATTTGTAGTCATTTCAATGACTTATTTTGCCTAGCATTTTTTCTTATAGCCAGATAGTATAATTTGGATTTACTTAGGCAGCACAATTTTGTAATGCATTGTTGAAGGTTTTAGACCATTCTGCATATTTTTCCTGTGAAAGGGAAAACACATGGTTCTCATACAGTGTTTATGACATGCATCAGCAAGCTACTGAAAAGCACAGAACTGAGATGCTGTACAGCTTAATATATCCATTTGTTATCATTTTAGTAGTTTTAATGTGTTGATTAACAGTGCATTTGGAACCAAGTTAGATCTATAAGCTTTTCCTAGACTGGGGTAATGAGTAGAGGGACCAAGTCACCTAGGAGACACAAAACTATTCAGGACTGGGTGATTAAAGACCAAGCAAAAAAATACCACCTTACTATTTTTCTAAACTCCAAAACTGTGATCAAGAATCAAAACAATATTTTAAGTATATTCATTTATAACTTTTCCTTGAGATAATTTCCACTTTAAAATCTTATTCTTACTTCACAACAGACGAGAAGATTCCTTATAATTAAGTAAGCCTCTACCTAAAATCAGAGGACAGAACTTGGACACATCTCAGGTGATCCTGTCATCCATTCCCTGCTCCCAGCCCATGATCAGCTACACATAGATTACCAAGGATAACAGAAACTGGTGCTGGCAGCATCTGTCTTCCTCATGGTCTTGCCTCATTCAACCAAATAAGTTTTCATTTTACTTATGCATCAAATATGACAAAATTTTTGTGAGATGAGGCAAAAAAGTTTGGAATCTATCTTTGCCTGCTGCTTGTGCGCCAACTAAAGAGACATACTTGTTGATAGGCCATATTTTGGCATGCTTTTAATGTTTTTTGGGAGTTTTTTTAATCAGCTTTAGTTATATTTAGGCATAGGGACTGATCAGGTATATATCAGGTATTTTCTGTCCTGGAAATTTTACAATGGAAACAGAAATGGCACATGTAATGTAGTGCAGTATGTTTCTTGTAGTGGAGTAATTTGTGGAGCAGAAAAACAAGTAAGGAAATGGGAAATGAAAAGGGTAAAAAGAAAATGAGATGTGTACAAAAATGGAAGGGATAGGATAATGTGAGTCCCGGATGGAGTTGCTGTGTGGGCAGTAGAATTTAAAACAAGATTGAAGCCAGTCAGTAAAAGACCAAATGAAATCAAAATGGGTTTAGAAAACATTATTTTAAAACTAATCAGTGGACATCATTCTGTGTAATGTAGATAAAGGTACAAATACTCCACAACTTGGTCTATAAGAAAAAATAACTTGTGTCATGGAAACAAATTAATATTGAAAGAAATGCATCCCAAAATCATGCTTCAAAGTATTTGTTTCACAGTACTTCTATGTATGTTCTGCTTACCCACAGTGGAAATACTTCTATTGTGATGATGCAGTTTGTATTATGATTTCAGATATTTTTAAAATGAACTTTTTTTTTCAGGATAAAAAATATTAACTTACTAGAAAATAAATAGTTCTCATTTGATGAACTCTCAGGATGAAGTGTCTGTATATAGATACAAATGAATTAAAATTGTCTATACTTCAACATTACCTTCTGTCAAGGTAAAGAGAAAATAATTTAACTATCACTGAAAGGTATAGAGCAATCATAAACCAGCAGACAGCTACATAATCTGGAAAAAAATATTGCAGTTTTTAAGTTATTAGTCCTGGACGCACACAGGTTTTAATTTGTCTTTGAAAATGTGTTTTCATTCTTTAAGACTTTAAGATTTGCATTCATCTTTTTGTAGTTGTAGTTGTTAGAGTGAACTTCAGGATTTGTACATCAAAATGTTTACTCATTATTCAAAGAGTTACATTATGAATGAATGATAAACACTTGTTTGCACATGAAAAACAGAATGTACAAACACTTCAGGAATTCTGTTTCAAACACAAAATATGGTGAAACTGCAGTCCAGTGGTGTCCCCTGTGCACAAATGGATAACTTGTGTATAAACCTATTAATTCATGTGTAGCTACTGAATTGTGTATGGCAGCAAAAGTTTCTAAGATTGGGGGGGAAATAAGATGTAAACTTCTCAGTATCTGTGCTTGTCGTGGCAGGAAACCTGTACACCATGGCAAACAGTCATGTAGCAATTTGCAAACAGGAATAGAAATTATTGAATGATTAAGAATGGAATGCTAAGCAATGTAAGCAGGCAGAGCAGATGGATTGGATGTGAAGCCAGTCATATTTGAGAACTGAAAGCAATTAAGAAAATATCTCAGAAATTGTCTGATAACGATATAGACATAGAGCAAAACTCTGACAGCTTACGTGGATATGAATGGAAAGAAGCAAAATTCTGCATTGTAACATTATTAAGCATTTTCTTAATAGGTTATTGCAATAAAGTTCCTGGTTTTGACAGCAGGATTCACACCTGGGTGGCACAGACACCAGTTGGACAAAACCTTTAATTTTATGTCAATGCTGTGTGTTTGGTATCTTCTTTATAAAAAACGTTAACAGATTAAGATAGAAAATTATTTCTTAAATCACCCTTGATTATCTTCTGGTAGTGGAGCATCATCTGGAGAAAGAATGCTGTGTAATGGCTATACAGTCTGTCTCGTGTACTTTCTAGATAGACTGCTGTAGCCCTCTGTGTCCTGGTCACAGACCTGCTATGGTCTATCACAGCAGCTTTGCCTTACCTGAGCTAGCCATTTGAGACCAGTGCACGACACTACAGTGACAGTTCTTCCAGCTACCCATATCCTCTTGTACTGCATTTTGGCCCTTTGAGTAAGAATGTGTCAAGTTCTGCTTCCTCTGTAATCTGTCTACTGGCCTTTCTTCCATGTGGTTGCCATGGAGCAAAATATCATGCAATTGAATATGTATATACGTACCAATATTCTTTTCAAATTTCAGACCAGATTATTATATGCCATTGTGAAGATTATCTGTGTAAACGAGAGTGGAAGAAGTATTTTGTCATTTACATCACTAATAATTTTGGCAATAACCTGTCTTTTTCTACAGAAACTCTACTTGTGATCTTACAGTATTATCCACAGACAACAAATAAAAATAATAGCATTAATGATTTCCTATGTTTTTTGTCTCTTGGTGGGATTGTATTCTGTCAGGAAATGTGAGAATTCCAGCTGGGGTTTGTGGGCAAAGGCATTCTTAGTGTTTTATTTGGATGTTGATTCTTTATACCAGGACAAAACCAAATATATTCTGCGGTATTTTGCTTATCAAGAGGCACTAATTAAGTAGTTTTTCTTCACTATTTTAGTGAAAAGAGCAGATCTGGGAGATCTGTCCTGCTGCCTCAAACTTGGTTAAAGTTAGCCATGAAGCTCAAAGTTAAGAGTGAGGGATTAAAAGTTTTTTATAACCCAGAGGTGAAAAAAAGAAACAAAAACATCTTCAATAAAAATATCTTGTTTTCTTAAGAAACTAAGCTAAAAAGAAAGTATGTTCTGCCACATGTGAAAGTGATGTGGTAGAAAATGGCAAGGGAAATTTTAGTCATTGTAATAGTGTCTGGTGTCAGAACATTAAACTGATGCATCCTGAATATATTCAATGCGATAATTTTTCATTTTCTAGTTTCCATATTTCTGTTTTGTATTCACCATGGCAAGCCAAGTGGGTGAAAAATACAGGGTTTGCTCTGCATGAACTTGGAGTGATGTGGTCCATAATCCCATGTTTGTCTCCTGCCTTAAATGCATTGAACTTGTTCCTGTTAATTCCAACTGGAATTTCAGGTGAGTGCAACAACTGCTGCACCTAGAAAGCCACACAAGCAGAGCAGAAACTCTGATAAAATGAACGGGCATTTCAATAACTTTGGGGCAGTGTAAAGAGATACTGAAAGTGCTTGGTGAAAATGCAGAGATTTCTGAAAGTCTCCATAAAGTAAGGGAGTCACAGAGATTTTTAGGACAGTGTCATCTTATGCTAAAGAACACTGAGTGAAGACTGCCATTAGAGGCCAAGACTATGTTACTTATTGACTTTTCTATTAGTTTTAAAGGCAGTTAGTGCTGATGTTTCAAACTAATATCTAAAAGTAGGTCTGAAAGTAGGTAAGCAGTAATGAACCAATATACCCAGTTGAAACATTTAGGAAATTGTGGTTGATTTGAAACAGAAAAAAAAAAAGCAACTGTCGAACCTTACTTAAAATTCTGCAGGATTAGATATGTTACACTTGGATACATGTAAATTATTGGCTAAATTTCTGGCACAAGCTTGGTGGAGAAAGTAGAAAATTTAGGCATTTGCAAGTTAATGTCATATTAAATGTTTCTGTACACAGAAAATTATCTGGCTCATTGGTTTCTATGATTTGTCAGAGGGTACAAGTGTATACATTTTTGGGCACACTGTGTTAAAGTTCTACTTCTCCAAAGAAAATTTACGCTGAAAAAATGCAAAGCAAAATAAGAAACTCACTAAAAATTAGCTGTTCTGGAGCATGCAAAATCAGACACTGATACAGACATTTACGGAAATGGGTCTTGCTTCAGTTTCATATTTCTAAGCCACCTGCTGAAGACCGTAAGTGAATGTAGAACTTTTTCAATGACGAATTTGGGCTGAGATTCTTATTGTTTTTATATTCATACATAGCAAATGCTGTTAGAACTAGTGAGATGTTTTCAGTTTGGTTCTGTTGGGGTTTTTTAATGAGGTGTTTGATGGTTGGCAAAACCATTAGAGTTGATTTTTTTTAGTGCATTACTTCTGCAGCCTCTTGAAGTGAGTGACTGTACACAGCTTTTTCATATGCAGTATAAAAGGCGAATGGAAATAAGGGAAATAAGATGTGAGCTGAACTTAAAGTTTGTTTAAAAAATTTGTTTAAAAACAGAACAACAACTACCTTAATGTCTTTTCAATTTACCAAGGGTTTTTGCTCTTTTTCTGTTTCAACAGACGTGGAAGCACCAAAAGCTTGGCAATACAGTTTATATTTTTGAAAGGAATGTAGTGGTTTCAGCTCTTACATCTTTCAATATCTTTTGTCTTTCAAAGTGTTTCTGTCTGAGTTTGCTTTTCAGACTTTCAAACTGCAAAACCCAGTGAACTGAAGGTGGCATTGCTGGAGCTGGAGCTGTGGGTAATGGTCCCTGAGTATTTTACATTTCCTTTTGGAGGCATAACTCAGCAACCCTTTCTCCTTGTGGTGAGAATCCCCAAAACACTGTGAGGAGTTTGAATCTGTAATGCTTTTAGTAGAAACTAGTATGATGTGACAACGTTTTACACAGAGAAAATTCAGAGTGAGGCAAACCTGTTTGGGAGACATTGCATTTTTATCTGTGCCTGCCCACTTTCTGAGGCATTTTATTCTCAGACTAGCAGCAATTTTCAACATCTCAGGGCTATGGCATCCCTCTCCAGACCCTTCAGAGAAGATTTTTTTCTTCCCTCAGCTCTGATGTCTCTCTCATGGGTGTAGTCCCAGCTCCTCTCTCTAGACCATTACTCTCCATCTCTGCCACCATCTTCATCTGCTTTGAAACATTTCTTGGGCTCTCCAGAAGTTTTTTTTCCCAGTTCTGCAGGATCAGCCGGTTCCAGGTAAGGGGAGAAAATCCTGTTCCTCCAAGGGCTTTCACCTTCTTTTAACAGTTTACCTCCGTGCTTTCAGCCTCTCATTTTTACCCAAAAAACAAAGCAGCATAATGCTGGAAGCAAACAAAACCTTGGGCTTGCTCGTTGTGGGAACAAAGAGTGAACATCCCCTCAGCTTGGGAGAACGGCAAGTAAAGAGGCAGGGGTTTGCCTCTTCGTATGTGAAGCCCTGTTACACTCAACATCTGGGCACCAGCCAGCTCTCAAGCAAAAGGTTTTCCTTTAAATATTGAGCTGCAAAAAAAAGAAAACAGGGAAGCCTTGTAGTGCTACAAAAAATGCAAATAGTGACAGGTGATTGCTATAAGAAATCATGTTTCCTTTATATTTTGATAACTTTCAAGTTTATCTTATATGTAAATAAGGAAAAAATATTCCAAGTTCTGGACAACTGATTGGTTCAAAATCACTTGTTGTTTCCTTTCTGAAACTTTGTAAAAAATGTTATTTACTTGCAAAAGTAGAGGACACAATCAAGGTATGGGCAAGTGATTGCTGCATATTGTTGCCATCTCAAAAGAAGAAGAAAAACCACTTGACTTTGTATTTTGTTTGCAGTTTTTAAGACCATGCAAATGAATTAGAATGATTTACTTTTAAAGATGCATCATTGCAGAGTCTTAGGAATTGTAGATAGGAACTGGAAATTAACTGCATAAATCAAGAAGTTGTCTCCTTGTTTAGCAAGTTAGTGGCAGTCTAAATTAGTGTAGAAGTAAGATTGGAACTGTACCATTATGAAAACCTTGCATATGGTGGGGTTTTGTTTGTTAGTTTTTCTTTTTTGTTTTAATACGTGTACTAAGTATTGCTTGAAGGGAATAACAGAGAAAGGGAGAAATCGAAAAATATTTATAATAGAAAGGTCAAGTTTGTCCAGGTTCCATTTTCAAAAACAACCTGCAAGCAATTTTCATGCAACTTTATACATTTTAATGATAGATATTGAGAAAGCAGTTAAAACGTTTCCATCTTGGTTGTTTGTCTCTAATTCATCTCTGTTCTCCTGTCAGCTTCCCCTTACAGTTGTCTATTTTTGGAATGGATTGAGGAAGTCCTTTTATTTTTATGGATTACTTAGTATCTCAGTTTTGTCTGCTTTGCATAAAGATAAAAAAGTGGTTTAGAAGTTCAGGATCATCACTAAATCAAAGTAAATGATGCTGTATAAGAAATGGGGAAAATGTTAGGAATTTTAAATAGTTGTTTTTACAGAGGGAAAATGGGGGTGAAACGTTGTGACATGACTTTCTTCTGTGGTGATAAAGAACTGATATTGAGCATACAAATACTGTATGATGAATGCTTTCTTTTTAAGATTCTGGTCTGTAGCTCCTAGCCTTGCATGTTTAGTAAAACTGGAGTTAAACAGATGCCAAGGAATCAGGAAACACGACTACATCTAGATCACAAACATTTCTAGGTCAAAATACAGACTATATCTTCAGAAATGAAATGTCATGTATTAAGAGCACTTTGCAATCCCTTGAAAAGCTGTAGGCCTTCAAAGGACTTGTATCCTTGGATACTTTCCACTTCCTTTTCATTTGCTATGTGCTGTTCTTCTGAACACCTCAAAGTACCTTATAAATAATGAATTAAGCTTTACAGAAGGTTCTATCTTGTACAGACAGTATTGCAGCCCATTTGCCAGGAAGCAAAGTGAAACAGAGAGAGTGAACACTGCAGCTTCTCTTTAAAGAGGCAGAAAGAGAAAGGAAGAAATAGGAATAGAACCATGACCACGTGACAGCCACTGGCTTTCTTTAATTATCTTTTAGCAATCAAATATGTAGCATTAACTGTCCCTCCTCCAACAAAATCCCTGAACAATAACATTTACTATGTACACATTCACAACCCAACCTACGTTTTGATCCATAAATGTATGTGGAAAATAATATTTGAGCATTCTTTTAAATTCTTAAATGCTCTGCTTGTCTGTCATGTTCATGTTGATCATTAGCCACTAAAACCTGTGTGTCTCTGCATCAGTTATGTGCTTGGGAGAGAACAGTTATTTCCATTATTATTTTTATGTTCCTAATCTTACTTTTCTGAAGAGGCAGCTGAAAATGCAGCATATGATTTGGGTGAAAACAGTTGGTCTAACCATTTTTTAAAAGATTAAATCTCACAACTTTTCTTTCAAGTGTTTTATGAACTGGAAGGCGGCTTATGTGTGAATGTTAGAGAATTTTTAAATAACTTGACTATTTCTTTCTGTTTTTTTTTTTTTTTTCTCTTCTTAATACTATGGGGCATCACCTACTGCTATTTAATTATGAAAATATTTGAAATGTTTATGGACAGTTCTATGATTTCACTATGGATACAGTAACTATTCACAGATGACGACAAATTTATGTTGTTGTATTTTTGAGGAAATAACCCCCCATAGCGAGTTTTTTTAAAATTTCTATTGGAGGGCCTTATCTAAAACAGTTGGATGTTTTTCATTGAAGTTATTGCGAGAGTCCTTGAAAAAGGAATCTTGAAAATAAACCAGTATGATGAACTCTGCCCATTCAATGAGTAATACATTAGGCCCTAGATTTTTTCTGAAACAGGAGACTCTGATAATTCAGGCACCATCTTTGATACTCTGCTCTCAGACTTTGGTATTGCAAAAGGCAGCACTTTTAAAGTGTTTTATTTGCATTTCATTCAAAACCAATGCTCTTTCTCCTGGCTATTAGCTACTTTTTCTAGCGTAAAAGTGGGAACAAGATAACACTTATCTTCATTGCAGTGCATGGTCAAAGAGACAAAGCACGAGGGTAGATGCAAACACTGATCCACTCCATGGATCACTTAACATTCAGTGTTCCTAAGCCCTGCTTTTGTTCCTTTGTATGCACACTTATAACACATGCTTTTCCTCAGAGTCCCACTCGAAATTTAGCTTTGTGTTTGTCCATGTAGACACTCAGCAAAGAGCTAAATCCTCAGAGTGCTCAGCTTCTAGTGAGCTGCGTGTGTCATTACAACAGGAGCCAGCAAACCTTTTCCCGTACCTTACCGTGGCACATTTGAGAAAGGCAATAAAATAAATAAACAAACCAGTCTCCAGCTAGTGTAGAAGCACTGCAGGGTCTGACCTGGCAGTGAGTGAGTTTATGTTACTAAGTTTCAAAAGTGCAGGCCAAGGCCCTAAGAATTTTTTAAGATGTTATGGGGTGTATTTTTTTAATCCCTCTGTTCGTAGACTTGTTCTCAACCAGGATGTGCAAACCACCGAGAAATAGTTTATAATGGTATCAAAAAAACCCTTTAAAACTATAAAATCCTGTTTTCATACTCTTTTCATGCGTATTCTAGTACCTTTAAAAGTTACTATTTTGAACAAATGATATGGGGTCGATTTCTGTTAGGAAGATCTTGGTCTTCCTTTCCTATCTTCCATTTCTATCCTAACAGGTCAAAAGATATCAGTCTTTGACTTGTCACAGGTGCAGGATAGCATATTGCCATTTCTGGGCTTCAGGTCAGTGTAAATTTCGAAGTGGAGGGAAAAGTGAATGTTTTTCAGGCAGTCTGGCCATTATGGTTGCTTTTTTGTTTGTTTTCTAATTTTATTGATTCTTGCCTGTCTGAGTTATTTACATTCTAGTTATTGGTTGAGAAAATTGTGAAAGACTTAAGGTAAAACAGCAAAGCATATATAATAAAATTAATTTTATTCTTTGGCAGTGATTTATAAATGGATACCAGGAACACATAGTTCATAAATTAGTATCTGTATGCATAGAACTGACAAAAAAATATTCAGCTTTGTTGTTCATTTTTTTTTCCTGCATTGTCTGACACATGTTAATAGTCTTTAAAAATTTGGGCTTATTTCCTCTCTGCATTACATAAAGGAAAAGAGACGATGCTAATAATTCCTCTTCTTCTCCTACCACTTGCATTATTGAAATGCACTCTGTCTCCCATTTGTATTTATCTTTTTTACTAAGTGATTTTTTTTATTTTTGGGGAAAATTTGACTGCATGAAATAATTTATGTAATTAAATCAAAGTTTTCAAAGACATCGTATTTCTCTTTGTGTGAATGTGCATATATGTGCTTTGTTCTGGGGGACAGCCAGGACCTTTTACTTTTATCACTTTTCTCAGTTCTACAGAGTTCGTGAAACACAGCAAGGTGAAGTTCTATTAAATTTCTGTCTAGAATTATTTTTATGAAAATATCTAACTTTCAGCCGTAATATTTTCCAGTTGGAAAACAAAAATCACTGATGGCACATGTTTACAGAGTGTTCAGGAGGGGAGGGCGTGGGGGTTGTGCCAAGCAGAACAGTACATATCAGAAAGCTGGACTTCCACAGCAGCCTAGTCCAATTTGCTCTTGTTTTAGAGGAATTTGGTATTGACTAGACAATTAGCCTTGTTTAAAATGCTCATCTATATTGTGAATTTAATACATTATCCTGTGAAAAAGTTATTGTTCCCTCCAAATATTCTTTCTCTAGAGTCTATTTATGTTTAGATAACCACAATCTATAACAGATTTTCTGTCTCTTTTGTGTAAGAGATTAATGAGTTATTGGATCAAGTGCAATGCAATAAAGGCTGTTGTCTTTACGCTTTTGGTGAAGCCCATAGCAAACAGTCTAGAACTAAATTTTCACAAATGTGCCTTGACAACTTTTGTCATGTTTTGGTCATTAGATCACTGTTTTCAATCCCTTACATTGCTTTTTTTTTCCCCTGTAAGATATAAAGTAATGATCCCAGGAGGCAGGCTCTATTTGTTATACTTGTGTGTATATTTAAATTATTTTTATGATTATGATTCTAAAATATGTTTTAGAATAGTTTTGATGTATTTTTTTCCTTTGGAAGAAGCATAGCATTTTATGATCACATGTATTTTTATCATCAGTTTTAAATTGGTGCAGGAACAAGGTATTTATTCCTTTTCCATATAGGGTGAAGAATTGTTAGACAGAAATGTGCCTGTGTTCATGCAATCTTTAACTGTTTTTGACCTAGAACAAAATACGTGCTAAGCAAGTTCTGATTTTTGAAATTATAATGTCCTGAAATCCAAAACAAAGTTTTCTGCCTCCCATAAGTCGAAATATTCCTAATTGTCTCTTAACTTCAACTTTCAATTTCATCTTCCTGGAAGAAAAAAAATCTTTTAGGGAAGCTGTTATGTGAAATGATTAAAAAAGAATTTGGTTATTATTATCTGTTCATTATATATTTCCTTCTCAGAACCTCTGGATTGTTTGTCATATACATATTTCTGCTATGCTTTTGGTAGTATTTTAACATGAGAAAAATATTCCTCTCTCTTATTTAACACATATATTAATTGCTCAGTAGGGTTGCAGCTTGCCAGGGAAGAGTGGAGTGATGGTCCTCCCCGTAACTGCCTTTAAGTGTGAATTATTCTCATTTCTAACATCAGTATAAGAAAATAGCCCTTTTTCTCTGCTGTGACAGTGTCTCTCTTGTTGGATTGCAACCAGCCTGGGCTGGTGCAAAGTGTTCAGAGATAAGTGTCGCCCTTCCCTCCTTTTCCCTTTCAAAGCAGAGGCAATTCACATCAGTAGAAGGACAATGTGCCTGAGGCCCACAGAAAGAAAAATTTGAAATATTACTTAAAATACACAGCTGCATTCATGTTGTGTCCCTCTATTACTATTATTCAGCCATGTAGCCTGAATTTAACTTGCTTAATATTATCGTAGTCTAAATTTAATTTAGCGTACATATTGCCAAACTACAAAGAGGATATCCCTCTGAATACCCTGTGAGATCAAAATTTAGCCAAGCCTTTGATTTGGGTATCTTATGGTAACTTTGGAGAGTTCCACATTCTCCCTTAGGGTCGTTTGAGGTAAAAATTCAGTCAATGCAGAAGATGAACAGCATTCAACCTGCATTTCTAATTTACGTTTCCAATAATACCTTGAAGCTTTATCCACTTCTTAATCTTCTGGCTCCTCCTCTTAGAATATTTTATTTTAGAACCTGGGCTGATTTTCTCCTGTACACATTAGATAGTGGGGTGTGCTCAAGGTTTGTTCTGCTTCAAGGGCAGCTGAAATATCCTAGTTCTGTATCTGAGATACTCATGGTGTAAGGGAAACCCCTGAGTGACATGAAAACCAGTGAAGCTTTCCTGAGCTTATTTAAGGCAGGTGAAAAAGTGCATGACAGGAACACCACGGCTAGCTGGTGGCTCCTAATTAGAACGCTTGCAGTGAGACCACAGTACATCAACTAGACAGGGTTGGTGATTGGCCAAAAGCTCACTGTAGCTTATTTTTCCTCATTCACCTTCCAGAACTATGAGTTCCTCCTTTTTTTTCCTGCTTCAGTTTATTAATGAGAGACTGTTTAAAGTCCTGCAACCCTGAGCCATAATTCCTCCTGATGTCACTGGTGGTTAGAGCCTGTCATCAGGCGTTTTAGCCTGACTACACATCAAGATTTGCTGTCTGAGAAAGAGCACTCCTCAAACAGTAGGATTAATGCTTGATTGGTCTCTTGCCCATCTGAAAGCCTTAAAGACAGAAATAAACCAGAAGAAATCAGACAGAAATAGTGTGGTTTGTGTGTAGTTTTGAGTTTACCTAATTCCACATTCTGGTTTTTATGTGTTTTCACACACACGCTCACAGGTGGGCACAAGCATGCATCACTATTTCTGGCTTCAGGAAAACCTGGCAGCTCATCCTCTCAAACCCATTGCTATTGTCCTCAGTTTTAGTGGGAGAACCTGATGACCTGAACCTCCTGACCACTCAGGAGTTGCCACATCTTCGGAGCTGTCGTTCAGTGGAGTGTTTAACTTCCTCATTGTGAGTGCGTTGTTTTACCACTTGTCCTGCTTTGGCTAAAACAGTAATCTTGCCCAGAATCCATCTCCCAGAGACTGGTCATTCCACATGGGATCATTCCTTGCCTCATTTAATAAACTATGCTTTGCCATTAATATTTTTTTTCCCCCGTTTTACTTTTTCAGTCAATGAGCAGTTTTTGAGAGAACATCTAATCTAGAGCCTTCAGTAGTTACTGCTAATCAAGTACAAGCCTTCTGGCTGTGTGAAGGATTCACCTCTGAGTCCTTGTCTCAGAAGGAACCTCAAATTCTTTTATTCCTTAAATTACCATAACTGTGTGTCTTGCAGTTCCAGTATTTTCATGCTAATGTTGTAATTTTCTCCTTTCTTTTTTTGGTTGGTTTGCTGAATTCGTTTAAATGCCCTTTGAATTGTTTCCTGTTAAATAAGCTGGGAGTGATTTTGTTGTGGTTTTTTTCTTCATTTTGTTGCTTGTTTTTTTTTCTCTACAGGTGCTAATATCAGATGAGAGCTGAACCAGCTTTGGTGATAAATTTTTGTTTTGGTGTCACACTCAATGGGTTGTTCGGGGAAGCCTGGGGTTTAAATGACAGTTAAGTGATAAAAATCTGAAGCAAAAACTTTCCAGTTTATAAGATCTGAGAGAAGCCTATTTTTACTCAAGGTCCAAAATTAACACGTATATATCTTTCAGTTTTATTAACTTTTTGGGGTTAATTTATTTAGAGGACTTTACTGAAAATGTATAAGGTTTAGCCTCTTGTTTGAATGCTTGCCTAGTAAAAAATAGGTAATGATGTTGAACTGATTTGTGTTTAAAAAAAAAAAGAATACTGTGCTGTTTAAAGACTTGGCCCAGGTACAGTAGAAATATTTTCTTTTACTATCCAACTGCTTAGAGGGATCATTTAATTCAAATTCACTGGTGCTGAAATCTCTCATAATAATTCATTACATAATAGGATTACCTTGAAAGAGAGCTAGATGGCACAGTTGGTCAATACAGTATGATATGTTTTTGGAGGGTTAGGCTTAAATCTGACCCTGGGACACAAGTGCATCATGTTTGCTGGTCTGAATATAAGCCCAAGTAGATGTTTGTTTATGTTTCATACAATCTGGCATAACTTCATGCAGCTGGCAGTCTGCTCAGTAAAGACCTGAGACTCAACGAGCAGTTTTGGACAGAGGAACATTGGCACAGCTGTTTGGAGAACCTGATTTAGTACATCTGAACTGTTCTTGGCTCTAGCCAATGGGGGTAGTTTTTCATTTCCCTGACTGCTAAAATTTATCAAATTCGCATAATAATTTAGTAGAAAATGAAGAACAACAGTTCCACTGGAACTCATCTTTAGCTACTGTGCCTAGTTGCTATTCCTAATTATAATTGGGATAGAAAAACTGGCTTACATAAAATTTTGTGATAAAACCCTGTGTTGCAATATTCAAGTACCTTAGGTATCTCTCAAAATTAGGAAATATGAAAGAATAGACTTCCAAAAACAAGAACAATTTCTGAGTTTTTAGGACATAATCTACAATTACAATAATCAGTTGGGAAAATCTGTGTCACTTTGTGCTGCATACAGTCTAATTATATTTTACTTATCTGTTAGTAGCTCATTTTTCCTGAAAGTTTTTCCTGAATTAAGTTGTATGCATATTAAAATAGGGTACATCATCTAAGATAAAAATATCACATAAGTAAAAAGAATAGTTGTGAGAAATAATAAAAATGTCAACTTTTCTTCCATTGAAATGCAAAATGTTTTCATTTTTCCCTGTTGTCATACAAATGATAAAGTTTGTATTGTATTTCACACAACAAAATTTCAGTGCTTTATTCTGACATTGTGCTACATCTTCTATAGGCTGATGTGGGAACACTTTTTCAGCAATTTCATGTCAAACTGTCTGAAAAATGTTGTTTGTTTGTGCTATGTAAGTCAAAATTTCTTATCCTTCATTTCTAATACAAAGGTTGTACTATCATCTCCTAGAACAAGAAATTCTAGTTGAAGAAGTGCTATAAATGAGGTAACAGTCTGTTGCTCTTACTCAAGTACAATGAATATATGTTATTGTATGCTAAGACAGGCTCTAAGTTTCTAGGTTTTGCATTTAGAGTCCCAGAAACCAGATATGCTATATTTTAGTCCTTGTCTCCATTCTCTTTATCAATTTTGTTTGAAAACGGAAGGTGATGATAGATCTGATGTGTTACTAAATGAACGGTTCTGATAATTTATTTCTTACATATTGAGAAATTGAGCTTTCTCTGTAGCTTCAATTTGCTTTGCTTCCATATGTTGGCTCAGATAGAAATGTGGCATTAATACTTTTGCCATTTCCACCATGGACATCTTTCTAAACTCTTTGTGTGATCTCAGGCAAGAGGTTTTTATAAAGATTTTTGATAAGATTCTTTGGCTCGTAACGTGTAGATGAGGTGATAGAGCTCTTTATATCTTAAAAGGAAGAAATAGAAGAAATATAAATGTTTAAATACAGTGCCTTATGATGGATATGTCACATGTATGGCATATGTATTGGAAAAATCAAAGATTGCAGCTTTATGAAAATTTGAAATTTTAAGTGATAAGATATAGAGTGTCATTAACATTCACATATTCCACCACAGCTTCAGCTGCTCTTAAATTGAATATGTGGTGCATTTCACAAATCAAATATTGTTAGATATAAAAGGTGACACAGAATCTCTGTTGTTAAGGAAGCCTCAGATATTACTAAAAATCCAGAATATCATACACCGTATTTGGTCATACTTTTACTCTCTAACCTAATGAAGTCCATGTTGTAATGGCCTTAATTGCTATGAATATAGAACTCTTTATCTCTGCATGGGCATCATTCAAACTTACTGGTGACCATGGGAATCTTGAAATTCTCTAAATTGTTAAAGTAAACTTACAGACATCATGTTGCCTGAGAAGAACAAAAAGAAGTCATTTGAAATTGGTCAGCTTTAGAAAAGGAACACTATAAAACTGGGTAGATTGAATTGTTCTTTAACACAGGAGTTGTTCCTTATTCTTCAATAATATTTCCTACTATGCTTTGGACATCCTGTTAGGGTTTGATTTTACAATTTAAGAGAAATGCAAGTGGTTATAATCACTCATTCAGAACTATTCTTCATCAAAACCAGACTGCAAAGGGTCCCCTGTATGATTTTGTGCTAACGTTATCTGTGTTAGCATTATCTGCACGGAAGAACATGTGTCTGATTTCACGTTTTACTGAACCATTGAGGACCTTTGAGAGATGGTTAAAAAATATTTTTCTTCACCTCTTTACTGTACTGCCTGTATGTGAATCCCTTGCCTGTTGGGTGCTCCTGATCACGGCTGAATTGAAAACATAAAACCAAAATCTTTAGCCTGGACGTCATGGAAAATGCTACCTATAAGGTACAAAACTACAAATCATAAAGCACTATTGATGTTCTAAATTTTAACCAACAGAAATCTCAAATTACAATTTGGAAAACAACGTGCTTGTTACTTTAGGTTGTACCAGAAAACAGTGAAGTATAACCAGGTCTGTATTGTTTTCTTTACATGAATTCCTCATGTTGTCAGCAGTGACCGTCTTTGGTAGCCACAGAAATCCAACGACTTTCTGTAACACGGAGGTGCTCCTGGGGTGTCTGAAAAGGTACAAATACATGTAAAAAAGGCCATCCTCAAAATTCCATGCATTTGATCTCAGATGAAATCTAGAGAAACAGAAAAAATTCAGTACCTCGCCCTTTATATTAATGTATGAAAATCTATGAACATGTGGACTTCATGACTTACAGCAAACATACTTTTAGGTATCTCTGAGCTTTTTCTGGAATACATATTTGTTTATTATTCCCCAAGTGTTTTTTGCTTCATGTGTACCACCAAAGTGCCTTTGACTATGTATGCAACCAAGAAACATAGGAAACTCAACTTCTGGTTTGGTGGTTTGGGGTTTCTTTTTGTTTTGTTTTAGTTTGTTTTTTTTTTTCGTTCATTAAAAAGTATTATTTAATGTTTTAGCTGTCATATGCTATCGTCTAGGAGATCCAACCATGAATCCTGTTATGGTGGGTTATGGCTATGTTCTATTGACCCTATATAGTTTGTAATCCATAGGCAGTGTGAAGTAGCAATGATTAAAAACAGTTCAAATACCAGTCTGTCTGCAATAACAGCAGTTGTGCAGATTTTTAGAACATGTAGTCCATAATTATTGCAAATTTACTTTTGCTGCTCCTGAATTTTGAACCCTTGTTATGTTTTTTGCAAATTAACCCATAGTTATTAACTGATCAGTGTCTTGGTAGGAAGCGACTGTATTGGGAACATGAGGAAATAAGGATGTGGCACTGATCAGAGACTGCATGTCTGTGAGGCATCTTCCTGTGGCAGAGAGCATGCCCTGCACTACAAAATGCCAATAGACAGACTATGGCACTCTCCCATGCCATTAAGCCTGAGGGAGTGTCAAGGTTTACCATATGGCTCTCCATGTGCACAACTTTTGTCAAATTCTCTCTTCTCACTCAGCCTTTTGTCCTCTTTTTTTTCCCTTGCCTTTTTTTTGTTTGGGTTTTTTTGCTTGTTTATTTATTTTGCACTTTTTTTTTTTGCTTTTTGTTTGTTTTTGGTTTTGGTGGTTTGGTTTGGCTTTTTTCGTTTTGCTCTACCACCGCCAGTCTTTTCATCCTTCCTCCCTTTGGAACAGAAGTCTTCATTTTCAGCTAGGGATGCTTTTCTCCCTTCTGTTTCTGCCTGCCCACAGATGCTAATAACAGCTCCTTCTTAGTCTCTATAGCAATCAGGCAGCAGAAGCACTCAGCACTGAAAAACAGGCAAATCTTGGTAGCTGCCTCCAGTTTTTTCTGTTTTCCTTTCTCTTCAGCAGTTGCCACCTGCCTTCACCTTTGCAGAAATCTGTAAATGTGCTGATATTCATCCAATGGAATGGACCAAGAAGAAGGAAACAATAGCATACGGATCTGCTTTCTAAAGTACTAAACTGGATTAAAAATTAGTGTATTTTACCACATTTTTATGAAACTTATGAAGCATCTCAAATGTACATAAATATTCTACTTCTGTTCCGTGTAGCTAAAATGTCTGGTGAAAGTGATATAAACAAGAAGGTTGACCTCTTTTCATATTAAACATAGAATAATGGAACCGTGAATAAAATTCTACCCTGTGTATTTTTGAGTGAAAATACAATAAATATTCTAATTTATAAGGGAACAAATTCTTAGACTGAGAGGAGACAAAAATAATTAATTTTCTATGTATGAATGTCTATGTAATATTCCAGAGAAAAGGTGAATAAGCAGAGTTTGCTTTGATTGCAAAGACAAGGTTTGGGTACTGTATGCTGTGCAGGAAAATCAAATAAGACGTTCTGTCAGGAAGATAAAAAATAAATAGCATTAGTTCTCTAGGCTGATTCTGAGCTATCAAAAATATGTCCAGTCCAACATAGATGGCATTTAGTTATAGCACAGATGAATATTTATTAATATTCTTCAGAGACTGAAAGGATGGCTTTTGTTTTACCAGACACGTGAAGACATGATATTCAAAGTGTTTCCTTTGTTTGGCGTCAAAAATTATTATGATCATTTTGTCAAACAGCATACAAACAAAGCTACCAGGCAATGTACTGTACTGACAGGCTTTGAGTTAGAAGATTAGTTTTGAATGAGCAAAACTTCAAGTAATTTGCAAGGTCTTTCAGTCAAATGTAGGACAGATGTTTTGCAAATAGTGTAATACATACCATAATACGTGGCTTTAAAGATTTTCAATAAGGTTAGAGAAAAACCTATTTTGGGGGTAATTGGCAGGTGACAATGAGTAAAGTATAAATTAAATCTCGAAGCTGTTTTTCAAGAACCAGTGTTATTTAGATTTGGTAATGAATGGACAGTGTCAACGAAGCAGTTGAATTAAAAAGCAGCAGCAATTGTGCATTTTTATAAGCAAGAGAAGGTGCAACTTTAATTGTTCCTTCACAGTGCCTTTGTTGAATTTGTCATGATATGCCAGAATAGGACAGATTGTCCTTTATGAATGATACCCACACTGGCATGACCCACTTGTGGGAACATGGGGGACCATCTGTATAAATGTTCCAGAATATTTTATGCTCTCTTTGATAGGAATGACTTATCCATGGAAAGATGATCCTGCTTGCATCTACACTGGGAGAGCCACTGTACAGAAGTTCATGTTCAACACAGCTCTTCAGGTGCAACAGAGGCAACGAGTGAAGTGGATTTCTGTCAGAATCCTAGGTGTGAGAGATTAGCAAACCAGTGCAGGTGCTGCTGTACTGACTGCACCAGCCTGGTTTAAGTGAGGTGGCTTTCTAGCAGAGAGAAGGCCTCAGAGTCCTGCCTGTGCAGTTGATAGTGCAGTGAAAACTCCCTTCCACCTGCTTTATCCCACTGTGCCTTCCAGGCACTGAGTAAGGGTCAGCAAAGGGTCTGAGCACAGGATAAACAGACTCTACTCTTCAGTTCAAAAGCGTGGGTCTGTAGCCTCTGTTGAATCAGGGCTTACTGGTGCCTATATGGAAAATTTACTGGCTTTGCTAGCCAATGCAGAAGAGAGGTGTTATATGAGCAACGTTAAAAGCAAAATTGACAAAACAGTGGAATAAAAGCTCTTGAAAAATGCCAGTAGGGCATGAACAGGATGGAATATACTGTAGGAAGAAAAAATCTGTTTCTTTGACTCAGATGATTTGTGCACCAGGGCCTCAACATTCACTTAATGGGAAAGTAACTTTCTGTTTGATAAAAATGCAAAGAATACCTTGAAAGCATGAACCGGCGGCTGAGTGATGTACTTTGTTAGGATTCAGCAGTAAAGCTTGAGAACTGCAACCTTTGTATATTCTAATAACCCATTCATTTCCGTGCTGCATTCTTCTGGCTACCAAATGATGACACCAAAAAATGTGCATCACTGCTGGGCTCTAATTCAGCAGCAGCTAGAAGCAAAATGATGGCTGGTTACAATACAGAGGGAGAATACCTGCAGGGAACGACTTCTTGGTTGTCACAGAGGAGATGACGGAAAATTTGGCAGCTGAAAAGAATGACCACTGATTTTCTTCTATTCTTCAGGAGGAACAAAGCCCAAACTTCTCAGTAGTATGAAGCTTGTCATTCTGTTCCAATAAACACCCAGGGAAACATACAAACGAAAAAGGTAACGTCCCAGTATATTAAGTCTGTAAGAACATACTAATAATACTGGTTTTAAAACATATACATGTATATGTATTATGGCTACATCTTGGCATTCAAAGTCAGCAGATCTGAAACAGCATCCTTAGCATTTGTCTCACCCCATGCCTCATGATTAATATTCAGCAATATTTCTTATGGAATCTACTTAACTCTTGTCACCCTTTAAAACACCCATTGTTTACGAGCTATTAGAAGAGCTATTGAGAGCTTCTCTTGTGTGTCCATGATCCCAAGCTACAGTCATCTGTGTGTATGGATTTTTTTCTCTAGATGTGCACTTGCAGAGCCAGTACAGAATACAGAGCGAGATGGGTAGGTGGTTGCATGATTAATCTCTAAATTTATTGCAAAATCATACTGCTTCACACTTTGATCTTCTTGATTTTTAGGATCTGATTATCAAAAGATGCCTCTGCCTGAATTAAGGTGCAAATGAGACCATATGCCACAATCAATAGTACAGATTTTATTTAAGAGAAAATGAGAGAGAGGTTAAGTAGAAAGATGGCCACAACCACATGGGTCCCTGTGGTGTCTCACTGGCCCTTCTTCTGCTCTTCTTGGGGGTGAGGGTCTCCAAGTAGTCTTCTGGAGGTACCGGTTTTATACAG
Source organism: Lycocorax pyrrhopterus obiensis (assembly GCA_014706295.1). Lineage (NCBI taxonomy): Eukaryota > Metazoa > Chordata > Aves > Passeriformes > Paradisaeidae > Lycocorax > Lycocorax pyrrhopterus. Next base: position 111,698,869 of record JACSVZ010000001.1, on the reverse strand, counting down.
GCCTGGCATGTTCCTGTTGTTGCCGTCTGTGCTTGTCGTAAGCTCCCTCAGTTGATTTTTGTCTAGTGTGCTCATTCCAAAAAATCACCTTCATTTAGGCCTGGAATTACTGCCTTCCTGTTTACCATCTGTGCCTGTGGTGGTGGATTATCTTATGGGAACTTCCTTCTTTGACAGTGTTTTGAGACATTCTTTCAGTCCTGGTAATGGCTTAATAATCTGTCTCTGAATATAATAATCTTTAGAAGCGTCAAAGAAGAACCAGAAAATTTATAATATTCAGCACTTACTTTCCTGCTATAATCTTTATTGATCTTCAATTATTATTACATTTAATAATATTGATTTTAGGCTGTGGCTTCCAAGCTTGTTTACCATGGTCCTTTCTCTTCTTGTACTTCTATTTGCAACTAGAAATATAAATCAGTGAACAAGTAGTAGAATTGGGCATCTAATGTTTTAGGCTCTCAATTTGAATTTGCAAGACTTCTAGAAGGATTTGTTGTCATTAATTGTTGCTGTTCAATTTATAGTGTTGTTAAATGTGCAAAATTCTCCCGTTTAAGTAATATCCTTTAGCAATATATACTATCTGGGGGGAAAAAAAACCAACAAACCAACAAAACCCCCCACCCTTGACTGTAAGTTTGAAACTGATGTTCTTTCTCTCAGTATGCATTCCTGAACTGTAAATTAGGGAGAACAGAAACTCCCAGTCTTCTCACTTTGTTCTAGTCAATATTAATGCTTGTTTTTATTATGCATTCATGGATTTTTCCTTTCTTGGACGGAATGAAGTGCTCTGCTGTATATTTTAAGGAGTCTTTTGTGTCTTTTCATATTCCTTTCACTCCTCTTTGACTTCCTGCACTTTTTCTTCTCACCTCCTTTTTAATACTCAAAGCTTTTGACTGTTGAATTGGGCAACTTGATATGTCTGTCTTAGGGATTAACACATGGTTTTACATTGGGCTACAACAACTAATATTTTCTTGTTTAGAAGCTCACCTGAAGATGAATTGATTTGAGTCTGTCTGAAGCCAATCTTTTTTCAGATTTTTTAAGAAGTCTACAATTTTTTTCTGGACATTTTAGTACAAGCATAAAATTGTATGAGTAAAGGGAGTTAGATGACTCTCACAAAGAGTCCATCAAGTATTAGGACTAATTGTAGTTGTCTACAATGTAATTACATGGTTCCATACTTATTCCTTCTGCTCTGTTTTGCTCTACTATATTTTAAATAATTTTTTACAAAATGGAATTTTTTCAAAGGAAGGCCTGCTCTCTTGAACATTTGGGACAACTGTTGGACAATTAAAGGTTACCTTCTATGCCAAGGCCAAAGAAAATCAAGACTAGGATTCATGTGAGTATCCTAGCCACAGGACTTCCCTGAAGTGAAGGGCAGAAAAGGGAACAGGAAAGAGATGTAAGCTAGAAAAGGCTGTCACCTGAATATTGCTTCATTACTTATCTTCCCAATATTAGTTCTCAGTTGAAAAAGTTCGAATTTGGCATAATTGCCAACTCATTTTTCAGCAGAATTATTAACCAAAGTATGTTTTATCAATCAGTTCTAGGTTAATGTAAAGTGCCTAATGTGTGTGTATTCATGTGTAAGTACGCTGAAAAAAAAGCTAGGAACTTTTCAGAAGTTTAACAAAACTTGCATATTTTATCATCAATTCATCATGAAATTAATCAAACGTTGATGTAGATATATAGGGGAGACACCTTCATATCCTTTTGCTATGTCACACTCTTGTGTCAAATTTGGTTTTGCCGCAAAAGTTGTTCAGATAGGTCTGCAATATTTTCTTTATAACAAGAGCACAAATGAATGGTTTTGAGTACAGTTGAAAGAACAAGCATGGTGTTGTGTTGCTTTATGATCTGTGCTCGGAGTGTGTGTAATACATTCTTGACCTTTCAAGGAACAGCGTTCTTCTTTCAAATGTAGTTTCTTTTTTTATGAGTCTATGTATCTATGGGTCGAGGAGGACAGCGATGGAGCACTGTAGTAAATTGACCAGCACACAATGCCACTGTCTCTGCAATTGAATCACAGTCCTTCAACATATCCCTTGTGCTAAAATAGCTGAGGAGTGTGTTTTGCTCCACATGGTAGAAAGCTGGATTTCCACAGGGAAAAGTTTATGTCTGTTCTTTTTCCAAGTGTGTGTCATCGTTTCAGTGAATGTTAAAGCATGCAAATAACCAATTTCATTGGACAACTAGTTCTGTTTGTAAAACAGACTCCCATCAAAACCAGTTTCTCTACGGATAGGAAGAGATCAAAATACAAGATTATATTGGAATAGTTTTGCCTATAGAAGTACGAGACAGTGGAATGATGATAATGAGTGCTAAAGAAATAACTGACAGTCTTCAGAGAGAAATAAGAGAGGGACACTGCTTTGGTATCTACTGCTGCTGCTTTGGCATCTGTGTCTCATCAGCAAGTGAGTATTAATGTTCAGACACTGCTTAGGTGTTTGCTTGTCAGTCTGTGGGGTATGTCAAATGATAACTTGGAAAAAAACCCTCAGACTAGTACCTGGGATGTACACATTAAGAATTTGAGGGAGTTTTTCAACAAGAACTGGAGGAAGCAGTTATTCTGGTGAGTAAAATACAACTCTTGAAGTTGAAAGATAGTTTTCTTTTTCCTTATTCAGCAGAACTGGAAGATTTTTGTTTCTGATGTTGAATTACTTTAAGTGATGGAAGCTGATTTCCTTTAGGTAAACATTGGAAAAGTTGGTCAGATAAGCTTTTGTTATTTACCTTAATGCAAAGCATGAGTTATACAAGAAAGGCTAGTGGGGGTTTAAGTGTGTGATGATTTGTTCTCCTTAAATACCCATGAAGTTGCAAGTGAGAATATTGATTGTGATATTGATCAGCTCAGTGATGTTGATGAGACAACACTATATTAATTATAAGGTCCTACATTTACTGAATAACTCTTCATTCCTCTCTCTCTTTCTTTCGTTTTCCTTCTTTCTCATAGCTATGCAATGTAGATGACTAAGAGTGTGTTTTATTTTGTGGTGTTCTTGTCCAGGTGTAATCATAGCAATAAGAAAATATGAGAAATTGTGAATCCTCATCCAGCAGCCTTTTCAGAGAGGAGTCGTTCTGGTTTTCTTTCTCCTCTGTAAAGTTCAAATGCACTTTGCTTCATAGCCAATGAAATCCAACTAAACACAGAGCAAGAAGAAATGAAAGTAATGTTTCCCTTATTCTCTGTCACTTTTTTCAAATAATTTTAATCATTATTATTGTTGTATGTCCCTCTGTGTGCCATAAGGTACTTTAATAGCCTGGCATACAAAAGAAAATGGAAAAAAGCTTTGATATCATGAAAGTGGAGTAAGTGGCTGAATTAAATCTAGGAGTTATCAGAGGGAAAGAAAGATATCTTCTGAAACATTTTAAAATCTCATGTGGAAATACACTATGCTCTGAATGTCACTTTCATTTTGGCTGTTTCAATGGCTCCAATACTTGCAAAAAATCAGAATTCCTATCACGTCATAGGACTGTTTCTCACTGTTTACTTTTAAGTTCGCTTGTCCCAGTGTGTCGAGCTGAATCATTCAAATTTGTGTTGAAGCCTACTGGACAAGTGACAGGAAGTTTATAAGCCTAGAGGAGACTTGTACTAGAAATAACATAGGCAGTGTGAGCAGCTCACTGTGTCTTCGGGTCACATTATTTATTGATTTTACTTTAAATGTCGTTCCATACAAATAACTTTACAAGGTTCACAACAGATTTTTCTTAGGTCTTGAATAGACGTCAGTATGATACAAATAAAATGATACAATAGCAGTGTGTCATTACTCTGCGAAGTTATCACTATCAACAAACCTTTTTAAAGAAACTTGGGTGTTTAAGTCTTCGAAAACCAGCCAGGGGAGGAATTACTGGTTTTATTCCTACTTAGGAGAAAGACAGAGTACAATCAAACAGTGAGAAGCAGCTGAGGAGATGGAAAGCTGAAAGTAGTTTACTTTGTTACTGTTAGACCAAGCACTGAACTCTTTTTTTTTAAAACTTTTTCCACTTTTTAAGTTGCAAGTGCTCTGTTAAGGATATGGAGACACTGAGCATGGATGTGACCTACCACAGGCACTGAGTTCTCTGAGGGGTAGTTGCTGGTGAATCTGCTTGGAGCCAATTAGAAGATGTCATTTCCAAACTTTCATCCTTGCCCTTTGTGGAAGTTACGTTCTGTGTAGTAAAGCTGTAGTAAACTGAGAGAAGTGAATACTCCCCTCTACTTTTTCTGCTCTTTCATGTGGCTCAGTAAGGATGCTGGGCTTTGAACTGGAATGATAGAAGGGTCCTTTTTACCATCTCTGGCATGTCACGCATGCTTGAGGGTTGAGTCAATGCCTCTGAGTGTCACAAACTACACAATTAATAATTTCTCTGATATGGAGTTGACAGCTTCACTGGGTCCTCTCCTGACATGATGTGAGGTAGGCTAGAGCATATTGTCATCACCCCCAGTCATGGATTTAGGTTAACAGGAAAAATATAGCCATGGATACAAGGCCAGTAAATAAAAGAAAGCTTCTTGAGCTGCTTTCTTGATATTCAGCTCTAGAAATGCATGTAGTGAAGCTGTACCCTCATATGTTTGGAATGGTGATAGACTAATAAAAAGATTAAATTTCCTTTCATGTCAGTCCAGAGAGGAGTAATCCGGATCAGGATTTTTCACACACAAATCTGCACCAACCCAACCCTTGTTTGCAAAGGAGTACCATAACAATAGGCCTAAGTGCCGATATGACAGTGGAATGCCTTGTTATAAATTGTTTCTTCTTGTGCATCTATCCAATGTTCTCGCAGTGTGAATTGTGAAATGTCTTGTTTGGGGCCTGGTGGGAAATGGGATTTACTTCATTTTGTTTACTTTTTTGTTTGGTTGGTTTTGAGTTCTTGTAATTTTCTTGTATTGGGAAAGAAAAGATTGCCAAATAAATATTTCCTGCTTACCAGCAAAAAAAGCATAGAGCATAGATACAGTGTATTGCTGTCCAAACTGTGATCAGAAATTAAGAGTTGTTGTGGTAGTCTTAGAACTGAGGAAAATTCTCGTTTGAATCTGTCCTTAGCAAGCTGCATACATTATACGTTCAAATATATGTATATACATGAACATATAATTGAGACGGATGTACAGGTGGTATGCTCCAAGAAAGAGTCAGAAAAAGAGATTAAGGTTAAATGTGCATTTAAAAGTAGGGTTCTAAAAATGCTTGCTTTTCTTAAATTCAAATTCAGGTGTTTTGAGTAGTTAAATAGGATTCAGTTGTTTGAGGATTACTTTGTGTAGGACTTGGATTTAAATCGCAGAGCATTTCAGATCAGCTACTCTGTTCAAAGTGGCTGCTGTTAAGGGATTTATACATGGCATTGCTTCCAGGGTGTTAGTATAGCAGGTCTTCTTCTGCCTGAATTTGAAGTGAAATGTAGATTTTCACATTGTCCTTGTCTATTGTGTATTTTTTTGAGCAATCTTGAGCTGCTCTTTAAAGGTATTAACTGTTTCAAAATAGTTGGCATTGTTTAGAGGATTTTAAATAGAGGAATACAGAGTTAAGCTATGTGAAACCATGCTTTCCATTTAACTGTAGAAGTGTAAAAATAAAGTCTCTAGAGTGAAAGAAGTACTTAGAATCATGCATTCAGTGAGTCAGATCCTAAAGAAACCCACAGATGATACTTCAGTGAGGGTAATTTGAGTATCTTGGATTATCATTATATACTATTTCCCCAACAGGATGAAAAGAACATAGAGTATTTATGAGGAGGAAAAAAAAATATAAGATTTTGGTAAGCTTTTTAAGCAAAGTCAAAAGAAAATGAAATAGGCCTACAGTATTTCACCCACAAACAGATGGCCAAACATAACAAATCAATAGTATGCAAATAACAGTGTTAAGAAGATCTGTTGCAATGCATGAAAAATTACTGATCTCTTGGCTGCTACCTTCATACAGACTAAACCTTCACAGAGAAGAATAGGATATGTTTTTTCACCGAGACAGATGTAGTGGTTCAAAGTTGCCATCTTCATTTAAAAGTCCATTTTTTTTAAAGAGAGCAATGCAGAATCAGCAGATGCCCTTTAGAACTTGTAAAGGTGGTACAAGAAATACACAGAGCTCAAAAGTCTGAAGATGCAGGCAGTGGCAGGAAATGCTGTTCTGTTTTCATGAGGCCTGTGAGTCCCCTGCACCCACACAAGTCTGTGACAAAGAACTTGTGATGGAAATGCGAAAATTTGAGCAGAGTTGTTGCAGCAGGCAGGCTGTGAAATAGTGAACTTCTGGTTCCGTGGCATGTAATCATCAGAGCACTGGCACAAAAGTGTGTCTTCATGTTTAAATTCACAAGAAAAGCAGTGATCCAGATTGTATCTCAGTGTGCTGCTCCTGGAAGCACAATTTATTAACTATCATCTAGAGCTACAGTCTTTTACCAGGTGTGTTGCAAATAGCATCTCTAGTATTTGAAGACACAATTTGCTACTAAAATATGCTAAGGGTGTTTACTCATTCAAATTGCAATAATGGGGGATTTATTTTTAACTTATAAAAAGGGCTGTGCAAGTGACTCAACTTGTGACCTCAGGCAATTGATTTTAAATCTCCCTGTGACAATGGCTTGTCTTCTCTGGAATGTGAATGATGATGCTTTACTCCCCTACTCTAGTAAAGAATTTCTAGTTCCTAGGATTAGGAACTTTTGTCTGGCCTCAGTTCTGTACACCATTGTGCAAAGTAGGAGTCAAACATTGCAAAATATGGAATGGGCAGAGATCCCAGTTTTAAATTGAGATTCTTCTGCTTATTATTTTAGACGAATCAGAAAAACGTACTACAGTTTTCTCGAAATAGTTAGATATGATAAAGTGAGTATTGATCATTTAGAGTCTAAATGATTAGTCATGAACTGAAAGTGTTTAAACAAGATATTTCTTTAAAAAAAACTTATCAGTTTCAAAAGATTACTTTTTGTTGATCAAAATATGATTTTGAATATTCTCTAAAATAAAATTACAAAAATAGCATATATTTTTGATATGAAGTCTGTTTTCATTTTTTCCTTATTGTTATTACTAATATAATAACATTTATTGGAGCCTTTAATTATTATTCCTGTTTTTATCAGGACCAGGGAAAGAATTCTCTGCTTTGAGATTTTCATGAAGTACTACTTGTAATATGTCCTTTCCCAAAGCAGACTAAGAGAGCCCTTGCATCTCACCATTTTCAAAATACATTTTCCTGGTATTATACATGTTCAAATCAATAGAAATAATGTGTGGCGACATGCTTTTGGGAATTTGCTGTTGACTATAGCCATGTCTTTTTAAAAAGCAAGTTTAGAGATTTGTTTGCCATTATGTCATTATATCAATGATGTGGATTATTTGAGGAATATTGTGACCAGCCCAAATTCAAGCACTCCTGAACTTGGAGGTTTAGGAAACAGATGTAAAAATTATGTGTTAAGATGTTTAAATATTCTTTATTTTACTTTAATGTTATGTGTTGGTGGTTAGGAAAGATGAAAAAGATATTTTTTTAAGAAAAACAAGCCAAGAAAAAAAAAAAAAAAACCACCAACAAACAATTCCATGTATTTCCACACCTGTTGGTACACAGATATTGTATAGAACAGTAGAATATCCTGAGTTGGAAGGGACCCATGAATTTCATAGAAGTTGAACTCCCGGCCCTGCACAGGACGCCCCAAGTGTCACACCATGTGTCTGAGAGTGTTGTCCAAACTCTTTTTGAACTCTCTCAGGCTTGGTGCTGTGACCACTGCCCTGGGGAGCCTGTTCCAGTGCCCAACCACCCTCTCTGGGTGAAGAACCTTTTCTTGATATCCAACCTAAACCCCCCCTGACTCAGCTTCAGGACATTCCCTTGGGTCCTGTCACTGTTCACAGAGAGATCGGTACCTGCTCCTCCTTTTCTTCTTGTGAGAATGTTGAAGATCGCAATGAGGTCTCCCCTCAGTCTCCTCTTCTCCAAGCTGAACAGACCAAGTCACCTCTTCTGCTCCAGATATTCTCCTTTAGGTACTGTCTAAGGGAAAATTAAGGTTGTTTAGGTGCTATAAATCTATTAAGCTGGGAAATATATTTAAAAAGACCCTGGGAAAGCAAACAGGTACTTCTGGAGAGAGCACAGAAAGGATTATCTCTAAGCATGCAAAATTGGCTGTTTTCCAAAGAGAATGCTGTTTCCTGAAATTGTAACAAATGTTCTTCATGTTTCCTTCCTCTCCTTCCCTAGGAATCATATCTTTTATAGAGGTAATGCCTCCTGAAATTCCTGTTATGTCAGTATTTCCTCTCTGAATCCTAAGCCATTTTATCTACTATGGAAGTACCATGGAAGGACGTGGGTCAGTAGCCATTGAAAGGTCTGAGTTTCTGATGTAAACGAAAGAGGAATAAAATGAATGAAAATATTGTTCTGAAATAGACCCTGAAATACTCTTTCTAATTTGTCAGCATTAGTATTTCAGATTAAAGCATAAAGTATAAATACATTTATAATTTTGTCTTAGTTTTGATACCATATATCTTCATTGTTAAATTTGATTCATTTCTTTACTTCCCTCAGCTCTGTTCTCACTCTGTGTAAGACTTTCCCTTGCCTCCATTCTCCTTTCATACTTTGCCAGCTTTTCTTGTAAGGAGCTGAAAATGTGTTATAGATTGTTAACATGACTAATCTCAAAACACTTTTACAATAAACATTGCTAGCTCTAGCAAGATAGACCATTTCCCTCTCTGTGTTCTGAAATTATAGATGTAAGCTCTGAATTCTGTTGCTATCAAATGCTCTCCTATTGCTGCCTCTCCATTTGACTGTCCTGTGTGAAATTTATGTTAACTCTAATGTGACCACAGCCTGGTAGCAGAGGTTGTTTTGTCTGTCAGAGTGTTATCACCTGGGTTACATGAGAAAGAGCAAAACTGGTGGTCGAAAATTGAATTAACAAATTAACAACATAAACGTCAGTTTTGTAATGAAAATAATTGATAATGTTTACATTTAAACTGCAAAGTATAGCAAATACAATGCCAGTCTGGTTACATTAATATGAAGAGAAACAGAGAAACATTATTATAATAATAATTTATTACTTGTACAATTTAATAAGGAACATTTTCTGGTGACAAGCTGGTTAATAAGAGCAGGCAGTCAGAACTGAATATGCTTGGGGAACAAATGATAGTTTTATTCCTATGGGTTTAGTTTCAAATTCTCCTGGTTTTCTGCAAATGGGAAAATGAGAAATCATCCAGTGGTAATTGTGAAAAATTTCCCCCTCCTGGCTTTTTTAACCACTTAATCAGTTTCCTATTGCAGGATTCATTTACAGCTTGCTCAGTTTGGAATTAGATGAGCAATTATTTAGTTTTTTCTTAACAGACTTGGGCTTCTGGATTTTTTTGTTGCATTTCTGAGTTTCTGTATTAATTTTTTTCCATTCCCTCGCCTCTTTTTTTTTAGCTTTGTGAAAGTCAGAAAGCTATCCTTGTTGCATGGTATGTACTATTAATAAATTTCCCATTTACTCCTACTCCCCTCTTTTGGTGTCCCAACACATGATTCCTCATGAGTATCTTCTGTCATATTGAAATACCCACACTAATTAACAGCTGACCTCAGGAAAACATGGCTTAACATCAAACTCTACATGTAATGGAAAGGAATTTATGGTGTTCTATTACCAGTGAACACCATCACAGAGTGAAAAAATGCCATAGGACAATCTCAGTGTTGAACTTGCTAGAAATTCTTGCCAGAATAGTCTACAAGACGTTCAATTTTTCAAATGAGTTGCTATTTGGACCCTTTACTTCGGAGATGGTTTCATGTTTTCCTGGAAGGACTCCATTTTCAGCTGTAAGCAGTTTTTTTCCAGATGAATTACAATAACACGCAAAATGTGAGTGGTGCATTCCAAGCATAAAATGATACACCTTTTGATCAGAGGGTTTGTGTTTCATATCACTGAATCAGTGGAGTTATGCCAGGTTATGCCATCTGAAGATTTGGCCCTCAGTAGCACACAATATTCTGTTTTCAAGAGCCATTACTCAAATAGAATAACCTAATCACACTACAGGCCAAATGTCTGCTGCACCGAACTTTGGTACAGGAACTTCCCTTCTCTGGTTGTTGTGGTAGAAAACGAAAGTACAGGTGGGTAAGTACTAAAAAATTTTTAAGGTATTTCTTTTTTCTCTCTTCTCAAAGTTATTTGAGGTCCTGTGGAAGTACAATGAGACTTTCAAAATGGAGAATGATTTTGTTGATTTGAACTGCCCCTGTTAAAATTTCTAAGTTTAATGGCAGCTGTTGGGACGTTGGTTTTAAAGGTACTAAGGGCTAGACTTGGGCCAGAAATTAAACACTGACATGCAAGCAGCCAGAAACCTGTGTCTCCCTGTTGCCTGAACTGTGATAGCTGCATAGGTCAGATAGTATAGCAGAAATATTTCTAAAATTGCATATTTTCGGTTAGTAGTAGTACCAGAAAACGATATGTTTGTGAGGAAATGGAAAAGTTGAAATAGAGCATTTAGGTAGTGTATTTGGCCTTGACAAGTCAAAATAAAAAGAAAAGAAAGATTTCCTCAGTTTCAATTTATATTTCATTAGCACACCCATAACAGCAATAAAAATGATAACAAGGTACCATTTTGATGACTTAGCATTCACAAAGATGCCATTAAGAAAATATTTTGTTGATATAAAAGATTTTCTGGGGCTTTACAGTGAAAGAAATGTGTTATACTTGACAGTGATGAAGGTTGGCTGAAAGTATAGTGTGAGTAAATTCTACTCCATTGTATCTGTGGGTAAAAATAGATTGGAATATAAAGGATTATTATATAAAGAGGTTATTGTTACCAACATACATTCAAAAGGTTAGGGATGACCTAAAATCCCAGTTTCAGGAATGACATAAGTCCCTGATGTGTCTGAAACAGAGGGTTACTGATGGCAATTGTTTGTATTCTCAGGGAGAGCTCAGGTGGCCACTTGTGCTCAAAGCCTTCCTTTCCCATCTACTCTGGCAATATTAATGCCTCGCTCAAGAAACTCCTTGTTGCAGGTGTTCAGCCTGTGAGCCCAAGTCATTCATAGCCTCATGCCAGGCCACAATGCTGCAACTGCAACTTTGAAATTTAATTAAAGCTAATCCACGGAGTTACAATCTGCCTGGCTTTGAGCATTTACAGAAAAGCAACCAAATGTGTTGAATCCAGGAGAAAAGAGCTTTCTTTCAGACTGCATGAGAGAGAGAGCAATTTCCCCATGAATTATTATATTGGGAGAGAGATGTTTTTTACGATTAGTATAATATTAAATTTATGAGATGTTGACAAACAGTTTTTCTTTATGTATTTAAGATGAAATAATGGAAGGTATCTGAGATTAATTTCATTTTAATGTAGCCTTTGTTTAACTTGAAGTGTGTAGTGGATGTTTTTTGTTGTGTTACCTAAATGAGTGGTAAAGAATGTGCTGAATGTTGTAATCTCAGTTTAAATCCATCTGACACTCTCATAACTTAGAAAGCTTAGGGTATCTCAGGACGGTAAGAAGTGAGAAAATAAAATGGGCATTTTTAGGGGAATTTAGCCAAAGTGGCAATATACTGGGATGGAGTGAGTTGTCCGTGTGTATCTCCTATCTTGCTTACTCTCTTCCCGAGCTGTCAGCTGGTTAAAGCACAAAATGAGAATATAGCTCCCTGATACCACAATGACAGTTTAAGTAGTACCTTTCCCTGACCATATCTTCTATTGCCGAGTCCCTGAAAATTGCTTGCGAGGGTGTGAAGTGCGTCAAATCAGATCAGGGAACTGATTTAGATTAAAAATAAAGCCGCTTTCTCCTCACCTTTATTCTTTTATCCCATTTCATTCCCTGGCCCGGGCTGACAGCTGTGCCGGCGGCTGTGTTAGCACAGCACGGAGCAGAGGAGGAGCAGGAGGGAGGCAGCAGTGACAAGGGGCAGGAGGTGGCTGCTGCTCGCCAGAATTAGTATTGAACACCTCTTCTTATCGAACTGCGGCTTCTGTGCTGGCACTCTGAATGTCTAAGGTCAGGACTGCCAGCAGAAGAGGGAGGAAAGTTCCTGGAGACTTTAATATCTGTGCGGGTGCAATTAGCAAGGAATTGGGACTGGTCACATGAAGCACCTTGGGAAAGTGTCTGAAACCTATTGTATGAAACTATTTTAAACTAACCCTCCTAGGAAATTTAAAACTTGTTTGAAGTAGATGCAGGAAGTAGCACTGAATTAGGACTGAGTTTTCCAATCTTGTGTTTCCCAACTAATTAGGAGTTATAAAGTACCTTCTCTTGCTGCAAGAGCCCCTCAAGCATACACAAAGTAGATCTCCAGGGAGTTAAAACTTCCGTTGTCTTTCAAGAGACTCTTTTCCTGCAGCAGGGTGCAACCCTCTTTGATTTGATCAAGCTGCCCAAATAGTTTACAATTTTGCATCACTACTAATACATCTTGACAGTACCTTGTGCCATTTTTTAATTTACTTCTAATAAATGTATGTGGTCTTCTCAATTTGGGAATCATCCATAAACCTATTATTGACAATTTCAGAAGTAATAAAAGCTATCTGATAGCTCAGGTAGAATATTTTAAGATCAATTCAGATGGTGTGCTATGAACTATTTTTCTGAATGCTACTTCTTGTAAGTTCTTTTAAATGGCTTCTGGAAATTAGTATGAATACAGATTTTCTTTCCATAGTATTTCACCACTGTTGCAATCTGTGGTCCAAATTATTTATATAACATAATTTATCTGTAAATTGGGATACTTACATGTGTACATATATTTATGTATATGCACATATATGCAACCTACACATACACACACACACATATATTCCATTATTATATTAATATCTGTGAGTGCAAAAGGCTTTTGGAACACATATTTCAGATTAACTTTTAAACTGCATAAGTCTGAAAAATTTTGAAGGAAATGGTGCCATATTTGTAAGCTTGTATCTGGTGCACTTTGTTTCTAGTATTCAATTAAACACTTGCCTACTCATTGATGCCATGTATTTATGCAGAGCTGTGCTCACTTTTAAATTCGATTTCCTCAGGGAGAATACAAATATTTTTAATTTTGTTTTGTGAGCCATATGCTCAAGAGCCGCTACTGGTTTGCTATTTCAACTTTCTTTGCCTTTTTCTGCCTTTGCAACATTGCAGACATTCGGTAGTACAGTCTAAATAGAGCACTGTAAACATGCCACTAAAAACAGTTTCTTGTGCAATGTAATTTTATTATGAACTCAACATTTATTTAGTTTTATCATAGTATCCCCTGTTGCTCAGTTGTTCTCTGAAAAGCCATCCCTCTTCCTGTTTATTTTGTGAGCCAGCTTTTATAAATGTATTGCTACTCATTCCTTTTATCTTAGCTCTAACACTGTGGGTTTGCTACAGGACTACTTTAGGGTGGTTTTTATTTGTATTTTTAATGTGCTCCTGTCCACCAGACCGTGTCTTCATTGAATGCTGCCTATTTTTTTTTCTTTATGCAATATTAAATTTGTCTCTCTCTTGTGGTCATCTACCCATTTTCATGACTCATCCCTGTTCTTCTGTTTGGTCTTTACAAGGAAGTGGAGCCTCCAGGGATCAGAGGAAGAGCAGGTGAGGCCCCAGGAGCAAATGGGCAGGAGAGGCCAGTAGCTAAAATGCTGCAGTCGGACTGGAAGGCAGTTTAAGCCTGCTGGCAGTGGGGGAAGGCTATGATGTTTGCTCCAGGGAAAACAGAAAGAGGCAAAAGTGGCCTCGTTTCATAAAAGTGACAAAAGGCGTAACTAAACCTAGGCAAGAAGAAAGGAGAAGAGACAAAATCTGGCTTTATCTTGAGTGTATTTGTCTTGAGAACTATGTGTGTTAAATTTCTGCTTGGGAAATAACCAAAATTACTTAATTGCGTCATTAAATTTTGCCATCTGCAGATTTTAATTGATGCTTAATTATTAGAGTGAGATGTCCTGTGAACATTTTGAGTAGTAAATTGAAAACTTGAAGCACAGTTGCAATTCCAATGATGTGGATACTTTGCAGGATGGAGTTATATTTGGATGCCATCTAAAATCTGTATTCCCTCCTTTGGTACATAATGATGTTTCTGTAACCAATGGATTTCCCTTATCAGATTTTGAGGATTCTAACCTGAAACACTTGTGTAGATCACATGTCCTTTCTGTTGAAGTGCTTTCCTGGCCTATAAACTTGAGATACAGGGTGAATGGTCTTCATTTCTTATGAAGACCAAAGATCTAGTTACCATCTTGTAGGATTTTTTAATCAGGTTCTAGCTATGGCTACACAATTACAAACAATGCTCTACTCTGCCTTATCATTAGTTTTGGCATCTTGCTCACTGTAATCTCTCTCTCTTCCCCCACCCCTATTACTTGGTACTTTAAACCTTCAAAATGTTTCATGTAGGTTATTACTCTCAAGATTCATCTCAAACTTCCATGGCATGTTGCTTATCTGTAAAGGCCACTACTGATTTGACATATCTTGGCAAGCATTTTTTGCAGCATGATGTAGGGGAAAGGGACATCAAAATTCTCTGTCTTTGCATTACAGAGCCCCTGTGGAGGAGCTGCATCAAATTTTTCACATTATTTATGACTGCAGCAAAAGTAACTTTCTGATTGTCCTCATTTTTGTGATTCGTCCCCTACTCGATGTCACGCCAGCTTCACTCTAGAAGAAACGTTTAGGGATCATTAGTCAGATAGAAGATCACATACCTTTGTGTAATTATTTGAGATGGTTAGATACCATCTAACCATCTAGGTAATTCAGTCGTACACTTTGAGCTCATTTAAATATAAAGTGCACTAAAAATCACTACCCACTGCTGCACCAAAAAAATCACCACCTACATTTTAGCTGCTGCTATTGTGAACTCCTGGGATCACTTTGTGTTAAATTTAACTTTGAAATTGCTAACTTCTTTGTACTCTTTCTACTGTAGAGTCATTTGATTACAATTTTTTTTCTTTCTAAAATAAGGTTGTGTCGAGGTGGGGGTTTGTCTCTTTTTGCAAGTAACAGATGATAGGGCAAGAGAAAATGGCCTCAAGTTTTGCCAGGGGAGGTTTAGATTGGGTATTAGGTAAAATTTCATAAGGGTTTTCAAGCATTGGAACAGGCTGTGCAGGGAAGTGGTTGAGTCATCATCCCTGGAGGTGTTTAAAAGTGGTGTAGGTGTGGCACTTATGGACATGGTTTAGTGATGAACTTGGCAGTGATGGGTTTGACTTGATGACCTGAAACATCTTTTCCGACCTAAATGATTCCATGATTCTCTGAACAATTTTCTCTGCAGTGTGAGAGAATGGCAGTCTTTGTAGCTGTTGGTCAGTGGGTGGCAATTTCTGTGCCTGAATAATATTGAAGCAGCTGAGGAATATGCCCCTTTGTCTAGAACAAAGATTTAATTTCTAAGCTTAGTCTGAAGAAAAAAATACAGTCCACGAAGATTTTAATGTTTATTCCTGTGAATGCTAAAGGAGGAAAAAACAAAACAGGGCAATGTGCAACCCCCATAATCAAGTCTTTTTTAAGAATGAAGGGATGCAACCAAATAAGTAAATTATTAAGTGTCCATAAAAAGAATTACTGCTGATGTGATTTTTTTCCCCCCTTGAGTTGATCCTCTATTTCCTGGGATGTATGGTTTGCTTCTTTACTTTTTTTTTTGTGTCAGGTCAGTGTCTTAATAATTTTCTTCCGAGGTTCATAGCTATTTTAAACATCTTTCTACTTCTATGAATTGGAAAACAATGCCCCTTTGTTAAACTCTGCCTTTTAAGTAGAAGTTTTATTACTGTCCTAAGTTGTGCTCTATTACAAAGTTTTCTAAGCACTTACTGGCTCTGTACTAAGCACTTTGGAGGCTTAGTAAACACAGAAATAGTAATTATATTAAAGCTGAAATTACAGCTGGGGCCATGAACAGGAAATCCATGCCTAAGTGCATTTTCATCCTTGTATAAAGAAAATGAGTTTTGGGGAATTGATTCTTAACATAATATTGTAGCATGAAAGTAAGTTATTCAGTGAAATATTTTCAGGTAATTGTTATGCCCACTTAAAACACACTGAAAACATGAGATCAGTGCTATCTTAAACAAATAGGGTTGTGGGATGAAAACCATCTTTTGTTGATGAAATCTGGAAGCTGAGTGGGAATGCTCTAAAACAAGACAAAAGTGGGAGTGACACTAACAGTGACATAAAAAACTATTTGTTTTAAATCACATAGTCAAATAATTGCATAATTGAAGTGAAAAATGGAAATTTCATTAAAATAACTAGGGGCATTCATTTAAATCTTAGAGGTGATATTAAAAGATAATAAATTCAGACCAAATATGGAGAATATGGTCCAGAGACTGATCAGTGTTGTCACCACTCCTATGAAAGTGCACTCTGTGCTGTCCTAGTGCTCCACAACCCTTGGACTTGCTCCATTTGATGCTTTCCATGCATCCTTACTGATTTTTTTTTTAATGGCCTCAAAGTCACCTGATGCTTTTCCCTTTTATATATGGCTGTAGGATTGGTCATGCATGAGCTAAAGTTTTAGAACCTGGTTTTAGTTTTTCAAAGGTACAGGTGATGTCACAGATTCATTTGAATGCAACAGGCTGTGTAGACACCCTGTAATCAAAATCTTAGTGATCCTCAACTCCTTTGTGAGCTTAACTGTATTTAAAAATGGAGTTAGGGTGCTGATGTCGATAGAAAACAATGCAGACTGTATAAACACAAAGAATCAAATATGAGAATGTACAGCTGCTACATTTTAATGTATGTTCCTATAGTGTTTTTTCTTTCTATGTAAATGGCTTCATTTTTTGTTATTTTTTTAAGTTTTATTTGGCTTTCATCATTCAAATAATAACTACTGTTAGCTACATTTGCAAAATAAAATTCTAAACATTGAAGAGATAAATCTCCTTTGTAAACAATGACAAAGGGAGTGCTGAAATTTTCTATTTTATACCTAAAACCAGGTATTCAAGAAGTTACAGTATGCATGATTTGTGCTCAAACAGATTTATTGCTTTAAAATCTTATCTTTAATTTATTAATAAATGATTATATACTGCTTTAGAAAACTTCTCAGCTACTCTGTTCCTGAAATTTCAGGGGTGTGAAATTTTTAATTTGCTGAGTTTGTAGTATGTATGATGTAATGACTTGAAATGTCTCTCTTGTGTGCAAAGGTAATGCCAGGTAATTGACTTTATGCTCCTGAACCCAATTTTCTTGAAGGAAAATTATTTATATTAATTCAATAAAGACTAATAGGCCTGTTAAAATTAGTTGCTTTCAAAACAGTGTATTTATTGCCATAAATATCCCTGCTTTCTCCAGAAGCAGAGGGAAGCTCAAGGTCTTAGTTTTCTCCACAGAAAGAGTCTTGGCTGTAAAATTGTTCACATTACACACACCAACACCCTAGACACATTTTGTAGAACTATATAAAACCATTCTCATTATTTCAATTTATGGTGTAACTGGGTGCCAAAGCCTTTGAGCTTTGGCTCAATGTGAGCACAATGCAGGTTATGAAAGGACAGTATAAATGAAAAATACCTGACCATTACACAAAGGATACTGACACTGTTGTGCTCTATCCAGTTGTTTACTGTGCAATAGTATGGAAAGTCTATTATACTAGTTTTATAGTTACAGGTGCTGTTTTGGGACATTCATCACATGGTCTTGAACAAACATGGGGAAATAACCAATTGCCTGTTATATACTATATTCTCAAAAAAACAGCCTTATTCCCATCGAAGGGGATGCATTTTCAAGCAATATTGATTTTTCTTTGATCCTCTCCTCTCCGATTATCTTTGGTCCTTACACTTGTTTGTCTCTACATGAATTTGTTTAGACTTTCTGTTCTTTCTTCTTTTTTTTTTTTTTTTTTTTTTTGAAACAACCTTGTATTCATTGAAGTTATATACTGGACTGTGATCACAAAAAGACTATTTTTTTGGGTCAGCCTCCTGCAGGACACATGTCATTTTTGGCTTCTGCTGTCAGACAGCTGGAAGAATCTGTAAAAAGTGGTGATTTGTTTCAAATGTTACTTAAAAGTTGTTAATCAGGCAAAAGCCTTCTGAATTACAAGTTCTCTCCAGCAGGTCCTTGGTTTGATTTTTTGTCACTGATGTACCTCAGACAGACCCCAGTAAAGAACAAATTCAAATGGCTGCCACCATGATATTGTAAAGCCAATTAACAATGCTATTTGTGGCTTTAAGACAAGGAGCAAGAAACCTGGGATTTTAGAGCCTGTTGCCTGTGCTTTGATGAAAACTCACATGGATGGCTTCCCCATGCACAAAAAAGCAACAAGCTTAAAAATTCAAGAGGAGCTTGCAACCTGCCCTCAGCTGCCTTCTGTGCAAAGACACCTTTGACCAAACTATTGAAGCTCAGTCCCCTTGAAAATGTTTTGATATAACTCTGGCCTTTTCCAGGTAAACGTAAAAGTCTTTTGAACAGTATTGCTGTAAATGTGACTTGTGAGAAGAGCAAACACAGAGTTTTGAGCAACCTGTTGGACAGGTAGAGATTCATTTGAGGTTTGGTATTTATGTATCTGAAACTTCTTTCTTTATTCCACCCTTTTCCAAATCTTTCTCGCTTTAAATTTGGAAGAGATCATGCCTACATATATCAACACGGAAAAAAAAATTCTTTCTTCTTCTGCAAAGCATATTCACATAAATTTCACTTTTCTCTGAGAACAATCTGTGTAGATGAAGGCAAGTGTATGCCAAAATAAGATGGAGAAAATGTTTCCTCTAGGTCTCTGTTTGTTTCAGGTTTTGTTGTTCTTTTCATGGTTGTTATAAATCCTATCTTTATGTCTTAAAGTTTTACCTTCCAAAGGGGTTTATGAAATAAATACGTAAGAACTTAATAGGGTTAATTAGCACATTCCAGTGATGGATTTAATTTTCAAAAAAAATATCCTATGTGAGGTTTCCTTTAGCTGTAGACATGGCTTTTCTTATTTTTAGATACTAGTTTCATTGTAAAGTGTTTTAAAAGTGCTCTGACCCCTACATCAAAAGCATAAGCAGAAAGAACTGTTGTAGGAACTTCATATGGGTATTCATAGGACAACCTATAATTTATGACTTATGTTTGATCATAGCCTTTTTAATTAGAAACATATTGCCTCTGCTTAACATTGCTACTGTTTTGTTGAAAAAGATTTTCTGTATCAATTAATCTAGTAATATGCCTAAGCAAGCTGAAATTGTTGAAGAAGATGGAAATTGGCTGATGAATGTATTGGTCACTTCAGAGGCATGTTCAAATCTATCTTCTTGCTGTCCTAATGAATATGGAAGCCTGCCCAGTGTGTGATTGGATTTTAATGACTTCAAGGTCAGGGACTTCGTAAGGTGTGAATCTGCTTGCAAGGTCACTAGTGGCAAACAGTGCATGGATGTGAAAATAAACAAGGAGCTGTCAGGGATATTAACTTTTTGTAGAAAAACCCTTGGGATGAAAAGGTTAATAGGTGATTGCATTGCAACTTGTTTTGAAACTCAAAATGGGCTCTAAAGCTACGTGCATTATCCTACATTATACCTTGCATAAGAAACAGTGGTAATTTAAAATGCAGGCAATGTTTGATTGTGATAGTTCCCTAGCTTATCAAAAGCTTGCATTTGCCACTACATAAACTGGTCCACATAATCAACATATGCTCCAAATGCAGACCTTTTGGAGAAACAGGTGAAATTGCTTGGTCTAAACTGCCCATGGATGTGTAAGTATGTTTGCTTCCCATGGATAACACAGACTAGCAATTGCCCATGGAAATTCAGGTCACATATACAGCAGTTATACCCTATATTAATTTGCTATTCTGTAGAGATTGTTCAAGCTGTAGAAAAAATAATAGGGAATGAGTTTGAAAGTACTAAGGAAGTTTATAAATGACTTGTCATAAGGTACTTGAGTTCTGACAGAACAGCGCTGAAATTACTCCTGCATGAGGAAAATGCAAAAAAAAAGAAACCTGCTGAGGGGGAGAAATTTGGAGGGCTGGTGACACTTTTTTGGTAGGATAAAAAATTATTTTGCTAAGAACAAAAACTCAGAGTTGTTGGACAACTTACCCTGCCGGTTTGGGGCAGTGAGTAGTTTCAGGCATGGCTACCCTGGTTGTGGTTTCTCTCCAGCTGTTTGTACCAATGGAAGGTTTCATCTGATGGGTGTGTTCAAATGACAGTTTAATGTAATAATGCAGAAAGGAGTTCTGTAGAAACTGTTTCCTTTCACTGGAAAGTCTACAGGCTTAGTAACTGAAGAGCCGGGAAAAAATACAACTACCCTACAGCTTTAGGGCAAAAATCTGTTTTACCGAAGACCAAAGGTTCTGTAATTTTCTTTTTTTTTACCTCCACAGAAAGTATATGTATGTATATGTGCACACAGATTTTTGTATGTCTTCGACTCCACATCTGTAGATTTGATGCCTATGAGGAGGCTGCTAACAGTGCTTTGGCCTGTGTGATTCATGACTTCATGATTAAACTCATCAGTATATCAGTATTAAAAAAGTTGTATGTTCAATTGCCACTGAAATTCTGCATTTAAAACAAGGACTTGGAGTTTTTGCTGTAAATGAAAAATATGCCATATCCTTCCCACTATAATACTTAGTCTTTGCATGCCTTATGACGTAACATGGCCAGCAGTCACATAAAAAATAAAGCAGAAGAGTTTTGCCAAGACAGATTTCCTTGGTTCTGAATTCACCCTAGATACCTTCACTGTAGTCTTTCATGGTGTGTCACTGTTTTATTGATTTCACTGTCCTGAGTGCATAAGCTCAGGTTTCTATTTCCATCTGGTTTTGGAGTATAAGGGATGAGGAGTAAGGTGATTTTTTTTTCACTTGCTCACTTATTGATTATCAAGAATCCCTTTTTCTTTCTGCATCCTACCTGGCTACAAGAAAGAGAGAGCATCAACTGGGTTTTCTCTAAATCTTGGTTTGGGCTGATGATGGTTTAAAAACAAAAAATAATTTCAGTTTCAATTTTCTTTCTTTAGGATAAATTGAAAATGTCAACCTTGACATTACAGGATCTTGAAAAAGAATAAACTTGAAAGTAATAACCTGCTGCAGTTTTATAATGAAAACAGTGAAACCTGTTAATAGGGATGAATATCACCTTCAGAAGTTCCTTTGTTTAATGACTAATTCTAATGATTAGAGCAGCTCCATGTTTGTTCTTAGTGTTGGCAAGCGTTCTTTGTATAGTCTGTAATGGTTTTGTAGGAATATGAACTGAATCTACGTTTTTGCATCCACGTGGTGCAGAGCTGCTGAAGGCATATCTATGGCTATGAAAAGCATTTCTTTAAGACAAAACCTTCATATACTAATGTCTATTAGTTGTGATTCTATAATGTCAATTTTCAAACCATATGTCACATGTTAATATCATTTTACATATGAATTCATTAGCATCCTGTTCTTTCCATGTTGCTGCTGGTTAATTTTTGAGGTTCAAAACTTCAGGCAAGTTTGTCAGCCTCTTCCATACTGGCAGTTTCTGCTTTTGGCCTCTGCATTGCCTCTTACATAAACACGTTGACCATATGATTGGTGTCCAGGTCCCCTTCTGTTCTTCTTCTTGCACTCTCACTAAATTTTCTCTTATTCTAGATATGTTACATTGTAGCTTTAAATGTCACTGATGCCAAAAAGAAAACCATCTAAACTGTCTCTTTTCATTGGTTTTCTATGCACTTTGTGATAAAGTGATATTTCTGAAATTCCAGATGTTTAGTCAGATTTGGTAAAACAAAATCTTGAGACTGGAAAAAAATCTATCTGCTATACTTTTGGATAATTTTCTGTTTCAGCTTGCCTGATATTGAATTATGCAGTCATTCTTATTTAAATTCTGTGTTTTAGGGACACACATCAGTGCTCCATGAGTGGTGTAATTGAAGTGCTGAGTTATATTTTAGAATTCTATACCACCAAATCTGTGGCTTGTAAAATGGCAATCCTAGAAACAAATGACTTTTCTCATTAAAAATATCTGCTAATTTTCTGCAAATTGCACTAATTGCTCATTCAACAGTAGTAATGCACTCAGTTTTGTATATGAGGAAGATATCTTCAGTGGATTTCTGCTCTCTGTACAAACTCCAGTCACACACTGCAGAGCTGGAAACAGTACCAATGAATCAAAGGAATCACTGGCCTCTTTTATTCTATTTTTAGTATCCTCCCCATTGCTAGTAGAACCTTTGCTGTGAAAACATACTGTTGGGTTTTTCTGAAAATATGATGAGTAATTATTTTTTATAACATGGCCAAAAAGGAGAATAATCAAAGAGTATCTGATCCAGAGTCTGTAGGAGTGGGTAATTAGCAAGCCACCATGAGACAGTTCTGCTTGCATGAGTATTAAACATTTATGCCACTGACAAGTGATTGAGCTCTCTCCACCGCGGCGTGAGAATAAGAGGCCACCAGGTCCCTCCATCAAGAGAAGGCCCATAATGTTACTGTATCCCTGAGGAAACAGAGCGGGAAGGAAAAATGAAGAGAAGCTTGGTTTTAGAAAGGACTCCTGCTCCTTTCCTAATTTTCCTTTGATAGCTGAGCCTCCTTAAAAGCAATGATTGGTGAAGATGTGACAACGACAGGGTTGGTGGAAGAAGGAAGGTTATTCGGGGAAATTAAATTAGAATGCAGATGCGAGGAAGAGTGACACATTAGGCACTGTGGAAAGCAGAACGCACTGCTGCTAAACTGTGTGACAAGAGAGGCTGTAAAATGTAAAATCAGCTGTGAGAAGAATAGAGAAATGGGATCAGTTCTGACTGAGTACATGACTGAAACATTCAGAGCTTTCCCAAAAATCCTTTAATCTCTCTGTAGCTGTCAAGCCCTTCTCACCTCACACTTCTGAGGTGGCCTTACCTGGTGTTGTACTGTATGGCTTCAGCTGATTCCTGCTATATTGCAGAAAAAGGAACTTTATTTTTCATTATGTCTGTAATGAGAGAGTTGCACTTAGCACAGTCACTGCCTTTATGGTTGTCTAAAAATCAAAAGAATCAAAGAGCTGCTTTGTATAAACAAGTGGGAAAAAAGCAATTTTAGGAAATTACTGAAGGTACCTACCTCAAAAAGTCTCTTCATGTTTGATGTTCCACTGTTGTATGCTTGACCTGCTTGTTTAAGTTTGTAAACTCTGGAGGAAAAATACTGTGTTATCTATTTGTATGGATCCCTATGTTGCAAAACTTCAAACTTTTTTTTTTTTTCTGGTGTTTGAGTACATTTGGAACACAAACTCAAAATATAAATCAAAGAACATCCAATCCTGCAAGCGGAACGCCTTGGGTGAAAAGACAAGTGTTCTCTGGTAGTGCTTCTGAGGGGTAGAGGACCTTTCCCTGCACCACTGGGCATTCAGTGGCTGAATTAGCACTGCCGTATGGGAGGTCTGGGCTTCACTTGCAGCCAACACAACAATCATCTACTTGGCTTCCGAAACTCCCAGTGGCAGGTGCATGTTGCTGGAGATTTTGATGGAACATTGCTTTTCCACTTTATAACCAGAAAAGGCTTTTATTTTCCTTTACTTCCCCACCATCCCCACGAGATATTCACCAGAAATGAATCACAGTCTCGGGGGGAGATGAGTATGTTCTGTCCATCTTCTGAAAGGTTCAGCAGCCGAAGTGTGCATATTTTGCCTTTGATAAGGTAAAAAAAAAAAAAAGGGAACAAGACATTTCAGAGCTTTCAGGAGATGTAAGAGCAAGCTTTCTCTCCTTGTATTGGCTGTCCCATCAACTGCAGCATGAAGACAACAGGGCTTGACATCTCACTCTACAAATTTACTCTTTAAGAGACGTGTTTAACTTTTCTTCCATTTCCCACTGAACAAAGAAGTTTAAATTTCTGAGTGACAAGGGACAGTAATACATATTTTTAAATTTACCAGTCCCTCCAAATGACTAGTGCCACTGATGTTGTCTAAGCTCAGAGAACAAAGATTTATGAGAACAACTCCTTCTCTCAGACATGCTTCCCTATTTAATAGAAATGTTCAGAATCTTAATGTCAAGGGTCAAAACTGTGGGAATTCTGGTCTGGGTTCATCCACCTAATTTTACATGTTTATATGTGAGTTTTGATATTTTGACTCCTTTTTTTGCCGATGGAAAGAACTTGGTGCTTTTCAGACATGAATTATGCTGATCTTGACTCTAACTTTGGATGAGATATCTAACCTCTGGATACCTGTTTCCTTTCTCTATAGTCCTCTCTAGCTCAGATGAACTTAGGTGGAAAGAAACCCATCCTGAATCCTAATTGTTAGGAATGCTGACGATTCAGAATTTTGTTCAAACATGGGAGCATCTCTGATATGTAAAATATATATCTTGTCATCAAGCTAACACCCCAAATTAGATTTCCTAAATGTTATATTTATATATGACTCAGTTTCCCATCTGTGAAATATTCACAGAGAGCTTCCTCACTTCAAAGACATGCTGTAGATTTTTAGAAAATAGTAAGAGAAGCCTTTTAAGGTGATAAAATATGCTATATAGAGACATTAAATGCTGTTGAAACCAGACTTCAACAAAATGGGGTTTATAAGGAATTAGGCCAAACCATACTTAACAGAGAAATTAAAAAAAAAAAAAAAAGAGAGAAGAAAAAAGAGAAAGAATTAAAGAAGTAGAAGAAAATAAACTGAGTAAAAATACTATTCACTGAATAACACTCATTCTCTGCGTAAATACGATAAAAATCCTGTACATATCAGAATATGATATCACATTGCCAAATTTTACTATGGTCAAGAGGTTAGAAATAAGATTACACAAGCAACTTACGTGTAGTGGTTTTGCCATGTTTTAGTCCTTGATTTGCTGCCCTAATGCTATTTTTAGTGAAGCATTTGGTTTGTAGTTTGATCAAATAATTGGCAAATACTTGTGAACACAATTTCGAAATTTAATTACTCATTAGATTTATGCATGTCTTTTATTTTTTTTAATGAGCATTTGAAAAATCTTTTTTTGAGTTTGAAGGTACTCATACAGATCTTCATTTTCTTGGGCAAACAAGAGTATTTATCAGCCAAAAAAGAGTGCTTGTTGTTTGCTATTCAATTAGTTACTATTTGCTAAACATCTGACTCATTTTTTCTTATTAATGATATTATGTTGCCCTAGCATACAAAAGTAGCTGCTGTGGTAACACTCTTACGTTTATAAACTTCAAATGATAAATTACTTTGGCTTGCACTCTGCCTAGATATTGCAATTCCTAATCCCCTTAAAACTGATTTAGAGTAATTGTCATCCCTCTTTTACAGACTGGGGTCTGAGAGTTACACAGACAAAATGAGGTGAGAAAACAGCAGAGCCAGCAGCTGAAGCTTTGCAACCATCTGAAAGGAGGCTGTAGCCAGGTGAGGGTGGGCCACTTCTCCCAGGCAGCCAGCAACAGGACAAATTGAGCAGGTGGTCGTTCAGCTTGGACATCAGGAGGAATTGCTTCACTGGAATGGCTGTTAAACATTGGAATAGACTGGAGGTGTTTGAGGAAAGACTGGACACGACACCTGGTCTGGTCAACAAGGTCACGATCACTCAAAGGTTGGACTTGATAATCTCAGAGGCTTTTTCCAACCTAATTGATTCTCTGTATGTGAGTGTGTGTAAGGAATGTGCCACAAGAATTATCGACTTGGTGTAAAGGCAGCTTTAAGCATCCTTAAGACAGGTAAACTGAGGGTAAGATGAAGCTGCTCCCATCGTCTGATCTGCCAGCAGCACTCTGGATCTGGCAGAGAACAGTTGGATAATTTCCTCCATTGAGTTTTTACTGCTTGGTGCATGCCTGCACACACATGCACAACTGCTCTGGACTTAGTTTGCATTGATCTAAAACTCTGGTTTGTGGAAACAAATGTTTTCATTAACATTGTAATAGAAAGAAACAACACAAATTTTTCCTGACTTGCAGATAGGGGCATCATATGTGGTAAACAGCTGGAGTAGAGTGAACCAAGTATTACTCATACTTAAAAGGATTATTTGTAATTTTCTGCCCAAGGTAGAATTGATTCCAGTTGGAAAGTAGGAGTCATTAATATTTTTTTTTTTCTTCATAAGACTACAGGATATAAGATAGCCAAGGATGTCTTGGGCTGTCAGTCCCAGATCTATCATGTCATATTTTAATCATGTTTGCCAAAACTTAAGAATGATCATTTTTTCCCTTTGTTCTATTGTTTCTAATAGAAAGTAATTTTAGAGTCTTGCTTCCCTGATGGTGTGAAGCCTTTTTCAATATCCAACCTGGATTGATTCTTGGCCAGTTCACATGTATTCGTTTCAATGCCAGTGTTGCTAATAACATGGCCAGGGTGAAATAGCTTGTTTTATCCCTTCATATTTAGGGATAGAAGCTGTATGTCTTCTGGCTCTTCATTTTGTTTAGGTAAATACTTCAAGCTCTTTTGCTCTGCTTTTGTAAAATAAGTTTTTCACTTTTCAGCTTGTGCAAGGCTAGCACAACAAGGACTGACTTCATAACTTAAGGCAAAACTAGTATGTCAATAATGTACGTTCCTGCTAGCAGAAACTTCTGTAGCTATTACATTAGGTTGGAGATTGCCACGAGGCAAATGCTTTTGGGGTCAGCGGGAATATGGTTACTTAATTCTCTGAAATACAGCATCTTCATCTCTGAATCTGGGGAAGGATTGCTATGAGCAGCTTCTATAGAGCAGGGTTGATAGTCATCTCACTGAGTCAATACAAGTTCACCGGTTTAGAGAAGTTGAAGATCAATCTGATACATTTATTTTTCTAAGTTTATCTGTGTTTACCCTTGCACCTCTTGTGTACCATATAAATGTCCCAAGTGACAGAAATCGTTGTAATGGAAAATAGAAGAAAAGCTATGGGCAAAATATATGTTGAACTGTTTTTAACAGATTTAGGTATGCTGTATTGTTAAATACAGCCACAGTATATTTTAAACCCAAAATACGACATCTTCACGGAAAAAAAAATTAAGAAAATTCTTTTGTCACTTCCCGTATTTTATTTTCAGGAAATAAATATGATAGTCTAATATACAAGATAGTTATATAGTATGACTATAACTTCACACTGTACCTGTATTAGTTCTAGGTGAACTGCTTTCTGTCAATTTCCAGGGTAAAGTGGTTTTGAGTGATTTTTTTTTTCCCCCCCTGTTAGGATTTCCTAAATTACAGTCATCTAATTCTCGCTAATTGATATCTAATTTGAAGATTTTCTTCTGTAACACAACAGCATCTCCAGGACTCCTGAAGGTTTCAACAGTATAAAATATTTGCTTAAACTGAGTTTTCAAAGTGTTTTTTGTCTAATCTTTTATTTTTTGTGTCTTGTATTATGATTATGGAAATACAAAGATGAATTTCTGAGCACTTATTTTTTTCTCATCCCTACTGGGACTTTTGTTTGTCCAAGGAACTTCTGCACAGGAAAAGGTCACATAAGAGGGCACTCCAAATTGTGGATCCTTCGCCTTACACACACAAGCTTATAAACTCAAATTTGGAGACTGTGTTTTAAATCATAGCCTTTTAAGTTTCTTTACCTTTCTTGAGAAGATTAATGTTTGAGATTGTAATGCATAATATTTGAATTATTCATTTTAATTAAAATTGATCATGAGAACTAATTAAAAGACACGCAACTGGTTACTGGCAACGTAGTTGGACTACTTTACAAAAATACCATTTGGTGTTCAACATTAGGCTCATGTTGATTTTAGAAATTATATTCTATAAATAATAAGGAGCTGTAATTAATTCTGCATAAGAATTTGGAAATCTAATCTGTCATTAAAAAAATATTGAGCAGTGCTTTCTGGTTTTGGAAATCATGGCTTTTCTTTTCTTATAAAGCTTTGTGTAGCAGTCAAAAATGTCAACTGAAAAAAGGCTTAAAATGACCTCTTATTAATTTCTTTTCTTCTATATTTTAAAGTGGGATTCAGCTACCTTCCCATCACCCTTCCTGGAATACTGTGGGAAGATATGTAGAATCACAATAAATAAATGACCTTTTAGAAAAATAAACATTGAGAGTGACCCTCTGGATCACCAAATCCAGGAAATAAATTCTTGCTCTTATGGCTAACGTGATTACAAAAATCAAGTTTTACCTCAGGCATAGGTAGATCGTTGACTTCATTATTATTGCTTAGGAAATTGCTTCAAATTCTCGCTATTCTTATAATTAGAAACTCTCAGATTTCCAGTCTAAATGTATTAATTGCCAGTTCATGCTCATTTTCTTTGAAAAGCTCTTTATTTGACCTCAGATTTTGACTTGATGACTAATTTTGAGAGCTATGATGGGAATCCATTATCACCTACTCCGAGAGATGTTCTTAATGCATCGCCTAATTTCCATTACATGAAATATAGTTTCACCATTTCTATTCTGTGTCTGGTTGAGGTTGTTGAAAGGAATAGAAACAAAAGAAATATTTAAAGAAAGAGTTTTTAGCCACTTTAGCCTAAGACTTGTGCAGTGATTTCAACAGAATGAAGAGATGCCAGGGACTGTAAAAGTCGAATTTAATAGCTGAAGGTGAACTAAGATTGTACTTACTTGTATTTGTGGTGAAAATATCCCACTGGAGGGAAACAGACTGTACAGAGAGGAATAAATGAGACATTCTCTAGAAAATTTTCCATCCTATTTTTTAATTTCTTTGAAACTTTTCCTTTGGGTCTATTAGTCAGAGAAAATTTGGAATCCTGACTATGTAATTTATTTTTTTTTTTTATTCTGATGTGTCATGTGTTTCCTGGAACTCTTACATAGCTGTTTTTCCTTTGAAATAAATTCTACTGGTGTCAGACAAAAGTTGCATTATTCTACATCCATCCTGAGAATAAATTTCTCAAAATAAGTGCCTTTCCAAATACAGGAAAGTTTTAGGGCTGAGTTGGACATATTTGTTTTACTCACCTAGGGTGAAAATTCTTGAAGAACACTGACAGGGAAGAGTCCTGTCTGCTGCTACCAGGGAAGTGTTAGTGGGATTTTGGGATCTTTACATAAAGTTGAATTTAAAAGCCTTTGACATTGATCGTGATGTTCATGTTCATTACCTTTTTGAAGACCAGATCTGTTCCCAGCAGAACAGCTTACACAGACTTTAGAAATTTCTTGTCGCCCATGAGGCTCATATAAATTTTTTCCCTCTCTGTTGAAGGAACTAGGTTGGAAACAATTCCTAAGCAGTGAAGAACTCTGACACACATTTCCATGGCATCAAAAAGTGCCTTCCCAGACAGCATGGCAAGGTGCTGCCCTCCAAAAGATGAGCAACATGCTAAAGACTTGCCTCAGGACGCTTTCTGCTAGGGTCCAGGGAGAGCTGGGTTAGCAGGGTCAAATGCCAAGGATATTTGGAGAGGGAAGAAACCATTGTTTAATATCAGCTGTGTGCTCCCTGGCCAGGAAAAGGAAGGGCAGAAGGGAAGAAACAGGTTTTCAGATTTAGGCAGTTCTGAGTAAAAGAGCTAAGAGATGGATTAAGTGAGGGTCATCTTTTTATTTAAAGAAGAAAGACTCCACAAACAATCATAGTGGTGCCGAAGCACATTGTATTGAACTGTGAAGATAAAAAAGCCCCAAACAAATGGACTCCAAAACAATTTTAGTATTGTTGAGTAAAGTTACCATGATCCACAAATTGCAAAATGGATACACTTTCCTGACTCTGAAGAGGCTGGGGGTGGAGGATGTTTTGCTACTATGCTTCTGCTGTATGGTAAAAAGAATAGTGGATGGGTTTACCTTCATCACTGGTAAATGGATTTGAAGCAGCAACTTTCTCTCTGAAAGGACAGTAACAAACGAAGAAGCCCAGAAGCCTTTATATTGAAAAAGAAAGGTAAATTTCAATGTACCCCAAAGTCTCTAAATTGTCTTTGTGACTTAAGTTTCTTACATGCAGAGATTCCATTTGTAACTGTTACATTGCCACTGACTACAAGTATCTGTGACCAATTGAAACCTCCAATAGGTTACACTTTAATAACGAACGTTTTCATTGACGTGGAGACAGTTATAGCAGGAGGTTTTCATTTCTAACCTACCTACAGTAATTATCCATGTTCTGCTGATGGTTATTTATTGTTTAATTAAGATATATTCCGGGGATAAAAGCCCATTAGGATAAAGCATTTTGTCAAACCCGAAAAGTTGCAATGAAGTTTGAGTATGGAAATGCCTACTGCTGGCTCCTGTATGTTTACGGCCAGGCTCTGGTAGCAAGCTCCAGAGAAACAGAATATTGTGTTAATCTAACAGTAACCACCTGCTTCTATAAAATTAGAAAAGAATTAGAATTATGCATCCAGCAAGCCTAACCAGGATAAAGCACGTTCATGGACTAGTCTGCTGTGACATTAGGTATCACACCTTTGTAAAGGAGCAGTTTTAATTCATTGATGAGTGGGGAAGAACTGATTAAAAAGGAAAGGTTCTGCTAGTTAGAAATGGCAATAAATTTTTCAGGAGCCATATCACCTCATACGTATGCCTAATTAGTTAACTTGCCTTTATAGAAAAAACTGAAAATAGATTTAAATCGAAGGTACATTGCTTGTTTTGAATCTTAAATTCATTAATCTCTGTGAATTTTTACACTTGTCTCATATGGTTTGAAATTCTTGTTCTGATGTATCAGCTGAGGATAATAATCTATTTGAATTTATGGGGAACATTATCACTGTGAGGTGTGGGAATTTTCATGAGTAACTTGAGAAACATGTAAATTCCTGTGCACTGGGATATGTGAGTGAAAACATTCTTTTTTTTTAAAATAAATCACTGTAGTTTTAATTAGAAGTGACTCAACTAAATTCAAGTATGTGACACACCTCATGATTTCTGCAATTTTTTTTCTTTTACCTTTCCAGTATAACTAATCCATTCTTACTGTGTGTCTTTAGAAGGTACAAAAATTTCTCAGAATCAAAATCCTTTTACTGGAAGAATCAAAATTCCTTCTCCTGGCTGTGTTTCAAATCAGTGATTTTTACATCACCCCTGCACCATCCCTTTTCCAGAAAGTGTTACGTATGGGAAGATTCACTTCAGGACAGCTGTTTTGGTTTTTTGTTTGTGTTTCTTTTTTTACTGTGGTAATCCCTGGATGAAGGTTCCTGGATAAGTTGTAACAGCTCAATCACATCTCTAAATTGTGCTAAACTGTGGTGGAAGCGAGGGGGACGCTCTGCAGCCAAGAGTTATTGGAGAGCAGTGTGCTCTGATTAGGCCCCGTTTGTCCCTTGGCAAAGCCTGTGTGTTGGTGTTATGTATGTGTATGTCCTTTCTGTCAGCTGCTGCTAGGATTTCCATGCCAGAAATATTTCTGTTAGGTATCCAGGTCTTCCTGCTGTTGAAGTGGCACAGAGGGAGTAGATTTTGACAGGGCAATTTTCTGGATAACTATTAGAAATTTTTTGGAGGCTGCATTCTGGATGCTGTTTTATTCCAAAGCAAGAATTTTACTGTACTTCGATAGTGGTTTTTTTTTTTTTTAATTATTGGCCTGTTTGTAAATGATATGACATATCTAGAACAGTGGTTAAATTCATATTACCTGAGCTGAGTTGCCTAATTCAGGAGTCGGGGTTTATCTGTTGCATCAGGCTGGTGGAGATGGAGGAAAGGAAGGGCTGTGCTCTTCAGGAGCATGGGTGCTCAGGGTCTTCTGGAAGTTTTATGCAAAAAATCTCCAATTAGTGAAAGGAGCATGCTCTCTGGCAGTGCAGTTGACTTTTGCCGACCTTTTATGACAAATTATAATTGTGAACTTGTGACCTTTATTAAAATTTTAAAGTGTGTGTCGAGGCATAGTAGGCTGTTAAGTTGCTCATAATCATGTTAATCATAAGTTACTCACACTGAATCGGGTATGGTGGTGCAGGTGCTTCATGGAGTCTTTAAAATGGATATTGCATTGCATTGCTGTCCTCAGCCATGGGAGACTGAGCTCAAAGAGCTCCCCTGATCCTTTGTACCTATCTGCTGTCACTTCCATAGTGCGTGGAGAGAGAAACAGCCACATTCAACCACTCGGGTACTAAGTTACGTTCTCAAATTTTCTCCACTGACTGTGCAGGAGAAGAGGGGCTCAAATGTGCATGCTAGAGCCTAAAAACTGGTGGACCTGGGCACTCAAATTGCGTTTTCTTTCCTAAGCATTGGGCATTTGGCTAAATTAAGCTGATGAAAGCTTGGATTCTTGTTTTGAAACAACTGAAGTCTCAATGGCAATCTTGCACACCTAATGTTGGTCTCTTACAACCATCTTGCTGTTTCTGAGTCCATGATGGTGGTCTGCCTTACGTACCTGGTTATTCATGTCACTAAAATTGATACTGAGAAGAATCATGTACCCCTCTGTCGCTGAAGCGTCATAACATCTTTTGATAACCCCACTCTCTTCCTTTGGATAAAATGCTTTTACTGTGGGATTTTGTCAGATTTCATTGAAAATCCTAAGGGATTCAAACTAACTGCTGCATGCTACTTGTTTGTAATGCAGCATCTTAAAGCTGGTGTCACAAGCAGAAAGTACTCAGTGACTAATCTCTCAAGTAAACCTGTTGTTTTTTTATTTTTAATTCAGAAAGCTAGATCGTCATGTTCCTCTTACAAAATTATAGAAATAGCTGTTTGTGAAAAAACCTACAGTAGAAGGAAGGCATCTGTTCAGTTTCCTTTGTACTTCCACACACTGGATAATGTTGAAAACTAAGATGTTATTTTCCGCCCTTGTTTGTCATCAGACAGGATAAAATGCACATTACTTCTCATTTCATCGTTGTTTCTCTGTAATCAAAAGAGAAACAATGTTTAAATTGAGAACTTCAATATTCCCATCGTGGTTCACAAAGCGCTACAAAGCTGGTATTTTGCTGACTAGTTGTTTTCAAGCAAGGAATCATTAGGCTTGCCCATGCACAAGCACTGCTCAGGAAACGAGGTCTCCTAGTATACAACTCATAGTGAAAGTAATGATTGTCTTTCAGGGTTGGTTGGTTTGGAGTTTTTCTTTCATTTCAGTGACAATTTTGTACAGGTGCCCAGGCAATTATGAATCACTTTATACTTGCGTATGCTGATATTCCTTTAGAATCACAGAACAATAGATTGGTTTAGGTCAGAAGGGACCTTTAGAGATCATCTATTTCTAACATCCTACCATAGGCAGGGGCATCTTTCACTAAGTTGAGTAGCTCAAAGCCTCATCCAACCTAAACCTGCACACATCCAATGATAGATCTCCTGCAAGCAGTTCCAGTGTCTGGCCAACCTTACCATAAAATAATTCATATTTATGCCCTACCTACACCTGCCCTCTTTGGGTTTAAAATTTTTGCTCTTTATTCTGTCACTATAGACACTGGTAGAAAATCTGCTTCTGTCTTTCTAATTAGTTCCTTTGTATACTGAAAAGCTGCAGTAAAATCTCCCTGGAGACTTCTTGAGGTTGAACAACACAACTCTCTCAGCCTGTCTTCACGGGAGAGGTGTTCCAGTTTAATACCTTTACTTTTGCCATTTAAGCAAGGCAAATGTTCTGGACCATCACCCCCCCTTGTAATGAGCTACCAAACACCACCTACTCAGCTGCCTTCCACTATGACTCCATTGACCGTATGCCCAACAATTAAAGCTCTTTTGATTGAATCCCCAGGAATATAGGTCACTCAGAAGACCACATTTTTACAAGGGCTGTGAAGCACAAGATGTTACCGAGTACTTTTTGTCTGTATTTCATCTTTTATACTAAAAATGGATCGAAATCATTTTTCTCCAGCAGTCCTCTACTTCATCGGTCGAAGGTCTCTGCAATCCTGGGCTTCAGTCTGATTGAAAAGTGCGACAGATTTTCTCAAGATAGGATAAAGAAGGAAGGAAGGTTGGAAGCTCAATGGGAAAACTCAGCTTACTTTTAGTTTTTTTTTCACAAAGTTGTCACATGAAGGAAACAAAAATACTAGGAAAAAAACTCCACAGCCATATCAACATTGTGCACAATCAATGATGTACGCAACCTGCTGAGAAATTTCAAACTGCCTTATAATTTACTTTGAAGACCACAAATTCAACTTATTTTTTCCTTTTTTTTTTTCTTTTCTTTTCTTTTTTTTTTTTTTAATGTAAAGCCATGCCATTTGTAGCTAAAGCCTACCTGACATTACGCCTTTTGCCTGACAGTGACTAATACTGGATGCTTAGGAATGAAGATAAGTTATACACAAATTTAAGAAACAATGGAAGAACAGTGATCACACTTGGGGATGCAGGTTTTTCCTCTGACGATTTTAACTTTGTCTTTTTTCCATTTGCTCTGTCCTTGAAGTCCTAAAGTCCATTTATATTTATAGTCATTATTAAGAGATCATTAAGCACTTATTTTAAGATTTATACCTATTAAATTATTTGTACATTTTATTTCGCTGTATCCTTTTGGAGGTGGGCTGACTAGACTGGTATTTAACACTCAAAAGAGTGAGTGCACACTGTGTTTATAAAACATTTTAGTTACAACCACTGTTTTTGCGTGTTCCTAATATTCCTAATATCCTACCTGACCACAGCTGAATGTCAAGGTGGTTCTGTTAGAAAAGTATACATAGTGACTCTTGGGGTCCTCTCCAAATGTTAATAGGGAATAAGACATTCTATGGATATGTCTCTGCTACAACTATTCCTAACTGTAGCTTTTGCTAATTTGGTTGGTGATTTGACCAGCTGGGCTTTGAGTATCAGATTTGAGGACCATTGGAAGATGAAGAAGAATTCTGGGTAAATACTGCTATGTGCTTGTCCACATGTTACTGTCTTTTTCCTTTACATTCTCTCGTACTTTACCAGGGGCATCCATCGTTAGGCACCTGGGAGTAGGGTGGGGCCTGGGGTGGATTGGTTCGAGGTCCAGTGCTTCAGACTTGTGTGCTCGAAATGTCACACAAGCAGGGGTCATTTGGGGAAATCTACTTATTACTGCAAAGAATCCTTTCATGAAGTATTATGTGGATTCCTGATGTTCATTGTTACTATTGTGGATGGACAGAAAATTTCATTTTCCTTCATTTTGAATACAGTTTCATTATTCTCTGCTCCTGTAGAGGGATCTTCATTCACCTCACTGACTCAATTACATAGTGATACTTTCTTTTCTGCTTAACTAAATCATTATTCAAGGTGCATGGTTTCTAAATGTATTCCAATTTATGTGTTGGGAAAGAAATTATTTACATCCAGGCTAACAAGAACTTGGACATTGTTAGACTGAGCACAGCAGTGCAAGGATACAGAACTATAAATTTACCAAGCCAGACCAGGCAGCCCACATGCAGATACAGAGAATAAGGGAAGTTGGATGCCTGTGGCTGAGCCACAATAGCCATCACACTGATGGCTCACGCTTGTCAAGAAGCAGTGCTGAACTAAGGAGAGTGTTTGAAGGCCTACCTGTTTCTTGGCCCAGAACAGCCAGATTAATCTATACACTGAGCTCAGAACATTTTTTTTTTGTGTGTGGTATATATCGAGGCAGAGCAGTTTGTGTCTTTGACTAGGCTACCTCACAGTGTAGTGTTATAGGAAATGAATTTTGAAAAAGAATGTCAGCATTTCCTTACATCACCAAAAAGATAACTTCACACGACAAGGGAGAAAAGTTAAGAATATATGTACCCGTAACCTGATAACAGTTTGTGTAGACAGATCTGACATAATATTCAGCAGATTGCTGTCAACTTTGGGTACTGAGAGATTATTTCTAGGCTCTGAATTTCTGTAGAGCATGTAGGACTGGATAGCCATGCTTCAGAGGAATTCTTTTGCAGCGGCATAATATAAGCATTCTTTGTGAGCAGTAAAGGCAAATACTGGTCATAGGTCAAAGACTTAGAAATCAAGGTGATAACCTTCAAAAGGAGCTGCTTCTGCAGCAAATGAACCAGCACTTTATGCTCTATCTAATTAATAGGCTTGCAATATTCTTTCAGCCCTGATGTTAGAGAGAGATGGCCATTAGCCATACAAATCAGCAATGCGATGATCAGGGTGACAAGGCAGGTCACCCCCTTGCACTGCGATGGAAAATACTTTTTTTTCAGCCCCCTTGTCAAGCACCTGAAATTCCCCAGTGGATCCAGTCCATGGCCAATTTATCTCATTAATGGGAGATCCCATGACTTTTTGTACCTCATTATAGATGCCACACTTTCCTTAGTGCTGGATTTCGCTGGGGTAGAGTTAATTTCCTTCACGGTGGCTGGTGAGGGTGTGGCTGTGCTTTGGGTTTGTGCTGGAAACAGGGCTGATCACACAGAGATGTTTTTTGTTATTGCTGAGCAGGGCTTACACAGCGCCAAGGCCTTTTCTGCTTCTAATAGCAACCCACCAGTGAGTGGGTCTGTGGGGTTTGGTTACTGGTTGGGTTTAAACCACGACACAGAGGTAGAGTACTTTGGTAGTTGTATTATTATGCATGTTTTTATTAGCATTCTTTACCCTTCCTCATCCCTGTGGCAAAGTCCCCATGGGACTATTATCAGTAAGATGGGAGCAGACTCAGCTCCATTCGATTTATAGAAAGAGAAAGCTGTGATCATTCCAAGTTCCATCAGCATTTTGAGATAGAAGTTCAATACAATATTCACAATTTTATATGTACAAGGTAATTTCACTTTATACTTGTTACAGTGTGTTAACCTTGCTGCAATATTTCTGATGCCCAGGAGAAGGAGAATATGCAACTCACTGCTGTAAGTGAGATTATCATTGACATGCAAAGCCTCGAAATACAGCTCCAAAATAGTGTAAATTCCCAAGTAGGGAGGTCAGCTTAATTTTAATGTTTATTTTGCGTCACTCAATAATGTTACCATTTCCTAAATATTGCTCTTGCTGAAGCAGCTTAGTATTTAAAAATGTATATATATATATATATATTTAATGGAAAAAATTCCTCTGGTTTGAACTTGGACTAACCCTTACCAATACATATGGGCACACAGATATCTGTTAAGAAAATTTGGCTGGTTTTAATAATTTAATTCTTTGTCAAGATCATCTTCACTGAACTTTTAAGTTCCTGAAGGGGTGTATTTATAGTTTATTTTTGCCTTATATCTTTCCTCACTAAGTTTAGTAAGAAATGGCCTCCCTTCCCTACCAAGAGCATCAGCTGGCAACTGATGAAAATGAGTGAGACAAATTCATCTTCCTGTTGTGTCCCTTTGAAACACTGCAGAGTTTAAATTCTTCTGTCCTCTTGTTTATTTTCTCTCTCACATTGTTGCTGTTCCCCTCTTGTTCTTGCTTTCAGTCTCTTTCTTTGGTTCCTCTGCTTCTCTTTTCTACTGGGTTGCTAAAGTGATGATTTTATATTTGGGGATTTTTTTTACTACATAGAATGTTCTAAAACATAACAACTCAGCATGCTGGCCAAACACCAATATTTATTTTTTCTCAGTCAGCTGGATCCAAAGTCCATTGTAATCAATGGAAATAGCAGTGTTTGATCCATAGGATTAACTCCAGTATGAGTAGAAGCAGGGGACATAATTAAAAAACGTGGCCATCCCATAAAAAGTGGTGATGACATTCAAAGTCAGTCTCTCTCTTTACTGGGGAGTGCTGGAGGTAAATTGCAAAAGCAGGCCTGCTTATTTGTCTTCTCTGAAGGGTGACGCTTGAGACGACTTAAACGTCAAAGTGAAGCCCAAGGGAACCCTTTTGTGTATAAAATCAAGGTTTGAGGAGCAAAAGCCAATGGAGCTTCAAGTAATTCAAAGAACAGATACTGAAGAAGTTATTTGTATCTTTTGCTCTCTGCTTTTAGCTCAAAAGGTGGTGCATACTCCTGTCTACCTGAAAATTTCTAGCAAAAGAGAGTATAAGCAAATTTAATCAGAAAAAAATTGGTGGAGTCCTACTGAGAGATTTTAGCACAAGATTCTGTATGACTTAAGAACAAGGGATAGTGAAGAAATTATTTGGCATCCTTAAGTGTTACATTGCTACTTTGTTCTCTAATAGAGGGCTATAACTCATTCTGGAGCCTGCTTTTTTCAAACAGAATGAACATAAAAAATTATTACCTACAAAAATAACTGATATATAGAGATACCTATATATTATTCCTTTCAATTCTGGGTAAGCAGGTAAAATTGTTTGAAATTAATGTCTAAACGGATCCAGAAGTATTACTGATGACTAAGGCTGAAATCTAAACTGAGAGGTTAGGACTCCTTAAAATATTACTTTGGGTATTGACCTATTTATGTCTCTCTTCATCGTCTCCCCTCTTCACTCTGAAAAAAGCAGCATACATGTGCAATGATTTATGGATGGCTGTAAACAATTACTTCTGTTGCCAGTGTTGAATCTGTTACTAATTTGCTTGTGTGCTTCTGGACAACAAGGCCTTTCACCTCTCTCATACTTTTTATTTGGGTGTGTGTCTGTTCTACATCATATCATTTACCTGGCCTGGGAAAAAATGTGAAGAAGAGGAGGTAGATTTAAGGCTGATGTAAGCATTTTAGAGAAAACATCCTTCAAACAAGTGGATCAAGAAAAGCTAACAGCATCTAATTATCCCATTCATATGTTCCATTGATTTGGGTGTTTGAAAGGCATTTAGCTCGCTGAGTTGGATTTATATTTGCTATGACAGGAATGGCATTGCCTTTTATTTTGATACTGGCAGACTTCAGCCAAATGTGACAATATTATATCCATGCTTTCTCCAAACTTCTGACCCTTTAGCTTGGGCATTGAAGGTCATTGTTATTGTTATATTGTCTCGGTGCTAGAACTGGAGGTTTTCATTTCCTTATAAATATCATTTCAGTGCTGTCATTCCCAAATATTCGCCACACTTCTGTTGGATAACACCTTCTCAGCAGATGGTGAAAAGTTGAAGGACTGATTTGTTCCAGTGGCATAAGTGAGGAAGAGACAAAACCCAAGTGACACTGTCACCAGCTATTAAAAATCCAGAGATGGAGAGCTAAGCATGGAGTGGTAAGTATTAAACTGTATGGCAATTATTGGTTCTTTTTACTGTGGATGTTTTGGCAACATGTCCTCTGAAACAAATTCTTGGTGACCTCTTTAAGAGTAGTTCCCTTTTAACTGGGCTCTTGCTTTCATGCTGTCTTGGTAATACTGTCCTAAGATTCTTGTTTCTTCTTTAGCTGTATGGATAAATATTTAATACATGGATGAATTTGGAGCAATAACTTCTGCCAAAAGCATAAGATGTCAATATTTGCCAGGTTTCAGTTTTTTAACAGCATCATACCAACAACAGGCCGTGGTCTTTTCCAATATATTCTTTGATGGTCAACAGTATATAAGGGAAAAAAAATTCTGGGTACTCTTTAATTAGAGTGACTGATGTTTCCACTGAGGTTTGCAGACAGCACTGACACTTCAGTGTGTTTTCTGAGAAAATAGCTCAGTGACAATTGACAGAAAAACATCTGCAATACTGAGAAGCAATATATTTATCTACTTCTGATATTTCTGGGAGACTTGCAGCTCGATCTCAAGGTCATG
This sequence comes from Lycocorax pyrrhopterus obiensis, assembly GCA_014706295.1. Lineage (NCBI taxonomy): Eukaryota > Metazoa > Chordata > Aves > Passeriformes > Paradisaeidae > Lycocorax > Lycocorax pyrrhopterus. The sequence continues at coordinate 111,659,015 of JACSVZ010000001.1, read as the reverse complement.
AAGTCCAAGCTCTATCATGGCAAATACAGAACTGACTCCCAGAGTTTAGAGCTCTGCAAAAACCCAAGGTACTGTCCTGTTTGAGCAATGCTTTCCAAATTTAGATGGCATGGCTTCTGCTGTTGATAGCAGCCTTCAGGTCTGTGTCAGGCCTGTCACACAGAGCTTGCTTCAGTCCTTTCCTCTCACTTCCCCAAGAGCAATCCCTGGCTCCTGAAAGCTTGGACTGCTCCACAGTTCATCCCTGCTGGCTACGGCCATTTACCTCATTTGGGATCTGCTACTTTCCCAGTGCCGCTACAGAGTCTGCACAAATACCATCTTCTGCAATTTACCTTCCAGCTTTTCCTCTCTTCAGCTGCACACTCACAAGTTGGGATCACAAAGTGATTATTTTCCCTGCTTTCCATCCACACATACCTATTCCTGTAAATCTGGGCTACAACACTGTGCCTTCCAACAGAGGCTTCATGTCCATGTGGACACACTTTCTATTTCCCAGCACCTGGGGCTTGTTCCTGCAGACCAGCTGGATTTTGGGGGAAATTGTGAGGCCTGCAGGTCTAAGCTCCCATAATGGCAGCACAGGAACCACCACGTGAATAGTTTTACCCTGGTTTTGTGGCTTTGTTCCTGTGGTTTGGAATAAACTGAACAAAACCCTGTAGCTACAGCTCTGGTTTTTGATGCTCCCCACCAACCAAGCTGGAGTGATCAGCAGTGTCTGTAATGCTTATGGCTAAAATTAAGCAGCATTTGGAGGTAAATAATTGCTAACAAAGAAGAGGTGTTAAGGAAAATAATTTTTCCTACATCTGTTAAAATGTTCAGTCTTAAAAATTGATTTATGCTTTTTTTTTCTCTAAGAATTGGAGCATTTTGTGTCATCATTTCAGATGAAATCTTTTGATGTTTAGTTTTGAAACAACAAAGGCATGTATCTTCTGATTAATGTTTTTAATTGGCATAGATGATTTCTTTGTGAAAGAACACTGAGATCTTGACTGTATTATTTTCTCTGAGGATAAGTCTTCATTCATTGCTGAGCCTGTTAGGAATCTCCTTGAGTTGCACGTGTCTGCTGTGATACAACACTGAAGCCTCTGTTATTCTGATCTACCATATGCTTATTTATTCTGAAAAAAATCTGTTACTAACTTAATGTTCAGAGACATCCTTTGTCTCCATGCTAATTCACTTTTTGGCTATTTAACTGGCCCACTGAGACTCAGTTGCAATAGATTTTACTTAGACTGGAAACAAGACTGAGACTCACATTTCCTTTTGCATAGACCACTATAAGGGAAGTGGGAGGTTTAAGGGTGAATACAGTTTTGGAGGGGTGAAAGTTTTTCTCACCTCTAAGTACTTTTAATACAAGGAAAATGAAACTTTGGCCCTAGAACACTAGCTGCACATGGAAGTGTGAAGAAATAAATTAGAAATATTAATATCCCACTGTCAGTAGTTACCATGTTGATCCTTTTGTCAGACACACATCACACTCTATCTCATGGTGATCTCACATTGTACTCAAGGAATCTTTCTATTTAGTATTTGTTCTGTCGATTCTGTCAGAGAAATATTAAATTCTTTATAATTAATAGATTATCTCCTTTGGGACAACAAAGGTACAAAGGCAGGCCTAGGGGTAATAATATTTGCAGAAGTAACCTTCAGGCATTGGGCTGCACTACTTTTTGTCTTTCCAGTGTGCTGAAGCATCTTTTGTTTGGAAGAGATAAGTTTTATATCCTCCATATATTGCACAGATAGAGAAGGCAAGCCAAGAACCTGTTTATCTTGCCTGAAATTTGATTTAAGTAGAATTTTTTATTTTAATAGAAAATTGATCCTAAAGGGGAGATCATTTCTCAGGAAGCCAGGAACGGGGTAGTGCTTCACCTCTTTGAACAACTGGTACTTACCACCTTCTAAGCAACACTTATTCCCAGCCCACTCCCAATAAATCTAACAATGTGCAGTAGATAGCAGTCTGTTTCCCCCGTAAGTGCTGCACGTGATCATGCACTGAAAGGTCTTGTTAAAAAGTATGCACATAGAGGAATAGAATTAAAGCTCCTGTGGGAGCTGTAAATATAAACATCTTTCCTTTGCAATATTTAGGAAGCCAAGGTACACTTCTTTCACATAGATATGTCATAAAAAGTGACAAATATGAGCCATATTGAAGATAGATTTAAATTAACTTTAATATAGCAACTTCATATTTTTCAGCATATGCGAAAGCTGAACTTATTTGCCACAAGGCTAAATGATTGTGCCACTTCATTTCATTTTAAATTTTAGATCTAAGAACAAATTTTAAAATAATGCGTTTGGGGTGCGACGTCACGAACTAAGAATCACACCGAAATCACGCGTGAACAAAGGTGATCCTAAGGCATCTTTGTATCACTCTACTCAGATGGTTGTCTGGGCACTGACTCAGCTCCTTTAATTCCCAAGAGAAGTCTCAGTGCTGAAGAAGGACGCAGCTGAGGATGAAGTAAAACAGTCCAAGAAAGATTTAGTCCTAAATTAGTATAGCTACTGGGAAGTAGTAAAGACACAAATAGCCAGTTAATCTATTTAAAACTCTTCCAGCTTCAGAACAGTCTTTTAAAGCACACTCTTAAAAATGGATGCTCTATAAGCAGCAACGAGGAACCAGCTCCCAGTGCTACTCCAACAGAACTGAGCAAGAACTGTGTCAATCTCCTCAGGTCTTAAAATTTCCAATGCAATTGTGTTTAAATTCAGAAATTTTAGATGCTTCTGGGAGAAACTGTCATTAACAAAATGTAGACTACATTAAGCATGGCAGGGAGCAGTTGATCTCTTTATACAGGCTCGATTATATTCTTGTTAGGCACTTCTTCATGCTGAAGCCTTTTCATGCAGAAATGCCTGCTATCACAACATAATGTTTAAACTGATATGCCTCTGAATGTTGAAAGAGGAAAAAGCAGCTCAAGAGTGTGTGTAGGCTTTGAAGTTTTGCAAGGACTCCTGTGAGTTTGTAACTACCTGTCTAGATATATTTATACAGAACTAGCACAAAATTGTATTCTTATATGCATTGTTGATTTAAAACCCGAGACATTTCAAAGTCACAAAGTCACTAGTGCAATCCTGTGTTCAGGGAGAAAAAAAAAGGATGTGAATGATAGGCCAAAATCTAGCAGGATACATGACAAATTCATAAAAATATTTTCTGACTGAATTTTTCTTTCCCTGTGTGGAGAGACATTTTATGTGGCTGGAATTGGTTGTTTGGTTGGTTGCAGATATGTGTGGGTTCTTAGGAGGCACGGCTGGTTTTTGTTTTGTTTTGTTTTGTTTTGTTTTGGGGTTTGTTGTTTTTTGGTTGTGTGGGTTTGGGTTTTCAGGAAAAAGTGAGGCCATGTTGTGAAAATGTGATCTGTTGTGTGAGATGTAGGCCTGTGCTATTGTCTTTAATCTGAAAGGCAGAGGTACTCTGATAATGCGGTTGTTTTCAACTGAATTTCACTAGTTCATACAAAATTAGAGCTAGTGGAGAAGATGCACTGTGGCTGGTTCTAGTTCAAGATACGCAGGGGTTCTGCAAGGCAGCTCTGACCTCCCTCTTGGTGCAGTTGCAGCTGGGATGTTGAGATTGAGCATCAGAGCCACCTACTATACCAACCAGGAAAGGTTTGAATAGAACACAACATCTCCTTCACTCAAAATAGAAGGTTATAAACAAAAGATATTTCTTGCATATCTCAGTCCTCTTCATTTCCATCAATTCTCTCTCCTGCTCATATACACTTTCTTGTCCATTTTCAGAATTTTCTCTGCTCTCAAATTCTTTGAACTCAAGTAAATTACCTTTGATTCCCACATGAAAAATGAAATATGGAGTTTCTTAATTTCAACTGCATCCTCTGTGTTTATCTGGTGTCATTCTGTCTAAATCCATTGTTCTCAACTACATTATTTTCTCCAGGATTTATAGCATGATCACATCTCTAGAGCCATTTTGAATAGATTTCAAACAGTCTTCAAAGGGCTTGTTTGCTAATACGTGGAGCCACTTGCAGCTGTGAATGGTCTCCTCCCATTATGACCAGAGAACAGAATTAACTTCTCTGATACTACTCTTTGCTGGTGGTAGGTTACCTTTGAATGTGTCTAGGACAAGCATTTCTCCTTTCTGTTAATAGCACACCTGGTCACCTATTGCAAACAACGTTCAGCCAATCTTTCATTAAGTCTTTAGACATCCATCCTGGTTTTGACACCTAGCAATTATTCCAGTAGGCAGCTGTTCCTTCGGCATTGTTTTACGCTTCGGAATCACATATGGTGGCAATTTCATGCCATCTGCTAGCGCTGCCAACAGGACCGTAACGTGCATTTTTTCATTCCCCAAAGTTTTTTTACGATGACAAATTCTGTGCCTATTTCTTCAGTGGTGTAACTGGGTGGTGCGTCAAAACAAACTGGAGGCTCATTGGCGTTCTCCATTTGGCTCAGCACGTATTTGCTGTCTCTATACAAACCATTCACATACTGCAGAAAGGCATTGATTTTTCCAGGGAAGTTGGAAAGTAGGCGTGGGTATAACAAAGTTCTTCTCTGTAGGCAGAATCCATTGTGCCGCATAATTTGTACACATTGGCTATTACTTGCCTTGAATTCCCTCTACGGAGGGTTTTGTGCTTGTGCTATTTCTTGATCTTTCCGTTTAATGATTTCCTATTTAAAGGGGTATCTGTCTTTTCTTGGACCGTGCAACAATTCTACAACTTGTTCTACTTTGTGAGTGCTCTATTTTGGGTGCACTTACACACACACACACATATATATATATGTATTTATGTCCTCCCAGCACCGCTTTTTTTTTTTTTTTTTAATAAGAGGTACTGCCAAACTTAAAATATGCATTGTATACCTATTGATCCCTCCCCTGTTGCACTCATTTTTCTCAACTGCATATGATCTGGTATTTCACACATAACTTAAAAGATTTGGGGAGATTCATAAAGCTGTGAAATATCACTGTGGAGCTTTCTGAGTTACAGTGCAACACACAGCTTCACAAGTCAGTGAGAAAAAGAGCTAACATGCTAACACCATGTTTTATTTAAACTTAGAGTTGCTTTGGGCATGTTCATGCTCCTTCTTCGCTAGGAGACCCCCACAGTGCACACTCACTTCGTCTTCATTAATCCTAAGGAAGAGGAACTAATTTTTTTCCGTTGAACTACTTGGGGGGGAAAAAATTGTCCTTTTTTGCTGAGATGTGCTACACCACTCAAACACATGTGAGTCTAGGGTGCAAGATGGGATCCACCCAAGAGTGCCAAGGAAATTGCTAGAAAACTTCTCTAACCTGCCTTCAAGCATTTACCAGCAGCCCTGCTCGACTGGGAAGGTGTCTCAGTTGACTGGAGGTTGGCAGATGTAATGCACATCCAAAAGAATGGCTGGATGGGGAATCTGGAGAACTAAAAGGCTCTTAGCTTCACCTTGGTGCCAGGGAAGGTCATGGAGCAGATCACCTCAAGTGCTATCACACCTTGAGCATACAGGATAATCAGGGGATCAGGCCCCGCCAGCTTGGATTTGTGACTTGCATTGGTGAGGCCGCACCTCAAACTGTGTGTTCAGTTTTGGGCTCCTCACTGCAGGAAAGACATTGAGGTGCTGGAGCATGTCCAGAGAAGAGCAATGGAGCTGGCCAAGGGTCTGGAGCACAAGTTTTATGAGGCCAAGGGAGCTGGGAGGGTTTAGCCTGGAGAAAAAGAGGCTTAGGGGAGACCTTATCACTCCCTACAACTCCCTGAAAGGAGGGTGTAGGCATGTGGGGGTTGGTCTCTTCTTCCAGCAATAGGATGAGAGGAAATGGCCTCAAGTTGTGCTTAGGAGAGGTTTAGATTGGATATTAGAAAAAAATTTCTTCACCAAAAGGATTCTGTAGCACTGGAACAGGCAGCCCAGGGCAGTGGTTGCATCACCAACCCTGGATGTATTTAAAGGACAGTAGATGTGGAACTGAGGGACATGGTTTAGTGGTGGACTCGGCAGTGCTGGGTTATTGGTTGGACCTAATGGTCTGAAAAGTCTTTTCCAACCTAAATGATTCTGTGATTATATTGATGTGTGGGGATCAGTCTTCTGCGTAACAAGTGACAGGAGGAGAGGAAATGGTCTGAAGTTGCACCAGGGAACGCTTAGATTGGATATTAGGAAAGATTTCATCACTGGAAGGGTGGTCAGGCATTGGAAAAAGCTGCCTATGGAAGAGGTGGAATCACCACCCCTGAAATTGTTCAAAAGATGTGTGGATGTGGCACTTGGTTTACTGGTGAACATGGTGGTTCTGGATTAATTGTTGGTCTTGGTAACCTTAGAGGTCTTTTGCAACCTTCCCAATTTTATGCTTTTCCTTGTCCCTTTCTAAAATGAATAGAATTGTGGGTAAGAGATCTGGAAATATAAGAAAGAAGTGAGAAAATAACAGAATCATGATTCTAGAGAAATTTTAAGGAGTTATTAAGTATTGAAATGTTAGGGTCTCTGTGCCCTTTTCCTCCACTCGAACCTTTGGTTCTTTTCCTTTTTCTGAGTAAATTAATTCAAATGCAAGCCAGGGTTTTGTGTCTGTAAATATATGCCAGAGTGTTTATTGTTGTGTTGCCAGTAGGTTTGCCCACTGAGGCCTCCCAGCCCCTGTATTTATATACTTTTCACACTATAAAGGGATCATAGCTCCTTGGGAGACACAGTGCCAACATTTCTGCGGTGCAGAAAATAGGGAAATAGTGGTAGGCCAGAGCTGATATATCGTTAAAATTCCTAACTTCATTATGTGGGAGTCTACTAAATCTTTATTTTGCAATCTGAATTCAGAAAGAGGAAAAGCGATGCTGAATTATTTTCTTTCTCACTGGGAGCAGTCTCACGCTTGCTGCCTGTGCTTTGTAAAGGCTGCATACATAGTTAAGCACCTTCTGCGTTTACAGACGCCTTTACACTTACAAATGCCTTTATCTTCAGAAGCATATTTGACACACTAGGCTGGCTTACAGTCTGAAAAGCCAGTGAATCATTCCGTGAATAGCTGAATACAGAACATTTGAAACAATCAATGACAACTTGCCAGGGCTTGGGCAGAATGCTCCCTATTGTAAAAAAGAGCTGTAGAGCAGTCTGTGAAACTCGAGTGGTCATCTGATAGGAAAAGAATGCAACCAATCTCCAAGGAGCTAAGCAGATATTAGCATCACCAGTTGCCTGTAGCCATAGTGTAAGTTATCTCCCTCCATTTGACTGAGCTTTCATGTTCTGCTTAGGAATCAAAGGATTGCTTCTTCTGCTAGTCTTCATATCTTAAGTATTTTCTTATTTAGCAAAATGTGGTTTTGGGGTTTTTTTTTTTGGTTTTTGTTGTTGTTTTGTTTTGTTTGTTAAAGATATTAGTTCTTTTTGTATAAATGTACTTTTTTCTTATATTTGTGAAATAATAATAAAAGCTACAAATGCAGGTAGTTCCTGAATCATATGATGTTGTGCAGGATTGAAGGTGAAATCCTTTTATATGAACATTTGCACATTTATCTTTTCTCTATTGAACTCTTAATAGCCAGCCCATAGCTACTAGAAGAAGACAAAATTAAAAGCTACTGGCTTGACTTCTCCTTTCTTCTCTACATCCAGTTGCAAAAGGGTGACGTGTCTGTGTGTGTGGGAGATGTAAAGAGAGAGCATGGATGTGTGTGGGGTGTAAATATTTTAGCACTGCTAGAAAACCTAATTTATTCAATTTACTGTGAATTGCACTGTTACATTGGTTCACATTCAGTTGTTCACATCTCAAAATCTCAGGTTTCTGGCATTCCAGATACATCTACATGATTTTTTGGGGGAAAAAAAGTATTTTTCCAAATCTATTGAATATAGATTTTGACTCGCAACCCTACTGAAATCCAGCGTAAACTATTGCTTTGACAGCAACACATTTTTGGTGAATACCATAGAGAATTAAACCTAAACAAGCTTTCAGATGATCTGTATTATCATCATTCACCACTGAAATGGAACTGCTTCTCCAGTAAAACAAAGAAAATCAGGAATAATCCAAGTTTCCTCCATAAATATTATAGATATCCCAAAAAAGTAAGTAGGGTGAACTCTCTTACACTTTTGAACTTACAAGCAGAGTAATAGAATTTTGCACACAGGAGGAATGGTATTTGTTATTACCGCATCTTTTCCTCTTTATTTTCACTGTGCACATAATTGCATACTTGGTGTATTTAATAAGTCTTACAGTGCAATACAAGAGAGTGCTCAGAGATTCAAAACACAGTGCAATGAAATTAGATGCCACCGCTAAGGGACTCTCCTATATTTTATTTCTTTGTGGTTTGTGTGAGCATAATTCTGTGAACACATAGGAAATTATGACAAATCATAACAAAAGGTATATGCTGTGCCAATGGTGATTATATTTCTCTGTTACCAGGATGTCTAAAAATTAGTAGTTATTTATTCTACATTTTGCTCTACCACATCGTTTGAATTATAGACATTTGGGGGATATTTTCCTTCTGTGGAAATTGGTCTAAGTCATTGTAGGAGAGAGGGAGGAATTAAATGGATATAATTTTTTTTCTGTTCTGGTGCATTTCCACCAGAGGTCTTGGAAATTCTTTCATGGAACTCATCTAAATTGGCAGTAAATGATGTGCTTTTCTACCAGGTGGATGTTGAATTGATTCGAAGGTGATCAGGTGCTGCATCATCTTTATTTTCACACATCAAAGGTAAGGCATATTGCAAGCAATTAATCATGTGCTTGTTTATTGTTTTGGAGTAAATGCATTTTACACACCTTTTGTTGCTGATTTTAATTTAATTACAAATCATTCCTATGTGTATCTGTCACTACCTTAGTGAACACAAAAGTGAAAAGATGAGAGGAAAAAAAAAAAAAGGAAGCTTATGCATCTGTGCCACTGGTTACTTTTGAAACAAGGGGCATAAAACAGGTTACTCATCACTGGTATTTTTAAAACAAATTAACTATTGGAAGTATTTGCAAACATATTTGGCTACTAATAGCAAAACATTTGTGTTTTACATGAAAATATTGTCAGTCATTAGAAAAAATTCCTTTTGTTCTGAGGGCCCAGTTTCAGGAGGTGGAGTTTATCCAGGGTAGGCCAGTGTGGTTAGTTGTCATTGGGAACATCAGGTAAAAAATAAGGGATACAATACAATGGCTCCTAAAAAACTGAATTTTACCATTTTTGTCTTTTCTACCTACTTATGTAGCCACCAGTCCTTACTAGTATAATTGTTTCTTTTCATAATCATCCCCCAAGACTGTTTGTTAATGGCTACAGTGATAGGAGTCGTAGGTTATTTCTATACTTCTGAAGGTGCTATTTGGTGTATGGATATGGTTTTCACCACAAAGTATTTAACATGAGTGCTAAAAAATATGTAGGTGGTACTCTGTGGGATCTTTTCAGTTGCCTATTGCCATTTCATTGAAAAAAAGAGTTGATGCACTTGGATTTTAAACTTTTTAAATTGTGGCAGATAGAAATTCTTTACAAAAACTCACAGGTAGCCATACAGTTTTGATCAGTTAAGACTAAAGCAAGGTTTCTATTTGAATTCTAAACCCTTGTCTTTATGGAACAACCAAATATGAAGCTCCCGTGTCATCCTATCTTCATAAAAAGTAGAAATTTACAGACAAGGGAAATTTGGAAACGTCGAAATTAGTGGTTGTGGAACATGCCAGCATAGGTGTGTCTGTAATTGCAATTAAAAAGTAGTAAAGTGCCTTTTGAGAACAGAATTAATGCAATGGGTAAACAAATATAATTCCTTCATTTCTCTTTTTCTTCACTTCCTCTCCCTTCCCGAAATGGTCCTGTTGGTCATGCACTGTAGGAAGTATTAGTTATTTACGTTTCCTGATGGGTTTAAATCTGTGGTTTTATTTTGTTACAATTGCTATAACGCAGCCCTTTAAAAAAAGGAATGGGCAGGTGTTTCTGGATAATTCCTGGTTTTGAGTGCAGAGATAGGAGGATGTAATGGTGTGACATCAGCATTCATATTTGCATCTCCCAGTATCGAGTTTTATTCACCTAATGGATAAGTCCACTTAGTTTTTAATTCTTTTTAATTAATTAATTCTTTTATTGTTTCCTAAATCCTGTCCTCCATCCTTTATGTATTATACTCATGCTTCGAACACCATTGTATAAGTCTGTATAAACTTCTTTTTAGTTCCAAATGGGTTATGAACAATCTCTAAGTTGGGATGAAGTGATATAACTGAGTGTGAAAGCTGACCCTTGGACTCTAATACTAATTTTCCCCTTATAAGTCAAGATTAAGCTGTTAAATATTCAGAAAGCTCTTAGCCAGTAGACACTTTTTTGGGGCAAGGGAAAAAAAAGGAGAAAAGCACCCAAACCCCAGGGAAAGCTCTTTTCACTGTGTTTTTTCACAGTATTTTATTTTCTATGAAGCTTTTATAGTTTCAGACACTTAAAGCTTAACTTCAGACACTTAAAGACTTAAAGCCCAAGTTCCTTACAAAAATAAAATGTGTAAGACCTTCATTAATACTTTTGCTCTTTGATTAAAATCACAGTGTTTCAGCTTTTAAAAGTTCTTACAGAAAAGGATAAATTCTGCTCTTGGTCTCATTCTGAAACATCAGTGAATCCTTGCAACCGAATTATCTTAGAGAATAAAATGTAGATTCTTTACCTCAAAAGACTCGTGTTTAGGCTGTTGTTCATAACTGAGAAATCTTGCAATAAATTTATGCAGCAAATGAGGAGGAGGATACAAACCCAAAGAAACAACAATGTGAGATTCTTCAAGCTGCAGTGCCTTGTGTGCCATACATGGAATCTTGAAACTGAAATGTTGGGTAACTCTGGGGGCTAATTCGGTGATTTAAGTATTTGTATAACAATGTATACATAAGCCTGGTTATAGTACTCTATGAGTACTTTGGTCTTCAGAACACTAGAATATATTATTGCACCTCAGACTAAAAAAAACCTGAAAAAATACTGATTTTTTTAGTGGCAAAATTCTGCACTTTGAATAAAAATTTTAACAGCCATTTTCATGTCATGCATGATGGGTTTAAATAAATGCAAGTCCCTGGCCAGAGCAGGCAAAATAAGAAATGCATTAAAGTTTCAATAAAATAACTTCAGTTTTGCTACGATAATGAAATATTTAACAATGTAACAACAAATATTTGAGAAAAATTAAACTGTTCTATAGACAAAGAAAGTTCTTCTTTTGCCATCCTGCACACCCCCTGGGCGAGGTGAAGCTCTGTCAAATGTGAGCCATTCTCCCGGAGCAAGGATTTGATTGCACCAGGCCCTGAGCCTCTGAGTTTGGGTTTCAGACATCAAAATATTGACTCCTGTTTACTCAGTGTTCTTGTAGCATGAGAAGGCACCAGAGTGAGGTAAGACTGGTGCATCACAGAGATGAAGAGAACAGTACAGCAGAGAAGGGAAAGGAGCACTAAGTTTTAGTTTGGTGATAGTTCAACATAACTTCAAATGTGTACCAAGGCACCAGTTTCTGTGGCAAGGCACAGCATCTTGCCCAGAAGTGCTAGCATGTAGATTTTTGTTATTACCAGCTACAGCTGACACTAACTAAATCTTAGCTCGTGTCCTTGCAAATCTGGATGTCAGCCAAAAACTATGAAACCACGTCACTGGGCATCATCACATCACCGCCTCATAAAAGTCAGACACAAGAAGACGTAACGTGTGGAAACTGATTTGCTTTCTGTGGTTTCGAAGCCACTAAAAGCTTTCCAAAATCCCAGCCCTCAAGTCCTCGTGTACAGCATGATCTGACTATACAGTATTTTTTTTTCTCAGCTCTAGTGTTATGACTGGGAATGTATTTCAGAATTCGGTGGATTTAAGAATGGCTGCAGAGTTAGTTTAGGATGGAAACTGCAGGCTTCAGCCACTAAGAGAGGAACATCAAAATTATAAATTGCAAAGTATTATTGAAAAGCGACTGTGTAGAGGGAACAGACTTGTTCTACAGCCCAGCTGATAGGGTAAAACAGGGGTAATATAAATATTGAGCAAGTAAATTGCTAGAAAATGAAGGGAAATTGTTGATCCAGATCCCTTACCTAGAATAGGCAATAAATTTACTTTATTCTTTCAAGAACGGTGCAGGACATATCTGCATAGAAATTTTACATGATAGCTGGGAAGCCCAAGAGGTGTCATAAAATCTGTAAAGATGTTGTCTCATTCCTGAAACTACAGTGATGTGAATGTTAATCCCATTCCCTTATAACACCTCCAAAAATGTGTGACACGTGAGGGCTAAAAGAATTCCAGCCTTATCTTCACTACCCTTGTTCTACCTATAAATACTCTCCCCACCACCAAGGAAGACCTCCAAAATAGCAAGCTGAGTGCTGTGTTAGTGCACAGTGTGGGAGGGCATTGTGGGAACACGAAAGAATGTCTTTGTGCATTCCAGCCACAGTAATAACAATATCTGGTTACCTTCATTAGAAACTAAATATAAGTCAGAGCTTATTTTGCCAAGTCTCAATAAAATCAGTGAGCATGCAGAATGCTTGTTTTAGTGTAAATATGCAGCTGTTGAACTGCAACAAAGTTCATTCCACAATGTCAATCTTTGTTTCTAACGAGAAACAAGTATTTGCTTAACTGAAGTGGAAGTGCACTCATCATTTATTGACCTGTAAATGTCTTAAACTTCATCAAGGAATTTAAAGAATTTTTCTGTTTCTCCAAATACCAGATCTGGATCATGAGAATATCATTAAGTATATGTTCAGTTGTTTTAACTGCTTTGATTATTTATCTTTGGATTGCTAATTCATTACTCTGCAGTGGATTTTGCTCCTAACCACTGAATTATGTATGTATTGAGGATTGGGCATACAAATGTGTGATACTGTACATATTTTGTAAGTAAACTGTTACCAGAGAACATCAATTAATGTTACAAGTAAACTAAAATTCAATTAGTTATAAAGATTGTATTTTATAAATTTAAAAAAAAAAATCAATTAAGTGGAGTTATATGGATTTTGCAGGTCCCCTATCAGGAACAGGAACTTGAAGCTCCTTTAGGCTCTGTACATTGTAATGTTTGTCAAAATTCGCATTACTAGTTGGGTTACTGAGCCTTACAGAGGTCTCTTACAGAAGAATTTAATCAGCACATCTGGGTATTTTGGCAGTACCACTCCAGCTCATAGAATAACACCTTTTCTGAGCTCCTAAGATTTGCCTTCATTTATGCCTAAGAACTTTTTACTACTAACAGGCTACTCTAATAGGTGACAAAAAAACAGCAACAGGGTGTTGGGAGAATGAGGATGATGGGACTGCACAGGTTCTCAGGGTGAGCACAGGGAGACTGGAATTTTTAGGTTACACCTACCATTAGTATCTAGACTGGAATCTTGTCTCATGCAGTACATGAAACATTCAAGGCAAAGGGAAACTTTAAGCAATAGAAGTGCACAGTACAAATGTGCTGGATGCAGAGTTAACCTGAGCTCTGCTGTATCTGTAATTGATGTAAGTCATCAACACTGGAGAATGAAAAACAGCTCAAAAAGAGAGTAGCAGATATTCTTCTTTGTTTTCTCTTTTATACACGCCTCAAAGGGAGAATCTTCTAAAGGAAGAAGTTGTTTTGTGAGCATTGCAACTCATGACGCTTTGTTTCTAAGGGTTTATATCGAATAGGTGCTTGTTTCCCCCCTCCTTTTCTGTTTTTTCCTCTTTTCCTCTACTCCCTATGTTTTTCCACTGTACCTTGACCTTCTCAGGCGTCCGAATCCCCAGATGGATAGAAAAGTACTTTGTGACTTCTTTCAGGCTACTACAGAGCTAATTTATTGAAATGAATATGTATGGCTGTTTGGTTGACCAGTTGATGAATGAGAACTCAAACAGTTGCTCATTCTGCAGGGATACAAATTTAATCTTTTTTTTTTTCTATTCAGAAGATGAATTTCTCAGACTTAATGTTTCTGATGCAACCAGACTTACATAGTTGGATTTAAGTGATTTTTTGAAAAGGTTTTCAGAGGGAAGGTAGGCAGCAAACCTGTGAGTAAGCTTTGTTTCTTAGGATATACAGGTGCAACTTGAAAAAAGGAAATTTATTCTGGGATAAATTTTAGACTTCTTCTGCTTCCCAGAAAATCAAGGAAGATACAACGACACAGTAAGCCTTACTTGAGCAATCTGTCTTTGTAACACTAAGTCTGATTACTGGATACATTCTCAAGCTATGCAGTAATCTGAAAATTATATTTCCAGAACCAATTTATCCTCATCTTTTCAGGCTTCTCCCTCCCCCTCCCCCCATAACCTCTATAGCATCTGGTTTCCCAAAATCTGTCTATCCATCCAGAATTTAATTTTCTCCTGTACCCTTCCAAATTCTTTATTTTTTCTCACAGTGATGGAATAACACCATCCTTACCTGCCAATCAAAAGCATAGTACTACAGCTTTCAATACTAATCTCATTCACTTTTACTGCCTCTTCAATAATATCTACATTCCTCAAATCCATCTTTTGGCTTCCAATTCATAGCAATTTCAATTCAGATCACTTTTCCTTATTTTTAAGGTCATTCACAGCTATGGTACTGCCTGCTTATCTGACTTATGCTCTATTTCCTCATCCACAACTTCCTCTCTGTTTTCTGTAACACTCTTTTCTATCTGTTTGTCCATCTCTATCACAGCTTTCTTCATGATGTTTCCTAAAGAAATGTAAAGATTTACGTTTTCTAAGTCTGTTTTCCAGGCAAACTTCTATCATGAGGCCTGTAAGAAATTCAGAGTTGACAGTAGCTAGAGAAAATGCTATTATTTTTTAGAAGGAAAAAAGAAATAATTTACATATTAATACATACAGGCACATGTGTCTGTGTGTGTGTGTATATATATATATATATACAGCATTAGTTGGAGAGTGCTATTTAGAGCAAGGACAGCCTCCTGGGTGAAACAGCAATCTATTAAATTATGAAATTGGTCTTCTGGTAACATTGTATACTTGCCAGATCATCTCCATTTTTTAACCCCAATTAAAGCTCATCTTCACTCATCATTTTTTTGCATTGTGTTCTCCATCTGTATATCTGATCATAACTACACACATGGAACAGCTGACAAAAATCCCCAAAACCTACGTGTCCCATATATTTTGTCACTATGCCAGACTTGTACATTTTTCTTTCATCAAGGTCTGAAATGATAGCAGGATCTGTGCTTTCCTTGGAGCACCATCTTTCCACAATTTTTCCCTGCTGCTTGTGGAAAAGGTGGTTTTCCCTGGCCCAGCCGTGTTCTCTTTTCTATGCCTGAACATACCAGAAAAAGCATAACAGATTCTTTTTATCAGCTTTGGATTTATAGCAAAAAAATATTGGTTGTGTTGTGCTTTTTTGCTTCACAGGAATGGAAACTCTCAGCATTGACCTAATTTTATCTCATTGAGGATCATGGAAGTTTTGTTTACCATTACCTTTAGCAGGAGCAGTGATGAAAACTCTGATTCATTTTATTAATCCAAGCCTTGAAAATTTGAATGTTTAGGAATTTTTTTTAAGTTATTACTTAGCAGTGTTGAGACTGGTTTCTTAACATAAAATGCAAGAATCAGTGAGACAGAAATCACTTCATTTACACTTTATCTTTTAGAAATAAAAAAGAAAAATACTCAGAAAAAATAAAACTACCCATTCAAAGCTTTAAAAAATGCTTTGACTTTCAATTTAAAAAGTCAACCATGTTTTTTTATCAGATTGCTTGGGAGGAAGGGGTTATGTATCATTAGGTTTTCTTTTTCCTGCAGTTTAGTCCTATATTAATAATGTTCATTATGTACCTATATATTCAGACACATGGTCTTCTTTGTGTTCATCATGGAAGGATACTCCCAGATCCTTTGAAATGTGTTTATTGCTTTTGGGGTGTGCGAGTGGTTTTTGTTTTCCTTCAGGTTCAGGGGTGTTGCAGTCAACAAGTCAGAAAAAACCCCAGAATGTAATGGTTAAACTAGAGTGTAACACAAACAAAAGATCAAACAACTCTAAAATAAAATTTTATTCTTTGTGTCATTCAAGAGACTGAAAAATGCAGAATTTTCATTAATTTCCTTATTTTCCAGGTGGAAACGCTATATACAGCTTCTGCTAATATGGAAGGAAAAAAAAAACGGACCTTATTCTTTGTTTTGAACATGTATCCTTAAAACTCTGTAAGATCTGTATGATGTACCAGGGGAATGAGGATGCTCAGCATTGTCCCATTTTCATTTTAGCCTAGTCAGTATTTCATTCACACACACTTTTAATATTCTTGTTGCCTAAATCATATATTAATGTTCTTGGTCTCTGTAGCTGAAAGGCATAATTCCAGTAATGAGGGGAAATAAGCAGAATGCTTGATGAAGTAGCTAAGCTACCAAACAACAAACAGAATGTTTCAGCAATTCTGTTTTAACAACCGGTATGTGATGCTGCCTCAGCTTTGTCATTTCCTCACCAAGAAATGCATCTCTTTTTATTGCAACGTGGCACGGTATCAAAAGGGTCAAATCAACTAAAATGATGCGAAAGCATAAAATGCAACAGGAATAGAAACAAGCTATGATGAAATTAGAGAGAAAAAACCAATGTTTTCAGAATTGTTTCATACAGTTGATCCTGTTGGGTTTTTTTCCCTTCTGTGAGACCTCCAGCACACCTACTAAATCCCATGAGAACAGCCAGAATCAGCAGTTACCCCAAGGTAAGTGATACAGTCTCCTGGCTAAATTAGTTATTTGGTTCCTTACCCTTCCAGCATTTCATGTTGAAAAGGAAGTTTGAAATTTCTATCACAAAACTAGACTTTTAAGTGCCTCTTTTTTTGGTCCATTTTGTTCTTAAATTCTGAGACATTTGCAGAGTAGAAGCTGTACGATTGAGAGGAAGAGGAGAAATCAGAGATGATGGAGTTAGCTTCTAAGTTACTGACAGCTGAGTTCCCAAGGTTGTGTGCTTTCTTCATTTTTTGTACTGTATCTTTTCTAGCTGTAGAAATATAGTTGTATAATACTTAAAATAATTGCTTTTAAATTAATTTATTCAGTCATTTTTACCATTATTGCATGATAATTACAATTTTAAAAAAAATCTAATAAAAGATTCTTAAGGTTTTTTTTTTTTGAGCCAATACATTGAAGAGTATCTTAAGTATCATCTATTAAAACTATTATTTTCCATTTTCCCTTCAGGCTACTGCATTATGATAGCCTTTCTAAGCAGTATTAACTGCTTCTACAGAAGCACTCATATATATGGGAACATCTGTTAAGAGTTTTTGTTCACAAGTACAAAACAGTGTGATGCAGATGTTAGAGTGGATTACCTGAACGTTTCTATTTATTGTGACTTTTTCAGCTCCCATAGTTTCGATGTATCAGAACTAAGTCTTTTTAGGAGGATACCAAGTTAGGAGCTCTGCTCTTCTGTGCTCCTCAGCCTGTCAGGAACACAGCAATTCTGAACCAAGGCACTATAATTCATCCCTAGAGAAACTGGAGGGTAGATTAAAATAGCTACAGATTTTTTTAAGTGCACCACTGATACGTGAAGAGAGAAAGGATCCATTTGGAAAGTATCTCGATTCTGTTAATTGCTTGCTCATTATTCCATGAGCAAGCTTACACATTATTTCCTGGTTTCAGATAAGGCACAGCTGGACATCTGCCTGATACTATCGGCTCTTTTGAAGTGATTGGGCAATACCTGAATGATTAGAAAGGAAAACTTACAGAAAGAGATTTTTTATTAAGTACATTTTGCTCATTATGCAAACTGGCATGAAATGTTCCAGCTATTTCTTATGTATTTAGTCTGATATATCTAGTGCTGTCTTTTTTTCTGAGTATATTAAATGTACAAAGAAGAAAACCCACATTCATGGAGACCACAGCTAAAGATTGCATTAAGTTTGGAAGAAGTGAATGGTCTCAGTGTTACATGAGTCACATGAGAGAGACCAAATCGGTTCAGACCACATCTGACAGTCTTCTGTCTGACAAAGGCCAGCAGTGGATCTCCAGAACATGGCAAAAGTGTAATGGCATTTCCTGGAATACTGTCCCAACCTCCTGTGGCCTCTGGTCAGAGGCTTTCCTTGCGAGTAGTAATACTTTGCATTTTATCACCTTCAAAGGTTATCACTTTTCCTTTAATTGTACACCAGTTTTTACATGCTGCAGCTCTTCCTGGGGTGAGAGCAAGGTGATTACTTGCTCTGCCTGTTCTGCTCATGACTGTGTGTGTTTGTGCCATGCACCCTTCACACTGCTGTGTCTTTTTCAGGCTGAAGGGTCCTGGTCTGTTTTGTCACTTCTTGTACAGAAACATTTCTTACCTTGACAGTCACTGCCATTCCTCTGTAAAACTTCTCATTTTCAGTGTGCCCTTTTTGATGTGAGAACTCAGAGCATTTAACAGGAAGGTACAGCAGTTTTCTACATAGTCATAATGAAATCTGACTTTTTTTCTGTTTCTTTCCTAATTATTCACAAACCTGTTTTTTTTAATGTCTATTGATCCTTTTACTGATGTACCTGATTGGGCAGAGCTTTTAAATGTATTTGTGGAGTTGAAATTGTTTTTTTTCATACATGAATATCTTTTTATTTATCTATGATGAATTTTATTGGCCCAAAGGAGAGTCTTCTAAGTTTTTCTGTTTGTTGAAAGCAGTCATTGTTTTTGTTCCTGTGAATGTGTCAGGGTCATCAACAGACTACATCCTTCATTGTTCATCTAGGTTTCTCTGTCAATTTATGAATATAACTCATAGCTCCCCACTTGACACTTCTGGCTCTGTAAAATCTAGTCACTTTTCCTTATATTTTGGTTTTCCAGCCGTGTGAGGACATTTGACATCATCCTATGCCTAGAAGTGTTCAATTTTGATCCTATGAGACACCTTTTGGCATTCCAAGTGGATGAGATGCAAATCTGATTTATCACTATACTTGTTCATTCCTCCAGAAGACCCCTCTAACTTGGAAGGAAATATTTCTCCTTAGAAGAGCTGTATTGAACCTTCGTGATGCATTTTATTCCAAAGCTCACTAACTCAATTCTTTATTTTGAGCAACAGATCAGCTGTTTAACCCTTGATTTCCCTTTGAATTCTATGTCATCTGTTACTGAAAAATCATTTATTAACTTAATCAATAAATTCTTCTACCAGAATTTCACCTTTGGATGGATCACTGATATTTTCCTTGCAAAGGAAGATTTTTCAGAATAGGCACCTAAGTGGATGCATATATTAAAAAAGGAATAACTTTGGCACTATCTACTCTGCATACTTCTGTTGCACTTAAATGTTCTACTTTTTTCTGTGGTCTTTTTGCAGGCATCTTTCTTTTTATGTGTTTGAAAAATTAAAAATATTTTAATCTGTATTAATGGGTTTTAGTTCTTTGAAAGTTGTTTTTCAAGCTCATATTTGGCCTGCTAAAAGATTAAAAACCTTTCTATTTTCCTCATTTGCACACATCTTCGCTATTTGAAAGCAGACTTCTGGATTGTTACTACCTTCTCCTACTTTGATATTTAACTAGATTTTCTCAACTTCTTTTTTTTTTTTTTTAGAATTGGTATACCTATGACTTATGTCTCTAATATGGTCTTAAACAATTTTGAGCCTACTGAAATAATTTACTCTTTTGACAGCCCTTCACAGGTTTTAAACAACTTCTTTATTCTTTGTTATTCTGCTTTTCACATTTTGTAGTACCAAGAAAGAGCAGATTTTGCAAGTTTTTTTTTCTTGTATGGGTGTCCAACCTAGGCACCTTTTTTGTCTGCTTGAGTTATGCAGAGCAACTCTTTAATCACAGTCTGTGAGCCACATCTTACTACCAGTGAGGACCTGCTTTGTAGTTTCTTCTTTTATTTCCTGACTCCATAAAGCAATCATTTAGCATGCCTAAAAAATTGAATTTTATCTTATGTTCTCATGAAATATTTGTCAAATTCAAGGTATAGCTGGTCTTTCATAGCTACTGCAGATACCACACTTGCAGCCTCTCTGATCATGTCAAATGACCTGAATATGAAACATTCTTTTTCACCATGCTGACTGGGCAATGGTATACTTGAAATTGCATGTTGTCTTCCGGGCTATGTGGATTTGAGTAATTGAAAGGCATAATTCAGTGAATAAGATGTGTGTATCTTCCAGTATCTCCAGTGTGTTGGGACTTTGGAGACTCTCTTTGAATTTGTATGACATAAGCGTGCATTGTTTGTCTACAGTAGACTGTCCAAAAGATAAATTTCAAGGACATGTTGATTACTGGGTTTAATACTTCCTCTGAGCTTTGAAAAGACTTCTTGCATACAAATAATTAACTTTAATGGAAATGAAATGATGCTGTCTCTGCAAATGCTAAGTGTTGGACGTGTGAAGCTGGTTTTCATGTTCAGGCTTGACTTTTGATGAGTTTCTAAATTAAACCTCACAATGATTCCTTAATAAAGGACGTTACTTGACAATGAATTAGCCAAAAAACAAAATAAAAAAAAAATCACTTCTTTTAAAACTGGGATCAGTCTAAGAAGTCATTAAGGTTGGACACTGGTTTATTCTGCTTTTGTACTCACTCAGTTCTGACACTGCATGAGGCCAGGGCAAAGTTTTCCATAAGAAGCAAGTTACATAGTGACACAGTAATTTTTAAGCTGTTAATTTTGTTTAGTACTGTATTTTTACTGTAAATCACTTGTTGCTCTTGACCGTGAGCTTCTTAAAAAGCCATCATCTAGATAATTTGAAGGCTTGACATGTTCTGAAAGCATGGAGGATATTGGTTATAGGTGGTACATTCAATTGGCCCCTCTGAATAAGGCTTGTGTAAAAGCCTTGTTCATCCTGTTAACTGGCTAAGAGTGTTTAGTTTTACCCTTCCTACACATGGCTTGTAGGTCAGTGGCACGTGACACCCTCTAGAACATTTAAAAGTGGCTGAGAACTCAATAAGGTCTTACTGGAAACATGGTACAATATCTTCAATTTCAACACTGCATTTGTTTAATTTTGGGCTCAGCTGTCCCTTCTGGCTCAAGCTCAGTTCTTTGGGTGGGACTGGGATAATTTGCTTCTGTGCAAGTGACAAGACAGTTCATTCAAAATGATGCCTGGAGCTGAAAACAACATTTGCAGGAAAACAGCAAACTAGGCTTTTTAACATGGTTTTAATCCTTCCCTAGACAATTACTGAGAGCTGACCTTTAACTTCTCTCTCTAACAAGTTTGGGTTTACAGTACATGGATGGGTTTTCTAAAATGAGATTTGAATATCTCTCTCTTTTGAAAAAAACAAATGCATTACAGAAGACTGCAGAATAGCTAATTCATTTTATTTTACTGGAAGTAATAAATGCCTCAATTTGCAATACAAATAGGCTTTGTTAAAAGACATTCCACTTGATCTGCTGTTTATGAAAGAAGGCAAAATGATAGTTTTGAAACTGAAGATGTTTGTCTACACCAAAGCTGTGATAAAAACAGCTCTAGTGCAAAAACTCATTCTTCATCATACCAGTACTGCTCTGTCCATTTTGTGAATGGGCAGCAAAAGAAAGCAAGAGCTAGGGGATAGATTTTTTTTATTAGCATAATTTATCAAGGAATTATCCAGCATTGCAACTCTCAAATGCTTGTTCTTTTCTTATTTTAAACTCTAGCCAAGATCGATAAATGTTTCTCTTCTTCAGACACTGTTGCTCTAGAGCTAAATTTTGGTCATTTGTCTCTTAACTACCAGGAAAAAGGACTCATGGATTGTTACAGGGTATTTTACTCCAACGCTAGTCCAGCACGTTGCCCTGCTGTGGCAATGTTTCTCAGTCATTACTCTCCCACTGGCATCAGTACTTCCTAATTTATTGTGGGCAACCTGCTCTTCTTGTCAGGTCATGTCTGACATTTTAACGTGTGGTGGCACAGGGGAAGCAAGTTTTCTGCAAGCCTTGGGATGAAAAATGCTAAGCTGTGGTTATCTGTAGAAACACTTTCCACATAGGGCATCATGCGTAGACTTCGCCACCTCCTGCTAGCACGCTCTAAACTCTTGTAGGGCAAGCAGAAAATATCCACCTGACAAGTCTCTTTCAACTTTCCAAAAGGTGGCCTGTGCACTGCCCATGGCAGAGCGAAATAACTAGTGCAGCATGGAAGCTGGCCATGGATATGGGCACATAGGGCAAGTCTGAGCGACGAGAAATAGCCGGATGTGGGCAGACAGCCTGGAGTAGAGGGAAGAAGTTTCACTGCCTGATCACACCCAATGGGTGCTCAAGGAGTGCCAAAACACCTTCCATCATTGAAATCCATGGAGACATTTGGCCTGAGCAGCTAAAGAAGGTATGGGCAGCAGTGCTTGACTGCCTACAAGGCTCAGCTGATAGCAAACTCCAAGCATTGCTGGTGGCCACTGCCAGCACCCAGCACGTGGTGATGACTGCTCCCAGCTCCCACTGGGATAAGGCAGCTGGGTTAGGAGAGGAAGGCTGCTCACTTGCACTTGACACCACAGAATGGCCCTGACCTCTTTTATTAAGGAAGACATCTGTAAAATAGTGACACCGATTATAATTTCTCTGATTTATACCTGTGTGCACTAGAAATCCAGTTGGAGCAACTAATGTTTTGGTTATAATAGTGTTCACATGGGTGTTAGCTTTAATCCAGTTTCACTAGATTTAAACCAGTTAATTAAGTATGTGTAATTCTGTAGCCTATTGCCATTTCTGAGCCATCCACTGTCTCCTCAGGTTAATTTTTTTTATAGCTGACATAATTTTGTAAAAAATAATTACTAGATGCACCTCCAAAATTAGCTTAGAACAGTCATCAAGATATTGCAAGTGGTTATACTTCCTACATTAGAATAGCAGAAACTGATACATAATTAGCCCTTTGCACAGCACAGCAGCAAGGAAGGAGATTACAGTAGGGAGTAGCAATGTGTAAGCAGGTTTGATGATGAATGTCTTTGGAAAAACAGCTGAAGGACAAAAAAGAAAAAAGACAAAAATCAGTGAGACAAGAGGCATGTCTGCACAGCAGAATAAGCTCCTTTTCCTGGTGTCTGACTGCAAGGATGCGAGGAAGCTTTGGTTCCGAATCTCTGTAGGCACAGTTGATACTGACTGAGATACTGATCCTACCAGCTCAAGTTCAGGATTCCCTGAATGTGGATATGTGTCCTCTGAAGCAGAACAGCTTTGAGCAGAGGAGCTTTTGTCGGTATCTACTCGTTCTCTCTGATTTGTCTGAGAGCAAGAGGTTTAGAAACATGCTGCAATTAGAGCTGCTTAGGTGGTATATGAAAACTGTAAAATAATAAAATTAAACAAATAAAAATTGTCCTAGAAAAATAGCAGGTTTAGGCACAGTGGTTTGGCTGTGTACCTGAAGATACTCCCTGAAATGTAATTCAGTTTTCATTTGTTTTATATTCAATGTATTTCTCATTTTGGTCTTGTAATGATTGGTTTTGCGCTAAAAACTGGCAATCATGCTAAACTGAACACAATTAGTTTCCTTTTTCTGCAGTGTTAAAATCTCTTGAAAAATAGAAAGAAATCCAGTTCCAGAGTTGTGCTAGGTGTTGAACAAAGGAGCTGCACACTCAAAACCTGAGAGAATGCTACCCATTTTTTTAATAGCAGAAGAATTAATCAATTTATCTGAAAAACAGATATGTTTACATCCTTCTCAAAGATAACAAAAAAAACCCCCAACAAAACAACCCAAGAAGGTATGAAAGTCTTTTCTTTGTTGGGAAAGTACCCATGGCTTTAAAAAAAAAAAAAAAAAAAGGCAGGGCAGCAATTTTCTTCATGTGTTAGATAAGTGATGTAGTAACATTAATCCAAATTAAATAAAGAGATGGAAAGAGACGCTTCCCTTACAGTGGCATCCAACTCAAAGACAGGATCTTCAAAGTGATGCAGAAAATTGAGAGAAGAAACAATGACTTCCTTTGCAAGTTTAAGACAAAGTTTAACATAAACAGGGAATGTGTAGCCGAAGGAATTTATTTCCAAACAGGTATGAAGGAGGGCTGCCTGGATTACCCAGATGTTCACCTTTTCCATAGAGTGAAAAGGGTGAGGACACAGCTGCCTCATTTGTCATAACTCCTCACATGGGCGGCTGCTGTGTCCTCTGGGAAGGTGAAAGGAAAAGGAGGCACTGTGGGTTTGGACACTTGAGGTCCAGCCTTTGGTTGTAAGGACTGGTTCTGGGCTCCTGGACTTTAAGGCATGCCCAACTGGCTGGCACACAGGACGCAACATCTGGACTTTGGGCTGTGGTCAGAACGAGCAGAGAGTCCTGGATGAGAGAGACTGAAGTTCATGTACACGGTAAGCAAAGCAGCCTCAGTATTTTCACTGTGAAGTGTAAGAATCGTGCTGGGTCCTTGTTATTGAGAATGGGTTCCATCTCATGTCTGGTCACTGGAATTTAGCCATCTACTTGCAGGATAAAATATTTATCATGTCCTGTGCGTCTTGTTCAGTGTTGTTGGGGTGACCTTGGAAAGCTGGGTTTCTATGATGAAACCTGAAAAATTGGTTTCTTTTATTAATGTAAGACACTTCAGGGTGATTAGGCAACAGTGCAGATGGTTGCTTGTTTGTGTTTATGTAAAGAAAGCTGGCATTGGGTTTTGATCTACTTTGACTCTCAGTTCTCTCAGGAGCATTAGCATACTTGAATAGGAAAGTGTAGTTCCAGACTAGTGACATTTATTGATATAACACCTGTAAAGTGCTACAAATTCTTGCCTGTCAAGGTCTTAATATAAAATTAAAATGATACGAGTAAATATAATAAGAGTACAATTGAAATACACTTCTCACCAAAAGCTAGAGCAGACCTGAGCATATCTAGAAAGCAGGATGCTCCATAGAATAGTCGAAAGACTTTGCTTCTGTCTCTCTCTTCTGGATTTCTTTGAGTTTCAACGCCTCTCTGTACTCATTTGTAATGTATTTCCAAGTCACTTAGATTTAGCATCTGAATGCTGATCTGCCCGTCATTTCACTTCCCCTTAGTCTTGCTATGTATTATAAATATTGAAATGTCTTGTTAATATTAATAAAGAAATTGCTTATTTAGACTGTTAAGACTACAGATTAGGTGGCAGTGGGATGCTCAGGAGGAAAAATACATTACAAGTGCCTGTTTAAAGGAAAACTGGAGGTAGGATAATAAATTTTCATCAGCATGTAGCCATCATTACCTCTTCAGCAGAAAGCCTGGGCTTCTCATTTGTCACACTTTTTAACAAGGGTAGAAGAGGGATGGAGTAGAAGGAACAATTGCAACTTCTATCAGCATTTCCCATTAAAATGATCACAGATAATGCTGCATTTGGCTCCTGCTGTGTGCTCCATAATTCTGCCGGGGAAGTAAAGGATCCTGTTGAAACATGCAATTCTTATGTTGCAGGGATATTTCACAGTTTTACTTTGTTGTGTGTTATAAAGTAATATTTTCCAAAACGTGCTGTATGGTTTCATAGTATTTTAAAGATATCTTTTTGGAGAAATTGAAGTTGGAGCACAGTAGTGTTTATCAGTTCTGCTAATTTTTTTCAAACCATCAGAATTTTGAACATTTCCCACCAGCAAAAAAGATATTTTGAACTAAGAAAACATTCATCACTAGAGGGAAATTCTGTTCCTAATGATTTTCACAAATAAAGTGCAATCATTAATTGACTTTATCAGTGTTGTGATATGTCATTAGCAATAGAACACTTTCTAGTCTTTGATGATGTTTTGATACAGGTCATTCTTAAATGCTAGTGTTATTAGGGTATTTGTGAATATATCTAAACCTCATAGAGAGAGAATATAAATTAAAAGAAGTTTATGTGAGAAGAACACATCCAAATATTTATGGAATTCATTGGAAAGAAATACAAAATCAAGCAACATAGTTTAAAATTAAGAGTAATGTTAATTTTATCATTTATCAATAAAACTTTTTGAAAATATACTTTATTAAAAAGAGTATTTAACAAGTTAAGTCTGTTACAGAAGAGTCCATGATACACACAGAAGTCTGTAAGGTGGTGATAGAATTACTGCGTTGGACCTGATGATTTCATATTGACATTGCTGTTAGTGAGAACAAAAGAGAAAAAGATGCTGAAACAGCCCGTGAGATTGCCTTGTGGTTCATAAAACCTGCATATTTAACAAATGCAGGTTCCTGAACTCCATGATTTTTCCTTCAGTCATTTTCTAAAAAGTCCATAACAGACGAGAGGGTGCTAAGAAAACTTGCTGTAATTAGCCACAGATTGGAGGCAAACATATGGAATAGTTTAATACCAAATTCACAGTGTGCTTTAAGAAACTCCTCTGAAAAGTGTCACAGCTAATGTGAGATATTTGTGCTGTTTAAAAAAAAAAAAAACAACTTGTTCAGGTACCTTGTAGAACAAACTGTAGGTGTGCTCAAAAAATTTTCCGTCCATAAAATTGTTTGTGCACAAAGAAGACTCTATGAAAGGAGATATCTGTGACTTTTTAGTTTGTATATGGCCTACAGACCCTAAGCATAATCACATAAATTTAGTATGTGAAAAGTGGTGTCCCACTCAAACAGGACTGGATTTTCTGTGTTGTGAGTGTTGTGCCACTGTTCATCAGCTTTGATCACTCTTTAATTTTGGGTCAACGTTAACAGAGATTCGAGTTTGAAACATTTTGTGTGTTTCAAGGTAAACATCAGGGGTCTCTGGAAAGATGTGGCAGGAGATCATCTGCCAGGGATCTTTTACTGTGCAGTTGGTTTCATCTTCATATTCACTGATCACTGGTGAGATGGCAATTCCTACAGTTTTCCCAGGAAGGGTGGAAATCAAGGCATTTTGGCTGAAGGTGGTAGCTATTTTGCTAAAGAACCTTCCACTATTTTTCCATGTTCTTCTTATTAATATTATACAGTGCTTTTTTTATATTTTCAAGAAGTCGTTTCAGGGGAAACGTGTGATAGCCTAAGTTTGAGGAGGACATTTTTAAATAATAATTTTGAATTAATGCACAATGCTCTGCTCACTTGCGTGGAGTCTTATAATTCATCAAGATTGCAAATGAAATGCTGTTTCAAATGAGAAGTCTGGTTAGATGTATTTGTGTCAAAAATCTCAGAGGAAAACAAAAATTCATTAATTTCATACCTCTTACACGTAAAAATGTTCTGTCACTACTCAGCTGTAGCCATATTATCTCATCTGTCCATGATCATCTACACTGTAGAAGTCAGTGAAGCTGCTTTTCCTGTTTTATCATGTTCTCCTCTTTTTTTTTACAAAACTTGAGGTTTTGCAGATGTTAAGGAGGAAAACAATGTTAGATCCTACAAATGAATATTAAATCCTAAGAATGATCTTGCCTCTGTTCTCTTTCTCGTACACGCACACACACACACAAAAGCCTTGAATGATTTCCAGTTTAGTGCAGTAATTTAAAAGTATGAATGCTAAATAAGTTTAAATCCAAACACTGAAGTCAAAGCTAAAGAGCAACCAGAATGTTTTTAAGACTTAATAAAATTGTGAACATCTTTATGATTTCTTTGACCTTCAAAATCAACATTGTTTGCAAAGTTTTTAGCTGGATATTCCTGGTGTATCAGAGCATAAAGTGCTACAGATATATCATATGGCATCAGGAAAAAGCCATAAAATAGGCTAGAAAAATCTGAAAATTTCTATGCCATGCTGATCTCACGTGCTTGGCTGTTCCAATGTGGATAACTGTCTCTGAAAACAAATAAACATGCAGAGAAGCCAGGTTAACAATCAAAAGATAATTAGCTTTTCAGATATTTGTAAATAGTTTAATTGGAGGACATTGCATTTAACATTCTAGAAAGAGCAATAGGTAACCATCAAACTATCATCAAGGTAATTATATGCTTGTTTAGTACATTGTCTATGACATGATTATTCTAATGACTGATTTACACATATCTCTGCCCTCTTACTCAGTAATGTTAAGAACTGACAAAACTTTTTTTTTTTAATTTTGAAGAGATTTATTTTATTGCAAGTGAAAATTTGTTGGAACAATCTCTTGTGAAAAATACTTCGAGCATTTCTCAGATCCAGCATGAATTTGCCCAGAGGTTGAGGTATTTATCCATCTGGCCCTACATTTATGGTGTTTTGAGGAATATTTGGGGTTTTTTTCTACAGTAAAAAAAAAAAAAAATACCAACAAAAAGCCCAACAAAAAAGCTATCCTAATTTTATAGGAAGGGATTGCATAACAAGACAGCCAGCAGCTGGATCTGTCACAGCAGTGCAAGGGCCACATTTTCAGTGTTTGGTGTGATTCACAGCAGTGACTTCCATCTGAGTATCCCATGAAGTTACGGGTTGCTTTTTGTTTTGTGAATGTTCTGTTAAAAAAATAAAAAAAAAAAAGTAACTTGAAATAAATTTTGACTAAATGAATAATGAGAAGAAAAAAGAATGAACAGCAAGAAAGAAAACAACAACAACAAAAAAGTCATCCCAACATTTTTCAGGAAAAAAGAAAATCAATCTAGTTTTTAAAATAATTTCAACTTCCTAGTTTCAACAGATATGCACTAAAAACATCTCTAGACAGTCTTTTAAAATAGTTACCATTTTCAATAATGAAAGACTTTTTAGGATAAGAATTTCTGACTGAGTATAATTGCAATGTTTATTGCTTCTTTCATGGTTGATTATTTTCTCTTTTTTTGTTTTGTGTTTCTTGGTTTGATTTGGTTTGTTTGCTTTTTATAAAAATTTGGTTTGTTTGAAACCATGGAGCCTGACTGTTAGAAGTGGCTCCAGCAGTCTTTTTGTGTATGAAAAGTTCTGCTGGGTTTAAAGATTAATTTTCAGTTGTAAGGCTCTTCCAACCCTAAGAAACCATATTTTGCTAGTTTTGTTGTAGATGTACCACAGCCTCTGGCCTGTGTGATATCCATTTTAGCCTGTACTTTACCTGTGCCATGATAAACCCCAGATTCTGTTGAATGTCGTGGTTGCTGCTCTTCTCATTGTCTCTGCTGCACAACCGGTGATAGTCCCCTTTCCTAGTTCTTGTCAATAATCCACACAAGGTTTACTTGGGAGCTGTGCTTTGTTATGATCCAGCAGGAACTAAGCCGGTGCTCCTAGATGAGCAGGCTTAAGTTTCCTTGTGATGAATATTTGATAACAGTCCTTGGAGAAGGTACCTCTGAAAAGATGGTTAACCTGGCTGCACATAATGAGAACCACAGGTGGAGGATTTGGGAATAACTTGGAAATGTGGTTTCAATCTCAATTAACTGTTTATCTAAATATGTTCTTAACATTAAACCATAAGGTATTACTAATATATTAAGTAGGGCAAGATGTTAGTATGTGCTGGGATTATTGCACACATCTGAAATTATTACCTTTGCATAGAGTATTTTGCATTTCTTTTGCTTTCTTTTTATCAGAACACTTTGGAGTATGTTCTTTTTAGCCATTGTTGGAATTCCTTTGTGATTTAGGTGACTGTATAATCTCCATGTTGCAAGTGGTTCTGTGAGACATGGAAGAGGACGTAAGTGGAATACATAGAGACATTGGGCACCTCTAAAAATGAGAAATAAAATCTAGATTTTTTACACTGTTTTTGTGGTTTGGAACAGCCATACACCATAGCTGTTTTCCCTTTAGTATGTTCATTAATGACTGCCCCAGAACTTTACTGTACCAAACCTAGGCACCTGTCCTATGCATTTAAAACCAGGGAACTTAGGTAAATGTAGGTTTGGTTGATTTGGCTTCTTCTGGCTTTGATTTTGCAGCCCTAGTACGAGTCGATAAGCTTTACAGCTTTTCTGCAAGTCAGTATTCTAATACTCTGGGAATGGAAAAACAGTCAAAATGACAGAAATCTTGTTCCTTCTCAGTGACTCTGGAATATTTATTGTGTTAGAGAAGCATATCATCCTCAAAGTCTCTAATGGCCCTGCCTCTGTGGAGTCAACACAAGTTATACCAAATCTTCAGCCACTCTCCTTGACCTTCTCATTATCTTTACTTCTGTCTGGTCTGCAGGAGGATTGCAGCTAATTAGTCATATCAATGTTACAGGTCGCACAGACATTTGCATTTTTGGTAGCAGGTTGGTTCAAGACCTCAGAGCTGCACAGCTGTTTTAGACAAGAGTAATATTATTGCTAATCTTATACCTTAAATATAAAATATTTTGTTTCTCAAAAGGCTTTATGATTTTTTTTTCTAAGTCTCATTATAAAGGAGAAGTTTACTCCTCTGTTAGATCCTTAAGTTGAATGAGAGTAAAGAAATAGCAGCTGTCACTAAACAGAATTCTTTTCAAAGCTCAAAATTATACAGAAGTATACCACAAAAAATGTTAAGAGTAGCATATCATGAGCAAAAAATCTGAAAAGAAAAACACCTCTGAAAGCTGTAGAGATTTTTATACTTATTTTCTCTTTTTTTTAATTTTTTTTTTTTTTAAGATCATGTCATGACGTTTTAATTCTGTCACCTAGCTGAAATGGAATCTATTAATTTTCTTTATTTCTCAACCTGCCTAAACTGCTTCTGCCAGCTGGTAACAGCTGAAGAGGTTTTTCTCAGCTATTCTGCCAGTTTCCCAGGTTCAGAAACTGGAAGCAGAAAGGCAAGAGTTTGTGAGACCTTATCATCAGCTTCTTCCTTGTTCACCTCACCACAGTGGCATCTCTCAGCTTGAAAATCTCAAATTTTGATACATTCTGCTTTTTATTATCTCTCTTAATTGTTTTTGTTTAAGGAAAAGAGATGACTTAGGGAGTTCTAGCTACTCACACGAGATGAAATATTGAAATGGTTTTGCTTCTGGTTGTGGTGGTTTGGTTGAGGTTTTTAAAACTCTCCAATTGACCTGTTATAAACGTAACGTGCTAAGTGTAGTTGCCTTTACTCAAAATAGTTTAAACTGTGGGATGAATTCTAGATGCTGTGTATTCCCTGACACGATATTTGTTTGTGTTTCCTGTGTGGAGAAGCGTGGGCTTGCCAAACCTTTCCCCCAGTATCTCTTACGCCGGGGTGGCGAGGGCAGACTGGCTCGCTTGGAGCTGGCTGTCAGCTCTAAGCTGCCGTGACAGCTCTGGCAAAAGTCCTTCCCTGTCACAGCAGCTGCGAATGTCATCTGTCATCCTCCTACATGTTGTCAGCACAGCTACTTAATATTCAGGTGGGATATTGGTCTATACCTACAAACGTTGTGCCTAAGCTATACATAAATATATTTATAAATAGACTTTGCTTATTCATACTTGTCTTGGTTTGTTTTCCTACTGGTCCTCAAGGAAGTAAATCAATAGTGTGTGACACTTGGGCACAGAAAGACAACAGCAGAGGTTTCTTGTACAGTACTTGGAGAGAAGATCATAGCAGATGTCTCTCATCTAATCCTAAATTTTTCTTTCATTAATTTCCAAAAGTAAGGTAGAGCAGCTCTGGTGGACTCGGCAGTGTTAGGTTAATAGACTTGATGACCTTAGAGGTCTTTTCCAACCTGAATGATTCTATGATTCTGTTATTCTATCTCAAGTTATTGAGCAATTAAAGTATTGTATTTGGATTTTCAGGAATTATAATTAAAAAAAAAGATTATTTATAAGTCTTGCTATTTTTTATCACAGAATCATAGAATAAGCTGAGTTGGAGGGGACCCCTCAAGGTCATCAAACTGCTGGCCCTGTACAGGCTGCCCTAAGAGTCACACCATGTGCCTGAGAGCATTGTCCAAAGACTTTTTGAGCTCTGTCAGGCTTGGTGCTGTGACCATTTCCCTGGGGAGCCTGTTCCAGTGCCCAATCACTCTCTGGGGGAAGAACCTTTTCCTGATATCCAACCTAAACCTCCCCTGATACAGCTCCAGGCCATTCCCTTGGGTCCTGTCACTGTTCACAGAGAGAAGAGATCGGTACCTGCCCCTCCTTTTCTTCTTGTGAGAATGTTGAAGATCACAATGAGGTCTCCCCTCAGTCTCCTCTTCTCCAGACTGAACACACCAGGTGATCTCAGCCTCTCCTCATAAGACTTCCCCTCTAGACCCTTCACCATCCTCACTTTTTTCAACTTGGAATGAGTTGTTGAGAGAAAAGTTAAGGGAGATTTTCTATTTCTTCAAACTTTTTGAACTTGGATCTGCTTCTGGAACAGCTAATAATAATAATTTTCTGTGAGAGAGATGGATTTCATATTTGGTAGTACAAATGGGAGCATGGCATTCTCACAGTAAGGCATATCCTCGAAAGAAAATCTGAACTAAAAAGATATTTCAGAAAGCTAAGACAAGCCAGAATTTTTCTATTTAAGGATGAAATCTGTGCTCCCCAGGCATAACACAGTTCACACTTAGAATACATCACCACAGGGACTAGAAATTGATTTCTTGATTTTTTTCCCAGTAGCTTTTCTAAGCTTTTAATATGTGGCCTGACAAGCAGTTTTACGGAAGCATAGTAAATTTCTTATTAAATAATCTAGTCCCTGGCTAGCTATGAGTCAAGGAACATTTGAGTATTTTCTATACCATCTCACAATTTATTTTCCCTTTTAATATACATTTTGTGTACGTTAGGAGAGAGAGTCTGATGCTTAGCCCAACAATTGGGTGTCAATGGTTGAGGATTTCATACTTTGTATCCACAGGGTCATCTATGTTTCCTATACGTCGCAACAATTAAACAGGATGGATCTGTTTGGATCACAGAATCATAGAATTATTTGGGTTGGAAAAATTCTTTAAGATAACAGAGTCCAACAGGTAAGCCAGCACTGCTAAGTCCACCACTAAACCATGTCCCTAAGAGCCACATCTACACACCTTTTAAATACCTCCAGGCTTGGTGACTCCACCACATCCCTGGGCAGCCTATTCCATAACCCTTTTGGTGAAGAAATTTTTCCTAATATCCAAGCTAAACCTCCTCTGGCATGACTTGAGGCCATTTCCTCTTGTCCTGTTACCTGAGAGAAGACACTGACCCCCAACTCATCACAGCCTCCTTTCGGGTAAGGTCCTCTCTGAGCCTCCTTTTCTCCAGGCTAAACACTCCCAATTTCCACAGCCAATCCTCATGAGCCTTGTGCTCCAGACTCTTCACCAGCTCTGTTTCCCCTTTCTGGACACACTCCCCGTTCCTTCATGTCTGTAGCTAATTTTTTTGCCAGATGGTTGCTTTATGTAATTGAGAGTATTTGTAACTTGCCATGTGATTTTGTAGATGGGGACTGTGACTTTCAACAGGTCTCTTTTCATCACAAGGACATGTCAGCACTTCCTCAGGTCCCCATGTGTCAAGCATAGCAGGTCAGTGAATGTGCACACCAAGAGCAGCTCTGGAGAGGCACCGCACCGAAAATGTCTGAAAGGAGCAGGTAGGAAACCTGACTGGGTTGATTTTCCTGAAGAAAGTACTAGATAAGGCAAGTTTGGTGATAATATTAATTAGTTGTGCTACTGGGTTGCTGTGAGGTTTAATACGTTAGTAGGTCTTACTCTTTAATGAAGTGTAAATCTTGATTTTGGCTGGGAAATTTATACTAGCTCAAGTGATAGGGGGATTATATTGTGTAGCCACAAATCAAATAACTGAGCAGAAAGTTCCAGGCACAAACCCTTATAAAATTAATCTTGTAACATCTATAACAGAAAGGAAATAGAGTACTTCCTCTGTTTGGAAGACAAAGGATGTCACAAACAGTTTGAACTCCAGATCTAGGGCAATGCTTGGAAACAAAACATGATAATGTAATCAGAACATTTTTTTCTCTCAGGTTGTTAGTCTTGTAGGAGAACACCGCCTGCTACTTTTTTGTAGGTAGATGGGGTTAGAAATGATTGTGAAATATAATCTGTGAAAAGACTTATTAGAATGTGTTAAAAAGCTGCATGACAAAAACTTCTTCCTCTTGCTGAGCTTTGGGACATCTGCTCTTTTAGCTCATAAACGTATTTTCTTAGAAGCCAAAAATCAATATGAAGCCCAAAATGCAGAATTTTCTTCATAGAGGAAAATGTGTATTTGAAATAAAAATTTATCCAAAGATGTTTTTTCTTGTATTTTACAAAAGTATGATAGCCTTGTAGGTTTTGTTCTATTTAGTTTTATTGTCAGTCTAGCAGCACAGGAAGGATCAGTTACTGAATAAACAGCGTGTTTGCAATTTTTTCTGGGAAACACCTCACCTTCCACTCTGGAACCATATTTTTATCAGGAGCCCTGAACTCAGCCTATCACAGAAGATTCATTCTTCTGAAGATAATTTGATTAAATTGCATTTGGCTCTATGAGCTACATGCCATTCCAAGACCTTTCTTTTAATCCCTCATGTCTGACTCTCGCAGCACCTCAGCACTGCTCCCTGCAGCACCCCATGGTGTGGCACCTGCGACGTTGACTGGCATGTCTGCCTTTCTCAGTAATTACATGTGAATGTAACAGTGTAAACACCCTCATTTCTAGATGACTGATCACTACTGTACCTTGTTGCTGTGTTAGTTTTAACCCTCTTTTTAAACCCACAGCCGGATCAACTTTCTTTGGTGAAAGAACACAGCACTGCTGAAAGGCAGTCAATGGCACATAAAGACTTTTATTTCCCATAGTTTCTGGTTTCTTTTGGAGAGTGATGACCAAGTTTATCTTCAAAATAATGTCATGAAGCATTGTCCATCTCTCAAATTTAAGCAAGGTTTTGTGTGGTTTGCCTAATTAAAGGGGATGTTGGTAGTGCAGATGGTCATAGTCCTGCTGATAGAGAGGGTGCTGTCAGGGTTTGCTCTGAGGATTAAACTCACGTATTATACGCAAAGGAGTAGCCTACAATTAATGCTTTGACATTTTATTTCTGGCTTTTTTAACTGATTGCTATTTGACAATATTAATAAGAAATTGAGTTCTCAAGTTGAGGTCATGATTCAGAGTTCATTGAAAGCAGCAGATGATTCTCTGAGTTTTTAATTTATGTGGAAAAACGTTAAAATAATTTTTGTGTTCCTGTGGCTTAAATACATATTTTAAATATTTTCCCAAGGAGGTGTTGAGCGGAGAATTTGGACTTCAGTCTGTTGCAAATAAAAAGTAATCGTGTTCCTATATGTTGAAAAATAAAATCTATATTTTCGTGGTTTAATAATTTAAGTTAGTGTCTCAGGTAAAGACTCTTAAAATGTGATTTATTTTAATAGCATCACTTAACATGATTTGATCTCTGTAGGAGGAAGGCAGTTCATTACTGAGCTCTCTATTTCTCAGCTGGCTCCACCACTTTGCAGCACAGTACTGTTTATTTTTTTACTAGGTCATTGGTTTCCACAGTAGGTCATACTTTCTGCTAAACAGCTTGGCCTCCTATGGAGAAAGAATCTGTGACCTTCTAAGGCTTCCTTGCTTCGGAGGTGTCAGTTCTACTTTAAAGAATAACTGTTTAATCAGAAGAAAATTTTCACTGGTGAAGTGTTAGGATGTACAGATTATTTCAAGGAAATCTCTAACATCAGCACTTCACAGGGAAGTACAGCAAAATATTGTAGAAAAAAGCCATCTTTTCATATAGAATGCTGACAAATAAAACAGATTTTTTCTGTAACTCCAATGCCGTTTGTAAGTGCTTGAGGTTAATTGAATTTTTGCATTTTTGTGAAACAGAAATGGAACGAAGGAGATTTCTTTTTCTTTCTTCAACCTTCATCATCTGTTCATGACATATACATTTTAGATATGAGCTTTCAAATTTTACTCAATAATTTTTTTTAATGAACAGGAGGACTGTTAAAACTCTTTTTCCTCCTCACATCTACAGTGTTTGCTCGGCTTTGTTTTGTTTTGTTTGGGCTTTGTGTGTGTGTGTACACGTTTTGTTTGTTTTAATAGAAAATAGCTTTTAATTAATCAAAACAATGGGGAAAAGAGAATAAAATGAGATCCCTGATTAATTTCCTAAATTTTGTCTGCAGCGCTATTTGTCTTTTTATTTCTACTTTCATATAATCCTTTGTAAAATACCCTTTAATTAGAAAGGGTGGAATTTCATTTCTTTGCTGACATTGCATACAGAAGTGATATGTATTCTATTGCAGATTTATGAAGAGGATGCTCTTGTATTTACAAGACATTATATATGGCAATGTAATGAATCCTCTGTTTTCATGTGCTCTGTTTATCAGTCAACACAAATAATTTAGAAGAGTTTTTAACCTATGTCGTGGAAAGTGACTCTATGAAATTGTGAAATTAATCTGCTCTTCTAATCTCCTTTACATCTTGGTTGCTTTTTATTTGCTGCATTATATTACGAGCATACCTTTCTCAGATATTAAGTGATTTCACAGCTAAGTGCTTGAAGAAGCAAGTACTTCTTACAAACCTTTTTAGACACCCTTCTGCATCAGGACTCAGGAGATGACAAACTCTACAAAACCAAACCAAATTCAAAAGGACAAAATCACCACCCACAAACTACTTTCTGATTTTTGCTGGTTTATACTGTCGTATGGTGTTTGTCCACGTTGAAGGAATTCAAAAGCAGTAAAATTAGATCTTTTATTCTGCAATGCATATATGTCTCTCAAGGTGGAATACCACAGTCAGAGGACTTTTATGCACATACAGTGGTTTTTTTTCCTTCAAAGAACAAAGAGTGTGTCAGTAGGGTTCCAGAAAATTTACTTTATTACTTTTCACTAATGTTTTTTTTCCCAGAAATATTTCAGAGTGTGATCAGAAAATATATTGATGTAGGACTCAAGAGCACACTGCCTCTTTCATAGTAGACCCAGCCAGGTCCCTGGACCATGTGTTCAACTGCACATCTTCTCTGAGAATTTAATCTGGCAGCAAAATATTTAGAGAAATGCATTTTCCAGATGGGGATTTCAGTTAAGCAGAGCCCCTTCCACTCAGCATAGTACATTGAAATACTCCATCCTTTTGTATTATTTTTCGTAGCTGGGACTCTAGTCAAAGATTCAGCCTATGCTGAATTCCCGTATTTCTTTTAGAGGACTCAAACCCACCTCATCCTTCAGCAAAACATTAAGGGGCTTAAGAGTGAGATACAGTTTTTCCTCATGAAAATTTTCCTTTTCTTTTCCTTTCCCTCTGAAGATGGACATTTGAACTCGTGTTCTGTCCATAGGTACAATTGGACAAATGTTTCCTGTTTCATTGCACCTTCTCTTTGGGTGTTCATATACATGCATGAGCAAATTATTTTTCAGCCATATCAATTCTATAGCTAAAATTTCATCCATAAAGGACATTTGAAAACTACCACAGGTTTTGATTCTTTTTTTGGATTCTCTCTCCCTTTTGCAGCTCTTCCAAAGGAGCGATGTGCATTTTTGTAGCATATAAGGACAGCACTAAATGAGTCCATTGCAAAACCACATTGAGAATTTTGCCCATTTCTGCTGGAAGCCCAAATGTGGCTTCTCTGAGCTATATTAAAAAAAAAAAGAAATAAAAGAAAAAAAAGGTTTTTCTAAGGTTTTATACTAGATGTTATTGCATTTTATAACAATAATGTGTGCCAAGGTAATCCTAAAGAAAATAAAGTGGAAAACTGAGAATACAATAATAATCTTAATAAAGATATGAGAACAATATTTTAAAGATGTTTGTAGAGAATTAACTGACATTTAGGAAATTATGTAGAAAATGTAGTCATTAAATATTTAAAAATTATTTGAAGAAACTTCCAATATAAAGCAATTATAAGCAAAGGTGATTTAATTTCTGGAAATAGCTGCTCAGCCACTTAGGGAAAAGAGTGAACATGCTGCTAGACTGCCTGCTTAACAAGTGCAGTAGCTTCAGTAGCTATTTAAGTTATTTGGGTTCAGTGCCCTGCAGTGTACAGAATCCAGTATTATACATACTTAGAGGCATGCTTTTATGGAAGTGATAGCCATGTGATGAGCATTATAAATGTTTACAACCATAAATAGTTATTAGTGCTGCCATATGCTTGGGTTTCCCCACACATGCTCTTTTATCTGCCCAGAAAGTTTCTCTCTAAGCAGAAGAAGCCTACCTTGGCCACCTGCTTGTCAGTCTGGATGGAAAAGTGGTGCTGAATGAGCTACCGGGAATCCCAGGATCAGAAATAAAAACAAGCAGTCTAAAATCAGGATTCCCATGTGTCCACATTCACAAAGGGCCTGCACAGCACATTTGAGGTACCTCTGGCATGTCCTAGAAGCATCTTTCTTACTGTGCATGTCCAGGGACTTCGTCTGTTCATAGGAGATGATTTTGTCTTTATTCTCCAGAAAATATCTGGTAGAAATATGACTATCCTATTAGGTCTTAGCATCTGCTGTACCTATCAAGTTATAACTTAGAAAAGTTCTTTGGTAGGCCAAATCTCAGCTAATATATCTTTAATGGAATGGGACTTCTTATTTTATTCACATAATGTGGTTAAAGAGTAAGTCCTTGTTCTCTATCCTAAAATGGGGTCTTGTCCTGAAATTTTATCTGTAAAAGTTGCAATGACTTGGCTAGTACAGATATTCTTTACAAATAAAGACCACAGATATAAAGTGTCATGTGTTTCTCCTAGCTTAAAATCTTGTAGCATGGTATGATATGATATGAAAAAGGTACATTGGGCTTTTCCAAATTTTTTCTTTTTTTTTAAAGTGTCTTTAGGGATTATATGATAATGGAAATTGTATCAATGAGTGTTAACAGTTTTTTATTCATAAAGGCTTGAGTATGTCTTCTCTGAACCTTTTATCAAGATTTGACAGGCTGAGATAGGAATAATAAATTCTGTCCTGTCATCACTATTTCAAGGCTTAAAGACCATCTTGCAAACCTAACTTAGGTAATTTTATCACAGTTATCAAGAAAATAACGTTTGACTAGAACAACCTCTTACAATATTTAAGAATGATCAAAAATCAAATGGCTTTAAAAAAATAGTCATTAATTGTATCAAAGTGTACAAGAAACTGGCTCCCTGTCTCAAGCCATAATAACTAGAGAGGGATTGTGTGTGCATTATAGTAAGCAATATTTACTTGCTAAAATAAATTATTTAGAAAATGTATTTTTAAATGTGGTTAAAATGAACCTATTTGAAAATTATTATGTGTCACATTATGATGATTTATAAGAGAGAAGGATATTGAATGTTCTCATTAAGAATCACTGTAAACATATAATGAACAAAACCATTCGTAATTAGTTTCATTACCTGGATGCATTTTTTGTATATTTCTACTGCATATCTTTATTTAAAATAAGTCTGATTTTAATAAAAATCTTGGAACTTTGCCTCAAAATCATTTTCCCCAAATTGCAGGGAATAGATAGGAAAATACATATTTTGTAAGGTGTTTTATCTCTAGTATTAGCGAGAATACTAATGAGGAAATACTTATCCGTCTTTTTCTTTTCTGTCCTGTGTTTATATTTCATGTTAATAGCACAATCTTTGTGGTGTAATCTATTTGTTGGAGCACAAATGAGAGACACTCTTTACTGAATTTTAACCCTATTTTGCCCAGTCCTAACTGCATGTCCTTAAGCAAGGCACTTACCTTGATTTTACAGACAAGAAAGGTTTTTACCTATCTACCCAACAGGGATGTTAAGAGGATTAATTTGTTAAAAGCATGAAGATTTAGGCAAAAGTGAAGCATTGCTATTAGTGTGTTCAACTCCAGTTTGAGTACAGGATCCTAAAGAAAACAAAGTTTTGAAAACTCAAGACATTTGCAATGTAGCATTGCAGCCGCAATCACAAAAAACTCTTGCGGTTGCATTTAAGAGGTTTAAGACTTCAACACTTCTTGGATTTTGTTGCCACCTTTGGACAGTGTTGCTTTAACTGATGGCTCTTAGTCCAGTTTATTCCATGAAAGAATCGATGGTTTTAAGCTTCTCTGGAAAGCCTTTTAAGCTATTTTACTGTATCCTCACACCCCAAATGATGAATGTTCATGTATTCACTCATTCATTCGTTCATTCATTTGATTATTTAATTTCAGCCAAAGAGCTGGTACCCTGGAGGAGTCAGAGGACAATTTCTTGTGGTGTTGGAATGGTACTGTAGCAGTCAGTCTGATTGCTTTCTGTAGTAATTTGTTGTGTTTAAAGGAGGCCACACAGGGTTTGATAGGGGAATGTTAAAGGTGTTGCTCCACAGTGGTGTCAAGAGTGGTCCTGTCACAGTTATTTGAGGTTGTGGGCTCTGGTCATCTGAAGGGAATTACCCCTGCCTCAAAGAACACCATTTTCTTTCTTTTCCCACTTTACTGTGGATGACTAGCAGAAAGAGTTTTTAATTAAAAACTCTCTTATTTCATTTAATATGAAGCTTTTCTTGTGACAAGCCTTAATCCTTTTGTTTATGTGAACTCTGGTCTGTGGTTTGGGTTTTTCTTTACCACCCTTCCCAAGTGTGACATATGAATAGCTTTCTCAGGTTTTTCTTGTGCCTAGGAAATTACCTGTGATTCTACTCTGCCTTCCAACACACTGTTTTTATTCCCTTTCTGGTTCCGGTCAGCCAGGCTGGAGTGAGGCACACACATATTTTGCTTTAAGCCACTCTCAAGTTGGACTGGCACAGCTCTGTTGACCAGAGCTGTTAAGATGGGTGACCCAAAATAACCCACAGGGCTGTGAAGGGGAGAGGCTGAGAAGAGCAGTTCAAAGTTATGTAAACAAAGTTTACTGAGTGTGAGAACTTCCTCTGTGGGCCGGTATCCTCTGCTGTGATACTGATGGAAAGCCAGGATAAATGCATTTATGCATTTTCCTAGAAAACAAGCAAACAAGAGCAGTTTATTGCATTAAGATTAGTAGTAATAATTTGACAGACTGGATAACCAGATTGAGCTGCTTGATTGATTTTTGGCAAGGAAAAAGATAAACCACAAAGTCCCCAAAATAATGTATACTTCATTCTTTTGGTATTACCCTTAATGTACCTGTGAAATAGTTATGTGCTTGGGTTGCAGTGACTAATTACCTCTGGTCTATCAAAACCCAAAGAAAAGAACAAATCTTCATTCTTGGTTAGGGTTGATTAGACTCAAGTGACCTTGCATTGAGCTGTGATTTTGTTGCTGCATGAAATTCAGGGCATTGAAGAACTTAGTATTCCTGTGGGAGAGTGGAAGAAAAGAGAAATAATTTTTATTGTTTTTATTAGCTCAAAATGTTGCTCATGCACAAAACAAGACCACAGTGTCATTTAGACAATCACAAAAGATTTTTAGTGGAAAAAAGTATGGCTTTAAAGATTCTAGAAGAGGTGGCTTTGCTGTACCACTTGAGTGCCTCCACCCTTTGAGGTCACTTGTGCAAAGAAGTTAGCACTTTTTCACTTATATGCATGCAAGCCACTGTTCATGCTGATTTGCAGGCTGAAAAGTATGTCTTTGGCTGGCCTGTGGTCACTTTTTACATGACTGATCTCAAGTGCCATGAAAGTAAACAGAGAAGAAGATGGTGCCAATGCAATGTTTCAAAGCACATTTATAACACAGATAATGGTTTAAGATATTTTGAATACTGAATCAGTAATTACAATTTGCGTGAATTCGAGAAGAGCCAAGAGCAATGTTTATTAAATTTGGGTGAAGTGAGTTTTGGCAGACTATCAGTTAAGTTTCCAGAGGGATTTTACAACAATATTTTTATTTGTGCATTGCTCAGAAAACACCTCACATCACAGCACGCTAAGTAATAATAGACATCCTCTCAATGGCTGAATGCAACAAAGTGTAATTAAATAATCAAAGTTCTGAAAATATAAAATTGCTTGATCAAAAGTGTGAAACTTGAGGTTGTAACTCAGAGATGGTTTTCTTTTACTGTTCCCTTTAAAAAATTGGGAAACCTGTTTTAATTTAAGTTCTCTGTTATTTCCTCTATGCACTTGCAGAGTGTTTCCTTCTTCCACTGGATCTGGGCAGTTTCAACAGGAGCGATGTCACCCCTCTGGGCCAGATACCTTTACTCATTTTCTGTGTTTATGTGACTGCCCAATCTATACCAAAGAGACTGATGGAGTCCTGCTGGTCATGAGTGCTGCTAGCTAAGGGAGGAATGATATCCAACCTCTTTCAGCAAAGAGGTGATTAATCCCTCTAAGTGTAGTTCATACATCTCTCTTTCTAGGGATTTTTTGAGTGGGGCTTGCTGTCCAGGACTCTTTCACCCTTGCATTCTCTTTCTGTCAGGAAAGACTAAGGACCTGCACTTTTTCCCTGATGGGGATATACTAAGTTTTATATTCCACAAAATGAATGGCTGTGGGTACCCATAAGGTGCATTAAAACCTTTATCTCAGTGTTTATATGTGCTGAAATCAGGCTGAGTGTTTCAGAGAAATGTGGAGTGGTGAAAGTGACTCTCCCTCTCTGTCCATTGGTGGTGGGGAACCAAACTGTCCCAAGTTTGGTTTTCAGCACTCCCAGCTTGAAAACCAAATGAGACTGGACTGGAATTTCCCAAGTATAGGATGTAGCTTTCAATTAGATGTGTTGCCTTTAGAATGGCTTCTCCAAGTTTTTTTAGAATAGCCTGGAGGGAGAGTCTCCTGATGAGACTTAGCGTGTACAGAGGTGCTCTGTGTCCAGGGGAGGAATTGTATTGTTTGAAGTTAAGTGAAAATGTTCATCTGTGAACTCTGAAAGTCCAGATTCTCGCATCACAACTCAGGTTAAATCTTGTCAGTCTGAAGTATTTTCTCACTCTATTTTAATATTCAGTTTTAATCTATTACTGCTCCAAATTTATTATAATTAATGCTTCTTTTTCATTAACCAGCCATGATACTATTTTCTGAAGATAACAATCTGTTAGTAATGCATTATTTAAATGTGAATAACAATAAAATAATAGAGTTTTACTGTGCTTTTATTATTTATTTGCATACTAATTGTTATTTTTGTTTTCAATAGCTTGGGATTTAAAAGCACTCTGGTAAGTGAATGTAGTTTCAAAATATTTATCATAATGTACTGAACATTTGCTACTGATTAAATGATTTTTGACTAGCAAAAGGAAGAAAACATTATTTTTTATTATTTAATAGCTAGTGAATAATTATTTTTAATAAAATATTTTAAAATTTAAATATTTAAAATTCCTTAGTACAGTATGTCAATTTTTCACTTAATATTGTTACAATGTGTCACTCTTCCTATGTCTACAATTATGTTATCATAGGAGAAGTTAATCACTGCTTTCAGGTTCTCTCAAAATATTTATATGTAAATTATCTGGGTTTTTTTTTTAAATGAGAAAGGTTAGTAGATGTCTACAAAAATATAGAAACACACCTCAGCAAAATATTCCGATTTTTCAACTGTTTTATAGCATTACCTTCTTTCATATTTCTAAGAATCTGCCATGCAAAAAAAAGGATGTGTTTCTTTTTTTTATTATTGCGTGGTTATTTTTCAAGTGGCTTCTTAGCACAGATGTTTCCCTATATATATGTGTATATATATATGTACACACACCTTTCATTCGCTAATACTTTTTTCCATGTGCAAACAGCAGACTGCATTGCTGATGTCTTTTTGATGAAGAGACAGCGAGCTCCTCAAAAAGCGAAGCAGTTTCTCAAGTGAGGCTTTTCTATTTGTTCTTTCTGATCATCTTTTTATTCCTGCTCAAGTAATGATTGTTATCAGTGCAAGTTATGGGCCGGATCGGACCCTCCCTGGTGTCTTCCATTTTCCGGAGCACAAGCAGAGTGAACAGTTACAGGGTCCCAAACAGCAAAACCCTTGAGCAGGCATCTTGGGTAACAGTTGTTTGAGAATAAGAGAAAGCAATAAATCTAAACTAGAATCACATTAGACACAGAGTTAAAAGCTGTGGGAAAATGCTCTCCCTTCACCGTTGGATTGCCGGGCTCTCCCCGTGGTGTCTGTGAATTACCTCTCTTTGTCCAGTCCCTCACCTCATAAGGTTTTTCACTGGTGTCGTGCCTGCCAGATAATGGACTCAGGTGAAGTGTTTGTATTTCTGTGAGGACTGGTGTGAGATTCAATTGGGAATCTAAAATATTGTGACTCTCTTCTCCCAATAAATTGAGAAAATGGTGGTATGGAGATAACACCTACAAACTTGATTCATACACATAAATGCATATTTTTCCATATGTCAGGGTGAGTAATACCTCATCTGGTACACTGGGAGTCACTGGGGAAGAGGCTGAGTTTTGCAGAATAAATCTATAGCATGTAGCTCATCTCCCACTTGCTTGGGCTGCAGCAAAATAAATGCACAACTGTCTGCACCAGCCCACGGAGACAAAAGTCTAAGTTCTTGGAGCTGTACAATGGAACTTGCTCGCCAGATTATTCTTTAAGTAACTGCATGTACCGTTATAAACTTGATCTTACTAAACAAAAATTTTAGGTTGATTCATTTTTTTTTTCATATGCTGTATGGATATTCCTCTTTTTGTACATAAAGAAGGGAAATTTGAGATTTCATCAGAAATCATGAAGTTCAAATGTTTATTTTAATACACCATACATCTATATTTAAAA
This sequence comes from Lycocorax pyrrhopterus obiensis, assembly GCA_014706295.1. Classification (NCBI taxonomy): domain Eukaryota; kingdom Metazoa; phylum Chordata; class Aves; order Passeriformes; family Paradisaeidae; genus Lycocorax; species Lycocorax pyrrhopterus. The sequence continues at coordinate 111,614,270 of JACSVZ010000001.1, read as the reverse complement.
TTAAATTAAAATTATACAGAGCCATTTCTTGCCTTCCTTGGTGTTCGTAAACTAGACAGGACTGTATTAGACTGATAGAGTTTTGCAGAGCGTATTATAATAATGATATCTTATATTTTCCTTGCATCCATATCTAAAAAGGAAATAATGCACTATTTTTTAAGTACATTTTCATGTTTTCTTTATTGTATAGACTCTATGATGAAAATTATTTTCTCAATCACTGCTGTAGCAGCTTCATGTATTTCACCAGAAATTGCTTTTCACCTTTCATAAAACTGCAGAAAATATCTCAAGTACAAAATAATTTCTCCCAGTATAAGGTAGAACATCTTTAAACTGTAAATTCAATGGTAATTTCATGGTAGACATGAAATTTTCTTTACTCTGTTCCTTGTCACTCCCTCCACTCAAGATTTTCAGTTTTTAACTCTTTAAAGGTCAGTTTTTTCTGTTTTCTCAGGCTTTTTAAATGGAATAGCAGAACCATGAGTTTTAATAGTAATCAGAACTCGAAGGTGCATTCATGGCAACCAGAGTTGGAGGACACATTCATAAATGCCTTCTGAAGCTAGAAGATATAAGAGAAATAATTTCCTAGTGGACACATGTAATATATTTGAAAGAATTTAATCACTTTAAATCAAATACATACATACTAAAGAATATGGCACATTTTTGCACAAATGTGTACTGCCATGCAGAATTTCATAGTGTAAACATTGTCCACAATGATGCCTGGCTGTGCTGTCTTATTAGATGCATTAAAACCTGTAAAGCTGAATATGACCTAACAGTCCCTAGATTCTACCATGGTAGGGTTACCAGGCAACTGCTGGGGAATCTGTTAGTTTATAAGTATTAAAATAACAATTTCTGAAGCTCCTGAATAATTTTAGATATTTCCAGACTGGATTTAGATTTTCAGATCTCTTTTGCTCATAATTTATTGTGCATTTATTGCATCTAATTTTGCAAAGTCTGTGAATTTCCACCCATGAGTTAGACCATTCACTTCACGAACCTGTTCAAAAGTGAGATGAATAAGGGAAAGATATTGGTAAACTTGATTCATGTCTTTTTATATACCCTCAGGTACCTCCTCTGCAAATCAGCTTAGCCATGAGATTTCCCTCGGTTCCTTAGAATTTTTAGTTCCTAAATCTTACACAGTGAGAGTCTTCATAGCACTTTTGGATAATAACAACGTTCCTTTCTTGAAGGCAGTTAAACAACTTTTTTCACTTTGTCTCTTGAACCATTTGAAAGTACTCAATACTTTATGAAATAAAAATTGCTCTCCTGAGCCTCAAGATGAGTAAATGGATCAGTTAACTGTAGTTGCCCAAGTTTAACTTCCAGCGGCTGAAAGTGTTGACCATGTTATTTTTCACATTCGGAAATAATTGTTTGAAGTATTTATGCATATCTGTCACTGATCAAGCTGATATCAAGATCTGTGTTCTTTTTGTATGTGCACTGACAAGTCTGTAACTCTTAAAGATAAATATCATTGGTGTTGGAATTCTGGCCTCTCATTCCAACGTTGCAATCTGCATCTATCTCATCCCAGTCAAATTTTCTGGGTATTGGCAGACAAATCTCTGTTCCAGACACCTTCTTTTTGCCCAGTAGCCTTGTGCATGCACATTTTGCTCTGGAGAGAAGCAAGAAAGGAGGACTGACAGAGTCATTCTGTTTTCTAGCAGACAGTAGAAACAGGCAAATCGGGCCAAAATTACGACTTTAGCAGCTCTTCCTCATCAAGTATGTATGTTTGTCCTTTTACTGCTTAAAGGCTGTTCCCACTCTCAGTTAGGTTCTTCTTCTTAATTCTCTGATAACTGAAGGATGAGAATATCTAGAGAGACAGAAGGTCTTAACAGCTAGCCAAGAGAAAGAAAAGGTGACAAATTTGTTCTGTTTTTTCAGAAAGTACTCCAGGCCCCAAAATATATGAAATTTAATTTAACATTACCGATTGATATTAAATAAAAAGGTATCATGAGGCATACCCAGTTAATTCCTCTGATTTACTGGAAGAGGGGATGGAATAAATTTTCTACAATCTGGTTCAGCAGATTGGCTTATATCAGTGCAAAACTGTGCTCAGATCAGTAATTGTTCATTATCAATGTGCTGAGATGATAGCAAAGATTAGAGTTTGGTGAGTTTATTGGCTAGGAAATATGTTACCTGAGTGTCAGAAAGGCATGTGTCTGTACTGGCTCAGGATTTTTATCTCACAGAAACCAGAGTCCAGCTTTCTCTGAAGCGACTACATGGATTATTTTATTGTCTTGCTATAGGACCAGTGATGAGGATCCTGAAAGATCATTAGTAGTGAAATCTGTTTTCTCAGTATTATAGGAAGTTACAGAGATTTCAGATGATTGGTTCGGTGCCAAGACATGCCTCTCTGCTTTGTTGTTGACATTGGAACTTACTAGAGAGGCAAATATTTATTCTTTCAAGGATCCATCCTTCTTCTTGCATCCAAATATCACTATGAGTAGCCACACAAAGAAAAACCTGTCATTTACTCTAGCTGATTGGAAGTTTGGTTTCCCTTTCCTGTTCTTCCCCCGTAACATTTCTTCCCCTCATAAGCTTAATGCAGCTTAACAAAGACCCCAGAAAACCACAAAAAACCAAAACCCAAACACCTTTCTGAAAATGAAGAGATATAACGGGCGGCAGAGCTGTTCTATGAAGTCCTAACTGCCCCCTCAGCTCCCACTGGCATCATGTCTGCACATTCTGTACTTCTCTGTAAATATCGTGGCTCAGAGAGGAAACCAAAGAAATTCTTAATTATCTTTTATCCTCTCTGTTGAGTCCTGTTGGTAAGAGCCGAGGTGCCCAATGGGTTCCAGTATCAGGTGCAGCAATTGTGCTCATGCTAATAGAGAAAAGGTGTAGGTAACCAGGTGAGCTCAAAGGCTCAGCACACTTTTTGAACTTCTCCAGGACAGGTAAGGGGGTAAACAAAAGCAGAACTCAGGTAAGCATGAGGTAGCAGAACTGTTGTCAAGCACTATCTCACCTTTATACCTGCAAATATCTTTTGCCTGGTTTCAGTTTTGAAACTGAAGTTTTCCTTGCTGTTGTTTCAATGCTTTTAAAATGCTTTCAGGCACACATGACACGACTCAACTTGTAGAGTAATTATAACTTGCTCTGCTTCTCTTCTTCTGATGTAAAGACAATCACAGAGTTGTTTGAGCTGGAAGGGACCCAGAAGGATCATTGAGTCCAACTGTTAAGTGAATGGTCCATGCAAGGATCAAACCCACAACCCTGGCATTATTAGCACTGTGCTATAACCAACCGAGCTCATCTCAGGGTCATGTTATAAAAATATGGAGAGAGAATAGATTATTAGAAATACCTGCTGTTTCTATGTGAAAATAGTGTTTCCCTTGACAGGAGCTATCTAGGTAATGCCTTTCATTTCAAGGTGTGTCAAAATTTGCTTGATAGGCCTGTTCATTCACAAACTGAAAATAAAAACAATAATAATAATTAAAAAATACTGAATCTTTCAAAAGCAAAATCTCTTCTTCATGTGAAACGGCACTCAAAGGCAGAGGGCTGAAGTCTCTCAGTGTGGTGGTGTGGCAGAGCTCCTTAGCAGTGTCTCGTGCAGCTGGGAGCTTGTTTCCTCAGCTGTCAGTCACAGCCCGAGCTGCAGTGTGTTATTACTTGATCGCTGGGGTAACAAGTTGGAAAATGCTGCCTTCGCTGCTACACAGGCCTGGCTGGTGTCTTTGCACTGTCAGACTGCCACAGTCACTGCATCTGTTTGCTTTACCTCTCTGTTTACCTTCTTCCCTGCGGGACCTGTAAATTTGATATGAAACTAGGAAGAAACAGAGCCCAAACTCTGCTGGAGAGAAATCCTGTCGAGTTGTTTTATTTTAACTTAAATCTTTGTGGGGGTGGGAGAAGAAGGAAGAAGTTGCTAAAACAGTTCATGCTGTTCCATGCTCACGTAGATTCCTGGCAGTCTGTTCTGCAGGCCTGGAGATTCAAAGGGATAATAGAAAAATCTGGAGAAATGTCAAGAAGACAGAGCAAGGGAGATCCTCACCACAGTGTATCAATGAAAATAAGAATGCTTCGATAATTTCCGTATAGAATAGTTTCTGTATAGTTCTGAGAGGCTACTTACCTGATCAGGATAGAGAAAAACCCTTTTCCATCCACAAAGGTGTGATAGTATAGGTAAGCTGTATTCTTTTATTTATTTAATTTAAATACAATATATTCGAAAGTAAACTAGTAGTTTAACAATAATAGATATTCAGATATCTATTCAGAATAGATAATTTAATTTTAATTAGTATATCTCTCGAGGTCTCCTGGGAGCAAGAGTGAAAAGGATGTAAACTTCAGGTTAATGAGAATCCAAGGGCTGAGCAAAACACTGTTATTTATTTCCCGTGAACTGTGCAGTGTTTTTAAGGAGAGACAATTGCTTTCACCCAATTATTTCCATCCTCAAAATTGAGCAAAATTAATTTAAAACATGCACTGTTGTTTGGGCTTTTTTTATCATAGGAACACCATACTATGGGAGTCAGCCATCACAGAAGGAGGACTTAGTATTACAACTAAACTTTGTTTTTTAATATCTAAGAGTTAGGTTCAGACTGATTCCGTATATGATCTTCCATCTCTCAGTTGTGCTGTAAAGCGATGATATTTGTGAAAATGTGGCTACATGGGCAGCAAAAATGAGATGTTTAAGATCCTCATCCCTTACATCATGGGTATAGAGCTCTGAGATGTTTTACTGCATATTTAATGTTATTTCTAATAAACAGGAACAAAAGTCCCAATTTTAATAGTGTTTGCATATTCAGCGAGTCTCTACATAATGAAGCCAAAGCATAGATCTCCATGGATTTGATGTACTTTAATTAGGAATTTCCTGAGCATCTCATAATGTTTCAGTACTGTAAACCCAAGGAGGTTAGAGTGTGAAAAGAGGCAACAAACTTGACAATGATTTTACTGGGGGGATACCGTTGTAGAAGTTAGACCATCTGAATGTGTTGAAGGTATTTGAAAATTAAACCTTTGTTTTAAAAGGAGAATTTTGTTTTGCACACGTGCATGGTACCATGCTGAATGAGAAACAGAGGTGTTCTTTGTATGCTTTTTACACATTTTGACCTGTTGCTGTCAGCTGTGGGTGTCTGTCTAGAGGTAAAGTGCACACTCAACTCACAGAGCAAAGGTTATGCAATGATCTTCAAGTACTGATTTATTGGCTAACCTTTTGCTTCCTGATCACATGTTGTACATTAAGTAAGAATTTGGGGTAGGGTTTTTTGTTGGTCTTTTTTTGTTTGTTTGTTTTCTTTATTTCATCTCTTTAAATACAACAAATCTCAAAATACAGGCAGTAGCCAGGAGATTATTGCATCCTGTATAGTACCACTCAAAATTAATTAGACCTCAGCTCTCAGTTAACTGTGCTTAAACTGGCCAACTCATGTTCTCCGTAAATGAACCAAAACGTTTTGTGTTTGTTTCATGTAGGTCATTGTTTTCCTCTGCTTTGGCTGAAGAATCAGCTAATGCAGACTGTCTCTGATCTCAAACTTCATTCAGTCTTAGCATAATGTAGCAATTTGTTGTCTAAGAGACTGTAACTAGAATATTCCTCTTCCTACAAAGAGTTTTAAAGTACTTCACTGATCATTTTCTGCTCCTCATGCTAATCTCTGAGTTCCACTGAATTACTGCTGTTTGTACAGGAAAAAAATAATGAAAAGGAAAATGATGTTCCCACTGCACTATATACAAACATATATAGAAAAAGGAAAGAATGGGTAGAAAAATTAGCATCAACACGAGTAAAGGCTGACCAGTAGAGGGTGTAGTGAAAAAAAAATAAAAAAGGAAAACATCATACATAATTTCATTCCTTTACAACTCTTTGTTTGCAATTAACTTCCTGTAACAAGTTTCCTTAACTCCTGAAGCACAAACTGATATCATGACATGTGCTACATTTCAGGATAAAGAAAAAGCAGAGGAAGAGCTATGAAATGCAAGATTAAATTGTAGCTGCTAACTGTATAAATTAACATGTATCATAATATGTAATTAATACGTATTCCCAAAGCAGAGAATGTTTGCAGCAATCAGCAGTGGTCTGGTTTGTAATTACTGTTCCAAGAAACAGATGAGACTGTATTAAAGGTCTGATGGCTGATTAATGGAGATTTCTCACATACTCAGTTATCACCTACCTACCAAGAAAGAGAGAAACATCTTTCTGTCACTCTGTGTTTAAAAATAGAAATTTGTCCCAATTCTGTTTCAATACACCTTTTCTCCATTATGAAATTGGAATATAAAGTCTTGAAAGATTTTTTGTCTTTTGATCAACTCTATCAAAACAGTCAGAATATGTAACAAGCATTTTCTTGGTGCTGCAGTTGTCAGCCTCTCCCCTCACATTTTTACCCAAGTTCTCTGGAAATAATGCAGGAGCTGCTAGGGACATGTGAGACTTACCCAATTTTTTAATACACATCTCTTGTGGTGTTATAATGAAAAAAAAAATTCCTGATATCTTCCTTTCATGAAGACTTTTTTTAGATGTTTCCTGTGTCTTTAACACATTCTTTATTATTTTGTTATTCCCAAAGAAAGGACTTATTTTCTTCAACTTTTGTAGGAGGAACTCAGTCTATCTAACTTAAAAAAACTCTTTCCAATTCCAATCCTGAAGTAGTATAAATTGTACTTTAGTTTTCTTCATCTTCTGCCCACAAATTTTATAGTTCTTTCTCCATGTATTTAATTTCAATAATACAAGATTTCCTTACAAACTACTGGGAAGGGTTGTTTCATTATTCTACCCTCTTCTTTGTAAAGTGAAGCCTTTTTATTTGATGAAGGAAAATAATTGTCCATCTGACTTAAAGAAAATTCCCTGCCTGTGAACAGGTCAGTGATTCATATTCAGCAGGAGTCAAGGTGGAACCTATTAATGAACACAATGTCTCACATCTGAGCCTGCTTGATGATGTTCTTCAGAAAGAGATGCCTCATGAAAAGAGAGACGCTGTTCTTAAAAGGATCTGGGAAGCTCACTGTGACATTATTAAAATGCTCTATTTTTACATGAGGGTCAAGTTGGAACAGCTCCAGTGGTAAGGCTGTGGCAGTTGCCTTACAATGAGCACAGTTGGATAGGAAATGTCTCCTTGACTTCAATCCCATTAATAACCTCCCACATAAGGGAGGTTTGCCAAAGGGTCTGTAATAGATTCCTTTTAGTGTTATTTTCTGTTGCTCCTGTCATTAGCTTGTGAAACTTCAGATCACAAGGTCTTTTCAACACATCTCGGGTAACTGGCATGCAATTCCTTTTTGCTTTGGACCTTGTTTGCTCTGCTAATGGCAGTGTCTTTAAAAACAAAGCCATTTATTTCTGCTCAAAAGAAATATTAAGCTGCATGAAGTACTTGGTTCAAGAATTGTCATCTCTTGTAGATTCATGTGGTTTTGGCATCAAATGCTAAGGCTTTAAAACCCTCAATTATCACTGTTAAATGTTCACAACATTAAGCTGGATGGTTCAGCAAAAGTGAAAATACGGACGTCACAGCAGTTGTTAATAATTAATGACTTTTAATACCAAAATGTTAGAAATTGGATTGAATTTATTAAAATCTTCCCCGACTTTAAAGCTCCTTTAAGGCAACAATCTGATCCAATATGAGTAAGAACACTCAGGATCTTAACAGGCCTAATTTTGTGATAAAAAGCCCCTGTTAATAATAGTGTTCACCCTATAAATTGCCAAATAAGACATATTGCTAGGATATTAAATTTTTTTAACACTGCCTGATGTCACATGCTTTTAGGACTTCAATTATTGCAACTCATTCTTATTTAACTTCTTCAATTAGATTCTGCTGTCTCAGGAGATGGCAAAATGCTGGTATTAAGATATTACTCCACGGATTATCTGTCCATCACTCTTCCCTTGTATTACATCCCCTTCAATTAATCATTGTACCTATTATCAAATGTTTATTGGCATTTGTATGTACCCTTTTATATCAAGACTGACTACGTTATCTCTATTCCTGAAAGAATTTTGTTCATGTTTCTGTGTTCCTTTAACCACATCAGTTTAAAGTGCCTCAGCAAAACACAAACCTAATGTCCCAGCTTTGAATCACTTTACGTCTCCTTCATAACACCCAAGACTCCTCTATTCCTTTGAATCTATTCTACAGTCTCTGCTCTCCCACCTCTTGTCTTCTCCTTCTCCACAGAAGAGACCACGCCCTCCTTTTCTGTCTCTTTCCAGTCTGTTCTGACCCCTCCCATCCACTCCACTGTTCATATCATCCCATCAGTTCAAATATCCTTGCTCTACAGTCCCCACCTTCTTCCATGTGCCGTCCTTCTTCCACTCTGATCACCTCATGCACCTTGGATCCTTCTCTCCAAACCAAAGCTTCTTGGTCTGTGTAACTCCTAGGCCCTTTTTCCTGCTTGTTGCTGATTTCTCCCTCCTTTTTAAATTCTCGCAGATGCTGCTGCCACCCATGCTCCAGTACTGATGCCTTGCTTCCTTTGCTGGCCACATCTGCTTTCACACTCACAAGGCTTCTGCTCTAAAAAAGGCTTCAAAATAAAAAGTCTCAGTCCCCTGCCCAAATCCTCCCAGAGGAGCAGGACACATTTCCCAAATGGATTAGAGATTACCATCTCTATTTTATTTTGACACTTCATAGTGAAGGTGAGAGATAAGGAAAGAAGCGAGATTCCATGTCATAAAATGACTGTTTAAATGACTCTTGCAGTTATTGAGTTACTACAGCTTCAAAGAATAATTCACATGAAAATCAAACAAGAGCTTTGCCTCGCATACACTCCATTTTTAGAATTGTAAGTCTGATAAGAATACCTAACATCCAGTCAGAGTTCCTGGTATAAATACCATTCTAAGAATACAGAAAAAAATAAAAAAGTATTGTAACAACATGAGAATGACAGCTATTTGTGGAGGTTGTCCCACAAGGGAAGCCTGCTGCATGTACCTTCAACAGTGTTCCCTCACCATCTCCTTGCTGGTCTCCACTACATTTTAGGAGTGCAGGCAGACTGCACCAGAGCATGCTGGTGATTGTTGTAGGTATTGTAGGGCTTTTTGTAGATTATTGACTGCAAATCATTCAAACTCTTTCCCATCATATGAGAGAAGGGATAATTTACCTTTATACTGTTGTCTATTGAAAATTGTTGACTGACTGCAGCTTTTTTTTTCCCCCAAGCTGAGTTTTAAAAACATACCTTTTCCCCAATATTCCCTCTTACCTAGGGTAAAGTGATGGTTTACTAACTCATTTATTTACCAGCTAGGTTATTCTATCATTTTGTGCCTTTTCTTTTTGATTTTTTAGTTTACTGGAACCTAGGATATGGCTGTTAAAATGTCTCTGCTGCTGGGTGTCATCTTTGGTGTGGGTACATTTCCATCACTGTACCCATTCCCCGTTCTGAATTCATGTGAAATGTCAGGTTTTGTCTCAGCACCACCAGGTTCACAACATCCTAAATTGACAATCTCTTGAAACTGGTGAGTCTTGCTCTATGAAGAAGGGAGGGAAAAATATCCAACTTTGGGAAGACTCTTTTGTTTATTCTCTTGGAACCTCTTTCTTTGACAGCCTTTTGAATTGTATTATTTTATCTAAATTCAGCTGAATAGTGCTAACCAAAAGCATTTTCTTCTGTTTCAACCAGTAGAACAGTTAACAATTTAGTGCTTTTTATTTAGTGTTTGTATAAAGGATGTTTCTAAAAACTTTAAATTATCATAACTGTATTTCTTTTTGAAATAACAGATTAACAGAATTATTTCATAGTGTGAAATTTATTTCGTAGAACAGCACTTCCTGCTATGTTTGTGTGTGCCATGGCATTGTTTTAAAAATCTTCTGTCTTGATATAAATCCTAACTACCAAAAATCCCTGGAGACACAATTATAATTATCTAAACATTTGTATTTTGACATTTCTTTAAGGAGTGGTTTATTGTATGTGTCTTGACTTGTTTGCCTAAATCATGTCAGAGTAAAGTAAAAGGGGTTATTTTTTCTTGACTTGTTTTTGATTATGATCTTTGGTGTGGTCTCACTTGTTTTTCAAAAAAAAAAGGTGATTATTTTCTAAATTATAGATGCTTGTGCTTTGAATGTTCAGAGCCTTAGGTACCAAAATCCTTCCGGATTCAGAAGAACAGCTTTTCAGCAGAAATATTTCTCATAAATCCCTTTGTTGTAAAGACGTAGGGAAGTTCTTTCTTCCTATTCTCTCTGTCCTTGATGGTGTTATTACTTTTGCTCCCCAGTAGATAGTTACCTCCATAGACAGATAGCAAGCATGCAAGCAAGAGGGTTTATGGCCTTGAAATCTTCTTCAACTACGATTATAGGAGTATTAAAATCAATTGTCATTCATATTTGGAAGATAACATTACTAGCTAAAAGTTAACTTGTTAGATATTAGTCAGTAATCACCATCATAATATTTTCCTTTATTTCTTGCCGATACCAGTTGTATCAGCAAGTTACTGGCTAACACACTACTTTTACCATCCTGCCGCCTTTGTAGGGGCTCATCAGTGGTGGGATTTGACCTTTTTAAATCCAATGACTGATAGAGATAATGCAGGAATAGGCTATAAGGGACTTCAAAAATGAAGACAAGGGCTTATGTTTGTAAAATAAAATGAGCGGAAACCAGTGAACAGATGACAGAGACAAAGCAAAGGGCTTACAGAAACGACCTCTTGAGCAATGTTTTCTGGAGAAATATTGATTGTGTGAGATTGCCTTTGTCAAGACCAAAGGGGAAGGATTGCAGCTAGTGATATATGATGAAACTTTAGACAAGGACTATCTGTGAAGGCAAGATAGGAAAGCTGGTTCTAAAGTCTCCAACACACATGAGAATCTAGAGCAGTCAGAAGTGTCACACATGGCTGAGTGACAGACAGGGTGTTGTCCAGAGAACGAAGACAGTGGAAAGGCTTTGAGGAAGAAGAGTAGTGGTAGAGGAGTTCTGAGTTACTGAGGGATTGTGGTCTGAGGCTTGGGAGGAAGACCTAAGATGTAACATAGAGTAATAATAATGTGCAGCACCAAATGTTGGTGTATCTGGGTTCCAATTGTTTGGCTTTCAGCTCTGCAACAAGCCCCCTCTGGGCTCCTTGACAAGGCATTGAACCTTTCTGTGTCTTTGTTTTCCCATCTGCCAATGAGTGATAAAAATCTAATTCACAGGTGTATTATGTAGCTTGGTTAATGAATATTTTGAGGGGTTTTTTTCAGTCATCAGATGGTACAACTATAGGAATGCTAAAGCTATTAGTTAGCAATCACCACTGAAATCAGGAAGTCAGAAAAGGCTCTGCTTTCTGAAGCTCCATGTCCTTAATGTAAATTACTTTGTGATATATATCAAAATTGTTTGGTAAGATAATAACCTGGGACCAGAAGAAAAAAAGATTGAGCTGCCCCAAAAGGCAGAAAAGCATTTAGCAGGATTAACAAAAAACACATGAGCAGGCAAGACATTTAACTAATTTTTAAAGACAGTGGCAGCCAGCCAGTGCCTGGTTAGAAAATTGTGTCAGTCCCATGGCATGCCTAGCTGCATCTTCAGCTGTCTCCGTGCATCTGCAAATCTGCTCCATACATCCAGAGCCACTGGCTTTGGAGCCATTGGCATATCCTCCATAGCTATTTAGGAACTCATCAGACTGTCCCCAGCCTTTTGGGGTTCATTGTCACAAGACCTCTGAACAGGTGGCAACAGTGAAGAGATCTTTGAAATGGACTTTGAACTTGAAATAAATCTCAGTTTAAACAAGGAGAAAATGTTATAGAAGCCTCCCGTCTTGCATTTTGCTGCTCCCATGTTGCTTCAGTACACTCTGGCCAGATGCATAAAATTTTATTGAAACTCTTTGGGGTCTTTGTCATTGAATAATAATAAAAAAAACCCCAAAAACCAAAAAGATAAAGTGCAACTGATTTTTAGCTCATTATCTCCATCATGATGACAGCAAACCTAGAGTAAAGAGGATGTTGAAAAAAAATCACCTAGAAGAATTAGGACATGTAAAAAGCTGTATCATTTATTAACAGCAAAACATCCTGACAAAAAGAGCTCTGAAATCCATGTAGATAGAACATAATGTCATGTTTCAGCTGAAGGAGAATGCTGACTGCAGCAGGAATTAGGCACAACTAATAATATGGAATGAAAAATGAATGTTCATAGCATGCAAAAATGCATAAATAAGACTATATTTCTAAAAAAATGAAGGAGAATGGGGGAAAAACCACCAGCAGTGCCGATGTCACACGAGTCCTGCTCACAGTTTGGATTGATTGATTTATTATGAATTTTATGTATTTTAGGTGTTGATAGAATGTCCATCCCCATCAATCATTTAAAAACGTTTATTGGGGAGCGCACAGATACAGAGAAGTGTATTTTAACCCTGAGTTGCTAGGACTCTTTTTCATGCTTTTCTTTCTTACCATCCTTGATCTGATTTATTTCCTCTAGCATCTTTTCTCCCAATTCTAAATCCTTATTTCCAGTAATTTATAGTGCAATATAATTATGAAAAGAATCCTTAAGATTGATGTTATGTATTATTGGCTGTGGCTGTTTAACAAATCAGCCTGTTCTATTTGGATTTATTGTTGTGTACACAGTTCTGTGAGGAGTAAATTTCCTCCTTCATGTTAGATGCTTGCAACCTGTATTTCATGTATGCTCCCTTATGACTTACTCCAGACTTTAAAACATGCAAAGCAAGTTTTTGTTAACTCATTACTGAGATAATTCATGTTCCACTGTTTTGACAACAAAATATTTGGAGGAGGCAGAACTGGAATAGGGTGAAACTAAAGGTGTTGGTTCCAGAGCAAGAGCAGAAGGTGGCAGGACCAGGGTTTCTTAAGCATAACCAGGAACCTCTCCAACAGCAGCCTAAGGAGTGATTCATTTCCAGGGAGTGAGTTACAAGGAGAAGCCTGTAATTTGACAGATTGATTTGACATTCATTAATGAAACACTTTATTTAAATGGAAAGCAGATTCCTTTCTTTCTATTGCCATCCATACAATTTAATCCTTCCCTAAACTCAAGTACAGTTGTTGCAAATCTTTTTGTTTTCCCCCCTCTTGTTGAATAAGACATTTAATGTTTTCATTAACTTTTCTTTATAGGCCCTGAAAGTATTGTTCCTGAAAATTAATGTAAGACTATAAAATAATGTTCTCTGTTTAACAGATTCCCCGTATTTGCTAGGAAATCAAGCTTAAATTTGTATTGCTGGAGAAACACTGGAATCTCTGTGTATTTTCTTCCAGCACTCAGATGAGCAACTGGAAATTAAAGCATGGCTCTACATCAGCATGCTGGCACCTTGTTTTAGCTAATGAAACAACAGTAAAGCTCAAGGTAAAATATGTCTGCCAAAACTACCTGAAGTTCATAAGAGTAATTAAGTTATAAACCCAGAAGAATAATTAAAATATGCAAAATATCTATTGATCTTGAGCATCTGGTGACTTGTCAGTAACCACAGACACCAAACCAGCCTGCTTTAACATGCTGTTAATTTGCAGTCTTTGATTAGATAGATTTTTTTGGTGTGTATCCATAAAACTACAAGGATCTTCCCTGCCATTCATTATACTCCTTTTAATAAATGACCTCGGTTTTGTATCCCAGCAGGGAGGTTTGCAACACTGAATGTTCCTGTCAATTGAAAATTGATCTTTTCCACAGGATGTTCCAAAAGATTAAGCAGATATCTTTAGGCATGAGACCCGGGTCACCTCCATCCTGTAAGTAGCATGTGTAGTTTTATTTTTGGGTTTTTTTGTTTGGTTTTTTTTTTAGATCTGCAGCTTCAGTCAAGAACAGTGTCTTTGAGACGACTGGATTTTACCTCTTCTACTCACTTTGAAACAAAAAGGTAACCCATGAGGTAGATAGATACATGAAAAAATAAATAGTCTCTGTAGATTATGACTCAGTGGAATAATCTGAGATGGATAATGACTACATTTGCATCAAGTGGAAGAGAAAAATACCTTTCTCTATAGAGATGTTTCATAGTGTATTGATCTTTGTGAGAAGATTTTTTCTCTGCCTCAAAACCTACCACCAAACAACCGACCTTTTTGTTTCAAATAACATATATAGTTTGTGTTTTGATGGGCTAGAACCATAGGGCCAAGTCATGCCCTGTTAAATTCCATCAATGGCAGAGGAGTAGAACTAACTTGGAATAATGTCAGCCGAAATATCCTGCTTGTCAAATTACCATTTCCAAGTCTGACTAAATTATATAGTAAAAAACCCCACCAAATCCTACAAGGCATCCTGGGGGGGGAAAAAAAATCAAACCCAAAACACAAATAAGAAGGAAAAAAACAAAAGAAAAAGAACACCAACCAACCAACCAACCAACCAAAAAAGAAAAGTAATAAGAAAATCTTACATGCAATGTGCTCATCTGGAAATTGTCATAGTAGCAGATTGCATTACAATTTGAGCGTGGATACAGATTCATAGATAGGTACCAAAGCTCAAGAGATTTCAGAACAATTTTAGGCCATTTTAAGATATTTTGCTCATGAAACACCACAATACTTCGAAACGTCTGGCTTTAGTGAGACATCCAGAGATCTCTTTTTTCAGCTGAGCTGCTTTTTGAGCAGGGCACATTCACTTGGTGCAGACTGAAATCCAGGGTCCTGGGAACAGTTGCATCAAGCCCTGCAGAGCAAAACCACGGGGCTTTGCAAATTCCAAAGTCAGCACTGTATCAGGAGAGTCTGGAGTGCAGCACCTGCCCAGGCACACGCAGGAGGCACCGTCAGTCACATCCACAAACCTTTTTGCAAGCGTCCATGCAAATCCAACTGCTGCATCCAGCTCTGTCTGTGTAATGTGTGTGTGACCTACCATTTGACACTCTAAACTCTGGCAATGACTGTGCCCATAATTTTGGATTTGCTTTTGAGGGGTGTAGCTTGAAATGCAGGTTCTAGTCCTGGAACTGCTGCAAGGCAGAAGTTAAAGAAGTGATGGAAGTCACTGCTTCAATCTTCTCTGGACTCATTCCATTTTATTAGTTTAATTTTGATATGTATTAGAGGAGTTGCTTTTTACATCAGGTGAAATGCTGCAGTCTATTTCCTCTTATGGAGGCACTCATTTTCTTAAACCTTTGCATTTCCAAATGGTGTACTCCTTGACCATTTTTAATTCAAAATAGCTGTACTAATTTCTTCTACAGCAGTTCTCAGCGCTGCAATTACAGCATTAACATGGAGCTTTTCAGACCTGATAACAGATTCTAATTTTATCCCATCTGGTTTATTGTGAGGATTTTTTTTTTTGTGCCTGGAGGTGACTTTTCCTTAATCATTTCTTCTGTACAAGATTGCTGGTAGGAGCTTAAAAGGCTTTCTTTGCTGCAAAGACCAACTGCTGGTTTCTTCTCCACCAGGACAATGTACCAGCAGTTCTCTGGATAAATTGTCTAGAAGGCAATCATTTGGAAGCTCTTGCCAAGCTAGAGAGGTTATTAGCTTTTGATCTCTTTTTCTTTAAATAATATCACTACAAAGTTGCTGAAGTGTACTGGCATTAGATCACTACTGGGTTTTCTTCCTGAGAGGAAAGACTACAGAAATCTCCTTTTTTCATTTATGAAAATAAAATTTCTTCAAAATCAAGGCCTTAGGTATTCACATGAACCTCCCACTGCAGGTACTGGCGTAGGGGGGGGGGGGAGTACATGTGAAGGAACAAATGGGTCCAGTTGCCAAGTGGGAGTGAACAGGAAAGGAAAGAATAGTAAGAAGAAAACCAAAACAAGGCAAACAGAAAGCCCACAAAAGACTAACATAATTTCCCTTCATTAATAACTTTTTAAAATTCTTTTGAGACTTGCATTTTATCTTTGCACTCGTGCTGGCAATGACATGTCTAGCAGTGCCATAGTGAGATGTTCAAAACAGATGGAGTGGTTTAGCTCAGGTTTAGGCTCCTAATGTGCCCAGGCAGCCACCTAAACAATGGTAAAAGATGGGAATTTCACAATTTTTTTTTTTTCTTTTAAACATTTTCTATGCACTTTCATATCTCACTTGTGCCCACTCTGAATGTGTATTTTCTGGGGGCTCCAATACAGTTTTCATCTATCTTTGTGAACTTGTAGGGTCTATGGATTTTGTAGGACGTTACCTGTTCATTAGACTAGATGATACCTTCCAAGGTTAGGGAAGGAGGTCTGGTCTGCAGCTGCATATATATTCCTCAACTGCAGATACATTTCTAGCCACGTTTTTCAATATTAACAAGTTGGCAAATAGCTTTATGGCTGGTTAATCAAGGAATATGTATATTCTTTAGTTGTGTTGAATTTTAGGCCTGCTAACACACGTACCCACTATAAGAAGCCATAAGTGCTTGTGAATTTCTTAAAAAACAGGTTCAGTATTTCTATCTTAGCCTTGTCACAGGATGGATTATAGTATATGTGACATATATAAGCTGTTTTTTTTTCAGTTTGGACATCACTAGAGTTGGGCCTCTCCCACAGCTAGTGATTGCTAGAGCTTTAACTAAATATAGTTAAGGTTATGACTGTATTTTTCGTATATATTTCAGATTTGTCTCATTGAAAGACAGTCAATGAAACACATCATATCTAGAACCTGCCTTCAAAATATGGTGGAGTAGACCACTCTTTGATCCAGACATTATCACTCAAAGCAAATTTATTTTTCATCTAGGAAGTCTTTGATATTTTGGATGAGACTTCTTCATTTCAGTTAGCTGGTATTGTAAAAATACTTTAAATTGTTATTCAACAGTTATGTGCTCTTTGGGAGTTTGAAGTAAGCTACAGAAGTTATTGCAGTTTGTACTTTATATTTCCTGTGGATTCTTAAATGCTCTGAGTTTCTTCCTGGCTCTCCCTAGTTGAACTGTAGCTACCAAAACAATATTGCAATATTCCTTACCTGCTGGATTGAGTCCCAGCATAACTGTAATAATTCCACTGGCTTCTGTGCTTTCTCTGTGCAAATCTGTTCAGAATAGGAGTTTCTTAGAGAAAAACTTTTATTGCTTTTTTTTTTATTTTGACAAGGGACTATGTCTCATTGCAAATGATGTAATTTCTGCTTTTCATTATATATCTGTCTGGCTAAAATTTTTGTAATAGTTTTATCTAGTTCTAACAATTCTTTTCAATGAGGTTTATAATGTCTAAAGTCCCTCAGATGGGTACCCAGTCCTCATCCTCCCCCTCCACTCCCCCTGCTGGGCTTTGGTAACTTAAACTTTCTTCAGAAATCAGTGAATACTTTTTTTTCCCATATCTAACTGCCTATTTTATTCCTATTCTATACCATACCTATTCTCCCAGCTCTATTTTAGGTGAAATTATTCTATCCATGCTATCCCCTTAAAAACTGCATTTGATGTTACAATTCACGTGACCATCTCACGCACGTTTTTGAAATGAAATTTTAACTTTCTTTCAACCATATGTTTAGAGTCACCCTCCTGTCATGCTTCACCAAAAATGTTGTTGCAATGCAATGTCTTTCAGAACTGAAGGCTAAATTCTTTACTTTTGCTAGTATCTGTCAACGTGTGAAGGCAAACACCAAAGCCTGTAGTACCCCAAAAACCTCTGTCCTCCATCCCAGTCAATAGGTTCTCATTTATCATTACACACCTTAGAACAATATAGACAGATTTTCATTATTGTGACAACGCTTATTTTTCTGAGCTAATTTTGAATTAATTTCTTTCAAATAAATTTTTGTGGGGCACCATATCAAATGTTTAGCAAAATCCAGAAACATTAAATTTACTGTCTTCACTTTGCCACTAATTATTTTACTGTCTCTCTTCACATTATCTTCCTCTTCTAAGTTTACCTCAAATATGGCATATCTTCTGCATGATAGATAATGAGCCTGTATCTTTAATGAAACATTTCAATTTTGAGAACAGGTGGTCAAGCATCTATTCCACTGGCACAAGGAAAAAGCTGTCTTGACTAGAAAATAATCTGTGGTATGTAAAATACAATACCTGCCCTCTCAAATTGGCTGGAGAATGTTCTGTGTCACTTTAACTGTGCTCTAAACCCAAACTGTATCATGAGCATAGCTGTTTTGTTTAGGCTTTTTCCTTTATATTGGCAGCTGCTAAATAAAAGTTGTTTCAATTTCCTTTTTCTGCTGATTGAGTGGTTAGCTCTAAGTCCAGTTTCTGAACAGCATCTGGCACTTTCTATGCAGCTATAAAATATTTAAAAATAAGGTGAACCACTTTTGGCAAGCCTGCTACTTGAAACCCAAAGGGAATTCCAGAGTCTATAGCAAGCTTTATTATCTCTCTGCCAATGCAGCACATCTAGTAACGTGAGACTGTCTACTGTGCTAATATCAAGCAGTCAGAGACAAACAGATGACCCTTGTCACAGCATCCTGCCCTGACTTTGGCCTGACAGGTACTGAGGATTTCCTGATTAAGCAAAATTCTGAGCAATTACAGCTGAGATGTAGAGGGACACCTCGTTGTGCTGTCATACTTTTTGTGATGGATCAAAGTATGACAGATTGTATATGGGCTGGAAACTAAACTTCAGAAAGAGGTTGGCCACCCTGAAATCTGAAACACATCAGCTCTGTGATTTTTTTGGCAGGGTGCTACTCAAAAGGTGGAAATAGGAATTAACTTAATTTTCACAGCATTAATTTTAATGCTATTAAAAAAGTCCAAGCCCTTTGATTGTTTACTGTAGGAAAGATGGTTAAGGCATACACCAGTGATGTAGGTAACACAAATAATACACCAGGAAGCAGAGAAATATAAAGCACGAGGTGCTTGTTGCAGTGGCACCAGGTGCTTAGAGTGATGAGAGACCAGGGAGAGAAGATTCTCCTCTCAGGCAAAATGTGTCTCTAAAATGCTTTATGCAGCATTAACAGGGTGTTGCCTGCTGGGAAAAGTTCTTAGATGTAAAAGCACAGCAAGGAGAAGGTTTGATTTAATAAAATGTTTATTTCTGTTTGCGAAGAGTGCAGGCCTGATGCTCAGCTGGAATAGGCTGGCACGGCTCCATTGAACTAGAGCTGCCAGCTTCAGGAAGTTATCTATGCTTCCAATACTTTTGTGCTTTTATAAGACATCTCTGTACAACTTATTTTGTGCTGTTCCAGCTTTTACCTTATGGTCCTTGCAATTTTGTTTGTCTCAGAAGGAGTTGCCATGTCCCTTTTATCTCTGATGGGAAAGCGAGGCTAGCCCTCACAAAGATGGCAATTCTTAAGGCTTAAATACAGTTATCTGTCCCCTCTGTGATTCTTTCAGAGTCCCTGAACTGAGATAACTGTGGCACTGGCACAGAAAGGAGGTTGCAGCAATCCATATATGTTAGTGCCTGTGACACTCTCGAGGGGATGAGAGGATTTCAGATTAGTCAGATACATAGCTAGCCTGAAGCTGAAAGGAAAGGGTCCAGGGACAAGTAGCCTGATGTGTATCACCTTCTCTATTGTATCCTCCATGTTATAGCTTTTGAAAGCTTTGGGCATAGGTACTGCCCTTGGAAACTGCTATCTACCACTGTGCTACAGACTTTATCTGCTGGCTGATAGGAATACGGTAAATTAGGTTTTAAGCTTTGCATGTAAAATATAATTTAAGCTCCTCAAGACTCAGTTTTGAAGTCCATAGAGAAAAGGGAAAAAAATCATTTTAAGTCAGTAAATTGAAGATTCTTCTTTATTTTCCTAATATGCTCTCAGGTACACTGTAAGTGCTGGTTAGGGGCTTAGGGCATGTATTCATTTCTCTCCAGTGTGTTTTCTAATGTCCCTCTTTACAGGAGAAAAAATGCAGCAGTGAAGTCATTATACTGCTTCACTGTAGACAAGGCAAGTGATTCTGAGGTTTATTAACCCCTCGAGAAACCTAATGGCATATTGTATGTCCTGTAAAAATGGACATTTTGCAAAAGTGTTGGTTTCCTCACAAGAAACACTGCTTCACTATCACGCTGCCATGGGAATGTGCAAGACCAGGATAACTAAAAAATGCATCCTCATGGGGATAGCACTCAGCAATTCATTTAGCACAGCTTTTAATTTAGAGTTATAAATAGTGGAAAAGCAAATATTCAGCATCTCTGCTATTCCTTTGTGTATGGGTGCACACATATCAGAGGGGTCCAAAAAGAGGAGACAGCACAGGCTGCTATCAAAGTAACTATCATATCTCCTGTTGAGGTGAGAAAATGAGACACAGGGTGAGTAATGAATGAGCACCCAAGTGCATTTGAGTGTGCTATTTATACGGATGCTTTGGGGTTTTCGTGTTTATGTTTAGAGGAAAAGAAAGAAAGGGAAGGAGAGAAAAGAAGGAAAGGCATGTGGAAATATAAAGTTATGCTGTTACAGCTGTAGTTTTAGAAATGTTTGTAATGCAGAAATTTGATTTTATTTTCTTAAGACCACATATGAGCAAGGAAAAAAAGCCTCTTTTTTAGACTGCTGACATAACAAGACATAAAATGCTAGAACCAGAATCTACCCCAACTCAGCAACTGGTAATTCTGTCACCCTCCCGGTGCCACTGCCCGTGTCTTTCCCCATGACTGGTGCTCAGACACATGTGACTTCATGCCTCCAGATGCCCCAGATACTTTGGATCACATTAAAAAAATCAACTTCCATTTCTAATAAATATTTCAAGTCCTTAAATGTCAGCTTGGGTCTCATCCTAGTACAATCTGTAGCAGCCTGCCTCCTGCTTGAACTGATCATGTGCTCAGAAACAATTTTAAAAGTGACTTCCAGTCCAGATTGAAGAGAGAATTCCTGTTCCAGTGGCCTTTGAGAAGACTATTTTCTGCACTGAAATAACTTTTTAATGCAAAACAACATAGCAAAATTAAAAAGCTTTGGCTTCTCTCAACCAAAGACAAGATGCAAAGAATATGTGCAAGATGCAAAGTATCTCTGTCTGCATATAAAATGTACTTCCAAGTGCTTTATGAAAAATATCTAAATGTTTATAAATGATCTAAATATATGTCTGTAAAATATCATATATATATTATCTTTCTTTTGAGTTATAAATGGTGAAGTTAAAAAACTCATGGTTAATATGATTTTAAACACTTCTGAGATTAAGTTCTTCATGTGCTTCTGTATGTTCAACACATAATAATTTTTGCTCTCTTGCAACACAGAATACCACTGTCAAACAGCAGTGAAATTGGCCCTTTTTGTAAGTGATCTTGAAATGAATGAAGGTAGATTACATCTGATTTACAGATATTAAATCTTGCCCTTTTCAAAATCCTTAAAAACCTATTAAGAAACTTTTCTTGTTGAACAGTCTATGAAGGAATATGTATGTTGGAAAGGATCTTCAGTTTACTGAGGAAATTTCATGGACTATAGACTCTTGATATTACGCTATTTTAGGATTCTCTTAGAGGCTTATCTGATAAAACTGTGTCAGTAAATATTGTAGTTCGCACATTTTTATGTTTGAGATAAAAAAAAGAAGTTTTGTAGGTTTTCTATGAGTATTTCAGACAATTCTTTAATACTTCTTTCCGAGAGCCATCTGGGAGATGCATGCAGCTTATTCAAGTCTTTGAAATTATTCACAGAAGTAATTTGTTACTTCTTTAGCAGAGGGATACAAGAAATCTCCCCCTTTCTCATTTTGATTGCTTCTTTTCCTTTATTATTATTCCCTTGTTGCACAGTTTTTTGAACTGCTACAAAATATAAAACTATTTTTATCACAAAAGAATATGCATAATGATATAAAACATATTTCAATTTATTTAGCCTTTTCTGGGATAAAGTCCAATTACAATCTTTAAAGTATACCCCAGCTGATATTATTCTTCCATAGAAATTTCAAGATATGTTTTTTGATAAAGACTCATTTAAATAATGTGTCTTGGCTTTTTGCTGATTTAAATGTTCTGTAAAATAGATGCAGCATTGTCAGTTACTGCTGTGTAGTTACCATATATATTTATGCTCAAGCTGTCTTTTCCATTTTTAATCATCTTATCTGTGCACTGAGCATTTACATTTTCATGAAACTGAACTCTCTGCAGAACACCCTATATATTTGTTTTTCATTCATGCTGTGTTTTTAATGACTTCAAATACTTACAGTAAACACAAAACTTGAACCTAGTCAAGTACTTACCCAGGTGATTAATTTTCAGCACTCAAAGCTGAGATATTTTGGTGGAACAGTTCACGGGAGTATTTTTCCAGGCCCAGGCAAAGCTGAATACTGTGAAACCCTGAGGCAAACGTAGGTGCATTCTAAAGCTTGTAACACTAAAAAGCTTCCCAGACTGAGAGAGACAGAGATTGGTTTTTCTTGTAGTGAACTGGATTTTACTATATGATGTGTCCTAGGAGAGATAGGGTTTAGCATGACTCAGGCAGACACCTACGAGTAAGTATCAGGAGCATAATCTTCACTCACCAAAACACATCTAAATTGTTCTCTGTTTAGGCTGACCCTAAATACAGAATTTTCATCAAGTTCACACTGTGTGGGCTAGTTCATTTGCCCTCCTTCAAAGATGAATATTTCTCTCCAGTTCATAAATTTCTTTTTCTTGTTCATTTGTATGAAAAGACTGTAGGCTCCCAACTGTTCTTTTGTCAAGCTGGAGTGCTTGATTTACTGTATACATTTCTTGCCACATATTAAGAGCTGCTCTGAGCAAGTTCTATTCACTGTCACTGCAATAACTAAGCCTGCCAATGTTAAATTTGGGGTGTAACATGTGTAAAATAAATCAATCTCCTTACAGAAATGTAGCAATGTCTTCCTGTTTCATTTCTCAAAAAAAGGTCTGGTAGGTTGGTCCTATCCTCTTTCAGATTCATGACTGTCTACTGAAAAAACTACTGAGTACTTGTTGTTCCCACCTACAGACAAAGAGCTGAACCCCAGAGTTTTACAGAACCAGGGATGTGGAACAATCCTTGGGAACTTCTCATTTGCTCCCAATGCATTTATTTCCTTAAGAATTGGGTTTCCTTCCCCCAGAGCATCAGGCACGACCTAATGATGGAGTCAGGTTGTCACTCACGTTTTTTTTCTTATCTGGCTTCCACCACCCTCGTTTTCTGCTGAAGATCTGCCTGATGATGCCAGCTCCCTCTCCCACTCTCCTTGCTTCTTTGCTTTGCTAGTCTGGAGGTCAGGAGGGCTCGTGCTGTGTGGGATGGCTCAGTGAGGTCTGTGGGTCTGTCCACACCAGTCTGTCCCCAGTGTTACACTGATTTACAAACTGCCTGTGTTGAAAATACAGATGCTGGGGTGGCATCACAACATGTGAGCAAACACCACAGGCATCATAATCTGTAGTGTTTGCAGCTGTCCCTCAGCTCCTCCTCTGCACTGAAACCATGGCACACTTGTGGTAAACTGAAGGAGACTCCTAGGCACGGAGTGGGTTTCAATTATTTAATAATATGGGTTTATTAAATTATGTCTGTGTATTGTTTTCATATTGCTTTGTGGGTTTTTTCTGCCACACTCATAAAATTCTTTTCTTCCTTGCTTGCCAGATGCATGGCTCAGTCTCTAAACCACAATAAAGATGACTCATAGCAGTCACTCTGCATTTCTCTCTCCCCTTGTTTCCTGCCCAAATAACAGGAGGCACTTCGGATCAAAATGAATCTCTCAGGTTTTTCCTTCAAATTTTTCAAGCTATCATTCTTTATCTATTATTAGTGAATCTCCTTCATTTATAGTTTGGTTTGGTTTTTTTTCAGTGTAAAACTATTTTTCTCAATTTCATTAAATCTGCAGAAATTCATATACATGCATAAAAAGCCTTATTACTGGAACCAGCTTATCAGAGCAGTCCTTAACTAAAAATATAGAGGTTCTTAATCATACCTGTGCTTCAAATAGCAGGGTTTGACATAAAACTGTTTTCTTGATCCAGAATGAGTTCCAGCAGCAGCAGCAGTAGTGTGTCTGGAATTACAGATGTAAACTGGATATGAATATGCAGCATCTGTGATGGTTTTTGCTATTATACCTATGGCTTCAAACTATTTTTGTAGGGTTGCTGGTGGTTTTAAGGGATTTTATTTGCTAGTTTATTTGTTTGCTTTTTTTTTTTTTGTAAGGAATGTAAAAGCAATATGAGAAGTTTAATAACATGGATGAGAATTTCTTTATTTCTAGGAATAACTTGAATTGATTTAACATTCCAGTAACACATATTTCTGAAATGCTACGAGAAAAGGCTAAGGCAAAAAGAGAGGAGGAACAGGCTGGTCTATTAATCTTTATTTTGTTTCTTGGCCTGATAGATTGTTTTAGTGTTTCAGTCTGTTAATTGCAACTAATAATGGAAAAGAAAGTCTATTAAAAAGACAAAAAAAATCTGCAGTGCTTTGCTTTGGGGTGGGCTATTGGCTTGTACTTGAAAACAGCTAAGGTGAGAGCTGCCAGTTCATTTTGTAGCTCTTTGCTTT
This sequence comes from Lycocorax pyrrhopterus obiensis, assembly GCA_014706295.1. NCBI lineage: Eukaryota > Metazoa > Chordata > Aves > Passeriformes > Paradisaeidae > Lycocorax > Lycocorax pyrrhopterus. Next base: position 111,589,617 of record JACSVZ010000001.1, on the reverse strand, counting down.
GCCATTTTATACAGCTGGATGGAAACGTTGTAGGTGTTTTTCCTTTGCTCATATGTAATTTGGTCTCAATTGGTTTGGCGCCGAGTTTTCTGCTAGGAAAAGAATCCTCTTTAAGTATGTACTAAGGGTATCTTTTTGCACACTTGCAAAGCTTCCCCACCCCTCCTCCTCCTGTACATGAATTTTTCTGTAATAGTACGGAAAAAGTGTTTAGCTTCTGCTATTTTGGATTGTCTTGGGGTGCCATGGAGAAGGTTCATAAAAGATGCATCCACAGCTCTTTCTGTGTTGCTTTCCCCTCTGTCCCTTTCCTCTCTCCACCCCAACAATGCTTTTAAACCCAGCTGTTAATATGATCCAAGGGTTGGCTTCTGAAGTCAAAAAACAGAAAGCTTCTCCGAGTTTGTGAGCCTGGGTCAATTATAGAGCTAAATAATTTTGTTCATATTAATATCCAATGAGTTGAGAACGTTCTTTGAATGCTCAGGATTCACTCTGTTAGGAAGCAGAAATAATCCCAAGTGACAGGCTGGGATTAGTCACGGCAATTACAAACAGTGCTAGGGATTAGCAAAGGTGAAACATTTTAAAGCATTCAATTAGCTCCTGGATACATATTGATGCCTTGCATAAAGTTATTCTTAAAGAGAAACATATCTTTTTCCCAGAAAGTAACAAAAAGATCACAGACAAATCCAAAACCAAAACAACCTTCTGGTTTTGCATGTCTTTTTGGATGAACTTTGGTTATCCAGTTCTAAAAATCAGAGAGTTTAGTAATTCATATACAGTTTTATGTACACCAGCAGTACAAAACATTAGCTGTCTGTGCTATTCAACATTTTCATGAAATGTGAACGGTGATGTTTATGAAAATCACAGAAGCATTAATCCAAAGAGAGGTAAATTCACTAAAAGTCTTTCAAAAACTAAAATACTCTCAGGTAGCAGTGGTGCCAGTAATAGCTTTACTGTAAATCATTCTGAATAATTCATAACCAGGAGAATGACATACTGACATTCACCTAATCTAGTCTAAAATATTAGGATCTAATAGGAAACCTGATAATATGCATCAGCTGTTAGTAACAAGCCAGACTTGCAGACCCTTCCCAGGGACCCAGGACTCCTCTCCAGACATTCTGCTCTCAGGTGCCTGAACTCTGCATGCAGATGCAAGGTTATTGTCACTGAGGCACAGAACAGGGTGCTGATGTTGAGCCACTGAGGTTATAAAAAGGAACTGGAGGCTCCTGTGACTGAAAGAAGGTTTTTGAAGTCAAGATTGTGTAAGCACAGCTGTGAGGTGATCCAAGTCTGGGAAAGAAGCTTAGAGTTTCCATTTAATGGCTGCAAAGGCTAAAGTTTTGACCATGACCTTCAGGTGATGTGGCATAAATGTGAGAGCTTGTACCCATGATGGTCTGGGAAGAAATGTCCCCACAATTTGCAATATGTGAGTAACCTGAGGTATTTTTTCCTCTACAGTCCAGAAGCTCCAAGAAAAAAATGTAAGTATGAATTGGAGTGAATGTGTATTTTGTTTGATGCATTGACTTGTTTTGGTGTTCCTGTAATTAGAGAAGATGATGAGTTTTATGGGATGTTTACAGAGCACCTTTAGTTTTGCTAGGAACTTATAAACATCACATATCCTAAAATGGGTCTTTTGAATAAAGCTACACAGAGAGCATGTTGGATATTACTGTCAAAAACTATAATAGACTACTTTTTTTCCCCAATTTTGCTACTCTGGAGCTGTGCAGGATGTTTTTGCTACTACCTTTGTCTTTATCAGAGTGATCTTAATGGCAGGTCACATAGTGTATCCTTGTCTGCATATCTTAAGTGCTGTATGATTTAATTCAATTTATATGCCTTCCTCCATTGTTAATTAAACTAAAACTAACACCTCAGGTTCACAACAACTTTGCTGTTTTAATATCCAACTTTTCTTCTGCTCTGTCCCTAATCAGAACAACTGAATGCCCTAAGGAAAAATAAACAATCTCAGCCTTTATAGGACTGATTTTTATTTGAAAATTGTCAGAGCAAAAAATACTGCCTGTGCTGTTATAATAAGCCATGCAGAAGGAGGCAGATCTTGGCTCCAGGGAAGACCAACCTATTTAATAGAAAGATTGGCTAGCCCAAGGAAGTCATTTTTTAAGCAGATTGAGGTCGCTGTGATCTGCAGGGATATGTATGTTAGAACTAATAAGTTATTGCTGTACCCACGACACTTTCCTCCTGATTGTTTTAATTCCAGCAAAAGCCATAGAAATTCCCCCAACAGTTTCTGTTGCTGACCTGCTGGGTTTATGGCCCCAGGTAACCAAACACTTCCAGCTATTCATTTTATGACATATCACTGACAGCTTGGAAGCGAGGACAAAACCTGAAAGTTGTGAAGCTTGAGAGATGAAAAGAGAGTGGCAAAGATGAAATGCTGGTTAGAATTATTTTTTTTCTCCTCCACTCAGAGTAACTGAGTAGTTGCAACCCAGCCAAATCTGTGCAATGAAAATAATTTGTCGCTACAGCAGACAGCTGCTGTCTTCGTGCTCCTATGGTGGGACCATTTGTGTTACACATGTCCACTCCTGACATTCTTGGACTCCACAAAATTTGCCTTGCCTATCACTGAATACACCATTCCTCCCTGCCACTTGACCTAGCCTCTATTTTATTCCCTGCCTTTTAAATCAGCAGGAACTTTAAGGGCTCTGAACAAAACCAGGAATGTGGCCACCTGGAAGTGAAACAAACAATTGCTAACAGAGCTCATCCCCTCAGGCAGCTGCCTGGAATCACGTACATTATTTCTGCTTCCTAGTTGAGAGTTGCAGCATTACAATGATGAGTCCTAAATTATTTCATTAAGTTTTCTTCACTCTCTGTTCAATCTTTAAAAAATTAATTACCAATTCCTCATTCTGTCAATTAGTGAAAACCTACATAAATTATAAGAAAGAGCTACTTGAGTCATGACTGTTTTTTCAAAGAGTCCTATTACTACACGAAACTGCTCTACAAAAATTGCTGTGTTTAAGTCAGTGTATGACTTTTCCCCATGAAGTATATAAAATAAAATTATTAAAATTGACTCATGTTTAAAAACAACAAAAGGCCTATCTACTTCATTTACTGGAGTGCCAGGCAATAATATTGGTCATTGGACAGTGAACCACAGAAAACAATGAATGCTCTGGTGCTGTACCAAAACAGGACTGTCACTTAAAAATATTTTTATTTGTTCTATTTTTTTTTCCTTTACTTTCATGTTATAATGAAGTTCGCATTTGAATAAAATTAGAAAGTGAGGCATTGTGTCATTTCTGAGAAAGGAAATCTCTAAGTGTATGTGGCCATATGGAACACTGACTAATAAAATAGAGAATATGCCTACTTATTTTGGTATGGGATTCCTTTTTCTACCCCAGAGCTTGTCCAAACTGCATGGGTTTTGCTGTTGTAGCAAAAGAAAGATGGGATAGTCTCTAGTATAGCGTTCAGTGCCAGATATTGGGGGTTTGAATCAATGTAAGTTCAGACATGTAAATTCCCCATGGACGAGATTTAACACAATATTGATAACGTTAAAAATAATGTAGTTAAAAGGCAGTGCTTAACTGCAGTCATCAACAACCCACTAAAGAATTTCAACTTGTCAGTTTTCTTGTCTTTTGCAGCCATTTTCAGTCTATAAACACATATAATCTGCTTAAAAATTATATCCTTGTGTGGTGGGAGTTAAAAGGGTGTTGTGAAAGAGTTCAGCTAGGAATTCTGATCCAGAGATCATGGAAAAAGGGTATTAGATGATATACTAATAAATCGTAGTATGCAGTCTTTGGCTTTCCCATCCCTGTAGGATTGCTTTTATAAAATTCCTAATTTTGACATATTAAAGAAAATAAACATGAGTTCTATGTGATGTGTCCCTGAGGGTTATTCCACATCCTAGAGACAACTGAGATAATCTAAATGTACCTCACTTACCAGTAGTTCAGCTGTGTCTTATTAGAGTCTTTGGGGGTTTTGTTCTTATTAACTACTTTTTAAATGCTACTGAAGCATCACAATAATCCCAACTCTTATTGTGGCTGTCTCAGCTTAGTTTCCCTGACTTTTCTTTAGGGGACCAATATTCCTGCACTTTCTGTTCAATGAAGTTTAAAAGCCACCCTGGTCTTTGTAGGCCTGTAGTTCTTTTATCCAGAATGTCTCTCCTGTCATACATAACATATTATACCAATGAATCTGGTATTAAGCTATTTGTATATGGTTTGTGCATAATCTTTGCAATTTAAGTTCCTAGGCACCCCAAAATTTCTATCATTTTGGATTATCTCTATGAAATAAAACATGGGTTTTCAGAAGAGGCAAAATTCAGGTTTAAGTGATGATATCTCTTTGGCTGAATGAATATTGATTGAGGGATGGGGGGAAAGTAGGCCAAGTTAAATATATGCCTGCTGGTATACAGATTCACCTGCTTTTACTATAAAGCAGGCAAGTAGCTAATTTGCACTTATTACTGCCATAGAGATTTTAAAGTCTCTGTCGTCTGTTCCCTTTTAAGCCTTTTGAGTGGTTTGGAATGGATCTATAAATGCTGACAGCTTTCAGGACTCCCTTTAAATTAGTAGAACCATGATTGTTTCTGTTAGATATGGACCGGACCTGCAGTGTATGTAAAATTAGAACTGCGTACGTACATCTCCAGCCTGCCTGCATGCTTTGCTCAGCACCGTGGCATCTTCTCAGCCAGTCAGTGGTATTTATGCAACACCTCGAAGAGTTTTACAAATGAGGGCAAATTAAAGCAAAATTAAGTTAAACAATTTTATTTAATCTGAATTGTGACAGGCAGCCCCGCGTCTAATCCTGAGAGGAGCAGAGTGGAATGGAGCTATGAAAACATTGGCCTCTTTTTGATCTTCTTTTATTTCTTTTAGATGAATGAAAAATCACAGGGGAGTGAAAGACTGCTCTTGTACGAATGGTAAACTCTCATGCTGCGGGAGAGGAGTGGATGTCACTCAGACTGTATCAGATTTAATACTTACCCTTTTTTCAACAGAATCAACAGAAATTGTCCATTATCAGACAGCAATTCCATCATTCATTTCTGTCTGCTTGGGAAAAATTTAAAAAAGTTGAATGGGGATTAGGTAGAGAGTTTAAGTGTTGTAAGGTATGGTTGTAATTGTACGCACCTAATTAATAGTTGGTTTGGCACTTGTATGTGCCACCAAAGTATATAGTTGTCAAGTACACAAACACACTTAATTCTCAACAATGTATCTTGAATCTGGTTATATGCAGTGTTTCCATGAAAACAGCATGGCTACAAGGATGTAAACTTGGACTGCATGAAACTGAGAAATAAAGGCCGCTACAACCACGTGGTGTTCTTGTATAATCATAAATTCAATACCAGGTTAAATAAAGGCAACCAATTGTTTTGGCTCATCACCTTTAGGTAAGTAATATAACAGATACTGGTCTTCTGTCACTTAGGGTAAACACCATTACTTGGGGGTGCTATCCTATTAAACCAAAATAGCTTCTGCTCTTGAACATGCAAGTTAGAAGCCTAATAAAAGTTACTATGAGCTTTGCAAGAGGATTTTTATATTTGAAAGAGGGCTTCAATATCAGAAAATCTGTGACACTGGAGTATGACTCTATGTAAAATTCCTCTTTCCATGAAAGCAAAAGGCATGAAAAAGCCTAAACTTTATTTTCTCCATCCTTCTGATTCAGCTGAACTACATAAAAATGTGCATAGAAAGAGGATGAACTTATGGGGCTGAACAGTCAGTCTAGGAGTGTGAGCTATTTAAAAACTGTACTAATATTAAAATATACTGTTTTAAGATGCTCAAAAAGAAAGCACAGTGCTATACTACGTGGTTATCTTACTGCATGTGTGTTTGATTTAAAAAAACACAAGCAAAGAGAAAGCAACAACAACAAAAAACTTTATGGAAATTCCAAGGCACATTATTTAAAAAAGAGTTATTTAGCTTTTATATAATTGTGAGGTCTTAAGGATTTTATAATAATAATAGTAAGGAGAAGAAGAAGGAGAAGTATATTAAGAGCATCATAAACAGCTGTTCCCTTATAAATTTAAAATGGTAATGCCTTGTCTGGACTCCTGTGTCTGTTTGTGTTAGGAAAAATAGAAGTATTGTATAAGTGTTTAATTCTTTATACTTTAACATATCTTAAAGGAAAACCAGGAAATTTTGTGTATCATGCACTAAGAAAATTTTTCTTTCTTACTTTCATGCATTTTTATTCTATATTAGAAAGCAGGATTTCTTTTTTCTTCTGGTAAAAGTAGAGCATGTTTTTCAAGGAAGGGGTAGAGGATATTAGTCCAGAGTTCTAACTCTGAATCTGCTACGAGGTAAAAACCAGAGATTTATTGCTCAGTTTCTAAACAAGGACTTTTCTAACACTGTGTTTTGTAGGGGGTGATATGGGTCAAAACTGTGGCTTAAAATCGCATGCCAGACGTAGGTATGTGTTCAGATATGGGCTCTTTCTGTCCCCCATCCAGCATTCATATCCTTCCTGTGGCTGACCCTTTCTGCCATATGTCTCCCCATTTGTAGTCCCTGAATTGCCTTTTCCAATAGATATTCTGGGTGCTCATGTAGGAATGGAGACTGCTCTGGGCTCCTGCTGACAGGGGGAAGAAGGGGACAGGCTAATAAGCTTATGATCATGACCAAAATTGCAATACCTTTTCATGCATTGTGTAGTGTTTGAGGGTTCTGAATTATATAGGAATGCTGTGAGAGTACAGGACAGAGGTTAAAGTGTGAATTGGGTGAAATGAGCTCTGTAAGGATCCCTCAAGGCCCTTTGACTGGCTTAAACAAACAAATCCCACTAAACATCATGCCAAGAGGAACTGTTAGAGTTTGTTTAGTGCTTCTCATTAGTCTGTTTTATGGTATTCTTGGAAAAAATATCATGTTGCCATTGTCCCATGGATGTTGTAAAGGATAAAGTTAACGATGATTCCAGTAGAAGCATGTCTGGGATGATGTCAGAAATGTAAATAGATCATTGACCCTATTTATATTTGCTTTTTTAATAACCAAGAATAAAAATAATACACAATGAGATACTTGTCAGATTCATCAGCAATGCAGGAAAAAAGGTGTCGGTGATGGGGGTGGGACCACCCTAATCAAGTCAGAAATACACAAATAAGGCAATAAAATCAAAGCTGGGAAGAATTCAAAACTTGGAAACACTGATAAATGTTATGGACTTGGCTTTAAAGTAATATTTGACATATATTCACTACTTCTGTCTCTGTGACCATAGCAAGGGTTTTCATATCAGGTGAACTGACATATCACAAACAATTTGCCCAAACCTGTGCAGGTAGCCAGTACAAGTATCAGCTTTTCTCTGAGTCAATGTTTAGTTCAGATGTTGAATTATGACAAAACCCCTGCATTTTTCGGATGGAACTTGATTTGCATTTTGGTAATCACTTTTCTGCTGTGTTTTCTCTGAGCTAATTTAAAAATGAGTCAAGGTTCTGTGTTTCAGTAAACTTTTAATGAGTGCAATGTGGTAATGCTTTGCTCAGGGACTAATCAGGAAAAGCAGACAAAACAAAATATAAACATTTCTCCAGTGCAATCTAAAAATTTAAATAAAATTAAGCAGACCACATAACTCTTGAAGAAATCTACATATTACATGGGTAATGAAGAATATTTTTAACGTCCAAGTGTTTAAACTAAACAAACTGTAAAATGCATTTTAAAAGTGCACAAAAGTCCCCCCTTCTTAAATGGGTCTGTTCCAAGCCTCAGACTGGAGGTTAAAATGAGAAGTTGTGTTTCCCAGTGCTATTGTTGAACATTAGAGGGAAAAAACTGGGGGAGGAATCCACTGTGTTGGCAGAAAAGATAAATTCTTGTTGAACGCTGATGAATAGATTAGCAAAATTGTGTGAAAGTCATGAAAATCACAACAGTGGAATTAAGAATAGGGATAAACCGAGGCGAACAGTAACTACTGAGCCTAGTGATGGTAGATAGCAGTGGCTGGATCATAACTGGGTGATAATTCCTCTTGATGGGGACTCTCTTCTCAGTATTGCTCCTCCTGTTTAGCAGCCTCTGCTCCTTACTGTGCTCAACGTGGGAGGCTAGGAAGTAAACCAGCTTCTCTTCGGTGTTACCTGCCTGAGACACTGTGAGCTTTTTATTTTTTATGGGGCCTGCTGCAGTTGTAAAGCTGAGAATTGAGATACTGCCCTTGGTGTTGGGGAGGCAATGGAGGAGTTTGCTTATTTCGAGATGTCTCTGTGGCAGAGTTTATTCTCAGTTTCATGTCCTGCCTGGTATGGTTGTGCTTCAGTTCTCCAGGCAGAGGGAAAGGATGTCCTAGAGATAGTGAAGATCTAAATTGGGGTGAAAACCCAGGAAGTCTAATGTGAATTACAAGTATACAAAAAACCCATTGAGAACAAAAGCTCTCCTAAAAAAAAAGAATAAATTAAAAAAAAAAAATCAGAATGTTCTCCCATTTTCCTTTTAGTATCTCTAAGATACTCTTGTTTTGGTTATTCCCTTCTTATTGAACCCATCTATTTTGTTGTGCTGTAGGACCCTGCAATTTTATTGCAGAATAGAGCAGAATTTTTGAAAAGGTCCAGAAACCTGGCTAAAACCAAAGTGCTAATACCCTGTTGCAATTCAGAATAAAACTAGTACAAAATACAAAAATTTGAAATTGCAATGACAAAGGTAGATTAGCTGGTGCAACTTCTAAGTGTAGGCAAAATTTCATGTGTTTTTAGCTGTTTCTCTGCTTTTTGAGGATGAGGATGATCTCTGGAGATTCTTCAAAGCAAACCATATAATTCTAAAACTATTTTCCTTAAAGAAAACAATTATTCATTAGTTCAATCATTCAATGAATAAATAATTGGTCTTGCATTTTTTAATAAGCGAGCATTTTTCATCTACCAGAAGATCACACTGGAAAGTATCAGATAAGTGAGTATCTCTTTTAACTGTTTATTGACAGAATAAAAATATTTACAGCATATTTAACACAGCATTGTAGTTGGATATGAAGCAATTAGAATCCAATAGTTTTTCTTGAAACAGTGTTTTATTTAGGAAGCAAAAGAAGCTCTGTGGAAATAATCAAGTCTTGTCTCTGAAATTTTTTTCTGTAGTGAAGTTTTCAGAAACTTTGCTGGGAAGCTGCTGCTAGTAGATCATATTGCAGGAATATTTTTCCAACTAGGTTGTTTACATTAATATGTTTTTTATTTTCCAAGAAAATACGTATCTCCATTTTTGTTTAAAATATTTTCCTTACAAGTGTCATCATGAGGCTCTTTAGACATTTCATTGTTTTAACAGAAATTTAAGTTTGCTTTTGGTTTTATTCTGAAAGCTTTCATTCTGCAACTATCCCACAGGGACGGAGCTGCCCTAAAAACGTTTTTGAAGATGGGTGTATTTGATGTATGCCTACAACAAAACAAGTTGCCAAAAAGATGTTCTTGGGTTAAAAAAAGGTGAAGTTTGGAGTATCTTAAAATTGTCAAAATGCAATTCCAATGGTCACAATAGAGTGACCTAACCATAGTTTTTTTTGGTTGTTTTTTTTTTTTTTTTCTTTTTATTGCAAATAAGAGCTGCCTTCAGCAGGAGCAAGCATATGGATTTCTTATGACTGCAAAAAATTTCAGCACTGCTCTCTGGCACTTCAGTTGTCTCAAAGATTTTTAGGAACCCATTTGTCACTACACTGGGTGATGACAGACCAAACCTATTTGTCACTGTGAGTGACAAATAATGTGCACCACGAGGGACTTGTTGGCTGTATTTCATTTGTAAATCACAAAGGCAATGAGGCATATTTGAAATTCCCCACAAAGAGTGAATGAGGGACTCACTACACGTTTTATTTTTATACTGTAGTACTCTAATTCTGTATAATATGTAAGAATAATTGCAAAGAAAAAAGGTTAGTGACATTTTTTCCTCAGAGTTTGTGAACTATGCTCACAAACCTTTTGAGGAAAATGTAGGCTTGAGGTTTCTCACTCTGAATTAAGGCATCAAAAAAAGAGAAAAAGCTTTATTTTGCAGCCATTGACATGAAATTCACAGAAGGTTACTCCTATTATTTACTGAACTGAAAAATCTGACCCTGAGAAGTAATATTATAGTATCCATAGTATACAAACACTTGAAAAACAGAAAGGGCCAACGTAAGTCTTAAAGCAGTGAGGGCTGCCTTGGTTATCTCACATAACTGATTTGGCTGCTTTGTGAAGTTTGAGGTTCTGTCAGAAATCAGAAACATTGGTGGCTTTGTTCTGTTTATTTATTTTTGAAATCATCTCACCCTCTACACAAAGTTCTTCAGCATCCTGACACTGAATTTGGCTTTGAATGTGTTTTGTTCATGTGATGGATTTTTTTAACAATTGAAATATTTCCATATATAAAGACAAGCCTCAAATGAGTCTGAAGAGTTGCTATCCTTTAGCACCTTCTACTTAACACATCTTGAATACATGAAACTCTTGCACAGGTGGTTTAGTGCTAGTATTACACTCTTACTACATTAAGTATGAATGCTCTTGTCCTGCTACAGTTGCTTGCACATTCATGCTAAGATGTTGTCTGCCATATTCTTTTAATTATATGCTGTCCTATTGGCCTTAAACACCTTCCACATATAAATTGTATCCTGGACATAAATACATATCGTTTTAGATGCAAAAATTCAGCTTGCAAGTGCTGCATGGTAGTAATATTGCCATAAGGAAAAGGAGGAAAGACTACTCAAGCTGCTTTCCTGCAGGCTTGATAGATATCTCTCTCCTGATGAATATCATTCTGAAATTCAAGTTCTTCAGCTCAAAAACCAGGGATGGTCTGTTACTGAAATATATGATCAACTTTATGGTGGTAACCTCAGTTAATTGGTATTGCTACAAGACCATCATTTTACCAGTACCATATGTTTCTTCTATCTAAAACATATTTATTGTTGCACACGTAAACATTTAGGCAAATTATTAGTAAGGTTAAAAAAAACAGCTTTCAGCTGAAATGCTGTTATACTCTTTTCAAAAGGCAGTCTTTCCTTTAAAAATTTTCTGTGTTCTTTTCCATTGCTTTTGAAAGGCATGATCTCCTTGCCTGGGCTAAAATTAAGAAAAGAAAAAACTAAGAAAGAAAACAAAACTGCATTTCTACAGAGAGAAACTTTTATCTTGGCTAACAATAAACCTTCAAATCTCATACTTAGTGAAGGGCTTGTTTTATTTGCTTGTAGTACCTTAATTCATTTGATCCTGAACTACATCCACAGTAATTCCACTAGCACAGTCAAACTGATACACTCACATCTCATCTTTTTCCCATAGAATATGTTACAATGCTACCTAAGGGTGATATAATTTTTTCCTATTCCAATACAACAGTGCATATGTCAATAGCATTGAGTAGAATAGAATTCCCACACAGGGATTTCATTACTCTTTTTATTTATGATTTTAAATACAATTATTAATGGTTTTAAATACAATTATTCTTTTTCAGAATGTAGATCAGTACAAGCGGGGAGAGCCTTATTTTGGTAGCTTTAAATGTATTCCCAATTTACTTACACCACACTGAGGAAACCAATTCCTGGCTAAAAATAGTGTGTTTGCATAACAGGGTACCTCTCTGTGAACACACGCTGCGTAGGAGCACTTGTCTGCTTTTGGTATTCCACACTCCTCACAGCCTGGGTCTCACAGGTTTTGGAAGTCACAGGTAAGGGGAAAATGAGAAAGCTGAGCCTTGATTATTCCAGCAATAGTGGAATCAGAGCTGTGGGGAGCCTGTGCTGAGGTCTGTAATTGTTCACTTATTCAAAAGGAGTTGTGACTGAGCAAGGGTTCCACGGAAAATCTGAGGATGGCGTATGATTTCTAGTAAAGGGATAATTTTTTGAACTGTGTTATAGCAATATATTGCCTATCCTTCCAAGAATGAAATTTTTCTTCCTTGATATTCAGAGGACCAAAAGAACAATAAATGATGAGAAAGACACATGAAATCCTTGAAAGCGTGTTTGGAGATGGGAGTTTGAACCAATGTAAGAAATACTGGAACATTATGAAGATACCATTAGGCTATAGATGTATATTACAAGAAAAAGGAATTGATTCCTAAAACTCAAGTTCTCTTTTTCTGTATCAGTTTGAACAGAGGTGGATAGTTATTGCCTGCAGCTGGTCTGTAGCCTAACCACTAGCACTGCTCATTTTGGACTTAGAACCCAAGCATTAGTGCCAGGACAGAAACTGTCTTCTGGCCAGAGACAAAGAAAATAACTACTCCTTTTCTCAGAGATGTCCTACACTTAAGTGGCAAACAAATAAAAAGGGAACATGTTGAAGGCCAACATAGTATGAGATAATCCAAAAATTGTTTGCACTGATTAAAATCATCTCACTCTCTGTACTACAAAGCTCTTCAATGTCTTGACACTTAATTTGGCTCTGAATGTGTTTTGTTCATGTGATGGATTTTTTTTCCCCAGCACACTTCTACAGCATTCACTAGTGTTTATAACATTATAATAGGGGGAAAAAAAAAGAAAATAAGAAAAGAAGTTCAGTGTGCGTTTTTTTGTTGTGGGTGTTTTTTTTTTTTTTTGGGGAGAACTACATGTTACCACATATAAAGCTAATGAAAAATCAAATAACCTAGTAGTAAAAACAAAGCACATCTTCTAGGTCCACTTAAAATGAAGGGTACATCTGTCTTAGAGTGATGAATTGCTTCATTTCTTTGCGAAATTTGTGTATGGCATTTAAACACTTCTACTAAACACTTTTAAAATAGTCTTTCATCAAACTGTAACTGCTCAAGTGATACTGAAAGTAAAAGTACTGAGCAACTTGTAAGAGAAAAACAGAAATCTGAAGTATAAGCTGTCAATAATGTTTCCATTCATCAAAAGTGACAAAGTCATGGTTGTAAATGCAATACACCAGAACCTAGAAACTTTGTAAGTTTCCCCATTGTTCCCTGAACTTAATAGGCACGTTGTGAGAAAAACACTAATTAAAGGAATTGGTGGCTTTTCTCCAGCACTGAATTATGAGGTCATTACTACTTGTTAAAATACTTATCTCACTCAAATATTCATAATTATCTATTAGGTCTCTTGCAGACAGGGTGATTATGATAATACATCAACTCTTGTTATTAGTGGGTAGTTTTCATCAGTATTCCAGATTAGTCCACTACTCTGAGCAATAGCCACATCAACATAAATCACCAATGCAAATGCTAAACAAAAGTAACTTCTCTGTGGGAAGGACACTGCTGGTTGCTTTACTTTCAATAGTTTTTTCTACTGCATTACTTGCAGCACTTTGAAACCTGAAAATGCAATTTCTCTTGCTATTGATTTTCCTTCTTTCCCATTTAGTAAGCACTGAGGTAGATGGAGATCTATGCATGTACCTTTCCATGGGGTGAGCCCGGAATATGTTTTATTTTTTCAGTGTGTTTCTTCTGCAGCTTGGGACCCTGGTTTCACTGCGTGTGGAGCACTTTGCCTGCAAAATCAGAAGTATTATTTGCTCAAATAAAGTTCTGATGAGCTCCCTCATTTTAGTTAGATGGTGTTGCTATGCAACACTTCAATGACCTGAGTCTGGCCAAGTCTATATACTTTACACATCCTTTAGATGTCTAATTCTGTGAGCCTCTCTGAGTATTTGACCATTTGAAGGAGTTATAACGTGCAAAATTTGTAACTTCATAACTTCAGGTTCATGTTTAACTGCAACCTTAATATTCTTTCCTTAAAAGCAAAATTAAGTTCTATTTATCTATAGGTTTTTGTTAATTAAATGATGTCTATCACTATACAGTTTCCTATTACAGCAGCCTCTATTAAAGCAGGTCAAGCAGTAGAACTGGAGGAAATATTGTTGTTCATACACTGCTGAAGTGTGTGGTTCTTTCATCTGTCTAAACGTGGTTGCTAAAGGATTTTTCCAATACAGGAGAAGGTTACTAACATAGCTGAAGTGTTTCCATCTTGCTCAAGTTTTGGTCAAATGAGTCTATGACTTCCAGATTGAAATTAAAAAGAAATGAGATTAGAACTATAAAACAAGTACTTTAATATCTCTGTTCCAAGATAGAATAGCATACTTGCTATAATACTCATACTTTTTCACTTGGTCAGAGAGAGGCAAAGGGGTCAGCAGTATTTGGAGTCTGCCTTATATTCTTTTCTTTTTTTTTTCAGTCTGCCACCTACATCAGTTGCACCTTTCCTAACAAAAAAGCAGGAATTACTTGTGCCACGTGGTATGAACAGGAAAGAAACTGGTCTGTTAAGAACAAGGAACTGGAAAGAGGTTTGAAGCTGATAATCTGGTATCAGGGTAATGGCAGTGTAATGTGGCATTGCCCTGGGGATTTCCAATGAGAAAAATAACTAACTGTCTAGCAGGACTATCAGGACAGCGACCACTGCAAATACCATGGGACAAGGAGAAAGGGGGAGATCATGGCTGCTCCTCTATAGCTTTGATTGAAAACTGTAAAACACTGTAGGTTATTGAAGGTCAGGTATTTTCACTAAAAAAAGGAAATTCAGGGTGACTACTCCTTGCAGATGCAGATGCCAAATGTGATGCTGCTAGGCAGAATGTACAAGTTTTTAATCAAAGTCAGTCTTGCAATACAATACAGATTCCACAGAGGACGTATAAACCAGTTTGGAAATGTAGTTGCTGTGGGTGGATATCTGGGCATCCTGTTCTGGGTTTTTGGGATTCTTTTCAAGTTTGATGAGGCTGAGTATTAAATTTACCCTACTGGAGTTTATTCAAGTACAGTCGGAGAGAAAAAATTCTGCCAGAAGAGACTAGTATACGTTCTGATGAAAGCTGGACACCTGTAGGGAAGTTGAGCTACACTGTCAATTGTTGTTTAGTTTCAACAAGAGGAAGAACTGCTTTAAATAGAATGGTATAAAGGGGCTATTTAAAAAACCAAAAATCTGGGGTTTTCACCAACACTGCTACTGTTGCAAGATATCAAAATATTAAAAGGCAGCTGGACCTTTGTCAGTCAGATTAACTCACACTCATGAAGAACAATTACAGATTTCCATCAGGCCAGTGCAGAGTTGTGTGTTCAATAAAGGGAAAAAAGATTGCACTCTACATCCTCCGTTTCTTAAATGGAGAAAATACTTCTATTTCTCAGGGTACATTGTGGAGTTTAACAAATAGCAAACACATTAAAAAAAAATACTTTAATGCAATAAGAATTGGAGATTAAATTATCCTCTCCTTTCTGGGCTAAACAGTGGCATAACAAGCTCAAGTGATGTGACCCTATGACATGAGTTGCAAAGACTCAAAATAAATATTTAGTGAGTTAGTTCCATGTGATTTGTTATGAGTCTACAGTCTAACCCCTTCCAAATTCTAAGAAATAGGTGTCTAGTTATCACATTTGACTGTATAGTGGGATGAGGATTTGGTTGGATGGTTAATGTTGCAGGGTAGTTCTTTTTGTTGTTGTTTTGGCTAATAGAAAGGAAATTGCCAGTGATTGCCAGTGTCATTCCTCACTTTTGGTACAAATAATTAAAGGAGGAATCTGAGGGGAGAACGAAAACCCAATTTCTTCTGGTTTCAAGTGTCTAGTTTAAGATATTCACTTTTATGAAGTAACTTGCTTGAATGGCATTTAGACAAATTTTAGGGAAATAATAAAGGACATATTCTAGGGTCACAGTTTCTGTGAATTACAGCATTGTTACTCTTGGGTTTACAAAGCCAAGTCAGAAGACTTCAAAATGCATTAAGGATGCAAACTGGTTTCTTCACAATATTGTTAAAGCATTTTTCTTTGGTTTTTAACAGCTTGGTGTTAACTAAAGGATTTCTTTTTTGTTTTCCACACCATGTGACATAAGAGAAAAAATAGTTCTGGTTAGAAAGCTGATCTCATATAAGCAAGCATTTTTAAACGTCAGATTAGGTGAATAGACCTTTGATGTTTCAGGTCTAAAAGTAAAGACATGAGGGAACCAAGTATAAATAGGACATCAGCATGGATTTCATAGAACTTGCAATTTTCCTTTTTTTACCAAGAGCTTTCCAACGGCAGATTCAAATCATGGTTGGATAGCGCTGTATGGTGTTTCTAAAAAAATGCATAAAAGCAAGTGGGGTTGCCTTTATTTGCAGTAAGTTTGATTTACGTGCAGATACAAAGCCAACACATTAAAAGTAGCATTAATATTATTTATAATAACACATTTTTGTTATTGTCAATCATTAGCTGCAACATAATCACCTGTCCTCTTTCCATAAGTCACCTAAAAATATAAATACCTAAAAATAGTATGGGTCCATTCATGTAACTTGGTCATTGAGCAGCAGAGAAACTGAATTGCAATTGTACTTGCAATCAAAAACAGACTGGTGGATAATCTTCGTGATTCAGATGCAACTATGTGTAGGTTTTGCTCTTCAACTTCTCTCTGATTCACTGCTTACCACAAAACCTTTCAGAAGACAGGAAGTTATAAATAACTTAAAATGAGACAGGAAGCTATAGGAGCTGTGATTAAAATGTAGACATTTTCTAATTCCTGATCATCATGAATCATAATACAGAGATTTTTCACTTTAAGAAGTGTGGTGGGGCAGGAACAGGGAACAAGGCTATGATTGAGTAAATCTGCTGTGCAACAGTGAGAGAACTACTAAAAAGTATTCAGAGAATTTTCTCTGGGTTCTTGGAAAGCTTGTGGAGTGTGATTTCTAGTGGGTGGTGTTCATAGTTATGAAAGCAGTTATGAAAGCTATTAGACTGTTTGTTTTTGATGAGCATAGACATCTGTGGTTTCCGTGAAAATCCCTCTCTGGTGCAAGAGATCCTTTCTGGATGGCCTCTCTCCTATAATCAACACCTTCTATTGCTATAACTTACACGGCATCCCTCAGACCACCCAAAGGTCTGGCCTTAGGGCATCCAGGATGTGCAGGTTCTGTGCACTGAAATTTTGGTTTGTGACCTGATCACGTGTAAGCTTGGGATCTTGGATTTTTTTCAATTATGTTGTAAGCTACAATAACTCTAATTGTCACTGTGGAGAAATGTATCAAATAATGCAGCTCCTTGGACAGCATACAGTTTAGAATTTATTAGCTGCTGCTCTGCTCCTAATTTAGTGGCATAGTCTCGTCTCATTGAAAGTATAATTGCCATTATTGAGTAATCATTTTGATAGGTTATTCCATTTTCTGCCCTGTTTGTCTTCTGTTCTTAAGTGTCTTGCTTTCCTCTTTCAACATTGCCATCTCAATCCGAGCTCCTTCTGACTAATTCTCAATATTTTCCAGCCTTTTTTTAATGGCACAATTAGTGCTTGATAGCATCTCTATGTCTTCTGCAATTCTGTCAAATTGGCTGGTGTGAAGAGACTTGAGTACTGCAATTTCCCTTCTGAGCTCCTGCTGTTGCACCATTTTGGAACATGGGGTTTTTCATCTTCCATCCTTTTTTTTTTTCAGTTTGTTCCTATACAATAAGATTGTTTTTATGTTTAAATCAACTACCCATTGAAAAAGTTAGCTTTCTTCAAAAATCTCCTATGCACAGAGTACCTCCAATATCATCTAGGATGTGTACGTGAAATAAGGTATTTTCTAACTTGCAATCATGGTCCATAGTGGGCAGTTATCAGGCAAAGCCATATCCTTTATCCTGGATATTTTGTCTATCATAATCATCTTGAAAGTGCTTCTTCCCTGTCATTATTCATATCACATTTTAGTGGTTTTTTGTAGACATTTACAAAAGGAAATGAAAATAACCTAGGACCTCCAAAAGAATCTGATCTTTATTTCACAGGTTACAGTATTTTTGTCACTACAGTATCTTTTGTGCCCTTTTATGCATCCTCTGGTGTGTGCCCATATATGCAAAAAAGCCCCACTGATAATGGCAACAAGATCCCTGCGAGGGAGAGGAGATGTGATATGCAGCTATGGATTGTTATTTGAGTCTTTGGAGAGAATGCTAAAGACGAATTGTAATAAAAACTTATTTATAATTTCTGCCTTAGTTGATGTTTCTTACTGTACTGGTTTGAAAACAGACCAGTGGGAGGCACCAAGTCAGAATAACAATTTATTAGGGAAATTAAAAATAAAGGCAAGAAAAACCCCAGTGGGCTAAACTAACAGAGTCAGAATACAACCTGGCACCCTGTTAATCAGGGTGGCGTGAGCAGTCCGATGAGATGGTAGCTGTAGTCCTCCTGAAGTGATGGATGTGGCTCTGTCGAAGCAGTGGTCCAGTAGAAAGGTCTGCTCCTCCTCAGAAAGTCCAGTGGTGACTATGCAGCTCCTGTCCTCTGGGAATCCAGTGGGAAGGATGCCCGTGGTGTTCAGAGTCCCAGATTATATCCAAGATGGAACGCTTGGTTCCTCCCTCTGGGTGGAGCATCTCACAATAGAATGATGAGTCATGAGGCCAGGTGTTGATGGGCTCATTAACAGAAGATAGTCCGGAGGGAGTTATCTCTGAGTCATGCGGCAGGGCATTGATGGGCCATTAACAGAAAGATAGTCCGGAGGGAGGAGGCCAGGAAACACCGCCCCACCTGGTTTCAACAGCTCATGAGGATGGTAATAGAATACACTGCAACCCAGGACATTATCCACCCCTTATTCTATTACCACCTTCATTATCCCAAATCAACTTAAACTCTACACACATACACACATATATATATATATATATATATATATATATATACAGTGAAGCCCTACATACTATTCTCACTTAAGATTAGGTCTCCCTGTGGTACACAACGGGTTTCCCCATCTTTCTGCATTACCCACCAGGTGTAACCAGGTCCTTGAGCAAAGACAATCCCACGGATGGGTTTGCCTTTGCCTGAGGTGGGATTAATCCAAACAGTCTTTCCTAAAATACCTCTCATGTGTACCACAGGGACTCCATCTCCATCCACCGTGTGCAGGGGTTCAGACTGGGCAGGACCAGCTCGATTGATGGACCCTCGGGTATTGACTATCCAGGTGGCCTTTGCTAAGTTCACTTCCCAATTTTTGAAGGTCCCCCCACCAAGAGCCTTCAGGGTGGTTTTAAGTAGTCCATTGCAGCGTTCAACTTTTCCGGCAGCTGGTGCATGATAAGGGATATGATATATCCATTCAATACCGTGTTCTCTGGCCCAGGTGTTTATGAGGCTGTTCTTAAAATGAGTCCCGTTGTCTGACTCGATCCTCTCAGGGGTGCCGTGCCTCCACAGGACTTGCTTTTCAAGGCCCAGGATGGTATTCCGGGCAGTAGCATGAGGCACAGGGTAGGTCTCCATCCATCCAGTTGTTGCTTCCACCATGGTCAACACGTAGTGCTTGCCTTGGCGGGTTTGGGGAAGGGTGATGTAGTCAACTTGCCAGGCTTCCCCATACCTATACTTTGACCATCGTCCACCATACCATAAAGGCTTCACCCGCTTGGCCTGTTTGATTGCAGCACAGGTCTCACAACTGTGGATGACCTGTGAGATGCTGTCCATAGTAAGGTCCACCCCTCGGTCACGGGCCCATCGGTATGTTGCATCTCTCCCCTGATGGCCAGAGGCATCATGGGCCCAACGAGCTAGGAATAATTCTCCCTTGTGCTGCCAGTCTAGATCCACCTGAGATACTTTCACCTTGGCAGCTCGGTCCACCTGCTCATTGTTGTGATGCTCTTCATTAGCCCGACTCTTGGGTACATGTGCATCCACGTGTCGAACCTTTACAGTTAGCCTCTCTACTCGAGCAGCGATGTCCTGCCAAATGTCAGCAGCCCAGATGGGTTTCCCTCTGCGCTGCCAGTTGGTCTTTCTCCAGCGATCCAGCCATCCCCACAGAGCATTAGCTACCATCCACGAGTCAGTATAGAGATAGAGCTTCGGCCACTTCTCTCGTTCAGCAATATCCAAAGCCAGCTGGACAGCTTTAAGCTCCGCAACCTGACTCGATCCTCCTTGTCCCTCGGTAGCTTGTGCAACTTGTCGTGTGGGGCTCCATACTGCAGCTTTCCATTTCCGGCTAGCGCCTACAATTCGGCAGGAACCATCAGTGAAGAGGGCATATCGTCTCTCAGTCTCCGGTAGCTCGTTATATGGTGGGGCTTCCTCGGCACGGGTCACTTGCTCTTCCTCTTCTTCCGAAGATAATCCAAAGGTCTCACCTTCAGGCCAGTTTGTTATGATTTCCAAGATCCCAGGGCGATTTGGGTTTCCAATACGGGCGCGCTGCGTGATGAGGGCGATCCATTTGCTCCATGTGGTGTCAGTGGCATGATGCGTGGAAGGAACCTTTCCCTTGAACATCCACCCCAGCACCGGTAGTCGGGGTGCCAGGAGGAGTTGTGCCTCTGTGCCGATTACTTCTGAGGCAGCTTGGACTCCTTCATAGGCGGCCAGGATTTCTTTCTCTGTTGGGGTGTAATTGGCTTCGGACCCTCTGTAGCTTCGGCTCCAGAATCCCAGTGGTCGACCCCGAGTCTCACCAGGCACCTTCTGCCAAAGGCTCCAGGACAGGCCATGGCTCCCGGCTGCAGAGTAAAGCACATTCTTCACCTCTGGTCCTGTCCTGACTGGGCCAAGGGCTACTGCATGAGCGATTTCCTGCTTGATCTGGGCAAAGGCTTGCTGCTGTTCAGGACCCCAGTGGAAATCGTTCTTCTTGCGGGTAACCAGGTAGAGAGGGCTCACGATCTGGCTGTACTCGGGAATGTGCATCCTCCAGAAACCTATGGCGCCTAGAAAAGCTTGTGTTTCCTTTTTGTTGGTCGGTGGAGACATTGCGGTGATCTTATTGATGACCTCGGTGGGAATCTGACGCCGTCCATCTTGCCACTTTACTCCCAGGAACTGGATCTCTCGAGCAGGCCCCTTGACTTTGCTCTTCTTGATGGCAAAGCCGGCTTCCAGCAGAATCTGGATGATTTTCTCTCCTTTCTCGAATACTTCTGCTGCGGTGTTCCCCCACACAATGATGTCGTCAATGTACTGCAGATGTTCTGGAGCTTCACCCTTTTCTAGTGCAGTCTGGATCAGTCCATGACAGATGGTGGGACTGTGTTTCCACCCCTGGGGCAATCGGTTCCAGGTATACTGCACACCCCTCCAGGTGAAGGCAAACTGAGGCCTGCACTCTGCTGCCAGAGGAATGGAGAAGAAGGCGTTGGCAATGTCAATAGTGGCGTACCACTTCGCTGCCTTGGATTCCAGCTCGTACTGAAGTTCCAGCATGTCTGGCACGGCAGCACTCAGCGGTGGCGTGACCTCATTCAGGCCACGGTAATCCACCGTCAGTCTCCATTCTCCACTGGACTTACGCACTGGCCATATAGGGCTGTTAAAGGGTGAGCGGGCCTTGCTGACCACCCCTTGGTTCTCCAGTTTACGAATCATCTCATGGACGGGAACCACAGAGTCTCTGTCTGTGCGGTATTGCCGACGGTGCACTGTTGCTGTGGCGATTGGTACTTGTTGCTCTTCAACTCTCAGCAGTCCCACAGCAGAGGGGTCATCTGAGAGGCCAGGCAAGGTACTTAGTTGTCTGATATCTTCTGTCTCTACAGCAGCTATCCCAAAAGCCCAACGATGTCCTTTTGGGTCTTTGAAATATCCATTCCTGAGATAATCTATGCCGAGGATGCATGGGGCCTCTGGGCCAGTCACGATGGGGTGTTTCTGCCACTCGTTTCCAGTTAAACTTACTTCCGCTTCCAGTACAGTCAGCTGCTGGGATCCTCCTGTCACCCCAGAAATAGAAATGGGTTCCGTTCCCACATACCTCGATGGCATCAGTGTACATTGAGCGCCGGTGTCCACCAAAGCTGTGTATTTTTGTGGGTCAGACGTGCCAGGCCATCGGATCCACACAGTCCAAAAGACCCGATTGTCCCTTTCCTCTACCTGGCTAGAGGAAGGGCCCCTCTATTCCTGGTCGTGGTACACGTTGCTCGCCTCCGGTGAATATGCTCCTGAGGTCCCTTCAAGAGGATCAGTCACATTATTATTCCTATACTGTCTGGAGTTCTGTGTGCAGGAGACCGGAGCAGCGTTGACTCTAGATGAGCTTCTTGTGGTAGTTGTCCCTCTTTTTAGTTCACGTACCCGGGCTGCTAAAGAAGAGGTGGGTTTTCTATGCCAGTTACTCATGTCTTCTCCATGTTCCTGAAGAAAAAACCAGAGATTACCTCGTGGAGTGTATTCTCTCTCTCTGGTTGGGGGACGTCTGCTCCTAATGGCAGAGACTCTTGTCGGTTCTGGTGAGATGTGGCAAATTTCTTCCTTGAGTTCCTTTTTCAGTTTCTGATGGCCCTCTTCAATCAAGCTCCGGACTTGCTCAGCCAGCCTTGTTTCCACGGATGAAACATGAGTGCGAAACGGGGCAGTGACAGTGTCCTCGTAAATCCTCAGTTTGTTGGCCAAGACGCCCACTCTGTCCTCGCCTTCCCTCCATTGCAGCGTTGCCAGGTAACGGGAGTACATCTCTGGTCCAAGACGGGCGAATCTCAACCACATCTGTGACGTGCACTGGACATCATCCGGGCTTTTAGGAAATCTCTCATCTTCTGAGAACACGATTTCCAGCACAGCTAATTCCCTCAGGCATCGGATACCTTGTTCCATGGTGTTCCATTTTCCTTGGTGCACCTGGAGGTCTTCTTTACAAAGGTACCTGTCTCTTACACTTGTCAGCAGTCGCCGCCAGAGGCTGAGTGTTTCTTGGGTTCTCCCGATCCCCTGGTCAATGACCACATCCCGGGACAGAGATCCCAGCTGCCTGGCCTCACTTCCGTCCAGAATGGTGTCATTAGCTGCAGCGTCCCAGATGCGGAGCAGCCAGGTCAAGATGGACTCGTTGGTCTGGCGGGTGAATTCCCTCCGCAGGTCACGCAGCTCACCCAGGGATAGCGACCGAGTGATGATCTCCGGCTCTGTCTCTTGTGCTGAGTGCGAGGGTCCTGCTGCATCCTCATCAGTCACTATGCGTACTGATTTGCTTTTTGATTTCTTCTTCTGGACGGGGGCAACTGCTACGGGTTTAGGCTGTTCTGGTTCGGTGATGGTTTGTGAGGAGACGCTGACGGTGCCTTTGGTTTCTTTCTCCTCTGTGTCAGTCTGTGCAGACACGAACGTTGTTGTTTTGCGTTTGGTTTCTTTCTCCTCTGTGTCAGTCTGTGTAGACACGGACGCTGTTGTTTTGCATTTGGTTTCTTTCTCCTCTGTGTCAGTCTGCGTAGAGATGGACACTGTTGCTTTGCTTTTGGTTTCTTTCTCCTCAGTGACAGTCTGCGTAGACATGGATGCTGTTGTTTTGCTTTTGGCTTCTTTCTGCTTTGTGACGGTCTGCGTAGATATGGTGTTTGCTGCTTTGCTCATGGTTTCCCTCTTCTCCTGAGGATGCTGTGCCATAGCTCTGATTCTAAGCATGGTGTACACGGTGCAGGCTGTACAGAGAAGACAAAGCAGAACTGACAGCAAGTTTATGCCATCTTTGACATCCAAAGGGAACTCAATATTTTCAAAAACTGCTGTGTCAGGCCTGAAAGGCTGGAAGAAACCGTTCTTTAATCCTCCACCCAGGGGCTGGGTACGATTGTTGAGGCCCCAGATGTAGCAGCCCAGACTAGGACAAGCAAACCAAGTTGAGTATATATTCCAAATTATGCTCGTTGCCTCAGAGGTTATCATGCAGTAGGCGTAATAGAACAATAAAGCAAATTTTATACCATATCCTGGTCTACACAGGAGCATTACAACTGGCAGGTAGTTCCCCGTGTGCGGAAAAATGTAGAGAGCTAGGTACAAGACCCATGTAAGCATGCTGAGCATCATAGTGACTAGGTGACTTCTACAATGCAAAATTGTAATTCTGACTTTCCTCAGTATCCTGGCCGCACGTTGGGCGCCAAAAAATGTACTGGTTTGAAAACAGACCAGTGGGAGGCACCAAGTCAGAATAACAATTTATTAGGGAAATTAAAAATAAAGGCAAGAAAAACCCCAGTGGGCTAAACTAACAGAGTCAGAATACAACCTGGCACCCTGTTAATCAGGGTGGCGTGAGCAGTCCGATGAGATGGTAGCTGTAGTCCTCCTGAAGTGATGGATGTGGCTCTGTCGAAGCAGTGGTCCAGTAGAAAGGTCTGCTCCTCCTCAGAAAGTCCAGTGGTGACTATGCAGCTCCTGTCCTCTGGGAATCCAGTGGGAAGGATGCCCGTGGTGTTCAGAGTCCCAGATTATATCCAAGATGGAACGCTTGGTTCCTCCCTCTGGGTGGAGCATCTCACAATAGAATGATGAGTCATGAGGCCAGGTGTTGATGGGCTCATTAACAGAAGATAGTCCGGAGGGAGTTATCTCTGAGTCATGCGGCAGGGCATTGATGGGCCATTAACAGAAAGATAGTCCGGAGGGAGGAGGCCAGGAAACACCGCCCCACCTGGTTTCAACAGCTCATGAGGATGGTAATAGAATACACTGCAACCCAGGACACTTACTTATTCTCCTTCCCAGTACTTCATATTAGTATTACTGCCCTCAGGCTCTATTTATTTCATAGCTTTAATTACTGATATTTCTGAAGTACCAAGCAACATCCAAGGCCTTTTTTCTTTCCTGATGGATATTTTAATGGCCATATGTTAAAAGTCGTTGGGCATTTAATGGATGCTTTAATTCCAAAGGGTGTACCGTAAAAATCCTTGTGCAGCAAAAGTGCTTTGCATGACTTGTCCCGAAACACAGACTTCTGGCAGAAATCCTGCAGACTTGTGGAGATAGAAGCCCATGCTGGAGCAGGTTTCTGGCAGGACTTGTGACTCCATGGGGGACCTGAGCTGGAGCAGCAGCAGAAGTTCTTGGAGGACTGTCTCCCATGGGAGGGAGCCCACACTGGAGCAGGGGACAGAGTGAGGAGTCCTGCCCCCAAGGAGAAAGGAGCAGCAGAGACAAGGTGTGATGAAAAGACTTCAGTTCCCTTTCCCTGTCCCCCTGCACCACTGTGGGGGTGAAAAAATCAGGAGTGAAGTTCAGCCTAGGAAAAAGGGAGGGATAGGGGGGAAGGTGTTCTAAAAATTGGTTTAATTTCTCATTAGCCTGCTCTGATTTTGATGTGTAATAAATTAAACTAATTTCCCCAAGTCAAATCTGCTTTGCCCATGACAGGAAGTGGTGAAGGATCTCTTGCTGCCTTGCTCAACCCATGAGCCTTTTGTCATATTTTCTCTCCCCTGTCCAGCTGAGGAGGGGAGTGACAGAGTGGTTTTGGGGGCACCTGGGAACCAGACAGGATCAACACACAGCAGGATGGAAACATAACAGAGAAGGCATCAGACTGCAGAATGAACCTGGTAAGAATTTGGGGATTATGAGTTTTAGAAAAACAAAGTGAAATATAAAAGAGAATACTTCTCTCAACAGGCCTTTATTCAATGACCCAAGACGGTTAAGAATTATATATATGACTAGACAAAAGTATTTCTTTTTTTCTTTTTGTGTAGTATGGCGTGCTCTAAAGTAGTTTCTTTTTCCAGGTGATTGTGCTTAGCTGCTTTGCTTCTGCTGCTTGTGGTTCTTCAAGAAATGGTGAGTCGGAGTGAAAGCATTGAGTGGCTAATTTAGAAATGTCTGATCCAGGTGGAATTAATTAAACAGGATTATTGCTTTAATTCCAATGCTTGTATTACTGCAGCAAAAATATGGTTTTTATATGGTTTTAAAACCCATGTCCATTGTTCCTTCATAGTAGCTGCAAGAGACTGCAGTCACGTCTCTTCATTTCTATGATGTCACTTCTTCCCCTCCTGGTTTGCTTATTTGAGAACTTGTTTCCTTTAGCCTTGTGGCAATAAATAATAACGTATAGCCAATCAAAGATCATTCCTATTTGGCTTCAGTGCTTCTGTTTTCAAGCTTACTCAAGGTATTTATATAATGCAAATCTTTGTTCCAGTGAACAACACATAATTTTTGTGCCCTATTTTGAATCTGAATCGTCCATTCTGTGAAGAAAAGGGAAAAACAAAAATAGATCAAAGAGGAAACCTAATTATTTGCATGAATGGCAAAAGAGGATTTAAAAAGCCTTTTTTACGTTGTCAGCACTGCGTCTCTCATTATGTATGTGCTAATGATGACTACAAAGAACTGTAGATTTTATTTTAAATATATTCTGTGTACATATATATATATGCACAGATACTTTAACCCTGTACGTTCTGCTAGTCACAGGCTCTGCAGTAAAGACATTTTCATCTACTCTGGAGAGTGAAAAGACCCACTGAGAAATTCTAGTCCTGTGTCTGTTGCAGAATTTCCACTTGCCCTTCCAGCATTAGGGAGTGCAAAGGTTTGAAAGTGTGGCAAGTCTCCTGGCTGTTAATATCTTTTCCATCCTGCCAGCCTGGAACTTAACCAGACACAATTTTATTGTGCATATTTAAGTCAGAATAATTTCTCGCAGATGCTCATGTATCTCAATTCCCATTTATGTATCATTTTTACTACCATCTGATGTTGCGACCTGCAGTTGGTATTTATTGCCATTACCCAAGCCATCCAGTCTTCTTTAATAATACTAAACAAAAAGTGAGAACAATTATATAGGTTTTTAGAGAAAATGCACACAATCTGAACTGGCTATGCACAGCTGTTAACATTTAAATCGCATCTGTAAGTGGAAACAATTATCTTTACATTCTACATGTAATAAAACCCGCAGAATACTTCTGGCCTTTTATGAAATTTTTCTTTAGAAATTAATACTGAAAATGGGTATTTTCCTCATTACTGTTTTCCTAATACAAACAATGGGGTGGAATGTACTATTAGAGTAGGAGAGAGATCTGACACTTGAATCCCTGTTATTCAGACAGCCAGACTTTATCCTGAATTTGAAACAAAGAAAATAATCAGATTTTTGGGAAGAGATTCCTGAGCTACTCGAAGTACATCCCTTACAGAATGTCACAGCTTTGGGATGGCAACTTTTAATAAGCATGGATGTGCCCAGACAGGTTCTCCATGGGGCCTGTTTGGTGACTGCAATCAGAACATCTGTGATGCACATTCAACACACCTTCACTTCTGCAACTGAAGTTTCATTTTACCATTCTAACTTGTCTTTTCAAGAACCTCTTCCCTTTTACCTCCCTTTCTGCTGCTAATGGTGGATGGCAGCTGTCACAAGATCTCGGCGCTCCATGCTTCTTTCGTCAATGAAAGCGTTTTTATGTTGGCATTGACAGAAATATTTTCATGCCATCCTTGTGAGTACTGTGTAGTTTTCCTCTGATGGACTAGATGAGTGCAATTGTTAGCTCTCTTAACTGATTCTATTCTTATTTTTAATTTGACTTTACAGCCCAAGAATAAATTTTCACATTTATTAGACAGCTTATAATTAGCTCTCATTAGAGGATGTCCAGCAAGAGGATGCGTTGTGGTTGCACTAAACTGGCATGACATCCTTCGAAAACCTTGCATCTGACATGTTATCATAAGGGCAAACAAAGATAGATATCCTGGATAAATAGCCATCAAGGAACTTAAAGATCAGCAGCTCAATCACCTAACACAGAAACAAATTCATGTATCTGAGACTACTTGGTCTTTTTTACTACTTACAAGAAGGATGTATTTATTTTCTGGCTGAATTAGTTGAGCCCAGGTTGAAATTTAGTCACCACCTCATTGTTCTTGCCCTGGAGAAGTAGTATTAAAATGTGTATAACTGACTTCAAAAGTTCAGGAATTTGTTTGTATTCCCTGAAAGCATCTGAACTAAAATGCAAAAAAAAAGAGAAAAATTATTACTGGAGAAATCTTAGGATAGCTGAGATTGATATTGGCATTTTGAGGTACAGACTGCTGAATTCCAACAGTATTTAGTACTCTTAGGTACAGCATGGATACCTAAGTGTGCAATGAATGAAGATCATAGAATCATAGATCTATGTTTGGTTTGAAAGAGACCTTTCAGGTTATCTTGCCCAACCCCCAAGATGCTTCTCTTGATTGTTTTCCTTGCAGTTAGGAAGTGGGAGATATTCCAGCAATGTAGAAATTGGAGCTTTCTGCATCTACTCTACTCCCTTACTTAAAGGGGAAAAAAATAGGAAATAAGAAACTGGAGAAAAATTAAAGCTAAAATTCTTGTTCTTTGAAGTGTACTGGAAAGAACATAATGCTTTGGAGAGAATCAATACATAATCTGCAAACTAAATATGCCCACTTCAACGTTTTCACTATTTCAATGCCTGTTCATTTTAAATGAGCCTTTAGATGCACTGGCACCACAGTGAAGAAATATATCGAAACAGGATGTAGTAAGCTTAGAGTTTTGAGATCCTCTTAAGAAAAAAAATGTGAAAGTACCCTCTGTGAGAGTTCATGTCAATATCTTTTATTGATACCTGCGTATCTGAAAAGAGAAACGTTGGGAAACAAGGCCAAAGGGAAGGGAGCTATATGCTGAGAAAGAACATGTGAGAGGCTCCCAAGAATCCATCAGCTCTGAAGAATAGTGGCCTTATTGGATCCACAAGAATTGTTAAACTTAAGACACAGACAGCTGAAAATGTGCAAGACCATTGGCACATACTGGTGCCAAGGCAGGTGCGTAATTCAGACCACATCCAAGAGCACAGTAGCTGTTAGATGCAGACAAAGTCAACAGGATTAGTTACAGAGGTCTTGAAGCAAAAAATAAATTTCCTTGAAGGACTTTGTGACTTAAAAATCAGTGGTACATCCCTGTGATGTTCCACTTCTGAATAAATAGCTGGGGTTGGCCTCCCAGCGTTCTCTCCAACACTGAGAAGTGTGTGCGTATTTGTGTGTGAGGGACCAAGCAGAAGAATGAACTGTGTGAACAGTTACTGCTGTTAATAAAACCAACTCATTTATTATAGGACCTTAAATTATTGTCAGTGATCTGTCTTGACCCAGCCATCTTTCTTTTGTCTCTATGAGAGAAAAGGATACTTATGACAAAAGAATACAATGAATTTGTTCATACCTATTTGTTTCATCCTTTCATGGAGATGCATGTAAATTAGATTCCTGGTAAGGACAGCCTTCAGCATCAAGTTTAAACTTTGAAAGTTCAGACTGAAGTACAAGGTGTATCCAGCAGGGAAAAGAATTGGTGTGATGAAATGTTTACAAGGTGCTCTTAAACAGCAACTAGTTCTGAACATCCAAAGAACATCTAGTATGGGGGAGAAGCTTTAGGTAATGAAGTCAAAGACTGAATTTAAGTTTTGACTGGCTTGAAATAAAAGCAAAAAGGATGGAAGAAAGGCTATAATTATTGGAAGAACATAATGTGATGCTTAGACAGGATGTGAAATTCGCTGAGGAACATATTGCGGCTATAATTAGAGATAGTGTTTCAGTCACTTTAAAAATGAGTCATTAGAGAATGCATTAAAAAGAAAAATTCTGCATCTGTTGGGTCTCCCAGTTGGGACAGAAACATGAGACCTAAAAGGGAAATGAAAATTCTTTCTTCTAAGGAGCTCTGAGGTTAAATTCCAGAAGTGAAGCACAAGCAAAGCTCTGAAGTTGGAAACAAATAAAAACAAATGTATAGGCGGCTTGTAATACTTTCCATGCATACTTCTAGAATATGGACAAGAGCACTGATACTTATCATGCAAGGAATTGAAATTGATTGCTTAGGAATCTTACAGGGTATTCCTCTCATCTTTCATCATTGCTTCCAATTGTAGGCAGGGGAAAATAGTTCAACTGTATATTTTTGCAATGTACACTAAATAAGAATAGTTGAGTGACTTGTCTCAGTTCTTCTGTGTTCATCTTCAATATGAAATGAGCTAGATGGAGAGCAGCTTTTGCTATTCATTGCTCATCTATAATAAACAGTTTTCAATTAATTTCTTTTCTAATTGTGCTAGGACAAGGGGTGAGAAGCACAGATGTCAATTTTTGATTGCATTGGCTTTTGCAAAGAGCTGAATTTTCTGGGGGAGGAGAGGTTTGTGGGAAGGAGGTCAATGCATGTATCTGGCACCACATTGCTTTCAGGCTGTCTGCATGAGGAAATGTTCTGCAATAAAATATATTGCCTAGCAATTTTAATCAAATCAGCAAATTAAAGGAAAATGAGCTACGCAGTAAAAAAGACAATGCTACTATTTGATCCAGCAGTTTGCTGGTTTTTTTGGCCTCTAATATAGATTACTCTGTAGATGTCTTTATTTTAGATGATCATAACTTGTTTTCAAAGGTGGTTTTCTACGGAGTTGTGCCACAGACTAAACTTTTGTAGACTTGCAATAAAATAAGATGATTCAGTGTCAGTGGTCTACCTGGACAAAAAACCACACCCCTAAACAAACGAACAAAAAAAACCCAGAACAAACCTGGAAGATTTGGGGTCTCTGTCAGTACACAAGCAACGTGGTTGTGAACTGCTGTGGAGCTCAGGGATGTAACGCTTTCCTGAGTCCAGTTAAGATTAAAAAAAAGGTACACTCTGTACTTTGAATTATTAGTGTAGCTTACAAAACTTCTTGATGAGTGCAAGTTGTGAAGACCAACAAATAGTTTTAGAACAATTAATTATTTCAGTGTGTAAAAGGTAAGGCGAGGAAAGTTTGCAGCCCGTTGTCTTGGTCTTCCTCGTATTGTCTGAATGTGGTTATTGTTATAATTGTCAATGGAATAATGGAGTTCTCCTAATTTGCTTGTCAGTTAAACCTTAGGTCTGAGGAAGTGCACAGGAAATGTTATTCTTGAGATGGTTTAATACCAACCCACTGTACTTGTCTGACACACTGCCTTGTGGAGACTGAGCTTTCTCCTCTCCTGCCTTTCAAAATTCTCTTTAATAACATTCAAGACAAAGAAGCTTCTGGGCTTCAACAAGAAATGAAAACACCTTAGAATTAACTCAATTCTCATAATAACTGTGGTATTTTTTATTTAACTTTATTAAACAGTGGTTGGAAGACAAGTTATTGACATCTTTCATAAAATTCAAAGATGTTTATTTAATCTATTAATCCTGTCTCTGCTAAGCTGTCACAAAGATGATCTCTTGGATAAGGAGAACCTGTTCCCTGAGAAGCTAATAGAAAAGTTTTGTGCAGTTGTATAGGTTAGCAAATATAATGAACTGTTTATCCCTCTTGAAATGGATAAAATCAAGATTTAATTTAAAATTAAAATGACTTTACCTTTACATATAATCTCTGGGCAGTTCTGGCCTGTGAGTATTTACATCAGCCTAAGTAAGAGGCATTGTTGAATGCACCCAAATATTTATATCAAACTTTGCTTTTCCTTGAAAAGAGGTGGGAAATGCGCAGCAGGCACAGAAGATGCTCCATCAGCTGTCTGCAGCCTAATGTTGGCTGTGACCACTGCAGGACTGGTCCTCCAGCTGGAGACCTAGAGATAAACACTGAGTGGAATAATCATATTACAACTGTTTGGATATGCTTCAAACTAAAAGGTTTTCTCTGGGAGAGGAATTTTGATGCGTGATATCTGTAAAGCCGATTTAGAACAAATTGTTTGTGCACGCTGGAACAGGAGCAACCTCACTAACACATCTGCTCATGCTCCTGTGTCAGCATTCCTCCGTTGCTGGTGAATGGGAAGGGGGGAGGCATGTCTCCTGGAAAATTTTAACACTTTACAGAAGAGTGGAAGTACAAGAAATGCAAAATATGGGGGAGGGAGAGAGAGCGACTTCAGGTTTTTTATTTCTGTTTATTTTAAATAAACTATTGGCTTTTGACAGGTCACCTTAGTAAGAGAGGAATGAAAATAAAGCTATGTTTTACATTTTACCTTCTGGTGAACCTAAGTGAGCTGTTCAAATCACACTTAGGATGCTATTAAAAGAGTTGCTCTGCTTTTATGTAAATGAAAATATTAATTATCATACTTGAATTCTGACAGTGCAAATATTACAATATCATCTCAGTAACAACTGTAAGTTGGACTAGTGTATTTTAAGTAACTCACAAGTTCTATAATTATACTGACGATGTAAAGCGAGGGTACTGCAAAGTAAAGATGACTTTCTTAGTTCAGACAAAGAATAGCTTGAACACCAGGATTAAAGCTTGAAGAAAACTTTAGTCAACTCTTTTTTTAAAAGCTACAGAGTAAAGCCTTATACAGCTCCACTCACTTTTGAAAGAGAGTGAATGAAAATATTGATGAAGCTCAGTGATATACTTGCATTTTCCTTCTCTAACTAAAAAAAAAAGATTTTTTTTTTTTATTTTTTCCCCATTCAGAATAGCCTTTGCCATTTAAAAGTTTGCTTTCATAGTACCTAGTACATTTAGGAGGGAATTTTATGAAATGATACCTAGAGTATCACCACTAATGTTGGCTGTTATTTTTTCCTATTGTCCATTTTTTTTTGGTGAAACGACTGCCTAGATAATAAGGACATTGTGATAAATGTCACATCACAAGCAAAATAGGCAGCTCTTTCTTGCTCTGGGTTATTCTTTTGCAATGATTTAGAGACACTACAGGACTTCAGCAGTTTTGGTAGACAATAGATACAAACAGACCTCTAATACTACCTGCATCAGTGCTCCAAATCTGATATGATATTCTTGAAAAATTGACCTATGTGGGTGATTCTGTTCCTCTGGAAACTATTGGTGTATTACACCGAGTTGCATAGCATTGCCAGGCCCTGATTCTAGCAGGTAAATTATGTTGACAGACTGCTGAGAGTAACTTATTTTCCTACATTTTTTTTCGTGTATGTTTTCTATGTTGCAAGTGTGTCATACAAAGGTAAATGAGCTGGAAAGGCTGCAGTTACTTTCCTTAATAAATGGCTGCTGAGTAGATTCACAGAGCAAACTATGTGGTAGCATTTCTTTCAAAGCACAGACCTGAAGATTAGCAATTATTTCACTGTACATATTTAACTAGCTATAACAAAACACAACCGAAGAGGGTCTGAAAGGAAAAATGATCTTAAGCACTTTCTTTTCTGTGTAGTTTTTAGATCTGGAACATTCCTCTATCTTTAAACAAACAAATGCAGGAGGCTGCGAACAGCCTCCTTGCAAATTGAACTGCAAGGATTCGTAGATTTTTTTATTATGTTTTTTACCCATTGCTTACACACCATAATCAACTAGCTCAGTAGTCAGAAAGCCTTGTTGAGCTTGCAGTTTTTCTCAGGTCAAATCATTGTGCTGCACCATGCTGTGCAAATACTTTTCCACTGAAATCTCCAGAGCTGTAAAATGTAGTAGGCCAAATTCTGCTCTGAGATGTGCCCTAACAAGCACCCCATATTCATCCTCATGTCCTTCATCCCCAATACACACCCCTTTTCTTCAAAACTCCACAAATATAAAAAGCTCCATCCCTCCCAAAACCACCTCTCCCCACTTAAGGATTAGTTGAAAGCAAAGTGGGTAAAGGAAGCAGACTAAGCCAGCTGAAGAACTGAAAAAGTGTTACTTTCATTCAGTTTACGAATCTTTTCTCATGTGTTCTTCCAAATGCATTTGGGAATGAGAACTGTGTAAGAATTCTGAAACATAACTATAACTAGTTAATGGCAGAAGTCTCATTCACTATTTTATGCATTAATTTGGTATTTATTTTGCTGTCCTTTTGTGTGATGCTTCATGAAATGACTAGGGAAATAAAATAATTATGAATCCATTTTATAACTTTTTCTGTGGTAAGGCAGTTGAATTATGCTGAAAGTAATTTATGGGGAACTGTTAACACAAATAATTTTTCCCCTGTATTTTTGTTCAATGCTTTCATTTAAAGCAGTATACTAATTAATCAAATTCTAAAGCATTTAAAATTAGCATTTCTATTTTTGTTTTACGATGCAGTTATTAAAATTAAAGAAAAAAGTTTTGAGTAAATGAAGTTATACTACTGAATTACATAATTGGGTTTCTGAATAATCTCTTAAATAACTACTGTGATTTTCATTATTTGACAAATTTGTGAAGAATGATGAGAGCAAAATCATAGTCTCTAACGAGATTCCAGTGATGGTACTGGCGTTTCGGTGGGATCAGCTGACCAGGGCCTGGAAACTTTATAGAATAACTTCAATATCCAGGATAAACTAAATATGGGAATACTTTTACTCACAGACATAGAAAATATGAGCATGTGAGAGTATGCATCAATACATGCATTCATCTGGATTAAATAGTATTTAACAGGATGTGGTTTATAGTGGTATGGTACATGCTGTTTGTCCCCTGAATCTGTGCTCTAAAGTAAAATAAAAAAGAAATCTCATACGTTAGCCAGGGGTTTTGGGTCAACCCAAATTTGAAGGGGAAGATGAAGTTAAAAAAAACTGTCTTAACAAGAATTTTGTTCAGGCTTACTGAAGGCAATGGAAAACAATTTTAAACGCTGTTTGGCTTTTATCCACCCTAATTGGCCTGTTCGTGCGTCTGTCTTTATATTTTTGCATGTCTGCTATGAAGAGGGAAAATGGAACTTACAAAAATAGTTAAAAGTCAGTCTGGTATTGAGAAAAATGAGATTTATTGGCAGGAGGGAGATGTTACGAGTGAAGCAGTTGAAATGAAGCCATATGCAGGGAAGGTAAAGTAAGGTAATAAAGCATGGGATGAATGGCAATAAAAAAGACCAAAGATTCCAAATTTGAACAATAGAAGCAGAAGTCAAGCAGTCAGCATGTAACGGATGGAAAGAATTAGTTTAATATGCTGGCAAGAAGGAGGCTATAAATTCTGTGAAAAGAAACAGAAGGGAGCCACCATGCTGAACTGGACTACAAAACCACAGAAACAGGAGGCTTTGATGTAGATTTGATGGGGGTATCCTGTGGGGTGGAGGTAGGGGAGAGGAGCTGGATGCAGGGATTTCAGAAGATGGAAATACTGCAGAGGACTCTGCTCCCCTGATGGAATCAGCAATGAGAGCCGTATCAGATGTGGTCACCTTGCAATCTTAATAAGCACCTTGCTGCCCTAAGAATAATGCTTTGGTTACCTTTTTACCTTTTATTTTGAGCAAAACTGGAGGAAATCTCGGGCGCATAATTGCCAGCGCTCGTTCACAATTCCCGGATTCAGTCTCCGCGGTTCCAGTCATTAAAGCTTCCTTCCCACAGTTCCACCTCTCCCACGAACCGTGGGTGCATCCCAGTTTCCTTTGTGATGAGTTTGGTCACGGCTGTTTTTTCCATTGAGGTTTGAGTTTGGGGGTGTGTCTGTTGCTTGGATAAGGCTTTTGCCTCGATGGCTGGTTGGGAACAGTTTAACAAAGGCAAGAACAGTTCTATGGCCCTTCCCAAAAGGCACTATGTGGATACTCACACACGTGTACAGATCAATGATGTCCCTTAACAAAATCCTATTTGCCTTTTTTCTCTCTGTCAGGATGCATTTTAAACAATTCCACGACAAGGCTTTCAGTTCTGTGGAAGGCACAGCTGCTCAAGTCCCGCATGCATTTCTTTCATGGTGTTATTAGCACTGTTTCCTGTGGTTTACAGGCTTGTAGCTAATATTTGAAAAGCTAGAAAATGTAGGATAAATGGCAGCTTTTGACAGTGACCAGAAATCCTGATATATTTGACACTAAAGACCTAGAAAGATGCAGAGACTGGAATGTAAGGCAAAGACCTGTGTATGGTAGTATATGGAATAAAAAGTCACTTTCATTTAATACTTTATTTTTTGACATGCACTGAATGTAGGATTTTTACAAGTTCATCAGAATGTAAGTTCAAAGGCTGAATTTTCTGTATTCCTAGCTTTGGACACAAGAACTTGTGTTCATTACCCCCTAATTAGACCTTGCATGAGACCTTTGAAGTTTTGGGGGAGTATTCATTCCAAATAAAAATTTTAAAAATAAAACGTTTTCAGCAGGTTTCTACAGCTAAATTCCACATTTTTTAAAAAATTCCACCTTTAATGTTTTGCATTTCTCTGAACATTTACAAGTATATTTAACCTTTATGAATAAGGAATAAATAAGTGTTTGCTGTTATGTGTTTATCAAGGAACAGAGACAATACATAGATTTTTCTACAGAAAATAAGATAAGCATGAATTAGTCTGATTTAACCTTGCTGCAATTACCTTAAGGTAAAATCAAGACTTCAAAGAAAAGATTTGATTTGAATTTTGATGGTGCTTCTAAACACATGATTAATCTTTCTTGGCTCTTCATTGTCAGTATTTTACAGTTCTTTTTAACACCTGTGCTTAAACAGGACTTTTTTTTGCACCTGCAATTATTTATGCAGACATTAACCAGACTTTTTCACCTTCAGTTAGTTGGAGGAACACTTATGTTAGAAGCAGTCTGTGCAAACACCTAAACTGAATGTGTACCATGTTTTCATGTACACTGATATTAAAATGGTTCAATGAAAAATAAAGCCCATGAATAGTAACTCAAACAATATGCGGTAAAATATTATTTCTGCCTTATTTTGTCCTCCAAATTATGTGCTGAAAAAAATCTAGAAAAAAATGCTTCAAAGTGACACTACAATTAAAGTGACAGGTGTATGTTGGTCAATACAGAATGACTGAAATTAACTAAACTCCTGGGAGAAATACAGTATGAATGTCCAAGAAAAGGTGATACTAAGGAATTCTAGTGGATTACAGAGAATGAACCCCATGTATGGGGTGAAATCATCACTGTCATCATGATTGAGAAAAGCAGTTTAATTATATTTCTTGTATTATTTTTATGGATACACAAGTAAAGATTAGCCATATGTGTATTTCTTTTAAATGAATCACTACTTTTAAGCTTCTTGCAGCAAAAGTGAGTAACACTGTATTGTAAAAAAAAAAGGATTTAGCTGTCACATTTTCAATACATCCCTCTTTCAGCATATTCTGTGACAGATCCTTGCTCCTTCCTTCTTAAATCTTGGTATTTTTTGCTTCTGTTGTAAACAAGTCAAGTCTTTCCTATTATAGATCACTTTGAGCAGCTTCTAGGTAACTGTTTTGCCATGTCCCTTTTGTTTTTTTAGTTTTACATTATCACATAGAAAATTATTTTTCTAGTTATTGTAAATTACATTTTTTAGCATCTTAACCAGAAAGGAACAAGAAAAAACTCTAACTGCAATATGGAAGAATAGCTTGTAGGCCAAGTGAGTTTCTAAACAGCTAAAATTATTTTAAAACTTGACAACCACTTGCAGTGACTTGCAGCACTAATGACTTGCAGCACTGAATTTGGTATGTCAGAGTGGTGAAGTCTGTCTTTGATGTTTGCAATGAGTCTGTCTGTACTCAGTGTCACTTTTTATTTTATTTTTATTATATAGTTCTTGGGGGGTGCTGTTGAGTTATCAAATATCTGCAGAATTCTCAATCTAGTCTTTCATACCTGACATAAAACTGACATGTCCCTACATCTAACCATAACTAGCATAACCGATTTTTTTACTTATCCACTATTTGACAAGTTTAATTTAAAATTACTTACTTTCATCCAGTTAAAACTGTAGAGGAAGAGAGTTTGTTGTAAGTGCCACTGTTAGACTGACATACACATCTTGGGAGGGGAAAAAAAGCCAACTCCCTGTACTATTTACTAGACTAATGTGTCTGACTTTTGAAAAACAGCATATTTCTCAGCACTGAAGACTTTTTTCCATGTAAAGACATTTGTTTCTATCCCCCCCAAAAAAACTTCCACATTGGAAAACTCACCTTTTTTTGCCCCATCTCTATCAATTTGCCTTATTAAAAATCTTGTCTTTGTTGGATATGGGCAGGCCTTCACAGCTATAAGTGTTTAACTTCTGAATTGGTTTCTTCCTGACTCCCAGAGTAGATTGGGATGAGTTACTTGGTCCCAGATCTTCTGGGCAGTCACACTGAAGACATGAAAGTCAAACAGGTTTGCCAGGGCAAGAAACAAATTAGACTTAGTGTTTGTTCTTATTGAAGAAAACATCTGCTTCTTTTCATCCAAATTAGAGAAAGTGTCCTGTTTGCTTTGGGAAAAGCAGCAGACTTGTTCACTTTTGGTATTTTTTGTTGTAGTCTTCACACATTTGTTTTCAGAAGTACCTGTTAAGCATGTTCATGTCTGAAAGAATTATCCCACATTGGCTGCACTTTAGACTTTCATTAGGCTTGTAGCAAGATTCTTATTTCTGTATTTTCTACATTTTTCTATATTTTTAACCTGATATTTTCTTTTTCACTGGAAAGAATCTATAATGAAAATGGCAACACAGAATATGAGTGGCCTTACCAGGTCTAGCTAAAGAGTGATCTGTTCTGTCTCTCCAGCCCTGTTGTTTCCAGCTCACAAGAGCTTCTTGATCTGTGTGTTTCTCTGTATTTAGAAATATATTGGATATCTTACTAATATTTTCAGTGTCTCATTGAATGCATATAAATTTATAGGATCTGCAGGAAGGAATTCTGGAGCCCAAGTGGTTTTGACATGAAGTACCTCCTCTGTTTATGGTTTCCTTGGACGTGCAACTAACTCACTTCAGCAGAGACCTCCCAGGCCTAGGGAGTCGTCTTTTAACTCAGACAAACCTCACCCACTTCTGCCTCTAAAGTGCCTGCTTGCACAGATCAGCCATGGGCCTTTTAAAGCAAATCACCCCCTTGTTGTCCCGTGCTGTCCTGTGCCTCCTTCCTGATTTAAGTGTGGCAGGTGATGAGCTCTGGGCGTGCACAGAGAGCAGCTCCAGCTGCTGCTGAGTGTCCTGTCAGTGGCACCTGGCAAGAAGCACTTTGAAATAAACCTCCCTTAAAGCCTCTATCCTGGGAGAGTAAGCACCAGCTGTTTCACTCCACAAACCTGCTAGTGAAAAAAAAAACCCACATCTGTCTATCAGTGTATCTAGACTTCCATTCCTCTGGATTCAGAAAATGTCTTAGCTCTCCGTATCTGCTGCTACATCCTTGAAAACCCGAAATAACTTGGTAAAAGCAGCATCTTGCTGATTCCAGCTGACTGTTGGCATACATCACTTATCTCAGATTAGGTGACAAAAATATATAGAAAACCCAGGACTTAAAAGCATAGTATCTTTTCCACAATGTTTCAGCATCTTTCCATATATCTATAAAATAGGTGATCTCTGAAAGTGTGATTTAGCTTCAAACTGAATTAATTTGTTGTGTGCTTCCCATGCTTTTATTTTCTTATCTGAAATGGCTGGATGTGGTTCTCCCAGAAATATAAAATCCACCTTGTTAGACTTTTCATTATCTAAATTGTCAACTGACATAACCACGAGTAGCTGAGACCTATTTCCAATTTCTAAAAGATCAGCTTTTCTAATAAATATTTCCATGGTAAATCTTACACACTTAAGAGCAGTCTCCCATTTCCCAATATGTGTAAATACTTCACAATGATCTAATGCTGTTGAGAAGTTGTAGAACAGAAGTGTGGTCACCTTTACCATCCCTGAAGAAAAGAATAAGTCTCGGTTTAAGGGTTTATTTTAATTTAAAACTTCTAACGCTGATTTTTTTTTTGTATGCAGCCGATTTGGGATACCTTTACAGAGCTGTGAAAATGACTTGTTTTCTTGATTGAGTTGATGAACAGGAAAAAAAAAAATCCCAGACACAAATCAACAAAAAACAACAACAAAAACAATAAAACCACTCCTCAAACAGATCCAAATTCTTTTTGCAAGGGAAGAAAAAGGAATCATATATTTGATTCGACCCCTCTCTCTGCCTTACAAACATGTATTGTTTCCTGGCACATATGATAGAAAAGGGCAATGATGTGAATAACAATTCAACATACAACTACTCTGTCTGAAAAGTTAAGGGACCCAATTCACTCCTGTCTTCTTTTTAATGTCTATTTCTCTTGTCAGAACTGCCAACTATTCTGTTTTAGACAAGAATGGATTTATTTTGCAGACTAAATACCTGTTCGACTCAAGAATATATCTTTTTCATGTCTAGAAAGTGCTAGATTTCTCAAAAAGCAAACTGAACAAGTTGAAGTATCAAAACAACTAAGTTTAAGAGCATCTGTAAAACACCAGTTTAAAATAGGAGAGCCATAGATTGTGGCACATCACCTATACTCCCTTCTGGCAATCCTTAGTGAAAGGGCTTTTTCTGAATCTTGACAAAATAAAGTGTATGGAAGAAACTTAGCCTTACACTGAATCTTGCAGATCACTAGCAGAATATATAGAATTCCGGAGCAATTGAGAAGCTAACATTAAAAAAAAAAAAACAAAACCCCGGAAATAATAAATGGGGAAGCTGAATGAAGCCAAAAGATAGAGAAAAAAGTAAATGCAGTATTTAAGGCTGAGCAGAGCACATATTCCCAAAGGCAAGTCCCTCTGAACCCTGGCTTACCTTGGAATAGCACAGGCTTTTAGGGAGGTTGTGTTTTGTTGGTTTTTTTCCAGCAGATTGTCACTTGTTTCCTTTCCCACCATGTGACTGTCTGTTTGTCTGTCACTGCGTTCCTTGGCTTCCCCCCCCGGGGCCCTACTGCCAGAAATGAAAGAGAACAGTCCAGTTTTATGTACTAAAATCTGAAAAAATAGACCCAAACCCAAAAGTTTAAGGCATTATTCTGTCAGTCTTTTGGTACCATATAGAGCAGTAAATTTTCCTGTTGGTTGGTAGCTTACTAAATACAGAAAATAAGTGGGAAATAGGGAATTCAATTTTTTTTAATAATTTGAAAAGAATCACTGAATACAATATCGAAGCTATGTTGTCTGTGTTGCATTATACCTTTTTTTTCTCTGTCAATTTAAGAATCATTTTCACAAAAAATACAAGCAGTGTATAGCTCTGTTTCTTAAAAAAAAGTAAACAAAACCAAACCCATCCCATTTTAAAATAGGTTTATGTGGGTGTGGATGTTGAATGTTTTCAGAGCCTCCTGCTACACTCCAATACATTTGTTCCCGAGGAGGAAATAAAACATATTGTATTAGAGAAAGAAGAGTCTGTGAAGGATACAGGCAGCAGATTAAAGACAAGGAAGATTGCATGTTATTTAAAACAATGCTGAATTATTGTATCAGTTGGTGAATATGATTTTAAGTATGAATGAGAGATTTTAAAAAATAATGAAATAGAAATGTCTGGTTTCTCAGCTAAAAAAAAAAAAGACATCAAAGTTTCAAAATAAATTCATTCTGTACTCTTACAATATGAGGAAAACAACTCTGTATTACTCTGAGACAGTAGCCTTTGAAGTATGTGCTGAAATGTTGAGGTTCTAACATACTTCATCTCTGCAGCATATCATAGTTGCTTTTCTCCTTTCAGTTTTCAGACCTTTGTGGTGCCTGTAGCTCCTCTTCCAATTTTGGATCATCTATTACATTTCTTTTACGAGTAGATCCTGTCAGTGGAGCTGGTTCATTTGAAGATGAAGTGAAATTCCTGTCAAAATAAGCAGGTCACCCAATACTAATTAATTACAGGTTAAAATTCAATAAAAGCAATGTGAACAATAAAAATAATTGCAAATGCAGATCTATTGGGTAACAACAATGCTAACTTCTTTTCCAGCCCTAGCAAAAATTAAGTTCTTATTTGAAATCAGTTACTATACCACACCGAAAATTCTGAAGGATACAGGAGGCAATGGATTTGCATATTTAACCTTCAAAACACATTAAAATAGTTTTGATCTTGTCACTCACTCTTGGGTAGATGAGCTTATTTTAACTGAATTTCTCCAGTAAAGAAAATTCTAACACATCCACCAAAACAGATTGATTAAATAGTTTGTTTGGTAGAATTATAAACTGCTTAAAAATGGGATGGAAAATTCTTTATTTAATTGTAACCACCCCTAATAATCTTTTATATTTACATTACCAAGCTGTTAGATATATGGGAATGGACAATATTAAACCAGAATTGCTTGTTCTGACTGTAGTGCTACAAACACATTTTGATTTGGACTGAGGACTAATCCAGATGAAAACAAGACTTCAGAGAGAGAATGTCTAATACTTATTTATAGAAAAATAACTTAAAGAAAGAACAGAGCATGATTAAAAAAGCATTACTGAGTAATCAACTTTATCAAATGCACAGCAGCAAATATCCCTTGACACCTTTGAGCAGAAGTGAAGAAACTCAGGCACATAACCAAAAATCAGTTAGCAATTATCTCTGTTAACATTATGACAGAGGCATTATCTTTTAGCTCAGTATTCTTTCTATCCTAAATACCAAAAGGAGATAATTTAAGCGCACATTGTGTGGCTTTATAAACAACTAATCTTACCAACTAAAGGCACATCCATCACCTGTATTCCCTGCTTGCTCTCTGACAAGAAAATTCAGGTTATAAGGTGAGCTTAAACAGTATCTGGCAGTTCTTCACGGTAAATAAGTATGCTGGTTGAATTTGGCTGTTGATTTGTACATGAAAATAACATTAGTGTCAAGACATTAAAAACTGCTGGCTACTAAAATGATGAAACAGGTGGTTACAGGTAGCAAAATGCCAGAGTGGGAAAAAGTTTGGAGAAGATTAATCGGAAGAAGGGTTAGCTTGGCACAAATAAGTAATCCTGTATTTATAATCCAGTTAAGACTCCTGTATCTGCAGGGCTGCAAAACCCCTTTTGTTGCAATAGGTGCACCAGTAGGGCACGGAAGGATTGGAATAATCACCTTGACTGACTAAATGGGGCTGGTGAATCTTTCAGAGGATGGAGTGATTTAAGAGCCTCATAGGTCTTCTCTCAAAGCATTTTACACTGAGCATTGTAGGAGGTAGGCAGTAATCAAAAATGTTAAGAACAAAAATAGGAACAGGTTTCCCTTTATGTTTAGTTTGCACAGGTGTAGGGATTTTGTTTGTTGTTTGTGGGGGTTTTTACATATAAATGTTGTACAAACGGACTGGAATTTTGCCCTACAAATTAAAACTTATAATGGGATCTAAACACCTTTACAAAAGTTACCTGATGCAAATAAAATCCTGACATTAACTCTCTCTGATTCCTAGTTGGGGTTATAATTACTTTAAATGGAACCTTGCTCTACCAGCACTGCTGCATAATTTATTTCACTTGTGGCTGAAATGTTCTCCTTGATAAGGCTTCTTGATGAGTAACTTCTACTTTTAGGCTTAACAACAACAAAAAAAAACACCAAAAAACCCCCTATACAGCTCCCTCTTCTGCCACCCCCCCAAAAAAACAAACAAAGAAGCTATTAGATGTCCAACCATCTTACAGAGTTTTTGTCCATTATTAATGAAACATTATTCTTATTATTGAAATCTCCTTACAGTTGAAACTTTGGCATTAAACTTTGTATCCCAAGTTTCCTTCAACTAAGCATGAAACTTTCAAAGTTGATGTTTGAACTTCAGCTTCTTTCATGGTTAGTGATAAAAATTAAGGAGCTAAAAGCAGCAAAATCTTAAGAGATAAAGTAGCAATGAGTTTAAAGGAGGAAGCAGACCAGTGCTGACTTCTAGGTCATGTGCTTTCTGTTTTCTTATTGCAAGTGGCAAAAATGTTAACAAAAGTATTTCAAAAGTATTTTGTTCCAGGCTTAGATGATAATAAGACAAAATTTATATCTAGAACAATTAAAAAATGACTTTTAAACAAGTTTTAGTTTTTATTAGACTCTCATGTGTGTGTCATGTACCACCACCTTTTGTTTGTTTATTTGTTTTATGTATATTCCTTTTATTTTGATTTAAATGATAACTTATTTTGGTTGAGAAGAAGGACTTGGAGAATAATGCAAATTCAGAAATGTCTGCCACTGATCTGAAAACTGGTCACTCTTTTAAAGAGTTATTTTCTCTATTTGGTATTATTGAGGTATACAAAACCTATAAAGACACCAGATCAGACACTGTGTGACAATGAAGTT
The DNA here is from genome assembly GCA_014706295.1 of Lycocorax pyrrhopterus obiensis. Taxonomy (NCBI): domain Eukaryota; kingdom Metazoa; phylum Chordata; class Aves; order Passeriformes; family Paradisaeidae; genus Lycocorax; species Lycocorax pyrrhopterus. Next base: position 111,545,578 of record JACSVZ010000001.1, on the reverse strand, counting down.
GATAGCAGCGTCTCTGTTTGGCTCTTGGAGTAACTTGGGACACAATTCTGCTTTGCAGCTCTTTTGCTCTTATTTGTTGCTCTCTAAATCAGGCATTCATTATTTTAAGTTTTGTTTTAATTCCTGTAATCCACCAGCACTGGGATTCCAGGGTTTCTTATCTGGTTGCTCCATTTGTTCCACTGTTAGATTCTCAGGGCATGGGTAATTTGGACTGGTGATAAATAGGTTATTTTTCTTGGTGATAAATACTAACTCAGTAACTGTTTTCCTCTACACAACTTTGAAAACAAGTAATCTGTCTTTATCCTGGTTTTATTTTCCTTAAGAGAACCTGTTTTGACATATATGCAGGTAAGGCAGGAAGGAAAGATGGTAACAGAAGGCCAAGGCAGAGAAAAATTCTATCAAAATTGTCTTTTATAAATGGATTACTGGAACACTTTGGGAATTCATTGGCACTAAATTTCCTTTGAATGGAAATAGGGTCAGGGATAAAATTTCAAAGCTCTCAGAAAAAAAACAGGTGGGCAGAAGAAAACAAGAGGAAATAAAATGTTACTAAAAAAAGTCTAGAAAAACAACAGTGTTTAACCTTCTCAGTTCCAGAAGAGCCTATGTTAGATCAATACCTTACACTTCTGTCCTCCTAGTGAAACATGTAAGTTGCACTTAGAGATGCCTCTATAAATAGCAGTGGCATGTCCCTGATGCACTGCTGGCAGTGCAGCCCCTCGGCTCAGCACTGTTGTCACACTCCAGGAGCAGCACAGCACGAGTGTGGCATGTGCTGTAGGCTGTATCTGTAACACCAGGGGGGTTGGAAACACACGGTCTGCCAGCCCACTATTCACACTAATGTTCATCTGGCTTGCTCCACTGAAACTCGAGGGGAAAGGGAATTGTGTGTTTTAGTTACTGCTGTGGTATTTCTGCTGTGGGTTACTGGGTGTTTGCTGTTTTCTGCCCCGCTTGCTTGCATGGGGCACCTACCTTGGAGTGCTTGCCTCCCACTGCAGCTGCTGCAGAGCTTGCACAGCTCTCTGAGGCACAGTCCACATTTGTTCAGTGTGAATCTTTTCATCCTAGTAAGAATTTCTCTGTGGAAAAGAGGACAAAATAAGCCTCATGTCAGCTTCAATGACATTTTAAAAATAAGCATCACAGGCAGATTTCTGTATTATATTAAATATGCATGTATGTCAAAATGAAAAGTTTATGAAAAAAAACGTTTTTTGATCGTCTGGTATTCTCCCTTTTCCTTAAAATTCACTTCACAGGGAGTATCGGGGGAAGGGTTCTTTTGGTGTTCTGCTTTTGAAACAGACTGTTCTCAATGTTCGTCTGTTCCCACAGTACTAAAAATCAATTTCTTGATTATCACTGAACTATGGCAATTTTAAGCCTGCTAGGTTATGCAAGCAAAATATTCTGCTTGCTAATTTGATAGTTTTCACCATTGTCTAAATGTAAATGCACATTCTTTCTGATTGTGCTCTCGCTTTTCACAGAAAACTCACAAATACAGCATCTAGGTTGTGTTTGTTTTGTTTGTTTCTAGGTTGCTTGCCATATATTTGTTGTATCAGAGAACAACTCAGTTTGGAACAGACCTTGAGAGAGCTTGAGACCAACCTGTAGCTCAAAACAGAGAGCTACAAGGTCAGACAAGGTTGTTTTCTGGCTGAGTTTTAAACCTGTGAGGACTGAGATTACACAGTCTCTCAGGGCAGCCTGGGCCACTGCCCACCTGTCCTGCTCGGGGGAAAAGCTTCTCCTCTTGCCTGAACCTCTCTTGTTTCAGCATCTGCCCCTTGTGTCTCCTGCTCCCACCTCTCACCATGGTGGGAGCATGGCTCAGTGCCCCCAGGAACAGCCCCACAAGCATGGGGAGGCTGATGTGAGGTCTGAATCTCAAAGAGGTCTCTTCTCTTCCCTTTCCATTTCCTTCAAAATAATTTTTTTTTTTTTCTCTAAGTTACTTTTTCAGAAGTTAATCTTTGAGGTTTTCATGTGGCCAGCTATGGAAGAAAGACCAGAGCTGTTCCATGCATGTCTAATTAGCATCTTCCAAGAACTTTCACACTAATATGCACGTTTAGAAAAACTCCTTTAATTCCACTTATTAAAATCTTCATAAAAACCACCATTATGTATTTTTAGTTGATGTCAGTATATATAAGAATTAATCTTAATTTGCCTTTTTTTTTTTGCTTTTTTTTTGTTTTGACTTCGAGTAAATTGTTTTTGCAAATTTCTCAGGTATCCCTAACTTCTGTTCCTGTGTACAAACTTTGAAAAATAATGAAAAAAAGTTGAAGAGAAGGCTCACATGAGATATGATCAAATACGCAAGAATTCTTTAGCCTGGACAATTGAAAGGAAAATCAGTAATATTGGGTTTGGGATCTTTTTCACTTGTAGCTGACACAGAGAAAGCAGGAAGAGTACAATTGGGCATTTTGAGGAAATATATCATGGTATGAATGTTAAAAGTTTTCAGTAATTAAAACATAACTTGCCAGATCCCTCTGTCTCAGTCTTTATATAATCTGAGAAATGCTTTTGTTTAGACATCCCCCCACTCCAAGTTATTTGCAAAAAAAAGTTTAGAGAAGGGCTGTACAAATCCATGGATTATCCATTCTCTCTGTTAGCTATGTATGAAGCCTGATGTTTACATGTTTATGATCTACCTAATTTGTGAAATAGAGTTACAATATCCTGTTGTACCACTGAAGATATGAAGCGACAAGTTGAATGCCGGCATTGTATCAATATTCCATAAACCAAAAAGAACCCAAAAAGCCCAACCAACCAACCAAAAACCTCAAAAAATCTTGTAACCTCACCAAAAACTGCCCCGTTTTCCTTTCCTAAGACCTACATTCCACTTGTTCATGCTGATTGGCGTTAATTATAATATCAGTCGTTAACAATTTCTTAATTTCTTATATCTTTATTCCTCCTGTGTTGGATTTGTCTGTGGTTTATGTCAGGCTGCCAAGTTTTCCAGGTATCTGGATCACTCTGTTTACCATTAAGGCATTAACAGAACAGGAGCTTCCTTTTCATTGTCAAACACTGGCTGGGTACCAAGAGACTCAGGTCCAGGGATCTGAAATTGTTTGACCTTAACATTTCCCTAGTTAGTCGTGGTAACTGTTTTGTAAACAACTTTTTTTACTCATATGAGACAGACATCTTTATTTTCTTCAAATGGTTCTACTATTTCCTTCTCATAATGCACTGTGGCATTTTTTTTGTTGGGATATCATTAAGCTCTCCTCATTTAAGTAACATTTCTCTAGGATATACCTAATATCAGCTTTTCTCCTGATGCCATCTGTCTTTGTGAAAGCTTTTACTCACTTTCTCTTTTCTTTTTTTTATTTTTTAAACCTAGTGCAACCTTCTGTCATTCACAAGAATGTGAGGTATCTAGAATTCCATCATGAGGTTTTATTGCATGTTTGCTAACTATTTTTCAGATTTGTTTTCATTTTTTTTTCAAATTTAATTTAAACCATAATAACATTTACTTCAGAGAAAAATTCCTCTCTCAAGCACGAAAATATATTGCACTTATAGCAATAGATGTAATTGTTTCATGAACTATTGCAGTACTAACTCTTTATCTGGGACTCAGTTACTTGTTTTTTGCCAAAGTTATGCCTTGTTATGTTAAATGGAAAATGAGAGTGGAAGAAAATTCAGCAGAAATTTCTGAAATATGCTGGTTTCCTCTATTGAGAGAGATCCCAGAAGGGAAGAGAGAAGGCTCACAATAAGGTGAAAGAAACAAATCAGTATGTAGCCTTCTACAGAAGGAATAGAAAATGAGAAAGACTAAAAGGAACAAAATACTGAGAACCTACAAACAGTGTGACTGTCTCAATGACATTTAAAATAGATTTCTGAAGCCTCCCAAATAGGGAATTGAAATGTTACCTTGAATTTTAAGCAGCGCATATTTATGTTGAGGAAACAGAATGATCACAATAAAACTAGTTTAATAATGGATTTGTTCCTTAAACTGCTTGAGATAAGAAATAACACAAGTTAATGTTATAATATTAGTGTATACTAGTTATAACCATACTGTTATAGAGATGTTGTTCTGCCTCCCAATTTAGTAGAGGTGCTCTGTTTGAGTGACAGTGAAAATAGAAGAGAATTGCTGTTTAAAAGAACGCTAAAATATGGCTTCTCACTCTGTTCCTCCAAAGTTTTAGTGAAGTATTGCAGCTCTTGTAGTTTAATACTGTGAAAAACAGCTGTTTCTGACCTTGGCATTTTTATTTTAAGAGATTATGTTTTAAGCTTTCAAAGCCATAAACTAAGTCTTTTAAATATAGACATCACGTGGAAGTAGGAACATGCAACGAGGTCTTGCTGCTCTGACTTTTAAATTTATTTTTTTAAAAACACCCTAATCAGTGACATAAATTTGCCACAGACTTACCTACAGCTCATTTGCTTTGCATCAGTGAAGAATTTGGTCAGGTCCTTTGAGGATGCAAGGCATGTGCCTTCATTGGTGTACAGTCAGCCTTCACCACGCTTCAGGTGTGCCCAGTGCTACACATAAGGAGCCATATGCTCCATTAGCTTTTTGTAGCTATTGTTCCAGCAGGAGATATAATGAAAACTTTCAGTCCCTGGATTTGAAGAAGGCTGATAAGTTTAGAGAAATCTTGATATTAAAATCAGCAAAAATACAGAAAATTATACAAAGTTCTTTAGGGATTTTACAAGGCAGTTTTCTATTTCTCCTTTTTTTTTTTCCCTTCTATAATTGAAACTGATTTCTTCTACAAATTTGCTGTGCTTTAACTGAGATATACTTGTAAATCTTGCTCCATAAGGTGTCAGGCTATAATACTGGTTCAGAAATAAATCTGCCCGTTATGTGAATGTCCATACTGTAACCATACACAAGGAGACAGATCTATGCTGGTTATAATTTTGTAAGATTTAATAATCACCTGGGCTCATCTAGAAGAAGATGTTCAAGTTTATCCGTTTTCTGTAGTAAGAAATTTAAAAGTGGAACTACTTGGAGTGCCATTCACATAGCACCAATCTTAGAGCCTAACTTGGCATCAGAATGTCTTCAAAGAAGGAGAGTACATGGTTCATTACTGCGCCCGAATTCATCATTCCTAACACCGCGCAGCTTGGGGCACGTCGGACTTCACAAATTAAACAGGTAGTCTTGATCTGTTCCAGGCTGGTACACCTGCAGCAAAAGCACCTGGTGCACAGAAAAGTGGCACTGGGGATTCATTAGGTGGCATTTTCCTTCTGAAGCAGCATTGATTAACTCCATGTTATGCTAATGAACTGCCAGAAGCGCTATCAGTCAGCAGGATGGGGAATGGGCAGGTAGAGGAGCTGTAAGGGTAGTATGAGCTTCCAGGTTTTGATCAAGTTCTTCTTAGTGAAGGCTTTACTGATGGGGCTTTTTGGTTTTGGTGTTTGTTTGTGGTTTTCCTTTTTTCCCCCTCTCTCTGTGGTTCTTTAATATTGTGCTCAACTATTTTTTATTTTATAATAAGTTATGTCATAAAAAGCCAAAGCAGCTAGTACTGAAATACACTAAAAAATGTTGCAATATTTTGCCCTGCTTTTGCCACTGATTTAGCTTTACTTTGCTACAGGGCGTGTCAGCTGTTGCATATGTTTCAGATTTACTGGGCAGGGAGCGTTAGAAGGCAAATCATCCTTAACCTCAAACCATAATTATGGGTACGTGGTGTACAGACAGACTCTTCCTCCCCAAGTGGTGCAGTCAAGCCTTCTGCTCACCCAAAGCCCCGTGGGCCCTGGAAGGGTTGTGCATTTTTGGTGTCCATGTTGGTCAGTTTGTTGTGCCAGAAGTACCAGGGGTTTTATTCTTAGTTTTGCAATAAACGTACAGCAATGTTTTCCACTCCCAGTGAGGTTGTCTAAAAGACTCAAACCCTTTCCCTCAGCTCTGTTTAGCTCCAGAAAAATTTCCAGCCTCTCCTAGTGCTCCTGACTAGTTACATATTAACAGGAACGTGTATAAAGTTGCCTGTAACTTCTGCTTCTCTTTTAGGTACAGACAGTGTTGTACAGTGAATTCTACAGCCAAGTAGAAGTCTGAAGGTCAGACTTTATAATTAGCTCATATAAATAGCATTTGCTTATGTTAATCATAGAACCACAGAATCACAGAATCGTTAATGTTGAAAAAGACCTTTAAGATCATCAAGTACAACATTTTTTTTTTAAGGAAAAGCCAGCTTCACTTTGGGAATGGCATCAGCTTCCTATTCTATGAAACAAAAACTCCCTAAAGACTCCCAAACGGTGATATGTATATTTAAGTCTAGTTATATTTTAAAAGCTGTGTTTTAAATTGGTGAAGGAGTTGATATAATCCTGTTGTTGACTTGAATGAATGACAAATTGAATTAATTGATATCAAACAAGGGAGCTTTTGCTTTATTTCAAAAGCAGAGAATTGAATCACGTTACAAAAAAACCCTCAAAACACGGAAATGGGAGATCTTTTGGTCAATGCCTAGTTCTAATATAAATTCAAAACCTCAGTGTAGTCTTGCATTCTTTACCTGCTCTTGCCATCTTGGTGATATGAAGGATTGATGATATCTGGCATCTACTGATGTGACCAAAGGAAGAACAGAAGAATAAAATGTTTGGACCTTGAAGGGAAGGGTTATTGTGGAGAAATCTGCTTTGAGCTCTGAAATGAAAGAGCATACTTTCTGAACTTTATATGTAGGAGGGAGATGAAGGGGACTATTTCTTGCATATCTGTGGTAAACTCTGGTTTAATTTTTACTGTTTACTGTTTTGTTTGGTTTTTTGTTTGTTTTAAAGGGGGAGGAAGGTGTAGAGAACAAGACCAAAATGTAATAAGCTGTACATGATAACCTGTATTGAAATATTATCTAAGTTGAAGAAATAAGTTCGTTCTGAATGGAAATAGTTACTTTTCCTAGTAACACTGTTAATACTGAACACTGAAAACCAGTTAAAACTAAAAATAAAGAAACCAAGCAAAGTTAGAAAACATACAACCACTCTTAAAAAAACGACATGTACAGTTTAGGGTATATTTTTTGTTTTCCATATGAATTTGAAAGGTAGATGGGCATATCAGTTAAAAATGGATGTCCAACTTCTGTAAAAAGCTATTGTATAATAGAAATAAAAATGAAAGATATGGATTGATACCTTGGCTCTACATTTGAAGTACCTCAAAAGAAGGAGAAGACAATTACAAGTTTACCTCACAAAATGGAGCTCTGATTTGTAATTTCAGACACATTTTAATACATTTTCCCTTTGGGCAGTAGGAACATTGATTTAACAATTGAAATCAGTGTAGTCTCAGCTATGGGCTCAGAATAGAACTGAAGTTCTTTCTCTGAGTTTTTGGGTACATGGATAGTGTAGCACATGGCTCAGGGATGAGAGATTTCTGAAAAACAGAATGATTAGGATGAACACAGTGAAACTACATACATTTTCCAGGGACCCAAAATGGGGCAACACAAACTCAAGCATGGTATTTTCTTACAAAGTTGCTGTATGCAATGCATGCGGACCTGAAAGCATATTCCTGATGGGAAATGGCTAGAAATGTCAGAGTGAAGTTCTAACTCTTAGTGAACTTCTTTATGCTGATCTCATTCTGTCGAGTTTATTCTAATTAGTGGATCTGTTATTTAGCTTTTCAAAAAGTTTTGAAAGAAGATCTTGTTTTACTTTAAGTGCCATGTTCAAAGTATTTGTTCTTAAACAGAAACCCATGATACAGACTCGCCTGGATTACTCTTCCTGAATGCCTCTTGGAATATCACTGGAGTTTTAATTAGTGGATTTTTCATGGGCTGTTGTATGTCCCTACTGCTGCTCCAAGCTCATCAGTGAGAAACAGCAACATGGGAAAACATTGTTTTGCATAGATTTACCAATGTACAAAGAGAATCTGGCCAAACCTGGCCCAGTGTCACTGAAATGTCAGCCCTGAAATGCCAGACAACATCATATTGCTACTTTGCATGTGTCAGTGTTGTCCTGTCATCACAGCTCCACATGTACACTTGCAGGGGAGTTGGAGATCAGGAAGGGCTCTCGGAGATAAAGTTTTCAGCCTGTGATTTAGTATTCTGAATGCTCACTTGGTTCATATACTGAGAAATCAGCTGTGGAACTATAGAACCTTTCCAGTTGTAATGAGAACAACTTCCCAACAGAGGTCCATGGGGTAGTGATTTGAGCAGTGCTCACATTCTGCTTGAAATAGGCATAAAGTAAACTATACTCATTATTCATCACACAAAAGTTTGAGCTGGTTTTGAGTGCTCATTCCTGGGGCAGGAGGGAATTGTTTTATGCAGAGACCAGATGTAAACATGGAAAGATCTCTTTTCTGTTTTGCTTTGGTGGTTTTTCTATGCCTCCTTTTCACACATATCTCCAGTGCTTACCCTTTCAGCTTTGAGTGTACCCCTACCCAGGGAGACCAGTTCTAAGAGGACTCCTCAGAGCACTGAATCCACTGCTTGCTACTGATGAGAACCTGCTGCCAAAATACCTGCATGCAAGTGTCTCTTAACTGACTTCTTTTCTTCTATTTACGTTTGGGATTTGTAGTTCTTTGTGGTTTTGCTCTTTGCCAAAAATGATTGTGAGTCCTGTTGTGTCAGTGACATAAAGAGCACTGGTCAAAGTGGGTTAGCTCAGTCAAGTAAGCAGAGACACTTGATGCTCATTCTTGCCTATATGCTTGTGCTGAGCTTAAATTTTGCTTAAATTCTCTTTCTTTTAATTGTTCTCTTGCAGCTGAGGTGAATTTATTCTTGTACTGGTTGAAGGATATCTGGTTTTGTTTTTATAAGTTCTCTAAACATCTCCCACTAGTCTCTGTTAGAGGTCAGCTCTTAAGTTCCTTTTGCTTTTTTTGCTAGGTGCTACCAATCAAAAACTTTTACGTGATCTACTAGACATTGCAACAAAAAGGTGTCACACAACACCTTTATCATGATGTAAACATGTCATTCCAGTTTTACAGCCATTATTTTCTCTTCTGGAGAAGAGAAGAGAGCTGCTTTGGTGTTAGTTACAGGTCAGTTATCCATTAAAAAAGTTTTAAGATCTTGGTATCTGTGTGCCCTTTCTCCAAGAGGGGGATTGAAAGAGAAAGATGCAATTTAAAACTATGACTGTCAGTATTGATATTCAAGGAACTGAAAAAGTAGTTTTTCTTTTTAAAGAAAACAAACCCCTGTGGGAAGTCCCAAGAATTTAACCAATCACTTATGGTCTTATCAACCTATTTTTTGTTGTTTGAATGTTTTTTGCAGTATGAATGTCATAAAATGTACGTCGATATTTGCTGCAGATCACAGAATTGATGTTTTGAGGCTTTTTAAGTTGAAAAGAATAGTGAAAGCTGTTTGATAATAGGGGCACTACATTTTCTGTTGCTGTACAGCAACCACAGAAGAGGCAAGGCTGATGTCTACAGGAATTATTTCAGCTGTAACGATGATAAACTGTTGGACAGTTTAGTAGGTTTCAGATGGAAATTGAGGGTATTTTACACATGTCATTTTACAAGTTCTGTGAGGTGAATACAAATGTTTGCCACTTACCAGGAAAGGTTTAAAAATCTTAAATGCGTGAAAAAAAAAAATACTTGCAGCTGCTTATTGCAAACTCTTATCACTTCAGCTAATGTGAGGTAGTTCAATAATTCATGCAGCTGACCTAATTTGTCATATAAATACTGCATTAATAAACAAGCTCTCAGCTGTGCAGGGCTCCAGGCAGGGCTTCTTTAGGAGTGAGTATGTTTGGATAGAAGGCAATAGTTTTATATATCAGTCATTCTCTCCCCTTCTGGGAAGTTTTGAATTTTCGCAGTGCATAATGTCTACATGTAAAGAACACCTACTTGGTCTAAACTCATCAGTTTATCTGCACTCACCTTGCAAGTCTATTCTTTGTGCTCAAAAATTGCTTCTTCAGATTTCTCACAGTTTTAATGAACAATGAAATTTTAAATAGGTGGGTGAGGCACTTGCCGAGTTCATTCCCAATTGACTCCAGATATTCAACTCAGAATAAGCCTAGACACTTATTTGTCCACAAATCAGGGATGATATTTTCAATAAAGTGACCTTAATAAGAGTGTTTCTTAATAAAGTTTAATCTGAGAGGGTTTGATTTATGGGTGAGCGGGTGGGGGTGTGTGTGTTTTGTTTTTGTTTTGTTTGGTTTTAGGGGCACATTTTGTTGTTGGAGGTTTTTTTGTTTTGTTTTTGTTTTGGTTTTTTTGGTTTTGGTTTTGGTTTTTGTTTTTTTTTTTACAGTAATGTCCAAATGTGGGTAATTCTTAGGTACTTATACAGCTATAGGCAGAATTTTGCATTCTTCTGCTGAGGTATGTTCTGTCCATTGCTTTTTTATTTTCATCCTGAAAACATATCACAGTCTTGCTCGTAAAGGACAGTAAATCTCTCAATAAATCCTGAAAATAAATCTTTCCCAACTTAAGAAGTTTGTAAGCCCTAGTGACTCCTTAGTGCTGGATCTTTTGTCTGAAATGAAATGTTTCAATGGATTTTTAGTACATATCCAAACATACAAATTAATATTGCAGGTTGCACAGATGTGAAATCTTATTAGGAGCAAATTCTAAAGGGGTTGTGCATCACAAAACGAAAAATTAAAAATGAAAAAACTCACTGCTGTTAATGGAAGAGTGGTTGTGCTATGTGCAGTATTTCCTGCTCCTCCCCATCTACCAGATTAAATATACACATTTCAGGTATTTCTAAGAGCTTCACCACCTTTTCCTAATACATATCATGGAATATACGTGACTGGAATATTATTTCACGTTAAAGTTGTTATTCCAAAAGAAATACTATTTTTAGGGCTTTTTTTTACATATGTTTTATTTTAACTTTTCCAGTTCTGTGTGCACATGTAATTTACTATTCCAATGTTAAGAAAGAAGTTCTTAGTGAAGATACAAAATAAAACTCTTAACAGCCTTCAAATTATTGGGGTTTTTAGTAAATCTAAAAAGTTTCTATGAAAGTGGTATTTCTATGCAAAGCAAGCAGGTCAATGCACCTGATATTCAGTACAGGTGTGAAACAACATGCAATATTTAGCGCGTTGAAAATTGGCAGGGGATTTCTATGCCAAATTTAGACCTAGAAAACTCTTCCAAACTAGAGCAGCTTAAGCTGTTAAGCATTAATCAAGTGCCTCCATAGTGACAGGTCAGTACTGGAGGTCTTAATTCATGGAGGAGAATTAGCAGTTGTTTCGTGTGGTAAAAATACACGGTGGAAGCACAACAGACAAAACTCCTTTGCATCAGAAGCCTTTTCCTGGGGGATAGGACAATAGAAAAACTGAGGAACATTAGATCATGAAAGTGATTTATAGTATTCAAGTGTTTGGCTAGCTGCTATAATGGAAGAACTTCATAAATTAATCTGTAATTACATGAAACAGTCCAGGAAATTTTGCTGCGCTTGGAGGGTTCACAAAAACAAATGAGGGCAAACCATAACACCCATAACAACCATCTCACAGAGTGCAAACTGCTTGAATGCTCATACCTTTAGCTGTAGGAATGTAATGTTAATTTCTCCAAATCTTTGGATAACTTCAAAAAGAATAACCTAAAACAGCACATCAATATCTAGAAATAAAACCAATCTGTTGTGTCTAAAAACTACACTTGTCTTTATGTATGGTATTAAGGTCAGTGTATGTGCCATAACCAGTTGCTTTTTCCTGCAGTGTTCACGATCCACCGTCTCCATTTGTTGTCTTCTCCAAGGTTTTCTGCCAGCAGATGTCCGGAGAAGGAAGGCCTTGCTTTGCTTTTTCTCCACACTTGCTACTGGTCTTGGACTTCATTTTCCAAAGTTTTCTGTCCTGATTTGTTGCTAACTTCAGGTCAGCTTGTGACAATGTCTGTAACAATCAGTGAATAAGAATACAAATTTGGGTGTGAATGTGTTATGACTGAATATATACAGCTGATTCTAGTTCACCATATTGATGTATTTCCTCTTCATATATTTCTAGGTCTATAAAATGTAAAACTGCTCCAAAAAAAAAAAAAAAGAGAAGTCTCATGATCTACTACCAGCTGATTAATAATCCTCCTATCTTTGGGGGGAAAATGATCCCTTTTAGACCAAATGTTTTATTTAATGGGGGGGAAAAAAAGGTGAAATAGGATGGATTTGTCTGCTTGGTGAAGACAGAGTTCTCTTGAGTCAAAGATGGATGTTTTTGATGGATGATTCTGTACTGACAAGCGTCAGCTGAAGAGTTTGCATTTGAGACTGTTGCTTGATGAAAAGACATTTTTAACAAGGAAACATTTTTCCTTTTGTCAGGTTTTTCAGTTTCAATTCAATGGACACTTGCATTTGATAATTTGCTGGTGTTTCATTGTCTTATTCCCTCCATAAATCCTGAGTGAAGTTACAGATCTGTGTGGAGCTAACAGCAGCTCAGCTAGCAGGGATATATAGTGTATAATAGCACAGGAAACTGTTCTTATATTATGTGGGAAAAAGTAGCCAATGGCTATCACTTTTTCGTGGCAACATGTGGTTTAAGTTTGCAGATGAATGTCTAAAATCAGATTACTCAAAACAAAACATATTTTAATTTTAAAATGTGTAAACAAATAAGTTAGGTAACCTGAACAATGAGGAAAGACTGAAGATGTTAGGTTTGCTGTCCCTGGAGAGGAGAAGACTTGGAAGCACCTCATCACAGTACTTAAAGGCAGATACAAAGCTGCTGGAGTCTTCATGGAGAAGACAAGCAGTGATGGGTACAAGTTGCACCAAGGAGAGCTTTTGTCTCAATACAAGAAATAAAATTTTTGCAGCAAGAACTCATCCCCTGGAACAGCCGCTTCAGGGACATGGATGAGTCCTCATTGCTGGAGGTTTCCAAGCTGCAAATGGGCAAATAATCTCATTTACATTCCTTTTCCAATGGGGTTGAACCAGATGATGATTTTTTGAGGTCACTGTCACCCTAGACTGTTTTCTGGTAAATAAGAGACAGAAAAGAGGAGTTAAGAAAATTGATTCCCAAGCTAGACTGCTTTTTGATTGTGTGTGTGTGGAGGCAGTTTTTTTATAAAAAAAAATTGTGGGATAGAGGTAAGACAGCTTATTTCTTCTTCAGATGTTTGGGATATTCAGTACAATCTGTGTAGTGAGCTGGAAAATTTAGATTTAAGGAGGAATTAAACCAACCAAAAATACCCCTCCAAAAAACCCCCACCTTAAATTTTATGAGAAAGCTCTATAATTTGGATGATCAAATATGAGAATTAGAAGAAAATTGTCAATATTCAATTTAAGTAGGAAAAAGAATGAAATGCAGTTTAGTTTTTAACTTGTTTTCCTTGTCTTTACTGCTAAACCAAAGGGCAATAAGCAAAGTGGGATTTAATGTAAAACAGTGAATTTTATATTAATGTTTATAACTCATTATCATGGAAATTTCAGCCAGAAAGTGACCTCCAAGTGTTGAGATCTTGTTAAATCATTTCTGTATATAAGATACTTTAAAGTAGTCTAATATGTTTTCTCTGAAAACATTTGGTAATTCCACGTCTTGTATGGGTGTTCCCACAGGACTCTGAAACAAAGTTAATGGGAAGAACTGTAAGAAGCAGTAACCCTGTCAGCACAATTGATGGGCCATCTACTTTTCTGATCAACACATGCACAGGGAGTTTCATTGCAGAGGGAAAAAACCCAACGGAACGAAATTGAACAAAAATCTTACGATCCTTAAAAAAAAAATATATATTTTGCATTTTATGGCACACAAAAGTTCTAGATACTCACCCGGTCTCTGCTTTCACATACCTCATATGTGATATTTTTCTCACAGTCTGCCTGCACCCCTATGTGATATTAACCCATGCCCCTGGTCTGTTTTCACCACTGGGCTTCCCCATCAAACTGGAACCCACAGAGAGTCCATAAATTATAGAAGAAGGGCTGGTGCATGCTCTTTACAGAAACCTTATTTCTGGGTCCACTGCGGATACCTAAGAAGAGGACACAACTATTAAATATTTTTATTCAAGACATGGTTATGCCATCTTAAAGTTTTCTCTAACGGAAAAAAAAAAAAAAAAAAAACGACCAAACCACTTAAAGGTCATTTACTGATCGAAGAGTGTGTCATGGTAAGTACAATCCTTAAAGCATAATTTTTCCTCTTAAGCTCAGTTAAGTTCTAGATAATTTTCTCTCTCTGCTGTGTAAAACTGATTACAGTACAGGTATGCTACAAATATGTACATTAATCCAAAATATGTATATGCTCTCTGGGCTTGTTCTTAGTGCTAGGCCAAATATTTTAAAGAATTGATTTAGCATTTACCTGTAAAGTCCTAGAACAAGACCCTTCAGGTTTTTGAGTCAAACACTGAAGTTAGAAAGAAGCCATAATTAAAGTCGCCATTCATTTCTCTTGTGGTGTCATCTTTGTTATTCATTGCCGTGGCCATTAATTACATAATAATTTACTGTAAACCTCTCTATGAAAACTCAGCACTCACCACTGCACAGAGGAGAAAGCATTTACTAAATGGGGAACTACTAAATGATTCTTCATTATGCTCATCATTAAGTAGTTGTGCTGTATTTTTACACACCATCTAATTGCTGCATTTTATAAAGAATTATTCATTACCCTCATGGGGTTTCTTTTGTGTTTATCACCAAGATCTGAAGGATTCACAGTATTTTATGAAATTAGCTAAACAATAGCACATTAGGTTAAACAGCTGCTTTGCCTTTTGTCTTACAAAAGTGAACTTAAGCACAGATAGCTTATGGCTTAAGTAAGCCAGCTATTATTTTATGTTGTAATTTGAGGTGTCCAACGTTTCCTTTTCAGGTGTCATTGCACCACTTCCCTGTTCAGGTAATCAGTAAGATGACTTTCTGTAGATAAACGGCACAATATGCACTGTCTGATATAGTACACAAGAATTTATGACTGTGGGCATCAGCTGTCAGAATTTATTTGCTATGTGGCCTCAGAGGTGTTTGCTGGTCATCAGGGGAGGGTTCTCTACAGAGACTTCTAGCTCCTCATTTTACAGCTCTTCTCTTTTCTTCTCGTGTACCACTTTAGCCTCTATGGTCCTTTCTTTCCACCTGGACCCTGCCTCTTTTTTTATTTCCTTCTACATTTATCACACTGCTCTAGAAACTCACATCTTTCTCTTGTACAGCAATAGCAAGGAGAACTGGTGAGACTGACTTCCTCCCTCTGACCTTGTAAGAAATTATGCTTCTGTTAAATATGGCTGTGAAACTAATTCTTGCTTATGTCCCCTTGTGTGCCCTCTAAAGACAAAGGCTGTTGGGGCATCGCTGCCCGGCTGTAAAGTGTTGTGTAACGTCTTTGTCCCTTAGAAGGCGTTCAAACTGCTTTTAACAGAGTCTGAGTGTCTGCAATGAGTGTGTTATTCATAGCAGGGAAAATCTTTGTGCTGGTTTTCAAAGTACCTACTACACAAAAATTGCTCTGTCCTTATAAAATAATAATGATCTAAGGAGAAATGAAATTCATAACAACTGTCATACTATATGGGCACACCACAGGCAGATATTGTTACAGAATCACTGGAAGGGCAAGTTTGGAAGGGACCCCAGAGGGTCATGTGGTCCAACCTCCCTCCTCACGCAGGATCATCCCAGAGCACATGGCACAGGATTGTGTCCAGACAGCTCTTTAATATCTCCCTAAGGGAGATTCCACACTCTCTCTGGGCAACCTGTTCCAGTGCACCAGTAAAGAAGTTCTTCCTCATGTTCAGGTGGAACTTCCTGTGCATCTGTTTCTGGTCTTGTCTTATTGCTCACCAGCACCGAGCAGAGACTGGCTGCATCCTCCTGACACCTCCCTTCGGATACGGAAAGATATTGATCTGTCATTTTGATAAGGTCCCCTCTCAGGTGTTTTTTCTCGAGGCTGAACAGGCCCAGCTCCCTCAGCCTTTCCTCCTAAGGAAGATGTTCCAGTCCAGAGCTCTGTGTCTCTCTTGTACTGAGAAGCTCAGGTCTAGGCACAGCACTCCGGGAGAGGCCTCACCAGAGGGTCCGGATCACCTCCCTTGACCTGCTGGCAAAGTTCTGTCCTTTTTCTGATGCTTTATTAGCAGCTGCCTAGTGAAAAGTATGAGACCAAGGAAGGCAGAGAGGGCAAGTTTTCCAGCATATCCTCCCTGATTCCAGCAATCCTGTACAGATGTTGACATTAATTTGGAAATGTGGTTATGGTTGTGGTAGCTTTTGGCAGAGTATTTTCGTGAGTTTATTTAAGCAGTGTATATTTATCCCCAACCCATAACACTTAGTTTTAAAATTTCAGTGCAAATTCTGTTACAAATACTTTGATTTAGAAAGCACTGCCATGCAAATGGCCAGCTTGTTTCACCTGAGAAGCAATGTTTACAAAGCCAATAGGCTTGTATTATTTCATGACATGCATTTTATTCAGAGCAGACCATCGTAAGGTTTCTATTTATTGTATTTATCTGAAATCAGGTTTGCTAGACATTACATATAAAATCAACATTTTTATTATTTCCATGCTGGTCAGCCTTCTTATTTTGGAAATTTTTTAATAAGAAAATGAGAAGGTATTTAAATGATTATTGGTAAATCTGACACTACTGAGAACTGACAGAGTGCTGTTTTGGCATTTCATGTTTCTTTTAGTTACATCAATAAGTTACTGGGGGAAAAAAAAAAAGTATAGTATATTCCCAGTGACGCTTGTAATCTTTGTAGTTATTGATGTTGTTTCTTCTGTTTCTCATAAAATTTATAAAAATCTCATAGATTGATACCTGCTTCCTAAGAATGGAGATTTAGAATTTATTTTGCTGTACCTGGTTTCAATTTTCATCCAACTTTATGAATGTACTGCTAAACCAAACAAATCCGTGTCTGGGTTCTTTAGGATGGCTTAATAAGCTCAGATGGACACTTAGGTGTCACTGTATAAACAGAGACAGAGATTTAACTGTTGTGAGTAAGCTGATGATATTTTATGATCTTTCATCACTGTTTTCTTTCCTTAAAAGCACAATTTTATTGAAATAAGGAGTAAGAATGGGCAATGGCTGACAAATCTGCTTCTCTAGCCATCATTGCATCCAGAATGACAGACCAGCATAACTGTTGCTGGTTGCTCTGTCTCATAGTGGTGTAATACTACTGATACTCAAGTTTCAGCAGCCCAGCCAGGTCTCACTCACCTCATTTTGGCTTCCCTGCCTTGTAGTCCACAGTGCCCCCTGCACGGATCATTGTCCTCCCTATTATAGCTTGATTCCATATCTTCTATTGCACTTGCATCTTTTGTTACTTAAAGGCTTCTGTACACAATGTGCTCTTCTAATGATGCTCTTAAGTAAAATGTTTTTTTCCTTTTTTCATTTTCCCCCCTCCCCGGGATGGTGGTTGTGTGATTGCCTGTTATTTACAGCTTGCACACACCAAATACCAGCAGCAAGGACAAACCCCATTTTCTCGTTCCTCGCTGTACATTAGTGAGCAAGTAAATGTGCTTAATTGTGTTTTTATCTGAGCTAATAAAGCTGTGCCAGGTTGTTAGACATGGAAGACTGCTTAAAGCCAACTTTGTCCCCACCAAGGGTCTCTGCAGACCCTGTTGCCTGGATACGCCGAGGCCAGGGTACCTCAGCGGGCACCAGCAGGGGCTGAATGTTTTCAGGGGAGCTCTCATGATCTGTAATTGCTCAGAGAAGTTGGTGATACTCTGAGTTTCCTTTTTCATCAGTGCCTTAGGAAATAAGGAGAAAGGTGGCTTTTCATTTTTCTTTTTTTTTTTTTTCTTTTTTTCTTTGTTTTCTTTTAAAATTCCTTTTCTTTCGTTTCCTTTCCTCCTTATTCTTTTGTATCTGTACTGCACTTGTCACAGTCCTGGCATTTTGTGAATGCTCTTTCAGGGCTGATTAATTTATTTCTTTTGTCTGGTAATGTATGCAGTGTATAAATTTAACATGCATCCTATTAAAATCCCTTAAACTAAATTCTTTAACTGTATCTTTGAACTTTATTTGATATGCCAAATACATTTTTAAAAATGCATGAATCTGAATGAATTCTTCCCGCTTGACCAAGTATGATTTCCTGCTGAAATTTGAATACTGTATACTGGAGCTATCCACAGATTCTTTTGACAGCTCGAGTACATTTCCAGATGGTGTGCAATCACCATTCCTTTTTAAATCTGTTTTTATAATGGCGATAATTAAGAATTATTTTCTAGGGCTGAACAGTCAGTACACCAAAACTGAAAATGGTCAAGGAAGTAGATGGCCACAAAGGGCTGAACTAAAAATTATTTCAGGATCATGATTTATAATAGGACCATGATTATACCCTACTTTTAAATGAAATGGTGTTTTGCTAATTGTTGCACAGGGCAACAAAATAGTTCACCTTTGTAGGTCTTCTATGACAGAGGAAGGGGGCAGAGGTAATATTATTCTGTTTCAGTAGGTTCTTCATCAGATCAAGTTCACTGCCTTTGAAATAATACTTTCAGCAGTAAAACCTCTTTATGTATATGCTGCTATACAAGAAAAAGCAGGTAAGATAACTAAGATTAATAGTCAGATCTTCTGAAAATGAAATTTGTGACTACAGGCTCAATCCATATGCAAGATGAGTGACTGAACTTTGTTTCTCTCATGTTTTCTAAGTATTTATGCCAAACATCATATTTATCCAGAATCACAGTTATTAGTTATATAGCTGTAATTAGGCATTGTATTTAATTGCACACCATTATTTCCATGTACTTACCTAATTAAAGTAGTTAGCTTGTATGCATAAAACTGTGATGAGAAATTATTATACTGTGGGATGGATGGCTGCTCTTGTCTGAAATCACTGCCATTGTTGGGTTCCAGCAGCAAGCCTTGTGCACAGTAACTTATATCCTTGTTTTTGAGAAAGAATTTTCAATAATCTAAAATGCTTTGCTTTAGTCCTAGGTTGTCCTGGGGTTGTGGCAGGAGGAGGAAAATGACTGAAAAACATCTAATTTTTAGTCTAGACAGATTAATAATTTATTTTTTTAATCCAGGAACTGCTAATTTAACAGGTGGACTTCTGCCCTTGGGTATAGTATATTCCCAGTGACCCTTGTGATCTTTGTATGTTTTGAGGATGTTCCTTCTGCTTTTCATAAAATTTATAAAATCTCATTGATGGGTACTTGCTTCCTACGTATGCAGTTTCAGAATTATCCACCTGAAATGGGGTTGGATATATTGTAATACATCATGCTGTTTCTGTTCTCAGATTAGACAAACATACAGGCAATATCGATTGTAATCTCCTGGTCAAACTGTGGCTGCTGCTGCAGTGTTCAAATATCCCGATAAAACCCAGGGAAAAGCCAGTAAAATTCAGTCACGCAAAACCAAACATGATCGAAGCGTTAACTCAGCTGAAGCAAGCACTTGGAAGGAAAAAGTGATGTTTTTTTGTCCCTTTTGGTACTGCTAATTTAGTGCTGGTGTCAAAGAAATATCTTGGTAATTCGTAAATCCACTTTTGAATGCTTAGTTAACAGATGTATGTATTAGCAATATGTATAGCCCATTTCCTGGAAAAGGCAGAGAGTTGCCACAGGACAACTTTGCTAGTGTTGCAAAAGAAATATATCTGACAATTTTACTGGGAAATGGCTTATACATTGATCTGATATACACACTCTATTGATCCTTGAGACAGCTTAATGGGATTAAACGGAAAATACATTTATTAATTATAAGACTGAAAATTTTCACAGAGTGGGGACTACCAGACTTGTTTTAAAAGAAAAAAAGGTCTAAATCTGGCTGGAGGGAAACTTAATTAAGAGTGTAGAAGGCAAGGGATGAGCATAAAAGCTTTGGGTGCTCAGGTTTTAGAATGGTTTTATATATTGTATCCTCTGCACAGTCAGAAAATTAGTAGGAGCCAACACAGAGGGCAAAGCTAAAAAAGTGTTTGAGGCAGTAATGTTCACTAAGTGCACTCATATTTTCTCTCACTAAATTAGAGTTGCATGCTTTGCCAATATATGTTCACAGTTACGGCAGTTTCTCCAGTAGGATCACAAATGGAACTGATGGGTTGCTTTTGCCTACAAAAATGCGTCTTCCAGGCTGAAATGTGGGAAAGTGTGAGAGGAGGAGGAAGGAAAAAAAAAAACAAATACCAAGGGATAGAAAGGGTACTGTCTTCAGCACGGGGTTTCTAGACATGTTCTGTCAACTGTTCATACTCAAGATCTGCTACAGTTTAAACAGCTATTAGATTGGTAAATCTTAATAATGGATGCAAGCTAAGAAAACTAATTTTGAACCAAACAGTGCTTTTAGCATAATATATAAAAATTTACTTCAGACTTACTTTTCAGTTACTTTTGTCTTCTCTGTAGAGTTTACCTGGTTAAAGTTCTTTTGTTCACTTTCTGTTAAGTCTCAAACATTGAAATTATTTGAACAAGCACAATTTATTCTGCTGATGGCTGTGTATACAGAACAACATAATCTGTAGACTACAATATCACCCAGTCTCTTTCCCCTTTTTCTAAATCAGTATAACATTCCATACTACGTCTATAAGAGATTATGTTTACAAAGTGTGTTCTTTTCCCAGAAGTTCACGTGAGTTCAGGAGTGGTGACCTGAGCCTAGTGCACGAGTGAGTTGTACTGATAAAGCACAAAGTATTCTTGAACTCTGAAGCACTTTGTGGCCAAAACTATCATGACAAGATTTCTCTCCTGACATTCAGTTCCATCTTTTAATTATCTTGACCTTGGGCTTTTCAGATTAAGCATGTCTGGTGAATGGTACAAACTCTCATTTAGTCCTTTCCCCACGAAGGAATGCATTTATTTATTAGGGAGGTTTTTATATGTGAGCACACTTTCATTGTCATGCTCGGTGTGTGTTACAGTGCCTCCAATCCACCAGTGACATTTTCTCACATTAATAAGTAAATATTAATGATTGGATGGTTTTAATTAGGGAAAATGGTGTTTATTTCTCTTTTTGGAGCTGTGAGTAGAAGGTATATGTTGAAATTACATTAATTATGTATTGCACATAGACATGGAGTGTTTTGTATAATCAATTAAGGCGTGGGAAAAATTATGTCATTTGTGATTACATCTGAGGTGGAAGATATGTGTAAATAACGAATGTTATAGGAACGTTGTCAGTGATTTGCTCTAGTTCTGAATATTAACACTCTGAAGATTAATTTTCAAGTATTTTCTACTCCTTTAAAGGGCGTAAGAGAAAATGCTTCCAAAATAAGCTATCAAACATGAGAAACAACACAGCAAACGAATCTTTGCACTGAAATATTGAGAAATGTATAAATTTGTGCACAATCCTTGTCTGATAATCTGCAGTGTTTCACAGCACAAGTATCTTACTTAGAGTGTAAAATCAAATAGCATTTCAATCCTTTATTAAAAACAAAATATATCATCAAGTCTGCCAAATTCTATAAAAGCTCCCACAATTCAGCAGACTTTGTGTTAAAATTAAACTGGCAAAATGGAGCCCCGAAAAAATTAGTCTGCCTAACCTTGTCTCTGCCTTAGCTGTGTGCATGATCTATGAATGGGGTGTTAAAAAGAAAAAAAATCACATTGTCATCTAAATATTCAGGCTCTGATCCTGAAAAGACCTATGGCTGTGCTTAATTTTAGCAACATGAGGGTCCCAACGGCCCTTTAATTGCCTAATGAAGTGCTCAAAAATAAGCAGGCATGCGTAATAATCTTTGTTAGGAACTGGGCGTAAGGAAGTCATAAAAAAGGCAGTCATGTCCAAGAGAGTTAAACATCTTTTCAAATTGCTATAACAGAAAGGGTAAATTTAGCAGAAAACAAATTACAGCCATGATTAGGGAATGGCTGCAGGCTTAATTAGCTTGTTTTTAAAGTGTGTATATATCAGAAAACACTTTCGATGTCATATTACAAAAGAAAATATGAATATAGGAAGAAATTAGGTCATAAATGGGCGCTTTTAGAGTGTTTTTCAGGGTTTTAAATTGAAAAAAGACACGTTCCATAAATTTTAGGCATTTCTGCAAAGAACAATTGTGTAAGAAAAATGTTACAGACTACGTGGAAAACTTATACTGGATGCGTGATGAATTTTATGGTGATTTTTAAGTAAATCTGTTAATTATTCTGAGTACAAATTAATCTAAAAATGCAGTTTTTATGAAACTCTAGCATGTGTATGAGTTTCTCCTTTGTCCGGTATGATTTTCCTAATGGATTAATAAGACTCCCTGCACTTCCTATGTGGATGAAGTTAAAATCTCGTGAATAGACTACAATGGAAAGCATAATTTGCTAACCAGGGTGATTTATTTGCAATTGCACTTAATTGTGGAAGACTTATATAGGCTATGGGAAGGGTGAAAACAATACCTTTACTATGTTTAAAGTGGGTCTTTTGTGGCCAGCTCTGCCAGGTTGGTGTTTATACGCAGAGTTTACGTGCCCCAGCTGTGGTGGTGGCGATGAGTCTGTGGGCAGTCAGTGTGTAATTGTGTGCCTGGGATGGCAGGAAACTGCACAGCCTGCCCTTTCCTCACGTGTGTATGGATGCAAACATTCTTGGCAAAAGGGATGGAAAAAACCTTTCTGTCACAGCCCTGCTGAGTACTGAAGCAAGTGGGCAAAATCTTCAAGTCTCCTCCTGAAGGTTTTCTTGTCATGTATTTCTCTCTCTGCTCAAAACAACCCCAAAACATCAAATCATGTCTTACCGTGCTGTAAGCCTGTTGCAAATTAAGGGGCAGATGTAAATAGTACAGGTCCTGGTTTGACTTGCTGGTACCTGTTACCAGATGAAGACTGTCCCAATTTAGGAGGGACAAAACCAAAGGATGGGGTTATCTCCCTTCCAGTCTGGGAGGGCAGCATCTTGAGCCTGCTTAAGAATGAACCATCTGTCTGGAAATGCCACCTTCTGGGAGAGCCCTGTTCAAAGATGTTTTTAACTTCTACCCAGCTAATTAAATGGTCAGACCAAAAGTGCCTAAATTGGATTATTTTTAGCACTTAAATACCATGATGATACAGTTATGCCACAGACAATCATTAGAACTAATCTGAGATGTAAAGTAATCTTTAGAAAAAATTCAACTTCTGTTATCTGTAGAGGAGAGGATATTATAGCAATACGAATTAAAGGAGAAAGTATTTTAAATATAAATTCATGTAGTACAGGCTGACAAAGATTCAAACCACTAGGCTGTGTTTGTGTGTAGCATGCAGTGCAGGGCAAAGGTGGGTCAGAGAGAGAAAGAGAGGGAGAGAGAAGGAGAAGTTCCAGGTATCCACGGGAGGTGTATGAGCAGTTGCTTCCTTTCCCACTGCTTGCCACGGTGGGAATGTTTGTCCAGATGTGTTAACCAGGATGCACTAACCAAACCTCAGCTCTGCCAGGCCTGGAATTAGTGCGTTCCTGTCACAAATTCCTCCCTTTTGCACTTATCTCAAGTTCCCACGGTGGTGGCTTATCTTGTGGCAAGTTCCTTCTGTGGCCTTGGCAGTGTTTGAGACAGGCAACTCTGCTCTTTTATCTATTTTTTATACCTTAACTTGAATTTTCTCTTAGTATAGTCCAAGTTTTGAATTTCATAAGACCTTCTCCCATGAAAAAGGGTAGAACAATTGAACCATCGTTCTATAGTAAATTTAAGAGATGTCTTCTATTCAGGGCCAAACCCAACTGATGGCTACTTAAAGCAGCATCAATACACAGAGTTTCTAATTTACAGTTACTGTTCTAATTCAAAATTGTTTTCAATGCTGAGTCTGCCTGATGAATGGAGGCAAGCAACTGTTTCTACCCTCATAATATTCTTACAGTATAAGTGTAAACCAAACGCAGCCTATATATACATCACTTAATATTTCAGTTCATCTAGCAGTAAAACAGTAAATAATTTAATTTCTGTACGCATTTACCTATTCTAGTTTTCTTCAAGTTTGTTCTCTTGTTCCTGTCTTCTACTTTGTAATTATCTATTCTGTGCAGATGCTCTGCAAGTCATGAACATGCATGCCATCTGCATAGGCCTTCATTTCCAAGAGCAAACTACTCCCAAGACTAGTTCTGATCAATTGATGGATTGATAATTGGTTTGCTGATCTGTGCCTTCTAAACCGTGTGTTGCCAGGATTCTTTTTGCAGTAGCTGTTTTCTCTAATAAAGGGAAAGGTTATAACATAGACCATACACAGATATTGCTCTATTTTTCTGTAGCATGCTTGCTACTGCTGCAGCTGTTCACCTTCCAGCTTGAACTTTAAAACAGCCTTAATAGTACCAATAAATCAGCTTTCATCACTTTGGAGTCACTAACTTAGGAAAAGGAGTGATAGTGACTTATTTGGATAACTTATCACAAATGTCAGGTGATAGGAGAAAGAAAGTGGCATTGGAGAATTACAGGAATTTAGCTAATATTGTGTAATTATACATGTAAGTTGGGAGTGGATGCAAAGTTTTGTTGGGCTCCATTCTCATCCCTTCTGACTCTAATCTTAGCAGTATCCTAGCCTGGAGTGTTTACCACACTGCAGATTGTGATGCTACTAATTCAAAGTTCACAGAAGTGTTAACTTGGTAACAGGAGTCCCCTAATCAGAGTTGACTATAATAGCCAATTCTGAAAAGGAAAATGCTGCAAAGTGAGAAACACGACCCTTAAATTTGCTAACTACAAAACAATAGGGGGGATTTGTGCTGTAATTTCTTCACACTCTTTTACTGGGGTGGGGAGGATATACACACAGAAATACATGTGTATTTTTAGTGAGGTTAAAGAAAAAATTTGTCTGCATACATATTAATAATTTGATCAAAATTCTCTCTCTAAACGCAGAATAAAAATGTTCCTAGCACGAGGATTTTGGAAATTCCTTTTGCATGTAGAATTCTTCAGATGTCCTATGATTAATTCTGTTGGCACCTGGGCTTTTGCATGTTTTTTGTGCCCTTTTGCATATTTTTGTTTGTTTACCCTAACACTTTTTAATTATTTTTTCCTTAGCATTTTGTGTATTTGTATCACATTTATAATGCCTAGTGACTAAAGCTAGGGAGCCAAAGAGGAAAAAACTGCTGTTGGTCTCTAGTGTGTTCTACAAAAAATTTACTTGGAAATATTCTTTTGGTGTTACAGTGATCTCTTTTGTCATCCTCATGAAAACTTGTATGAACTGCATGTTTTAGTGCAATGTTTGTATCTTGAGTAATTACCATAGATAGCTGCTTTTTTGTTGGGTTTTTTTTTTCCTTCTCTTTTTGCTACAGTCAGCAGACATTTTAAATTTTCATATAGCATGCTAACTGCTTGGGCTGATTAGTGTGAAATTTGGCTGCATTCATGAGCAAGATGAAAAAGGAATACAAAGTGAGTTTTATTTCTTATATTGGAGTTAGAATCCTTTCCTACTGTAGATGTTCCGATGTTCTTATACTTGAACGAAATCAATAACCATCGGAATACGAATTTAACACAGGCCAATTCCATTTAATGACAAATTTACTTTGAGTTAATGTTTTTATTTTCAATGAAAAGCAAGAACAGTTGGTAGGCATGGACTTGATATATGATGCTTTGGATCAAAACCTAGGCTTCTGTGTGTCCAGAGATACTTAGGACACTGGTCTGGGATGTTGGAAGTAAAGATCTGAGTCTTGCTGAACTGATCCAAAACAGTGGTGTGGATACAGATTCCACTGAATTATTCACAAAAACTGGACCTGAGTCTCTTGCAGATCAAGCCAGTCCTTTACCCCATGGACTAGACAAGTCTGTCTTTTCTTCTGATTCTCAAATCTTGTAATAAAGCACATTGGTCTTAGTAAATGCCAAAAGTTGGAATATTTTTGACCAGGTAGAATGGCTGCTTTCAAAACAGCATGAGCAGGTGTTTTCACAGGTTTCACAGTGCCTAAATGACCCTTATGTGAGGACACCTCCTGAGCTTAAAGCAACTATTTGAGCTGATTAAGAGCCTCTGGGGGAAATATAACTCTGTGAGAACTGGCTGATACGCAGATCAACCCGCAATCTCTGTCCCAAAGAATAGGCACAGGGATTAGCAGTGTGGCTTTCCTTGATAGATGCCTGAATCAGAGGACAGATTTGTTAGTTGTTAGACCCAGATTCTATGTCATAGGTTTTCTAAATTTTCATACAGTCTCCTTCATTCTTACAGAGTTACCTAAGGGATGTTACTCAGATGGGATATTTATAATGGACTGGGCTGGAACCCATGTGGTATCTGCTGCACAAAACCCCAGCAGCCCTTGTAAAACAGCTGCTAGTTTTGGTGTTAACTGAAGCATCCATTGATAAGTTAGATGGCTTTAATTTTGAGGGATAAGCTTAGGAATACATTGTTTGGTGAAGAGCTGTATAAGGCTGATCTGTAAAAAGAAATTTTTCATTCCAGAGAACTAATGAAGGAGAAATTGCATTGTCCTGTCTTTTAACGAGTGAAATGGTCTTAGAGAAATACCTCTGTTTTAATTTTCTTGACATCAGCGCAGCCAGATCCTGTTTGTTTAAAAGCCCCACATGCCATATTAGTGATTATTACTTCTGCATGCGTGCATCATTCACTGCAGGAAGCAGTGCAATTCAGCAACTTCCATTTAATTAATTACTGAAGTCCTCCCTAGAAGTGCTATAAATAATTTTGTGCTTGGTGTTGCACCACTATGGACTGTATAGTTAGCAGTGCTGCTGATCTGTATTCAGCTGCTGTTATTTAGGAACTTTTGTTCACAAAAGACGGACGTCAAGGGACAAAACCTCAGAGACAAAGATCACAGAGATGTTCAGAAAGGGACAACTTCTGGTAGTCATTCAGTGGGTACGAGGGAGAAGACAGCTCATTTTCCATTGGATTGGGATCAGAAACTCAGTATTTGCTTTGCATCCAGGTGCTGGTGGGTCCCAAAGCAGCATGGTAGCCAGCATAATTAACCTGCGGATAATAAGGGAGGGGAGCAGCGAAGAACACGAAATAACTATTAATTCTGCTGCAGTTTGCAGCAGTTCTAGAGTGCATTTAAGTTCTTCCTTGTGGGAAGGAGGGAAATCAATGGTTCAGTCAATGGTAAGAATTAGTCATGTACCAGTTTAAAGGAAAAAAAAAAAATCTATTTACCAGCGTTACCAGCAACAATATAAGCAACTACAGAATGAAAACAGTAGCCATAACAGGGAGTCAAGTCTTTCTTAATACAGCAAAAGCAATACTTTTTCCTATGAATTTGTGTGTGAATACTTTGCAGCCTGAGAATTGTTCGATGAAGAAACCTGCAGGTAGTTTTCAAATGTTGAAGACAGCAGAATTTTAAGATCCTTTCAGAGTTGAAGTCCCTAAACAGATGTTGTCCATACCACAACGTGTCCATTTCTTGTCCTCCTTCATCCTCTTCCCTGATTATAGCAGTACTGGATTAATCAATTAGGACTAAACCCCCAAAATGTGCATTCAATAATAAATTTCAGATTGTTCACTCAGGTTTAATAAAAAGTCAACCTTCTCATGTCAGCCTCTGCTCGTAGATAAATGGCCCTCAGTGTGAATAAGCAAAGTATGACTGTGAACCAGATGGTCAGTGCATTCAAATGCTAGGGAGATGACCCTTTTGTAATGATTCCACCTACACTGAAAACCAAATTGATTTAAGAAGATGACTAAATAGCCTTAACAGTGGACATGACACAAACAGTAAACTGGCATTATTTTCCATTATTGGTTTGAAACTACTCATCCAATTAAATATCACTTACTTTTCCATCCCCTGCCAGAAAACACCGTGTAAGAAATAGAAATAAATACAATCACAGTCTGGCAAATGAGCTGAAAGTTCTTCCCTCGTTGTGCTCTCAGCAATTTTTGGATCAGAATGCATGTTTGCCACTTAGCCACAGTTCAATTTCATATGCCTGCTGATTAATGCTAGATACTTATACACACACACACACCACCCATCCACATCACGTCATTTATTTAAAGTGTAAAATGAGCTTTAATTTTAGAAAGACCTTATTGTATGAAATCTATGCAACATTATCCCCCTAATAGAAACACATGATTTATTTTTCTCTTAGATGTGAATCTGCTTTGTACCATTTATCAGTTCCAAGAAAAAGATAAACCAAACTGGAATAATTTTTTCCACAGGGCATCTCTCAAAATAGCAGGAGCAGTTGTCTAATAAAGCAAACTGAAGTTCAACTACTGCTATGCTCTATCCCAATGTTTTAATTTCATCTCACTGAGGACAATTTTATTTTCAGAGAACATGTTATATGGCAAGCACTTTCCTCATTACCCATGTGGTTTTAATATGACAGAATACTTTGAGTTAAAACTACCCAACACTCATAAAACTCCTGACTAAATTGATCCTTAAAGGAAAGCTGTCATGGTGTGTATCAGAAATTGAGTAATTTAAACTTTACGTAACTACAGAAAAGGAGAATCAGTATTACTTCGTTCCTAACAATGGCAGGTTTGCTTATTTAAGCTGGTTTTTATTTATGAGTTAAACATACTAACCTAAGCTTTTTTTAAAACCTCTTCTTTTCTCAATTATTTCAGTCTATTCTTCAAGATTGGGAATAACTTTCTGCTGTGGTAGGTAAACACACATAAAATTTGATCTTCAATTTACATAATTGAATTAAAAATTACTTGGACTTCTCTCTTTCATATGAAAATGATGCACTCCTTTATAGGACTGGAGGGGAAATTTTAATTCCCACCTCCCCCCCCCCCAACAGCTCTAGAAGGGAGAAGCAGATCTCTTCATAGTGATGCCTGTGCCCCAACTTGCCTTTAACTTAAATGTCATGCAGAGGAACAAGAAGTTGCTGAACTGATGCCCAGGGATTGACTTACTGCAGGTGAAGCCTGTACAGGACGGAATTTCACGCTCAAGCCTTGATTACAGCACTGAGGTGCTCACCTGCAGCAAGGCAGAGCAGGAGGCAGAGGAGGGATCACCTGGGGACTACGGGGTAGGGGGGTGTATGTATCCTTGGGACCCTGAGGGCACAAAAAAGGGGCCACATGTTAGTGACTCTACCCTGTCCTGCTGTACGGCACTCTATGGATGTCCTCTGAGAGTTCTCAGATTTGAGGAATATTGAAGCAATTCTTTCAGTATATAGGAAATATCAGTAAGGACAAGCAGCTCTCATGTAGCAAGTTTAGAGTATTTAGCAGACCTTCAAAGGAGGCTCTTTCCATGAATGGGTCTTAATTTCTTAAATCTGTGCTATATCTCTTGCTCAAAATACAGAAGGTGTCTCTAGACTTCCAATATATGCCTTATGATACATGATTTCTTCTTAATTGAACTGTGAAGATACATGCTCATATTTTTGCTTACATTACTTCACATATTCACCCATAACCTTTATCAAAGGGTTCTTTAAACTTCACACCATTTGAAGTACCTTGAGGCTGTTATTGAAATATTCTTATTTACACGTTGTGCCCACAAGTGCACTCTTGCTTTTAGTGTGATCACAGGTTATCAAACCAGGATGCCAGTCCTTTTTCCTTTTTTCTTTTTTTTTTCTTTTTTATCTAATTCAGCTCCTTACCTGTCTGAGGGTTAATTCTGCACCTTTTACTTAAGGGAGAAAGAAAAAAAAAAGGAAGAAAGAGACATCATAACCACTACTTGTAGGAAAAGTGTAGGTGTGGAAGGGAAAAGTGATCCTTTGATCTCTATACAAGGGGAATAATTCCAGGACAGAGATAATTTTTGCCTTCATTTAATCACTGGATTAATATTTTCTGTATTTTATTAGATTAAACATGCTAATGTACAAAACCAGTCATGTCAGCCTTCATCTGGGAAAATGGACAAATCTGAACAGCTTTAGAAAACATTTGTCACCAGGATCTTAAGGGTCTCGAGCATTTTTTTAAGGTTCTAACAAGCCTGTCCTAACAAAGGGTAAGGAGTAGACTCTACAGCTCTATGAGGTGCAAGTGGAGGCAGGGAAAAGGTTCTTGAGCTAAAGAACAATATTTGCAACTAGGTAGGAAATTAAATTAGGAATTAGCTTTCAAACAACCCCAAAAACATTATATACATCAGCGTTTCTCTTAAAGAATACACAAGCAAGAAATTTTAGCTGAATTTGTGTTTTATTTTATTACTCTAATGAATGTATGAATGCCATACTCATGCAAAGATACAACTCTGATGACTAAAGATTTTCCTTCTAGTCAAATGTTAGTTCACTTGCAGCACATTTCCAGGACTGCAATTTTTAGAAATGTATTTTTCCTTTTTTTAGCCATAATTCTATAGGTGTAAAGCCTTTAAGATATCTGTTGCTCTTTAGAGAAGATTTATTGAGGAAAAATTAAAAAAGTAAAACATCTTTCTTGAAAATTCTACATATCTGATAGGGAAATTTAATGCAATCTTTGAATTCTTAGAGACATGTTAGCCTTTTGCACAGTGTTGTTTGTAAAAAGCTTTTATCAATATTTGGTATTTTTTAAGATACATTCATTGACCTATTCTGTTCATCTTTGTAATAGATGTAGGAGATTACTTGCAACTCCCATCTCATGAGACTTGTCTAACTGTAATCTGCTATATTTTGTGTTTTAAAACAGATGGGAATGAAAAATAAATGAGCACCTCTGTCATGAAGTTATTTTGATTTCACAGTTGTTGTGGATGCCAAATCTTATAAAAATCCAAGCTTGGTCGAGACCGATGCACAGCATACTTGTGGATGCAGTTCCATGGCATATAATAATGAGTACAGTGGTTATGGTTAATATTTTATATCAAGAGACTGTGATTGTCTCTTGCCTAGTATTCTTGCTACTGCAACCCTGCACTGGGAGATGGAGGAGAGAGCAGGAGAGTGCTTCATTCATATTCATGTTGGAAATTCATAGAGATTTTGGTTTTATTCCTTTCCAAGTGGTTATGCTTTTATTAAAAAGAAGAAGGCACTCTAAGGGATCTGGAGATCAAAATAATCTAATTTATCAACTGCAGGAGCCAACAGTAGGTTTTATGCTATGTCCTTTCTTCAGCTAAATGATTTGTGTCAGGTAGGTCATTTTCATTTTGCACATTTTGAAGACAGTGTATGAATACCTCATTGAAATTTGAGGACAAGAATTTCATTAAGTAATTAAAAAAAATGAATTACCATGCTGATTTAGGTAACATGCCAGTCTGTGGCCCTTTGAACTAGCACAATTTAATTTCAGGCTCTTACACTGTTTTACTTTGAGCTAATTTCAATATTTAGCACATTTAATAGAAGCCAACAACAGAAGCTTGGCAAGCCTCACAAGAATTCAAACCCGTAAGATCCTCTTAGAGAAGGTTTCAAATTCATCTACGTCCACACCTGGTAGATTTGGGTTGTAGAAACAACTTGAAACTCTCTTTTGCCCTTTCTAATTCTGCTTATGTTTGTTGTTCTTGCTGATCATCTTAACCAGAGTTAGAGTAACTGCTATTCATTTATTTTTTTGCCTCTGTTATTTCTCTTGACTCTGAGTCCCATGATTGCCTCCAACACCTGAACTTTTCTAACAGAAAGCTTTGTGTAAGCGTACTGTATTCCTAAAATGCAATATAATTTGCTCAAGGGAGGAACTCTTAAGTTTTGTTTAATTCAAAATTCAACTCAGTAAAATTTTCCAACACTCTTGCAGTTAATTTGGAACACTCTCAGTAAAAAAAAAAAAAAACAAACCAAAAAAAGGTTCTAAATTACATAATATTTAATATTAAGAAAACTGAGAAAAGCCTAACAACAGTTCAGAATTTCCTCTCAAGGCAGAGTTGTACAATGACTTATATTAACTTGCTCTTACAACAAGAGTAAGTTAATACTTGCAACTCTTCTGCCTTAGAACTACCCTTCTGTTTAATGTAGCCTGAGGATTATAAAATTCCCAGATGTCAACTCCTTGATTACAAGGAAGCAATTAGTAATAGAATCTAAATTTATATTTCTCAAGATGAAGAAATAAAACCCCTATGAGAGTAATTTCTCTAGGCTGCATTTCAGAAGAAAGTACACTTTGAACAACAAAAACCTTTACTGTAAAAAAGCAGTGTAATATCATTAAAGTTATGACAGATAGTGTTGCTATACTTTAAAATAAATAAATTAGTAAAGCTGTGTTTTCATTGTTAAGAGCACTTCTAAATAGCAATAGCCTTTGATTATTTCAATCATGGTATTTGAAATGAAAGTATTTTAAACTTGTAGCTGTTTAGATATGTAAAATGAAGCACTTAAGATAACCTGGTCAACATGTCTTTAGAAATTCTTGCAACTTCATTGTCAGCTTACATAAATACAAAGGTTAAAATCGGATGACCAGAGCTCCCTATGAAAAATCTGTCTTGCTGAAATTAATTCAATATATTATTTCAGAAAATGTCATTAAAGTTTTTGGTTTCCAGTTAAAGATGCTATCATTGCCAGGAAAACTAAACAAAAACAATACCTTTGGCACTACTGATACTAAAATCTTTGTCAAGAATGTAGGAAAAGTGTGAATTAATAGTTGCTGTAAGTGTGCTATGGAAATGAACTATTTTATGGAGAGCTTTATGCTCTTTTTTAATAAGATGCTGTTTGATCTACTGAACTGCATAACTAGGATTTAAAGTTCACCCTGTTTATTAAAGGGTTACTGTTTCTTTAACCTCTTATAAACTCCAAATGGATTACTTTAAAGTCTTCTTTATTCAGTGATACTCTCAGACATGAAAGTGCAAGGTACTATAATATGGCAAGGTCATGTTTCCCTGAGTTTTAGTTCAGGTCCTAACTGCAATATCTTCCACTGATTTTAAGAAGTTTTGTACCAGATTCGATGTCTTCAGTGCAACTCACAGAAAAACTGTGCGTGAGAAATAACATTCAGAAACATATTTCTGAAACCAAAGATAATAAAACTAAAAAAATATTATTTTAGATCCTCTAAAATAGAGAGGAAGAGGATAATAAAGATTTTAATCTTCCATCTTTAATTTTTCTTAAAAGAGTTTGATTAGAAAAAAAGTTAGAATTTTTTTTTTTTTTAAATTGTCATTACTACTAAAATGGAGAAGAATAGTTCATACTGATAAGGAAGAAACCTGCAAGAAAAGACTTATGTTCAATTCATTTTCCTATTGTGGTTAAAACTTCAGCTTATTGAGATTTTGCCCAAGAGAACATCTTGTTGGTCACCCTTGCCCCTCTCCATCCCATTTGTACACTTAAAATCCCCAAGACTTGTACCTGTAAACTTTTTAATTAGTTTATAATCTTATATCATCACAACAACCACAATAGTTACAATTATTAGGCATTTACACATGGTTTTGTATTGCTGTGTGCTTGTGTCAGCTTTCAACTTAACACGAATTGCAAATTTATGTCGAGTTCACAGGGTATCTTTTGCATAAATGATATGTTCAATGGATCATCAGGTAATTATTTCATTCCCTATTTTGTGTTTGCTGTTACCCAGATCAGCATCCGTGTGGTTTGTTGAGGTCTTCTTTCTGGTAGTTTAAGGGCAATAATTCAAGCATTGCACTGTTTATTTGTCCACACAGATGTGTAGGCAGATTATGCATCAGTGGTGGTGATGATAAATACTTAGTGAGTGACTTACTGGCTTTTTGATTTTCTTCAACTTTTTATCTACTGTGTGACATTTTACTAGCTCTTTTTTTAGATGATTATCTCAAAGTCATATACTTTGAACTGAATAAAAAACAGTCGGAGTTGAGATGGCAGCAAGTGGAGACAAACCTAAGGTAGCGCTGCTCGGAGTAGCTCAGGCAAGATTTGTTCCTACGAAATAATGGAAGTGTCACTGCAGTCCTGCAATTTGCCTCTTCTGTTCTTTCTGGTGTTCAGGTTGTGCCACAGAAGATTTAAAGTGTAACATGTTATCCCAAGGAGAGGCTCAAGCATCACCCTTCCCATGAAGCCTAAGAGAATATTGTCTCCAAGCTAAGTGGTGTTTTCAGCTCAGGGGTGCAGAGCTGAGGGGAGAAACACAATCTTTACTTCTATCAGCAGTCCTGGCTGACTTCTAGAGAGACTGTGGCACTTTCTCAGAGCCACAAAACAAAAATGCAAAGAGGAGGATTAAAGTATAGTTTTCAAAAGGAGAAGATGAAAAATAGAGCCTGGAGTGCATCGACTACTGGAAAATCTTTTAAACTCCTTTAAAGCTTAATCTAGCTGAATTACACATACATGTAATTAGTCACACTTCCAGCTACATTATAACACATCCACTTTGCTTTTGTTTTTTTCTGAATGACGGGTTGCTTAACAGAGGTTGTTCACCACCGTGGCTCTTTCAGCTGGTCTTGCACAGAGCGCTCAGCTCTTGCTTTATGCCTTTCTCTTCTTGTGTGAAGTGACAAATGGTTGAGCCAAGAGATCAAGCCTAAGGGCAGGCAAGAGGGTGAGAAAAGCAAGTTTATAGCTTTGCACTTCAGGAGAATAGAGTTTGTCCTCTTAAATGATATTCCTAGGAGAGCCACCTGGGGATAAGGCCCTGGAGGGAGGAGGGATACAAGGAATCTGGGTAGTATTCAAGGACCGCCCCCTCCAAGCCCAGGGGGGTTCTCCTGCAAAGAATGAGAAGTCATGCAAAAATGCCAGGAGGCCTCTGTGGATAAACATGTTGCTCCTGGCCAAACTCAAAGACAAAAAGGAAGAACACTGAGGGTGGTGGAAGTAAGGACAGATAATATGGGGGAAATACAGAAACCTTGTCCAAACATCCACGGAGGAAGTTAGGAAAGCTAAAGCCCAAATGGAAGTAAAACTAGTTGGCGACATCAAGGACAAGAAAAAATGCTTCTACAAGTACATAGGTGATAAAAAGAAGACCAGGGAAAATGTGGGTACATTAACATGAGGAGAGACCTGGTTACATAGGACATGGAGAAGGCAGAAGTCCTGAGTGCCATCTTTGTCTTAGTCATTCCTGGCAACACTGTTCTTTGGGAATCCCAGTACCTGAGGGGAAACCTCCTCAAGAGTAATTCATCCTTGGCTTACTTGGTAAACTTCTAAATGAAGTGACAGACTTGGTAGATGACCTCCAGAGGCCCCTTCCAGTGTCAGCCATTCTGTGAAGCCATTGCAAAGCTTTGCCGAATCTGTAACTGTAGATTAAGCATTATTTTTAGTCTAGAAGTCTGCCTGAAGAAACTTTTTCCTGATGAAAGCAACAGTGCACAAGAATTTAGGGAGAAGCAAGGACAGTTCCTCTTGGCAGGCATTTCCTTAGAAAAGGGCTTGCCAGACTTGCAGTTGTTTTCTGTAAGAAGACTAGGTGTGTTTTACAAAAGCGTGTGATGAAAGCTGCAGAAGAACTTGTTTCACTTTAAGCTAAGGTAAGGGTTGAAGTTTTGAGAGGAAGTGGAATGAAAATGCCTGAAGATGCTCAGGTTCTAAGACTGAAAAACTTGGTCAAATCACAGCAAAGAACTGAATGTAACAGAGAGAAACTGATGTTACTGATTCCTATAAATAAGAGATGCTGAATCTGAGTTATTTTTGTTGATGCTTGTCTTGCATCATCAAGATTTGAATTTGCCCAGATGAAATATAGTTAATGTTTATGGAGGAATTCAGAAATTTAGGATTTTTTTGTTTGTTTGTTTGTTTGTTGTAGAGGCTTGAATTTTGATGATGCATTATCAGGTAGGACAGAAAATATTGATATTTACATAAGAAACTACCAGTTTATCTATAAATAAATGTTGAGTGAAAAGAGTATTTCTTTGCTACCTGTCCTCTGCTATATTACAAAATTGAACAAAGTGGGCTGTGCACAGCTAAAGTGAGACCTTGAAAACTTAATAAGATCAGCTTACTGTTCATCTTAAAGCTTTGCCAAAAAAGAATGAGTTAGAGAAGATATTTCATTTAATAACTTGAAATACATGGAAATACACAAGTATACTTCTCTAGGATCACAAAATGTCCCCAAAGTATAAAAAAAGTGCCTTATGTCGAAGGTCAAATTGCACTTTTTGTGAAACCTGGAGATGAAACGTTAAAGACAGGCTGGCAACAAGTGTATATTCTTTCATGTTTCTTTCTTGTACATTTATTGAAAACTAAGGCAGTCAAAATTAGAGGAAACTAATTCTACATTCTACTAATTCTGAGTGTCTCTTAATCTGTATAAAAGAAGTCATTATAGAACATTTTCTTGAGCTTTACCCTCAGTTTCCTTATTTCATTGCATGGTATCAAGTATGTGATTATTGCATAATGCTTCTAGTTCAGAAAGTGAAAAAAGATCTTATGCACTCATAATCCACAAGAAATAGAAATTCATAGATTTCCTTATCCTCTTGGAAAACAGCATAAAAGGTCTGTCACAAGTCAGTTCTGGTTAACAAATATTTTTTCCTCCTTTTTTCAGATTGAATGTAGGTTAATCTCTTGTTATTTATCTGTACTGAAGGTATCGCATAAAATTGCTGGAACTGCTGCCATAGTGAATATTGACAAGCTGAAATAGTGTAATGATAGAAAAGATAACTTCAAAAGGAGATATTTTTCCTCCTACAGGCTACCGGCAGTTCGTTGCTACTGGTAGTCTGTGCCTTGCCCAGAATATTTTTAGCTG
Organism: Lycocorax pyrrhopterus obiensis; assembly: GCA_014706295.1. Lineage (NCBI taxonomy): Eukaryota > Metazoa > Chordata > Aves > Passeriformes > Paradisaeidae > Lycocorax > Lycocorax pyrrhopterus. The sequence goes on along the minus strand of JACSVZ010000001.1, from coordinate 111,508,723 downwards.
GACTTTTTTCTTGTAAGGAGAGCTGCCTTTTACAATTGTTCTTGGAAATTCCCTAATTTTGTGAAATATTTTCCTTAGCAAAGGTAGCATAAAAAAAAAAGTCAAAAATTATCTATTGTCAGCATCAAATCAGATCTCTGAACCAAAGGTAATTAGAAGTGAAATTGATGTTTCACATATAAGACCATGAGGGATTTCTTGTTTAAAATACCATCTTTGCCAATCTTCAACCCTTTGGGGCTGATGCATGTCATATTTCTACTTTATTCCAAGTTTTGTGAAACTTTTTCATCAGAAAAGGCTCAGCTGTACTTTGCTATGAGAGTAAGCCAGGACAGTATTTTTGACACAGTAGAATTTTTGAGGATGTCACAATATTTTGATGTAAACTTAATCAAGCCCTAAAAAAAATCGTAAGAACTAGAATTAAAATTGCCATATGGCTTCAGTTTAGTACTCCTGAAAAAAACCACTTGGGATGTAATTTTCAGTGACACAATTACAGGTGATGGGGTTTTTCCAGAGAACCCCTTCTGCACTTTATGCCCTGGAGATTAATCTGATCAGTGGGACAGGGTGGCACTTGTCTGTGTGTAATGGCTCATTTGATGAATTTGGAGAATCAGATAGAGTAAAACAGAGTTTGCAAGAACAGAATGTAAAGCTGAGATCAAAGAAAGAAGAGGTCCATGAAGGCAATGCTTACTATTACATAGTGTATGCACATGGAACACAGGACCTCACAGGCAAAAATTGAAGATTTTATTGCTTCTGTAAGTTGTAATTCAAAGTGATTATGGGTCAATTTGATTTGTTGAAGTTAGGATTGCACTGATAATTAAAAAAAAAAAAAGCCCTAAATGACAACTGGTAACAAGAGTAACAAGAACAGCAAGGTCTGCATAAAAGAAGATAACAGGGTTATTTGTATAATGCATACTGAAATTTTGTCTTTCTGAAAAAACAAAGTGCAGTGGTGACAGGGTTAGCAGAAGTAAGCAGGCTGGGTGACAAATTCAAGTTGTATAGTTTTCTCTTGACATGTGGGATTCTGGTCATCTTAGGCAGATTAGACAGCAGGAAGAAACTGCACAGAGATGCTTGTGGGACAGTGACGAAAGTACTGGGCAAAGTGGAGCTGGCAGAGCATTCACCATATGCCAACATTTGTTCCTTTTAAAAGGTAATAACACAACACTTACCCACTAACTGTGAGTATTCAATTCATGTTCTTTGTGGGACTGCAGTGGAACTCTACAATGCACAAGCACGTCCTCAAGACTTCATTAAAATTTCATTTGGACAGCAGGGCCCCCTATGTCAAAAATGAGGTGGCAGAAAACGGCTAAATAATTGCAGCTGGAGGAGGGAATGCGATACAGATCCATCTCTAATGACAAGAATAGGATGCAGTCATGCTCAAAAGGCATTTCCAAACACACAAAAAGCTAACAAGAGAAGTGGCAGCCACAACATACTTCAGAACACAAGATGCCAGGTATGTATCTTGGTAAATACTGTTAGAGAGATTAGAGACATCTGTGCATGCAAAATGAAGCCCTTTTGACCGTATTCTTTTATGTAGGGTGGTGTTTGCTAGGTTTGACCAGTGAAGTGGTGGATAAGCAAAGGACAGGGCCACAGTTTGAAAACAGCTAATTTTCCATCAAGACTAAATTACATATAATGCTAAATTTAAAGAGGGCTGTGGAGCTTTTATTCACTTTCTTTGTTTTTTATTTTTAGAGAGCACTTGGGCACTTGTTTCCCAGCTTTGCTTCACTGAGCACATTTGGAGGTCTGTGAGCTGCTTCTATCACTGATGAAAGATCTGTTGATCTTTGGATAGTAGTTCTTCCTGCCAGACTATAACACAGTTCAGTTCACTCATAAAGTCTGTAGAGACATATCTAGTAAGCTCAGAGAAGAAAAATACTTTTAGTAACCAGAAAGTATTTCAGTGCTGGTGGATTAGTTTTGTATTCAGTGTCCATGTTTCCCTTCTCTTACTTCCTTTTATGTGTGCTGGTTTTGGCTGGGGTAGAGCTAGATTTCTCCACAGTGGCTGGTATGGGGCTGTGTTTTGGATTTGTGCTGAACACAGAGCTGATAATACAGAGATGTTTTTGTTATTGCTGTGCAGGGCTTGCACAGAGCCAAGGCATTTTCTGCTTTCCATACTGCCACACTGGCCGGGAGGCTGGGGGTACATGGGAGGTTGGGAAGAGACACAGGACAGGTGACCCAAACTGACCAAAGGGGTATTCCAGACCGTATGACATCGTGCTCACTGTATAAAGTGGGGGGAAGAAGGAAGAAGACTTTTGTAGTGATGCCATTTGTCTTCCCAAGCCACAGTTACATGTGATGGGGCCTTGATCTCCTGGAGATGGCTGAACACCTGCCCAACAATGGGCAGTGGTGAGTGAATTTCTTTTTTGCTTTGCTTGTGTGCATGGCTTTTGCTTTCCCTATTAAGCTCTCGTTATCTCAACACTCAGGTTTTCCAGCTTTTACCCTTCTGATTCCCTCCCTGATCCTGCTGATGGGGAGTGAGCAAGTGGCTGCCTGGAACTTGTTTGCTGGCGGGGTTAAACCATGGCAGTCCCTTTGACACTATGGTATAAACTAAATATCTAGATCAAAATTTCAGGACACCTAAATTGGAACAGGCATGAAAAAGTCAGAAAGGACAGGATCTAACAGCAACATTCCACCAATGGATATAATCACTAGCAATTGAGGGCAGTAAACAAACATTTTTAAATAAACACAGATAGCAATTGAATCTTTGCTACAAACTAAATTTGTTTTGATCCCTTCCTTCAGCTTCTCTCTATAATGTAAGGCTGCTTTTCCTATTGAAATAACTGCAAACATCAACCAAACAAAAAATTTCCTGAAAATAAGGGTTTTGGAAAGCTGTTTGAAAGTGAAAAAATTATGACCCCCTAATGTGTTATGCTGCTCTGTAAGCAGCCTGTAAGTTAGCAAGGTCACTGGCTCAGCACGAGTCCTCAGCTCGTGCAGACCCAGCAGCCAGTGAGAGCCAGAGGCAGAGCCTGCAGCCCTGGGTGCCATCTCCCCACTGCCCTTGTGCACCAGCTGTTTCCTGAATGCACAAGGGAAGGCTCTGTCACCCAGCCCTCAGCTCCAGTTCCTTCCTTGCTCCCATCAGGAGACCTCTAGAGGTGCAGCACTGCTGGCTCTTTGCCTGTGGAGTTCTGGAGGAAACCTGAATGTCTGGGAGAGTTGCACAGGCAGCAAGGCATGGCCAGGCTGTTCTCAAGGACCAGGGTTCTGACAAAGGGGCACTGGTGCGCTCCACCCCCAGGGAACTCGCCACACCGATGTGCTGGAGGATCTGGCTTGTCTCGGTGATTTAACCATGAAAACTCCATTCCATTTCCAGTTCTGATCTCACAACAAGCTGCAGTTACGAACATGCAAGATGTAGAGCGATCATTTAGGTCAAGTAGGTCCACGAGCAGGTGCCAGTCCTAACAAAGCGGGCAAGGCTATGAGGAACATCTGAGAACAGCAGGGCTTGCAGGTGAGCTTGTTCATGCCAGCTAATGTTTTGGGCTCTGTCTGCTACTAGAAGTTGAAAGTAGGTTTCCTTGGCACTATGAACATTAACAGATCTGACACAAAAGCCTCTCATTCTCCCTCACAATCTTCAGAATAGGAAACATATTACTTGGGCAGCTGAAATGATCTCCATAGCAGCTCACCATTGCATTAGGTTGGTAGGGAGCCTAATTTACTTCTCCCTTCACACCACTCCTCGTTATAAAAACAGGCGATACTTTTGAACCCACAATATTCTATCTGCAGCATAAAATCACTGATGCTGTTTTAAATGTGTCAAGGGGATAATGTTTTTCTGTTTAGAAGAGATGTTGCACAGGTGGATCTGGTAAATTATTGTAAGTGATTTCCAAATTATATAGATCAGGACTACAAATACATATAAAGTAGGAAATGGTTTTTAAAAATTTAATTTGAAAATAGATTGCTTATCAAATTCGGACCAGGTTAATTTTTACTGTCTTCAACAGGAGTTACATGTTTCCTGTAAGAAGGACTATTGGAGAAACAAAGGCTCTATAAGGAACATGATTATTTAATTCAGTAATTTGATTTATACAAATTCCAAAAGAACAGTGTGATACCCTCTATTCTGATCACAAAAGGTAAAGCAAGCAATACCCAATCCCTACCCTTAATATTTTTTCAAGTGAATTGCAGGCTACAGAATATACAGAATACAGAATAATTTGCAAACTGTGCTTATTTATTTTTTAATATTTATGTGATTTCATCTTTTAGATGTTTTATAATTTTACACTAAAAAGTGAAAGTAAAAGATGATGGAAAACAAGAAAGGGAAAAGAAAGAATTTTAATCAGTGGAAGTTTGTACTTTCATACAATGGCACTTGAAAAGTGTGTATAATTTCTTCTTTACCTCAGAAAAATTTTAAATGGACATTTAGATTAGGTGCCAAAAATTTGCACTATAGTAACATCTATTTTTTCTTAGTATAATAGATACCACCTGCTTACTAAAACTTAGATTAGATGATTTGAAAATACAGTTAATACTTAAAAATTGGAGAACTATCTTTTAGATGAATTAATGACCTAATGCTACCTATGAAACTCTATTGAACAAAAGTAGTGTTCTTTAAAAAGAAAAAAAACTTGCTAAGGAGAGAGATAAAGACTCTTCTAGTTGTAAAAGTCAGTTTGCTTTCTTAACTTTTTAAATGAGGACTGCCATTTGAAAAAATATCCCTGCAACTTGGGCTGAGCATACTTGGATCTGCTGATCTATATTAAATTTTGTGCAGCAGATGTTGTTCCACAAAAAAGGTTGGAGTGTGGATTGGCATTTATGAAGGAGAAAAACAATGGGCTTGATTTTCAGGAAAAAAAAAGCTTAGTTGAATTTAAGCTATGCAGGCTGAAGCAGAGTGTTCAATTTATGACCTATTTTTAGGAACAATATATCACTTTCTGTAGCAGTGACAGATACACACACATATATATAATTTTACAGGAAGGAAACAAATACTCTAAATTTTCTTTGCATTGTAGCAGTTTAAGGAACAAAACACAGTAATATCTTCCCTTCATCTCTGTTTGAAGTTGTTGGATTTTGGCAGGAGAAGGCCCCTCCTAGGCTGTAGATAAGGGCTTAGCATAGCACATATCATCACAGCAAAGGGAGTGGTGTAATATATATTGTGAAAGTGTAGTATTCTTGAAACTGTCTGTCTGATGTGTTGTGCAAACACCTGGATGATACTCAATAGTAGATTGCAGCAGGCAGAATTCATTCCTCAGCCTGCTGCATGGGAATATTAACTTTTACCACGTCATAAAAGAGGAAGACTGGATCCATTCATTGATGAACTCGTCATGAGACTGTTTGAACAGATGTATCTTGTGTCTTCTTTACCCCCTGTCCAATTCAATCTTTTCAGCAACTGAATTCTAAAATATTAAACTGATTTTAAAGCATTAGAAAAAGACACAGTTTCAAACTCAGTATGAAGTATTTGTAGGAACACATCATTGCTTCATGCCAGAAGAAAAAGGAAAAAGAAAAAAAAAAAAAGAAAAAGATGGAAAGTTCATTTAATACAGTCATGAGTTATAGAGTTGGTTTCTACCCAAACTGCAATTTGGAGACAACTCAAATTATCTGAGCTATTGTAAAAATTATTTTGAAAATCAATTTGCTCAGTAGATTACCAGCTAATTAAAACAGAGCCAGTTTTCATCCAGACTGGTGGGGGTGTGGAGAGGGGGAAAAAATATCCAAAATCAATACGTATCTATTTTTGTATACTTAGAAAAGAGGCCTGGTTATTTTCTGAAAGGAAGAAAGTGGGCTTAAAAAGGAGTCCCAGAGCAATGATAGCAATGGTGAAATTTAGGTCTGGAGTTTTTTACCTGTGAGTCTTTGCAGACAGGTATATATTCCTAAGAAACATGATTTGTTATTAACATTTCCCTTTTCAAATAAAAAAAACCCTAAAAAATCACAATAACAACCATTTATTTCTGCTTACTATATTGCCTATGCCCTGACAGTATTATTTTATAGCAATGTGTTGGAACTGGGTGCCAAAACTGAAAGAATATATGTTTATTTGTCTAAAAGCCCTTATTGCTGGTTTTTTGTTTGAGTGTAAGTATATGAAGATAAATTAGATGAAAATGCTTCTGGTAAACTGAGTTGTAGTACTGCAACTGCTCCTGTGGCAGGGTGAGGGTTAAGGAATGCTAAACATATGTTTCATTTATCTTTTCCAATTCATTTAAACTTAAACACCACAGGTCTGAAGGTTATGCAGATGACAAGGACAAGGTTATGCAGATATACACCTTTGTCTCCAAGAAACCTGGAGGCTGCCTAAAATAGCAATTCTCTTCAACCTTGCCTCCGTACGATGGCAATAAATGATTTTTAATTCAAACTTGCTGGGTTCATTGTGTTTTCTAGCTAATGGGTCCTTGCTGTCTGTGCAAGTTTGAATGCATATATAAAATTCACTAACAGCTCAAGTCAAATATTGTTCATTTCTTAACCTGAGTAACAAGGGAAATTTTTCTGTTTCTGAAATATTAACAATGAAAATTGATGTGGTTTCATATCTTTGGGGAAATGTCCTCTGTTGCAGCTAGACACCTTTGAATTGGTGATGGTTAACATATCATTATGTTGGTATGTAAAAACTAAGGTTCTAACCCAGGGTGCCACAGGTAAGGAAGTGCTGGTCCTTACCTGGTCATGTCCAAGCCATAGTGACCAAATCAAAAGCTCTCTGAAATTTTTAGGGATTGGATTCTTATACTCTGTCAGTTTCTTTGCCTGTAAAATGTTATTCATGATGATGCTTCCTTGATTTAAAACAGAAACATTAGTGAGCAAAGTTGATATTCAGGAAAGTGCCTTGAGATGCCCAGGTGGAATATTGTAGAATTGCAGAGTTATAGAATACCAAAGTCAAAATTCAGTTTATTGCTACCATCCATCTATGTCATCAAGGTTCTATTGCACCTTACAATGTGCCCACTTGTGCCTTACCAGAAGAGGATTCAGTTTAGAAACTGAAAATATACAGATTTCACAACATGTACAACAATCTGCACAACCTGTAGAAAATCAGGTATAATCAAATTATTGTTCCTAAGATCCAGCTAAAAGCCATAGTTAGGACTTCTTTGGGAAATGCAACAACAAAAGCTTGCAGCTTTTAAGAGAATATTGTTGGAAATAAATATGTAGGGGCCTGGGGGTTATTTTATGTCAGAGGAAAAGTATGGGTAAGTAGGAAGAACAAGTATGGATACTGTGGATATACTGCATTTTGTAAAGAATTATGTTTCAGATATGTGGCTTACTGTAAAATTATTGCCAATTTTGGTGAAACAAAATAGGATAAACACAAAAGCGGGAAATGATCCTTTTTTCTTCAGTGAGCAAGATTGTAAGTGTGTGATAGATGTTGCCCTGTGACCATAAAAGACAGGCTTTTACAGTCTACTTTTAAAGATCAACATGTTTGGATTATATTAGTTGAAAGAAAAGAACTATATCCCAAATCAAATAAAACTCCACAGAGAAAGTTCTGTTTGCCTTCTTTGCTCTATTTTTTGTGTGTTATGTGTCAGCTGCAAAACCTGTCTTTCATTTGAAAAAGTCAGTGTGCACCTGATGTATTTCTATCGGTAATACTTACAGCAGTGTTAGAATAAAAAAAAAGAAGTAAAAACCAATTCATATGTTACCTTATTACCTTTTCTTTGCTCATTTTCTTAAATCAGTACAGCTGACTCCCAGTGAACAATTTATGAAGGAAGAGAGATTGAAGTTTCTCCATGTTTGGCTCATTAATGCAAGTGACCCTCACACCATCTAAGCTCTCTTAATAGAAAGAAAGTGGCATATAAAATGAAGTCCAAGCATTTTAGAGACCCCCTGTTTACAGAAGAGTTATAGATAAAGTATCTTCTCCATTTGCTGTCTTGCCTTATTGATTTACGTCTTAGACCAGTCACATGTCAGTGCTCTTATATTCCTCAAAAATACTGAAGAGAAACTGTATGACTCTATGGTAATTCAATTGTTGATAAATACCAGGTTGTATTTTCCATTTTTATTAAGTAGGTGTTCCTCTATTGGCTTTTACTCCTTCAGAATACTTTTATTATCACATATTTATCAAGACTACTAAGTAAATATTTAAATACACCCTCCTCCAAATTATTTTTATGATACAATTATGTCTTGCAATTTATATAGCTCTGAAAAAAAAAAAGGAATTTAGCTAAACTGTTTGACAGGAAGCAACATATAAAACTTCCAAGTACCAGAACATTAAAACACAGTTAATGATGAGTATTTAAGTGGAACAAAGAACACAGTTTTAAGATTAATCCAGCTATGGCAGATACGCAAAATCTGATTGGGTTTTTCTCATTCCTGCAGTTTAATCTGTTATTCTGTAAAGAGCACTATTGTGTAATCCTCAGTAAGTCTTCTGTTGAAGCTCGAATATTTTCGGATAAACTTCTCCAAATCATGAGCTTGATAGACCTAAACCACATTAAATATAATGTCTCATAACTTTAGGTAGCTATTCAAAGAGAATGTTTTGTATATGTGTGTTTTTAACAAACAGAGGTGGTTTCTGTGAGAAGATACCAGAAAGCAAAGATATCACAGATCTTTAAAATTTAGGAGATGATTGGGAAAGTGGCAGCAATCCACGAAACTACAAACAGGAGGCCAGCATGACGACGCTCTGGCAAACACTAATAGTGACCAAGAGAGTTGCTAAGACCAAGAAATTAACAAGAATCAGAATGACAGATCAAGAAAAATGGGCTGGAAAGGCTCAAATTTCATCTTCATTTTCATAGCTTGAGGATGCAGACTGGGAACAGAAGCACCAGGGATTTGCTGCAAGTCATGGAGTCTGATCCTGAGGGATCATCAGGGGAATAGGTGGAGTGTTTTTTTTAAGTGGTTAATAGAGAATGTCTGTGGCTGTGGGCAGAAGAATTTTGCGAAGTATCTCCTGAAGTCTTCAGCAAACTCCTCAGGCACTCCTAGTTTCTTTATTTCTGAATCCCTGAAATAATCTGGTTCTGTTATAGAAATTTTGTCTGAGTTTCCAACCGTGACTTTAATAGAGTCAGGAGAAGTTCATCTCACACAATCTTTGTAGAAGTGGCCAACTCCAAAGTAAACGATGTCTTTGAAGTAAATAATAAAGATTTCAGCACTGGATTTTGAATATGATTCAAGCTCTTTCAGAGGAGCAAATTAGAGAATGGAACAAGTTCAAATTGGTGTATTCATCATAACTTTAATACTTTGGTTAGGAAAGGAATTAGCCATTAAACATCTATTTAAGTATTTTGTGTGCATGTGCATGATGGCCAAGTTATTAAGACTGTATAAAAACACAAAGGAAAAATACAATTCTTTATGTGATGAGAGAGATTAATCCATACTCTACATCATTTTGGGGCCTATTATATATAGAAATGGAAGTGCTCTATTCAGCTTGGGTTGAGTTGCTCATAATTCTTTTAAGACACTAATTAAATGTCTTATATCCAGTAAGTAATAGAGCCTGCTGCCTCTGACAAATGGAGTTTTGGCCAAAACCTATCGAGTTCTTTAAAAATGTCTGAAGAATGGGAACACTACAATACATTGTATAGAAACCTTAAATCTAGTTTCAGGGAGGAAAAAAAAAAGAAAATATTCTTTGATGAACTTATGAAAGGAAAGATCTATTGCAGGATGAAAGTCTGACCTTCTGAATTCTGCTTTGCAGGACCTGTGATGTGGGTGTCATGGTTTAACCCCCCAGCTGAAACTAGCACAGTAGGGAAGGTAAATTTCCTTGCTTAGAACATTAATTCTGTTTTAAACAATATATTTAAGTAGAAGATCTACGAACCTTACAAAACTTCAGAAATATTCCCTTTCAAAAAACAAACTAGTTTCTAAGGAAGAGTTTGATTCCTCCTTTTCCTCAGAAACCTCAGGATCAAATTATGGTAGCCCATTGTGCGGAAACCCCTTCATGTGCACGGTAGAATTGCAGCTAATTGCATTCCAGTGGTGCGATTAACAATTTGGAAGGAAAAGTCTCAGTCATTCGGTCTCAAAATGTGAGCTGGAGTTCACAATCCAGAGAAATCATGTTGTATATTTAGACATGCATTTTATATTGTTTCAGCCTCCAGTTAATTAACACTGCTTGTGGAACCCTTCTTGTTACCTGTTACATGAGATGCTTTTCAGAAGACAAACCAGATGCCTTCTGCCTCAAACTCTGGCAGACTTTGCAGGATAAAACAGGGCCTGTCATGTATTAAGGGATGCCTCTCAGCCTGCTAAATATTGCAATGTTTACTAGAGCTGCAGAGGTGAGAATGGCTCCCAAAACGGTTGAGAGGAGAGTGCTTGAACCTTGTGCTCATTACAACCATTAGTCTCTCGTCCCTGGGTTTTTGACTGGAAAATATTATATGAGTTTTTAAGGTCATATGGGGAAGTACAAAGCTTGTAACTTAAACCTAAAACAATAATCTGCAATGCTGAAACTATTTATTTCTTTGGTTCCCATACCATTTATCAGAGCTGATGAGAACAGTGGCTCAGGACTGTGGTAGGATCAAGCAAATGCATGTTCCATCCAGTGGTATCACCCAAGCAACAAGAACCAAGGTAGAAAGAAAAAAAGACTTCAACTGACTCAGGGCTCATCTACCTCACATGAATAACCCTTTTCCTTTTCCTTTTTTTTTCCTTTTCCTTTTCCCTTTCCTTTTCCTTTTCCTTTCCCATGAAACATTTTAGGCGGTGTTCTGAAGCTCTTCCAGTTTACACTCATGTTACCTTTGTACAGCACAAAGAAGCAAAACATGTTTCCCAGAGGTTCAGCGTGATTTCTTTCATGATCTAAAGGAATGGAAATTTGAAGAGTCCAAAACCACGCTCTGAACCTTACTCTGGTACCCCTGGAATTATTGTTCATGACCTCTAGGAGTAGGCATGTAGGTGAATCAGATAGCAATGAATACAACGGCAATGTGCAGCACCAGTAAAAAAGTAAATTAATTTTGTTTAATTTTTAAAGATGTTTCAATTTTGAATTTTTAAAGATTAAAGGTTTGATTGAAGATTTCGCAATTCCATATATCACCTACTTGCTTGTAGGTGTAAAGAATAACAAAATTAAAACCAAGAAACACGAAATGGAATTGCTTATAGGAAGATATTGTACATCATGTATAGGTCAACGATTTTGAACCTGATTTAGTCAGAATTACTTCAGACATTCTCAGGCAGTAGTCGTGAAATAAACCCCAAAAATTTATGGGACTGCTCTTGAAGTGAGTCAGCATGTATTGAGTGAAATTCACCTTTCTACAACTGACTACTTTTGTGTGTAACATATCTGCTGCAGTTAAACCATGCTCTGAATATGTGATGATCATTTAAGTCATTAATGTTTATGCTTTGTTCTGTTCAAAGAACCAAGTCAGGAAATGTTTGCATTTTACGGTGACTGTGACTCAGCTCAGAAGTGGTCAGGTGTACCTTGGGTTGTCCTCCTGAGCAAACATGCAGACAAACTTTTTCATCCCAAATTTCAGTTACAGCTCAGTCCTTCCCCTCCCCATGCATCTCCTTTAAAGAGAAAAGAGGAATCAATGCACATTAATGCTTTTCCAGACCAAGTAATTTATTTCTGTATGTGGCTTGCATACACTGGCTTGGTCATCGGAGGAATGAAATCTTTGTTCCTTCAAGACTGCTTCAGCTTCCGTGTAGGGACTTGCAGCCTTGTCGAGTTCTAAAACAGGAACAGATCTCAATCTCTCTCTAATTGCTTCAATATCAGGAAAAAAGAAATTGCTAGGTAATTCATGGTGGATCCCATTATTATAATGTCTCCGGAATTTCTTGAGTAATATGATAATCTGCAGTCTTTCCAGATAGAAGCCCCACTTTTTTTGCTCTCATTTGTGCTAATTTTACATCAGCGTGACTTCTTCGAAGCCAAACACATTCTATCTAGAGGAAAAAGGATTGAGAAATCAAGTTATTAGTCCTCCTTGCCCCATTCTGGAGATACAACAATTTCTGTGCAGGAAGTGCTGTTACCCTACTGACCCTGTCTTAAAAAAAAAGTCTTCAACCAGCATCTGCTGAATGAGAAAAAGGGCCTAATTGCACCTTTTTATATGCAAACCCTCAAAGTTAATTGGCATTACTTAAATGTTAATATTGTTAATAATAAGCTTTTTCTTTAATTTTTCTTTCTTTCTTTTTTTTTTCCTCAGGGGAAAAGGGGAAAACTACAGTAATAGCACATTGATAATATACACGGAAAAGCACGAACCCAGACTAGTGAGGCAGAAGTTTCAGCAATCACTTTTCCAAAATCATGCATATTTTCTCTTCTGTTTTCTCTACGAAGCATGTTCAAAATTAAAAAACATGTAATAGAAAATATCTGATAAACAGACAAGTTGCGGTTGATTCTGGACCTCTTGGATTTTTTGTGGGTTTTTTTTCCAGTTCCTGGCCTTTAATATGACATAAACTTCCTGATACTCTTATTGCACAAACATGTTTTACTGCATTAAATGTTTAAGTGACTGTTGAAGTCCTCATAGTCACAGTTTCTGAGAGTATTTTTGCAAGCTGAAGCAACTTCACTCTTGCTTAAGGACATTCTCACCTACAGAAACACTGCTTAAGCATTCTACTCCAACACGGCAGAAAAATCACTCAAAACGATAACAATGACTTCTGGAAGATTTTCCTAGGAGTCCTGAGCTGATGTGATTTGCACTTCAGCATCCATTATCACATTCCCCTACTTCAGAACCCTAGCACAGTGTACACCAATTGGAAGGAGGACATGTGAACTTCAGAAGTGGTTTTGTGTCTAAAGAGCAGAACCAACGCCCGGCTCACAATCCCTGAGCTGGCAGAGCAACCCTCAGATATCACTCAGGCTATAATTTGCTGCCAGATAAGAGCGTGCTAGTCGTGTGTTACAGCTGCATTGTCAGCTTGGCCACATCTGAAAATCATATCTGCTGACTTTCTGGGGCATGGTAAAGTACCAAAGGAAGATAATGCTGTGCCTGGACTCCCCCTTTCCCACCGCTACAGGCACTTTGCCTTTGCAGTTTCCAGCTGTGAAGTGGCTTTTTGTTATGTACCCCTTATGCCTGGTCTGGCTCCCGTCCAGAGTCTTTTGTTTGCTTGCTTCTCAACTTCATTCCTTGCAGCCATCAGAATTGGCTGCTTGCATGGCAGGCTGCCAAGGAATTTGTAGTAGGACTCTGATATATTTGCTCCCACTTATTGATGCTCTCAACAAGGTTTTTGTAGCACAATCCCCTTCTTACCATGGCTCTCTTCAAGAGAAATACTCGTAATTTTGCATTTCCTTAGCTGTAACTTACAAACAAGTCAAAAATATCCCCTTCATTGCTTGCAGTCAATCTATTAGCAAGCAAATACCTGAGAAAATGGATATGTGAACTTTGCCTTCCTTTCTAAAATGCTGTGGACGTGAGCCTTTTTTGTCATGGAGTGTATGAGGGGCTATACATTAAAAGACAGTTATAATGGCTCAAAAAATATTTTTCAAGCACTGTACTTAAGAAGTTATAAATTGTATGGTGAGTAGTTTTATTGTGAATCTCTGCCTTTCATCTGCTTTTACCTGCCAGTAGGAAACTTATTCTTCAGGACTTTGGAAAAAAAACCATACCTCTGAACAATTTTATATGCAGTTAATGTTCTAAAATCCGCCTGAAAGAGAAATATCATGTCCAATTCTGCCCAGTTGCTTCTCCATAAAACACTAGTGCCTCGGGCCTGGAACGGACCTCAATGTGTAAAGCCAATCAATTTGCTGATGCCTTATGGTAGGAAGGTAGCAGCCTCAATTAATCCAAACAATGTGTCTTTGGAAAACGGTTCCAACAAATCTCTGAATTTTAAAGTTTGGGGCTTTTTTTAATAAATATAAGGAATTATGAGATGATTAATTGTTGGTGTGCACTATGTGCTGGAAGAGAGATAGGCCCTGAGGGCCGGAGAGAGAGCCTGGAGGTGACCCTGGGAGTGCATCCTGGTCACCGGGGATGGGCTGAGAGAGGATTGTGGGTTTGTGGACAGCGTTGGACCTATGAGATGTGATAATTGTATTTTGTGACCTTATAGGGTATTGTTTACCTGTTACCATAATAAGTAATATCTGTGCACTACCCCAGGTGATTGGGGGACACTGTGGTGAACATCTTTCCTGTTTATATGATGTGATATCCTGTTGGGTGCTGGTATTTAGGGGAATTCCGAGTGCGCAATAAACGCCTTTGCACTTTTCCCATCTGTGTACGGAGTCCACGCCCTTGTGTGATTACTACAATTAACTGCCTTTGTAAGGGGATAATGCTTGGCTACGAACACCTTTATCTTTTAAAATCTTAAGTCTACTATTTAAAAGAAGAAATAAAAATCGGTACTGGTTTGAGTATTGAACAAACAGCTGGTTGAAACATAGATTTTTACTCAGGTAATTGTGGGATGGGGAAGATCACTATCAGTTCTACGGTATAATCCTTGCTCCAAACCAAACTTTTCTGTTCATGGTAAAGTCTGCGATGTTAATATCCAATTTCCTGTTTCTGGAAAGGCTAGATATAAGAAAGTTTGTTCACACAGCATGGAGCGAGATACTTGATTTTCTAATAAGAAGTATTGCCTTTTTAGAAATTTGAAATACTGTAAAGCAAATAAGCATTTTTAGAGTTGAAGGATTAACGCAGTTACTAGGAGAGAGGTTTTTAGTGAGGATGAGGGGGGACTCAGATGTTAGCACAGCTGTTGGCTTTGCACATTTCACAGCACGTATGTTTGGAGTGCACGTGTAACCACACAACTTTGAAAGTCCTGTGAAGATACGTAAAATGACTTACTCCTAAATCAAATGTGTCCAATTAAAGAAACAAAAAAGTTTGGAAGCTGGATTTGGACACTGTTTTAAATCAAGGTAATTTGTTACTAGCATGTCCTGAAAATGCTACCTCTATGTGTGCATTTCAATGGCCATAGACATTTTGTTAATCAGAAATTGGAGAGCACAGATTGTTCTGTGAACTGCTTGTGAATGAAAAAATACCAGTGCAGAATCACTGTTAGACTAAAACTGTGTAAACAGTTGGGATGAATAATTCATGCAACCAATTTATTTTATTTTACCCTTAATGAGTTATCTATGAGCAGCAGAAAACTGTCTTGATTTCGAACATTTTGTAAAATCATTTAATAAGGAATTTTGCTGCTAAATTCTTGGCTTCCGGTTGATTTATTAAGAACACAGGTAGTTTACTAAGAGTATTAATTGTATCTATTAAAATTTTTCTGAATGTTAGATTTTATTGCAGACAAAATTTCCATTTTTGACCATTTTTTTCTATTCTAAACAGAATATTGGGCCTCAAGTGAAACCCTTGAATGTTGTAAGCTCAAAATTAGCTTCCAGCACACATTCTCCAGTATTTACTTACCTTGAAGTATTGTTTCTGGCTAACTTGTTGGTGGGGGGCACCTATAGCGAGTAAATTAATATTTCACTGAATCAGACTAAGCCATCTATTGGTCTCTTATAGCATTAGAAATCTTGGATTCAAATATTTCTAGGGAACTACTCCAGGTATTCCAGGTGTTCACAGCTTCCCACCTGAAGTGCCATTACTATACTACATACAAGTGTAGCAACCTGGATGTATTGAACTGCTGGGTACCTTGTTTTATGAAATGTGATATCCTCACCTGCCAGTGTTCTTCAGTTAAACATAAAAAACCAGATCTTGTTTTTTGGGGTTTTTTAAATGCTTTTTTGGAATGCTGCCTCAAAGAAGATATTTACTCAAAATATTTATCTTTTATCAACATTTTCTTTAAAGATGTGAAGTACTTGACAGAGAGTAGTGTTGAAAGAGAAAATTTGGTTAAGGAAAATGACATAAATTAGGTATTCTTGCTGTTGCCACTTTGTCAGTACTCTGAATTGCCAAGTATGGATGCAGTGCTTTCTGTGTAATACCTCCTGTAGTGCTCCACAGCCCTGTTGTGAGGAATTTAAACAAACTGTTTCTAAAGAGCCCTTTTTATAGAAATTTAAATAAAAAGCTTATCATCGCTCCTTCTTCCATTTGCTAGTAAATCTTGATGAACCATTTGCTAGAAGCAATGTCACTAACTGGCCTGTCCTAATAAAGACAGTACAAGGTCGATGACTAGTCCTTTGCTGGTGTTCTCCACGCCATTGTCCCTGTACTCCATAGGCAGAAAGACATTTTTAATTCTGGAAGTGCCATCTAACCTGGCACTTTGGAGAATGACACCAGTTTCCTGTATAGTGAAATACAAATATGTGTATAGACAACATATAGTCAATGTCTTCTTCAGTTCTTTGCCTGGGGAAGTTGTATTTTCTGATGACTGGAGAGCTTCTAGACTGAACTTAATACTGTGTCTTCATTATATACTTAAATTTCTTTAAGTCAGGGATGAAGATACGGCCATAGCTCTGCCTGTCAAAACTGGCATTGCTACCATAGTTTTATTCACAGTAAACACCTCTCTCTTTTCTCTACCTCGCTCTCTCTCACCTTCCTAACAATGTGTACTGCATCCTGGGTGGCTATATGTGTTCAATAATGTATTCAGTCTATTCACTGTGTCTTATTAAATTTTAAAGCCACTCTGTTGTAAGGGATTTTATGTATATGTAGTTTTGGTCTGCTGTCAGTCCACAAGTAGAAGAAAACAATCAAATCTTATACTGCAGTTCTTGTTCATGCTGTATAATAGCACTGGTGAGCAACAAGACAAATGGATGCATTTGTTTCAGATAGAAGATAAATGAAAGACCTACTTAGTTGGAGCAAACCAAGTTTCCTTCAGTAGAATTCAGGTGACTGTTTTCCCTCTTTGTTCCTCTCTTTAAGATTTCTAAGAATAAAACCAAACAAGCCACCTTCCAGAAAACAGAAGTCGACTTATAAAGATTTGGAATCAGCAAGGAATATATACAGTTCTTTTGTCATCTGGCCATTGTCATGCAGTTGTAATAGCAGCAGAAATTAGGGTAATGTTATTCTGATTACTTCGACTACTGGTGAATGCTGAATCACAGCACAAAGGAGTTTGGTGACAAAACTCACCTCACCCAAGAAATCAAAAATTGTACGAGGGAATTAATATTTTAACAGTTTAATAGTCCAAACCATTAGTACAATAACAATTATGCATTATTTGATATAATAGACTAAATTAATACAGAAAGGCATTGATGATATTAATAAGTTTTTAAAATTGCTATACAAGAAAACCAATAGCCACTATTTGCTTTGGTGTTACATTCACATTTGCAATGTCCCACTGGGTCCTAAGGTTGAACAGCATCTGTATTTTCCTAGTTTAACCTTCATTCATCACTATTCCAACAGAGTTAGTTTCTTTGGTATCTCTGCCTAAGATTGCAAGCATTGCCTGGCTGAATACCATGTCAAATCTTCTTCCAGAGCATTTTATTTATTGGATATTTCTGTGTATTTGCATCCTTCCTCTGGGATGCATATCTATATGTATCTATATTAAGATACTCTATGTACTGGCTTTGAGGCCTTTCAGAAGCTCAGTACATTGATGCAGGAGATTCCTTCTCAGCCTTTCTCAGGGTCTTGATATCAGGGCTTAGATAGAAGCTCTTTCTTTGTTCCAGAAATTAAGATGTTTAGCTTCAAAACCATGAGTACAGGGAACACTCGTCTGCCTTCCATGAGGTCTCAGCTGCTTTATGGAAGGGCATAATTTAAACTACCAATGTATTAATTAGCTAATTTAATTTTTTATAATTGCAGTCCTGTGCCTAAAAGATCAAGGAACTTGGCGGCAATCAATTTAATGCATTCTTAAATAGAGAGCTATTTTCAATTCCTATTCTTCCACTGTATGGATCACAGCCAAAGTGCTACACAAAATCCATTCTTTTAAGGATTGCTAATGACACAAACTAAGTGATCCTGAAAGACAAAATCGTTGGTGTGGTTTTCATTGATTTTGGCAAAACATTCAATGTGAAATCTCATTTGCTTTTTGTTCAATTGTGGAAAATATCTCACTCTGGATTTTTCAGATCAAGCTTAAAAATACATAACAACTTATCTGTTGAAACACAATGAAGAAAAAGAACTGAGTGATGGGGAAATATATAATCTTGCCTTTGGAATCTCTCTTTCTGTATAAATTGATCAATTTGTCTACTATATAAAAAAATTGTTTCAGATTTAATCTTGGTAAAATTCCTACCATGGAATTAGGAGGATTTAATCAGTTTCTAGCCACATCTTTAAAATAGTTCAGAGTAATAATTCTATTTTTTTTCCATAGGGAAGGACCTGTTTTTATTCAGAGAGTTCTCTGAAGGCCATGGAGTTTTTATTTATCAGATACAAGTCCAGTGACTGACACCTTGGAGTTAAGTAGCATCTCCTAGAGAGTGGTAGAATCCCTAAAAAGGAGATGAATTCTGCAGATATTTGATGGATAAGAAGGGATGATGGACAGAGGAGACCAGCAAGCAATCTTGAAATATTTATGCTTGCATATTTTTACCATGCTTTGGTGCATTTCTGTTCATAGTTACAGAAATTTCTCAGCCACAAAATGCAGGAGCCATATCATAATGACTTTACTTTGTGTCAGCTAATTTTTCTGGGTTTGCTCTGTGTGATAATAATTTGGGAGCACAAATATCATAGAATGACATAAAACAGTCTGTTAAAGATCTTTTTTTTTCTTTTGAGGTAAAAGCTTTTGTTCCGTACCATGTGTGTTTCATATAAAATCAAAAATAACTGAGGAAGAGAGGCTGTAGAAGGACTGAAACTCATATTAAACAAAGACTTGTGGTTTTCTTATTTTGTATATTAATGTGCTTATACATGTGTAACCTGCAAGGTTTTTTTAAGTGTCGCACCATGAAAACTCCTCAAGTTCTCAAACTGCTTTTTTAAGGAACTTGATAGAGTTTAAGCAGTCCACTGCCAGATCTGCATATTTCTCAGACTTCACAAATATGCTTAAAGCTCAAAAGATGCTGTCAAAATAGCTTCTGAGAAATCAGTTTATGCAGCTAACATGGTGTCAGCATTAACAGAGTTGCTGTTTACCTTTACTCTTTTTATATACCCGCCTAGAAATTAGAGCTGGATGTCAGAGGACAAGCTTTTCCTCTTCTTGAGGGAATTCAAGCTTAATCTCCCTCATGCAGGAAGAGTTTCCAAATCAGGTTAATGCCCATGCTGGAAAGGTGTCCTTCAATACCAGACTTTGTACCATCCCTCTTCCTACCAGTACTTCAGCTTTAGTTTTCCCACAAAAATGTTCATGAGAGACAACAGTTCAGTTTCAGAATCACATGAGATAGGAAGGAGCTCTTAGGGTTCTAGTTCTACTTGTGCACTTCACATGAAATTGCAATAGGATAAAATAAATGTCTATTTCACCAGAATTTAAACTTGAGCATAGGCCTCAAACTTTTTGAGGAGGAAGAGGAAGCTTTGGATTTTAGGGTGGGGTTATTTTTGATTTTAGGGTTGTTTTGGCTTTTGTTTTCCCCAGAACTTCCAGAGAAGCATTGCTTTTAATCACGTTTTCACATAATTTTATTTCATATTATTTCTAGGAGATTATTAGTGTGAGTAAAGTATAATGACATAGAAAATGATAGTTTGAATGTTATGGATGAATCTCATACAATGCCAGGCATGCAAGGGGTTGAAAAACAGATAACCTGTAGCTGCTGCTGCTTGGAATTGACTAATTATCTTTAATGGGATAGCAAGGGTCAAAATCTTCTTCTGACAACCCTTAAATGTACATGAGGAATAACTCTGAAAACCAGTGCTCTGTAAGACACTGAGCTGCCAGAAGCTTTTTAGCAGATGAGAAAGAAAGGTGACTTGTCAGGGACTGTTCAGGAAAAAAAAATTGAAATAACTCGTCGTTATATTCATAATAGAATGTCCAGTTAGTGAAGTATATTTTGAAATAATTTGACCAGTTTTATGGATCAAGAAACTGATGTCAATATTTGTGAGAGGGATGAAACAGGACAGTCAAATATATACGCTCCTCTTATTTTTCCCACATCATAATCAAAGAGGAAATCTGTACTAATACTAGGGTCAGCCTGAGGCCAGCCTTAAGTTAACCATCAGCCACAACCTGAGGACTTCCTCATCATGCATTGGCAGTCGTGTTACTGAGGGGGGAGGTTCTTGTTTTCAAAGCAGGATATTTCTTGAAATTGTATCTGTGATACCTATTTTTTGCTTTCTTAGTCTTGTCTCTATTTATAAACAGCGAAGAGTACAAAATGTAAGGAAAGGTACCGAAGAGCTGGGTAAAAATGTGGTGATCTGGGACTGTAGACAGTGGATTTCTGTGCTGAAAGCCTGTAAGAAAATCCCCACCATCCTTCAGGAAGGGCTGAAGAGGCATTAGAAATGGTTCGGTCAAAATCCACAGCTGGAAGTTTAACGTATTGAATTGACAGCCTCTAAATGGTGACCTGGGCTAGAGAGTTAAGGTACAAAAAGTTAATGTGTCAGGGTCTTAAAGCAGTTATGATATGATACGAGCTGTCCAGCTGCCCTTCCATCTAGAATGCTGCATAATGTTCTTTTTTTCTGGCGCCGTTGACCATCTCTTGGATCATCTTGTTGTTATAGCTTCTTGTGGCCCTGCAAAAATCAGCAAATAAACATATCCTGTGACTACTACTAGGATTTACTTTCTAGTAGTTTCTTGTGAGCTACTTGCTGTCTGGAATTTGTGACATGCTTTTTTTAAATAATTTTTTTCAGTCCCTTCACTCTCATAAAGAAAATTCAACTTTGCTTTTCCATAAATGTGTGATGGAAACGAGGTAAGCAGACATTGCACACACACACACACACAGGCTCTACAAAACACAGTATATGTTTAGAATTGTGGGCTTTACTTCTATGAAATATAGACTTCTAAGGGCTAAGTGATGTTCTTGTCTATAAATCTTGTATTCAACTTTCCTTTGATATTTTGAACACAGTTTGGTTTTATTTACAGCTCTGACAACACTTCACATTGGTTTTTGCACTACATATTGGTCATCATTTAGTTGTGAGGTTTCACTGCTGGGTAAATAGCATACATCAGAAGGGAGGTAATAAAAGGTAAAATTCAACCTGTAAAAAAACCCCAAAACTTTTGCAAAAAACGGATGGCTTCATAAAATTGTCTGGTCCTTTAGCATGGTTAAGGAAACTGATGTAGATATTCTACTTTTCTGAAAAAGATTTTGTAGTACAGTAATCCTTTAAAATGGGGAACCTTAATTTTGTTTTTTAGTACATATGTCTAAGTGAAAATGTGTGGTAAATTCGATCTTAATTTTTCATTTTTCTAAAGCACTACTAATATACAGAGCTGTTCATGGTAATAATATCCAGCTCTCTTTCTCACATAGAACATAGTAATTTTGAAATAATCATCACACAAATGTAGAATTATGCTGATATTAAACAATCAAAACTTCCCTTTCACCAAAAGAAGGAATTCAGCTTTGATTAAACAATGCTCTTTTAATTAAAAAAAAAAGTATGCATCATCTATTTTAGTATTAACTTTCATGATTTGTTATTTCATCTGAAAGACTTTTGTATGGAAATTAGACCTCCCTTTCTAGTTGAAAAAATGCTAATAAAAGTGTTCTACAATCGCTCACTAAAGTCTTAACCAAAGTCACTTTAATTATTTTTGCACCCCGAATGTCATTTTCCCGTCCAAGCATCCCAGCAAACCGGGTTGCTTGAACAAATATTTACAAATGAAGCAAATATCAAATGTTTGAAAATTTAAAGTTTTCCTTCAGTAGTAATCACTCAAGATGATGATTAATCAGGGAGCACATGTACATCAAAGTTAAACCTCAAACGCACAGATCCAATTTCATATATCAATTTATTCTAGCGACCTTCTTGTATCCAAACTACTCTATAATTCCTCATCTGCCACCTGGCGTCTGTGACACTCCCCCCAGCAGTGTCATTATGTTATCAGATTGAGGATAGTGAATTAAAATGAAAGGTAAGAGTTTGGTAGATGCTGGACTGAGAGGTAGGACTGCAAGAGGCACTGCGCTCAAACAATCTGAAATGACAACTACTTCTACAAACAAGTAAACTTCTTGCTCCCGATGGGTCCAACTCATCAGAATCAGGTCCACACACAGAAGTGCTTCCATCTAGAGTCAATGTTGGACTCTGAAATCTCCTCTATCTTAGGTAATTTTTTTTGTGAACAAGATGAAGTTTTTTCTGAGATCTCTTTAGTGCAGCAGTGTCAGCTTGAGTGTGTTTGGTTGGTTCCAACTCGTTGCTTCCTACCAGTAGTTATTCAACTAAATAAAATTCCATCAAATCTCTTCATTTAAAACTAAATAACCTAGGAAATATTATTATTTTAAGGGAGAAAATGGGAAAACAATTTATGTTTGCTGTGAAATATTGTTGTCCTTCAATGTTCCAGACATATAAAAAATAGACATTCATCGTGATCTGTTCCATTGAAATTGATCTTCAGATTGCTCTTTGCAAGGGGGGTTATAATTTATATTCTTTCTATGTAATTTTTTTATGTTTGCTACATGCAAGTGCTGTGTTCTGTGAATTATGGCAGGAGAAGGACAGGGCAGAAGATGGTTCAGGTGGACATGTGTTAGATTTCTATTTTGAACCGAAGAGCTGTGATGATCCACCAGAGCAATTTTTTGTAAATTATTTCGTATATAATGATATAAACAAGATATGTTTCTAAAAAGAAAATATTCTACCTTTTGGCGAATGACTTTAAATTTGCATACGTTTTGAATTAGGCAAATACCTTCTTTGTTTAAAAAGAGTTTCTGCAAGTAAATGAAAGTTTTGCACTTGGAATTGGTTTACTCTCTCTCTGTCTTTCCTTCTCTGTGAGTTGAAATGCGTTGGCTGCTTTTTTGTATTATTTTTTGCCATTTAGGACATGTTTTATCCTCAAAAGTCATTGCCTTTATTGTTATTTTTGGTTCAGGTTTTATGTTTTAAATGTGTTTTCAGCTTCATCTAAGGAAAACTTTTTACTGCTTAGCTCTAAATGATGATAAAAGCTACAACATGTAGAGAGGGATGGATTCTCCCAGCCTATCATTATGAAAGATCATTGTGATTTAAAATTGAATTTAGGAGGTAGAATGAGATTAAATGGAAAGCTCAAGTAGAACATTAAAGAGAGCTCCATCTAAATACTGGTATGATTTTAAATTATAATAAAGGACTTACTGTTATGTTCTACAGGCCCAGTCAAATTTCAGGGATACTTTAAGAAAATAGTGTAATAATTCAAAAGGAATAGACCCACTGAGCCAAAGAAAGAAGTCATTCAAAAGGCAGTAACAGAAGATGGGAAAAAAATAAAATATTTTAGAATTGTGATATAATACTAAAGATTTTTGTGTGGTCTTTTCTAAATAGAGTAATTGATCTCTATCCCAATACCAAGAGTTACAACCAAATTTTTCTAGGAAATCTGCTGAGGCTGTATCACCAGTTCTGACTGGGTCAGCACATCAGAATTTGGGTCATCATAGCTATGCTTTAAGATATCAAATAGCTGTTTCCTAAGGTGAAATACAAATGTCATACCTTGTTCTATTTTGTATGCTAATCCACAGGGAGAGTTCCTCAGAAATGCTTTTTTTTTCACTTGAAATTATATGATTTTTCTCTATAGGTCTAATTTGCATCATCAAGGAAGAAAACGTGGACCATGTAATAAAAAAAAAGCAGAAATTGATTTATCCAGCTTCTGGAACATGATGCTTAGGTGAAAAGTTGATACAGAAACACTTCCCAAGGCATTCTGCCCAAACTACTCAGCAGATTAAGTTAACAGTACACATGATGGCCTCTCAGTTTTCTGTGATGAAGAAATAGTTAAACATGGCTCATGTAAATATGAATGATTTCTTTCACCTACCATGCTTTTATTCATCTTTCTTGTCCACTGAGGGTTTCTCTGTTGGGCACAAGACCACAAGGGAATTTAGAAACCCTGGCACCTCACCACCTAAAGACTTGTTTATCCTCTGGTAAAATGTACAGCTCTGGGATAAGCAGTCCCCTAAAATGCCGAAAAAGTCTCCTAAAAATGTGATTTCTCCTTTTTTTTTCCTTTTCTTAAGAAAACTTCTTACAATTGTCAAGATTATCTTATGCAGTGATGAGAGAGGAAATACTCTCCCTCCTAAACTTTGCACCACAAGAGTCTCTGACGCAGCTCAGTCAAGAATGACGCAAGAGGTCGTGTCTTTTGATTTCAGAGAAAGGTCCCAGTAGCTGTGATCCAAGAGGAAGTGTTGTATAATCATGCCATATTGCACAGATGGGTTCTGTCAGAAAGGTAGCAAAGCATCTCTTATTCTTCTTTCCCGCTTCCCAAAATCTGGACTTGACGGATGTTTCTTGCTTATCCAAGCTGTGCTTTTAAAGGGACAACACCAGGTTTGGAAAACAGTTACTTTCTCTTCCTGAATAGAGCTCAATCTCCATCTCCCAAAGTGACTGTAAAATGACCTGGGTCAGGGATGCTTTTGTTTCTTTCTGCTGTAGCTGTTTCACTTTTCATGGGGCACTTAACCTTCCAGTGAACCCTTGACTTAGAAAGGGCAAGAGTGCAAGTGGGTGAAGGATCTAGAAAAAGACAATGCCGTTACCTTGTGCCTGGCACTTTACTTGAGAAATGGGTATTAGCACAAGAAATTATTGTGAGTTTTTAATTTCTTCTGAAACAGCCCTTTGCCTTAATTCTCAGAAGTTAGAGGCTGGTAGATCTGTCTTAATTGATAGAGATGCCATGGCCAGGGTAGGAAAGACAGTTGAATAAATTACATAATCTGAGCAAACTGGAGGTTTACTGGACTAAGCAGTAGATTCCACTTTAATATTTAAACCTTAAATAAAAAGAAAAAAAAAAACAAAACAAACAAAAAAGGTTTCTTAATGCAACAGAAGAACCAGACCCTGAAATATTCTATCATATGTTTCACCTGTGAATTTAGAAGTGCACGACTTTTCCCCTCTTGATTAACGAGTCACTTTTCTGAAGCTAAGTTATTAGCAGGTTGAAGTTGCTGCTGTGAAATGGGATCTTGTTTCTTTTGTTGAATATGACCCTTAGATATGTTATTTTGCTGTACTTATGCAAGTTAACAATGTGTAGACCTTGAACTTAAATACTTAGTCTTGTGAGAGGTATCTCCAAGAGTACAGATAGCTTTCTCTTTGTGTTGTGTTCTTCCTCAGACGCACGGAAACTGCTGAAGGATCATTTGGAGCTTGAATTTCACAGCTTTTCTCATGTAAATGGAGTAATTCTCAATTCTAGGTGCAGTTATGAGGCTGAGCTCTGGGGAAACCTTCTTCTGAAGCCAAGTGAAGGGGCTACCACCAGCCCAGGAGTTTTGCTTGAACAAGCACTTAATGATTGAATCTAATGGGATTATTCCTATGAATAAGAACTACAAATTCTGAACCCTGAGTACTTTATAGTGAGGACTTCATTTTTTGTATTCTGCGAAGTGCTGTTCATATCTATTGTCCTGTGAGGGAACAATATTCTGCTGTAATAGCCTGACCCTCTTTTGAACTGTCTATATGTTTGGGATGTATGAAGTGCTCTGCAACTTGTCTATTGTTCTGCTTCCCAAATTCTTCCCAGCTGGGGACAAATTACCATTTTTAATCATAAACTTCATTTGTTTATTTTTAATTCTAGCTGGTAGTTGTGTAAAGTGATCATGAACACTGCCTCAGTTATGCAGGAGAGTGATTTTTTTTTTACTACAGTATTAAATGAAAGAGCTGTTACATTCACGGTCTAGTATGCCAACTGGAAATTTGTTTTGGTTTGTTTGAGGGTTATTTTGGTTTGGGGTTTTGTTTTATTTTTTTTAGCCTCTCAGCTGTCACAGCTCCCCTTTCTTGTTTTTTAGAGGCAATGTAAAAGAGTGTTCACTCACACAGTAATATTAAATGTGCCTACAGAATGACAAATTTCCTTTATTCATAGAATTACTGCTGTTCACTGCCCATGAGTGGTCCTACCAACCTCAATTCTTCATCCTGCCATAGAAAAATGCTTTGGTATAACTCTAAACACCTATACAAATGAAACCATAATTGCCCTTTTTTTATATTAACCATTCACACGTCTTGTCAAACCTTCCTATTTTGCTTATGCCCTCTCTGTAGTTTACTTTCTTCACAGTCTCTGCAGTGTCTTTACCTTGCTTGCTCACATTTGCTTCTACGCACTCAGATGGAACATTTTTACAATGTGTATTTTGTTTCCCTCAATGACAGCCAGTGTTTTCATGACGTATGTATTCACTTTCCTGACGAGGTATTCCACAATCATAACAAATTAAATGAGTGACATACGGTGTGCAGATACTTGTTTGCTCTTTGACTAGTTACAGAGAAACAGCTTGTGCTAGAAAAACAAAATACGTGATTCTGAATTATTGCAATATTGTCAAGCTAAAGGTGCCACACTTTATTGAATTCTGTTCCTCTTTCTGAATGCTGTAGTAAAGGTTGCCATTAAGCTTCTATTATCATTTCTAATTGACATTTGTGGAGAAGTTCTTTTAAAAAGTTTGATTTGATCTAATATTGTGTAATTCATATTCCATCTCAATTAATAATAGATGCCTTGTCTTTTCAGGAAACGTTAAATGAAGGAACTCATATATTTTTAGAGCAAGTGGAGGATTTGGGTTTTTGGGGTTTGGTTTTGTTTTAAATCCAAGTCCACAAATCAACATTATATAACAATTTCCTTCATCCTAATCAGTATACTTGGTGGTTCCAAGAAAAGAATTTCCAGTTTTGGAGTATACTCAGTCTTTCTGAATGGTCAGAAGGAAGCTTATAGCCAATTTCTTTTTTCTTATTTTATTTTCCTCTATATTGCTTTCTTTGCAATAAGAAAGCCTCCTCATGTCTCCCTACTGATTGCTTCCCACTTTTTGCTGGCCATGCCTTTAATTGGAATTCTCACCAACTTTGTACAGCTGTAAAAATGAGGAATGGTATAATCTCCACTGCTTTCCTGCTATATAAATTTTAATTATAGAGGTTTAGTTTCTGGAAGCTATATTTTGTGCCACCAATCCTAGCTTTCAAGTCCACAAAGATAAGATTTCTTAGATGAGGTGGGTGATATTCCTGCTACAGTGCTCCTGCAGATTATCAAAGGTGCAACACATGTAGGGCAAGAAATACAGATTCTTGTCACATGTGGGTCCTTGCCCTTAAGACTGTTCTGGAGAACAAAATCTCCTGCTCTTCAAGAAAACAGAGTCAACAGCCTGTTCACAATGGAGCAGGATTAAGATGAAGTTTTACACTTCACAACATATGGCAATAAAATTACTTTCAAATGGTGCAGAGGAGATTCATTTGGCTCATGTGAAGTAGATTAGGCAGACAAAAGAGATTCAAGATCCAAAGAAAGATAAGGAAAGGAAAAGGATCAATACATATCCACATAGAAATTATCTACTATGAAAATAAATCAAGGAGTGAGGTATGAGAGAGAAATACCATAGAGGGAGGTAAAAGTGATACCAGGGCTACACTGGATCCTTTTCTGTTTGGATTTCTTTTGATTTAAAACAGTAATCCACTTCCTGTTTAGCACCTATAATATTCCCTTTGTTCCCTTTGTCACCATCATATGTGGCTTTTTTTTTCCCTGCAGGTAGTCTGTCATTTATCAGCTTTCTTACTGATGTTATTTGGCAATTCTTTTCTTTCACTGAGACTCTGAAAAATGTGAATATTTATGAATACATCTTTGCGAGGAGAGACGGTAGGGTCATGGACTGCAGTTGATTTACTTGAACAAGGCCAGTATTCGGCAACAAAAATTTTAAAAGAAATCTGAAAATATTATTAGTTTGACATTATTTCTTCGTTTTTTTCCTTTTTTTCCCCTTCTGTTCACATCAGGTGCTGCAATGGTTCCTCTTCAACAACTGAGTTCTGTCCTTCATGAGTTGCATCTCACTGTCTGTGCCAGAACAAGCTCTTCAGCTGCTTTTGGTTCCTCCCCTGCTTGCTTTACTTAAACAGCATCCTCAAGACATACCAGACTGCACTTGCATATCATCATGATTATTTTTTTTTAGCTTTCTGCACATAAAACTGCAAGATAATGATGTCTTTCAATACAGAATGGTAGTAGGGAGTACAGAGAAATTAATTTCTTCTTATGTACCTTCAGAAAGTGGCTTGTGTGCTTTAAAGCATTGTCTGTGAATTTGGGGGTCAGGAAAACACTCAGGATTCAGAAAGATAGGAACAGCAGTGGTGAAGTCTGTAACAAAAGTGCAATAAAATCATAGCAGAGTAGAAATTCCAGCTTCCAAATCAACTGCTATACTTGTAATCTGTGTGGAAACCAGGCTTCTTTGAATTCAAATACTATTGTAGAACTCATCACTTCTGTACGTTGCTAGAGCCAGTACATAAATCAGAGGATCACAGAGGATAAAGGAATGCCTTGCTTTGACAAAAAAATGAAGCTGGAACTGCTCTGCTACTCTGCCTTATGGCCATGCTGTCATGTGATTTTCCACAGGTCAAATTCTTCTCAAAACCAAAGTTTATTTTAATATTTCTGGATTTTGCTTCGTTACCTAACTCCCTGTATTCTTTTGGGCTACAGACAGCAAGAGATTTTCTCACCCAGTTTGCAATGTTCTCAGGTTTCATGTACCTGTGTCTAAAGCTGGGCTGCAGCTGAGGCTTTCACACTGCTGAGTACACAACTGAGTGTACTCCACGATGCATTTTTAATGTTAAGATTCCCCGATGACCAAAACAAAATTTTCCCTTATCTCCTTCCTTTCAAAGGTATTCTCAAGACACGTTTAAATGCATCACGCAGCGTATAACACGAATTGCTTTTTTCTTTTATATAACCTGAGGAAACGCTTACACAATCCCATAACTTCCTTCTCTGCAATCCTGCCCGAGCACGGGGCATCTTCACAGGATATATTCCCACTACCAAGGCATTTTGCACTTTCCTGTTGTAATAAGGATTTCAGTTCTCTTGTGCTGGTTATTACTCTGGAAGGAAAACATATCTTGATTTCTGTCTTACATGAAGACAAAGTAGATATATTTTCTGAAAATTCTCGGAAAACATAATTGAAAAACAACACCTCTGAAATTCCTCTCAGAAATGTTTTTTTTTAAACTGTGTTTGATGGACTATCTTATGAAAATGTCCATCCCGTTAAAAAAAAAAAAAAAAAAAAAGGTGTTTAAACGACTTTGTGGTTAAAAGAGGCATCCCAGATTAAAAGTGTTGTATCCTAAGAATGATTATTGATATGTCTTAAGGCCATTATTTTGATTCATATTTGGCTTTGCAACTTAATTTCTTTATCCAAGTATTTATGCTAAATTCCTGGAATGGCAGCAGGAAAACAAATTGCTCTATATTTGATTTTTTTCCCCCATTTTTATAATTTACCTATGTGTAAGAAAAAAAGTCAGTTTATCAAAGATAGGATTAGCACTCAATTCCAGAAGGAATCTTTTTTTCTAGTTTAAAACAGGAGTTTGGAATGTTACTTTAGTTCTCCTGGAATGCAAGGTGGCTTCCCAGCAATGAGTGGAACCTCTGTAGCTCAAAGCAGACAAAATGGATAAATGTGGATAATTCAGAGACATTTTGAGTTAACCCTAAACTAAAGTTCATATTCATATTGTGTGTGTGATCCTGCCCTTCGCTTTTGTTTTCTCTCAACCCCTGTTTGTTCAGAGAACCAGCTGTCTGTGCCCTTTTCCCTGAATGCGGATGTATTTCTGTTTTGTTGCATTAAAGGAATCTGTGGTGATACATGACGCTCTGAGCTGGAGAGCGTGTCTGTGTGTACTTTTGTTTTACTTCACACAGTCCTCTATTTACAGTACCTGGCAGTATCTTAGAAGTGATATCTATTTCTTTTAGAAGAGTTATCCTTTGTGAGGGATGTTTACATCTGCCAGCAAACTGAGGTACCATTGTAACTCCTCAGTTGTTCAAATACAGTCTTCTTAAGAAATTCATTTAGTAAAGGGTAAGTAAAGTGATAGATTACAAGGTGCTCTATGTAGGTGGCAAACATCTGTTGAGGAAAAAGTGTAATCTTAGAAATATGGATTGAATGACAAACTTTTGCCACAACCTCACCACTATTTCTTTTTAATATCAGTACTGAAATCACAATATCTTGTCACAGCATGTGTTCCCTGCAAGCTGATGTAACCTGGTTCATCTTCAGACAGCATAGTGCATGAACATAAATAAAACATATTTGATTTGTGCTGGTTTATTCCTGATAAAAATATCATGGGTTTCAAATTCACTGTTTTTTTTAAATCCCTGAAATAAAAAAAAAAGGCAGTTCACTTTTTTTTTTTTTCATCCTAGAGTTGCAGCTCTAATCCCAACACAGCAAGGCCCTCACACTTAAATGCCTGACTTCATGCTGAGTAGTCCTGCTGACTTCAACAAAGTCTTGCTTAAAGCTACATATATTTGTGTGTATTTGGGGCTAGGTTTAGCTCATTAACATGTGACCTACTTTGCAGAAGAGCATGCTTTATGAATTTTTCACCAATATTTATGTCTATAGTCTGTCTCCTTGCCAAGGTAAGCATTAATGTAATTAACATTGATAAATTCAACACACTTGTGTGGGTGGTTTCTACCTGAAGAGAGGATGAATCTTAAAGCTCCTTCTGTGGCAGCTCAAACTTTGCACAAGTTACTGTATATAATTCAATAAAATAGCCCTTAGATGGAATGAATCTCTAGAAATCATAGTTGCTATGTTCAGACCATGTGCTTTTACAAGGAATATAGAGAGAGGATAAGAAATGCTCTGGTTCTGTTGCAGGCAACCAGGGCTGTGCTGGTAAAAATCACATATGTATGAGTCTACAGTGAGCAAAATCTGATGTTCTTGAAATTGGTTGAAATTTCCATAGTTTAAAGATTTGGCCCATAAAGCAGGCAAAGAAGAGACACAATAACTTTGGTGAATTTATTTGTCATGTTGAGATTATGACCTTGAACATCTTACAGAGTTCACACAACATTAAAATATGTATGTATATGATATCTATTTGGCTTACAGTTATACTGGTAATAATAACTATTGTCTTTTTAATTCTTTGCATTCAAATTCATGAGAAAGTTGATAATGTGGCATTGACATGCTTGAACTTATAAGTGCTTTACCTTTTTGAAAAAATTGATTTTAACACAATTACTTACCTGTGTGCCTGTTGCATTATTGGTCTTGTGGGAATCCAGATGTTGAAGACAAACTCCTTAGGAAGACCCCAGAAGACCAATTAGATGCCCTAACGTAACATGTAAGTTCACAAAAGTGAACCCAAACATCACTACCTATTAATTTGGAGCAAAGTTTATAAAACAACAGAGAATAAGTAGAGTTGGCAAGGGTTTCAGGTTTTCCATTTTTATTGCAAATTTCTTGAAAATAAAAATGTGATAGTACCTTAACAGCAAAGAAAAAAATCCAAATCCATTTTATTTTAAAGTACATTGAAGCTTTAAATTACAGATTTTGTTTTGCTTACACTCTTAAAAGCTTTTAGTACTAAATGAGCATTTCTAAAAATGACAACACCCTGATTCCAGCATGACGAAATGCTTCTATTTTTAAAATCTGTACATTTATCTGCACTTTTCAATTCAACTGAACAGCACTTCATAGGGGAGAAATATGTTCCAGAAAATAATGAAAGTGAGACCTGACAGGATTGGAAATAAATTTATAGTGAGTTTTTATGTGGGATACAAGGGAGCTTGGAAAAAAACCTTCAGGTTTAATAGCCTGCTGAGCATTAAGAGGCAGAAAGAGAAATATTCAAGATATAATTTTAGCGTTTTGTGCATTCACAGTATTTATCTCTGCTATAAATCACATCAGATTATTTGGATTTTCACACAACATAGGAACAGTTTTGGGGTTTTTTTGCTTTGGTTTGTTTTTGTTTTTTTGGTTTTTAGTTTTTGGGTTTTTTTGTTGTTGTTGTTGTTTTGGTTTTTTTGTTTGTTGGTTGGTTGGTTTGGTTTGGGTTTGGGTTTTTTTGTTTGTTTGTTTGTTTGGGGTTTTTTGTTTGTTTTTTTAATTTTCAACAGTTCGGCTACTGTACCTCTTGCATCCAGACCAGTGGTCCAGTCTCTTAGGCTATGCTTGCAATTGTCAATTGTAGCAGCATTCTAATATGCACTTGTGCTTCTTTGCCAGAGCTGGTGGGGAAGTAGGGAAATTGGAGATATTAAGACTTCCTCATGTCATGAAACATGACAATAACAGATGTCTCATTGATTTGAATTTATTTGTAAATCTTACTTGGAGGAAACTCCCCTTGCTTACCTCTTTTAACTCCAATCATTTTTGAGTTTATGACTGATGACTGAAGTAGCCTCTAAAACTCTGTAGTCTCCAAAATCAAGAACAGTCTTACAAAGATATAAAAGCAATGCAATTTTCTTTCCAATTCATCATATTTTCTGATTTCCTAAACACCATATCTGTTCATTTTGCAGTAATATTAAGGGTCACAGAGGGGATCTGATAATCTGAGTCATCTTTTCTGACCTTACACTGGAGAGTTCTGTAATTTAAACACTAAAATAGGCTTGAGTGGGACTATACGAATGACTGTGGAAAGACCAGAAGAAGCCACTCAGGAATGGCGCAGTTGGACAACACCTACATTAGGAGGCTATGAAGATGTGGGTGCATTTCCGTGCAGGTTCTCAGCACCTCCAGGATTAGGAAGAGGGCAGCTTGCTCAAAAGACACAAGTCATCAGAAAGCAGCAGTAAGAAGGTGAGACATGACTGAAGTTTTATCACACCCAGATAAGAGATGAAACAGTAAACAGATGATAGTGACTCATGGAGGTGAAATACTCCAGAGAGGCAAAATGTCCTGACCACCATCTGCTCTGAAAGAGTGGAAAAGGCACACGTGAAACCAGCACATGATCACTAACTTCAAAACACTCCAGAAGACATAATAAAATCTTGATAGTCACCATCCCTCCTCTTCCTAATTAAACCATGGCAGCTACCTTCCCTCTCAGTCATCATCCCAAGGAAACCCAGCTATCAGGACCACTTGAACACATGCCCACTGGTGTGAAAATCTGTGGGTTACAACTATTTTATTCTAAAATAAAATCACCCTTGCTACCAGAGAGATGCATATGGTGTTTTTGCTGTTCTGTTGCTACAAGTCCAAAATCTTATTTGCTTTCAAAGTGTTGAAGGCCAAAGGTAGGGTTCTCAGCAACACACTCCTTATGACCCTGGAAAATTAAAAACGCCCAGGTGTCTCTGTATTAGAGACTGCAAGGTCTCCATCTGCCTGGCACAGAAGTCCAAGTCCACTTGAGGCTGAGCAGCTTCATGCTGAGCTCTTAATGCCTGAATCCTATGAGAATAGGCACTTTAGGTATCTCTTTGATCATAGAGCAGAACTGCAAAAAAGAATTGAGAGTTGAAATTTCCTTTCCTTGCATTTCCTTTATCTTTTAAATGTAACTGAGCTTTTAGAGCGGTAACTTTAATATTAAGGGAACAAAATTTGATGTCTTGCTGTTCACTAGTTTGCCTTATCAACCATGTTGTAAGTTTGATTTTTTGCTGTTGTTGACAAAATTAGCACACCAAGAGAAAGAATTAAAAAGCAAATATGTATGAACGGATATGGTATGATGGAGCTCTCTAGTTCCCATGGGATCCTGTCATAGTATTTGTATTTTATTCATAGGTTACTTAATATAAAAATCTTCAAAAGGCACTGGAGCAGAGAATGAAAATCAGGTACCTTCAATTTCCTGGTGAATTCCTTGATATTCTTACCCACACCTTTTCTGCCCCAAAGATACACTCTATCAATTTTGCAAAAAAACATCATCAAAAGAATCTGAGCATTTTCTATGAAGTCTGGAATAGCAGAGTAAGGCACTTCATTCTCAGGTTGGAAATGGGAGTTTGAAACTGCTCACTTAAAACAAAGGAATTAAACCATAGCTCCCATATAAAGGCTGAGTGTGATAAAGAAGTGAATTAGAAACATTATCACTGTAAACATTATTCCTTGGAACAGAATTTTATTGGTAATACAATCCCTTGTAGGTTTGTGGAAAAAAGGCTTGGCTGCTTTTCTCTGAGCAACAAGCTCAGAATGAAGGAACCTTAATGGCTTAAAGGACCTTTAACGTGCCTCACGTTTCACAGCATTCCCTATAACCTAAAATGCCAGTCCAGCAATGCCTGCTGCCTGAGCTGGTACCTTCAAATCCATAGCTGGAGCACAATTTATATGTGAATACGTGTTAAAAGTAGGAACTCATTATCCAACAGATCTTTCTTCACGCAATTCGTGGCAGCTGCTTGTTCTTGAGACTAACGTGATGTTAAGCTTTTATGTGTGGGTCTGTGGGCTGGGTTTTTTGCCACTCTTCCTTGCTGTTCCTGTCTCCTGAGACAACGCTGAAGCTGAATTCTGTCCCAACTTATGTATTGAGCAGAGTTGTTGGTCATGTTCAAGACTAACCCAGTCGGAACAGAAGACAAGCTGATACTATTTCCTAGGGTCCTTCATAAGTACAAAGCCTGAGGTTACTCTGGTTTCATATTCAAAACCAAGGAGTTTGTGTGATTTTGGTTGAATTTGGTTAAATTTTGTAAATTTGGTTTTAGCTTGATTAATGGTATTGTAAACAGAGTCCATTTACCTCCGAGTCCTCTTCACACTGAATGCTGGAAAACAGAATGATTTTTTACGAAGCAATGATTACAGTTAAAGATTTACTTGAAAGACACCTTTAAGCAAGCTACAAAACCCCCTAAACAAGATGAATCTGTACTTCTTCTTCACTTGGGCAAACCAGACTTTAGGTGAGGGTCCCAAGTAATTCCTTTTCCTGGACTTCAGATGAATTCGAAACGCAGCATTCAATAGTCGGATTTACATGTCAACCAACACCTTTTGTGCCTACAGTTTCTCATTAGGACCATATTTATTTTAGCCTTTTCTCTGCTGAAAGCTGCTCCCACCGCCGTGTCCTTAGGCTGGGAAGGCTGTCACCAAGGAGTGGGATCCCTGCAGCTCAGCAGGGTTTGTGCTCTGCCTGGTGGGGTGGGTCGGCAGAGGAGCCTCACCACCTGGTGTCGGTTCTGCTCAGCAGATTTTGTATCTCTGTTTACACTCCGCTCAGCTATAATTGACGGTTCTGTCATCATTTCTTCACCATCTTCGGGTGTATTGTTATAGCTGAATACATACTATAGATGGGAAGAATCCTTGCTCATCACAGCTGTCGCTTTCCTCTTCTTCGGTTCTTCTTGTTCTTTTTTTCCTACGCTTTGAGTAGTGTAAGTCATGGTGCTTATATTGCATATGCATTGACAGATTTTTTGACTGACATGCAAATTAATTCAGAGGAAGAGAAAAAGAACATTTTTGTTCCTGACACTTATTTTTATCTTTGCGTGCCATCTTTGACAGGCTTTAAAATCTTACTCTTATTTTAAAAGTAACTTTAAATAAAGAGCAATTTGTTATATCAGAACTGTGCTACTACCATATCTTGCTTTCCAATTTGTTCAAGTCCACACTAAGAAAAGCTTCTCAGTGATATGATTCTGACACTAAACAAGATCCCTGGAGTTCCAGTAAATATACTGTCTTTTATTACTTTTTAATCTGCTTGAGGGAGATTTTACAATGCTCCAGGGCAAGGAATTTTCCTCTGGTGCCCTTTACCATGCTCCTTCAGGACTGCACAGGCTGAACCCTGAGAAATATTCATAATGGCTAAAATTAAAGAGGATGGGCCCAGAAAGGGCTGTAACTGAGAATAGAAAACACATTGTCATTAATCAAGAATAACAGCAAGCAGACCTATTGTCTCAGCATCAGTAATGGATCAGCTACTGCAATATGAGACTCTTGAATTTTAAACCTTTTTTATTGGCTCTCAAATGACTGCTTCTGGCTTTCATTTTTCAGTTCAACTGGTCTCTTAGTAATTTTACTTTCATTCAAGAAAACAAAGGGTTAGTTTGCTTTTGCCTTTTTATGTTTACTTACATTGGGATTAAAATTACCTGTGACCTGCCACCTCCCCAGAACATCAGCTCGGAATAAATCTGTGAATTCTGAGGAAACAGAAAAGCAATTTTATAGAGAGGAAATTGCCTTCATATTTATAGTAGATGAATTATAATCTTGTGTGGGATTTTTTTTGCTAAAAGATCACAATTCTGCAGTAGAGTAACAACCTCAATTTTTCCTCTTGTGGTAGGAAATTGTTGGATGTCTTTTCTCATTTCCTGTTGGGGCATGGTCAACTCTGAGACCAGTGCTAGCCACTGGCTACCCAGTGTTGTCCACCCCAAGGGTTCAAATGCATTGGAGAAATTTCTGTGTTCTGTGTCAGTGGTTTTCAGGGAGGAAAACAGCATCTATTGATTGGAGAGTAAGGTATGTGAGGAAAAAAAGAACAGTGACAGTAAAAGAAAACATAAGTGTAGGAATATGGGTACTGATGAAATAGAAATATCATTCAGAGAAGAGCTATGGGAAAGGGAAAAAAGTATAAAATTAATCGTAGTTCTTTATTGTCATTGCTCGTGTCTTTTTCCCCATTTCCCCAAAATATGTTTCCTTCTAAGATCTACTCTCTAATGCAGGAATATGTCACAGACATTTTGGCTGGAAGCTGTCTTTTTGCAGTAAAATTTTTAGAATAACACATGATTTGATGCAAAAGACTAATAACTGATTTGTTGTTCTTATTGTAGAGGTTTTTCAGTCCTTTGTGTTCTCTTGGCTGGTGCCTTGAATTTAGCTAAAAGCTATGTTAGTCAGTGGATGTGATGCTTTTAGCTGGAGAGGAAAACTCATACAAACAACATGAAGAGTGAGTTTTCATTACAGTCTGGGCACTTTAAAATTCCTTGCACTTCGCAAGCTTCGTTGTGCTTGATTTGTGTTCCTGAACAGACAGAGGAGGAGGAACAGCTTTGGAAAATTCAGCCCTTTGAGAGCCAATGACAAACCTTTTTTTTTCTTCTTTTTTTTTTTTTTTAAATTTTATAATCAGTTTTTAACCTTGAACTCATGGAGAGTTTTAAATGTCCAAGTGCCACAAGATGTAAGAAATAATGGGGCAGAATAGTGATTACGGGCTGCAATTAGTCACTGATCAGCTCTTTTTAGTGGCTTGTTTAGAATGATGCTTTCTTTCTACCCACAAAGTAGGAGTAAGAATTTAAATCTTTTTCTTGTCTACTGGTTAATAGGTGTCTGAGAATAAATTTACAGTGACAGGTTCTTGTATCAATAATGAGTATAAGTAATGAAAAACCAATAAACTTTATCTGCCTGTAGACTTTTATGTTTGCTTTCTACCATTCACCTTGTTTGCATTTCAGAGAAGCTATAGATTCTTTCCTACTGTGTTTCCTCTGATGCTGGTATTGTAATTTTAAGCAAAGTTCCAGGTACTCCTGAAGTTATGAAAAGCAGATATTGAATTACTGGGGTCAAAGCTAAGTACGGAGCAATTTTGTTAAAAAAAGGCTAAAGCAAGGTTTTTGCTTTAAAGGTAAAAAGCCCAAGTCCAAACAGTAACCTGAAATGAACCTGTGAATCATGTCCAGATTAACTACCCTGCTTTAGAGTACTTATTTTTGTTTGACATAAGAGATCAAGTTTCTTTTTCAGTAAACTTATAGAAATGAAGTTTTTTACTAACCTTACTCCATCTCAGAACACTTATTTTTGAATTATTCATTTGAAGGTTGCTTGCTATGGAGAGATCACAGTTCCCACCATGTTCATTTGTCTGACTTCTTTCCTGCCCTCCCTGAATGTGCCTGTAATTCATCACTGCTTTCCTTATTTCTGAGGTCCATAGGAATGAGCATCTTTTAAACAAATAAATAGTTGTGCCTTTCTCTTTCTTGTCACCTTCTCAGTATTTTCTCTTAAAGTATTTCTTACTACCTTTAGGGCAGTTTGGAAAGCCTGGGGAGGGGAGGAGGTGGTTGTTTCCAGGAGATCATGTTTTTTTCCTGAGGGAGCTCCTTCTAGAAAGGCACCAGACAATCTCCTTTCCTTTGCACCAACTCATCTCCTGCCTCAGACTTGGAGAAGCTTCAAAAAATGAGAATATTGTACTTGAGGCAGGGACAACAACTTAAGTTGTGTGATGCTATGAATGTGTGCTGCGTTGCCTTTGCCTGCCAAGACCAACTCTTCAACTCAGCCGCCACTGATTTTAGCAGCACAGACCAGGGCCTGAGTCCCATCTTTAAGCAAATTCCAAAGGAGGTGAAAGAGGTGATTACACCCTGGATATCTTTTCATAACAAGGTTTTTGAGATGAATGCTTATTATTTTCTGCCTCAAACACATCAGTTAGAATATTTTGACTGAATCCCTGGAAAATTAGTAAAAACTGATGGGCCACATTATAGGTAGAATCTGGCTGGGTTCAGTAGTGACATTTTTCTCAAAAGTGAAGAGGTAATCATGAGAAAAGATGTTTGGAAGAGTATTGTTGGTAAAGCAGCATATTGGGGGTGGTAATTTGTTTTTCATTTAATCTGTGTGTTTCCCCATTCATCCAATACTCAGGGAACGTTCTCATTAACAGCCACCTGTGTCAAAACTTCTTTGACCCTCTCAGTTCATGTTTCTGTTATGCTGAGTACTCCTTAGCAGATGTGTCCCTTGGATAAGTGGAATTCCGGGGCATCCTTTTAAATTCTGAATGATCTACTTTGAATATCAGTTTATTTTGCAGAATATGGGGGGAATAATTTCTTTTCAAGAAAAGTTATCACTATCACTGAATTGTGAAATAAGATTACTGGTGAATCATAATTTTTCAGTGCAGCTGATGGAAGAAAT
The DNA here is from genome assembly GCA_014706295.1 of Lycocorax pyrrhopterus obiensis. NCBI lineage: Eukaryota > Metazoa > Chordata > Aves > Passeriformes > Paradisaeidae > Lycocorax > Lycocorax pyrrhopterus. The sequence goes on along the minus strand of JACSVZ010000001.1, from coordinate 111,469,476 downwards.
AAATCCATCTAGGCACATCTAAGCAAAGTATTTACAGCTCGTTTAAACAGCCTTTCTAACTCATATTTCCTGTATAAATCAGTCTTGTTTGTGACCTTGGAAATACATCAGAATTACAAAAATAACTAAATTGCTTTCTGCCAACTCAAGCTGAGGTTCTTTTAACTTACCATTGCCTTCAATTTCACAGAAAATGTCCTCTCTGATTAAATACAATTTTAACATTACAAAATGCTTCAGGAAAAAAAAAAGCTAAATCTATAGTTAAAATGATACCTTCATACTACCAATCTGAATTTTTACTACCATCTATGAGTTTGACCACAGCATACTGTAAATATCTGTTGACATGCAATCTCAGAAAGAAGTCTGGCTTCAAGTTCGTGGTTATAAATTCCTTTTAAATTCTTTTAAAAACCATTGCATTTGAAATGCCCTTCTTTTAAGTTAAGATATATCCCCATAGGAATTTCCTAACACTTCACTGGAGGTTTTTTGTCCCTGGGCCAAAAGGCCAAGACAGCTTACCTCTTTTTGTTCCCTACCTCTTTTGAGGCTAACCTAGACCGCCTGCTGTTTCTTTTGAAAGTTCACCGTGCTTCCACTGACACAAGTCCTGACCCAAATGCTTATTGCAGCTTGTCTTCTGCCTTGTAGCTTCTCAGGCACAGACAGCACAACAGTCACAATCCTTTAGACTTTACTGATGTCGATATATTGATGTTAGGAAAAGATCACGCTGGGAGATTTTGATCACTCTTCCTTTTATCTGGGCAATGTCCAGCCATGGTAAAATGCAAGTTGATGACAAGGGAAGTTTTTGGTATTTAAGGATGGAGCACTGATAAAAATCCAAACCAAATAAAACCAAAGCAGCTGATAAGGAAATACAATGCCAAAACCTTGGCTGGTTTTGGTAATTTGTGTGAAAGAAGTTCAGATTTAAGAGGAACATTGTCGTTACTATATTCTCATTAGAGTCTTCCTTCTTTTGAGGGAAGAAATGAATGAAATTTTCTCTGAAATAGAAACTGCAATTTCACCTGGCTCTGCAGGCGGTGAAATTCCAGTTTCATCACATAATATTAATGTGCTCATGCATGAAATCTTGTGAACAACCATAGTTTTACCAAAAGCCTGCCCTCTGGAATGGGAAGTTACCATGCCTTTACATTCTGCACACTCTTTTGTCCATTTCCTCTCCACGCACAAAATCATACCATAAGTTTAAATGTTGGCCATAGCCTTTAAAAAAAACCACTTCACATTTAGTCTGTGGAGATGTTCAACTAAAATCTCAGAAGATTCCACCTACATTGAACAACCAATTCTTGTTCTGCTGGTATGCCAAGATTAGCACCTAAGAAATTAAAAATTTACATGAGGAAAGGCAACCAGGCAGAGAGATAGTAAAGAAGAGGCAAAAAAAAAAATAATGGCAGAGGCTGAAAACTGAAGGCATAAACTTTTTGAAGGCTAAAGGGAAGATTTCCAGCTTCAATACTTGACTTTACAAGCATTATGTTTGTTTATTGTGTTGGGGAAAAAGATTGTGGGAGATTTTAATAGTAATTATTATTATATTTTTAATACAACAGCAATTCTACACAAAATCTATGACGCAGCATAACCTTCCAACCTGAAAGCTTCCCCGAAGAAGAGCAGGCGGCACTTACAGAGTTTCCCATGAGGACTGAAAGGTGCCAGCCTTCTGCTGAAGGTTCTCACTTTCACAGAGTAAGGGACAGTGAGGGACACTGCTTTTGTGTGCTGAGGGGATACCAGTTGTTTGCTGCCCAAGGAGTTGAGGAAGTGGGTGTTGTTTTCAGCCCCCTGAAATGCCACAAGACCTGTCTGCAGTCCCTGGTCTTGCCTCCTCTTTTCATCAAGGTGAACTAAATAGAGTGTCTAAGCATGGGGATCCATATCTTATTTCAGTCAGAAGGTATTAAAAACACAATCTGATTCTGCAGTTACCTTTATAATTAAAGGTCAGTGCAACTTTTTAGCCTTCAAAAATGTACCCCTGATTTACAGGAAAACATAAAAGTCAGAGGAGAATTGGGTCATGTAATTTAAAGATCATTATTGTCATTCGCTTTGAAATAATACTTCCACATTGGAATTGAAGTTACATTATTCACTGTGATTTGTACTTCTAAAAAACTGGAGATGGACAATATTTTTTTCAGGCCTCAACCTTTAGCTAGAATGAATTATGGTAATTGTTGTAAACAGAGTATTAATGTTAGCAAAGAAAAGATGGCAACAAATTAGAAGTAGAGCTCTGCCAGGAAAACATTCAAGAAAGAAAAATTTATGGAGGATAAGGGAAAACATTAGACTGGTGAATATCATTATGATTACAAAGCTTTCTGTTTAAAATAATATATCTATAATTTTTAAAAAAACAAAACAGAGCTTAATATTGGCTTTGACAAAGCAAGAATGTGGATGCAGATAGTGGAGCTTGAAGGGGTAGTTTGGATAAGAGGATACTGGAAGATTTACATGTGGGGTTTTGTATTCATGGACATCATTTAGCTGAAGAACAGAACTAAAATATGCAGGTTTTTGTTTCCCCTTCCCTCTTCCCAACGAACTCAACAGGATCAAGGAGATTTTCTCTCCTTTTACCTAAAGATTTAGCAAACGCTGTAGGTTGTATATTTACACTCCTCGCAGCCTTAAGAATCAGAATTTGAAAGAGACTCAAAAGAAAACACAACTAAGTTTGGCATGAGAATTAAGCTTCTGATTATTTGTACAGTGAGCAGAGACATTTTCCTTTCTCTAAGTATTTAATTTTTTTAACTAGGAAAGGAATAGCAGCTATGGAAGAAGTTGGACTAGGTACTGCTAGTCGCCTTCCAACAGGTAAAAAAGATTCCAAAAGAAATCACAAGTTTTCCTGAATAGATCTCAGAGGATCTAAAGTAATGAATCTCAGACAAATTAAACCAGAAGCCTTTTATCCAGTCTATTTTCTTGTATGTCTAAGGAAATGGCAAATCTTTGAGCAGGGAGACAAGAAAATGTGGCGGCAAGTGAACAACTGAATCTTTCTCGAATTTGTTACAGCTGCTTTCTCCCCCTGTCCTGGAGCAGTGCTATTCCAAGCCAATTTAAACGACTTGGACAGACTCATCACAGTGTAAAAGTGATTTTTCTTACCTTCCTTCCTCTGTGACTAACTTACTGGGCAGAAAGGAAGCTGACAGGAGGAAATATGAAGAGGATAGAGGCTACTGCTGCATCCTTGTTTTAGTTAATGTTTCAGGTGCTGGTGTTAGCAGAAAAATTTACAATCTGCTTTTACTTTCCATTTGCAAATGGAACACACTAGAGAGAGTAAAAGTCAGGGCTTCCAGCCATTTGAGCAACCTTGGATATGAACTAGCTACTCATAGGAAAATCTTCTGTTTCTGCATATACACATATTTCTGATTTTACATCTATGCATATATTTATACGGAGTTTTTTCTTTCTTATAGATATTTAATGTAGATTTCTGGCTGATACTTTAATTAAAAATTTAATATCTTTGCTAATATTTTTACAGGTGATATCTAAGCCTTTTTTTTTCTTTCATCCAAATATAATGAAGTTCTATAACTTATAAGTTTATAACTTATACATTTATAACAATATTAAATTTCTGGTCTAGGTTCTGAAAGTGTTTTTGTCACAAATATCTTTCTTCTTTGAAAATGATTTTCATTAGCATCATTTTTAAATGGGGACAACATGTGTGGGGATTCAGCAATGCTCAATATACTATTTGTTCCTTTTTCATTAAAATCAAAGTAGCATATCCAGGTGATTTTTTTCACCAACCTGCACATTCTGGTCACATTCATTATTTTTCACATGGCTAGGCAAATCACATAAGATAGAAGCAGATGGTGACAGCTTCCTCATACCATCAAATCAAATTGAGATAGCAAAAATAAACATTGGTCCCAAGCTTAGAAACTAGGTGAACAGCCTGCCTTCTGAAAAGCTGTGCCAATTTTTTAGAAACCATGGACAAAATAATGTTGATTAAGAAAATAACCATGAACCCCCACAAAGAATTCTTAGGAGAATACTGAAGATATGAGACTACCTAACACTTAGTGTTCTATATCAAGGTGAGGTTTGTTTGAAAAGTGTGAGTATTCTCCCTCTGGCCTTTGTGTTGAGAATGTGCTCTGATCAATAATTCAGTGTCACCTGAGGTTCACTATTTGAAATTTATTTGAAATTCAAGAACTACAGGTAATATTTGCACTGTTTCTTCAACCCCTCTATGGAACAATAAAAAATCATAAAATATGCAGCAAAAATATTGCTACTATAGGATGAAAATCTATGTAGTAAATATCATCCAGGTTCACTGTCTTAATAGCAACATCAAAATCTGGTTCTGTATTTTTCTTCTTCTATTAATTTCTTCTGAGTATCATTTTTTTTCGCCACTCAGAAAGCCTCGCACCATGGTACACAGCTAACAACTGCAGGAGGAAAAACAAATACTTTGGGAATAATACATGTACACTAGATAGCATCAGCCTAATTTATACTCCTGATTTTCAGCATAAAGTATAAGAAACAAACATTTTCAAGGATTTAGGACTTGGATCATGTTTGCAAGTAGGAAATGCTTGTCTGGTCAAAAGAGTGAGGGCACTAGATTTTTTCAATGAAATTATTACCAAACTTCTAAACACTGGTCAAATCTCTGCTTGTTCTCAAATAACAAAAGAAAGCAAGCACCTCCCAGCTTTAAAAGAAAAAGCAACCTTTTTTCCACATGTAACATTTCCATTTCAGACTATTACCTTTGTTAAATTTGTATGCAACAGGATCTTGGATATATTACTGATGGAAAAGTAAGGCAACAGATCGAAAAGTGGTACTATTTCTATATCACAAAACCGTTGCCTTTGACAGAAGAATATCAATAATATGTAAATACATAAATAAAAATACCTATAGCATGAATGCTTTTATGTGACAGTTAAAGTGGGTGGAGCACTGGGAAGGGAGAGGTTTTATGAGAAGTAGGCTGGGACAATAAAATAGCATTTGCATGATCGTACGTTTTACAAATACCATATTTTATAAATAGGGAGAATAACACAGTTCAGGAAGAAGGGTTTAGCAGTCCCTCTCATTTGGAATGTTCTCTTTGTTATCTTCCAGAGGGTGACTTATCCTGGAAAAACCATGTTACACAACCCATTATGTGTCTTGATATTCATCACAAAGTAAATGTTACGACAAATTAATTTCATTAAAAGATACCATTAAAAAGATCACAGCAAAAATGAAAAGTGTTATGATTAACAGAGCTCTAGCAGAGTCAAAGGCAGGTTGTATTTTAGATTTTTTTTATGTTCTGTACCTAACTGAAATAAGTTGTATCTAAACTTTAGATGGCAAATTGTTTGACAACTAATAGGGTGCCAACACAGGACTGGGGGAAAGAAAATACTGGTGTCAATGAATAATACTTACAAGTACTACATAATAATGTTATAGATGATGATGATGATGATGATGATAATAATAATAATAATAATAATAGTAGAATACTTATAATTTGGTACTGTGCCCATGCACGTGGAAATGTCAGTCTTACAGTGATTCTTCTTGTCCTTCAATTAAATCCTCCTGTAATTTTGAGGATGTCAGAAGCAAAAAAGGTTACTGTTAACTTCAAGCCTAGGTCCATAATCTCATTGGAGTAATGGGTGAATTCACTGCCTGATCTTCAGTTCTGTGCTGCCTGAGGAATTTGGAAAGGTAGGATCACATCAGTTTAGGTATGTCTTTTAGATTTATTTTTTTTCCTTTGTAATCCCAAATGATACTAACATTTTAATTTTAATAATAACAAACTGTTTTTTACCGCCTCAATCAATGTATGTATCAGGCAACTTTTAAAAAAATTCTATAATCTGTGTGCCATAGGCTATGAAATGTGTTAATTTTCTTGCTTACTGCTGCTATACTTTTTCTTTTATTTATTGCATTGATTTTAAGTCATCAGGCAATATATAGGATGGATTTCCATCTACTTCCTTGCTTATGTCAAGGATCTCTTAGACATTTGACTGAGTTTTTTAGATCCCTCTTTTCATCCTTTCTCATCATTCTTCATCTTTTCCCTCCATTGTCCTTTTCTTCACATCTTCTTTTTACCTGAAGGGATATGCTGAAGAGGATAGGTAACAATTTGGGATTTTTGCTTCCATCTCTGTCTTGAATCTATTTCTCCTCACTTTAAAAACAGGAAATTTTTTCCAAGTCTTACAGGGATAGAACTGCAACAGCATTAACCTTGTCAGATACTTTTCCCAACTCCAAGTTGCCTTCTAGTCCTCAGACACAGCGGTCTTTTGCTCCAGGGGACAAAGCTAAGCCATTAACTAATCCTGATCTCAAAATTGTGGAATTCTTATTTTCAATTTATCTGAAAACTAGTCAGAAACAAAAAAATGAGGGGAAAAGATGACTACTGTATAGTTCAATGGATACTTTATTGCTGAAAATGTGGGGCGTACATAATCAAATATTTAACAAAGGACCTTGAACTTTGATTTTAATATGAATTTCCTCCAAGACTTCATTACATAGTGGTCTGACATTTAAATAAAATTAAATTTATTTACCACAAGATACGTAGCAACAAGAGAGCATATGTCCACTAATTTAACAATACTTCCGACAAGTTCATAGTATCTCCCTCATTAGAGCCATTTCTTCCTTACAGAAATATTCTCCCAGGACTCCTTTTAGCCGGAGTGTTTTGGTGCAAAGGCACCTCCTGCAACTGTTCACAAAGTACTAACATGACATTTCAATAGTATTAAAACCTGTTCGAGTTTACTTGCCAACTTGTGCCATATTTGCAAGTAAAATATGCCTTCCTTTCTAATCATCTGCTGCTTTAAATGATCATTTCCCATTCATTTAATAATATATGCCAAGTTCCTTCCAAACATGTTTTATCCTTAGACTGTCTCATCATCATCTTGTATGGTAGCAGTGCCCCTCTCAAAAGAAATGAACAACAGAAGGAACTCCAAACGTCTAGGTGGCAGTTCACGTCATAAAAGATACAAAATGTCTGTAGCAAAACCTATCTAAAAAACACCAATACATTTTTCAAATTCAACAAAAAGTGGAAAGCAGCTGGAGAAGCATTTGGGCAATTTTGATCAATCAACGACTGTTTTAAACAATATCTCTTATTTGTGAATAGAAGAATCTGAAATATGTTACCATAGGGATGATACTCAAAAAGTAGTATCAATTTCTAAAATACTAATTGGAAAATAACGATCCTGATTCCATAGAAATAAGTGTGTGCTACACCAATCAAGAAGGAATTGCTAATTTTGATCGGAGTGCCAGGAAGGTACATCCATCAAAGGGAAGGAAAGAGTTATTTGTGTTTGCAAACGTTTTGTGAGTCAAGTTTAATTTTGTGAGTAAAAATATTGCCACTGTTATTTGGGAGAGATTTAGATAATCTAGCAACAGGAACACAAGTTAGCACAGTCTTCCCCAAATAGCTTATGAGACCAGCTTGTGGAAAATGTTCAAGATGAATCTGGGAGAAGAGATATTTTTAATATATTTGCAACAGTGCAGCTATGTAGCAGAAAAAGGTATGACATAAATAAATCAAAATTTAAAAAAAAACAACAAGGATGAAATGAGATAAAAACTAATAGAAATTATGTCAAGAGTCTTAATATTTTAATCCCCTCTCTCATGTCCAATAGTTTTAATGTCATATTACTTAATTCTGAGCCTAGTCATACATTTTATGTTTAGATAACTGTCACAATCACAGATGAAACTTGCAAACTGGAGAAGAGATTTATCTTTTTCCTCTATGTGCCTTAATTGTGCCTAACGTCCATGATAGAGAAAAACTAGTTCTACTTTTGGAATTGACAATTTAAGGTACATTTTGAGGGATTTTTTTGATGTGTTTGTTCTTTGTGAATACTGGCACTTCATTCTTGAGGATTTTTCAATTTTCTGTTCTAGAAAATGTATGGTAGCATACAATTACTTCATAACACTCAGAATATTCACTATGGTAATAGAGCTGATAATCTTGGGAGAGCTAATGAACAAAGTTCAATGCTATTTCCAGAATGGATGGGTCTATGCAAATTTTAAATACTACTTACAGTGTGTGTGCTCTCTCAGAATTTTATTAATAAAGACAGACAATATCTGAGCAACAAGACAAATACTAGTACTCAGGAAATGTAGCACATATCTTAGGCAGCTCAAGATAAAATAAGCAGTTAGCACTTAAATAGTGCTTTACAGTTTCAAATCAACTTATTAGTGGCCACAGCACCAGTGTAAGATGGATTTGTCCTCACAGCCTTGACTACCAGCCTACCTTTGTGTGGTGGTATCAAGACAGCTGTTACTGATTAAATTATTTATTTGCCACATTTGGGAGATGAAGAAATGGTGCTTAGGAGGAACCCAAAGTAATTTGTGCCAATAAACAAGTCAGCATGCTTGCAGGTTTTTTTTAGAAGCGTTTGCCTGTGGTTCACATAGAGTTACTCATCACTTGGTATCAGTAACTAGATTATGCAAAGTAACAATCTGTTTTCAAGCTTCCGAAGAGACCCAGTATATCATCCGCATCTAAACTCCTTCGTGTTATGCATTGAAAGTCAAAAAAACCCAGGGATATTTGCTTCACAGAGTGCCATTACCTCAGAAGATATCAACATTTCCTACACTACCCAAAACCACAATATAATTTTATGATTGAAATTTTTTTTGTGTCAAACAGAAGAAAACCTGTTAATGGAGATATGTAATGCACTTGTAAGCTTAAAAGCAAAATACAGAGCACCAACACCTCCTCTTCTCCCCCCTCACCTCGCTCTGCCAAAAAACCCTAACCCATGCTGTAATTTTCTTATCTTGTCTGTTTTTCCTTGTCACTGTTCTGTTTTGCATCCCCATCAGTTCAATATTTTCTCAACCAGCATGCCACCCTGGGTTTTTTCTGTCAGCTTGCTAAACAGTGTGCCATTAAATCTGAACTAGTTGGCTTTCAGGCAGTTCTCACTTTGCCCTTTGTCAGAGTGCAGAGGACAAAAGAATGGGTACACCCTACCTAAAGGCCTCTTGTCCCCCTTATCTTATAGCCTTGTTTATGGTGAGCAACCAAAATAAATATGTTTAGATGTGAACAACGGTCAGACAGCACCAGAAAGATCTGTAGGAATTTCAAATGAAACAGAGGAGTTCGTGGAAGCAGAAGTGATGAAAACTGTTGAGCACTGCAGACAGGGAAAAAAAAAAGCAGAATAGAAAGTTTTTCTTGCTAGAGCTCACAAGCTGCTTTGGGATCATGGAGAGCACACCTGGAGCTCTGAGCTGCAAACTGCCCCTTGTTAGGGGAATTTGTCTTTTATGAAAGAGATTTAATTGCAGCCATCTTCAAACAAATTGGAAAATAACCAGGAGGTAAGTGAAAGATTCATTTAATAACCTTAACAAGACACAGCCTAGAGCATGTGAAGGCCTTTAACAAGTGCTAATGATTATACCTGAGAAAATATCTGATTCTGACTCAGAATTATTAATTGGGGAGGGAGAATAAGAATTCATAACAATTTTAATGTAGGGAATAAAAAAAAAGCGCGAGACTGAATAAAGCAATTATTGTTAAAAAAACTTACAGACCCAAATATTTGCTAGTTCTTCAAGACACAACTTACTTTGTCTTCTATGCATTTTTCAACGTGGCTTTTCTATTGTCCTGTGCATGGTTGATTTATTGATACATTCCAACAACTCCCAGTAATTTCCCCAAAAGAGTTTTTCCTTCCGGTCTGGGAAAACATATGTGCAGAGTCCCAGATCTCCGTTATGTCAGGGGAAAGACCTAGATGACGTATGAATCAAATACACTCCATAGTATTCAGTATAACCTAAAATCACATTATATGGTCACAGTGATATAACCACTATGATATAATCAGCATCCAGCCTAAAATCAATCACTTCTTCATCCAAACAACCAGAGAAGAAAGCAATTTGGTTACACAAATAAATCAAACCATGGTTTGCTTGTGGTGGATCCTCCTTCCGTTTCTGAGGTCAGGGTCCTTGGATCACCTCGTTGTGTGGTACTTTGTGGTTGTCTGTTATAGTCACGTCACTGCAGAAATAGAATGAACTCATAAACTCATTTGTCACTATCTTTTCAGTTGTGGGAATTGAAAACTGATCATTTATTTTTCTGTTTTAATTTTAAAGAGGTCCAGTGTTCTTGAGTACTGAAGTCAAAGATGCTACTGTATCTTTGTTATCTGAAGAAGGAATCCTTGAACAGAACTAAAAAAATCTGACCATGATACACTGAAATTTTTCACTCAGTTTTCAACAAACTACTACAATGAGACCTTTCAGTGTTACACTTCATCCCAGCTTTTCAGACCTTGTGAATATCTGCATTTTACATTATTTTCCTCAAACATATTAGTTTGTATTTTTCCCATTTGAAGCTCATTTTGTAATTTTCTGCCTGATTCCTTAATCTCACTTGGTCCCATTTGTATTATGCCTTTGTGCTCTCTGGTGTTCACCTCAAGTTCTAATTTATTCTCACCTGCATATTTCATTAATGTATTTTTACTCCCACATGCGCATTATTAATAAAGACGTTAAACTGAATGACTCTCTACAGAATGCTATTAAATATTCTCCCCTACACTCCAAATCTAATACTTTGAGCCCTTATTTTACAGCCAGCTCTGAGCCCTTGTGACAATGCTCTCTGCAAGTCATTGGGAAATAATTTGCAGTACAATCCTGCAAGTTGTCATATCAAGCACTTTACTAGACTCCAGACTTATATATTGCATTCCCTTTATCCACTAAGTAAGTGATTGTGTAAAAAAAAAAAATTAAAGAAGCTAAACAAATGGCAAGATCTGTTTTTAGGAAAAAGGTGCTGTACTTCATTACTTGATGACTGGGTTTGAGATTGGGGAAAGAATGACCTGAATTACTTTTTTATAACCTTTGCACCATGGTTTATAGAACACTGTTTTCAGCTCTACCCGGCGTCTTTTAAATTCCTGTGGCATCAGGGCCTGTTTCTGCTGCTTGTAGTGTTTTAGCATCAACCCCTTGCTCCCAGGATGTAGCAGGGCAAAAGGCTCCTTCAGACCAACCCTGCTGCTGATCTGCACTGAAGCTTCCAACAAGCTCTGCTGCCAGTGCTCCTCCCAGAGACAGCAAAGCCACCTTTGTGCTGTCTGAAATGTTTCCATCACAGTCTAACATGGGAGAAGTGCCCCCAACCCAAACTTCCAACCTCAGTGCCTGGGAAGGCAGCACGCCCCGGTGCTTTCGTGCTGTTTTGGTTTTGCTCTTTTCTCGGTCTGCTTTTAATACACTTTCTCTTCTGTGTTAAATTGTTCCCCTCCCAAGCAATTTTCTCCCAGCTACTTGTGTCCTCCTCTAATTACTAGGCACAATTAGAATAATTCTACTGCTTTCTACAGATTCTGCAGTTCGGCATGGAATCGGATTGGGACCAAATTCAGCTATGGTTTTCTGTCTAGCAAACCATGTGTGTGCTTCAGGAAGGTAGGTTGGATGCCTGGTGTTTATGTCCAACAGTTTAAAGCAATACTCAGCACCGAAACAACAGTGCAGTCATTTATTAGGGATTAATGCAGTGACTGGAAGGGAAAAATCACTTTTTCCCATTCTTTTTTCTAGATTTGTGCAAAGATTGCACTAAAAAGGGTCCAGCCACAGCATCAAATTTGGACTTGTCTCATAGAAGCAAAGACTAGGAGAAAAAACCAATTTGCTTTAGAATGACTACTGGAATAGCTGCCTTTAAGACTTACTAAACAATTCAGTTCCCAACCGTGTATTTTGACATCCAAGCTGTGTGCCCTGGTGTTTCAAACCATACACTAGATAAATTATTAAACCTATGTGGGCTGCTTATTTCCATTTCAAATAAAACACAAATCAAATATGACATTTAAAACTTTTCTATAATGTCTATAAAGAGTGCTAAGAAGAACACAGACTTGTAAAAGAGGCTTATTCAGTGCTTATAAGAGTGACCTATCAATAGTGGAAGTCATTAAAAATACGGATCTTCCGTATGATGATTCAGGAGAATATTTGTGGCTTAAAATGTTGAAATACTGATGATAAAGGTAATGTCTGCCTCAGTTTCTCCTGGAGCTCTTTCTCCAAATCCCTCTGGCCAGTGTAGTTACTTGTGACATAGCCCCTCTTCCAGCTGCCCCTCAGATGTTTAGTTTGATTATTTTAGTGCTAAACCGTGTGGATTCTGGTTTGCTGAGTTTTTTAGTTATGTAAAGACAAGCTGGGTTCTCTGCTTCTTTCTGTAACAAAAAGGACAATGTCTGGTAGGAGTTCTGCCAGTGTTTTCAGGTCTTTATAGCTAATGAAAGTTAATTTGCAATAATGCAGTCCTTGAGTTTCTCTAGTCTGAAATCTACCCTGTTTATAAAAAGATTGTACATAAGGTATGGGCGACCTCTTCTAAACACTGGTGTTGGGCATATTTTCTGTGTTTGTTGTGATAATATATTTAGAAGTTACAAAGAATTTCCAGAGCTCAGCAAGCACAGTAAGAGGTAAGATTCACTAGCTCATCAGAGCAGGGAAAATAATGACTGAAGAGTAAATTCATGCCATGCTAACTTAGATATACTGAATGCTCTCTGGATAAAATTATTCTGGCATGAGAGTCAGGACAGTCTGACATTTTGTTTAGGTATATAAAGACAAGCACTTAAAATAGATATGGTTTTTAAAGTGTCATGATTTTTATTTTATAAGGCACATAAATGGAGTGTTTTAACTTCACTGATATTTTAAATCTTATGATTTTTAAGAATAAGCTTAGAACAAGCTCTATTTGTAGAATTTAGCAAAACTAAGCTATGTCTTTAATTGTTATAAATTTTGAGATTTATGATAGATGGGGGGTTTTAAGAGATTTATGACAGCTTTTTCAAAGTGATCAGATTTAGAAAGCCACAACAGGGGGGCTGGATATATGGAAACAAGGACAAAATGTTTACCTGAGTGTTTTCTTCCTGGGTGTTCAGTTTGGTTGCCCCAGCTGCAATTTCTGAAATAAGTTCAAATTTTCCATGTCCAAACACAAGTGCTTTCACCATGTCCCTGAACGAGATATAAATCAATGCAGATCATGCAACAGATGTGCCGTTGCTTCCCCTGCGTCAAAAACTTAAGTAGATAGCCATAAACAGAGGCATAACGTGAAATTTAGACTCCTTCAAGGAATGGTTCTAATTGCTAAAGTTTTACAAGTGTTTTGTGCAGGCACATAAAATACTCGGTGAATCTAAAATTAAAGTTTATTGTTGTGTTGCTGGAGGAAAATGTCAAAAATTTTCAGGCACTGGTGAAGATTGACAGGGACATTATCTTTTGAATCTTTGTAACATGTCTGGTCAAAAATATTCTGTTGAAAGCAATTTCCAACAGAAAATTAGTTTTTATTAAATTGGTGTTTTGCTCTCTTTCAATCAAAGGATTAACATTAAAAAAAAAACCCAAACCAAAAAACCTCAAACAAAATCTCCAAAAGACAGTTTCTCTCCTCTCACTCCGTCCATTTTGCTTACTAACCTGCAGAGATGATAAACTCTTACTTGATGAACTTTTGGCCTATGTCAACATTTTTTCCCTGTACTTTTCTTACAGCTACCGTTTTGCGAAGTTTTAAATTTTATGTCCAGACCTAGTTTTTTTATCAACTCTGGCTGATAACTGGAAAAAAAAAAAAAAAGAAAGAAGAAAATTTGTCCCCAGTCTTTAACACATATTTGCAAACCCTGTGGTATGGGAAAAGCTTCTTTTGCAAAAAGGAAGGGAATAATTTGCTCATGATGTCCATGATGAACAAAATAAGAAAGTAATTAGGTTAGACTCCAGCACAAAGGAACATGGATCAGATATTATGAAGATTTTGATGATGAAGATACAGAAATGAACAGAATAAATTGCTGGGGAAAACTGTAGCTGCCATCATGGGACACCTTTATTAATAGGTTCGATAAACATCAGCCAGGAGTGACAAAGATAAAATTGACCTTGTATGAGGCAAGGTGCCAAATGAAACTTCTCGAGGTACTCTACAGACTCACTTTTCCATGATTCTATCCCGTAGGTGTGGATGTGTCATGAGCAGTTTCACAGCTGTCAGTGGGACATCTCAGAAATGCTAACCTCTTGTGAAAGACTCTCCATGGTCCGAATATTTACAGTCTGACAGAAGCAAAAAGAAGAAAAAGCATATATTTTGGTAGCACTCTGTTTTCTACTTTTTGAGTTGTTTACCATCTGTTCTCTGGCATAGGTTGCTCTACATATATTTTATCCTATGAAGAGATAAATGCTTCTTACAGGGTATGGGAAAAGGTCACACTATCTATTCCTTGGAAAATTCCTTTTGTGTTCTAAAGCTGCACTTTTACATAAAAGGAATATCCAGCAGAAGGAAAGTGTAGACAAATACGTTACCAATCATTACATAGTCTATCTTGAAAATTTTTAAATGAAATTTAGAGAGCTTTGCGGTTTCTCAGGCTTTCTGTGTTCCAGTTTCCTGTTAATTCCCTAGTCACTAGGGAGCTGAGAAACGAAAACCTTAGAGAAACACAAGAGTTATCCAGCATCCCCGAAGCACGGGAGGCAGCTCTTCATCAGGAAGTGCAGAAGCCTGAAAGTTGTTACCTTACCTCCCCCAGAGAGCCCCCACTGCAGCTGGGACTCCCATGGGTTTTTAGCTTCAGCTTTTCAGGCCTTGTGACAAGAAATCCTGAAGTGCCCAGTTCTAGGACAGCCCACAAAATGGGACTGTCCTTGAGATATGGGCCAGGGAAAACTTGGAATTGTCTGAGCCACATTCTCCACTGATCTGGTGCGGTGATAGCGGGCTGCTGGAACCATCCCTTGCTTGCCTCTTGACACAAGTTGGTTGAGCCTGTTTTCATAATTTTCACAATTTCATATTTTTCAGTCAAAATCTGCTTTTTCTTGGAAAACAGACAAACAGGTTTGTATTTAATGCTTAAAGCTCTGGATGTAAATCTTCTAAAAGAAGTTTGTAAGGAAAAGCAAAGCTGAAAAAAAAAACCAAATCACAAACCAAAAGTGAAATCTATTTGCCTACAAAATCAAACTTATTTTATACACTAGGCCTTCATAATTCTGCCAATTTTTATGGGCTTCAAGTTACATATTTCTGGGCATTTTCATATTTTGCTCTTCTGTTGCTGCGTGGAAAATCCATGCCAGCAACACATGAATTGACTAACAAACTGAGTGTGTACTGGAAACAGTTACTTTGTCAATACACAGTGTACTGCCAAATGTAAAAATGTCAAACAAATGGGAAAAAATAGTCAAGAATTATTGCTTTATCTCTTGCAGTTAGTATCGTTTCAGTTATTTCTTGCAGCAGTTGCAAGTAAACTGTTTTCAGGCAGAAATTATTTTAATTGGCAAACTTTCTTCAATATTACATGAATTTTAACCCAATGAAAATTAAACAATTCGCTTCAAACTGCCAAAGTGAATTCACTAAAGACTAAGTTGACTAACTTTCTTTAGTCCTGGTATTTGCTTCATACTTGGGTTATTATTGCTGTGATATTTTCATTGTGTTGTTAAAGAACAATTGGATGACATGAATATAAACTGCTTAAATATTTATGGTGTGGTGTTTGGCTTAGCTGCTACTATTGCATAAAAATAAGAATCTAGTCCGCTGTATTTTGATAAAAGCAGAACCCTGCCTATCCTGAGTAATGAACGGATTTCTTGGATGGGAGACTATATGGAAACCCATGCAGAAACAAAAAGGGAAGGAGACAGTGGAAAGTCACACAGTGAAAGATAAATTGCCAATACTTGAAACAGAGAAAAGGAATCTGAAAAGCCTTTATCTGACTGTATTCTGACACTAAATAAAGCCTGACTTGCAGGTTTATTCTAAGTTCTTGCTCTACGGAAATAGTTATTTTTTCTTCATTGTTTACTCAGAACAGGATCTTCATTTCCTTCTCTTCTTTCAGTCTGAAGCTCAATGACTGTGACTGCTAATTTTGACTAACTTGACACATTCCCATTGATTTTTTTTTTTTTAAATCAGCTTTAGCTGTTGTGGTACACCTGAGACATCAGGTTTCAAACTCCACATATCCTGCAGGACCAGTTTAGGGTCTGCAAGTCAGGTTTTTCCTACACACCAAAATTCACATCTGTTTTTACACTGTTGGGATGATTTTTAAAGAGTTTGTTCAGCTTCTTAGTGAACTTGTCTGTCTCAAAATCCTTATAGGATGCTTTGCATAATGCAGTCTTTCTGTTTACTTATTCTCAGAGTACAAGTATTGTTCTCATGTATTGGGCACTGACAGGATGATTCCCTTTTGTTCTACAGCTTGGTGTCCTAGCTATAAAATTTTGTTCTTAGATTTTTCAGGTATCTTTCCCCTTAATTTCTGTTTCTCCTTAGTGCTTTATGGTACTTATCTACGGATTTATCTTCTAATGGTTTCTTCTTACAGACCTTCTCAAGGATTGTCTACTGTAATCTAGCTCTATAATCCAATATATGATTTTTGACACACCCATTTGTTTTGCATACACAGTGGTTTGTTTCGGTTTTTTTTTCCCTGTGTTTTGATTCGAAACATTTGCTTGTGCAAATGGGGAGGGAAAGAGGGACGAAATAACTTAGAAAGGGTTCTTTAGAAGACACTGAATTTGTAGACAAGTCCACCCGAATCCTTAATTTTTTCTAACTGCACGAGTGCTGTGAGGGTGGATGTGTCCTCTTTGATGGACAGGCAATAGTTCCAGAGACTTTCCACAGAAAGGACACAACTCATAAGTGTCAGTGCACAAACAGCAAGGTTGTGTTAATGTGGGGGCAGGTTTGCTACTGAATGCTTGCATTCAGACTTGAAGCGCCTAAGGTTGAATACACAGGTGAGTAAGGGCCAGGAGGAAAGAAGATTATTCTTGAAATTTGTTTCCATTCCTTATAGACGTAGACTTCTTCAAGCCCTAGAAGCCATTTTGTTACTTTTCTCCAGCTGGCTGATGGACAGCCTGACATTTTATTTCATTGCTCCAAAAACTGCTGTATAATGGAATTATATTCAAGATCAACTAGGAGGGATGGCTTCAGGATGAAGGAGGGTATTTTTACATTAGATTTTAGGAAGAAATTCTTTACCATGAGGGTGGTGAGGCACTGGCACAGGCTGCCCAGAGAAGCTGTGGCTGCCCCATCCCTGGCAGTGTTCAAGGCCAGGCTGGATGGGGCTCTGAGCAACCTGGTCTAATGTAAGGTGTACCTGCCCCTGGCAGGGGTATTGGATGACCTTTAATGTTCCTTCCTACTCAAACCATTTTGTGATTCTGTGATTAAGTAAATAAGCATTTGAATTTAGAGAAAATAAACCAAAGGAATTTTTTTTTTTTTAATCTTTGCTGCAGATTGGAAAGTCTGCAGGACTCCAACAGAAGGTAATAGATTTGGAAGATATGTAGAGCGTATCCTTCTTATACCTGCTAAGCGTTCTAATTGTTTCATTATTGGGATAAGCAATGTGCCATCTCTCTGTGAACACAGGCAGAATTTATGAAATATTTCTTCTTAAGGACATGCTGCACTAACAGCTATAAAATAACCACAGAGATGCATTTTTGGGAATGAGACTGGCTTGGGTCACCACAGGAGACACACTGATATTAGTCATTCTGCCAATGTTCACAACTTTGCTCAATTTATTGATTCTGTGCTGAAGGGGGGAGAAAGGCCAATCTATCTGCTTTTCATGATGAAAATCAAAGAACAACCTGAAAAAAAAAAAAAACAAACCCTCACTTCTTTTTTCTTACTAGATCCATGACATGCCTTTCTTCACTGGCACCTTTAATGATGAGAAACTCCAATGTGATTTGGCAGCTATAAGCCAAGATAATTACACAGTCTGAGATCTTAGGTTTCCATGAGTCAATATTCAGAACAACTTAGAATATATTTGAACAATGTAGACATAAAGGTCAAATTAAAGTATTAATTCTTTCTAGCTAGAAATATATTAAAATATATTTTCCTCTGTGTTTGAAAAGTTTGAGCTTTCAAATGCAACCAAGATACTTTTGTCAATTATCCATTTACACCAAAGGACCAAAGAGGCAGCTTTGTGCTGTGAACACTTTCTTGCAATTTAATGATGTGAACTTCTTTCTTCAGACATAAGAAATTCAGAAAAGTGACCTCTCAGCACCTTCTTTAAGTGGTGCTGAGTAATACATTATTTAGCTGTAAAAATATGGACTTGTAGTCACTCACCATAGGTTTAATAAATAATATGACTGAATACTTTCATAGTACATTGTAATATCTGCTCTTAATGCACAGGCTGATATTTTATATTGAGTTCTATATTTTGTGAGTATTATTTTTCCTTCTTTTCATAACACTTTACACTCTCTGGGTTAGGTGGTGGTAAATTCAAGTTCTTCTGTTATGGAACTGAATGCATTTTAGGATAGTATATGATAACACATGCAAAAATTTCTCCAAATATCTTACACCAAGTGTCATTTTTTCACCCACATCTGAAGAATAATATCTTTATTCTTCTCTGTGTTCCTGTTCTGTTTGACTGCATGGGTGAATTTCCTCAGGTTGTTTGTCAGGTTTAGTACAAAGTAAATGTTGCTTAGATGCTCCAAATTGATTATGTTCACCCTCAGGCAATTTCACAATAACCTATTGCAGATTAGAATCACAAAATGCTATGTCACCTCCAGTCCTTATTAAGATAATTGACCCTCCTACTGAATTAATAATCTACATCCTGGTTGCTTAAATACGCTTGCTACTAAATAGTTCCACTAAAGTCTAAACTGTAACATATTCTGACGACATAATTGAACTTGTTTATCTTCTTATTCAGTTAAACATCCTGGACTGATAAGAGCAATAAAATTCATCAGAAAACAAGTAGAAGGCCCAATATTTGCCAGGGATATTTTCCATACTTTCTAAGTTAATTTATGCATTATAATTCTGATATTCAAAAGAAAAAATTACAGGTGAAAATCCAAGTAATTCAAATTCAAAATTATCAAGGCATGTATAATTTGACATTATAAATTTATTGGCTCTGAAACAAAGCTTTTTCTGTGGTAGTAGGATACCTTCTATATTTTCTCGTAGAATGGGTTTATTTGAATTTTCAAATTAGTGGGAAATTATTTAAATATGAATAAAAATGAAGCTGCTCTTGAATAATTTGTAATTCTTCATTGAGATAATGAGCTTCAGAAAGCTTTGGATTTCAGTATGGAGATACAGGAACACATTTAGCAAGATGTATGGGAAATAGACATATTTTGTTGGGTTTTTTTTAATTGCCTACCCTTTGCTGTCTTCCCAGATGAATGCAGATGAAATGAACAGACAGAAACACAGATGAGAACATTTTTTTTCCTCATTCAAGCAACCATTATGCACCTGGTTGTCAGTTTCTGTACCCCACTGTTGCCTCATCATATTCCCTTTCTACCCACTTCCCTTTTTTTATGCTACTCCTTGTTCTAGCAATTCAGGTGAATATAGACTTCTTACAGACACAGCAGACAAATGGTCTGGCTCACGCAGCCTTGTTTGAAAACATGACTCCATTCATTTCTTAGCTTTTTCTCTTCTCCTAATTAAACAGGGGATTTGAGTGGGGTGGGTGGCTTTTAGTTAAAGCAATGGCAAGCCTATATCCATGACTGCTTGGTTCATAATTAAGTAAATTGATCAAATGGAATCCTGCTACCATGAGCAAACCCTGATCAAGTTCTTACCCAGGCAAGGAACCATAAAGGAGCTCTGTAAGACAAAACATCTGCTGTGTTCACCCCTTAAGTATCCCCGTGTACTTCCTTGCCAGTGCACCTGCTCTTATATGGTGAATAAAAGGAGTTCTGGGTATTTTGTGCTCAAGGCCTGACTCCACATGGTTTATTTACATAAGTGGCCCGTGGGGAGTCAGGTAAGCTACTGGCATGAGCAAAATTGCTGAAGTTTGAACTTCAGGTTTTACATCCTTTATAAGGCATACAGAAAGTACTCTATAAAAACATGTAACATCCAAACAGAAGGAGTTCACAAGGAAAAATCTTGTATATGGAAAATTCTTCATTCTTGAGTGTGTTTTTGCATTACTGATGCAGCATCATAATTTCTTTTCAGCTCAGAGGATGACAGTGCGTGCTAGGAATTGCATACACTGACCTATTGGATAACTGGGCAAATGAGTCAATGCTTACTGTCAATTTTATTTCACTGCATCACACCTGGATCAAAACCCCCGGGGGTTATACACCTCTGCTATTCTAGACCTACTTAGCAGTCCTGTCAACATACTTTTTTGAACTTCTTTTACAATGGTACTGTATCTTGGTAACAGCTTCTTGCACCAGGCAGCTACACAGAGGAGTAGTCAATAAAAAAAGCCTAATCAAAATACTATATAAAATATCCTAAAAACGGCCAAAGGCATTGAAAGAGCTGAAATTAATTCTCTCAGCAACAAGGCAGTGAGTCAGTCCAGTATACTAGTAAACATTCTTTATCCTTCCTGACTGTAAAGTACTTAGCTATTTTCAGGACCAGTTCTGGAGAATGTGTTACTTTCTCAATCTCCACCAGTGGCAGTGCATTTGGCCTTCTGTATTTGTTTAAAACAATAGCCCAGAAAACAAACAGTGATTATAAAATGCTCAGGTAAATAGATCTGAAAAGAAGTCCCCATATTCATTTCCATATTCACCTAAGTGAACAATTCACCCCTCCAACCTTGAAAAAGTCCCACATTAAAAAGAAGCATCATCCACATAAAGGAACAGTGTTTAACTGTCTGAGATATCTCCTGGAAACTTTTTTGCTTGATTTTCTGAAGTCCGGTTTGCAGACAGCACTATGTCTTGCAAAAGTAGAGAGCTTTTCAAATAGAATTTGCTTTTAAATCATAATTATTGTAGGTAACAGGTCAAAAATTTATTGTTCCATTATAATCAATAGCTTCCCTTTACTTTCCTCAAGCCCAAAATTGCCACAATTTGATTGCACTAAATGGATACCTTTCTTTTTCCCCTGAGGTATTGCTTGCTCTTCTACATCCATATATCTAACACAAGGTTTTCACCCAAAGAGTACTTCTATGTCTTTATAGAGGATAAGGAACTACAATCCGTGTTCTCTCTCACCACTTAGACCTTTGGAAAGATGAAACTTTGGCAAAGTAAGCAGGTGGGTCTGCCAATCTCTTAGTTAATTCTTAGCAAAATATTCTAGCGATATTTCTTTCTTTGTAAATAATTATTTCTCAGAATATTGTAAACTCACTCCTACACCTCTCAACATTGACTATAATGCATCAAAACGTATTTTTAATTTTTATATTGTTGTTTAATTTTTTTCACTGTGGCGTTTTCTGTTGACACTAATGAAATTGTTCCAGGCTCAGGAAGTAAGTGTGGTTTTGAATAACAGTATTAAGTTGTTTGACATTCTCATTCTCACCAACCATCAAGGTTCTAGATGTTTCAGGACTGATTCCATTCATAATTAAGCCATGACTGTCATTCCCTCCATGAAGTGCTTTAGATAGATAAAAAATGAGAAATTCCACAAGATTAAACAAAAAAAACAAAAAAACCCCCACAAACAAAACAAAAAAGCGCAGCAGAAAGAATATATTATTTCAGTCTCTGTCCTTTTAATCTGTTTTCCTTGGGGGTCCCTCTTTTTATTATGTATCCACTGAGCCTGCAACGTAAAAGGGTAAAAGTTTATGCTGCAAGGCAAGATGACTGCTCAGGAGGTAACTATTATTGTGTTTATTTGGCATATGGATAAACCAGAAAGCTAAAAAACCTAAAAGTTAACCTATGTAGTAGTGTCTTGCCTGAGATGTTCTAGAGTGGGTTCATTTCTCCACCAGAATGAGAGAGCTGGAGTGCAGATCCATGACATGCTTACTGCATTACTGTTGTAAACTTCTATCAGTGGAGGTACCTTCAGTCCTCCTGACCCTAAAAAAAATGGATGTTGCTAGTAACATTTAACTGCAGGACAGTGAGTACTGGCAATTCTTTCTCTTATTCAGCAGGCAAGTTATTTATTAACAAAATAATGCCTAATTACAATACCACTTGTAAGCAGCACTGACTAGATAGGATATTAAATATCCATTTGAAGAAAATACATGCCTTTATGAAACAGGAGACCACTTGCTGGCTCTTGGTCACTAGGTCTGCAGTCTAACACAGTGAACTGGTGTATAATACGAGAAAACACATATCCATGTTTTGTTATCAGTTATGAGAAAGGAGATCTACTTATAAATTAACAAATCTAGGTCCTGCATTTGAATGTGCTCTGGTGCTGCTGCAAGAATTAATTACACCTGTAGAATGTAAACTTATTAGTAAAGAGCTGTAGAAAAAAAAAAAAAGCAGCTCTCAGATAGGAGCACGATAAAATGGAGTATTTTCTGCCTTCAGACACAGTATCTGGGATCTAACACTACTGCCTCATAATTTTTCAGTTGGCAGTAGAAATCCAAGTAGAATGAAATGGTGATTTGCTATTATGTTGGTTCATAGAAGACTGTCTGCATAACCTCAAGGAAAGGTGCTGTGCACACTTACCTTTGATTTATAACTCTGTAACTACATAAACCATCACTACTGGTTCATCTAGGTATGCTCTGCACTCAGTGTAAAAGATGTAAAACCAAATTGGTTGCCCCACACAAATATTTAATCCACTGTAATCAAGGACACAATGATAGCATGTACACAAGCCTTTAGTCTTGCATACCATATTAATATGAGTCACTACAGTTGATTTAATTAGAATACTTTTAAACATAAACTTCTGCAAGAGAAACGGGTGTTAGTCTTTTTTCTTATACTGTATCATAGATATTTATTAGGCAAGTACTTTATTCTCTGTGTGTGCATGACTATTGCTTGGAAATTGAGATAACTTGAGTGCTTTTCCTCCCTATAAAAACAGATTTTTCCTCCCTAAAAGCACTATTTATATTCCTTAGTTGTTTTTGACCACCAAATAGTCCTACATCATTTTCAGTGCTGTCTTGTATCTGCTTCTAAATTTTTTTTCTTCCCACTATTTTTTAAAACTTCGTTATATAGCAATAAACTTTCATTTATTTTCTCACCTTACTGTGTGTGAGAAGTGAAGGAAAAATCTTTAAATTTAACACTGTTTTTACGATGTGGTGTATGAAACTCAGTTTCATGTGTGGTTTGGTACATGAACTCACAGAGTTAAATTCTTTCTATGAGTCAGGGGTAGTCAAAGTATAATCAGCCATGAAGTTTGTGTTTCACAAAGCTGCTTACACTGAATAATTCAATATTTGAGCTTTAATGATATTTGAATAGGAATTTGTATGCAGACTGTACAGTGAACAGATGAAAGAAGGCAGACAAACTTTTGATTTCTGGCGGAATCATTAGTATGAGATTGCTTTTCAGCCCGCTGTGGGATCAGCCCTCCCTGAGCCCGACAGGTGCCCTGCTGCCTCCAAGGGCAGGTGACCTGCACAGGTTGTGCACATCCCCTGTGCCTTGTCACAGCTTTTCTCTGGGGACCTGAGCCACACAGCCCCAGGGATGGCCTCCGATGGCAGAACCGTCATCCTTAGGTATGGATGCTGAAAAAGCTCCAGCAGAGAATTTCTTCAGCTCTCTGCAGCATTTTTGTGAGAGTTCTGTCTTTCCCATGCAAGTAACTCAAAACAATGTTACAGTTTTGCAAACTTCTTGCACCTGCAGGTTGTTTTGCAGAATTGTTATGGTTCTAACTAGAAAAACATTCAGAGACGGGTGTCTTAGAACTTGACCAATCCCCTCAAGGGGTGGATGGCCAAAAAACCAATTACCTTATGCCATTTAACACTTTGTGAACTAACATATAAAAGCCTTTGGAAAGATTATTAAATTGCTTCCATTTATCCCTGAGCCTGGACTCTAGTGTCGTTTCTCTACTCATCCGCGGTGAGAACAGCGACAGGGCTCTGCCTCCCGTGAGACAGTGATGTTGTATCCCCTGATGAGAGACAGAGACAAACCCCGTGGAGGCCAGGGCTGGCACTGCTGAGGGGACATTCCCGCTCCAGCTCCGGCTGCCACGCCGTGAGCCCCGGCTGTGACTAACGGGGGAAGCGTTCTGCGCAGCACAGCTTGTCTCTGGCTGGGGGAGGACAAACCGTACCCGTCACTGCTTGTCAGTGCCAGATGGGAGGGAAAGGAGGGGAGGAAGCCAAAACCAGCCCAGAACAGAGGAAACATGTTTCAGAAATGTCTGCAAGGGGATTTTCCGCCTGTACTAGAACAGCCTCTGGCCTGCTCTCTGCAAAATGTGAAGGGGGCAAGAGGCAATCACAGTGTCAGTGACAGGAAGAGGCAGAAGCTTATCTGTTGTGGTGCTTGAAGCACGGCTCTCCTGACCATAGATCCACTTTTAATCTCTGGAGCCAGCCCTTCCAATCTTGTCCATTCTGTGATTCTCTAATTCTGTGACAAAGAGATGCAAATATCAATATGGAAATAGATGCAAAAAAACTTCTACACAAGTCCGGTTTTGCCAGTCAGTTGGATCCCAAATAATAACTTATCCTTTGAGTATATTCTGTCTTCAAGCAGATAATAAATCCAAATTACAGTTTGAAGAAGTATTACTGCTATACCTTTCTTCCTAAATAATTAACGTGCTTAAACATTTTCTGAAACAAATTTGAATCTGAAACAAATAAATATTTCTGATGAGCAGCACTAGTGCCCATATTCATACTTTTCATTATGCTGTGTATTTTTAAACTTTTGATTTAGACTGTATTATGTTATCTCCAGGTTATGAAGGATTCAGGAAGAAATGGAGGTACAGTCCCAACTCCTTCATTATCTCAAGTAGACTGTACACTGAATTTCTAATGGAATTTCTCTCAAAGGGTCTTAATCTCAGGCTCTTCCTGGGGTAGTCTGAAAAGAACAAGATAGAATCTGCTTATCACCCTTTCCCCTTGAAAGCAAAGGAAAGGTAAACAAGAAAGGCAACTTGTCAGCATTGAGACAATTACTTCTGTTTCTAAGATCACAGCCTATACACTGATAAGGGATTTTTATAAGGGATTTTTGTATCCAGATTAGAAGAAATCAGCAAGAGTGCATGGGCATTCTACTATCTAGATTTCATGTTGTTTCCTGTGTCCTTATGTATCTAAGGGCAAAGTCTTTTTACTTTAATTTCACTTTGCTTGGTGTCGGCAAAAAACAAAACAAACTAAAACAAGAAAAACAACAACTAAAAAAAAAAAACACAACAGAAAAAAAAAAAAAAACTAAAAAACGAACCAACCCTATTGATTTATTCTGGAATCAGTTATTTCATTTTACCAGAGTAAACGATGAGAGAAGATGCAGACCTGCTTTGCCAATCCTAGCAGTGGAAGATATACCAATAGAAGATATTTTTTCCACATAGCTATTGGTGTGGCACCTCATACTTAAGGGGAAGGGAGCACCCAAGATTCACAGACACCCAAGATTCATAAACACAACAAAAGCCAGAGGGTCCACAAAAAGTTTTATCTGTAAATTATATACACAGCATGGAAATTGTATGTTAGTCCCCCACCATGGAGCTAAGTTTCTTGTTTCCTATGCCAATTAGTTATTGTGCTCCGTCCATTCTTCTAAACCTTTCTGGAAATGGGTCAGAAGCCTTCGGGGGTGGTCTTGTCCCCCTCTCCTGGGTCACCCTTTGGTTAGCAGTCCATGCCCACTTCTCAGCCTCATCCCTCTGCTTGTGCTCTGCTGTGTTGTGCTTATCTCCAGGAGCCAGAACAAGGAAGTTTGTCACAGAAAAATGCTGATCCACACGTCCCCCTTCTCCAGCCACTTCCTGCTCTTTCTCACAGCATGTTATTACCAACACTCCTTGGTTGGCTCCATGGCTATCCAACAATTGGTGTTTCAGATACATACATTAGCCCCTTATCTTCTAGGCTGCTACAAAATGTTCTGCCCACAGACAGCCCTTTTTGTGGAAAGTGCTTGTCTTCCCGTGCTTTGTTGGTCCCACTCTGCAAGCAGGTGTGAAAAGGTTAGATAATAGACCTTTCATTCAGCAGTCTTCCCCCCAGAACAGAAATGTGTGCTCTCAGGAAGGAGAAAAGCCTGCTTTCTTTGCTAGCAGAGAGATAGAAGAGATAAAGTCATTAAGCTTTTGCCCACAGAACAATATTTTATAAAATCAGGAACAATTTTGCCAATTATTTGTTCATTTTGAAAATTGTCATTTTTTTCTCTGCAGAACATAACAATCTCCAAAGCATCTTGCTCACCTAGCAGCTTAAGTCCCAATTAAAGGTAATTTGAGTTCTAAATTTGCTCAGCTTTTTTTCAACATTGGAGATTCCAGTTAAGCAAATGCCAAACTAATGCAATGTTGGCTTTGCTTTTCATTTAAACCTTGCTTTTGGAAAAGAGGCAAGGTCAAAAATAACCTTTTTAAAAAAAAAAAAAAAAAGAAAAATCCTTTTTTTCCTTTTCCTGAACTCACTAATTTATCAGGAGGGAAAATTTCATTGGGACAGATCTTTTTACTCAGCAAAACTAACCTATTTTATTTTGGAATGAGAAACCACAACAAAACATGTCAATGGTATTTGATCTGTGGACAAAATACAGGTCAAAATAACAGTGTACATGGTGTGACTTATCTTCTATGGCCTCACAATAAGACCTTAAAAGTCCTCATGGAGCAGAAGACCAAACTCATAACGTATCTTTAAACTAATCATCGTGGGGAAAGAAACAAGAAAAAGAGAAGCTGACAGAAGCACTTTCTAGTAAATAGTACTTCCAAGACAAAGTACACCGTTGAAAATCAAGAATTAGTAAATAAATTCACCATGTTATTATGACTGTAATAAGACTCATCTGTCTCCAGGTTAAAATCACAAGCAGTTTATTTATTCTTCTAGCCACCAAGAAAATCCTTCCACAGAATTTACCTACTTTTTTCTTAAACAACAGTGAGATCTTTCTATAGAATGCACAGATGGCATGCTCAGTCAAATAAGGGGGAAAAGTTGGAACAAAACTCAAGGGCAGACTGTGATATATCTGTGATTCTTTTCATTAATGCTGTGATAGTCTTAACCACAAACTAAAATGTCTATCAACAGGCTAAATGTAACAAACCTGCAGTCATTTCTCAGCCCAAACCTCTGCTGATGTCAGTTCAGAGCCACAACTTGAGCAAAAGTGCAAAGTTTGGGTTTATGCGGTATCTGTCAATCCAATGACAATTCACAAAAAATCACTTTAGAGGCAGCCCCATATGTAATCTGATTTGCAATACAGTGTTACACTTCTCCTCAGAAAAATGCCCCATTTTTCAGATTTATAGCATCTGTTTGATTTTAGTGCAAATCTTTCATTAGTGTAAAAATGAAGATATTATATCGTAACCAATACAGTGCATTGTGTGTATAGAGTATAAGCAATACAGTGTAAATAGATTATATTTCATGTTAATGTCTTACATAAAGAGAAAGTAGCTATTTTAAAACATAATCAAATTTAATATATTTAATTATATAACGTGAATTAAAAATACACATGTATTATCCATTAAATGCTAAAATGGATTTTTAAAAAACACCAAAATTCCAAAAATGGGAATTTTTAAGAACCTTGATGGTAATACAGAGTAGTAACAGAAATTTAAACTATTGTGTGTGAAGAAGAAAGGATTTACTTATATGTTTAAAGATGCACTGAAACTGGAATAAGGGATAAGAAAATAAAACTGACACTTGTCAAAATAAATGCTGACTTTATATTTGATTTAGATGGATTCCTTTGATACAGACCAGATAACACAATTGAGTTACTTCAAAGAAAACAGAAAATATACAGTAAACACTTAAATCTATATCGTTCTAAAAGAGCAGCAGCAAGATAAACATTTTTGCATTGTATTAAAATAATCACTACTAATCGATCTAGTTTTCATAAGCTTTGCAAACACTCATGTAAACTGTGTATGGGCTAAATGGATATTCTCTATTTCCCACAAGAAAGTACCTCTTATTTGAGCTGCAATTAGCCATTTTCTGTCTCTCTCTCGCAAGAAATTGCTTCTTTTGAGCCTAATCCCACCCAGAATTCACATAAAATCTGTGCATTCATGGAAAATAGCTGCATAAGGCTCAAGGTTCCCTTTAAAAAGATTTCTAAAATTATTCCTCTAGGCAGTAAAGATTTTTTTGTATTAAGTGACTGGCAGTCAGTACTTCTGAGAAATACATCACCTATTAAGATCTTTGAATTAGAAATGGATTTTTAAATGTCTCTAGTCCATGCTGGCAGTCTGGGATGTGATACAAATTTCTATATATCTTTTGTGGGTATTTTGCTTCTTTGATTTAGGAGCACAGTCTGCATTACAATCAATTTGTATTTTGAAGTAATTTAGGCTTTATTCTGAACCTACAAAATGGGATTTTAAAACCAAAATGGCATTGGCATCTGAGCTGAATATGAGAGTTGTGCTCCCTTCTGGGGAATATTCAAAAGATGTTAAGCATCTCAGAATGGAGAGTTTTCTGAGATAACCAAAATAATTCACTGAGGACATGGTCATATTTAAATCAGACCCTGATCTTTCAGGGATGTTGGTGCCACATTGCCACTACCACGTACGAGTTCCTCCCAAAGGAAACAGGAAACAGCTGCTCCTTCATTAATTAATTGAATCTCACTTCAGAAGGAGGAGCTTACAGAGGATGTCCTGCCCATTTTCCCCATTTTGATGATGCTGCAGTGGTGAGAGCAACATCAGAAGTCTGAGTTCAGGACCCTCTGGGGTAATGGACAACTTTTCAATTCTAGTAATCTGCAGGTATGTTGGAAGTTGTTTACTTTCTATATAATTCAGTGAGCGAGAGAGATATAAGGAATTGCAGACCAAGTCTGTAGGGAAGTGCTTGGGTCATCCAGCTTGAAGATGGAAATCCTGTGTTTCAGCTGTGCTTGGAGCACTCTTTGTTTGTTCTGTGTTAAGCAATCACTGCATAAATTACTGAAATACTTAGGAGAGGATTGGAGCACAGTCTGCATGGAAAAGGAGTTAAAGGTGTGTTTCATTAATGCACATTGGTGGGACTTAGATGTGAAAAATCCACTCAGCTGCTCAGCCTAGTCAAGGTGTAAGTGCTTCTGAGCATATCAAGAAGATTACCACTTCAGGTATTGAAAGTAACATGTGTTATGTTTTAATTATTTAAAAATTAGTGTTATATGTTCCTAGGAATTAGATGTTGGAGTTCTGAAGATCTGAAGTCAGAGCAGAGATGCCCTGTTTTTATGGGTTTCTTATTAAGCATTTCTGGAAAAGCTTATGTGTGAGTACCATGGCTTGGTGTCTCCATATGTGAAAACATTAGCTGTTGTTTTTTATTATAGCTCCTTTGGAAACTTTATTTTCCATCTCAACATCTAATGCTGCATGATGACTGATAGAAACTTCTATCAGGTGCAAGTGTGATGTCTAGTTCCACTCCAAAGATACCCCCAAAAAATTCTGACTACTCATAGCCTTGGTTTTTAAGGTTGTGTTTTGTTGCTGTTGGTTTTGTCGTGTTAGTTTGGTCTGGCCTAAATGCTTGATACTAATGCTGGTTTACTGCAGTTTAAGGATTTTCTTGTAATGATTTTTAATTGGCTTCAGTCAAAACTGTAGTGTGAACATTGTAAATATTGCTTCTCAATAACATAGAAATCATCAAATCTGTGGTAATGTTACTTTAGATATATATGCCGTGGTAAACAATGAATGTAACTGAATGAATTAAATAAAAAAGCATAGAGGGTGCTTGTGCCAGGGTTAATAGGAGGCAGGAGTAACATTAGGTAAAAGGTTATTTTTCTTGACCACTGCAGAGTTGTTCCTTTACATTTCCTGGAAAAAACAAGGAAGTACTGCTCCAAGTTCCAATTCACTTTGCTGAGACTACCATAGACAGAATGTATAAGGAGAATACTTCACCAACACAGGGGCATGAGATGTTAGATGTAGATGAGTACTGGCTAGAAAGCATTTAATTTTCAAAAGTTTTTCTTCTGCTTTGGAGAAAAGAAACATCATTAGGAGTGTATGGGAAGGAAGAGCAGAAAAAAAAAGGCAGTAAGTAATTGAGAACATCTGTTGATTCAGGAGTACCCACTTGCACCATTGCAGAAGATCTAGGTTCAGCATCTGTTCCAAATCAGATGGACAATGTATTCCAACTCCAAAATCATTAGTAGTTTGACTCTAGAACCCCTCCTTACAGGCCTCCTTCTGAAAAGTATGATGGAAAAATATGTAAAGATTTTTCCTAACTTAGAAAACTTTCCTTGAAATATTCCTCATCAGGCCCACTGAGCTGATATTATGGGAACACTTAAGAAATAGCACAAGCTGAGCAGTAGAGAATAGTACTTGCCTTGTTTTCCTGAAGGCATTCAAGGTCTGGGCCCTCAATATCTGAGTTACTCTTGTAACTCTCTACAGCATGTCTCCAGCCCCAGTAGCTTTCCCCCTCCAGTACATTGTTATATCAAAATTCCTTTTCCTCTGGAATAATATATATTTAAACACTATTATAGCTCTTTAGCCCAGCTCAAGAGGTAATTTGTTCAGTGCATTGATGTGAAATTTTGCAGAACTAGTATCTTTGTAAATCTTATCACTCAGAGATGCTGTTGGGCATTTACCATGGGGTGTTCTACTCACCTCAAGCAAGAAAAGGATTTGTCATCATAATGAGAAGTGTAAGAAAGTTCTATTGGGAACTCAGCTGGAATTGAAGTTTTCAAAATGGTAATTTAAGCCTTTCTGGACTGAGAAAAGAAAGCCAAAACACTTAAAGAGGCAGATAGTTATTTTAAAATTTAACTTTTAATTTAAAAATTACAGAGATGTGTGGAGTTGAAGACTGAATGAAACACAAGTTCTAAACCAAAAGCAAATATATATTTACTTTGTAAGACTGCATCAACTTTGGATATTGTGCTTGAGTACCTCCAGCCAGTCCTTTTCATATGTCATTAAACTATAGTGATGCATAGACAGACCTCAGGAAAGGCCTTTGAAGAGGAATGGATTACAAAATGTATTTCTAAAAAGAAAGTAATGGTCAGTTCCTCTGGGATGCAATGTAATAGTAGCATTTCATTGAGAATTATGTGTTCTGGTAGTCTCCACCCCATCTGTAATTTCAGAAGCAGCAGTCCACGTGCTTTGGCACTTACTGAAAGTGATGCTGTTTTAAAATAAACAAAATCTGAGAGCTAAAGGGAACATTCAAGCGTATGGAAGAATTCCCAGCAAGTCTGGAAAGGGGGACTTTGCTGTGCACATTCAGTTGAGTTGTAAGCTGTTCGCTGAATCAAACGTAGGAGCTCCTGAAAGAACTGGGGCTGGAAGAGTAGAAACAAACTGCAGTACAAACTCTTCACGGGTTCTTGTCATCTGATCAATTTCGAAACAGGAGCCAAAGAACCACTGTTCACACCTCAGAGCAAATGCAGAAAAAGTCTTGAAACTGCCTGCTGTATTTCCATGCCATCAGTCACCCATGGCCAGCTGACCATAAAGTGTGAGGAATGCTAAAGGCTTTAGTATGCACCCAGAGATTGTGATTTGTAAGACATAGAAAGCACCTCTCTTTTCCAGCTTAGTCATTCAAACTCTGCTGTAGGTGAGTTAGAAAAATTCAACAAACTTGTTAATTGCCGCTGGAAGGCATGGGGAACTAAAATACAAGAATCTTCTTGTTGCAAGGAACACCTGCTTAAGACAACAGAGTAGAGACCTAACCAGAGTGTTACGTAATGTCAGCTACTGAGGAGTCTGGGTGCTTTAGTTACATGTGATGGGCTAGTAAAGTCAATGAATGCCAGCCTAATTCATGACAGCACAGTAGCAAGGAGACTTTTCCTCAGCACTGTGCAAGAATTTGTCCACACACTGATCTTGTTCAAACCTCTCTATGCAGCAGCGTTTTCCAGCACATTCAGAAACAGTGATAAAAAGGTCTGATCATTTTCACA
Organism: Lycocorax pyrrhopterus obiensis; assembly: GCA_014706295.1. Classification (NCBI taxonomy): domain Eukaryota; kingdom Metazoa; phylum Chordata; class Aves; order Passeriformes; family Paradisaeidae; genus Lycocorax; species Lycocorax pyrrhopterus. Next base: position 111,437,184 of record JACSVZ010000001.1, on the reverse strand, counting down.
AAGTCAGAACAGCTACAGTTAGCAAAGACTCAGCCCTTAATCAGAGGTGCTGGGTCTACTTGACTATGATTCATTCTCTGTCAATGTTTGCACCTTTGTTGGTGCATTGGTGAAGTGAGTGGGGTGTCTTGGTGACCATTTTGAACACTAGAGCCAGAATAAAGAAAACAGAGCTCCTAAATTATTCTCACCTGACATTGTAACAGATAAAGAAATTGTGTGCATCGACAAGGGAACACCGAAACTTGCAGAAAATCTTCTGTGAGTTTGCACAAGGCTTCCCGAGATACCAGTGCTTGAGGGACTCCATTATAAGAGTCAGATATGTTACCAGGATTTCTTGAGGTAACCTTAGCACTGCTGGAGCTCCAGCAGAGAAATATTGATCATTATGGTTCTGCTGTTCCTTCTGAGCCTTGCAGCACAACACCTCTTGGTTTTTAAGTTCTGGAGTACATTATGCACAAAGTATCTGACATAAGATCTATGTGCACTGCAGTTAAAGTAGGGTTCCTTTACAGGTCCTGTGTTTTAAAAGGTTTTTTAATGCTTCTGTCTGCTCCTTAGACATTTCATTGCCTTTGTGTGCTCTGGTTTGTTTCTGTATTTGTTGAACAATAGCAGAGAGTCAGGAAAATTGCTTTGCTTTGGATTGATTTGGAAGTAATTTTGTCTTCCCATTTGCTATGAAAGGTAATTTTTTTTTTGTTGTAAAACCAAAATGTTTTATTAAAAAAAAAACAACCCACAAATTTTCAAGGAATTTTGAGCTCTAAGAATGTGATATTTAGGCATAACTTGAACCAAAATGCCACTTGTGAAACACTTAATTGTTTCACATGTATTTTATAGTGTTCAAATTAAGTCTTTTATAATTTTCTGTCTTTTTTTTTTTTTTTTAAGTAGCTTGATGTGACTAAAATAATTGTTTAAGTGGATTTCTTTGTGTTTTCTCTTCTTGGGAGGTCTCAGTGTGGAGGGGATGAAAATGTAAAAAAAACTTTCTGAGGAACCCTTTGCCTGTTTCAGCTGGCTACCTTCATAATTTTTATCTGTAGATAAATTAATGCATCTTTTCAAAGCACCTGTCTCAAGTCATCTATAGTGAGGGAAGAAAAAATTAGGATCTTCCTACCCACCAATAGATAGATTCAATAAAAAAAACTCAAAGAATCCATCAATAATTCAAAGAAATTGCTGCTTTCACATACTTAATGCTGCCTTCTGTGCTATGGGTGAAAATCTGCCTTAGGCAGGTGATCAGCACTAGGCCTGTGTTCTGTCTAAATCCCACATCAAATCCTCCACGTTTTATATATATATATTCATTATCAACTCCTTCTCCATCCCACAGCAGATAATGTAGCACAAGTGGGGATAACTGAGTCATTTTCTCATTATAAACTACTTTACAATTCAATGCAAAAAGGAAAAAAAAAAACACTCTACATTAATATGTATAAGAATTTTTAAAGTTGAGAAACGTTTCACATAGAAGCCAAGTCAATCCCCTTCACATATGTACTATTTTATTACAGAATTATACTTACAGTTTAGTTTCATGCTTCTGTATACTTCTTCATGTTTATACCATCGTGGAAATATTGTTGTGCTGGTAAATATCTTCAAATTGGATAGTCTGGGGTACAAAACTATTGTTGGGTTGAATTGCTATTGATATTTATGAAGTAGAGACAACAAAACCAGGATCAAATCAATAATTCATAATTAATTGTATATTCAAATTAAATATGCTTAAGATTCAGTGTGAGATTCGAATACATTTTGTGCATAAGTATATTTATTTCGTGCCTGGATCACTGCATACTCATCTACCCGCATATGTGATGTGGGACTTGAATCAGTACTTTGTACTTTGTGGAATTCTCTGACATACTCAATTTGCTGCATTATAATCCAAACACCTATCACCCAGGTAAATTTAGTGGGGTTGGGGAAGGGGGAGCATTAGGTTTTTTGGGTTTTGGTGTTTTGTTTTTTTTTTTTTTTTTTAATCTGCCTTAATACAAGCAGTACTGAAAAATATACTGGTGCAGAAAGAAATATGGTTCAGTAAATGCCGAGCAAAATTCTGACTCTGTTTAATCTGACGTTAAAACTCCAAGTGATTGAAAGGAACCCGCTGGTAAATCAATCCAAACAGTGCTGTTTTAGTTGTATTGCCCTTTGCCAGGACCAAAAGTATAGATATTTTTTCTTTTTAGTAAGGTGTTCTCTACCTTAATCAGTAGAAATGGCTGATAAAGGGAGTAGTCTAGATCTACTTCCTTAAATTCAGATTACTAAATTCTGAGAGGGATGATACATAAAATGTGAGGGAATATAACTTCTACAAAGTACGAGTGAGGTACATACTCCAGAGAAAAGCTGCCTGAAATGGAGCTAGAAATTTCATCAATTATTTTGCCCTCAGTCAGATGAAATTGTTTGAGTAGCCAAATGTTGCCATGTTTGCATTTCAGCTCTGAACTGCCTTGCACAAATTGCAGTTTAAGTTTCTCATGTGCTCATTTCCATTCTTTGCATGTCCCTGTAAGATGAGGTGTCTCTGAATGTGTCACAAGTACGTGGCTTCTCCTGTGCTCTCTCGGTTCAAGCAGGTTTCAACTGATGTTGAGGATGAGCTGTGAAGCCCAAACTACACAGTAGGGCCAGGAGACATACCTGGATGCAGCTAATCCTCTACTATCACAAGCAGACACATTACAGGCCTTTTTTTTTTTTTTTTTAATAAACTGACAAGTCATATCGTAGGAGCTGCTAGGATTTATCCTTTGCTTGACAAGCAGTCCCCAAACCTCTCTGCTTGAACAGTCAGGAATTGTCAGCCCCCAGGTTCTACAGGAGCACATTGCTTTGGGTAAACTTCCACAAGGAAGCTGGGCATCTTGCATAAGCACTGCATTGCTGCCAGCTGGCATCCCAAAGGGCTGACAGGAAGCAGAAGGCCTCAGGAATTCCAGCTTTCAGGCATGCTGTCCTCGGTTTCCTGGGATCAAAGTGTACATAGTTTGCAAGGAAATCAACACTAGGGTTGTCTTAATGACAGTGGAGTACAGAAGACGTGTTTTTGCAAGGGATTGTAAAATCCATGACTTTTAAAATTGAAGTTAACTAGAATTTTATAATGTTTACGTGCTCTCTGAAACATGATTATCGTTCTTAGCCTGTAGGTATGTCAAAATAGAAACCTACACATTCCCTTCAGAGAGAATAAGCTTCTTTCAACTGACCGTGAGATCTAACTATTCTAAGTTTTGGTAAAGATCACCTTGGACATGACAGAGTCTGATGGCTTCTTTTTCATTTTTTGTAGCTCAGAGAGACACTAAAATGTCACTTGGTACTTGTGTCATCCCACAGAGCATTCAGATCTCTGACCTTCTGTGTCTGATGTTGTCCGCTGCTTTTTTTCTTACCTTGTGTACTTCTTTCGTATTTGTACTTCCAGCACACTGTTAATGTTGTTCTCAACAACTTGGATGCCCATGACTGGCAGCTTATGCTTTTTCTGTTGAAAAGAAATATGGCAGTTCATGGAAACTCACTAGGTTCATTGTCAAAATGATGTCTTTCAAAAATACCCAAATAGTAAATTCCTGGCAGAATAAAAAGATACATTTGATGTGAGTCACTGAAGAGAATTTTATCTATGCAGCCATTTTGTATATGAAACAGTAATTTGACTTAGGGCCTGGTTGGCCATTCCCTTCTTTGTGTGTATGTCTTTATATAGAAAACTCACCTTTTTACCAAAATCCCGTTATTTGATTTATTATGCTTTGTTAAGGCTTATTAGTTAGTTTTGGGTTTTATTGTGTTTATCGTTGATTTCTTTTTTAGGTGTGCTGCCAATAGTAAATTGTAATTTTTTGAGGTAACAGTAAAGTTGAAATGAAATAAAATAGCCTACATGATGAGCTTCTTTTATCCTGTGTCTCTACTAGAGTTATGTGCTTTTATTAGCTGATGTGGCAAATTCTGATTTTCGACTGTTTTAAGATTTTTGCTGTTTCGAAGTAGTCATACTATACAACAGTTACAGTTTACCACCAGTTTTGCAAGACATCTAAAAAACAAGCTCCCTGTATTTAATTATTGTTAAGTTTTTATTCTGAAAATCTAGAGCCATTGTGGTTTAGCATGTGCAGAAGGTTGTAGTGTTTCTTTCAGAGCTGTTACTTGGTTCATGATGGAGTAAATGCAGGGCAATCCTAAACTATTATTTTCTGTCATAGTAGTTGTATTTTCAGAGTCTACTTTGGTTTTGTTTGCTGTGTCTTTTTTTTTATAAGAACATCAAGAGAGTAATTACTGGAAAAGTTATATATATATACATATACATATATATATGCACACAGCATACATGTACCTTTAAAGCAGAGTTCTTTGTGGATCCCTGTAAATTTTGCTTTGCTTCAGACCTTTCTACACAGGAAAACCCATTGACAAGAAGAAAATCAAATCTCTACAGGTATTTTCTATAAAATACTTTGCTTTGGATGCATGTAAAGACAATTTTGTTGGCACAAAGACCATTTAAAGTAATATAAACTTGTTTTCCATTTTCTTTTCAACATGACCAGTTAACATTGAGCCAGTACTCATTTTTCTCTGTGTCTATACCATTATTTTTAATTAGTTAAAAAATTGACTTAACCTTTTCAGGTCATGCCTGCTATTAATACTATTCTACTTACAAATTCTTGGCTGCACTTGGGTTTTCTGTGCCAGTTTTTCTTTCTTATGTGTGAATGGTAATGAAAGTGATCAGGCATTTAGAAAATATGACCTATTAGCAACAAGTGAGTTTATTTGGACTAGATAGATAGAAGAGCACATTACAGTAGCCTCTCTAGTTTCAGCTTGCAATCTTTGCTAAAGATTGCAAAAAAGAGAGAATTAACTTTTCTTGGTTTTACTACGGAAATGGGGAAATAATGGACAGCAAGGGAGTTTTAGATTAAATAAGAAAGAAGTTTGGTAAAATAGCTGATAGTGCTGTTTTAGGCTATCTCCATTATTAGAAGCTTTTACAATTGGACAAATATTGGCTGGAGATGGTTTAAATGTAGATGGTCTAGACATTATCAAGATTACAGAAGCATGTCAAGAGACAAAAATACAGTTTATTTGTAGAGAAGTGTAGGACAGCAGCTGGGGTAGTAGCTATTTAACTAAAATTGGTAGTTCTAATAGATATATATACTGATGTGTATATACACAGCTGTATACTGATAGATTAGGTTGCCCAGAGAAGTTGTGGCTGCCCCATCCCTGGCAGTGTTCAAGGCCAGGCTGGATGGGGCTTTGAGCAACCTGGTCTAGTGGAAGGTGTCTGTGCCCATGGCAGGAGGGTGGAACTGGATGATCTGTAAGGTCCCTTCCAACCCAAACCATTCTATATGAGGAACATGTCACTGTTAATAGTTTTAAGCAAGTTGAAATTGCTTCAGCGAGAGAGATTTAGTCATTCCAAAGTAGGCTAAGCACTTTAGGGCATTTTTCTAAGAAAACTGAAGTCCCTGCTTGAGATAAATGGCAGGGACTTGAATACAGGAGGCCATGTGTGCTGGTGAAAGCCTCAGGTAGTGGGGGGAGCTTGGTTTGCTCACCTACCCTGGAACTTTGAGTTGGATTTATCCTGAGGAAGGCTGCCAGGGACCTCCTGCAAGCAGGGCAGCTTGGAATTGAGTTTTAAAGCAGCTTTGGAACGTGAATGTAAGTGCTTTTGGGCCATTACTGGAAGAAATATCAGTGCTGGGGGAATTCATGGGACTGTTGGACAAACAGCAAGCTGGTAGGGTGTTAATGCTGATAATTCCTTTGTGAATTTCACTTTGCAGAGACCAATAGTTAGATCCTATAGGTAAGGCTTGGCAAAGAGAGAATTCCTTAACAGTGAGGCTTGGGAAAGGGAACTGATGCTTAACAAATTAATACAGCCTTCCACCCCCTACAAATACACTAGCTGGAAAAAAAAAAAAAAAACCAAAACTGACAATGGAAAAAAAACTTCAGCTTGCTTTTGAAACACTGAAGTATTTCACTTGACCTGGGACAACTGTGAATGGAAGCATTTCCAAGTGTTTTTTTTCTTTTGCAATTGGATTGGGCTGGCAGTATACACAGTGACAGTGGCTTATCCAGCTGGGAGTGGTTTAAGCTCACTGGATCCAGGGTTATGCCTACCCTTGGATGAAGCAGTGATACTCAGGTTTCAAACAAAGAGTGATTAGATAGTTGAAATTAAGAAATTATATGAATTTGAGAATTTATGCCTAAAATGCTATATTAGGTGTTTGCATGAGTGTTTACCCATTTCTCATTTAGGTAATTTCACAACCAAAAATGTTATTTAAAAAAAAAATATTGGCTGACTTGTGGTCTCTAGATCAAAAGCTGATTTTCTGTGTGGTAATGATAAAAAAGCAAACCAAATCCTAAGCACTTAGAACTTGCATATAATTCTTGTGGGCATGACTTGTTGAATTAAAGCTAGGTTTAGGCTTTAAATACAAATTTTCTGTAAAGTTTTGGGGACTGTCTTTTGTACAAAGCTGATAATGTTAGATACAGCAGAAGGAAGTAAGTTGCTTAGGAAAGAATTATCCCTTACCAATAGTTTGAGCATTAGCTACCTTCAATCATAAATCTTGCAATGCAAGATGTCCTGACCCCTGTGGAATTGAAGCCAATTAGAAATAACCTCTTTGCAAATAAAAGCTATAAAGAGATGTGGGGAGAAAGGAGTGAATAATACCCTTACATTAGAATGCTTTAAATACCCTCACAGACAGAGGTGAAATGTTGATGGAGCAATATGGCCTTACTACCTTGGACTGCCTGTCTTCTAATTATGAGTTACAAAATTCCAAGTTGGTCCCCTTTTACAAGCAAAATGGTACAAAAAGGAAAAAAAAATGTGTTGTAATTATAAAGATTTTCCTCAGATGACAGTTGTCTGCAAAATATTGACTGGAGCTCTTCTCAGCTGTCTACGGTACAGCTTAATAGACACCACATTCCTGAAAACACAGTGGAATTTTGATTGTGGCATAGAGCTATTGACATGATCTTTACCATTTGAGAATAGCAGAAAATACCTAGGAAGCAAAATAGAGATGCTTATGTTAACTTTATCATTCTGACAAAATTCTTTGTTATACCTGGCCTTTGTGGTCCTTGGAAGTTCTTGAGGATATGTAAAAGTTCAAATAAGAAGGCCAACATCATCCATCAACTCTGCCATGGGCAGATAGAATAGGCTGTGTCTGCCTTTCTCTTCCAGCACTTCAAATGCTGTAAAGCAGGGTCAAGCCATATTCATCGTTGTGACCCTCTAGTGAGGTTACATGAGGCAACTCATAGTCAGAGAGAGAAAAAGACATCCTACACAGGCAAAGAATCTCATCTAATTCATCTATACACTCCAAGAATAGTGTCAGGAACCCTGTCACAGCATTATGTTTGTAAATGTCTGTGCGGTTTTGACTCATTCAGAGAAAGACATGAGTATAATGATACATCGTTATTCAGCAGCCTCAGTAAACTTTGTCTTAACAATTAGCATTTCAAAGAGTAAGTTTATGTGCTAACCAGCATCAAATAAATAGTGGAATTATGTTGAAATAAACATAAAGGTAATAAATACACAGTGACAAAATTCACCTTTCCTTGAATTCTCACAAAAAAACCAGGCAAGGAATGAAAACATCTCTCTGCGTGTACAAAAGGGCTTGCACTTCACACTGCAATCTGTAGAACTGTGTCGAAGGAACCTTGTTTTGGCCTGTGTCTGGTGACAACATTGCAGAGTGATGATTAATACTGCACTGCCCTGCTTCCAAAGCTCTGCTCGTGTGCTGAGGCACAAAACTCTTACTCATGATGTGTTAGTCAGAGATAAAGTGGGAGCTTTGTGCCGTCTCACTGAAGTTGTTCCGTTTAATGTCCAGCTTCTGGTTCAGAGTGAGGAAAATGCAAAGAGCTGGCGACTGCTCTGTTCAGGCTAAGTTACAGTAGCTTCCAGGAATAGGTGACGTGACAGCCTAAGTACTGTCTGAGGGATACAGCCCAACCTGTTTCACAGGATCAGGTTTCAGCAACGTGTGCGTGAGTTGGATTTTATTTGATGGAGAGCAGCCTCTGCATGGGTGCGGAACAGAGGGAGTACTTTCTTAATGATTTTTTTTCGTGTTTTTGATCAAGCAAAACCGGAAAACCAACCCAACAGCTAAAGCAAAGCAGACTGTAGGAGTGCAGGCCTGAAAAATCCCAAAGAAAATGAGGGAAAAGAAATTCAGAGCTGTGAGCGGATAAAATATTTCTTACAGTTTGTCATATACCTTACCAGAGTGAGGCCTTTAAATACTTATATATATTTTGTACACAAGCAACACTAAATTAAAGAAAACCCTAATTCTATCAACTGTTTCCTTCTGAGGATGCAAATTGTATCATTTGACTGTTCCACTCAAGAAGGGTAATGATAACTGGTATCCATCACAAATTAGCGAAACACAAAACATGCATTTGTTCTAATCTGATAGTCAAGGAAGTTTTTACATAACACTAAAAAAGAATGAATTCTCATTCTTCTGTGTGGATGAAAAGTGTATGTGAAGGTAATGCCACTATAGGGACACTGCCTATAGGCTATTAAGGGAGAAAACAAAGTATTTAAGTACTATCAGAACACCTCATGGGCTTGTAGTAAAGATACAGAGCATAATCATGGCTGTTAATTGCTCCAAGTGCTGCCACTCAAAACTGAAGTTGAAGCCTGCTGTCCTTGTGATATTCTGCAAAACACTATTTCTGCAGCATTAAGTAGTATAAGGATTATTGTCCTTTTAGACAGGTTCTCTTCTCAGCTGTCTAGCAGAGGTCTCCTTGCCCTTCTAAACAAAAGGTGACCACATATTCAGTTGTTTCATTTTCAGTTGCATTATTTTTCCTAAGGGGTTTTTTTTATCCCTTTTGCCTATCGCTATTTGACACATACGGACACCATTACTACAGTATGTATAAATAATTTCTTTAAAACCCACAGATGGACAAGTGCTATTTCAAACCTGTCTTACTGAAGGAAAACAAGGGCCAGAAAGAATAAAAATATGCCCACTAAGAAAAATAAGATTATAAAGTGTAGATATGACAGGTCATTTACCAAGGAAAGAATAAAAGTAGTGTTGGGAGAAACATAAAGCTACTACCAGGGCTGTACACAAGTTATGATGTAATCTTGAATACTATAATCAGATCTCTTTGTAATCATATGTGGGTGTTCTCCAAAAATGTTAGCAGGATGTATATATGGCTAGTGATATTTATATTTTTGTAAATATGTAAGTATGATATATAAGATAGAGGGAGGGATAGGATTAAGCCAGCCTGGGAAGTTTTCTGGCAATAGAAACCTGCTATATCAGACCCAAGAAAGACACCAAAAATACCCCAGATCTCTTTACCACTCTTTAGTCTCTTAAATCTGCATAGTAATTAAACCTTTATCTGCGAGACAGGAGAATTAAAGATAACTAATTCAAAGTTGACAAGAGTCTCACATTCACAGGCATTTGAAAGTGGCCAAACCTATTGTTTGTTCTAATTCAGGTCTAGGTATCGATAAGTCGTGAAAAAAAATAGACATACTGGCAAGGATGAGAGTGGGTACCAGGAAACAAGCGCAAAACCCAAGAAGTTATCCCAGAATCTGTTAAAATGATGGATTTTCCACTCTGTACAGGGAAAATTAATGTGCGTGGAGCTGACTCAGAAATTAGGGCTAACAGGCTGCTGTTGGCCAGCTAAAGTTTGAATAGTGAACTACTGGTGTAATTATCAATATTAAATCTCAATTTCATGGCAGTGAGAAAAATCATCCTATAGAAGATGTTCTCATGTAGTGAAGGTTTCACGTGACAAAAAGCAGATGAAAGCACAGTAAGATGGGATTACTGGTGGTTTGCAGCAAGAGGACAAGGCCTGTGTTGAAGCTTTGTATATTTGTTAGCATTGCAGGATTTGCCAGGTTGGAGATAGTTAACTTTCTTTATCTTTCACAAACACAACTACTTGATGGTACAGCATGTAACCAGAAAAGTGGTTTAGCCCAAAAGTGATATAAGGTGGATTCACCTCAGATATGACACAAATTAATCTCATTGCCATCAGAAATGGTTGAACTTTGCAAAAAGATGTCTCATTCTACTCAAGTTGCTTCTAATGCAACAGCAGTTTGAATAAAACACATAGATAAAAATGTGAATTTCCCTTAGCTTTCAGTGTAAAGCCATTAATTATTAATCATCTTTCGCAATATTGCATTTCCATTTTAGTTTCATATGACAACTTATGCTAGTTGCTTAGGGCACGTACTGTCATAGGCAGCTTTTACATTTATTTGCTGTAAATCTCTGTTTAAAGCAAATGTGAAGTTTATCATCATCATCTTCATCAGTCAATATATTTGACTAAAATACTGAAAAATCCTCTTGAAGTTGCTATGTGTACAAGCTAAGTCCAAGTAGATAGTGACTGCAAAGGGAATGTTTTTGCAAACTATGGCTTTCTCAAAAATTTAAGTGATTGGAAATTTGTGATCTTCAGCAGATTTTAGATCAAATGTAGTTTCATGTTCTATTCAAATTTTGGTAAACCACTCTGTCATTGATAGTAGTAAATTAGTAAAGTGTTAACAGAGGACAGTTGCAGAATGTATTTTGTTAGTCTGTGGGAGATGCATCTAGACTGGTGAAAAAAATAGATATTGGGCAAGATTTTGGTTTTACTTTTCATTTCTTTGATCCAGCTGAAGGCACCAAAGCAGATAAGGAATTTGACAGTAAAGAAAGATATACCTTTAGGACTTCTTTTAATCTGGGAAACAGCTAGGAGGAAGGAACAGTCTGATTATAAAACCAAATGTAGTCTAAAGTAAACTCCTAAATGCTGGATTAGAAATCAAGCTGACACTGTGTCCCTTGTGGACAGGAGAGCCAGTGTGATCCTGGCATGCATCAGGAGGGCCAGAAGGTCAAAGGAAATGATTCTGCCACTTTAGTCAGCCCTGGTGTGGCCACATCTGGAGTGCTGTGTCCAGTTCTGGGTTCCTTGGGACCAGAAAGACAAGGAGCTACTGGAGAGGGTCCAGCAGAGGCCAAAAAGATGATTAAGGGACAGGAACATCTCTCTTATGAGGAGAGACTGTGGGAGCTGGTTAGTGAAGATAAGATCTTGTGTTCAATGCCATGAAAAGAGAAATGAGGCAGAACGGAAAAAATTACCCAGGACAAAGGTGAGATTTTATGTTAACCATCAGATTTTAGTTGTAGCAACCCAAATGGAACACAAACTGCTGCCATTAATGTGGTGTTTGGTAACCATTATGTACTTTTTATATCAATTGCCACAAAACACCACAGCACCTTTGCTATCATACAGGGTACAGTCAAACAGAGCTAGAAAAGATTTCTCACTGGATTTGAAAATAAATATCTGACATCTACTCAATTTGCAGCAATATCAATGCCTAAAAATTGATTTTCTCTCCCCCCCCCCGCCCTGTTAAAAAATGCCCTCTTTCACAGAAACCTGTTTTTCATCAACATTCTGTTGAAAAATTTCCCAGATGAATCTGTTGACCAGTATGTTTCACACAATGGCATCTGTCTGTCTGGAAGTAATAGTCTGATACATATTCTGTAATGAGGATAATGTCATTGTCTCAGGGAACATACAAAAAAAGCATAGTAGAAAGCGTTTTGTACTTGATTGAATTTTCTCTTCTTGTCCAATTCGCATCTCAGCTTCCCTGATTTTTTAAAATTTTTTTCCTGAAGGGTAAACATGGGTTATGCTCCAATAATGAACAAAGTAAAATGCAGTTTGTGGGGATGCTGCTCAAACTGACAAGACTAGTTTACCTACTGGCTTTATGGGAAGCTTTTCATGGTTCCTTTTTAGAATATACGCTATTTGCTCCCAGCTGGAAACACTGTCAGCTTCACATCTCCCGAGGTCTTTAAAGTCCTGGGAAATGAAGCTGAAACAGAGTATTGTTAGTTGCCATACTATGATGTGGAAGGTTGGTAAATGTGAGGCAAATTATATGATATTGGTATACAAGTCACTTTTCTCATATACAGTAAATTGCAGCACGAGGGTGCATAAAAGAATTAAGTGATTTGTGAACCAGGCTATAGATACATTCAAAAATTGCTAAGGTGAATTACTTCTTGGATTGTAAGATAATTATAGCACCAGTTTTCTACTCATCAACAATGTAGTCCTCATACAGGCACAATTGCAATGGGGTGCTGTATTTTTATATGTGGCCCACACTCTAATTAGCACATTCTAATTTCAAGCTTAAAAGAAAACTGCAAGAAACATATGGCTTATAGCATTTTATTATTAACAACTAAGCTGTGTGTCTCACTGTGAGACAAAAAGCCAATCTTTCTTTTCTTTGATTCAGCCTTGCTCCCTGCTTTTTTATTTCTATCAGATAATTAAATAACCCAAACAAGATGAAATTAGTTACTTAATTTCTTTAGGAATTAGAGGTAATTTAGGTTTAAGGAACTATTTTTTGGAGTGTTTTAATGTTTTGTTTATAACAGCTTAGTTCAGCCTGTTTGTTCACTCATTTCTTTTCATCGGCAAGATTTAAAACCAATCAATGATGCCCTGAATTCTGGCTATGTTTAATGAGAGAAAATGCTTGGGTTTTTTCCAGTAAAATGCTCCATACTTTCAAAATATCTCTTCATTCTGCCCTATTTTTAAGCAGCACGTTAATAGTATTAGACTGCTAAGCTGAGGATGTTGTTAATAGCAGAATCACAGAGCATGCTAATTACTTGCAGAGAGGTCACAAAGGTTGGTGAGAGACAGATTCTGATAAGGTGGGGCAATTGCAATATTCATGTCTTCCTTTTTTTGTTCCTCTCTAGCTTTTTTCCCCTGAAATGCTCACAAGTCTGTGTCCGTATCGCCGATGAAGGGTAAGACGTCTTCATCTGAACGGATCTTTCTTGGAGGATTTTTGTGGTGTAAAGCAGATGGCAGTGCTCCTACTGTCTCTTCAGAAGCGAATACATTAAGGGTAGTGCCCCACTGGCTCTTTGATGAGACAGGTCTGAAATCATCAAAGTCTGGCCCTCTTCTTTCCATCAAAAAGTACAAGCAGGGCCTATAGAGACCGCTGTCTATGGAAGATGATAGCAGTAATTAGCCTTTATGATAGATAAATCTTCATCGTCTGATGATCAAAGACAGCTAAAATTACCAAATTACATGTGGCAGTTTTGTAATATGAATAAAATGAGGCAACTTTATAATCTCTATGATCTTGTTACATAGAGTGCTAACCCTTTTTTAAGTGCATTTTACATTACTTAGGAGCTTATTTTTTGTTAGCAATATTTTTTTTATTTAACAATTTATTTGTGATGCAACAAAACAATTTGATAAAAGGCAGGAAACAGAGGGTCAGCATAAAGTGAATGGGAAAATTTTATTTTTACTGGTTTCCCCTTTTCTCTTTTCTTCCCTTTTTTCCATCTTTTCCACTCTTGCATCCCCATTACAGTCTTATTAGGAGTAGCATTTTCCGGATTTCAAGCAGGACGTGGGACTCTAAGACCTCCCTCAAGATCAGTCCTATCTGAAAAACAGGAGCAGATGACCCAGCACGACTGGCTCGAGAGCGAGCTGTAATTTTTGTAAGAGAAGACAGGAACTTCATTCCTGTGCTAATAGTAAAATCTCTTCAATGAAGCAAAGCACTGAGAGTTTGAGGATCTAGAAGAGTGTTGCAATGTAGGAATCATGTGAGGGTTTTTTATCCCTAAGAAGTGAAGGTCATTATTACTGTGATCTGCGTGGATAATATATATTTTTTTTTCTATCCAAAGTAAAATCCCCATCTTTTAAGTAGAGAGAAACATTTTGATATTGTCACTGCTGACACATTTCTGGGCACTCAAAATACACCGGCTTTGGGATGGAAAAAAAGAGGTATTGCATAGGGTGGGTAATGCTTTCTTTTAAGAACTCATGTGTGCATGCACTGCAGTCTGTTGGGAACATAAGGGCTGAGTGGCTTTAAACATGGTGATACCGAGCCTGGTGATATCTAACATCAGGCAGCTCATTTCTAGAGTTTGCGAATCCTGTTGTAAACATATTGCATTCATCCTGGCAGGAATCTTGGAAGAAGATCCAGCGTAGCCAGGGTGCTACATATGGAGCCAAAAGGCAACCTGCTCAAGGCCTTTACAAACAGGGGTTTGGGAAAGCATGACATAAAAAATAATTTAAATTGATCTTTTTCACTTAGCACCGAACTGCTGTGAGATTACAGTTTGGGATTTAAGCACCTAAACGCCACTTAAATCTGGTGCTAAGCTTTTATTTCCTGTTTGGAATCCAAGTTTATGTTTAAATATCTTCAGGAACTTTCTACTTTCTTTATTTCTAAAGCAATAAAATAATAATAGTAATAAAAAAAAGAGGTAGCACTCTTTGAGAGCTATCATCCAGTCCTGATAATGACCTGAAAACTTCAGGGTCAAATACACCACTTCACTTGCTGCTTTCAGATGATAATAGCTATGCATTATTATTATGTAAAAAATATGGATGTACAGTATGTTCTGAAAGGGAATAACTTGTTGCCAAGGTTACGGAGTAGAACACATCCCCAATTTATAAGTTATTTTAAAAAAGAGAATGCTAAGACAGTTGGAGAAGAGAGGTAGAAGAATGGTGGAGTGCTAGAAGGTATATAACAGTATATTTCAGTTTTATTATCCAACAAGAGACTTCCTGTTTCAGTCAAATATAGACTAATTTGAAGCTCAAAATTACTATTATTATTACATGATCATAGTTTAGTTTGTTTCACATCATGCTCAGTTTTATCTACTAGGATCCAAGTAAGTTACTCTTATGTGTGTATGATATGTTTGTGACTAAATAATTCGAAGAAAAGGGATATTTTTGCAGCATAATTCAACATTAAAATAACTTTGTATGAGTGTGCAACAAATATTTTACCAGTAAAATGTGAGTACTGGCCTAATCTTTTTATAGTCTTATTTTGAGCCAAAAGTCCTAAGCAGGTTTCTGTCTCTTGGCTGCATGCAGCAATTAGTTTGATGAACAAAGGACACATCAGAGGGAAGCATCATGGAAGAGGTGAAGGACAGAATTAGGGTGAGCTTATGATTTGGTGGTACTAGCAGAATCCCTTGCCTTTCTGACAAAGAACTAAAGGTTTGCCTTTTAGGAGGGACTTGGGGTCCTGCTTTCTCATCCTAGCTTTGCGATATGGATATGCAGTGCAGTAGTTACTGAACTGTCTAGGCTTCATGTTTTCCTCATCTTTGGGATAATAATGGACAAAGAAATACATATTAAAAAAAATAATCATGACTGGGCAGAAATACATGTTCCCAAATGAGTGTGAAGGCTTTAATTCAACTTAGTCCTTCATTCCTGGTAGTTCCTAGGGAAAAAGTTATTGAAAGTTATAGCTATGCTTGCATGTTGAGACATGTTCTACAGCAGTGTATAACAGGTAACCACATTTTAATATGGATGGGATATAAATATTTTTAATATTGTGCATAAACCAGGAAATGCAAATATATCAAGATATTTGTTTGCGGAGTATTGATGATCCAGTTAATGGAATTATTAATGAGTTGAAATATTCAGAAGGCACATTGCTAAGCCAAGTTAACTGGACTGCACAGCTAACAGTTGGAACTGTTTCTTTGTGGCTCTTTTAATAAATGGTTTGAAAGGAGCAGTTGTATAGAGTATGCTATACATTTTTCATCAGTGACACATTTAATATGAGCTTATTGGTCCAGAAGTGAGCCTTGTTAACTGCTCCATTTCTATACTGTCTGTCTGGGCAAAAAAACACATTTGTGAAGCTCTTTGTTGTAACCAGTCGCTTAATGCTGAGATTTTATCCACCCTAAGCCTAGTCTTTGACTATGGTTTCTGCCAATATGAAAACATACATGAGCTGTTTGGGTTGGTTGGTTGGTGTTGTTTTTTTTTAGGGTGTTTTTTAGGAAGTAGATGATAAAATAGTTTCCCATGGAAGCACAGTAGGTGCTTGGATGGGTAGGAATTACAGAAAGCTATCTGAAATCAAAAAGTTTTAAATAAATTGAGCCTTAGCCCTGTTTATGGGTATTCCAGTCAATGTGTTAATGAGTCAAGAACTGCAAATACTTTAGATAAACAAAGAAAAGTGTTGCATCAATTTTGCCTATAGAAACAAGTAAAATTTACAGCTGCAGCTATATTTTATAAGGAAGCACATATATCAGGCAATGCCAGGTGGCAGGCGTATTTTTGGAATCCTGCTACTCTGCTTGTTTTCTTGAGTATCAGATTGCTCGCTCTTTAATAAAGCTAATTAATTTTACTATCTGATACTAAAATAAACAGATAAAAATTGTGCTAAAGAGGTTTCTCTATAGCAGAAAAGCCAGCACTGCAAAACTCTAATGCTGAATGAAGCTCTCATTCTCACACAAGCTGCCTGATCCATGGCACTATGTTGAGATGGGGCAAAAGCACGTTCAGTTGCTCCTAATCCACAAGATGTGTAGAGGCAGCACAAAAGGGAAAGCATTCTTCCCTGAAGGGCTGAAAGAAAATGGACCCTTCTGCCTCTCAGTCCTGCCCCAGATATGGTACCAAGCCTGAGCTTAAAATGCAGCTTTCCAGCAGACACGTGTTTTAACGATGATGTTGGACACATCCTCCGCAGAGCACATTTGGTTTTGTGTGTTTCCCTGGCAAAGTGTTTCAGATGTTTCATGTTCTAGCGTTTCACAAACCAGATCATTGTGCAAACTGTAGTGTTCAAGAGGGAGACAACCTCTGCTGTTCCTTAACCCTCTTCCTTGTACAGCTTGGGAACCAGGAAAGATTCAGGGTGAGATTCATTCCTTCACAGTGCGGTTCAAACCTGTCCAGGGAGAGAGGAAATTGTGATCTTGTCTTCAGTAAGCCTCTTGCATAATTCAAGTTGCAAACTAGCTCTTAGTAAATCCTAAACAAACAAAACAAATAATGCCTTATGGAGAACTGCAGTAAGGAAGCTGGAATAGCACAGTGAAAAATCTAAAGATTGGTCCTGTACTGCATGATGTTAACCTTAATTCTCCTTTACAAATAAGTAGTGGAAATCAAGTACAGTATATGAGCAAGAAGAGGCCAGACATTTTGGTCAGTAACTAGCATTTATTTTCCTATGGAAAAAGAACTCTCTAGCCTGAAAAGGTGATGGTGCTCAGACTGAATTATTTAATAGGAATCTACATGTGTTCTTCTGAGCTGCTAAACAGTTTCTGTTATTAACCCTGTGATGTGCCCTTCCTCAGCTTGTGTGATGCTAGCCATTTGAGTTTCCCTCTTTTCCTTCTCTTTTCTCCCCACCTGTTTTTCTTGCTATTAAAAGTATTTTTTGTTAATTTTTTTTTTAGTTTAAATTCTTATTTCCCCCCTAAAAATTCTTAAAATAAAACAGGATTTAAATAAGTGGCAAAATTGACACCAGTGGAACAAAAATTGCATTCTGAGTGTTCAGACCTCTTGGGCACAGACTCAGAAAGCTGTTCTTTGCAGATCTGATTCCTTTTTTTCTTGCTGTTCCTTCATGACCAACCTTTCATACACACATCCTCTGAGGCCTTTAAATCCAGTGGTTAACTCACATAGTTAATGTCCGTTTTTAGGCAGGGGAAAAAATAAAAGAAGGGGAAAAAAAAAGGTAAAATAATCTCAACGGACTGTGCTTCTCAGTGGAACAAGGAAAGACACTGCTGGTCAATGAAGTGCAATCTCCATGAGACCCAGGGATCAGCTAATGATAAAAGGCACTCTGCAGTGGAATTTATCCTACATAGATCTGCACTGAAGTGCTCAGCAGGCAACAAAGCCAGCCCTGATCTTCTTCACACATTAGGTCTTATTCCATGTGGTGTGCAATTTGATTGCATGTTTTGTGTAGATGTATGTGTGTATCTGGTAAATAAAGCCACGTAGGCAAACAGGGTTGCTTTTCAATTGTATTAGGAAGGAATTACATTAATTAGATAAAATGTAAAATTACATCTTTAGAGCAATTTTATATTTAGTGGATATATTTCCAGATACACATCCTTTCCCTTTTTGTTTTATTATAGATAGAAATTTTCCCAAGATATTTTCAGCTGTTAATTTTAACCTTAGACAGCAAAGGATTTCTTAGGGATTTCTGGCTGCTAGATTTTTTTTAAAAAATGAAGTTTTCTTTCTTCTCTCCTTATAACATAGCAACAAGGACAGATTTTATAAGGGCTCAGACTCCATTTCACCAGTGCCTCCTGATTAATTTGAGCCCATCCCTAGTTACTGGCACAGGCCTCTCCAGAGGTACCACATGCTGACCTCCTGCATGTTGCCTTTTGAATTTTTGATTTCCAGCAGGTGAACAGGGGCAAGGACATGAAGACCCATCTTCTAATGAAGCTCCTTTGTGTCCTGCATTTGCTGCATGTTACAATCTGGCATTATCATGCAATTACTACCTTACAGTTTTCATCCTGTATAAGGATTCTATTGGATGACACAATCTTTAAGAGATGAAAGTGCTTATTTTTCTATTTTATTTTCTATCATTTGTTTTGGTATTTTAAAATATTCATATTAATATTTTTATTCTTTTTATGATCCATAATATCTTTAAGTCTTCACATATTCTTTTGCCTCCAGATGAGTTAAGCAGTTGTGTAAGGTTAATTGTTACAAAGCTGAAATAAGGACCAAGCAGCTTATGATTTTTTTGTTTAGGGTGCTTTTTCTTTCGTGATGTATTACCAATTTAAGGACTTTTGACATGAAATTACCAGTTTTGTTGCCTGTCTTGATCTGCTCAAGGTTAATTGTGGAGCTGAGGAGCATATTATCTGCTGAGTTGCTACATCTCGGAATATAACTGGCACCAAATCTTAGTCTGATTAACTCATATAGCTGGTGACTGTGTCAGCATTGGCAAGTTTTCCTTGTTCCCCATATAAAAGTGTTGCTATAAGTTCCTGTAGGTACTGAATTAATCTTTCGTTTTAGACACTTAATGAAAAGAGAAAACTATTCTCAGTATGAAGTTTGAATACTTTTCTTTGCATCCCAGGGATGCAAGATAATCATAATTACTAGCAAAAAAAAAAAAAAAAAAAGTAAAGAAATTTGGTGTTATTTAGTGTTCTTATCCAGCAGAGAATTTATCCACATGCTTCAGTTCCAGGTGGAACAGGGCTCTGGAATTCTTTTGTGACCTTTTGGGCCCATTTCCTGTTATCTTCTGTTTGGTAGTAGCATGCTGCTGTGCTAATTTTGATATTACACAGTTTCCACCGAAGTCAGCTTTGATTTTTTTCCTAAATAAAAAATTTTATCCTGTTCACGTAATACAGATGTGTGAAGACATTTTATAGGCATGTAATTAGGAATGAGTTTTGAGGAAATCATAGTGTAGCCTCAAATACATGGAGGGAAACCAACCCAGTGTTTTCCTGCCTCTCCTTAATCAGTAGCAGAATGGCTCAGGCATAAGCAAAGAAAGTTCTACCAAACCCAGGCAGTCTAGGATAAAGAATGGAAAAACATCCGTCTGACAATCAGCAAGAAATACCATGTGATTCAAGGTATAGTTAAAAGGTCTTTGCATCTATTTAAGAATTCAGTTCACATGGCTTAAGGTTGAGTTAGTAATCTAACGTGGAAGCATTACTGTTCTGAATGGTTTGTTCTTTTGTAAAATGATTGGAGTTTGTTGTTTTTTTTTTTTTTAATCATGGTTTCCTGTAAATATTACAGCATGAAATGTAGCATGCAAAGCAAAAGACATTACAGCGTTCCCTGTCATTTACATAAGAGAAAGATCTTTAAATTAAGATGTGGGGAAAAACCAAAATTGTGAACCATTGGAAGACAAAGAAATACTGGAAGAGGGCACACAAGTTACTGCAGAAATGTACTGCACTGAGACACTGAAATTGTTACATTATTCCTAAATCCTCAGTGTAAGGTGAAAGCATTTACATGCCTTAAGGAAAGCAGCGATTGCTCTGGCTCTGAGAGAAAACTCTCTGCTTTGCTGCATCATCATTTTGATCACTGCCTTTTTCTTTCCTCCTTTTTGTTTCTTTCCTTTTTTCCTTTCAGTATTGTTTCCCCCGGCAATATGTGAGATTACTGCGTTGTAGCATATGTGAAATGTACATGTCACATACACAGCAGGTCTGATGTCTCTGCGGGTGCAGCCGTGCTGCTAAATAAAACACCACTAACCTGTCAGCCAGCTCCCTGGCTCTGTGTCCAAGTGCCTCCACTAGCCTTTCCTAAAACAAAATTCAAGTGTACAGCTTCTGGTGAGGACTGGACTGCTCCCCTAAACAGGGTGAGTAAAGCTGGGCCAGGTTTGTCCCCTTTCCTTCCACATTGTCCTCCAGTGCTGACCCAGAGGTCCTGGCCCTCAGTTATGGTCACAGAACTTCCTGTTTTAGAAACACTCTCTTAGTGGGTCCAGCAAGGCTTATGCTACTTCCTACATGAATGGAAACCAGCCCAAACTGATTGTTATGTTATTGGCACATCACTCACGTGGGACCAAGGCCAAATGCTGTACAGTGTAGATGTGGCCAATACGGCCTAAAAGATACAATCTGTGTTCTTTGTGAATATCTGGTACACTTGCCATGGATTGCTCATCCTTGGATTAGATTTATCCCTGAAGCCCTTTCATTTAGAAGGATAAAGAATCCAATATTTTCTGAAAATATGCAATAGATCTTCTAGTTAAGATGCCCTTTGTTTTACTAACTTCATATTCTATTACTGAAGAAAGGTTGTTGAAAACTTTCATTTGAATGAAAAAATCTTTTCTTTTTGTATTCTGGAAATGTGTATATATGTAAAATAATTTATATAATTAAGACTAACTGAACTGCCAGGTGTAAATTATTTTTGGTTTTGCGAGGTGAAAATCTAAGGAATATCTCAGGTGGTAAAGGATTACTGCAGTTTATGAAGAACTGCTTTTAGTTGATATTAAAATATGATGCATTTTTAATTATACTACGTGAAATTGTGGGAGAGGAGTCTGGACACCAACACAAAGTTTCCATGCTCCATCAGCACTGGAGTTGGAACTTGTTCTTTCACATTATTTAAAATAGTGGTGTTCCCAAGTGGAAAACAGAAAAATGGCAAAATGTCTGTAAGAATAGCCAGGGGGGAGAGTGCAGTTACGATTCAAAATCTGGTACTAGAGTATCAGCAATAAAAGTAAAAAAGAAAAGAAAAATCCAAACAAAACCGAAACCCTTCGTGCTGCAATCCATTAGTTATCCCTGAAGCCTAGGTAAGGTAGAGCTAAGCGTTTGTTTCTACTTTCTGCTGGCTGTGAGAGATCTATCGTAATACAATCCAGGTATACAATGTCCATTTTGAGATCAGTTTGGCTGATGAGCATATGAGAGGCAAAAGGGAATGCAGTGCCTATTAAAATGCTTATGAAAAATAGATAAAGCCTTTCAAACTTTAATAACATGCTATTTGATTCTGTCAGCAGATAACATTATGCACAAAGTATTGTATAGCCAGGTCTAAGGGCTTGAAAGTCATCACTCTGAGAAGGATTCCAGGAGACGCAGTGCAGGATAGCACATATTGACAACCTGCCAGTTGTGAGGGCGTGAGGAGGACACAAGCACCATAGTTTTACTTGATTTTGTGGAAAGGAGATGGATAGTGTCATCAGGAGCAAACAGACAGGCAGACATCAACTGGACCAAAAGAAAGTATTTCTGTACAGACATTCTATGCAGGCAAGATCTAGTAAGTGAAGTATTACTAAATGTATTTATGTCCTTCCCGAGATTCTCTACAGATACCTTTATGCCACAAGCCTCTAAATATTCCTTAAAAAAAGAATAAGCAAACAAAAAATACTGCAAAAAGCATGAATAACTCCCAAGATTCTTGGAGCTATGTTGTTTCTGCTGTGGTTGTTTGGGGTGGTAAGCACCTGCTTGAAGGAGAGGAAATTTCAGAAGGCCTTGAGGAAAAATACTCATTCAGTCAGATCACAGGCAGAATGATATGATCCATGACATTCATCAGGATCTCTTTATTTGATATGCTTGGGAAAAAAAAAAAAGTCATAGGTTCCCTTATATCTCTTTGCCTGTTTTCCTTGGGTTTGTCCTCAATGCATGCAGAAGGGATAAATCCCTTTTGCACTCTGCCATTCCAGCAATGCTCGTGGAAGAACCCCTGACTCCACGGCGAGTATTTCTGTATGATGTTGCTGTAAATCTGGTGTGGTGCATTTCCAGTCAGCAGAATGGGGTTGCTCTTGTCCCCTGCCTGCCCCGCACTGAATCCGGAGCGCTGGCAGAATAGTGGGAAAGCTGATCTCTCACTGTTACACACATCCCCCAACGACTCAGCAAGCAGGCATTATAACTTCTCTTATTTATTCTTATTCAGTGTTTTGACCTCAATCCTGGCTGCAGTGCTCTAATATGATTTATTTATTCATAAGATGCTAAACTAACAATACTGAGTTTAGTGTGGACTGCCCATGAGACACTGAAAAGAAATACTGACATGTTATTGCTAAGGGCAATGGGCAGATTACTCTGCCTCACATGCACATGGTGCATTTATTCACCTATAAGCATTTTTATAGCGACTGTAATTGTAACACCTGGGCAATATATGTGCACTATAAAAATGCTGAAAACTGTCCATTAGTACAATTAATTCTCTGTCCAGCTTCTGGTTTAATTGAGACATTGTGCCTTTGGCTGTGTTATTGCTTTTAATTGAAGGCATGCAGCAGGGCAAAGCTAACTCTCACAGCTGTGAAAATACGTGGGTAGGTACCGGGATGCTGGAGGCTGAGGCAGAGCAGGAGAGGGACAGAGAGTGTGTTACAGAAGCAGTTCCAGCACAGTTTTAAAGATTGTATTGTTTTCGCTGTTGTAGTGACACTGGGCAAATCTTTTTTCATGACTGGTAATTAGGATAGAAAATTGAGCTTAAAGGGGCCTGAAACTAATCAAGGTTGAATTTGACTAATAGTTCTGGTCAGAACAAAAGCGGGGAGAAATTTAAAAAATGTCAAAACATATCATTTTGACCTTTCTGAAATGAAATGTTTCATTTCGGAAATGCCAAACCATTTCATTTTGACATTTGTAAAATGAAACTTTGACTTTTTGATTCAAAATGTCACTTTTTTTTTTTCTTTTAAAACTGACCTACATTGCTCAGATGGTAGAAACCTAACGTAAAATTAAGGTAAAATAAATCCAGAACACTTTGAGCTGAATAAAAATCTAAATTTTTCAAAAAGAGGTAAATTAATTCTACTTTTCTTGCAGTTACTTTCCGTACTTGTTTTGTCTGTCCTTGTTGATATTATGATGCTGTTATTATTGTGGTTTTCATATTTAAATTTCCCTTTTTCCCTTTTTTTTTTTTTTTTGCACTAAATTGGAAAATCTGTGTTTGCTGTATTGTACTTTGGTTTGAGATTTTTCTTGAGAAGTATTTCTCTGTGCAGTTGCTTGGGGTTTTTGTTTGTTTGTTTTTCCTTTAATTTATTGGTGCATGGTCTAGTCAAGTAATACACATCACCACATGCACATTGCATCATAAGAAACCACTGAAAAATATCTTTGAGCTGCTGAATCCTAAGTTCTCCAACGTGCTCGTTAAATTTGAAACTGATTCTTGGGAATTTCCCAATCAATTAAAAGACCACAACAGCCGCAGAGTGAAGCAGAATGTTTAATATTTCTGTCGGTAACAGGCGTTTGCCAACAGCCATCTTCGCTACAGTCTTGGAAATGGCTCTTTTCAGGAATCATATTTCTTTTTATTACTTTAAAGTAGACACAAATATAGAAATGCTTGATGGACTGCCAGACAGTGAATGAACCTAGATCAAAACTCGTTCCTCAACTAGAACTGCACAGGCACATAGTGTAGCTCAGTAAATTCACTGGGAATGAAGAGCAGTTCTGAATTTAATACTCAGCCTTCTGCTTTTTCCAGAACTCACTTTGACGAAAATATTTTTTCTGATAGTTAAGTTAGATTTGGTCCTGTAGCATACAAAGCTTAGGGTCAGTAAAACACCACCATTGGAAGAGAGAGTTTGCCGCTGAAGCAGCAAGGACAGGCAGGAAAATGAGTGTACAAGTATGACCAAAGTTCTCTGAATAATTTAGTAGGATAATGGTGTATTTGGAAATCAAAATGTAAAAATTACTGCACAATAATGAACAAGACTTCGAAAAACTTTTAGAGAATGGAAGCAAGTGGATGATTTCTCTGTTTATGTGGTATTTGAGGACAAGCCTGATGTAAGTATAGAAACAACACTGAAGGCCACTTATTAAAGTTGAAAAAAAAAAAAAAAAAGTAAGAGATTCTTGTAGTTATGCTAGCAGTTGATGAGCCACATCACACTATAAATGTGATACATTTCTTTCAATGGTTTACATGGTACCCTTGCTTATAGTGCTATCGTTGTGAGACCTGGCACTCCACACTGACGCTTTTCTTCAGCTGACAGCGGAGTATGATTAGATTGTTAGACTGGTTCTTTAGATCCCCTGATTATGGACAAAAACTGAATAAAATAACTGAAGCTTAACCAATGGACTCATAATCCCAAAAGCAAATCAAACTAAGCATGTTAGACCTGACAAAATATTTTCTGAGATGACCTATGGAAGAACACTAGAACTTCTTGAAAGTCATGGGCTGTTTGATGCTCTAAGTGTCCAGAACTAGCCAAGAATCACTGTGCAAAGCACTTGCCTTGTAAAGAGAGTGACAAATGGAGTTTGTCAGAGCTGTACTATGGTACTCTGGATGGTGATGTAAACTCCAGGAATACTTGCTCCAACTCCTCTAACGCTGGAGAAAGCTGTGAGAGGAAAGTAAGAAAACAGTTTCTGAATTGCTCTGAAAATTGTAGAAAAAAACCCCCAAAATGTATTTGTTCTAATCTACAGGAACATAATTCCTGTTTTGTGCTAAGAACATCTCAGAGGCTTTTAGTTTAATATGTGGCAGGAACATTGTTGAAGCTAAGTTTCTTCACAAGAGCTTTTGGTTCATGGAAGATCAAAAGTTGTATCTCAAGGAGTTTTCAGCGAAATGAATTTGACTTGGACATACCTAATTTTAAAGCAGTAATCCGAAGCCTGATGCAACTGAATGAGACCAAAAAAAACTTTGTTCCTTGGAGAGGGGAGTTAATGAAGTCTAATTTTCTGTCCATTGTGTCTCCTAGTGGGAGTGTTTAAGTCTAATCTTTTCACACACTTTAGGTATTTACAGTGTTGCTATCCTGTAGACATATTGAAGTGTCTCTCAGTGGCTGAGTTGATGTTGCATCCTTTTTCAAAGTGATAAAACTAATTCAGTGTTTGTCTGTTTCCCAAGAACATTGTAAATACTTAATGGCTTTAATACTCCTAATTGTCTTTCAAATGTGGCTGCAATTTTTTAACAGTTATTCAAAATGTAATAAAGAAGAGAAATAATAGGATGCAGGCTAACAATCTTGGGTGCTAACTTCACTGGACATAAGTTTATCCCGTTATCCAAATAGGCCATTTTGGAACATGTAGACTGGCTAGATAGATACGCTAAGACCAGTGGCATGAGGTTAAACAAGACCAGGTGCCAGGTCCTACACCTGGCCACAACAATCCCATGCAGTGCTGTAGTCTGGGAAAAGAGTGTCTGGAAAGTGGCCCAGCAGAAAAGGACCTGGGGGTCCTGGTCAACATTGGCTGAACATGAGCCAGCAGTGCCCAGGTGGGCAAGGAGGCCAAGGACATCCTGGCCTGTATCAGCAATGGTGTGGCCAGAGGACCAGGGCAGTGCTTGTCCCCTGTACTGGGCACTGGTGAGGGCACACCTCAAATCCTGTGTCAGTTTTGGGCCGTTCTGTTCTGGAGGACATTGAGGGGCTGGAGCAGATCCAGAGAAGGGCAGTGGATGTGGTGAAGGGTCTGGAGCACGAGTTTGATGAGGAGCAGCTGAGGGAGCTGGGGGTTGTTTAGCCTGGAGAAAAGGAGGCTCAGGGTGACCTTAACGCTCTCTACAGCTCCCTGAAAGGAGGGTGTAGGGTAAATGGTGAGAAGACAACTAGAAATATGAGTGTGACTTACGTGTCCATAATACATGAACACTCAAAAAGCGGGAAGGTAGAGAACAGCTTATTTTCCTCTCTAAGATTACCTAGAATATAATAAAAATATGTAAAACCAATACCACTAATCGGACTAGAGAGCATTGTGTTTTGTGGGTTATGAAATTCTTTTAAATATATGGCTATAAATATTTTCACTTTTTTAAGGTTTTTAGTAACTCCATAGTTAAATTCATGGGGGTTTTATTGTTTATTTATTTTTTATGTCAACTGTGCTCAGCCCTATAGAGTTAAAACCACAAACAGCAAGAAATTGCTTACAAACTATCATAGAAAACAAAAAATTCATTAGGAAATTTGATATAGAAGATATGAAGGACAGAGGGAGTAAGAGGATTGCTAGTCAATTAATGCTTAAAGTGACAAATAACCACAGCGGCTGATGAATGGCATAATAATGATACAGCTAGCCAAACTGTGTGAGCTTTCTAAGATAAATACTATGACAGTACTGAAAAATACATCCTTTTCATATTTACAATAGTTATAGTTGTTGAAGTGCTCAGTTACTTGCTTTTTATATTCTTATTTTTCAAGTATTTAAACAGTATTCAAAAACCACAAACCTTCTCATACGTTTTGCAATTAAATGTGAGCAGCAGTCCCTCTGTACAATTATTGGCATATGTTTCTTCTCAACATCCCCTGAGACTCTACTTAGGAGAGTAGTTAACACATTTATCTGTTTTGCTTATAGGTTAGCCTGAAATAGATGAGAAGTTCACCCTCTTCTCTGAGTTGCTGAAGTTCTTCCTTATGGCTGATTATTTATGTGTGTATATATATGGAGACATTATTTTTTTTTTAATTCGTTGTAGTTTTTTTGACTTTTTATGTATTTATAAATAATGTGTTTGTGTGTAGGTGTGTCTTTCTAGTCTAGAACATGAATAGTCTGGACACGTGCAGGTGACTGCTTGTTTCAAGACTGATCCTGTGAAGTGTACCATAAACTTTGAATGATACCCAAGGCTGCCTGAGAGTAAATGAAAAATGAAAAAAGTCCAGTGCCTTTCACATAAGTATTTTAGCATCAGGTATTTATTCTGAGAGCACCAAGCTCTAAAGATGATTTTCCCTCTGAGGAACATCACCCAAGCCTATCTCAGAATGAGACATCCAAATATTAGAGACCAGAAAAATCTCTAGTCTATGCTGAGAACTACTGGGTAAAACCACACCACTCACGCAATGTTTTAGATGCTCTGGTGTAACTTCTTGCCTTCCATTTCTGAATGATGAGTTTTTCCAGTCTTCTGTACACAAGTCCCAAGGACACCTGTTGGGGATAAAACGGGTTTCTAAATATATTATCAGACATCCATGCCCAAACAACTGACCTGCTTTTATTAGAGGTTCTTTAGAGTAAAAAATTTCCAGCCATCACTGCTAGTTTGCTGCTGCTGATTTCCCAGTTCTTTTAAGACCCAGATGGCAGGCAGATTTAGGGAGCTGCTGAAATAGTTTTGTATGACTACTGAGGAGGTACTAATATGTTTTCATGAGTATGAATTGGTTTTTATTTGGTAACTACTGTGGAATGGGGAAAAAGAAATCATTATGTGTGCATTACTCAAATTTGCAGGATATTCTAATTCATTTTTACTTTTCACCGATTTTTTTGATTTTATTTCCTGCCAGCCTGAGTTTCTAAAATGTACATATCTGTGTGTGGATCAGCAGCATAATAGTCCGAGCTCAGTCCTCAGATATTACAAGCTTTTTGTAATGGAATGAGTTACACTGAGGTTACACATCTACTCTGTGCTGTGTAAGCAGATGTGTCTCATTATTATATGAAACAGCTCCTCTCTGTTTCATTTAAGAGTAAGTTTTCATAAGTATTCTTGCCTATGAATCCATTCTGCCATCACAGTTCCCACAAACTGACACCTGTTGCCTTTTAACCAACCATATCTTTTACATGTCCTGAAGTTCTATCACTTCAGTAGAGATACACAAGAACTGATGATCTGCAATTCAAAATTTTTTTTTATTATTTTTTATTTTTTAATTTTCATAACACTGGTCAAAATTAACTTTCAGTTTTGGTTTCCCACTGAGACGACCAATTTGTGTCTTCAGGCTGGTTTTGAGTTAGTTTTCAGGTTAGTTGACTGTATAGATTCTCTTGCTGGCAGATGATGCTGTGAATACTCAGTAGTTCTGCAAATCAGGTACTCAGAAGATGAGAAATACAAATTGGTTTAGTACATTACCTGTGTCACATTGCAGTTCTCACTTGCAAATGTCTCACTATTGGGTGAAATAAACATGTATTTATATGTATTCTCTTTAACAGAGGGATGGCAAGGTACTTCAGGATTATTCCTCCTTTGGCCTCCCACTGGGATGTAAAAAATGAGGTCTAAAATAAAATAGGAAGAGAGAAAAGCAGAAGCTGACAGTAGAGTTCCCAACAGGAGCAGGACTAACTTCCCTCCAGTCTCCTCTCTTTTGCTCTTTCATGTACTGCCCAGATCCTGATCTTGCTGTTGGTAGGTGGTGAGGAGAGACTGAGCCCAAGGACACTGGAGTATCTCTTGAAATTAGAGACAGGGAGCAAGAATATGCTGTGAAGAGATAAAATGAAGTTTTATTTTAGGAGACAGGTTGTATTTCTGACAGATGGACCATCCTTCTGAACCATACAGCCTCCAGCCCCATCCTGCCAGTGAGGGACACGTCAGCCTGAAAGATTAAAGTTCAGCAAAATTATAGGCCACCAAAATCAGGGCTTTATAATGGGAACTGTCATCTGACTTGAATAATAGTCCCATTCATAATACTTATACTGAATCTTAATCTCACTTAAAGTGAAATTACTCCAGGGACTTAAAATAGGAGTATTTGTAATTTAAATGTCTTCTGAGACTCTTTACACCTTGGATATAGGGTGCAAAGTTGAGCTATGTGTGCTCTCTACAAATGTGTCTGCACATGTGTACAACTATCTGTATATCAATATGGGTTTTTTTTATAAATAGATATTATCATACAGATAATTATGAAACCAAGGGGCATAATGATGATTTTCTTCTTTAATTATTCCTAAATTTTTTTTAAAGCATCTTACAAAACATTATTTTCTGTTCCTCTTTCCACTGGCAAATGTAAAATAGAATGGAGAGTTTAGAGGAAAGAGAAAAAAGAAGAAATGCAGGTAATAAAAAGAAAATTATTGTTATGATCAATTGTAGAGAAAAAAAAAAACCTCAGATAAAATTAAATATTTCTCTCTAGAAAAGTATTCAATTGGAAGGACTATAAGGCATCCATACAGCCATCTTTGTTTTGTGACCAGAGCTACCTAATACTTTCTGTGCTCAGGACTGAGCACTAGAAACACTGAATTGAATTTTCTCAAGGCTAAAACTTCTTAATATTTTTAGCATACATTTATACCATTACTCATAAATTTGCTATTAGAGACACGCTCACAGTGAACTCTCCACGGGATACGGAATTTCATGCTACTTATGCAGTGCTGGCCATAGCTTCTCCTCTTCAGCAAAAGCTCATCAGTTTCTGCAAATTATCATTGCTCTTGCAGGTAGAACTTTATTATAGATGATGCACATATGCCAGACTCATCTAGTATTATAACACTTTCTGTCACCTTCATCCAAACAACATCTGGCAGCAGTCCCCAAAGTGACATTTCAGACATGGAAGCAGAACTAATATGAAGAAAAATATGGTGGTGGTGACAATACGACCAGAGAACAACTTCCTCCCCAATTAAGTCAACGTGCTGCTATCCTTCAGTGTCTCAGGAGTCCCTCCTCTTTCCCAGCAGCCTGTTTTCTCTCATGTAGCTTGCAACAGTCCAGTATTCCACAGTGTTCTAGGTCAGCTCCTCTCCACGAGAGAGGATGACAAAGGTTGAATACAGCATTTTGAACCTGGCATCCAAGACTCAGGTAAAGATACTCACCTTTCGACTTTGTAAGGAGTTGTATACAAGCGTGTTCTTTCTCTGTGTTTAACATGCTGTGAACTGAATTCAGTGCAACATCACTTCAAAGTCCCCTAAAGCAGAAAGCTTGCTTTCACCCACTACAGTGTCAGGTTGTATTGTTGCATGTCACTACTTAGGCAGTGTTTTCAAAAGAGTTCCCTTAAATCCACCAAAACCATAAGAAGTAAGGAAAAAAAAATCGTTTTATTAGAAGTTAACCAGTTGAACATAGTTTCATGGTATTGAAATATTGTTCTTAATTAATAAACCTTAACTTTGAATATAAATGCAAATTTTAAGAAATTTTGGCAAAGTTATAGTTTATGATTTCCAGAGGAAGGAAGTTTTAAGAATTTTAAATTTCAAATGTTTTAGCTGAGAAATTCAAACAGGCATATTGTGCGAATATGTTTTTCCATTGTTTATTAGCCTCACTAAAAGCACATAAAATTTCTAAGCCAAACAGATTGTAGAATTTACCTTGTCACTGTTTACCTACAAAACAGGAGAGGAAACTTTATTAAAGAGCTTCAGAGTGTTGCACAGACAGACTTCCCACGGTAAGACATTGCTATCTGGTTTGTAGATCTGTATCACACTCAGCAGCATCACAGATCCAGTCCCTTCTTTGGGTCACTTGCCCTCCATGGCTTATGTAATTCTTACTTCTGCTTCAAAAACAGGGTTATTTGCCCTAATCTGGAGGATTTCAGAATGAAACCCAGACAGTGAGAGAACATACAGAAACGCCTATTTGCCATATCTGCCATTTCTTATGGGGCTTTTTTTTAATGTTTACAGTGTAGCTTTTTTGATCTTTGATATAGCAAATTTATCTCTGAATTCTTTCTCCCCCTCCCGCCCCCTCCCCTTTTCCCTTGTCTCTTGCTCCACCATGGGTTTCTGAGGTTTTTATATTTCTGTTTTGCTCTCTGTGTGCTCTTGCTTTTCCACTATGGCTTCTCATTTCCCTGCAAGCCACTTGCATGTATCTTCTGTAACTTCCTGTATAAAAAGTAGACACAAAACAAAACCAGAAACATTTTAACATATTGGAAAGAACAATAAATATTTTAAAAGCCGCAGGTCGTACTCAGCATTGCCACAAAACAAAGTAATGGTACTATTAAAGTAACTGTTATTGTTCATTTAAGTTAAATGTTAGGAAATTCTTTACTTAAAGGATGATCAGGCACTGGAAAAGGTTGCCCAGAGAAGTGTTGCCCCGTCCCTGGAAGCGTTCAAGGACAGCCTGGATGGGGCTTTGAGCAACCTCATCTAGTGGGTAGTGTCCCTGTCAATGGGAGAGAGTTGGAACTAGATGGCGTTTAAGATCCCTTTCTTGGGATCTTAACCAAATCTTTCCATGATTCTGTGGTTATAAGAAGCAACCTGGAGAAACTCCCCTTATGCTCTGAACAGTTTTTAATTACTTACCCTGCTGCAAACATTGGAATTCACACTGTCTTCTCTTTGTTTACCATTCTGTCCTCAAGGGACCAAGGACAGGAGAATCCAAAATCAATTTCCATCCTTACAGCTTTCTGAGCAAGCACTTATATCCATTTGGAAGAAAAAGAAATGTGGCATACTTAATACTTTGGGGATCCAAATCAGGTTGCTATCTTGTGTGTTCTTAACAATCGAAGAAGTCAGAAATGGAAGAAAACTATCGAAATTTATCATCTGGCCACCACCTTTGTAAATGCAGCAAATCCTTCTCCAACAGAGGCTGTAAATAGAAGGCAAAGACAATTGAAACTTTATCGTTACTTTCCCAGGAGCTAATTGCAGAGGTTGGAAAACTTTACACTGACTTCAGTGGCACCCTGCAACTGTGAGTCTTCATCACTTTGTTTGCATCCCACTGTCTTCTGATGTTGTAGCCATGGGACATCCTGCCTGCAGGTGGACAGTGCCCTGTGCTTCAGCCAGGTTCCCTCCCTCCACCTGTGGCTCTCTCCCATGTGGGGAATATCTTGCAACATGATGAACCCAATGGAGAAGCAGGATGTTGTGACGGATCTGAAAGCTTTCAGTCAGGTTTCTGATGAGAAAAAGAAAGACAGATCTTCCCAAAACTCCCAAATACTAGCAGAGGAAATGCAGAGGATTTGCCAACAGATTTGTACTCGGTTGTTGAGCCTGGTTGTTGTCACTGGACTTGCTCTTTGGCTCAGGTAGTGTGGGAGAACTCCCTTTGGCAAGGTCTCAGTGTAGAATCCAGTGTGAGCTATCAAGCAATAACTGCTCTGCTGAACATGCAATCCAGGCAGGATTTGGCAGGTGCCTTCAGATAAATATAATGTTTTTCGTAGTAGCTGAAATAATGGCTTTTATTCATGAAAGCGCTCCAAAAAAATTCAAAATTTGTTTCTTGTTTACTTAGCTATAAAATTCTGAGGTAGGTTGCTTAAAGGTAATCAAGGTCAGGTAGTGGTCAGTAAAGAAGGCTGGAAACACTATGTTCCGATATAGATTAATACTAAACTGGTTTTACCTCCAATTAATCTTGGTAGCACTGATCTATTAAAGTCAGCAGCACAAAAGTTTGGAAATGCAGCTGCAAGGCACTAGTTCAAGGATTTTGACTTCTGGGTCTGTCCCTCTATCATCAGCAGGGAAATATTCCCTGGGCATAGTCTCACTGCCAGGGGCAGCACCTTGCAGACAAAATACCAGTTTTACAGAACTACTGGAGCATGAAGTGGGTGGAAGCAGTAGCTGTCCACGAGGGAAATGCACATCCCTGTAACACACTAGAGAGGAAGCAGTGTGCAGGATCCTCTGGTGTGGGGGAGCATGAGAGATTCTGAAATTAAACACCAGAATGTGACACAAGCTTACCTGAGACAGCAGTGATTCCTGTGAGGGATGTATGAATAGTCAAGAAGTGATTTCTGAATGCATGGAGAAAAGGCCCCAGGCTTTGTAGGAGGATATTATACTTCAGGTCTTGGGGTCTGCCACGAGATGAGACCTAAGACTCTGTGGAGATGGATGTAATTTACTGTTGAATTAGCACTGACATTTGTGTTTATGTGACATTTATGCCTTGTGAAGGACTTCTACGTATCTGTCCCATGGCTAAAGTGTCTCTTTTCCATTATGCCCATATCTGTGGGTCAGAAGTTTAGGTGCAATGGTCAGGAGTCCCAAGATAACATGAACTGTTGTTTTTGGGTTTTTTCTGGTGTCTTTTCTGCTTCATTGCTCTCACATGTGCAGCCCTCATAGCTCTTGAGGGGTGTTCTTGGATCTTTGTTCCATAAACTCTGCGTGTGTGGGAGAAGAGCCCGGGCATTATAGGTGTCTGAAGCAAGGACATGGCTGCTTGGTGGAACTTTGACAGGTTTATGACATCTGCACAGGAGTATGAAGCATTCTGACTCTACAGAGTTAATAACCAAGAACAGCCTTCTTTCTCTCTCTTTTTTTTTCTTTTAATGTTTTAAAATTTTTAATAACACTGACAGACTTCCTTAGTTTCTCCTCTTCCACTCAGTAAAACATTGCCAGACCACTTGGATGTAAGAAGTACCTCATTCATCTTGGACTAGAATGATCCAGCATTTTGAAGACTTTGGAAGCTTGCGGTTTTCTTTCTTAGGGCAAGAAAATTAACAAAAATAAAGGTTTTTCTTCAGGACAGTGATAGCTGGGTCCAAAAGCTAAAAAAGTCAATAAAATAACCTTTTGCAAGCCTAACCCTTGCATAATTTCAGCAAGTTAGATATGCTTTAGGTGTATAGTTTTGCCACAGAACCTGTACTTCGGCATTAGCCAAGCAAGCTTGATGAGCTGACTGCTGAGCAAATTGTTCTGTATAGGTTTTTTACTTTGACATCCCTTTATTCAGCTAAGGGTGCTAACCTGTTCACAGTTTCAGTCCTGCAAATAGGGGACTGAATCGATCCATAGACCTTATTGAAGCATTTTGATTGATATAGGCCTTGGGAAGTAAAAATGAGTTTGTCCTTATGAATGTCTTTGATGTGAAAATCAGTCTGATAAGCAAAGAGTGCAGGGTCAGCAAATTTGAGTAGTTTAGGTTTGGCATCAACTGAACTAGCTAGAAGTGACAATCAAGTGATCTTATCAAGGTTTTTACTTTGGTTTTGATACTCCTGTAATTGAGCATCTTTCTCTTATGTCACCCCTCTGTCTTCGAGATATTTTTTTTTTTCTTTTCTGATTCAAGTTAAAGCTATGGGAAACATAGCTTAGCCATGGGAAAGAAAACCAAAACTTGCCCCTTGGTGAACTAGATGTAAATTGAAGGATTAAGAGAATAATAATCTAATAGTACCCTAATTAATTTTAGGTTTTGGAAAGCTTCTGCTTTGCTGCTTTTTTTTTTTTTTCTTACAATTAAAAATGTCTTGAAGTTACATACATATTTATAAAGTTGTTTGTGTCTGTTTTGTTTTTTGTTGGGAGTTTTACAGAAAAGAAAATCAGGTCAAATAATGTGGCCTGTGCAGGACAGTGCAATATTTTTCCTTCTGGTTTTATTTGTTTTTTTGTTTTGTTTGTTTGTTTGGGGTTTTTTTGTTGTTTTGTTTTTTGGATTTTTGTTGTTGTTGTTTTTGTTTGTTTCTTTGGTTTGGTTTTTTTTTTTCTTTTGCTAGTGATTGAAACAAGGATTTCCTCTGGACAATAAACGTCAGTATGCTTTATTTTTTTTGTAGCTTAAGAGTGAAGAAAATGAGTATCTGGGATGTTAGTGATCCTTGGGAACTGGAAAATGTACCCTGAAACTTTGATTTTTTTCCATTAGAAAAATCCAGATGTTTAATCTGAAGGCTGTTATCAAATTTGTTTGCTCCCCATATATCACAATCTCTTCTGCTGTTACAGACTTTAGGGAACTTGAAAAAAGAATGAAGACTGAAAAGCTGCAGCACTAATGCTTGTTCCTTAGAGATAGCAAAGGGCCTTATCAAACATAGACAATGCAGAGGCTTAGGGTTTCGCTGGTCCCCTGGTACAGTGGTTTTGGGTTTTTTTAGATCTCCACAAGTGAATGCAAGGGAAGGAGGGGGAGAACTCACACGAGTACTTAACTGAAATCACAGAAGAATTACATAAGCTGCTGAATTTTTTAAATTTTATTTTTAATAACGTGAGACTGGGATCTCTTCACCCCATTTACTAGGAGGGAAATAATTAGTGAAAAGAAGGAAATCCACCCAAACAGCTTCACAACTCCTGAAAATAAAACTCTATATCAAGAGTCAGGCAGATACGATGGTACTTATTTCACCTCAAAACATGGCCAAAAAAAGACAGACTTGAAATAATGTCAGAGAAGCCAATAATAATGCAGTCCCCTTTGGGATGGTATTATTTGCAGTGGAAAATTTGAAAACCTCTGAAGATTATGGAGTGAGAAGAACAATAGCTACCTGCTGCTATTCAGGAGAAATGAAAAAGCCATAACAATGCACATTATGCTGTCTTTGAATGGGATACATTCCCCATTTGGTGAAATCACTTTAGCCACTGATTCTTAATGCTGTGTGAAAGGAAGTTATTTGCTGCTTCTAAAGAAAGAGTA
Organism: Lycocorax pyrrhopterus obiensis; assembly: GCA_014706295.1. NCBI lineage: Eukaryota > Metazoa > Chordata > Aves > Passeriformes > Paradisaeidae > Lycocorax > Lycocorax pyrrhopterus. The sequence goes on along the minus strand of JACSVZ010000001.1, from coordinate 111,401,316 downwards.
AAACACACTTTTTTTTCTTCTAATATATCAATTTTTACATGGCAGGCAAAAACATCAACTTCTTTTCTTCTGCCTTTCACTTTCTCCCGCCTGACCTAGTGCAAAACTAAATTTTGTTTGGTTCGCTATTATTAGTTCAATTAGTGTCATTGGTCATATAATCAACCTCTGTGTTCAAAATTAGTACCCAAAACCGAGTTCTATTGCTGACTTTTATGGCCAGTAGGACTGCCAGTGCTTGAAGCAGTGCTCAATTCTGCCTCTGTCTTGCTTTGTTTTCCTCAAATGCAGTATTCAAAGAGCATTGCCCCTGCCATGTTAGAGGACTGCTCTTTACCCAATCTATATCCCTCTGAACAGAAAGGCATTTATCAAAGCAAAGATGTCCCCTTTGCTTGGCGTTCGGCTAAGACTTCATTTTCCCTAATGCTTTATGGCAAGAACGTCACCCTGAGCTCTCTGGGATCAAGAGGAGCTGAGCCAGGACCTTCTGAAGCCCACGACCCTCACAGAGGGGCTGTGTCAAGGAGGCCCACGAGGACTTCGATGTGGCAGCAGGGAAGCGAGATAGAGCAGCTACAGAGCCCTGCAGTGTTTTATCAGCATAGCCCACACAGGCCTGGCAGATTCTTATATCTGAAATAAGTTCAGTGAAGTTGCTGCTCAAATAAGTGATTGCTATCTTAGTAAACCAGAGGCTCTGATCTATTACCTTCACAGAGTATGATCTCAGATGAGGAGAGGATGAGGTTAGTGATCCAATAACTTGGAAAAGTCCAAACCCTGACACTGACCCCACAAAGTGACCAGTAACCTTACCAAAGCCCCTACCATGATATCAGTCTAACAACCCAAGACTAGCAGCATCTGTAAAGCCTGTAACTTGAAATTGAGGCACCTTTGAATTTTGCCTCTAAAGTAGAACCAAAAAGCGTGTTTTATGTATTATCCTATAAATGTGATATGACCCTTAACCTTCCAAGGCTGCTTGCCTGGGGCTTTCTGGAGTGTCTGCTTGTTATGGTCGTGGCAACTGCAACAAATTTGCTGCTGCTGCTTGTAGAACCACTAAGTGACATCTGAGTTAATATGTAGAAGTTTCTGGTGACCTGAAGCATGGGGAACTGGCATTTATAATTCACATTTCCTGATGGCAATTTTGGGAAAACCTACAATGTTTATCAGGTGAGTACCACATAGCAGTGTCAGAATAGCATAAAAAGGCATTGTATTGGTTCTTTGGCAATGTAGATTTTCGTGTTTCTTGGATCTGCTGCTACATCTCTGCCAGCTGCGGTAGATTTGGGACATTTCACAGAAGTGGAAGACTGGCCTTCCGTGATTAAACATGATCTTCCAGGTGGCAGTATTGTAAATCTGAAGAGGGTCAAAGAAGTGTGTTAGAAAGTTTTTCAGTGATGTCCAGTAAGCAGGTTTATTGTTCTGAGAGTTGCACACTCTCCCTGGCAGTCAGAGACACTGGCTCTGCAGCTAAAGCCAGTACCAGTAGTTCCCGTGTTCTTTCTCTGTTCATTTTTTATTGTCCTTGTGGTTCAGTTTTTTCCTCCCACCTATCTCCTCAGCTGCACAAAATCTGTTCTGTGGTGGGCTGAGCAGGAAACTGGATCACTTAATTCCGCTAATTGAAAGTACTCTTAAAGAAAAAAAAAAAAAAGAAAGACTGTAATGTGCCCAAATCAGCTGTGACAGATGGCATCTGTTGTCCCTGCCCTTGCCTTTGTGTGCCTTTAAGAAACCTCAGCAAGGTGAAGCCTCCAGAAAGACAGGGAGTTTTTTCCTTTTGCTGGAGATCTGTTGTAGCTGCTCAGGGAGGGGTGGTTTGGGGGGCTGCAGGGTGCAGCCAGATGCACTTCTTGAGTCTTCCTGAGACTGCAGTGAGGAGCAGAGAAACGTCAAAGGCTTTGCAGAGTCGCTCTGCTCAGAAAGTCACCAACTTATTAAAGTCTAGAAACCAAGCAAGGGGGAAAATTTCATCTCTAGTGTGTTAATCTACTTGGTTTGAACTTGCTCAATTCAAAAATATGGCTGTCATTTTTATTCTAGAAGTCCCAGGGCATTCTAGGTCTTATTTTAAAAAGCTTGCTATGAGAAGAGAGACGAGGCAAGTGCGGGTCCCCATCATGCTATAGCCAGATCTGTTACATTGAAACTACAGCCTTATTAAGTAGCCTGTATGCTTTATTGATAGCCAAGGTCTGTCAGACATTTACAGGTAAGTTTTGCTCATCAGGTCTTTCCTGAAAACATTTTTCCTTTGCATGAAGGTGTTTCTCTCTCCTAGAAGCTACAGTTGGTTGTTGGTGTTCCTCTTGTTCCTCCTTCTTGCCATTTGCTCAGATGTTGGCATTTATATCTTGGGTGTCTGTTGTGTCTGATGTGAAGACACTTGGCTAAAATAGGCTTCAAAGAAGGGTTGGCTCTGTTAAAAGATACACTCTCAAGCCAAGAAAATCCTCAAACTGTATTTCTAAGACAGAAGAATTTCTGCATAATACTGATGGCTGATTTTTTTAGCAAAGCCACAGAATGGCTGGTTTTGTTATAAACACACTTCAAAAGAGAGTAGGTTAGAAGGTGAAGAGCGGCAGAGTTTAATCTTGCCTGGAATCCTGGAATTTTTTTAGGGCTTCCAGAGCTGAAGGAACTCTCAAATGATTCTGTGATTTGGTGAAATGTAAGTATTGTTGTGTACAGTTCTGAAGACAGCCTAAAAGTATACCCATTAAACAGGATAAACTTCAGTCAGGCACTGATGCTGGTGATAATGAGGCCTGTCCTTAAGGGGTGTTATCAGTGAACAAACCTCTAGATACTAGAAGATACTGTATATAACACATACTCTATTGTATTTAGTTTAGGCATCTTTAGCCCTATACATGCCTTAAATTTATAGACTTATATCTGGAGATGGATTAAAAATTGCATGATAGGTCAAAAGAATTTTTTGTTGTTGTTGTTGATGAGAAGCGTTGAAATAAACTGGAATTTTGACAATTAACAAACTGATACTTCGTAGTTACCTACATTACAGGAGAAATATGATGAAACTATGAACAAGGAGAGGAGAAGAGATGGTCTGCAACTGTCCAGAGATGCTGCTAATTATAGACCAAACTGACCAGTTAAAAGAGTCCACAGGTTGGTCGAAGAATCTTCTCAATTCACTCCTGTGAATTCCACTTCCAGAGGAATGAATATGTGTTACCTGCTTGTCCAGTCACGGGCTGATTTCTGGCAAGCATTGCTGACACTAAGCTGGTTTCATGCAGTAAGAGAGAGCTGTCTCATGGCACTGAGGGTCCATCAACAGTTTTCACAAGGAATAGCCTGGAAAACTACAATATCCCAGTTACTTCATTCAATCTTATCTCCTTACACATACTGTTTAATAAGAGCTTTGGGACTTGTACTGGTTTTACTCAATATTTCCTCATAATACAGTGTGGCAGGACTTATCGGAAGTTCCAGGCAGCACCCTGCTAGAAATAATTAATAATACTACCTCACACTAGGGAGTTCTGCTTGCAGATTCCAAAAGAACTTTTTACAAAGCAGCAGAAGTGTTAACCCACACGTTACTGGGAGAAAAGTGAAGAAAAAGAGGTTTATTAGGCAGTCACACTGTGTGTCAAGGCAAAAGCAAGGGGCAGAATCAACACCACCTGACTGGTTCTCTCCTGATCACTCTTGTTGGTTAAAATGCTGGTGGTATTTGCAGAACCCCTCCTCTCCTCCTGTGCTATGGTCAGGGCTTGGTGCATTTCCAAATGTTGGATGGGGAGGGGGAAGGCTTGGGAAATCCCTGCTTGCACCTTGCTGTTTCCATTTCTTCTTGTAATAACCCACAAAAGATTCAAGCAACAACGTAGGTGAGGTAGAATGTGTGGCTACTAACTAATGCAACAGCCTGACCAAGAAATTGATAGGATATCACTCGCTGGGACGTCATTTCCAATAATCATGTATCTTCTGTTTACATCCCTCTTAGTGATTTACAGCGTAACAGCTCCCCACCATATATCTGTAGGGAGATCCTCTGCTCACCTTGGTTTCTGCCTTTCAAGATACTGCCCTGCATGATGATAATCTTCAGAGAGAAATGACTGCTGTCGATAAACCCAGCCATCCATGCTGTACATTGCATTACCTAAGTCCCAGGGGTAAAAGCTGATGTGAAAGCTGATGGCAGAATCCATTTAGAGAAATGGCTGTTGTTGGTCTGTTTATTTGCATACAGAAGTATCTGTAAAGCATCCCATTATTCCATTCCCTTATACTTTTCCCAGCAACCCTTCTCTGAGACAGAACTCTAAAAAAAGAGTCTTAAAAAAGCAGTGAAGTAACTGTAAGAATTTTGTTTTTTCTTGAAGAAAATAAAAAGTTTCATTTCTTACTGTGTAAATAGCAATAAGTGAGAAGGTGAGAGAGACTAGAATTGAAATCAGAAAAAGTTATCATTTAATTTTGCAGAGCATTTCAATATTCTGCTTTTGGCATTTTTTCTTTATTTGGTATAAAACATTTCATTTTAATTCTCTGTGAAGGAAAAGAGAAATGTGGACTCTGGGAGCACTCTGTCACTAGCAGAGAAGGAGTCCACCTGATGTTTTTCCCCAGAGCCCTGATTTAGTGAAGCCTCAGGAACAGCCACTCTGTCTTCTCAGTAGCCATGTGGTGAAATTCTCAAGGAATTGGTTGCTGTACAGCAAACTCCCTTAGCACCATGGCAAAGTTGAAATATCATCTCTGCATCTCATTTAAAGTTCAAGAAAACAGTAAATTCTGGTTAAGAAAAAAAAATCGTTCAAACTTGCTGGAAGAAGATGTGACTTTGTATGTTTAGTTAAGTTTTACAACCAAAGTAGTGCTGCTTTACACCAGACTGTGTAAATTGGCATTAGTGGGTCACAAACTACTTCCAGAGAAACAGCCTTAGAGTGTATGACTGCTCTGGCTAAAAAAAAAAAAAAAAATCTTGTGTAGGACCTCTATGCCATTCACACCAGTTCAAAGGATGTGTCAAGATGAGAGTGGGTAATAGGAGTTAGGTCTAGGGAATGCAGTTATTTTTTCTTTCTAGAGCCTGACTTCCTGCAGGAAAATGGACAAATACTACAAAGCTGCTTTTGTTCCTCACTGCTTGGGCAGGGGGAGAGCCTTGAGAAGCGTGGACTTAATTTTTAACAAATGTATAATTATTGGTTTTTTAGGAGATGAGGGAAGAAGGTTTCAAGTCCTTCAGGGCATTCAGGAAGAATACCCAGCTGATACCAAGCCTGCTTACCTATAAGCCTCTAATTTCTAATGTGTGTAGAAGTAGGAAGATTATAGTTTCAGTAAAAGCTGCAGGCCTTTTCCTTCACTTTATCTCATCCATTTTAGATGTTTCTCAGCGGCATGTCATTCAATTAATGTCATTGAATGAGCAAAGTTAACCCTTGCCAAGCTGAGTTCTGCGCTTTGTTACCAGTTTCTTGTTCTTGAGGGCTTTAGGAGACACTGTTAGAATTCTGCACAGGTGTTGTTGATGTCCATTATTTGCAATAGATGCTTGAGAAACAAACTTCTTTTCCTGCTAGTCTGTGTTCTTTCTAGTGGGGCCTCTCACTGCTGTTAAGCAGACCGATGCCTTATATTTCTAACAAAACTTACCATTTTAGTTTAAAAGCCTTGGTTTGGGGTTTTTTTTAATTTCCATTGGTGTTGTCACAGTTGCTCTGGGGTGAGTGTTTGCTACATGGCCCACATGCCCCAGAAAAGTATACACAACAACAACAACAATATTTACCTTTACTGCGTAAATAGGACTCTTTATTCTTCAGTAAATGGAATATGAACAAGGCTTTGGGCTACAGAGAAATTTACTTTGCATACTAAACACTTTGAGGTAAGTCAAAGTAGGCATGAAATAGAATGTGAATAAAAGCTTCAGCTTTTTTCCTGGATACCTTTTCACTGAACTCAGGCTGTGAGTACAAGACATATTGCAAGGCATTGAAGGAATGCAGTCAGTTCATGACAAAGTAGGGCTGCTCATGACAGCTGGCAGGCATAGATATGCCATTCTGGAGACGTCTTGGCTCTCTTGAAGGTCATTTGGTTCTCTCTTGGTGGGGAAAAGTAAATACTTTTGGAGCTGTGTATGTGAGGGAGCAAAGCTGCAGAAGCTGCAGTTTCCAGGTCAAGAGTCCTACAAGCACCAGGAGAGTGGTTTGAGCCTAAACATCTTGAATTTGCAACCTGTTCTGTAGTCCTAGTGGAGAGTTGCTGAGACATGTGCATCGTGAAACTGCCGCAAATATTAGTGAAGACTTGCAGTATACAGTTACATTTCAGGTTAAAAAGTGAAAATAGAAATAATAGTAACTATGAATATTGGTTTGTGATGTGATTTTAAAATTGTAGGATTTACTGCTTTGTCATTCTGGCAGTATTCCCGACTTCCACAAGTTTCAGTGCCATTCTTAGCCAGGAGTGCTTAACTTGCAGCATTACCTGTTAACAGCACCTGCTATCAGTACCCAATATTGCCTGTGTTTACCGTGTAACAGAATCACACCTGGTAAGGAACAGATGAGCTGACCTGCAAGACTTGCTGGGGATTGAATTAGTGTTTATTTAATTTTATTTTCACATTTATTCAACCAGCTGTGTGGCCACATCCATTTACTTAATTAGTGAGATGATTTTTAACTTGTGGTCACTAAACATGTATTGCAGCCCAGCTTTTACGACTCTTACCAGGATAGTGGTTGCTTGCTCTTCTCACTGTGCTTATAATTAATATTGGTCTAAAGTATGAGTCAAGCAGAATTTGAATATAAAGATGAGAAACTGTATTCTGAAAGTTAGTCAGATTTGAGAACATGCAGTTGGGTTCCTCACTCAGCATCTAAGCGTGTAATGATTTTGTCCTGTGGCAGCAGCATGGAGAATCACTTTTATAGGGTTTGCAAATGTATTACTTGTGAGATACTTTTTTTTTTTTTTTTTTTTCTGAGGAAGAAATTTATTTACAGGGATTATACTGCAATCTGCAGGAGATGCAAAACTTTACCAGCCAAACCTAAGCCAAACCCAGGAGGGTCTGTTGGTCCAGAAACTTGATCTGAAGGAGGGCAATTCTCAGCCGGCAGCAGGAGTGTTTGGGAAGGTGCTTCTGGCTGGGAGCTAATTAGATGCTGCTGAGCCTGCAAGGGCCTCAAGGTGGCAAATGGCACACATCTCATGTCACCAGCACACTCCAGCAATCCCATCACATGCTCCTGCACCTCTAAGGGGTCTCTCACATCTGCTTGAGCTGTGGGAATACTGAAGGCATTTTCCTTCGGCTGCGCTTTTCAGTCTCAAGTATCAGGTGTGGGCCCTGTTACACTCACCACTGCTGCCTCCTGTTTTATTGCTTCCCCTGCTGGGTTATGATGGCTTAGAAAGAGCTGCTCGGTGGGAGAAGACAGCATTGCTGCAGGGGGTTTGTGTCTGTGGGCATGGGCGCTTACTAAGTGATGCTCATGAGGGGAGCAACACCTGATACATCCAGCTGTGCCTGTGCTGCTGGATCCTGAGCCACCAGCAAGCTCAAACATGATTTATGCTGGCTGCCCACGCTGCCAGTTCTAAAACATCAGTGGCCTGTGGCTTGTGATGTCAAGGCCTCCTAGAAGGAGCCTGGGCTGAGGTCTCTGCTGAACACTGGGAAGCCCGAAATTGCTGCATGGCAGTGAAAGGGATCACAGCACACCTGGTCACAGGCACTGTAGGGTGGGACTCAATGGCTGGTGGGGAGTGCTTCAGGTAGAACTGCCCCAGCCTTTCCTTTTTCTGTCTATGAAAGCTCTGCTGAAGCCAGAAACTGAGTCTTGCCTGTGCCTGAGCAGCCCAGAAGGTAAGGGAATTTGGGCATAATTTCAAAGTGCACTTTGGGAGAATCTTACGAAGTTTGTTGCTTTGAAAGAGGAGCGTTAAGAAGACACAGCAAAGTAGAAGCTGAAAAAAAAAAAAAAGAATTTATGACACACATGAACAGAACTGTGTGGTTTGAGTTTAGAAGTTAATATGGGACAGACAAAGTGAGAACTCCAGCTAAGCTGCACTCAAGGTGCAGACACTGCTTGCTTAGGCTCAATTGGAGTTTTATTAGACACTAATAAGGCTGTTTTAGTCCTGAAGTCTAACTGCGTATTTAGAAGTCCGACCTAACTTTGAAAATGCAGCTCTCTACAACCAACATACCAGTAACACCTGCAAGCATTTCAAGTAACAGGTTTGAAGTAGCTTTCTTCATTAGCTCTGAAGGTAATCAAATGGTATTCATCATACAAATTATTCAAGATTCTCCTTGTCAAATTTCTTGCAACGGTCTTCATGCAATTTTTTATTTCTTGATTGGCCAGCTCTAGCTTGTTTGGTGGCCCAGCTTTTCAGAAGTATTGAGAGAGAGCAGCTCTGTGCAAACATCCGTGGCCATCATAACCATTCGGTTTACAGCCAGCCAGCGCCTGTGAAAGCTGCAGATTAAAGACAATCTGTTCTTGCATAGCTGGAACAGCAGGAATTGACTCCATAGGTGGTTGAGCAGCTCTGAGCAATACTAAACTGTAATGAATTTGTTTCGCTGAACAGAGGTGAAGGCTCAGAGCTACATCTACGCAGGGCATCCATGGAGCCGAATCTTGTGGGAATACCATGAGCTACCCAGAGACAGAGTGGGATTAGTGTGTGTTTGCTTCTTTAGTACTGCCCCTTTATCACACAAAAACAGTTATTATTTGGGTTGGTTTGGGAATACACTGTATGCATTTTCCATAAGTATCTTCTGTGGATTGGCTTCTCTGAAGTCCAGATACTTTTTTTTAACTAAACCCTTTTGAATATGAAATACTTTACAAGTGTCCTCCTTTTCCTTGCCTTGCACAACCACTGCTTTAAATTTTAGGCTTTTTCTGGTGGGATGATTACATTTTACAGAATTTCTGCAAGATTATTTTCTCCATTAGTTGTATGAGAAGAAATAGCACTGTAGTTTTTAAATGAGATACATTTGAACTTTCTGTGCACTTCATGTTCAACATAATATTTTCTTTAATGATATTAAATATAAACAATAGCTAAAACATAATTTTATTTAATTTTAGGATTTTTAATTTTTTTCTTCCTATTTTTGGGGGGGGGGGTTAGTTTGTTAGGCAAGTATATTTCCAGCTCTACGAACTGAGTTGAGAAAGAAAGATATCATCTCCCTTTGGAAAAAGAGATAACTGATTGAGTAATCAAAGTTGATTGCTCCAACAAAGGTTGGGGCAACAGCAGAGAAAAACTGGGCCTTTGTGGCTTAGAGTCATTGTGGCCTCAGTGGGAGGAGAATTTGGGGACAACAACTCTATTCCCACCATTTGCAGACAGAGCAGTGGGCCAAGTCTCCCAAAACCTAGTAGTGCCCCCTGCATTCCAGGTGAAAAGGAAAAAATGTTCCCCCTAAAGAGATCCCTTTTGTTTAAAAAAAAATAAAAAAAAAATAATAAAAAAAAAAGGGATGTATTTTGAGAACCTCTTAACAGCTAAAATTACCATTAACAGGATAAGGGTTTGTCTTGTTATATGATTTCTAGCAGCTTTATAACAAGCCTCTTAGAAACTGTACATGAAAAAGACCTAGACAGTCTACAAGTTAATTAAGTTTTGCTCTAGATTCTAACTTAACAGAGAAATAAGCTGCTAGATTTTTTTCTAATTAAACATAATTTTCACATTTTACTTATGCAAACCACATTATCATATGTAAGCAGCTGAGACTTCTTCCTTAACTCAAAATATTAAAATTTTAAGTATAGCAATGTTTTAACTGAGTAAGACTAAATCCCAATCCAGTCATAGATCTATGTTAATAATTAAGAAATTCCAGGCATTTAACATTACTCGGAGTCCGATACAGAAAAAGCTTTAGTGTTTTAAGAATGTTTTGGAGGCGAGTGACTATGTTATTCTTCCATAAATATTTTAGCACTACATCATGGTTTTTTTTCTAATATTATAATTTTCTACATAAAAGAAAATAATTTGTGAGGATTTATATTGGGCATGTATACGATGCTAGTTTTAGCAATCTGATTCAGCTTATTTAACACTTGTGCTCTTGCATAGCTATGGCCATAACAAAGTCTAACTAGCATTTTTTTCGGCTGGGTTTTGTTCCACTTAATTATTTTGTACTTCAGTGCAGGGAAAATGAAAGGTGTCTCCATAAAGCAGACATTACAAATAGATTATGGGGCAGTAATGCAAAACCTCTTTATAGCCAGATTTCATTCAGTGCTAATCAAAAAACGATTGTGTGGAAAGAGTGTTTTTTAATTCCCTATATGCAGTGGACTTCATTTCATTCTGATTTTGGTGTGAGTGGTAAGTTGTTGGCTTTTTTCCCACTGGAAAAAACAGGTGCAAATGAACAGAGAGAAATCAGCTGCCAGTAAAACTGGTATTTTGAAGAAGAGTAAAGACCAGTATGTTTAGTAGATCATCGTGAGAATTCAGAGCTCTTCATTATGCAGCTTCCACTAATCATCACCATTTTTAAAACTCTGAGCAGAAGTTGAGCAGAAAGTAGATATTAGTGCCTTTACTGGGCAGCTTTATCTTTGCACTCCTGACCTCAGGCTAGCGAAGTAATTGGAGAAAGAACAGAAAAGCCACAAGAAATTTTGGTTCACAATGAATTCCTCAGAGTTTTTACCTTAGAAGTGTGGCCTCAGCACATATTTGCATATCCCACCCTTTAGCAGAGTAATCCCACTCAGCTCCCATCCTTAACAGCTCCAGAGCCCGTGGCTTGAACCCTGCTGTCAGTGGGTAGTGCCTGCAGAGAGCTGAGCACGAGGACAGTGTGTTCTCCACCACCTGCGTTGCTAAGCAGATGGGTTGCTTTATTTCCTACCAATTGGCACAAAGAATTCTTGCAGCTCTGGGTAAGGCAGCGTTCACTTTCAAGCTCAGCAATGCCTGCAATAACCCTGAATTCCAGTGGAGGAAAGTAGGATCCACAATCAGTGATACCTGAGATGGGTGAACATGGCAAACAACCCTTATCTTGCTAAAACGAACACTGAAATAAACCCAGGGCTGCTAGACAGATGTGTTGCAGCTGGAGATACAGTGAGCTGTAGGATTTTGGGTGGATGGTGAACTGTGGGGCTTTTCAGTTCATCTCCACACATGGTGCATAATCACTTCATTCCCAATCTTTGTTTAGATAGCCACTGAGGGAATCGATAGTGAGCCTAGCCTCCAGGTGAAGTGTGTTCACCTTTAAAACATATTTTAAGTGTAGTGGCTGCAAAGTGCTTCAGTGCACAATAACATTTTCCCTGGGTGTCAAAATCAAGTGACTGAAAAGCAGGATAGGCATTGCCAAGGACAAAGGTAACGTTATATTACTTACATTTCTGGCGTGTTGCCATTGTTTCATTTGCAGCATTAAGGGGAGCAGAGATATATCTCTGCATATTTAAATGCAGAACACGTTAAATTGCAGGCTAAAGAGAGCTACTCTATGCTTATTAAATATAGCTGGGTTTTGGAAACATATTTATTGTGAAATGTGAGAGAACATTATTAAAAGTACCCATTTGTGTGCCACAGGTAATTAATAATCATTATCTTCTTAGTGGTCAGTTGAAATATAGATGACATAAAGAAGAAATTTCACACACATTTAAATTAAAAGTGAATTAAAACACATTTTGAAAATGACCCAATTTGGCATATAGCTATATCAGTCAATAAATACCAAGGTTTGCCTGAGTTATTTAGGCTTGAGGAGATACTACGTGTTCAATAAATGCTTGGTTTAATAATGATAACTAAAAACCCAAACCCTACAGTATCATACTAGGGAAACAGAGTTCTGCTGACCAAAAAAAAGCAGCTGGGAGACCTTCGTGATGTAACCCAATTTTATTCTATTTGAGAAAGGGCCTCAGCAGTTTTTAAAAAATCCAGTCATAGAACAAACCTTACTGCATGACTCAGGAATCTTCCTGAGAGCTTAATTCTCACTGTTTCACATAAATGCTGGGTCCTCTCATGCTTGGACAATGGTGCTTGATAGCAACAGCGGAGAGAGGTAGTTTTGTTCTCCTGGTAGGTCTTTCTGGTCCATGTTGCCAGCATCCAAACAAATAGTTTAATTCAGATAAACTCAGGATTTTTGCCACTTCATCCTCTAAGACCTTGGGATCTGTCAGGTGGCTGAGATCTCCCATTCATGTGTCTGATCCAAGTGTGACGGTTTCTCCAGGACCCATGAAAACAGGGAAACAGGAACTGACTTAGAGACTGCCTTGACCTTTACCCAGGGACGTGGATAGAGTGGTTGTTGTGAATCTGATGGGATAACAGTTAATTGTTCAAAGTCTACTGAATCTGGAGTTGTCAGAATCTGTCTCCTGGTGAGTGGGATTTTAAGTAGAATGTATTTTCTTTTATGTTTTAGCACCTTCTAAGTAAGGATAGTTCAGTAATTATATGTAGAAATTCTCAATTCTGAAAGATCTAAAACCAAAACTGATTTACTGAACTATCCATTTTCCCAGCTCTGATTCAGGGAACACATCCAATTACATAAGTATATTATTAATGTTCATCTGTAGTGTAGTAGAATTAAAATTGCGATGCCTCCCAATCACAGTCTAAACCATGCAGTAATCAAGCATGAATTTAGCAAGTTCATTTTTCCATTATGCTGTTTTCAACACAAAGTTACCATATTAGCATATGGTACCATAACATTGCAGCTCAAACTAGCAGAAAGAAATTCTTTACTGTGAGGGTGGTGAAACCCTGGCACAGGTTGCACAGAGAGGTTGTGGATGTCCCATCCGTGGAAACATTCAAAGTCAAGCTGGACTGAAAAACCTGGTCTGGTTGAAGATGTCCCTGCTGTTTGCAAGGGGTTGGGACTATGGAGCTCATGTTTGAGATGCCATGATTCCTGCTTGGAACTGCACTTAACTTTAATCGGTTTTAAAATGGAATATAACAGAACATGACTGAAAGTCCCTAAACAATAGGATTTGCTGAAATGAAGAGTAGAAACAGCATATTTAAAAAGCTTGCTATTTTAAACTTTCAATGTTTCTAATTCTCTCTCCCTCTTGACTCTTGCCCCAATAGACCATATCAAAACAGGACAAACTTTATGCCACTGTACTGAGCTCAACTCTACAGCTCAGCGTCCAGGAGACTAACTCTGCTGAATTTAAGTTATTCTTTTAAGTATGTGCTGTTGTATTCAAACGTCAAATTAGAGAGGAGAAAGAAAAGTGAGTTTGGGGTTTGTCTTTTTTCTCTGTGTTTCTGTGTGACAAAGAAAAATTCTTTATAAAATGATGCACTGAAAATTGCAAAAATGTTTGAAAGGTTTATCTTTGGAAAAAACAAATAGTGTCCTTTGCAGTGTGCCGAGGTTTAAAAACAATTATTTTTGATTATATAACTTCCTTTTTTCCTCTTTTTGTTCTTAACTCGATCAAACTTCTTTTTTACTTCAGTCATTTAGTTAAAAATAGGCAAAACTGTGCAAATAATCCATCCTCTGTCTGTCATTCATGTTTTTATGACATGCATTGCATTGGTAATTTCACCTACTGTAAAATTTTTGGGTTTAGTTGAGATTAACTACGCTTCAAAATACTTTCAATGCTAATAATACAGACTGTCCTTACATAAGCAATCTGCTCAGTTGTGAGGTTTTTTTTTTTTTTTAACAATTTTGTGATAATATAGGTCTGTTTTGCTCTGCCTCACTAGTCTGCACTTGCATAATGCCACCACTGAAGAGTATTTTCCGTAGCAGCAACTGTGCACAAAGGAGAGGTATGGTCACAATTCAGAAGATACACCTGTATATGGGGCAAGAAACATTACCCTCACATAAAATCTTTGGCTAAAATCCAATACAAAGCTAAGCCTGCAATGCTTTATTTAAAAAGAAAAGAAAGAAAAAAAAAACTAACCAAAACCAAAAAAAAAAAAAAAACCCCGAAACATTAAAAGAATGATGTTTTTTATTTAGTGGACTAAATTCACTCTACTGGAAAAAAAAAAAAAAAAAACAAAAAACCCTCTCTGTTTTTTGCATCTACATTGTGCTACTAAACCATGACTGTTTCCTTGGAGTTTATTCTCTATGTCACTTGCTAATGTTGGTTTAAAAAACCCAAACACAGGCAGGTGCTAAACCATTAAACACTAAGTGAAGACGTGCCAGATTGCATAACTAATGGCAATGTAAATTGAAAATAATAAGTTGGGGAATGTAATTTTATATTTTAAGCCTTTGCAAAAGCAGACTTTGACTTACTAAACACTAATGAGTACTTATGGACTCATATATTGTTCAGTATTTTTACAACCATGAATATGCATCATGAACTACATAGAAGATCTTACGGGTATTTTATTGGAAAAGAGTAGCTAGGTGTTAAAACTTCTGTATATAAAAGGATTTTTTTTAACCTTTTCCTTATCATTAAACCCACAGTAATGTCCCATATTTTCATGGAATAAGGTGAAAGAGTTCAAGCAACACATTAACTGTCTGGAGTTTTTCACACTGTTTTCAGAAATTAACAATTTAAGGTGTTAAAGTTGTTGTTTGGGTTGGTTGGTTGGTTTTCAGAGGAAGCAGGCAGGGCTGTCCTGCTCCTGAGATGTAATAGCAATTGTTCTCCACTCTTTGAGCCCAAACCATCTTTCCTGTGTGAAAGTGGGGTCTCCTCCCATTCCTGGGTCACTGGAGCAGCTGCTGCCTGAACCCCCTCTAGGACCTGTAAATCTGAACATATCATGCCTTATCAGACCTTTTTCTTACTAATCCTTCTATGTCAGGTGTCTGTAGTAGTCATGCTGTACTTGGACATACTCTGTTAAGGGCTGGAGATGCTCGCTGAATTATGAACTGGGACTCCAAGCTCCTGCAGGAAAGCCATGAGCCCAGAATAGACAAAGTGTGACTTTTTATTCAACACCAGCTGCTACTAAGAATTAAATTGTAGAGGAAAAAAGATGGGGGAAGCAGTATAAATGGGTGCTCCCCACTTGCTCCATCAGCAACCAAGAATTCTTGCATTTATTGTGAGAGTAAGTGGAATTTAGCAGTTGGAAATAAGCAGCTGTATGAGTGGTAGTGAAAAGCAGGACATGCTTGTCATTGATTTTTATTGTGAGGCTGGGGCAGCAGATTTAGACAGTCATCAGTACCAGTGTATCTCAAAGAGGTCAAATAATTATGAATTATAAAAGTCTTACATCAACATAAAAGTCATTTTATCAAAACGTATCTATGGAAATGGTAATGGTGGTGTAAAATATGGCTAGGTGGGGTTTTGGGGTTGGCCTTTAATTCTTTAGAGGAAATTTTGACAAACAGGAAAAGTCCAGAAAACCCAAGAGTTTAGGGATGTTTTACATCTTCCAAGTAGATCCCAAAACTTTTCATTAGGTTCTGTCATTTCTTCAAAAATATTTGTTTGCTTGAAATCATTTTTACACAACTGATGCAAGTTACAGACAGAATAATTTTTAATAAATTTCTGTGAAATCAATGTAACACTGACAATCTTGTGGCTCAGCTTCTCAGCAGGTCTGAAAAACGCTTCTCTGACTTCAAGTAATAGGATCCAGCATAATTTATATCAGAGAAAACAGGCAGCTTGATGCCACTCAAAAAACCCTGTGATCCTGAAATAGAGATCAAATTTGTGTATGGTATACAACTGATAACTGGAGAAATATAAGTTCTCAGTACAAGGTTGTGACAGCGGATTGTTTTAGCTTTCTTAGTAAGCTGTTGTGGGGTTATATTTTAAGATAATATTAACACTTCTAATAGTTTCTGAAGAAACAAATGATGAATGTAGTTAATGCTTGGGTTTTGACCCAATAGGTCAGAGACTATCAAGAAAGGCTTATGTCTAAATTCAGCCATGATTAATGAATAAAAAATGGTAAAGGAGTTAGTAGGATCAGTCACCACAAAGACAACAGTTAAGGTATTGTCTCAAATTCATAGGCCTGAATACCTGAACAAGAATTTATAAATTCAGGCAAGATAACCTATCAATTTTTCTTTAATTTATTTTGGTACACGATTTTGCATGTGTTCTCAAAGTTTCCAAGCATTATCTGGACATGTTGTGGTGAGTTTTCAAACTCTGCTTAACAGTGAACTGATGATTTTTTATTAAACATTCCAGAAAACAAGAACCCCAATCCCCAAGTGCAGGAATTAGTTGGGGAATGGGAATTATTTAATTCTTTGCTCCTACTTTTGTGTTCTTCATTGCAGGATTACTATTTGTCTGAGCTACATGAAGAAAATTACATAAAATTTGAATTTGTAGATGCTCATAAATGTTCATTTGAATGCTGATATGTCGGCCTTGTTGTAGGGATACCAAAACCTTAACTCACACATTTCTTCAGTCCTGATGGGTGCAGGTAAAACCTGACTCATCAGACTGAAATACTGGCACTATAGGAAAACAAAATTTATCCACTTGAGGGTGTACTGGGGAGTTTTGCTGCTCTAAGTCCCTTTGTCCCATAGGATTACCCTAATAGAAATGGAATAATCTTTCCTCCTTGAATATGAAAACTGTAAAAGCTGTCACCAGAATAGACTGGTGATAATATGAATCATAATATGATTTCCTGAAGAATTCATTGCAGAATAGGTGGAGAAATATACATACATATAATATATGCTCCAACTGCAAGTAAGGAAGCTGTTTTTCAGCAAGATAAACCACAGGTTCTCCTGTGATGTGGTGTCTGTATAGAAATCACATGTTGGTTTAAGTTTGATAAAGCCTGCCCAGGGAGGAAGTTAGGTTGTGTGGTGCCTTTAAACGCCCTTTCAAGGTTAATTACTGTGCTGAATACAAGTTGTTAGAAATTATTATTAATTATCATTTGACCTTTTTTCACTGCTTCTTGCTCTACCCCCTTTCTCCAACCTCCCCACAAAAAAAGAGCAAGAGAAAAAAAGAGATTAAAAATCTGCAGGATAACTCAATTTCCACATACTTAAAAAAATTTAACAATTAGGGAAGAAAGTGAGTTTTAAATATTCACTTTGGATTCTTTTTGGTTGATTTTTTTTTGTTTGTTTTTTCAAACATGGTTTTCTGCAAATTGCTGCTAAAATGCTGCATGGGAGAAGAGTATATACATTTAAAGGTCATAGAAAGCCTTAGGATAGTTCACGTAAGTAGTCAAACAGCTAGGAGACAGGCCTGTAGGAATCAGGAACTCAGGTGCTCAAAAAGCTGTTTATTATCCCCTTTTCATTGTTTAAGCCCAAGAATGGGCTTCTCAAGCAGATGCTGTGTTGCTTCAGGGTTTCACCAGGTCTGTGACAATGTCAAGCACATTTTAATGTTGTGCTGGGTTAACTGTTCTGCTCATGCAGCCCTACTGCTGAGCAGTCCTTGTTCAGATGTGCTTCTAAAATTGTGGTATGTTTTTAGCTGTGAAGAAAACCCACAGGTCTCAGGGGGGGTTACTCTGAATTTTGTAGCATTGCATTTCCTCACTTTATGGACAGGCTTCATTCTGACAATAATTTCAAATTGGTTTTTAAAAATAAGTACTGAATTTCACCTTTTTTTTAACTTTCTGCAAGTATCAGGGACATTTATGTATTAAAAATGAAGATAATTTTTTTTTAATAAGGAAAGATATTTAAGGATTCATTTTGAGCAGCTCCAGGATAAAAAACAAGTTAGTAGCTCAGACTTTTGCCTTTTCACTCTTCTTGCAAAGGCATCTGCAAGAATCTTAATGATAATCTCACCAATATCTATATCTGGCCTGTTCCTTCATGGGTGATAATTACAGAAGTAATGGAAAAGAAATAGTAGAGACAGATGAACAGGCATCAACTTGGATGGCACTGCTGGCAAAGTAGCAAGGCAATTTTCAGTATATGAAGAGAAAAGTGCATCTACTTAATGAGGGCCAGAACTATGCAGAGCCAATTAAGTGAAGAAGATGAGCACAAAAGAAGAAGGTAATAGTGAATTTAGAGATTCCCTGCATGTTTTGGGGCTTGCTCCTTACTTTTTTTTTTTTTCCTCTGAGTACGTCCTCCATAGCCCTTGGCAAGTCTAAGCATGAATTTGCTGTGTAATGAATAAGATTACTGAGTGCCCACGGTGTGCTGGGGGCTGTGCAGTCAGCCCAGCAAATATGGGATCTGTTTGCAGGCATGTAAAGCAAAACACTGGGCATGGGGGACATTAACCTGTTTTTAATGTTCTTCAGGCTTTGTGTGCATTTCCTGCCAAATGACTCTGAGATTTCTGTTCCAGCAGCCTGCACAACCGGGGACAGCCAACATACTCTGTGCAGAATAACTTGGAGAAATTCAGCTCCTGGTTTGTGACCTACTTATACTTAAAATGAGACTTGGAGATGAGTGTGCTTTTCCCCCGTATACCTATGCTATGAAGAGATACTCTTGAATTTAACTTCTCTAAATGTTATGCAAATTCAGTGCATTTTAACTTTCGCAGCCTGGAATAGAAGTGCTATGCTTTACTTTAAACACACATTTTGCATAACAATATTAAGTTCCATATATTATTTTAAAATGCAAAATGTATAAATCTACATGGCTGCAAGAGCATAAGCAGAACATACTACTCTGTGAAAATGGAAGCATAGTCCCAGCAGCGTGCAGCATCTGTATATTAATCAAGCCCACTGATAGCTTTGTTTCAGGAAAAAGAAGTTAAAGTTAACTTTTTTCGCTTTAATTTATGAAGTACGAGGTATATTAAGCAATAACACACTCCAAGAGAGAGCACTTAACACATGAAGAGGTTCACATTTTTATCCTACTAGGCTAAAAGAAAAGCCATAAAGTTTTCAAATTTATAATGCTGTGGCAGAGATAAACTCCTGAAATCATAATTTAGCTGTTTCTCTGTCAGTCAAAAAAAAGCAGTTACAGTTCAGTAATCAGATCCTAGTTATTAATTTTTCCCTCTTAAAAAATGAAAACCTCAAAGATTTCTTCACTGAGCAGACAAATTTCCATCAGTGCAAGGAAAGACTCAGAGGACAGAGAGAGCTACTGACTGTGCAACATCTTCTCATGACTCTCTCCAATGCAGAATTGGGCAGTGGCAGGGGGAGAGGAGGCGCCTAAGTGGTGCTGAGAAAAGCAGCAAAGCAATTATGTAATTAAAGGAAGAACTATTCTTTACCTCACCTTTGTCCCCCTCCCTCCTCACTGCCTCCAAAGGCAATAGGATTTGCCAAAGAATGTGGTGGCTGCTGTCATAAATGTAGGAGTGAAGAGATTTGGGGTTGTTCAGCCTGGAAAAACCAGCCTTCCTGTATCTAAAGGGGTCCCACAAAAATTCTGGAGAGGAACTTTTCACAATGTAGTGATAGAACAGGGTGGCTGCCTTTAAATGGAAAGAGGGTGGATTTAGATCAGATATTAGGAGGAAATTCTTTACTGTGATGGTGGTGAGACACTGGCACAGGTTGTCCAGAGATGTTGTGGATGCTCCATCCCTGGAAGTGTTCAAGGCCAGGATGGATAGGGCTCTGAGCAACCTGATTTAATTAAAGATGTTCCTGTCCATGGCAGGGTGCCTGGAACTAATTGATTTTTATGATCCCATCCAACCCAAACTATTTGATGAATACCATTAATGATTACTATTTTGACATGTTCATAGTTCAAGATTTTTATTCACTGAAGTGGTTCTTAGTAGTGTTTTCAGGATCATTTGTTGAAATCCATGGGACTTGCATTAGCACCATTCCACAAAATGTAGACAATTCACATCTGTGCTTAACTGCATGTTTGGGTGCCTAAACACTTCTGAGAATATAATCTTAAATTACTTGTCTGCAATAACAGAAGAGCTTATGACAGACTGCCATCATTTACCTGCACTCACAAACATAATCTGTTCCCTACCCACCAGAACATCCTTTAAAATGTACTGAATAAATCACCTCTGCCTAAATAATTACATGTTCAGGTTGTAAACCATTAAGGTTCATTGATTTATTACAAACCTTTAGAATATGATGCTCTGGTTTGGTAAACATTCCCAGGCATATCAAGAAGCCATACTCCTGGCAGAGAAACAAGGCAGAGAAATGGTATTTCTATGGTTTTATCTTTTTCACCAGGTCCTGCAAAGTGTATGGCCACGTGAATAATGATGTCCTATTCCTCACAAAATGTTTAGGTGTGCTGTTTTTCCTGACTGAGGGAAGCATAAAAAGACAAGATTGTTTCTACTAGTACTTTGATAATAGTAGTGGGAAAAGCTGAAGTGACTGCACTCTGCTCTCTTACGTAGAGTCACATGGTGCCATAAATAGTTAAGTGTTTCTCAAACCAAATGGCAAAAACTTGTGTTAAAAGCTCATGGATTTTCCAGTTCGCTGTACAGATTCTTCTCACAGAAAAATGATTTAGTCCCTACTGGCTTTTTAAAGCTGTTATCACTGCCACAAATGGTTTGAATATATTCAAAGTTAATTTATGTCTTTCATGTGTGAATACTATCTTTAAGAAGAAGGAAAAGGGGGAAATAAACACATGAATTTTTTTTAATGCCATATTAATTAACTTGAATTTTTGGACTCTATAGCACATTGGTAATATGATATAATTTAAAGTTAGTGTGTTCTGTCACCTATTGACTGATTCTGGGGGAGAATTTTTGGCGTGTATTTGTAGGAAATTAGCTCTTTTTATTTGTTAACTTGCACTGTGCGTGAAACTGTTTTTTGTCGTGGTCTCTTAATTGTTCTGTATGTGACAGAGCACTTGTTGCTACACATCAGACTGAACAGCCTGGTTACTGCTTTCATGTGATAATAAGAATGTTGTAAACCTTACAAAAGGGGAAGGGGGAACTTCTGTCTTCTCTGTGATCACTCAGAAAAGTAATTTCTAGCAAGATTGATTGAAAGGACTGTTTGATAACACCTTTTTGGGTGTTCCTCCCACACTGCATCTGTTCTGGGTAGCATTGCATATATCAGTATCTAGACCAAAAATTTGGATAGCCCTATTTTTATTTTTATGGCTGATAATCCATACTAATTTGGAGTAATATAATCTTAAACTTAGACTGGTAAACTCTGACCTAAATGTCTGGTAAATCAAATTTATAGTCCCCTGCTTCCTGAGGATGACACAGTAAGTTAGAAACTGAACTAAAGCTCTTTTGACTTTACTATCTAGACCAAGTTAGCAACACGTGTAGATGTATAATTTCAATGAATTTCATGTAATTTGCTCAGGACCTTGTGCAAATTACAACGTATGCCTACCACCTACTGCTCTCTGGTATCCAATTTGTTTTAAAAACATTTCCTAAAATCTCGTTTAAAGACTTCTCCAAAGGCTTAGGAAAAGTTCGAGTTTGAAGAGGTAATCTAAGATGTAATTTTCACACGCGGCATTTAATTTTTTAAGCCCCTGAGCCCTTGTACTTAGGGAGAGTGAGCACGGGAAAGCAATCTAAAAACCTCCAAACCGTGGAGAGCTACAACAGAAATATATGGGGGACTTGTTTCTGTTTTGTTGTTGCTGGATATGAAGAAAGAAGGGAGAATATAGGACAGGATATAGAATAATTTTGTCGTACTCTTCAGACAGAGCTGTGTGTTTAACAGGTATTAGTTTGGGCAACTTAATAAAGAGCTGGAACTTTTCCCTTGGACTGTCTGGCAGAGGAATGTGTTTAACTTCTGTTGTCAAGGTAACACCAGCAGCATTTGCAGGCCCCTTGAGTGCTTTATTTTCTGTTCTTTAATATTTGCTGGATATGGTGAGCAGAGTTGCACACCCCTCAAAGTGTTTCCAAGGGCCAGCGGGTCATTGCTGAAATCTACCCATGAGACCCCTCCGCTTTCTTGAGGTGGTCTTGTAGCGGTTGGAGAAAACATCTTTTTGATTTTTTTTTTCTAAGGATGACAAGTTTCAAAAGCCAAGTTTCAAGTTTCTAAAATAATTTTTAAAAAAATTTCCTTGCCGCTTGCAATGGGGGAGAAAAAAAAGTTTTTTTTGTGGCTTTAAATCTCTCACTTTTTACCATGAGCAGAATTGTGCTGGACACAGAACACAGAATTAGAGTCAGGTTTTGTAATACTTCTTTGTAATGCAAGGGGCTCTGCATTGACCAAAGCTTTGCTGATAGAGCTGTAGAAATAATTTCACAATTATTCTGTTTATTCACTATAGCGTGCTAATTCCCTCTCTGACTGTGCATGTTAAACAATATGTGTCCATAAATTAGTTGCAAAAACACACTGGAAAAATTACTATCTCCCTGGCCCAGTCTCTTTGCATTTTTCGTCAGAAGGGTTGCAGTCCCTACATTGGATTTCACAGTATGGTGACTGTAGCTGCAGGAGCACTGCAGGGCTCTATTTGTGAGAAGCCTCATGAATTGAATCCCATGGTTCTGTCGGCAGGGGGTGACTAGCAATGAACCAGCCCCTGTATATTAAAATACACTGAAGTACATTTTCAAGGGCAACTGCCAAATGGTTTTCCTTTTTAACAATTAGCAGCTAACTTCTCCTGCTCCTTTCAAAGGCCTCTCATTTAACTGCATCACTTCACTTTGATTATTTCAAATACTCAGTACTATCAGTGTGCTCACTTCTCAGTTGCCTTTCCTCTGGAATCTTTTAGAGGTTTCTTGCCGTCCATATGCCTTCTCTCTATCTGCTAACATACAGAGCCTGGAATGTAAACCATCACATTCTGTGAGTAGGATCGACAGGAGTAGTTAACACACTTCCTTAAATACCGACAGAAGTACACAGAATGCATCTTCACTGGCTGTCTTGGAGTGATTTTATGATAATACTGTATTTCCCTGTCATCTGCTTAATGCCCAGTAATGGGTCCCACAGGTTTAAGCTGGGTCCGAGGAAAATGGGGCCGGGGAAGCTGAGCAAATTCTTCAGCGAGGTTTGTGTTCAAGGACTCACACACCCCCGTATTGCTCGGCTCTGCTTGCAGCAGGAGAGGGTTTTTTTTTCCTTTTAGCCAGCCTGTTAGCTGAGGCAAGACATTTTCCCGTACTGGTTTACCAAAATCCTCCTGTAACTTCTTCCTCTTCTGGAGCTGTTGGGCCTGGCTGTGACCCGAGAACCAGACCATCAGACCCCATAGACCGCCAGGGAGGCTGCGGGAACGCCGCATCCCGGCCTCGGACCTCGGGAGGGGCCGAGCCAGCTGCAGAGAGAACTTTCGGAATCCAACAGCTTTCTCTACAGAGAGGAGGCTTATTATCTGACATTATTCATTTTTTCTGTGCCCTGCCAGCACTCTGCTTGTTAAATACATAGTTTTTTTCACTTTCATCCAAGAAATTCCTTTCGTATTGGTGGGGGAGGGAGTGTTGAAACCTGTGTTCTGGGGAGGAGACCTTCCTTCCAGAGCGTTTCCCCCTACAGTTGTCTCAAACCATGACACTGGCATTTTAGCTCAGGTCAAAAATGTGCTGTCGCAGTGAGGCTCTCAAGGTAATTTCCCGTGCTGTGGTCTTAGTTGCTGGCTGGGGTTAAACCACAACAGGCAGACGGGCTGGATTTCTGTTGTGTGAAAATGGACTGGAAGATGCGTTCCTAGAATGTTCATAATCCTCTTTGCACTCTTACAGTCACTCAGTCAACAGGGCAAGAATAGAGCTAATCTGAGGTAAAAAAAAAAAATTAAAAAAATAGGTCTGGACAAGATATCAAATGCTCAGAAGAAGCAAAGTTTTGCTCAATAAATCTGTGTAAAATGGACTGAGCCAACACTAAGTCTCATTGAAATCAATGGCACTTGTATAATTTCCCCAAATGCTGGGAGAAATTACTTCACCATTTCCTGACATGACCAAAAATTTGCATCTCTGAGAGGACAAACAATAATAATTTAAAACTTTGTTTGAACAGGTTTGCTTTTCACTATAAATTTCTAATAAACTCAGTGTAGTTTCTCAGTGTATGAAAATCACCCCAATATCACAGTCCCTTGCAAAATTCAAATATTTCTGGATTGAATAAACAAAAAGCAACAACAACAAACCCTCGTGCTAATTTGATACACTTACCTGTAATTTTAGGGAGAAAACAAAACTTGAAAACCAGATAAGGTTCTGTAATTTCATACAAACTGATTTGGCACAACTGGAATTATAGATGGGATTATGTGTGTTCTATTAATTAATTTTTTGTGTGTTGTCTTCCAAAGCAAAATTCTGACTAAGAGATAACCTGGATGAAGAGTAATGTGCTCCAAATTGCAAGGAAAGTACATTACTCAGCTGACAGCTGACCTGCCATTTATAATTAATGTCAGAACAGCAGTAAACCAAAATGACTACTTTTCCAACTGATATAACTTGTCTTCTGTCTTGTCCTTTTTAAACCTCTTTCAACACATTATATCTATTGGCATATCCTTCTAAAATCCCTTTCAGTGCTGTGTTTTGATCTCTTTAGCCAGTTGATCCCATTTTCTCACAGTGTAATTTTGTTTAATTGAACAATCTTCTCTAATTAAGAAATAATTAAAGTGGAATTTCGCTGAAAATATCTAGGTCTTACCTTGTTTCCTGTTTTGCCTAGGAAGACAATCTGTTAGAAGCAGCTGTGTGAACAATAAAACACACCTTGTATTAAGAGGCTAATCTGTTTTAACCATAATAAAAGTTATCTTAGTACTGGAGATACCCAGAAGGATCTTTTCACTCTCTTCCTTATCTCTCTTAAATCTCTCAGAGAAATGAGAAATCTCTTCTTATATTCTCCTGGATTTAATTTACATACTGTCAGTGCTCTTGACTGGTCTCAGAATTGACACATGCAAGAGAATTGAAAGAGGAATAATAAGTTGAACTATTAAAGTAAGTGAGAAGGGAAAGAAATGAGTATTTGTGAAGAACATGCACAGAGAATATAGTAGAAAATGTGGCAGTTAAGGATGATGCATGTATTTCTTCTTTTAATATAAGTATGTAATTGCAGCTACCATGACTGAAATCCAATTAGCTATTTGGGAAGAAAATTCTCTCGAAGATTTTCTGTCATATTATCTTTATTCAACATGTAATATCAGTCAAGAGAAAATAGTTTAGCATGGAGTCTGAGTGCCCATGGCTATCTCATGTATATCTACATATATATAAAAATACATTAAATACATGTATATACATTTATACATATTGTATATTATGTATATGTCTAAGAGCCTTTGGTACACCGAGTCAAATTGTATTAGTAACAACCACAGACTGGTGTTAATTTAAACTTTCATTAGGTTCCTGCTCATATCTCTTCAACTTCATCATTCCCTGACAAGCACAAGGGGAAATGATGTGCCACTTCTCATTTTCCAAATATGATACATTTAATAATGGAAATAATGTTTTTAAACTCTGCAATTTGAATGGGAGCTTAGTAAAATAGAATATTTTTAATAAGAGTGAGGTGCTAGGATCCGCCTTGCGGCAGAGCTGACCACTCAGAAGTTGGGGAAATGAAAAGGAGAATGAAAGGGTGAGAATTAAGGATTGTTTTAGAGAAAAATAAGCAAGACATAGGTGTGTGTGTGTGTGTATATGTATATAAATTCTTGTCATATTTCCTCTGTGTACTCTTGTATTTAAAAAAGAAAAAAAAAAATCCCAAGTTTTGAATTATATATTTGAACTCTCTCTGGCAATTGCTACTTCTGCTGGTAATTATTGAAGACTGAAAACTGTTGTTATGTTCATGTGTGATAGACTCCCCGAGACAGCATGGCAAATATTAAACCTGCTGCATGTGCTTGATCTGAACCATAAAAGCAAGTGTATAATCAAATAAAACAGGCCTATAAAGCGCACTCACACTTCAAAGCTTGCTATTAAAGCATCTTTGTTGGATTCAATGTTTATTGGGCTTCAGTGACTTCTAGGGAAAATGTGCTAATTTTACTCAAGGCTTGATATGTCCCTTTCAGGAGCCACGAGGACCTTTCTGTCATGGATGTGACGGACAGGGAGATATTTCAAGGCTACAACTGAGCATCCGTGTTATCACAATACAGGCAAGTGTCAGTTTACGCAGCATTAACTAGGTGGTGGTAGTCGTCTAACTGACCTCTCTTTTTCATAATTATAATTCAAATTCTTCATAGTTTACAACTTTGTTGTTTGTGCTTGTTTTGACTGGGATGGAGTTATTTTTCTTTGCCGTGGCTGGTACGGAGCTGTGTTTTAGATGTGTGCTGAAAGCAGCGTTAATAACACTGGGATTTTAATTATTGCTGAGCAGTGCTCGCACAATGCCAAGGCTTTTCCTGCCTCCAACACTGCCCCACCAGCGAGTGGACTATGGGGGTTACCAGAAGTTGGGATGGGACAAAGCTGGGACAGCTGACCCCTACTGACCACAGGGATATTCCATCCATGTGGCTGGTGGGCCAGGGCTGCCGTTGGGCACCACAGCCACCAGTTGGTGGTGAGCAAATTATTTGGGTTTTTTATCGCTCGTTTGTCTCAGGTTTTGTTTTTTTGTTACCTCTGATGTTTTATTTTCCATATTATTATCGTTATTATTATTATACTCTTCGTCTCAACCCACAATTTTTTTTTTTCCATTTTTACCCTGTTGGTTTTGCCTTCTGTCTCACTGAGTGGGGGGTTAAACTGTGATGCTGTTGTATGCATATGAGTGTGCACATAGGTGATTTCTGTGAGGTAGCTTAGGTGCTGTAAATCCACATCTCCTCTTGCTTTGCTGTGACCTGTGTTGCCTTCCCCTAGATACTCACATACACTAACCAGTTCTTTGTGATGCCAAGGATGCTGGAAAGTAAATTCCATTGACATAATTCAAATATGTCACAAAGAAGATATATTAATATAGTCTTCACTCATTCTGCTGCATTTCCCTTTAGGGTTTACAGCAGTCAGTCTGCATGTGTTCCTTTTGCTGTGGAGACCATATCCCTGTATAAGAACCCAAAGAATGAATTTAATGTTTGGAATTACCTGGATTCTAAAATTGAGCAAATATTTAGTCCCATGAGCCACAAAGAACAGCAGTAAAAAAAAATGCCAGATTTTGGAATGACATGGGAATATTTCACAGCATTGGGATTCTTGTCACACAGCAAGAGGAATCTTTATATAGCATGGGATATCTATAAAGCAGGCTGTGAAAAATTTAAAGTTAAAAAAGTCAGATGAAAAGAATAAACACAGGTTTTGAAATAATCTTGGATGTAGGCTGTACTGTTCCATCAGTATCTTTCATGGGTTTTGACAGTAATTTGCTCTTGTAAAATATGAATGGAATAAAACACCAATGTATTCGATATAGGGTAAGTGTATGGTGTTAGTAAGAGCAACATTCACATTTTCAATGCACTAATACCATTTCGAATTGGCATATTTTTATTGAATTTTGACTGGGTTTGTTAACAGCTCTGTGAAGCACTTACTTATGTAACCAATAATAAATGTATATAATTTCACTTCTTTTATTTTCTGGTATAGACTTTTGGAAATGGAAAAGAGTATTTTTGATTCTGCAGCTCTTCCTTTTGCATAATTACTTCAACCCCCCAAAACCAGGTGTTAAGTGCTGCTGCCTAAACATCCTGTTATAGGAATTTCTCTGCCTACTTTGTGCAGCTCTAAATGATTACCTAAATTATTATACAGAGAAAATTATCTCATAAGGAAAATAGGTTAAAGGGTAAAAAAAAAACCCCACATTCTTCTAAAAGTAGAGCAAATGGTGGTACTTTCCTAATCTCCTTTCTTCACAGCTATTTATCCTCAACTACTGTTTCACTGTAATTCTTAATCCTTAAACACTAAAAAAAAAAAAAAAAGATACTGATTTAGTTGGAGTGATCTTTTTTGTGGGGTGTATTGAGTTCAAGTAGTTCTGGGTCAAAATTAAGATTATTGGTTACGTCAGTGTGTTTATTTCCTAAATCCTCCTAGATGAGGCCTGCTTGTATTATGTACTGTTTCATTCTTATCCTCAATACTTCCTTGAAATGCTGCTAGATTTAAGTGAAAGAAGAAGGGTTTGAAGAGCAGGTTATAGTGTCATCTGTATTAAAACAAACAAACTCAATGTGAAAAATGCATGGTTACAGAAATAATTCCTTTTCTCCTCCAGTTTCACAAAAATCATTAAACAGTATTATACATTCCACTTAATAATTTTGCTTAATGCTACAAAATGTATTTAATTTCGTACTAAAGGATAAATGGTCAATGACTCGCATGTATTAATTCAGGAACATCTGCCTGCTTACAGATAAGAGTCAGGGGAGGAAGGCTACTGTGTTGAAGCTCTTTCTTGAAAAACAATGTTTTCCTATATTGTGAAAAAATGTGCAGCAGCAGTAGTTGATTAGTGGATTGACATTATTTCTCAGATGTCATTATCTGGAGAAATGCTCAGGTGCTTTAAATCCTTGCTGTGTCAGTACCCAGTCTTGAAGTAATTTGGAACTGTTGATTTTTTGAATTGCTGACAGTCTAAACTGAAGAAGTGCTTGAAATTCTCTCATGGTGAAATTAAAATGACCTCCATATTGTGTTTGACTTTTGTTTTGGTCTTTCTTGTGTTTTGGGGTGGGTTTTTTATTTTTTTTAGGACTGTGCAAAGCTAGTTTATTTATTCTGAGTTCTTCGAAGGTAAGGAAGAAAAAAAAACAAAGACCAAGGAGAAACGAAGACAAATGTATGCAGTTCCAGAAAGAAATGTTGTATATTGTGAGCTTAAGGGAAAAAAAAATGTGGTTGTTCTGCTCAGATTTTTTTGTTTAAACATAAACTACAACCCATTTTTGGCCTGTTTTAAGGGATTGTTAAACACTGGTGTGGTGGGAGGGAATGCAATTATTGTATACTGAGGCTAAGTCGGTTTCACCCAAAGTGATTTACTTCGCACAAATGTAATGCATAATGAATGTATGTTGAATGTATAATGCTTTTCCTTGCAGTACTTGTTATCAGACGTAGCCAATGCCAAAATTTTATTTTCACATACAGTGTATTTTATTCTAATTACAGTAAATTAATTTGACCAGAAAAAGAGAGAGAACAGTGCGGGGAGAATGTGAATGATAGTCTGCAAACATGCAGAGAGACAAAATGGAATTAGTTTGGAATTTTTTTAATGGTTGTCCTTTTTAATAGCTGGGTGGGGTGGTGACTGAGACTGTATTTTCAATTACTCTTCAGGCCATTAATGTTGATTACATTCTTCTTCTAACCATAACTCTTTATTTAATGAAAATGTATGCTACCCACTAAGCAGGCGTGTAGTTAGGGAACAATACAGCAGGATTTGATTGTGCTATTAACAATAATCATCGTGAGACTTTGGGAGTAATAATTTAATGACTTCTTGCACTCATGTGCTACTTTTTGGTAGTGTTCATTCAGCATGTACTACAGCGATATCTCTAATGAAATTTAAACTTGCCAGAAAGCATTATTAGCTAGAGATAGGCAGGTATTGAAATACCAGACCCATCAGGGCTCCAGCAACTGCCAGTGAAATACCTGTGGACCAGGTAACTTAATTTTAATAAAACAAGGTAGCCTCTCAGAATCAGATAATTAAATAATTTGCAATGACTGACAGGGTTCATGTGAAGGAGATCGGGGGCTGGAGAGGGGAAGGAAATGTTGTTTTGTTTGTCTTTCTCCTCCTCACGATTCACAGTCATTGCCAGCCTTGTGGACAAAGTGCAAGGCTGGTGGCACAGAGCTGGAACTGACCCAACCAGAGAAAATGGTGGGACTGCTAAAAGGTTCCCTTTTATGGGGCTCAGCCTTGCTTACAAGCAGGTCAGCTGTCAAACTCTCACTTGATGGGTGCAGCTCCTGTTCCCTAAAAAATTCCCTCTTCTGCATTCTGAATTGACCAGTGGCAATTGTTTTGCTGAGACAAAAAATAAACTGTGAAGGAGGACATTTTACTCAGTCTTATATGAAGAATTAGAGTTAGGGAAAGTAGCTGCATCTGTTCCTTGTGCCTTCAACACTTCTTTGAGCCAGAACAGAGAACTCTGTGTTTCAATTATCTGGTTGCATGCTTGCACACATTTTCTCCTCGCTCAACTAATTCTTTGAGCTTTGTTATACATATTCAAGCTAAAGAATACACTTAGTAATGTTGTACTCAGCAGAGGCCTACTGCTGAACAATGCCAACCACAGAAACACGGTGTGCTCTGAGTATCCAGTGTGGGCACTCACTGCCTGAGCAGTGGTGTCTGAGGTCAGCAGCATGCTTGCCCATGAAACCCAAGATAATTCTTTTCCAGAACACACTTCAGTCAGATGCTGCTTGATGTCATAAATATTTGATTACATGAATCCAACAACTGAGATTTTGTCAGTGAGTGGGTGTGCGTTCCTGCTCTGTTCCTGTGTGAAGTCAAACTTTACTGTGCTTTGCTGAAATTAATCTCTCTAACACCAGACTGAGGCTCTCAGGGGCCTCTCACAAGGCCAATAACCACACTGTGGCTTGGAGGCAGTAGCTAATAGATGGAAGTCTGTGAAGAGGTAGCTTCCTAGAACTTCACTGGCATAACTGCTGATCAGTAAACCTGGTGCATCTCAGCTGAGATCAAAGTAGAAGTCATTTGCAACACTGGCTGAGGGCAAACATTCCCACTTAGAGTTGAAGGATGGCTTAACAAGGTGTTCTTTTTTATATTCCACTAGTTGCTAACTATCTCAGAGCCTGAAGTTCGTACTTGGTTTGTTGTCAGTCCATCAACTGCTCATGTCGCAGAAAGGAGGAAATGTAGCCTTGTGATCTAAAGTAAACTAATTTTCATCTCATGCATAATCATGTTTTCATTACACCTGAAACACGCATTTAACATATTTTTTCTATTTTTATATAAATAAATATTTAAAGAGAATATAAGAGAAACGTAAAAATATAATATTATGAGAGTGTAAGAGATATCATGCTTAGACTTCAAAGACCTTTTTGCATCGCCTCTTTAAACTGCTGTGGGTAGGAATAATTCCAGAGTTAGAACATTGGGAAGACTGTAAAAGATTAAAAAGTAGTGAAATTCCCTATGCATGTAGAGAGTATCCAACATAATTCTGTATTTAATGTAAATACAGAATTCTGTCTTTAATACAAATATAGAAACAAAACTAGATACTCATGTTTTAGAAGGTTATATCCAGCTTTGCACTGAGGCTTTCTCTAAAATCTCTTCAGCAGGCAGAAGTGGCCACAGCCCCTATCCCTGACCTCCCATGCTGGGCAGCACTTGCAGGCCAAACGCTTCCAGTAACCATCAGACTAATTGAATATATGCTGTACCATTATCCCAGGAAAGAATCTTTCTGGTTTTGAGTTGTTTAAATGTTGCTGGTCTCCAGTAATGTTCATTTCAGTAACTGACACCTTATCTCCCTATTATTCTTGAGATCTTTTAAGAGAGGAATAAGACTGACTCAAGTAGTTGTTAGTTAACTGACTGCTGTCTGGGCAAATAGCATAAAAAAAGTTTCATTGCTTGTGGTCTTTTTATGTTGTATCACAGAAAATTTGAGGACAAAGCCCAGTGCTAAGCAGATACAGTCTTGTAAGGCAGTATAAACCGTATCAGCATTGGAAGGCAGCATAACAGGAAGTGTTATGAATATCAATCACAAAAAGTGTTTCTTTATATCCTATAAATTCACACACCACAGTCTGACTGACATACAATGTCAAAGTCAACTTTAATAGACACAGTATTTCACCCTTGATGCTCAAACCAAACCTGATGTTTTCTTCTGTTAGCAAAGTGCATAATTTCAGATCAAAGAGAGAGGGTTTTACTTTACAGCATTTATCATCTTCTAGAAACACACTGATGACTCCTGTGGAGTGGCTGTGGTCACACAGTAGCATTTACAATGCTGCAGTTCTGTCAGTAAGCCAGGCTTTTGGTCACTTCAATAAAATTCTGGTTTATTTGCTATAGTGGGAGAGAGTGTGTCCCTTACTATGTAAAACAAATGCAGTAATTTCTATAAGATCTTTTTTGTCTTTTTCATTCTTTTTTTTTTTTTTAATAAGCGTGGTTCTACAAGACTTTTTCCTAAGCTCAAGCTATTAGTTGGTGCATGATTTAGTTAACTACATAAAATTCTTTACATAGACTCAGAACCACATAAGCTGTCTTGTACTTTTTACATATATTTTATTGCTATTTGTATCTGGTGAAGAGTTGTCAAGGATTATTTAACCTGCTCAAGTGTAATATCAGATATTTATTATACAAAGTGTATCCATTGCATTTCAAGAGTCTTTGTCTTACTTGTTCATATGGTTGGTCTTTATTTTCTCCCACTTTAAGGAGTTCTACACGTTAATCTGAACTTTTATAGGAAAAACATGTGTCCAGGCATTTTCCACCAGCTGCCACACAGAGCATGCAGAGTTTGAAAAGGTACATTTTCAATCTGCCCTTGGCAACCTTTCCTAGCTCTTCACTTAAGTGGTTCTTCATCTTCCATCTGTC
Source organism: Lycocorax pyrrhopterus obiensis (assembly GCA_014706295.1). Classification (NCBI taxonomy): domain Eukaryota; kingdom Metazoa; phylum Chordata; class Aves; order Passeriformes; family Paradisaeidae; genus Lycocorax; species Lycocorax pyrrhopterus. The sequence goes on along the minus strand of JACSVZ010000001.1, from coordinate 111,368,694 downwards.
CTATTAGGCAGAAACACCTTTATCAAGCACAGGGAACTGACCCATATGATTTCTTTTAGATGTCTGCCTTGATTACCCTGTCTATTACCTATGTTGCTTACTACAGAGTATTTTCTGAATATCTGAGGCAGATATCAAATAACTGTACCTAAATCTTTTCCACTGAAGAACTCTGACATTAAGAAAAGTAAAATCTGTTTTAGTCATACAACATTAAAACTCTTGTTTGACATTTAAAGGATTGTTTGGTACAGATCTTATACTGGATTTAGGTTGGGTTGCTTTTGGAGTAAGATTTGAAAGGGAAATAAAATCTTCAAGAGAGTTTTAGAAGTTTTCTCAGAAAATTAAAAACAAAAGTACAGTTTGTCTGATAATTATTCACTATAAATGCTTTGATTTCAATTCTTGATAGTTCCGAGAACTTCTAAAGCATAAAAAGAGAATGAAAAGAGCTTGGCAACTTGGGGGTTTAGGGTTATAATTACATTGATGGTAATACAATTAAAAATTGGGAGTCTTGGTAAATCAGTGATTCTATGTCACAGTTAAAGACACAAATCTGAGAAAGTGTGATATTTCCTGGACTTCAATTTTATGGAATGAACATGTTAATTCAATTTACTAATCTGACTTAAAAACGCTCCGGACTGGGGTGGGAGAGAAGAAGGCAAACACCACCTCTGCCAATAAAATATAAAAAAACATGGAAAGGGAAAAGAGTTTTTATATGATTAAGTAAAGATTAGGCAGGTGATATTAGGATGTTTTCCTTTTATTTTGCACTCCTGTAGCCTACATTATTTCTCAGTTCTTTGACACAGAGTGGTGATTATTGCTGTCTTAAAGTACTGTGCAAATTCTCTGTATTCTTAAGCTTTGCAGCTTCTCTAATTTATGTTCTATTTTGGTTTGTATTTCTAACATCTCCAGAGACTTAAACCACCTTGCATTCCTGTTTATGTATTGCTCATTTGGCATATAAGCATGGGAATACTTTTCTGTGGGCTCTTTTTCCTTCAAATGTCTTCCACTCATACTGCTGTTGAAAGAAGGGATTTGGAGTTATCCAGGCTAACTCAGATGGGTTCATTTAGTCTGGAAATAGTTGTGATTCACAAAGATACTGAGTTTTGTGAGGCTGTAATAGCTAAGAAATGGAGGTCTGCCTCCAAAAGGATCAACAGAGCTGCAGGAAACCCTCCTGGACGTGCAAGGGGAAGTTATTTAGCCACGAGAAATGTGCTCCAGTTTAGGATACTCACTTTCAACCAGCTGGGTGAAGGACATTGGCAGTGGCACATTAACCTTACAAAAGCAGCAAACAGATTGAAAAATAGTTGTTTGGTTGGGATTTTTTAAATCTGTGGTGAAATATCTGAGGGAATAGGCGAGGACTGTTTGAACTTGCCAGTAGCTTGCGTGGCCAGAACCTTTTCTTACCCCGGGGATATCACTGTAGTACCACCCACACTGATATCAGACCAGTGGTGGCAGACAGTAACTATATATTTCATAATGCATGTGCAGCTAACTGTTCTCCCTGAATAACTGCAGTCTCCCCATATTTTTGTGGTGTCAAGCAGCTTCCTACAACTACCCACACAGATGTGTGATAGTTACAATCATTAAAAAAAAATAAATCAAATTAGAACCTTCAGTGGGAGATGAAGGTTTTGGAAAATTGTTTTGATTAATGTCAGTTTTTGGCAAAGCAGTGGGACTGAAAGCTGGTTATTTTCAATTTCTCCTTTTCAAAGTTTTATTTAAGAAAACTTTAATTTCCATATCAATGTAGGTTGTTTTTATTTTTGTAAAATCTGATTTTGTTTTCATTATTAACATTTTAAAGACTAATAATAATAATTCAGAGCATTGCTTGGACCCTAACTTTTAGAATTTGCAATGTTGAGATATTTGAGAATTTAAAAATACGACAAAATATTCATAAGACAGACAAGTTTCTTTTTTTCCCCTGAAAAAAAAAAAATCTCCATTTAAGTACTTTATTGATAGAAAGAAGGGGTTCCACCGGGGAGCCAAGTACTGGTGAATCAGGATCATAATCAGTTTCTTACACCCTTGTTCCCTCTGGGCCCAGTCCCTATGTTATTCATTAATGGTAACATGTTTCTTACAATTTATCCAACTGTCTCTTTCTGTGGGCATATTTGTTCATGTACAGCTGTTTATATTTTCAGATGTCTTTATTTACACCTGAAAAATACATTTGTGGGAAGCATTCGATTTTCCAAGCACTAGACTGGTGTTTTTTTTCTGTTGAAATTATGCTTATGTAGTCCATTGGGTATAGGCTATCCACTTGAGATACACAGTAATGGATGCTGATAAATTCCTGAGGAACCAAAGAGCACTGGGCTTGTTTCATTAAATAAAGTATAAATCTTCACCAAGATGGCTTGAAATGTTTACTTTCTTACCATTCTACAAAGGTTTTGGATGCTTTGCTAAGAACATTAGGAAGACATTTTGTACACACTGCGTCTCCACAGACATCACAGTCATTGCTTTTTGAAATGGTCACTGTTGCCCTTAGCAGCATCGAGATTAGAATGGAGTTAAATCAAGACTTCCAGGATTGTGGGAACAACTGGATCTGCTGCATATCTTAGTCACATCCTGACATACATCCAGTTCTTATTCTGTTACGTCTTAATCCTCCCCCAAGCCCAAGTTTCTGGTGGAAAAATAGTTGTAATTTGTTAGGTTTGCCACCATGTTGTTTAGTCCAAGCAAAATGGGACACAGGGGCTGTGAGTCGTATCTGTTCTGAAGTTTGGACACACACAGTGATGTTTTGCAGTAGTTCACCACTTAGGTGATTCTGAAGTATGCTGTTGTACTCACTAGAAATCATTTTTTCTTCTCTCGAGTGTAGGTCCTGTTTTGTATTAAATGTTTTTAAAAGAAATCCATCTGAAGGCGTGTGGTCAGTGAGATTAGTGCATTCAAAAATTTAAAAAGAGGCTTTTGAATGCCAAAAAGTGTGATTTGATCACAAATTATCTACATGTAAGCACAAAGCCTGGAATTAAAATGAAATAAATGTGTAAAGGCTGAACTTTCCAAAGAGAAGTACCCAAGGTGAGATGAAACAGAAATAAATAGGTTTGCAAATACATTTTCTCTCTATCCACTGTGTCCTGGCAGCAAATACTCTTCTTAAGGTTTCTGCTCAGCCTGGGAACAAGGTATTTATGAGAATAGCAGGAAAGTCCATTCAGCACTCTCCAAGTCCTCAGGGAACACTCCCTTTCTGTTTTCCAAACTTCTTGGATGTTTCTGGCCACATGGTTCTTCCTCCATTTTCTTTCCTTTTCCAGGTGGCAACATGCTAGCTAAATTCACATTGCAATGCTTTTTCCTTTTTTTTTAATTTGATGTTTTGGCCTTAGTGCAAATGGTGTTTGCATTCAATTTAAAACTCATCCTTTCCTGATTACTGCCAGCTTTGGTGCTATATATTGTATAATCTAAGGCTGGCTGGAATTTCAGATCATAAAAACCAGTATTTTGCTGGAATTACAAAAGTATGCAGCCTAGGAACTTTTGTTTTGTTTGGGTTTTTTTTTGAGGAGGGAGGCAGGGAGGGATTTAATGGCAGTTTTGTCCCAAGCCAAGAAATTTCAGAATTAGTAAGTCGTCCCTCTTTCTGTTTTCTTAACAGAGCTTACACGCTGACTTTATTATTTCTTCCAGAATCCTCAAGCTGTTTAGCACTGTGCTATCCTGTAGCTCAGAGGTGACAGTGATACTGTGTTGCTGTCAAAATAATGGTGACACTACAGATGAGTAAATACATGGTGGATGTCACATATATTTTCTCTCCTAGCAAAGCATTGGAGCTAGAAGAAAGAGAATAATGTGTGCATAACCCTTAGGGAATCTCTCTGGTCACTCCTCTCCTCGCTTTATTTTTTCATTATCATTGACATTTCTGAAAATGGAGCTTTGTTAAAGACTTTTGGCTTTTATCAGTGGGCTGGCAAAATGTGGTTTCCCTGAGGGATAATGCATATGAGAAAAGGAATTATGTGAAACACTGTAATAATACTATTGTGATGGTATCTTGCGAGATGAGGGAGACTGAGGAGTAATGTACTACAGAGGCTATTTAAGAGTTGGAGTCAGATATCTTTACCCACTTTGGCTTCAGAGCAACTTGTCCATGAAGTCAAATGCTACTCAGTGAGTAATTCAATTGCCATTTAAGAAAGGAAAGATGGATTTGTAGTTAGGATGGTCAAGGAACTTGGGCTCCATTCTTACCTTAGCCACATTTTTCCTGTGAAACCTTGGAAAAATTATTTGCCCAGCCCCACTGGTGGAAAAGTCATTGTTACGTTAATGGTATGCTGTCTCAAACTTCTTACCATGTTTATGTTAAAAACATGGCACAGGTGAATTCCTGTTAGATATGATCTGTGTTTATGATTTTTTCAATAAAATCCCAAGCCTATCTCCTGCCCTAGCTCTTGGACTGCCCCCTTTTATGGGTCCTTAAACATGCCCCAGATGCAATCACATCTTAAGGTGACCTACTTGTGGCAACCTGTCATGTTACCAGCAGACACCAGTCTGTTCTTTTCACGCTCTGGGGTGTAAAAAGTCACCAATTTGTATGCTCAAGGCAGTGTTTTGGAGGCCAGTCTGCAGCGCCTTAGCTTCAGTTTCTCCATGGGCAAGATACAGAGTCTGATTTATAAATACTGGCAGAAGCTGATGCCTGGTAGGACCTCAGTAATCCAGCACTGGTTGGATAAAATTTGTTTTTAACTCACAGGTCCTGTAATACTTCTCTGTAGAAGTATAAATGGCTTCAAATAGTACATCCCCAGGTTAATGACTCTGCTGCAAATCAGTGCAACAGCCACCCACTGCAGGAGTAACTCTGTGAAATAAACACTATGACAGTCAAATCTAATGTATGCTGAAAAAGGTGACCTATGCATAAGTCTTTAATTCTAATTCTCTTTTTTTTTTTTAAGTTTGTGATATTTGTTGCCAGTGTTGCTAGGGGTGCAGTGAAACAAAATGAAATCTGCTTCTAATATGTCTTCAGATTCCCAATAGGATAAGTTTTGAATCATAAAACAAAGGAAAGAAAAAGAAAAATATATAAAATGGTATACCTTGTTTTCCCCCCTGTGGATGGGGTTTACAGTACGAAAGCAAATGTTAGCTTGTTATAAGAAGTAGCCAGCCATCCACTGGATATCACCTTTTCAACTGAAGGGGAAATAGCATTCTTTTTCATTAAAACATTTTCTTTTATTTGTGCTAAACATATGCACTCACTCAGTAGATTCTCTGCAGCAGATCATAAATTAAATATGAAATAATATTTAAAAATGCATACACAATGCGCACAGAATATAAAAACTTTGTGCAATTACTGCTGAGTTTTTGTATTCTGTAATATCTACTCTGCTGTAATATCTACTCTGACAAAACCAAAAATCCCCACTATGTTTTTTCTTCAAAAGTAAATAGGATGTGATTTTGAGAGTTTGGTCATGGTTGTTTGTGGCGTTTTCCCCCTCACTTTTCCATTCTTCAGTCCAAGAAGAAATAAATACCACAAACTTAAAAAATGCAGTTTAATATTGCATCTTTGCCATTAAGGTAATTAAGAGCTTAACATTTTAAATTAAAAGCTTAAAGCAGGAAGCTTTATCCAATTCTTTAGACATGGCACCAGAGGTTCGGGTGACCTTTTTGTCTGTTTTGTTTGTCTGTCTCCTCTCTGGTTTTGGTGTATGACCTCAATCATATTGAAGGTGACAGCCTTCTGGAGATGTTATCCACCACATGGCAACAAAAAATGGTGTTAAATCCTAGTCCTCAAAAGCAATAAATCCATAGAAAGGTGCTGATTTTAAATGAGTCTGCAAAACTGTCTGCTTGTTTTAGCTCAGGAAATGCAAAAGCTCTGTACAATCCAAGATCAGGATGTGTTTGTCCACAATGTTAGAGCTGCTTTAAAGCATTTTTTGGCAAAGCAGAGCATTCAGTGCCATGTAGATTTCTCTTCTTCGCTCTGTAGCTGCAGGCTTCTGGCTTCACCAAAATCTATGAGTGCAGAAGCTGGCGTGTCCCAGCTTTCATTTAATCAACATCTAAGGTGAAGGTCATTCACAGAAAAAGGTGTTGTGAATAAAGACGGCGTTAGCCGAGAAAAAAAAGATATTAATTTACACACTAGCTGGTCTCAATCCTTGCAAATACTGAATAGAAGGGGTTTACACATGCGTCTTCCAAAATTGTAACTGTCATCAAATTTCACAAATATTTGGGAAGGAGTGACAGAAGTTTCTCATTATTTTAGTGGTAGGCATTGAAGTCTGTCTCTCTTCTGGGGAGAAACCCTCTTGTTTTAACAGCTCATTGTGCAGTAACTAATGAAGTAGAAACCGTCGCTGTTGAGCAATATTTTCTTAAAGTAATTCTTTCCTTCCCTGGGTCATGCCAAGTTATTTTCAGTATCAGTAAAACTATCTACAGTGGTTTTATAGACTTAGAAGATCTGATGTTATTTATGAAAAATCTGCTACTGTCTTTTCTTAAATCTGTCTTTTAGTTGATTCATATTTGCCACGAACTAGTTCAAGCTGAAGATTTTAATGATGATAATGGTGTTGGGGTAGGGAAAAGTATTTCAAAACATTTTTGTTGGGAATATTTTTCTTGTTTTAAGTAGGCGTTGAAAGATATCTAACTTTACATGGTAAAATATCTTTGTGTTAAATATTATGTCATTATGTTACCTTATTAACTTCTTCTGCATCTGTTTCAAAAGAGAGCAATTGCAGAAAGGAACTCGAGCCATAGTCTCAGAGATCCAACAGAAATTATTTATTTATAAGGCCAGATACCCTGCCTCACCATCTGGCATTTAAACACTAAGTGCAGTCAGGACTGAGCTGTGTTCAAAGGAGTTTTATACAGTGAGATGACTAAAAGACAGGGACAATCTGCAGTACAAGGGCTGAGCACAGACCAGAGGGAACTTTCCTTGTTGAGGGCTTGATGAATGGAAGGCAAAGTAGGTAGGAAGCCATTTATGGTTCCGGTCACAGAGGGTTTTGTTTGTTATTTTTGCCACTTTTCTTTTAGAGTTCCTTCAAGAAAGTTGAGCAAAAAATGCCGCGTCTAAATGCTCACGGGAAGTTTGGTTACAGACCCCAGAACCTGCAAGAGAAGGAAGGAACCCTGTCTTTATTATTAGCATTTCTTCTTGACCTGTCTCAGACCCCACAGCTGCAGGATGAGCTGTGGTGCAGTTCTCCAAGTTGCCTTCATGGTGATTTAGTGTCAGTTGTTTCCACAGAGCCAATGTCCCTCAAAGCTCCTTGGATCCCCTTAAAAATTAACAGCTCTGATCATTCCCTTCTCAGTTCCTGATATTTTTTCTTCCACCTGCAGTAACAAATTTTTTTCCTTCCCTTTCTTTATGGGAAGCCCATACTGTGATAGGCAGAGGTGTCTTTCTGTATTTAGATTATAGAAAAAATAAAATGAACCAGATCAAGTATAAACACAATATAAAGTAAAAGAAGTAAGTAACATCCAAGCAGGGTGTGTACTACTGTGGGTTACATAAAAAAAAGGTCTGAATGGAAAAAATTTAATTTCGTTGGAATGTAAGAAGGTATCAGAGAAATTCATTCAAGTGCCAAGCAGAGGAATAAATATTTTCAAAGACTAGAAGTCTGAATATGCCAAAGATAGAGTTTTATTAGGTTGCTTATCCTTTATTGTTTGTTCCTTCTCCAGAGCAGAGTTCTTTTGTGAAAATAGAGCCTTTCAACTGTAATTCACACTGAAGGAAAACAGTATGAGGTTGCAGGAAAAAAGTAACCGTACAATGAATTGAAAATGAATGTTAAGTTCCTTTTAGTCGTGTGTTGATCAATCATTGATTGTGACAGTTTACAGTCATAAGGTTTGGCCTTATATTAGGAGTTTTTAGCAGAATCTAACACGCTGACAACTCTTATTTGAATAGGACGTATTGTAAATGCTAAATAATACTAAGAGATTAGTGGCTGGAATAAGCCTATTTAAATTTAGAAGAATATTTGCATAGCTACTTAGTTTTGTTTTTCAGTCCACTATTGTAGTGCTTCGATTGTGACTGTCATCAGGTGTTAGCAAACTCAGTATGAAAACAGGGAAGAAGATAACCAGACCAGTCACATTATTGTGTCATATCCATGAGGTTTAGCAAGAATATAGCATGAAGCACATGCGTAAACAGTGAGGACTTTGTTATTTACAAAGCTAATCCGGCTCCAAATTACAATTGGTAGCTACAAGCTAGAGATCTACTAGAGATCAACTGTCTTCTCTCTGCCTTAAGTTTTCATATTGTAACTTCTGTTGTTCACTCGAACCTTTCTGTGTTGAAATTAGTATTTAAGACTTCAGACACAGAAATATTTATGTAAAGACTAAGATATATCTCTACCTCAGCAAAGTTCAGAGACTCCAGCAACAGAATAAATGACTATCATCAGAAACGGGTGACAGGAAATAATGTACTGTGCTCCTTTTTCTAGGCTGGGACCTAGAGGTGGGTGAGCAGATTTAAAAAAACCAGTAACAATGGCAGTTTTCATAGGAACTGATGGTACTGGGCAACTCTAGAAATCAGACCTTGAGTCTAGACCTGAAAAAAAATCATTATGTCTGCATGTGGCAAGTCATTAACTTGTAAAATTGTGGTTTTGGTAGTGCTGTTGAAGAGATTTCTGCACATGAGGTAAAAATAATAGAAAGGTTTAAGTTTGCCTTTTTAATAGCACATCATAAGAAACCATCTGCAGTGCATATGAAAGGGTAAATCAGTCTTGTGAATCTCAGGAGTGAAATGTGTGAATGTATGTTCATAAGCATCATCCATTGGCATTTTAGCTATCAGATACTTCTGTCTGCACAGATCTGGAATGCTTCTGTAACAATTGTTATTAGAACTAATTTGGGAATTTCAGTGGATGTATCTGGAGTTTGGGATGGTTTCCACATGCACAGGTACAGACCGTGGGAGATGCTGTCAGGGAGCTGGGGTACCTGTGTTTTAGCAGTGACTGCTGGATGCCCACCACTCACTCTGCAAGGATGATCATCCCTTAGGAAAGAATCCAGTTAAGAAAGTCTCTGAACCCTGGTCTTGATGATAAAAGCTCTGGGGAATTGACCTCATTCAATGGTTCCAGCCGCAGATACAGCTTCCTTCTTTGGGGTCTGGCTATTCTTAACTCAGTTCCAGATGACAGCATTGCAAGGGCAGTAGATGGTTGTCCTGGAACTGATTTCCAGTGAGTGTTCCTCTGCTTCAGGCAGTAGCCAACCACCATTTTGGCCACTGTGTTCCCTGTCTCTTTTCCTGAGCATTTGTGACAGAATTTCCTCTCGTCTCCTTCCTGAGTGATGTGTCCTGACCTCCGTCCACAGTGCCACCAGCTGCTGAGCTCCTGAGGAAACACCACCTGATCTGGCACCAAAATCAGGGTAACTCCCCAGTTAGGGACTCACTGGCCTTGGTATTTCCTAGCCTGTGAGATGGGCCAGAGATGATTATCCATCCCTCAGGCTGAGTAGCACAACTGCTCTGTGTGAAAAAGGTAAATTCTTCGTTCTTCAAAACAGAGGGGCCCCCTCTGAGCTGCTGAGGGGCAAGCCACTGCTCCATTCTCACACCTGAACTGTGCCTGAGCCCTGTCCAGGAGAATGCTGGCTGGTTTGGGCCAGAAGGTCCAATAACTGAACATTTTCTCTGCAAGCTGCTGAAGCTGTGAATGGGTAATTCTCTACTTCTCATGGCCTCTCACCTTCCTGCCGTGTTTGGTGCAGGATGAGCACAGTGCGGTGGGCTTGTGCCACAGCTCACACACAGCCCTGCTTTCCAAGCCCTCAGTAGCAGGCTGGCTGCTGAAGCAGGCTCTGGCTCCTCTGGCTTTGTGCTAACAGACAGCATTGTTTCCCCTGCTGGGTAATTAAATAACGCCTGGGGCTGGAGAATAGCACAGGATTCCGGGCTTTTGCGTACCCTCAATTCTTCACAGCAAGTGTTTGTGAAATAATGGAAAGTATTATGGAGCAATTTGATTTCATGAATTGTTCATACTGATGGCAAAGCGTTCCCTAATTATATAATAAACATCTGTTCTGCTTGATTAAGTACTCTCAGAACAGAACCATTTCAGAGAGTCTTCTTTCACTTGCTTAACCAATACAAACAACTTAATTTTACTTTTTTAAGTGGTCCCTGCAATGTGTGCTGACCTTTATTTGACAAAACTAAAATGACAGCAAGGAAAACAAATTACTGAAATGAAAAGGTGGTTTTTAAACCCTTAAAACTGTCCATTGAGCTGAAGCACAAATTCCCAGTAAGACTTAGAGTCTACCATGTAGTCTTATGGAAAAATCTTACTCTTTTGGTAAACTTAAGTTTGATTTATATGCTTCCTTGAGATCAGTAACCATAGCGAAAAAGGTAGCAATTTCCTAGCTCTAAATGCCCCAACAGGAGAAAGGGTCAATTCTTTGAGTTTTGAGCTTTCTTCTTTCAAAGACTGGAGCCATGAGAGGAAGAAAAAAAACAACCAGAGGAGCTGTTTGCAGCATTGAAATGCATCACACATTGTTGGATCAATGGACTGCAAGGGGAGGAATCTTTTATATGGAAGCCTGCAACAGCCCTGCTAGGACAAGTCACTGATGCAGCAGGGTTGGAGTATTTACTCTTTTGTGTACTTCACCAGTAAAGTCCTAAGTGCCCTGAAAGCAAAGGGCAATCAATAACTCACCAGACATGATGTAAAATGAAACTAATGTTGAATCATTCCATGAAAGTTATCAATTGGAAATAAAAGCAGTTTAGGTAATTTAGCAACCTTTTAAAGGCACCTGGGCATGGGAACTGGTCTGTTTTCACACGTGGCATATTCTAACAAGAAGCTCTTGTCAATATCTGCCAGAGATGCATGGCTTCAGATGCTAAACTGGGTTATTTCCACAAATAGTACCTCTAGCATATTGAGTTCACCAAGACACCACAGTGAAAATTTTGTCATCTTCATTTGAATTCACTTCTGGTGTTCCTGAAGGTGCTTTTACATGTGCCTACATGTATGAGAAACACAATGAAAACAGAAGGTATAGTAAGATCTGTTTCATAAAACAGAAACTTCTTGGTTTATGCCTTATGTTCAATTTGTTATCTGCTTCACCTGTGCAATACCTATGAGAATCAATTAAAGTTTTTGTGGCACAGCTGAAGGATGTACTGGTCCTTTTTATTATTATTATTTTATTTTTTTATGTTGCAGCTGAGTGGTTTAAGTTTAGAAGTTCAACTAATTTCCATTGTTTTTCTTTCAAGGAAAAATCTCCCAGGATCTCTATAGAACAGAAGCTAGAATTTGACCACATTGTTTATTCTGTCTCTTGGACAATTTGTGGCAAAATGTTGTTTTCATTTACTATGACATAAGTGGGTGTTAACATAAAATTTTTTATTACTTTTGTGTATTAAGAAAAAATTCTTTGTCAGAAGAATAGGATCTGTGGATGAAATGCATAATTTACTTCAAGGTTATTACAGCTACTTGAAAATATTCTGTCCAAATGTGCTGCAGAAAAATTAATATTTTCGAAGTCAGGGTATTTTTTACTTTGTTTTGTGTTTTTAACATTAAGTCTCCATGGATGTCTTTGATTTATTTTTTTAATCCAAAAAGCACAATGATAAATCTGAATATTTTTCTTTTTCACAGAAATGCTTTCATTTGGTTGAGCTGCCATTAAGACACAGGACAGCTGTGACATAGTTACCTTGACTCTCTTATGCCTTATGACATGAATTACTTACTGAATTTCAAGTATGAGGCAAAAAAAATCTTGCCATAGGAATATCAGTTACTGTCCTCTGATAAGGGGATGGTGGTTTAGTTGGACCGGTGGACTGAGCAAAGTCTGTGAATTCCAGATCCCCTGAGACAGGAGACTTTGTTGTTTAAAATGGAAAATCATGTGATGAAACACAGCTCCTTTGGGAATGTTGCAAACAGCAAGAATTTAAATGTATTTATTTAGGCCAGCCAAGTCCAGCATGACAGGAAGGTTGCTATACATTAAAAATGGAAATTGTAAGGTAAGAGTAAAGTTCACATTTTGCTAGAGCTATACTAACATTATCTTTCTGTGTACAGGAATTATGGTAGATATCCTGTCTACCAAACAGACCTTCTTTAAGTATGTAAAAGACTAAGGGGAAACACCTCATTCTTAGTGGAGAGCATTATTTGAATTCTGCAAATGTGGCTGAACCATTGTGGGCAGTGTCTTACAGAAAGGAAGAATGGGAATTGAAGTCCAGTTTAGCGTTTCATGAGCACCTCAAGTATTTGTGTTGGAAAGTGGGAGAACCGGGTCCCAGTGTGTAGTTATCAGAGAGGAAATGGAAGGGAAGTAAAAGCTGTTTTGGGGTTTTCTCCTTCTGACTGAACACCTATCTTGTCCAAGTGGAAGCAAACCCAGGGCATATTGGGAGTGTCCTGCATTTTGCAATAGCCAGCTGCTTAGAGAACATTGCTGGGAGGTGAAAGATAGGAGTCAGAATCCTGAGAGCAATCAGGGCATCAGACTGTGGTCTTCAGCTTGTGAGGTGAATATTTCACTGGAGAAGATGTCCAGACAAACTTTGGTCTCCGTTTCTGAGGTGTCTTTTTTTCCTGATGGACTGCATAAGAATGCTGTATCCTATAATATTACAATGCTTGGATAGCTTCCTAAAAGGTCTCCTGTTTCTCAGCCAGAACATACTTTTTTTCTGTGTTTTATGCAGTTAGGAAGATTGAATAACTGCAATGAACTTCAAAGGTACTGAAAAACTTGTATTGAAGAGGGTGGAGGGTTTTTTCAGAGGAGACTATCAAAATAAAAGCTTCCTTAGATGTATTTATTACTGCAGAGAAAATTAGGTGTCAAATAGCCAAGGAGTTCTGATAGCTGTGTTTTATTTTTGGGAAGCATCAGGGCTGTTATTGCTACCTTTTTTTTTTTCCCTTTTTCCCCGAGCCTTAAAGAAAATTTGTCACCCAGTGAACCTTCCCTTCCCAAACTATATTTTCTGAAGCAGTGCATATCCCAGAATGTAGATTTGGATTATATTTATGTAAAAGGGGCAAGGTGTGCTGTGTGGGCATATGGCTACTGTTCCATATATAGAATATTACCCTCTGCAGTGTTAACATTCCAGCTGCAGAGATCACTCGTGCATATGCATAGTCCTCCAGGAACAGAAAAGGCAGGATTATTGCGTGTGTCTGAAAGTCTTAATTAACAGATTTCAGCAGGGTAAATGGTAGGTAAAACTTATTACAAGCATCGCTGTAGTAGTGTGTCTGTGAAAGGCAGGTTATGCAGGAGGTGGACTGAATAATTACTGTGGTCTAAAAACTTATGAAAAATGTTATCTGGTCTTTATTGGGTAGAGCTATATGACATGTATTTTTTTTTTTTTTTTTTGAGCAGGATGAATACCAGGCTGCACTGGACTTCAGCCTGCCTGGAAGCAGAATTTGGGCTTTCTTTTCTTCTTCTGATCCACTTGAATGAATGGAGTCAACAGCAGAGAATATGAGCTTTTTTAACAGATGAAGTGCAGGAAGGCATTTAATTAAATTAAAGCTCAGAAGATGTTAAACCTGTGAAAGGAAATACTTTTTCTAGGCTCCATGTAATTTCGTTTTGTTGCTCCTTGAATGCATTTCAGACATAGGTGTATGACCAATGTAACCAAGAGACAGATTTGTCATCTGGTTTGCAGTAACCTCAGCAACTGCACAAGTGCTTGCAGACTCCTGTCTGGAAGATTACCTTGCCAGACTTTTCAAATTCCTACAGATTTGTATCACAGAAATGGAGCTTTGGCGAGTCCGTTCCAGCTCTTACTGTGGAGGTCTGTGACACCACTGTGCTCCGTTCCTTGTGGTCACAAGTCATAATGGGCACTCTCCCCTCCCACTGGAAGAAGAGCAGGACTAGCAGAGTCTGTGCCACCAGTTATGATTTATTGCCAGATAGGGTGAAGCTGCCAGATGGGCTGTCGGGAAGGCAAACAGAATTCACCTCTCAGCAGCCAAAAAGCCAGTTGTTGTGTCCCGAAGGTTTCTGTCTCACTGCTGTCAAGACCAGTGCTGTAATCTCATCTATTTGACAAGCTTTTGGGCAAATCGTGTGTCCATGGTTAGGAAGACCAGAGCTGTGTGGATGTGCTGGATGTTTCTTTGCCTTTTTCTTCCTATAGAACACTTCAATTCGAGCCCCTAATTCTCCTCTTCGACTTTTTGGTGGCTACTGATTTTTCTTTCTCTCTACCTTTCTCCTTTACCCAGTAATTAAAAGTGTGGTTTTGTAAGGAAGGTCCTGCAAAGAACCTTGCCAAACATCTTGTTCTGAAGGCAGGAAAACTTCCCCAGTACAATCCTTACTTATTGATCACATGATTCATTTGACCCCTGTGTCAGTGCCATAGACAGAAAATCAAGGACATAGGAATTTGGCATGAGAGTAAGAATAATGCAAGTGTACAGTCTAGGCCCAAAAATCACTGGTGGGTATATATTTATTGATTCAGAGCGCTCCAAGGTGCATGAGTGTTCTGCTATGTGCCCGAAGATTTTCCCACCAGCTGAAGGTTTTCCGCTTTAAACTTGGACTTGAAGTTTTTCCTGCCTGCAGTCCATCTATAACTCCCTTTGGACAGTGCAGATTTCCATGGAACCATCCTGAAAAACACTGGTGGGGGCAATGAAATAAAATATGCTTCTGCATGCACACTTATGTATTTCACCAGGTATTTTTGCATCTGATTGTATAATGAAATTCAGCTGAAGGGATCTGAAATGTTTCTTATCTTTTGCATATTTTTCCTGTTCTTTCTCTAGTATGTTATTAGAAAACTGTACTTAGCAATGGGCTGTTTGTTGTCTTTTTTAAATGAAATTATATTCCTCATATGGTACCACACAGTTGATTACTACATTTATCTAGGCTTCAGTTTTTGAGTGGCCTGTGGATGCACCCAGGAGTTCCAAGTATCATGTATGTATGAAAGCACTAGGTCAAGACAAATTGTTTTGAAATGGTGTACAAATAATGATCCCGAAAGCTATATTTCACTGGGTTTATCTGTGTATGTGACAACTGTGCTAAAATAATCTCAGAGTGCTCCTCCGAGTGAAGTTACTGCTCTCAACAGTCCTGACAAACAAAACAATTTCTTTCTTTAGTGGCACATACTCCTGTTTTATTGTGTCTCGTTCGTGGAAGCAGGAATGGGTTTTGAGGGCATGACACCTCAATGAGATCCTGTGGCGCATATGACATGGTGACAAATGGCTACTTTGCAGCATAGAATATGATAGAGACTGTGCCAGAGTTCCATGGCCAATATTGCTTAAACAAAAAAGAAAAAAAAAACCCAAAACAAACAAAAACCCCTTTCACTGGAAACAAGCAGTAGTATAGTCTTCAGAGAAAAAAACCTAGAAATCTTCAGGGCGGCTCTCCATGCTTGAAAATCATACAAAACCCTTTTCACAGCACTTTACTTCTTCCCACCCCAAGAGATAACCTCTCTGCAGGAAACACGCTTCTCTCTGCTGGTGCTCTTGGTTTTAGGTTGCACATTGTAAATGTAATGAAGAGAAGCGCTGCTGATGAAGTTAGAGAACAAGAGTCTGTGGTGACATTTGTGGAGCATCATTGCCAATAGGCATATGTAAAGATTTACTGTTTATAGCAGTGGTAAGCTATGATGCTGTGCCTCTGACTCATGGGAGCTATATATTTTGTTCTTTAATGCTCATTAGTGTTGTAGGAGGCTCAGATTTTAAAAGGGTTTGCCTAGGTAGGTTGTCAGTTGGTGATGAACGTAATTGGTGCCGTGAATCTTTCTGACAGCTCACAATCATAATTATTTTCAGAATATCAATAGAAGAGCTGTAATGCATGGTTTATAGCATTTAGCTGGTGGTTTGTGCAGTGGTGGGCTTTGTTTTGCAGATAGAACTACCACACCAAAGCAATTTTCTATTCTCTCACCTTCTGTGGCATTTTCCCTTGAAAATCTGTTCGTATTACACACTGCCAAAGCTATGGGATCCACTAAGAATGCATGAATGTAGCTGAAATCTGCACTTTGGTGGCAACATTTTTAATTACAAATTTCATAGCTATAGCATCTCTCTATAGAAACCAAAAGTTTAATTACAGGAAAGCAATGCTAATTAGGGAGGGAAATGCTGTGGCATTACAGTCAATAAATGTAACAAGGAAAAGTTACTCACTGTGCTGGCTACTGCCAAATGCTCGTGAAGGCTTCCATTTTCCCTTGGTGGTCTGAGATGGGATCTGGGAGCCTGCTCTCAGAGCCACTGCTCTGCATTGGCGTGTGCCCAGAAGCCAGAGCCCTGCTCTGCACTCAGGGCACTTGTCCCTTGTGCTTTTTCCCTGGGGAATGAGGACGTTGTGTGATGCCATCTGTGAGCCCCACAGAGACAGTGCATGAAGATCGCTTTCAATATTTAGAGATGAGCAGTCTTATAGACCCATCTCACAGCTCTTGGAACTTGTGCAGCACTTGGGTGTGGGCAGCCAGGTCCTGAGCCAGGTGTGGGACAAGATTAGAAGTGCTAGCAATGCAGAGGGGCAGAGACACTCCTCAGACACCTTGCTGAAGAGGAGGTGATCAAGACATTTTTTTCTCCAGGCAGCAGCACAGCTGCCTCAGATTCTCATCCAGCATCAGCAGGAAATTCCTCCTCTGCCCTCTTGATGGGGTTTGGTCACCAGGAGATTCATCACAGCTGTCTACAAGACATGGGTGAAGTCTGTGCCCAGCAGTCCGTGAGTGCAGAGCTGCAGATGTTTGAGGTGGAAGCTGTGCCCAGAACATCTGGCCGTGTTCCTGAGTAACTGTACCCCTGCCCTGGCACAGCTCTCTGGGCACATCGTGCTGCTGGTAGTGCTGGTCTCTACCTTCTTCATGGCCAGGAAGGCATCTGAGTCACCCAGCCACAACTCAAACCCCATCCCCAGGGAGAGGGTTCCCTTGGAGGCAGCTGTGGAAAGCCTGATGCTGGAGCAAGTGGATGCGCCACGTGCTGGCACAGACCCCACCTGTGTTTACACCCTTGCTGGCACTTAGGGAAGTCAAAGTCCAACCCAAATTGAGTCTGGCAAGGGAGGTCAAATGCAACATGAAGGGCTTCTGTAAGTTCACAGGTGACAAAAGGAACAGTGTGCGCCCACTGGTGAATGAGGCAAGGGACTTGGAAGAGGCTGGAGAACTGAAAGCCTTCTTTGCCTTAGCCTTTATCAACAAGACTCATGAAGCACAAAAAAGGCAGCTATAAAGAAGAAACTCTGTTGCTTTGTATTCAAAGGGGGTTTTTCCTCCAGTTTTATTGCTGAAGCCTCTAAATATCTTTAAATTGTGCCTTCTGTCCCCAAAATATTCTTGAAAATGATATTTTTTGTTTAGAACTGGATAAAATGGATGCAATTTTAATTAAAAGCAAAAGAGGTAACAT
The DNA here is from genome assembly GCA_014706295.1 of Lycocorax pyrrhopterus obiensis. Classification (NCBI taxonomy): domain Eukaryota; kingdom Metazoa; phylum Chordata; class Aves; order Passeriformes; family Paradisaeidae; genus Lycocorax; species Lycocorax pyrrhopterus. Next base: position 111,351,067 of record JACSVZ010000001.1, on the reverse strand, counting down.
AGAAAACATAAGACTATGAAAAAGCTGGCCATAAAATACAGAAAATTTGCAAACTCTTCACAATAATTTCATCAATTCTAGTCTGTTGTATTTTGCATTGATTCACAGGCTTAGCACATGACTTTTAAGACTCAATACAGAGTGGTATTGGAGTGATAACAGTGCACACTGCTGACTTGAGAGGTATTTTAGTGGGGATAGCAGATACCTGAGAGCACATTCTGAGGTGATATAATTTCTTGTGACTCTAATGCATTCTAGCTCTGCTGATTTACATCTGCTGAGAATCTTATCTATGGGAATTCCTTGATGCTCAGTGCTATTATTCTGACACCTGCCAAAGTGTCGATGGAGAATGGACCATAAAAATATCACTCCTTGATAGAAATGACTGTAACTTTAAGATCAGTCATTTGTGCTAGCCAGATTTTGTTCTCATCTTAATAGAACTTTTAAATATCTGTTTCATTGCCAGGATAAATGGCCAAGCTCTAACTACTGCAAATGAATGCAGAACTATAAAACTTCAGTATAATCGTATAATTTATTTCTTAATTTTCTGCTAGTGTAGAACCAATATTCTATTGAAGAACATTGTGGTGTCAATTGGGTGCCATATATTTGACGTGTAGAAGTGAAATCTGTATTCCTGAGAATGCAGACTTACAATGATTTTTATCATAATTTTAAAAATATCTCTCAAAGAGAAGTAATTCATTATTATCTTTATTTTATAGCTCAAGAATAGGGTGTTTAGAAAGGCGAAGGGACTTTTTCAAGAAATTCAGTGATGGGAAATAAAATATTGTTAACATGACAATGGTATTTTATTATAAATGTCATTTCATAATAAATGTCATTTTATGAAACGACAAAATTCCATTACCTTCAGGGAGGCCAAAATTTCCTTTGGAGTCTCAGATATAACCCATATGTCTAGTTCATAACCTTATTTGCAAGGAAAGGTATTCTCAATCTTTTGCCTGGCATGCAGCACACCTTTTAATAATAATCTCATAACTTCCCTGGGACTGCAACCAATGATTTCATTAAAAAACAGGGTTTGAATTTGAGTTCATCTTTTTAACTGTAAGAATAGAAGACTTAGAGACCTCATAACCTCAGGGCTCCATAATCAACCACTGGTTCATGTATAGCTGTTTGATAGAGACCACGCTGAAATTTACTACTTGCAGGAGCATAATAAGCTGTGGTTTAGGTATCCTTAAGGATTCCTAAGAAGTTCTTAACCTTTTTTCACTGTTTTTTTTTTTTCCTGGTGAAGTGGTTGTTGACTCTGCCACAGGCATCATTTCCTTGTACAATCTAACCTGTGAGCATCTACAGACGTATAAGAAGGAAGAATTTTTTCACTGAAGGGGTTGTCAATGGAATGGGCTGCCCAGGGAGGTGGTGGAGTCACAATCCCTGGAAGTGTTCAAGAAATGACTGGATGTGGCAGTCAGTGCTGTGGTGTAGTTGACAAGGCGGTGATCGGTCAAAGGTTGTACTCGATGGTCTTGGAGGTTTTTTCCAGCTATAATGATTCTGTGATTCTGTGATAAGGATTTGTAAACTTGTAGAGCTGTAGACAGCCATAAACCCTGGCAACTATACAAGATGAGACCTGGAAATAGTGGGAAAGTGTAGTCAGAATGATTGGCAATGAGTACTGTGTTCTATGGCCAATGCCTGTGATATCTTCAGAGAATGAGCAAGGATTTAACGGAAAACAATGGGAAAACCTTGAAGGCAAATATTTGAAGGATTTCTCCAAGGCACTGCAAACAGCTCAAGAGGGAACACAAAGTAGTGAAACTGTTTTTCAATCCAGTACTTGTATAAGAGCCTTAGCCTACTTACTGCACTTTGATTATCTCTTACAATATGATTTTACTAATCTGAGAAACATCTGACTCCTTGCACAACTCCAATGCCTTCCATAAGAGTGTCTGTTCAGTAAGATTTTATTCTGAGTATCTGAGCCTGGAGTTTTGCTCTTTTTAGGGTTTTTTCCTCAGTAGAATTGTCAATGAGAAAGTCTCATTTTTTATTTTTTTTTAAAGCTTCACTTCTGAAACTGACTTTCTCACACAAACAATGATAAAACAGATATGAGGAAAATGTGTCATAACCAGCCACTTTGTTAACAAAAATAACAGCGTTAATTTTACAGGAGAATGACACAATTAGGGAGGAAAGTCACGCACCTGACCATAATCAGTTGGTGTGTATTGGTTGTGCCGTGGTTCTCACTGACTATGGATTATTCAATGCCGTGGAATGATGTGGGTTTTTTGAGGAAGGTGGAAATATACTTTTGGGGTCCTTTTGGACCTACCTTCTCACCCCTTTTTCCCCTTCTACTTCCTTATTCCTTTTCATTGAGGTTTCTACTGCTTTTACTCCTTCCATTGTGTATTTCTCTGCCAGGTTTAGCATCATGCACCTAAAACCAAATGAATAGACTCAGCAGGAACCAGCTGAATAAAGCTGGATGAACTGCAATTTCCATGTCATCTGCCCTTAGTGTCTGCATTTCACAAGTGCTAGAACCATTGCACCAGACCTGAATGGGAACATGGCGGGGGGAGGAGGTGGGAAAAAGAATAGTAGAGTTGGAGTAAATATTTGTGCAAGTTACAAGTGGAAGCTTATGTGAGGTATGGGGATCACATCCACAGATACATAAACCCGTACAGCTCTTTTGCTGATCCACACAGAATTTTACTCAGTATTGGTTACAAACTTATTTATTGTTTCTGACTCCTGTATTTTTTTTAGAGCTACAGGTAACATAAAAGTTTTTTTAGGCTCTTCTGTCCCTGCACGACGTCAGCCTTTGTAAGTAAGGTGTTTCACAGTGGGAATAAGGGAGGCACACATGGAAAATTCCATCATAAATAAATTTTATGTGTCTCTTTATGCTCTGGTTCTTTAGAAAGTTATAATTGTACTTCTTCCTATTAATTGAAGAAAACCAGATCAGTTAGACATGCTTCTTTAATTATTTGCTTTTTCTATTTGCTGTGGTTTACACACTACTTGCACCCTCCATAGCTATTTTTTTTTTCTTTAGAAATGCAGTGTTAAGTTGCAGAGTTAGTTATGCAAAAGGCAATATAAAAATCTCTTCCTAAGTACGGTTTATTTTAGTGTGCTCCAGACATCTTACTGGTTTTGCTACACAGTTAAATGTATTTTTTAGTAAGTTAGTTCTGTATACAATGTATCATCTAAAGTATGTCGAGTTCTAGAGATGGAATCAATATTCAGCCTTTAGTGACTTGATAATATCTTTATTATGTTTTAGTAATATTGGGTTTTATATTTAATTTGCTTGTGTTCAAATTTGTTTTTTTTTTTTTAATTCACCTCTTCAGTATCTTTTTCTTACTGATGGCTAGAAATGTTCTTATAAAGCAATTTATTTCTAGGGATTTTGGCTTTCTTTGGAAGGACTGGGCTGGTTTACTTAATTTTCTGTGGATGAATGGCTAAATTCTGTCAATGGCTATGATATAAATTACAAATAAATGCATTGAGGTCTGTGGCTATTACATGGAAAGGAAGGATAGATTTTACCATGCCACTCTACAGCTAAGAAAGCACAATTCTGTTGTTACCAGATGTATTCTTAATAACTTTTATGAGAGGAAGGTTGTTAAGACTGATTTAATTTGATGACTATTTCCCCTTGTCTTTTTTGAGAGATATAGATAGATAGACAGACAGATTTGCTTTTATTTTAGTTTCTTCTCTTTTAGATATGTAAGCCATACAATGTGATGTCTGTTTTTTCAGTGATTTAGAGAAATACAATATGTAGGTCAGAATTAAAAACCCGAATCACAAATATTAAAAAAAAAAAAACTTCAGAAACAATCTGATTGCAGCATAGTTCCTGCCTTTTCCCAGAGGACTCCTCATCAGCAATATTCAGAGAATATGTAAACACTTCACCTCAGAGTAGGGAGGAAGCAATAATCCCTGGTCAATTGGCCCACAATCATGAGTGCACCATAAACAGCTGGTGGTGAATAACTCTCATCCTTACTGAGAATTGCAGCATGCACAGAACACAGCTCCTGCCAACTGCCGTGTGCATCCCTTTGTTAAAATATAAAATAAACATTTTTCAGTCATAGTCATGTGTGTGTCTGTTTGTAATCAGTTTCTCAAATTAAAATGGACAGAAAAATGCAAAATTGGAGTGGATTAAAGGTCAGTGAATATTCTGGCGACTTGATTTTAAAGGGAGACGTGGAATAATTATTTAAAACGCATGAGGGAATAGAAAATCAGAAATAAGGGTGTTATATCTGTGGAAGTGGGAAAATTGGACAGATTGCAAGTAGCCTGTGGCACCTTTAGAGTTGCAAGGAAAGAAGGGTGGAGAGGGAGGTAAAATACTTTCTATGATAGATAATAAAGAAAATCAAATCTTTTTATAAAAGTTTTGATTGGTGTTATGACCAAATGATCCAATTAATTGCTAAATATAAGGAGCCCAATCTACCCCATTTGGTCTTTATTTGAACACTTCCATTATCAGAGAATTTAGTTCATTATTTTGTGTTTATGGCTTTTTGCAGTGTCATATTTTCTATTTGAATATTTCTTCCCTTACAATTGTATCAATGTGTTTTTTTTAAGTTGGTTCAGAGAAGAACATGGTTTTATTTCACTGGAAGTGTAGAAAACATTTAAGCAGAAGTGAAATGTGGTTAAGGATATAATTGTCTCCTGATATCTATTAGCATTTAAAAAAAAGACATTTAGTGGTCTGACTTTTAGTTTTGTTCCTAGTATTTTTCAATTGGTTGGTTGTTTTTTGGGATTTTGTTGGGTTTTTTTTTTAATTCTAAAGTCTACGTCTTCATGAGTAAAAATATTAGGGCATTGGTACAAGTCCATTTTACTTTTAGACTGGTTCAGAAAAAGTGTCATGAAGGTATATTTGTGTTTCACTTTTAGTTTATGTGCTTCATGGACAACGAATGTGATAGGCAGATCTTTGACACAAGTCCTAACTTTGCTTCATTTGCTGAAAACAATTTCTGTAAAGTGACTAACTCAAGATGGGAAGTACTCAAGATGATAAGCTTCCCACCTGAGTTACTGTTTTTAGCCTTCTTGATACATTTAGCCTTTTTTAAGGCATTTATATCTTTTTTGTAGTGACAGAGGCATTTCTCAGGCAAGTACGTGTGCAGTTATATGTATATTTTTATCTTTTATTGTGAGGTGATAAAATATCTTGGGAAGAAATCAGCATTTCCCTCTTTCTGTAATTACAGTCAATTTAATGGGTTGCTTTTCTTAGTTATATATGGTCCTGATGAAACTCAAGTGAAATAGTTTTTTTTATTTCTTTCCAGCAGTAAAATAATCTCCAAATACACCTTTCTAGTTAAATTTCATTGTCTAAAGAAGGGTCCAGAAAAAACAGCATTGTTTCTTGTTACTAATGTTGCTTGTTTGGTCCTTAACTCTCCTGATCTTGTCAGTCTCAAAGGTAAGTCCAGCCCCTTTGAAGAGCTGCTTATTGGCAGGGATTTCTCAGCTTTTCCGGGTAGCTAATTGTGGTCAGATGTGTGAAAGACTCTTTCTAGCAGTCTGTGTTCTCTTGGAGCAAAAGTTCATTACTCTTTGACAAAACCTTCCTGAATCTGGAGGACAAACTGTTCACAGTCTCAATAAAAACATTTTACTGACTAGAACAGTGCTATCATTAATCACATCTGCCTTGCCCTGCCCATTCCTTAAACACAGTAATAGTGAGCAGAGACATCTATTTTTTTTAACGTCTTCTAATTTAGCATCTTTTAAGTCTCACATTTGTGTTTCCTTTATGCTCCCCTTAATTTGCCTACATTCTTAAAGCATGGTCCTCAAAAGACAGACAAGCTGAAGTGCCACGGGAAATAAAGAGAGCAGAATGACAAGCTTGTGCCTCTGATACCAGATAAACACTTAATAGGTCACAGAATGAGGTTTGCTCTCGTGTTTTCAACACTTCCTGCTGCACAAATGGCATCATCTGAACATTTGAAATGTTTGCTCTCTGTGTGGAGCCAAGTGTTATCAGAAGCTATTGATGAGGCCTGAACCCAGAGCAGATCGGTGGAGAACCTTGCTTGATATCAGACTGAGAAGACTTACCAAAGGATTTCCTGTGCAGGTTTTGATTATTTTTGGCCTTTTTTTCCCCCCTTATACAGCATACAATAATTTCATCATCACCATGTCTTCCTAACTTCATTAAGAATGTCATATCGAGCAGTTTATGACTTCTTCCCTCTGATCCACTTAGATTTTCAGAGAGGAATTCCATCAACTTTGCTAATTGTCACTTTGTTATTCTTTCAAGGCTTTGTAAATGGATTGTTTAATTTTCTCCAGTATCTTTCTGGATACTGAAGTGAGCCTGACAGGTCTATGATTTTCTTGTACTCTTTTGTTTGTTTTGGGTTTTTTACTTTGTTTAATTTTAAAGTCTAAGTTTTGTCTTCTCCTGACCTGTGCTTCATCAGCTACACTCCAAGTCATGGGAAATAGTCACTAATGACTTGGAGATTGCTTTTACTACTACTTCAAATTCTTGAGGAAGCCCTGGTTACTTAGATACTTCCATCATTCAAATATTACTTAATGTCTCCATAAATAGATGAATACTGGCTATAAATAACCATTTAAATTCTATTTTTGGTACTATGAATGACAGGGATATATAACTGAGGAAGCAGAGAGTATTAAAAGGGTGTAGGGAGGAAATAATTTAGCCTTTCAGGAATTACTAGCTCAATTAAATCCTAAGTCATAAAAGAGTTATAAGCCTAGGTCATATGCAAGAAGTTCTCTTTCCTTAAAAAATGAATCAGGGTCATCGGTCTGAGCCTTTTTAAAAAGTTTAATGTTGGCCTTTTAATTCTTTTATAGTTCTTTTAAGTTCAGTGATAGATTTAGTTTTGCTTGACTTGTCTCTGTATGCATGGAATCAAGAGCTGGTCTTTTACTGAAGAGTTATGCAAGCTGAAGATTTTTTAGAATCACTTTGCACAATTCAGTCTGGGAAAAAAATAGAGAATATTGTACCTAATTAACTGGGAATTAAATAACATCTTGCAATTTGTATATAATTTCTCCACTGAATTAATATCTGTAGGCTTTTTCCTACCTTCGTAATGATTTTAAATCTAAAAGGATAAAACGCTTAATTTGAAATTCCAGCTAATTAAAGGAATTCTGTATTTTATTGATTGCTTGCCAGAAGAGAACAATTTAAAAGCAAGCAATATTACACTAGGGGAAGCAGTATCCTTTAGCATATTTGATGGTGTATTTCAGCATTTCAGTTTAAGAGAGTTTTATATGATTTTACCTGCATTTTATTCTTACGGTTTTATCTCAGGTTTAACTACTATGTAAATTTTAATGTGAAAAAAAGAAAACTTAGGTTGCAAACACAAAGAAAAACCTTGTACAAAGTTGAAAACCAGACTAAATAAATTGGACACCCTACTCAGTGTAATATATATTTTAAACACGTACCCATGATGATATTCTTAAAGGTCACAGATGATCTCAAACTGCAAGTTACCTTTTAGACAAAAATGTTGATTATAATGAAAGTGATTGTAAGTGTGGTTTAAATTGTTCTTTTCTATGAGAAGTGTCTCTTGCTCTCTCCTCTTTCCTGTTAATTACTGTGTGCTACCAGGAGAGAAGCCTTTGCTGCAGCTGTGCAGTAGGTGATAAACAGTAATGCACTGTGTCGACAATAGCAGTGAAACCACCTTTATTTTGTGCATTCATACCCTTAGAATGTATGCCTCACTTGTCCAAATACAGACTTGGCTCCCTGTTCTTAAAATGGAGCTGTTAGAAATACCCTTGGAAAGTTCTGTGGGCAAGTGAGCAGTGCCTGGGTCTGAGAGGACACTAATTTAGGCACCTGAAGAAACACAAATGTGAAAAGCAGTGATGTACTTTTTGCTGTAATTGCAGGTAGAAAGCCTCTTTCTTACAAAATACATCAAAGCTTCAGGAGAATACAATAAATATTGAATGTGGAAGTCATGTGTAGTATACCCCAGACCTACTATTATGTGACTTTAACGTTTTTGTGCTTTTCATATCAGTGATTAATTATGAGCCCCACCTTTCATCCTAAAGGGAAAGTTATTAATTATTACAAATGAGTCTTCTCAAATTTACTTAAGGTAGGGTTGAGACTGGAATGAAAGATTTATAATTTAACACAGCCTCATTTTAATTTTTTCTAGCATGGAAAGACTAAGAAACATTCCTATCTGGACATTGATTATTCTTTTGTAATGAATTAAAAAAAAAAATGGAAAAGAAAAGCAAGCTACAGTTGGAAATAAATTTTCCACTCTTCAGCTGAAATTTAATGTCCTAATTTGAAGCCTCGAAGTTTTGGACCAGAAAATTGCTGTAATGTTGGACTATTTCCTATTTTGAGATGGGTGTTTTATGCAATATTTGAAATTGTTCCAGGGACATAATTTTTAGAAACAAAAAAGGATCCTTTGGTTGCCAGATAGAGTTCTGTAGTATTTCATTTATCTGTATCATCAACGTACTCTCACTACAATAAAATATGAATGAAAACAGGAATTCTATTCAAACTGACCATACTTACATGTTTTTTCATATGGCCTTTTGTACAAAGTTTCCAAGTTTTCCTGTATCTAGGCTAGGCAGTGGGAATTTCAGTGCATTTGTGCTGATGCCCTTGTATTATATAATAATTAAGGGATGGTGTAGAGTGCGTCTCACAGACCTGATGTGCCAGAGGTACCCACATTTTGGAAATAAATGAAATAAGTAGTGGTTGCTTGTCTATCGTAACAGGTGGGATAATTCTTGGACGGAAAACCTGAAGTATGGAGCAGTGGTTTTGCTTGTTACACCGAATAAAAGGCACAGTATGGGAAGAGGACAGAGGCTTTCCACAGACAGAATCTATGCATCATGCTGTAGGAAAACCCACCCAGGGTGTGCCCAATACTGCATAAAAGGGCAGTTCCCAGCATGTAAATGTATACTTGCTATCTATGTTCTTCTTTTTATTCTACCTTGTTATTTTACTGGTATTTTATCACGCCATTTATCATGCCTTTCTCTTTGAGATCCAGGAAGAACCCCACTCCCATCTCCCTGTTTCTTCCCTTTCTTCCACAGTTGTGGTGCAAAACACTGGTCCCCAGCTGGAGTGGTGCCAAGCTGCGATAAGGCCCTAATTGGATGTCAGGCTTGTCAGCCATGCTCTAGAGCATTCCTGGGCGACAGTGCAGACTCTGCTAACTTGTTGATGTGGGCCAGCTATGTTTTGTGTGGAATAGCCCAGGATGATCCCGGGAGGAAGTGACTTACTGGCTTCTTTGGATTGTGTGATGCCGTTGACTTGTCTCCTTCTCCTTCCTGTCCAGTCCTTCCCTGAAGCAGTGGGAAAATTATTGAGTCACTGTCTGCCCCTCCCTGCAAGTTATGGCCAAAACTCCCTCCTGCAGGAACTCTGAGACATAATGAATTTGTTATGGACTCTTAGCCTAATGATATTTTTGCTATGAATAAACAATGTAAGAGCTGATGGTCTATGTGAGGCAAATCTATGCAAACGATTGAGGAGAGTCTTAGGAGCATTTTGGACTTTTGTTTTTATACTTGCACGGAATGGTGGAGAACCGAATTGAGTTAAATGTGGGAAAATTTGGTATATATATAGCCACCAAGCCACTTGAAACTAGAAGTGCTATCTCATCTCGCCTAAAAACCCAGATCCTGTTTCTCCTAAAATAAATAGCAAAGTAGTTGTAAATGCATTTAGGTTTCTGGTTTTGTTTAATTCCTTAGGAGAAGTGCATATGAAAATCAGACAGCTAGAACAAATTTAAGATGCCAAGTTTTTGCTTCTGTTCCACATTATTTTGCATTGTATTTTTTTAAATTAAGAAATCGATGAAGGATACAGCCAATATGGTGTTTCTGTAAAAACAAAAATCTCATCTGTACAATAATTAGAATATAGATAGTTGTTCCAGATGGTACACATGCAAAAGAAGGCTAGCTGCATAGCAGATGGTATTATGACCATACATAAAGCAACTGGATAATCACTGTAATATTGTGACATGTCATATTATATGAATAAAGACTATGTTTTCCTGAGAAAAAAAGGTAAAATCATCAGTAAATTAAACCACACAAGGCAGATGTGGCACTTATCCAGGAGTTACAGTTCTAATAGGAACTTAGAGGCTTTATTTCTTTAATTCATTCCCCTTATGAAAAAGAAGTAATTCTAATTTGAGCAAAATGTCCTTTACACTATTAATTTTAGCATAGGCAACTTTAAATTATTTAGATTATTCTGTATCTTCAAAATGTTGCCAATTCTTTTGCTTCCCCCCAAGAATACTCAACTGTTGTTGAGTTCCTAAGTTGTATTCCTAAGATATTTTTCTTTAAATGCAATAGACATTTATAAAAAAAAATGTGCAGTGAAACATTGCAATATCTGGTTAAAGAGATGGAAAAAATCCAGTAAAGCTGGACAATTCCTATGATAAGACACAAGATCAAGAAATTTCTGGATGTTGTTTATATTAATAACATAGTCAACAATCTAGATATATTCCTAAATATGAAAGTGTCCGGCACCATAACTAGAAAAAAATATTCATATGTCGGTACTGTAGAGAATTCCTAGGACTAATCGTATTTATTCTTCTGGTTTTTTTTTTCAACAGCACATAAGTTGTTTCACAAGCATCAGTACAGAAATATGTATATATATCAATCTAACTTTGTGATCTACAGTAGATCATTTTATCGGTAGTTTCACTATGCAGACATTTAAATTTTTTTTCAAGATGGAAATAAAATAATTTCAAAAGGGAACAAAACCAAGCAACACCGTTTGTTCCCTTTCTTTGTAAACATATTAAGAGAGAAAGTTCTTCCTGGATGTCTCCTATTTAATTTAGAAGGACATTATGCTCTTATACAGGAAATACATGTATTTCTGAGAAAGTAGCCCTTTATAGTGGGCATGGTAAGGTTCCAGGTCTATATGCAGAGTCCTTACTGATGAAGGTGGGTAATAAAGTGTTGAGCTCCAGTAGCAGTCCCTGGGATACAACACAAGCTTGTCATTCACTCCTAAACAAAAAAAGCCTCATCCTCTCGTCCTGTTTCTGAAAAGCAACTCCTGCGGACATTTCCAGACTCTTCCTGAAGGCCACCTTTTGCCTAAGAATCCTTACATATCCTAGGAAATCTGTATGGCAGTATTGCCTACTGACAGTGAATTACCCTAAAAGATTAGCCAGGCATTTGTCCTCTTTTAGTTTGCACTGAACTGAGCTGCCTCTGAGCTCTGTTACAGACAAAGATTTGTGACCAACCTTTTGAGTATGATTTTGATTTTGTTCCACAGTCTGATCAAGTCTGAGCTGCTTGATTTTGTCCCAGCAAATTACTTAACACCTTTTGACATGAAACAATGAGCCCTTTGTTGTTTAATGTGAAAAAGTTTCAGCTCAGGATGATGCTGCACTGTGTGGAAGCAGTCACTGGCAAGATAGCAAAAGTGGAGTGGCCTGCACTGTTACAGCAAAACCGTGCTAAGATTTGTGTAACTTCGTGTGCAAAAGATGGGATGATTGGAGATTGGAGATTGTGCAGTGATGTCAGCATATGAGAGGTAGACCAGGAACTAGTTGCTGGTGTGGTATGAAGAAATCATTTTAGCTGTAAAATGTTTGCAGTATCAGGTTCAACTCTAGCTGAACAGGTTCTCCTGAGTGAAAAGCCAGATCACTTGTTTCTTTCTTGGATCAGGTAATTCTGTTCTGGGATTTTCAGTGAAAAATGACTGCTTTATTATTAGTTCAGAAGAATCAAGTTGTAAAAGAAAAAACTTAATTCACTAGATGTGGTTTTGGTTGTGATGGGAGGACATGACAGCTACTGTAGGAAAACATTTCCATGTTTATTTGACATACCACAGTATCTAATTGATTAATAACCCTGCAAGGTTGTAAGCTATATTTGGCAGCTGTCAAAAAAAGCCCCCAACAAAACAACACACACAGAGACAAAAACTCCCACAAACAAACAAAAACCCTCCAAAATTTAAATCAGCTAAACAAACATAAAAACCCCAAACCAACCAACCAACTTCTGTCATCTCCATAAACTCTCAAAATATATAGTGTCAGATCTTCCGGCACAGATGCATCATCCAGTCTGATGCCCATATCTCACTCATAGCATTGACTAGAACACTTCCATTGATAAAAGCACCTTGACTGGATAAAGCCTGTGCTCCAAAATAATGTGCGGTTGTGAACTGAAGACCTTTGGAACCATGAGAAACAGCTGCTGTCGTAACTTATTCTGATAACATTTATTACAAATCTGGTTAAAAAAAAAACAAACCTCCTCAAATTTCTCAGTTGAATTGTCTGTTTTAGAGTACTTATTCTTGCTCTACCTTTCCTCACTTCATTTGCTTTCTGTGCTGTCTTCTGAGGATAATTGCATGCAGTACACAAGTTACCTATCTCGTTTTTGAAGCTGAAGAGAAGCTGTGTTTCTAGTATTACTCATTGTTAGGAATTATCTCCTCATCTCAAAGCCTTATTTCTAGACTCTAGACTTTGTTTCAATGGCTTAGTTCACAAATTGATTCATCTCACTTTTCATGACTTTTTCTACCCTCAGTTATCTTTCTCCTAGTTTCTAGCATCTACCAATGTTTCCAGGTGTTATTCTTCATCCTGACTTGATGAGTGATGTGGTCTAATATTGATCTGCGTGGAAGATTCTTAAACTGCACACAGCCCTAGCACCAGGGAAATGGCTTTTTGTTCACGGGGTTTTTCCCCAGCATCCAGACCCATTGTCTTTATGGCTACATCTGCCATGCTTTGTAGAAGTTAAAAGAGATGCACAGATAGGATAGCTTCAGCCATGGTTGTTCTGTTTTTGCACTGTCAGGGCATGGTTTTAATCTTTTAAGATGGGTCACACACAAAAAGTGGAAAAGGTTCAGCATAAGTTTTAACCCCTTCTGCTTTTACATTCAAATATGTTGTGTCCAAGGCACCTGGTATGTTCAGAAGAGTTTTTCAAAGTCTGTATTTGCCAAAGGAAACAAATAACCGAATGTGTAAATACCTCTGCTTGTTAATCCTAAGGTTTCTTTTGCACGGAAAGATAATAATTTTTAAATTTTCACTACAATTCTTACTATTAGTAATTTTCCAATGTTTGCAAGTTGGAGCGATATATTTTATTTTGATGTCTTAATAATGAATGTATCTGCCTATTATGATTTTTGACCAACCTGGGCCAGTGACTTGCCTGCAGAAATGCTTGTAATACTATAACTGCTTGTAGCCTGCTGATTCCTTATCTTGTAGTTCAGAGTTGATGCAGACTTGACCTACACAGGCATTTAAATTTCTGTGGAACACTACTGATGCTTTGAATCAGTAGGAGACAAAAAAAATATGATTTTCCAGCTATGAGGATGAAGCTAAAATGGGAGCCATTTGCTAAATGGTAGAGGCAGTGACCATCAATGCAATGAGGGAGGAATGATAACAACGATCAGGGAATAACCATGTTTCTTCTCTTGCCATATTTCTACCACTGTCTAGCACAAAGATCATTTGCTTTGGCCACAGGATAAAATTCTTGAAATCTACAGAAAGAGAAAGATATACCTATATATGAATTACACCTCGAGGAGTTATGCCTCAGCTCTGCTGGGTTCATGATGTAAACACACATATACTGTAGCCCAAAAAATATAACATTGAAGAAGCATTGCTTTGAAGTGAAGAGATTAAGTTAGGGAAAGAATAAACAAAATATAATTAGTGAAGACTCGGGGAGAATGGATCACAAATTTGAAAGAACAACGATGAAAACAGTTGACCAAATACTTCCCAGTTAATATTAGACAAAAATATGGGCTTGCCCATCACCTATAGAAAATGGCATCTTAGTGCTTTGTGTATTCAGAAAAAATGCCATGTTACTGGTGCTTGCTCCTTTTTTACTTTCACTGATATCCAACAGAGAAAACAAACTTTGCTTTGTTAAAGTCCACAGGCAAAAATTTATCTGAGCCTCAGCCACCTTGCTGAGAGTTCGTTTCCCGCTTCTGCCCACTTCCCTTTCATTGAGAGCATTGACAATATCCTACATTTTTAATCGTGGCTCCTTTTACTTACTAGGGGATTAGAAAACAGTAGAAAATTTATCTTCAGCAAGAGATATTTAAAGATTCTTTACAAACACATTTGATATTGAATTACCATCTAGAGAATGACTCACAAACTGAAGTCTGGTATTGTTATGTGAGAAAAGCCCAATCTGAGTAGTATCCAGAGTCAGTTATCTCTCAAGCCATAGATCAGTTGCTCTTTATTACAGAATAAAAGGTACTGGAAATTTTGCAGAGGATATTCAAGCTGTAGTGAGAGTCACACTACAGCTTGAACATAGAGAGTTTGCTTTGTGTGGCTTTGTTAGCATTATTTTAGTTTGTTTGTTTCATTTGGTTTGTGGTTTGTTTTGTTGGGGGTTTTGTTGGGAGTGGTTATTTTGTTTTATTTTTCTTTTTTTTACAAAGATATTATGAAAAATATCCATCCTGTATTTTGCCTTGTGATCTCCAGCAATGCCACATGGGGTGTTTTATCCCACTTTAAATGAAGGTACAACATACTGGAGATGATAACCAGGAGATATCTTTACAATATGAAGTAATTAGCACTACCCTCATCCCCCCCACCCTTGGTGAGTGCTGCTTTTCCCCTGTGGGAGCAGAGGAGTTGTTAGCTGTGCCCAGGCTGACACAGCTGGGCTTTGCAGACCCTGCAGGGAAAGGAGCTGATTTCCAAACTGAGCAGCTGCACATCATTCTTAAGAATAATTTAGCCGTTTTCTCCTCATTTAAGCCAGGCAGGCTCCAGAGTTTACTGAGACACTCAAACTGAGGGCAGAAGCAATTTCTGTGTGTATGAACGCATATCAGACAATTTAGGGCTCCCTTCATTGCTAACCTGCCAGTGAACTGCCAGTGCCAGTTCAAGAACAGCGAGTGCAATGTGCTGTTAGCACGAAATAATCAGCCAGGCACTTACTGTAATAAGTGAAGTCTCGATGAGCAGTGTGATGGGAACTGTGTTATAGCACTCTATTGTAAGGAGGACAATGGAGTATGAGCCAATGGAAAAATTTTAGAAGCCATTTCTGTGGAAGCTTAACTTCAGCATTTTTCTTTCAGTCAAATATTAGTAAATATTTGTCAAGCAAAATATTTCAGTTCTTAAATAAATCACTTGAAATAATTAGAGCAGGCATATTTCATTTAAGCTTGGAGTAGATACTCTTAAGGTCTTGCAACAAGAAAAACTATTTTTTTCATAATAAGGATTTACAAAACTTCTTGCAAGTGGTTGAGAATGGAAAGACTTTTCAGGGTGATTTTTTTTTTCCTTTGAACAGATTATTTCAATAATCTGGTGTTTTCTAGTCAAACCAAAGTTTTTATTCTTTATCAAGATTGTGACTCTCAAGTAGAGATTCATGAACTATACTTGTTTTCTTTAGCTGTAAACTGATGGCATAGGCATTTAGGAAAATTCCTGTGTCTGGGATCTTTTACAGACTCTGCCACTATTGCACCAGGCTTGTCTGGAGTGAAACACAGACACACTGCTCTTGCCCAAAGTCTGAAGTTACTTCTCCTGCTTTTATCACTGACTGATATCTGATGGAGACAAGTGCAATGTGTACTAGCACACTCTATTAATCAAGATTTATAGGTATATCTTACCTGTCTTGTGAACCTCTCAAACATGGAAAGCTATTGGAAAAGAGAAAAATTTTGGTAGGCACTAAAAATTACATAGTATTAAGAAAAAAAAAAAAAAAGTGTTGTTTTTTTTTTTTTGTTTGGTTTTTTGGGGTTTTTTTGGTTTTTTTTATATTTACTAGACCTCATTAGTTAAATAAAATAAGGAATGGACCCATTTCAGTTCTCTTTGTACACATCAAATGAGACATCTTAACAATGAGATTACTAAAAAACCCCTAAACCCCTAAAACTCAACTTCCTTTTAAAACAGTGGTTTAACTATTTTTAAAATGTACTAGTAGAAGTCATTTGTTTATTACTTCACTTTAAACTCATTGACTTGTAATTATATTATTATAGTTATTATAATTTGGTAATGGGTACCCTACTCCCTACACCTTCTCACCAAAAAAGAAGTAAGTTGGCAATATAAAATGCATTAAATATATGATTACCAGAAGATGATCATCAGAAATCCAGATGTTTTAAAAAAAATCAACATTTCCACTTTGAGGTCACTTAGGCAATACTGCAATACCAATGACTTTAACTTCTGGAACATCTGTATTCCTGACTATTCTTCTAAGCAGGGCATTTTGAGGTATCTTTAACATTGCTGAAAATCTTACTGCAAGAAACCATCAGATGAGCAGTTAACCTCTAGAAAAGCATCCCTTCCAGCTTTATGTGGTTCTGAATGAATTCTAAACTTTTGAAATAATCTCGTGTTTCAGCTAAAGATTCTCTGTAGGATACAAATAATGAGTTTTCTGAAAAAATGTAAGATGAGCATGAATAGTTGTATGTTCCAAGAAGAAAGGTTTTTTTTTATTCCAGAGATTGTGTACACACATTTGTCAAATAATATGGCAATAGACTGTCCTTCCTGAAATGAAATCAATGACAGGTAACATTGACCTTTGTTCACAGTCAAATAAGTTGTGGGCTCTAAAAGGTCTGTTAGCAAGAAAAGAGGTATTAGGGTACACAGTGTTTGATTTTTATTTTTTTTTTCTCCTTATTCTTCAATAAGTCAAATGTAAAAGTGGTAAAAAATAGGAAAAGAAGGCATACTGCCTATATAAGTTCTAGGAGAGTCACAATGTCTTGAGACAATTGAGCTTCTTCTTTCCTTCAGGGGTTGGTTCAGATTTTCCTTTGTTGAGGAATGCAGGAAGCCTGTCACATTTTTTACGATGTGTTTCTCTGCATAAGTGGTGTTGGTAACTTCTATGAGTTGTTGTTTTAGTATGAGTAGCTTGAACTCATCAAGAGCTGTGTGTGAATGTGCAGCTTGAGGGGGCTGGGGGAAAGGATGTAATTACTTACTTTAAAGACATAGGTTAATTATTACAGATTTATTAGTAACTGTTATAGTTATAAACACTGGTATGTATCCTCGGGGAATATTAATTTTCCTTCTTTTGCTAAGGAATGAAAAGCTTCTACAGCAGTGGTGGGAGGCAATGAATACGTGATAATTTTAAGCATCCAATATGTGTGGGTTCAGGGGCAAAAATACATCGCAAACATTTAATTTTGAACACGCATTTGCCAGTTATTGCAAACAAAAAAATCTTATTCAATTGCATCTGATAGTCCAGGTGAAGAGTAATTTTCAGTTTCTTTAGAAAAAGAATAGATCACTTGTTCTTCCTCTGCAGCTTTAGTTCAGCAAGAGTTCGACTGAAAGCCTCTGCAGAGGTTCTCAGGTGAGAGAATCTTTAAAGTCTCTGGAAGAACTGTGAAAGAATATTGAAGCAGCACGATTCTCAAAAAAGCCCACGTGTGTTTGTAACAGAAACATGTGGAGTGTTATATAGCACACATATGAGATTTATTAAGCCAACAGGCTTTTTAAAATTTCTACAAGAACATGGGAGCAGGAAAAATAAAAAGTGATCTTTTATTTGTAGGGGTCGAGAGGGGAGTGGGAGGCAACAGAAGAAAACCACGTGGTTTGGGAGGATTTTTTTTGGTATTATTTTCTTTGCATGTAAATACTTCCCTAGACATTTGTAATATCTCATAATAACCTGCTGGGGTTTTTGATATCCCAAACATTTTGGGTTACAGTCTCTTGTGAGCTAGCCTTACTTTGTGTGAAGGGAGAGAAAAAAATTTGGAAAACACTCACATAGGGGAAGAATCAAATTTTTCTCTTTTCCAATGGAAAACTAAAAAAAAAGTAAGTTACATTTTCTGTGTACTTTTCCCTTTTATTTTGGCCACATAATATTGGGCAACTAAGAGATTATTTTCTTTTTTTATATTGGATGTCTTTTGACACATGGCCCACCCAAGCAAAACTTATGAAATTCCACTTCACTGTTATTTTTCTTTGCAAGGAACCAGTGCTTGTTTCTAAAAAAAGTTTGTTTGACCTAACTGTATTCCAACAGCCAAGTATAATGAATGGATTTCACTGAGAATTTGTTCTCAGGACACAGAATCCTTTCACAACTTCAGTCTTGGGAGTAACAAAACTGTCACCAGCGTCTTTGCCTGATACTTTTGACAAAGAAAAAATATGAAAGGTTTTGGAGGGCAACAGAAAGGAATTCTCCAGCAGGATTCTTTTTTTTTCTTTTTTTTATCAGAGCAGGAAAGGAGAGTTTGTCTAACTAGGATGGGTCTTGAAGGCAGAGGAGTACAGCAAGTAATTCGGTTTCTTGCCATGCTCAGTGCCCTTTAGGCTGACAGACTGTAGGTTTTTGGGACACTGAAGTGGTAGGCAAGGTATCAGAAAATTCGAAGGACGTAAATTTGCTAGTTTTACGCTAAATGAAAAAATGCTTTACAGTAAGTATGTTATGACTGTTTTTTTCCAGCTGTGTTGCACTAGTGATGCTGTCATATACAGCAGGGCTGGTATGAAAGTGATTCATTCCACTTAGACAAGGTTGCAGCATGACCATTTCCAGCTCCAGCTTTTTTGCTGGGAGCTGCATTACCCCTGCTGGCTGTGAGAGAAGCTCTTCTTCTTCCCATTGCTGTTTGATTTCCATGGAAAAGAGGAGCAACATGACTTGTACTTACTCTATGTCTGACTCTTAAGCAAATTATTTTAATATTCTTTTAGCAGCTCGCCCCTGCATAATAGTGACTAAGTCTTATGATGAAATATTTATAAAGTCTGCAAAACAGACTGCTATGCGTGCTTCTATTTTCTTGATCATTCTTTTGATGGCTGTCTCTTAGTATTCAAAATGTGGTTTTATTTACACTGATGTGTATTCAGAGTGACTTTTCTGAGGTGTATACTGCTGAAACCCATGGCATGATTTATCTGAAAGGTTGAAATAACAACAAAAAACTGTAAATATTTGGTTGGTTGGACTATTGCAGCTGATTCTTTCTCTTCTTTGGAATGCATGTAGTGCATAATGAGGTGCAGAGGGAAGACATGGCAACTATTCTCAAGGGATTTACGTAAATAAGAAGTATTGGCACTTTTCTCGGTAATATTAAGTTTCTGAGCAAAATGTTAAATTAAAAAAAAAAGTCAAGGAAATGGTGCATAAAATGTGTATGAATCAGGTCCTAACTCAGTAATCTAACTCTTGGGGAACAATTAAGGCAGAACAGTCTCAAGGCATTTATCTGTCATTTTTACTGGGACATGGGGAATTAAAAAAACAAAAAAAACATTAATGGAAATCTTAATTATACATACCTAATTATGAAAACTTCACAGAATAGAAATTCAGACGAGGAAAGCCTTCTAACACTAGTAATGCTGCTTAAAAAATACCATAAACAAGCGTAAGAGCTTGGAAGGATCTCTGATGAAATCCTTCTCTAGTCTTCCATAGGATTCAAAGGCATGCTTGTAAGAAAAAGGAAAACAAACAATCACAATTCTGCAACCATAATTTTAGTAAAAAGTAAATGTCTCTACCTACAATGGAATCAAACACAATTTACCTTTATTTAATTGCAGACACTTAGGAGTGTTTGTATATGAAGTATTCATATATGCAAGGAACAAAGAGGTAGCAAATTACACTATTTCCACACTCCCCAGTGTAAGATCCTGCCTCAGCTGCAATCATCATCTTAAGAATTAGAAAGGTTTTGGTTTTAGCCTGTCTGTATAACCCAAAATATCTTCGGGTTGAAACTTTGGGACAGTGGATGGGAATGCTCATCTTGGAGTCTAGGAATACTGAAAAAGAGGGAGAGCATCAAGAATACTGAAAGTTAGATTAAAAAAAAAAAATCTATTAAAATGGCATGGGCCTTGGCAGACTTCTGTTCATGCAGTTAATGCAGTTTCGTTGTATATCACATTCCTTACGCCAAGAATGGTCAGAAATCCTGGCAGGAATGTTTAGCATGCATGGATGTGTGTTTTACCTTGGTAAACTCTCCTGGCTCTTGCTAGTTTTGGGACTGGTATTATGGAAGAAACATTTTATTAGGACTAAGCCTCCATTTATTCCATTCAATTATCAGTGCTTAAACGAGGCATTTGTGTTAAGAACCTCACTTGCCCCTCTGAAATGGAAGTGTGTGCCCACCAGTTGTGGGCTGAGCTGAAAAGAACATCACTCTTCCCAGCTGGATAGATACAGGCTGGATGTCCTACAAGCTTTTTGGTACTTGAAACTGTTGATTAGTTTGGCCATTTTTTATTGCCTGGCCCAACAGGATTCTGAGTAAGGCAGGGCTCTTTTACCTCACATGTTGAATTTGGAGAAAGATGAGATAAGATCTCTTTTTTTTTTTTTTTGGGGGGGGGTGGTTTGGGTTTTTTTTCTCTTTTGGGCTAGGAGGAATAGGTGGTGTAATGATTTAGTACTCCTTTAGGCATGAAGACCGTGGGAGCATATGGTTCTGAATGTCTTAAAGTTAATTCACTGTGTCACCTAACCACCATCTCTCCTATTGGGAGAAGTTATCAAGCCCTTACCTGGCAGATTTTGAATGTGAAACACGTAAAGGACATTTCAGAAAACACATAAAATACTTTTGTAGATGAACTTTAAGTCTCGTAAGATTTATTTAATAGTGTATGTAACAAAGAACAAAAGACTTCTGATAAAGAACTGGTTTAAGAACCAAAATTAATACTTTTCCTAAAAGAGTTGGATAAACAGTTATCCTTACTCAGGAAGTCTGTGGTATGAAACCTTTATCACATCAAACAATAATGAAGGGTGACATTTAAATCCTCAGCCTTTCTAAACAGTGACTCTGAAAATGAAGCATTACTGATGTCTTTGACAAGAAAAATGTATGAAGGAAAAGGAGATGCAGCACAGAGATAAGCTATTTATTTTTACTGACCTCAGTCAATCTTTTCCTTGTTTTTTTAAAAATTTTACCAGTCAACATGCTACAAAATATGCCATTCATTAGATCTGTCAGAGGCAGCAGCTTGGGTAAATGGATGTGACGGATTAACAAAACTCTATGAAAGGCAGAAATAGTGATAATCTTGCAGAAAAACGATATACAAATATCTAAAAATTGCCTTTTTCCAGTGTATCAGAGATATAACAAACTCCAGCGTGTATGACAACTCTGCTATGAAGTTAAAAAAAAGGTGAAAAAAGGGGCAGGAATTGTAAAGCCTTTTTAATGTTTCATACTTGAAATAGGAAGTTGGTTGGGATTTGTATTTTGGGGTGTTTTCTAAAGGCAATATATATGTTTGGTAAAAGTATATACCAGATGAAATTAAATTAATTTTTAATATTTTTTTATAATAAGCTGATTGTAAAAAAAAAGTGTTAATGAAGGTGTGTTAGATGAGAAGGATCTTGTGTCAGTTTGATATTCCTGGCCATAAAATAATTACGTATGATTCATCTGCCCAATAAATACTTAGGAATTCAAAGTTCTCAGTGCACCTAGCACAGAACAGCACTCATGCTTGTTTACAGACATGGTGACGACACAAACCATCATCACAGAAATGACAGAATCCATTTTTAAAATGAATTAATCATTTAATTATTTTTAATATATTTTTAATTTTCTTTATTTTACTAATTAAGAAAGTTTAGTTTATTTTACCCAAAAGACTCTGCAGTCTCTTTAGAGACATTCCTTCATAGAAAAACAAACTTATCCTAGGCCAAAGTCTTATCATTTTATTTGCAGAAATGTGATCTTAGTAATTGATCTGTTTCTTAATTGAGCAACACATTGAAGTATGTGCTTAAGTGATCCTTATTTATTAGCAAGACTGAGCTATTTTGCATTGCTTTGAAAGCTAACACACATTTATGGGAATGTTGTTGTTGGATAAGAGCCATGGTGATATACTTCACGCCGTGCCTCTTCAGTTCTCTGTGATGCTTTACAACAAATCTTGGTGTGGAGTCACACCAAGAGCACTGAAGGGGAAAAAGTGTAAGATTTCATCTTCGTCTCACCTAATGGCCATATTATGCCTCGTGCTTTGGAGGTGAGAGGTCCGAGTTCTTTCTTCTGGAAGCAAGGCTTCATGGATTGACATGATGGGGTGTAGCATTTTTCCATTGTACAGTGTAAATTCTGCAGCTTTAAATGTAGGTCATAGCTATGGAATGGCCTGGGTTGGAAGGGACCTTAAAGATCATCTATTTCCATTTTCCCTGCTGTGGGTAGGGACACCTTCCACCAGACCAGGTTGCTCAGAGCCCCATCCAACCTGGCTTGAGCACTGCCAGAGATGGGGCATCCATAGCTTCTCTGGGTAACCCGTCCCAGGGCCTCACCACCCTCATGGTAAGGAATTTCATCCTAATATCTACTCTAAATTTACCCTCTTTCAGTTTAAAAATATCTTCTCTCATTCTATCACTACATATCTATGTGGGCATGCCAGTTATTTTTGACATTTTTCTTCATTAATGCTTTCAAATTTGTCTAGTTCACAATATCCTAGTTAGGACATTAAGTAGATTTAATTTTTTCAGTCATCTTTTTCTACTGGAAAACAAATTTTTATCTTTGTACTAAATATGTATTTTATAGTGGAATTACTTAGGTCTAATTATATGGCAAAAAGGAAAAACCCAAACTGTGTAAAATGAGAAATGATTGCTTGTTGTAGAGTTGCACAGGTTTCAGGCCTCAATAGTAAAACTATTGCTGAATTTCCATGTTTCTCTTGCACATATAGCTTTAAAATCCATTATGACATCAAACAACAAGAATAAAATTTCGGAAAGAAAATATGTCAATTAAAGTAAATTTAGAGGTGACTGATCTGGGAATCAGAACACACTCTTGGAGAAATGAAGACTGTATTCTGCAAACAATCTAATAGGATTATAAAGGTATTCTGAAATAAACATGGATATGTGAAGATATTTCAAGGTATTTTAAAGCATTTCAGCATTTTTCTAGGGTTTGTTTTCTATTCTGCCTGCTTTTGAAGTTTGAACATTATTAGCTTATGAAATTTATCACGTTTTAAATGAATATCTAGACAAATTCTTTATTGTGAAAATATATGGGTGTTCTGGTAAGGAAAGCTCAGCAGAATTATTTAAGTACGTTTAAATATAATTCTTCAAATATGACTTCTGTCTCTTGGTGCTCATGGAAAAAGGGCAATATCAGCATTCTGGTCTCAGTCTAGTTCTTATTTGGGCTAGTCTATGCTAGAAATCATTATTCTCAACAAGTACAGTCCTAGCAGTGAAGAAAATCTTTAAGCTGGAAACAGTGAAATATGTTAAAAAGTGGGAAATATGTTAATAGGTTAAAATATGTGGAAAAGTTTATGTAGAATCCTAATTTACTTTTAAAGAACGTCATAACCACTTACAACTTATCCCATTTTTTAAAAAAATAAGAAAATTCCTTTCTTTCGCTTCTTTCTTTTTAGCTTTGCTATGATTACAGCTATCTCACTGTTCTAAAACACTGAGTGTTCTACGTGACTGATTCTTTTGTTGTGCTCGTATTAACTGTGCATTTATTTTTACTTTTTTTAATCTTGAAAAAAATAGTATTGTCCTTCCCTCAGTCAGCTGATCGGTAATCTACAGTCAAAACCACTCTATGTAAGTGGTTTTTTTTTCTTGCAAGACTTTTTATTAATGTCAGAAGTACTTGTTGAGGGAAAGGATTTTTTTTTTTTGAACTTTTTTTATTCAAAAGGAATGCCTTATCAGTTAAGAAAATTAAAAAAAAAAAAAAAAAAAAGACCTGGAAGACAGTCCTTATGAAACTTCCTTTATACTCCAATACTTATACTCATTCTTTAGTTTGTTTTCAAGCAATCCACCTGAAATTCTCCCTTTTGTTTGTTTAAAACAGTTTATATTTGCATTCAGCAAAGGTATATGAAAGGGGAATCTGAAATTTCTGGTCATTTTTAACTGGGTCCCAGAGGGGAAGGAGAACAGAAGTAAAATATTATAACCTTTTAACCTTTGGAACTTTTTGTGAGAGAACATTCAAATTTTAAATCTGTTCCACATTCTTTAGTATAACAATATGCCATATATGTTCATGTGCATCACTGTAAAGTATACAAAAAATGTCATTGCTACTAGATTTATAGCTGAATGGCGAATTATGTTTTACAAATATTTTGCACCTTATTATTCAGAGGCATAAATTACTGTAAAAATGCAAGGATATAGAAAATTTGACCAAGCAGATGCATTTTTTTTTCCCATCTAATTCTTGCTGTATGCCTCTGTAGTTCATTAGGAATTTTATAAGGGGCAACTAGGTAAGATAATTGAGGTTTTTTTAGTGAATGTATTTGAAGCATTATCATTTCTATGTTCTAGTTCCAGAATTGTTTTCTGCTAAGTGAGTGAGTGGTGTAGTTACTCTTTTTATTTTTCTCTCTTCGTGTAACAACAGTGAGTTGTGAGCTCCAATCCTTGCCATTCACAAATCAAGAGGGCCATATTATATTGAAGTCCAACAAATGGCAGTCCACCAGAAAGATTCTGTGTCTTGAGATTTTTGCCTAAGTTACAGGTGTTTCCTGTGATGTGGGAGGAGGAGCCTACCTATTGTCAGCACAAAATACATTGAGTTTGAGCAGTAAACTTTTATTTATTCAGACTAAATGTCAGATGTGTTAGAAAAGCAAAAGACATTTTTCTGAGCTTGCTGAAAACAGCTGGATCATTTAAGGACAAAACCTTCATTTTGTCAAACTACGTGTTTCAGGGTTCACTTGTAATTAACATTGGACAAACTTAAAGAAACATGCATTTCTTTGATCTTTGAATGGATTGATGTGGTCCTGGGTAAAATCAGCAGTAAAATCAGAGCCATTCTTCTGACTTTGGATGATCTATAACAGTTCTCAGATGAATTGAGGATGAGAGAAATTATAAATGCTGATTTGGAAACATTTCTATTATCTGGGTAACTTCTAGACTTTTTCTGCCTTCATTTCTAATTCTTTTGTTGTAGAGAGTAATTTTTGCAACCTGAAGTAATCAAGAGCTTTGTAATTGACTTTGGAATTTGACCCAGCTAAGTTTTGTTGGGTTTTTTTCTGTTATTTTAGTAAAATTATGAATAACTTTGTGTTCATCTCTGCTAAAGAAGCCCTAAAAGAACAGTTCTTAACTTTCTTGCTATCAATATGGTATTTCTGTATTATGGTATTACAAATAAACAGTTTATATTAGGGCCTACTTTTTGGAGAATCCATATAAAAGAGTCTTCAATGAGATTATTCTTTACGCTGTGGCACATGAAAGCAGTGGCAGTAACTGCACTGGTTTTAAATAAATGGATTGCAGTGGTTCTACCTTGACTAGCCTTCAGGCTTCTCATCCTGCAGATCTCACTCTCCCCTTCCCAACAGCACAGGGGAAGAAAATAAGATGGGCAAACTCGTGGGTTGAAATGAGGGCAGTGTAGTGAATAAAGCAAAGGTCACACACAGAAGCAAAGAAAGACGAGGAGATTTATTCTCTTATTTCCATTAGCAGGCAATGCCCAGCCACTGGGAAGCAGGGCCTCAGTATGAATAGTTGCTTTGGAAGATAAATGGCTTATTAATGAAACCCTCTCCCCATGCTGTGTCCCCTCCCAAACTTTTGCTCATCCTTTCAGCCTTCTGGCCTGGATGACCTGATGATGTGCAAGCACTGCTCAGCAATAGCAGAAACTTTGGCACTTTATCAACACCATTTTAGCCACAAATCCGGCACATGGCACTATGTGGGCTGCTGTGAGGGAAGTTAACTCCATCCCAGCCAGACCAGGCACAGCCGTCATCCAAAACAACTCTAGTTCCTTTGCCAAGTACAGCAACGCAATAAAGATGTTTTATTGTTTGCTTTTATTGTTTGTGTCTTTAAAAGGCCATTAAAAATAACAGCCCAAATGTTTCTGTGGTTTGTGGGATCTATATGTGTCAGTATTAAAGTGAGTCATGCCATCACGGTCATGATAGGTTATTGGCATTTTACTTTAAAAGAAAAAGTATGGCTTGCTTGAACTACTTTTTGCTTTCTTCTTTAGTAGCATCTCCAACCTAGGAGCTATTATGAATGTTTATATAAGAAAACTTTCACAAAGCAGAATTCCAGCCTTTATCAAGCACTATATTTCATTGCAAAATTGGTTTTGCCATGAATTCTAGGAGAATATGTTCAAAGTATTACACTGTGTAAACATGCTCTTGGTAATTGCATAACACATTGATCTTGGTGAGTCAAATACCAAACCATTTCCTAAAGATACTCATTTGAACCACATGTATCTGAAACCACACAAGCAATTCCAATATTTAATAATGTCTGTGGGTTTGCTTCACAGTTGAAATTAAAGATAATTGTTTTCGTGGGCTGTCAGCAGTGTATTGGGCTGTGGTTACCTCTTCTCCTGGAGTGGAAGGGTGGCTGGTACCTCCTTTAAAGCTTCTAATACTACCAGGATAAGTTAAGTGCTGTTATTGCCTGGTTTAGCAGCTGTCCAGCTTGTCACCTTTCATTTTTTATTTACAAAGCTCACTAAAGCTTTCTTCATCCATATCCCAAAAAGTGAAATGCTGACACGGGTGGTACAGCCTTGATACCAACCCTAGCTGAAACCAGGACAACACCTCTGGACTGATTCTTCTTGGGCTTTGTCTGGGCTTGTCTTGATCTACTTAAAGACTTGTTTATTTTTGTGTAAATGATAGTAACAACCGAAGTTTTTTCTGTATAGAAAAAACCTTTTGATAATCTTCATATAATGAAGTAATACAGAGTATGGGAGTGGTGTAGCAACAGAGGCTTGGAAGTGGGGATCTGGTGCAGTGTAGAGGAGTGTGGGTGTGACATGGTAAGAAAAGTGACACGTGGTGACACTGGAGACTGCAGGAAACAACTCACCTGTGACTATTTGCTGATAAGTAAAGAAGAAAAAGGCATGGGAGTTGGACAGTACAGATTTTAGGGTATCAGAGAACAAGTATCAATTATATGTGAGACACTCCATATGTAGTACATTTAACTGCAAAGCGGAATTGCAGAGCAAGGAAGAAAAGCAAAGTGTAAAAAGTGATAAGATAAAAAGACATAAAAATACCCCTCATTGGATCCCAGAAAGAGGAAGATGAGGTTATCCTCCTGCCACCAAAGAGGAGAAAGAAACCCCTGCCTTCAACAAATCTTTTCCTCAGAAGGACTTGCTGTCAGACTCCTCCTGCCCCCAAAGTTTAACCAATAACCTCAGGAAAAAGAAGAATACTAGAAGGGTACACCATGATGGTAGAGAATCACTAGGTACTAGGAATTGTCTGTATAGCAGTTTTATCTCTATTGTTATTGAGAACCTTTTCTCCAATCTTTTTAGGGAGGGGTTTTGAGTTTGATTGTTTTTTGCATTTTTTTCATTTGTCTATAATTACTAGATTTGGAATTACTTGATTAGATGGCTAGAATTTCAATTACACAAGCAATAATTCTTGACTTTGCTCATTAGGAGTGTTTTCTTTTGCCCAAGCAATTTTCTGAGCCTATCAATACCTCCCCAACTTCTACATTATCATTAGAGTTCATCATTATAGAAGATATTCAATACTTGTGCCAAGTAAAAAAAATAGCTCAAATTATTATTTACTTGTAATTACATAGCCAAGAAGGAAGTTAAATAATATTTTTCTCTCTTTTCAATAACGCCAGCAATATTGACTTCTAAACAAAATTTTAACTATATGAATTTCAGATTGTATAGGTTGCTTGCAAGTGTCTCACCATCTGAATTAAAAAAAAAAATAAAAAATAACAACCCACCTCCAGTGTTTGTAACTAAAAACTTGTCTTCAAAGGTTTTCCTGGGAACTTATTGTACCAGAGCTACATCTTGAGGGATGTAAGGACACAGCCAGCGGTGGCATTTAATGAATTAGTGGCTACAGGAAGTAGAATATAACTGTATTACACTGGGCTAACCAAGCTGAACATATCCTTTTCATTAATTTACTGCGAGCTGAGGATATCCATGGTAGGCAATAATAAATTGAACTTCAGACTTAGCTTCCTTTTACTGTAAGGGGTAAAGATACCTCTCAAACTTTGAAGCACAGTTTCGGAGGGATTACAGCAAAGGAAGGGAAATAATTGCACTGGCTGAAAACATTACTGTTTAAGCGTGTGTAGACAAACAGCTGTCATCCTGTTGCAGAAGTCACTCACTAAAGCTTTAGTGAGCAGCCTAATTAGAAAGGCAACTCAGCCTCCAGTGAAATCCACTGGCTTCTCAGGCCTTATTTTGTTGGGTATTGGGGTAACATGGATCAATCACCATGATTGCAGAAAATCTCATTCAGGTCCAACATACATGTCCAGACCGAAACTGGTCCTCAAGTATTTTTTCACTGTTAGATCTTGCAGTGAAAAATGTGCGTGATACAGCTGGTATTGATACTGACCTATGTGATATTTTAGCATGACACCTATTTTCATGTTTATCTGTATTTTAGACATCTATTGACTGATACAGTAATGATGAGCATTGCTGAAACCCCTTAACTTACTGTTGGGTCAGTTTGGTTTCATCACTAACTGCAATGCAAATATCCAGTATAGTTTATACACTCGTTCTAGTTTTGTTTCTTTATTTCTTCTGAATTATTACTGAATCAGGTTGTTAACTATTTAATACCTGGAATGGAAGATGTATTATTAAAATCTAGTACAGTGTTTGGTCTCTGCCAAGTTCAGCACACTTGTGGTAGCACTAAGTTGTGTTGTAGCAAAGAAAGGTTGTTAGAAAATCAGGGATAAAGAAGATCCAAGCAAACTAAGGCCCATGGAGCTATTAAGAAACTTTAGGATAGCATTAATTTGATTTGTATAGATATGTCAGTGGGGAAACAGATTCAGGCTGTGGGAATTTTTTACCTTGAAGGTTATTACATAGATAAAACATTATTTCAATCGATATTGTTTAATCCTACTTTGACTTTTTTTTTTTCCCTCCACCTCCACAATTTTAAAAGTTCTTAGTAAAAAAAATCGCTTTTTTCTTTCCTTAAGAAATGCTACAAAAGAAACATGTTGGACTCCCAGGTGTGTCTTTGGAGGCCAATTACATCTCTTTGGTCATGTAACTTCAGAGCTGCTGAGCAGCTCCCGTAGCTCTGAAGAGGAAGGAAGGTACCCAGAGAGTGTGTGATGGTTTATCAGAGGCTGTCACCGTGCTCCTGGCTGTTTCAGGAGTCCTGCTCGCTGACAGGCCACGTGTGCAGCTGTTGCACATGGGCTGCTGGCCCTCTGCTGTGCAGTTGGCAGACTCGTGGGAGGCCCTGCGGAATCCACAGCACTACATCCCAGGCAATTATCGTGCGGCGTGCTGCTGCAGGCTCCTCTGATGCTCCACATGGTAATTTGTGTTAACGAATGTCAGAATTGTAGATGCTCTGCTGCTGAGCGTTTTAGACCACATGTGGAGAATACCAACAAATGGCATGTATTTGTCTATCTTGTCAACAAACAGTGTTATAGTCTAACCTATACTTAGTCCTTTTTTTGTTTGTTTTTTTCACTCCTGCATAGGTGTGAACCACAAGTTGTATTTAATCAGAAACACAGCTAACAGCATCAAATGCTAGTCTGTGTAGCTTCCCATAACAAGTGAGACTTAATTAATTAGCTAAGAATCTAATTTGATAATTTCTGGGATAAAGTAAGTGTCTTTTGCCCCTCTGACAAGGGTAGACTTGGTGAAAGTCAAACAATGTCTTGTAATGACAAACCTAATAATTAGTAAAAAACTGAAATAATCAATATTGTTCAGACTCCTTGTCTACAGGGTAATTGCAAATCAGTACCTGTCTTTCTAACACTTCTCTGGTGTGCCATTGAAGGGTTTGCCAACATCCTTCAGTATAGATGAATATGTTAGCTCTTGAGTATATAAAGGTGTTTTCCCCCACAGCTTTTAGTCAAAATCTAATTCATTCTTCTCTGCAAAAGCTTTCCCTCTGCAATCTTCAAGTGTTCATGGACTAGCTCTCATGGGTACATGTAAAGCAGTTTTTTTTCAAAAACAGCCTGTGTGGAGGAGGCTTGGGTTTGCAACACAGCATCTGTACCATCACTGTTTTAATTTGCAGACTTTACAAAAAATGCTAGAAAACTAACTTACTGAAGAGATGTGGAGATACGAGGTTTTCTAGAGTCCAAAAGTCCAAGTAATGGAAGAGATAATGAATTATATATTTAGTTAAGAATTCTAAATTATGAAGAGTTTTCCAGTTAGCAACTTGAGACATGTAATCTCAGTGTACAAGTTCAGTACCCAATTCTAAAAGAAGAAATTACTTCTTGTTTATAGTCTAGATGATATTTTCCACTCTTAACCACTTAGTACATGTTCTTGCTTCTTCTTCATATTTGCTCTACATGGTCTACCAGCATTGGTATGTTCCATTAATGAATGAGAGTTGGAAAACATTATTTCAGTTTTACAGAAGGATACTAGGCAGAGGGTGATTAAGTGGCTTCCCAGAAATTCCCACCACACAGCAGAACAGCAATCTGAGCTGCAATGGTAAGTTCTTTAAATGCTGCCTTTATAAAGCATGCTGCAAGTGTCCACCATCAAGTGCACCTGCAAAGCCTGAGCGTTCATGATGATTGATTGCATCAAACTCTGCCTGCTGTGGTCACAGCGGACTTGTCTGATTTATATCACCTTAGGATCTACTCAGAGTTCTAGGAAGTGTTTACTAGAAACGTCAGCTTATGAACTTCATCACTTTTCTGGAGAAAAGTGTTGTGAAAGTCCTTTACATGCCTGTAGTAGAGTGAGGTAATATTTTTACCTCATGTTTGCAGGAAAATGCCAGAAATTGAAAGTCGGTGGAAAGGAAAATTCTGTGACTTCTGAACTTGTTTCATTATGATTCTTTGAAAAGATAGTGCTAGTTCAATCCAAATATTTCTTTCAATAGATCTGATATTATTATTTATCTAATTTTTAATTTCCATAAAGGATATGCTCTTGAAATAAAACTGTATTAAAACAAAAATCTTAATGCTTCACTGGTTTTTTTTCTGAATTACATTTGTCAGAATCAATAAATTCTTGCAGAATATTTTTTCTTTGGTGGAAATATGTCTTTTGACGAGAAAATACTCCATTGGAAAGCTTTTGACCAGCTCAAATTGTTTCTTAGTGTACCTACTGTGAAGCCAAAACACTAAGGAATTCTTTCTGACTTCTC
Source organism: Lycocorax pyrrhopterus obiensis (assembly GCA_014706295.1). Lineage (NCBI taxonomy): Eukaryota > Metazoa > Chordata > Aves > Passeriformes > Paradisaeidae > Lycocorax > Lycocorax pyrrhopterus. The sequence goes on along the minus strand of JACSVZ010000001.1, from coordinate 111,319,517 downwards.
TTCACATTTGACATAACCAATATATGAGAGAAGTTATTAAATGCTAAGGCAAAGCTAAAGCTTGTGCTGTAGAGACATTGCCCAATTAATATAATTATTGTGTTTTCAGTGCTGCTAGTTTTGATAGCTCCTGAGACTGCAAATCAGCCCCTGCTCTTGCTGTCATGTATATCACCAGCAGACGTAGCATTAGTGCCATAGGCACAGGCCAGATAATCCTGAATTTGGAAAGCAGAGAATGTCGTGTAATTATTTTGCAGCCTAACATAATGTGGCCTGCTTGCAAAGGCAAAAACATGCCACACATCTTTCCTGTTGATGTTTTACAATAAACATGACAGCCAGATAGCAGCGGGGTGAGGGAGGCAGAGTGCTGTGCAGGATGTGCCTGTGCTGTAGTGACAACCCACAATATAACCTATAGATACAGCACAAAGGAGCTCTAATAGCTCTTCAAAACAGGCAAGTTAAGTCAATGGCATTAATGCATGCTTGAAAAATGAACAGTACCATTATCCATTCTGTCAATCTTTCAGCAGCATAGAGAAGGCAAAGAATTGCTTGAAGACAAAGAGTGGGAAAGCCTTCTTCCTCTTTGAGGAATTCCAAGCTGGCCTCAGTGGACCTGAGTTCAAAAACATTGGAGCATGACTCCAAATGCCAAACTACGTATTTTCAGATTGAGGTTATTGCCTTATTGTGCATTGCCACATCCTCCTTAGTCTTTAACAGCACGTTTTTATCCTTTTTTTTTTCCATATATCACATCATATATCATTACCTTCTTGTTTCTCAGCCTCCTCCCCCATTCCCATTCTTATGTTCTCCTTGTTTCCAGTTTTCTCCCTTTACACAAGGCCAGCCTCCTCACCCCAGTGCTCACCTGGGGTATTGTGTACTACACATGTAAAAGACCTTTTTTTTCTGAGAAGATTAATGCATCAACCAAAATAGCTAAAGTGAGTGACTACCCTAAATTGCTCTATTCTTTGTGTGTTACTGATTCATACATAGCTAATTCAAGAATTCTTTACAGGCTGCTTTCCAGCCAAGACTGTATTAAAACTGGTGCAGTAGTTTTGTGGCTCACATCTTGACTCATGTATTTTCCACACTGTCTCTCTGGATCCTCTCTTGGCATCAGGGATAAATATAATTGCCTTCTTGTTAGGGAATAGTTTTGGTCTTTTATACTGTCAGTCACAGTTTTGATTCCAGAGTTGAATAACATTGGGAAGCATAATAGTTATCAAATATGTGATGAAGATTGCAGTTCAATGACTGACACCATGACTCTGTATCTTACCTGTTTTCTTCATTTAATTAAAAGAGACTTAAAATCTGTTGGGCACTTGATGATGACAATGTTGACAATGGTAACAAGGATCAGTAACCTTATTAGTGTTCTCAGGGATATTTTACAGTTGTGAATGGGAGGAAATGATAAGGGATGGCAAGAAAATTAGTTCAGGAACAAAAATCTCCCAGACATCACCTGAGCTCTGAAAAACATGGCAATTTTTCTGAGTTGTATATGTGGGTCAGATGTAACCTTTCTTCTTTTAAATTCTGGATTTTCCATCTTACTATCGGTAGCGCAAGATGACTGATGATTAGAGGGCAAGTTGTCTTGTACCAGAGCCCAGAATAGAGGCTTTTTTGGAAACTAAATAGTGTTAAGAATAAGACAGTGTCAGGCCAATAAAAATTATGAAAGAGAACCTAAAAATCAATAGTACGAAATAACAATTCTCCATCTTAATGAGATAAAATCAATTCATGCATATTGGCACAAAGTAACTTGCTGTTCCACTGCTATCAAATTTTATTTGAGGTCTATGGTTCAGGAAAGAAAAGGTTTCAAAACTTTTATTTTTGAAGTTCCAAATTTCTCCAAAAGAAACTAATTTCTTCTTACCTGTATGAATCACGGCAATCTAAGTTAAATTGATAGCAGAGTTCAGATGTTATTAGAGAACCCTTGGGCTCCTTTAGTTAATGTTATCATCTGGATTCCACAATCATTAAAAACATAGTAACACATTCTTCCTCATTCATTACCTTACAGTTAATAACTACATATTTGATTACATTTGATTACATTGCAAGCAATATGCTCAAACTTGTCATGTAAAAAAGCATAGAAACTCTTTTGAATGTAATTAAGGTGTAAAACAACAGCACAACAAATTTATTCATAAGTTCTAGCATTTTCTGTCCAATAAAAGAAAGGAAAACCAATCTCCTGCCAATGAAATTAAAAAGGGGGGCAGGGGGAACTAGGCTTAATAACTGATAAAAAGAAATACAGAAACAGATGTCCTTCTTTGCTGTTTATAATACATTTATAATACTTTGTTTTTTATTTTGGGACAGCACAGAGAGATATTGCGCTCTCTGGAAAATCATCTGTTAGCTCCTGGTAAACAGCAGACCTGCTGATTCACAAGTACTGTTTTGACTTTCTCTCCTAGTGTTTTTCTCAAATGTGTCTGGATAGTTTTGTATCCGATTTTCTCTACTTGTTATGCACCTTATTAACAGATCTCCCACAGCAGAGGAGGCAGAAAGTCCTGAGATCTACACCTGCCCATAGCCTCTTGGTAAACTATTCCCTTGGTATTTCCACATTCAAGACATCTGTCTCACTTTGTCTGCAATTTTCAAAGAGGCAGTATCACGTTGCGGTGTCAAGGGGAAAATAAAAACAAAATGCGAGATTTGAAACAACAGACGAAAACCCCAAACAGCTGGAAAAATGATGGGAAATAGTTGAAACTCCTTCGTTGGTGTTAATATTTAAAAGGGTGTTCAGTTATCCTCCAGACTCTTCTTTTGTGTCCACAAGTAACAGTAAGAGTGTTTTTACTGTCTGGTCTCTGCATTTGTCGCTCTCCAAACTAAACTACAAACTGCTAGAGTGTACAAGAATCTAAAAAGACTCTCCTGAAGAGATTCTCTGAAATGAGATAATGTTTTATCAGCTGGTAGTTGTTACAGTTGAAGTTTTCTGTGGGGCAGATGAAAAACAAGACCTAGAATATCTACAATGTTTGAACGACATTATTCCAATAATTAAAGACCTTTCTGGTAATGCTTTTAAAAAAACTGATTTGACAAGGCCAGTGGCTATAGTGATATTTTAACTAGAAAGTAATGCTGTAGCAGGCCTTTCATAGAAAAGACATACCAAGCTCTGGCATCTGTCATTTGTGTATGCAATATTTATATTTCATGTGTCATTGTAGTATCTGAGTACTGTTCAAGGATTGAAAATACAAGTTACTTCCATAGCAGGAGCATTTTAACAACACAGAGAACCTGTTTACCATCTCAATAAATTCTGTTGACAAAGGAAAGAGAAGTCCATGAAGCATAATCCAAATCCTTAGAACAGATTTGACAGGAACCTGTAAAGTGGTGAAAGTCTGATATCAAGTATTTGTTCACTGCTTCTTCTGAAGAGTTAAAATAGTCAGAATTTGAAAATGGAAATGTTCTGTGGTTTAAAAATGCTTTCAGCTAACAAATACATAGTTAGGTAACCCACAGCCTGCAGTAAATTTGAAAGGTTGTTTATAGTTATAGAAAAATGCAGCATATTACAAACCCTATCCATTTTAATTATTTCATGTATTTTCTTGGTTTGATTAGTTTTTCCTAAGAGATATCTCGAGTTGTATATAAACAATTCATAGTTTGATAACTTCTTGTGAACTCTCAGGCAGAGTTCTTACTAGTAGAATACAGTTGTTAGATGCTTGTTCTTTATTAAGAGGATTTAGCGGAGAGTCTAATTTCCAGAGAGGAAAGCTTACCAGCATTTAAAAATCAACAGTATTAGAACTTCCATTTCTCCTGTCTTTTCTGGATTCCAAAGCAGACCTCCCAGTTTTCATCCAACCCCATGTCTCTGATATGGTCACTGATATGCTCAGTGGCTGGAAACATGTAAGGAACTGTGCTGCAAACCACATGTTTTAGTTTCAAAACTTTACACGTGCTGAGAGTTGTAATGGCACCGAACCCTGCAAGGTCTTGTTTGTCATTGGCACGACATGCTTAGGGTGCAAATGCTTCCTGGCATTAATTTTTGGGACAATTTCAATGAATGATTGATGGCCAGCTCAGCGTTAGCCACAACACATTATGTATGCCACATTCAGCACTCTCCTGCATGCATGTCTGGGTTTTTTGCTCCAAGGTCACACGGGCAGCCGGACTGCTTCAGCTCACGGACAGAGTTGAGCTAACAAACCATAACAGCGTTACACTCGATGTCCAAAGCCAGCCTGGGAAGGACAAAGAATTTCTCTAAAAACTACGTAATGTCTGTAAGAGGCCAATATTACCATCCAAGGAGACCAAACAATTAAAAGGTTGTAGAGTTAGAAGGGTTGAGAACAAAAAAATCTTTTGAATTTCTTAAAAATTTGAGCGCAACTATATGAGCATTCGGGCTTGAATTTTTTGAAAAAAATCTCCTCTCTACTGCCAAAAGTTCATGTCATGGAACAGTCTCCCGGGGTATGAAAACATGAATTGGGTCTTTTTCAGCTGAAATCATGGAAGCAGATGCACTCCAGGAATATACCTAGCGTGCTCTAGCTGCCAACAGCATGCAGTTCACAAAAACAGAATGGAACTGAAGTAAAAGCTCTTGAAGCACAAAAAATTTTGATGTCTCATTGTCTGCACAATTGTTTTGTTCCTCAGAACCGTTTCATTTGTGCAGCATTACTCACTAATACAAACACAGCCAGTGGCTGTTTCCACATGCAGTTTGTTTCTGTGTATTTTCACTACCTGTATGTTTAATAGATGCCCGATGCCGAGCTAGTTGTTAGAGGCAAATGAAAATCTAACAGGACTGCTTGCCTGGACACTGCCGTAACCTTTCTGAAGGACTTTCAGAGCTTTCTAGTAGTGAGACTGGTACAGGGTCTTGTAATTCATGCAAAAGTTCTCAGGGGTTCTGTGGTGTGGTTGTGACAGGCAGAGAAATTGCCCATGGCTTTGTCTGCATCTTTTGTTTCCAGTCTCGATTCTAGTTGCCAGCATTCCCTGAACAGCTCTCTGGGTTGTGAGAAACTCACAGAATCCTTAAGAAAATCTTCCCTTTCCAACGCACAAGACTTGACTGTGGGCTGGCTCTGAGAAAACTCCTCATCTTTAAATTAATTCAGAACACCCATGTGCTAACAACTAGTTCTCACTGTGCCTGCTCCTAAGTGCAACTAGGGAATCAGACAGTAGAGATATAACAGTCGTCACAGCAGTTTCCAGGCTTCTTCTTCAGGGAATTTCTTCCGTATGTTTCTTCTGCAGGGATCATCTTTCTTGGGGGAACTTCTGGCAGCCTGCTGCTGCAGGTGAGGGGTGGCTTCTGGAAGCTTTTGCATCTACCAGCTCTGACAGTCGGCTTGCGTTGGCAGTTCCTGGAAGTGTCCACACTTCTTGTTTCCAACTGGCTGCTGCTACGGATTTCTCTTTTGCAAAGGATCCTAGAAACTCTGCTGAAATCTCTTTGAGCCTGCTCATCTATGGTGTCAGTTTGCCACAAGCCAGCGGCTGTTTGGGGACATCTGAGGCCCTGACCCAGAGGGAACTCTGCGGGGAGCGTGAAGGTAGTGCCTGGTGCCTCTCCCTGGGGTTGTGCTGAGGGTGTCCTTCCCTCTGGGAGGAGGGCTGTCCTTGAGACACCGAGCCACCAAGCAAAGGAGCTCTGAGAGGAGATAAGCAGACTGCGTATTACTGGCCTGGAAGAGCAGAGTCTTGATGGGATTTTAGAGGGATTGCAGAAAGAAGAGCCTAAACCCCATCATGGATTGAATGTACTGCCGTGGCCGTGGACAGAGGAGTGGGTGGACTATCGTGATGAGGAAGATGGGAATGTATGGCTTCTGGCAGCAGAGCTGCACTTACAGAGCAGGATGGATGGGGCTTTGAGCAACCTGGTCTAGTGGAAGGTCTCCCTGCCCATGGCAGGGGGGTTGGAAATAAATGATGTTTAATGTCCCTTACAACCCTTAACATGATTCTGTGATTAATCTGTGTTTTTCTTAGCCTTTTTTTGGCCAGAACCACTCTTGGTGCCCTTCATGTCCCGCTGTCCCAACTCCACCTGAGCTCTAGTTTGCCTAACCCTGTCATTTGCACTCAGATAACGTGTCTGCAGTTCTCCTGGGTAGCGTGTCCCCTCTTTCACTGCCTATGCATCTCCCTTCATCCATGGAGGCCTTCTGCCCATTTATCTGAGCAACCTGTTCCAGTGTCTCACAACCTTCATAGTGAAGAATTTCTTACTAATATCTATGCTAAATCTACCCTCTTTCAGATTAAAGCCATTTCCCCTTGTCCTATTACTATATGCCTTTATAAAAAAATCCCTTTTTGGCTTTCTTGTAGGTCCCCTTCAGGTACTGGGAGGCTGCTAGAGAGTCTCCCAGGTGCCTTTTCTCCAGGCTGATGAGGCAGCTGATCAATCTCAGGGCTTGAAGGCATCAGTGAGCCACAGTTTCTCCTCCCAGCCCCACCTGTGACACCCACACCCATGCCTTGCTCACATGTTTGGGAGCCCAACGCTGCTCTGAGCTGTTCCCTCAGTTGGTGCCTCCGCTGCCCTGACTTCCTGACTGCATGGACTCCAGACCTATGCTGTGAGTAGTCTTTTCTCAAGTCTTGATCCTGTTTTCTGCATAGCTCATGGATTACAGGCTGCTCTGGTTTCGTTTCCTGCTCTTCCTGGGCTGGTGTCCTGGGCAGCCCCTGGATACCTCTCATTACCATGATTTTTCTGGCTGTTGGCAGAACTTGCCACTGCCATCATCTTGCCATACTTGGGTACAGTGAGATTGTATGGATTTACCCAGGGAAAATTGAGACTGTCCAATGTATTTACATAGTGTGTTGAGGTTTTGGGCTGTGTAGGTGGGGAGAGAGCAGTGGATGCTGGTTTACTTTGACATCAGCTTGTTAAATATTCATTTTATTACAGATGTTTTCTGTGACAAAAGTTGCTGTTTCACTTGCTGGTTTGGTTTTTTTTGGTTTTGGTTGTTTTTGGTTTGTTTTTTTTTTTGTATATACACAAGAAGAGAGAGAGAATGATTGGTTAATTTTAATTCTTGTAGCTATCTCTGTTAATTAGAAATAACATTATTGGATTATGTTAGGTGAACCTGAGTGTTGACTGATGGTAGATATGTGCAATAGTATGACTTTCTAAAGGAAATTGTTCTAAAAAAACTTTGTGGATGGGTTATTTTGTTCCTCTTTCTTTGCTGGAGAAATGGAGGTTTGTACTGATGGTGTGGGAGCATAAGGAAGACTGTAGTAAAAACATCTGCAATAGTCTCAAATATTTTTCACTGCACTCTGAAGGAAGACCTTGAGGTATTGTCAGGGACAGCAATGCAGCAAATAATATGATGGGCAGACTTACGTGCACTGTAATTTCTGCCTTAATTCTAGACAGCTGTATTATGGTAAATTAAAAATGTGAGCAATGTGTTCTGCTTTTGTCATCGCTGAAGCTACAGTGTGATTCTCTGGAGACAATAAACAACCTTAACTTTTTTGTGTTTGTTTAGGTCCCTGTAAGAAACAGGCTAGCATCACAAAACTCTACTCTGTGCCTTAGGGTTTGTTTCTTTGGATGTATTTTATTGTTTGAAAACTCTTATGAAACTCCTGATTCTCTAGGCATTTTTATGGCAGTGTTTTTTCTTTTTCAATCTAAATTTTCTGTCAGCAATCATGGATACAGATTGTCATCTACGTTCACTTGATGTATGCACGTTATCTAATGTATGAGACCAAATGTAAAAATAATTGTGATATATGGGAGATCCAGTACATTAAAAGTGCTTCCATTTGCATCTTGGCTATCTCCATTATTGAAGCTAGTCCAGATCTGGGCAAATACATGGAAAAAAAAAAAAAACAAAACCAAAAACCCCAAAGCAAAAAACCAACAACAACAACAAAAAAAAAGTCAGAGACTTCAAGTTTTCTACTAGGGTAGCTGGAATTTTCAGTGTCATAACTATTTCAAGTAGAAGTGATTATGTGAAAATTTTAACTTCTGTGTACATTGTGCTCTTGAATGATTCCTAGATGTCTACTTTAGACAATAACTAAGGAAGGAAAACAAAAAAGCCTTCTAAGGACTTTGTGTGATACATCACTAAAGAGTCTGGTGTTAGTCTTACTGCTTTCCCAGAGTTCTCGCTTTAATTTCAAAAGATGAAACTTCTAAATGTATTTGTTTCAAAAACAGACGGGAGGGTTAGGAGGAAAAGAAACATAATTTGCTGCTTAAGACCTATACAAGAGAAAGGGAAACTTCTCCCATACTTATCCTATGATATCTTACAGAAATAATTTTGGATGCTAATCTGTGGGAATAGAAATCCTGTGTTGACACCTTAAGACTGGAGTACTTTGACTGTCGTGCAGAGATGATCACATCAGTTACAAATTCCAGATCTTTGTATCTGAACAACCTGGTCTGTAGTCTCTGTTAGGTACTGAGATACTGCACTCTTGATCAATTTCCACAGTTAATGGCAGAGACTCCCATGTTGACTATTAGAGTTCTTTTTCCTCACTTAAAAACAAAGGTTGTTGTAAGAAAATTAAGATTGTTTTAAGAATTTTCTATATACACCTTGGCATCCTTCCTTTTGAACCTCTATAGTTAGCAAAAACCAGCCATTGGACCTTTTAATGAAAGAGTTTTGTGATGTTTGATGCTCATCATAACAAGGGGCTGGACCTGATGTCCCAAAAAAATCACTTTGCTCTGAACCTTAAAAATTATGTCATACACAGTGTTCGTTAAAAGATCATGAAACTATCATTTAGAAAAATATTTCTTGTGGAAACAAATATTTATTTTGAAAGAGTGTGGGACAAATCAGATTTCAGTCTGTCGATATTTATTTCACCTGTAGAGGTTACCTCCAGCATTTAATTCATAATTAGGATTATATGATCTTACATTCACCTGAGAGAGGTTCACATTCCTGTTAATTCACTTTGTTTCAGGCATTACTGTCTGCTCCACGAAGAAGTCCAAATTGAGGATAAATCTACTACAGATGAAATGAAACTAACAATGAAACTGAAGCTGACTCATTGTAGAAAATGTCTCTTGAAAGTGAAGTGGAATAATTTATGTTTTTTGTTCCTGAAGATGGCACTTTTATTCAATGTTATTACATTTTTACCAGTGACTGCTTTCCTTTTCTCATTGCCAAGTACCCTTAGCTTGTGGCTTGTAGAGAACAGTGTCAAATACAATATTTTATCAACTAATTTATTTATTGATGTGGTTTGATGCCAGGCTGGGCATTGTGGATGTGACTCACTAAAACTCGCTGTCTGAGTTGTAATAGTGGAAGGTTCAATCTCACAAGATACTGGAGATCTGTGCTTCCCAGTCCACTATCTTTGGTTTTTTTCCCACTTCTCTTTCTCCTCAGATCAAGCTCGTAGCTGATACATCATGATGCGTAAAAAAAAGAATTATTAGTTGCATTAAAATTTGCACTACAAATAGCAGAATATAAAATTAAGATAACCCTCCAGAGAGAGTCACGTCCCCAAGCTTTCTAATTACTCTAACTATGAAGATATCTCCTTCAGCAGCTTCCACTGGCTCAAAGAGGTCATGGGGGAATTAGCTACTGCTATTTTTAAAAGTCAGCAATTACAGTCTCCATCTACATAATCATGAATTACATCATCAGTATTCTGCCCACTGCCCACACAAGAGCGTTTTCCAACCTAGATGATATAATAGCTGTAGTAAAAGAAACTTCAAATCAAAAAGGGTCAGAGGAGCTTAAAGCTGTGCCTACTTATAGCACATTAAAATCTCTGAGTCTGTCAGAGACTTGCTGCACCTGGCATTCCAATTTGACTATTTTTTAAAAAAAATTATATTTTTCAACTTCGGTTTCATATAAATTAATGCCACAGTAAACCTCTACAGAAGGAGCCATCACTTGTAATTTCTGGGAGTTAGTATTAAGTACATGATTTCAAGGATTTCTATTGGAAGTTGTACTTATTTTCTCTTCTGACTTCTCTAAAACATATGTGCTTTATAATTTGGTTTGGCATTTTACCGCCAAGAATTCTTTCTTCTACTGTTGGTGATCTGACAATGTCTTATGATTTGTTTGCTCAAATGATGACCTATAACACTACCTATAAGTATTCTACTAATGTAGTATAATAATATAAACAAAAGATCTCTTAGAATGTGTCTGAGATTTACTTTTATTTCTTATTTAAGATTTTCATCATGTCTTATATTTTCCCTAGTTTGATTTAAAGAAAACAGTTTATTTGGAGAAAACAAACAAACAAGCCCTTATATTGTATTCAAAGTCATTCTGCTGTTTTGTCTGGTTTTCCTTTCAGTATTTTGAATCTTTATTCATAGCATACTTAAGATGCACAGCCTGTTTAATATTTCTATTGCTTACAGTTCAGTAAACAGAAAATAAGCTTGTAAGATTTTTCTTCTTTTGACATCTTCGCAGGGTTCAGTTGCTCATAAGCACAGTTTGAAGTGAACAGTAAAAGTTAGTTCAGCATCCCTACTTAGCAAATTCTGATAGTGAAATGCATCAACAGTGCAAGTATATGGACTGACTATTAAACACAAGATAAAGCCATGGACTACTCTAGGAAATTCTTAAAGTAGAGATTTTTCTTTTTCTTCCCTCTCTCCACCAGTAAGGTGGCACTTTCTTATCAAGCATGCCCTGACCTCATACAGAATGTTATTTGTTTTAATACAGATCTTTAGATCTTAAAAAACCCTAAAGCAAATAAACAAACAAAACCCAAGCAACCTACCCCCCACCACACACCACATTCATGCACTCAACCCTGATAGAGTTAGATCTGACCAGGAGTGTCAAGGGGAATAGAAAAACCTCCTATAGGTATGTCAGTGATAAAAGGAAGACTAGGAAAAATGTGGGCCTTTTTTGTAAGGACACAGGAGACCTGGTTACTTGAGACATGGAGAAAGCCGAGCTACCTGATGCACTTTTGTGCATCCCCTTCCACTGCCAAGTGTTCCAACCACACTGCCCAGAGCACAGAAGGCAAAGGCAGGGGTTGGGAGAAGGAAGAACCACCCATTATGGGAGAAGATTTAGAAGGTTCAAGACCATCTAAGGATCTTGAAGGTGCACCAGTCATGGGGCCTGATGAGATGCATCTGCAGGTCCTGAGGGAATTGTTAGAGGAGTGGCTAAGCCACTTTCTACCCTCTTTGAGAACTTGTGTCAGTCCAGTGAAGTTCCCACTGACTGAAAATGTCTGCTGAATCCATCCAAGGTTTTCTCTTTAATGCCACAGCCACAGAAATCGTCTTCAAAGTACAAAAACTGGAATTGTGTTTCTTCCATTAAAAGCAAAAATATAATTTCAAACTCGGGCTGACAAATAATTCATTGTGTGGCTTTTGTTCATGCACCCCCTACTTCTTTTGGAATGGTTTTCTTTGGAAGCTGCAATAAGTGCACTTCCAATTCGGCATTTGAAATGCATACCTTGTAGATTTCCCTTTTCTCAGTATTCAGACAAACTTTGTTTTGTAGAATAAGTCTGATTTTTATATTTTACTTGCTAGAATATTAATGAGTCTGCATATGCACGCATTAGTGTATAAACATTCTTGTCATGGTGAGAGTGGCTTGAGAAGAGATAATAGAAAAAAACTGTAAGAAAATAACCTGCAACTTCTTAATTAATAGATTTCTGGTTTATCAAGATCACATTTTCATGCTTTATTGTTTCCTGGGGTTTTCTTCTGCTGATTGAACTAAGAGCATTCAAGCAAGTTAATATCCCATGTAACTTGAAGGACATATCATTACTAATAAATAATACACCAAGACCCTTATTTTTATAGAGCTAGCACTGAAGATTTTAGAAATTCAGCTGCAAATGTCTGGATAACTTTATCAACTATTTATCAGTTTAGCACAGACATTCTTACTGAAGCCCACTAAAATGGGAAATGGCTTAGATGATGCACCCTCACTGCTTCAGGAATGATCAGACTATCTTTCCCTGTGAATTTGCGAAAATAATTCATCATGTTTTCACCTTTACAATATGAGGAGACACAGCTTCTTTAGATTGTACTCTAGATCAGTAGCTGAAAGAAGCAGGGCTTTATTAAGACAGAATTTTAACTTGAGAAAGAGAAAAATTTCCTTGATTTTATTTCCCTTTCTGGTGAATGACCTTCAGTGTCATTCAAGGGGTAGCATAAGTTTCTCACTCTTACTACAAGGGAAAGAAATAATAGAAGCTAGACTTTTTGGCTGAAGCTCAACAGATTGTAATGCTTGAGGCAATAAAAATATCTGAAACAAGATTATGAGAGTTAGCTGCCACATGCAGCTGGACTATGTGTCTGCTTGGGCCAGACCCTGAACTTTTATTGTCTCTGTAATGGACTCAGTTGAATGTTATCCAAGAACTGGGTTTGGTCATTTCTGAATGCCTATTGCTCCTGCTTTTTCTGCTGTGCAACAACTTGTGTGATACCTGCCACTCTTAGCTTGTGCTAATTATAGAGAACTAGCCTCAAAATGTTAAAAAAAGTTTTTGTTTAAAAAAAAAAAGAGAAAGAGGGGCAGAGGAAGCAGGAGGCGTGAACAGATGGTTCTTGGTCAGTGGGTAAATCAACAGCATTTGTCTGTCTAAAGAGGAATGCGGGATTTGTGGTAGAGACAATGTGATGGTTTTCTAATATTTTTTATTGAAATATGTTTTTATTTTTCTGTCTTTGTTGCTCAGATGTTATAGACACAGCTGTATTTTTTCAACCAAGCAATTGCTGGAGGATGGATTAGTTTAACTGTTGTGAACTGCTGAAATCCTGGTAAATAATTATGAGCCATATTTTGGTTTATAATTTGGTATCCCAGAATAGTTCTTATTAATAAGGTGTGTAAAATCAGAGGTATTTGATGTCCTACATGACATGCAAATTACTTCTGAACTTTAGGAATCATAGCTAGTCACAACAAGTTATATTTTTACCCCTGGAAAATTTCCATGTGATACATATTTCATTCCAGAATGCATATTAGTAAACTGCCTGCTGTACACCTTCTGACATAATGAGAGTCAAGCCTGTAGTAAAGTTGTTAAGTTGTTGCTTTTCCTTCATGGCCTTGCTTCAAAATATTAACGTAGCAAATATACTGAATGTACTTTTAAGAAATTTGGCATAAGCATTTATGAATTTTCCCTGGTGTAAAGGGTTTTTTGGTCTTTTTTTTTTTTTTTTTTCCCTGCTTGTTTGGGTTTTTTTTTGTTGAAGGTTTTTTGGGGGGTGGGATAGTGTTGTTTTATTTATTTTTGTTGCTTTTTTCAGCTGTGTTTCTCCTTCATACAACTTATATACAGAACATTTTTCTATGGGTGACCAGGCAAACACATTTCTCCTAATCCCCTATTTAAGCACATTACAGCTTTGAGATATGGACTAAAAATAGGCTAGAAAAACCACTTTGGGATACACTTTTTACACAAAAAGTAGTTAGCCTGTGACCATTTCTTTAACCGTACTTCAGCCTGTCTCTAAAAGATACCGCGACTCTTCCTACCACGGAGTGATTGCCGTGGGCTAAACATGTCGGTTCCACCTGTGTGGTTGCATGATTTGTGACTTCTGTAGCTGATGAACCTTAAAAGTAGGTGTGGAAAAGGGAAGCTCAAGGTGTAGTGGCAGAAAACATCATAAGTTAGAGATGGCAGCAGAATGCAGCCCTCATGATCTCAAGAAACCAGAGAAAAATTGAGCTGAACATTGCATAAAACTCATGCCCTGTTTAGAATCAGGGCTCGTGGTACCCGAAGGGTTTTCAATGTGTTAGCACTGCAGCAAACCAACAGATGCATCTGGTAGAATATCCAGAAATCACATTGCTGGGAAATCAGAAATATCTTGAACCGTCTCGAGAAAATGTTTCCCTGTTGTTTTCACAAACGCCTTATTTGATTTTGTCTGAATGCTAGTGACTTGAAATGGGTCAGGTAAAATTAAAAGACATTTCTGGAGAAATGAGACAGTTAACTGGTGTAATAAATTTTCAAACCAAAATAAATATTTAATAGGATCTGTAATATATCATTCAGTATTTTTTTTTAAATAAATATCATATATGTACAGAAATTAGAGTGTTTTTTTTTTTTTTTTTTAAGATAAAAGCATGTAGAAATAGTAGAGCACATAAAAACTCTTCCACTTCTTAAGTTAGAAATTTACTTACTGAAACTTGTCATTTTTTGACCTTCTAATTTTGGCCAACAATTTCTCTTGCTTTTCACCTGTTCATTTTCTGGTTTTGAAAAAGGATGTGGAATGTGAACCCAAAAGGCCGGGAAAAGTCAGAGATAGGAATTTCCTTGAAAAATCTGTCACTATGATTATAATGTTTGACCAGAAACAAATTTTCTTTGGAACTTCAGGTGCTTAAGATTTTTTTTTTTCTTCTTAATATTTTATTTGAGTTTGAATAGGAATATTATCCCTTAAAAATATCCCTAAAATTTCTGTTCACAAGATATATTTTGGGAAAAGAAAAAATGGGAGATCTTTCATCTTGGAAGTGAGATCCTTTTTTTAGTCTTCATTTTTTTCCATTAAATTTAACTTTAAAAATGCAAGAAATTAGTTGTACCTATCTGACTTTCCAGTAGACAATAAAATCTTTGAGTTGGAGGCAATTTTTATGAATTTATACAGTGCCTCTAATGCTGGAGTTCTGCTCTGACCACACTTCTACAGGAATTACTTCAGCGAGATTTCAAGGAAACAGTGTTCAACAAAACAGTTAAGATTAGATACTTTTTATGTTTATATATCCTGACATATTCTACTTGCAAATTATTAAATATTAACTAGCTGTGAAATGTATCTATGTAAAGAGAAGAAAAACCATGCAGGATGTAAGCACTGTATTATTTACGTGTTTTTATTAAGTTATTCCTCCGTTTCAGCAATCATAAGAGAGAAGGCAGAATTTCAGAATTATTTTTTATTATTATCTATTTGGCCTAAAATAAGTAAATGACTGCTGATTGAAATTGTTATTGTGTTTCTAAGCAAGAGTTTAGGGCCTTTTCATTATTTCAGTTGGAATGTTATACCAATTATGACAGGTAAAACTCAATAACTATGTTCTGTTCTTCCTACTCTCTTCTCCCATCCTTATAAGAGGAAAAATTAGCTGAGCTGGAGCAAGAAAAAATTGTTGGTATGAGACGTTTATGCCAACAGAATCTCGCATTACCCTTCACCATTTTCAGTTATGTATATCCATTCTAGTATATACTTATCTGTGTGATAATGATGTCATGAGATGAAACAACTGAACTGACCATACAACTGGTTTTTTGTGGTTTTTTTTTAATTAACTTTCCTCTATGGGAATAAGGTATTTGGAGCATGTAGGATCAGACAAGATCAGAATGTGGGTTTTGTTCGCTTCAGTCAGGGAAGCCTAGCATAAGAGAAATTTTGGACAGTGTATTTTGGCCTGAAAACTGTTGATGAGTTTAGCAGCAGACTCCTTAATTTTAAGCCAAGATAAAATTTAAAACACTTTCCATTTTTTTTTATTTAACCTTGTTGTCGCTCATAATAAAATTAAATACCAAAATAAAGTTAATACTTAAATTTTAAGGTAATTTTTCTGTATTATATCTACAGTAAAATACATGTATTAAAAAAAGCACAGCATACATATTTAAAAATAAAACCTGCTGCCATGTCCAGAGAGATCAAAAATGCAAACAGGAAAAATAGAGTAGGAATATTAATATTATAATACTAAGTCACAAAGCATAGAGGGAATGTTGGGACCTTTGTAAGATCAGTTCTTTATGTGGTCCAACAACCAAGGACTCGGTATTCCCAGAGTTATTCTGTCATCTTATTTGATATGCAAGACACATGAGCTCATTAGTAGAGCTCAAAACTCTATCAAATTACCTTTAGTAAACAACCTCAGAAAGACTCTTCATCTCCCATGCCTTTGAAGGCACATTGGGTGGGGAGGGATAGGGGGAGAAAAGCACAAAGGTCTCAAAAGCTTTAGTTTTAATTAGTCCAAAGAGCAACCTTCTTGTTGAAATGTTATTGGCTATCATGGCAATCTTATTAAATAAATTACTTTAAGTTATTTCCCATGACAAGCCTCTGATAAAGCAGCATGTTATGTATTTGTTGCCCACTGCAACCAGCTCTGTTGTGTCTAAACTGTAGAGGGAATGGAATGAGCTCAAGTGCTTGAACTCCACATACTCAGATAGGTACCAGATTTTTACAGAGATTTTAAGGCACAGGGGATGATAACAGAAACTCCTGATTATTTATTAATCTCTAAAATATAAGCTTTTGCTTTTGCTGCGGTGTGCAACATCATGGTATGGAGTGCATGGCCTCACGTGAGCTCTGTAAACCTTGTACATAACTATAATTTTCTCTAGAGCAGTTCCTGTGAGCTGACACAGACTGAACACATGCAAGTTTTTGATGGCACTGGGTGTCATTTGCTTCTTCATTTCTAACAGACAAGCCCCAGTGTTTTAGAAGGTTATTCAAATGATTGACACCACTTTCAGCCACTGTCTCTCTATTTGTCTTTATAACACTTGGGCTAATTTCTATATTTGAGTTTTTCTACGAGATTTGCTGGGAATTTCTCCTTTCCAGAAGAAGTGGTGATGAATGTGCCCATATTGGACTGTGGAAGTATAGAAAACGTAGATTTCTGACCTGAGCTAGTGCATTTTTATAAATATACCCAAGACTAGGGTGCATTGTAGACTTACCATATTGGTAAGTATTGGCACTATTTCTTTTTTCTTTTTTTTTTCATTCAGTTAAAACAGTGTTTAATTACCACACACACACAACAACAACAAAAAGACCCAATGCTGGTACTTCTCAGTTCCATTTTGGTAATGCTGGAGCTCCTGGGGTTCTAGGATGTAATGAAACCTGTGAGCTTCTGAAGGTAACCTGAAGGATACCTTCACACTGAGGTGTCTCAAGTTAGATTCACCAACACAGGACCACCCTAAAACAGAGTTACTTAATTTCTCCATATCTTTCTTCCTGTCAGTAAACTAGTGTGTGAAAAGAAAGGCTTTACCTGTGCTAAGGTTTGTAGTTTAACCCTCCACCTGTCTTCAGTCTCTCCTGAAGGTTCCAGGGAATGAAGAGGATTGGAACTTGCCCCCTGCTGTTCCTCTGACGGCTTGTGCTGCATGGCTTGTCCTGCAATGTACAAGGCTGAATGATTTCTGCAGTGATTTCCTGCAGTAACTTCTTGCTGTAGAAAGGTCTGAGCTACTGCTGAGGAATTTCAATAAGCAGGTTTTTCTTCTCCTCTTAAATGTTTTTTTTGTCTTCTTTCCTGTCAAAGCCCAGAACCATGGGGATACATTTAATGCAATTAAAATTGGTTTTAATCAAGCAATAACATTTTTTTACACTTTCAATAATTTAAGCTGCAATATATAGGATCTAGCTGGGATGCTGAAATGATTATTCATGTATATATATTTGATTGGGGAGTGAGATTAGAATGGCAATGGAATGTGGAAAGGTGGTTTAAGGATTCTTCATCCTTTTCTTTCCTGCAGTTACCTGCAGAGAGAGATGGGCAGAGAAGAGCCATCTGAAGTTTAACAAAGGCAAATGTAGGGTCCTGCACCTGGGGAGGAATAACCCCAGGCTGCGGCTGACCTGCTGGGAAGCACCTCTGTGGGGAAGGACCTGGGGGTTCTGGTGGACACCAAGCTGTCCATCAGCCAGCAGTGTGTCCTGGTGGTCAAGAAGGCCAAGGTGTCCTGGGGTGCAGTGGGAAGAGCAGTGCCAGCAGGTCGAGGGAGGTGATCCTGCCCCTCTCTTCACCTCTCTTGAGGCCTCTCCTGGAGTGCTGTGTCCAGTTCTGGGCTCCTCAGCACAACAGAGATACAGAGCTCCTGGAGCAGCTCCAGCAGAGGGTGACAAAGATGATGAAGGGACTGGAGCCTCCCTCTTACAAGGAAAGGCTGAGGGAGCTGGGCCTGTTCAGCCTTGAGAAGAGATGACTGGGAGGGGACCTTACCCATGTCTAGAAGTATCTGAAGGGAGGGTGTCAAGAGGGTGGTGGTGATGCAAACTGGTGCCAAGCAATAAGGCAGGATGTGATGAGCAGAAACTGATGCACAGAATGTTCCACCTGAACATGAGGAAGCACATATTTATTCTGGTGACCACACTTTGGAACAGGTTGTCCAGAGAGAGTGTGGTCTCCATCCCTAGACATATCCAAGAAGTGTCTGGATGCAATCCTGTGCCCTGTGCTCTGGGGTGGCCCTGCTTGAGCAGGGAGGTTGGACCCGCTGACCCACTGTGATCCCTTCCAGCCTGACCCATTCTGTGATTCTGTGCTGTCCCTTGTAAATGTAAACAGGTTACAGAATTAAACTAGTCAAATGATAAGACACTAGATTTCTAGCTCTGTTTTTTCATAGTTCATATTCTCGCTTTTCCTGTAGGATTGTCTTAGTCTGTATCCTCTGATCTGTGCCATTCCTTTAAGCTCAAAAGGACTGCTGAAAGGTTTCCAGGTGCTTCATTACTATTTTAAGAGCAGCTTATTATTCTTATTCCTTCATTGAAATAATATTCTGTCACTTCAAATTTTTCCTGCTCCTCCTCCTGCTATTTATCTTTAGGTTTAGTGCTAATAATGATCCTTTCCTAACACTTTATTGCCTCTTAGCTTTGTATTTTTCCTTTTTTTTTTGTTTAGGTTTTTTTGTTTGTTTGTTTTAATTATTTTAATTCAGAGACTTAGCAACTGTTCTAAACAAGACAACGTTGAAGTACAAATAGAACCTGAGAATGTGTTGCTAATCTTAACTAAAGTTAAATATCTGGGTAGATACCTTAGCTGTAAGAACAATATTAGTCTGATAACTTGACAGGGGAGGAGGAGAGAGATGAAAATGGAAGTGAAAAATACAGGCACGAGGAAAGCTGTGGAAGAACAGCAAATACAAAAGGATATTTTACTAAGCAGCTAATTCCATGGGTTGATTGCAGTTTGGGAAGGAAGAGAGGCAGGGACAGCACTGCAGCCATTAGAGGAAGTTTGAAGCTAACAATTAGTGTCCACAGAGGAAAGGAAATCTATGTATTATGTGGCGAGCTAGTTATGCTTGTTGAGGTAGATATTTGTCTGATGGAATATGCCTTCAGGCTAATTCCCCATTGTAGGGTGTCACCAAAGATATGTTTCTAAAGGTTATTGTAGACAACTTACAAAATCAACAGTTTTAACAACAGGGTTCAGTCCTTGCGTTGTTCTGTTGCTGTTTTCTGATCCATTTCCCCCTCAGTGATCTGCCTTGTTCTGGACCTGGTTTAAAATTTCCCTCCTCCTCCAGCTGCAGAAGCTGCAGTTTTCTTTTCTCTCTTCTGTATTGCCCCACTCTCCTGCATAAGCTTTGTTCGCATGAGAGTAATGTTTATCTCCATGAATTAATTCTTCTGAGCCTTTCTTTCTCTGTTTGGAAAGCTATTGGCCTTGCATCCTGAGCAGGAAGCCATCTAGGCTACGAAGTCATTTTAAATATCCAGAAATCATTCTTGGTTCAATTTTTCAAGGAATGAATGTTGATAGTGGGTGATGGTTTGGAGCCTTTGAGTAGCAGCCAGGACACTTGTTATTTCTTTACATCTATTTAAACACAGCCTTACTATTTTAAGGGTCAGAATATTTTAGCAAGCCAGACAACCTTCTAATTACCACTTCTTCTTTAGAAGCATTGTAATGACACCAGTATGTGATAATCCTGTTTGCTGGGGGTTTTGTTTGGTTGGTTTTTGGTGGGTTTTGTTTGGTTTCACATTTGGTTTCTTGGGGAGATTTTTTGTGTAAAAAGGGTGTTTCAAATATGCAAACCAAGAGGTTTATAGTAGCTTAGCTGTAGCTTAAATATAAGCATATCAGGTATTCCTAGATCATTTGAGGGTCTATATTCAGCTTTTCTTAAAGAAGTTCCATTTTGGGGGCAGGAAAAACCAAAACCAACCCAGCATACTGAAAGTGATTGTAACACACAGGATATTTATTTTAGAAATTTGATTGACAATCTGTTGGTGACTTCACAAGGGAAACACTTCAGAATCTAGTGCTGCCAAAGTAGAGGAGGGAGGATAAACCAGCTAACTGAAATATTATTGCTAATTCCTTCTTTTATCTGTCATCTTCCATGTTTTTCAAATAAGTAATCTATTAACAAAGAAATCTTAGAGTGCTGGAGATGACAAGCTTTGTTATATGAAAATGTTTTATATGGCAGGCTTCTATGCAAGATAATCCATTAGAAATGTTTGGTAAAAGAAAGGCTTTTCAGTGAAAGCCACCATAAGTTTAGCACGTGCAGGTTTTGTTAGGCAACAGAACAAGGTTGAACGAGGAAAAGCAGACTGAAACCCTGATTTTTTTTTTTTTAAGATTCAGCTCTAAAATGTCTTTTTAGCAGATCAAAGCCTCACAGTTGGATTAAACCTTTAACTCCTCCACTGCAATTCTCCTTAGATCTTAGAGATCACAGGTAGTTGATTACAAAACAACAGATACCTTCACTACACTGCTATATCAAGCCACAGCACTGCATAATTTAAAAGTTACCTTAATACTGCTGGATTTAAAAACATATAATGGATTTTGGAAAAGGCCTGCTAAGGTTTGTTAGCTTGATGCTATTCAGCCTTTTGTGAGACAGGCAGATACATACACAGGCCTTCAACAGGAATGCATTGATATTTTTCCAATAAGGTTGGCAAACTGTCTTGAGATGCAGTGTATGCTCTTAACTTTAAAGCAAGGCTTATGGCTCTGAAGACTTTGCGTATGTACCACTGTGCTGTCAACTGCTTGAGGGAACTCAAGCTCCTGCTCTGCAGCGTGCTGCTGCTGCTGGGAGAATACTGATGACTCCTGCCTCTGAAGTGAGATGTTTATGGCTTGCTCTTTAAGCCTTCCGAACTAAATATAAGTAACTAAGTGCACACACACATCCCTTAACTTGGTTGGTGCTTCTCTCTTCCTTGTTTAATTTCTATTAATCTGTCTGTGTGCATATTGTTGAGGAGGGGAAGCAAACTGCTTTTATAGACAAGTAATAGTTCTGTAACTGTTCGAACTGATGAATGGCACATGTTTAGTATTTAACAGGTTTGTAAGGACATTTTATTGCTGTATTCAGGGTTCCTTGCCGCTTTGGCCAGCAGGTGTTTGAGTATCAGATCATTTTGGTATTATCTGCTCATTCTGACAGTCACCCTTCTGGTGAAACAGCATCTGGCAAAACACTTTCCCTTGTGGTGAACTTGGATGATCATTCTTTCTTCCTCCTTCTCCTGTTAATTCACCTCTTCCTGTCTTTCCTCCCCAGCAGCTCAGGGATTCAGTATGATGTTGGGAAGTTAGGTCATGTTTGTGTCATATGAATGGGTGCTTAGAGATGCTCTAAGGAAGTGAGAACCCAAGCTGGAGCTTTGAGGAGACAGCTCCTTTAACCTATGTGCAAGGGGCACAGGCTGGGAGCCCACAACAGGTTGTAAGCCAGCTGTGAAAGGCTGGGCACTGAGGACAGCCCTTTATTAGGTAAAGCAATTAAAGAATGACAATTTACACGGAATAAGTTATTGCTAGTGTTTCCCAGATGAGTTAAGTTAATAGAGTAATAGCCTAATTAAAACATTTCCTGCTTCTTGCCTTTATTCTTGCATGTTTGGGACAGGTCTTCTGGGAACAGCATGAGGGAAACTTGCTTGGAAACATTTCCTTCTGTGATTATGCAGTGATTTGATTGTAATGACATTGTTAAAACATGGGCTCCTGAAAAGACTGAATTCTGACTTGAATGCCTTCCAGTCCTGCACTTCTTTTTTCCTTGGTTTTTGTAAACCCCCTACCTTTTCTTCTTTAAGATAATTTATGCTGTTCCTAACCAGTCTTCTATTTATGTAGTTTCTAAAGGATATTTATTGAGTCATTTCTCATATTTATGAATAAGAAGAAGCTTTATCATAAAGGTGAAATAGTAGAAGTTGGAAGAAAAGCTTGCAGGGTGAGGGTGGTCTCATCTTTTTTGTTATTAACACATATACAGAAGTAAAAACAACACCTGCTTGCTCTGGAATGGTCACATTCAGTTGCTAAGTCAGCAAGATGACACATCCTTAGAATATGCTCAGAGGCTGAGGTATCTGGGAAATATTGTTCTTACACTTACTGATCCATTTTGAAATGCTAGAGTTTTAGTTTGTCTTCTCTTAAATGTTGACTTCTGTATTAGGGTGGACCAATTATAAAAGGCTATGTGATAGCCTTCCTTCCATCAGAAAGAATGTGAGGGGAAAGGCTGCTCTGATTCAGAGATGAGGGTGCTGATCCCTCACTCCTGTGCTTCTTCCCTGGGTCACATAGTCTGTCCTAACATGCTTATCTTCCTCCAGCCTGGTTGGTCACTTTTTTCCTCTGACATTTTTGTTGCGGTGAGGCAGGAGGAACACGCGCACAAACGTAGAAGCTGTGCTGTTCCGTTCCCAAGTCTTCACCTTGAGATTTTTCTAAACCTTTGATTCTCTAAATTGTTGTGTGCATCAGGTTTTTGAAAGCTGTGAAGAGAAATAGGATAGAACAGGAATTGGCTGGATCCTAGACTGCTCTTCTCTTAAAGGGGAAAATCGCCTTATTAGGTACAGAAGTGAAACTGAGTGATGTCACTAGTGCTAAGTCAACTTCAGTATGACCTTTCTGTCCTTTTATGAGGAAGAAAACAAATTGCAATCACAGGGCAAAAGCTATACCATAAATATTAAACCTGCCATTTTCAGACAGATATTTTAGTAGGTGTGGATGAGGCACTTGAGGACACGATTTAATGATGAACATGGTGATGGTGCTGGGTTGACAATTGGGCTTGATCTTAAAGGTCTTCTCTAACCCTAACAATTTTATGATTCTGTATGAGAGCAGAAGCATTTACTAAATCACTCTGCTTTCATCTGGTACTGTAAGTGGGTAAACAGGTAGTTAAGAGACCAAACTGAATGGGCATTTTCTTGGTAATTGTTATGCAAGTCCACACTGATATTTTTCTCTCAGTTTTGTCGTGCTTAGGATGATTTTCTGCATAGATCTGATAACTTTAAGGGCATGATACAGATTTTTAAGTGAGAGTGGGGAAGATAAGTACAGGCACACAAACACACACACAGAAGTGAGTTACTATCTGTTCGTTGCCAGTATTCTCTGAAGATCTTCAAGTTGCAGGTGGTTGGTAGCTGACACATCTTTAGTTGCTACTCGTTCCATATCAACATTCTCTTGGGGAAGAAAACATGAAAACAAAGTATTTTTCAGTTAAACTTGTGCTAGCAAAGAATACTGGTTGTACGTAATGTAGGGCATCTCTGCTCCTCTCCCTTGTTGCTTCCTCTTTCATTTGTTTTCAGTAAATGAGAACAAGCTCTATCAAAGATGTCTTACATTTTGAAGGTAATCCCTTTGGAAATGAATGAATGAGACATGCTTTCTTGGGAGACAAGGTTTTAAAAGCTTTTTCTCTGTCCTATTTTCAAACAGCACATTTTGAAGAATAAGACCAACATTTTATCTTTCACCGTCTGGCAAATACTGAGCTTCATCTTTTGTCCTCTGATTTCTGACGAGGTCTCAAGGTGAGTAACTCAGGTTTCTGTTTGTGCACACTCAGGTATAATGATGTTTTCTGCACAGTTCTGAGAACAAAAGACTGTCCTCCTTAATGGGAGTGGGGTTGCAAAGCTCCTCAGGTTAAATCTGTATTATGAGTGCAGAATGAGAAGCCATGCCTTTGCTGCTGCTAGCCAGCTGCTGTAGGTAACAGCTTTAGCAGTTTGCTAGACACCTCTGTGCAACTGCTTGAGCAGTCTTGTCGCATCTAAATCTCTGTAACAAGTGCTGGAGTGGGCAAGTATGTCCCCTTATTCACCAGTTGCATAAGTGGAGATGGATAATAGGACAAAAAAAACCCCAAAAACTTCCACAGCAGCCCTGCCTCAAAGGAGTGATGTATTTTTCCACGAAAACAGCTTTCTAGAGAAATCTCTGCAACATTCCCTCCAAAACCCCTCAAAACAGATGTTGTGATTCAAAGGGGCACTCTGATAACTCACATATGCTCTTCTCTGAGAATCTGTGTGCCACGTTCTCTCTTCAATCTTTCATGCACCAAAGTGCACTGTCCTGTCCCACCTGTGCTGTTTCAGCATGGAACCATCACTGAAAATAAAATCTTGCCATAGAATTTGACTCTTGTAACAGTAAGAAAACAAAAACTGCGTAAGAACAGTATTTTGAAAACGAATAGTTGTATTTTAGTGTTTCTTTCTTGATGATGAAAAGCTGTTGGAAGTTTACAGACTTCTCTAAACTGAGGAAAAAAAATCATACAAATATTTACTTTAGTTTAAAAAAAAAAAAAAAAACAAAAAAAAAACCCAGAAGCCTATAACTTTAGATCCAAATCAAACCTTTTAGGAGTAATGGAATGATATCTGCTATTTCTTGCACACTTTCCCTCTTTTTTGCACCAGTGCACAAACATTGGGAAAGGCAGTAATGTAAAAGAACATTAAGCCAATTTCACGTTCATTATTGTTTGGCTTGTTGTTGAATTAAGCCCTCCACTTTTGAAAGAAAGAATTAATCAAATTGTTTTCCTTGGCAATCACAGAATCACACAGAATGGGTCAGGTTGGAAGGGACCACTGTGGGTCCGCTGGTCCAACCTTTCTCCTGGGTTATAAATCCTTCTCTCTTTGGCTGGCACTTCTGCTCTGCTCAGCAAATACTTTTTTGTCTGACGTATCCAAAACAAGTCTTATAATCTTCAGGAGAGGCCAAAAAACAGTTTAGAGAATTCTAGAGAATTTATATGCATTTCAACAAAGGGCTCATGATATTATCAATTTTGAAAGTGGATGCAACAAAAACTCTGTATTTAAAAAAATGTAGATATGTATACCTCAACAACATTTTTTGTGCTTCAGTGGTTGTGGTTTTAGCTTCTTACCATAGGATGTGTATCTCATAAATTTTTTCATGTTGTTTTAATCAAAAATCTGGAAGATGGATTATTAAATGATTGGCTTGATTCAAGTAAGTAATAAGTAATTCCTTAAAATTCCTCATTCATCCACCTATTGGTGGATGAAAATAAAAAGCTCAGATCTGATATTCATGCTCTAATCCAGCACTATGAAAGAATGCAGCAAATTTTCCTGTGTTCTTTTGAACTTTCCACACAGTGTGAACTGATGCCATGAGTGGTCTGATTTTTCTTAAATGTAGCTTTATTTCTCAGGGGTGAGATGCCTGAAAGTTTCAGCATGCAGCCTTGAATACATTGCTGTGTGGCTTCTTCATTTTAGTGTTTTCAGGAGCCTTCATTGCATGCATTGCAACTTCATTTCCTTGACCAATTTCTTAAAAATGAACCATTAAGCAGCAGTTCTAGCTTGTCTCTAAGGTAATCACCAGTGAATTTATTAAATGGCTTTTGATTTGTCAAGTAATGCTATTTGATGTTTTAGTTTTTCATAATAGCGGTAACTTTTGTGCAAATCAGGCACAAGATTTTCTTACCTTCTTAGTATATTAAGTAAATGTAATCCTATTTGTTAAGGAATTCTTTATTTTCGTCATTTCTGTTTGTTTTTAAGTGCATATTCCATACATGAACTTGAATACGGCTCTGGAGTAACAACAGTTTTACTGAATGCTGCAGAAGCAGGTGGAAAATTGTTTTTAATACTTGTCCCCTTTTTTTCTATGGAAGTGACGTGGAAAAAGCTTTGCCTAAGCATTCACAACTGTAAACTGAAGAACAGATCAGTGTGCACTTAAACCCTGTTGTTAATTTGCAGATAACAGGCCTAAAAGTTATAGGTATGTATTTATGCATATATATAGGTAAATATTTATAGGCCTAACTTGTAAAGTGGCAAAACTGGCATTTTTTCAGAGCAGACATTTGCAAAATGGTCTAAACAGGAACTTCATATTGCAACTTTTTGTCCTAGTGACTCTGAACATTAATACTGATTGAGCTCCCAAGCCCTGCAGTTCCTTTTTCTTTTCCTTTCTGCTAGGGAGAGACTTTGCAGGTTGATGGGCACCCCAAACTGTGAGGAAGAGGAACATAATGGTGGTTTATATTGTGAAAGGCTTAAAAACTCTCTCCTAGGCCTTACTGAGAGCAGAATGATTCTGCAGATTCACAGCCAGATGTGTCACCCGTGTTTTCTTTCTGCCTTGTGAAGACAAAACTTGCCTTTCTCAGTGCTTTGGTTGGTTGGCTCATTCAGGAAGTTTTCCTTCTGGTATAGAATGGTATTTAGGGAAGCCTTAATCAGCTTTTTACAGTGGGGCAGCAGGCTGGTGCAGAGGGGGGGTGGGCACCACTGTGGAGTACCTGGTCCTACAATGTCACATGGGAAATAAAGGGCCCCTAAAAGGGGCCTTCCATAAAAGGAAGAGGAAAAGGAAGAGGAAAACCACTGTTGGCAGAGCTGCTCTAAGTACGTGACTGGGCTGTCACTCTGGTTTTCATGTTGTGTAAAAACAATACATAACACTTTGTCAGATATGTCAGTCTTCCATCAGCCACAGATGTATTTCTGTATTTCTTTTCTCCTTTTGGTAGTGCCTCTGTCTCTCTCCTTCAGCTGAATTTGCTTGTGGGTTTTAGTATTGAGCAGGTTTTAGTATTTGTCTTGAAAGAAACACCAATCTATTGCCTACCTTCTTTTATTTGGCTTAAAGGGTGTGGGCACGGGCATTGTGCATCTGTATTTGTGCTGGATCTGCCTGAGATGGACTTAATCTTCTTCACAGCAGTGCTCTTTTAATTGTCTCCATAGCAGCGCTCACAGTGCTGTGCTTTTTATCAGTATTTAGAAAGGTGTTGGTGACACACCAGTGTTTTGGCTACTGCTGAGCAGTGCTGGCACAGCATTATCACCTTCTCCTACCTTCCCCCCTCACAACTAGGCTGGGAGTAGGCAAGATCTTGGGAGGGGACCTAGCCAGGACAGCTAATCCAAACTGACCAAACAGATATTCCATACCACATGCCATCACCTCGACAATAAAAGCTAAGAGAAATGGAGTCAGGAGGGACATTGGATCTTAACCTGTTTGTCTTCTGGAGCAGCCATTATGTGTACTGAAGCTTAGGAAGTGGCTGGACATCACCTGCTGAATCAAGGAAGTAGTGGAAGAATATTTTGTTTTCCTTTGTTTCTCTGTGTGGCCTTTGCTTTTGCTTTATTAAGCTGTCTCTATTTTGACCTGCAAGGGTTTTTTTTTCATCTTATCCCACCCCCTGCTGCCTCCTGCTGAGGAGGGGAGTGATAGAACAGCTTGATGGGCTACTGATATCCAGCCAAGGTCAATCCATGGCAATATTGGATGTCAGAATAAGAAGTTTGACAGTAGTAGAAAACCCGGAACAGTCATTGTTGCTATGGTGACAAAATCAAGCTAAATAATTAAAATCCCTCTTTTCCTCAACATGAAAAGATCATTCCCACAACCATTCTCCTTCTTCTTGATGAGGTTTGGAGATGTCCTGTGAATTTGTCCATTATCTTTCTGTGAATAGGACACCTGTTCTTAATTTTGAGTTGTTAAGGTGATGGATGTCTCAGATGGGACTGCATGTTCAGTAAAGCCTGGCATTTTAGGCTGTTTGTGTGTCTGGTTTAGGAGGCTAAATAAATGCTGATGGACTTCCTCACTCTTTCAGTAGAAGAACTACTTTGAAATAGGTAGGAAGCAAAATGTCCAAAATGACAAAGGATGAGTGGACAAGACTGGCAAAGACTCTGCCATGCTCTGTCCTCACAGGGTGCTGCTGGCACAGGAGTGCCCTGCCAATGGGACACGCAGCAAGCAGGACACAACACAGACCACCTAAAACAAAGTAACTTCTATATTCCCTTTCTCCTGATGTCTTCTATATTTAAACATGCTGGCTTTAGATGCTTTCATATGTGAACACATTTCAGTACAGCATGGAATACACAGGAGTGGAAGCCAAGGGATTAACCTGCTGAGAGAATTGCTGTGACAGATGTCGCTGCACTGGGGTCCCCAGCATTCTCAAGCACACTGTCAGAAGCCATACTGGAAGGGGATCTGATGAGAATATTCATGAAACTTCTGCCTTGGGTGGCAAAATCCAAAATGCGCTGACCCAGGTCATGAAATGATCAAACAAATTCCTTTTTGTGGAGACTTTTCATTAGCTTCACGACACTTGCCATGAGTCCCTTGGCAGTATAAGTTTCCATGGCAGCAACCTAAATAATTGTTGTACTTGTATGAAGCCCTCAAACTAGAGTCTTAGGCTACCTCTGAGTGACAAGCTTTCAGAGGCCATTAGTAGCCTGTTTTTCTTTGAGAGGTCTCAAGTTAGCATGCTATTTCTGAGCTCCTAGAGTGAGATTTTTAGGAAAGTGACTGCTGGTCATTCCCAGTTGTTACTGCTGTCTACACAAGTCAATCCTGCTTTACTGAGTTAAAAGGGAGCACCATTAGAATGAAGACATTCCTGGAAACTGGCAGCAAAAGAAGGACTAAGGAACCTCTGGTCTTACTGGTCAATGGGGCAGAAGCCATATGATAAATGACAGTACCAAAAAGGCTGAGATGTCACTGCCATGGGTTGCTCTGGTAATGCAACACCGATGTTTTCTAAGCCTCTGAGCCCAGCCTGCAGTCCAGTGTGACGCCTTCAAGGGGACTCAGAAGCTGTCTGATGTCATTGCGAGGCTGCTCCTTGCAACTTTTGAAGGGTGAAAGGAATTTGTTTTCTCAGGATCAATCAAATAAAGTTTTATTTTGATTCTGATAAGGCTCAAAGAGAAATTCAAGATGCTTCCAAAGTTAATAGGAACGCTAGGGACAAGATACTTAGGAGTAGGTTAATCTGGGTAAGTAGGGAAAAGAAGAGAGAAAACATTGCATAGAAGAGCAAAAGAGGTGCATTGTAAACAGGTTTTTCCTTTCTGCACACTTTTTCAAGGCAGAGAGAAGCAATTTTGAGTCCCAACCCCCCGCCCCCTTACCCTCTTTAGGAGCATTTTCTGAGGTGGAATTTTTCAGTCTGTCTTCTTACCTTCCACTCTGATTGTCAAGGTCTCTTTCATAGCATTACTGTCAATATGCCACTAAAAGAGAAAATGATATTTTTGATAGAAGCATGGATTATTTTAAGGCAAAATTTACCTTCTGTTTGGTGCTCCTGGAGAATAATTTGCAGGAATATCATTGAACAAAGACATTCTAAGTCATTATAATTACCCTGGAAGCAACATGCTGGAGGGGGACCTTGGGGAAAGCAGAAAGGTGTACAGTACATGGATATGTCGGAAATCACAAGAAAAATGTAGTTCTGGCCACCAATTAATGCCGACTAATTGATTATGCTTTAGTTGACCTTGATTATCCATTAGAGAGTGTCAAATGGAAAGTCAATATAAATGACAAAATGTAAAAGTGCATGTACTGTAAATCAGGTACATTAGTGACATCTGTCGAGAGCTCAAAATGCTGCTATGGAAAAGTGTTCAGGATTTTAATGCTTTTCTCTCTGATAACCTTTTTACGCTGTGTGACAAAGTGGCTCTGGCAGGGATACAAACCACATCTTAGAAGGTAATTAGAGTCTATTTCTATTTTTCTCTAAATAATTCCTTTGGACATATGGGTGTGCTTTTTGGACAGAATACATCCCTCACAGTGCATAATAGTTCTGATCAATGACATCTCACAGACACATGTCCTAAGTATCAAACTTAATGCAGACTATTTTTTTAAATTTAGTGTAGTAAAGAATTTTTTTTGGCTGTGAGTTTTTATATCAAAAGTAGTCCAAGAGTCAATATCCAAAAGCAGGAGAATTTGGGGATGTATTGAAGTAAACTCTATGCAGAAACACAACTTACAGCAGAGGTATTTTTTCTCCCAAGTTCACACCTCTGTAAAGAGAGAGGGAGTTGTTGATGAAGTTGTTAGACGAAGGTAACACAAATACCAGGAGGAAGGGAGACTGTTTTCCAAACAGCTGACAGTCAATCTGCCAGTTCTTCTCACAGTCTGGATTTCTTTCGTTCAGGTAGTTAGCCAAATTCGTAGTGTTTGCTCCTAAAACCTGCCTTGAATCAGTACAAAGGTAGACCAAAAGTTCACAACTTGCTCATCTTGCCTTGGGCCAAGCTTGGTGATACTGAAAACAAACCATGGGACATGGAAGCTGATCAGAGTGATACAAATGTCTTGGGCAGCCCCTATGCATCATCTCTGCACAAAGCTGATATGATTTAAATGCGTAATTATGTCCACAGAGTAGTTTTAGATAGAAGTTACCTGATGATTTAGCTGTCTCTGGGATTTTTGCCCAAAGCTGTATTTCACCCTGAGCAAACTGTGAGCTAAGGTGATAGTGATCTTCCTATATATTAGGATTATATTCAGACTGTAAAACCTAGATGATTTCATGTTTCTATAATGGAGGTGCCCAAAACTCTCATTTGTAAGAAGAGGTGATGGGGAAGGAGGGAAATAATAAATAATAAAAACAATCCTCCTTGCCCTGAATACTAAGATGAACTCTTGCCTTTCTCAAACAAGCTCTTCTCCTTTAAAAAAAAATAATCTATACCACATCTAATCTTAGAGAAAATATTTCAGCTGTGACTAAATTCATAATATCTTCCTTGCATGTGGACTAATGAATTGCAAGTTCATGATGCTACCGCTTTCTAAAAGCACTTTCACAGCAGACTCACTTTGAAATAATATTTATATTTATAACGACTTGTGTTGTAACAGCTCAAGTATTCAAGTATTGCAATGGTCTAGTAAAGCATAACAGTGAACAGTTGGTCAGTTGATTCGTGTCTAAAATACGAAAATAGTAAAGTAGTGAGTATTTAGACTATTTTAAAATTATCCCCAAAATATTTATTTAAAACAATTGACTAAATTTGCTGATGCCTGTAGATTCAACTGTTTGATATATCGCTTATATGGAAATGCCATTTCAAGTAATTTGAGCAGTTAAATTCAGAGTCAAATAACGGGAAAAACCAGCAAGCTTTAAAAGGGAAACATGTATTTACTTTGCTGCTACAGCAAACCTACACATTTTTTTGAGTCCATTTTCAAAGCATCTTGGATAATTGATTAAGATGGATTCCTAGCGCACAATGCCCATTTAAATATATGATGTACTCTTCTTTTTGGAGATTTTCTGTTTATCAGGAAGGGAGACGCCTAATTGGGCAGTACTTTAGCAAACTTTGGTAATATTCTGTCATGTTTGCTTGACACAAAATAAAAATGAGCACACATCACACACGTCCCCCAAACAAACAGAAAAAACTCCCCAAACAGACATGTTAGAGTGGTAAACTTAATTTCATTTATCACAATTTGTAGAACAGCCTGAAAAGAACTTTCATGTGCTAAACTTTAATCCATCTTACATTCTTTAGCTAAATAATTAATACTCTGCAATACCTTCATAATTAGGTAAACTACTACTATACACCCTGTTTAACTGTTTCATGATTAAATGGCTGGTTTTCTTTCAAAATATGGATTTTTTTTTCTTTTTGCTTGTATGATTAGTAGAATGCACAAACAGACTTGAATTAGAAATATTTGGGGTTTAAGTGTTTATTGTGGTATATTTATATTGTCATAAATAAAACATAAGAATTATGTTAAATTGTTATCACCATAGCCGCTGATATAATTGGTGTTAAAAAGACAATCAGATTTTTTTTTTTTCATAGCACCAAAATTAAAATAATGCTTATAGCTAGATTATTCTACTCTGCTTATTCTTGGAATGTATTGAAAGTTATGTTGGACTAGTGAAATGAGGGTGAATATTTGCCTCTTATTAAAACTCACTTTGTCCTCAAGAATCATAGCTAATAATAATGGTTTTAGTTCCGAAATATTTTTGTTCTTTGTCATGCATTGCATGCGTTACTTGAAACAGAGTTTTAATGTCAAGAGACAAAAATGTCCTAAGAGTTACAATGGTTCTAGAAGTGCTTCTTTAAAAAAAATAATCTGCCCATAAAATGGTAAACACTATGACACATTGCATTGCAATTGCTACTTCAATGGGCATTAACACCATTATAGAACCAAGGCAGCTATTCATGACCCAGAATATTATATTGAAATGACTCTTGCATTCATTTGGGTTGAAAAATCTCTTCAGTGTTGAAATGTTGACACACAGGATTTTTTTCTACCTGTTTTGCTTTTGATCTTAGTAACGAAAACTCTTTTATATCTATGGGTATACATATGTATATGTATACATATACATACATGATTGTGCACAGTTATACAGATATGTTACACATTTACACATAGATATGGGTACATGAATAGGATTTTTTAGCATTTTCCATCTTGAATGCAGTCAAAGTGTAAGACCTCAATACCTTTAGTTTCCGTGGCTTTACTCCTTGTACTACGTAGCTACTTAACTTAAAAAAAAAATTACCACAGTTGCTGTTAGTACTCCCTTTTGTGTGACTGCACATGATCCTGGCTTGGTTCAGAGGAGCTCGTGTGCTATTTTGAGAGATAAGGATAAGCTGATAAGCCTTCCAGCTGTTCTGGTACAAATTATTTGTGCAAAATGCTTTCATTCTGCCTTCTGTAACAAGGACATCCTCTTTCCGCCGCAATCCATTTAACTTATTGTAGAGACAACTAAAAGGTAATTCGATCATCTTCTACAAGTGCCTACGCAGGAGGAATGTTTTTGACAGTAAAGGACTCTTTACTAGATGCTTTTTTTTCTGCCAGATTAATTTTAGTTTCCACTACTGAAGCTAGACAAATTGAAATGGAAAATAAGGTGCAACTTGTAAATTTTTTTTTTTTTTTTTGCTTTTACATAATTAGCAACAAGGGCAATTAACATTTGGAATAATTTTTCAAGTGAGGTCACACGCTCTTTACGTTGTGCAAATGTTACAAGAGAGTTGGAAAGGTTCCAAAAGGTGTGGTATAATTTTAACCACAAGGTTACGAGTTTCACACAGATGTGTCTGAGTGAGGTTCAATAGCAGAAGGTCAAACTCCTGGTTCTCGGTTATTGCTGCCAGCCTACAAATATTAATCTTTCTTTCAAATTACTCATGACAGACACTGTCATGAGCTTTTCCATGCACTTACGTCCTGAGGCAAAACTCACAGAAGACTTTCTGACATCAATGGGCTTTGGATCTAATCCACAGACAGCTAGTTTCTTTTGGAAAACGTTGAGTAAAATCTAAGTGAAAAGTTTTATACAAGTATTACTGCAGCAGCCAAGGTATCTTACAGCAGTGGCATTTTGAGAGAATTGGAGGGACAAAATGCATACTGGAGGAAATTAATAAAGTCATCTTTACCCCATCCTGAAGTCTCTTGAATTCAGCAAGTAACATAGTTTGTGTTTTTAAATATTAAAAGTCATCTCTTCAATATATTGTAAAGGAACAGATACATGCATGTCTCTTGACTACAAACCTTCACTAGATTAATCATGGCATGTTGGCTTATCCAGCCATGTTGTGTATTTTGAATACCTAACTGGTGCAATCTGTCAGTCAAGGTCAATGTAATTGTTATGTCTGAATTGGGATTTATTCTGTAGACTTAAAAGAATGACATGTACTTGAGCAGGTTTTTTTTTTAAGGAAAAACCTTAAAAAAAGGTTTATCTTAAAAAAAGATAAATTTCACTTTGGTTAAAAGAAATTAAAAACTTAGTAGCAGTCATGTGAATATCCAGGCTATTTTGAAATGTGTACAGTGGCATTGTGTGTCAAGAGCACTTTTTAAGCGGATATGAAGTTTGTGAAAACATTTTTACCAAGTATTAGTTTGTACATCTAGCCCAAAACTGGAAGTTTTTTCACTCTGGTAGGAATACTAGTGAATTTAAATAAGCTTTCTGAAATGCAGGATTCATGCTAGGCATCACTAGCCTAAGCTTCACGTGCAGTAATCACTAGAAACTCCATGAAAAAAAGAAAAGACAAAATCCCTGCTGAATACCATGAACTTTTGAATCCCTGAAGAATCATATGCATTGCTCTATACACGTACTTGAAGTTAAATCATCTCCTTTTCTGCCTCCTCAGCTTTGATAAAATTCTTGTGAGATTTATTTCTCTTTTCTACATTCAAAAGGTAATTTCTGCCTTCTTGCTCATCTGTCCAATATCTGTCACATTAAACTTTTCACTATTATTGCTATAGGTCCTAATCTTGAAGCTCAGCCTGTCTGTGTCTTTCCTCATGTCTCCTTGTATTGACTGATCCTTTTTATAGGAAGCAATTTTCCCTCTTACGCTTCTCTTTTACATTTTCTTATGACACGTCTCTGACAATCCCACCATGTGTGATATTACTCTGATGAATGTACTTATCTGGAATGTTGGCACTTAACGTGTGAGCCGAGAGGCTTCGTTTGTGGCAGGTAGGCTGAAGTAGATACTTCTGTGGAACCATTCATGTAATTCCAAAGTAGATGTAGAGCTTGTGTGGTGTGATCCTGAGCATTAGATTTCTGCTGCCCTGGTCCCTCTGATCTGCAGAAATCTGTGTTACACAGGTCTGCGCCAAGGCTGATTGAAATAAATCTTGTAACTCCAAGGGCTGTTCCCATGTCTTGTGCTACTGACTGTTCTTCTGCACCTTCATTCTCCAAAGAAACCAAGTTTTGCATGGGTGAAAGCACTGGCCAGTGATAGCAGAGGCCCATTAAACAGGACCTATTTTTTCTGTACTGTTCATTAATTAGGTAGCTTGACTGATCACATGCTTTACACATTCTGCTAAAATTAAGTGTTAGCTAGTTCTCACAGCCAAAACTCTTATGAGTTTTCTTCACACTCCTGAAAGAATATCCACATCAGTCCTATCTATTTCTAAATGGACTTTTTTAGTCATGTTTTCACCATGGTGTCTTCGGACTTGGAGGGGGGAAGGTATTTATCCCTTCATCAAATGTTTGATTTCGGATGTTCTTGATGAGATAGAAATTCTTTCACTCATAATCTCTTCTGGTGTATGTAAAATAACTTATCAAATTTTTTATTTAAGAACACTAATCAAGAAAAATAGTCCATGCCTGATTGACTCTTCCAGTAGCAGCTATTTTCTGCTGCAACAGCAGGTGGTTTAAGATTCTTTACAAAATACAATATCCAGAGAAAAGCACCGTCTCCATCTTTTCCTTCACACCACCAACAAACCCATGTAGCCAGATGACTTCAGTCCGACTGTGAAATAATTTTAGCTTGTCCACTTGTTATCACTTAGGGTTTTCCACTGATTTCACAGCTGTATTCCTTGTATCTCCTCCCTGCACGATACCTTAAGGTCTGCTCCAATTTATTTATTTAGATTTTATGCACAGGGATAAGTTACAACTCTTTGATACAAAGCATCTCATTTTCCAGGACACCCCACAGATATTAGCAATTACACTGGAACACAAAAGCTTTTCATCCAAGCAAATAATTTGTTTTCCAGTAAAGAATGTAAGATCTCACCTCTGAAAAGGGATTTTTTTTTGTTGTTGTTTCTCTCATAACTGTGAATGACCTGTGAGACCCATCTGGTCTTTCCACAAATGAGAAGACGAAAACCCTTCAAGGGTAGAATATTATTTATTCTATGAGAAAACAATTTTAAATTAGAAAAAGAAAGTGTTTGACTTTATAACACTGCGTGTGTCTGATTTGAATCACTCGCAGCTTGTACTAATACACCCTCTTAAAATGTTATATTGCATAATATCTATGTGGAAAGTATAAAAACCTTTCTCACCAGTAAGCAATTGCATATGGTCTGAAAATTAATCCCTCACTACCGGAATACATAAATAGAAATCCAGATTTGTTAGTGGGCTCCAGCTGCTTTGTGCTTCTCAGACGGTGCAAAATAACCATAGACCCAGCTTAAATGTTCAGCTAAAGTGGGTTTACGGCTGCTTTCCATTACCAAAGCAGTGGAAAGCAACTGGAGGGGGCTCGTGAATCTGGCCTATTCTGCAACTTGATGCCACAATCCGTGTAGTACAACACTAATAGCCTAGCCAGGACGCTTCAGTACTTCCCAATTGCTGACTGCTAGGATACCTTCGTGAGCTGGGAACCTGTGATTACACAGATGTTAGGTGGAAGAAAAAAGAGGAGTGGCGTCATAGTACTAATGCTCTAACACAGTGGAAGTGTGTGTCCTAAGGAAATTTGTATGAATAATGTAGTGTAGGTCATATAGTGGTCAAGTTCTAGCATGAATATGCACAACTATATTGGATTCTGGGAACTGGGAAGTTTTGTTCGTGTTCTGTCTTTACTGGCTTATCCTGATCTGCTTTATGTGTTCTGAAATTGGCTCAGAATTTACAAGGTCAGTTACTAGCTCACAGCTGACACATGAAAATTTCTTCAGCAATTTATTTTGTTGTCATATCATGCTATGTATGTCTCTGGTACTTGTAATTCTGTTCTGAGAGTGTTTTGGTTTTGAAGCCTGTTTTTCTGTTATCCCAATATTAAGTTCCATATTTAAAATAAGGAAAGAAATCCCAGCCGTCCCTGTGAATCACCTATAAAGAATAGTAGAAGAAATCTTTGACAGATGGAGTATTATTTTCCCGATGCAGGCAGAAATTACTTTTGGATTTCTTTCCAAACCATCTGATATAGAGATTATGTAGAGGTGGAGGATATCACCTACAGCAACATAAATTTGCATTAGAATTAGGGGTGTTTAAGCTAAAAGCATTCAAGCTGTGATGCTGATGTACCAGCAGTCAGGAAAGACACCATGCCAGCTGTCCAGATAAATTGTGGGGAGAGTTTGCATCAAGGTCTTGGGTTCAGTAACTGGATCTGCATCTTCTTATCCCTCCTCCTTTAGATCAGGCTGCCTTTGTCCAAGGTCAGCTCTCCTATGGTGCTGTAGAAAACATTTAAGTGGTGAGAGCCATGAGAAGCCTTGTCTGGGGCCTCTTCACTGGAAGTTACAAGGAGGCAAAACTGAAAAAATTGGTCAGGAGATGGTGGCTGGACCTATAGACCTGTAGCATCTCCCTGCTGTGTGCATAAGGTCACAGCACCCTTATTCTGGTTTTGACAGCCTGGCTGATGCAGCATGGACCGCACAAAAATTAACTTGGTTCTGTTTTACCGTCTTAAAAATCTCGGTACACAGTAGCCTGATACAGTTGACACAAACTGTTCTTTTGGATATTTTTCCACAGTGGCATGTTATATTTAATGACCAACTGTTGATGATCTTACAGATATTTCCGCATGACTTGGTACAGCTTTTGATGGAAAGAGGTTTAAGCTAAAATGCAGTACCTTGTGCTTGCCTCAGCCCAAGACATCATATGCAATTTCCACAGTTCTGCTGATACAGGGAACCTTGACAATCTATCATGCCATGAGATGTATCAGAGCCCCTGGGAAACAATGAATTCCAGAGTTACTGATAAAGGTACTTTGTGCCTAATCACGTGTTTACAGTCAGAATCCTACTTGCTTGACCATCTAAGGCTACTTAGAATTTTGTAACACCCAAGGACTTGGAAGAGAGCTTATTTTAAGTTCAAAAACAATACTTACATTAAATGTAGTCATGTATTTGTTTTCATCAGTGGCACTGTCCTGTATATAGATCCTAAGGAGAGAAAGGATTACAATTTTTCTCAGGGCAAGCTTGTAAAATACCTCTTTTTAATTCTGTTACATGCAATGAACTATTATCTATGTATAGTAGAAGATTAGGCATCTATTATCCTACTTCAAATTATTATTCTCAAAATTTAAGTGACCAAAATATGATTTGTTTTTGGGGGGAAATGGTTAGAGAGCCTGTAACTCAAGGAACTATTTGTCTGCAAGGGAGAGCAAGATAGATGAATTGCTTAGACTATACTATCCTTATATGTGTATTACTTCCTCTGGGTAAATATATGGTAAATTCTTAACATAACCTTAATCGTTAAACTTTTTATATAGGAGTAATTGAGTTAATCTTATGCCCTACAGCAGCCAGACCTGTGGTCCCTTTTGTTCTTAAATACAGTAAAATACGATTATATTTTCCAAATGGAATTAATATGTGAATACAACAGTCAGTGAGTTCCAGTAGCCATACTACCATGAATCCACAATAGTAGGCTTGGAACCAGAACAGCTTTTTCTTTTTTTTTTTTTCACCACACATGGCAATGCTTTCTGATGCTTCCAATTAAGACAACTTCATCCTTTATGTATCTCTTGCTCAACTCTTGACCTCTCCTTTAAGAGCAGCCTGCCAGGATGGAGAATTCATGCCTAAGTCATCATTTTAATCAGGCTAATGCATTGCAAGGAATTAATAACTTCATCCTTTCTCTGGTACTGTTCAGCTTACTGTTATCGATATTTAAGGTTACTGGAAAAACTATGAAACTCCCCCTTAGGGAAAATTGCTTATTTTTACTCAACTCTTTTGAGACAAGACTTACATATTTTGTAACCCACCAGCTCTTTCAAATCTTTTTGCCCTGGGGGCTTGGTTCTGGAATCACTTACATCAGTTTTAAACAGAAGTATATTCAGCAAAATGTGTTACTCCACCAGTAAATAATTTTACCAAAAAATCCGAATCTGTCTGTATTTCGTACTTAGTCCTCAGGCTTCAGGTTTGTTTCATTAGCGCTCCCCTTCCCTTTTCTAGAGAGACCTGCTTTTGATTTACACTAGTAACCTTCTGTCCTGCACCGGCTTAGCCTTTGAGCCATTACTTTTTCATTTTCAGCCTTGGGCCGGCTGTTGGTAACCTTTGTGTCTTGCATCAGTGGTATTCAGCCTCTTGTAGTTTACAGCAATCGTGTAGCAATGACCTTATAAACTTTCTGTACCTTTCTCCTTCTTGAGTGTTCAAATTCACATCTAGCATGGCAGTGTATTGTTCAGATACTGCTGGGCTCTCTGTTTTCAGCAAGCACAGCTTCTGCTTCAGCAGTTGCTGGCCTCGTTCACTTGGGTGTCCAAAATCTGTTGGAAACAAAATTACTGAGGTAGCTCCCTCAAACCACTGCTTTACATACAGGCTATGCTTATCTTCTTTCTATCTTGAAGTGTTACAGCATTGATAGGAAACTGTCACCAGCATTTGAGATTTTTTACCCTTTCATTGTTTTGGGTCTTCTGTGGTCATTGTCAAGTAGGAAAAAAGGGGGTGTTTTTATCATTAAAAAAAAAAGAAAGCAGCAACAAACTGGTTGTCTTTCACAGCTTTGCTGTTATTTTGTTAACTCCAGACTGCATCAGGTGCAGGTTTCTCTTTTTCTAACTGATGATGAATTGATTTAAATATCAGAGAACTGCTCGGCACCTGTTGAACTGACACCATATGTTCCTATGTTACTAATAGATGTTAGAGAAATAGGCTTCTTTGAAGCAGGAGATAGAGGGATGATCCACAGAAGAAGGCCATGAAGGTGAAAATGCATTGCATGGCACGCACAGGTGAAAAGACTTGCCCATTTTGTTAGAGAAATCTGTCAGGGATCCATCACACTGCCAGCAAGATTGTAAGTTATAGACAGCATATAAGGCTTGAAGGAAATAACAGAATACATCACCCTCATGGCTTTACAGCTTGCTTAAATCTAGAGATCTGTGATAAAAAAGTAATAATAAAAGAAAAAAACTAAGGCAGTGAGTTCTTTTGGCATAGGTGTTACATAAACAATTCATATTTAAAGGTACTTCAACATTTCTATGCAGTTATAAAAAGAATTATATTAGATGCTTTGTAAAGTTTAAACAACTCCTTGGGGTTCCCTTCACTTTAATAAATGTTCTTCAAAGTTATTTGTTGCTATTCTTAGTTTAGAATTTTACTTTTTTTTCTGAAATTCGAGAACTGCAGAGAAGTTTTTAAATAAATTCTTTTGTCCCCTGGTTGCAGTTTAGCAGCACAATTCAGAAAGTTACCTCATTAAGGTATCTGTAGTGTAGTAGGTACTAAGGTAACGTACAGCTTTAGAAATCCATTATTTCCAACTGAATGTAAATTTTCAGATTACTCTTCTCAGTTTGTGCTTTTAAGACTGCTCCAAGTATAAAGATCCTTAACAGGATACTGTTCATCAGGTGAAAAACAGATTGATTATAATTTTGTATAAATAGATATTCTTTTTCTCCTCCTTTTTTAGTAACATTTTTTTACTGAAAATGCACTTGCTGTTAGTAGTCAGAGTGAACATTTCCTCATGAGCTCACAACACTTAACATTTCTTTGTTGTAATTTCATTGTGGACTTTTTGATTGCCTCTGTGTATATTTTTAACTGTTATACAAAACCTACTGACATTTTGCTTCACAGGTGAGGACTTTTTTTTATTGTTTCTGCTTTGAATAGTTGATAATGTGAAACAAAAGACTGGAATTTGCTTTGCTTTTTTTTATGTGACATTCTCATTAATATGTTTTCCTTTATTTTTCCTCTGTTTTCATTCTCTGGAAAAGGCCCTTTTGAATACTTATTTCCTGGTTTCTGGGCTTTTTGACTAAAAAACAAGTCACATGATACATATCTAGTGGTGTTCAAACAATTAGATTCAAATGATTAATGAGTTGCAGTATGTTCAGTGTGGAGGACTAAATCAGCAATGTCCATGATCTGAATCTCAGGGCATAGTGAGTTTTACACAGAAGAAATCAACAATCTGTGATAGAATGTTTGCAGTAACTCCTGATTGAGCTATTGCTTTTCAAACTAAACTTCAAGAGTGAGGGTAGCAAACCAAAGACTCCAAAATTTCCAAATGTGGAAAAAAAGAAACGTGTGTGTGTATATATATATATATATATAGTTAGTCTAATTAAAAATCTTTGCTAGTTCTTAAAATTGCTACTTCTAGGCCAATTATGATGACACGCTTTTAACACCTGTAGCATTTTTGGGAATGAACTGATGTTTTCCATGTACTTACCCAGCCTATGTTCCTTCTGTATCTTAAAATCCTTGTTGCTGAGTGCTTCACCAGGAGGAATATGGTGTTGAAGATGAAAATTATTTAATTCTAGGATATACTTGGAGCTATTTTATGTTTTTCCAGAACTGTATACTTTGCTTTTCCTTTCTTGGTCTGCAATTCCACAGAGGCAAAATTTGCCCTACATGCAGTATTTTACATATGTTGGATGTATGTTCTTTAATATCCCTAAATCTAGTTTTGTTCAGCTCCTGAGGCAGCTTTCCTTTAATGAACAATAATTGGCCAATGAAGAATTTATCTGGCTGAGGGTTTCTGGTTTCATCATGTGCTGGTACTTTTAGAGCCTTTATAATTATCTAACTGCACATCTCTGTTGCTCATTCTTTTCTAGGGGTCAGAGTTAACTCTGCACAGGAAGGCTACTTATTATTACTATCTGTTAATTACAGATAAGTATCAAAATTACTATAACAGTAGGCATTATACAACATGATCGCTCAAAGCTAAGATAAAACTAAAAGTAATTAGG
Source organism: Lycocorax pyrrhopterus obiensis (assembly GCA_014706295.1). Taxonomy (NCBI): domain Eukaryota; kingdom Metazoa; phylum Chordata; class Aves; order Passeriformes; family Paradisaeidae; genus Lycocorax; species Lycocorax pyrrhopterus. The sequence goes on along the minus strand of JACSVZ010000001.1, from coordinate 111,277,780 downwards.
TAATATTCACCTGGTCATTAAACAACAACCATCACAGCTAAACAAGTTTAAACAAAAGCCACAGGCAAGTCAAGCCAAATGAAGCCTGACAAATCCTAAGGCTGAAACCTTGCAGAGCTCTTGCAGTCCCTGAATCCTATTGTTAGCCATAATAACGCTTTATTTACTGGACTTGCAGGCTACAATGCTGTGTGTGAAAAGAAATGGGTGTACTCTTGATAATAAGGAAATTCAGAGGTGGAATCTTACACATGGTCTTGTCTACAACTCTTTGGATGCATGGCAGATGCAGTATATCATTCAAAGTGATAAAGATTTACGTGTGCTTTAACATTCAATATACATTTTTCAACTTGCTGTAAGGATTTTCTTCCTATCTGAAGAAATACACAGGATGCCAAAACTCAAATAGTGTATAATGTTCAACAAAAACATTTATGTAACTTATTTGTTTATGTAATATACATTGATTAGTTTCTCAAAACTTTTTTTTTGTGAGGTTTTTTTGGGGTTTTTTTTGTTTTGGTTTTTTTTTTTGTTTAAACTGCATTTCTGCTATAATTTAGCTTAGAATTTACTGTCACTTCAGGGCAAAAAAAGTCACTTCTATTAGAGATAAGTAATCATTTTAATAACTTGTGACTGCATTTATTCAAAATATTTTTCCTGAATATTCATAAAGTCTAAGAGTTTGATTGCCACAAAAAGCACATTGATAAGGCAGTTGAGCTGCTATACAATATTGCCTTTCTTTCAAATCAAGTGTGTGTAATAGGAGACTGCCGGCTTTGCTTGTTCCAAATACTAGAGAGTTTCAAAGATGAAAGTTTTAGTTGTTCATGCAGTAGTTGCCTCCCACAGTTTTTAGTCAGACGATATAACATTGATACTTGTAAAACATAACTTGATAGATATGTATTTGGTTATTTTCCTATATGTGGCATAAATATAGTTTTGTCTCACTTTTAAAAGTATCAAACATGCTACTCTAATGACCAAGGAGTGATCCTTTTATGGTTTAGAAGCCATATTGTAAACAGAATATATGTGATATACAATTGAATGAGATCCTTTTCTATTCTTTTGGAGACAGTAGCAGGATTTTAAAATCTGTATAGATTCGAACTGAAGTGTTATCATGCTGGAGAAACTTCTGAGATTGCATAACAACCATGTGCAATACGTAGCAGATACTGCAGAAGAAATATTCAGTGTTAGTAGAATCTAAATCAATGTTCTTGGATTATCATGACAGTGAAAGTGCTATATTCTTTAGAGGTTTTTAAAGGTTTTTAAAGTAAGCTATGTGAAAAATAGCTTTAATTTCCTGCTGGTTGCATATCTGGATCTTATAACATTTAGGGTCATGTTGCCACAGCTTTGGTGACAAGCACTTGGGGTGGGAGAGATATGTAGGTATAGAAGAGCTGTCCACTAAGCAGTCACAGCCGATATCATTTTTCCTGGAGGAAACAGCAGCAGGAAGAAAAAATTGCTGAAAAGTTGTTTGTTTTTTTAGCAAATTAACTAGAATTTTTTCACTTCACTCTTTTGAAGTAGATTAAGCGACACACAACACAGTCCCATACTTTTCCTGTTAGTTGTGCCTGGAATGACATTTGTTTCCAAGAGGAGAGGAGAGCCTCATGGTGGTGGTGCCTACTGCCTTTGCCTCAAATGTACATCCTTAGTATTCTCATGGAAAGAAAGAATGGATGGAAAAAGGGAGGTACCTGACAAGTGCTTTCTAGTGAGTTTAGAAACATGCAGATCTTTCTCCTCACAGAGAATCATAGTGCCTATGAATGTTAACTAACCTTGAAATTAGCTAAAGGTGTGATCTTCTCCATTAGTTTAGACAAAAGAAACGGCCCATTTCTGTAATAATTAAAACTGTTAAAATTCTTCTAAATTTGTGCCTACAATTAAAGTACCCATTGGTTCGTGTATAAGGATGGTTCCTGATATACACCCCTGGATATGCAGTCAGACATACACAAATTTTGTATCTACTGAATTTAATTCGTAGAATACCCAAAGGACAGGTGGCTTAAAAATATTTTTTCATCCTAACAGAGTAGATTTTAACTAGGAACAATGATTGCTAAATTCATTCACTATGATGAAACTACAACAGGAATCAAGTATTTCCCGATTATCTCCTACACTAGCGCTCAATTTCTTAGGTAATCTGGATTCCTAAATCACATCAAAGCATAATAGAACTCAGAACACCTTAAAAAGAAAGAAAAAAAAAAAACCTGTATAAGTCCATGTTAACATGCAGAATCTAGTTAAATCAGACATTTTCTATGGGTACATTTTATCTTTGTCATTGAAACGATAAAAAGATGATGGTAGAAGAACATTTGGGGAATGAAGAATTTTTCTGCCTCAAGATTAGAGCTTTCATTATGTTGCTCTAGGTGGGAGAACTTTGAATGCAGATCCCATTGCAGATTTTATCTTTGTGAAGGCTGGATCAAAGGGAAATTAATCTGTTACATAAGAATCACCAGAAACTACTTGATCAAAGGATCGGTGCTTAGGCCTCATCTAGTCAAGTTTTGAATACCTCTAAAGGTAATAATTTCCCAAGTTCTCTGTGTACCTATTTTAGCGTTTGACCTCCTTCATTGTGAAAAATATTTTAGCAAACAGCCAGTTGGTTGTGACCTGGTTCATTGTCTCTTATTCTCCTCCTGTGAAGCTCTGAGAAGAGTCTGCCTTCATCTACCTCTTGGGACAGTGTTAACCAGGCCCAGCTATGTTTGTGGCACTGCACTGGACTCACTCAATGCCAGTCATCTTACTGGGGAGCCCAGACTGGTCACAGTACTTCAGGTGTGGTATCAGGAGGGGAGGGATCGCACTCATAGACCTGCTGCCTTCAATTTTGGTAATGCAGCCCAAGATATTCTTGTTTCTCTTTAACTGGGGTTCTATTAAAGACATCTTCTGTAGTCCAGAACCACGTTAAGTTACATCACATACACTGGAAAAAAGCCATCACGATTATGTGTGTATATTGTGTGTCATCTAGGTTGTCTTACCTTTTTTTTTTTTTTTAATGGCTAGTCCTTTCAAGGTAATATAATATCTGATAGTTGCAGTTCATAACTATGTATTCCTGTAGAGCTGTAATACTCAAATTATCAAGTCAGATCTTTCACGCTCCTCAGAGATTTTATAAGTTGTTGTGTGGAAGGGAAGGAGGAACATGCAAAGAAAACTTTCTTACAGAAAGAGGCGCCGATGTTCAGTACAGACCAATATTTGAGTTTGTGTTTAGGCACAGGTTTTCCAGTGGAGTTTCTTGGGGTAGAATACTTCTGAAAGCCCTGTCCTTCAGAGAAGCTGAGAAGTCATGCTGCAAGTCGGGGTATTTGTTATTACTCTGGGTTCTTTTCCTCAGCAGTAAGGTTATCTTTTATTTGCAATCTGCTTACTTAAATCCTTTTTTGGGTATATAGTATCACAGACTTTCAGTCTTTGCTGTAATGTTCTGTATGCCCAGAAGGCTTTGTCATAACAGAAGGTTCAGTACTTTTACTAGGTGCAGGTTACTCTGAATAGCTCGTGGAAAGCATATATGTGATACCTGTCTCACACTGAATATGCTCACTCGGAAGACTAAATCATAAAGTAATTTTAATTCATTATTTTTGCATTTTGTAACCAGCATAGCAAATATGGTAATTATCCTTATAACCATATGCTGGTTAATTGCTGTTCATTCTTGAAAGGGGATGCATTTTAATGAGGGCTAAAATAATTTGTGTGCATAGAGGCGTTTGAAAATTTGTGTAGCTCTTCGATAGCAAAAATACTCAATAAATATTTGTGCTGGCTGGGGTAGAGTTAATTTTCTTCACAGAAGCTAATATGGGGCTGTGTTTTGGATTTGGGCTGGAAAAAGTGTTGATGAGAGAGACAAGCTTTCCTCAGAGCTGAGCAGGGCTTACACAGAGCCAAGGCCTTTTCTGCCTCTCCACCTCCCCACCAGGGAGTCTCCTGGGTGGGCACAAGGAGTTGGGAGGGGACATAGCCAGGACAGCCGACCCCAAGTGACCCCAGGGGTATTCCCTGCAATATGACATCATAACAAGTGTATAAACCCGGAGGAAGAAGCAGGAAGGGAGGGAAGTTCCGAGTCATGACGTTCGTCTTCCCGAGTCACCGCTGCGTGTGATGGAGCCCTGCTGTCCTGGGGGTGGCTGAACACCTGCCCAGCCATGGGCAGTGGGGAGTGAACTCCTTTCTTTGCCTTGCTTGCATGCCCAGGTTCTGCTTCACTTGTTAAAGCGTCTTTATCTGAACCCATGAGCTTTCTCACTTTTGCTCTTCCAGTTCTCTCCCTTTTCACCAGGGACAGGGGGAGTAGCTTGTGTAAGTTTTAGTTGCTGGATTAAACCATGACAACACTTTTTGCTGGTTTCTAATGTGAAATATACATGGTTTACTGGCTAGATCAACATAGGTGCTTTATTGAGTGACCCCAAGTTATTTTTATACATTATAAAATTAAGTTTGAGGTAGGAGTAATCTGTTTAATTGAAGAAAATGGCAACTTAGGTTTTTCCATCGTGGACAGGATAGCATAAATGTTCTTCAATGTGTTAATGTAATTACCTGAATCTTAAAGTAAAAGGGAATCTATATATTCCACCCTGAGCTGAAATTATAAGGCACATCAATTCTAAGGAATGAGAGGTTGAAGTCTGAAAATAATCTTTGCAGTAAACAACTTTTTCTTTTTTTTCTTCCCTTTTTTTTTTTTTTTCTTTTTTGGAAGGTGGGACAACTTTGATTTAAGAACTGCTTCTCTAAAGTTGGACAATAGAGACAATAAGTTATCTGTGGAGTTGTCCCAATTAAGAGGATTGGACTGTATTAATTTGATAACCCATTAGCACTCTTATATGATTTTATTTTTAAGGACATCTTTCTTTTTCCTGTAGGAAAACAATTTGCTTTCAGTTCTTCTGGGGATCTTCAGTTACATTTATCACACTCAGTATCAAATTTCACATGCTGTTCTTGAATCTAATTTAACATATATTTTAGTTTATGTAAATTCTAAATTTGCTTCCTATTCCCCTTTGGAATTTTCTTATGAGATATTATCTCCGTGCAGGAAACAAATCAAGTTCAGTTCCTCTTTCACTACATACTCATGCATTTTGTTTACCTGGAATAAGACACCTTTTTTGTGTGGCTTACACCCTAAACCAGAACAGCCTGGATTTTTTTGGCTACTCCTAAGTCTACGAAAAATTAATCTGCTCCTGAAAACATCCACCTGATATCTGCTTTGCTGAGTCATTCTTTGGATCAACCGTGGCTGAGAATCCAATAAACCTTTTCAGGCTGTAAAAATTACTTTTCCCCTCATATGAGTATTTAACATATGAAAATTGCTCGAGGCATATCCTGAAGCAGTTGCTCAAATGGAGCTTCTGTGTGTCAGTACTGTACTGGCATAAATTCTCTGCTCGCTTCCCACATGTTTTCTGGTGTACAAGCAGGACAAGAAGGTGACACTGACCAAAAAAAAAAGAAGAGCCTGATCTATTTGTTGAAGAATGTTAAATGTCATGCCTAAAGATATGTAGACGCCCATCTGTCTCATATGCAAATGAAGGAAAAAACCCAGTATCCTACCTTTTTTCTTCAGTGAGATAACATTAATTTGATATCATTGCAGTGTATTCTATTTTAATTTTCTCCCTCATCTTCACCAGTTTGGAAATATTAGTTTCTCACTGAAACCTCTTACATTTTGCTTTTTAAAGGAATAACATATAAAAGCAAATATGCAACAGTGTCAATTTCACAAGAAGCTCTTCACATTTTCAGCCTCTGTAAACTCTTCTTATAGATTGAAAGTGATCTCCAGGGGATGTGTTCGAATAGAAATGCTCAAATTTAGATCGTTTGTTGGACTGTGCATCATTCACTTGTGTCTAGGGGTTATTCTTCTATTCCCTTTTGTGTTCTCTTTAAATGCATTACAGATATTTACTGCATTAGAACCTAGCAAGCAAAACAAAACAAATACAAGGTTTGCAGTTTTTTCACTGGTGAGGTTATTTTTTTATTATTTCTATTTTTCATTTTTTTAGTACATTAGCCTCAAAACTGAATGTGCATGGAAATGGCTGCTTTCTCACTGGCTGTTTTTTTCTGTCCAGCATGTTCACTGATTTCAGTCTTAAGCATAAGTTAGATAAACATAAAATTGCTTTCTGTCATTTTTTCTCCTGCTTGGTATTATTGTCCTCAGGGAAATATCATCTTGTTTTTTTAAATAGAACTGAAAAATACAAATGAAGGAACAAAATATGTGAATTCTTAATCTACAGAAAACCGATGTAAATAACGTGAAAATACTTAGACCCAGCAAGTTGTTGCGTAACATAAGAGAAGTTATGTTGAGGGTGATGGACCACTGATCCTGATTGAAGATAATGGTGTGGAAATGAATTGTCCTGAGCAACAAGGAAAACAGAATGAATTTATCCTACAGACACCAGTTTGGTTCCGTTGTTAGAAAGCTGAAACTGATAGTTCTCAAGCCAAAGGTATAAATTTTTTTGTATTCCAGTATTCCATATAAGTTTTTGAACTGCTTTGAGGATTTTTGGGATGTTTTTCTTTCCCAATCTTGCTTTGTCCAGTTTGGTTTTAGTTTTGTTATGGGTTCGGTTTTGGGGTTTTGTCCCTCAGAAAAAGTTTTGGTAGAAAGTATTTTTCTTAGCATCTTCAATTCCTTCAAATGATATTATCCAGATATTTGACAGACTTCTACTCAAACTTAGTATCACTAAGATGAAATTTCCTCACTGCCTTGCTTTGGTTTTTTTGGTTTGGGCCCAAGAGAGAGAAGAGGCCACCAAGAATTGTTTGCTCAGAACCACATCCGAGTGGCTTTTGAGTATCTCCAAGCCGTAAAGCACTGGAGACTGGAAGAATACTCATCACATATTTTAGAAACAAAAATGAAAACAAAACCCACAAAAAATAAACTGATAAATTGATAACTGCCATGATGAGTTGCATTAGGAAAATATATTCTCATTCACACTCTTTGTTATTTTCTGCTAACTTCTAAAGCAACCGAAGTAGGTCAAAAAATGCTGAAAGACTACTAGGGAAAGAAAACAAAACAACCAATCCATGACTCGATAAATAGACTGGGAAAAAATTATGTGAAAAACAAGTAAGAAAATTAGAATACTCCAGCAGATTCAGGAATTGTTCTCCTGGATTATATTCTGCTTCTCTCAAACAGTGTGGAACTTTTTGTTTATTTTACTTTTCTTGTATAATTCTATGTGTAAGAAATAATGGAAAGAGCTCAATATTCCAGCAGATACACAGTGTGCTTTCACAGTTAAATTAGTTTATAGATTGTACATAGAAGACAATATGTTTTCTCATGTGCATTCTTGGTTAGGAATGCTGGCTAATGTTACTATATTTATTAAGATTTACTTGTCTTTGCTATGGTTTACATCAGACAAAAATCCGTGGAAAAAAAAGAAAATGCAAAATATTTTCAAGTGAGCCACATGCCTATACTGATTCTGTCCCATCTGGGTGGGAAAGCTTTGGAGAACCCTAATTAGTGAACTCTCAGCATACTTAATTTTCCCTTTGCAAAGATAAATACCAAACCAACCAACCAACCAACAAAACCCCCTCAAAATAGGAAACATTTGTCTCATTGCTGAATTAATTTTGTATAATATTGCAACTTTGATGTATCTGTAGTCCTCATCTGAAATGTTTTAGGGGAGAGAAAAAGAGGCCAGCACAGTTAAAAATGAACTTAAACAGATAAATTGGGCACAACTGTGATGTACTGACGACTTTAAGTGGCTGATTACAGCTTGCTTGCCTAATAAGTGCAGCAGCTGTGCTAGGATAGAAGGAGGCTATGAGGATGTGCTGCCACTATTAAAATGACAGTAAATAAACTAGTTTCCCAGTTGAATACTATGCTCAATTTCTACCTTATTCACTGCCCAAATAAGAGTTTATAACATTAGTGTTGCAGTAGTGGCTGAGTGCACAGTTAGAAGGAGGGTGGTTTTTTTAAAGCACAGTACAGACCACTTTTCAGTATTTTACATCCTAAAGAAACAGAATTGCTAAATTAGACTGGGGCACAGAGAACTAAGCTGACTTACACAAGGTCAAACCAAAAGTCTCCAGAGAATAAAGAATTCAGCTTAAATCTCTCATCCTGTGCCTTTACCATAAATACATCCAGCAACTGGCTTATCTCTGAAAGCTAGGTAAATTAAAGAGGTATCATCAAGTTGCTAGACTTCCATCTGAGTGATTTTTTTTCTTATATCTATCTATAACCTCAATGTAATCCTTTATTAAAAATAATTCATTTTCCCCCAGATCATTATGTGAACCTTTATCAGCATAGAAAGGCTCATGAGGTTACTGACAATAACAAAGCAGAACATGTGAGCTATGAAAGAAAATGCTCCAGAGCTCAAACAGATTTCCCTTTCAAGCTTCTCAGGAGGCATTAGAAACAATGGGAAAATATTATAAAAGTCTTACTTTCAGAGGTATTGAACTGCCACATCTGTTGGAGATCAGTGGGAGCTGCAGATGCTGTGTGCCTCAGTACATCAAGCCAATGATTTTAAATATAGTTCAATCATTGGCATCTTTAAGATAATAACAATGAGGCTAATTGTATACTCCTTCCCCTAAGCATCCCATTAACCAAAGAGCATCATCTCTCTTAGGGTGCAGTATTCAGAGGTGACATTTCTTATGGCTAGAGTAGCAATTTAAATGGGAGGAAACCCCCTAAATCCGTCCTGCCATACAAAGGTTCAAATGCCAGAAGGTGCAGAGAGAAACTTCAGGCACATGACAGTGTGTATGAACACTGATATTTAGAAGCACTTTGATCTTTTAAAGCAGCAGCAGCTGAAACGGGCTGTCCACCTGGGCAATGTGTGTTGACATTGAAGCATGAGCAAAAATGACGTCTGGTATGTTACAGGTGGGACTGCCTTGGAGCTGGAGCAGGCTTTGTCTGAAAAAACCCTTGAAATCTGTTGCTGTGTTCCTTTGGGATCTCTTTACCTTTTGGCAGGACCAAACAATGGATGAATACATCTTCAAAATCTGCCTGTTGAAAGGAGGTGATGACTCTTCTATTGTAGCGTTTCCAGAGTGGTTCACTTTGAACTCTTTTGTAGTTAGTACACAGTATTTGCTTTGCATGACTTTTTGTTTTGTAGGTGCAAACATCAGCATGTTCAAGCTCTGAGGGATTTGATTTGGAGAGTTTTGAATGACAGGATTTGTTTGTCACCTCTCTCTCTCCTTTCCTAGCAGAGTTAGGTGTTTGTGTGCATGTCCTGCACCTCTGTTGGGGGGAGAATATATTCTCATGATGTTGTATCAATTTTCCTTCCTCATCATCACCCTTATCCTTGTGCTATTTTTATAAGCAACAGCAAACTATTAAATAGCTCGATCACCAAATGACATGCAGAACAAGTTGTTATACATAGTTCTACATGTACAAAGGTATAATCTTTTACTTCATATCTGCAACAAATCACCTGAATTTATCCTCTTAAGCAGCTTCATCACAGTTCCCACCATTTCTACCAGAATCTTTGTGTTCTTCCTACCAGTAATTTTGAAGGACAAAAGAAACCGAGGAATTTCTTACTTCTAGAAGAGCTCTCAAGTTTTCAACAGACTTATTATTTTTGCATTTAATGAAAACAATATAAAGCTCAAATCCATGAAAGAAGAGTGGCTTAGAGCATGAGGCAGGAGGCTTGAGGAATCTGATTGTAAAGGGAACCAAAGAGAAAGACTGCTACTTTGCACACCAAAGTTCTGGAAAACTGAATTCTGTTTCCTGTGTCCCTGACCTACCCTTTCTCAATTGTTCAAGCCTAAGTATTCTTCTGAAATGTCTGAAAAAAGGGAAGCTATAAAACATTATTGCTAGTAGAACAGAATGAATTCTGCTCTTGATTTAAGAATTATCATCAGCAAAAGGCACTTGTCACAGAATCAGGGTTAAGACCTTCGAAACCCGTTCAGTAGGAGAGTTAAAAACTAGATGGCTGCTTGAAGCAGGTGCTCTTCTTTAAGAAAGCACTCTAGTCTACAAGTGCCTCTCCAGGCATTGAGAAGATTTAGCCATTATCTCCAATTAATATTCCCTTCTGTGACGAACCTTTTAGCTGCTCATTTTTTTGACACGTAAAATCCAGTTTGAGTCCTATTTGTTTAATGTTAGAAATATTTGTTTTGTTTTGTTATTTGTGACACGTGTCTACAAGAATCATAGAGCTTGACATTGAGAACTGGATCTGTTTTTAGAGTGTGAAAGTTGAGGATTTCCATTCTGTACATATTTGAGTAACAAATTCTTACTACAAAAAGTCTTTGAGAAACCTCATAAGGGAAAGTTGCCATGGAGACCAAAAAAAAAAATTGTTCATTTTTATTCATGAGTTATTGTAAGGGAGGGATAGGCCTAATTAAAGCTGTTTCAGCCCTATTTATCCACAAATATCTACATGAAAAGATCTTGCCTCAAGTGAAGTCCATTCCTCAAAAGCATACTGGTTTTCCCATGTACTCCAAAGAAGTAGTCTGTAGCTTTCCATGACAGCAGTGAATACTAAATATTCTAGATTAATGAGCCTATCCTTGCTGTATATTTGGTGAGAAAAAAAAAAAAATATTAATCACTGTTGCCCATGAAACAGTGCTTCTGAATACACTATGGAGAATATATACCACGTACGAGATGGTAAAAGAGTTCGTATAAACGAAAAGAATGAGACAGAAGTACGCTTCCTTTTCGTGCAAGTGTACATGTATAAAATATCAGCCTAGGGTTGGTGTGACTCGTGTTTCAAATTACTGAATAATTGATGCTCCCGTCTTCTGGTTTTACCTAGAGATTGCTTAAAGCTCTGCTGTTTCTACCTGTGTGAAAGATGTTAGTTCCAGCTTTTTTTATCTACTCCATATCTAGTCTCTTTTCTCTTTCTCCTCTCTAATCCAGCATTGAAGCACATACACATCAGCTCGTTTTATGTTGGGTAAATAATATTCCTGTGGTTTAGATGCTACACTGCACTATCAAATATTTCTTTACAAATATGCATTGTTCTTCTGCTACCTGAAGTTTGCACTGAGGTTTTTTTACCCCTTCTGCTTCACGTTTCATTGTCTGATGGGCAGTAGGATTGTACATGTGACCTTATTCTGCCACTTGGACATGCAGCCAGTGATATTTTGTTCCTCAAATAATGTTAGAGCTCAGCTGCAGCTGACCCTGAGTACTGGCACAGAATCTAGTTCCCATACTTGTCCCCCTTTGTTGTGTCAAAGCAAGCTTCCATTTCTCGTTTCTGAATTAGTTTCTTTGAATATGTTGTATTCACAATGGGGTTCCAATGGGTTGCAAATTTGGTTTAAGACATAAAATTATCTTGGGGCTTAATGGATTGCATGAAATTATTATTGCTATCTAGATAACACAACTTTTTTTTTTTTCCTGAGATGGCATTTGCCACTTGCACTAAGCAATAATTCTCTGAGGTTTCTTTCAGATTATACACCTTTTTGAGAACTGAACACTATATGGAGCAGCCAAGTCAATAATTTCCTGGCTATTGAGAGATTTTTCTTAAGACTGACAAAACTGGACATGTCACCAAGGGATTCAGCACCCACTCAAATTTGATCTAAAATATATCAAAGTTGGTTTACAGAACCAGACATCACATAAAAAAATTCTGACTTTTATTTTTTTCCAATTCTTTATTTTTTTTAAAAAAATGTCAGCTTGGTCTCACATGGAAACAGACAAAAAAGGAATACCAATTGTTCCTTTTATTATAGTCTGTTTAGAGTACAAGAAATTAAAAAAAAAAATTGTATGGGGGACTCATCTAAGGCTATGGATTAATATAATTTGTATTGTGAAGTCTCTCTTTTCACCTTTGATAACTTCAGCTTCTACTGTCTCAGCCTGGGACTAAGGTTGTATTTCATATTCTGGTGAGCTGACTTTCAGTCTGACCTAATTCCTTAAAAATAAGAAAAGCAGAACAGATCACTGGGGCTTCTGTTTCTTTACTATAAGCATAGCTTCACTTTTCTGACAAAAATAAAGAGCCAGGAGTGCAGAGCTAGCCAAAATCACAATCGTTTCCAGGCATATCATCTAAAACTGCATATTCTTTGTAACATAAACTGCATAGATTATAATGTTTCAATTTTTTACATTTGCATAAGCCTATTTTAGTACAGCTTTCTGTTTCTGCATTATTTCTGCTCAATTGCTATGATATTTGGCAAAAAATACAATGTGCATTTTGACTTTTATGCAGGAATTATTATTATTAGTGTGATTGCTATTGAGCGGAATGTAAGTAATCCACAGGTGAATAAATGAAAGGGGAGGAAAAAAAATACCTCTTCATGAATCTGCATGGGTTTTGAAGCATCACTAACATAACACCCACTAAGATTTACAATACTCTGTGTATAATTGTACTGCAATCATATTCTATTATAGGTAGAGTGCTTGCACATTTCTTTTTGCTCTCCTGTTGGTTTGCAGGCAAGCAAGATGAATGCTACTGCTTTTAGCTAGATTTTAGCCCCTAGAAATATCCAATGCCAACATATAATTCTGGCTCTTAACCTCAGTAGGTACATTCAAAATACTTCTGTATGGAGGGAAATTGAGCTGGACACAATAACTAACTTCAGAAAAACAGAACGACAATCGGTGTTTAGTCAGGATGTGAAATAACGGGGAGTTTATTTCATGAATAGCTTCTGTGATTTCAGTGAGACCTCATGAAAAGTAAACAATTGCTTTATCTGAGAATTAGAAGTGTCTTCCTTCTTCCTGTCTCATCTGCTAACTGGAAAACTGTGGGAATCTGACTTCGGTGAGCTTGACACCAAATCCACAGCAAAGAAAAAAAGAGGAAATCAATTTGCAGGATTTTTTTTTTTTAATTTCTATTGATGAAACATCATCAGCTAACTGAGCCTTAAGATGAGCTTCCTATTTGTGGTCCAAGGTTAATTTGGAATTGTCCAATTGCATAAGTAACTTTCAAAGAAAAATCAGTAACTTTGTGTGTATGCCAGATGAAGTTGCAATCAGTGCTCCATGTCGGTGCAGTGATGCTCAAGGGAGAAAAGGAAGTGCACCCTTAGTTTTTAAACATTAGGAAAACACCATAAAGTGTGTATATGTAGATCTTAATTACTGCAGAAGTAAACCAGGAGAACAATACAGCCCTCCTACACAGCCCTCCTATTAACCAGGCAAAGATGATTTTATTAATTATCCAGATGTTAATTAGGTCTAGGAAAAATGAATATGTATATTAAGCAATGTATATCTCACCTAGAGTAAACTCACACAACTAGAAATGAGCTATGCTGCACTGTTGAAATCCAGTGTTAATTTAATATTATTTTGCCCTGTGTCCTAAGAAATAATCATCAAAAGAACACATTCTTCAGAAAATAATAACAGTAATTCAGTGCCATATAGAAATTAATAGGTCCCCTCCATTTCATTCTTTCGAATTCTCCCCATTGCTTTGTCATAACTGTTGTCTGATTCTCCTCCATTTTCAATAATTTTATTGAAAACTGTATTGAAAATTTTTATTTACTTCTCTATTTCAGGTGCAAAATTTCATAGGACTGATATGTTCTTTCACTTTTCCTGAGAGAGAACATTTGGGATCTTATTCCATCTCTGGTAGCACTGCAATGTGTCGGGTCATATTCTCCCCCCACCAAAACACACACAAAGGTTTTCAGGTTCATCTCGCTATTGCCTTGGTTAGCATGCCAGAGAATAGTTGAAACCTTGCTTAATCCAAACATTTCAATAAAATTAATAAAAAATAATCAAAGTAGCTATAGTAACAGAAAAAACAAACAAACAAAAACAAAACAAACAAAATTCCCACTCAAACACAACCAGTAATGCCCGAAACACATACATCTCACACATGGCATGGTTGTTTCCTACAGCCACACCTGGGAATTCCTGCTCTCAGTTGCATGGTGCCCCTACCTGAAAGCTACCTGAGAAGGGCTCAGATCACTGATAAGGAGGACAATGGGTTTATCACAGTCCAAATCATGTACTGCATGTACCTTACCTTATCCCAGGGTCCAGCCATGAGGACAAGGCTCTAGTGCTTCCTCACAGGAGATCGTAATTCTTTCTGCACAGCAGCTGAACCTACAGACAGTTGTTCCTCTGGGATCTTCTGATGATCTTTCTGGTGGATAGCAAACTCTCTTTTTTCATGCTGTTTTTCTGTCACCAATCCCCTGGTTTGAACAAAACATTTTTTTCAATTATTTAATCCAAACATTATCCCTTAAATTTCCTGTTTCTGGTTATTTCCTGCTGGTATTCTTGAGCCCTAGTTTCCAGGCAGGGTTGTTTGTCTCCTCATCTTTGAGGTCAGTAGCATCACTAATCTCCAGACAATTTCCCACCTTGCACTCAGCATGCTCTGGTCAAAGTTCCTATTTCTTTTAGTCAGTAGCCTTAAAGTCCTTTTGAAATTTCCTTTATTTCCTTTACTGTTTCCCACATATTACTAAGTAAATGGAGTGATATCTTCATTCCTGCTTGTTGCCAACTGGGTAGCTCTTTTTGCCATTATAGATCTTCCCTGCACAGGAAAGGGCAGTGTACATAGAATTACCTTTAAAGACTCTTCTTGTTAGTGTAAGGGGATGTGGTGAATTTTTATTCTTTTTTTTTTTAATTATTGTTATCAGTTTCTTTTTCTCCAGGAGCTTTCAAAACTTAGTTGGGCTTATGGAATCAGGCTGAAGTCTAAGCTGAGAGTTCTAGTCGTGTTCCTCAGTTTGCTGTAGCTGATGCTCGAGCTGTCAGGCCAGCAATATGAAATGCCAATACTTCTTTGAAATCGTACTTTACTGTAATTATTATTTCACTCAGCTCACAGCACTGTTCGGAAGACTTCATGCTTCCCCTGAACAATACCTTTCATGTTCAACCTTTAGCAGAGTGGCTGCATGTGAAGTAAGAGCATGTTTGAATCAGCTATCTGAACTCATACACCCTTCTCTTTCTGAAAGACCTATTTTTTCCCATTTCTGGATTCAGATTGCTGCCAGGACAGCTGGAACAAGTTGTTTGGGTTTTTTTTTTTTTTTTAAACTATATAATTTATTTTATTTCAGTCTTCCAGAAAATGAAAACTAGCTTTAAATGCTTCAAATTTCTCAGGCACCATTTCCCTGGGAGGAAAAAAAGGAAACAAAACCCATAAACAAGCCAACAAGGAAAAAAAAATTAAAAACCCAATGAACAAACAAGGAAAAAAAAGGTGAAAACAAACAGAAATTAAAACAAAACCCAAAACAAGACAAACCATTACTTGGCTAGGAATTCTGGGCAGAAAAGGAAGGGAATGTTTCTCCAGTGATCACTCTTGAAAATATTGTACAGAATTTAAAAGGAGTAAAGAATGGTATTTTCAGAAGTACATTTAAAGATCTAGGATTTTAACTTTATTTTCAAAAGTTACAAAATGTTTTATCACTACCCTGCTGAAGACCAATGAGACTTAACTGAATCTGTTTGTCAAGTCTGGGGTCTGAGTGTGACACAAATCATCCAAGACACAGAGGTGGTCAATTCTTACTGCTTTCACTTCAATTTAAGTATCTAAACGTCCTTTGGTGCCTTGGTTGTTTCTGAAACTAAGCAACTACCAAGTTTCTTTTGTAGAGTAGTCCAAGTGTACTTGGGATAAAATGGAATGGAATAGCATAAATTCCGTGTAAATGGAATAATACACTTGCTTCATGTTGCTTCCATCATAACATCTTAAAAGACCACAAATTTTACCGTGTTATTTAGATGCATGGAGAGGTTCTTTTACGCTATATGGTGATCTAAAAGGAGCTTTCTATTAACTAAGATTTGTTAAATCTTTCTTCATTAGATGCAAGGTTTGAAGAGCTAATTAGTATACAATTTATAGTTTGCTTGTTGATTGAGGGGTTTTTTGTATTTTATATAAAGCAAAAGGGGGAAGTGTGGTCTGACGATTTAACTCAAAAGGTACGCGCAGTAGGGGAGAATAGCCTTGAAAATTGTATCTTCCTCCTTTCCTTCAGTCACCTTCTGCATATCCTCTTTCAAAGTACAGCTTCTTTTGAAAAATATAAAATTATTATCAAAAGAGAAAAAATAAACCGGCATAAAGAAATGTATAGCTTTAAAAAAAGTCAGGTTTCTTGTGTGATGGTAATCTGCTGGAATGCCCAAAGCCATTAACAACAGGGAAACAGTCTCTGATTTACTGGTTTCTTTCCTAAGGGAGAAAAAATTCAGCTTGCTTTAACTGCAGCTTTAACTCTAGCATCTGACAGAAAATACAGAATTTGTGTGTACTGTGTACTTATAATATAGTTAGGTACGCCATGAAATAGAAATCAGCAGATATGTGGAAAATGGAAAAAGAACTTTTAAAAGCTTACTCGGATAACACCTTCTGACAGGAATGTGCAAATGGTACTATGACTTCTTTTTATTCTAACAGGAAGTGGTTTTTAGGTGGTGTCAGATAATTAAAGACAAAATTAATCCTTTTCTCAGTGTATTTTTACTACTTTATTGTCCTGGTAAGGAGAGTATCCTTAAAAAAAAAAAAAGGCAACACACATTTTCAAAAATATGCTGTTGATTAAAGAGCAGTGGTACAACAATCAGATACGGTCTGTGAATGTAAATCAAAGATGTTACATGAAATGTTGTGTCGATGAATTCGGAGATCAGACATAGCATAAAAAGGGCCAGGATCTATGAACCTCTTCTCACCTGCAGGGTGAGGGGAAAAAATGGCCTCATTTCATCCAGAATTTTGGGTGGAGAGAATTTGACAAGAGCAGTAAAGGAGTTTAAATAGTCAAGAAAAATACAGTTTTAGTTGAAGCTGAAATGAGGGGGTTACTGAATAACATGTGGATCTCAAACCTCTATGTCTTGCCCATATGTTCTGATGTAAATCCAACTTTTGGACAAAAATACTACTTTTTCTTTTTTTTTCTTTCACTCCGGTCCTCTTGGAATATAAAAACAATGAAATCATTTGCCCTTTTTGACTTGAGAGCTTCTTTTAAGGCCTCGTTTCTAGATTTATTTTTTAAAGTAAATATCTGAAAATTTTTGTTTGGACAATATTGGAATAAACGATGACAATAAGTCAGATCAAATCTGACTCAATTTTTTGGTAATGTTCAACCTGTTTTCAAGAAATGTTTTCTCTTCATGAGTGATGTGATTTTGATCACAGAGTGTTAGGGAAGTAGGAAAGAATGACATTTTAAATACCAAAAAGTCATTCAGTTCAAAATATTTGAGTTCTTTAGTGCAGCCTCCTGTTGCATCGGGAAGTATTGCTGTGTACTTTTTGCAGCATATATCTTCAGCTGACAACACAGTTTCAGTATTAAGTAATATAAGAATCTACTAATTTGGTTTTTGTGGTGTAGGATAGTTTGTTGTTTTGGTTTGTTTTAGAGGATGGGCAGTTTTTTGTCCTCGAAATCCTCCTCCTCCAAATGCATATTTAGAAAGGGCAACCACTGTGTTCTCCCTAAGACAATTCTATGTTCCGTAAGAAAATTTCTGGGCCATTAGATACCTGACTTGTTCTTTCCAGCTGCAAGGTTTTCAGTTTCCTATTAAGGATTCTCTCTGAGGAGTGGCACTTTCTGCTCACAGGAGACAGATTGAATCCCCGAGGGCCAGCTGTAACTTCAGTGTTTGGGGCGGTGCTGCAGCTTGTATCCCTCTCTGCAGCATTTCCTGTTCTTGGCAATGCCCAGCAGGATTTACACCCTCAGCTGATTTCCAAAACATCCAACATGGTTTGTATTGACCCTTTAGCATTTTACACCCTGAGCTTGACAAAGTGAGTTCCCAAACATGAAGAAGTTGATTGACTGGCTTTTTTTTCTTACAAACAAGCAAAAAACCTGGTTTTTTGCTTAGTGGCTTTCCCAACTTTGTGGTAAAATATTACTGCATGTCTGGTTAAAACCACATATTATAATCCACATGGAAAAAACTGATTAATTTAATATTTCACTGACTACTCTCTCCTGTATTTACTCATGTTGTACAGGCCAAGTTCCACAGCTCAGTGAAAAAAAGTGGAATCAGCTGAATTTCTTACATGAAGAGTATATCAGGGAAAAGAAGAAAAAGTGGAGGATCATGTTTAGTTTACACTAATTTGCCTAAGAGAGAAAATCAGTTATTTATTTTATAACTGAGCACCCTGAGGAACAGAAAATATTAGATGCCCCCTCTTTTTTTTCTTTTAAATTTTATCATCTCTTGGTTATTAAATGGATCTCTCTTTTTTTTTTTTTCCTGAAGTGCTCTGATATAGTGCAACTTATCAATGTGTGATAGCAGAAATCTTTTGAATATGCAAGCTGATAATGCTCTGCCACAGAGAATTTCTTCATAGCTCTTGATCTATTTACAAAGTGTATTACAGAAGTTTTGGGTTTGGAATACTCCTTTGGCAAGTTATTTTATAGCCCAAGTTCTTATTATCTCTTAACATTCTGTGCAACATCACTTGTTTTTGGCAAGATGATTTTGTCACCATTTTTACTCATCTAAAAAGATTTCACAGCCTTCCTCTCTATTTCAGTTTGCTGTATTCGCTGCAATCTCCAGTTTAATGCATTGTTTTAGCAGGATCTCCTCCTGAGATCTCAGTGAATTTAAAACAAACAAGCAAAAAACCCACAAAAAACAGAAGTGCCTTTTCAGCTGGAAGACACAACATAAACACAAGTAGCCAGTCAAGCTATCCCATACAGAAGGTTTCACATTAAAAAGAAAAAAATCTGGATGATGACGTGGGCTGTAAATAAAGACAAAATATAACTTTACCTCTATGTCAGGGAACACCTGAAAATACATAAGCAGAAAAGCACTGAGTCATTCTCAGGAGTTTTCAAGGTACTTTTTGGGAAAAGGACGATGGTAGTTTTTGAGGTTTGGTTTGGCTTTGCAGGGAAGGTGGGTGAAAAATCAAGGTCAGGAAGATGCAAAGCCATCACACGGTTAATTTAAGTATTAAAAATACTAATTCCCGTTCTGATTCTTATGAATAAAGATTTTGGCAATGCTCAATCTCCAAGAATATGCCAGGATGAAAATAATTGGAAAAACAGCCACTATATACAGTTAAGTGTAAGTTAACAGCAAAATAATATGAGGTCGAGGTGTGCTACTATAGGACTATAGCAGTGATCTCCAAACATTTTCGATAATATACCCCATCAGTAAAATATTTTTAAACACACACCCTGGGTTGCATGTATATATATATATATATATATATACACATATATATATATATATATATGCGTTTTTAGTTATTTGTATATTATACATGTGTCTAATTGCAATAATTTTGTATGTTATAAACACAACACAAAAACAGAAATTTAAAAGATATGAGGTAAAGATTAATGATATATTAATAATTTTATTAACAGTGTAAAAAAACCCTTTAATTGAAAGAATATTTAATAATCAGTATTGTAAACAATATGGTTTAATATGCTTAATTATTTTTTTGAATTCTGGTTTAACATCTTGCTAGAACAATTTGAAGCTCTTTCTAAATTTTGATACGTGCTTTTTAATGACTGTCATAGCTGAAAAAAGCTCAAAAATACATAGATGCATCGTTTTTCTGGGCTTGCTAAATAATGGCACTCATTTTTCAATCCCATTCACCAATTATTCAAGATTGTTATAAAATTTCAGCTAGTAAATTTTCATCCACTCCGATGTGATTCAGTTTTTCTTGCAATTTAATTGAAAGGTGCTACATTTTTATATTTTTAACAAATGGCTTCAAAACCCATTGAAACTTTTCTCTTTGAGAAATTTTAGACACATTAGAAAATTCTGTTTCCAGGTTTTTTTATGCATACAGATATGAGAGTTTTTATAAGTGACACATTCTCTTCAGCAATAAAATCCCTGAACAATGAAATTATTTCCAAAACTCACTTGTCAAAATGCTCTCTCCATAGCATGAGGTTCTTTGGAAAAACAGTTACTTTTTCACTCATTGTTAAGACGTCACCTTTACCCTGAAGGGACACATTAAATCTGTTTATTTTTTTTTTTTACATATCTGCTATGTAGCAACCTGCTGCCAACCTCTTGTCAGCACAGAAAAGGTCAGCAAATATGGAACACTTGTCCTTTTGAAGAAGAAAAATGCATAACTTATCTTTAATTTTGACAACTCTTTTAAGCACTTTGACGTGAGATAACCAGGAAACCACTGTGTGGTACAAAAGATTTTCATGGTCACTCCCCATCTCAATACAAATATTGCAAATGCAAATGTTGTAAAGATTGTACTATTTAAATCTCTTTATGAAACTCACCACGCTGGTGAGGTACTGTAGAACTTTGTGCACTTCTGGCTATTGTTTGTTTGCTGCAGCAGTTTCTCTATAAATGATGCAGTGGATGTATTCCATGAGTGGTGCCCTCTCTGTAACTTTACTCTGGGAACCTTTTTTTATTCTTGTGAAAGCAGCCATTCCATCAGTGGTTTCAATTGCAAAGTTTTTCCATGAAACATTATTTTTTGTTAAAGAAGTCACTTACAGTTGAGAATATCTTTTCTCCGGTACATCTTTCCGTTAGTGGCTCACAAAGAAGTGGCTCTTAATGTATTTCATTATTGAAACAGAACCTAGAAAGTACCACAAACTGAGATGTGTTAGAAACACATTCACTTTCAGCCAATTGTTTAGAAAACCTATTTAAAAATTCAGCGATATTTTGTATCATATTTCACCAGTATCTGCTGAAAAAAAAAAAAAAAAGAATGCTTTTTAGTTTGTCTCCATATTGTTTTCTGCATGTTCCAGCCATTTCCACCATGGCAGATTTTTGTCTTTTGCTCTTAAGAAGAAACCTCAGAAGAGGCCTCTGAACATTTATTATTAAGTTTAGGGAAGTACAGGGTTGAATATCACATGACTTTAGACTTTGTTGATTACATCTGGTTAGACTGTCATCATTCTTACCTCATAAAATGACTGAGAAAAATCTTGTCTACTAAGAGTAGGAGAAATGTCACTTCTGCCATTTTCTTGTTGTTTGCTTGTCATCACATTAGCACTATTTTTGTTTTGAGAAATGTGTCCGTTTTGTGAGAGTTGGTTTAGTTAAAGCAAGATAATATAATCTGTAAATCTGCTTAAACAAGGGCATGTGAACTGCAACACATCCCAATATGCTGAGAGTGAGCAAACGACTGAGGGCACCATTGTTAATTAACATTTTCCCTTGTTCAAGTTCTAAATTAGAAAGCATATTGGATCCTGTAGTGATAGAAAAAGGGCAAAGTGGTTTTGGTATTGTCGAGCCCAAACATTCAAAAGGCACAGAAGAAGTGTCAGAATAGCAGACTTAAAAATAGCAATAAGCAGCTTACCTCTGCTTTTATCTTTTGCCTCTGGTTTTGGGCTGCAAGACTGACCTTGAGTCATGTATTTCCCAAGTATGGGAATTGGAAGCATTTATTTATATATATATATATACACATACATATACACATACATATATGTATATATATGTGTGTATATATATACATACATATACACATACATATATGTATATACATATATATATACACACATAGAGAGAGACAGAGGGAAGGGAAGCATTCATAAAAGAACCTGTTTCAGGGACTTGAGGCTTTTAAGAAAATCAGACACCATGAGACTCGTGATGAAATCTTGATAGTTGTCAAGACTGTGTTTTGTTTCTTTACATGTGAGAGCACAAAGAGTTTTTTTTCCCCTCATGTGGAATCTGAGAAGATCCCTAATGGATCATGTCTAATGTAGTTATTTATATTCTGAACTTGCTGTGAGCTGTGGTTCTGACAGCCCCCGTGCCTGTGCAGAATCCCAGGAGTGGTTTCCCTCTGAAAGAGGAGATGTGAGTGTGACTCTGCCTACCCCCTCCGCCTGCTTTCTGCGGTGGTAGCCCGTGGCCAGCCCGCGGGCAGCATGCACGTGGGGTGTCTGCCAGTGCCTCATGGCATATTAAGCTGCCCCAGAGGTCTGCTGGGTGCACAGGACACCACATGCTCTGCAAAGCTCTCTCCAGTTGTGCCTGAGGTTGCATTTACAAGTGTCAGTCTCCTAAGGATGGTAGGTCTGGTTTTAAAACTTCAGAAGGCTGCATAATCTCTGTCTGAGCGCAGAAAGTTGCTTACAGGAGGTCGGCACAGAATTTAGAATCTAAAGCTCATTCAAAGCTGATTGTAAAACCACTGTCAGAACTGCAACAGTCATGCAATGATATGGACTTCTTTTAGTACTTTGCCCTTTATCTAGTAACATGGAAAGAAATGTTATTAGCTGTGAATATCTTTATAAGCTTATATATACAGTTATAAGATTTGGATTTGAATGCTTTAAACTCATTGGTCTATACCTGTGGGGTTATTTTTTGTTAGTAGAGGAAAAAAAATTGGTTGGGCAGTTAAAAAGTTCCAGATATAATGGCTTTAGAAAGGTCAATAATCTATTGGAAGTCTATGGAGAAACAGGGAGCTGAGACTCTTTAGTCTAGAGAACACTCAGAGGGATCTTAGCAACGTGGATAAATATCTGACAGGAGGGAACTAATATGAGGGAGAGAGTCTCTTCCTGTTGGCTCCCAGTGACAGAACTAGAGGCAATGGACACTATTTAAAACACATGAAGTTCTGTCTGAGCACAGAAAAACTGCTGCTGGGAGGCTGGTCAAACAAGTTGCCTAGAGAGGTGGTGGAGTCTCCATCCTTGAGGGTGTTCAAAACTCAGCTGCATGTTATCCTGGACACCCTGATCTCGCTGACCCTGCTTGAGCAAAGAACTTTTGTACTAGATGATTTCAAAAGGTCCCTTCCAAACTAAGTGATTCTGTAATTTATTCCTCTCTGCCCCAGGTGAAATGTTAGAAGGCTGCCAGATACTAAAATGTTAGGTGATGAAACTCCCTAACTTCCCCCTGAAAAAAAAAAAAAAAAAAATCACTAGGAGTAAGAAATGAAGAAATGCTGAATTTTCGTGTTGTTCTTGCCTGGCTCCAATATCCCACGTGGTCGCCTGCAGAACAATTTTTAGCAATCACTGGTAATATGCTAATATTTGTGTGCCTTAAACACAAGCACTTAAAGGTAAGTTTACCACACTTAAGCCATCCTGCTATACCAAATGAAGGAGAGCAAGTCCTGAAGAGTCCTTGTCAGAACATGGTGGCATGGGGAACAGACATAATTTCTTTTCATTTTTTTAATCTGAGGTCTGGAAGATTGACACGTCCTTATTTCTTTAGGGAGAAGGATATATCAGGAAACAGAGTGATAAACGTGGGTAGCGAGATGTAAAAGGGTCCTTTTGCAGACAATATCACCATTTTACCTTTTGAGGTATTTTGCAGTCCTTTTTATCAACATGAATAATACATTGCAGTGATGAATTTCTCCTAGACCTATTCACATTTGAAGAAACATTGTGGTGAGAGCAGATGCTGCAGTCACGATGGCACATTGAGAAATTGTCCATCAGATGGCATGGTAACAAACAGCTTTCGCAAACAATCCAAAATATATCTACAAAACAAAAACCATCCCACAGCCCACCTGCTCAACAGAAAATTCAGGGAAAAGCTTTCAATATGTCTTTTTAGAGATACCCTCCTAGGAAGATGTTGATGAACTGGGGAAAGTCTGCAACAGATTGTTTTATGGAGGAGGAAGATAGAAATATTGGTTGTTTCAGCGCTCCCAGAAGTGAAATTATCCCAGCTTGCAAAACAATTCAGTCTTGATTACTTAGCAGGCTTTAAAAATGTCTTAAAATATGTCTGTCATAGCTACCGATAAGGAAACTATCGAGGACCAGGTTATGTTATCCTGGATCTTTTCACTAATCCAGAATTTCCCTTAAACTTTCTTACCAGTTCCTATTTTCAAGGGAACTGATGTAATGTAGTTTCTCTCACCTGTATTATTTGGTTTGTTCACTAATTTGGTCTGAAAGCTACTGTTTTGTTTTGCTGCTGAATGGTAGTAAGGGGGGAAATGCTTTGGGGTGGTGGAAATGCGGGTAACAAAAAGAGCACAATCAATAAAAATTGAGAGTGTGTGGGAAGTGAGAAGCACTCACACTAAAATAAAGAAAACAGAAGCAAAAGCATAAAACCTACTGCTCTCAAAGTATACAGGCATGGAAACTCAGGAAAACGAAAGAGGCAGCATACTGAGGGATGAAAGGGCTGAAAAATAAATGTCAAGACAGAAGAAAAATTCAAATTAAAAAAAAAAAAAACCCCAAACAACACCCTTCCAGAATAGTAAGCTTACCAGAAGGTAGATATTTTAACACCAAAAAATAGAGCATCAAACACAAGTAGCCAAAAGAGTGTGTGCTGTAATGACAGTGGGTCTGGGAGATACATGTGCCCCTCGCGACCTCAAGCAGCGCTCTCACCTTCGTTGCTTGAAGTCTGCCTCATTGTGTTCGGAATAAAAGTAGTCTGAAAGAAAGCTGGGAAAATAGACATCTACTGTAAGATTTATTTATTTATGTCAGCAGAAGAAGATGATATTACAGCTTGAATAACAACTCTACCTTTCATGTAGGGTAAGTAACATTTTCAGCTGTTGGAATACAATACAGAACCATTGCAACATCTGAACACTGTCACATCCTTGAAACAGCCAGAAAGCTCCTGAACCGTCTCTTAGAAATGAATATTGCTTGAGGTAATGTTTCTGGAGGAAAGCTAAGAGTTTTATTTTAGAACAAAGAGAAACTTTCTCATGCTCTAAATAAGAGCTTTACTGGTGTGAGATTTTACTTTAGATTAAAAAATGCATTCATGGGGAACTTTAAAGTCAGTACATCAGAATTTGCCACATGGATGAACTCATGAGAATCATTTGCAAATATATATCAGATAATATTTAATGCACGTCTTCAGAACTGCCTTGCTCTGCCTGGCATTTTATCTCCTCACTTTCCCCTTCTTAGGGCTTTTTTTTTTTTATTTTTTTTTTTGCTGCTAGTGCAAGCTTCAGGGATTTATCGTGTTCCAAGTTTCAGCTGCAGACAGGTGCCAAAACAAGTAAGTAAGCACCATTTTCAACTCAGCTCTGCTAGCAGCTTTATGAAAGCTTAGTGAAGCTTTTTGCTCCAAATTGAAAGCACTGAACCCAACCATATGTTTCAGAGGGGAAAGTACGTTTCAGCCTGTATTGGTTCTGGTTGGGATGGAGTTAATTTTCCCCATAGCAGCACTCACAGTGCTGTGCTTTGCTTTGGCAGCTGGAAGGGTGGTGGTAACACACCAGTGCTTGGTGCTACTGGAGACACACTCACTCTCCTACATCCCACCTCTCTGGTGGGCTTTGGGTGGGCAGGTTCGGGGCAGGGAACCCAGACTCAAGGGAAAACAGGAGAAGGGATGTCATTCATTATTATGATGTTTGTCTTTCAGAGCAACCACTACAGTTTCTGAAGCCCTGCTTCCTGGGAAGTGGCTGAACATACCTGCTGGTGGGATGTAAAGAACAAATACCTGTAACTGTGGGCCCTGCAGCTGAATTGGAATCAAACTGGAACTGGACTGCTCAGCCAGGATGGTATTTTCATTTAAACCCAAATTACAAATATGATGTATCCCAATTTTTTATCCTGCTTCCTGAACCTGAAACAAATAGCATGGGAAGACAAGGTCTACTGGTTAACTCAAAGGTTCAGCATTCTTATTTTCAATGCTTATGTGTGTACTTATATATGTATGTGTGTGCAGATACACGTGCATAGTGCTCACATTAAAAAAGCATTAGAGAAAAAAAGGGGAAATCCAAACCCCAGTAAGAATAAAGTCTTACACTCTCTTTATATTTTCCTACATTACTATAGCTTCATTTAGCAAATGGGAGAAAATGGTGAAGTTAGTAGATTTGTTTAAGCAAATAATTCTCAATTAAAAAGTACATTTAAGGAAGGCTTTCTTAAATTAAAAAATATAGGAATCAAATAACAGTCTTCATTTGAGATGTATATTTTGCATTAATTTATCTTCTTTGGCTAAATCTCAAAGTACATTTGAGCCAGACTTGTGATTACAAAAGCATCCAGCCAGTAATTCTGTTTTTTATCTATTGGTGTTTCCATGATAACTGATCTAAAGTATATGGAACGGAGCTGAACTGGGAATTGAATTAACCTGTCTATATGCCTTGGTATGTTAAATAGACATATTAGCAGTTGTTCCAGGTTTCCTATATTCCTTAAATATATGATTTGTCCTTATCCCAAAGCAGCTTAAATTGCCTGCAAATAATAGCTGTGAGGAACTATGAGGCCAGAGAGGATCTCTCGTGAACATGTTGAAATAGCTGTGTTGTGTGGAAGTTCGTGTTACACGAGGCTCAGAGTCTGTGTTTTAAGAATTTGGCTTCAAAAGAAAACACATCCCATTGAAATTTCATCGTACTCTTAAAAAAAAAAAAACACTTGAAATAATGGTCTGGAGCTGTCACCAGCTAGTCTGGCTTCCTGCATGACAAAAGCTTTGCAATTTTATTCATCATTTCCTATGGTGGAAGTTACTTTTTCTTTATTAGCATGTTGTCCGTGTGGTGTCAAGTCAAATATAAGGGTTTTTTTTAACATTTGTCTTGAGTTTTATAGAACTTCTGATTTAATCTATTTTCTGATTTCTGTTGTGTATTGGTTTACAGCTTCTTTAGTCAAATATATGGATTCCCTTCTGTCCATGGTAGCAAAAGTTATTCAGATTTAAAAAATATATATATATGTGTGTGTGTCTGTGTGTGTGTATCTGTGTATGCATTTCAAATATTTTAAATTTCATGATTAGCAGAGTATAAAATCCTTAGATGTTCTTTTCTCTCTTGCTATTTTAATTTTTGTTATTTTAGTTCTATACCAAGTATACAGTGGCAGAGAAGTCCAGAACTAGTACCAACTACATCTAATAGAGACTTTCTTGTTGGCAATAATGAATTTCGTTTGAGACCACCTGAGTGCCCTTCTGGGTGTGCTCTATGGATGGAGCAAAATTGTAAGTGGAGGACTTCGGGTGCTAGAGTGGTTAGTATGGGAAGAATTATAAAAGACCTCTCAGTTCAGATATTACATGGAAAGAATTATAAAAGACTTCTCAGTTCAGATATTTGTGCTGCCCTCAGTAAAAGTGATCAGAAAAACAATCTCGGAAGAAATTGGGTGGGTTTTTTTTTCCGACAGGAAAACAGAAATTATTTTGGTAAATATACAGCAATGCAAGTGACAAAACAGCAAATGAAATAAAACCATGAGTGAACTGCACACACAACATTCTGCAGGACAAATTATGTCTCAAATATAGATTAAATCAATTTCATGCACAATTTATTAGGGTTGTCACGGATGGCCTGCTCTAAGTCAGGGCCTAGGTGAATTGAGTTGTTCACCTAAAGCAGTATTTTGTGGTCCTTTAGAGTAGAAATGAATTACCGTAGCAAAAAAAAGGATAAGTTAGCCAGAAAAGGGAGAAAAATATGTAACTTGAGAAGGGCATTTTCACTTTGCAAACTGCCGATTAGTTGCTTATAGACAAGCAGAGCACCAGTCATTCTGAAACACTGATGGTAAACATTAGCCACGGCTTGCAAATGTGGCTGCTGTAGCAAGCCTGTCTTTTAAAAGGGCCAGCCACTGCATTCAGAAAACCTACAAGATTTGTTGTTGGAAATTATTTTTAATTAACTCCTGCAACCTAATCCCTACACGTAGCAGAGTTCAAAAATATTATACAAAAGAAACAGAGAGCTTTGAGCTGCCTTGAGCCACAAATGAAAAAATTTGTTATATACCATTGTGCTTTTACCACAACAGAAAGAATTCTGTAAAGATTACATACCAAACTGATTTTGCATTTTGTTTATGTCATGGCGAAAGTGAATTTTGCTGGCATCACTCCACTCCTTATCCATTTCATACGGACCCCTCCAGGCCCAGAATTAGATATGACAGGGAGCCTCATCACTCTAGAGTGTCCCAGTAATGACACAGAATATATATCAGTGTATGTCAGCACTGAAACAAAGTTGGCACAGACATTACAATAAATTTAAAAATAACTGCTATGCTAGTAATCATATACTGGAAAAAATATACTAAACTTACCCTCATCTTTTTACAGTTCTAACAACCATGGAAAAATAATAGAAGGCAATACAGAATGATGAAAGAGTCTTTTGATTTCAGATTCCTAATCTTCTCCTCAATGGGCCAGCACAGCTTTGGTTCACCCACCCAGCAGCAGTTTTTTATCCCAGGGTGTTTACATAAAAGACTTCAGTTTCCAAGATTGACTTCACTCTCCCGAGCGCTCAAATCTAGCAAGAAAGGGTTTATTCGAGGTAAACAAAAAAACTCTTGACTGAAAGTAAAAACTGGAATCTAACTCTTATTGTTCTTTATTCTCAATTCGTTCCTTGGGAAGGTAAGTGCCTCAGTGTGTTGTGTGGTTTGGGTTTTGTTGTTTTTTTCCCTCGCTGCTGCCCTACTTTGCTTATTGTATTTCATGATTAGAAGCTATTGAGGCCACCACCAGGACCTGCCGTTTTCTGCTGGCATCCTAGGGCCCTCTCAGGCTAGAGCACAATACTGAACCAAAACTTGTTCTTTTGCTGAATTACTTTCATCTGTCCTTAGACAAGAGAGTCAATCACATCCACACTTCTTCAGACAGACCTCTCTGCCGTGTTTAATGCTATTGGCTGCTATTACATTGATCTTCACTCTGCCAGGCTTCCTTCCAGCCTGAATGTGGTTAAGCCACAGTGTGTTGTGACCTGTGGTCCTGACCACTGCTGAGCGTCAGCACAGAGAATGGCAAATCCTGTTCGGTGTGGTTCAAGTTTTGGCTTTTGTTCAGCTCTGGACCCCTGTGACAAGGGTTCTGACACCAGACCCTCCTCCAGAACCACGTTATGGGGTACATCCTGTCTGGGGTTGGCCTGGTGAGGTCTGGAGGTCCGTGAGGCAGTGCAGTGCTCTCTATTCCTGACCAAACCATTCCGTCAGCCATGAGAAAGGAGAGCCAGGCTGGGCAGGGGATATTAATGGGCATCGCCATGCTCTTAGGTTCATCTGGGAGCACAAGCTCTGGGATGGGAACAAGGAGATGTTCGCATGTTAGGGCCGGGTCCTGGTAAGTATTTTGATTGTTTAGATTTCTTCCAGGCACCTGCTTGCCTTTTATTCAGAGGCATTCTTATTGAATTGGATATGTCTGGAAGCCATTCAGTGTTGAGGAACACATTCTGTGCGGTAACTCGGGGTGCAGATGCAGATGGAGCTACAGGTGGGAACAAGAGGCTGTGAACTGGTGCTGACCCTTTGC
Organism: Lycocorax pyrrhopterus obiensis; assembly: GCA_014706295.1. Taxonomy (NCBI): domain Eukaryota; kingdom Metazoa; phylum Chordata; class Aves; order Passeriformes; family Paradisaeidae; genus Lycocorax; species Lycocorax pyrrhopterus. The sequence continues at coordinate 111,248,190 of JACSVZ010000001.1, read as the reverse complement.
ACAACAAAGGGCACAAGGACCTGTGGCACAGCCAGGTGAGGGACACTGAGAGACACAGCAGGAGCCCAGGGCTCCACATTTTCCCATGCTTAGACTCTGAAGATATAAAAGTCCAAGGGTTCCTTTGTTCTTGGTCCTCCTTGGAGGCACCAGCTCACACTGTTGTTTATTTATTTAGTTATTTATTTATTGCACCAAGATTAAATTATTTTAAGCATTTGGATGTCTGAGATTCTACTATGGGGCACCTGGTGCCAAGCTGGCAAGGAGATCTGGTCTGACTGTCTGAGTGTGGGGTGTGCGGCTGTGTGGGCTCAGTCCCAGCTCAAGTGGTGAGGATGTGGCTGCCAGAGTGGCTCCTGGGTGTTCCAGAAGGGAAGCTTCCTCAACAGTATATTGTTGTGAGAAATTGTGTCTTCATTCTGGAAATACTTAATAGTTTCTGTATTTCAAAATTGCTTATAGCTTAAAGATGAATTAATTATTTTTGTCCTTCTGAAGTCATAGACTAAGTGTATTTTGGCCCCCATCACTGATTTGTTGAATATTTTTCTGTTTTGCAGATTCCCATTGGCATAAGAAGGATTTTTATGTTGAGATATGAAGATTTTTTCTTTTTCTTTTATTTTATGTGCATGTTAGTTTATTGTTTTAGAATTTACTTATAAATGTGACTCATTTTTTATGGGGACTAATCTGCTTCTAAACATTGTGGAGCTGGCTGTGGGAAAGATGACTTCCTTAGAGTATAGCAAAGAAATACTTTTCCTAGTGCAAACAGCTACTTTTACTTCACAGAAATTATTGGGCTTTTTTTTTTTTACAGTAAATTAAAATGGCAGTCAGGTATTATTGGACTGCCAAGATGGCCTGAGTGAATCCTGGAAGAAATTAACTTGTTTAATTACTATCATCAGGAGCCTTCTTATTTGCCTTTGTGAGTCTGGGCTCTCTTTTTTTTAATATGGTAAGGCATTACTACAGCCAAAGTGAATATAAATTAAAAAAACCCAAAAAATGTAATTTGTAAGAGATGTCATGAATAGAAAACTGTTGTAAACAGTAGATAAGTAGTGTCATTTTCTATCTGAACCTCTAGGTGAATGAATTGATAATCAGAATAACAACTATAGCCACCTACACTAATCACAAAATAATGGCATAAAAATTGTACATAGAATTCTATTTTCCTGTCATAAAAAATTCTGCATTTTCACCTCTCAGTGAGAACACGTCACCTTTCAGCCCTATTTTTCCAGTTAAAAAATGTACTCTCAGTCAAGGAAAAGAATGAAGGCAGGAAGAACTTCAGTAAGCCTGCTTCTTCGTCCCTAGATTTGTGTAACCTTTCAAGATTCCAACTTCTGTCTTATTAATGATTTCAATTTCTATAAATCATCAAATTTTTATTTGATAATAGTAGTGCTGAGACAGACTGCCAGGGGAGAGCAGTCAGTTTCTTCTCAAAACTAAAATGCACAAAATGTATGTGAAAGCCCTCTGGCTCTCCTTCTTGAAGTACAATTAAAAAAGAAGAAAGTCCAGAAAAACCCAAATAAAACCACCAAAACAAAAAACAAACAAAAAAAAAATCCCTGAGCAAACAAAAAACCACCAAAAGGTCAAAATATCTCTGTTACCAAATAGAGTTCCAGTGCACAGAAGGGTTTAGAGATTGGAAGCAACTAAGAACACAAAATAAACTTCTCACAGTTCACTTACAGCAACCAATTTTCATGTGACAGATCCACTTTTTTCGCCAGATTTTGCAAGCCAGAAATAACTGGGTGAGAACGAGGCCCTTGTGCTTTTACACTATTTTAAAGGCAGAGGGGTTTTTTTATACTGTTCATAATTTCTCAATTTCACCAAGTAGACAATATACAATGTTTTACTCAGAATTTTTTTTTTACTCAGGAAATATTTTCATTGAGTAAAGGTGTTAAGACAAAAAACAGTCTAAAAGCAGCACTTTAGTTATAAAACAGTTCTCTAATTTTGTTTTGGCATAGTAGAGAAAGAGAATGTATAAATGTATTTCAGTTAAATCATATGTAAAGTTACAGGCACAAGAGCCACTCCTTTAACATCTTGCTATCTATAGATAACATCCTGAAAATAATTATAAAGGGAGAGAAAAAGTAAAATTACTCTGTGCTTACTAAATTCCTGTTAATTTGGAATATTTGATAAAAATTTACAGCAGCTGGCTTCGTGAGGTTTAGAGTGAGAGAAGACAGTTTTTACTTTAGTATGTGTTTTGCAGAAACAGTTTGATTTTATACCATTTTCAACATTTCTGTTCCAAGTGTTAAATTTGTAGAGTTTGAACATTACATTTTGTGAAACTTCAGCTTCTCTTTTTTTTTTTTAATTTGCAAATCATAAAAAAGCAGTTCAGTTTGAGCTCCTGTGATTTGAGCAGCACCTCCTCTACTGGCGAAAACTCACACAGCTACAAGGACTTTAAGCTATATCAAACTCTTCTGTAAAGTTACTGGGTTAATTTTGTGAATTCAGCAAAAAACTGAGCTTTGCACGTTCACAGACAGAATATTAATGCTTCAGATCTGTTCCTCGAACCCTTGAGATCAAGAGGAAATCTAAACATGCCAATTTTAACTTGCACGGCTGTGCTTTTTATGCTTCTCTTTCACAGTGATGTATTGCAAGTTGCAGTTACAAGGCCAGCTTGGATTTTTAATCTAAAGCCAGCTCAGGCAGAGCATTAGAAATTTAGGACGCTTGTACAAACATACTCTTAAACTTTGGAGAAATATTTGCTCTTCCTCAAAACAAAATTGCTCTGCGACAAAAAAGGATAAATGTTAAAAACACAAGCTGTAACATACCATTTCTTTTTTTTTTTTTTTTTAATTTTTGTTACGTTGTCCAGATTTCTCAAAGCAGCGTTTCTGTTCTGAAAAGGGGACTGCTCTAACGGGTTCTTTTGTTCTGTGGGTACGTGCATTGATGCACCTGTGTATGTGTGGATGGGTGTGTATATATGTATGCATATGTATATATATATATACACACACAAATGTGTGTATATATATATATGTATGTATGTATACACAGATTAAGTCTACAAAGTGTCCTTTAGAATTAATGGCATTTTTGCAGTGCTTTCAAAGGGAATTGGAAAACAATTTCAGTTTTCAGGTTTTGTTTTATTTCCATGGGGAGAGTATGAATATTTCTTTCAATAATAATTATTTTTTTATGACAGATTAAAAAGGGGAAGATGTCAGGGACCACTGTTATATTCAATTTTTTGATTTTACAGCCCTGACCTTAACTTTCTGTCAAATTTTTCTTTCTTCATTTAGCTGTCATGAATAGTATTGTTGCTATTTGCAAGAAGCATCCTGCGTTTTAACACAGTCCTCTTCCTCTGCTTCTTTGTCACAGCACAAGACCTGCAATGGTGGTGAGCCTTCTGTATGAGTCTCTTTTTTACTTTTAATTTTTTATGATAAAATTATAATTCCCTTTCTTGGCTTGTCTTAGAATCCAGACTGATGTCACTTGGGCCTCAGGGGCTGTTGAGCAGCAGCAGCAGGTATGAGCTGAGGAAGTCAAGGTAGCATTAGCAGTCGTGCCTTGCTTTATAATAACAGTTTCCTCCTCCAGGATTTGGCAATTTTGCTTTTGCAGTTCAGTCAGCAATGGCATGTGCTGTTTGCCTCCTGTCTGTTCGGCAAAATAAAGGGAATCTTTTTCTCTTCCAGGTGACAAGGCTGAAAAGGAAACCTCAACAGTGTGTTTTGGCTGGCTGTGCAAAGCTGCATTTGTTGCCCTACAGCTGTGATGACCTTTTGTGTTTAGGAATATTTAAGTCCTCTGGATAACTCAATAATGAGCAAATCCTACTCCAACCTACTTCTTATTTTTCTTTTCAAAAGTTGCATTCTTTCTGAACTTTGCTACTTTCTTTTCACTCACTGTGAAGGATAGTCTGAAGGAAAGAAAAGTGGGGAGAAAACAGGAGAAATGACAAATCTCATTGCTGACTTTAGGGGGAAGTCAGTAAAGAAGAATGAGTTGGAGGATACAGATGATCTTCTTCAGAGCTCTGTTCCCACTAGACAACACTCTTGTCATAAAAGGGAAGGGAAGGTTAAAACAAAGCCCCACCATAACCAAGAAAGAACCCGATATGGTAAATTCCAAAGTTTGTGCAGTGTCAGAATGTGAAGGAAGTGGTTGATCCCTGAACCAGAACTTGGAGAGAAAATAGACCCTACTACCAAAATCTCTGTTGCCCATGGTGAATCTTGAAAGTTCTGTATGCCGCAACACGCCAGCACAGCTTTGCTTTTAATCACTGCACCTTTTGCAGAGAGCTTGCAACAAATGAACTCGGATATTTAGCCATGGGATTTCAGTCAGAGCTTGTTTTGAATCCTCCTTGTGCAAACAGACTGCAAATGCATGCCAGATACTTTTGGCTGACTGAAGGTGTTTCGAAGATGTGAATAGTTTGCCCGAGTGACGAGGAGTTTGGTGTGGAGTTTTTTTCAGTACCCACAGTACTAATTAGCTGCAGAACGCTTGCCCCTGAGAATGCAAATTGTAATTTTAGTTCTGAGAATATTTTCATGCTTGCCACTTCACACAGTGTGCAGTGACTCATCAAAAATGAATTGTGCTAGTCATTTGATGCTTTGGTTAACAAATGTGAGAAAACATGCATTATTTTAGCAATGGTTAAATGAACAGCTTTAAGCTTTTCTGTAGGAAAAAGAAAGTTTTTAAAATGTCTTTTTATGTTCCTTTTTGCATAGACAGTATAAGACATTATGGCAATAGAGAGATACCTACTTTTGTGGGAGAATTGCAAGCAACTTGACACTGTCTTCAAATTTTTTTCTGTTCTTACAGTATAATTCATTCATTCTTTATGCATTTTCTTTTCTCAGAACTTCTTGTCTTTTATTGTGTAGGTGTAATGTCTTAGAGGACGATAAAATACTTCCTTCTCTGTAGAGTACTGGCAAAAATATCAGTACAAAGGTTGGATATCACTTGTAATTAATAGTAAATTATTGCCTCATCTTTGTCTGTCTCTCCGTATTACCAGCAAAATTCTCCATAAATGCATATCTTCAGTATACTTTTTGTATTGTGCAAATACTTTGAAATTTGGGGAAAAAACAGATGAAAAAATAAGATTGTTTATAAGATGAAATTTCATGTGGAGAAATCTTCAGTCCTGACATAAAGCCATAGCTGAGTTTCAGGGTAACCTGGACGACACTACGCTTTTAGGAAGTTAAAAGGGATTTGAATCAAACCAGTGCCTGTAGGGCTTTGTCTTTATTGAAAAAAAAAGTTACTTGGTATATTTCCCAGAGCAGATTCATTTCAATAGACCACCTGCATTTTGCTCTGAGAGTATGTGGCAGATGCAAGATAAAATAATCAAATTCTAATCTAAAATGCATTTGTGTAGGTCCACATAGCCCTAAAATAAAGAAATGCCTTTCATTTTTTAGTGACTGAAACCATAAGGCAGCCTTTTAACTGCAGGAGTTAAAGTAAACCTCCTTGATAAACTAATCCATCTCCAGAAGAGCTCTGAGTTACTCTGTAGTAGAATTAAGACTTCTCTGTTTCAAAAGAGCTAAGTCTTTCCTGGCTCTGATATAGAAATAAGCACAGGAAATATCTGACAGGTACCAGCACAAACGCGTTTCTGACCAAAGAAGGGCAAGCACATTAGGGAGGTGTCCAAGGTGCTGAGAAATAATGACAAAGTAGGTTTATGAAATCCCAGAGATTTCTGTAAGGTTTGTTCTTAAGACAGTCGTGTTGACCTAAAAGTGTACACGTAGAAAACAAAATCTATACTGTTACAGCACAGCTATAAAAATGTAAATGCAGCTTGAAGCATGCTTTATTCATGAGTGTTTCAAACTACTGAGACCTTAAAGGGAAAAAAGATGAAATAGTTTCCTCTTTAAAAAGCTTAAAGATAAAATATGTATTTAAAATAATAAATTATACATAAATCTGATTTATAATTTATTGGCTATTAAAGTTTTATCACAGAAACAAGGAGAATGGGATATATGTAAATAAAAAAAAAGTAAACATAAGCTGGATGCTTTTGTGAGGAAAGAAGTGAAGTTAGGGGGATTTTTTGGTTTTTTTTGTCTTTTAATATAGCTGTAGTCTAAAAAAAACAGTTCTAAGACTGCCATCAGAATATTACAACTCAGAGTATTCTTTTCCATTAGAAATATATTTTTTTTTCTGCTTTGGTTGTAAACCCTGATGCTCTCTGGCATGCAGTGCTGGTGTTTATCCAGGTCAGCAACCTTCTGTAAGGTAAGGCAGTAGGGACATATCTAAAATAGTCAGTTCCCATATTTGTTGTAGTCAGGTAGCCAAGGAGTCCTGATTTCACCCTGTGATTTTTGTGATGTGTCTACCTGAGCTGCATGTCAGAGGCTTGACAGAGCTGCATATTTAATAAAAAGGGATGTGAGAATCAGAGGCCATAAAAGAAGAGACATTTCAAGCTCTCTAAACTAATCCTGCTAACCTGTGAGCAGGGCTCATGCACAGTCTTAATATCACTCGGTGTCTTCCCCCACTTCAATACAGTGAAAATATGGGCTACATCTAGGCCTATTTAAATGTATGTACATATGTATAATTAGGAATTTAATGGGCTGTGTTGTTCTGATTCATTCAGGATTAGTTGTTAACTGCAAGAAATTGGTTACAGTCATGACTCTACTACAAATTGATTTGGCAGTGGGTACAGAAAACAGACCTAGCAAGCTTGTTAATAATGCTATCAACTGCATTCCAAAAATATTCTGATTGCTCTACTTTATGAAACCTTCCTGAGCTGTGCAGCTGCCAAGGCCACACAGAATGAAGGCAATAAATAAGGTTTTCCACTTGGAAATTTTGCTGTCAAGCTCATGACAGTTCGAGACTTGTACATAGACTGCCAGGTTTTTCATGCTTCCCCACTATTCCATAAAACTATTAGAAAACAGGTTACTGGGCTTTTTTGGGGGTGAATAATATGAATTACTAACAAAAACTTGACATTCAGACTTGGAAGAAAACAAAAAACCATAATACTTGATTTTATGTTTAACATTTTTAATAGATATTTTAGATCAGATGGTAAAAGATGAAATGCTTGTCCTGCTTCTCTACATTGAGGTGATCATTTTTACCAGAGCAATGAATTGATAAAAAATTATCTTGAAAGCACCCTTATATTTTAATTAACTTAAAAATCTAGTGGAGTTTTGCATTTAGTAATGAGTTTAGTAAAGAAAATTGGAGAAAAGTAATAAAGCAGTAGGACTTGAAGTAGTTATTTTTATGATCCCTTAAGGTATTAGAGTCCAGAAGAAAGCAAGCATCTTAATAAAATATCCTTGAAAATAAGTTGAATACTAATAAAGAGTGCTTGTCTCTGGACAAGGGATAGATTACAGCAGTGATCTTTCTCTGGTTTTCACTACTTCAGCCTTTTTTTTTCTTTCTGTGGCTGAAGCAGAGGGAAGTTTATTGTGTGCAGCACAGCTTGATTAATGCTAAACTTATTGGTAAGTCAAGAGAGTACTTGAAATATTTTGTCCTTTTCAAATCACAATGACACAAAAAGAAAATCTCTTAGCAACACCTAAGGATGTGAGGCCAGACCCTGAACAATCATTGGAATGTCTGCACTGCTTTTGTAACTTGGCCAGTTCTTTCACAAGTCTGGTCTCTTTTTAGCCATCTAATACTTTCCCATTAGTGTTGCTAAACAACCCCTTTTTCTGATGGACTCTTGAGATGCCTGTATTTAATATCATTCTCTCTTTGAAAGGCTGTAATCTTGTTTCTCTTTACTTTGTTACAGCTGTGCAAATTTAAATTAATTTATTTTTTTCTTAGATTTATACAGCCAACAAAAGAATTCCATCACCCTGAGATGCTCACTGTCAAATATTTGAGTAGGGCAGCCATAAAATGCTGATGAATTCTAGGTAATTCTTGGAATCTGGATCTTTCGTTTTTGCTTTTGAATGGGAGTAGAGCTCTTTGTAAAATTTGGTGATTGTAGCTAGGACTGGTGGTACTGCCAGTGCATAAGTTACAATTATCCTTGAAACTTTTCTACTTTAATTGTTACATATAAACCTCTCAGGAAAGCTTAGACCCTCAAGAAGAATATGAGTGTTAAGTACCTAAAGCGGGGCTTCGGTGAAATCCCATTTGAAGTATTTTTGTTTTCTGCCAAATTGTAGGGCCATCAAGGAAGGATCTTCCAGAATCTTTGCAACAAATTTTATTCCATGTATTGTGTATTTTATTAAGGAAGAGTGCTGGAAAGAGCCAGGGGTTTTTGAATTTATTCTAAAACTTCACTTCCAACAGTTTTCCCATGAGGAAAGAATGGTGGTGGATTTAAACTTATCCTAATCAAAACCTAGGATTAATACAGGAATTACTGAATCTTCACATTTCTTGTTCAAAAAATAACTTTCAATTTCAGAAAGGAAATGTTTGTCTTTTTTCTCTGCTGACACTTGCTGTGCTCCTGGCTGTTGTTGTTACCATTTACCAAGGTAAGAATAGACCCTTGTTAGCAAGGCTCAGAGCCTTCAAACTGATAACAGAAAAACAGAGAAGAAGGAGACAGGTTTTTCCTTTTAGAATTTTTCTGGTTTAATCAGATTTAGTTTATTGAGAAGTTAATACTTTCAGAATTAGATAAAGGAGTGCCAAGGCTGAAAAGTCAAGTGATCCTAATTAATTAGTTAGAAGCATGACACTTGTTTTGGCATCTTTGCTTCAGTTGTATGTTCTCAGTACCCAGTATTAAGAATGTGGTCACATTCACTTTTAGGTTGTACATAATTTTCATTTACTATTCATCCTCATTCTACTTAATAATGGATACAATGACTACATGAAATATAGAGTCTTATTTTTCCTTTGTCTCTTCTCTAGAGATTTTTTACAAAATACAAACGTGCTACTATGATATTTATTAATGAATGTACCTACACAGGAAATGGTTGCATAAACTCTTTAAGGATCTGCCTGTTATTTGGGGAATCTAGAGTTTGTAATGTCAGTCCTCTGTAATTTGCATGCTGAAAGCAGACATCCTGCTGGGTTCGATTGTAGTTGGCTTTTGCAGATGGTATCAAGATGCCCCAAGTATTTATTCAAGCACAGGATTTGTGAACACCTATGGGAAAAAAAAAAAAAATTAATTGCTTTGCCCAGCATTACACACCTATTTTGAAGGTGGGTTTGGAGCATAATCCAGTACTGGAAGAGAGGACTAAACTGATCTAACCATGCCACCAGCCTTTCTAACACCATCCTACTCATAATACAGCTTCCAGCTGCTGCAGTGAAGGGTGAAGGGGACATACAGAAAGCAACTTCATTGACGTAAATGTCTTTCAACAGGTGCCAGGTTGATGTGTGTGTGTGTAAATATATAGGCACATATATATTTATCCAAAAGCTGAATGAAAATGCCTTTTCAGAGGTTGTAAATCTGCAGTATCATGGGTCAGTTCAGTCTTTGCTGTTCCCGATTTTGAATTCCTTATCATTGCAACCACTTCTTTCTTTGTATGTTTTTATAGTTTATCTTTCTTTTAGGTACATTTACTTCATATATGTTTTTATCTGTGTGTTTGACTTTGTGTTGCTAATTCTCTGGTATTTTAAGCTATCTTTTTCACAGATTGGTGTCATTTAATGAAACATATTTAGGGCTAGATTTTTGTTAATTGATGCCGAATTCTGTAGTGCATTTCATGCGAGCCTTGTGATATTCTGAGGACTACATGAAAAAGAAAAAGAATTTTAAATGAACTGAGATTTGCTAAAAATAGGTGTTAAAAAAATTTTTACTCGTTAGACACCCGCTTTAAATTTCAAAGCAAATATATTTGTATTGAAAGCAGATAATTGATGTTTCCCAAGGTTTTATATTTTTTTTTTTATTTCAATCTTCCAGTATAAGCATTTTAGATTTCATGATTATCTACTTTGTAAGCACCTCATCTTCCAAATCTCCAGTCAGGCAACACTTGCCATGCCAGCACCACTATTTTAATATCCATTCTGATTTCTATTTTCTTATATTTTATGAAACATTATTGAATACTTTAACCAAACTAAGTTATGTTCAGAATTACTAATGCAATTCTATCATTTAGTTTACTCGTAATTAAAGCTGCTGTATAATATTACCTCTTCACAGCTGCCTGCAAGGCTCTGCCGGAGAAGGTAATCGTTTGGATTAACTTAAAGTAAAAGTCTAGCTTATGATCACAAATGTGCCCCACAGGAATTTAGTTACCTGGGTTGGGGCACATTACAAACTGTGGTTTAAGAACATACACTTAAATGCACACCTATTAAGGCTCATTCTTTTCCCATTTACGCTGGTATAAATTACACTGAAATTGCTAGAACTGCACTGCTTTTACGGCATTGTACTGGGAGCAGAGGAAGGCTGATTAAATTTATGTTAATTGACACTAATTGGCAGTAAGGACTTGAAGAGGATAAAGTTTTTAATAAAGCATTAAATAGACAGATGATCTGTCTAAACCAACCAAAGGCGTTTTCCTAATCTAAAAATCCTGCTGCCTTATTATTCATGTCCTAAAGCTAATTTCTAAACCAAAATCAGCTTACCAGTCCTGGACTGCGTGTAGTCCTAGAGCATCTTCATAATTGATGCTGGTTTTGCTCTCCCATGCTCAAATAACTTTCCTGTTGGTGACCTGCCCCTCCAGTGTCAGGGCTAATTCAACACAAACCTTCCAGGAACATCTCCTTTGCAGTTCTGTAGCCTCACTCCATTGCTCTTGAATCTGAGCTTCTGCTGAGTATTCTTCTTGTACATATTCCTTTCTTCAGCTGCTAACCTGTGTTTGCCAGGTTACACTTGCAAGAACCTTCTTCCAACTTCTCTGTCCTCAAAGCCTCCTCGAAGTGATGTCAAACTGTTTCTTAAAAGTTGAAGGAAAAAATATGACGGGAATGACAGAAGCTGTCGGAGAAAACCATGGCTGCTTGTAGCCCACACGGAGTCCTCTGCATTTCCTCCTTCCTGAGGATGCTGCAGAATCCTGCTGAATTGATATTCAGTATTTATTCTGTGTGTATGTAGGGCATAAAACGATCAAGTGGAGGCAATGTACCCATATGTGCATTATATATATATATGAAATATTATATATGCATGAAATATAGCAAAACAATATATACACAATACATGTATACATATATTTATATATTTGTGGTTTGTACAGAGTATTTATACGTAGACACAATGTATATCTGTATAGATTTGGATTCACTACTGATATCTGGTGCTGCTGATACCTGGTTCAAAACAGCGTTGATGATCTCCAGAGGTGTGACGTGTGTCTTACTGCTTTGTCCAGTCAGTGATCATCAGAACTTTCTCGTCCTTCATGTGGGAGTTCTTAAGACCTCTGTACTGAGGTCCAGTGGAAATAAAAAATATGGAGTTGTTTTGACAACAGTCCATTCCAAACCCTGTAGTTGTGATTAGTCCTAATTATGTAGAATACAGGTAGCCAGGAGAGACTGTGTTGGAACCTGAGGCTCTCAGATTTGTGGTGTGATCCTGCCGTTATCTGGCCGTTCTGCAGAAACATTTCTCAGCTGCTCATCATTTGAAATTTTGCCAGTTAAGGTTAAACCATGAAGCAGTTTTGCATTTGTTTGGCTTTACTGATAAACTCCCTATAAGCTAAGTGTACGCTTTTTGATACTTATTCATGATTTAACCCTGTTACAAACCCACTGTTGTCGCTGGAATTCTTTCCCTGGTAAGACATACGTATAACTGCCTCCCTAATTATTTAAAGTGACTTTAAATGGTTACTCTCTACAGGATCTGGCTAGACTGGATACTTAGAATACTGAACACTGAGTCTTATTATGTGTTCCAAACTGCTGAAAACATTCATTTTCAATTTAAATTTGGACTATGAGTTCGCAGATGTAATATTTAAGATGTAATTAAACATAGATTAAAAATTTGATTGCAATTTTCTGTAATTTAAACACCTAAATCCCTGCTCATGACCACGTATTAAGGATTTAGATGTGTTTGTACAAATTATATCAAATTTCTTCATAAGTTTTAGATGTTGAATCTCCCCAGTGTTAACCAGTGCATGCAAGCTAGTGCTTAACATAGTCACTTGGTGCTCTGAACATTTTTTATGGTTATTGGGTTAATACTGATATTATTTAGCTATTTAAAAATCTGAAGCTGTCAGGAAGAGGGAAAAAAATCCTGCTGAGCTCTGGCTTCTTATATATTCTTTAATATTAATATGCATCTCTTTTTTCACCATTAGAATCAAATCAATCAGTTCCTGACTAGAAGTTTTAGAATAAAGTTTGTCACAAAGCAACTCTTTGCTTTAGTTTAATCACTCACATGTTAAATTTAAATCCTCTAGAAGATGACTGATAAGGAAACCCTGACACATACACTCATATCTGCAGCAACATGAAGATTTTGCTATGCTGATGAAAATTCCATCATTTTCTTATTAAGTGAACGTTCATCTTTCTAATTCAACAACTTATTCTCAGTGGATCCTTGCTAACAGTAACCACAGGAAAGGGGACCTGCAGGGAAGTTTGTATATCTTCTTTGCAATCAGTTCCTGTGTTCTGAATATGTTACTTTTCAGAAACAATGAAGCAATTTCTCCCAGGTGAGATTTTTAGCTTCATCCTCTGTAAAATCCACATCAAGCAGCCAGGTAGAAAGAAGTATCAGTAATTTACATTACTGCTACGTGTCAAGCAATGCTGCTCCAAATTTAGGAAACACAGCTCTGTGACAGAGAGGAGGGAGGTTGTACGGGTTTTTCAGAAGCACTGAGTCCCTTGGATCTTGGTTATGCATCACCTGTCTCACTATTTCCACCATTGCTTCCCTATTGTCAGCCTTCCCAGCCTTTCTGCACATTCTCCCTGTCATTTATTCTCCAGAAATTACATGATAATTAATAGTATCCAATCTGAAATAGAACTCTTCATTTTCTTCATGGACCACTTCAGGCTGTCTGCACACTTTACTGCGTAAAGGTCAATTCCCTGGGGTATATCAGATGTCATTTTTTACAAATCTATGGAGAGAAAAATTTGGGGAATAAATCAGTTTTCTACTGTGGTTCCAGGATCAACAACAACTTCATGTACCTGGCTTGGGCAAGCATCCAGTACAGTGAATGAGTGAAGTCTGAGTTGTAGCACCTGCAGGCTGAGAAATACTCTTTTTTTTGAGGTACACTTGTAATGTTTCATGATTTACCTTTTTCTGGACAGATTCCAGGAATATTCTGCTTGCTCTCTGTTGCTTGTTTTCATGTTTGTCCACAGACTGCTGTTCTGTGAATGAGCTAAATACTTACTGTTCTTTACACGACCCTGTCAAGCTCCGTGGCCTCTTCAGTATCCAAAAGATCTCAGTGATCAAGTCAGCAGATGACAAAGTCCATTTGCTTCTCCATGACAAACCCTGGTTTTCCCTTCTACTACTTACATAGGAAAATTTCCTGTCAATCAGTGAAAATGATTTGTAGATTAAATTCTTTAAAAAGACCTTTGCACTTTGAACCAGGCCATTTACGTTTACAATATACCAAAATTGTTCTGATACCTTAAAAAGCTTTTCCATTTATTTATTTTCCCTGCCCAAATTTAAAGAAAAAAGAGAGATCCCCAGGATTTGGAATGCCACTTCCAATTTGGAATTATCCCCTAAGTCTGTCACAAAGATAGATAACCCTACTTAGATTTGAATGGATTTGGGGCTTTTTAATTTAAAAACCCAGGCAAACAAAAACACCAAAACAAAACCAGTACATAATGTATACCATAATTTCTGTAGCCGTCTTGTGTATCTATAGGCCCTGACATAGTTCTTCAAGCAAAAATCAAGTGATTGCTTTGTGTAAATTATGTAGGTAGATTTCATTCACTTGAACCTGATTATTTTTTATTTATCTAGCACCTTTTCCATTCCTTGTAAATTGGGAAAGATCCAGACATGAGACTTCAGCATACAAAAAATGCAGGTGAAAGGAAAACCAAAATAAGCACTGTTTTTTTTAGTAATAAGGATTCAGACGAAGAGCACAGAATTAAGAATGTGCCAAAGCAGCACCTTTTTTAGAGTTTTCTAGAATAGGAAAAAAAAAAATAGACAAAATAGGACTGGCAGCCTCTGTAGTCATTAATGTCTTAACAGGTCTCAAAATCTGAAAGCTTTGGTCCTGGCACAAGCATCTGCGCAAATGAAAACCCCTGATCCAAGGACATGATCCTTCAGCTTCTCTAGGCTTTCTTAGGATTTTCTGGTAACTCTGAAAAGGTTTAGGATTCTTCAGCTGAAAAGCACTTGCAAGAATGAGCCAGTGCTACTTGCTCAGTCCTGTATATTGTATATTAGGTTCCACTAAAAATTTAGAGAGTGACCAACAGGAAAAACCTTTGAAACTTGTAAGAAGTTTGTTTTAACTTCTTTTTCTTCTGCTGTACTTAACTTTTGAAGGATTTACTGATATACAGCTAGTCTGACTATGGTTGTTTTGGATACTTCAATACATTTGTTCAAAGAACTGGAATGTTTGGGTAGGACTTTGGCTGTTGTCTAAGTGGCCAAAAAGAAGCCATGCTTATGCAGAAAGGTTTGTTTGAAGTAAGAGACTAAAAATGCATCTGCAAATCAATGCTTCATTCAGTATAAACAGAAAAACATAAAGATTTATGTTTGCAAATCCAAAAAGACAACTCCAGCAACAGAATTAAGCAGTTGTACTTTTCCTCTGAAAGCTAGACATGGTTTCCTGTTTTGGAACTAAAAACCACAGAAAGTAGGCAAAGCAGCAAGGGAATTTCCAGTCAGACTTGTTAAACATTTTTCGAGAAGAAAGGTGTGAGCCCGTGTGGCATTTCTAATGCCTGTATTAGTTACTGGAAATATGAAGTTGAAAAATCACACAGGGCAAAACCCTCTTTTCATCGAGACCAAAAGGGAAAATACTGCGAAACAGTAAACAAAAAACCCAGTGATTTGTGGAGGAGGACGTTTCTGGACAAAGAACCAAACCCCAGGAATCACTGAGAAGAAGAAGCTCTAGAAAAAGGGTTATGCAACTCCAAGACTCTTGTATAAGAGTCTTTTAAAATAATATGCTAAGATCACACATTTTGCGTGATGAAACCATTACAATTTCTGTTAGGCATAGTCTTAAGTAGGAGAAGTTTGGAGAGAAGTAAACTTTAATTGCATTTTCCTCTCTGCTCTTTTTCCCTTAAAAAAATAAAATTTTAAAAAAATGATGGTTCAATGTCTTCTAGCTCATACGTGCTATAAACTCTTTGGTACAGTCCCTCAATCCCTTTGATTCTTACTCAGGTAAAAGAATTTATCTTGTCTTTTCAAGTTTTCCTGTTATGACCTCCTCTTCCTTAAAATGCACTTTCCTTCAAATCAGAACTCTGTGTTCACACTTGTCAATAATTGAACCCAAAGCAGAGTAGAAGTGATTCAGATTTATTTTGTGCATTGGAATAGACAGTAGATTGTCATTCAGAGCTGCTCTGGAGTCAGCTCTGATCCGTAGAGGTTTTATAGCAGTTTATCTTAGAAGACCTCAGAATGCAGGTGAGACAGCAGAATGCTGTGGTGCAGCAAAGGATTCACTGACACTGAGATACCAGAGACACTCACTGCAGCTCACGAGGATAATACAGAACCAGCAGCAGATGTATGGGGCATATCTGTGTTCAGTTCTGAGCTGGAATAAAAAAAAAAATATTCTGTTGTTCTTGCTGTTGCACAGATCCTTTGGCATTGGTATCAGGTGGGTCCTTATTGGTATAAATGAAGTCCCTGGAGGTAAATGGATTTGTAACATCCATTTTTTCTCATTGAGTATACAGGGAAGTGTTGAAGAAATATGTTGTGTAATTTGAAATGTCTTATGGAGAAAAGAAGTTATTGATGGGGAAAGCTACCACATGTGGGACTGTGAAAGTAAATGTTGGTCTAATACACATCCGCCAATTATCCTTTCTATATTTTTTTTTTCCTTTTCAAAATTATATTCATTACTCACACTATTGGTCACTTTTTAAATTTTTTTTTTCTGATTATATTCATTTGGTAGATGTGTTGTCAAGAAAACAAAATTTCCTTCTTCAGGTGAGCACGACACACCTTGCTTTTAATACAGGAGCTTACCCTTCCTAGCCCCCAGTACTTTCAAACTCAAGGAGAAAGCAGTGAGGGACTACAACCCTTCGTCATGACAGGGTGGAGGTTTCAGCAGGAGCCCAGACTTTGCCCATGCAGAAGAAAATAGATGCCAAATCTGAATTCTGGAGTCTGCAAGTATTCTGAGCTGGTGCCTTTCAGCGAGAGAGCAACAGGAGGCGGTAGCAGGTAAGAACTACTTTCACAGAAATTATTCTGCATTTTTGAGAGGTATGGGCATAAGGCTCTCACAAGCAACCTCAGACCTGCAAATTTTACTGGGTTTTGAATGTCAGGTGATGGCAGCTACAGATACAAATTCACTTTCTATCTCCCTAAGTTGCTTTCTTTATAGAGGATCTCAAAGTTGTTCACATGAAATCAAGTACAGCGCTGTCAGCCATAAAAAAACCCATAAAATCTCTAGCTCCTTGCATTTTTGGGTGAAAGTTTCTCTATCACAGTCTTAACTTTTTTTTTTTTTTTGAGGTGCGTAATTGCTCCTTTAGAGAGATGTAAAGGAAGTGGAAGCATAGATTTGCAGGGAGTTGTTTCAAGGTCTGGTTTTGTTTCTGTGTTTCGGAGGGATGAGGGTCTTACTGATAGTAAAGGGAATTTTCAATTGATGCAGCATCAAAGAGTATCTTCATAAACCTAATTCTGAATTAGTGATGTTGAATGTGGCTGTCATATTTATCAAGAAGGTAAACCTTGCCTACTATTCCTCTAACCACCAAAGAATGTATGCAATGTGAGAAAGTATTACTGCATTTTGTGTACTACTGTGTGCTGTAAAACTTGTATGGAACTAGCATTCAATTTTTGTAGCATCATGTTCTGGAGATCGTACTTTACCAAAAAAGCCCATGATGTTCAAAGTGAATCAGAGGAGTAAATTACACTTTGTTATGACAGACAAAGAGCTCCATGGTATACATTTTTGACCTATGTGTGTTTGAAGTTTAAATGATCGTAAGGTATATATTAATCCATATTATTCATACTTTCATGCCTGGCATTTAAAATGTCAAGCATGAACCTAATTTTTTGTGATAAATACAGACTTTGAGTAGCATAAATTAAACAACAACAAAAGCCATTCAGTATATAAACCAGTCTGTTTTTAAGACATAAAATCATGTATGAGTTAAAAAGTACTGACTGATGGCATAGTTTTAGTTTTAAGATGATTTCTTCAGTATTGTTACTGTTTTTCTTGTGTTTCCTTCTGTTACTGCAGTAGTATATTTATTTCTCAAAACAGATAAGCCAATTAGGGAAGATTTAGCCACCACTGAGCAAAAACCTACCCTACTGAGCTACAGTGGTATTTCTGTTGTCATAATATATCAAATATGCATTTAAACAATTAGCAGAAATTGCAGTAAACATTTTAACTCTTTTGGCTTATTACATGTAAATTAAGAATACACTGGAGTAACAAAGCAAAATATCCAGAAGTTAAGAGAACCACAAACTTAGGTTGGATACGGAAGCCTTTCTCTTTGTTTTTTTTTTTTTTTTTTAAGAAGTTCTTAAAAGCTAGAGCCTAGAAGAAGAGCGTTTGTAGTGCACTACAAAATAAAAAAGGGTTAGTTTAGATTTTTCTTCTGTCTATTGTGTGCAATTTTTTTTTTTATTGTTCAGCCCATCAGACAAAAAGACAATAAAATGATACAAATCTGCTGCTTGAGGGCAGCCCATCAGATGAAACTTGAGCTCAGGACATCAAGGGAAACTTCTAAATATATTTTTGTACATCCACTCAAATTATAGGTTTTTCACTGAAGGTAGAGTACAGGTAAAAAAAAAGCAAGGTAGAACCAAACATGGGAGACATAAAAGTTTTCCTTGCTATTGGAGAACTGTGAATGTCTGATGGAGAGATGATTGATATTAGCTTAGCACTTTTCTTCCTTTTCTGAGTGCCTGCCCTTCCACAGGAATCTGCACCTTTTTTAATCTTACAGAGAAGTCAATCTCCTCTTTTCTGATATTTAATGACTAATGGTTATTAATACATTCACCAGCTTGTTGTACGGTATAAGGTTTTTCTTCTATATTTTTTTTCCTTGGAAAAGGTAAGAGTTGCCTTAGAACCATAGAAGCTGTCCCCTGTTATCAGCAGAACACCCTCATAGACCTGTGTGTGACAACACTGTCGTGGTTTAAGCCCAGCCGGCAACTCAGCACCACATTCCCCCACCAGTGGGATGGGGGACAGAATCAGAAGGGTGAAAGATAGAAAATTCATGTGTTGAGATAAAGACAGTTTAATGGGGACAGCAAAAGCTGCACACACAAGCAGAGCAAAACAGGGAGTGAATTTACTTCTTCCCATAGCTGGGCAGGTGTTCAGCCATCTCCAGGAGTGCAGGGCTCCCTCATGCAGAACAGTGACTTGGGAAGACAAATCACTCCAAATGTCCCCCTGCTTCCTCCTTTTTCCCCCCACTTTATATCCTGAGCATGATGTCATATGGTTTGGCATTCCCCTGAGGTCAGTTCTGGTCATCTGTCCTGGCTGTGTCCTCTCCCAGCTCCCTGTGCCCCTCCAGCCCACTCTCTGCTGGGGTGGTGTGAGAGGCAGAAAAGGCCTTGGCTCTGAGTAAGGCCTGCTCAGCAACAGCAAAAACATCTCTATATCATGCGCAGTCATTGCAGTCCAAACCCAAAACACAGTCCCATACCAGATACTGTGAAGCAAATTACTCTAGCTAAAACCAGCACAAACATATGGAAGTGTTGGTCTGATGCTTTAAGAATTGCAGCTGTCAATCATTTTGCCCCCCCTCCTCTTTTTAATACAGTGGGCATGTAGCCTTAAAAAAAAAACAAACAAACCACAAACAACCCAAACAAACCCCAAAGCAAAAACAAGAGACCTGGCTGAACATCCAGAGTCCTAGTCATTAATTAAAGAAACTCACAGCAGAGCAGTTAAAGCGCACCTGTGCCACACATGTGGCCTTGGTATGCTACGTATTTTTTTAAACAATTACAACGTTAATTCTTAACAAAACAACAGACATCTGGTCCACTCTGAACAAAGGATCATAGAAAATTGCCAGATTGAAACAGACTGTCTAGTCCATTATATGACATTTGGAGGTAACCTAAACCTGTTGCTTCTAGAGGAGCCAGAAGTGATCTCTCGTGTGTTATGGCAAATGAAAAACTTGTCCACTCTCTGCTTTCTCTAGGACTTCTGTCAGAAAATTAATTTTCACTGTGGCTTACATAATAATTAGAACAAGTTGAACTGTACTTTTAAGAAATGTTGACCTTTTTTAATATGAATGTTTTCTTTCAATGAATCATTTCTGAAGATGTAGTAGCTATTTCTGACAATCCGAACATGAGACTTGAACAAACGTCAGCTTATGATTTTGTTGTATACTCTTCAGGCATTTACTGTTCATGTTAGTCATGGCTTGATTGCTTTTTCTGTGCATAGCAGAGCTTAAATTGCTTCCAGGAATAAGAGATGGCATAACTAAATAGCTGTACCTTCAAATCCTTGTGATTTCAGATGTGGGAAGGTACTCTGGAGCCCTTGACCACACACAGACCGGTTCAGGTAGGGATACAAAGTGGGTTGACCCCAGCTGGATGCCAGGCACCCACCAAAGTCTCTCTCACATTACTCCCTACAACTGGAGAGGGAAGAGAAAATGTAACAAAGGGTTCATGATTTCAGATAAGGACAGAGAGAGATCACTCAGCAAGTACTGTCATGGGCAAAACAGACTAGAATTAGAGGTGTTAATTGAATTTATTGCTAGCAAAATCAGAGCAGGATAATGAGAAGTAAAATAAGACCTTAAAAACCCCTTCCCACCTCTACCTCCTCCCCTCCAGAAGCACAGGGAGACAGGGAATGGAGTTTATGATCATTTCCTCACCTATTGTTTCTACAGCTGCTCAGGGGGACGAGTCCTTCCCTTGCTCCAGCATGGAGCCCTTCCCAGAGGAGACAGTTCTCCATGAACTTCTCAAATGTGAATCCCTCCCACAGGCAAGAATTCTCCACAAGGTGCTGCAGCGTGGGTCACTCTACCACAGGGTCAGTCCTTCAGGCACAGCCTGCTCCAGCCTGGGTTCCCCACAGGGTCACAAGTCCTGCCAGGAAACCTGCTCCAGCGTAGGCTCCTCTCTCCATGGGCCTGCAGATCCCTGTCAGAATCCTCCTCCAGAACGGGCCTCCCATGGGGTCACAGCCTCCTCTCAGACATCCCCCTGCTCCAGGGTGAGCTCCTCCCTGGGCTGCAGGTGGATCTCTGCTGCCCTGTGCCCTCCATGGGCTGCAGGGGCACAGCTGCCTCACCAGGGGCTGCAGGGGAATCTCATCCCCCAAAGCCTGGAGCACCTCCTGCCCCTCCTTCTGCACTGGCCTTGGTGCTTGCAGAGCTGTTCTCTCACATTTTCTCACCCCTCTCTTCTCTGGCCACAATTACAGCTGAGCCAGATCTTTCTTTTTCTTTTTCTTTTTTTTTTTTTTTTTTCCTTAAATCTGTTATTACAGAGGCATTACCAGCATTCCTGATGGGCTCGGCCCTGGCCAGCTGCAGATCCATCTTGGAACCACCTGGCATTGGCTCAGCTGGACATGGAGGAAGCTTCTGGCAGCTTCCCACAGCAGCCACCCCTGTAGCCCCCCCACTACCAAAATGTGGTCACACAAACCCAATACATGATATTAATCAGCTATTACATTATAAGACCAGTTTGAGGAAGTTTCTGGAAAGAAGAGGAATTTCATGTGAAATTATTTGCTTTTTTCCTTCTCTTAAATGTTGATGGTTAGTTTAAAAATATCAATGATTGCATAAAAACGTGAAGGTTTTCAACATACACAGTCTTCCCATATGTTTGGTAGTTTCATTGATGTTAAAAGAAAGAAAATGCAATTAATGCATTATTTCATTTTTTATTCCCTGTCCTTACATTAATGCAACATTACTTTCATCCTGATCTCTTCAACTCCCTTAGAAGCTAAATAATTTCCTTACTACCTCTGTGTCATCCTGTCTACTATATGACTCAATCTTTAGATTAAGATCTCCCTTCAAGGAGTAATAATAAAAAATACAGTAAAAAAGAGAAGGTTCTGATCTGTCTTCAGCTTGCTTTCTTATGGCTTCTGTCTTAACATTTTCCATGGGCAGAGTTTTGAAAAGACTCAAGTGTTTATTTTTTCTTCTGTCAAGAAAGAGAAGATGAAAATGTTTTCTCTCAGACAAGTAGAGAGACATATTCGATTGGCCATTTCCCACTTAACAGTAGAAAGGAAATTAAAAGAAGAACTGGAACCCGGATTGATTAAAGTTTTGGAAATGTGCAATATGAAAAAACATTAGCTCGATATTCTATAATGCATGTACAATGCATTCTAAATAATAGCTAATTGCGTCCGTTATCCAAGATATTGTTAACGAGACATTTTTTAAGCTCATTTTCTCTAAACTGCGGAGTAAATGTATGTGTATCTACACATGCCAGCAAAATATATGTATTGGCAAAATCTGTATCGATTTTAGTCTCATTTTCAAAGTAATTAGCTAAGCTTTTGCCACAGAACACAATTTTGGGAGCTTTACGTAGTCCACGAAAAGGAGGAAAAAGATCATATAATGAAATAAAAGTATTAGTAAAGGTCTATCAAATACAGAGTAGTAACCTCATTGTACCACATGCATCCTTCTGGCCCACACATAACTCAATATAATGGAAAAAGTCCAAAGAAATATAAACTGGGAGAAAAACAAAATTGAAAAACAGCCTGCAGTTGATGGCAGAGTGAATGGCAGAGTATAGTTCATTCACCAGTGTCATTGAACGAAGGAGTAAAAGTGAAATTTTAGCACAGAGGTAAATGTCAAGGACAATAAGAAATTTCCATTAATGGAGAGCTGAAAATTTAGCCCCAATCTCTGAAATTTCTCGTTAATAGAAATGGAGTTAAATATGCATTTATGTCTCACTGAAAAAAAAAAAATCTAGGCTCTTGTTCTCATATCTTTGCTGTCCCCATTCCCTGTGTAATTGGAACTACAGACATGCAGCATGTTTTGAACTGAAGCCTCCCCAAGAGTCTGGTGACTTCTGCTTCCAAAAGCAAGGGCAAACTATAAAGGATATCCTCAGATCAAATGGATTTCTTCCCTCCTGTATACTTCGAAAATGGCTAGGGGCTTCAATGGCCCTGTGAATTTGTCCTAATCTTATATCTAAAAAAACCTAGGTTCTTCATTATTATTCTCCATTTTGAATATTTCCTTCTTTTCCTTTGGGCCTCACAGGAGTAAAAGAAAAAATAACCATATTACTCGATCTTTTACCTTTTTATTAGTTTGGTGGGTTTTGGGGTTTTTTTCCATGTCTTTCTTATGATGCTGATTTCTGCTATGATATGTGTGTGCCAAAATCAGGTAAGTTGGTTATCAGCCATGTATTGACAACATGATTCTTTTCCCACACCCTTTATGCTAGTGCCACTCAAAATAGTTTATTTCTCCTCCTGTTTTACTGGGGAGATCACAATCATTTCTGTGTCATTTGCCCTCTCTCTGATTAGGTATATCCCAAGACTGACATGAAAATTATAATTTCCCTGTAATATTTTCCCCCTGAATGCTGCTTCTCCATTGTATTTGCTTTAAATCAGGTTTGGCATCTGGCAGCCTTATTTTGTATTCCAGCTCAGACTGTAAATGTGGATAGAATTTATTTAATTGAAAATGAAGTTAATGATAGACCACTAAATTCTATCATATGTCCCTGAATGTTGAAATCATTTAGTATTGCTAATGTAGACCATAAACCCAAATTCCTCTACAGTCATCAATTCTGGCTAGAAATTTATTCAGAGTGTCATCTTCACCTCTTCACTGCTTGATTAATGTGCTCTAGTATGGTATGTTTAAAGAATGTAGAATGGCTGAGTTGGTTGAGTCCTATGGGATCTTTGCCTTTTCAATTTCTTCCACCTCTTTCAAATTCCAGAGCATTCTCGTGCCACGTGCCTTTTGTTTGTTCAGAACAAAACTTCTGCTGCACAATCGCTCAGGAAAGGTCTAATGCAGAGACTAAAATTCATGAAAGCCTCTGAGATCCTTGTTTGCCAAGCACAGGAAAAAAACCACACCGCTGGATGTTCGCTCAAACCACTCAGTATTTCTTTCCTCCTATTCTTCCCTCTTTACCATCCCATGCTCAGATCCTGTTTTACTTATGAAGAAGAAATGTGTTTTAAATGCATGCCAGAGACTGATGTGCAAATAAACAGCATGAACATTTGCATGTTTCTTCTGACTACACCCTTTATGCTCTTCTACCATTTTATAGAAATGAGTGTGGTCTGAGCCTTGAGAAATGAAAAGGAAAGATTACATGTGCTGGCGTGCAAAATGAATTATAATGACCTTTATCAACTGCAGCAAAACAAAGAAATCTCTGAGAGGACAGAAGAAAAAATCTACTTTGCCAACCTTCTGCAAGTAGTGATTTGCGTCCTCTGAGCACATTCATGCCTGTTCTCATCAGAGATTTTTTTTCAGTTGAAGGAAATTTTAGTTCTCACTATGCACTCTTCTTTTTCTCTTAGCAAGAACAAGGCTCTCCACAGTGGGCCCTGTGGTAGGTAATCTGGTGGGGTCTTTGCCGTATTCAGATCTTGAAAAGTGTGCAGGTACCTTTAGGTTCACAGAAAATGTATGCTTATGTCACTAATGAGCTGTCAACACTTTCTGTTCCTGGAATAAATATTCGGGTGCTCATCTTTGCAGCTTGTCTTGAGGTACAGCACGACCAGTAAGTGTATTCTCAAGGTTCCACAGCGGCTGTGTTGCTCAATGTTTCATACAGGACTAGTAGCAGATCAATTAACAAGTGATTACCTGCTTTACATGGCTCTTTTTTGGGTCATTAACTTCTTGAGGAATGTTTAGGGAAAGTAGGATCTCTTGCCGTTTAAACTGCTAAAAAAACCTAGTCAATTACTATGTAAATCACTCATTCTAAGTAACTTGGTGCTATCTTACTGAGATTCTAATAGAGTTGCTAGTTACTGGTTTTGACTCTCAATAGTTGATCTCTATGTAGAAATATGTTTTGCTCTGTATGACTTATTGTAAACAGTAAAAATTGCTGGAAAATGGTTAATCCTGCAGTGAAATTATACATTTTAACTTTTTTTTTTTTTTCCATTTACACTTAATATCCTTTATTTAGTACGTAGAGGAAAATATTAGGGATTTAGGTAAACAAATGCAATCTCCATATGTATGGGTGAGTTTCAGTAAATATCTAGATTTAACAATGTAAATGTGGTCACACCCTGGCTTTTGGTCTATTTCCTGGGATTTTTTTGGTTATCTGATTTGGTTTCCCTTATAAAGCTCAAGACAGCAACAGATGAATCTAAGTGATTCCATTTTGGATAGGTGACCCAAATAATTATGGGTAATTTTGATTATAATGGGCTATGTGATCAACATGTGTTAGAAATCAGGGCATTTTTAAACGCTTGAGGTTTAGCCATCCAAAAGTAGACTTTAACATTAAAAATTTAGAATTAAAGGAATATTAAAGGAGACCACTACCATTAGTTAAACATTCTTAGACAGTACATGCATATTGCTGCCCAACACTCTCTTAAAACTTCAGATTAATTATCATTTTGATATCTCTGCCAAGCAATATATCTTTGATTGCAGTTAGACTGTTACTGCTAATATTTGATTTAAATCATATGGCAAATTAAACTGATTGTTCTTGCCCTACACCAGATAGAAATGGTGAACAGCACCTTGCTCCTCTCTGTGCATGTTTGTTTCCTTTTCAAAAACTAATAGCTTTATCTTTCATTTTCAACCTCGAACTCAGTTTGTTTAAAATTTCCTCATAAATTATGCCATCTAAAATTTCATCAATCTTGTTGCTTTTCCTGGGTTCTCTTCATGGCATCTATCAGTTACTAGATATCATATACATATATATGTAAAATTTTATTATGATTTGGAATAGAATTAACAGAAACTGCTCTGGAAGACACTCAGGAAAGTCAGGACCTCCGACTATCCATGGTGCTGAAAAAGGCTCATGTAACAGGGAATAATTTACACATAACCATCTACCACAGAACTGCAGAAAATTTTGGAATTCAGAGATAGTAGTAGCTCCTATAGATACTCTCAGTGTGATATATTGCAGCACAGGCATCTGGTTTGAAACAGTTATTGGTGGACTACAAACTAATTCTCTCTCAGAAACTCACCATTTTGTGCCGCTTTACCATAAATTGCTCATGACCCAAAGGGACATTTTGTTCTTGGAGGTTTTGCAATGTCTGTTGTCTACTAAGACAGAATTCCAATTAGTATGAGATGACATCTACAGCAAGAAAAAACATCAAACGCAATTTTTAAGTGCAATCCAAGAGTGATGGGTTTTATTAAAATAACTGCTTCTGCGTCTTGCTACCCAAGAATAAAACTAGATTTGGGGGAGGGGGACATTTTGTTGTTGTTTGTTTTGTTGGTTTTTATTGGGGGTGTGTGGTTTTTTGTTTTTTTGTTTTGTTTAAAAAATACTTTGAATTAAAGGTTTGGTCCAGAATTACAATGACCTGGTTTTATTCCATAACAGATTCTTCTGTGAAACCCAGTGTGTCAGTTTATTCCCATGTCTCTTGCTTTGGATAAATGTATAAGTGGGTATTTGTAGACATACCAAATAAATTCAGACTTAAGCCTTGCCTTTAGAGGTAAAATCTAATTCAAAGTATTTGTGTTATTTGCTTTATGATTACCAGTATGGTAAATCAATTACTGTTTTTAGCATTTTTCAGTTCAGATCCAATACAAATTAATTAAGTTGTGCATATTGCTTGCACTTTAAGAAATGATGCACTGTGACAAATTATTGAGTGAAGAGCAGAAAATATAGCTGGCAAATCCTTTTTAGAATCCTATCTTTAGATAATCACCTTTTATTAAAATGCCAATGAAAACACATCGCTGTAAAGTGAAAATTGTTCTCTAGTAACTTATAGCTGTAAAACACTGATGCAATCATTTGCATTTACAGCACCATGTTCTAAACGATGGGTCTCTGAGAAAAACGTAACCTAAACAAAGCCTCCAAAATACTTTGTCTTACCGTGTAGTATGGCACTTAAAATTAATAGCAGTGACATTACCAGGTAGAAAAATCACCACTTTAAAATGCAAAATAACTCCAACCTGTTGTGCAAGATAGTGAAACTAGAACATTTAGGAGTACGGCAATATGATGATCCCTTATAAATTATCACAGTTAGACCTGTTTTGCAAAGTATGAAGATTTCTGTCAATTCCTGCAGGAGTAAAATTTAATTAAATTTGCCTTGAAAGAGGTGAGGTTAATCTGCTATATGTTCACCCTTCGTAGGTGTGCTGACTAAATGCCCACTTTGTTATAATGAGGGATAAGCTTGTATATGGTTGTAAACTGCAATTTAAATATGTACCAAATTAGATAATGGTGTAACTGTATATTGGTTTTTCTTGAGGACACACGTTAAGTATTTCCCTTTGAAATGTTACCTACCTGTATTGTTGAGGTTTGGAAATTATATATCTCTAGTTTCAGAGCAATGAGTTTCTATTAGCTTTCTTTTGATTACGTTTCAGGTCACCTTGCATTCTTAACTTGTTACTTTGCAGCTACAGAGAATAAAACATTTAAGGTATCATGAAGGCACCAGGGGAAAAAAAATAAAACAGCAGTAGTTTAAATAGGGGCTTGAAAGTATCTGGAGATGGAAAAAGGATGAATGTGTCAGGAAAGACACAAAAAAAAAAAAAAAAAAAAAGAAAAGAAATGAAAGAATTACAATAGGGGAGCTTTCTGGTCTCTGACCATTGCAAATTTTCCTATGCACTCACATAAATCACGGAGAAAGGAAGAAAGAAATACGCAACCAAAGAAAAATCCTCATTATATCACATGCACATCTTTGCTCTTTTCCTTTTTCAAAGTCGGCTTAGAAAGAACAAAGGGCTTAGAACTGCTCAATGATATTATGCCAGGGAAGTACTGTACTTGGGGTTCAATTTTTTCACCTCAAAGAGGATTTAATTCAGCTGTCAGAGAGGGCTTTTTAGTTTGTAGACAGAGTACGGACAGGGAGAATTCTGTTTGTTCTTTAAAAATAGTCCAAAACATTCCAGTCTTTGTGAAAAATTCTTGAAGCTTAAATAGGAAATAAATTCAAAGTCAAATTCCCTATTAAGTTAACCATGATGCTTGTTTCTTATTCCTCAGAGAACAGTATATCACTGTTCTACTGAGGCTAAAAATAAGCTTCATATAAAAATGAGTGCTCACTTTATTGAAGTTTTTTTTGATTTTATCTGAAAGTCAAACAGGTCTTAAAGTTGTACAAGGTCAGTTATTATTCTAATTTAATTTTTTCACGGGTGCCATTTTTTTTTTGATCTAGCTTAGGCTGAAGTTACCTACCTGGGCTGTGAAAGACAGGTACAGTATGAATTGAACTGACCCAATAATGCTTCTTCCTTTTTTAAAGCAGTGATAACACAGACGAAGAGCACCAAAAGACAAATATCTTTCCAAAAGTCCTTTTTCTTTGATAATTTAGAGGACAGTCCATGATACTTTCTAAAATAATGGTATGGTGGCCGAGAATTCTTGCTTAATTTTCCTGTCTTTACGTAGAATGTGGTGAGGAAAGAATAATTTTTTGTGTGAAAGAAGGAGTTACTATCACTAGAGCTATACAAATACTGTGGTTTTGGTTTTGTAAAAGAAGGTTAGATTTTTAACCTGTGTCTTCCCTCTGTTTGTGTTTCAAATTTCATGGAAAAAAAAGACATTTCAAGGACAAAAAAAAATTATTTGGGGTGAATTTCAGCTTCTGGTTCATATAAAAAAGTGTTTTGTTATGTTACCGAAGGAAAATCATTAAAAACCTTGGTTCATCAGTTTGGTTTACAGCACTTCACCATCGGTGATGACAAATTCAACTGAGCTCTCACTACGAATGCTGTAAGGGAATATGATTTAACAGTAAACTTAAAAATGGTATATGTGGGCTTGGAATTAGTGAAATACTAACAATTTCCTATATGCACATTTCTATTTTTACTACGGTTGATGACACCATATTAGGATAAGCTCACTTTAACATCCTGCTTACAGCAGAAGATAAAGACTGAGCAACTCTTTACACATTACCAAGAATGACTAATACGCAAGAAAGAGTCACAGCAAACTTTGTTACACTGCCTGTTTTACCTGTTTTGGAAGGCATTAAATAGTTTCCTTATTTGTTCTGTGTCTCTGTATTTTTTTGAGGAAAAGGAAAATTGTCACATAAAAAAGAGACTTTCTCCTTCCTATGTAGGAACCAGAAGCAGGCACCAAGGCCACCAGTGGTGACGAGGAAGGGGCACCCAGCAGGGCATTTACAACTTGGACTCTGTTGAATGAACATGCTAAACTAGATCCTTCACTGGTGTAAATGGAATTCAGTTCCTACTGATGCAGAAAGAAATCCCACCACCTGAGGACCCCACGTCGGAATTATCTGAAATCCTGTAGGCGAAAAAGTTAGGATGTGACCCAGCACTTTCTTCATAATACAGGAACAACTTTAATTCTGGGAATTCTTACTGTGCAATTTTGGAGTTGAAAATATTAACATGCTTTCTATTCTGTTTATGTGCAGGTTAAAAAAAATTACAATTTATTCATTCTGTTAGGGGATACCCCCACACACATGTATCTATAACATATATGTACATATTATTTCAAGTCCAACACTAATACTAGGCTTGCAATAATATTGGGGTAAGATTTTTATGTAATTATATTCAAATTAATGCATTATTCTTTTAATTTTACACTGGTTTAACTAAGTAATCTAGACATCAGTCTACTAATGTTATGTAAAGCAGAATAAGTCATCTGATTTATACCTAATAAGAGCCTGGTTCTATACCTTATTGCTGAATTTGTTGAGGGTGGCTTTTTCACTCCCAAAAGACAAAATTCTTGTTTGTTTGGAAGGGTTTTTTAACCTCTTGGCTGAGTGATACATTTCTGTCTATCAGCCACCTGCATCTCCTCAGTGCGTTCTGAGGCAAAATTCAAGGCATAAGAAAGTCCAATTTTAAATTCAATCAGTTCCCAAGTTGTCTGATGCAATGGTTTCCATTTCAACAGCTGCCTCTGTCTACTTCACCCACACGGAGGAACCAGCTTCCTCTGGAGATCTGAAAATGTACAGTTGGCAGCTAAAATTCAATTTAAGCCTGGCCAGGTACAATTTTATTGGCATTGGTCCCAGGTCTTGCAATTGACTTTTAACCCCCTCAGAGCTTTCCTTGTGTGCCTGATGGAGCTGTGCGCTGCGTGACAACTTCAGTGAAGTCCAGCTGCTGCCTTTAGTTGCTTTGTGCAGCAAAATATTCCGAGCTCATAAACCACCAGCTCTGCATTTGAGTGGCATTTGTAAAAAGCCTTCATGTTAATTATCCTCACAGAAAATAGCAAGCGATATATACTGTTATAAACTGCTTTCTAGATGCTACACTGGAGAATACTGCTCACTTTCTTGTATCCCAGTGTTTCATGGTCCCTAATGTTCAACTTTTGACTTTGAAAATCCTTTTCTTACTTTACAAATAATTTGCAACACTTCCAGTCTCTCTGATAATTGCTCCCATAACTGAGCATTCAAAATGATTCGCAGGAATAACAGGTTGAAGAGTTTATCCCTTAGCAGAAGGAAAGAGTAAAGGGATTCCTTCTGTTCCTAGAGTTTGTTGTTCTAACAGGTAGCAAGTTCTGATAACTGTGGACTACTGTGAAGTATAAAAAAATTTCTCTGTCTCAGGGTCCTTCCTCATGTTAGGGCTGAGCTTCAGGTTTTTTTTAGGCCGTTCAGCAAAAGAAGCCGTGAATCAAATGAAATTGCAAGCAAAACACTGGCCTTCAAAAATTCAAACTAGAAACATCACAGCAGAACAGAATTCGTATATCTTTATTCCCTAGTCTTTCTATGTAGAAGAGTTCAAAATGACCATGATATCATAGTTCTGGGTACTAGAAAGCAGGAAATCATTAACTAGAGTCATATGTTAATTTGATTTGTGAACAAAGGGGTTGGTCTGTGCATCGTCTGTGACAGTAACCTTCTAGATTAAAGGGGAAAAAATTGACATCCTAGAAATTTTTAATGCCAACACATGATGTTTAGTTCATCCTTTCACAGCAGGCTCCCGGCTAGCCACAGGTAATGCAAGCAATTTAAGCTCACAAAGGTTTTTAAGCTGCCCAAACCTATCTCTGCCTAGAGAGCTACTCCTCACATCCACCAGTATTCTGCAATGTAGGACAAGAAGGGAATAAAGCTACAGGAGAAAGTTACTACAGTAATTATTCATCAAAGCCCTTCCACTTCTGTCATCCGTGACTTACAGATTGAGAACTGGCAGTTTTAAAGGTGGAAGAGAGGGGAAATCTGTTTTCTTAGGTGATGTTCACAGGTCTTTGCCTTCTCACTTCTCACTCCGTAGTACTATTACCCTGGTGGTCTGAGGTATTTCATCAGATGAAAGAAAAGAGGGAACTTTGAGTAACTAACTGAATTCCAGATCACTTGTTTTTCAAGAAAACAGTGGGCACAAATGTATAAAATATGAGTGTCTGAGAACAAGTGAAATGAAAGAAGTTTTTTCAGATTATTTTTCACTGTGAAACCAAGGTCAAAGATTGAGGGTTTGGTTTGAAGACCAAGCATGGCTGAGTCAGTTTAGATAAAACATGAGCATTAGGAGTTTGTAATGTTTCTCCCATTGCCCTTGTTTTTGACTGAAATATCACTAGAATCTGATCTCACTTTTTTTCCTTAATGTTGCAAAATACTGTATTTTCTTAATCCTGTCTAGCACTGAAGAAGAAAGCAAAGAGTCTCTCTAGGGTGTGGACTGGAGAAAAGTAAACCTTAATCTTTGGCCACCTCTGACTCATTTTCAATGGAGTTGAAAGAGTTCAGATCAGTGTTAGAAATAATCAGAATTTACAGGCATTTGTTTTGCCCAAACACCCACATTTTCTAAACTTTTAAAATCTGTCTTGACAAAAGTAAATGGGAGCAGAAAGAATGGTTTGTTTATTTTTAAATGGGAGAGGGGAAAAGAAACAGACACCAGTTAGTTACACCAGTAAGTTTTTGAGAACTGGGAAGTTACATTTATTTTCAGAGGAACTGTGGTGTAACTGAAACACAGCTCAGGGACCCAGCAGAACTGGGTGCCGAGGAACCACCAGCTTTTGTTAAGGAGAAAGGGATATGGAAATAGAGAGGAGCTAAGTCAGCTTTAACTGTTTATTTATGCAAACAGCCGTGTCTTGTATTGCTTGAGGTTAATTTCTCATTACTCATGATTCAGCAAACTCTTTGTGCAATGGTTCATCACAGTGTTTTCACTGAGATGTTCAGTGATAAAAACAAATTATATTTTCTAACATCAGGAATATTTTTCTATTGTCTTGGGTTTTTTTCCATGCTGTAAGTATTTGCGAACAAACTTCACATATAGAAAATGGCAATGGCCAGCCAAGGTTGTGACTGATAAAACCTAGGCTTAATGAAGTTCATTTGCTAAAATTGTCCTTCAAGATAATTGAGATACAGCACCTTGAGCAGTGGGCTATATCTACTGCATCAATTTGGAAATGGAATTCTGTTTGTGTGGCAGTTGCTTTTAGATAATGTGTGCAATTGTCTATGAAGAGCAGCTAGATAATTCCTGTGAGTGACTCGTTGTGTAGTTGCATTCAAAGAAGTACTCTAATAAACCTTAAGATTGTTTTCTTCAGCAATTCATCCATAATTTACTGTATGCAAAAAAGTCAGTACTGGTCTAGAAATTTCTACAGATAATTTTCCCGTCTAAAACACTGTCACAATAGTGCTAAAGGGTATATTGTGGTAGCTGGAATTTATGCATGCAGTTTCCATTTACAATAATGTAGGTTAGTTAAATCGTCATTGTTGGGTTGAGAAGTGTACGGGTAAACATGGTAGTGTGGTCTAGAACTTTAGGAAACTAACAAGAGAAAGGAGAAATTACTTAACCAAAAGAGGCATTATGTAAGTAAGAAAGTAGAACCGTGTGATCCTCATCTGTTGACAAAACAGGCTGTGAGATGTGATGTACTTACCAGTTTTAATAACAAGCTGTCTTACTCGGATATCTGTGACAAACTTTCAGTGATTGAGGAATGTTGTTGGGAGGTATAAAAGGAGATACAGCATGTTCCAGGTAGAAATGTCATTGAAGAAATGAGCACAAATGCTGTGTGTTTCATGTGTTGGCTGAAAGACAAGGAGGTGGTTTCACAGATTGGAACCTTTAACTGCCAGATCTGGTATCACCATAATTTCCAGTGACCCAGGAGAAGACATATATGTGCAGGGAGAAAGAGGAGAAGAACAATTCCCCAGGCAGAATAGTAGGGACAAGGAATAAGATTGACATTGCTCTGTTTTCAATGACCTGTTTGCTGTGTTTTGGTTCCATTTATTATGATCCTAAATTTCTGTGAAACTGTATAGTTATGCATAGAAAGTGAATGTGTGTGTTTGTTTCCAAAAGAGAAACTGGGTATATGTGGTGTGCCACGTGCTAGGCAGAGACTTTCTCTGGTAATTTTCCCCTCAGATAACAATTACCAAATGCTTTAGTTGCAACAATTTCTAATAGTCTTTATAATTTCATTGGTTCACAGGTTCTTAACTATGGCACTGTACAGTACAGCATAGTGAAGTTTATTCATAAAAGTGGCTCCAGTTTCCCTGTGATTATCATCGTCTTCAAAAGCAAAGACTTCAAATTGTTCTAAAACATCAGCAGTAAATATTGTACTATTGAACTCAACTCACTGTGATTAAAGAGATTAGTATCATTGAGTACAATAGTCATCTTCTTAAAGTTTGAGTTTCACAAAAAATAATGAGAAGTCCTTGATCTCTCTTGCCCAGTGATATAGCCTGTGGGAATAAACAGAGCTAACTTTGTATGTTGAAAATGGAGAATAAAGTGTATTACTTCAGGCTGAAATGAATCTAGGGTTTGTGGCTGGAGAGCCTTTTAAAATTTGGATATAGCTAATTGCAACACTGCCTGTAAACTCTATTAAAATCTTGTGGTCTCAACCTGACCTCCCGAGATGTTGTGTCTGGCAGTTTGCCTGGGTTGCCTACAGAGCGACAAAACCGAAATATTATGTGCAAGAAAATACAGAGGCTGTAACAGAGGCTATCACAGGCAGTGTCTTCCATGTCATCCAAAGGTTTTATTAATTGTGCAAAATGCTACCTGAAATAACATTTTTTGCTACACTGACTTTCCTGAGAAGGTTCTTTTTTACTTAGGCTAAACTTATTTTGCACTACAGTGAAGTATAATGGCTTGCAATTTTTTTTTGCTTACCATGTCTACAGGGTATCCTGCCTCAGTGAATCCTGTGGAAGCTTATCAACCAGTATTGCCCCTTCAGAAGATTACCCGCATGAATATTTAAGGAAATTAGTCTGTAGAGATCCATCACATTGTTACTGTTTTAAATATTCCTTTGTAAATAAACTTATGGGCCCCAGAGGAAGAAAGCATGCTCAATTACCTTCTAAAGTGCATTTTTACTAAATGCCAGGGTGAAGAAAATGATGGTCAAGAACAGACAAGACTTTTCTTATAAACTGGTCTCAGTAGAATTTAATATGGTTTTTAGCAGGTTAAGCACTTATGCTTTCATTCTGTATTTGAGCACTAAAATTTCTGTGCAGTGCATATTCTTTACATACATTGCCTTCCCTTCCTAATGGTGATACAAACTAGAGTTTTGGGTTTGGGGCTTTTGTATAGTTTTCATTTTTCTCCTAAAACATTCTGTTCTGACAGTTCTGGTGCACAGTGATTCACGAAGTTTTCTTATCCAATTCTCAGCTATCCATGGATATAACACATTTAGTCTTCTCCATCATTCTTTGCTCAGTCCCATTGAAGCTGCTGTCACTGCAACATTTTACTTTCTTCTATCAAGGCAGGCATGAAATTTCCAGTGGAGCGAATGCGAATGCTAAGGCAGCTGCATGGGTCAGTAGGCAGATGGAAGGGGGGAGGGTTTGGGAAAGCTAAACAGTTTGCATCCTTCTCTAAAAGACAGCAAACCACAGGGCAGGGATCTGCAATCTGATGATTTGACAGTGCAATGCCCTTTAGTTGTTTGACTGGATTTACAAGTTCTGTTTAGCTGACAGATATTTTGGCTAATACCCTTCCCTAGTTGTTTTCCTTTTGACTATCAGAAGTTCTGTTTAAAAATTTAAGCAAGCTCTTGTTGTACAGCAAAATAAACAGATTTCTCTTACAGATAGGAGACTCTCTCTAAGATGTTTTTTTCTATGAATACCCCAATGAATACAAAATATTGACCTAAACAAATACAGTTTACTGAGAGTGCCAGTAAACAATCTGGAAAATAATTCAGAGGATGTAGCTTTATTTTGTTTGGAAACTGCTCTTCCAAGCTTACAGCACACAGTCCAATATATTTTTCTTCTCTGTGTATTTTTGTAATTAGTCATGCTTCTGACTGAAAATCAAATCATTAGCTTTTAAAGACATCAAATTAAATAAAACCATAGCTAAGTAAGACAAGTGTGGAAATACAAAGGAATTTGTAGTAAGTGAAATTTTAGTGATTAAATATTTTTGAGTTTCTGAGGTAACTGTTAGAAAATATTTTGAGCTTCCAAGGTGACAAGGTTTTAAATATACTGTGCATAAAATCCCCGTGAGAATCAACATGTGACTATTTTAAAACAATAGTATCAATGGTCCTGGAACAGAGACGGAGATGTTTTACTGATAATTACTATAATCAAGGGAAAGAAAAAAACTTTTGCAGTCACATGTTGACTATTCACTGAATTTTGCCTTGAAATCATGTGCAGAAATAATTCTGTTTCACTGGCCCAAAGTCTTCTCCTGAAGCTTTTGAGAATGGACCAGCAGTAGTGTGTGTATCAACAGAAGTGGTCAGGGATGAAGCGCTGAAAACACAGACTGTCCGTCTCCTCCCCCCTCCCAGTTTCTAGTGTAAATCTCAGGTATGTGTTGATATCTGTGGGAATATGACTATGAATATCTCAAACTCCAAAACACTGAACAGTGGGAAGTGTGTGGGATGAACCACAGATGGAGAGGATGAAACCAAGAACATTGGCTGTCAAGAGGAAAGCAAACAGCAACTTTATTACATTTTGGGTGTCCTACATTCCGACTCAGCCATCTAAGTGTTTCACCAGGTGTGCCTGCATTAACATAGGAGGGAGGTTTTGGAGTTCATCTCCTTACTGTCCTTCCTTCTGTGTACTGGTTTTCATCACAGAGCAGCCTGATGGCATGCAAATGAGATTCCTTTTGGGTTAAAGTAAGCCAGGAACCATGCTCCAGGAATATGCCTGTTTCCTCCAAGCATTAATGTGCATGAGCCTTCAAACTACAGTTATTCTGAACTAAAACTCCCCTATGCATGTCATAAATGTATTTCAGGTTCTTAAACAGCAGGTTTTTTTCTCCACAGACCCGTTCTGTTTGGTCAGACGTTGTCATTGAACCTTGGACTGTATTTCAGTGGCAGAGGAAGGACAAGTTCACTTAGTCATTCTTATGTCTAATTTCTGTGAATATATGAGGGATTCTCTGAATTCACATAAAGCTTAGTGCAACAGAGAAGCTTCAAGCATTTAGTTTTTGACAGGAGTTACTGAGGTTAAAGATGACAGAGAGACTGAGAGGGTTTGCTTCCCAGAACTTTCTAGGTAACCTGGTTTTTTTCTCTACTGCTGAATTTGAACAGTCCTTAAGATAATGTTAACTGAAACACTGATGAAATGTGCTAAATATGCACAGTGTAAAACACTGCTTCTGCTAGACCTGTCTGGCTTGTATAATCCCAAATTCTCAGCAGTGCAACTGTGCACAACAGAAGCTGTTCATAATTAATGCCTGAAATGCCCCCCTAACCACGCTGCTGCCCTGGGAGCTCCAAACCAACTGCACGCGCAATTTCAGAAGCCAAGTCCGGTGTGCACAGAACAAATGGCACGAGGAGCTACTGGGATTCCTCTGCTTCCAGACCTCCTGCAGTGGCATTTGAACTGCAGCTACTGATCACTTTCCAGAGCAGCAGCTGTAGATGCTGCAGTTTTGCAAATACATTTCAGGGTTTCCTCTGTGGGTGGGGGTGTGGGGGTGTGGGGGAGTGTGTGTGTACACTGCTGCACTGGAAGGATATTTCAGTGATTAATAAATGAACTGATAAGACAAGGTCAATCTGTTGTGGAAAAAATATTTTTATATGTTATTACTCATAGGAAACCACAGACAGCAGTGTGAGTGAGCAAGACTATTACAGCTGTAAAAAGCAAAATATGTGTATGTCTAGATTTCTATCACAGCAGAATACTGCTGTCATGGTGTAGTCGTTTGGGCCCTTGGACCAGGAGAGATTTATCCAATTTAAGAAGCCTGATTAATGAAACATGGTAGACATGATGATTTGCCTAACTAAAACCAGTATTAACCCTTTGCATCTTTATAACGTGTTCTTTACTAGTCATTAAAGAGCCTAAATTATGCCTCAGCAGCTGCTACTCTGCAGCACAGGCACAAAATGACTATCAAAAGTTTTGGTATTGACAAAATGACTTAGTGATAACAATATTTGTTATCTGTGTCCAAAAACATTCAGTATCTATGTCTATAATCCCTGCCTATACATATTTATCTATAATCCATTCATCCATTCTTTTTATGATAGCATACTGAACAAAGTCCCTTTTCAGCTGTGAATGCAAGATAAAATTGATGTAAAGCTTCAAAATTCGCTGTACGATTTAGAGGAGCTGTCTGATCAAATGACAGATTAAAACTGAAATCTAAACCTAATTACTAGGCCTTCATTTTCCATTAAATATATACTGTTGGTGTCAGGTATCCCATTTAGAAAATAAGGACACAAGCCATTTTTTTTTCTCTGTGTAATTACTGTTCTGATATCAGTTCTCAAACAGATTTGGTCAGAACAAAAAGTCCAAGTAATGAAACTCTTTTCTTCCTTCATACAGCAGCTCCAAGTACACAATGTATTCTAAGTGCACATATTCTGAACTTCTTTGGGCATTGGTATTGCTAAGGATGTAGGAATTTAATGTCCTAAAAAACTGTCATCTTCCTCTATTTTATGCAGCAGCACTCAGGAGAAATAAATAAGAATCAACATGTAGAAGGTCTAGAAAAGAAATCTCTGCAATATGTGTCTGTTAAAAAAATTCTTTTGTTATTTAGTAACATGCCTGTAAGTGCTCATCATCTCAGATGTAATGAAAAGTAAATGGAGGAATAAAATTTAAGATAGTTTGGCCATGGTTATAAAATGTTTCTTGTTTAGATAAGAAAATAACAAGGATTATTATCATGCAGTATTGCACAAAAAAAGAGCAGTACATCAGAGCTATAATTCTATTAATAAATTAAAGCTATGGCTAAATTACCCCCGCTACAATATTTTAAAGAATATAATGCTATTTAACCACATATATTTGATATTTTAAAGTTGGTATCATTAATTACGAGTCAGCTGTTCAATTTTTCATCAGAAAAGATGGGGTGGAAAATGCTGACAATTCACTTAGGTACTTAATAATTTATATGCTGTTAATTACTTTGACTCATATTGCTGCATGTTATAACAACGAGTAAACCATCTGCTGATGACACTGAAAAAGAACTTGAAATTGTATTAATTAAAAGGTTTCTGATTATACAAGCTTAGAGTCTTTATCTGCAATGCACTTTCAGCAAGGGCCAGTCTTTGGATGTGTTCTTGCTCAGGTCTTCTTCACATTAAAACCTTCCAAGGGGAAGGAAGGGGACTCAGAGAAGATATTACTTACACACATGGA
Organism: Lycocorax pyrrhopterus obiensis; assembly: GCA_014706295.1. Lineage (NCBI taxonomy): Eukaryota > Metazoa > Chordata > Aves > Passeriformes > Paradisaeidae > Lycocorax > Lycocorax pyrrhopterus. The sequence goes on along the minus strand of JACSVZ010000001.1, from coordinate 111,209,833 downwards.
AATGGTAACGTTTCTGAAGGGACAGAGAAGCAGAAGGCTTTTTATGTGATTCTGGGTTGAGTCTGATGGATTGTTCTAGCATGTTAGAGTGGCCTTGCTGTTCAAATAACTCATGCACTAATCTTTAAATTAACTACAGGTAGTGACAAGCACAGGTGTTCTGGGTGTGACAGGGTCAGTGAGATTTTATGTACTCTCAGAATTATGTTTTCTGGTTGCTAATTGTGGGCTTCTTTGTAATACCATAGTCATGTGTTTAAGTGGTGGACTTGCATAGTTTAAGTGATTGATGTCATCAGATTTATCATGGGGAACAGAAAGATTCTTCTCCTCATTGGAACTTTTTTCTTAGTGACTTTAACAAAATTGGCAAAAGAGGATTGGTGACAATGCCGAAGTGTCTTTGAATAAATCTGAATGAGAGTATAAATCCTTCCCCAGAAACTTTCTTACTTACATAGATCAAAAAGAATGATGGAGTGATAGAGGGGTATTTCTGAATAGGGGTGCATGTATGAATGTGGCCACAGGGTCTGAAAGCAAATTTCTGGGGTTTGCGTCCTTCTCCATAATGACATCAGAAATTAACCTGTCCTTCAGCTCCAGTTAATATTGACAATAATATTTGCATTCAATAGAGAGGTCAGAGAAGTCCTTAGAATATTCTGTTCTATGGAGAACATCTGTTTAGTGAGACAGGCAGGTGTTCTTGCTGACAAACAGAAGCAGCATTTTAGTACCAAAAGTACAAGCCAAAGAAGTCAACCCCAAGCTGCAGCTACAAGAGGAAAAAACCATATTCTTCCATGTCTCAGGCTGCAGAACATAAGCCTCCCAGACCAGTGTCCAGCCAGAGGTCACTGGGAGACCCAAATACTTCAACTTCCCTCTCATTTACTTAATCTTTTAATTTTCTGGCTACATTGCTGTTAATAGAAAAAAAAATATATTTGTTGGTATAATTGTTTCTTCATGAATTAAGCAGCTAAACCTAAGAATTCAGAAATCTCTTACCTTTGTATCTTCCATGACAAATTTTTAATGACCAGAAATGCAGTTTCAAATAAGATTTACTGACTGGCCTCTATAAATGATAAGGTGTTCTATTTATTTATTTATAAATGTATAGTTTTATCTGCTGTTTGAATTGTTATATCCATTTAGACTCTGCAGGGAATAGGGGAGGAGGGAAGAAAACTGTCTTAAGGAATTTGAGTGTGCTGCTCAATGTCTAAATGCTGAGGAAAGTTTTGATAACGTGGAATGCCAAATCACTCACTAGGTAGTCAGGTAATTCAAGGCCACAATCTGTAAATAAATAAATTAATCATGCTAGAACTTTTTTTTTTTTTCTTTCAGAAAAGCTTACAGGAAATGCATACACTTAAATATTCAGATTGCCATATGTCTGTTTATGGGAGGTAGGCAAAATTTAGAGGCTTGAAAACAGTTTGTCCTGGAAGCAGGACAGATCAACACTCTGCTCACCTTTGTTATCACCAAGAGAGTTTGGAAACAGGCTGACAGTTTTGTGCTTGATAGGTACCTTTGGTTACACACACAGACCAGAGCTTTGCTGGAGGAATTTAGGGGCAGTTTTCATGTCAGTGGTGGGATCACCCCTCTCCTGTGGCCTGTCAGATGTGTGTGAATGCTGTTCATGGCTTGAATGTACTCAGCTCATCTTTTCTTTAAAGATGGGAAGAGCGAATTACATACGAGCAGTTCTTTTCCTGACAGATCTTCAGCACTGATGTCTTCTTTTTCCTACACACACACAGGAAGCCCCTCTCTCCCTTTGGTGCAAGCCCTTATCAGTGTAAACACTCTCCTGATAAGTGCTGACATAGAAATCTGTGTTACTAATGTTGCCCCATGTTGCCCAAACTCAAGCTTCAAATAAAGTGTATTCTTTTTCCCTCCTCCATCATGGTTTTTGGAGGCTTATTTATTAGACAACTAGCTAAAATTAAACACGTTAAGGAATTTGGCCACTCAGTGATGTTGTGTTTTATTCCCATAAAAACTCATACCTAGTTTATGCCAAAATGCTGGTTAAGGTAAATTCTTGTCGTTTCATGTTAAATGCTTAGAGTAAAACTAGATTGCCTGTAATCCTCAAATTGAAGTAACACTGCCTTATCTTCACTAGGTTTCTACCATAGGTTGGTTTAATGTAATATTTGTTTTCCTGATTTATCAGTGGAAGCATTTGTAAGGTGGTGATATGTGTGTGGCCTCATGTTTCTCAAGTTTGAAGAAGCTAGTTCAGTTGAAAACATGCACTTTTTTTCACATATACTCAAGGTAAAGCACAAGGGATTTGCTTGGGACCAACCAATTGGTAGGTGGAACTGAACTGGAGTTGTAGTCAGAAGAAATTATCTGGGTGGTCTTGCTGTATTTTTCCCCATGATAGTAAATATCTTCATTTAATTAGAAAGCATTAAAAAATTGAGTTGTATTTTGCAGTACAGAGTTTGTCAGCACAGTTGCAGATTATAACAGCCCCACTGTGTTGCTTGATAAATCGTTGTCTGCTATGATTCAGAATAAACTGATTTAAAACCTGCCTCGGTCACAAAGCATAACAACTTTGTGTCTGTGTATTTCTGTGCAGATGAAAGACTTATAAATATAAATAGTTTTTTTTTCTGATCTTCCAAGAAGTAATATATTCAAAAAATGCACAAAAATTGAATCCTATAATAAAAGCAAACTGATCTTTAAAAAAATTTAAACACCTACTCAGAACAGAAATATTTCTCTCCAGATTAGATGGTGTTATTTGCTATTCTTGTTTGAGCTAGTTGCAAGAAAACCGTCCCTCATAGCAGTCCTTTATTATTTGTACAAAATCAGGAAGGAAATCATCATATTCCGGTATCATTGCAATAGGAATTTATATTACCTACTTATAGACAGACTTTTTTCAGTACATTAGAATAGAGAAACACTTCCCATGTGTTTGAATGATTATTTAAAATGCTATATAACTCCAAGGTTTGGAAGAAAATGCATATCGGTTTTTCTTTTCCATTTTCTCAGTCTGATTGCCTCCTCATTCTTTCATTTTAAAAATCAGTTTATCCATATAAGTTGCCAAAAGAATTTAAGGAAAGTTTGGCTAACGTGTGCAGAGTTAGTAGAATTATGTGAGTTTGTGTTTTTGTGCAAATTTCATGCTCCTTAAAGGATTTATTGCAAAATTCAGGGCTATTAATTCCCATGGAAGTTTCAGACAATAAGCACTTGATATTTTAGTTGTTTTCTTAATTCATTCTTGTCATGGGACCACAGAGTCATTATAAAATGTGATAGCATCAATATGTTGTTTTGTTCAAGTAGCTCCATTTTAGAATACATATAAAAATTTCTATGTACATCAGCGAAAACTGAACAAACTATGTAAGAAAATTCTGTTCACTGAATTCTCAGCAAAAGCTGAAATTAATAAAAGTATCCCCAGGGAGATAGTTTTTTGTACAATTTCTTGTCTCTGGGTGTTTCAACTTATTAAAAGTAATTATTTCAGATTTTCCTTCCTTCTGTAGGTTTGTGGTCTAAAATACACACTGATACAGTATTTTCTGGTTTAAGTGATATTTATTTTCAGTGGGTGAGAGAAAGAATCTAACTTCTTCGTACTGAATATTGCTATTTTTTTCTCATCCTTTATTGAGTATTCCTTTTTTTTTATTCCAAAGATCAGCACAGAATTTTCTCTTTACGTTTCTAGATGTTTTAAAAGTCAGCCAGTCTGTTATCTCCAGTTGACCAAGCCAGACACTTTTCAATAGAAAATAAAAAACAAAATCAAAAAGCTATTTAATATGCACATATCAGAATTTTCATTAAGCAAAATAATCAGAGGAGGGTCTGTAATGTTGGCATTGTTGCAACAAATGCTGTGGACATAATTCTTTCAGTTTGACACTAAATCTGCTTAAGTCAATGAAGACAGAAGAAAATAATTAAGCATTAATTATATTTTCCCTTCTAATTTAAAAAATAATACAAATTACATCACTGTTTCATTTTCAATACAGTGGATCTTTGAACAATCAAACCCAATTTTGTTATTTACAGAACTGTCCAAACTTGTTGAAGATGGGATTTTCCCCACTGGTTCTGCCCTACTGTAAAAGGCAAGATTTAAGAGATGGTTTGAGGATTCCCCTGCCCCATCCCACCTGTGTGAACTAAGGAAGGATTGGCTGGAATTGCTGCCAAGGGTGTGTGGGATAATCAGCATTCATCCCACCTGGGTTTGACTAAGGGGTCACACCCATCCAGCTAAGGCAGCACAGGGATTTACAGTGATGTCGCTGCTACAACAATCTCACCAGCAGAGGCATTGAAATCAAGGCAAGTTTCTTTTGAGTAGGACAAAATTCTGCAGATTTGCACAAAAATTCCTCTGTTCTGGCCCTTGTCCAATGTTTTTCTTTATTAGTCTTAACTACCACAAGTCTGTGTTGACTACAGAAATCATTTTCTGATGGAGGACATGAAGTAGTGCAGACACTCTGATAGCCCTGAGCCTGACTGAGAAGATTTAACTACCACTGCATTAGTGTCCTGAACGAAGCAGTTCTGATTCCTACAACGACAGGAAATATCTATAGCATTGCTGTCTGATGTGACTGTGGCCTTGTAATACTGTACATTGCATTCCTGATTGCCAATCTGTGGCAACACAGGAACTGCTAATTATCTCCAGGTAGTATAGAGTTGTTAAAGTCCCCATTTCTCAGCCTCGAAGTCAACTTTAAACTCTGTGTGTCTTTTGCTTTTGTTTTATTTTCTTTTCTTTTTAAACTGTTTGAAACAATATGAGGGCTGTGCTGCAGCTCAGCAGAGTGCTGTTTTGTGGCACTAAGCTGAGCATGTGTCATACGTGCTCAAGGGTGGTATGATGGCATATGGAAGCACCTGAAATTGTAGAGCTTGATCAGACAGTTTCTGAGGGTTATGTGGTATGGAAAAAGCCAAACCTGGAACAGCTGCTGTGCATCGTCCACTTAGCAGCTCCTAGGGTGAGGAATCTTGGATAGATGTTTGGATTTTGTCGACAAGCAGGCAAAATAGAAAGACAAAGTGTATGCAATTCATATACATACACAATCAACATGTGGTGTGGGTGATGACAGATTGAGGCCTGGGAGTAACTAGACATCAGCTTCAGAAGAGCTGTGGGTCAGCTTGTCCCTCTCGGTGTTCCTGCATCCTTTATTTCAGATGATTTTCAGTTGTCGACTGTTCTCTCATGCTTTCTGCACCAGCCACTTAAGCAACACGAGTTTCCAAAGCCTACTGGCCCTGTGGAATTGTAAAACTGCGCAAATCTCATTGGTGTTCTCGAAAAGCTCAGCTGTTTTAGTCGGCCTTTCTCTCCTCCTCACAGTATGGTAAAGAATTAAGAATCTTGTCTTCCTTTTTTGCTTGAATAGTTTGTGGCAGGGCCTTGTCTGAGAGGTGCAGTTTGGCAGTTATACATTTTCTATTGTGATACAAGGAAATTTGCTTTAGTTTTGTTCAGCAGCCTATTCTTCCCAAACTCCAGCGAGCTGGGTATTGAAGAGATTGTCATCTGCTCTTCTTCAGTCTAGCTGGATGTGAGGCTTCATGTGGAAGTTTGCAAGGTTGCAGGAAAATCTAGCAGGACTAGGGTAGGCAGCTTCAGAGTTTGTCTTTTAGTTTATTTGCTTTGTATTATTGAAACATTCAACCTCTGAATAAAACAAACTCTGCCTGTCTAATTGAGATTCGGATACACCACACTGGTTTCTGTATCTTTCCTCTCTAAGTATGATATAAAGATAAATATTTAAGGAGGTGCATTATGTTTTCAAGGGAATGGTCCTTACTTTTCATCAGGATACACACCACACAATCTGACTTCTAAATTGTGACAATAGTGCCTGCATCCGGAGTGTAATAACACTGCATTCCATCTTACAGAGAGAGTTCTGATCTAGGGAATTCTAGTAGTACTAGTGAAGTAAAAGCTCTACGGCAGGGAGAAATTTTATTGTGCTGTTAAGAAATATTTTTTTTTCTTTCCAAAAACATGGTCACTTGGAAAAGCATCAGAGATTTTAGGCTGCCCTAACAGTAAACTTTCCGCCAAATTCAGCCGGATCACAAGCAATGATTTTATGGTGGCATTTTGTAATGCAACTGGTTATAAAAGATCATTAGAAGTAACTATGAAATTCTTTATGCTTTAAAAATATTAATTTGTATGCCAGTGTTTTGAATGTGTTTGGGTTTTGAAGCTTTTTGCCATTTTTTAAGATTTCAGTGGTAGCAACTCTGTTGCCAGATTTCTGCTTAGAGACCTTGTCAAAGGAAGATTTCCAAAGGAAAGGTATAAGACAGATAAGAGTCCTTGAGATTTACGGTTCAGCCACTGGAAAGGCTTTTCTTAGTCAGGCTATTTTTCAGACTTTTAAAGAGGATTAACCCATGATTATGAATGAGGTTCACTGGTGGAAAGAGGAGCAGAAACTTTGCGTTGTAACATCTAAGAATTAATCTGTGTCATTTACCAAACTCATGTACTGAGAAGGGATTTTTCCCTCTGCTCCTTGCAGAGGAAAGAGATGGTTCCATGGCTCCTTTTCCCATCCTGATTTCAGTCTTCAATTTCAACAGATGGTAGTTCTCTGCTAGGGAAAAATATGGATAAATTAGTATTTCTATCATCTGTATATCTTATACATTTATGTAGTCACATGTCATTGCTAAGTTTAATTGAAGAATTAAGGTAGCAGTTATCTCCTGTTCTTAAGAATTTCCTAAGTAAAATGGAAAACTTCTGATTGTAATTAAACCGTTGAAATATATCTTAAACTTTCCTTTTAAATGAAAGTCAGTCTGTAGGTAGAGCAAAGTTAAAAGGTTTCTCCGATATTTTTTGCCAAAAAACAAAAAATCAACAGCGTAAGTATTTTAATGCAGTTTTCACAGAACAATAGTTGGAAAGGCTAAGAAGCCTGATGACAGTATATTGTTATGGATGCTAATAGAATCAGGGATCTAAAGAGAAAAGAGATAACCAAGAGAACTCATAAACATCAAAAATGCATATTAGACCTCTTTAAAACTCTTAGCAGAAATCAATAATGCTAAAAAAAAATAAGTCACTTTATTATTTTCTTGTGAAGCATTGACCCTCACAAGCTCAATTTTCTGTAAGTGAAATTTGGGGAGACTGTATAACATTATTTGAAGGAAATCATTGTTGAGGCAGTATGTTTGTACACCTGAAGTATATAAGTAGGAGCATTTTAGCCTTTGAATATGTGAAGGGGGCTTACAAGAAAGACAAAGAGAGACTTTTTGCCAAAGTCTATAGTGACAGGACAATGATCAATGATTTTAAGCTGAAAGAGAGTAGGCATAAATTGGACTTAAGGAAGAAATTCTTTAGCATGAGGATGATGAGGCATTGGCCCAGGTTGTTCAGAGAAGTTGTGGATGTCCCATCGTTTCAAGTGTTCAAGGCCAGGTTGGATGGGTCTTTGAGTAACCTGGTCTAATGGAAGGTGTCCCTGCCCCTGACAAGGGCATTGGACTGGGTGATCTCAGAAGGTACCTTCCAACCCAAACCATTCCATGATTTTAATTCATTCTGCATAATTACTTATGTTTAAGATGCATGGTTAAATCAACATGATTTCAAATTAGCGCAGATGTTCGTAGACCATGAGGAAAGATAACTGGACTTTTCAGTGAATATAATTTCCTAGTACTGCTGTTCTTCCTCCTACTGCTTTGTTAACAGAATCTGTCCTTTTCCTCTGTTGCTTAACAGATCCTGCCTGTGTTCTGCAGCTCACCTCTGAATCTGCTCCCAGCATCCCATCTAGGCCAGCGTTTCTGGTTGTCTGTCTTACCTCTAACTTTCTACCAGGGAAGACATTGCATGGCTGAGTCTGAAATTTGTGCACATTTGTACTTCATTAGTTCTTATACCTGACATTACGTGGACATCAGCACTGCTAAGGATTTTATTCAATGTATGTACATGTTTTTAATCAGGTTTACTCAAGTCAGACACCTGAAATGATTATTACACTGCTGTTTTGGTAAACATTTTCAGCATGTTATAAGCTGGGTGATCACATCAGGCATTACTGTTGCTCAGACTCCCCATTATATTTAGCAAATAAACTCAGTGGCATGACAGAGAGACAGTAAGAGAATTTGAAAAGTGGAAGAAGATATGAAGATGGAAGCTGCTTTTGGTGACGTTTCTACTACACTTCAGTTTTGCAATCAGTTTGGTTGATAAGAGATTGTCTTTCCCTTTACTTCTGTGGTAGGAGTCAGAGAGGCTTTTGTTTCCCTGGAATACAATTCCTTCCTTGGCCATACACAGTTGTGCTTGACTACCAGATTGATTGAACTTTATATTTTCTTCTGAGTTTACAGTAATGGTCTTAACCAGTTACTGTTCTTCTGCCTAGAATTTGCCCCACAGCATTTTCCTCTTCCAACACTTCCCACACAAGTGATTTTTGGTACACATGTAAGATCATGCTGCTCTCAGGGGTGCAAAACATAAAGCAGCCAACAAATTGTTACTTCTTTATCCCAGACTCTACACTCCATTTGTTCACCGTGTTTGTCTTACTTAAAGTGAGCACAGTACTTTCTTGCCAGACACAAAAGCAACAAAAACATGATGTAAGTTATTGCATCTAATACAAACAAATATGAGTTATTTTTGTTTCCAGTTTCTTTCTGCTTCTATCCCACCTCTCCATTTACTAGTTTATCTATTTCTCTCTTCAATTCGCTTTTTAAAATTATTTTCTTGATGTACTTGGTCCCCTTTGGGAGACAAATTCTTGCTACCATCAGTTCTTAATTTCGTGGATTGTGTTTGCCTTAATTTTGGTTTCTGCTTTTTTAATTGTTTGCAATTAAGAAAAATGTGGATTAAATCTGTTTATTTAATCTTTTTCAAAACTCAAAACCTTTAATTGCAATATTAATTCCCACTTGTGTCCTGTAATTTCTCACAGTCTGCCGCTGCAGTGCTTGCATAGGAACAAATGTTGCTATTAGGAAGCAGCAACTTGCGTGTGCTCAGTGGGGGCTGGTAAAAACATTTCACAGCTGGGAATGAACCTTTGACTTCAGACTTAAAACTTAAATTAACCTAATTAAACCACTGAAGTTTACACAAAGTGTCTTGCTCTTTGGAGGTGTCTCCTGAGAGCAGGTTTTTCCCAGGAGATTCCCAGTACTTTCAGAACTGTAACATATACATTCCTCATCTCTCAACTTGCTGCTGCACAAAGGGCCCTCCTGAAAGATAAGGAGGGGGAAAAGGAAGTGCGAAGTGTCTTGAGACAAAGTTGGCCTGAGTTTTGCCTGCAAATGTATGCTAATTTTCATCTAATCATTATTGTTGTTTGGCAATTATCCATGACTATAACGATATCATTTAAATGTTCAACCACATGTTCAGTGGTTTTCTGTAGATCTTGCTAGTTATTTTTCTTCTTGGAAGAGCAGGTTTGCCTCATTCTTCCTTGAACCCACAGGATTTGTTTTTCTCAGAGCAAAATTCAAGCAAACATTGGTTAAATTTTTTACGTTCATATTGCCTTGCTCTTTTGGGAGTCATGATTATCACTATGTTGTATTATGCTGATATATAACATGAATTATGTTTTTTTATTATCATTTGTGCTTCTCTAGTAATAAAAACACCTAAGGTTTTTTCCTTGTGTTACCTTGGGTTTGATTTTTTTTTTCTTCTGGGAAAAAGGCAAAATTTGAAGATTTTATTCATGTTTCCATGAAAGGTTATAGTCTGCCATGTATAACTACTTTGCAAATAATTCCATTGGCATCAGTTTAAATTTTCATAAAAGTTATCATAACTTAAAACATGAGTTTTTCTTTAACTGATTAGTAGGTAATCCTACTGCTGTCATTTATAGTCATGACTTAAGAGCTATTAAAAAAATGCTTTTTTAATGTTTAGTAATATGGTAATGGTGGTTATCAAGGTGTGAAAAACAATTGACTATTAAATTATTTCTTAATGTGTTCTCAGGTTGTTTCAGAATAGGAAACTGTAGCTAGATTTCAGTGATTCCTTTGTCCAGTTCCTCTGAAAGAATGAATTGTCAGTTCTAACTGGTAAACTGATAAACTAAACTGATAAACTTACCTGTTAAACTAGTGCAGTTCTCCCAGCAGAGGAAACATCTTGAATTTGTAGCTTTTGTTTAAAGCAACAATTTTTGTTTGATATTGCCTTTCAGATCTGGAATCTCCAACTGAGGTTTTAGATGTTTTAAATAATTTTCTAGGCATTAAATTCAGTAGCTAAAGCAGTACTTCCTTTTGCTTTCCTGTTGTTGAATTTGGCTTACCAAATTTATATTCCAGCTTGAACAGAAAATATATAAATATGATATCAAATAATAGTATAAAAAAATCCTCTCTGGGATTAGTTAATTCAGTCTCTGGTCTTTTCTTCTGTTGTAAATTCATGCTTTATTTTTTTAGTCATAAACTTTAAACTGAATTTGTTACACAATGCTTTGTCTACCATGAGCTTGCAAGCTGTCTCTGATGCTGACTACATTACTCACAATTGCCACTCCTTTCAATTTCCAAATTCCTTTTTCTGTTATGGGAACAATAAAAGCTAATGCCTGACACTTACCCCTGTGTAGTATGTAAGTGGAATCACCACCTTCAACCTCTACTTTCTTCTTCTTTTTCTTCCTTTTGGTCAGCTTTCAATTTCTGCACAAAACCTTCCTGGTTTTTAAGTTCAGTTCTGTAGATGGTGAACACTAATGCATAACATTACAAATTATGCTCACGGATGGTGTAAGTAACAGTCATGACCATGTATTTCTTCCATTCGACTACAGCTGCAATAGCATTAGCAATTTCTAGTAATTGAGGGGTGAGGAATGGGAGCGGGATGTGGATGGACATGACTGTCATTTCCTGGAATTGTGTTACATATTTATGTCCTAATACAATATTCGATTATCCTGCCCCTTATGTCCAGCACAACTTAGGCCATTAGACAAGTATTTTCTGGTAACACACACAGGAGATATCCCATTAAAAATGCCATTTACTCCATTAAGGGACTCGGGTTGTTAATGGCTTGATGAATCAATGATACTTGGGACACTCGGGTCACAGGATCTAGAACTATGAGCTTCATTGTTTTCAGGATAAAGGATGAGATCTGAGTTCATTAAAAACAGCTGCTTCTAATGAAGGACTAGCTATAGGAAAAAAGTTTGTTTCTCTCCCTCCCTGCAAGCTTATGTTGTTTGACTTTGCTTATCCAAAGTAAAAGATTCCATTAGAAGTGTTGCTTTAGTTCCTCCAATTACTTGGAATGTAATTAGTAGTCTTCCTTTAACAAATGGAAACATTGTGTTTCCTGGAATAGGCAGTCCGAGCAGAGAGAGAATGGAAACATGAGCAACTGAACCACATCTCCTGGCGAGAACATCTTGCAAAATATTGTTAATTGTTACATGAAATATTTTTTTTATTATTTTAAAGGGGAAAAAATTCTTAGCCAGCTTCAGACAATGCTCTCAGGCACATGGTGTGACTCTTGGGCCTGTCCTGTAGGAGCTGGATTTGATGAACTTAGTGGGTCCCTTCCAACTCAGGACGTTCTATGATTCCAAGCTTTTCCTAGCAGTGACATTTCAGTTCCAATAGTGAACCTTTAAGAGGCTGACTGCCACATTTTTTTGTGTTGTGCATTGGGTTAGTGTTACACAGAGCTGAGCACCTGGTTCCAAGGCACTAAACCTGACATTTACCCAACTTCTTGACTCTGTGGAAGTCCAAAACCTAATATATAGTGTGTTTAAAATGGTAGGCTGCATGTCGATTGTCAGCTAAAATTTGTGATGTTTGCTTGGCTTTATTCTTCCCTTAATCACCCCTTCTTTTTTTTTTTTTTTTTTTGATTTTTCCATGATCTCAAATTATAGTCGAAGTTTCTGTGACTTCTCATTCATCTTGAATTTGTTTCCCCATGTTTAATTGATATTCACTTCAAGTACGTATTTGAGCTATCCCAAAATTTTAGGGCTCAAGGCATCAAGGTAGGACAATCTTTTGATTGGGAAGAATTTCAGCATATATAGTGGAAAAAGCAGCTGTTAGACCCACAATTTCAGTGGCCCAGCAATTTAGGCAAATGTAAATGTATTTCAGTCTCTCTGAACTGAAGACCATTTTCATCCAAACTGAGAATTCATCAGGACAGTGCAGTGACTAGAACATTTTGTGGTGTGAAGGTTGAAGTTTTGAGCAGAAAATAAAGGGCTTTTGCAATATACTTATCCCTGACAGGAAGTGCCTCTTCCCAGCAGTAGTTGTAGTTTGCATCACATTTATACATTTTAATATTAATGTGCAAAGTAGGAAGTTATGCAAGGTGTCAAATTTGCATTCCTCCCCTGCTTTGAAACCTGCTTACCATTTCCCTTAGCATTATAACAGCACATAGTTATGCTGCTGTTTGCTACTTTCAAAGTAAGATTTCCGTCTACTGATTTATTTCCATCCCTCTTCCCTAATACATCCATTGCCTTAAAAAAGCAGGTAAAACCCATCCCTCGTAGGAAAAAAAATAAAAATAAATATGAATACTGTAGAACCCTTTTATTTTCACTGTGGTTTGCATTTCTCTCTCTTACAGATAATCTACAGAACCAGTGCTGGATCCCTTGTTGTCAAGCTATAAAATTGTTCATGGCAGAACAGTGCAAAACATTTCATGGAACATGTGAGGGTATTACCTACATCAGTCTCTCTGCCTGCAAGTGTTTTCTTCCATCTGAGTAATCAAAATAAAGTTGCTTAAACTTTCTGGCTTCTCTGAAAGAGGCAAAGATTTCTGATGGTTCTTTCCTTTCCTTTCATCAGGTGTCTGCAATGCCATTCTGCAGTTTATACAGAAATATTGAGCCTCATCTGTTAAGTTTATAACCCCAGCACGATTTTAAAGCTCGTATCATTCAGATGCCCATTTTTTTAGCGTCTCAACTGCAGGGCAAAATGGACAATGGGTCCTGTACTAGCTCCCATTTCTGAAGGTTCGGTAACAAGTTTTTATGGTAAATTAAGAGTAATTGTTCACAGCAAATCTCTACAGTCTGATAGTAATTAGACATGATTCACACAGATGCACAATCTCTGTATTTCAATACTGTGAGGTTGACCTCATTTGCCTCATAGTCATTTTTACAAATTTATAGCTTTATCAAGAATGTTATGTTTTATTGTATTTTTTTTCTTTTTTTTTTTTTTTCCCTTCAGTTACTGTTAACTAGATTTAGGAAGGATTTATTATGTTTAGAAGTTGAGGATCAAGCAAGACAATATACAGTAATAAAAAAACAAAACAAAACACCAAAAACCAACACTTAAACATTAGATAGGTAAATGCCAGAGGTACCACTTCAACAGTATTTCTTCAATCAGTTTATTCTAAAGCATAGGAACACCCAGGCATGATGGTGATTACAGCCTTAATGGGCTGGTTTGATTGCTTATTTGAGAAAGCTCCCTGTTTTACATTAAATTCTCCAAAACTATTTAAATATTGATTGAAATCTCTCAAATGGGTGCATAGTAATCCCATTCTTTATTGTCTTCATTGGTTTCTAATGACACATTGTTTACAAAACCAAAAAGAGCAGTTTTAGCTCTGTTTATCCCTTATATGTCTCTGCTAAATGTGCACTCTTAGCTTGACTCTTTTTTGTTGCTGTCTCATGGTGCAAGTCAGTGTTTTAAGGATTGGGGTTTAAAAGGAAATAATATCCCATTGAAATTTCATTGCCTCAGAACATATGTTCAGATATTTCTAACAGCCTTCAAACTGAAGAAGAAAATGTCCTTAAAGGAGGCACATCTCTTCAAAGTGATCATCCTGAAGCTACAGCTTGCCTCTGTTTTAGAGTAGGATGTTTATTTTATGTGCTTGTGGTCTCTTTGTTACTCATTTTGACCTCTGAAATGGTAATATATGAATCATTTACTATTGTATTTTTAGCTGTTACTACACCCACAAGACTTTTTATTATCAGCAAGAGTGGAGGTATTAAAGAGATTTGTGGGCCTCAGAAGGCTCAAAGCACAGTAGGGATGAAATTACAAAATTATATTGTTATAAAATATATTTCTTAAACTGTGTACAAAGGCCCAATGTTAATGAAAGTAATTGATAGCAAATACTGATTTCTTTTTACATCACCAACAAAGCATTTTTTCTGAGTAATAATGAGCCTCTTTTTAGTCACAATAGGAAAAAAATGAGTCTCATGAATCATTTATGTGGCCTCATTCATTGCTATTATTACTTCTGCCATCAAATATTTTGGGAATTCAGCCCCTTTTTCTCTCTGTCTTTACATCTTGTGTAATGGCCTTTCTTGTGCTTTTCAGAAGGAAAATTGAACTTTCTTTTCCTTTAATGTACAGAAAAGTACCAGATCTTCCATTCTGATTCTGAATAAATGTTCCTGTTGCTGAGGCTTTTAGCTGTAGGAAGCCATAAAAGATGAATAATTGCTAAAGGAAAAACAAGATAGGGGAAGTATAACCCAATGTGCAGAAGGAATCAATTTTCAAAAGGTCAACATCTTCAGCACAGGATTTGCCTAAATTGGACAATTCCATAATATTTTAGCTGTCAGTAATTCCACTATACTGAAAATACTCAGAATGTGCACTGGAAGTGGCATGCCCATGGAGTCAGTTTAATTCCAGGTAACATTTCATAATGCTTAAAGCAGGACAATGAGTGTCAATAGACTTTGATTATTTTGTACTTTGGGATCTTTCAACGAAATATCTTCTTCTACTCTAATTTTGTCATTAATGCCCTTCACCTTCACTAATTTCCAACTCAATGTGGCACTGCTGTTCCCACACCCAGGTTTTGTTTCTGGTTTATATTTTCTTAGTGACATTTAAAACCTTTATTTTATATATTTAGTTCTTCGAAAATTGTGTGCTCCTAATCTAGAATCAGCTGAGGTTGTTTGTTTTGGGGTTTTTTGTTTTTTTTTTTTTATTTGATAAATACAGCTGAGAATATTAGGGAGCTAGAAAAGAGGCTCTTTTAAAATGAGCCATGCTGAGCTCAGTCCACTACCTCAGAGTCCCAAAATGTAACACATACTGCAAAGATAATCTCTGCATAAATACTAATATTAAAATTAAGATTGGTTTAGCCTTAGTTCAGTTTTGGTGAGGTTACACTACGACAATTGCAACTTTTAATTTTTTTAAATGCACATAAATTTGATTTGGAAATAAGTGTGTGTTCATTAAAAAAATACATAGTATAATCTATGCCTCAACTTCTCCTTTTAGAGAATTTTTGTGACAGTTTTTTAACATCCTTCTTATAGCTTTGAGGGGTTTTTTGGATGACTGGCATTATATTCCTGTCAAGTGGCATGCTGACAGTTCAGTTTTTGCATGAAATTTGTAGCTGCAAAAACTAGATTCTACCTCTTCTCATAAATAAAATGTGGCGTCTTTCAGAAGAAATTAACTCCAGTGTTTGTCTTTATCATCATTTTTGAGTTAAATAGCTATTTTGAACATGAAGAGTTACTGCTTTTTCCTAATATAAGACTGGTAATAACCAGAACCATCTTGCTTTTGTATGCACAATATGGCAATGAAGTTGGAAGTTGTCTACTCTAAGCAGAGCCATACAGTATCCTAAGATACAACCTCATTATAAATAAAAAATGCTGATGCAAACCAATGTTGATCCATAGATCCCTTTAAATATATTAAGACAACCCCTTTAGCAAGCAATGAGGGAGCCAGACTGCTGGGGGCTGCTTCTCACCTATGTGGGAATTAAGGAGAGGGAGAAAAGGGGTCTGTGCTTTGGGAAAGAGGGGGAACGGAGTGCAGAGGCCCAGAGCGAAAAGAAGTTTTTGTTTAGATCCTCAGATCACGTTTGCTGCTGTTCCTTTGTTCAGTTCTTCCATTAGAAATATGTTAAGCACAAGATTATTAATAACTGAAAACACTAAGTGGAAGCTGATTTCAGATATAACAGTGAAGTCTCAACCTCACAGTGTTTCTCTGATGATTTTTCTTGGAAACTATCATAAAATATGCACTTTTAATCTGTGATCTGTTACTGAAGTGTTTTCCTAGTGGACTTACCTGAAGGAATTAACACATTTAGTAAATTACTTTTTTTTCCTACATAATGTTTAGTATGTGGTAAATCACATGTGTCATAGCGTAAGTATGACCTGAAATGAGCAAAAAATAATCAATGGGGATTAATGAAGGAAAATTATATAAGCCTAAAAAATTACTGAAGTGATGCAATTGCAATTTCTTTCCTTCTCTTCTAAAGAGAACCTCCTCCGTTATTTTAAAATATATTTTCAATAACTACATGTAGCACAGAAACTTAAAATACTGTTAATGCGCCTATTTATGTTTAAGGAAAGCACCCCCACCATATTGAAAAGTCAAATCCGTACTCAGTCTCATCATTTTTCAGTTCCTTCTGTTTAATTTTTTTGGTTTGTTTTCCTTTTATTTTTTATTCTTTCTTGGTCAGTTGTTTTTGCAGGCTGGAGAGAATGTGTTAAGTTGCTGGATTTTCGTGTTCTGGAAAGCTGCCTTGCATCTCTATTCTAAAGCACGATTCCTGTTTCCAAGTGAGTAAGAAACAGAGAAAGAGATGACCTTTACAGCTGCCATTTTGAGAAAAAACTCTTCAAAGGTTGTTAAGAGAGAAGCCAGAAACCTGGGATAGCGAAACAGAAGAAAATGAAAACCTTTAGTGCTGCAGGGAGAAGAGTTTTGCCAAAGGATGATGGCAGCATATTCTCTACTGGGTTTGTGTGGCTCTCTGGGCACAAGGAGCAGCAAAAGGTCATGCTGAGATTGCTTGTGATGCTGGATGACTCACTGGAGACAAGAAGAATGATTCTAAGGTGGCAGATTCCAGTATTTTAATCTTCCCACCAGTCTCCCAGAGACTCCTGTTGCCTTCAGCACTGCGTGGAAACACAGGTTTCTCTGGGGTTCTGATTTCCTTTTCCAAAGCAGGCCCTCCCAGCAACTCAGCAGTGAGATGTTAGGAATTTAGAGAACAAGATGTAAATTGCCTGGAAGAGATCTGCAGAAAAGATGAAATGACCGCAGCTGCCAGAGACAGAGTGTGCCTGGACAGATGGAACACCCCTGACAGGCTGCAGCATCCCACACATGGCCCCAGATCAATATTCTAGGACAGGGAAACCATCCCAGGACTGGGTAGAAAAAAATCAGGGCTCTGGGAAAGGAAAACACTTCTTCAGACAGGTATTCTCAAACTGCCAACACTTAAAATAGCAATCCTATAAACCTGAGCAAGGATGATCCCATTTTATTAAGGTCAGATGGAAAAGCAAAAGCCCCTATTAGGAATGATAAGAGACAGCCAAAGTGAATAGCATTGGAAAGATAACAGAAGCAAAAAGCCAATATCCCAGTCACCTAGACTTCCCCAGCACAGGCTGGGGCTGGACCTGATATTAGTTAACTGCAGATTTGTTGTATTTCTTCCTGAAAGTCTTTCTGCAGAAAGAAAACCCCAAAGCCCACACAACCCTCTGTGCTCTTATAGCTCTCCTGAAGTGCACAGCCAGGTCATCTTGAAGTGTTCACTTTCTCTGTCCTTTTGGAGCTGCTGCCTGAGCTGTAAAGTGAGACTCTGCCACGTGTGAAGAACCACAAGAATTAATTCTGGTTGCACTGGCCACCTGCCTGGGGATACTTGAAGCCATTGTTATTCAAAACATATGTTCTATGCTGTGGCTGAGTCACCAAATTTAAATTTGCATTTCATTGATATGAGGGGTTTTTTTCTGTGGCTTTGAGATAGCTGGTACTTTTTCTCACAGACAGAGGTCTCCAGGACAGCATAAGGGACAGCTCCAGAGGATTTTGAACAGAATAACGTATTTCTTTTTGATGTAGAGGGAATTAAACCAGTTAAGTTAAAAAGCATACTAGAGAGTCTAAACACCTAGTGATTCAAACTGCCATTGTTTTATCCTTAAATGACAATGTGAAAAGTAATTTTAAAAAACAAAACAGAAACAATCCACAAAAACACAACCCACATACCAAGAAAAGAATCTCAAAATGGCTGTTAACTGCTGAGCCAACAACACACCTACTTATGTGAGTATTCTCTGTTCCTAACAATGTTTTACACCTTCATCCAACACCTCATACAAGCATTTGAATGTGTCCCCTCAAAATAAATCTAGTAGCTAAGAAAGGCTATTGATTCACAGTTGTGAAAGATGTATAAATAAAGATGTCTTGCAGGTAAAAGAGACATCTGTTCACTCTGCAACAATACAATTCTCTTTATGGAGTACTCCCACAGCTTTTAAGCACTGCTCAATAGTGTAAGGATAAGACTGAAAGTGCATCAAGGAGTTTGACAGGCGGAATTCAATATCTAAAGGTGGTACTCAGCCATCAGTTTCCAATACATGGAGGAATTGCAATGAGGTCTCTAATCTTTGCAAGCCAAGTGTCACAGCTTTACTCTTGACCCTATCTAAAAGCACGAGCTGGTTTCGGGTTAAGGTGTGATTGTGTTCTGAATTTGGGACATGAGTTACATCCATAGAATTTGCCCTAAGCTTAAAGTCACGAGTCATAGTAGGGCCAGGAGAGGTATCTTAATCTGGACACTCCAGAAAGCTTCAGCATCCCAGTCCTCTCCCTCCAGCTCTGCCCAGTAGGAGAATGCAGGATGGGGCACACTGCTTCCCTTCCAATGAAGCCGAATCTGGACTGAAATAGTTTCTGTTACAGCCGAAGAAGGAAGGTTAAGAGCAAAAGGTACAATTGCAAGTATGACTAAGCAGGCAGATTTATGCTGAAGAAAGACCTCAAAAAAGGGAGGTTGGGGCTTAGAAAGAATTAAGGAACAGCTGAGTGCTCCAAAAATACAGTATTAACAATCTCTAGCAGCAGCAGTATTCGTGTGCCAGAAACTCAGCTTTCTGTTATAGGACCCAGTTGCTATAGAAACTTCCAACTGGGAGCTAAATAAAGTAATTTCTATGCTAGTGTTGGTGTCTGTAACTTCAGCACCTGATGCTAACCAAATTGTGCTCAATAAACAAATTTAAACTCTAAAAGCCTGCAATGAGTTCTCAGTGTTTTCTATACAACTGATTAATCCCAATTGATCTTGGCTTAGAACTCAAGAGCATGAGAAATCATAGAAACTGATAAAAGACTGCTCTGGACAAATGTGCCTCTCCCTTGATTTGTTTCGTACCTTATTTCCTCCTTCTCCTACACACCTCTTTCTCCTGTCTTAGTTATTTTTTTATTTTGAAATTACCTTTTTCATGGCTAACCTCGTAGTTAGGCCTGGCATCTCTGATCCTCTTTTGGCAAACTAATTTTGCATTAACCTCTGCTTGCTCTTGCATCCCTTTCATATTTCATTAAACATTTGCTTCAGGTTAAAAATTTGAGAAGCAATGTCAACAGCTGAGTGCAAATCCTTCTTTCTAGATGTGCAGTGCAGGGTCTCAGGGATGAGATGCACAAGTTTGCAGAAGCCTGGACAGGCAGCTCATACCATGGGAACGGTGAGAAATGCTCATCTCCCAGGGAACATGGGCATAGATAAATCTGGTGAATCTGGATTCCAGGACATCTAGGGTTAGAAACATCTTCTCTTTAGAAAGGGGGAATTGTTACTGTTATTACTGTAGCAGTTTCCTGTACTGACTAGGAAACAAGAGATCACCCCAAGCATTTCAATATGCAGACTTTATTTCTGCATGACATTAAATACAAGTACAGTTTATTAGAATGAATAACACTGGTGCCATGAGTAGTCATGTAGAACAGATTTAAAACTTTTTGAAAGTTCTTTCTTATTGTTA
The DNA here is from genome assembly GCA_014706295.1 of Lycocorax pyrrhopterus obiensis. NCBI lineage: Eukaryota > Metazoa > Chordata > Aves > Passeriformes > Paradisaeidae > Lycocorax > Lycocorax pyrrhopterus. Next base: position 111,189,848 of record JACSVZ010000001.1, on the reverse strand, counting down.
TAGAAGCTGTTTGAGTATTTCTGCAACATCTGGCAAGACAAGAAGAGCTGAAGCTATAAATATCACAGAGCAATAGCAGTGACTGTCCTCCCTTTGACAGATTGGCCCTTCCTTTAAGTTCTAAGTGCCCAAAGCATGTGAAGGAATGGACTAAACACCTGGGATACATGGCATTTCTGGGTCAAGGAAGAAGAAGAGGAAGGCAGCAGTGGTGGGAGGTGGAGGTTTTCATCAGTCCCAGCAAAGCTGAGCAGCAGCAGACATTGCCTTATCCCTGAGACGGGAGCCAGGGACATGGAGTGCACAAAGAGGTGTGTAGGACCTGAGGGTCACTCGCTCTAACCCAGCATGCAGGGTGAGAACCCAGGGGATGGAGAGGTGAGCAGAAATAGCTCTGCTGGAGGAGAAGGGCAGGTGGCAGAGCTGCTTGGAAGAGCCCAGGGCTGCCACTCCACAGAGCCTGGCAGCCACCAGCATTTGCTGGAACAAGAGCAGCAGTGGCTGCTGGCACAGGGTTGTCCAAGCCCTCAGGGACAGGCTGAAGTGAGGGCAGGGCTTGGGCAAGCTCTGGCAGAGGAAGCTCTGGTAAACCAGATCTTATGGCACCTCTGTGATGTGTGGTGGGTTGCTGGGCTTGGGCAGGGGGTGGCAGGCAACCGGAGCTCCCCTGCCAGGTGGCCGTTTACACGCAGATCCCTCGCGGGCTTTGGCAGGTGGCACAGGCAGCTGGTGAGCTGGTGAGCTGCTCGAAGGCTCCCAGACAGCAGCAGGAGGCAGCCAGGCTGCCAGCCAAGTCTGGAGGTAGTGGGCTTCTGGCCCTGACAGCAGAACAAAGTCTAGCTGGTAGAGATACTCCAAGGACCACAGCAACTGGCTTGGGAAGGACTGGACAGTAAAGTAGAGAAAGTCTATCAGTGTCCATATCAGGTGTCTGTCAGAAAGTCTTATCAGTGTCCAAATCAAGACCTTATGTCTGAGGCCAAAGTCTTTGAAGCAAACCTGGTGAATTAGGCTAGACTTTGAAAGATTCCGGTGGTATTTTTTCCATCCAAGTCAGTGAAATGACATCTTAGTATAGAACTAGCTGGGACTTTGGAGGGAGAGCTACACTGTTCAAATCTTGTCAGATGCAATGTGTGTGGGAGGTTTATGCATCCCAAGTACACATATGTCTATATCTGAGCATGTTTATGCACATGCATATGTGCTTAGATATGTAATCCCCTGCTCAATGCATCGGGGGAGTGGCTGCTCAGAGCAGAGCTGAGTCCTGCTGCTCACGCCACGGCCAGGCACTAAGGACATCACTCTGAAGTAAATATGATCCAGCAAGACACTTGCTTGACATTAAAGTTGTGTTTGCAGCCCCGCTGACTTCAGGAGAGCCTACCCACAAGCTGAAATGTTCACATATGCTCGAATGCTGTGTGGAATGAGAACGAGCTGAAATTCACACATTAAATTAGACCACACTTAACTGCTGCCACATGTAGGAGATACTTCCAAGCCTTTGGATGACAAAGGAGGCTGTGAGGAGAAGACAGGGAAGTATCATTAACTGTTTACTTCCTGTAAAAAGAGACTTGCCTCGGGGGAAATGAGGAAGACAGGAGGGTGAGGTTCCTAAGATGAGGAGGCCAGACTTGCTAGGTATAGAAATAGATGTTATTAACAATGAGACACAGGCATCTGTGGAGGGAGGATCACAGCAGGAAACTGTGAAGGGTGATCTGGAATGCCCCTTTCACTGAGGGTTCTTATGGAGCCTGGGGATTTTTAGCCCCATACTTTGATCATGCAAAAATACGTGTGATTCCACCTTCTTCTGTGGTGAAACAGAGACAGGTTTTCTTAGTTCTAAAGGGTAAATATGAGGAAAATTGAGAAGACTTGTATTTTTTTTTTTTTTCTGATTGGACTGCAGGGAAGACATACTTGAGTCTTCAAGAAGCCTTTGAGAGTCTTGCTTTCAATGAACCATGATTTTAAAAATTTTCTTCATTTCAAGAATTCACACTCAATTCTGATGTCTGTTATTCTTTATATTGTGTATTCTGTTTGCACAAGTTTATGGGAGACTTGAATGGATACTTAAGTATGATACAGGTGCAAAGCTCCCCTTTTTTAAAGAAGTGTTGCTTTTCACCTTGCTATTTCAAGATCAAGTCCTTGTGCAATCTATGTACACAGTGAGTCACAGCTGAACTTCCACACTGTTTTGTTGTCTTTGCTGTATGCTTTGCAAATAAGCCAAAAGGGCCACACTTCAGTGCCTTTCAAAACTGGAAAGCTAAGTTTGTAACTCCTTTGCATTTATTCTATTCTCTTCCTTTTTGTCCTTTGTTGTCTCGCTCGCTCTCTCCAGTCACCATTATATCCTTCAGGGAGTGGGGAACGGCGTTGTTTATTTCTTCTTTACAAAATTTTCTGAGAAATTTTTCTTGCTTTTTTTTCTTCGTCACTTACTTCTTCTTCACAATACTATTTCATGTTACCTGAGAGCTGCTGTAGAGAATAGGTATTCGAATTTGCATTCCTGATGCATAAGTTCTTCCACTGAAAGTGTTTGTGCTGCAGAGCATCATAGACTTCCCTGTGATGAATCTCCCTTCTGGCAGGATCCAAGCTTCCAAATACTCACAAAACCAGAAAGCTGCAAGCTGGTCTCTTCCCTGTCATCCATCTCAAGAATGATGCCAAGCCTTCAGGTCTTTTTCTGGTGAAGTTACAAGGAGAGACAGAACCATTTCACTTCCAAAGGTCCTGCTCAGGCTGTGTGCAATGAGTTTCATACAAGCAGATCCCTATGTTTGCAGAGACTGACAGAATTTGCCGAGGTCCTGATAAAACACAAAGGACTTTGCCTGGAGAATTCTTTTCATGAAGAAATGGCCAGAGATGCTTCTTAGTGCAGCATTTTAGCCATGGTGACAATTTATTTAGAAATGGAAGGAGACTTAATAATCACTGTTTGCCTGGACACTGTAGAAAGACGCAGACCCTGCTGGTGACTCACGCAATTTGTTGTTGTCTCTGATTTCTCCAAGTTTCACAAAGGCCTCTCCTAACATTCTTCATTACCCATCTAAACAAAGTGACTAAGAAAGAAATTGTGTGATAAGATAAAGTGTGGCCTAAAACTTGCTAGGATATGCATGCCTACTTAATTTTATAAGCACTAAGGGTCATTGCAATGATTACTTGCAGCATATTAACCTTAGCATGTGCATAATTGTTCCCAGGATCAGTGAAGAACAGGTCATCTTTCAACACACAGGAAGCTTAATGAGGGATGAAAAGTTAAAATCCCAGATCTGAATTACTCTCAAACATGGGACTTTAGAATATGTATCTAAGGGTTTGCAGGTTACTAATATTATTTTTTCTGTAAATTTCAGCAGAAAATTCTAGCTAACCATTTTAATATATTGGCTTATTCAGAATTACTTTGTGCAATAATCTGGTGTACCTATGCATATTTTGTTTTAGAGAGTGATTGACTTTTATAAGGAGAAAAAGGTATTTTGAGGACATATAATTTATTTATAAGGTTCAGGTTCTTAAGTGGGAAGATGGTAGGAGATTACTAGATGTTTGTGGAAAGAATTTCCTCTGGTTCTCATCTTACATAACTTTTTGTTATTTTTGCATCTCAACCCACTTTGAAGGAAAAAAAAAGTGAAGACCTAGAGGAGCAGTATCAACTTTCTGTTGATAGTCTATTCATGAAAGAAATACCACTTCTTTGTTCATTTCTTTTATAAATTTGACCAAGAATTATGTTTCTTCTTTTTTAAATTCTGCATTCTCTTTAATTTGAAATAAACTTTTAACAGCATCTGAAAAATTGTTATGAGAAAATACTTTCTTACAGAGAACTTTGTAAGTGCTTTATGCCTCTAAGGTGCAAACTGAGCTAATACTTTCCATTCCTCACATGCCAGTGATGAGATGACTGGCAGCAGCTGTCGAAGTGGGAAAGGGTTGTATCAGAGTCTGCTTCCCTGAGAGCTGCCAGGTTTCACCTGCATCCTGGGGTGCAGGAGGGTCCCGTAGCTCTGGGTGTTCGGAGTGGATTGGCAGCTGGCTGGGTCGGGAGCCCTGCAAGTGGAAGGAGGTGAGGTTGTCTTGGTTTGTTTTCTTGAGTTATGTTATTAATGAGCTGCCTATTTTTCTTTTTTTTGCCTTTCCTGATGAGGTGAACTTGTAGCCAATAACTCTGATTTTTTTTTAAAAAAAGGTTCACAAATATATTCCCTGTGGAAAGGGAGAGTTTGGGGTTTTTCCTTGAATTATTCATGACTGTGATTTTTGTGGGGTTTTTTTTTTTTTTTTTGCTATAAGGGTAAATTACCTGCTCAACTATTTCCTTCTTGACTTCTGTTTTGACAGACTTCTATTCTTCTGTTTTGACAGACTGGTAAATCTCTGCACACCCATTCACTTTTCTCCTGCATTTTGATGGCATATGGGGTTTGGGGATTTTGGGGAAGGGGCAGAAGAAGAAAGAGGTGAGAGAGGTTACACCATCATTTTCTATAACTAAGGCATTTCCATGGTAAAGGCATGCTTTAAAACACCTAATTCTTTCAGCACAAAAATGGAGTAATAGTCTCATAAAGAAATAAACAGGTAAAATTACTTTTCTAGGGCTTTAGAGAGGTAACTATTGGAACCTGCATTTGAATTCATGAGCACTGAACCAGAAACTATTCCAGCTCTACCTGGCTCTAAAAATAAAGTTTATCTTGCTGAAAGTCAGTGTCCCCTTCGTCCATTGACAAAGGCTATAGTATTATAATGATTTCATGCAGCTGGGTACGACTCTAGGTAATTCACAGTTCTCTGATATGTGGTGGCGGCCTCTGTGACTGTATTTTGGTGCAGAGCCAGAGTGTCTGAGGTATGGACATAGCCTGATTTCTCAACAGTGAGTCTCCAGGCTTTAAATACAGATGTGTTCAAGTATTTTTAACTGAATGTAATATATGCAGGTAACAGTAGTAAAAATACAACTTTTGGAAGGGCTTTAAGTAAAGCTAGTGGTCTGGAGGCTATTGCAGTTGGAAAAAAAAAGAGCAATATAAATAAAGAAGCTGCAAAGATGGTGGCAAAAGTGAAAATACTGATAAGGATTCATTTAGCCAGAAGAAAGTATGGGAGTGAAGAGACTACTTGAGGCAACTATGCTGTAGGAGTAAATTGACAAAGGAACCTCATTTTAGGCAGCTGAATGGGCAAATGTGAGGAAGGAGATTGTGGTCCTTCCATTTGATTACAAGGTCAGAACTACCTATGGGAAAGAATGGCTGGGTTACTTAAGGGATTTAGAAAACAACTGTCCACAAGGTTGCCTAGGAGGCAAATTGCAGTGGAACAACAAGGATATAACTGGAAGATAATAATGTATGATATTCCATGATGCTGAAAATGATAGAGAGAATATTTCATGGAGTTGATTCAACAAGCTAAGAAACATGGGACTGGAATTACTTTAAATCTGATTTATTTCACGTGGAAAGTAGTTACAGGGGGTCATGTGTGAATAGCAAAGATGAGTAAAATGAGGATTTAAGTGTCAACACGTTTCACAATGATGTCATTGCCAAGTCTCGTCAAGGAACTATTGGTGAAATCCACATTCCCAGAAGAATCTAAATTAGTCAAAAATATGTGGGGCAACTGTAACCATAAGGACAGGACTTCATTGTGTGGGGAACACAACATGAGGTAGCTCTGGGTGGGAGCTAGAGGCCGTGAGCCGCCACCCTTGGCACAACAAAGGGCACAGGGACCTGTGGCACAGCCAGGTGAGGGACACTGAGAGACACAGCAGGAGCCCATGGCTCGATGGCTCAGGAGGAAGAACAAGACTTTGATGCTCTTGGGCTATGAGCAGATGAAAGCCCGGGGGTTCCTTTGTTCAGGGTCCCTCCGTGGAGGCCCCAGCTCAGGCTGTTTCTGTGTTACTGCACCGTGGATAAATGGCTTTATGGAATGAGACATCTGAGACTCTGCTTTGGGAAACCTGAGACTGAGCCGGTGAGGAAACTTGGTCTGGCTGTGAGTGGGTGTGCAGGGAGTCAGGCAGGACCCACTGGGCCACTGGAGCCACCCCTGTGAAGGGCCTTGGTCCCACAGTGACAGTCTGTGACATTGGGAGTGTGGCACCCAGAGTCTCATGAATGATCTCTCTGGGAACTTTCCTTAACAATAGGAAAGAGATACCTGGTACTGAGAAGCTCTTAGAAAATCCCTGCAGACAATCTAACTGAGATGTTAATTTTCCTTCCAAGAGCCCAGGCTTGTCATCGACATTAGGGGAGTACTGGAGTGCAACAGCAGACGTTCAGCCAGGTTGCCGAGATTATCTGCTTTGCTAACCAAAATACGAAGAGAACAACAATTGTGTGTGTGTGTTATCACTGCTCATAAGGGTTATTACAAAGCAACAAAAGAATGACAGAGAATAGAATGCACACTGCTGCTTAGAAAAAATCACATGAATTAAATGTGCTTAAGGAATATGAAACCACAACTTACATGGCAGCTCTTTTAGCTGGGACCTGAAACGTGAAGCACGAATATGAAGCTTTCTAAGTGATCACAAACATATCAAGGGATGAAGGGAGGTTGTCTTAATTCCCATGCACTGCAGATATTGACAGACAGCACAGGAGTTCAAAGCTCAGGCTCAAAAAGTCACTTTCTCCTAGACGGATGTTACTTGATTTCTGACAGAGCTGGCAATGTTCTCTCTCTTCTTACACACTTATAAGCTCTGTATGGCTTGTCAAGCCAATAAAGTCTCACTGAACTGAGACTGCTTTCTAATTATGGTATATGACAATACCTGTGGAAACTCATTGCTTTCAATAAAGTTGCAGAGGTGGAACTGATTGGAAGTTAGTGAGGGATCTGGTAAACAATGCTCAAGAAAGAATAGGATTCAGCATTCTCACTCTTAGTTCAGTTGTTTTCACAGAGCTAATGAGAACAAAATCTAGTAAAACACTCTGTGTGATGTGAATGGCGATGCAATCCTTTTGAATATAAAGATGCCATTGCCACAAAAAGAGCTTTCAGCATAGAAGTACATATTTATACAATCAAGAGAGCCTCAATTCTTCTCTAAGAATGTTTGTCTTTTTTTTTCTCTTTTAAACCTAACTTTTAATACTGTCATGTATTACAACAGGTGAGGCTTCAATCCATGCAATATGGAAGTCATTACTTCTTGCCTCTTTTGCATTTTCATTAAGTTTTTTTTTCACTGCCTTTTTTTTTTTTTTACTTTTGCTCTTTATTTTATTTTTCATTTGTTGTGGAGAAAAAGCTTCTCCACATTCTTATATTGTTAGTCCCTGATGAGCACTTTGCATTTTTTTACTAAAAATGCAGGGTGTTTAATGGCAGATTTTGTGTAAAGAATAACATGTTGGGTATTGTATAGAGCAATAGATAACAGTGTATCAACAGATTTATCGAGTTTATCTGAATGCATATTTAAAAATGCCAAATGTGCTTTCAGCTCACTTCTGGCGTGTCTTTTGAATCTCATTACAATACAACCTGGAGGGAGTTTGGAATCTGAGACAGAAGTAATTAGTTCTTTCTTTAAAGGAAATTTGCCCTTGCTAACAAAATATGAGCCAAGGCCATTATGATTCTTGCAGTGTTTAGTACGTGGAAACTTCTGCAATTCTAGGTGTGGGTCTCCTGTGTTTGAAAAGGCTCAAAATCAAAACATTATCAAGGATTTGCTCATGATATAACCCTGACACCACAATGAAAAATAAATATTTCTCATTACAAATAAAATAACATGCATAGTGACCCTTAAGAATTTCCATCCCAACATATTGCTTGACCCCACATGTGATTGGGGTGCACTGTTATGATCACAACACAGGGGGTGGAATTAACCTACATCAGAACATATGATGGTCAAGGATGAAAATTGACAGGTGTTTTCCAGGTTTTTCCCTTATTTCTGTTTTGTCGGTGCAAAACTATTATGTCATAGCTGCATCTTAATATCCATATCAGATTCGCGTACTCATCTGGGGGAGCTGAATATTTTTGTTCACTGTAGACAGCTTCTTTTTTCTGGAGATTCTCCTCTAAATAGATGCTGAACTGAGATATGGAAGAAGTATGAGTTATTCTGTGGGCTTCATTCTAAATGGTTGTTTCCAAGCAGAAATAAACCAGAAGAAAAAAATCTGTTCCCAAGGACTTTGTAAAACTCCCCAGATGTGCATTTCTGATGGCTCAAGAGTAGCAGAAAAGGCAAATTCTCAAGCCAGAAGGGGTAAACAGGGTGTCACACAAGAGGTGTCAGCTGGAGTGTGCTGGATCCCCGGTTTTGAAGCTAAGGAGGGTTTGGCACAACCTGGTCTGATTGTACGTTTAATATTTTACTTGCATCCATTAAAGGAAAGAAAATTTTGGGGGCTTTTTTACTGGTTTAACATTCTTCATTGCTATTCTCTCCCTCATTTGCTTCAATAGATGTGCTGTTAATGTTTCCAATTCTTAAATAGGAATGTTTGATCTAATTTGGTGTCTTGGTTTTTTTAAAAAACTTTTAGAAGCAAAAAAGTACATGGGTGTACGTGCCAGGTTAAATGTTTCACATTGATCAAAAGTGCATAAGGCAACATCTGGTGACAACATTAAGCCAATTCTGGACCAACTGAAAATAAACATTCATAGATTTTTCTTTCTTTTTTTTTTTTTTTATTTGCCCTGCCAGCCTCAGAGTGATGCAACTGATGTCTGTTTTTCTTTTCTCATGGTTAGTAAAAAAAAATGCTCCAAAGAGGTGCACTGTGAAGTCCATGTGGATAAAGCAATTTTGCTTGGTTGGAACATATATAATATTCCGCTTTTTCTTGGCTATCTGCCAGCGCACCCTTTTACTATCAACCTGACATTGCAACTTTGCCACTCACTTTTGAAAAACATTCTTCTAAATTACAAGGTTTTAAAATCCTAACAAATGCTTAAAAGAGATTTCAAAGTATTAAGTGCAATGGCAATATGCATTTTATGAATGCACATCTGAGGGGAAGAAAAGTAACATTTCTACAGTTCTCGTGTTGAAATTTTGCACATCCATCTCACCATTTGTCCTCATGGCGCTCTTTCCTGGCATGTCCACCAAAACTGCTGCTGTCATTGGAAAAGTGAGCAAAATGATTCTATCAGTGACTGGACATAGTGGAGTAAACAGATTATGCCACTGTAAGAGAATCACAGAAAGGTTTGGGTTAGAAAGTGCATTAAAGATCACCTCATTTCCTTGGGCGAGGACAGCTTCCACTAGGCCAGGCTGGTTAAAGCCCCATCCAGCCTGGATTTGAACACTTCCAGGGATGAAGCATCTGCAGTTTCTCTTGGCAATCTGTTCCAGTGCCTCCTCTTTTAAAAATACCTCCACAAATCTTGTGTCTTACTCACTTCAGTTAGATTTCTTTTTTTTTTCCTTCCCTCTGCTCTGTCTGCAATTGTTATTTTCTGCTGGACATTGCTTTTGTAAAAGCCTCACTCTGAGTAGTGTTACTAGAAACCCTTTATCTTTCACTGGTGTTCATCTCATAACTTTGTAAATCTAGGATGACTTCAGTGGGGTTGTTTGTCTCTCTAACGTGAATCCTTATTGGTTAAAGAAATGTTGATATCAACACAGTTAACAACACTTCATTCAAAGGAATGCGAGTCACATGCCTGTCACAAGTTTGGGTTTTTTTTTGCTGTCAGTCTTTTCCTAAAAGAAACAGTGCCTTCATTCATAATATTTTTATTTATACTCATGAAATATCGTGCTGCCTGATATTTTGCTATGATTGAATTACATTTAAAAAGTTAAAGGCTAACATCTTGAGAAATCACGTTTTTCTGAAGTGGCTTATAGTGTTTAGTACAGTGTGTACTAAAGAAATGAAAAAAACAGTCTTGGGCTAGTTCCAAGGGTTTGGAATGTGTGTGCCTACACTCACACACAGGAGTGTGTGGCAATACCTGCTCCAGTCCAGGAAGGGTGATAACCATGTTAGAATGGCATTGCACCTGACTCAATAAGCTCTGCTTCTGAGAAGGGCATCCTGTTTCAATTCCAAGAGCGTCTCGGCCACAGAAAATTTCAGTTCTGTACTGTGTGACCACTCAAATGCAGAGTCTGTGCACTAAGGAGTGGTTGAGCCTTTGGACTCTGGGGATCCTGCATCTAAAAACCCATTGGAAATGTGCTGCACTGTGGAAGTCATGGCCATGAGGGTATGCTGCCAGCCACCACATTATCAAAGGAGCCAGTGACAGGAGATTTAGGGAGCATGATCCTCTGCTGGCAAATCCAGCACAGGCAAATTTCATAGGCAAGTGCAAGGTTCTTTTTGAGGTTGTCCTGGCAGGGAGGAAAGCAGCGTGACCCTCCTGTTTCAAGCCCATTTGCCTCCAAATTGTTATCATTCCTGCACAAAGTCATGAGGACAAATTGAATTGACAGAAATAGGAGCAATCAGATAAAATGACGGTAGTCTCAGACATAGCGTAATCATTGACTCATGAATGCAAAGCCCATTGAAATTGTCATTGTCCATCTCATTAAGAAGTGGTGTTTCCATCTTTTTTTTTTGGAACTCTCAGGGTTTAAGTATTGTGAAGACATATTTTTTCCAAATTGTCTGTCAAAATTTCATGCTACAGTTGCTGCTTTACTGCATTTTGAGTTTTGGATGGGAAATTGGGAAGCTTGTGAAAAAATTCTCCAGTATGACCTTAATCTTTAAACCAGTATGGGGAGCAAATGTAGCAGGCTTAGTTCAGATAGTGCAATAGGAAAAGGGAGGAGGTCTGGTGCTCTGTTTGTAGTGTTGGATGAGGCAGAAATGGGTGATACCTAGACTAATTTAGATGGGAAGGACCTTTGGAGTTCTTCTGGACCATTCCCACACTCAAAGCAGAGGTGGTTTAGATAAATGGTTGACCATGGCCTTATATATCCACTATAACTTTTCAAACTTAGACTGATTAAATCTTCAAGGGGCTGGAACCATACTTACAATGGATTTATGTCCTTGATTGTATTTCGATAAATGGTATCTTGGGGATTGAGTGCTCTGTGTTGGCTTGTCTGATGGGGATATCCCTTACTGGGCCCGTCCAAGTCTTGCTTTTTAAATCTTGGCATAGGAAATTGGGAACAATGGTCTTGAAATGGTGCCTCTACTACTGAATAGGACTTCTACTCTGCACTGGCAAACAGATGGTGGGATTCTTCTTGGACCCTACAGTCCTGCTTTTGGTTTCTTAAATTAATTGAACTCTAATCTCTGATTCCTGATTGTTTCTATGTGAGCATACTGACTGCAGGAAGCTAATGCTGGTACCTGGCTTCTTGTTTCCTAAAACAGGAAAAATATGATAGATAGCAGCCCTCTCTTTCTGTCCTCCACTGACTGTGCTGCAGCTGTGTTTTGTCAAACTGTGACGTTATTTCTGCATATTTACAGGGATAATGTGGTGATTAGTAACAATTTTAAACAGCTCTGATCTGTATTGATTCTCTTAAACAAATGTCACATTCTTCACCTTTTTTTTTTTCTATCCTCGTAGGTTTAAAGTGGCATTGTGTGTATTAGATATTAATGCATTCCATTACTATGAAAGATCTCAAATACAGAAATATCAGCTATACAAAACTTGGCTTGCTCTGACTTCTTAGGGAGGTGATTCTATCTATTTAGTCTTACTTTTGCAGTGTGAAGTACAATTTACTGAAGCAGCTGTTTAAATCATCTGATGGTATAGTGCATTTAACTTGATATGTTATTTGTCTTGCTCTTAATGAGTCTTTGATCAGTTTGTACCTAGTTCACATTATTTTTGTGTGCTTCACTGTCCACAGGAAAAAAAAAATAGTACAGGCTTAATTTAGAAAGGTCAAAATGGTAAACAAATTTAAAAGGGTCAATGTACTTCAGAGTGTAAAACCATGTCAGGTTGTGGAAGGATCGTTTTGGTCCTAATTCTCTGCATCACATGAAGGTGTCGGTCCTTCTTAGAGTGCGCTGATGCTAACAAAGGCAGACAAGAGCTAGCTGGTGAAACTGGGCTTTGCTGTTGCTTTAGACTTCTACTTTTTCAGCAGAGTATTTCAGTGTGTCAAGTTATACAAATAGCCCTTACAGAGCAGTAGCACAGGGTTGCATTACTTGCTACATGCACGGCAGAGCCAATTAATGGTGATGAGTCTGTTTGGTGAATTTGATTTGGTAAGATTTTGGTTTTGTTTTGTTTTGTTTCTCGCTTCCACACCTGTACCCAGCACATGTACTCTTCACACGAATGGCATAACTCTTAATATTGGAAAACTACTGTGTGCACCACAAAGTAAACAGTTTGCAACAATTTTGGGGGCCCAAATAAAAATTTTCGATGAATTTGACCTTGGAAGATGGAGGAGAGGAGCTTGTTTCTTAAAATAAAAATGGTTTCTTTAGAGAAAAAACTCTCAGATCCATGTTGTCAGCTGGCTTTGTAATCACACACATTGTTGAAATGTTTTTGGCCAACAAACAAATCCTATGATGATTTCAAGGCAGGGTCAATTAAAATAAACAAATGTTTTTGCTTTCTAGGGAAACTTTTGTGTCTGTAATGAAACAAATTATGAAGTACTTCAAAACAAAAATAAACACAGACTACCAAGAGTTTTCATTTGGGAACAAGTAGCTCATAGAATGGCAGGGAAATATATGGCTTATGTGCAAGTCTGATTTTGCTACTGCTCTAATACCAGCACTAGTAGTCCCATTAGATTAATTACTCTTGAATTCAGAGAATCTATTCATTTGTAGAAGTCCCCATTAGTGTGAAGCAGGCCTGTAGCAATGAACTCAAACAAGGATTAAGAGCCATAAAAGAGTAGATTGTGGTTGTTTTCTATACTTTTTTGCAATGGGTACTTTACAGACTGTCTACCAAATAAGTGACGGATTTTGCAGCATGTGGTCCTTTTTTGCAATGTGACTGTGTGGTTTAGGCTGGAATGTATTGCTTTCATGGCACAATGGTAAAGAAAGAGTGTTTCTCTTGCAATTCTCTATAGTCATGAATAAAAACACTCAGGGATAGATAAATATATTTGTTAAACTATACCTGTTGGGGGCATGTATTTGGGGAATCATCGCAGTGATGTGACTTAAAAAAGGCAAAAGTCTCCCCGTCTGGAGCAGCCTGCAAGACTAAGATCCGACAGTCACCTCCAGACAACGAACTGTCATTTTTTGTTTCTTTATTCCCTTTGTGTGTTTAACCACTGTTATATTTTATGGGATTGTGGGCTTGTCCACGTAATGACCTTACACACTGGTGTTGCATGTCAGGGATCTCTGGTGGGATAGCAGTGAATAAACTGCTGGCATTAAAGGTATTATTCCTGCCTCTCCAGCTCATAGCCAGCTTACTAACAGCACTACTCCTACTATCATCAGTAAAGACAGGAGTAACTGCTCTGCCATCAAAGTGTGCCAGTAAACTCAGGGAGAGGAGATTGGATGTGGCTGCTCAGCATCTGATGGGATAAAGAGATGGCAACATTGCCAAAAAAAATACAAGGCAACCTTACTGATAATTGCCAATAGAGCAAAGCTGGCAGTGGTAAAAGTGGTATATATGTTATATAAATATATAAATAAACACAGGCATTTTGAATGTTAGCCGTTAATGTATGTATTACTGGGAAATATTTCTATCACTTTATGTTTTGTAGCTATTTCTGTAACAGTTTTGGGGGGGATAGTATTTATAGGTCTTTTTTTCTTATCTCCAAAGCATCAGTACATAATGCTTTGTGTGTTTTTGCCATGTGATGATGCTTTCAAGGCTGTGAGGAGAAAGCTGCTATTAATCCTATCTATAGGTGTTCTTTGTTGTGTTTTTTTTTTCCTGACCTGTATCCATCTCCTGTTTTCCTGGCTTTCCTTTGCAACTCTGGCTCTGCAAATCTGTGCCCCTTAGCATGACCTAATCCAAGAAACATAAGAGCTCACATGAAGCTCCCAGCCCCAGAAGCACAAAGCTTTGCTTGGGTGAGGTCTTGTTTGAAAACAGGAGTGTTAGTAATATTAAGAGGAGAGGAGCTGCTTGCGTTATCTGTGGAATGTGAATTGGGGCTCAGAAACATTTGCGAGGTTATAATACTATCTTCAACTCAGCCTTTAGAAACACCAGATACATCCAGTTGTTTGAGAAATGAAGCTTATACAGCTGCCCAGCTTGCAAAATCTTAGCTTTCTTTTTGATACTGGGATGGAGATCATGAGTGCATGATGTGAGATGTCACACGTGTACAACACACTGAGAAAATTTCTTCGGTTCTCATCGGACAAACTATGTGAGATACTGATTTGGGCACATTTTTTGGTTACTCTGTGGTTGATGTGGACTCTTCACCTGCAGAAGAAAACTAGACCAGTATAGCTGTCTGTATCCCCAGCCTTCTACAAGTTATTCTTGGCTTCTAAGCAACTGCAGTGAAATATTTGTGAAATATCCAAGCAGGATAGCTGATTATAATATCTAGGTTGTCATAGGTAGTCCTGAGTATGTTACCCTGCCTTGTCTGGTGACGGAATGATACATTCAGCTGATTGTGTATCTGCTCTTCCTGCAAACTTGTCAAGTGTAAACTGGTAATCATCTGGGAAAAGGGAAAAGAAGGGCAGAATGAGTCTGACAAGAAAGGATGCTTACTGCAATATTTCTTTACTCTTGTTGCAATATTTGCTGCTAGTTTGAGTTTCTAGAAAAATGGAATTGGCATACTTCCTACCAAATCTACAACTGGCTTTAGAGAAGTACTGTATCTACGTGTAAAATAAAATTACTTCATAAAAGGAAACTGAGGATGTCAATTGGAGGGAGGAAAAAGAAAAGCTAGTTTCATTCGTAATTTGTAGAGAGGAAAAGGTTTGCAGGAAACTCATGATTCTTTGAGAGGTAACTGTCATAAAGATGGAAACATTTTGCTGTGCTTTGAAGAGCCCCACATCTCATACACCAGCTGAACAGAGACCAAATCAGCCAAAGGCAAGAAAAACTTTTCAGGGAGAATAAGACACTTTAGTTTTTCATGGCAACACCAGTATAATTGTGTGGAATGCAGCAGATGTTTAAGCATCATGCCTTGTTATTGCTACTTTTCTCCCAAAAGAGAAGAGGTCATTTAAGCACTTGACCTATGAAGATGTTTAAACCAGCTGTGTACAGGTCTGCTAATTTGGGGACACCCTTTAAAAACAAAAGATTCTTGAATCCAGAGACTATTTTTTGTTGTTGTTAAAACATAATAACTTATTTATTTATTTATTTAGGAGTAGTGCCTCAGTCAGCAGAATCATTGTAGTCAAGTGGCTGCTCACTTTGCAGGGTTCCTGCTCTGGAGCAGTGCACCATTTTTACATTTTCTTTATGCCAGAGCTCCTCTGGGCATGACATTTAAGTCTCTGGTGCCCCTGGAGTCACCGAGGAAAAATGAGGCTTCAGATTAGAAATGCTTAACTCAAATGCACAAATCTTTCCTTCTTTCACTGTTGCTCTCCTAATGCTGTGAGAAACTTCTGTACTTGCTTTTCCTGTTCCTCCTTCTCATCGTGATCCTGATTGCTGTTTGCTTCCTCCTCCTTTCCAGCTGCCATCACTCTTTAGTTCCCTCTCTCTTTCTTATCTCTCAGATCTTTTCTTCCTGCCTTTGGAGTCTTCCACATTTTTTTCTTGTCTCAACAAAATTATTTATTGTCCAACTTAACAGTCTTTTCAAGTTTTCTTTATTCAGTACGTGCTTGCAGAGTACTTAGTTAGAAAAAGTTTGTTGCCTATAATAGATGTGCATAACCAATCAATGTAAATGCATAATTTGGAATTTTAATTAGTGTTATAATCTGAATGAGAACAATGAGCCCTCTCTTCCAGCTCAGGTTTTCTGTTGCCAGTCAGCGTGTTGCTGGCTTGGAAGCTGCTGGTGTTTTCCAGAGTAGAAAAAACAAACTTATGCTAGGTGTTCCAATGCTTTATGTCTTGCTATGTCTTATAGCAAGGTTAGCAATATACCATTCTCTTTTGAAAATGCTTTACAGCTGTTTTGCACAAGATTATCTGGGTAGACAAGGTCTCTAAGAACTATAACATTTGTTCTTGAAACACCAGACAAAGCTATGGCAATGAATGTAAATAGTTAATTGGGCAAGACACATGAATTGTAGAATAATGGTCAGATAATGAATGTTGCTGTACATGTACAGGTGATGTAATGGAAAGTTTTTCTTCTACTCTACAGCCTTAATGTCAGTATGAAAACTCTCTAGTGCTGTTCCGTAACTGATGTTTAGAACAGCACAAGACAGGAATGTAATCGGATTGAACAGTTCCCACTCTCGTTCATGGACCAGGTTGATAAGCTGACCTCCTGATTGTAACTGATGTACACACCAAGGCTTCAGCACACATGTTGCTGCCTGAGAATTTGACTCTGGTTTTTGTTTCATAGAGCATTTGTTTATGCCAGAAATTGTCATGAGTGCCTTTTCCATAGTGGTTCCTGAAAAGGAGACTGTGTGCCACAATGCCATTTCTGTTTTTATTTCTGCAAATACTGCAGTCACTTGATTCTAGTGGACTTCTGCACACCTAACAGAATATTCAGGATTTCATTGTAGTGTTTGAAGCAAAACTCTAGACAGTTAAGCAGCAAAGGAAGAAAAGCCTGTGAATGCCTTTCTGAAAAATGTCAACCAAGCAAGTCTTCTATCAGGAATTTATATATCAATCTAATGTAAATTCAGGGCATAAATACATGGTGTGCTTTCCCTGAGACCTATCCAGATCACTCAGCAGCTACAGATGTCCTCCAAAGCATATGTGGGGATATCAGTAGTGGAAATATTTTCTGAGCCCTCTTATGTCAAAAGACCAAAGCAGCAGTGACATTGACCTTGTCCTCTGCTTGAAAAGATAAAGGATTCATAAAGGGGGTAAGGGCAATACCTGTCTCCAGATGCAGAAACACCAAGTGTTGCAACGGAGAAGATTAGTGATTGCATCTTTGACTTTTGTTGTGCTGAGATTACAGATCTTTCAGCCAATGGGAGATTATATTAGTGGAAAAGGAGCAATTGAAACTGATAGTGTCAAGCACTGCACAAATACAAAAAAAAATGTCTGATTTGGTCCCGTGGAGTTTTAAGTAAGGTGCAAGAGGAACAGTTAAGAGGCAGGGTGTGTAGGAGCAAAGTAAATAATGACTTTCGTGTCTTGATGGTGCTTTTATGGTTGCCTGGTTTTGTGCTTTTTCTGTGGATTCATGTGAGGAAGAGAGGCGTTTATTTGAAAGACAAAGGGAGTGCGTGTTAAAATAGAATGCTAAAATAAAAGACTGACATTTCCAATCTGACTGATGTAAGGACTTGAGTAATTTTTGTATTCTAGAGATACATGAAACAAACCACCAGGCAGCATTTTGGGAAATATGTTTCCTCCAAAGAGTGCCAAAGGAATGGTTTCAGTCTAAGATGCAAATGATTTATGACTCAGGTGAAGGAGTAAATGCCACATCAGGACTTCCTTGTTTCTCCATTTAAAACAAAATTGGAGAAAAAAAAAGTTGGGTTTTTTTGTTTGTTTTATTCCTTGATGTTCAATTTATCCCATAATTTATCTCTGATATTTTTATTTAAAAATTGCAGTTTCATCCCAGTGTAGTATTCAGCCTTCCCCTAATTCCCTGATGGCTGCAAACATTGCTTCTTGCTCAGTCTTGCTCTGCTGCATCTGTTGAGACTGTTACAGGTTCCAGTTCACTAGATACACTACCAGAGTGCACGGGGATTGAAGATCTGTAGGGACAAAAATGAGCTCCTTCACAGAGAGAAAAACTCTTCAGTGCACTGTTCTGATGATGGCAGGAGGAGCAGAATTTGGGACAGTCTGAGCCTCTCTCACATTGAGTGGGGAACATGAAAACCAGAACCTCAGACTACACGTTGTAGATGAATCTCGAAAATCTATTTTGCTTAGCAGGAGGTAGATTTGCCACCCACCCCCATTTCTCTGTCTTCTCTTTTTAAGGGCCAAACACTTGCTTTTGAAAGTAATGGTTCCTTTATTCAACACTTCATTGCATCAAACTATTTTGGTAAAACGAGACAAAAGACTCCAGACAGACCTCCCCCTTCTGAGTGCATCTCGTGAGTGCTGTGACACTGCACTTCAGCACCATTGTTCTGATGGTTTCCTGGATGGTGCTGGCAGGGTCTGGGTGACTGCATAATCTGGGAAGAGGTTGTTTCCATTAGACACCAGTGACATGACTCCCAGCTTGAGCTCTAAATCAGAAAACTTTGTGATAGGCACAAAGAGCTGAAATGCGATGGCTGCAACATAGTGTTGCAAGTATTTTAGTACGTTGAGTTATGCCAGCTTTTGCTTCACTTGTGCCTTCAAGAATATTATTGACTCCTTTTAATGGACAGGAATAACAGAGGTTGTGATTCATTAACTGAAGAACAGGCTGCAATTAAGTAAACTGGTAACTGTTTGATGTGATATCTGAAACTTCTCCTACCGATTGTGGACTAATGATTTTTCTATGTGTACGAAATATGCATTTGTGTCGACAAAAAAAAAGGTAGTGCATAAATTTATTTTGTGTGTGCTAAGTTTTACAAGAACATTCTGTGAGATCAACTTAAATTCTGAATTTAGAAAATATGGCCTGGAGTTTATTGCAAGGCTCCAAGTAATGCTGTAAAAAAAATTCATGGTGAGGAACAGCTTGTTTAAGAAACTCAAAATTATGGCTTAAATATATCAGATGATTTGGGTGTCCATCTGGAATTCAAGTGTGGAATTCTCGTGTGCATTACACATGAGAAGACACTGAAATATAAGGACAACTCAAAATTCAATAGGCTTGTGGAATAAGTTATTAACAGGAAAGATTATTGTGTCTCAGAGCATTATTTTCTCATCAAGTACACACACATCCAGCTGTTTTGTGGGGTTTTGTGTTCTTTATACTTATCTGGAAGTTCAGCATTCATTACTTTGCTTTAAGCATATTAGCAGTGTGAGTATAGGACACAGATTTATGTCTGAACCTGACCCAAGCAGACGAATTGACTCAATAAATGAAGTGATGTTTGGAAGCTATGGGCAAACAAACAATTATGTGAGAGTAAAGGATGGATCAGCTCAGCAGTCACGTAGACGGGAAATTAAATCTGTCCTCTGGAGCTACTCAGTATTTTTCTTTTTTGTTGCTGGCTTTTGGTTTTTTGTTTCTTTGTTTTCCATCTGTGTTTCTTACATGTTGGACTTCATTCTAAATGCAAAGATTTCTGGACTGGTAAGGGGTTAGTTTTTTGCTTGCTCTTTTTCTTTGCACTCTGTCTATCAAACAGATGATGGATAGCTTTGGAGAGAATCATGGAATCATTTTGGTTGGAAAAGGCCTCTAAGGTCACCAGCCTAACACTGTCAAGCCCACCATTAAACCATGCCCCCAAGAAACACATCTTCACATCTTTCAAACCTGGGAAGCCAGTTCCAAAGTCTGACCACCCTTATGGTGAAATATTTTCTTCTATTATACAATTGAACCTTCCCTTGCTGCAATTTGAGGCCATTTCCTCTTGTCCTCTCAGTAGTTACTTGTGAGAAGAGACTGATCCCACCCGGCTACAACCTCCTGTCAGGGAGTTTAGAGTGGTAAGGTCCCCCCTGAGCCTCCTTTTCTCAAGGCTAAACAACCTCAGCTGCTCTTCATCTGACGTGTGCTCCAGACCCTTCCCCAGACTGCACAAATTATGCCTCTACCCATCTTCTGGTTGGATTAGAAAAGGCCCTGAAATGTGTCGGTAATTTGTTCTGTTTTCTGAAAGTTGTTTTTTTTATAATGTGGGTTACACGGAAAACTGCTGCTCTTCTACCATCATATAAAGCACAAAACCAATTGACAATTGATGGGTGATTCCTGGTGCCAAATTGGCTATGCCAGTATGACTAAACTGGCTCCTCTATCATTCCGTAGACTTGCAGAAATATGTGTTTATGTGTACAAAGCCACATGCACTGTCCTCCTTCCTTCTGGAGGAATTTATCACCATCTTGAAGGTGCCCTTCAATGCTCTAACTTCCTTCTTTTCCCCCTACCTGTACTTCTGTGTACCTGTATTTAAAAATACAGTCTAGGTATATGGTGTATGACAGGAATCTGAGGCTGGCGGAATGGAGAGTGTTGGGAATGTGTTACTTGCTCACAGGACTGCATTTCTCTTTTGCCATGAGCTTATTTTTTTCTCATGAGGTAAGACTTGGTGCTGCACAGGGCTTGGGTAGGGTTTTGAACAACCTGGCCTAGTTAGAGGTGTCCCTGTCCATGAAGTAGATGATCTTTAAGGACCCTTCCAACCCAAGGCATTCTATATTTAGATTCCCAAATAGCACTTGCTACTCCCACAGTTTGAGGCACAAGATATATATGTGAATATTAGTTCCTTTAAGGACAGTATTTTTCTGGAACGCATTTTTTAGCTTAAATGAGATACGTGTGTGTGTGTAATACATGTGCACAGACGTATTTACAGGCAAAAATATGATAGTAGTATAAAAATAACTGGGATCTGAATCAGATAAATTTGATCTTTTCTTCTCTTTGCAAAGCCTTCTGCAAACCAATTAATCAAATAATTTTTCCCCCCATATGTGAAATAGTGTTCATACTCATCTTTAAGCAATTTTAATCTCTGTTTAAGCATCACTATCTGGAAGCAGTGATATTAATTAGAACAGTGCAAGTTCTTCCTGGGCATAATGACAGCTGTATAGGAATAAATGGTTTATCAGGTATTTTTGGCTACATGGAAAAATAGAAAACCTTACAGATTCCTTGAGTTTTGGCAGTGACTTCACAGTCTCAGTAACACTGCAGAAAGCTTGGGCTTTTCAAACAGTAATCCAAATGGGAAAGCAAACAAAGTGTTTCATCCTCAAATTTAATGCATGAGACAAATGACTGCATCCTGGGACTCCCATTATTGGTAGAGGGAAATTGTGACTTTTAGAAAATGTTCGTATAAGCATGTTTAAAAATACCGCAAGACAAAGAGGAACATATTGAAAAGTGTATTTAGAATAATGAATGGTAAAACGATAATATTGTGATAATTAAGGAAGAGAAGCTATATCTGGAATCAGACAATGAGCATTGGATCACCTATAGAAGAGCTCTAGAACTCATAATAAATATTTTGGGGCACTTAAGTTATTGCTACTGGGTTGGTGATAATGCAGTTTGTGGCTTTAAAATGTTTTGGGGTTTTAGTTGTTTTTTTTTCTGCAAAACTGCCCACCACTGCTAACGTTGATCACAGTGCTTACTCACGTCCAGGTGTTGCTTGAAAGTAGCTTTAAATGCCAATAATGAACAACCTTAGACGTTCCACATCTCACTAGATTTATGTATTTTTCAAGCCTGAAATCTGTTGTGGGCTCAAACTCTGATATTTTTTGTTGTTGTTGTTTTTTTTTTGACCAAGGAAAATAGCTTCCTTTGTCTAATATTTGTTCCTTTCCCCACATTTTTGGTTTTTTTGTTTTTTTCTGAAATCTTTGGGTTCTTTGTTAAAGCAAGAGGAGCTGTTTTCTCAGCATTATGGTATCTTAGGTAAAATCAGTGCATCTCAGAAGCTTTTATTCTCATTATGCTGTAGACGAAAGGCCTGGGAAATAATAAAACCCTTATTCAGGTGGCCTGGAAGATTTTCATCTCATCTTGAGATGTGCTAAAGTACCTCATAATCGGCAAACAGCTGCACTGTCATTTCCTTTAGGTGCAATTTTGTCCTGAGCACTGAAGAGGAGGCAGTGAGTGGTGAGGGCATGTCCTGGGGTCTGAGGCGCTGAGTGCATAAAACAGCAGGGGCAAGGTTGCATTCAAATGCCAAAAACATATTGTGACCTCCTGATATGCTTGGAATATTGATTTGTCTGGGTTTTAGAACATTAATTTTAAATGAATTTTTTCAAGTCAGAAATATTTTAGTGCTTTGTTGCATGAAGAGAAACAGTATTTTTCCTTCATCAGATATTTGCTAACAAATGTGTCGTCAATGCTATTTCTTATTTTGAGATGAAGTGCTGTAAAATGTGCATAGCACATAATCAGCTATAGATTGGTAAATAAGAGCAAATTAGGATTCCAAATAGGGAGTATTTTCTTTTCTTTCTAAAAAAACAGTTTTTTCTTTCTTTCTTGTAATATCAGTTTGGTTTTTGAAGTTAAAACTGCCATTGGTTTACAGGGATTTTGCTAAGTGTACTTCACTTAGGAGTTTTATGAAGTGGGCATCACTCATGGAAAATCTGAAAAAAAATCTTCCAATTCAAATCCCAGACTTAAAAATCCAAACCAACCCCTCTATCCCTTAATAAAGTGTTACAGTTCTTATGTTATATCGTAACATTCTGAAGTAGGGACTGTGGAGAGGTTTCTATGAGAGAGACAAGTATTAGAAAGAAAAACAACATGCCATTCCAGAGAAAATTTATATAATTTATTTTAGCTGTAGTTTCTTCCCTTTTGTATTTGCTTTTTGCAAATAATTTGCTGTTCACAGCTTAGTATTTGCATGGAGAAATGTTATTGCAAAAAAAGAAAAGTTTGCAAAGGAAGATGATTTCTAAATGGGGTTTTCTGGGGACAGACAGCATCATGGAAATGCCAGTGGGAGGAAGACCTGAAAGCAGAATTGGAACCAGTGCCCATAATTACAGAGAAGAACAGTGATTGCAACTAGGACTGATCTTTCTGAAACTCTTTAAAGCCTTACTAGTAATACATCATAGAAAAATCGGAGCTCAGGTGGCCCAGGGGACAATTGCATCAGCAGAAATGGAAAAATTAAGCCACACAATGTCCTCAACCACCTATTGTAAACCCCAAGCCTGCTTTCCATCTTCATATTAATTTTTCACTTCTAAATTATCCATACTTGAAAGTACCTCAAACCTTGCACTTCAGTAGCTGTAAATAAATTCAGCAGCTGTAAAATAAATGCACATACAGCATTAATTAGGGGTTGAGTGCTCCCCATAACACATTCCTTGCAGATGATACCTACAGGCTGTCTGAATGCTTCAGCTTCAATCCACTCCAGCTCCAAGGCGGCCTTCAAAAGCAGATTCACACAGATGTAGCTCTTGTTATTCTCTGGGAGTCAGCAGAGCCATTGAAGGCAGGAGCAAGGCATGGAGCTGAGGAAGGCAATCAACTTTCTTTTTGTTTGAAGATGGTGGGAAGGCTTTGTCCACAATTGCAGCTGCACCTGGGCTCCAAATTGCCTCTCAGCCAGCGTTCTTTGACAAGGCCAGGCACACCTCACTCCAGTGTGACAGCATCTCCTGTGAGCCACATTTACACAAACAGGCCAAGCCTGGTGTCCTCTTCCAGAATAAGGTCCTGATCAGATGTTTTTTTCTCTAATTAGCCAGACAAATGCCCACGAACTTTCAAAGTGATTTGTTTGAGTAAGGAAGGCATTAGTATGTCATTTGGGATTTCTACTTATTTTTGAAGCATTTAAGTGTCCTTCAGAAGGAATTGTACTGCACACGTATAACATCAGCTATATATAAGACTGCTTGATTCAACAATGAAAAAATAAACAGGGCAATTTTATTCTTTATTGCCCAGTTTTCCTCCTCCATTTTCACTTTGTTGTCTGAAATAAAATTAATAATAATACTATTTCTAGCATGTCTGAATGTCTATTGAAATAATAAATCAAGCTTCCAAGGCACAAGTGTGACTTCAAAAATACATAAACATTAATGATCTTCATTTTTCTCAGCTTTGTCTTTTTGTTTCTCACTTTGATAGCATATCAAACCATGCTTAATAAACCAGATACCCAAGTTAAATTGTGTACTGCATGTAGAACAGATTTTACCATGCAGACACGTAAATGGGCTTGGCAACCACTTTGAAATATAAAGAGATTCATAAGCAAAATATTCACCCCAAAAATCTATAGTTCAAAACATATCCAATTAGAATTCAGAAAGCAGATGAGTTTTTAAATGCAATCTTAAGCTTGGAAGGAGAATCTATCAGGAGATAATTGATTCCACCAAACAGAAACAATCATTGAAAATGTTCTGCCACCGGAGGACCCTAAGCGCTATAGAAATGGTAATAACTCTATACTTTTCCTTATGATATTTCTGACAGATTTCTACAAGCCTTTGTCCCAGCTCACTGAGCAGGCACCCCTCCTTCGTCACGCTACACTGCTCTGCTTTTGTCCTATTTCTTTCCTGGATGATGAAGGCAGCTGGGTTTTCAGCTCCCTTCTCTCCTGCAGCAGAGCCAGAGGAGAGCCACGCATCCAGGGGCCTGTGGGGGCCATCCCTCTGCCTCAGCAAGGGTGTCACAGTCCGTGACAGCATCGCCTTGGGCTTCTAGCACTGCTGGCATTGACAAAAAGAATGGGGCCTGAGGAAAGGAGAGACAGGGCCACCACCCCTCTTACCACTTTGTAGCTCCAGTGGTGGAAGGAGCAAATATCCTGACGATTAGAGGGTTTTCCCCTGTTTTCTGGTCACGCTCTTCTCTTTCCTTCTAAATCTCCCTTCCTTGTGGGGAAAAAGTCCTATCCCAAGCTGGGCTGTGCGCCCTGGGTGTGCCACAATAAAGTCATTTTTGCCTGCCTGTATGGGAAACCCTGGAGAAGGGACCATTGGCAACTTAATCCCAAAAAAAGCATTTTAATGGAAGTTATTCAAAATAAGTTAATGTGTTCAGACTTTGTGCCTTTTCCTTCCTCTCAGGAACAAATTGAGCAGATCTCTGCCTGCTTTAGGTTTATAATTTCTCGCCTTCATTATTTCCAAAAGTGCAGTGAAAGACAAAGATTTTTCCTGATGTATTCAGCTTCTCCTAGGCTTATCCAGTGGACAATCTGCTGCTAAACAGGGGTATGATATGTGCTTTGATTTAATATTCTATTTGTCTTTACCTGCACAAAGAATGTGCTTAGACAAGCCTGGAAGGAGTCTATGGAATAATTGTTCTGGCCCATGTGTAAACAAGACATATTTTACCTCTTGCTGGCGCTCAGCAGTTTTACTGCTTTTTAGTTTTGCTCTGTCCTCCTTTTCATCAATGATTGAATTCATTTAGAGCACTTCTATTAAAAGAATGTTTGCTCTATGGGAGAGGACGGTTTATTGTTGCAGATTCTTAGAGTCCTTTAATGACCCCTTGATTGGAGAGGGAAAAATATTTCCGTGACTTAGGTGTATGGGCTATGATCTTACTCTCACAGACAAGAAACACTGTGATGTTTCAGAGTAAAGGAACCAACCCAGCAGGACGGGTGGGTAGGGAGAGAGAATTTCCAAAAGTAGAAGCTAGAGGTATTGCTGCTAATTTAAGAGCCAGAGACCCTCCTGCTTTGAGGTGCAGTAAGGAAAAAATGCATTTTCCTCTCTTTCTAATGAGATATATTTGAAACACAACACTGTTATTAACTTCCTATATGTTGTCTCTCTGTTCTGTTTGCTCTTATCAGTTCTTCTGAGCCCCGCAGTTGGGCTAATTTCATTACTGATAATTAAACTCTTTCTGCATTAGGGTTCCCCAAAACAAAGCCAAAATACTGCTTCCAACTCATCTGGCTCAGTTAAGAGATTCTGGATGATGTATTACACCTTTTTTAAGAGTTAAAAAGCCAAAGTAATAGTTATAAATAGATGTGTAAAACCATACCACTGAATCTCAGAAGCACTGCACTCAAGGAGTGCAATACAATTGACAAGCAATTTAAGCTAGAGTGTGAAAGGATGCAGAAATAACAAGATTTGCATGAAAAATATCGAGATCATGAGAACATCAAATTTAAACAAAAAACTCGTGTGCCTCATGACTAAATCATGAGAGCTGGCATTGCTGTTATAGCATTCAATATGCTTGGCTTTTGAAAATAGTTTTATAATGAGGGTGGAGTGTATCTATCTGTACAGAAAATGAGCATTGTTTGTATCTAGCTAGCTCATTACTATGAGAATCAGGAATGCAAGACTCTCAAATCTTAATACAGGTCAGAAGATCTCAGATGCTTCCAGCTATGGCTGAGCCCACATTGTCAGGAAGATAACCCCAAGCAAAGATAGAAACTGACCCTGCTTTCAAATCAGTCAATCAATCAGTGATTAAACAGTGCCACCAAAAAAGAAAAAAAAAAAAAGAAAAAAAAAATTAGTGGGAATTTCAATCAGGAATTTCAATCAGGTTGCTGATTGTCTATTTATTTCATCTTATCAGTGACAATCGTTTATCTTGGGGCAGAATACAGTCACATCAGTAATGGTGGTAGAAGGGTCTGGAGAAGGGTCACTGCAAAGAGACTCGCTCGCATCCATCCAGCTTCGCTCTTGCCTGACTTACAACCACCATGACAGATTTCTTTCATTTTCTTTTGCTGCTATTGTGCTTTCTGACATGTTGCATGGTCAAGAAGAAGCTGAAATATACTCATTAACTAAGGGAAAGCATGGAATTTCTAAATTGGTTCATGCTTTCATTGTATACTGTATCACTGCACATGGGGGTGGTACTTCCACGGATCCTTTGTTTAATTCCATGAATGAGTTGTCATAAATTAAGGTGTTTCAGGTGCATTCATATTTTTTAAATTCTTTCCCAAAACTGAAGTGTCAAAAAAACATCTTACAAAACCATTTAGTTCTGAAATTTAATATTCCTCTCCTAAGTTTAGCAGTGCTCACTGATATTTCTTTAATACCTTACATTCTGAATATTTTAAATAAGCATGTAAGATGCCCACATGGGGATTTTTCTGTTTGTTTTTAAAATAGCTATCATCCTCATGATAATGGGGAGCAGCATTTATATAGACAATCTTTTTTTTTTTAAGCTGAATATAGAGGAGAGTAATTTCTGCTGTCTGTAAGTTGTTAGGCTCAGCTGCTTCATACCATTGTACTGAATATGAAATACACCCCTGGAAAAGATTCAGACTGCTCTCCTGAAGAGGCAACTGACATTTTCTTTTTTTTTTTTCATTTTAAATTTGTGAGTTATGAATTCATAGACACTTCACACCACCTTATTTCTAATTAAAAGCAGTTAAGTCAAACAGGACACTTGGTGCTGTGTTGTGATTCCTGGCAGCCGTGTTCCTTTTGCCGTGTCACTTTTCTTCATGTATTTCATGGCTGACACTTTGTAACAGGAGTGCTTTTGTCTTGAAAAATCAAAAATGCAATTATATATTCCAAAGGCTGCAGAATTTGGAACTACTTAGTCTAGATATTGTAAAGCAAAGATCTTTATCCTTGTTATCGGTACAGCAAAACAGAAGTATGGGTCCTGCCTCAAAAATATCTGATTATCTTATTAGGTTTTTTCTCTTTGAGTTTGCAACTTAAATTAATGGCTGGATTCTGTTTGGCACCAACAGACCTTCAGTGTGTTTGTTTAACACAGGCTTAAAATGTTGTGACAATGATGTGTCCAGCATTACAAGAATTGTGCTAATAAAACTGCAGCATAATAGCAGTAAAATAAACCATGAGGGAGGAAAACTGGGTATTGATGGGCAATTTCACGCTTTTCGCCATGACTCTGGCAATTAGCAGTAAAAATGAGATTATTTTACCTGGAAAAGGAGTCTCTTTCCGAACAGTGCATTTTACTATTCTTGTCTGCATTGCGAACATTCACGTGTTGGAAATACCCCCGAAAGAGCAGACCTTTCTTCTTGCCAGAAGTAATTTCTTCCTGTTGGCCATGAGGAAATGGAGAGAGAAGCAAATTGCTCATGCTTTCTATCCTCCTGCCTCTGCCTGCCTTCCCCTAAAATGTGTATCCAGTTGAACCTCTTTTCTTTGGGACAGCGCCCTGTTCCCTGTGCCACAGAGAGCAGCCAAGGCAAGGGAAGGACGGTCTTCAATGGACCTTCCCTTCCAAAAAATCCCATCTGGCCAAAGATCCCTTCCTGCTGCCTTGGTCAGCTTAGTCTTACGTGAGGAAACAGCATTTATTTTCTAGGAGGTCTGCCACGTCCAGAAGAGATTATGAGTCTGGAACGCTTAAGCCCTGAAAGAGTAAAGAGTTGGGCAGTTTTTGGGTTTTTTGAAGTATCATAAATGACTGATCTTTGACATGACTTACGTAGCCAGAAGACTGGATTGCTCTCCACCTTGGCAGCATCATGGAGGTCAGGTCCTGCAGTATTCAATGACTGAGTTATCCACTGAGAGTGAACTAGAGGAAAACCTCTCACCAAAGCTGTTTTTCCCAAAATATTCTGCAGAGGTACTACAGAGTAAGGAAGTTTCATGCTCCAATGGAAAAAAAAAAAAGTTGAAGTCTGGGGTGTATCTTTGTTCCCCATAGCAAATTGAGATGTTTCCTGAGGAACAGATAGACCAGAACCTAAATTTCAGTAAAAAAATTTCAAATGTAGGTTAAAAGTGAGCTTTGTTGGAAGGCTTCAATATTAATTATTTTTTATTGACAGGGAAACAATTCTACCCCCATAATACAAATTCCAGCCGAAAAAACTCTGAAGCCCTGCTGCATACTTTGTCAAATTTTAGTGTATTTAGAACCTTAGTAATCATTTTCTGTTTCTAGGTTTGCACATTACTCAGAGCAACACTGGGTTTTTGTCAGTTTTTTCCCTTGTACTTAATATTGTGTGTGTTTTAAATATCAGTGTCTTTAATTGTCTAGGATTGAGAGAGAAGTGTAAAAATAGTTCTTAGCAAAGATTGGTTTATCTTTGGTCTTGTGTCCGTCTTACAGATCTAAGTGCATTTTACAAACTGTAATTAGGGGAAAAATCCTGTTGTGGAGAAACAAAACCTTACCACAACTTTACTTCTCCAGTTTGCACAAGCAAAAATGCAAGAGACTTGTAGGAGCTTTAAAGCCTTTTAGTTCTGAAATTTATTTAAGGGCAAGTAATTTTGGAAGTGGACTGGGGAGGTTGTGTTGATTTTGTTGGTTTTTTGGGTTTTTTTTCTTTTTCTTTTACACAGTGTCTTTCATGTTAGAATGTCCTCTAAAGAAAAGTATAACATTTTCAAAGTAATATAACGATTTGTTCATTGTTATCTGCAGGTCAAAAGGCATTATTATTCTTTACTTTTTTTTAGAAATTCTGTAATTTTATGAAACTTTTCACTGCAAGCAGTTTCTTTCCCTCTCCTTACTCCATTTTAGAGAAACAGCTGGAAATACCTTCCTGGGTCTTTTTACACCACCCCTATTTCTGTACTTTACTATTACTGGACTTTACACATCACAAAATGTGACTAAACATCTGTCAGATGCTGTCTGTTATCTCTTTGTCTCCTCAGAGGACAAAGTACGGGCAGTGAAGTGTTATGTTTTGATTGGTATTTAGGTTTTTTAATTTGCACACGTTGGTCGGTATCTCTGTTAGTATGTTCAAGGTCATAAAAATGTACTTTGTGCTTCAAGGGAAAAATAGTCCTTTCTTCATCCAGGATTTCTTTTCTCAGGGCCTAAGAAAACTGTTTTCAGCTCAGCCCAGGTTGGCTCAGCCAGCAGAGCCTGTCATTGGTTTGCACCCTGGAAGTGGGGGGTAATTTTTCACTCCTTAGGCTGTTAAATGTTCAGAGCAATTATACTTTTCATTTCAATTATTTGTCATGTGGAGAGTGGAAGAGAGATTTTAGCATGTGTCTTCATTAGTTTGTGGTACTGGGTAGATGAACTGCAGTTCAGCAGCAGCAGACAGAGCTTCCCAAGAGGTGATTTTTTAAGAAAGAAATAAACCCTCCAACATGTCTCTGTAATGTAACCAAAAATTTGCAGTGGAACAAAACAGAGGTCAAACATCCATTTTATTTTGTAAAAGTGGTATCCAGACCACTATGCAGAAGGAAATAGCAGCTGATATAGATGACATAGAGAACTCAGAAAAATCAGAATTCATTCATGAAGTATGGAAAAAATTGAAGAAATATGGCATAGCATTCATAATGTGAGTAAATATCTTGCCGCAAGATTTTCAGAGCTCTAATCCCCATCTATCAAAAGTCCTGTTTGTCTTCTGAGACTCAGTTTCAAGCTTAGAGCACGTTTCTAGCACTATGGAAACACTTTTCCAGACTCTCTGCTGTCTTGGTGGAAGGTAAGGGGTTGGAAGTAGAGGATATTAAGGTCTCTTCTAACCCTAAGCATTTTGTGGTGCTGTGTCAGGGAGGATATACCAACCTTTAGAGGTTGTGAGCCGTTGTGTGGCTGCTGACTGTTTCACCGAGTGGTTGTTTGCAGATGTTGAAAATCAGTGTTAAATTAGAGATAACCCTAAATTTTTCAGTGACAACAAAAATTTCTGTGTATTGCAGCAGATTCAATTTATCAGTCAGCACACTTAGCCTGCATTCTCTTAAGAAGAGCTCAAAACAGTCAGATATTAATCTCAATATTTTAAATATTTTTTTGCAGTACAGTATTATTATATAGGAAAGGTTTGGGTGTTGAGAAAGAAGTTGAGAAATATGTTTGAATGTATTCCCAAACTGTGACTGATAGAGCTACTGAGTTGAAAAGGCTGTACTCCCAAGGTTCAGTGAAATTACTTTCTTTTGAATTTCTTGAAATACATCAGTTAATTCTGTTAGCTGGTTGTCTTGATTGCCTATTTGGATGCTAGAGAGAAGCAGACTGTGATTAGCCTGATTTATTTTAGATGCCTACCCTAAGTCAAGGTCAATCACATTCCTCGATCTTGCAATTTCCTTTAAAGACATTCCAGATGAAGAGCTCAAATGCACATTCCAAAAGGTTGGGGGAAAAGTGAACATTATATTCATCTGCAGAAAACGATTTTATGTATCTTTCTTGTGGCATGGGCTGTCATTACTTTTGTACTAGTCATAATAGAACGTATTGTCACTTGATTTAGATTTCTACCATTCAAAAAACTTCTGTAACTGTAAAGAAACCGGGTCTGGGAGGCTACCATTGATTTTTAAGAAAATGTCAAAAGATCTGTCTGAATTCCTATCTGTGCTCTTAAAGAGAAAAACACTTTTTCTAGCAACAGTTCTTATTTCTTTGAAAAGCCTTATATCAATCTGAGGTGCAACGAGAACAGGCCTAAACCTTGAGAACTCAATCTTATTTCAGTATTTTTCTCGCTACGCTGATAGACATTTTGATGCTTTTTGCTTATCTTCTTGCCTAATCTCAGTTCACAAGGAAAAATGCACCATTTCTTTAAGTTTAAAGTCAGGGAAGAGTGTCTCCACTGCTCCATGAAATAAGAGCATGACGGTTCTACTGATGAATGCACAATGGTTCACCTACAATGGAAATAGCCACCAACAGAAAGGCAGAATTTTCTGAGTCAGAAAAATGGACCTCTCATAAACTATAGGCATTATAAACAGCAGATATTTGCACAACTACAGTTTAACCTATTTTTCCTTTCAAAATGAGAAACAGCAATACAGAAGAACAACCCTTGTTTTCTGCGAGCATAATTTATAAGCTTTTTTTTTTTGGGAATCCTGCCTCTACCGATGTTTAAATTTGTGACATTGATCTAAATAGTAGATATAGTAGTAGTAGGTATTACGTAAATTTAATAATGCACATTTCATTTTAGGCATATCTTTGTGATGTCATACTGTCGAGAAATAAATAGTGGACATTTTATCTTGCAAGGGGTTATCACAGACACCTCACTGTCACAACCTATTATCATCCCTGTTAATGATAAGTAGCGGAATATCAGGTTTATCTTGAAAATGACCTTGAAGCCTCCCTAACTCAGCCCAGTAGAGACAAGGAAATGTCACAAACCTCTCAGCAGCTGTAATGGTGTCAGCTTTTTGTTAGAATGAGTCTCATTATGAAGAAAAAAAGTCAGAGAAACGAGAATGAAAAGGACAAGTAGCAAACTAAAGACCTCTACTAAAAGAATTTCTTGGATAAGTTAGCAGAAACTTACATTCGCACTCTCACTTGAAGCAGCAGGGTTTTTATCAGGACAGTTCATGCCCTTACACGTGCCTGTGAGTAGGAAAAGGGCAGCTGTGACAGCTATTTGAGACGACCTTATGTTACACCCTTGTTACAGCTGATGGCAGTGATTTCAGCGGAGCTGGCATTTTGCTCTCCCTCCGGTGTCCCCTACTGGTGACACATCACAGGCAGGAGGCAGCTGGAAAGGGTTCCAGTCCAAAATTAGAAAAGAAGGTAATTAAAAAACACTTGTAGTAAATGTTGCATGCTAAAGCAACGTGCAAAAACTGTTTAGTGATTATTTTTTCAACAGTTCTCGTATTAAATGAGACAGCATAGCAACCCGAAAAAAAATCATAAGTTCAAATTCTGTATTTTGAAATCGTTGTTCTTTCCGTAAATGGAAATATACATTGGTACTATAGGAGCTCTGTTTAGGCAGGAGGAAATGGTACCTTCAGTTATTCCTGCAGTGAATAAAGGAAAACAAACCAGTCATGGTTTCCGAAGCTTGTTTAAAATGGAAAAAAGAAAAGGACTGAAGAATATGCTTCCAAAAGTCATCCATACAAAAATACCAAGTTTACCATTTAGAAGTCTTAGATATTTTTACACTAGTGAAGCATCTTTGAGTTGCTGACTTCTCTTTTGTTAAGAAAATTATGTTACAGTGTGTCAATCTATGCTTGATACACCTAAAATGTTTAAGATACTCTGAATTATCCATTGCAAAAAATGTCAGACTCACACTCTCATGCATTCACTCTTGTCCCACTTATCGTATTGACAAGTAGAAAAGACTTTAAATGGAGTATAAATGATACAGAGCCTCGTGAAGCAAGGAAACTTGACTTGATGCTGTGCTTAGCTGACAGAGAACCAAATACTTGACAGCAGTCACAGCAGCAAACGCTGCTGTTAAAGTTTTAAAGGATTGCCTTGGAGAAGCAGAAGTACACTTCCAAATCTGCTCTGAGATACACATACGGCATATGTGAAACACATACCAAAATCTGAAAAAGTACCCTTTAATCTGCCCAAAACTAAATGCTGTCTTTCAGTTCAGTTGGTTTCTGATGTGTACAGGAGAAGTTGCAAGTCTCAGACTTGTTTGGAAGCAATTTCTCCATGACTGTTGAGAAACAAGTCCTATGTCTTATCCCAAAGAGCTGAATGTGCTTCTCAGTGATCATTTTCTGATTTGTCTTATTTTTGTGCTTCAAAAACATCTTAGAACTCAGTAGTAATATATGAAATGAATTAATGTCTGGGTGAAAGGTTATCACTCATCAAGGTAATCTGAAGTGATTACTGAAGATCTATTAGTAAGGAAAAATTTCAGTAGGGAAGATAAGATGACAAAGTGCAAGGATTTCCTGCATTTTTACAGAAACATAGAAATTATCCTTAAAAAAAAATAAAATTCATAGGTAAGTTATGAAGCACAAGCATATTGCCTTAGAGAATACTATGTAGGTCTTCTCTGTGTTCTATCTTAATTTTTTTAATTTTTTTTTTTTTTTGGCTTGCTTGATTTCATAATAGTATCCTGAGTCATTTTGAGTAATTGTGTGGGGTAACTCCACTACTGAGATTATTTATCTTTTCAGAATTTCTCAGGTAATGTACCTCGGTTTATCCTTGCTCCTTTCTTTGAATCCACCACAAGGATATTTCCAAAATGCCTCTGGCTCTTCTCTGAGACGGAAGAGGGGTGGATTGGAGAGCTGATAACTCAGAGCAAATTGAAGTGGGGAGCAATGAAAGCTGCTCTTTGATCCCCAGTTTTGTAGGGCATTCTTGTCAGGGAAAGACATCCCTACAGAAGGCGGACGCATGCTTTAGCAAAGGAGTAGGGTTGGGTCTCGTCCCAGTCTATGCATCATCAATATCGTTTCATATCTACAGTAATGTGGTAACAGCTGTGGCCTGCTCAGACAGAACTCTCTGGTGTAGTATTAGTAACATCTGAGATCTCTTATCAAATCTAAAAATACTTTCAGGGATTTTTTTTTTTTTTAATTTCATTCATCAGTTCCAGTGACTGCATGAGGAGCACTCATGACCATTTGAGAAATTCCATAATTTGAGGTCTTATTGTTTTTTCAGAACGTCTAAAATGATCCAAGGAAGTGTTCTAAAGCCCCAATGTAGAATTGACTCCATCTTTGTTTTTTAAATTTTCTTTTAATCTTGCCCATCTAACTGATTGTTGGGGGAGACTGTTAGATGGGGAAGTTGATGTTAACCTGCAATACTTTAAAAATGTATGTGGGGGAAATTCTGTTCATATTCTGCTCCATATTTATTTATTTATTAATTCCTACCACAATTTTATTGTTTGTATAGTTAAGGGTGTGCTGCTCTTTACTGTTTCATGTACATTTCTGTGAAGGGCATTGAGTATTAATATGGCAGATCTGGTAGCTCCTCACTTCACTGCCCATGAAATAAACTGAGGGAAAAAGAACATGAGGTTACCTGCACAAAAACAACTCATAGGATGGGGTATAAGAGATAACACATTCATGTATTTAGACTGATGCAAGGTGAATAATTTTTAGCCAGCAATGAAGTATGCAGCCATTGCCACTCCATGTTCAGAGGTTGGGGTTATGTTATTGAGGGTTCCTTAGTTTTTATCCAGAGCTTTTGCAAAGTCTTTGGCAGCAGCCAAACATGAGCTTCCTGCGCTTCTGTTCCTTTATTCACAAAACATACCATTAACTGGGAGTTTAATGCTCGTATAGCACTTTGATATCAGAGTTTCAGTGAAATTTGCTGCATATTTACAAGGTACTGATTTGTTTCCATGAACTGGCCCTGGAGCACCTGAGTACAACCAAAGAGAGGTATCACAAGGGGAAGCAGAATCTGCTCTGAGGGTACTGGCTGCTATCTTAAGAGCAGATCTGTAGAGATAGATCTGTAGAGAGCATCAATTAGTCTCATACTCTACTCAATTCCCAATAACTGGTTTCCGTGACACATTGTTATTAAGGTTTTCTGGGATTCAGTTGTTCTCGTGGTTCTAAAAGTCAGACAAGAGAGTATTTAGTAGTAGCAGGTGTTAGCAAGCTATCATTACTCAGCTCCCTTAGAAACAATTTATGATCTATTTTATAGATCCTACCACGCTCATGAATCTAAGCTTCATTCTTGATGCAATTGATCAAACTAAGCCCTGTAAAGGCAGTAACAAGGCAGAGGGAGGGGATGTTTTTTAGAAGATTCTTTAAGCAAGTGAGAAAATGAAGAGAAAGAAACAGGATGACACTGTGCCGGTTAGTACACCCAGCTGGTCGATAACCTTATTATCAGCAAAGGCTAAAATGTCCCACTCTGGGAGCCTTTTGTGCAAACACCATTGTAAGTGGGCGAGTATGAAAATGGGATCTTGTGGGGATGCATAAGGGAAACAGACACAGTGTTTGAGATTTCAGGCCATTCATTATTTACAAAATGCTTGTGGCTGGCAGCATTAATTACTTCACTTCTAAAGAAAGTGGAAGGCTTGTTCTGCTTTTCTTGTTGAGAAGAAGCTCTTTACTATGCGACATTATTTATGTGTTTCCAAGGAAGCAAACTTGTCAGTTGATCTCCTTTTTTTATTTAAAAGCTGAAATCATTACAAACTGATGAAGCAATAGTTGAGGTGAATCATGGCTGTTGGGGAGCAGCAGGAAAAAAGCATTCAGAGCCCCTGCCACAGCCACACTTGCCATTGGAAGGAGCTGAGGCTCCTGCTGATCCCATGGGAATTCACACCACGGGGCAAGGAGCTGGCTGGGATCAGACCAGTGGCCTTTCTCAGAGCAAGACAAAGAAGGAGAAAGAATGTGTTGCAGTTGTTTGACAGCCCCTGGTAAATTATGCCTCTTACCTGTAAAGTCTCTAAACCCCCTTTCAGCATCTCACAAAGAACAATAATTGTTTATTGATCTAAACGTTAACAATGTATCGCTTGTTCTTCAATAAGGTCTAGAAATGTAACTCAAGGGCAATAACTGCTTTGGATAAACAACAGACTTGATGGATGTGTTGCTTTCTTTTTTTTTTCCTTTCTTTTTTCTAAACTGTGAGCATACTGTTGAAGCATTTTGTTGTTATCTTGATGTGATCCTTGTACACACCTGTACCTGTATGGGCTTCAGTCTGTCTTTCAAAGTGGCATTCTTCTCAGCAGTGTTTAATACTTCCCTATAAATGGCTGTTTTAAAGCACATAAAATGCAGAATTCTGTTTCAAATAGTTCTTTTTACCTTCTTGCAGCATCTGTGCTTTGTCAGCTGCTTAGATGTTATATAGAAAAATAAAAAGCAAAGTGATACAAGATAAAACACTTGGTGGCATAAACATCAGTGGAGAAGTTTTCCACACACTACCAGCATACACATTTCCATGCGCAGCCAGTCGCGCTTCCAGAGGAATGTAATAACATGGAAGTTTGTATTTGTGTATATTTAGTGGATTTTTAGATGAGTCTATTCTGTTTCATTTCGAGATAGAGTGGTAAGTTTAAAATGAAAGTGATTTGATGGCCACCTAGCAGAACACCAGGCAGGGGTTCATCCTGGCCTTTGATAATGACACCGACAGCAGGAGGGTCTAAC
Organism: Lycocorax pyrrhopterus obiensis; assembly: GCA_014706295.1. Lineage (NCBI taxonomy): Eukaryota > Metazoa > Chordata > Aves > Passeriformes > Paradisaeidae > Lycocorax > Lycocorax pyrrhopterus. The sequence goes on along the minus strand of JACSVZ010000001.1, from coordinate 111,153,143 downwards.
CAAGTACATAAAACTCTGCCTCGTGCAGAATGAGTACAACAAAATTTCCAGATGTAGGGCTCTCTCCAACCTGGTAGGTCTAGACAGCTGATAACCCTAGGGTATCTCAGCGACAATTAGTTACTTATCTTTCAATCCTGAAAATGGAGGTCGAAAGTTAAGTAGCCACATAAAGCTAAACACCTCTGGGACAGGTCTCGGGTCCAAGCTAGGCAGAAATGACAGAAAATCATTGAGAATTGAAGACATTAAAAGGTCAGAAATAAATTGTGATCCAGCCCTGTTTGACCAGTTTATCAGTTGGTATTTTGGTCTCCTTTTAAGAACAAAACGACATTTTCCCTTCTCTGAAGCTGTTTGTGTTGGCATTAAGGATTTACCTACCATCTAAATATGTCATCTTCTTTAGATGTGTTTCATACTCAAGGAAGGTCATGTTATTAGAGGAAACTTTGATTCAGGAAAACTTTTAGTGGAAATATCAGTGATAATGTAAGAAATGAGAGGCAGAGGACTGGGAAGATGTGGCTGCCTGGCTTAGTTGCTTTACAGTACATTCTGGAAATACCTCCTTGCAACCCGATGAGCTAAATTCTGGCCACAAGCCAAAAGTGAAGCTCTTCTTGATTTTTCTGGCATCTCAGATCTTTAGCCTACTTAATTTCTATGCAGCTAAACAGATATAGTGGATTTAATGTAGCAAAGACTGTAAATAAAAATAAAATAGAGCCATTTTTTAAATGAATATATCTTTTAAATCATTCATATGCACCCCTTTTAGATTTGTATATTTCTGGGGAATTTCAATCACTAAAATATTTCCTCTGCCCTTATATACCATATCTACTATTTCTCAGAGGCCGTTTCTGGAAATGTGGAATTTTCCTAGAAATTTTGGACCATTCTTAAGAATCTGGAAATAATAATTCCCTTTGCTGCTATAGTCCATGAGGATCTTGGAGCTGTAGCAGTTTTTGCTAAGTCATTGGGGCCTTGGAATGAGAGCCTAGATAGAACCATATTTGTTTTGCTATCCGCATCATGGTCTGTGATCCATGGTTCCCCTTAGCTCCCATTCATCGGTTTCAGGCCGATATAATTTCCTTTGTTTTGAGAGTCTGTTTTACTCAGAGTTTGAATTAGGAAGCAGGACATGATGGTATTTCTTCGGTCTCAGATTGTTTTTGTTTTCTTATCAGTAACACAGCTGCATGGGATGTGCTTCTTAGTTAGCAAGGTGAAAAAATGGTTAAAAATGGTTACTGAATGCTACTTCCAAGGTGTTTTATACTCTAATCTACCCAATTATGGACTGCTAAGTAAGATGTTTTTACTTAAAATCCAATGAATATCTGTACATGGTCTGCACCGTGGATTTCTTGAACCAATACCAGAAAACACAGGTTGGTGAAGAAGAAAGAAGTAGTACAAAACCACACCCAAACTCCTCCATCTTGTTACATATCCCTAGACCTAAGTTCAATATCTCTACATATTTCACCCAGTGATATAACTTTTAATTACACAGCAACAATCTCAGCAGCATCACACAGTCTAGGAAGTCTTTCCCAAGGCCTAAGATCAAATGGAGTGTACTTTTGAGGATCATTGCTTATCAGAGTAGAAAGAATGTAATTCTCAGAATTCAGGGTTCCAACACCCATTTCCAGATCCCAACAAGGAATTAGTCCCTAACCTTGTTCTTCTTGCTCAGTCATGCTCAGCATGATGCACTTCAAGGGCCTCAGCTGTCAGTCTCCTATAGGAACAGATCCTTGCCTTTGCTTGTGCCCAACATACTCACAATAGAGAAGCCAAAACTCAGACTTTAGCACAGATCAAAGATTTCTCTGCTGCTTGAACTGAAGATAAGTTGTTGCTGCCCATTATTTGAAAGATTATCACCAGAAAAGCTCAGACTCCCTTCTCAGGCAAAGCTTTTTTTCCAGATGCTTCAGTTGCATTAGGTATTTAGGTGGACTTATATGGAGACAGTAGCTGGATATAAAATAAAGTGAAAATGGATTTTTTTCATTATTTTTTCTTCTATTCCAACTATTTGCTACATTTCGCTGTTTAATGTGCTGCTTTTTTTTTTTTTCTTTCCTGCGGCTGAAAACTGCTTTTGGCTGCATATCTTGACTCAATTCGGACGATATTTTGTTCCTCACAACTGTAGTACTTTGAAAAGGGTTCTGACAAGAAACTTCTTTCTATGTTATTTCATTAAATTTCAAGATTATGTTGCCCTGGAAATTCTTGGACTGAAAATTATTTGAAAGAAAGTAAAGAAAAGAAAACACAAGGAATGGCTTCACTGAATGTAGTGGAAATGTTCCTGGAAATCCTGTGTGTGTGTGTGTTTCACAGGACACCACCTTTTCTTCTAGGTGAACAACTTCCTAATCTGTGCCAGCCAGAATGATTCGTTGTGTTTTACTGGCTAAACAGTTAGTAGGAAAACTAAGCTGAAGATGAAAAGAACAGCAAAATAGAGAAGAAAATTCAATTGTCTGATTCTTTTGTTCTGATCAATTTTAATTACTCTATTCCTGTTTCTTTAAAAATCTTAACACTGCTTTTTAAATATATGGCTCCTTCCCTAGTGGATTATATTTTATTCCTGAGGAATTTGGGGATTGCTTTGGTTGATAGGTAATGGTTCACATTAAGACAGGTGCCATCATTTCTCCAGATGCTCTGAGCCACCAACAGCCTGAATATTTAATACACAATATTACAGAGTTTAGAGGGAGATGCAGGCAGGGAGTTCAGAGGGAAATACTGTTTGGAGCACTCTGAATCTATTCTCTTTGGTTTTGTGCCTCCTGAAATACATGCTGCAGTCTCTTTTAAATCATCTCCAGGAAATATATTGAGACATATTGGCCGTGTCACTGTGTGTTGTGTGGAACTGGGAGTGATTTAGAGGGCCAGCTCTGCTTTTTAGGTAGAAGCTGGTAATTTGAACTCCCCTACAGATAGTTGCGGTAATGCGCACTTTAACATTCTGATACGTAGTTGCTACTTGCTTTTCCTTCAGTCAAGTGCATTAGGACTTCAGCATGATTCCTGTGGAGTATTTGTAACCAATATTTTTATTTTTAAGTCACCTGGCACTAGAAGTGTGGACTCTTAAGCATCCAACTATAATTCTGTCTCATCTCTTTTACTGCCTTCTAATCACAAAGGAAATTAGTCAACTTGTCTTCAAGGGCACAAATACTGCATTTGCTGTAGTTCTTTGTCTCCTTACAGCTTGTCAGTGGGATCGGCTGCTATACTGGAATTCTTTGCTAGCTTTGCTCTATTAAGAAATCCAGTGCTTGCTGAAACCCAATGTGGGCCAAAATCTTCTAGTACTTTGGACTGAAACTTTCTGAAGGGTAAATGTTTTGTAGGTATTCAGAAGAGAATCTGCAAATGCTTGGTTGATATTATTTTTAGGTTTGGTTTGGGGTTTTTTTTGTTTGTTTGTTTTTGTTACACTTGTTTTTAAATCCTTGTATGTTTCTGTGTAGATAACTTTCCTGTTGACCTGGCAATGTTTGGCATTTCTATATTTACTGTCTGGATAATTGTCTTATAAACCAGCTGTTGATGATTCTGCTTTTGTACCTGAAGTCAATATGGGATTCTTTATCTCCTGTAATGGACCTTACTCTGTAGAGCTTGGTGTCAACTGAAATTCTTCCTGATTTATCCCAGAATACATTTAAATGCCCAAAGGTGTGAAGTGGCTATGGCAAATGGGCAAAAATACTTTTTTAATGACTGCAGATATCTTTCATCTGCTTGCTTCTGATATAAAGACAGGAATGATGATTCTTTTTAAGTTTACATTATTATTTTAAGGGATGATGTCTGGGATAAAATGTTTTGCTTTGCTATACACCAGAAAATGGTTTCATTCTCTCTTCTGTGTTGCCATTGTGCCTGTAGCAAAGGAGTCGTCATGTCTAAGAGGATTAATTTTGGGGAATATCTTTGAGTGGTATCTAATTCTGGAGATAATCCAAATTCTTCCACGTTACTACTGTACATGTGTGAACTGAGACTCTCAAAGCTTTCAACTTAGCAGAATCGGAGGATATTTTTTCAGAGAACAATTTGAATACTCTCATATCAGGATGAAACCTTTGTCAAAATTAGTTTATTTCTTGGAAGAAGCGGAAATATGTTAAGTGACATGGGAAAGAGAAATAAAAAAAATTGAAGAAAAAAGTTGCACCTTGGGGCTAAAAAATCTTATAACTACAGTCAGCTGAACAGAGAGCCCTGTCACAGGAGGTGACTCATAGATTATACTTCTAGCTGCTGTGGTCAGCTCTGCTTACAATACATGTAATATATGAATGAACACTTAGTTGTTGAAGTGAGCATTTTATAAGTTCACATTTTTTTTTAAATCTGAGTGTACTTCAAGGATGAAGTTTGCAAAGTAAAAGGAATATTACAGGCCTGTGTCCTGCCATTCCTTTGGCACATGCGTAGTTTTATGATAGAAATTTACAAGGTGAATGAAGAATATTCTGTTGCTGGTTTTGAGTGGCATTAACACCTTCTTTGCTGTCTTTTGCAAAGCTATTCCAATTTTTTTTGTCTTTTTGCTGCTGTGTTTGCTATGATACTGTTTCTTAGGCTCAGCTCATCATTTGTGCACAGGTCTTTGTGGTACACATTAATTTAATAGTTTACTGCAGGTGAAGGAAGTGGGAGGAAACTTTAAAGCAAAAGGAAATGCAGAGTGCCACACCTGGACAAGAATAAACTGAAACACAAATAAAGGCAGAGGGCTGGCTGGCTGAAAATCAGCTGGTCAGAAGAGGACCTGGGGTCTCTGGTGGACACTAAGTTGACCATGTCCTGACAATGCACTCCTGCAGTAAAGGCCAGCAGCCTCCTGGGCTGCATGAGGCAGAGCATTGCCAGCAGGCCAAGAGAGGTGATGCTTTCCCTGTGGGGAGGAAAAAACACAAGCCATGTGGTGGGTGCAGATATCCAGGTCCTTAGTAAAATGCCAACAGATGGCTTTGCATCACCACTCACTGTAGCTGGATGGATCAGGCTGCTTATATTCATCACCCGCATAGGTCTATGTTTGGCTGAAATCTGTTCTCAAATAGATGGTATGGCCAAGTTCTCATCACCAAGCACAGCAAATTCACTCCAGGATACTTTTGCCAAAGACGGAAGAGTGGAGTCCCACAATTTTTATGAACAGAAGGCTTTTATTTCTTCTTTTTCCACCTTGTTGATGTGGCAAGCTGCTAGCCCCTACCACAGAGAGTAGAGGTATTTAGTTTTGTGTCTCAGTTAGGACACTTAACAGCCCTTCTTACAGCAGTTCAACTTTTTCTTAGCTGGGTGTGATCAACAGCTGTCAGCACTAAATGTGTTGATATTAAGGTATTCAAATACTAAGTTGAGGTTCCAGAAATAAGAAAGATGATTCTTACCCATCTGAGAGTCAGGAAACTGAAATGCAATTCATCAAGCTGTAGTGGTCAAGTGATGTAAACTTGTGGAAAGCAGAAAAGGCAAAAGCTGTGGGTCTGTGGCTGTCTGCACACATTTGGACATGCACCCTAGGGCTGTGAAGTCACAGAATTTAAATACATCCTCCCTTTTCGAGTCACTTTGGGCCGATGACCAGACAGCAAGGAGTGCATAGAATGTGTGTCTATGTCCAAAGGCAGAAGCAGGAATAACTTGTTTAACATATACAGAGAGACAGGGGGTTGTTTTAGTAGTATCTTATTCTAATGAATTATGTAGGATTGGTGGGTGTTTTTTTTTTCAATTTGCATAAAAACTACTTATATTATTATATCCTTGCTGATGGTTCTGTTGATGAAAACATAAGGAAAGGGGAAAGGTGAAACTATGCTGCCAGTTGTACAGCATTGCTATTATCTAATTCCACAGCTCTGCTGTGAGGTAGCTGTGGAGGATCTGGCTCACAGATTAAAGTATGCTTTTTCTTGTTGTGTCATCTTTTCATAAGAATTCACTCCCTTTACTGGTACATATAATGTACTTAGAGAGATAATTGCAATGGTAGAAAATGTGTTAGGAGAATGAAGAACAAATAGAGATTTCACCTGAGATATAATGGTAAAATGGACAAGAAAGAAATGGGTTATTGAAGAAGATAGGAAGTCAAAGAGCTGCCCTTATTCCTACTGTTATTTAAGAAGTAGAAGAAGCCAGCCTATTTTTGTATAAAGACTGTTAAATATGATACAGGTTTGCTGCAGTGAAGGTGACAAAAGACTTTATGTACCTTTTTCCTCCCATCTCTGATATATCTTTGCCTAAATAATGATGAAATAATTGTTGTAAATGATAGAGATGGAGATACAAAATTCCAGGCCCAAATTCAAGTAAATATTAATCCCCATCTGGCATAATTTATTCCATCTCTTTCAATAAATTTGGAGTTATGATCTACTAGATCTCTGATCAAATTTTTGAAAACACGTTTTTACTTTATCTTTTAATGACAGCTGTATCTAAAGGTTTGTTAACTTGGAATTTGTTGTTCAGCCACTGGCTATCCCTGTAACTTTTCACATGGTGGCTCATACTAAACAAAGGAGACTAAGTTGGACTGCACAGAATGGAGTCCTGATTCTTGGTGTTTTTTTCTGAGCAAGTTTCTTCTGCCTAAAGTAGTTTATATTCAAAGCACTGTGACACTGTTCTTGCTCTTAACATTTGATTTTTTTCAATATTTGTCAGAGAACCATTGAAAACGACCAGCCTTTTCGTGTGTGGCTGTGTATGTACCCATATGGAGAGATAGCGAGGTGCAAACAATATTAATTATAAAGCAGCACAGAAAATAACCAAAATTTAATTAAGTAATCATGTCACTTTCTTCTTGCAAGCTATATGGAAGCCCATGGGCTTCCTTGAAAGTCTCTTTGGATATACATGTTCAGCTATGCAGGTCAAATTTCTTGGCTGGAAATATCTAATGAGATGACACGATTCCTTGGATAAAGTCATCTTTAGATGACTTTAGGTTTAAAAAGAGAAATAAAAAAAACCCCAAATCCTTAGTTTTACTCTAAGTGTATGATGACTTTTCACTTTGCATTTGAAATCTCATTAATACCTTTTCATTTTTTTTGTCACATCTGCTTCTTCTTTCTTGCCCTTTCTGGCAGTGACCACATCTTTGAGCTAACTGCAAAAGCGGCACTCGTTATTTGCTTATTCAAGTGTTGCAGGATATTCAATTTTGGATTTGTGAATTAAGGAGAGACAAGATGCCTCTCAGTTCTCCAGGTGACGCTTAAAAGAGCTCAGGATTTTATAGTTCACTAGTTAAGATATCTTTCTGAGGTTTAGCTAATGACATTTTTTATACCTTATTAGCTATCTGATGGTGCACTAACAAAAATATATTAAACTTTATTTAAAGAAAAAAAAGATAGCTAATGCAATCGCATGAAACATCAGTTAATTCTGAAAGCCCCAAGCAATATTGCAGAGCTGCACTCTAAGTTTGAATGTAATACATTACAAAAAAAATAGAATGTTTGTGGTCCACTGTTCCTGTCATCTTCTTTAAGTGATTTTTTTTCATTTTCTTTTTTCACCTGTTGTATCATGAAGGGGTTAAAAAGCAGAATATGTCTTCTCAGTCATGATTCCTTGTCCTCAGCAAGGAAGTCAAATACACAAAGAAGAAAAAGGAAAAAAAATAAAACCTCAAAGAATTACAGCATCAGTTAAAAACTCTCAGCTATCCTGGGGTCTTTGGAACACCAAGGAGCAACAGAATAAATGATCCAAAATTTTATCTTGCAGGATCCATCTCTGATGATCTGCTTTAGTCTGGTTTCATTATTTCCCTAGCACAAGTCCTAAGTGATGCAAATATGCCTCTTCTCTTGGTTAGAGATGTTTATTTATCTTGCACTAACACCCAAGGATTCGAGCTTTTCTGCTGCATCATGTTCTGTACAATTGTCCTACAAAAGCACGGAAAGAAAAACATTTCTGTTCTGCGGAGCTTCCGATTCAGATACTCTGAGAGGTAATGGATATCTGAAAGGAAGGAAGGAAGAGTAAGTTGGGAGTTAATTCTGGAAAAAAAAAAGAATTTTAATCTGGGACAATAACATGTAAACTGCCTTATCCCTGTGAAGTGTTCACAGGTCTGAAAAGGGAAAAATGTGAAAACCAACACCTGCAGCTCAAGAATCATCTTGATTCTGAGCAATACAGAAGCAGGAATGGTGAATGTGGTTGTATGCATTAAAAGATGGTGCTGCTGTTCTACTTCGTATTATTCAGATAGCCACTTTTACCATCCAGCCTTCAGCACTGACACTGCTGACGATAGCAGCTATAAAATGGCAAACCCATAAAATATCTTGTACTCAGAAAGGAGTTTGCAGAGGTAAATGAGGGAGTTGATGCCAGAAATCTGTGAGCCAAAACAGTTATTTTGGCAGAAAAATTTGAACAGATAGAAGTGAAGACATACGGCATTTAGGCCAGAGGGGTGGAAACTGCAGCAGCTGAGACACACAAGAATGAAGACATGGATGCAAAATCATTTCTCCTCTCATTCTGGACAGCTCAAGTGCCTGAAGAACCTTCAATATCTAGATTATGTTGCATGAGATTATATGGATGGACAGCTAAAAAAAAGATTATGAATTGTGTAACTGAGTTGGAGAAAAGTTAAGGTTTTCCTGGATCTGAGACTAGACTAACAGTATGATATCCAGGGAAGGAAAAGTGAGAGGGCTCTGTTTGAATTGTGCTGAGGTTGGAGGAAAGCTGGGCAGTTACAAGAAAACCTTTGAAAATAAGGCCAAGATGGGTTTAGAGAAAAGAAGGAATTCACAGTCACCTGGACTTTCCTTTAGGAAATATTGCATTAATAAAATATAAAGTGTGTGTCTACTCCGTAGTTTCAAGATTTTCCCAAATGTCCCTGGTTGCCATGGAGATGAGAGCCGAAGGACTGAGAAAATAGTTTGTTGAAATTTAAAATTCTACTCTGTAATACTAAACGTGGGTTTTGCCTAAAGTGTGGAGACTCTTTGGGTCAGAAGAAGAGCAGCTTTTGCTTTCAGAAAGAGTTTGACAGTGTCAGGAAAAGTAGTTTCACTGGTAGTTACAAACAGCTCAATTCAGTGGATATCTTCTTTCTTCCTTAGGGGAGAAGTTGTAAGAAACGGGAGCGGAGTTGGTGAGGTTCACCTCCTTGTCTCAAACTGAAATGCTCTGACACATGGAGCAGTGTCAACCAGGCAGGACAAAACACACTTCAAGCTAATAACTGAAGCAAAATGCTCCCTCATCCGTGTGTGGTGAGGCGACAGGGTGCAAATTACATAATCCCGCGCATCGCGGGGCTACGAGCGACGGAAGAAAGGCGATTGCTGAGTGAGGATAAAACACAGCCCTCACATTTGCATGACCAGCACAAAGCCAGAAAACCTGTTTCTGAAGCTATGAGTAGGAATCCTCCGTTATTTTCTAAAATATGCCCAGAAATCTTGCTGCTTCGAAAGAAAAGTGCAGTTCAGGAAATTTCAAAAAGGGTAAAAATAATACTGTTGCATTTGCCATTACTCTTCTGTTTCCTTCATTTTCTCAGTATATTACTGGAAATTGAAGACAAGCTTATGATATGTACATCAAAAGAAAACTTCTCCTGTGATGGATGATAGCAGGACAAGGTCAATAGCAGAAGTGATTTAAGCATTTGCTAAGATCTGTTGCATTATTCCACTGCAAAGTCTGCAAGGCAAAAACACACTAATAAAAACTGAGCCACATTATTCCACTTATGTCTCTCTGTTCATGGGAAGAAATCTTTCTGGAAATTCCAAATTTGACATTCCTGCTGCCACTTCAGGTGTCCATGATTTCATGTTTGTTTGAAAGATGCTTAAGAAGTGTTTACAGGTATTTAGGAGTTACCAAACCATTCTATGAGCTTTGAAACAGAATAAAATGTAGATTATTAAAGCTCAGAAAAAATCAAAATAATTTACATCATGTCACCTTAATAATTGTATAAGAAAAATAACATACATTTTCCATTGTTTTTAAAAGAAATTACTCCTGAGTTGAAGAAAAAGAGTTTACATTAAATTATTGGCTGAGCATATTGATAGTAACAATAACAAACACTAGCAAAACATGCTCCCTTTGGGACAGTATCACTGTCGTGAAGAGATATAAAAACGTGTTAGGAAGGAAGAGGAGCTGGAAGGAACAAAGAGAAAGATGTAAAATAAAAGCACATTTACACATTTCATAACTGTAGCTCCCTCCTTGAGTGAAGGGGAGAGGTGGTGCGAACAATGTTTTCCTGATGAAATATTATCGCCAGGAAGAGAGTCTTGATGTAGCGCAAGCTCCCTATAGTGTACATTTTTTACTCTACAGTCTGTTTACTATAGCACAGTGCTCATCATAATTGCACTAATAGATTTTTGTTTCCTGGAGTGACCAAACGTGTCTTAGCAGGAATCGCACAGGTCAGTGTGTCCAGGCAGCATCATCTGTGACCCTTTCCACGCTCCCATGGTACAGCCCTCCCCTGGTCAGGAGTGACGAGGCCATGGGGCATAAATTGAGTCCATAGGTCTGGGAGGAACCCTCTGTGCACTGTTAATTCCCTAGCAATCAAATCTGCCAACTTCGGACTTCTTTGTCCTCTTGTTTCAGTAATTCAGAAATTATTGTACCACTGTGAAATTCCTTTAATAAAGATTTCATAAATAGTTAATGCATATTAGGCCTTAAATAGAAAATATTTATAAGGAATAAATGGTGTTCAATTAAGAAGCATAATTTCCCGTAACTTCTCTTTTTTATTAATGTTTAGAGAATTTCTTCTCTAACCCTTTTTAGCAGACCATTCTGCTTGGGGCTGCTGTTTCAATGGTGCTTCATTCTTGGCCTTGTCATTTAAGTTTCTCATTTAATTTATATATAAAAATTTCCATCAGTTTAATGTACTAGTTTCTCACTGTTTAAAATGGAAAATCTATCCCTTTGTATACCACTGAATATCTGAGCCATTTAAGCAGTTTTAAAGAAATCTTTTTACAAAACTTTCTTTTTCTGTGTTCTTCCATAAGGTGAAGGGGAAAAGACAAGGAAGATGATAAATTTTCCTGAACTGAATCTTGAATTTATAGGAAATATGATGATCAATAATAAAATTTTGCTTTGCCAAGGCATCTCTAGGTTTTGCTTTCCTGTAAATTAACCTAGCCCACCGATTTCAGTGGATTTTTATTTTTTAATCGGATCTCTGCTTTCACTGTTTATGGCACAGATAGCTCTGGTGATAAGTTACAGGGTTTAAATGGCCTTTGCTTTTCCACAGTTGTGGCTAATGTTGTTGGGCTATACGAAGCTCTCCATTTGTGGTGGTAGGAGCTCTGTATCTCAGCAGCGCCTGCTGCCTCCAAGTGGGAAGCCCTGGTTTAAGTCCAGAAAAACCAAAGAAAGTGTGGTGTTAACTTTCTGGAGACTCAGGTCAGGATCTGTGGCACCACCTAGTCTGTTTGCCCACAGAGTGCTCAGAAAGCCCTGTCATAGAGGCTGGTCGCAGTTTTTAATCTATTTCCATTCAGAGCTTTAACAAATCAAGTCTGAAAGGCAGAAACTATCTCCTGTTCAAAGTACTAAAATGATCCACTTCAGTCAGGTAATCTTGCACTAGATCAGAGCCCCTCAGGGAAATATTTACATTTTGCCAGTTTACTCAGAGGAACGGCTCTGGGGATCTGGAGATATCCTCTGCATATATATATTTTAATTTTTTTTTTAACTGCAGGAAACAGTGCTGCCACAGCTGAAGCTAGTGATTTAATCATAGGTTTGCTAGAGGCTGCAGTACCCTGTCTGCTCAGAAATCAATATCTGTACTCTCAGTTATATTAGAGAAATGTTTACTTCTTTACCTGACCAAGATATTAATATCTATATGCTGTGTTTCTGATTTTTTTTTCTGAGCTAATGATTTGTGGGGAGAGTAGCCTAATTTATTTTGAAATCCTTTAATACTGCACAATTTTCCCTTTATTGACTGGTTATTTTGTGTGTATATATAGCACCATTCACATGCATCAAGATGCTCTGCAAGGGATTTGGAATGCTCTGTATGTAGGAAGCGATGCTCTTTGCTAAAACACAGCCATCAGCAGGGCAGAGTGTAGTCGCAACCTTTGTGTTGCTGGTGCTACTGATTTCGGCTGAGGAGGTGAACAGGAGAACTCAGCTTGTGCATCAGGGGAATTTAAGCAGGTGAAATGCAATTACCTGCGTTGGAATATGATCAGGATACCAGTGATAAGCCCCAGTCTGGTGAAAAGCGCTCTGGGATTTTTAATGACCACGAGTCAGAGAACGTTTTATTTCTCATCCCGAGGACAAAACCTCTGTTAGCAGAGTGCCTCCTGCCACTCACTGCAATGTTGGTTTAATATAGGCCTGTAGGGAACAGAGTCACCTCCTGTGGCAAGTCACCATCACCACATCTGCTCCCTGCGCAGGGGAGGGGCACGCGGAGGTGAGAGGAAAGCGCAGGCATTTGCTGGCTGTCACGGGCAGTCTGTGGAAGGACACGGGGCTGAGTGGGATGGCAGGGGCTGCTCCGGTGTGACTTTGGTACTGGCTGAACGAATTTCCTGGTGGGAGCTGTCCCCAGACGATTCCCATCCACAGACTGACCTACCTCCACTTCGTTTGCTTAATGAGAACAGATGAGATCGCGGCTCGAGGTGCTTGGTTACAAAAAGCACATTAAACGTGTCGGGGCCGGTGATTCTCCCACTATAAAAATTGACAGTGTGGGATTAGCTGGTGCTGCGTTGGAAATCTATTAACATTTGAAGCAGTTTGAATTAAAAATCTTGATAGAATTGCAATTACTTTCCTTCTCCTCTGTGAGCTTTGTTGCTATCTTTGTGTACCTTGAAATGAGAAGCCTTATAAACCAAGGAAGATATTTTCCAAAGTCTTATGTGGAACCATATTTCTCTGTCAGATTTATAAGCCTGTATGGATAAGGGAGTACAAGAAAATGGACAGAGGAAAGAAAAGCCAGTGGGTTTCTGCTTACCAAGTCTGACAGCACACACCAAAGCATGGAAATGTGTAAGTGGGGACGCATAAAGGTCACGGCCTTGGGAACAGACAGGCATTGGTGATGTTCGGAATTACCCAGGACATGGGTAAGAGTATCCTGATTTCTATGCACTCAGTGCAGGCTGATGCAGGTAGAATAATAGGAGAGGGCATAATCTCAGTCAGGGAGATGGATTCCTGTAACTTTTCTGACTGGGATTCTGTTTCCTTTTGTGTTCAAGCTGACAGACAGGAATTGACAATGTATGCTAGTGCTACAGGTTGAGGATATGCAATGATTTCCTCATAACTGCATCTAAAAAGTTAGGAAGCTGCATGCAATCTTCTTCACTCCTCTGGTAAGTGACTCCTAGGCAGCCTTATAGCAGCAAAGTAAAAACTTACTACTGCTGATTTTAACTTGTGAGTGGAGTGGTGCCGGAATTAGTGCAGCACGAAAGGAGATGAAGGCAGAAAACCAGGAGATGGAAAAGTGAAGCCGCCTGGTTGGAGAGCTTAGGACGGAAACCTGGGAGAGAGTTTTGAAATACACATAGGCCTGCTGAGCAGCCACAGAAAGGCAAAAAGGAAGGGAGAAAATGATGACTAACATCATCTGGGGGAAAAGTGAGTGACCTATCAAGAACATAACCCCTGGGCCTTTCATCCAAGGGAGACAAGGTTTATCAGAGGTCGTGTGGTGATCCGTAGATAAATTGTGAGCACGAAGAAAACCAGAAGGACCTGAGAGCTGCTCTCAGGATTTTGACATGAAATAAAATGCACATTATGGAAAAATGTTGCCTGCTGTATGGATGCAGATGTGTCATTACATATTTTTACCCAGATGAGAGTTTGCTTTAAATTAATGGGGACCAAAGAGGGGTGACCATCACACGTGAGCTGCAAGAAAGAGAAGCACTATTAAGTGATTATGCATTATTTATAAAAATAGCCTTTGTTTCTCATACTGTACTTCAGCTTTCTAATAGAAACTCAGAGACATCTTAGATTTCATTTTCGTCAGGCCTACTGTTTATTTTTTTAGCTTCAGAATATTTTAGCTCAAAACGTAAAACTATTCTTTTTAGAGCTCGATCCCTGTGTGTCTCAACTCATCTTTGGGTTTAGTGTATATCTTGATCCTTACACAAGTACAGTACCTATATACTCAGGTAAGTCGCTCTTTTAAATAATCTCTGTTTGTCTTTTGCTGGTGGAACATTCCAAAATATTCCAAATTGGTTTTGTCCTTTATGTCTTGGTCTCCATCTCTGGATGTTAAAATATCACTTCACATTATCTATTCCTCCTAGTGTATTTCAGTCCTTCACCTGGCACAGCCATGTTTGAGTCATGCCAACAAAATAATCATTTTTTTATCTCAATATACAAACTCATCAGCAGACCCATTTCTATTAGGACTCTTTGTGGCCTCTGGTCAGCTTGTAGACCTTATCTCTGGCAGACAGCATGACATTTCATGCCATTTTCACCTCCATCTCCAGCAATGTCCAGGTTGCCTGTATTTTCTATTCCTTAACATCCTCCAGGTAAACCTTCCTGCATAAAAAGTTCTATCAGACGCTCATTTGAGGGTGTCCACTACATACATATATTTTTATATATATATATATACATCAATATCACGTCTGAATTCAGTTATTTTGGTTCATTTATGCAAAAATTATATTAATCCCTTTATCTAAGTAACAGTTCATCTGCTGATAATGTCTGCAGTTTCAAAGCTCTTGCAGTTCATTGCTTAAAGATTATATTTCCTTCAGTTGATTAAGAAGAAAATCATCTATGAGATCAAAATATAAGATTAACATTACTTGAACATAGCACAGGTATGACAAAGGAGAACTTTTACATTTTGGAAGCTCAAATGTATCCTAATTATGAGGGGAAGAAATCTAATTACCATTGTTGATATTCTATCCAAAGTGCTCAGGGAACAAATGTTTACTAATCACTGACAGTCTGGGTTTCCAAATATCATAGGTTTTGATTTTTTTCATCCATCAATAACTTGACTTTGATATTAGTAAAAATATAGATGATAATCCAGTTCTGAAAACATTTTATTTCATTAAAAGCAATAATTCCATTACATCACATGAAATTATTAAAATTATGTTGCTCTTTTAATATACTTTTTAATTTCTACAGGGGGAAAAGATATTTTATATTAATTTATGTAATGTACCATTAGAAATAAAAAGAACCTCTGTAGTCCACAAAGGTCATATTGTCAAATATCCTGTAATGTATTTTATGGTGCCTTCTAAAAAAAAGCAATTGAAAGAGTTCATGAAACAGGTGCAAATCAGATAGAGACAATTCCTAAAATCTGTAATGCTAAGTCCAACACAGAACATTTGAGGAAAAATGGAAAAGAATTATGTTTTAGTTTATAATAAAATCCAGAGCAGAAAGGAAATGTCAGACAAGCATCACATTTTAAGTAACAAGTGAATAAGTCAATATTTGCACTACATAATCAAAATGGACTTAACCACCTTCTATGTACAGGTCTGGGGAAATAAATGTCTCAAAATTTGGATCAAAGAAAACATTCCTCCTTCATTTTAATCATGAATGAGGTTGGAAACTAGCTGTACTTATTTAAAGAGATGTTCCTTTCAATGTATCTTTTTTGGTATAAAATGATTTCTGGGCTTTTTTTTTTAATATTTTTTTAAAATATTGTCAGTAAAAATACCTTAATAATATTGGGTAAACTAAAACAAGTAGAATTTTGAGACACCTCTGTCTCCACTAGAAGTTATAAATGGATGGAATTTTTCCAAGTGTGGATGAATGGAACAAATGATTTATCAACTAGATCAATATCACTTGCTGTATCTAAAACCAGAAACATGTGAAAGGAGAGAGAAATTTTCAGGCAATATATATTTTTTTTCCCCTAACTCACCTACAGTGCATCTTGCAGTCCTGTAATACTGCTGTATACCAAAAAGATCCTCTATTTTTTTACCTGAACATCTGTCACACAGTTTGCAAGCCATTTTCTATTAATGGATTATTTTCATGCCTGAAAAAGAGGGATCCCCCAGAATGGGGGGGCCCATAGACTCCTCCCTGTGCAGCTCTATCCATATAGATGGGGAGATACACCTGGTGAGCTCACTTGCAATAGTTGCATAACTCTGGTAAAAACAGAAGAGCCAGGATGCTGCAAATGAATGCACAGGTGATGCTTTGG
Organism: Lycocorax pyrrhopterus obiensis; assembly: GCA_014706295.1. Lineage (NCBI taxonomy): Eukaryota > Metazoa > Chordata > Aves > Passeriformes > Paradisaeidae > Lycocorax > Lycocorax pyrrhopterus. The sequence continues at coordinate 111,136,792 of JACSVZ010000001.1, read as the reverse complement.
AGGGTGTGTGATCCCTGCTCTATTACCTTCTTTCTCTCTTTTGAACTGTTTTATAATGGAATGACTGAGTCACTCCACAGCATTTTACAACTGCTCTCACTTTTCTCCAGTGGCTAAGTCACTTTCTCGTCTTTTGGAAGCTCTCTGACCTTTATGTTCCTTGATCAGGAAAAAAATCATTCTCCTGGCCAGTCTTCGTGTGTGATGAATTGTCAGGAGGCAAAAGGCCCCTATTTGCATTAATGAGGCTGACAAAGACCAAGCAACACAGGTAGCAGAAAAGGAATTTATTTACTTCCATCCACTGCACTCGCAGCATGACAGCAGGTGTCTGTTGTTTTAGGATACTGAGACCTTCTCAGTGCAGTTCTTTGGTCAAATGTCAGGTTGTACTTAAGGACTATGTGGCTCAAATATTAACTTCCATTGCAATCTGTGATTCTGGCCACAGGGAAGTTTCATTTGCTAGTTCCCTCCTGGACAGCATGAAGACATCTTGACTTTCTTGCCCTGGGAATGCAATACTTTTCTCTACATATCACAGTGAGTGAGTCAATCTCCCCCAACAATAAGATGGGGTAAGGAGACCTTGTGTTATAAAGACTTATACCAACTTCTTCCCATAAGAGGTTTGAGCTGAAGAAACAAAAATTATTTCCCCCTCCCTCCAAAATCTTGAAGAAGGACACAGAATTCCAGATAGCTCAGGACCTACATAGCATACAGAGTTCAGGAAGGAGTGAGAAAATAATGAGCAGAACTAACAGAAACTTAATATATAAGAAATGCTTTCTTATTCTTGTAGACTGTAATTGTATCCATAGAGCATGTATAACCTAAGAACATGCACGTATAAACACATTTTATATATATATATATATATATATATATATATATAAGGTAATTTACATGTATAGAGATAAGCTCTATGGTATGTTTTTTATACATATAGTTATGATTATATTAAGAAATAAAGGGTAGATGCTTTACAATTAATAATTTATTACTTGTGGTGCTTACCACTTTTCATGCCAAAATGTCTTTTACAATGTCTAAACACAGACAAAGGGTCAACTTCCTTTCCTGGCAATTGCATATTCTAGGCCAATCCATATCTTCTCATTTTGGCCTAGAGCTAGGGAAATTCTTTTCTTTGTTCCTGTCAGTGGCAAAACTCCCACTTCAGTGGGATCAGAGCTTACACCAAAATGTTATGTGGTACATGTCACCTGCCTGGTGAGACTAAGGCAGGAGCTGTAACACTTCATTCCCTCCTCTGTTTTCATGCAATACAAAAATAACCTCATAGCATGTCATCTTCAGGCTGAGGGCTTTGGAAGCAAGGAAACATGAAGATTTCAGCCTTTTTGAGCATGAGGCTGGAGAATATGTCATGTTCTTTTCCCTCACTTTAGAGCTTGCTAAAGTGAATAACCTCCATGCTTCGGAACACGAGATCTGCCTTTGCTGGAAAGGAGAATGTGATGGCTTATTCCTGATGTGCAGTGTGGATACGGCATGATGGGATACCTGGATTTAGGTGAACAAATTAACTGTGCTCAGGAGCCACTTGATATTTTGTTTTACCTTTTTCTTTATCCTTGTTGCACAAATATTTGTGCGTTCTTGTTTACCTCCCACCACCCGCCATGCCTCTTTCAGAGATTAAAATGTGGACTTTTTTGTTCTGGAAATAAACTAGTTTTTGAAAGGAAGATTATGTATGGAGAGAATTATGTATTCCAGTGTCATTTACGTGGATAATTTGGAACATGTTTTGTGAAAAGGTTTGTATTTACAGGACTTGCATTCTGAAGCTATTGAGAGGTGCCAGGGAGAATGCACTTCTCTTCCTCCTGCTCTTACAGAGTCCTTGTGTGATGCTAATCAGAGCAGATTTATAGAGTGCATAGTAAATAAAGCCTGAACAAAGGGATGTATCCTTAGAAGAAGCAAAGAAAGTATTGACTAGTTGTTACAAAGAGTAAAGTGTATATTGTGTGCTCTGAATGGCGCTAGTATTGTAAGGGAAAGGAAAATCACAGTATTAAGGCTGGCCTGTAAGCACAGTCATAGCATACCTTCAAGTTTCCATTTGAAGTTCCTAAGGCAACTGCAAATGGCATTTTTCTAGGTTGGTTTTGTTTTCTGGTGGGTTTTTTTTGTTTTGGTTTTTTTTTTTTTTTTGAAAGTTTGATTTTGAAATATTAATATTCTTTAAACAGGGAATTTTTGCTTTCACTCAGTATAATTGTGTCTATGCTGATTCATAAGTACACTTTCTGACAATAACAGCTTGCCTTACAGATCTTTGAAGAAAACTTGGCAAAGAGACCTAAGGTTAATGCCTGGTATGAAGCTGTTATTCCCAGCCTCACAGTAGGCACAAAATTACTGACCTGCCTGAATAAGAAAATTGCCATTTTATCACGGGTTGATTTGCTGTCTGGATAGATCTCTTTAGCTTAAGAACTTTCTGTTTAAGTAATCCTGGAGCAATTTGTTTTGTTTCTAGCTAAGCCTGAACAGTAAATGTATAGGATTTATGCAGAGAAACTAAACATTTGATAGTCATAGTGGATCAAAAATTGCTGCATTACTAAATTATAAGAGGCCAGGGGTTACTTAGTAGGGTTGCAAAGAGTAAGTGAGAGATACCAAAAAAAAGTTTAATTATAGATGTTGAAATACTATATCAATGCAAATTGCACAATGAAGTTGTTTACTACAGCAATTCAGATTTATTCCCAGCTGGTGTGTAAATACAATAAAAATGTTTATGGTATTTGGTTAAATGCATTAGCAAAGAGTACAACTGGTTTTCCTTCAATTTATTAGATGATAAAGGATGAACAAGTGACCTGGGATGGGCGATATAATGAGAAAGGATGTGGAAAGACTCTCTGCCTTCTTTGGCTCAGTCTGTACTGTGGCAAGGCTGGCTTTCATGCCACTGACGTGTCCTGTGTCCAGTGTCAGTCCCTGGAAATGTAGACTACTGATGGTAGAGGAAGACCAGGCCAGGGATAGCTTAAGGAAACAGGAGAAGCATAGGCCTGTGGGACTGGATATGTTCAAGGATGCTGAGGGAACAATCTGAGGTCATTTCAAGGCTTTTTTCTGTCATCTTGGAGAGGCTGTGGCCATTTGAGAATGTCACAAATTATGAGAAAATGGCAAATCAATCTACAGTCATTAAAAGCAATGGGAAATATTCAGGTAACTACCGGCCAGTCAGTCCACCTTTGGCCTTGAATAAGCAAATCCTACTGATTTGCTGTTTGTAGGGACACAAAATACCCCAAACATATTGATTTGTCTATTTTGCATTCCCAAAGGGAAAGTTGTGTCTTACAAACCTCTGATTGCCTCTGGGGATGACATGACTGGCTTGGTGGATGAGGAGAGAACAGAGGATGTTGTTTATTCTGATGTCAGCAGAGCTTTGGACATGGTCTCTCATAGTAGAATTTCTGCAGCCAAAGTGGTAAAAATAGGCTGGACAGATGGAAAACTTGCTAGGCTGCCAAATATGATCAGTGGTGTGGAGTCCAACTGGCATGTGATTATTAGTGGCATTCCTCAGCAGCTGATACAGGGGCAAATACTGATTAATGTCCTTATTAATGAGCAGAGTGGTGGGAATGATGATAAATCCTCATCAAGTTTGCAGATGACACCAGTGCTGAGACCAACAAATAAGTTGGAGGGAAGGACTGTCATGCAGAGATAATTCAATAACCCCAAGAAATGGGCTGACAGAAATGTCATGGAGCTCAGTAGTGGCAGACTGAAGAACATAAGGCTAGGGGAAGATCTAAATGTCACTTTCAACTTCTTAAAAAGGATTTATAGAGAAGATGGAGCTAGACTTCTGTCAAGACTTTCACAGCAAAAGGGCAAGAGGCAATGAAGAGAGGCTGCAGGAAGGGAAAATGTAATTAGATCTAAGATAAAAAATTCTTCACTCTGAGTACGGTTGAACACTGGACCTGGTTGCCCAGACAGTTCTGGATTCTCCATTTCCAGAGACAGCTAAATTTAAATTATTCCTGCACTGAGATGGGAGTTGATACAATTGACTCCCAAAGTCTTTCCAACCTGACTTATTTAATGATACAATGAAGAGGGGACTGAATCGCAGAGTAACAGAAGTCACAGAAGTCCAGGACCCAAGTTTTTAATGTTAGAAAAGGCCTGTTAGATGGTCAAATCTATTATTTCAAGGGGACAAAAAGAGATAATTGTTTGACACAGGCACAGAGGAGGTCTTAGACAGACTTCCCTGTTTGTGAGAATGTAGACCAGGGACTACCACAGTTACTGCCCTCCACAAAACATTGCAGAGAGTCTTTTGACCTCTGGAAGACAAGCTGTTGCAGAGCAGCGCACCACACGTACAGCTGAGCTTTGTTTGCAGTGTAAGTGAGAATGGAGCTCACTCTAATTTGTCTCCTGCTGATAAAATAGAGTCTGGACGTGTGGAAGGACTTGAGTAGGAAGTATTAGGAACTCATTTACTGGCTGAAAACTGCACAAGTTTATGTATGACTCCTATGGTAGAAGCTTCTCAAATCTTCTGTCCTGAAACACTAGCAAGTGTTTCCAAATACTTTCTTTTAAGGGTTGCAGTTATCCCTAGAGGTAAAACGGAGCCACTCTTGTTCTATAGAGTAGTTAAGCAATGTGTAGTCATACTGACTTAGATCAGATATAGCCACTTTCTTACATTTGACTAACTCTATTTTAGTTTTGACCTTTTCATGCACATTAATCTTTTAACTAGCTTAAGATCAGCAGATCTTCTACATGCTACTCATATCATTAATGCAAAATTTTTTGTCATAGACTGGTGTAAGAAAGTCAGAGTTTAAAAACCTGTTTGAATTGTTATCAAAACCATGGTCATTCTAAGCAAAGAAGAAGGATTTAATCATTTCAAAGATTTTAGGATGTATTTGTAAGTATTCTGATAATTTTGTTTCGTGCTGTGATATGCTCTCTTGAGAATGATTGTGATTTTGGTATTTATGGTCGTTTGTCCCTCAGAGTCACTCTTTAAAGTGTGTCATGAGACATGAATACCAAGGTGCACTTGCAAAATAGGTTGATTAAAAGTCATTATATTAATAATTTCTTGTTTATGCCAGTAAACAAGTATTATACATCAATCTTGCATAAAGTCATTGGCTCTACATACACTAACTTGCACTATAAAATGAAGTTAGAGTTAAATATGTTCTTTTTTATTTCTTTCCTTCAAGGAATAAAAATCTATTCCTTTGAATAATTTTTGAGAAAACTCAGCACAAGACGCAAACATTTGTGTATGTTTTCTTTCTGACAGTACGGCCTTAAGCCTAAGGAATTCATAAATTACTTTTTTTGACCTTGATTGTATGCACTTTGAAGAGATGAAAATCATTGGTCTAAACTTTGGGACATTTTTAATTTTAGTTTTTTTCTAAAGAGATGTTTTAGCTGTGATAACCACAAAAATTACCAAAGAAAGAGAATTTATGTTGAAAGTCTCTCTCTAAAAGTCAAGCGTGACTGCAGGAATCTTCTTAATTGATCCTTCAGTCTGTGCACGTTAGATGGACATTGAAGAGAGAATCTTGATTTTCTAACATTTTGTTAGGAACATTGAGATCTACTCTTTCCAAGATGGATGCAGGACACTACATGGCTCAGGAAACTGGTAATGCAACACCAAGTCTATTATTACCCAATTCGCAGCCTCAGATTCAGACATGGTGATGACTGAAAGTCGTTACCATCTGACAACTGCTCCATAAATTTACGTCAAAGGCAATGATGATTCCGGTCTGGTTTGTTAAGGGCATCTGTCTGCTTAATAAAATCATCTCTGATATTGGTTTAGATTTCAAAGACTAAGCAGGCATAGAAAACAACCATTCAGACAAAAAGCCCAGGAGTGCAGCGGGGTTGTGCAAATAAACACACACAGCCCTCGCTCCTCCTGGGAGCTTTCTGGAATCCTTAATTGATTCCTAGACCTCAGCCGCTCTGGAACGATAAGCAAACTAAAGGCAGTTTGCTTGGCTGTTTTCCTTGAGAGAGTCCATGATATTTCCTCACAAATATAAAGATGTTGCATTCAATCACTGAGGCTGGAATGGGGATCTGTCTCTCCCAAAAGCAATAATTTTCTGATATAGACCTTAAACATTTTCTGAAGCTCGTGAAGAAGTTTTTCAGTCCCATGTTCCCACTGTTGCAGTTTAATGTTTATAGGATTGCATCTTCAGTGTGAGGCAGTGATTAGCTCCCTGTTTCAGAGGAAAACAAGACATCTGGCAAGCTGTCAAAGCCATATCTTTTCCTACATGTCCTATGTTCTTTTGTTCTCAAAATAAGCAGCATAAATGTGATGAATGTATAGATGCGAGACTATAAATAACTAGTTCAAGCCTTCTTTCATGCAGCCATGTTAAAGGTATGAAATTCAGGAATTTAGGCCAGCTCATTTCCACAGCTGGAAAATTATCTAGATTTATTTCATTTTCCAACAATGGAAACAAAAAAATAAGCTTTTTTTTTTTTTTCTTTTTTCTATTACTCGTAGTGTGTGCAAATTTGTGGGTATTTCATAAAGTAAACTTATTTTTTGCAAAAGATGGGAAAGGTTTCTATTGTAAGCTCAGGCTTGATTTTTTTTTTCCTTTGCACTGCATTTCCAAGTGAGATTAAACCTCTTAGAAACCAATTCTATTCAAAAGTAATTTCATGTAGCAGCTACAGGCCAGTGGATATTCAGCATTTCTTTGACCAGGCCTGACAGGTGTGCAGGTGGTGGTTGCCCTGTTCAGTTACATCTTCTTAAGTTAGTTTCCCTGCTGGTGTAAACCGATGTCATTCCCTGAAATTCAAAGGATATGCTTGAATTTAGTTACAGATGCATTTTATCTGAATAGCAAATTCTGAGTGTGTGTTCAGGGTGTATTCAGACCGTGTCATCAAAAGCTGAGGCAAGACCTAAATGTGAAAGCTGCAGTTCAGCATCTTCCTAAGTGAAGAAGAAAATGGTAAATGTAGAATTCAAAAATACGTATTGTGGGTTTGGGATGCCTAAGTAAGAGTGTAGTAAAACTGAAATTTTAGATTTCTTTTTCCTAGCCCTTCTCCTCTTACATCCCCATTTTCCTGTTGCCATGCAGACAAACATCCTCAGTTATGTTTAGGATGCCTGTTTATAGGGCTTTCTTTCAACCCAATCAGGAAATTGATTTGGGCTAATAAAAAATGCAGTCAGGGAAGGCTTTTTTCATTTTTAAGAGAGAATCCTAATCAGAGCTGTAGCACAGAGTAGCAAATGATTGTGCCAGCATAGTAGAAAGCAAAGTGCACCATGAGATAGGGGAAGGAATAGTTTAAGGTGCCATTGCCACCAAACACTTTGCATTTGAAATGATATCTTTAGAGGAGTTCCTATGAGCACGTAAGTACTGCTGTGTGTTTGTTCAACAAGATGTTAACAGCTGCCCACCAAAGACTCCAACAAGTGTAAAAGGGAAGGACAAGTGGGTTTACTTATTGGAGATTCAGATTATGTGGGGAAAACTGGGCTTGATAGCAGCTGTATGTCTTTACTTAGAAACCTGCTACATGGTATTTTAGAGATGCTGTTTCTAAGCTTCAGTGTGCGAGTCAAGAAATTTGACTCATAACCTGACATGAAATAAAAAGGAAAGCATATGAGAAAGTAGCAGACCAGAGGGATCAGATTTTCTGGCTGTTACCTTGATACTTTTTTGGCAGGTGGTAAAGGTTAAAGGATAAAGGATTTTAAGCAGCCGAGAGGGTGCACAAGTGAAGCAGGGTCAATATCACAGGAGGAAATAAAAGACATGCCCTGCCCCAAAGTCTAACATATAAAATTGAATAAGCTGTCAGCTTTATGTAATATTTACACTAGGGTGGAAATTAGTAGTTACCTTAGCAACACTGGTATCACCAGAGACAGCCACACTGACTCTGATTTACAGAGATGCATTTACTTTGACAATGTATTAAGTAACCTTTCTGAGTGTTTTACTGTGTTTTTATGGCGAACGAGCCACACTGCAACCAAGAAAAATGAGTTCTCCAGATTTCAAAACACTACATGCTGGTCAGACCCTTACCTGGCATAAATCTAAGGCTTCATTTGCCAAGGAAATAATGTTGATTTATTGCAGTGGAAGAACCAGCTCATCATTTTGAGCAGCGCCATGGTTTATTACCAGTCACTCTTTTAACTTGTCAGCTATGAGGGGCTTTGATTTTGTAACATCATGGTCATGAAAATGAGAATGGTTAACAACCCTCAGTGCTGCCAGATCTACTGGGGTAATTGAAGTGTGCCTTTACCTCTAAATTCGGGGTTGGCTTAGATTCCCTTCTGTCACAGAGTGCTTCAACTATTAAGAACACAACAAAGAAGTCATTACTGAAAGCACAGCTTTTTATCAGGAAAGTTCTGAGTTTGGTCCTACGATCCTGCATGGCTCATATTGCATGCTAGTTGAATTATTTAATCCAATAAAGTTGTCAGCACTCTGAGCTTCCTTATATACATACCACACAACCGTCTTCAAAAGATACATTAAAGTATACTGAATCTTATTTTGAATACTCCAAGCAAGAGTGAGTCTGCTGTCTTCCAGGCTGAATTATTAGCTCTCAATACAAGGAAACCGCTCCTTATTTGGATGCTGTATTTACTAAATTTTTATCTTCTTCAGCTCATGTACTTTGAGTGAATTCTGATACCGCAGATTTTCAGGTTACTTTAAAGTATAAGTACACTACTTACCATATTCTGGAAAGTTTTAGCATTATTTTTTTCCATAGTAAACAAAACAGATTGAATTTATGGCATGATTCTCTGAGTTATTTTGGGGATCTTCTTATAATTCTGCTAAAATCTCTCCTTAAAGCACAAGCACCAAGTGATGGTACATGTTATCCTTCTGCCATCTGTAGACACCTTGTCCCCAGAGGCAAAAAACACATTCCTAATTTTGTTTCACTTTTTTATGCCTCCCAGGTCCACAGCTTATTGGGTGCAAGGAAGCTAGGTATTGATTTTCATTTTGTTTCTCCAGTTATATATTCTCTTTGCACCTGGACGTCTTGTCCTGTCAATTTTGAGAATTTGTTCTTTCGGCCAGGATTTCCAGGCATGTGTCAGCCAATTCTAAATGGAGGGTTCCAGCCACCATATGGAAGTGGGTCATAAGATGCATGCAGGAAGCCACAACAGCTACCCCATCTGAGGTATTCGCCAGAGAAACACACTGAGCATGATGAAAAAAGATGCAGAGTAACCCCATGGCTAAAATGTGAAAATTGTCTATAGATTACAAAGATACAAGCCCCACTTATAAACAATGCTATGCTGTGAGTTTTCTGAACATGCATGCATTAGGCAATTCCCAAACCATACGTATGTGCTGCTTTCTGGCAAATTCTGAGTTGACCAATAACTACTCCATTTACCTGCATTATTGACATTAGAGCTCATGTCCAAGTTGCTCCCTGCAAAGACTCAGTAGCCTTTCTTTGATTGGTATTTTCTGCAGCAAACTCTGCTGCTCTGCAGGATAAAATCTTCGTTCCTTATTATCAAGTGCATTTTCTTCTATTTTGCCATATTAATACACAATGTTGCTTTGACAACATCCCAATCAGTGAATTTACACCTTTCTGTAGCAGAACTTTTTTTTTTTTTAATTGTTACTTACTGTAATGAACCTTCATGCTACCTACAGACATCACTAGGTATCACACAGACTGCTGATAAAATTGCTCCATAATTTTGAATGATAGATTTGTCCTTACTGGACTTTGCTAATAATGCATTTACACTCTATAATCAATTTTAGAGATCTGCCAGTTATTCAACTCTCATTCCATCTATTGCACCATGTTAATTTTTTGTGAAAAATCTTGCCAAGACCAAAGTAAAACAAGGTAAACACTTTTAAGAAATGTTGGTATATTCCATTTCCATATAAACTAGGCATGTGACTGTGCCCAGAAAGAGGTAACAGTCCTGTACTTTTTAATAAGACCCACATCTCACAACTACCATTAACTTTCTGGTTTTGATGCCATAGAATCTTGAGTGAACTGACTTTTACTTGTGTGTAAAGTTTGAATCAAGGCAGTGTTTGTTTAGTACTCCCAGCAATCTCCTTATCAGAAACCTTTTCTAATATCACAATTTGATCTTGACTTTTAAAATCCTTTAGCACTTTCTCAGATTGATTCAGATCCTTGATTCAAGCCAAGGTCCTTGTTTGTAGGGATGAGCTCTCCAGCTATTTTTTTTGAAAACATCCATTCCAGTCAGGTTAAAACATAATATTTTTAAAAGGTTATAGATTCTGCTACTGAATCATATTCTGTCATTATGTTAATAATTTGCTTTTTTTTCCATCCCTGTATTTAACTTGATGCTCTTGCCATAAGATTCTATTTCATGTGGAAACATCGTCTTTGTATCAAGTATGATTCCAATTCTCGGCTGTATATTTATTTACCAATACTTCTGATTTTTCTGTCTGTGGTTAATAACGGCCTATTTTATCATCAAATATTTTTTTGTTTTCCTGCTGTATAACATATATATCTTTTTCTTTCTTTCTTGTTTGTTACAGATTCACTTTCTGATTGGTTTTGGCTTTTTTACCTAGGGCTGTAAACTTGCTTCTTGTCTTCTAAAATTAAACACTTAAAATTAACTTTATGTTACTATGCAAAAAAAAAAGGTGAAATATATCTTCAAATAATGGATTAATTTGTAGCCAATACTTATCAAACACAAAGATTGATCAAATATTAAATATCTGTATTTTCAGTGGGAATTAGAGGTTTTAAATAATTAAAATTTTAATGGCATTAATCTGCCCAGTCTGGGGTGGAGAAGTGTGGTAGCCATTTCCAGGGTTTGGGTGTTCTTTGGTTTTTACCTGCCTGTTATTTTTGTTCATAATCTTATCAGTTTATTTTGCATATGCTGTCATTATTTGAGATGAAATCAATGTTTGTTTAGGTTTTATTTATTCTTCCTATTTCTAATAATTAATAATAGCCAAGTGAGGTCCCTGGTCCTGTACGAAATTTCTGTGATCTGTGGATTTTTAATAGGTGCTCAAAAGATTACTAATGGCACAGCGTAACCCTGGAGAAATTGTGGGAACTGGTGAATATCCATTCCCTTGTTTTGCTAAACATATGGAAGACAGGAATATTTAAGTGTACCTGCTTGGGAGCTGGCTTGTATTCCTTTCGCCATGAGCTATTTGAAGCCTTTGTGGAATGCACGGAGCAGATTAATTCCTGACTTGGTTATTGCACCACTGAAACACTTGGGAGTGAGATGTGTGTTTGTGGCTCTCCTTTTCCCTTCTGGGTGAGTGTAACTGTGCTCTTCACCACTAATTTCCAGTTCCAATCCATCCTGACAGGTATTATTCTCATGCTGTTTGTGCTTTCTACTGCACTCAGTTCACAAATGAGCAGTGCAGGACTGGGTACGACATTGCTTGAACCAGATCTTAATGAAGGCCACCTATTTGTTCTCATTTCATTAAATTTTGTGTGCAGAAGCCTAAACAGCTGCACATAGAGCAGAAACCCCCCTTAACTGAAAGGTTTCAGCTGTAGAATCAGTCTTCAAGGTGCACAGCTGAACACGGTGCTCTTGAGCCATTGTTCACCCTCTTGCAGCACCAAACCTCCTTGCAGAACAGGTGGGTGCAAGACTGGACACTTTGGCTCTTAGGTTTCCATTTCTTGAGCCACTAAAATAGTCTCTTTGCTAGCAAGCTACACTACAAAACCACTGCTATGTATTCGAGGTGTCAGGAGTTAAGGAATCACTTCCTAAAACCACTATGAACCTGCAAGAAAATGTTATGAGGGAAAAAAAGGGCTCAGTTTAAGTGACAGATGAAACATGTTTTTAATTGCTTTGAGAGCTGCAGAAGTGTCTAGAGAACGGACGATCCTGTGAATCCTAGTGCATCTAGCCCTGCAGTGTTGCAAGGGCACAATACAAGTCCATGAACTAAGGCAGATCATGGATAAAATAGAGATGTATAACAGCTCTAGAGAAAAAAAAAAAAGAATAAATTAGAAATATGTTTTTCTACTTGTAAACACATGGATAAGAGTAACAGTGCCACTTCTGAAAATAAAGGTTAAAATCAACTCCTTAGGTGCAAAGGAAGAAAAGCAAACATTTTTTGCATACATTTCTGGATCCTGTGGATATCTCCCATAACAGTTTCCTTGGAATTACTTCTTTCTTGATAGGAGGAACTAATTTTTATGTACAGGAGCAGCGCCTGAAGAAATCATTAGGGCAATGAATATTTCAGAAAGAGCATGGGGAGCACTTCGGGGAGAAAGGCATATCAGCAGGAAACCTGTTCTGAGGAAGTTTATGGCATTTTAAATCATTTCCTGGCCTCTTTTTTGCATGTTAGGAGATCATTATATTGGCAACATATTCATCACAATTTTGAAAGCTGGATTTTTCTCTGCTACAAGGGGAGAGGGTCAACAATAGCTGTGTAAGAAATGTATTATATTTCTTAACTTACTTGATGCAGTAGTGCTTGGATTCTGATTTTATTATTTGTTGGTATATTTTTTTTTTAATGGGAGTTATGAATGCCCAAAGGGTCAGAATAAAAAGCTAGATCTTGTCAATCCACAGAGGTGCAGGGTGAGAATATGATACTGGACACAACAAGAGGTGGAAGCTTGTATCTTGCTGCTGATCCTGTGCTTGTCCCCTTTGCTTTCGGAAGGAACACCATCTCCTCCTCTGCCTGAGCTCCCTTAGAAGTGAAATGAGCTGCTGTCACCAGAACTAATGTTTGCATTGTCTCTGTGCAAGGTGCTCAGAGTTCCTGTTGCTCATTCCTGTTGTCCTCTGGAGCAAGCCCAGTTTGTGATTCAGGTTTCTGAAGCTAACTATGGGATATAATTTCTTCCCTTCTGCAAACCACCACACCCCAAAGACAGGAAGCAGCTGTGGCCACAATGTCCTTTGGAGGCCTTCCCCACCCAGCCCAACACCCAGGCCCGTGTCAGCACATTCACCTGCAACTTCAGGAACTTGTGCTTCTGGGTCCTCCACGATTTTAAGGCCAGGCAAGCTAAGAGGAGGAGGAGGAGAGTACAATTCTTTCCTTTCTGTTCTTTCCTAGTTAGTGAAGAAAACAAAAGGGAAGAAGAGAAGGAGGTAGTCACAGTTTTCTTGTCTGGGGGCTGCCTACTCCATCAATAGCAGGCTTGCTTTCAGTTCAGTCATCCCTGAGAGCTGTGCCTGCTGTGAGGGACAAGGACTCATTGACACACCTCCAGGTCTCACTGCCCGACAGGGACAATGAAGAGTGTGCTTAGGCGATGTTCTGTGTGCAATTTTTCTTCCAGGTGATTTGTGAGCCATCATTGCCAGTGCAGTTCTCAGTCTGACTGTGGATGGGGTTCATAGCCCAGCCAGCAGCTCTGCCCTGCCTGTCTGCAGCTCATTCTGCCTCACAGCACATGGCTCTCAAATGTGCAACTCCGTGCCTGGGTGACAATGTAGATGGTTAAAGGAAGGAGGAAATGACCAAACTAATCCTAAACCTGCTGGAATATCTTGGAGGATTCTGGATAAACTGTTGCGACTCAAGTCTTGTCAAAAGTCATCCCTGGCTTTAGCCATTTGGGGAAGGATTGATGAACCTTCCTCACGCTGAAATATCTTCACAAGGGGTAAGTTGATTTTGGTTGGCTGCCAGGCACCCAACCAACTTCTCTCACTCTCCCTGCTCGGAAGAGCAGAGGGAGAAAATAGAAAGAGAAAAGATCGCATGCTTAGGTAAAGACAGGGAGATCTCTTGCTAATTACTGATACAGGCAAAACAGACTTGGCATTAATTAATTAATGAGGAAATTAGTTAATGGTAAAAATTAATTTATTGCTAATTAAACTAGAATTGGATAGTGAGAAACAAAGAAAAAAACTAAAGCATCTTTCCTTCACCCCATCCCTTTCTCCCAGGCTCAACCTCACTCCTTCATTCCCCATTCTATCTCCTCCCCATTCCAAGCTGTGTAGGAAGTTGGAGGGTTGTGGTCAATCCATAAAAGCTCCTTTCTGCTGTTTCTTTCTCTTAACATCACGTGCTCCAGCACGGGCCCTTCCCATGGGCTGCAGTCTTTAAGGATAAATCTGCTCCAGTGTGGGCTCTTCATGGGCCACCCTTCCTTCAGGAAATATCCATCACTCTAGCATGGGGTCTCCCACAGGCTGCAGTGTGAATATCTGTCTTTTCCAGCATGATTTCTCCAAGGGCTGCAGAGGAAGCTCTGCTCCAGCATCTGAAGCACTTCCTCCCCCTTTTCTCACATCTTTTTCTGTTCCCTTTGTCTGCTGTGTTCTGCTTTTCCTTAACCCAATTTTCCTTGAGACACCACCAGCTTTGCTGTATCCTGTGGTAGGTCAATTTTGGAGCCACACAGGGCAGTCCCTGACCTCTTTAGCACCTGAGGGTTGCTGTCTGTTACAAGACCCTACCATGGCTGGGTGGGATGGAGTTAATTTTCTCCATAGCAGCCTCTGTGGTATTTTACTTACGAAACTGTCTTTATCTCAACCTATGAGTTTTCAGTGTTTGTTCTTTGATTCTTTCCTCCCTCCCACTGGAGGTGTGGGAACAAGTGAGTGACTGGTTGCAGGCTTAGCTGCTGGCCAGGAACAACCCACCACTAAGTCAGGATTTTGCCCAACAGGTAGCCTCAGGAAGACAGCAGCTCCCAGCTTCTGCTGAGTTGGAAACCTCTGCTTCATGTGTAGATAATATACTTGTCACGGCTCAAGGCAGCTTGTGTCACAGATCAGGAGCTCCACAGCAGAAGGAACCTCTCATTACAGGGGAGGGGGACAGGAACAGTCTTGAGATGAAACCTCACTAAAAAGGTTTTAAAACAAATTTAAAAAATTAATAGGAATAAATTGCCAGGGCCAGATGCCATTCACCCATGAATATGAAACTGGTGAACTGCTAACTGTGGTTTGCAATATATTCTTTGTATCATCCTCAGTAGCCAAGGAAAGAAAGTGCTAAGTATGACAGAAACTTCTAAAAAGAACTCCAGAGCAATCCTAGTTAATATAAACAAGTAAATCAGATTTCCATGAGAATAAATTTGGTAGGAGCTGTAAAATAAGGAGAATTAATTAGCAGAGCCATGAATAAATATGATGCAGCAAATGAAAGTCAATAGGTTTTTTGTAAGGGGAAGTGATTTTTCCCTCTATATGACAGGCACAGGTGATACAGTCGGTGTCATTTACCTAGTTATGTAAATTAGCCCTGAAACACAGGGCTTCCTGAAAAACAGGAAATTATCATTAGGAGGTGTCTTTGTTGGATGATAAATCATTAGGAGGTTAGGTTTTATAATGGAAATTCATTATCGATGAGGGTCCAGGTCCTCTGTTTGGGACTCACAGTGCTTGATATGCAAGCAATATTTTCACCTTGGAGAAAGGGATGAATTGGAAAGTTGAACGTGGTGATACCAAGCAGGCTGCAAAGATGCTTTGTGTGCTGAACAATCAGATAACACAGAGTCAGGCAGTAGATACTCCCAGTTTTGTGTATGTTTCTTTATATGTATGCATGTGTGCATGTATTTGCAGCCTTGATGAACTCTAAATAAACTGTCATGCAGGACAGACCTGTGTTACTGTGAAGATCTTAGTTTTTTGAGAAATTTTCCTCAATTTACACCACTCTCTGTATTTCTAGTACAGCAAGAGTGTGCATGCTGTGATAATGCACTTACCCCATCTCAGAAAAGGAGCATTAGAGCTCAAAAAAGCATGTGGAGAACAGGATGGCCAATACAGCTTAGTATGACAAAAGATTAAAAAAAATTAGGATTATTTATCATGGAAAATAAGTGGCTGAAATCGAGATATGGCCTAAAAATTAATTAATGGGGGGAAATTTAGGTGTGAATTCCCAGCTCTTACACAGGAAGTAGGGGACGTCTGTTGAAATTATTGGAAAATAAGATTAAAGCAAGTGAAAATGGTTTGTGGTTTTTTTTTTGCTAAGCATAAATTGTGGTGAACATTGTCATACATTTCCGTGGGTGTTTGCATACAAATGAGTTCAAAAAGGACAAGGACACTGACAAGTGTTAAACTTTGGGGATCTGCATTTATCTGTTGTCTTAGTAAATTTGTATGTTTTAGTCTGCCAGATCTAAGTGACTCAGCATAAGGATCATAAGGATCAATTTAATGCTATTTTACCTAAACGTTTCTTTCTAGTCTATAATTCTACAGTCTCTGGCATAATGAAGAAATTTAGCCTTTTCACATTAATTAGTTCTTTTTTGTTTAACTTCTATTTCTATTATTTTAGTGCAAATAACTGCACTCCTCCTACATTCATGACCAACTTAGTGGAGAGTCATAGAGGAAGGGCAGCAAATTCCCAGATTAACTGAAAGATTACTTTCCAATGAAACAATACCTCACTTTGAAAGCAGAAAAAAAAATTAGTAGTGCAAAAAACTGTGCTCTTGGTATTTACTGAATGTTAGATCAGCAAGCACTTGTTAATCAGCACCAGAATAGGTGGTCACAGAGGCTGAATTTGTCCTTTTTTACATGTTTCTCCAGATTACTGGTTGGGAAAACTGGGATATGGGAAAGAATATTTTGCAATTTCCTTTAACTGTAGCAATCTCTATGAGAAAAGGAAGCCTTGTCTTGAAACATTCTGCTGTAGTGTGCTCTTAATCCTAATGATACCTAATATTAATAATATATATGGGATATATATTACTTTGCTACAGCATTTATATTTTAAAAAAGACACTTTGCTTTACCTGGTGGCACATCTGTGTATTAATCTTGGAGGGAAAAGTGGGAGAAAGGGTGGATGTTTCCAAGCTAATGTAGACAAGGACAAAATTTCTCACCTGCAAAAAGGGATAAAGGGCAAGGCTTGCTAAAGAAGTAACCTAAAGCTGAGCTCTCTAGGCTGTAATTAGGCATCTGTCTGCTTTGCTGTGGTACAAGGCACACCTACAACAAATCATGTGGAGAGGTTGGTTGCTTATCACACTTCAAGGCAAAAAAGTGACTAAATATGACCTTCGATAACCCATCTTAAGGAATTTATATTTAAGATTCTTAAATGGTGCAACACCCTTTGTAAGAGTTTTCCAGAAATGTTTGTTTATGGTGGTATGCTTCGTGATTATTTTTCATGATTTTCACTGGGAAAAAAAGTTATATTTTGAAACATCTGAAAATTAAAAGTTTACTGAAAAATCTCATTTGTAAAATTATCATGTTCTCTTTTTCTCTTTTCTGCCTTAGAATCGCATCTCAACCTTCAAAGGACAAGTGCTGCTGCCATGTGAAAGTGTACTCTCAGCCTTGCTCTTCAAAGTTCAGATCAAGCGATGCTGCCAAGATGTATCCTTCTGTGGCAAATAATTCACAGATGCCAGCTCATTGGCGAATCCAAAAGCTTTGTCTTTTGCCGGCGTAACTTCAGCAGTATTTTCCAGAGCTGTGGATTAAGTTTGCTGAAGCAAAAAAATGACGATGTGTCTGATCTATTTCAACAGCTCTGCCAGACGTAAAGATGATTCATCAGTGTTCCCTCTCTAACAGTGACTATCTCCAGTGGGCAGTAAAGAGTGACCAAACTGACTATCAGATGGCAAGGAGCAGAAGTTGGAACGGCATTTGCCTTGCTCACTTTGTACTCGATTGTGTACCCAGGCGTTCCCGTCTAGACTTGCAGGGGTTGCTCGAGCATTTAATTGCTTGAATCCCAATGAGCTGAAGCTGCTTGGTTCAGGAGATAGCATAATAATGGCATTCTCCTGAGGTGGCTATATCATTTTTTTAAGCTTTACTGACGAGCTAGAAATAGTCACAGATTTTAAATGTTGCCAATGATTATATTCGAATAGCATAGAAAATATGAACCTACATTTTCTGCTACGCCTGTGCTCCTTCAGGAGCAGCAAAAGAAGGCAGTGTGGGCTTCACATGGAACTACCTAATTATCTGTCTGACTACACGCCAGCTTTGGCCACTGTTACAAATTACACCATATTGTGGTCCCAAAAGGGGACAGTCTGATGCTAAGCCCTCCTACTCCTGTGTCACTGTGTAACCACATCACGATTTGGGAGAACTGACTCCATGTTAGCTCAAGTTTTTCAATGCCTGTAGTACTCAGACTAGAGGTGTCTTGCCAATATCAAGGTGGCAAGAAGGATCAGACTAGCTAAGAGACTCAGGGAAGAGGGAAGTGTAAAATATTGCCAACTTGGATTCTGCATTTCACATGTATTTGAGGAAAAGTGGATGTCTTCCAGCTTTGTATATGAATGGTGTCACTGGGGTTTCTGGTATCCAACTAAGCATGCACCTACCATGTGTCAGTAATTGCAAATGAGATGATTTTCTCAAATTTGCTACTTCACAATCTTTGTATAGGATTTTTCAATTGTTTTTGTGTTTGCTTGTGGGGTTTTTTTACTAGTTTTTTTCCCATAGAGTTTGCATGAGAGGCTGAAGGTTTCCCATGTAGAAGAAGACAAAGCGCATGGACTTGGGATACAAATCCAACTGGAGAAAAACATTACCAAAGAAATCCAGATAGTCAGTGACTCATGTAAAATATAGCTTGACGTTTGAGCATGCGAGGTGATCCGTGGGATGTGGCTTAAACAACTCCCAATTTTTTATGTCTCTTTATTGAGAAGGCTGTCAAATCTGGAATAGAATACATGATTTATTTTTATTTCAGGGTAGAAATTGTCTTTTTGATTTTCAGTCTGCAAAAGATGAGCACTTGCCAGTGCACATTTATACACAGCCAAAAAAAAGAGAATGTGCTTGGGCCAAGCAGGAGCAGAATTAGTTACAGACTCTGGTTTTTCTCCACAGCATGACTTATATTGATACATTCATTTTGTTAAATGGCATAACTTTGTATTTTTCACTAGTTTAAGTAAGAGAAGGTCATACTGTTGTAATCCTTATGGTTGTGACTTAGGTAAGTAGAATAGGAATAAGAATTCTCCCCTTACAGATGAATAATTCTCTTCAGGCTTTCACTTAATTTTACACTATGAACTGTATAAATATGACCCTTTTTCTACCTGAGAGATAATCTGAGCTCCAGTTTAGCAAGCCTTATTTATAGCATGGGATTCTTTCACTTTAAGTGTTCATTTTTCTGGGATTACCTTCTCCCTAAGACAAAGCATCTTCTGACTGGGTTTACACCTGAGAAGGAGGGACATGATAATCGATGCTAGGTTTGAAGAATGGCAAAAATAACAACATAAGATCTGAACTTCCCTCATAATGCTTTCATTTCTCCTGGGGAAGTAGGGTGGGTCGGAACAGGCAAAATAGGCCCTTGAAGAAGTAGAGAAAAATAGAGAAAAAGTTCTGATAAACCTCATATTCTTGTTATAAATTCTTCTTAAAGTCACTTTGCTGCTGATAAGGCTTGTGTGCTGCTTCTTCCTCCAAGCTCAGTTTAAATTCCTAGTTTAACCATACATGCCTTCCCTCTGGTAAACAGCGATTTGACTGTGCCAGTAGCATTTTTTTGCTATTATAGAAGGATACTTGGAGGTGATAACACTGTGCAGTGCAACTTTGCATAGTATTTACCTGTTTCCTTAATATATTCACTTTCTCTTGTAATTCTAATTTGGAAAGACAAATGCCATAATCCATGGATAATTAAGAGTCTAGACTAATTCTGTCATGTCAGTGCTTTCTTAATCTGCCCCTAATCAGATTAAACTCCTTAATTTAGACATTATTGACATTGTAGATTGCAGAACTCCAAGGAAGCTGCTGCAGTGTATCGTGTAGTTAGAGTTGTGAATTTACTGGCCATTTGAAACCTGCAATATTTTGCAAAGAGTATAAAAAACAAATTAAGGAATCCAAAAGTATATTCTAACATAAGGAAAAATGAAACTACCCATCTGTCACAACATTAACTCTATTGCCTCACTTATCTTTTCAAGAGAGAGGTCACTAAAAGAAAGTAAAGATGAGGGAATTATTTTTTCAATAACTTTTTGCCGCAGCTAAGAGTTGCACAATGAGTTGCACTGTAAATATTAGTGAATCAACACAAAATCAGCCATTAATTAGAGAACCCACAAGCTGTTTGTTCTTTATTTTAAAATCAACTATAGACAGAAATATTTTTGTATAATTGTTGGCAATAGCCAACGTGCAGGAGGACTGGTTTAAATTTGGAATTTCTGTTTTGTAGCCAGCCCTGACTCACTAACATGGCTTGCACCTAATAAGAACATACTTTGATCATGGGCTGGTTGCGTGTTGCTAATGGGATTTCATGGAATAAAACCACAAATAGTACCTCAGGATATATCAGGAAAAGATTTCTAGTGAAGATGAAGAACTTGTAATTACAAAATTGCATCAGCAATTGTGACCAAGTTTTATTTTTATCTCTGTCCCAAAATATATTTGAATAATTATCATTAGCTTTAAAAGACATTCTCCTTCCATGGTTTTGTTAATTCTCTTCTAACTACTTTTTCTCTTGATCAGAACAATATATTTTTAAAACACTTGATTAGAGAGTGTGTACTTAAGATGATGCCAGTCAGTTCTGAACACAAATTAAATTGTGGCCTTGACTCTGGAAGGTTATGACTGCTTTGTACTTAGTCTTTGCTCACAGCATCAGCAGCTGGCACATCACAGGTAGTGCCCATTCTCTCTTGAGTCTGCTTTGGCAAAAGAGGTCATCACAAAGCATCTGTATTCTCACTTGGAATATCCTGTCAAGAGCTGTATTTAATTTTTAAGTTAAAGTAACTCTTGCTCTGATCTTAAAGCAGAAGGCCAAATTTATCCTGAGTGAAATGCCTACTGAATTTGTTTTACTCTGGATAAGTTTATTTCCCCATGTCAGATTTCAGCCTAAGGCAATTGCTTCTGAAAGTTTATTTTGCAATGTCTTATATGTGTTTGCAGAAATGTTTCTCTCTGTAAATAATGCCCAAAAGCTGTTGTACAACACAGTATAATACCATTAAAATGCAGGCTCTGTGAATTTGAAATACCACTAGACGATTGATGATAGAACAATGGAAGAGATGAATTTATCTCAGAGAATATTATGCTGTTCTTCATGTCTCTCAGACCCACACAAAGTACTGAATCAGATTTTTTCCATTATTGGCACTATAAAATTTAACTGATAGCTGCACAAAATGTACTTGTGTAATATGCATCAATCACATATGCTGTAATCTGAGCAATAATAGTGCTAACTTGGCTTGGAGAAAAAGGCTACTATTCGGTAAGTTGTGTTCTTTAATGTCATTTAAGTACTCAGGATATTTTTACCCCTTAGGTTTTGTTCTTAAGCTGCAAACAGGGAAAGAAATGAAGGAGACAGGAGGAAGAAAAGATAGAAATTATTGTGCTCATATCAAATGCTAGGCTAAGAAAATCTCTCAGCTAATTGTTTGTAAGATGGACTAGCTACAGGGTTGTAAACTAATTAGGATATAATTCCCACCATTTGATAGAACAGTTGCTACAAAACATTGTATCTAACCTTTATTACCAAATGCATTCTGCACTACAGATCAAAATTAACATTTAAATTTGGCTTGCTGACTCCCCCTGCCAAAAGCCCAATTTGGTTTCCAGAACTTTGCACATTCTTATTAAAATGGGAGTTTTTAATACTATAATTTTTCTCTTTCTCTTTGTTACACTTACATAATTCTCAGAACTGTTTCTCTTTCCTTTGTGTACCAATTACAGTTCTCCTGCTGATCTAGCTGGGACACAGAACCGCAGTATAAATCATCCATTGATTCTTCATGAATTGCTTTTGACTTGCATGCAATCCATTCTGGTTTTTTTTTTCCAAGTTGTACATTCCTCTTATAGTTTATATATAAGTTAATGAAAGTTGTTCCCCCCATGCCCCTAAGGCCTGAGGATCTTACCCTTATTTACGAGAAGCTGAAACCTGAACCAGGCAAGTGGTGTATATGCTTGTGGCTGGATGTAACTCTGGTGACAAGGACAGTGGTGTTAAGAGTGTTAAAGATATATATTGACCCACACAAGGGTTCCAAGTTGTCCAGAGAAATTTTGGCTTCCCCATCCCTGGAAGTGTCTAAGGCCAGGATGGATGGAGCTCTGAGCAGCCTGCTCTAGTGGAAGTGTCCCTGCCCACAGCAGGGGAGTTAGAGCTGAATGATCTTTAAGGTCTCTTCCAACCCAAACCCTTCTCTGATTCTGTGGTGTAGAGGATGAGATGAGCCCACCTTCAAAAGGGCCAGGATGGCCTCAGTCTCACTCACACCATGTGAGTCGCTGTGTGCATGCCTCGAAACCTCTCACAAGATCAGAGTGTTCTGAAGGACCACCCTGAGCTTAGGTTTCATGACATGGTTGTGTGGCTAAACTTCACTGCCAGTGATCTAGAACTGCAGGACTACTGCCATGTGCAACTCCATTCTGACTCTTCAATCCAAAGATCAGGTAAGCATTAGAATTTGGGCTTGTAGACATACACCCTAGCAAGATGGCAGCCTTAATTGCATTAAAAAAATTAATAGAATTAATGATTTCACTTCTTGTTTTAAGGGTTTTTTGAGAGAGGACAAAGTAGTGAAGAGACTTTTAAATTAAATGACTTTTTTATAAAGTCCACTTAACTCAAAGATTATACAAATTACAGCACCTGTAATATGATAGTTGTCATGGTAATATTTGGTTTGCTATCGATTACTTGAGTCGATAGTCTCCAAAATCCTGTTGACAATTTCAGACTGCAAAATAACCATTTTATTCTGCAGTTCTTATTACATGCATTTAGTAAGTATCACCCATTTTTTGTGATACTAAAAGTGTTATTTTTTAATCTCTGTTCTTATTCAGATCATAAGGAGAGATCAATCAACATTCAGAAGAAGAAATGTAATCCACACTGGGGTGCGGATTTATCTCTTTATCCTGTTGAAAACAGAAAGTCATGCAATGCTTCCGAAAGGTCTGTGCTTATAGGTTGTGTTCCCTCAAAACTATGCACCACATGTCACTGGGTATTCTGGGCTTGGATTTTTGATCCTCCTGGTGACGACGAAGGCTTTTTCCTTACTCTTCTATCTGATTTCAGTAAGAGTCCCTATTATTCTCCATTTAGACTGAAGCTGTTGTGGAAGTTGCCGTCTAATTGTGTTCATATTTCACCTCTGATGCGTTCAGTTTGTCTGCACTCCTTAGACGTCTAGGAAACAATGACAATTCTTTTCAATTTATTAAAAGGACCTTCCTGATAAGAGCAGTGCATTCTAGAAAAGTTCCTCTCTGTTGTGGTGTTTCAGAAACATCTCTAAAGGTGAGAAGGTGTTGGAAATTGCTATTATTGCATCAGTGTTGATCATGCTTCTGCAGCCAAAAGTATTTCAAGTTTCTGAAGGACATTTGTTGCTTAAGGCCACCTTATGCCTCATGTCACTACTACAGCACCTATCATTTTCTAGATAGGTAAAAAGACTTGAAGTTTATAAAAAAATATTGCTGGACTATTAACAGGTGTGCATTTTTTTTGCCTTTTTTAACAAAACCAGGTATTTCTGTTACTGATTAATGTCATCAGCAAAATGAAGGTAACTAAAAATGGGTTATGCCCATTTATGATTATCTTTCTCTTGATTCCAACAATAAATAATGCAAGTAGAAGGGCATGACTACTCCTTGTTTTAATCTTTAGCTTCCTCTGCTAATTCTTGGATGCTGATCATCACCTCTGTACAATCAGGATGATCACAAGAGACCTGGAGCGTTTTGATTACACCATCTTATCTCTTCCTAGTATTTTTTTTCACAAAACTATTTCTTGAAAGGTCTTTTGCCTAGAAATACCTTCTCTCATGAAATTATTTATTATCCTGCACTTTATAAAGAGGTTTAATATTTTTCCTTTGGGGGGGTTATTTTTTGAACCTGCAAAACTCAAACTTTTTTGTTGTACTGAACAAAAGTCTATAAAGAAATAATTGTCATTTATATATCACGTAGTTGGAAAGAAAAAATATGCAAACATATAATTATGAGATATTTGTAAAATGGAGAAGAGAGACCTCTACAGTAAGTTGAATTATCACCTTATTAAGTGAATATTGCTGAAAATTTTCCCCAAAACAAATGCACATACACATCTATCATTTCTGTTCTCCAGTCTGCTATCACTGCGGTTGTCAGAGTCACAAAATGTGCACAGTATCTCCAGCAATGTCATATCTCTGGCCTACATGTGGTGCAGCGTTTGACTTTGTTCTCTTCAGGATACCTGTCATCTACAAAGCAGACAGCCTGCAGCTTCCACAATCTGGCCATTTTTAGATCTTGGCAGTGCTCTGAGAGAGCTACTTATTCGCAGGACGTACTTGTCATCATCACCAATTCTTCATTTTTTGTATTTTCAGAGCATCACATGTAATAACAGAATGGAGTACTTGATAATCTGAAATAGACCTTAAGATATATTTGTTTGGAGGCATTTCACACAGCCCCTTCAATATTTGTTTGTATCCAGAAAAAAAGGATCCAACTGGCTTCTATCTCTGCTTTCCTCTTCATCCTTCCTAGAGTTCTGCTCTCTAAACCTTAGCATCGTTTTTTGCAGCTAGCAGAAAAGATGATACTTTCAAACCTTGAGCGAGTCAAGTCCAATTGAAAAGTTCAGGACAATACTTCAAAGCCCAGGATTTACTAATGAGATTCATAGAAGCCAAGGCTCGTATCATTTGAGCTAAATCTTGCAAACTTAGAGATACTGTTTTTTTTGGAAAATATTCTGCAATTTCACAATTAATTCCTAGTATAAGTCTGATATGATACTACAAAGGATATATGTTTAATGCATATATTGTAATAATACCATTGTCAAAATGTTAAAATATACTTAGTATGTATTTGATAAGTTATTCATGATATCATAATATTACAAAACTACAGGCCAGAATTTGGTTCACTAATCTGGAATGAAAAGGAAAAGTAGATATTTTTTATAAGGTATACTATGTATATGTGATAAAGAGGAAAGAAAAATGTTTTTGCATTCTAGTTTTCTAAATATTTGTTAAAAAACAACATCTTGACTATGGCTTCAGTAATATAAATAGGAAATCTGCTCAGTGGAATGAATATGCCTAATACCAGTATAGGATTATTTCCCTGCCAATGGAAAAATGAGCTGCTTTGTAACAATTTCACAGCAACAAGAAAGTTGAAGAACCTTTTAAAAATGCAGGAGATTTGAAAGGCAGAACATTTGCCAAGTGTTCTTCTGGAAACAACTTTATACAGAAACTGCACTGAAACTTTTCCTAGACATCAAATCAGTCATAGATGTTTGTAGAAAGAATTATTCAGATCGCTTAAGGCATTTAAGCATCTAAGGATTTTGAGTGACACCAATTGAGATTTTTCAAGGATCTTTAACAAGTTAGGTACTTTGCTCCCTTTGGCTTCATCTATTTAGTCAATTTTAGGATGAAAAAATAAAATGCTGTTTTAAAGACTTAACAAAAGTAATCTATAAAATTACTGTTAATGACTACACTAATTCAGTATTTTTCTGGAAAAGTATTTTTCCAAAGTAGGAGTAATCTAAACTACAACTCATAAAAGATTGACTTACATTGTTTAAGGACCATATTGCACTTTTGTAATCATACATGGATTTGATTATTTTAGTAACAAAATATGCAATTAAAAAGAACAATAGAAGAGATCATAAAAGGTAAGGGTGAGCCTGAAATTTGGACTAAATTTTTCTATACTATTGAACAAAGCAAAGCAGCCTGAATACAATACTTTTATCTGTAGAACAGAGACTTTGAAAGCAAAAATGGTTTATTTCACATAGCAATTTAACTCAGTTAAAAGACACACATGATTAAGTTTCTTGCAGAGCTCTGGTGCAACCAGGTACTCTCAGATGGAACAAGTATTTTCATTTTTGTTTCACTACCTGCCATAGTAGTCAATTATACCTGATCGTATAAAAATATATCATAATTTTTATTAAAGCCCATAATTTAATGTCAAGATGTTAACCTTTCCCCATATTATTTTCTTCCTACAGTTTTCTGAGCATATGGCTCTTAACTTTTCCAGCTAAACTCTTCATGTTTTAACTGCAGACACCCGGAATAGACATTTCTCACAAAGATAACATTCATTTTCCCTTTTTGAAAAGCTTCTTGAACTTTAGAACTGCCCTCAGCTTTCTTCAATAGATGATTTGTTTCACCTGTTTTTCTACTTTCCGTTTCTAATTTTCAAGGCTTCAATTAAAAATCAGTTTGACATTTTTCCAATCAGAAGCAAACAGGTAGCTAATAAAAGACATGGAGTCTAATATGTTTAGAAACTGTGCAAAAACTCTGGTATTTTCATTCTGTAGAGGAAACCCAGACTTTGATAAACTAGCAGAAAGAATTGCTAATACTCTTTCTGTTGTTAAGTTTCACTGGAGAGCTATGAATGTTAAACAGAGGCTTAAACAGAAGGTGGAAATTTGAGACAGTTTTCAGCAGGTTTTGTTTAAATTATTGTCAAAAATGAGTTATGCAGGAAGTATTTGGCTTGCATTTGTAAGAGTGAGAATCCAGCCACTATTTTCACATCACATGGAGGCAATAAAGATAAAAATGAAGGCAAAATTGCATATTAAATTGAGACCAAATTTGTAAATATCAAACTATCCATATGGGTTACTTACTTGTCAGTCCTTCCATTTGTAATTTACTCCTCATTCATACTTTTGGACTACTCTGTATTAAACATTTTCAATTAGTAGAGCTTTTCAATTTAGCAACTTAAATTAAACTCTCGATTTACCAGTTACTGCAATAACTTTTGTTAGATGTAAGAAAGCAGTTTATTTGACCAAAAGACCCCAACTGTTAACAAAATGAGAACCTGACAATATTTTATAATACTGGCTACAGTTCAAGAGCTACCTATACAGAATATAGTCTAGCCTGTTACATAATACTTTTGGTATTTTTCTTATGCATATAATCATGAATGCTATCAGTACATAGGCCTCACTGGTGGTGATGATCTAAATAAGGCAAAATGATTTTTTAAATCCCACAAAGAATTGTATTTAATATTTTTATCTTCCCAAGGCTATGCCAGGAACAGAAATTAGTACATGATCTCAGACAAATTGCATTAAACCAAATGGGATCTTAAATAAAAATAATATTATTTCAGTTATAAAATGTTCTACTTGAAAATGTTTAATCCAAATGACTTATTTTTAGCACTGCCAAGAGCAATACGCAGATATTTGCAACTGCATTATTGAATTTCTGCTTAAAGCTGAATAAAAGGCAAATGCTCTACTGCTTTTATAGAGATTACATTTATATCCATATGTATGCATACGTGTACCTCTGTGGTGTTCTCATTCTGGTGCACAGGAGTCCCTGTGTGCAGGGAGGAAGGGTAAGTGAGACTTACCTCAGTATTTAAGAAGGTCAGAATATGCCAGTTGTTTCCAGCAGGAGGAAATAGACTGGCAAGGGAGCTGGGATTGATCCAGTGAACCATAGGATCTGCAGCACACAGCACAGCAAATATGCCAGGCACCTACTAAGAAGAAACTTGTTCAGTTCTTCAGACTCTGCTCTGTGGCAAAACTTATAAGGGCTCCTTTTTATGAGTCGAAATACACATTTATGAGTAGTAAAATTTTGCTTAACTGGTATCTCCTTTAAAACTGAGTAGCCTGGTAAGAAAGAAAATGCCAGTACATACACCCCAAATATACACAGAAAATTACTGTTCTTTCTTAGTGTGTGTAGGAGACTCGTCAGAAACTCACAGCTCAATCTTAATTTCTTTATGCTGAGACCCTTCTACACTCTGATAAAGGGAGAGAACCTTAGAGATGCTTTAGAAAAAACTCCCTAATTTCTTGTACAGTAAGCTTCCCACTCAGCAAACTACATAATTATGGGGTTTGTTTATCTGGGATTCCTCCTCTTCCGCATCTGATGTCCATGGGGAGACTGGGGTGCCAGCTAACGCGTGCTCCAGTGTGGCCGCTCTCTTTTCCCAGGCTGGAAGAGCCACAGTTCTCAAGAAGCCCAAGAGCTACACACAGCATGAAAACCCAAGTGAAATTGCTTCAATTTAGCCACTGTGGTAGATTCTATATGGCCTCAGTGCATGTGAGGTATAGAAGGGTTTTGAAGTCAGTGTAAGCCCTTTCCTAGGGGTTAAAGTAAACTACAAATAACATCGACTGCAGCAACATATTTTTCCCTTAAAAAAACAGAGGTTTTCTTTTTCCTCCATACATACTACTCATGGGATGGTTTTTTCCCAAGGTTTCGAATGGTGTTTTCACTGAAAAAATTTCTAGCAATTTAAAAGATTTCCAGTACACGGTAATAACAGCAAGAGAAATAGCATAGCTGCAAAGGATTTAACAGCTCTTTTAATTTAGGGGTTTTTTTGGTGGTTTTTGTTTGTTTGCTTTTCTTATTTGTTTGGGTTTTGTTTTGGTTTGGAGGTTTTTTTTGGAAGTAACACATGTAAAGCTAAAGAACTAAAACTCTGCTTTTGCCTTGTTGACACAGGTAAACTTTCACTAATACAAAAGTAGATAGGATTAAGCCAAAGCTGAGTGTACAATGAAGCGGAGCAGGGCCAGTTCAAGGTTGAAATGGTGCTGCCTTACAAGTTTGATCCAAAACCATGTCAAATCAGTGGCATGGTTTTTACAAAGTTGTGTGAGTCACAAATTAAATGTTGTTTCAAAAGTGGTCAATATTGAAGAAGAGTATAAAAAGAAAGAATAAAATACAATACCTATACAAATAGGTATATTTAGTGTATGAACAGTATAAAAGAAAAGAATAAAATACAAGAAACTTGCAGTAGGTTTAGTTAGTGTATTGCATATACATATTCTGTGCTGTGTTTCTCCGTAGAATCTGCTGAATGTGAACCACTGCAAAATGTGGTTCTCCGGTTACCTTTTCTGGGAATTGGAGCCCTGTTAATGTCAGGTTATGCACACCAAAAATTTTGCAGCACATGGCCTTCTAATCTGCCAGGATCTTAGCTGACACCTAATTAATGACTATCCAAATGTCTTTTCCTGAGCTGCTTCACAGAAGAATTTCAGCATTATTCTTAACTGGGCATAGTACCCAAAATAGTTCTGGAAATACGTGTTGAACGCTTGGAGAAGTGGGTTTTAACTGCTAACAATACTAAGGCAATTTCAGTAGCTGAATTGCATCATACATTCACTTCTATATAATTAATTTTAATTTCTTAGCACCAGCCATTGCAGTTATTTAAAAAAAAAATTCTTAGATTACTAAGATTAGTAAACTTAGATTACTAAACATAGCTTGTTTAAGGCTTTGTAAACAATCACAGGAAATATCTACAACATAAATAAGTTAATGGTCATAAGTGTTATAAATAAATCACTGTGTTCTTGTTCAGGCATGCTGAACCATCTTTAGGACATTAAATTTCATTAATTACTTTATGATGTGTTGCTTCAGTGTTTCTTTCAATTCTGTCACTCATTTTGAGATGAGATAAAAAAAGGTAAGGGGAAAGTGGCTATACATACATTGGTCACTTGCTTCGCAATCTGAAATCTACTTCTTGAAAGAGCTATGAGAACAGATACACAAAATCTTCATACTCTTTTCCAGCTCAGAAATTCTATTCAGCAATTAAATTGTCTTTACTTGTTTCTACAGGTTGTAGTACTTGTTGTTCTAGTAGTGTTTTAATTGATTTAATGAACAAAATGTCCGGGGGGGTGTGGGGGGGTGTCAAGATTTTTGACTTTAAGCAAGTTAGATGTCACAGCACGAGAACAAAGTATGGGGGACTTTTAGGTTCCAACCAATTACTTGGGCAGCACAGATGGCCTGTCTGATTGTTAGTTATTCTCTGACAAGTCAGAGGTGAAAATGGGAACAATTTCAAGTGAGGACCTGGATTATTTATTCAAGACAAATTCAGCAACAACTTTTATATTATCCTTAAAATGCTGCAAACATGCATTTTTTTAACCAAAATTCTGAGGAATGTGGCTAGGCTAAATGAAAAATTGATATGGGAAGTAATTACTGTGGCTGGCTAGCATTATATAAACTCATGAGAATGATTGTCATAGAATATGTTATGAATTTACCTTTCTTTTGCTTTATCGGGTAGCCAGTATTTGATGCCTTTGCATTTCCTTTAGGAAAACGTGGTATGGATCAGTTGTATTCTGATATAAATGACTGTAATCTATAGTAATGCAGAGGAAGCTGAACAAGGTTCAGCTTTTCCATTGAATTTGCTGGTTGGTTGTTTCTGCTCTCCTTCTCCTTATTTCTGGGTGCTTCTTGCAGTCATTAATGCACTTCCAGCTCTCAGGATGCTGCCTTTGGTCCTGCAGACTATCCTGAACTAATTCTTTGGTCCTTATTCTTAATTTTTAACAAACATGTGGCCTCACACAGTAGCCTTCTGTTCTTAAAGTTATTGCTAGAAGAACTGTAATTACCTAAGCCTACCTAAGCCTGAGTGATAGGCTACAGCATTGAATTTAAAGAGATCTGTGGTGGAAAAAATACGTACACAGAAGGAAAATGAAGGAGAAAAATCTCTATAGTATGGAAACATTCTTGGAATGAAATTATAACTTAGTTTTCCTTCAAAATGAATATTACAGTAGTTTGTTTTCTGTTCCTCGAAATAAACGGTATAATGGTTAAATGACAGAATCCATCCGTTTTGAAGAAATGGCAAAATTTAAATTGAATCATTAAACAACTTGCTTTATTGAGTAATTTTGAACCTAAAGTGGCAATTTATAAATTATGCCAAATGCCATATTGTCACAATTCCTGCCTTTTCCAGAGTTCCACCAATACTTTTCTCTCAAGAATATCTCCTTAGTTATGTTTTATTATCTCTTTCTTGACAATGAAACTTTGAAACAATTAATGGCTTAGAATCACTTAATTGCCAAAAAGGGATCTTGCCAAATACATTTTGAAAAAGCTGAATAGAGAGAAGGCTAATTAAATTACCTTTGTAATGATTCTAAGAATTCCTGCTTTTTTTCATGGGCTCCCTACCTGATCCTACAGATGTCACTCTTTGGATTAATGCTGTATCTGTGTATTTTTCACACTCAGAATTTATGTAGATCTTCCAAGATTGGGGGATTGGGGAATGGAGGTTGTGGTCACTCCATAATCACTCCTCCGTGGGGGTCCTTACTCCTCACAGTTTTCCCCAGCTCCAGTGTGGGTCCTTCCCACAGGCCACAGTTCTTTGTGATAAACCTGCTCCAGTTCCTTCAGGTCACATCCCCCTGCTCCACCACAGGGATGCAGTGTGGTTGTCTGTTCCACAGGCTGCTTCAGCATCTGGAGCCCCTCCTCTTCCTCCTCCTCCTCTTCCTTCTCTCACCTTGGTGCTCACAGGGCTGTTTCTCACACTATTTTTGGTCCCTTTTCTCCCTGTCCAGCATTTTCTCCCCTTCCTTAACTGTGTTTTCCCAGCAGTGCTGACTGTTTTCCCAGGAGTGCCATCAATGTTGATGTCCTGTGACACATCCATTGTGGATCTGGCTGTGTCCAGGACAGGGCAGCCTCTGAACTTCTCTCACAGGGGTCACCCCTGCAGCCCCCTTGCTGCCAACACCTTGACACAGACACCCCACACTTAAATACATCATCCCTCTTTTCTTGTAGCACTTTTAAGGTTTTGCAGTGCTGGCTTCCCCACTTCAAATCTCATATTTACTTGCAATCCATCAATAACCTAATTTAACATTGAATCTTACTGATTAAGCTGAAAATGTGCTCTTTGAAGCTTGTACTTGTGGGAGGTGTGGGATTTGCTTCACGTATGACAAGCTGTATGAGCTGCATAATATCATTTGCTATCCCTCACTGGTGGAGGTAATTCCTGATTCTCCTTACTCTGAAAAAAAAAAAATCCAAGAGTTTACAAGCATTGTTATGTCCTGTACTCATCAACATTATTTCAAGGGTAATGAGGCTTTTTTTTTTTTTTCCCTTTTTTTTTCTTAAATAAACTAGGAACAATGGACTCAACCTTTAATGCCCATGAATTCTTATGCTGGACAGGCAGGAATGAAAATGACATTGTCTTTGAGGATGCTGCATGCCATACCCTGCTTACAGGCTCCCCAAGGCAGTGGTCACAGCCCCAAGCCTGCCAGAGTTCAAGGACGTTTGGACAATGCTCTCAGGCACAGGTTGTGACTCTTGGGGATGGTTCTGTGCAGGGCCAGGAGCTGGATTTGATGATCCTTGTGAGTCCCCTCCAACTCAGCAAGTTCTGTGATGCTGTGATCCTATTTAATAAGTAGCTTGTGCTAATAAATATTATTTAGTTCTCCATCCTAATCCATCAGATATTTATCAAACTGGACTGTGTGCTGTGAGACTGAGCTCAGTGCACTTATGTCAGTATTTTTTTAGGTAATTCCGCAGTGATGGAGAGTTTCTCTGTGCTTCCCTGCTGCAGCTCCTCCGTGAATGTGCACCTGGGCAGGAGGGAGGCACACTAAAAATAGCGTTCCACTACTGTGCCCCCTGGGAATAAAGATTAATGGGAGTTCCAGCAGAGTAATGTCTCATACAGGCTTTGGAGGAAGAACTTTGCCTCGACTTGGACGAAAGTAGGAGGATGCACAGGATGCACCCTCTCTTAAATGTGATGGGAGTGGTGCCTCAGTTTTATGCAGCATGTCTGTTTTGTATGAAAATCCATAATGAAAACTTCCATCTTACAGGTGGGATTTTGAGTCACAGAGTAAATGGTTTGTCCAAGGTCACATAGCTGAAACAACGAATAGCATTTGGATTTTTGAAACTGTAAGCCAAAATCTTTTTCTGTGTTCTATTTTACGTAAAATAACCAAATCAAACCAAATCACAAAAAGTCATTGATATTGCAACGGAGTATGAATATTATAAGCCCATCAGTTATTGGAATTAACTTCAATGGTTATTAAAGTGCACACAGATTTAGACAGTCATTCACATGTATGTTTTTGGATGTATTTGTGTTTAAGTAGGATAAAGCTCAATAGTGCTTGTTCCCTGAATTTTGACCTGGACTTGTTTCTAATTCATGAACCCTAATATTTAGCAATTTAAAGGCTAATGTTGTTTATAGATCTTGAATGCTAATAATTCTATTCTATTGTATAAATATGTATTTACATTGGAAAATCCTTATGAAGCTGAATTAAAGGCGAATGTAAATATCGGGGTTAATTTTTGCACATTTTCAAGTACGTACCAGAAGGGAAGAGCAAAATTGGTCATTATGAGTTCATAGTGATGAAAAATGGCTAGACACAATAAAGGATAATTTCTTTGGTTTCCAGAGCATAATGGAGTATGAATCATATTTAAAATTAATGACTGAGAAGACAGATCATGATTTGAATGTCATCAGTAGCTATTTTACTCCTCCCTAGAGCTGCAACAAGCCTTTTATGAGAGATGAGTTCCTGCAAACAAGCCCTTCTAAGCTGTCTGGAAGCTCCTAACTTATAACAGAGCTTTAGAAAATGTTTTATTTTTACTTTTTTCCATGCTTGGGGTAATAGTAGCAGACTGGGAACACCACCTTACTGTCCAGCAAGTAATGTGCAGTTGTCTGCAAGTAATTTTTCAAGTGTAAATTTTTGAGGGGTAGTGTTGGCAGCACATGTCCATGCTATTGGTTCTGTTTAAGTGAACCTTTAAATCCCGTCACTCTGTATGTGGGGTAGACATTAAGCAAAGATAATGAGTCAACAACGTGTCTTTTTCAAGAAAAAGGCATCCTGGTGTTTTTGATAGTGAAAGATATTGAGCAGGAGCAGCAATGAAAGGGGAAAATTGGGGTGTTTTTTTATTTCCACACGTACGTAAAGTAATTTTTTTTTCAGCATCAACAACAGTCCTGTATTGAAAGCTGAAGTCTGCTGTTGGAGGCCAAACTTTTACTAAAAGATGAAGCACATCTTTTGTTTCAAAGGACAGCAGGTTAGACCTTTCCTGACATTCAAACTTTGTGTTTACTGAAGCTGGTGTGTACGTTCAGTTCACAGGCTGTCCTTAAGCTGCTGGAGTTATTGCAGTGGTGTATTACCTTTCGTCCTACCCACCAAATCTCTCATGGCTCATTTGCCGTGCACAACGACGCTCTGCGAGATTGTTTTCATTTCTCAGTAACTTATATCACAGAGTATTTCAGATGTAGCCATAACTCTATTTTCACCGACAGGCTCCTCTCTGCTCTTCCTTTTGGAGCTGGCTCTTGAGGGGAGCACTCATAAAGCATGGCCACTTAGGATCTCAGTTTAAAGGACCTGCCAAATTACACCTTCAAATAGGCACGAAGGCAGGATCACTCGTTGAAAGCAGGCATTGGAATGGTTTATTTTTACAAGCAGAGATAGACCAGAAGGGATACTTTCATGTATAATACCTAAAATAATAGCCGGACTTCTGGTTTAGTGCACCATTCTTTATGCTGCACTGTCCTATTTATAGTCTTGTAATGTCAGAAAAACACTTTCTCTTGTACTTAGGTTCTCTTATTTTATGGCAATATCTAGAAAGATACAGATGCAATTCTGCTAAAGGTAGCTGAAATTTTGTTGAGAAATGTTCCCTTTCACATCATTACAGTATATTGTTTTGCAGGAGCTGGAATGGGTGCAGGGAAAGTTAAGAACTCTGGTGATCTGTAGCCTGGCAACTACAACAGTGGCCTGAGATTTGGAAGGAACAGATATGCTCAAGTTATTGCTCTGGTGAAAAAAATTCTGGGGATATATATATATACACACACACACACTCACATGCACATGCATGTATACACAAATGTGTGTATTTTATATATATATATATATGTATATACACATGTGTGTGTGTGTGTGTGTGTGTTTTATGAAATAACAAAAAGTAAAATTATCTCTCTGCATGCTTCTTTTGTACATGCTAGGGCACAGTATCCTGACTACTACATGGCAGGATTCTGTCATCTTAATCAACACATCCTAAAACAACAACAAAAAAAGAGAAAGTATTTGAATACACCCCACCCCCAATATTTTGTATCATTTTCTTGATAGGCTTGCTTCTTATCTCAGTGTGATGAAAAGCTAAGTGTCAACAACTGGAATTTAAAAAAGAAAAGTGACTGCTGTCTCTTGATCAGTTTTAATGTTATTTTCCGTTCTCACTACCAAGGAGGCTCGTGAGCTGCACGGAGTGATCTCTACACCCTCTGCTCCTGATGACTCCTTAGTTAACAAAGCACAAGGACTAAAGGAAAGTACCCATCTTTTTCACATCTTGGAAGGGATGGTAATGGTGGCAAGTTTATGGGAACATGAATAAAAAGAAGGCATCCTCTGGTGTAGGAAGATAACCAATGCAAGTTATAAAACTGATACTTCTAAAGGTAGTCGTCTCCAGGCATTTCTCTGTTGCACTTTTCATTTCGCATAAGGCACACCTGATACAGCATTGTCCTGTGTGGGAGTGGTTCTGATGGCTTAAAAAGGCAACCCAAATTATGTATGAACAGCTAGTTCCAATGCTCATAGAAGCACATCAGAAAAACATTACACAGAAGCAATAATTTGAGATCCCAAACACGTTTTTTCCCCATTAACGATATTTTAAAATGCAGAAAGCACTTCTGTGAAGCATGAAGGATGGTCAGGGTTAGCTAATGAGGCTGATAGGTACAATTGCTGCATGCTTGATCTGCCTTGGACCCTAATGCTTATTTGGACATGTCTTATTATTGTGTGGGTGTTAAGCCTGCCCAAGCTCATAATCAGTAGATATATGGTCATTCACAGTGTTTATGTCTCTGTCTTGGGAAGCTGGAACAAAGTGATCAGGATGTAGTTTGCTAGGTTCATATAGAAAATTTCTCATGGACAATCTGAGCAAACTAATTGCTGGCATTAACATGGGAGTCATACGAGCTGTGATAATGATACAGATAATGAACCCCCCACCTTTGGCCATCACTTTATTACCTACAGGGTCAATAAAGAATTTATTCAACCCTGAGTTGCATTTTATAATTGGCTATTTGTACCTGGGAAGATTTTGGTACTGTACAGTATCTTCATATATCATTCATTGACTGTAAAAGGGCTTTAAGTGCATCGGAAAAAAGAATAGTGGGGACCCACTGTCAAAGTGTGTTGGGAAATGGAGAGTCAAAACCCCCATAATTTTCAGTCATGGATCTTTGAGCTTTAGAGGAAACAGTCTGAACTGACAGCTTGGCAATAGCTTAGCAGATTTATAAAAACTGTATATCAACAAAATGGTGATGACTTGATGGTGCATGAACATACTGAACCAAGTAGGGCAGTGCTTTGCTAAGTATAGTTCTGTTTTGTTGATATGACTGCTCAATCTCACAGAGAGACAGCGACATTCAGGCTGCATTTCTTTTTTAGCTGTATGAAAAGCCTGGGGAGAGTATGATTTCAATTTAAGCTGGTTTTGCAAAGACTATGGACTTGGGTTTAGGCAGTTTGAGTTAATTATCCCAGGCACAGAGGCACAGGTGTCTGTCAGTGTCAGGAAGTTAAAACGATGCCCACAGCAAAGAATTCTGCCAACATCTCCAGTGTGAACTGTGACTTAGTGCTTGGTCAGACCCAGGCCCCTTTTCCAAGAGCTCTTGTGCAGTTGGCAGGAGCCTCTGAGCTGACAAGGGGTGCTCTTTCCTGCTGTTTCACACCCACAGAGGTGCTAGTTCTCCATTTTTAAAAGCACATTCCTACAGCCAGTCACGTGTAAAAGGAGGAAAAATGATACTATAGCCACGAGGTGGCCAGGAAGGATTTCCTAAAGTATCCCTTGTCCTCCACTACTCATTTAAACAGAGGGCTGCTTAGCAGGAGTGGTTCTCAGCTGGCTACCAGCCCAAGGAATGACTAGATTTCCACTAAGCATTTCAGTAGTTTTGGTTAGATGTTTTAGCTGTAGGAAAATTACGTAGAATAGACCTGAATCTACAATGTGGTCCCAAATCTCCCGCTCACTGATTGCCTACAGTGGCACGGCTCTTATTTGCATATTTTTAGGGATCATGGGACTACTCCTGTTTGAAACAGCTCTGCCAGTAGCTTCAGCTAAAATCAGATCAAATGTCCACTATGGTAAAAAGTTCTGGATACTCAGCACACGCCCTTTAAGATTAAGAAGCTGTAGCTACCCTCCTCACTATTTTTCCTGGAGATATGAGAATAAAGAGACTTTTATCTTTCAAGAAAGTTTCATAATAAAAGTATGTATCAGCTTAGCTAAAGAAGAAGTGAATCAATTCAGGTTTAAGTTATTCCAAGTGGTCTTCTTATCTTAATTAAAAAAAAAAAAGAAATCAAATGAAAACCAATTTAAAAAAAAAACCAAACCCTCAACAATAGTAAAGAAACATATAAAGAAATAATAAATATAAAATTATCTTTATTTAAATTTTACCTTTCTAATTATTTCTGGCTCCAAAATTACTCCATGAGTAAAATTCCGTGAAGTAGATTTAAGTTTTTAATTTAAATAGTGTAAAGCAGTTGTAATTTTTTTCCCCCAAGCATCTTGAACCAGAAATTTCCAATCGCTTTTTTAACATAATAATTGGAAAAGCATTCACTTAGTCTGTTTTTAATCTAGCTAGTAATGAGTTCACTCAAACTACACATCGATTTTATTATGAAAGTCTAAAGACAACTGTAAGTTTTAAAAATCAGTCTAAGAATTTGGTTTTATAAGAATACGACTCTAAAAAATCAGAGTGGAATCACTCTATAACTTTTTAGAATTTAGGATTATTTCAAAATATGGTATTTGGCAATAAAGCTTCAAGGCAAAAAATTGCTGCCACAGCACGGCATAGCAGAGGGATATCTCAGCCATCCCTGCTTGTCATGCCAGCAAACCAGGTGAATCTCATCCAAAGAGCTCTATAAACTCTCCTCACATGGTGGATCTGGGCCATAACTTTGCTAGGACCTTGTCAAACTATACACACTGTGCTTTTCATATTCCTACAGGACATCCCATACACACTGGGTTTTTTTGTGGTTTCTCCAGGAGGAGCTGTGCCATTCCACTGTGGTTCTCCTGGGAAAACAGCATCCAGCACCTGTCTGTCCTTGGCAGAGGGCTGCAGCCTGCTCATTGCCTCCTCCTGGGCAGATTTTAGGGCAAGGACACAGCCTATGCATGCTGAAGGATTTGCTGTAAGTTGGAACTTATACTCCCAGGGGCTGGAACAGAAATGTAAACTCAGTCATCAGGTGATGTAGAAGAAAAGGAGAAAAAAAAGTTGCTTCAGGTCTGCCTTACTGTCTGCACACTGTCAGACCTTGTGGGAATATTGGATTAAGTTTGCTGCCTGAATTTTTGCTAGTAACAGGAGGGTACAGTATCAAGCAATTTTACAAGTGTGGCTGCTGCACTGAAATATTAAAAATATTTTTTTTCCTTGTACTTTTGACCTGTGAGACAGGAAACTCCCTGCTCTGAGAATTAAAGCAGCAATGCAGTTTAGGTTTCAGCTGTGAGAAATGGAGAATTCTTGATATGACAATTGCTGGGTTAAGTATTTGTCTAAAACCAAAACCAACATAGGCAGCTAAATTGCACCATCTGGAGCAAGAGGCAGATGTAAGCATCTTTATTTAAGAATCAGTTTCTTATTATTTATAAAAGATGTGTGGTATTAATTCACTCTTTTTTTTTTTTTTTCCAGAGAGCATCATTCATGGGAAATAGCTTTGTGCAGACATCTGGAATAGAAATTTCTTAATCATTTTATATAATAAATCCAGAATAAATGCTAATTATTAATGGTCAAGATTGCTTAAGGATTTCAGACCAGCCGACAGCCTGAACAAAGCACAGGCAGATGCTTTAGACAGGCTGTAAGGAAGACTGATAATTATAAGCAAAGCCAGGGAAGTGACCTTTTATTGTGGCAGGAACTACAAGCATCACAACTCCTCACCACCACACACTGCACAAATTAGACCCATCCATTGACTGCATCTGGAGAACCTTGTTTTCCACCTGGTGCTCCGGGCCTTTCAACTTCAGGCTGCTGGGCATTCAGAAACTGAGGCACATAAAATCATCAGTCATCTTCTAAATTTTATAGAGAGAGTGGTATTTTCATAAGAATGCAGTCATTTTTTTTTCACAATACTAATATTGTTGATGATTAATGAAATGGTAATTAGGTTTTACAGGGCTTGACTGGCAAAATGACTTTATTCATTCAGTGTTTACAGAAAAGGAGCGTATAAGAAATAATTTATCTGTGATCCTCAGAAACTTTTTAAGCTTCATCCAAGTTTGTTCAAAGTGAATATATAAATATAAAGATAAAATAAGGCAGTAATCTATGTATATTCAGCCAGAAACAGACTATGATTTAGAGCCTCGTAGGATAAAAAATAATGAATGAAAAAGACTGCTTAATTAAAACTTAACATTAACTTGTGCTCTTTTATAAAGCTCCATCTAATTCTGTGCAATTTTTTCCAGACGGAAGGCATGCAAAAGATAGATTATACTAACAGAAAGAAAGAAAAAACTTCAGTGAGACTAAGGCAACCATTAATAAAGCAACCATTAGCACATTTATAGAGCTTTGATAGAGGAAGATGTAGGAAAAGAAAGTATTTTAAAGACTGCCACCAAAGAAACATAGAAAAGTTTAATTTTGAATGTGTGGCTATTTTTTAATCTTAAGGACTCTTATTTAACTCCAAACATAATTTATGGCACGTACAATTAAAATGTCTGCCTAAATATAAATGTGCATTATACTGCCTATCCAAAGAAAGCTACTGGCTCAATTCTTGTGTTGTGACCTAACATACCAAGAAAAGCCAAAAGTATTTGTTCTTCAGTGGATCTTTGTTTTTAGTGAACATGCAGTCAGCATCAGGATTTATCACAGTCGAAAAATTAGGCCCTGGCAATTCTGCTTGGTGAAATTTAATTTAGATTTAATTAGATATGCACTGGAGTCAAGACACATGGCTTCAAGAAGCTGTTGTTGATACCGAAGGGGTAAAAGTTACCTTTGTTTGTTGGAACTCCCACTGACAGTGACCCATGAAGATTTGCCTTTCGGGTTGGGTGGCTGTAGCCGCGACGGGCTCAAACCAGCTCCTGGGGCAGGTGAGGGCCCCCATCAGCAGAGTGACAGACATTGCACTATCAGCAGCCATTCTGAGTAACCTGTCCTCCTGGTCCTGTGTCTAAACTTGGTTTGTTACCTAACCCAGCTGCTTTTCACATTGATTTGTCATAATTATCTTCACATGTCTGAGGACAGAACCTGATTAATTTCTGTCACCACTAGCTCCTTTTTTTGTTGTTTTATACTGACTACTTATAATTTATAATGACTAAATAAAATTTGTAATGGTTAGTATGTTATTCCTTTAAAACTATCAGCTTTTAAAACTATCTCTGTATTTACCTATTGTCAGAAAAATAGCTAAAATTCCTATCGGGACTCAAAAGCGATAAAAATCCAACAGAAAGAAAACCGATCAACAGGTTTAATAAGGTGGCTTAATGGTCTCAGACTGCTTTCAGAATATTTTAACTTTAATTAGCATTTTTGAAAACAGAGATGTTCAGCATGGCATAACTTTCTTCTCAGCTGAAAAAAACAAAGTTAGGAAGTGATCTTTGCCCTGCATGTTGACACAGCATTGTCTGCTGGTCTGAAAATCCTGTAACAGCATTGGAATGACTGAAGCATCTCTAAGACCAATACTTTTTTCCTGTAAGACAATGATGTTAGAGGTTTATAAAGTGTTGCTCTTGCAATATTGTTTCTTTCACCGGTGTTACGGAACTGGGATATCTGTAGGTTGCTGGCCGACAGTTCATTCCTGGATGTCAATTATACCTTTTTCATTACATTTAAGAGCTTTGCTACAGATGAATAGCATATGGTATTGGCTAAGGAGATGAGACTTTAATGAGGTATAGAACACGCCAACAAAACGCATGTTAAATTGCAATGACACGCTTGTGTTGGTAGCATGTGAGGTTGTGAAATTAAACTCCTGACAAGACAATAGGAACAAATGCACTTCAGCAAGCCTGTAGTCACCCAGCTTGTCCTCAAGTTGGTCCAGGAGACAGGGCAAGTGGAGGCTGCTGGGAGGGAAGAGGGTGGGATTGGGTTCTTTCCCTGTTAGGCTGTACAATTTCGTAAAATGATTTCATCCTTTTCCTCTGATTTTGCACAAGGATGTAATGAGACACAGTATTACTTACTGAAGTTGTAAGTATGACTGGTGCTGCAGAAGAATCTCCCAAAAAGTGTTGCATCTGTCCTAGACACACAGATTTTCAAGCAGCTAAACAACAAAAACAATCTACAATTGTCTGTGAGTGATATGTGACTTGCTGTAACCTGGAGCCATGCACACTATTTAATTAGCACCACTGAAAATTTTCCATCTGGGAATACAAAAACCAGTCTTCTCTTCAGCTCAAGCAGTGGCTGTTGAGCCTGCAGAAGGAAACAGCAGCACCCCTGAGTCTCTCTGACAGTTCGACTTTCGTGCCTGGATTCCCCAATCACCCCTTTTTTGTAAGGAAGAGTAAAAGTAATAACACTAATAATATTGTTGTGAGTAGCTCACAAGGTTTGGAAGGGTTTGGTAACATCATTACTCTGTCTTGGGAGAGATTAAAGAAACTAAATGTTAGATTCCTAGCCAAGGAATACGGATCCAACAGACATAACCTAGGCTGGCATCATTTGATGGGTAAAATGAAGCTATAAGTGTTCCATTAAGCTTGTTCCTCTTGGGTCCTTCTAAAACTCTCCAAGCTTCCTCTTGCCCTCCCTCAAATGCAGAGAAATACATGTTAGAAAAGTAAAGCATGTAAACATCTTGTTTTCCTACCATGCCTTGGTAAAACAGCCAGTTAATTAAACATTGCAGCTTTCATCTCTCAGTCTTCCCAAAGAATCCTGAGTCTCATGGTGCAAATGTATTTGTCAGAAAAAAAAATTACATTTTATCTCTTTATGAACAGTTTATTCATGTTTGTTTCATCTTGACAAAATTTGGAAAGCAAAAGGTAAGGAAAGCTTGCAGTCCAAGTTATTGAGAAATTGCATTTTTTCAGGTAGAAGAATTTTCTAGGAAACAGCCCTACATTTGAACTAGAAATAATCTCTGAAATATTCAATCGTTTGTGACTTTTAAGGAAATCCAGATCTCTTTGTGAACTTCATGGGTGGTTTTTTATATCTGTTGTAGAACTTAAACTAAAATCTAATCCCAAATGTAAATTTACTTTTTAGAGCAGATCTGAACCAGAGAGAATCATTACAATTCCAATTGTAGTATACCTGAGGGGGAAAAAAAAAATCTGAAGAATGGCCGTGGCTTATCCATAACATCCATCTAAGATATGTGAACTGCAGGTGAGTGCAGATGTTCTTAAGATATCTTTAAAGTGGATTACTCTGGCAATTCAGCTTCAGGAGCTGAACATTAGGTAGCTCTGCTTATCACACCAGATGCCAAAGTGAGTTTTGCACCACGCTGATCTTCAGGATGCCTTCAGCAGTCAGACAGCTTCACTACGTCCCACGGTGGCTGTGTACACACATTTGTGCATTATGCTCTGTCTTTTACTAGTGACATATTCTCTTAGCTGCTTCTTGAAAGATGGCAATCTCTGTCTTCGTGCTACTAGCAGGACAAACTTCTTGTACTTGGCAGAGCAAAAGGACAATGATAACATCTTCTTACAGTAGCGATGGAGCACAAGGAACAATCAGTTTATGTGTGAGTGGAGGATTTTCAGGGTACAGTTTGGTTTGCAGGATTCTGCTGAGATCTGCAGGCTGGATTCACGCATGATGGGCACTCTCTTCTCCTGAGCTGTGTGTACTTAGTGAGCTGTCTGAATACACTTTCCCTGCCAAGGCTCCACCGTGGCTGTGCTGCCATGGGAAGGCCGGGTAGGAAGCAGGACAGGCAATCTGAGCCCCAGGGGCTGTTGGATTGAGATTATCCCCAACCCATTTGATGTTATCTCCTCGTGGAGACTTGAGGCCCAGAGAACACCCTTGCTATTTCCTACGTGTAATTTGTTTTTAAAACTCCTTTGGACTTGCGGTGCCTGTGGTCTATGCACTTGCTTTTGGCAGAGAGCTGTTAGGATCAATAAAGATTTGTGGAGACTTGCTGTTTCTATGCCAGCTACTTCCTACAAAATATTATTTTCCCCTCTTAAGGCAAAAAAAAAAAAGTGTCTTTGAAATCGTTCAGAGACAGAGGATCTGAGCTGAGGCCTGTGTGGATCTGACAGTGTGGGAAGATGATTGGAGAGGGAGCTGAAATATCCAGCTCGGCAATTTTATCCGTACTTGCTCCCTTGTACTCCCTATTCACACTTCTCCCTGCTGGCACACCCTTATTTATCTCTTACCTTGAGCCAAAGATATTGCGCTATTTTGAGAGAGATTTTCCAAAGGAACTGCAGCGTCTCCTTGGGATGATGGATCCTGGTTA
This sequence comes from Lycocorax pyrrhopterus obiensis, assembly GCA_014706295.1. Classification (NCBI taxonomy): domain Eukaryota; kingdom Metazoa; phylum Chordata; class Aves; order Passeriformes; family Paradisaeidae; genus Lycocorax; species Lycocorax pyrrhopterus. The sequence goes on along the minus strand of JACSVZ010000001.1, from coordinate 111,093,026 downwards.
AAAGATTCTTTTGTTCACTTGGTTATGCACAAAGCATCATCTGTTTCCTCCTAATAGGTTTTTCTTCTAGGCAAATGTCTTTTAACAATGAGAATTAGAAACAAATTATATTCAGCTATTCAGACCTTGCAAGGAAAGCACAAGGACTGCCAGCTTTATGCCTTTGCCTTTTTCCTTGTTTGAGAAGCAGGCTAAAGGACAAATGCTGCACTGTGCTCTCTGCCCCCAAGTACGTGAATGATAATTTTAGATATATGTTATAGATCTTTTTTAAAATATCTACTGTAATCTGCATAACACATATATGCATATTTTGTTTGTAAATGTTCCAGTGATATCAAGACAATAATGTATATGGTAACAGGTTTTTTTTCTGTCCATTTAGCCATTGCATTGCATGAAAGGAAAGATTGTATATCTGGGTGATTTTTTTTCCACAGCGAACAGTAGCTCTTCAATTATTTTCTCACTGTCTTTATCGGGGCTATTTTCATCCTCACAGGTTTTTGCAGGATGGGGATTGTGCATCTATACTACGGGAACATGATTATCCATGAGTGTGGTACCTGGACAGTGATGCGCTCAGAAATTAATTTTGCTTTTTATTACAGAGAAGGACAAAGAAGAACAAAACTTTGGGAAAAAGTTTCCTACATTAAATATTTACCATTTCAGCTCCAGATTCAGGAAAGGTAAGCTCTGAGTCATTACTTTTTATTTTTAGTATCCAATCTACTTGGAAATGAATGGAACGCGATAACCTTCAACTCCCTTCAGAAGTTGTGAGTTACATGAACTCATTTATTTGAAAAGCACCACGAGATAATGGAGGGTGTATTGGGTTGGCCAGGTTCTGATAGCAGGGAGGGCTACAGGGGTGGCTGCTGTGAGAAGCTGCTGAAAGCTTCCCCCATGTGTGACAGAGCCAGTGCCAGGTGACTCCAGGACAGACCTGCCACCGGTCAAGGCTCAGCCCACCCGTGACAGATTGTACCTTGGGGATAGCACGTTTAAGAAGGGGGAAAAATGTGCAGTGACAGCCAGTGAGGGGAGTGAGAATGTGTGAGAGGAACAGCTCTGCAGACACCCAGGTCAGCGCAGAAGGAGGGGCAGGAGGTGCTGCAGGCACTGGAGCGGAGATTCCCCTGCAGCCCCTGGTGAGGCAGCTGTGCCCCTGCAGCCCATGGAGGGCACAGGGGAGCAGAGATCCACCTGCAGCCCAGGGAGGATCCAGTCTAGAACAGGAGGATGCCTGGAGGAAGCTGTGACTTCACGGGAAGTCTGTCCTGGAGCAGGGTCCTGGCAGGGACCTGTGACCCTGTGGAGAGAGGAGCCCGTGCTGGAGCAGGTTTTCTGGCAGGACTTGTGACCCCCACAGGGGCCCCATGTTGGGGCAGTAGGTTCCTGAAGGACTGTAGCCCATGGGAAGGATCCACACTGGAAGAGTTTGTGAAGAACTGCAGCCCATGGGAAGGACTCACTTCAGAGAGGATTATGGAGGACTGTCTCCCATGGGAGGGACCCCATGCTGGGACAGGGAGAATGTGAGGATTGTTTCCTCCTGAGGAGGAAGGAGTGGCAGAGATTTGACAAACAGATTTCAGACTCCATTCCCTGTCCCCCTGCACTGCTGGAGGGGAGGAGGTTGAGAAAGTTGGAAGTAAAGGTGAGCCTGGAAACAAGGGAGGGGTGGGGGGAACATATTTTAAGATTTATGCTTTATTTCTCATTAACCTACTCTGATTTGATTGGCAATAAATCAAACCAATTTCCCCAAGTAGAATCTGTCTTGCCCATGACTGTAATCAATTTGTGATCTCTCCCCGTCCTTATCCCAACCCATGAACCTTTAGATGTATTTTCTCTCCCCTGTCTGCCTGAGGGGAGAGAAAGAGTGGCTTTAGTGTGAAAGAGTGTCCTGGAGCCCAGGCATGTTCAACCCAAAACAGAATTGTTGGCTGGGAAATGTAAGGCACCTTATTCCTGCAAATACCCATTTTTTGACTCCACTTTTCCCATATTTAAAATTAGAACTCTAGAGAGCAGAATATGAATTGATTTTGTGAAATTGTTTTGTGTTATGTTAATTTAGAATGATCAGCTAGCACAGCAGTAATGATCACAGAGGATTGTCCTTTTGAAACAAAGATAACATATCATTGATCTGATGCTTCAAAATTCATCAGAGACTTTTAAGGCCACAAGAGAGTTTTGAACAGCTAGGCCTGACTTCTTGCACAAGAGAAGCAAAGAGAATTTCACTAACAATTCCTGCAGAAGTTGTGCTTCTGGACAAACACAATATTTTCATTTCTAGGGGCTCCTTAAAGTGAAAATAAGGCTTTCTGCCCCAGAATTTTATGTTCACTAGATATTTTTAACTCCTTTTCAAAGCACAGCTGAATATTTAATTTCATCTCTGACTTGAGGTATATATTAAAATCATGAGTGGATTTCTGGAAGTGAATGAAAGACACAAGTTATCTGTGAACATTCAAGTAAGAAAACTGAGCCAAAAAACATTATAAAATGCTGAAGTATCATCAACCCACTGGAGATTTAAAAAACCATGCCACATAAATAAATGCAAAGAAAGGAAAAATGGCTAAAGTCCTAATCCCGTGAAACGCTAAAGTGTGCCTGGGACTGTAAATAATGTGAGAAGTTTCACCAAAGGCAATGAGAGTGTTAAAAGTTTCAGAAGACATAGGCATGCCTCTAAGTGCTTTAATAGATTGAAATTGAAGTGCCTAGTCACAATCATTAATTTCTTTTAGCAAAGAGGTAGAACAGAGTTTATGAGACACTCAGTAAAATAAATTACAAAACAGAAAGAACTATAAGAAAAACTTATTTTCAACAGTGAAGTTTGTAGTATTAGCGACGGATCAACCTCAGATGAGGTTTCCACTGTGCAGTGTAACGCATCTCAGGAAGCACTAGGTGCTACTGGCTCTGCAGAACATTCAAGCTAAAGAGAATGCACTCTTTTCAAGAAAACACTCTCTTCCATTATTTTTTTGTCTGCCGTATTATTTCCTCTTGTTTTACTCTTGATTCTGCTTTCAGTTACATTGTTTTCCTCCCCCTGCAGAAGCCTTTGGTTCGCATTTCTCAGCACCCAGAGCCACCCCCGAACAAAACAGGGCAGCAGCCCTGCAGGTGAGATGTACCATAACATCTTTTCAAAGACTGAAGTGCTTTATTTTTGAAGAAGCCAAAGTGCATAATTGAACAGAGTTGCCATGATTAAAATGCAATTAAGGTTGTGAAGCCCTTGAGCATCTTAAATTGTGGCATGATACAATATTTATCAGGCTTCAGAATACATAATCACATCTTTGGCCACCCAGCCATGTTTTGCTCTTTCCCTACGCAAGATTAACCCTCTATCACAGTTTGATGCAGCTAAACTTATCACTTCTGTGTATGACACCTTAATAATTCTGAGGTGGAAGAGTAAGGACTAGAATTGCACAGAAGACAAGCCAATGAAGTGACAAGAAAACACCCATGCTTAAGCATTCATTTAAAAAGATTTTTTTTTTTTTTTTTACTGTTAGTGAATAATGGAGCTAATACAAAATTCTGACAGGCATAAACCTATTGAATAATTCTGACACTGCAATCTACAGGTGACTCACAAGCAATAAATTGAATGATGTTAGTTTTATACAAGAAATAATCTTTTAAAAGTCAGTAAAAGGCAAATGTATAATTCATATGGTTAATATTTGAGGTATTTTGAAGGTAAGTTCACACATTTCTTGTGTCTACATGCACATGGTTTAAAAAAAAAAAAAGAATAAATGACCTTCAGTTAAAAACTTGGCAACTATTTCAAATTCTACTTCTAAATTTGACTTTGTCATGTCTGCTTATTAAGGATATAATTCATCGCCTGGGAGTCTGCTCTGAAATTCCAGTATCTATCCTAAATGCTCAACAGTTTTTCAATGTATCTGCTTTCAGACATTGGCACAGGATCAGCTTCAATGACTAGGTCAAATTCAGGTGTTGCCAGATGACACCGCGGGCTCTAATGGCAGCTTTGTGAATCTGCTGAAGAACTAAACTACTGTGGTTCAAAAGATTTATGGTTATTTTGATTGTTTGTCACATTTAGAAGGGGAGCCAAGAAGATCTTGTGACCTGTACCTAAATCAGAACAAAAGGTTGCCACCCTTACACACAGACAGCCTTAATTAGCTGTTTAACGTGCTGTCCTGAGTTTCTCTGTTTTGTTTGTTTTTCCAGGTAGGAAGACTTGCTCTGGAGGGGAAACAAATACAGCCACCATATATTTTTCCTTAGAAATAACTGCTTGTAAGCAGAGCAGATTTTTACCTTTAGGAACTTATTAATGTTTAACAGATTTTTGCCTGTTGTGATATTACTTATTATACCTTCATGCATACAGTAAAGTCTGTACTCATCAGTTGGGTGTTGAACAGACACAATCTGTCTGTCTGTCTAGACAAAAGAGATCAAATCCAAAACTCCTTCCAAATTCAAAAGAAGGGGATTTAAAATAGAGCAATTTACCCAATAGCTCAGCAGACTGAGGACTAGAGATGCTACTGTGTTTTAGAGCTGAAGACTCAGCTTCCAGTGTTACCAATGCAATTACCACAATTTCCAAACAGTAGCTACAGCAGCAATAGAAAAGAGAATTGTACCTGTTTTACACAACCTTAAAACCGAAAATTTCCTTGTTTGGAGAGGAAAAAAATCTCTTAAAATGAGATTGCAAAAGATCATCCTAATTTCTACCTAATCCTGCCCTTGCTGCTTCCTCTTTTCTTTACTCGTCTTCACACTGCCCTTCAGAGAGCAGCATGAGCCCCTTGCCCCTTTCCCTGCCCTCACCTTCTGCCTCCACAGGCTCAGCCAGCACCGTGGGAGTTTCACAGGTTCTCCAGGCAGTGCTTTCCAACCCTTGTGCTAAAAGCAGGAGGTGGATAGACATCTTCCCATGTTAGAGACATACTTGGGAACCATTTTGAGCGGTCAGCAAGGAGCAGCTTAACAGGTGGACAAAGCATATGGGGGGATGTGAGGAGAGTATATGCTACTTGACTACACAGCTGAGGAATGATTGCTTGTTTCTGAAGGGGGTGGGCTTGATAATACCAATCACTTTGTTCTGTGTCTGCAATGCAGAAGTTCCTCTGTGCTAATCTTGGCACTGACATTGAAATTGATGTGTGGCCTTTAGGTAAGTCACTTAATCAATGTGTTTGTTAAATGAGGATAATAACATTTATTTGCCTGCCTGAAATGGGTGCAGTAAGGACAGACTAGTTAATGCTGCGAAATGCTATTTACTAGTAATTGCAAGTATTATTACGCTGTGGACTTAAACCCCTCCTTGACTGGTAATTGAAATAGCTGAAGAACCAAATAAAAGTCAGAAATGTAAAGGTGACAGAGGTTTCAGCTAAGGTGCAGCTGGTTAATCCGCTTCCTTTTCATGGAGGTAATTATGCTTTAACTGAGGCAATATACATCAAAAATGTCTCGAGCATGTACCTGCTCTTACTCAGAAACAGAATGAGAGGAAATATTATGGGATTCATATTTGAGTCACTGGGTAATGTGCCATTGATAATGGGTCAAGGGAGGAGCTGGGTGTAACACAGAAAAATAAGTGTTCAAGCCTCAGTTCTGGGATGCAGGTGCACTCAGGTGTCCTGAGAGCAGGATGAGCAGTGTAGATAAGACAGAATTAGATGCATCATTACCATTTTCAACCCAATTAATATCCTCGCTCTTCAGGATTAAATAAGGTCTGTACCTTGCCTTTTGGCATGGCAGGCTAAAAAAAAAAAAAAATACGTCCTAAGGGTGAGCAGAATGAATAATGTTGTAGAGCAGTATGAATTAGATTAGGAAATGAATTACAGTAAACTGGCTTATCTGTGAGCTGTGCTTTGAGAACTCTTCTGAGAGTTCAGACTGCCCTCCCTTCTCCCACAGATGTTTCTTTGAGAAGGCAGGAACATAAGATCACTGCCTGGGGGGCTAAAGAACCACGTCCTCCAAAAAAATTTATTTTTGCCATCTGTAATACTACTAAGAATCATCCTATTACAAGCACTCATGTTTGGTTGATGCAGTAGTTAAAATAAACTTAAGCTTAGGTTTCTCTAACAACTAATAAAGGCGTTTGATCCTTCTTTATGCTGAGTGGAAGCTAACCAGCAGGGTAAGTGCCTCTGACTTGAGTGGAACTTGGGGAAATAACTGCTTCAGGAATGTTAAACATATCTCACTTCAGCTGCTTAATATTTTCATGGTGAATTTGCTTGAAATTTATCAAGGAAGCAGGGACTCAGACTGTGATTGGCAATACTTCCAGGAATACATCAAGAGCTATGAAAAAATAAGTGGTGGAATTGTTAACTGAGGAATGACTTACTTTGCCCTTCTCCATTTTGCATCCTTGCTTTCTGATTTTAAGTTTTACAATCCAAACTCAGGGCAAACCCAGCCAGGTGGCTGCATCTCCAGAGCAGCAGTGAAAAACACCCAGGGGCACCCGTGGCTCTTAGCAATACTGCTTGGCATACTGTTGGCAGGATGGCTTCCTGCATGTATTGGAGTGGATAAACTTTTCACCAAGCTACAGAAGGAGAAACATTTTGCTTTTTTCTGTGAAACAGCTCTTGGGGAGATTGCAAGTCACTGCACAGTGGTGTAGTACCCAGGAGAACTGTCACACAGGGCAAATCATCCTTTAGCTTCCTGTGTTAATAAAGTTAGAAACAGAGAAGTGCCTCTTTGGGGCTCATCAGAACCTGCTAGCTGTAGGACACTCAAAGTAGGAAAAATCAAATGTACTGAAAGCCATACATTAAAGGGATACACTTATGAGAAGGAGATTTATATTCAGAAATAAAGAATATGGGATGCCGTAGGCTCCTCAGGTTCAAAGAGGGCGTCTCGGGGGAGTTCTGCTACAGGAATACGTGGGCAGAGCCCTGTCACTCAGAAAGACTGCACTGAAGAGATTAGACAGAGGCAAGGTCCAGCAACTGCTCTGATCCCACGAGAGACAGTGCTACTGGATATAAAGGCACTGCTGTCTGCCAGTCAGTGAACGCTTAGAAATATTTCTGGGAATATTTTGTCAAATTGGTAAAAGAACACGCTCAGTAAGTGAATGTTCCTTGTGGGTTTTGATAATCATACTCTTACAGAAAAATCACTCAAAATGGCATTTGAAGAGCCATGTCAAAACGTCTAGCAGTGGCAGTGTGCTAAGTATCCTCAGGTAACAGGAATATCATGCAAGTTCAGTTGAAACAAGACAAAGGCACTCAATTTTCCAGATATGAATTCTAGTCCCAGATTATCATGGTCCCTTCCAACCCAGGCCATTCTATTACTCTATGATTATCTGTGGATTACCTACAGATCAAAAATAATGCACAGATGAGATTTTAAATTCACAGAAAAGACTTTAAACAAGTGGGGAAAAGTTTCTAAAAGAATAATGCTCTGTATTTCCCTTCAATACCAGAGTGGACACAGTTAAGTACTTAAATAATCATGTACTATTTCTGGTTAGTTTTATGCTAGAAAATTGGCCAAGCTTCAATAAGATACAGTAAATTTTATTTTGTAAGATTTCCTCTAGTACCACGCGCATTGAATGTGCACTGAAATATTTCTTCTATATTTTGTTTCTTTGTGATGATGACCGTCGTGATGGATATGCCCGTTCTATTGAAGAAATTCTGCAGATGGATTGCCCATCTTCTCAGGGACAGTGAATCCTAACCTGGATTTTAGGCAAGCACTGGCACTACCCAGTGCTCAGTAGCTCCTTGTTTGCCTTGCCTCTCTGACAGTTATCCCACAAGTGACACATTTGGCACTTTACAAACTCTGGCCATCCATCTACACGAACTTAGAGAAAATCTGGATCCTATTTCAACAGCTGAAAGGAAAATCAAACAAGGCTGCAATACACTATTAGTTTTCTAGCATATATTTGGAGGTGCCAAGAGGATGGAGCCAGGCTCTTTTGGTGGTACTAAGCAACAGGACAAGAGGCAAAGGGCAGAAAATGGTGCACAAGGAAGTTCCACCTGAATATAAGGAAGAACTTTACAGTGACCGTGCACTGGAACAGGTTGCCCAGAGACGTCGTGGATCTCCCTCACTGGAGATATACCAGAAATATCTGGACACACTCCTGTGCCATGTGCTCTAGGATGATCCTGCTTGAGCAGGGAGAGTGGACCAGATGACCCACTGTGGTCCCTTCCAACCTGACCCACTCTGTGATATTTTTACTCACCATCCAGTGCACTCCCGGAGGTGAGTCAAAGAGCTCTGGTATATTGGGAAAAGATGGCACTGTAGCCACATCTTAAACTGTGATTATACTGGGACTCTCCCTGTTCTGGGGCAGGGAATATGGGAAAGGGCAAGGGCAGTCCTGTGGAACCAAAGAGACACAGATCTGGTGGTGCACATTCAGATCTGATGATGTGTATACTCTCCAGCCCTTCTACCTTACCAAGAGTTTTCCAGGTATACTGTAGGAGAAAAGGAGTGTTTTGGCCCTGCCTCCAGGCCACAGATGTCCCTGGCACCACTCACCTCAAGTTCTAAATTTCAAGCACATTGGTATGTTTTCCTACTAATGTTTTCTGCCATGGGTGGCATTGTTGTAAAGTCAGTAATTCAGCACCTGGGACATGAGGTCAAGAAGAGCAGTGGATTGTCTCATCTGAGCTTACCGACTCAGAAGTCCTGTGCTCAATTCAAAAGAATTCTCTCTAAAAAGAAATAAGTGCTGACTTGTTTAGAATAGAAATGTATATTTAAAAAAAAAAAAATCTTGCTCCATTTCCCATGTTTTTACTTCATTTGACCTAGTTATTCCAGGCAAGTGACAGTTTTAACCAACAAGAAACTCTGTTTTCATTGATACAGAAGCAAGGTATGTCATTCTGCCAGCAAAGACACATTCACTGAGTGTTATGGTAATTAATATGTACATTAGAAAAGGGGACTTTCCATCCACCTTTAATGAGCTATTCTTAGCACCAGAAGTATTTCCTAACCCGTTATAGGAGAAGGAGATTTAACCGTACCCTGTCAAACTTAGAGAGACAGATCAAAAGTGTTTCAAGAGGGGGAATTCCAAGTCATCTCAATTATGTGGCACCACATGAAATAATTATATTTGGTTACCCTTCAGAACGATATGTTCTTGATGGGTAACTTTTATGTACTGCTCCTCCAAACATGGCCACACTCTGAGTGTAGTGCTTTTGATTTTTAAATAGCTCACACAGCTATAACCTCTGCATTTTATCTCTAACAATGAATGACAGCATTATATTTACAAGCAGGTTCTTGATTCATTCTTGAAAGATTTTTTTTCCTTTAACTATCCTGGTTCACAATGTAAGACAAAAGAAATTAAAGGCTTTGTTGAATCTTTAACATAATGGAAAGTTATCAGAGAAGATTTTATACTTTTTACTAATAGAGATAATACACAATGCAAAAGAATTTTTTGAAAAGAATGAAAAGAATAAAACTAATCAAACCTCCTTCAGTTAATATGCAAACTTGCACTCAAAGCACTGTGTAAAATATATTAACCTTAAAGGCATAATGTACCCAATTTAAACTCAGAAAAATACTTGTTTTCATGTTTCTGAGTATTGAATAGGTTATAAAATTGATTTAATTTAGTACAGAAATACAACAGAACCCACCTCAGGTCCTCAGTATTGGAAAAGATCTTGATGTTTATGAAAAATGGAACCCTGATATAAAAATGAAATCACGTGAACAAGCAGTACGGACACCAAAAGCTGAAATACTTCAGTTTATTCTAAAAGTGAAAAAACAGGACAAGACATTTGACTGTTTCATGTTACACTTGCAAAACATTTCTAGATTTAAGAAAAACAGAGACAAGAGGTGATTGCCTTTTTTTTTTTTCATTAATAGGAATATGTATACTTCATGGCACAGAAAGGAAATTAGAAAACCAGGAAACATATGGTAGCTATTTTTCTGTTGCAGGCAGCGTTGGTTTTTGTTTTTACAGTTATGAATACTCAAGCCTTCCTTTTGCAGAAAAGGAATGGCTCCTTGTGCAACTCCTTGTGAAACCAGGGTAATATTTTGATGACACTTGCATCTCATATTTCACAGTCCTGTCCCTTCATCAACATGCAATGACATCGTGGGGAAACCATCATGCCTATCTCATCCATTGATATGCTGCTCAATTTTCTTTCACATAATTTTAAATTCCTTAGGGATGTCAATGCCACTCGACTTACTGTAAAACAATGGGAAAAAAAATCAATGTTAAGCCAAAAAAGAACTAGAAAAGAGAGAGGGAGAAGATAAACATGCAAGCACATAAATCAAGAAAATAAACCTAAACCAAAAAGTATTACTTTGGGATGTTACAAATTTAATAAAGGCGGTATTTATAAAAACAGAGCTAGCATGAAAACTCCTAAACCACTAAAACAATTATACTGGAGAAGTCAGCTGAAAAACTTTATTTCAAGCAATGTAATACAACTCAGATACAGAGCTCTTAACAAGTCTTCATGTAAATCTTGTTCAGAACTGCAACTTGGACATAAACCTGAAAAAATCCCAGTATTAATCACTTGTAGTAGTGCTAGAGTGGTTTCAACCTACCAGAGCACACATTTTTGGCAAGCACAGAGACAAGACTGAGAACAAGTCCATCCATTGAAAAATGCAAAGAATGTGTATGATATTTTATAGTGCTAAGAAAATAATAAGAAATGAACAGTTGGTCTTGCTTTATCCTCACTTTTAGGGTGTCTAATACATGTCCTCATTTGTCAGCCCTTTTACATGTTAGGTATATCAGATGGCTTAAGTCAGATTGATATTCACAGTGAGTGTCTTTTAATGGTATGACTGGAATAACAATTTGATTGTACAGGTTATGTTCCTTGAGACTCAAGAGTTCCTGAATGACAGCAGTCACAATTCACAGAAATTACATATATGTACAAAACCCAATCCAGTGAAGACGTGAGTCTATTTTGAAATGACAATAAAATAAAAGAAAAGGAAATAGAACACAGAAGTAAGAAGATAAATGAGTATTTGGCACTACGTAACACAAATGACACAAAGAAAATTTTGGTGGATACAGCTAAATTATGTGCTTTTCAGTTAGACACCCAAGTAATTTGAAGTAAGAGAAGCTAAAACATCCTATGCAACATGACACAGTTAATACTTGCCCTTAGGTCTTGCAGAGGAAGGTTCTGTGTTCAGAGGATGACGGTCCAGATTTAGAGAATGACTCAGGTCCCTTGGTAAGTGTTCCTTGTGCACGTGTTGCATCAGATGACAACACAAGAGTTGCTGAGGAGACAGCCGAAGAAGTGCCTAGGTCAAGAAGCAACAGATAATTCATGAATTTTAAGAGTAATTCATTATTTTAACTGTGTGCAGCTGAAACAGCAGAAGGAAGAAATAGAACAAATAATTCTAACAGTGTGGACAATTATCTTATGAATGAAGAAATCTCTTTATTTGCATAAATTAATTCCTTAGCTATAAACAGTAAAAGAACCAGATAATGACAACCAGAAAAATTTTGGGAGAGAACTTAGTCTGGTTTATGAGACTAAGCTTTAATGAGGGTAAGACATGAAAGACTTTTGAAAAGATTCCTACTTTATAGTGTACTATTCCTACTAGAGAGTACTATTTATGGCTACTCCTTGACTACTATCAGCTTGACTGACCAGAGACAGTGAACTGTATCACTGATTAAAAAAATGTTAAATTTATAGAAGGTTGGTATTAAGGCAAAAATATATATCTATAACAATATATAAATATAATAATGTATGTAACAATCATATTATAGATATAACAATGTATTCTACATGTATAATAAGATCTATAACAACCTACAACAATATAAAGCTGTAATGATAATTTTGCCTGGAACACTGTGTTATGAGATTCTATGATGGCACAAAGCAAATGGCAGATGGGTTCCAGAGACTCAGAATACCTACAGGTCCACGAGTTCTCATTTATCCCACCACAATTACTCATATTTCAAATTCTTTGAGGAAAAAGAGCTGGAATAAAAGAAGACATAAAAATATTTGTAATTTTTTACCAGGACACAGCATTTTGAATACTTAAGTATTTCTACAGCATATTTATCAACAGTTGGCTAACGTAAGACTAGTGCACAATGAGCTGATTTGCTCATATCCCCAAAAGCCATGGACATAAGTTTTTTTTGTAACATCTGTTGGGATTTTAACATAAATTTGGTAAATTCTACAAAAGCAGAATAAATTGGAAGAGATATTGGACTTAAGTTTTTTATGGTCTATATTGACAAACTACTGAATTGCAGGCAGGCTGTAAAACAGGCCTTTGAACAGTATAAACATTCATGATATCTTCCATTTATAGATGCTTTTCTTGAGTAGCTCAATGACAAATTTGAACTTAACAATGCAGTGACCTCCAGTTTTTATACAGCTCTGCTGACTGTGCATTTCAGCAAAACTACTGTGATTTTGAAAAATCAACCTGTCTCTAACCTGTCTCCTGGATTTTCCACTAAGGAATTACAGTTTTATATTGCTGAAACTACTGATTTTAGTAAAGTAAATGGTTGAGTGATAGAGGAATAAAATTGCAGAGGACAGTAGAAATCTGAGAGCCCTGGAGTGAAGATACTGTGCAATATTCAAACTGGCTGGGAATAGGCAAGAGAGAAGCAGATGGTGTCAGGAAAATGTTTAAAAATAAAAGCAAACGTACCCAAGGCTGAGGAATTGGAATCCCCCAACGTGAACATCACTGTTCTTCTTGTGAAGGCCTCAGGGGCTGATGACTTACAAAGCAAGTCCTGTCTCTTGTCCGCATCAGGAAGACTGACAAGCTCAGGACTCAGAGGCACACTGGAAGGGTGACCAGAACATCAGAAAAGTGAGGCTTTTCTGTATTAATCAGATAATTTATACTGTTAGAACATTTACTGGACTAACAGTAAATTCTTAGTCATCTGTATATGGTGTAGAAAGGAAGATTTTATGTGTAACAAGTCAGGGGAAGACATGGGCAAATCCATCTGTGAACCCTTCTAGTTGGGCTGGTGAACAACCAAGCCTCTGCAAAAACTTTTGCAGGAGGAAGCCTACAGTCATCCTAGAAGACTGGGAATGAATGCAGCAGAGGTGTGCAGTCCTGTGTTCTGGCAATTATCCCATTTACCGTAAAATAAAAGAATTTGGGGCAACCCAGGTGCTTCAGGGTCACTAACGATCCAAGGAAAGCAGAGAAACAGTAGTTACATCAATTTATGATCTGGCTATGACTCACTCCAGCCAAACCTTGCCCTGGTAAGTGGCAGGTTTTGTGAGGGACAAAAGAAACTTTGTTGAAAATCTGAGAGAAAGAGGAGAAAAGAGATGGCAGTCAGAGCAAGCTGCTGATACGTGGAAATGAATGGAAGCTGATACTTGCTTTAAAAGCCTCTGGTCATAGCCCTGTGTGATCAGAGACCTCTGCCCCTTTCTCAGGACCCAGCTGAGTACACATTGTTTTTATTATGGCTTTACCTGTAAAGGACAAAATCAGGTAGACTGATAAGGGAATCAAGGAAGGAGAAAACCACATCCAACCTCTTACTACACGTGCCCACTCTGCTCCTAGAAATACCTGTCCTCCTCTCTTTTTGTAGAAGAAATGGCTGAGCTGAGGGAATGGCACATGCAGCAAGGACTAAGTCTTGGAGATGCAGATTCTTGCAAACCAGCTGTTCCTGCAGCAGCAACTGCCTGCTGCGAGTGGATGTGTAACACTGTATGAGTTTGAAAAGGAGGCCCAGAATTTGACAGATTGTATCATCTGGGGATGGATCTCAAGCCAAAAGAAAGCAGAGATGTATCAGGACCAGAAAAAGCTGTCAGTCTCTGTTCGAAGTTTATGTGGTTGAGACAGGCAAGCCTTGAATTATGACCAGGGTGTATTTTAAGACTTGTAGTGGATGTCCTGGACACAGAAATGCATTCAGTTTTAGGGCCTGTAGACACTGGAACAGTACAGAATGAGCTAGCAAGCCATATAAGGGAAGAAGTGATCTAGAGGACACTAAATAACAGCAAGCAAGAAAAACAGAGTCCATCAGAGTGCATGACACAGATGATGTAAAAACTGCTCTCTCTTTTCGTCAGCATTCACTCTCATATAATCTCTGGTAAAAGTGGCAAAAGGGGGATAAAGTGAAAAGAGGCAGAAAAGCAGTCCATGCACATATGCAATGGTAGGAAATAGCGCAGTGAGGAAATAGTCAGACCTAGAACAAACACACATGGAAGCAACAGAAGAAAACTGGGGAAGGAATGCAATCCTGGAACTAGCAGATCACTAACAGAAGAGTGCCATAAGGAAAAGCGCAGTTAATTGCTTATGCCCCACCTTTACAGACACCAAGATGAACCTCCCCACTTAGGGATGGCCTGCCTTCCTGGTGGAACTATGAGACAAGAGGAAAATGAAGAGCCTGGATGCTGCCTGAGAAGGTAATATAATGCAGAAAGAAACACAGAAGCTGGATATTCACGCAGGAGAATTCAGAACTGCTGTGAGCAGGGTGACTGCTGATGTGTGATGATGCCCTGCTGCAGGAATGGATGGTACAAGCGTGAGGAAACCTGCACCGAGCAGCTGCTTAAGCTAAAATGAGATTGGGCACCAATATTAATCATTTTTTTGAGTAGGATTAGGTAATGGAATACAACATCCAGAGAGAATTTTGAGAGATAAACATTAGGCTCAGATACATCAAAAAGGAAGGGTGTTTGAGGAAAACTGACTGAGCCATCAGCACTTAAACTATTCTAATGGAACTGGGACTGCATTAACTTGGAAAACCAAAATTTACCCATATAATACATGATTGTAATTAATATATTACCAGTGAATGTTGCCATTTTCCCCACGGATGAGTAGAGAAACAACATAAAGTCCAGGCTCAGGGACAATGGAAGCGCTTTAATGAATTCTCAGAAGGCTTTTATATGTTAGTTCACAAAGTGTATTAAGTGGCATAAGGTAATTGTTTTTTTGCCATCCACCCCTTAAGCGGATTGGTCAAGTTCTAAGACACCCATCTCTGAATGTTTTTCTAGTTAGAACCATAACAATCCGGCAAAACAACCTGCAGCTGCAAGAAGTTTACAAAACTGTAACATTGTTTTGTCTTACTTGCATGGGAAAGACAGAACTCTCACAAAAATGCTGCAGAGAGCTGAAGAAATTCTCTGCTGGAGCTTCTTCAGCATCCACAAGTGAAGATTGCTATTTGGATTAAAATATAAATTTTTAGCTGTGTGTTTCAAAGAATTGTCATCTAAAAAAAGTTACCTAACAGTATGAAGAAAATGTTTTTACCAAGTAGTAATGAAATAGTTGTTTTATTAGTACATACTCCAACATAAAATATTCAGGAAACAGAAATGCAGCTAATAATCCTGTATGTCCTCAGAAACTCATACTGAGGGAGGTGCTGGGTGCCTGGGTAACTAAGATAACTATTAATTATATTTGTTCTTTTTATTTCCCACAGATAACACAGTATAAGCAATCCCTTCCAAATGTACTCACACCGTAAGCTGTGTATCACTTAGTTTTCTTTACTGCATAATTTTATTAAGCTGCCTACATATAGAAAAAGTGAAAGTCATACCACTTTTCTTTTAACTGAAATGCCATGGCTGATTCTAAAACAAGCATGATATAAACCTTTCTAATAAGAGAAAAAGGATCCAACCTAAAGGATTTATCTCTAAGCAAGAAAAAACCTGTGTGAAGACAGATTAGTTCTTCCTAATCCATGAATATTGATGTTCCTAACAAAAATGTCTGTGTCTATATATTTGTCCTGGATGAAGATTTCTATATTTATAGAAATGTAGAGTTTTGAGTGTTCTAAGAGGAAAAGATGAATCACTGAGGCATAAAAATTTTTCTACGGAAAATTGTATTGCATACAATACAATCACCTATGGCAACAGATTGCACACCTGTAAGTGTTGCTCTGTATCACTGGGCTTGTGAAGGCTGCACCTTCAGTTATTGTACTGGGGATATTCTAAGACAGAAAATAGTGGAAACTATGGGTCCCTAAACTGATAGGGTATCAAAATGTGACTTATAGTACATAACCTTATGTGATTATTCAATTAATCCAGGTAACTTTGGAGATATAGAGGTATACTATTTCTGAGATGAGAGATAAGTGCTTATGAAGATGGGTAATTGAATGTGATAGATGTTCTTCATAGTGTCTTTAGGCAGATTCCAGAAAAACAGCGGCTCAAGACACGCATTACGTTTGTAAGGAAATTAGTTTTCCATGTTTTGATAAATGCTCAGATCAGAATTTGACAAAGATGTAATTATGAAATAGCTCGTCATTGTGCAATTATCTATGTAGGATCCAGTTACGTTCGCACACATTCAGAAATCACTGTGCACCATCTCAGAGTGTGTAAAATGCACACTGATGAGCACATATGAAATGTAAAGATACAAATAATGCCGTTACTGTAAAAGTAAGACTGTGGTCTCTAATATCTACAGAAACCTGAGCTTAGCTTTACACCTTACAGTTGTAATTTTAGTTGCTCAGTGGCTGTATAATTATGCATAATTATACTCTCAGACCCTTTTGTGTGCTAAAGCATTTTCTGTATAACAAGTATGCATTGCATATATGTATATATAAATGCATTATTAATGAAGGTGCTGGGTTTTGTTTGTTTTTTTTTTTTCCAAATGAATCCAATATTTTGAAAAATGTTACTGTTAAAATATTCATTGGACTAACAAGAAGTTCTTAGTTCCATATTTGGTGTTTTCTTCTGACTATAGAAAGATTTTGAGTGTAGCACTAAGGATCTGGTCCCTGTCCCATCTTTCTGTTCATTCAACACACTGGTGGTTGCACCTGAGAATCAATTGGGTCAAATGCCACTGACTGCCATTAAAGAGTAAACCAGAACTAATACTGATAAGATCTAAAAGGCTGTCTGTGGAAAGCATTTTGGACTTCCAAGAGTTCTGCATTTCACACACAGTTTGCACCAGATTCATCTGCTTTTCCTGCGGTGAACTCGGGATAGACTTGAATTCATGAATACAACTGAGGTACTATTCTGCTTTTTGAAAACTGAAATAGTTCTACACATACTAATGAATTTATATTGACAGAGCTGTCAGAGCATTAGCAGTATGCATCTCCTCCTTTCTCCTCACCTCACTTGACCTCCCGAAGGATTAGATGTGTTACCCTCTGAACGATTATCTGGCAACCTCACTTTCTCTTCTGAATAACAGGCCAGGCAGCCTAAATGCCTGTAGTGTTTCAGGGAGGAATGTGCGACTACGCAACCACGAAACGCCCAAGGTAAGATCATTCCTCAGGGGTTTTAGGAAAGACCTGACAATGAACAGCAAGACAGCAAAATTGCTGCTGATGCTTTGGCATCTAAGAGTATTGGATATAAAGCATACAATATTCGGCGAGTGGTAACAAGTTGCTTGTTTAATAGTAATACATTGTTACAAAAACCACTGCAATAATTAGCAAGAATGTTCCTCTGGGGTAACTATCCGGGGAGCTCAAGCTCAAGTATTTTCTAAGTGTTACAGATAAACACACACTGGTAAGACAGAGGTGACAGCTACCAAGTATGGTGGTATGGCATTAAGGAGAGAGTCCAGAATGTTTTATGGTCTTCCCCCAGTGCATAAACACATATGCAAACAACAAGAAACAGCAGTACTGGGCGTTGTAGAAAGTTGTTACTATTGGCAGTAATTACTTCTGAGAAATACAGAAGGCATACAACCAACAGAGTACCTACAACATCCAAAAATAATAAGAAATTCCTGAAGGTTTTATTCGTATTTTGTAGCTGTGAACTGTTTCGCAAATTCTTACCTGATTTTTTAGTAAGACTCATAGACATTTTCACAACAAATATTGTTCTACATCTGCGGATATTTTAAAATTGGTATCACACTTTGAAGTGTCTTGATTAATGTGTAAACAACTTTGAAAGATATTTACATTTTTTGATATTCTGTTATACAAAATCAGGACATCAAAGCATAATCACACTGCAATATTGTGAAAGCAAGAAGCAGTCATTATTTAGGACTTTCAGGTTGTTGGAATGTGTTTTTATTTTGCTCTGAATGGTAAGTGGAAATTGTATTCCCATCAACTGTGCTTACTGGAATCTTACAACCCTGAAACTGGCTTTTTAGTGTTTCAGATTGTATGTTTGTTTTGATCTTTGAAGATGTGTTCTTATGTCAAGCTCCTGAAACCATGACAGGGCAAAGGTAATACCTTAAAAGACAGTATCAATACCCTATTTTTCTTATAAACCCCAACCCTAAAATTCTTAAGCCTATGAACTAATTAATAGATATATCAACGGATACTTGGAATGTTTGCTGCAATGTTCAAGGATACGCGCCTTGTTTTTCATATGTAATCAAACAGCTCAATCCTTGCTTAAGTACAGTTTTAATTATGGAACACTGACATGATGTTTGGCAGCAGCTGTGCAACACTGACCAATTTTTTTTCTCCTATGTGTCTCACCTTGGCGAATCTAAAGATAGAGATAAGTGTCATGGGACCACAGAATAGCTTGTTTTGGAAAGGACTTTTAAAGGTCACCTACTACAACCGCCCTGCAACGAGCTACAGCTCCACAACCAACGCTTGGTCTCCCTGGGAAGACTACCAAGATAAAGGATAATTATTTTTTTAAGGGGGGCGTTTGCACTGGACCTGGATGACAACTGTGCAGTTAAATACTTATGGATCCTTGAACAAATAACATGGGGAAATATGGCTGGCCAATGTGGCAAAATAAGATAATTTTCTTACAAATTTTGAACTCCACTTCATGTTAAGTACTGAATGTGCAGAAACCAGTCCAAAAGTGGGATGTTGCAACGGGTACTGTAACATGCTCAGATGTCTGACACCTCTTTAAAGGACAGGGGATCCTTCAGGAATCCATTCTTCTGGAATACTGAAGCATAAATCGTTTTGAGCAGCTGTCTCTGTCCACAGAAACAACTTTTCTTGATAGTTCACATTATGAGATCCAGTATAAGCATGAGTGACAGCTTGTCAGTCCTTGCTCATGGACTACCTCTCATCTTTGAGTCATGGAAAGGTGCAATGACAATAAAAAATACATACATCTCCCTACATGCAAGCAAGCAAAGTGGGCCAACCATAACTGGATGTAAAAAGATTTTCAGGAAAAGGGAGTGGGGAGGAGTTTTGCCCAGACTGAAATGATAGCAAGTCTTGATATAGCCTTTAAGTATTGAACGGAACCATACAAAGGACGTGCCTTGTGACTTGTTGCTTTGAGAGACCGGCAACTCTTACACGCTCTCAACACAGAGTTAAAAATATCCTGCTGCCTTTGGTACCTGCCATCTCTTCTCAGACAGGTTAAACTGTGGGATTGAGCAGTCTCTGTATTAGCTGCAGAAGCCTGTACCCCAAAGACAATGCAGACAGGCCTGGAAGCATCTTACAGAGCCAGGCCAGGACCAGGGCCCAGGTCTGCTTTAAGCCACTTGGTTTAGAAGAACCTGGATCTCAGGAATTTGCACTGTAAGAGCCAGTCAAGGCCAGAGACCTCACAGATCCATTCTGGCTGAAATATGAACAGAGACACTATTGATGAGGAAGAATCTGAACCAGTGCCTTAATGACAAAAAAAGGATTTTTTAACTTAGTTCCTATGGTTTATCATCTCTGTCATCTTTTGCAAAATCTGTGCAAAATATCAGTGAATCAAAATGGAGGTGCTGCATGGTAGGAGTAGCCTTTTTTCTCTTCAAAATTTAGATTTATCTTTGAACTTTGCATATTAAAAAAAAATCTAAATTGATTTTATAATTTTAACTATACTGTTAGTGCTCAGCATCACTATGCAAAATTTTGAAGTATACATAACTTAAGGATGAACATCCTTTGAAATATGACTTTAGAGTAATTGATACACTCCAGCCTCACTGGTAACTGGGTGCCAGACACACGCCTTAGACACCATCCTTATATGATCCACTGCTGTCTACATAAAAGAGCAGTTATTCCCAACAGTCCTCCTCTTTCTGTTTCTACTGGCAGCAGCAGCTGGCAGCTTTGTATCCATCCCTGCCAAATGCACAAAGACACATTCAGCTGTTGGGACAGTATTCATTGTCTGAGCTGCTGGTTTTGCCTCCAGGTAGAGGACTAAATGGCAGTGTCCTGAGAGCCAACCTCGGCTCACGGTGGGAACACCAGGATCATGGTGTAATCAATGATCAAAATAACATACGCCTTAGTATCTTGGAGTTACTTGTGACAAAGCAGGCAGATAAAATCATGCCCAAGTTGTAAAATGAAACATGAGTAGATACAAATGGTATGTTTGTTCATATCCTGGTTCACAGAGTGTTAAATATATCATTGGGACTTTGTCTGTTACAGGGACAGGGGCTATCTGCAGAATTTAACTTCCTGTAGTTCAAGGTTGCTTGTATACAAGGCTGGATGCTACATTGTTTCTACTTAAAATGGATGTTAGAAGGGGTCCCTGTCTCCAGGGAGGTGCAAGCCACAGCTACATTCCTACACAAATTGCTAATGCTCATTTATAGATGTCTCTCTTGTGTTCATGCTTAAAAGCTAATAACAATGCTGTGAAGTTGCCTGAGCTTCCTGACAATGAATAAAACAAACAAACAAAAAAGTGCTAAGGAGTGAAGCTCCTGTTTCCAATGCTCGTGCATTCAAAGGCTGCAGGAATTGCTTTCCCACCTCCACTTCAAACAGCAGGTGCCCTCTCCAGTACCAAACACCTGGAAGCCTCAAAGCAGCAGCACATGTAACATGCAACTATTGTAAAAAAACCCAGTTTCCTGGCTCTTGATAATAAGCTGGAATTTCTCTTCTCCTTTTATTTGACTAAGCTAGTTAAGTGTGAGAGTAAGGGTCACCCATTTGCAGAAGAACATGCACACAGTATGAGGAAAGAAGCAAAAAGACGATGGTAAGAGTTGTTAAACTCAGGCACTGAAATCACTTCCACACAGAAAGTTTTGAGAAGCCCCGGTAATTTTAGAAACAGTTTTTCACTCTCCAGTGACTGAAGAAATTGTGGCCACTGTGAAAAGAAAAAAAAAAAAAAAAAAGAAATCTTGATCTATCAGAGCTGGATATGACAAGTAGTTCTGATACAGCATAGATGCTACTTGTTTCAACAACCAAACCAAAACTCCTTGGGCCTCCTGTTTGGGCAACTGCTCTAGCTAACAGGACTATTGCCCTACAGAGTCTTAGGACAGAATACTTGTTGCACTCCACAAGTTAAAAAAGGAACAAAGGTACTTGGATTTTTGCCTGTGTAGTTAGAAACTGCTACAAGGAAGGAAATCCAGTGTAGTTAAGTGTACATGCACTGTTGATGAAACAAATCATTACGGAAACTTTCACTGTAGCCAGTTTTGGGTGAAGTAATAAATGAACTGTTAGTGTTCATCACACACGGTGCTGTTAGTCACCTGGCAGACAGCAATGAGAAACAGCACTTAAATTCAGAGGAAGCCAAGATAGGGGGAATGAGTCAAACTGAGGACAACAATTTTGGAGATGGTTGTGGGAACGAGTTAAGGTATCTAGAAGCTGAAAAGTTCATAAACTGTGGCTGAAGAGCATTCAAAAGGGGCCTCTAAATAAACTTTCTCACTACATGTCTAAACAAAGCAAAATTGCTGGACCTTAAATAAAAGTGCTCAATGCTGGCCTAGAGGCATGGTCAGGCTGGTGATTAGTTGCCTTGGATATTTGGTGGCCTATCCAAAAATGAGACATGCTGATATTAGGTCAAAAACTTCCACAGCAATCTACCTGTGCTATTCAGCATTTAGAGCTGCACTAGGATCAGTTGAACTAATCTTACCACGTTTGGAAATTTTTGTGTCTGATAAAGCAACATTTTGCAGTACAGACTCGGTGTTTGTAAGAACTCATGGATGTCCCCAGAGTCTTGTTTTGCTGAGCTGTCTGTGAGCACGCCAGCACCCTATCAAACAGTAGAGAAATTTATTCCAGCACTCATGATGATGCCAAATCTGCTTTGGGGGGTGCTGATGTTGGCTGGGGTGTGCGGTGGGCTTTATGTGTGTGGGAACGCGGAGTTCACCCGGCAGCTGACACGCTGAAAAAGACATCAAAGAGCCACTACGAAAACAAACTGGGGGACCGCCGAGCCGCGGCAGGCAGACATCCCCCTCCTGCCGGGCGGGTCGGCTCCCGCAGATAATTTTTTTATTTTTTTTGGTCGCAGCTTTTTTTTTATTTCCTCCGCTGTCACCCCACGCCGTTCGGAGACCGGCGCTTCTCGCACACCGCCTGTGTTCCCTTCCCGTCCAGCGGGCAGCGACACGGGGCTGTCGGGCCGAACCCATCGCCGAGGGGAGGCCGGGCCGGGCCAGGCCGGACCAGGCACCCCCGGCACACCTTCCCGCAGCCGCGGAGCCCCGGCCCCGCCGCTCCGCGGGCGGGGAGGGGCGGCGGAGGCGGCCCCGGCGGCGCTCCGGGCGGTGGGCGGGGAGAGGCAGGGGCGCCCGGCCGGCCGCCCGGCCCCCTCCCCGGCTGTATTTAGCGGCGGCGCGGATCACGCGGAGCCCGTGGCGGCGATATGGCCGCCGCCAGCACGGAGCCCCTGCAGCCGCCCAGGCTGCAGCAGCTGCTGGAGCGGGATCCTTACCTGGCGCCCTTCCGGACCGACTTCCAGCGCAGGTACCGCCGCGCGGAGGGGAGCGCGGAGCGGCCGCCCGCCCGCCTCTGGGGGCGCCGGGGCGGGCGGTGTCCCCTCCCCCGCGCTGCTCTCCCCTCCCCTCGGCCGGGGCGGCTCCGCTTCCCTTCCGGCGGAGGTGTCGCCGCCGCGGGAGGAGCCGCCGCTGGGGCTCGGCGAGGCCTCCCGGGCCGGGGCGCTGCGGGGAGGCCTCGCCCGCGGGCCTCCCCGCCGGCCTGGTGGGGCCGGGCCGTCCCGTCCGGAGCCGGCAGCCCCCGGGCTCTGCGGCGCCTCGGGCGCCAGCGCTGCGCCCCGCGGGCCCTCCCGAGAGCGGCGGGGGGGCGGCGGTGGCGCCCGGGCCAGCCGGGCCCGTGGGGCGCAGCCGGGGACAGCTTGCGGCAATCACGGAATCGTAGAAGGGTCGGGGTTGGAAGGGACCTTAAAGTTCATCTGGTTCCAGCCTCCCTGCCGTGGGCAGGGACACTTTGCGCTTGTCCAGGTTGCTTAGCGCTGTATCCAACCTGGCTTTGAACACTTACATGGATGGGGCAGCCACAACTTCACTGGGTAACCTGTTCCGGTGCCTCACCACCCTTACAGTAAATACTTTTTCCCTAATATCTAATCTAAACCTACTCTTAGCATGAACCCATTTCCCCTTGACCTTTCGCTGCATGTAAATAGTCTAGCCCCATCTTTCCTGTAAGTTCCCTTCAGCTACTCTAAGGCTGCCATTAGGTCACCCCTAAGCCTTCTATTTTTCAGGCTGCACGATCCCAAATCTCTCAGCCTTTCCTCATAGGAGAGGTGCTTCATCAATTTGGTGGCCTCCTCTGGACTTGTTCCAAAAGGTCAATGCCCTTCCTGTGTTGGGGATCCCAGAGGTGGATGCAGTCAGGCTGTGAGGTTGATGCACTGAGTTGCTATCACTAACAAAAGTGTTTTTCTGTTTATCTGTAAATAAACTGCTTCTGAACCTCGTCTTTCTGGAGAATTTTCCTGCATGTTTTGAGGTATCCCTGAACCGCCAGCTCAGCTGTTTGGCAGACCTGCAATGTGTGAAGTAGCAGAGCGTGCATTAGGTTGGTGCCGGGTTGCCAGTCTGAGCATCCCTTTTTTTGTGCCTCTCGCTGGGAACTGTGACACCAGCCCTCTGTCCAGCGCCTGGGTGAGAGCCTGCTAGCAGCAGCCTGGGCAGAGGAGGCCTGCATCCTGCAGAGCCAGGCTGCTGGCCTGGAAAAGCTGCTGAAACCTCACCCGCCGGTTGAACACAGCCATTGGGAGCTTTTATGCTGCACATTTATATGTTGTGTTTCACTAGTGGTCCTCTGGCAATAAAAATAATTGTAGTACTGACCAATACACTGTGTTCCAGGAGTCTGGAAAAATCTCTGTGTGTGAGGGATGTAAGAGGAAATATAATTTTTTTTTTTTAAAGTCTAGCTTTTTTTTTCTGTTACTATGTTCTACATGGTTTAACATTACCAGGTGTCCTGTTGGGTTCTGGCATTGAACAGTGGTAAGTCTAGATCTTGTAAAATAGGATTAAGGATTGAGTAAACTATTAGGCTGACTTGCAGAGCATTTTCTCAAACTAATCTCTTAATGACAGAACAACTGAGAGTTTCCTACAATGGTTTCTGACAAGCTCCTGGCCATGCATGCAATGCTGTAAAACACCTAATTCTTTCAGTGGGGAGCCAGGGTGTAGGAATTAATAAATGGGCAGAGCTGGCTGTTTTTAGAAGTATTCATTAAAACATTTGGGCTTCCCGTGTGTGCCTGCCATCAAAACAGGTGTATTGTGGTTAGTGGTGTTTGTATTTATGAGGATAGTATGACTGTACTGAGTACAGTGAGTTTGCAAAACTTTTGTGTACCTCTCAGGTTTGTTCATCTGGAGCACAGAACTTCAGGTGGTCCTGTCTGTATCTTGTCACTTTCTGGCTCCTGTACCTCCAACTGGTCACTTGCCATAGAATTATTGTGGAAACATGTATACTGTTAATTAATTTAAAAGAATAAAGGAAAACTTTTGTGGCAATCTGTGATAAACTGGATGTTTTATTCTAAGCCCAAAGAAGCAGCAGCAGAAGGATGGTAGAGCGTGCCAAGGAGGAGGAATTGTAAGCCCAGGGAAATGCCTGTTGGTGTCTGCATGCAATGCTCATTGCAGTTTCTATTAATTTGTGATTCAGTCTGTATTTAATGCTTCAGGTGTGTTTTATCAAGAGTGCCCAGGAGAAAGGAGTTCTGCAGCCTAATTGCTGTTTGTGTGAAGAACCAGTTCTTTAGGGCCTTCAGTATATGGGATTTGCTTACTCGGTGTCCAGTTCCTGTGCTGGGGGAGGTGGTGAACAGTCCTGCACAACTGTGTGCACTGTGTCTGAAATCCTGAGCAGTGTGGAACTATGTGATCTTTGTTCCAGGCTGAAGGATGCTGATGCATTTAACTGGTGGTTGCATGACCCATCACTGTGGTATGGCACTCGTTAAATAACCCAGTGGATCTGGTTTCCTACACCATATATGATGCAGGAAAAGGCTGTGATGAAGCTGCTAGGCATATGTGCTGTTAAGCAAATCTATGTGTTAAGTGTTGATTGATTGTCAGCTGCTTACCATGGCCTCATCATAGGTAGGACAGGAGGACTATCTCTATTAGCAATGAATTTACTTTTGTAGAGTAGGAAAACTGAGTAGAAATCATGCTATTCAACTGCTGAACCAGTGACAGTCTGTTCATTATTCCTTCTGATGCTGCTGACTGACTTCCTCTAACTTTGCTCCTGATACCCCCTGCCCAGTGACATTTTTTTTTCCCCGCTTGAATAGTTTAGACAACAAAAGTACATGTGGTCTCTCAGTTCAGAAGGCTGAGTTTTTCCTGATAAAGGGGACAGGAGGCAGATTTGGTACCCTGTAGCACTAAAAGTATTTTACTTTCTTGGGTTAGGAAGCTTTGGGAAAGGATAGAAGTGAAAGAGACTTGTTAAAATACAATGTACGTAGATGCATTTCCTGTAGTAGTCTGAATCTCTTAGAGTTTGCAGTGATATTGACCTTACTTAATATTAAACCAAATCATCATGGAGTGATGGAAATTTTATAGCTTATAGTTATTGTACTGTGTATTGCCTAAGGAAATAAAAATTGGGGCTTTTGGCAAAGGATTAAGGATGCTTGAGAAACAGAGCTTTTAAACGTTTGTCGGTGGAGATCCATATATTATGCCTTGTGCTGTAACGTGAAATAGTCCTCCCTTTATCTTGCTCAGTAAAACTTCTTTTGTAGAACTAATGGAAAGTAAGACTTGGGGCCTAATCTTGGTAGTGACATCAGCAATGTGCTGAGTTGCCCTTTGGGCTTGAGCCTATCTGCTCTCTTATCTGTGGCACTGTATTAGCATGGCCAGATGATTGTTAGTAAAGAACTTTGGAGCTGTGTATCCATGACTGTAATAGGCTGCACAAGTGACTTGGTTATTCTCATACCCAAAGACTGACTGTTCCTGGTGTTGGATTGGGCTGCTCAGGACCTTGTGGGGTTGTGCTAGGTCTCTGAGGATGTGTTTCCTCAGCCCCCTTGGGCAGCCTCTCCCTGTGTTTGGTTACCCAAATTATGGAAGTTTCTTTTTTAATACTGTAACTTAACTTGATGCAACTTTGTTGCTTCTGGTCTGTTTCCTCTGTTTCCCTTGGAGAACAGCCTGGCTCATTCTTTTCTTTAGGCGCTCCCGGCTAACTGTCCCTGTAGATAGCTTAGAACTGTGAGTGGATATGAGCAGCTCAAGCCTCATGTTAGCTTTTGCACATCTGTTCTGAGAAAACCCATCTCTCAGGCCCTACCTGTGTGCCATAGTTAGTAGATAACAGACCAGGAACAAAAAGCTGTCTTCTGGAGAGGCTCCAGTGTGTTCCTGCTCATCCATGCCTTGAGCAAGTGCAGGCCTCTTTTGCTGGGGTTCACATCTGTCTCTCCTACCCTGTGCTGTGCTCCTTCACTCTCAGGATAGTGACCAAGTCTGCACAGCAGTATAGCTACTACTGAGATCTTTGTGCATTCTTTTGTTTTTCCTTTCTCTCGGAGGGAGTGGGTTGCTGAAGGACAGACAGGCTTTAGTCACATCAGGCTGGATTCTGCAGTGTAATATGATTATCCTGATTCACCTTGAGAATTGCCAGATTCACGACAAAATGAATCGTGATGTTGCCTCAAGTTCTGAAAATTTTCCTCTTGCTTTCAAGGACTGTCTCCTTTAACCTCTTGTGAAGTGTAGCTTTGTGCTTTAGACAACTGACTGCTTTTCCTCTCTTTCATAAAGCCTCGAAAAATGCTGAATTAGTGCTTTGATAGGAACAAAGGGTTTCTCTAAAGAAGTAATGCCTAAAATGTGATGGTAGGACCTCGTAATGCCCTAAGCATGGAGGATGGACTGACATAGTTAAATGAGTGACTAGGGGAAAGAAAGACTTCTAGTCACCTTCCCTTTTCAATATTTTGCTGTGCCTGGGCGTGTTGCAAATGATGTTCATGGGGAAAATAGAAATCTGTAATTTTTTCTTTTGATGAATGCCTGAATTTGATCCTGAGTCGAGGAAGGAGTGTCTTCTTTGGGATGAGGAGAAATCAGTATATGTATAGTGAACTGCTCAGCCTTGACCCAAATACATGATATTCAGATCTCTAAACAAGAATCTGCTTAAAAAACAAACAAAAAAAATCCTCAAGTGATAGTGTTTGTGTAGGGTATCACTGTGCTGCATTGTTTGACCATCTGGGTTATGTTTTCCCACAAGTATTTTGTTAAGTCTCAAGTGTTATTTAGACTAAAGACTTTGTATAATTTAGCATGTATTTTTAGTCTTTTGCCTCTTAGAGCGTAATTGGTTCAATTAAAACCATTAATGCCTGTGGTGTAATTCCATTTTATGGTATTACAAACTGGTGTAAGAAAGTGCTGCCTATTAGAATTTTCTGCTATGACAATGTGCATGGCTTATTATATTTTACCAGTCCTTGCAACTGCCTCTGTAACCTACTGATTATGTAGTCTTTGGTGAAAGCTTTTTTTGAATAGTTCAATTTATAGAATAAATAAGAAAAATAATACTGATGCATAGCTTCAGTCTTTTTCTCAAAAAAACCATTGATTTGTTCAACTAGATAAAATGCTGCTGATAGTGCTTGGCCATATGTATGGGTTGAGAGAGAGGGGTTCCATTCCTTCTGAAATGTTGGTGAGTTGGTCAAGATGAGAACATCTACTCAGTGGCTTTTGTAACAGTATCAATTACCAAGACGTCCTGTCACTTGGGTTGTAGCTTTCCCGTAGCGTTCTTAGGTCCCTCCATTCTTACAAAAGGGAAGAACTCGCCATTCTTCCATTTTTATCTCCCATTTTGTATCTGCTTAATATCAGTTTAATGCTGCTTTATGGTTCTGTCTTTTTTAATATATTTTGAAGATGAGCAGTGGTGGGTGTCTGATTGAGATATTGCAAATGAAGAGGCATCGAGCTGGGTGTGATAGGGCTGAGTAGGAAGGCAGCTGTTGGGGTCTAGCAAGCTTGGGAATGGCAGCTGAAGGGTGACTAAGCTGGAATCCTATTTTTAGATGAAGATGGAGAGAGGAGAAGGACTGGAGTATGATCTGTCACAGAATTAACACAACTATTATGTATCATCAGAAAAACTGGATTTTCCTTATCTATTTTGTCTCATACAGACTGTTGGCATCCCATAAGTTCAGTATGATTCTAGAACACTGCCAATTTAATGGAATATATCCTTCTGCATTATGGTAGTCTCTAGCTCACGTGCATTTGGATTACTAACCGTGACAAGTGTAATTGACAACCTCACTGATGACCTTAATTTTTAAGTGTGTGAGGGAAATACTTGCATAGGCCAATGTACATCTAGCATACGTGTGTCTGGTGTAGTCCTCATTGAAAGGTTCAAGTTGGAATTGTGTTAATAGCTGCCAGATTTATAAAAAGGCAGTGAAATAAAAGGATGTAGGTATTGCTTTTCGTTAGCAGAGCAGTTGCCTCTGTATAAAAATTAAAACTTGGTATTCTCTGAAAAAATGAGGCCCCCTCAGCTCTGTTATGTAGTGTTAGCATATCTGAGCATGTTGGATGGACTCTGAGAATTTGCCTGGAATTCTAGAACAATTTATTACGTGACCAGGAATCTGATTACTGTTTCATTGTAATAGTGAGGAAAAGCTTTGTCTTGCTGAATACTTTACACTCAGGTATTTATGCGTGTTTCTTCACTACTTCAAAGCTGTAAAGAAGGCATTCTTATGGAGGGCTGTCTTAAATTGACACCCTATCTCCTGAAGATACTTTTCTCCCCCTGTTCAATTTCAATATTTATGTATAGACACTTCTCTTTCAGGCTTCCTCTTACCTTTTATTTACTCCCACTATCTAATCCTAGCTGTTCCTTCATCTTCTGCCTTCCACAAAAGAGAGCTCCTTTTGGCTTGTGTGATGGCAGAGATCTAAAAGCTCTCACTCATGCTTCCGTTTGCTTTGTACTTTCTGAACCTTTGTTTCATACAGTTATTCATCAGGTTAAAAAGAAAATAATGCCTTCAGGCAAAGTGTCTAGTGCAACAAGATCAGGTCTTTGTATTTAAAATGTTTAAAACATAAGTTTTCTTCTGGAAAAAGAATATTCAGCAAAAAAAGTTTCTACCTAGAATGTGGCTGCCTCTTCCACAAGTATCTGACAGTTTGATGCTCTTATAGCACCTCATGTTAAGAAATTGAAGGCAAGTTGTTAGAGATGAGTCCTGTTCATTCTACAAAGAATAGGCTTCCAAGATGCTGCTCTTGGAAACTCCTCGTTAGAATGTTATCTGGTTATTATTTGCAATTAAAATTTAGTGTAGGCTCTTAGTAAAATAGATGTCTGAAGACCTGTCAAACGACCCAGATCAATTCGTTCTATTATGTGAACACGTTGAAAAAAACTGTTCCATGAATCTGGGTATTTCTAAGGCTAAACTTATTTGAACTTACTCTCTTGGGTATACTTAACAATAAAAAAGCCTTACTGACAGTTTCAGTCATTCAACTCTGATTCCATTGACTGGTGTTACTTGCAGGTAGAGGTAGCTCTAATGCTTTCTGTTAGACGCCCTCCTTTTCTCTTTGAAGCTGTTCTTTGGGCATAGGATACTTTGTTTCCTTTGTATCCTTGCTGTCCTGGTGTGTTGCTTTGCCTCTCTTAGTGCTTAGCATGTTTGCCCTTGTGCTTAGTGATGGAGAGAGAAAATATTTTCAAAGTGGAGCATGAAGTTCCAATAAGGGTGGACCTACGTTGTCCAGAGAAGGAGTGCCACTGCTCAAAGGTTATGCCAAGTTCAAAAAAAGGTAGCCTGGATGTACAAAAGGAATTGAGTGGTGCACAGTCACACAAAATTAACTGAGATGTGTATAGTTCATGACATAGAAAATGTGAGTTTCAGCCCTCGTTGTCTGAACTAGTGTTGTGTTCATTGAGTGATTTGTGAGTTTCGCAGTCTTTAAAGGGAGGTTGGGGTCTGGATTCTCTCACAAGTGGTTCAGGTATGACATGCCAAAGTAAGGATGCTGTCCTTTATGGTAGGAATAGAAAAGTGGAGGAATCTTGCCAAAGTATTATATTAGGAGAGTGTGGACTTCAAGCTTATCAGTATTTCTTCTTTAATTTGTTTCACTCAAAACCAAACCCTACCTTTTCAGTCAAGAAAAGGGTTCTGGAAGTGTGGACAAGTTGACATACACAACCAGGCTACATTGATCTTGAATGGTGCTTGCTAATTTATGTGATTGTAAGATAATTACTTCTCTATTTCTGGGCATTGTTTAGGTCTGGTTGTCATTTGTTCTCATCCTTCTCTTCAAGAGGGAGCTGCTAGAGAAGGTCCTTTAGGAGACATTGCCTTGGGACAAGTGAAAAATAAACTTAGTGCTGATCACAGATGTAGGTAGTTTATTACAGTCAGTGTGGGACTTTTTTTTTTTTTTTTTTTTTGAGAAAGCAATATATTAGATGGTGGCTAAACTGTGCCAATGGTGTGTGGGTCAGACTTCTGGTTTGAGGGCACTCTCTTTTTCATAATGTGTCCCTGAGAGGCAGGCTACATTTATGTACAGGATGTGTACGTCCAGGCATTCCCCATGATCCCATGTGAATGTGTTGTCATCATCAGATCCACGTTTTTGGTTGTGTAAGCATTAGATAAGATGGTTTGGAAGAAAGGCAGGAGGGCCAGGGGGAATTGTCTGAAAGACTCCTATTAAAATCATGCTGAGTTACTGGGTGTTGTAAATGAAAACATGCTGCACTACCACAACTGTTTGGAAATTGTCCATCTAGAATGTATTCACTGCATGAACATAAGAGTCAGCAGCTCATTTTAGCAGCTTTAGGGGGCATCCTGATTGTACCCTACCTGCTATCCCAGCAAAAAAAAAAACCAAAAAAAAAAAACCTGTCTTATGTGTCAGGCTTAAGCAAGTTAACATTATTATTTGACACCTGTTAATAGTTCACGTAATTGCTTGATAGCTATCGTAGAATATATCCCCAGTATAAGTGTTCCTGCTGTGATAGGGATTGGTAAGCTGTAAGGCAATGGATGCTTTCCATTCTAAGAAAAAAAATTCCATTTCCATCATAAGAAATTATGACTCTTTGATCACTTTCAGCAAGGTTTAATTAGACCTGAATAAACAGTTCTTTCTTACAAATGCTGCTCCTTTAGGAAATTGTTGAAGCTTTATAGAAATATGGAATTTGCAATACTGCTTTGGTTGCCAGCTTTTTTGAGGAAATTGGGGCAGCATGTAAATACTTGCACAATAGGGTTTGTATTGTTGCACAAACAGTAGTAATGACTCCATAGAAGCATTTGTGACATACCAGATGTGATGATTTAGGACAGGAGCTGGTACTGGGGCTCTCCAGAGCTTGGAGCTAAAATTCTACTTTTTGAGAAGTAGAAATTAGAGAGCAATCTATACTTGGTACATCAAGGTAAGACTTAAGGCAAATAAATACTTTGTGTTGGTTCTCAAATCCTTTCTCAGTTTGTATGTTGATGGGATTTGTCATCTTGTGTTATGTCCCGTGTCCCACCCTTCTGCAGTTGTCCTTCTCACTCCCTGAAAACCTTTGACATCCCTAAGAGAAATACAGAAAGAATGGAGAAAAATGATAAGAAAGGAAGGAACAGAGCTGAAAAAAGACAGGCTTTACAGCTTCAGGGGCTGTTTAGACTACAGCTTCCTTTGAGAATGTTAAAGCAGTGAAGAACAAGGTAAAGCTTCTGCATGCTGAATGAGCCAGGTGATTTAAATCTACTGTCTGAACAACCAAATCCTCTCTCTCAGTTGACATGAACTCCCAAGCTTTAACTTAATCTTTGGAAAGCTCATGGATCATTGTATCTTTCAAGTTGAATAGATGGATATTGTTTTTAATAAAATATTTCACTTCTGGGAAGTAAACAGTACATGTCTAGTTCTGCCAATGGCATGGCCCTCTCTGAACATGTATATGAGGTTTTTTTCCAGTGAAACATAGTCTGTTGGAAAAAGTTTTTCATTTCTGTTTCAGCAGGGATTGGATGTCTTCTGTAGACTTTCTATTGTCACTTAAAGAGGAAGTTATTTAGAAAAATACGGCTTAAAAAAAATCATTGTCAGAATATCATTAAATTTTTAATCTTGTAAGTAGTGTGGTGGCTGCACTATCTTCTTCCTTTGGTCCAGCCTTTAGGAGGCTTAAATAGTTGTACCAATTTGCCCATGATCTTTTTAGTTAAGGTGCTCTTTGTACCTGTGCTTCTGTTTTTCTTCAGCCCTTGGCTACTTTTTTGGTGCTGGTTATCAATTGTTTTGAGCAAGGACAGGTACTTTTGGGTTACTGCACTGATTTCAGCATGTAGCATGAGTAGAAAAATAATCTCTTCTTTGGCAAGCCCCAAAGTGGTGGGAGAGAGGCTGCAGCAAAGCATGGCATTTGGGTTACACTCTTCTCTCTGTGTCCATTGTCTAAGCAGCTTTTCCCCTTTCTTGGAGAAAGCAAATCCAAAGAGGCGTTCCTGGCTGCTTTGTCAGGCAGTGAGGGGGAAAGTCTGAAGTGATAAAGGGATTAAAAAGGTCAGTTGAGGTAGGAGTTTGGCACTGGTAAAAGTATCAGAAAGGTCTGGGTTGTAACTCTTTGCTCCCTGCCCTGCCTCCACGTGCAACCCCCAAACACAAACCTCCCCCCCCTAAAAAAGGGGAGGAAGTAGATCTCTACAGCTGTGTTTAGTTTGTGCAAAATTCAGGGTAGTTGTATCTTAGCTTTTAGTGGTGTAGAGTTTGCTTTGAGTGTGAAAGCTAGTTTTTCTTTTGTTTGCTGTACAGCTTTTCATGTATTTTCCCCGAAGACCATAAAAATATCTTTATTAATTGCACTTTATGTGCTTAATGCATAAGTGTATATGGACACAGCTTTCTTTGAGGAGTTTTAGCTAGTCTGTGTGCAAATGCAGCCTCCACTAGAGTTCATTGGCAGGTTTAACTATGGTTTATGGATTTCATTGACTTAATCTATAGTGTATTTGTTACAAATTTTCTAATAAGAGTTCCTTAATGCTTAATACGATAAACATCTGAAAGGGTTTTTCAAAATATTGCTGCTTTATTTTTATCCTGTTTGCAACAATTAGAAAGTATTTAAGGAAAAAAATCAGGCTTGTAACAGTTTTCTTTAAATAGCAGATTACTATTAAATAATCTGCTTGCCTTGCAGTGTAATTTGAATGTGATTACAGTGATTAGTTCTTTCAGACAAAAAATTACAAATAAGAAGTGTTATCATTTAGAGATATTTACCAAACTTCTTTGCATTTTCTTTGTTTCATCAAAAAATTTTGGACAGAAGAGCTTTTTCTATTTGCTGCTTGTCCTAAAATAAATAAGAGTGTGAGTTCATAAATCAGACTATTTGCTACTTCACTTGAACACTGCAAATTCATGTAGTTAAAAACACTTCAAAGCTGAAGACTCCCCCTTCTTCTCCGTCCTGTGCCCTCAGTTTTAGATGCCACACAGTTGAAGTGTATGTAGGTGAATGTAGAACTTTTCCTCAAAAATTCAAAACCCTTATAATTAGTATGGTGCTTCTTTTTTTTTCTCTTTTTGGGAAAGAGTCCTTGGATCAAAATGTCACTGCCTAACCAAGTAATGTATGAAATGTGTGTTGTTTTCATGTTGCTGTGGGAGACGATGGTTGAAAAGCTCAAGTTTGCAGGAGTGCAGGACTGGGGGAGGTTAGAGAAGTTTACTACCAGGCTTAACATTGCCATGTACTGATATTATGTGGGCACATTTAGCTTTGTTACTTGCATATAAATTCCACCCCTCTATCCCCAGAATTTGCCATGCAGTGAGTGCTGGTTTATGGCAGGAGCGGTCTTTTCTCCGACTTGAAGGTATTTTGTTCCAGAGATAGGTGTGAGCATGTTTTAGGACTGAAGATGGCACATAAACTAGTTTAAAATTCACTTTGTCCTCATACAAGGCAGGGAAGGTGGACCTTCAGGCTGCTCAAGCCTTAAGAACAACTCCAAACAGAGCAGATGTCACCAGCTCCTCGTGTGCAAGGCTCCCAGTACAGTGGGTTTCAACAGATTTCATGCATCTATGGCTTAAATTTAAACTGTTTCTGTTAACTTTTTCAACTGAATAATAATTTCTTGATGCTGATAAGGTTCTTAAATGACAATGAAAGACTCAATCTATAAAGCTGGTTGTTCAAAAATATGCTTTTTTTTCTGTGGAAAGCAATCCTCTGCTTCTTCCGTGAACTGAAAATAGGATGAAAAACTGTTAATAGTACAGAGGTTAACCTAGTCCTTTACACCTTTAATAGGTGCAAAGTGTCTGTGGGTTCCGAATGAGTCAAAGTAATACACTCAGTTTGTGTTTGGAGATGTGTATATTTCAGCTACAGCTTGTGAATTCAGGAAGGACAGGAAAAGCTTTACTAAAAAGATTAGGTGGCTAAATACATCTAATGGTTATTCTCACTTGAAGTTTTATTAAATTTGGACCAAAATAGGGCTTGGATGTCTACTATTTTAGCACAGCCGGTAAAGCAGGAATGTTGTTACTGCACAATAACAATGACTGGATTAAAGTGTCTTTGCATTGTGAATAGGATCTCTTCTGGACCATGGAGTTATGGACTGAGTATTACAAGATAACAAACAATGTCTTTGAGTGTGACTATCAGGCATTCTGTATTTTGGCCAAGCGATTTGGCTTTTTGCTTAGCAGTAAGTAGCATAAACAATGACATAAACAGACTTTCTTCTATAGCAGAAGCAAACACTTTATCTGAGATGAGGGCCTTCGAGTTGCAGAATAAGAAGTAAGGCATGACCTTCTCTAATATCATAAATAACATATTGCCATCAAAGTAGGCATCAGACTGAGCTTTCAGCAACAGTCAGAGTTGTCTTGAGTGATTTCCAGCTTAAAATGGAAGTAGCTGTAAGTGGCAATTATGCCCATTAAGTGTCATTGTAGACCACTTTGACCATAATGACTTCTGACAGAAACACCTCCCAGGCCCTACAGATGCAGGAAATGCCAAGTCTGTCAAGATCTGATTCTTCTCCAGGTATCTCACTGAACAGCTTGTTTGTCCTTATGTAGTAGAGATCGGTGTAGTTTGCTGCAAACCCTGTACCTGTCAGTTACTGTTGTTGAATTTTAACAGTGTTTCCTCAAAAATGCGTAGTGGGTTCTGGGGTGTAGGTTGGACAATAATTGCACTCCTTGACAGGGAAACCAAAAGAGGGAGTTACTGAAGTAGAAAGTCCACAGAAAGTAGTAAATGTCCACAAAAAACCATTACCAATATAGCATACAATATTGACACAGTTTATGGTGTAAGAGCATGCTTTTCATAATAGAAATTGGTGCTGGTGCCCAGTCCAACCCTGTTACAAAACCTGCAGTGACGAATTCTTTCATCTAATGGCATATCCACTAAAGACTTTTGCAGCAAGAAGGACATTGCTCACCAGTAGCGTTTGCTAATACATTGACAAGCATTTCTAATGTAAACCAGGTTTTAGAACAACAGTCTTCACATTTGGCAAGGTTAGAGACAGATCCTGGGTACACTTGCATAATTCCTTTAGGTGGTGCTGGGGCTGACTGAAGTACAAGGTCTGACACCACATTTGTGCAACTTGTGGACTTTACCAAGAGGAAACACACTGAACTTCAGATATTTGACTCCACTGATTACTGTGGGTTATCAGTTTCAAAGGCTGCTCTGGGTGTTATTGACTCTTCTGAGCAGCCTCTGTATGTAATTGCTTGTTTAAATAACTGTAAAAATGCCACTGAGATTTCTCCACAGATAGGTTTTTATTAAATGCTTCATGACATTTGTCTAATACAAGCCGTGTTTAGTCTGTGTGAAGGAAAGCAATGTGATAGTAGTAAACTGTGGTGGTTTTTGTATTTATTTTTTGAAATTTTTTTCCAAACCAAGGTTTGTCTATCCAGTCCTTGCTCGTTCAAAAGAACAGATGTGCTAAGTGTGTCAATCTTTTTTTTTTTTTTTTTTGCTGTTCCCTTATTCGGCTTCTTAAGTTTATCTTGGTTCTCTTTCCGAGGCTGTGTGGATTGTCTGCCCGGAACTGTAAGAAATTCAGGGATTTGTCAGAAGGGAGAAGGCTTTTGGCCTCTGGAGCCTTTTCTGGCATTCATTCTGTCGATATTACTCTGTGATGGGTGTCAGACAGCATGGTGCTTACAGGCATGTCTGTTACAATGCTGTTTAATGCAGACAATGCATCGATATTGTTGACTTGAACAGGTATGAGTTTTAGCCTTTGGTTTTCCATGATATGATGATCTCTAGTTGAGAAAAAGTGGGAGAATTAAGACCAGAAGTGGCTTGTGCTGTGCTTTGATGTTTGTGGGGATTTTTTTTATTTTTGGTAGCGTTACTCCTGGTATTTTCAGTGAGTGCTGCTAGGTAGAGCAAGATAAGACATATCTGTATCAGAGAAACAATGGTATAACATCTTAAAATTCCTAAATTAACTTGTTTACCACCTTTTTGGAGTGGTTGGAAGCTGACACTTGCTTCTTCCTGGCACAGAGAAACATAATTTTGATACGATGGCTCCAAATGGCTTTGATGTTTCTGATCATGCAAAAGCCTAAGTGATGAGTCGGAGAAGAATAAGGATAAGCTTTTGTTTTTCAAGGACTATAATTCTTGTGGTAAGGAAACTGTAATAGAAAAGTAGGCATAAACAGTATTTTGTGGCTGTTTTTGTAATGTCTTTCATACTTTGCAATGGTGTATTTCCATAAAATTTATCAGGTATATGGGTATTTTTATTTTAAACTAGAAGGTGGTGGTTTTCTTAATATCTGTAGTAGATTAGCTTTCCGAATCTATTTTGCTGAAGTTTTTGATTCTCAAATGTCAGTGCAAAGAAAGTACTCCATCCCCTGCACCTTGTAAATTACTTTTCTGGCTTTCTAAAGCTTTGTGCAGAATTGGCTGACCAAGACTGAGGTTGCATGAACAGCTCTGTTGGAGAAGATAGGAGGGAATTGAAGAGTGCCAGTAAAGAGTTCTCTGGGCCTTGCTGTGCTTCATCAAGGTGGTGTTCCTGCTGTGGTTTGCTTTCCCCTTCAGAAGAGAAGAGGCATTGTAGAAACCTCAAAATTCAGTGGAGTATGAGCTTTCACCTGGTAGAAATCTAATAGCCTGTAAGAAGTAAAGAGGCATCTAAAAAACCAGGAGAGATGGCAATGCTGTTGTGCATGTGCTTTGGCAGTGAATGCATCATTTGTTAGGCTAAAAGCTTTGGCTTAAGATTTTCTTTTTTCCTGCTGTTTCTATTGATACTCTTTCATCAACTGATCCACATGTGAATTATGAAAGAAACCATGAGGAAATTGATGCAAAGAGAAAATTGTGGTCTTGACAGGTGGACTCAGGAAAGGTTCCTTTGTGATGTGGATTAAAGTGGGGAGGTTTTACAGTGATAGGCCTTGCCAAATACGGATTACATGTATGACCTTAATTGAATGACAGAACTTTTTATTTAACAATATTAAAATTGTGTATATCCCCAGCAAACAAGCTAGTCTGTTATAGTTGTGGTGTAGGATGTCAGATTTTAAGTTTAGTGTTTCAAAACTTCTATTGACTTAGAAGCCTGGATAGGTGGTGACATGGTGAGGATAAAATATTAGGATACTGTTGCCCATACTACCATAAGATTCCAATATACTTTGCCGCTCCTGCCATTCATAATATAGCCAAAGCAAATTTGGGATTGAATGAATGTAGTGGGATTTCATACACTCACATGCATGTACAGACACAGTGGCTGTTGTAATATAAATTTGGATTCCTGTCTTATTAGATAACTTCACTCTGCAACTTTATTTTTGTTGAGGCAATGAAGGTTTTTTAAAATTAAAAGGTATGGGTGTTATGAGAGCCAAGGCAAACTTGGGAGCAGAAGGAAAAGAAAATAGGAAATGCAGATTTGTAGACAATCTGTAAAGGTTGTGATGAAACATTGGGTTACGTCTTTCAGAAAAAGTGTCCAGACTCTTCTGTGTTCTGTTTTCCAGCTATGAAGGGGAAGTGTGTGGTGTGGGAGTTGCCTGGTTAGGGTTTTTTAATAATAGTTAGGGTGGTCATAAGATGACTGGAGCAAACAGGTTGTAATTGCAGCCTGTAGTGGTGCTTTTCAAGATGGTTATTGCAGTGACATGGTAATTGCAGATTACATGAAATCTCAATGACTTTTGTGGTGGATTATTGCTTTTGCCTGCTCATTCCTTTGTGCTCTCCTGTGATAGCTGACAAGGGAATGGCCAAATGCAGGGAGCTTAAATAATTGCATCATTGTATCGTGTGTCTATGTGAGCAAGATGGCTATCGACCTTCAGGTGAAATAATGGCATATTTCAGTGTGAGTCTTCACTAATTCTTAGTGTTCTGATATCCTGACTAGGTATCACTAAGAAATTTTTATTAGTAGATAGAATCACATAACTGCTTTTTGTTAAATTTTTGGAAATACAGGTAGCTGTCAAATCTTAAAATAATAGCTTCTGCATTATTCATGTTGCAATTTGTATTGGGTATGATTGTGTCAGTGCTCCAGGGAATTCTGTATATAACAGGAAATGTTTCTACCCTACCAAAAACAGCCAAACAAAAGTCATGTCATCATACATTTCTGACAATGCACAACCCTTGTGATCACTGTAAAGGTATCTTGAATTTAACTATTAACTATTCTTATTAACTATTCTTATTAACTATTCTTATTAACTATTCTTATTAACTATTCTTATTAACTATTCTTATTAACTATTCTTATTAACTATTATATAAGGATAAAATATGCAGACTTTTCGTGTGTTTTCAGATTTTAACAAATATCTGCATCACATCTTCTGTTTGCTCTTTACATTAAATATCTCATTCCTGCCATGAGAACCATTTCCTTGTGAGCATTTACCGTGCTCTTTTTACACGGGGAGCAATCTGGAGTACGTATTGTTGGTGTGCGAGGCAGCACTTCATGGTCTTTGAGAAGTTTGGGATTCTGAGGCTGATAATATAAATCTTTCTTTTGAAAAAATACAGCAGTTGGGTTATTTTGCAAGGTAGTGGAGGGAATTCACTCCATAGCATTAATTACAAGAGAAAGAAAAATATTTTAGAAAGATGGAAATTTGATAGTCAAATACCTAAGTACTTGGTAGTTATCTAGAACAGTTTTTTTAATTGTTCCTGTAATGTCTGTGGTGTATTTGTGTTGTAAATGCTCAGAATAAAAGTACTTGTGGAACTAAATCTGTCTGATTCTGTGTCATTAGTGTAACATATATTTTAACAACACTGAACTATTCAATTGGAATATACAGCATACAACTGAAACTCTTAAAACTCATGAACCGGGTGACCTCAGGGCTGAGGAAATAGAGATATTGTCAGTTTGTATGGAGCTGGTGGCATGGGATCATACAGCTCAGAAATAAAGGAGATTACAAGTGCAAACTAAAATTGTGGCAGCATTTGTTCTTCAGTCTTCAAAGTTGTTAATGAAATGGGATTATTTGGCTTCTCAACTCTGTTCAAGGTGTGCTATTCATGGATTTGATGGGGAGGGGCACTGTGTGTGTATTTTCTGTGACTTTTTGGGTGTGGGGTTTTGTGGTTTTGTTTGTTTTTTTTTTTTTTTCCGTTCTGAATTTCTGTGTGAACTGTCCAAGGAGTGAGGATTTTCTGAACTGTAGCAGTAAGCAAAGTTTGAAGTTCACTGAATGGTCCTTGAATAGCTGTCCTGGATGCAAATTAAACTTAGTTTTAGGTTTGTTTTTGTTCCTGGGAAAACAAACAAAATAGGAACTCAATAATTAAGTAGACTGAGATAGTTTCTTTTGTGTTCACCCCCATAGCCTCTGCTTTCCCACCACCCTCCCACCAAAACCCAACCAACCAGCAACAAAAAACACCAACAAACAAAGCCCTCCACAAAACACTTTGGCAACTAGTTGCTACTTAGAATTTATTCTTAAAGGAAAAATGAAGGGTGCCTGACACTGAAATTTGGTCTAGAAAGAGCTAGCTGGCCAGCAAGGAGACAAGATTTAGTTTTTAAGTTTAGGCCTTGCATTCTGTTTGTCTTAGTAAAATGTTACCATATCACGTTCATTGTCATTCATGTCATTCATTTGCTGGCATCTGCCTCTCCCAAAATACATACTTTGAAAGTGCTTACCTGTTTTGCCCAAAAATTTTATATGTAAATAATGAGCTAATTAAAGAACAGCTTTTCCTGTCAAGATACTGTAAACTTTAAACAGAATTGGTTTTATTTTGTTTTCATAGGTTTGTTTCATTTTATTTTGGTTTTTTTCCTGTATGTCCTGGCTGTGTGTGAGCTATTTGAAATGTCAGATTCATAAAATTGTATCGTGGACACTTGTACCTGTTTTGAGATGTATATGGAGAAAAGTTGCCCTGTTACTTGGGGAGTTCAAAGCCTGCCTTTGCTCCAAACTGAGGTAAAGGGGGGAAGGAAGGTCTTGCTAAAAAGGAGAGCTGTGGGCAAAGAACAGGTCAGGTCCTGGCTGTGGGACCCTGCTTTTTGCTCGTCCTGAACTTGGGAAGTGCTGGAAGCCTGAGGAGCTAAGTGGGAGGGCTGGTGGGGAAGCTGAGTGGGTCCTGTGTGCTGTTGAAGGGTCTGATAGAACAGAGTTGTATAATGTGTGCGAGTTGAGATTTGTGTTGGAGAATAGATGTGAGCCTCCCCCAAAGTCAAGTGTTATACCTAAGTGCAATGCAGATCTAGCAACTCTTTTAATACTGGAAAAGAGGGATGAATTATTGGTTTGGACTCTTTAATATTGTCCAGAACACTTTTTGTTCATATTGTTCATTAAATATACTGACTGTGCCTTCATGAATCTTGTTTTTGTGGATTTTACCTCAGTAAACAACCTGAAAATTGATGCTTGATTAGGAATAATTGATAAATGTGGGAAGCTTCTCTTAAGAAGTTGTCTGGTAAGTTGAAAATTTGTTTTTTTCAGCTGTATTTCTTAAAATCATCAAATGGTTTGGGTTGGAAAAGACCTTCGAGATCATGCAGTTCCAACCCTACTGCCATGCACAGGGGTGCCTTCCGATGCATGTAAACGAAGAAAGAACATTTAAATTTGAAACTTGCTTATTGTTCTCCTCCTCTCATGATATGTATATCCTGTGCTGGAAACCTTAAATGAGCTTTTGCTCCATGTAGGACGTGAAATGTGACTGCAGTTACAATCACCCACTCTGTGGCTTAACATTGAAAAGAAATTGAGAATTCATTTAGCGTGCACGTTCTTAAAGGCACTGAATGCTCAGCTCCAAAAAAAAAAAAAAGTGAGAATAATTAGGAATTTTTCTGAGAGTAAATGAATGATAGACTATAAGAATTCAGTCTTCAGATTTAAAAATAAAGGAGATACATATTAACAGCTCTTTGCTGTGTAAGAGGCTACATAGTATGTGGCATTACACTAATTCTAGCCATCACACTGCAATGAATCAAACTGTCTGACTCCCTCCTGGTGATGTAGAGGTATGTTTTGTGCTTTGCAAAGGAAGACAGATGCTAAACTACTTTCAAGGTAGTAGCTGGGCTGTTTTGTCCGTGGTTTTTTGTGTTTTAGCCTTGTGGAATTCCTGTGTGCATAGATACACAAACAAAGAAAATTAATGCAAGCTTAGGGGAGGT
Organism: Lycocorax pyrrhopterus obiensis; assembly: GCA_014706295.1. NCBI lineage: Eukaryota > Metazoa > Chordata > Aves > Passeriformes > Paradisaeidae > Lycocorax > Lycocorax pyrrhopterus. The sequence continues at coordinate 111,050,784 of JACSVZ010000001.1, read as the reverse complement.
GTTTGTGATTGCCAGTAATCCAAGATATATTAGAATGCTTTGGCATTTGCAGTGCTTGTAGTATTTCTGTCATGATCTCCATTGTTGGTTTTATATTTTTTTTTTTTTAAAGCAGAACTGTCTAGCTACAGTAGATGTGAAGTACTAAATTTTCACAGAACAATTCTGGTTGAAGGGGACCTCTCAATGCTGTTTGTGTGTCAGCCTCCTGCTCAGGACTGGGTCGGTGTTGGACTGGGACTGGATTGTTCAGGATTTTGTTCTTGTATGTCAAACCTACAGGAACAGAGATTCTGCACCCTCTCTGGGGCCTTGGTCCTAAGAGAATATTTATTTTCTTCTCTCTAGCTGGCACCCCCTGTCAATTTTTGCATGTGTTTTACTTGCAAATCTTTCATCCTGTACCAGTTCAGATGACAATTGAGAAAGGCTTCTAACAGGCAGTGCACAAACTGTGCGTGCTAGGAGGGAAAGAATAGGAGATTATGCCTATAGATGGTAATGTATGTGTAGCTTTGTAGAAGCTGAATGTGAGTTCAAGCTCTCCAAGAAGAGAAGGGAAAGTTTAAGTATGGTTTTTTGGGAGGGTTGTATGCAGTTTACAGGTTATAGATTTATTTATGGAATAATAAATAGCCAAGCTACTCTGATGTAAAGAATAAAATGTGATGAAAAATTAAACACGTTAGTTCTTTGCATAGCTAACAATACTGTTTTTCTACCTTGATGCCTTGGAAGCATTAGTATTACCAGCTTTATTCTTCATACGTAGCTCACAAATGAAGAAACTAATTTGCTAAAAAAACTGTGAATACTTGAAGTTTTGGCTCATGGTTTTTCTGCTTTGTTATTCCCTTGTGCTGGTGCATATCAAGTTGACCTCAAATAAGGAGGCTGTGCTGACTGAAGCTTTGGGACTAACCTGTTGTCTTGCTTGGCTTCAGTTTGTAGGCTTTTCTTTGGCAGCTCTCCAGGCTGGGAATTGGAGCTAGTAGTATTTTCTAGGCTTAGTTCCAGTAAAAGAGATATTACTTTTAGGTTTTGTTGTGTGAGTTTCAGGTGGGAGAGGGGATGTAAGCAATCAGATTTGCAGATATTCTTATACATACTTACATTTTTCAATCAAGACTGTAGTGCACTGCTTTTTCTGTTTTGTACTTTAAAAATAGACAGGTACTTTAAAATACAGCTTTTCAAGCAGGCCAGTCAGTACAAATTGTCTAAGTTCCTCTATGCAGAGTTAAAAAGCATACAAAGTAGTCACAAGAATGTCATAATGAGTGGAAAATTGCTAAAAAGGGAAATTCTATCTGACATATAATCCATTACTATGTTGCTCAACCTATTTGCTGTTTAAGTGTATCCATCTGACGTGAGTGCTTGGTAATATTAATTTTCTGCAAAAAATGTTTTGTATACACAAAGCTTATGTCAAAACTTTATTTGAAAGTTGTCTCTAACTTTTGTTGTTTTAGAAGGTGCTTAAGCAGACAAGATAAATCTAAAATTTCAAAAACCAATTTTATCTACCCAGTAAATAGTTTGTTCATCTTATATTTCTTAACTCCTAATATTAGACAAGTGTTTATTCCATGACCTCTGAAGTTTTCCCAGTAGTACTTCATAGTAAGACTAATTCCACCTGCATGTGCAGCGTATCAGGATGACTAGCCCTCGCAATACCAGGCTTTCTGAGTTTGTAGTTTTGCTTTGAATTGTTGCAAGTGGTTTCCTGTGTGTCCCAAGTTACCTCATCACTTCAGACATATAAAATTCTGCTGTAAACTTCACTTGCTTGTCTTGCTGTGCCTTGAGTTGTTAAGAGATTTGAGTCTTGAATAGTAATGAAGTACTATTCAAGTACTAAAAGTTAATACTCTATCCTCTTTTGTTTGCAATTTTCTTTAGTCATATCAATCCAAAACTTGAATCATAAGCATTCTAATATTGTGACAGACATGTTGAATTGTAGAGAAGATTCACGTGCTTGCAGGCTGCAAAGCAGTGATGTCTAAGATTATCGGGCTGTCCTTGACATCAAATTCAGCTACAATCCCGTCAGAAGAGAGATGTCCTGGAAGTTATGTCAGAGCTTAAATCATGTGGAAGTGGCTATGTGGGATGAATCCAACAGCTGCTGGGCAGTGTTTTTTCTGCAGTTATGTGCTTAACAAATTTGTGTGATGCAGCAAATCATACCGCTTTAGTCAGATTAGAGATTATGTCAAAGAGATACAGTACCTTAATGTTTCACAAGAGTAGCCAGACTATGTAAAAGCTGAAGCCTTCTGCTTTCTATAAAGGTTAAAATATTCAGTATAACAACTTGCAGAATCTGATGCTTACCTTTTTTTGGACAATACAAACTGGTTAATGACTAGTATTTCCTATCTTGGTATTCATTCTAACTGAAGTCTGGAAAAAACGTGTTTAGACTGCACCTTGAAAACACTTGGCCGTGACTGACGTAAACTGTTGTATAAACTACTCACAGCAGCCCTTAACAACAATACCTCCTTTTAGCTTGCTTGTCTTCTGTGGGAATAGACTTGATTGCCTGGGACTAGTTACAGACGTTTCTCAAGTACACAAGTTCTAATTATACTTCTAGTACATTGACAGTAAATTATAAAGACTTGGCATTGTGGGCTGTATAAATGTTTAAGAGTGCTTGGCTTGCCTTGTTGGTCCCATCTGCAGTGAAAGCAGTTAAGAATTAAATTTAGAGAAGTCTGTGCTGTGAAGCCGCTGTGGAGCTTCTGCTGAGGTGACCGGAGCTGGTGTGGTAATGGTATTCCTTCCCCCACCCCAAATATCCCTAACTTGATTTTCTAATCACTAGAGGTCTTCTACAAAGGCTGCTTTTCCCAGGTGTTACAGGGAACCCAGCAAGCAGAGGAGGAGTGCTGGGGGAGTTGAATGTGTGGTCTGTGTGAACAGCCCCCACAGCTCCTGAGCCTGCAGAGACAACACTTGCTGATCAAACCAGTGACGACTGATCAAAGCTGGCATAGTGGTCAGTGATAAAAGCAGTAGTCCTTCCTTCTCATTCCATGTTTAATGCTTGTTTTTCTAGCTATGATGCTGTGTAAAAATCTCACACAGGCTTTTCTTTCCTGGAATACTGTGAAGTTTTGTTTGTTACAATAAAATACAGAGGTAAATGAAAAGTGGATGATGACAAACACTTAAAGGCCAGGAAGAAACCTACAATGGCAGTATATTTGTGTGCATGACAGAGGGATTGGGAGTATATGTTTGTGCATGACAAAAAGAAAACAAATCATGTCTTTTAGATGATGCACGAGTACATGCATATTCTAAAACTAATAGGATGTAAGGGGTTATTTAATTAGGTGGAATAGTGTAGGTTTATGGAGAGGAAAATTGTACAGGGAGAAAGGTTTGGAGAGGTAGTAAAGAAGCCAGGTGTTGCTATAAGTACCTTTTCTCAAACCATCTTTTTGACAGTCTCTTAAGATGGCTGTCCATTTAAATCTGTTTCAAGTTTGACAAAGAAACAACCCTGTAGGAAGGGGAGGCTGTGTTTGTTTGATATTTATCAAGAATGAGAATTTTTATTTAAGTTTCTAACATATATTTCAAATAGGGACCTATACAATAGTTTGAATATACAAGATGTTAATCTGATCCATTATATCATGACTTTAGTTTCTGAAACATTTTTAAGGGAGGTGAAATAAGACTTGTGGAAATGAGCAATGGAGCTGTAGCTAGAGCAGCTGGGCAGTTTTCTGTCAGGGAGTTCAAATAATTCTTACTCCATCATGTTCCTGCCAAAGTGGGATGAGTGGCAAAGGTCGTGAGGACTATCTGGTGGTTTTTTCCAAATGAATCAGGAGTTCTGACTTCTGATTTAAAAGCTTTTTTCTGTTTGGTAGACAAATAAAACTTTCAGTTTTAATTTCTTTTGAATTTTTTTAGAAAAATAGGTGTTTAGCCTTGTGTTGAGCTTCATTTGTTGCAGTTAATGTTACTTGCAGCTTTTCAATGTGGAAGTCAAACCGATGCAGCAGCCTTGAAATCCAAGTTTGAAAAGAAACCCATGTCTGCTCATGTTTGCTGCTGTGGCAAGCTAATAAAAATCCCAAACCCACAATATACAAACCAGCTTTAAAGCAAAATTAAAGAGTTATTGAAGTCTATTATTTTGTCACTGTACAGGGCTTTTACAATCTGTAGGAGGTGTGTGAGCTGGTTCTCACTGCACAAATAAATGTTTCAGAAATGGTGCCAACTGGTGCTTCCAGGTTACTGAAGTCCTTCAAGAATTAGTCACACTTGACCACCAAGAAGGGAAATACAAATTATTTTTTAAAAAGTTCTGTTTTTTTCCCTGAAGCCTCTTGCACAGCTACTTTGTTTTGATTCCAACTTTGTAGTAGTGCTGTAGTAATCCCTGACTCTTTCCCCCAAACTAGACCTTGATTTCTGTTAACACAAAGGTGGTCTGTTAGCAATAGTTGGCGGTAGAATCAAATGGGAACTGATAAGCTGTTGTTTACAGCTTCATTAAAATGAATTCTGGTAAATAAAACATCTGAGTTCTTTCCAGATTAAGGTGCTTTTAAGCGTATGTTGATATGATGAGTAGAAATGGTTTTGGAATGTTCATGCAGAAATACAGGCTTAGAAAAGGAACAATAAGCTGCTTTTAGCATGGGGAGAAAATCTAATCCATGGTTTTGAGTTAAATAGTACTTAATAACAAGAAGAATTTGTGAACTTAAAATAAAAATGCATTAGTAAACCAGATGAATTTTTGACTGTGTCGTGTCCCTATTACAAGCAAATTAATAATTATATTGTTTTTTGTAGGTTATTTGTGAATGTGATTAATGTTCAGTATTACATTTTCTAGTGCATTTTGGCAATATGGAAACCTGAATGTTTAACAAGAACACAATTTCAAATTAAAGCAATAAATCAGCATTAGTGAAATAAGGTGTGCAGTGTGCCCCACTCCTCGACAGTCACCGTGAGACAGCAGTGTCTTGTCCCGCTACTTTTGGCAGCAGGAGCCTCTTTATCAGCTACTGTCTTTCCAGTCACACTTATGTTCACGTCTTTGCTACATGCTCTGCTGATTACCTTGGAAAAGGGCAATGCTGTAACTGTTCAACTGACCTTTCAGTTTATTTTCTCTTGTGTAATATGAAACATGAGCTAACGCAGCCTTAGTCTGCTGATTTCGAGAAAATCTGTCACTGCATTTCTGCAGCTTTCTGCTCAGATTTGATGGGGTTCCTCTGTAGTTACATTAATTCCAGAAACTCCATCAAGTTCAGATGATATCACAACAGTGAAGCAAATTATTATAGCTAGAAGAGGGGCTTTAGTGTACAATTCATGCATAATAAAGACTACTTAGCAGAGGAATAGTGAGACAATGACTATTGAATGAAGAAATCCTATACCTAAATAAATTAAGTATGCTGCTGGTAAATTTGTCTCCTTACATACAGAGAAAAAATACATAGAACTCTCATTATTTTGTAATTGCTGTCTTATTTAGCCTATGTCCTCATGATAGGGAAGCTGTCTTGAGTGTTTAGTCAGATACAGCATATAAATAGCTGTGCCATTCCAGGAGGTTGTAGCACAGCTTGGTATTGTAAGGTTTGGGGATTTGTCTGTGGGTTTTTTTTTTGTTTTTCATTTTTCTTTGTTTTTTTTGTCTTATTTTGTTCCTTCAGGAGTGTGTGCTTTAGTTGTTCAGTTTGTTAAAATTACTATGTGCCTTTTATTCCATTAGAGGGTTAAATTAAATGGCTTTCTTGCAGGAAGTGTTGATACATGCACGCTTCTTTCTTCTCCTCTCCTGGAATTGATGTCTCTAAGTAGTTTGCTGGCCTTCTGATGGAAAGAAAATGCCTCTTGGTCCTTCTAAACACTAGTAATTTGTTACACTTACCCTGTGAGGAGCATCCATGTGTTTCTAATAAACTGAAGTGGGTGAGAGATGAGCAAGAGTGTGTATAAGAGAGCCTCTAAGTATTGGCCAGGGGGAGGTGGGTGTGGAGCAGGGTTGTTTTTAGGATTGGGATCGGTTTAGGTAAGCTAGTGGAGGAATTGTTAATGCAATCATTAATTAAGTTTGCATTTGTACATTTCATAATCTCTCCTTCATTTGGTTCTGAATTGAAAACTGTATGTGTCCGTTCTGAAGCTGATGGCAAAAACATTACAGCTGTCAAATTCTCCCAAAGCCACTAAGTTACCTTAATGGTTAAAGCAGGGAAGTTGTTGCTGGTCAGCAACAAATAATCTTCTTGCTAAAATACTCTGGAATGATATTTATCTGTATTAGACCTTGCAGTTTATAGGTCTTTACATCTCTGCTGGAAATTGCTGGTAGGATGTCAAGAAAATCTGTAGTTTCTCTTTTTCTGCCCATTTTTTGTCATGCTTCTATGTACTAGACTTTTTGTTAGGGCTTGACTTGCATGTCATTGTGCTTTAAATTACTTGGAAAAGAGGTGATGCTGAATCAGATGCCTTGTCTTGCGTTGATGGCTTTCAACAGAGCAAGTGATTATGCATTATTTATCCCAAGCAAATATTTCTTAATTTTTGATGCTGCATTTAGTTTGAGAAGTGAACTACATTAGTGTTCTATGCATAAATGCTTTACCTCAGCATTCCAAATTCATGAAACATCTAAAGAGAATTGGGAGTTATCCATTATCTGCCAAGTAGAGAAAATTTGGAAAAACTTTTTTTGAAGTTTTTGCCTTTCTTGCTCACTCTTACAAGTTCTCTGCTGGGTGGTCTTCTAGTAGCTAGTGAAAAACCACATTTTTGGTAGGAATTACAGCAGAACCGTGTAAGTTCCTTATTGGAATACCTCCATTTATTTGGATAACTTGATTTTATTACCCCTGAAAAGGGGCTTAATATCATTGGCCAACCTCCAGAAACCTTAGTTTTCAGCTAAAAGTGTGATTTAAATTGCCCTTGATGTTGTAGAGAGGCAAATTGCTTTGTAGTGAACAATTTTGTGAATGGAGCAATTAGAATGTTTGGGAAATTCAGATTTATCTACAGACAGACTTCTTAAGGTAATGATTTCAGAATCATGTAGCAACTTTACTTTTAACCTGCAGAAACAGAAAATTAAGTGGTCATCTCCTGGATCTTTATAATCATCATCTGTTGCTATCCTGTGCTTCTAAAGCATCTCTCAGAATTGTTCAAAGGTTGCATGCGATGCATGTTGTTGCTGTTCCTTGATCTATTTCAATGTGTATTAAAAAGATTGCCTGAACAGTACAGGACTTGTCTATGCAGCAAGTCCAAGTCAATCAGCTACAACTATGAAATTGGTAAAAGTTAAAAATACAGTAAATCTGTTGTTTTGAAGTAGTCATACCTATCCAAGACTTACTGTGCCTTTACTTCCTGTTTCCCTTAAGTGCGATTACTCTGTGTAATACTCTGAATAGCTAAATGAAGAGTGCGTAACAGAGCGTGGAGAAAAGAATGAAGTAAAACCCAAGGCTCCTGTTTTGGTGTATTTTCACTAGTGATAAATGAAATTGAAGAAGCTGCAAACAGGAATTTGGTTCTATTTCAAAATTCTAGTTCAGTGTGGTCTGGTCCCTTTCTGCCTGGGCTGCAGAAATTTGCTTTGGGAAGAGCTTTATCTCTCCTACTTCGTTCTTCCTTCAATCCGTTGCTTTCTAACCTACTAAATGATGAGAGCTTGAGGGAATAACTGGCTACAGAGTAAAGGGGAAGATGAGAATCAGGGCCTCACTAATCTGAGCAGGGACTCTGCACTGGCTTTGGTGTCAGTGAAAGTCTTTGCATCTTCAAAGGCATTGCAGCAGTATTAGAAAAAGGTGATTTGTGAACAACCTCATAAAGCTATGGACTGTGGTCTTATCTTTAACACTGACGCTAATTTCAGTGTTTGTATTTGCTGGAAAATGGAGGATTTGGTTACAGAGAGTACCTTACTGGGTATTTTCTTTCATATCCTGTTTGCTTTGGTATCTGCAGAACTCAGCTTTCCATATGAATACCAGATACCATTATCAAAGTCTCTCCTACTTGCTTTCATCTTTTGAATAAATTAGCATTAATGCTGGGCCAATACTGTAGAAAGAAACTATGACAAGAAAGCTGATGTGGACAAAAACCTAAAAGATGAATAGCTACTAAAATCAGCATGATAAGCAGAAGAGGGGCTAAAATTTATCACTAATTTTGGTGTTGTTGCCCCAGGTCTTACAATAAGCTGACTGTTCTATAAACTGCAATAACAACAGCTTTGTAAAAAAGCATGAGTATGGGCATAAAGATGTCTTGAAGTTTTGCAGCTATCTTGGAGTTCAGCACCAGCCTCTTTAAATGGGAGTATCTTGTATGCTGCCAAGGCCTTTTTGATTATATTAGTTTGGGTTTAGGTTACTGTGATGCCTAAGAAACTAAAGCTAATCTGGTTAAACTAAAAGTTTAAAATACTCCAATACCTCTTTGTTATTTTACGAGGTAGCCAGGAAGGAGTTAGTACCTCTTCTTCTTGGAAGAATAAAGATGTGAAAGCTTTATGTGGAGCTCTAACTCAATGTTTTGATTTACCATCAGACTCTTCAATACTCTGCCAAAAGTCTTATTTCAATAAAGCAGTCGGCTTTGGGGAGGAAGGAGAAGCTTGGCTTCATTTTTCTTGTACTCCATATTGAGGCTACCAACTTTAATATATGCCTGAGACTTTTTAAATGTGTTCAATAGTTGAATTAAGTCAGTGGTCATAGGAACTGCAGAAGCAGGGGTGTTTGTATATCAAAGTTATGAAATAAATAGAACACTATTTTTTTTTGTGTAAGGCTGTATAGTTTTGCATTAAACTGAGAACTCTTTACTTCTACTGTATAAATTTTAGATATATAGGTATCCATAAGACACAATATTTGAGGGTGTTTCAGTGGTAGAAGTGTGAGGAATAAGTGCTCACCTGACATGCCAGTTCTCAAAGTGGCTGCTGATGTAATATTGTCTTTACATGTTCACTTGGAAGGTTATTTTATTGGCAAGGTACTTGTTTTCTGGATAGCCATTATACTGATTCATGTTTGATGTTTTAACCTGCTTCTATGGAAAGTCAGCCAATTCCTACACTTCTATTGTAAGGCTTTAAACAAAGCTGCATATAAAGCATGGGATTTAAAGCAATGCTGTGTTACAAATTATGAATGTAACAATGGGAAAAGACTGTTGTGACCGTGTTTCAGGTGATGTTTACGATTACCAGTGTTTCACAGTGAAATAATGATGGGGAGGGGAAAAAGATGTTGGTGTAAAAGTATTTGGTAACAGTATAGTACTTGGTTTCAATCTAGGTGTTCAGTGTTGGGGAAATGCTAGGACTGAAGCTTTTTCAGTAAGTCTGAAGAAAACAATTTCAGTGTTTCAGTTTTAAGAAACATTGATCTATTAACAGAGGTGAGATGAATGAATATGGGACTTGAAAAGCTTGCTTTTTCCTAAAAACTCCAGGAGCCAGGGATACACTAGAAGCAGCCCCCTTCTGCTGCCTGTACTTGTCAGATGTGTGTTGCTGTACCTGTAGTAAAGGGCTTCTCGTGCAACTTCTTTCAGTCACTTCAGACCCTCTGTACCTGAAGTTCTATGGATCCTCTTGTTTGCTCTGTTTAGGTTTTTTTGTCCCAAAGATAATGGTTGTATTTTTTAAGTCACAGTTGGGTACAGTTTTTACCTTGTAACCCTCATCAGTGTCAATGTTAGTGCCAGGAAATTGAAAAATCTTAAAGAGATTTTGCAGTCAGTTGTTAGGCTCTGAGACCTTGAAAAGTATGAAGACAGAAGTCGGTCTTTTGTTATGCCTTATAGCTCTAGATGCTGTTTCCATGTACAAAATTTTGAGATTTTCATTTATGAGATTCATTCAGAGTCTGTCATAAGTCATACAAGTATATATATGCATAAGTGAACATGACATAACTTTCAGTGTTGAAGAGGAGATCACAAAATGTAGTCTTAGTCAAGTGTTTATCTCTGGTTTTAAGACTTGTATGCTATTAGTGAATATAAATTTTTGGAATTGGTTGAACAACAAAAAAAATCCTGTCATTTTTTTATGTGTAATCCTGGGGGTTTGCTTTGGAAGATTAAAAAAAAAGAAAGTTTAACAAGCCTTAGTAATGTAGAAATGAAAGCCAAAACATCTGTGAAAGCAAAACCTTAAAGTTCCCTCAATCTGGACATGAGCACGTACTTAACTCAGTCCTTTCCTTCAAAGGAGCAACAGGGTACAGTTGCTGCTTTACAAGACCTTTCTGCTGTTTTACAAGGCCCTCTATGACAAGTAATGTTGTTCTGTGTCCAGGTGTATTTCATCTCCTGAGAGGAGTTTTTGGAATAGTTCACAGCAAAAGTAATTGATTCATTTGGGAGTTGGTGTTTTTTTTTTGGTGAACTTTGAGCAAGCCACAATTCCTGACTAGATAATCTCAGGAGGTGATTAAAGAAAAAAAAAAATCTTTCTAGATTATGATTTTAAATCAATTACAGAGAACACTAGTTGTTGCAAAAATCTGTATTTCTGCAATGTGATGCAGCAGTAATAGTGCCTGAATTAACTTGGTCTATTGCAAGCAGCGTGCTTTTGTACAAATTGAAGGAGCCTTCTTACTCAATGTATGTTGAGTACATTGCCTGTTCCAAATCTGTCCTATATAAAAAGCAGTTATTGTAAAAATGTTATACATCCTTGCTCAACAATTCTTCTAATCTGTTTCCTTTCTTGCCTCCCCTCCCTCTCCCCCAAAAAATAATTTATTGAGCATGTAATCTTGCTCACCACTCTTCGTAAAGTGGGCAAAGAGTAGGTTTTTTTTTTACAGTAATACTCATGTTCCTTTAATATATTAAATGCCATGGTCTCTTTGTATCATGGTTTGCTTAAACTCTAAATTTACTGAAACACAAAAATTGAAGCAGTGGGTGTATTCTTAGTACTTTTATGACAAAAATCAAGAGCTTATGATGTGTGTATTACTGTCAGTGATTTTTCCTAAAGATACAGAATCACATAATTGCCTTCTGAAAATCCATTTTCATCCATCCCACACTCACAGCCTGAATTTGTTAGATGTTTCTTTCTTTGGAATGAGATGAATGGGTTTGATTCCTAGGGAAGGATCATGTTGAGGAAGAGGAGTAGGCCACTGGCATGCTTTGCACCTCTAGGTGATGTGAATTGCATCATACCCTTTTTCTTTTCTGCACTGAGATTTCTGTCCTTCTTTATGGCCTGCTGTTCCTCTCTAGTAATAAAGGATTAATTTCCTTCTGCAGCTTTCAGGATTTTGTGACTGGCTTGTTTAAAAGTGAAGCTCACCACTTTTTGCTCAGTGTGGGAAATGCTACATCCAACCGATCATGTTCTTAAAGCTGTGAAAATATATTTGTGGCACGAGTGGGGAGGAAAATAATAATTTTGGTTAGATAACATATTTCAAAACTTCCTCATCTATTTTTACCTGTGTCAGGCTCATTACTTCAGTTAGAGCTTCTCTGAAGTTACAGCAGCTACCTATAGTAAAACAGATCCTGCTTCAGCCACAGGGGGACAAGGTGGAAACAATGCATGTGGCCAGCAGCAATTTTGAAAAAGCTTATGTATGGCAGAGAAATAGAGATAGCAGATAACACTCCAAATATACTTCTTGTTACATATTTTTTTCCCTAACCAATTAAATATATATATACACACACAAAAAGTATATCTATATGTATATAAGTATATTTCTCCTATCATAACGTATTTTAAAGAATGACGTAAATTTCAAAGCTATAGTGGTTGTTTTTTTTTTTTCCCCAAGGAGAACCCTTCAAAAATAATTTGAATTTACCAGATGATGTATGTTGAACTTCTGAGGCTGTTTATGACTTGCTCTGTTTCTGTATTTAAGCTTTATATAAATCTTTGTTATTGCAATTGTTTAAAATGTAAGTCAGTCAACTGAGTTTGTATATGTATATAATACACTTACAGTTGGAAATCTGACAAATATTCTCCCTCAAGCACATAAATGAAATTGATTATCAGAGCAGTAGTAGTTAGTAATGCACTTCTGAGGATTATGCCCATGAGCAAATTTTAAAGGAATAATGCAAGTGGATGGGCAAAAATAGTTATGAATGTATTTGCTACAGTGTGTCCTGGAGGGATTTTCAAATCTTTCTCCTTTTAAAGATGAGCATCAGTCTTAATAATAATAAAAACTTGCTGGGAGATTAACCTTGCAAGTAGTAATAGTACTGTAAATTAATACAGGTAATGCTATTTACCTTAACTAGTAAGTAGATATTTTAATCTTCTACTTTGAACTAATTAAGGGCCAAAAAAATCAAAACTTTACAACAGATCACAGAGTTCCAAGTCCTGACACTGCAAGCAGACCACTGCTTCTTTTTCCTTAACCAACAAGGTGTTATTCCATAGTGCTGGTTTAGTATTTCTGTTTTCTGGTGCAAAATACAGGAAGTGTAATAAAGCAGACAGGTTTGGTTTTGCTGGGGTTCTTACTGGTTTCTATACACTTCAGAAGATTCTTTATCATTTATGGGAACACAAACACATTTCCAATTTACCTTGGGAGTGTCATATTTAAAACAAACAACCAAAAAACCTGCTGTATAGGTAGCATTATTTAAATGCTCAGCTGCAGCTTTTAGCTGTGCTTCTGCACAAAATAGCTCATAATTTAGGGGTCAAAGTTGTCTCTCTTGTTTATATTGTACCCCTGATGTTACCATCAATTCCAGAAACATACTTGCAGAAAACATAGCAAAATATGGCAAAAAACTCTAAGCTGTTACTAGCAAAGTTTGTTACAGGTTTAAGGCATTTCAGTTCCTACTGGTGTAAGTAGGGTATGGTTGAAAAAATTACTTTTATGAAGCTGTAATTTTTTTCCAAATTGTTGCAGTGTCAGGGACTGACTGCAAAGTCTTGCTGATCGTCTCTGTAAAGAGGTGGCCTGATGAGCCACTTCCAGCAAGGACCAGTCCATGCTGACATGCTGTACTGCAAACTGTTCAATGGCCTGAGATTGTCTGTCTATTAAAACTGGCTGTGAGAGATGTGGCAGGCCTATCCAGCTCTCCCTAGGAGGCTTATGTCTGATGTTAATAAGATGGAGGGAAAAGTGCTGGGCTGTTCAGAGTGTGAAGTTCTCCTGTTGTGTGGTAATACTGGGATGTCTTGGCTGCCAATCAGGAGTTGTAGTTCTAGACTGAAAGTGCAAAATGTTCCTGTAAAGTAGAGAAAGCACTGACAAACATGAAGATTGCAATATTAGACTGTGTAGCAGCCATGGAAAAATTGTATGATTTGTATTTGATTTTTCTTTTTCTATACCTGTAGAGAGCAGTGACTCTCATGTTAGTGTGTTAATTTTTTTTTTTTTTTTAAGGTTTTTGCACTTGTTAATGTAAGAGAGACACTCGCTAATCTTTCTAAAAAATGTTCTCTATTTTCATTGCAAGGTATTCTCTGTTTTATAACCACTTGAAGAACATTGAGGAAAGTGAAGGCGGCCTTGATAAATTTACAAAAAGTTACAAAACCTTCGGAGTTAACCAGCTTGAGGATGGTGGAATATACTGTAAAGAGTGGGCACCAGGAGCAGAAGCAGTGTTTCTCGCAGGTGACTTCAGTAAGTATTCTTAGGAAAATTTCTTCTCCCCTGCACAATGTTTTACATCAATATTCTCTTCTTTTAAAGAAAATTTTGTCGCAGTGATGAAATTCTGATAGTAAAAATGTATGTCATGGCTTAAGTGAATAACATCTCCCTCTGTGTTGCAGTAGCTTATGAAGATTTATGTTCCTGTTGCATGGTCAATGTTATGCATTTTTTTTTTAATACCCCAAAGGCAATGACTCATGTCACACTGCAACTTGAGGCTGTGTCTAAACTACTTGAAGTTCTTTTTAGAGCTTTATAACTGGGCTTTTAAAAAACTATATGCAGAGAAGCAAAAATAACAGTGAAATAATTTGCTTCTTCTTCTTTTAGTGATCAAGGAAGTGTTGTCTAAGGACCAAGGCCCTTGAGAATTCTCACACATCCTGAGAGTTTAGACAAAAGTTCTGCTGGAAAATGGTAGCCTAAAATCAAACTAAATACTGCTGGAAGAGTAGCTACTCTGTTTTTTTGAGGGCAGAAGAAGGAAAGGTGCTAGCAGAATGGGAAAGGGACAGGATTACGTGAAGGAATTGCATTGCTTGTTCTGAGAACCAGGAAGACTGTTCTCTTTGAATTTGAAACAAAAATATAAATTTGCTTCTTATTTGAAGACTAGCTACATTCAAATCATGTTTTGAAACTTTTTAAATGAAAGTGACATTCCTCATTGCTCTTCAATCCTACAATACAATTCCTCTCTCTCTGGAGTTTTGGAGAGCTTTGTTCTGTTTTTCTCTTTTAGCTCTACTCTCTCTCTTCAGGGTTAGGAATTAGTCCATCAAGGTGCCAGGTCTTGCATTTCTGGTTCTTACTCAACAGGGACTTAATCTGTGAAATTATTTTGTTCATTTAACCACATTTCAGAAGTGTGCAGTGTTATTTATCAAACTTTGGTTTTGCAAAAATACTGATTTGGGGAGTGTTCAGTGTATTTATATTGCAAAAATGAGAAATGAAAAAAGTCATTGAAGTTAATTACTTCTGCTTAAACACAAAGCTGAATGTTGACCATTCCTTACCCCTGCCTGAGGAATCTATTGAAAGGAAAATCTCTTTATTTTAGGAAGGTTTTTATTTAAAAAAACCCAAAAAAGCCAAAAAACCTTTTGTTTTTGATGCAGAAGTCGAACAGAAAAGTTAGTGCAGCAGTGTTTTCAGCCATGATCCTGTTTGATATGATTAACCTAGTGAATGATAAAGTAGCTTTCCTTGGAGTACTGCTTGTCATTTTATTGGAATAGACATTGATAAATAGGTTAGTGTAGTTCTTGCATTTTAATATTGAAATTGGATATGCCATCTAATTCAAAACTGAATAATGAATCATGTGTATAGTTCACCTACTACTAGATAATAGTGACTTCAGGTATCAATGTAGACTGCATGGCAGCTAGATCAGGTTGTTTTCATAGGTCAGTTTTATATGGATAAACGTGAACAAAATTCTCTTCCTTGCCCCCTTCTTCCACTTGCTGCAACCCCACCCATTGCTCAAGGTTTTCATGGGGTGGGTGTAGGTTAAATTACTCAACACAGCTAAAGACTGGTGTGCATTTATTTTAAATATGTACTTTAAGAGATGGTAATATTAAAAACAGACTTTTAATGATATGTTTAATATTTTGAAAAGAGGCTATAACTTGTAAATTGGCTTAGGCTGGGGGGGGGGAAGTATACGTATACCAGAATAGGGTGGCTAAAAACTGGAATGGTTTTCTACACCCTACTTCATTTAAAATATTTGATGTAATACATCATATGAAGCAGAAATTTAGGACTAATATCTTAGAGTAGTTGTATCTAGACCCAAATGGAATATGGCAATAAGAAATGAAAAAAAACTGAAAAGAAATTCATTTTAATGTGGAAAAACTGTGTTTCTTCTAGATATCAGTCAGTTATAATAAAGTATTCATTCCCAAAGGGGACAACAGTGTACTTGGAAAGTCTGGAGGAATGGAAGTTTGTCATTCAATTCATATGATCTTGAATAATATTCTCATGAGAAATTGGATTGCAAAATCCTAAGATTTAGAGTCAGATTGCTACAGATATGTTTAATTAAAACTGAATCCCTTTAACCTTTTTTTAAGTTTTCAAGCAGGTTAAAGTCTCAAACTAAATTTATGATTATATTGTGTTTAAATTGGATATTGGGATTGCTTTTAATAAGTTTTTTTAAATTAAAAAAAAAAATTGTAAAGAGACCTGTAATGTAACCGCATCAGGGGAAGCTGGAAATCTTAGACAAAGAAGTAAACATTGAACTTAGATGACAGAAGTTCTTTAGGTTTTAAACTGAAATAGGGTGGTATATAATATAAAAACTGTCAGTTCATGCTTTGTTTTTGGAGATGGATAGCAGTGTTTTCCTTAGTAATATGGTATTGTCTGAGAATCTCTTAATGTTTGATGGAAAGACACAAAGAAAGACACAAAGTGTTAGTCTCTGCTATTTCATCTTAGGTTTTTGAGGACCGAAAACTAGTAAAAATTAAAATGGCAAATATAGGTTGTGTACAGAGACCTTGAATTTTTTTTAAAATTTATAATTAAGCTGATAGTTGATAATATCTTTGTTATGAATTATGCCCAAGAGAAACATGAATAATGTACTTCTAATTATATGTAATTATATGCATGTGAAGCCTCAGTCCTGTACATGTACAGTTTATTGTGAATTATTTTTATGCTTTATAACAGACAATAAAAGCTTTGCTACTTGACCCAAATTTTGGTATTTTTATACCTTATTCTGAGAAATTTGTAATTAATGGGATCGCTCCAATTTATAGAAAAATTCTTAGTATCACTGTACGTTTTGGGAAAAGAAAAAGCTAGAAGCTAGTAATAGCACACAAATCTGTATGTGGATTGGAGAATGAAAAACATTAATTCAAGAAAATCCCAATGCTTTTAAAGCTGTTTTTGTCTCTTTAAAACTCTATAATTAGAGAGAAGAAGTATTGTATCTGGTGTTCTGGTACGATGTTTTACTCTGAGAAGTATTAAATGAACATCCAAAAACATTAAGATTTGTCAATTAGTACTTTCAGCATCTCAGTAAATCAAGTGTATGAGGCAATTAGTCAGCTGAATTTCCAATAGTAGAGGCACTATCAACATTATAGCTCCTTCAAAAGCTCTCAGTGATAACACTGAATATTTCATTTGCGTGCTCTGTTGCTGAGGAACCCGGTCACTACTGGCAATTTATTGCTGCTTTACAATTGACTGTTTCAAAATAAGTCACTGAACTGTGAGTTTTGAGAGTAACCCACAGAATTTATTTGGGAATTGGCACACTCACATTTGTATTTGGTCATGCAGAGGCTCAGTGGGTTATCTGTAAACAATTCCTTGATTTTAAAAAGAAAGCTTCTGGTTTTAAGAAGCTTGAGAGTAAGTATGCATATATTCATTTGGAAGTTGGCATTTGCTATAATACATTGTTATATTTGTGGTTTCTGTTCTTTTATTTGTCTTCCCTTCCATCTTTCCCAACTAATGTTGATCAAAAATACTGATCAGTCTGGAATGTCTGTTTGGTTTGGTTTCTGCTTCCTTTTTCATGCACTAGTGGGGAAGGCTTCTGCTGGGGTTGGAGAGTGGAGGGAAGGTAGGATAGTTGGTTCTGGGAGGATGTTTGTCTATTATTTAAACTCTGACAGGATTCCTGCAGAGTGAAGAGAGCACCTTAATCCACCAGCCTTCACAGTTTGGGTGTCTGACAGCTGACTGAAAACTTTATGTATCAGAATGTTTTGGGGCTTTTGATTCCAGATTTTTACTGAAATGGATTCTAGGTATTGTCATGATACCATATTGAATTTCTTACTGCTTCCTTCCAAGATTTTTATAGAAAAACATCTTTGATGAGTAAAGTCAAATAGTGTCATATTTCTCTGGGTGCAGATGATGGAAAGCAGTAGACTGAAATATAAGGTGGCATTAATATACAGGGAAACATCCTGTCTAAGAAGTAATGATGCTTGTTTTAATGTCAGTGTTTGAGCTGTTTGCTCAATTTCCAACAGCTCAAGAGCAGGATCATTAACATAATCTACTTAAAAAGTGATTAATGTGGGGAGAGGAAGACCTAATTGGTCACTGTGTAGAACAGAATAGTGTCCTTGGAGAATCTCTCCAATTGTGTTGTGATTTCATATTCTAATCAAGTGGAATAAAGGTATCTTATTGGGATACTGGAATTTTGATGCCCTTTCCCTTGTCTGACCTGCTCCTTGTCTGACTGACTTTCTTCAAGGATGCTGTGTGAGTATTTTCTGAACTCCCTATTCTCTTTAGGTGTCTTTCAGTTGATCAGAAAGTTTGTGGAAATATAAATGCTGTGAGAGATGAGTTGATTCCACTTGAGAATTCAGCCTTAGTTTATGAAGTTTTTTCACTTTTGAAAAAATAACTCCGGTTTTTATATTGTACAAAGTGAATGGTTTGGTTAAAATGCAAGAACTCCTCCTTTCCTCTATGAGAAGCAGGAGAAGTGTTGGTTTCTGGTGTGAAACTCCAAGTTCAGGCATGAGCCTCAGAGGTGTATGGCTATATACCTGTCAATGTGAAAACAAAACCAGGAGGTTGAACAAGAAGTCACTCTAATTATCATATAGCTAGAAATATTGCATTTAAATTGAGTTTTTGTCCCAAATGGTAGAACCCAAACCTTTACTGCTTTCAATTCAATTCTACATTAAAGCTCAGTTCATGCTTCTTTGGCATGCTAAGGGTGTAGTTTTGAGCAAGAAGTTCCCTTGTGCCTCCTGTTGCTGAGGTAGGATGTAGTGTTTAAAAATTGGCTGGGTTTGGAAGATCTAATCACAGAGATGAGAGAAAACAAAGTATCAGGCTATTGAAGAGGTCTTCTGTGTTGGATTAAGACATAGCTGGGGCCTGAACTTTTGTACAGAAGCTCTTGCCTTTGTGTATGGCTTCTGGGTATTCTGCGATGGTGTCATTTTTTCCCCTAAGACCTATTCAAGCTGATTATTTGAACTTCTACTGGTAATCTTCTCAGCCTTTTCCTGTTTGTAGTTACTGTCAGAATCTTTGAAGTCTCTGTTCTCAAACTAAGATATTTCTTCTGACATTTTTGTTTTTCATCTTCATAATAGTCTGGTAATCACTTGTTGGTTAGTTGAGTTTGTTTTTTTCTTTTCTTCCCTCAGGCTTTTTTGGCTAAGTTTTGCTGCAAAATCAGAAAACCAAGCAGTAAAACTGAGAGAATCATGGGCCACTCTCTTTGAAGGGAATCTTCAGTTTTCAGGGTGTTTTATGTTCTTTATGCCTCTGGCATACAAAGCAATGTTTTGTGTTATAATCTTTCTAAGTGAGCTCCTCTCCAGGGGTAATTAGTAAACAGTGGGTTTAAGTAGGACCATCTGGGGCAGATGGGTATTGCTTTGCATTTATTTTTAAATCATGAGCCGCAGGCTTGCAGTCATGGACTGTGGCTGGGAACAGGAGGGATTAACAGGAGCATCTGGCATTGCTGGCAGGTGAAGGGGAAAGTTCAGGCAACTTTGGTGGAATTATCAAATATGTCTGTGGAGAGCAGAAATATTTAAATAGGTGGAGAGATGTAACCATTCCCTTTCTGAAGGAGGGGAGAGATGTGGTTTTAGTAGAGGTCATGGAAATCTTTTGTAATATTGTAAGAATTCAGTGGTTTTGGTGAACATGATTAACTCCATGCAGGTTCCCCTGGGTGAGTCTAATAAAAACTGGGCCTAAGACTTTTTGCTGTAACTTTTAATTTTGCTCAATATTCATCATCTGGCATATATGGTTCAGTTTGTGCATTGTAATCAAGAGGTGTAGCTCCACTGGAAAGAGTTTCATGAGAAGCCATGAAGATGGTGGGACATCCTGGGGGGAGAAGAAGATGGAAAGAATTTAGAGTAAGTCCCCCAAGATTGGTCTTGACTATCATAAATCCAAACCAGTTTTTAAAGTAAACTTCTTGCAACTTCTTAACATCTTTGTTACATTTTTCATCTTTCTTCTGTCCTCTCATTTTTGCCTGGAATATTTGAGACAGTCTAGCTGTTTGTAGTTTAAAAAAACCCAACTTTTTTAAAGTGCTCTGTTCTACATCCTTTTACTGTGCCCTGAAATAAAAGAAGTATATGTATTTTAATGTATGAACACTGTCTACAGTTTGCAGTTTAGACGTTTTATTAGGGAGCATTGCTTTATTGCCAAGGTGTTGTTTGTTTGATGTTGGTCTTAGATATTAGTAGCGTTTGTTTAATTATTTTTCTTGATTGAAACTTCCGTGTAAAGCCAAGGGGGAGGAACCATCTAAATCTTACTAATATGTAAGCTCTTCTGCTGTTAAGCAATAGTTTAGTAAGTACTTTCCTTCTGCTAATGTGTGTAATTTGGCTCCACTATCCAAATACTTTAATCATGGTAAAAACTATCATCTAAATGGCGTATTGAATTAATTGCATTTCTGTTTTACTCTCCGCGATGAAATGAGTACATACCAGAACATGGCATAGTTGTTTTGTCTGGCATAGTTATTTTTGTCACATTGTGTGGCCTTGTTTAATTTGTGTCTTTCAGTATTCTTTGACTAAAGATTGGCAGTTCTTGGGTTTAAACAGCTGTGCAAATGCAACCAGGAACTTTGAAAGCAGTCTGGCCTTTCTCTGAAACTCAACACATCCATACGTTGCTAGGGAAGCTTATCCTTTTGTTGCACAGCAGATAATATTTGTGATTGCTGATGTTTAGGAAAATACATATGCTGATGAATAGAACTTACATCTCTCTACCTCCCCTGCTGTGACTTCCATGGTGGCAAAAGTGATGATCTTGCTTCAATTACAATGTCCAGTTTTATACTGAAATGCTTTTAACCCTGACATGTTTAGTAGCAATGTTGTTTTATACAAGTCTGAATTAATATTCTTAAACCTAAGGCTGCTTATTCTTCTTTCAGTGATGTGTGAGTTTTTTGGGGTTTTTCATTTGTTTTGGTTTGTTTGATTTTTTTTTTTTTGTTTTGTTTTATTACAGGAGGCCATGGCAAGCAAATAGATTACCATGAATGAAGAATAATGTGTTGCTTTAATGTCTTGTAATTCAGTTTTCTGTGTTGACTGGTTCCTATTTAGCTTAAGAGTCTGTTGCCCTGAACTATGTGAAATAAATGTTTCAAGGCAAAAAAAAAAAAAAAAAAAAAAAGAAACTTTAGCTTGTTACTTCCTTCTAGCCTAGAAATGACTCCGTTGCTAAAGTGTGTCAGTTCAGAAGTGATATCTTCACTCCATTCATAGGAGTTAACCTTGGATGTGCTTACAAACACTCAAGACTCCCTTGGCAGGTGTCTGTTCAGCTGGACAGGCCATAATGACCATCCTTGTACATCTCCAGTGCTCAGTAAATCCAAAGAAGGCAAAGGATCTTGAATTATGGGATTTAAGCTTGCTTCAGTAAATTTTTTTAATGAAAAAGGAGTCTTCCTGAAGACTTAAAACTGGCGTTTCTTTTTACCCCTTTTGAATGAGTGTGTAGTATTAGGTATAAAAGTATTTGTGTCTGCACTCACTGAAGTTTATTCTGAGAAAGATGGAACTCGGAGTTACACCTTTGGATTGTGATTGGATGCATTTTAAGATGAACACGTAGTTTAATTTCTTATATTGCAGATGGCTGGAATCCGTTTTCTCATCCATATAAGAAGTTGGAATATGGGAAGTGGGAGTTGTTCATTCCGTCTGAAGATGGCTCTTCTCCTGTGCCCCATGGATCAAAGCTAAAGGTGTTGTTTCTAGACTTACTCTAACTTTTGTAACCCTTCTTACTCAGTTGTCCGTTTTGTTTTCTTTTAAGTAACTTCATTATCTTCTAGTTGTTCTAAGTAGCAGAATCAGTTTGTCCGGTTGAGCAAAGTGACCTAAAGGAGTGAAACATTAAGTATCACAAAGAGAGTTAGATTTTTGGAACAGGCATCTGTGGCTGAAATGTGGTTATAGTGTATTGCACCACATTATAAGATGAAAACCGTTTACGTATTGATAATCTGAAAAAGATGATTTAGGTAATGTATAGATAAAATCTCTCTATATTTGATGCAACTATGTGTTAAGATCCTATTAAAATATCAATACCTTGGTAATTTTTGTGATCTTTTTAACCATGGCTTTTCAGGTGATCTTTTTTTGTTGCTTTAATGTATGGTACATGCAGATTTGTAAAACTTCTACTTATCCCTTAGGAATTCAGAGTATTGAGTGGAAGGCTTAAGTTAGTGAAACTGAATACAGTTGTATTTCATGAGCATCCATGAGCTTAAAATGCTTTCTTCCAGAAATTAATGGAAAATTTCTTTGAGCTGTCAAATGCCACAATTGTTATGCTTAGTGCAGCTACACTTAATGGCAACTAACTAACAACAGAGCTGATTATTTCTAGGTGAATATTGATTTAAATCAGAGATGTGCTTCATTTCGCTCAGAGCTTGACTTTCAGAGATACTGGGTGCTAATGGAGGGCAGTAATAAGTAGTTAAGGAAAGAACTGTACTGAAATTGTCTATAGACTAGGAAAATGAAGAAACTTGGAGCATTTGTATAATACTGCTACTTTTTCAGAGATACCATCAACAAAACTCATTTTTCTGCTGAAAATCAGCTTAGGGAAACAAGAAATCTGTTAAAACAAAGATATGTATAAAAATTTTCTGGAAATGCTTACTCAGTGTGTGTGCTTATCTCTATGCTTTTTGTTATGGCTTATGAAATCATCCCAGTAATAAATATGGATAAATTGAAATTTAGGAATAATCATTCAAGGACAAGAAAGCTGTTTTTATTTTACAAAGCAGGAACAAAAGCAGTTGTCTGCAATTCAGAAATGCAGTGATTATGCAGTAATGTGTGAGAGTACAGAATGGTTGTTTAATATTTTCCATGGTTTGAGATAGAAGTAGGTTAGATTTTTGATTGTTGCTAAATTTACCTTCTGTGTTTTATCTACAAAACTATTGACTCATCTACTGTAGAATATTCTATGCTCTTCATAAAGATAAGAGGTGTGAATGAGGATGAGTGTTGATAATTATTAACATAATAGCAAAAAAAGCATAGATTCTTAAATGCTTTTGGAGCAACGTAAGATGACTTTTTCTCTTAGATAATCACTGGCCATATCTCCTTATTTTGAAGTACAGGTCTTGATAGTATTTTCTTCCTGTTCAGCATTTTCTTTGAAATATAGACTCCATAAAGCAAAGATTGCATTATATGTAATTTGTTTAGTATGCAGAATTGCTCCTGATTGCACTTGGTATTGATGTACTTGTAAAATGAATTGCTGTACTTCTGTAGTTTCTCTGAGTTTTCTGAAAAGCCAGAAGATACCCACTGGCAGACTAGAATGTGAGCTTTTCCTATTTTTTTTTTTTTTTTTTAATTGTTCTAGGCTTTTTCTGCCCTGCCATTTAGTTGTGCTTTCCATGGTCAATTTTAGACAAAGATGTATGGCTGTCACTGATGCTCAAAATATATTATTGTCCAACTGGCTTGTGAAACAGGAACTGCCTGTCTGCATGTGAAACAAAATTTGCTGAGGAGTATATTCCTTAAAAAAAAAAGACCAAATATTTAGAAGCTTGATTCCTGAATGTATGTAGTCATAATTGGTGGTATGTAGTCATAATTGATAACTCCATCCATATGGAGCTGGTCCCAACCTCATCTATGGCTTTGCTAGTAATCTTTCATGACACTTTGTTTTTGTCCTGTGGTGCCTTCAGGACTGAATCTAACACTTCACAATGTGTACTTGTAATGTAGTCAGATGATGGGACTAAGAAAAAACCAAAAAGGTCTCTAGTTAAAGTAGTTCAAAGACGGTTTATCACAAAAGCTATTGGAATATTCACATGGTAGGCATGTACTTTACCCTCATGCTACAGCTGATCTTATCCTCTCCCATTCCACTGATGGGTTCAGAAAACTTCTGCTTTTCTCCAAGTTTTCCTTGAGCTACGTGGTTCTGTTAGTTTATGATTGTTCATAAATGTCTGTGGTTTTGGGAGCATGAGGACTTGTGTGTTAGAGAACAGTTGTGCAGATCTTTGTTCATGTAGAAGCTGAGAATATTGGACTGCCTGCAGGTGGAAATTGCTATGCAGATTGCGGAGGTAATGTTGAAATAAACAGGTACTGGTGTCTGCACTGGATTAGGCAACAGACATCTTTCTAGTAATGAAAGTATTTCCCATTTTTCTTTACTAAAGAAGCATAAGGTAATCACAGCTTTAAAAGTTTCTTTTGCCAGTATGATTCTTAAATATTTAAGTTAAAATAGTCAAGCTCAGACATTATTGTGGTGATTAATCTGTAGGAGGAAGAAATGTCTCCTCTAGAAGGTCCTTATCTTTAGCTTCTTGTCTATGCTGTTTTGATCTTAACTTCTACAGGCCAATTCCAAGTTCTGAAATGGTAACAAGGTCATTTCTTTTAAATAAGTAATATCTAAGCCAGAATGGGAAATGGATGGAGTGTGGTTGCTGACACTAATTTAGATCAGGTCAAAAAATATTTTCGTGGGAAAATAAATGAGGAGCAGAGGTCAAATGTTTGCCTGTTTCCAATAGTAGCAGGCTGTCTACTCTAGCTCTTCAGGCAGTCTTCTCATAAGTAAATGTAAACATCGAAGAAAATGAGTAATTAAAAAACCTGCTGTAAATCTTCTGACACTTTTTTGTGTGAGGAGATGGATGCTTATGACAGTTTGAGTGACTCCCTTGTGGATTTTGACATCCATCAACAAAATAAGGTTACCTGCTAGAAAAGGGCATCTTTTTTATTTCTCCCATGGATCAATTGGGAGCTTAGAGTGAGTTAAGTGAACAAATATAGTTGCTGTTGTGGTAGTATAGTGTTGGCTTTTAAGCTTCTGACAGATGTCAAGGTGAGCCCAGATTAAAACGCAAAACCAAATTTTATGCCTTAATAAGTAAAGCCTCTTTTCCTCTCTTTATTTGTAACAGGGTAGTTTGAAAGTTATTTTCCTTAAACATCAGCGTGTTTGTCATTCTACAGTGATAGCAGTTGGGTGCAAGTACTTGTCTTGTGGTAGAAAATGACTCATTTTTTTCCTTCATTGTTGGTATTCTTAATTACCTTTTTACAGGACACAGCAAGCTTTTAAAAAAAAAACTATCATGGATAGATTTTATAGCAAGTCTCATCCTGTGTGGTCGTATTAATGCAGGAGTTTAATCAGTGTTCCACTTTGTCCTTTTACTGTTTATTTCCAAATGATATTTCCAACTGCTTAAATGTACCTGTAAATTAAGTTTTCACTGTAGTTGGCAAGATCCTAATTTTGAAATACTGTTAGTGGAGTTTAGGCATGGGGATAGTATTGGTAAAAATTGAGATCTCAGTATCTGCATTGGGCAACTTGCTTAATGCTGTTTACAGGAATGCCAAGGAACAACACAGAAAATGGAAAACAATTGGCAAATTGAATCCTATAAGAACTCAAACCTAGTTGAAAATAATTTCCGAATTCATAGTTCTAAAAATATTTTCACACATCTAAAGAAGAATAGTACTTAAAAAAAGATCAGTACTTAAAAAAAATATTGACATTTATGATAGAGCTACCTGCTGCTCTGGAACATTGAATAGGAAAAGAATCAGTATAGCAGTACCACTAAATTTTCTTTTGTGCGCTGGAGAGGATATATTAAAATAGAGAGAGGATATAGTAAAATAGAGGATATATTAAAATATTGCTCAACTTTCTAGTAATGACAATAGATATGTGATTTCTGAAATTATTACCAGAACAATAATTTTTTAGACTAATAAGCTCATCTGACACTTTAGTTAACAATGTCCTGGGTAAGTGCATGAATCTGTATATGCAACTAAGTGTCACTTGGATATTCATGAAATGTAGTTCATACACTTTTCATGGAAAGAACACCTCAGAAAGTGGCAGAAACTTTTTAAAAACTCTGCATTCCATTATTTGCTGAGTCTTTTTCCTTTTCTTCTTTACGTGTCAGTGTGTATATATATATATTCTATCTATTTAAATGGTGATGTTTATAGTTTTTTGAGGGAGTATCTTATACTGTAATGAGGTGATGAGATTTGATATCTTGTGCACTTCTTAACACAATATTTTTCTACTGCTATTCTGCTCTTGCATGTGTGAGTGGTTTCAGTGGTTGGTGAACAGCAGTTATAGGTGCCAAGTCCAATACAAGATTGGGGCAAGCACGAACAACACAATTCTTTCATCAGTTTGTACAAAGTGCTTTCAAAGTTCACTACGATTGGTTTTAATAGTTTTCCAGTCCAAATGTATTTCCCTTTTTAATATTCACGTGTGAATAGGAAGAACTACATCGAGTCAGAACATTAACAGTTTATTAATCATGATTAAAAGTACCTGAAAGTACATTTGTATTCATGAGGTGCTGGGTAGAGGAAAGCTAGTTGTGAAGAATAGTTTTAAAACTTAATCCTTACAGTTTTACCACTGTATCCTATACTTCATAGTAGATCTGCATTCTCTGTGTTTAACTTGTAAATCTTGAAAAGGAATCAAATATGGTAAGCAGGTAGGTCAATCTGTGTCAGGGAACCACTGCTAGTAAAATTCATCAAGTGTGATTACTGTCACTGATGAAATAGATGGTGTTGCAGCTGACCCTACTGATCAGGAGGTGCAGCAGCGTAGTACCAGACTCATGTGGAGTTCAGGTCTCGTGTACTTCAAGCAGTCTGAAGTCAAAAATGTTTTTGTAATGAGAAAGTGAAAAACCAGGAAATCTTTTAATAATGGCAGGCTGGTGGCTAGGGTTCTAGGGACAGAGGTGTTAAAGATGTGGTGGACTTTCAGGGTTATGAGATGTAAATATAAATGTAGAATACCTGGTTAGAAGGTACCTCAAGGATCCTCTGGTCCAACCATTCTTGGCAAAACCATGGCCTAGTCATGATGGCTCAGCACCCTGTCTAGGTGTATCTTGAATGTCCAACCTTGAGGAATCCAGCACTTCCCTGGGGAGATTGTTCTCATTGTGACATAGGTTATGTGCAGTCAGATGGCTTTTAGAAAGGGAATCTTGGGTATCCTGAGAAGGGGTACTAAACTTGATGCCAGTGGAAAGCTTCCTGAAGAAATATTTACTGTTTCCTTATGTGTGTACATAGAAATACTT
This sequence comes from Lycocorax pyrrhopterus obiensis, assembly GCA_014706295.1. Classification (NCBI taxonomy): domain Eukaryota; kingdom Metazoa; phylum Chordata; class Aves; order Passeriformes; family Paradisaeidae; genus Lycocorax; species Lycocorax pyrrhopterus. Next base: position 111,023,823 of record JACSVZ010000001.1, on the reverse strand, counting down.
CTAATTCTGGTTTTTACCTTAGCTTGGGGGAAGAGGGAATATCCTTGCTCAGTCTGCCAAGTTCTGTATCACTTAAATGTCATGTCTTAAATGGTCAGTAGGATGCAAAAAACACAACTCAAAAAACAATCACTAGGTCTGCGAAGTTGAACAGTGAATGAAACAAGTGTTCTGCAGCATCATGGTACCTCACCTATGTGCAAGAAGAAACAGACATGGCATTCCTGGGATTTTGAACCTTACAGACCAGGATTGAAGTCATGTACCATATACATTTCTAGATATAAGTCATGCTGTAGGGAAGTAAAACATTAATTCTGTGGCAGTACCCTTCATGTTTCACAGTATGATAGTGAGCCATGACCCTTCAGCAAGTTATTGTAGACTTCTTTGGTTTGCAGATGAGGTTTGCCAGCAGGAAGAGTTGTTGTCTCATTGGGAGGTAAATGATCTCTTGATGTTGCCTGTTTGGATTTAGTAAACAATTTGCAACTCCTCATGGACTCATAGGAGAGGCTGTAGCACCGCTGAACCATTGTTATGCAGTGGACTGTTGTTCTTTGGAGCCTTTGTTGCAGACTGAGTTCAGTACTTGTGAATATTCTTGTTCAGTTATTTTGGCAGGCTTAGTTCTCCTGTGACTTGAAGATTGCACTATTCTCTGGTAGGAGGTTTTGCTATTTAAAAATACTTTAAAATACTTTACTTTTTAGTTTATCCATACAGAAGACTAATTGTTTCAATTACTATTAGGTGTATGTTTAAGCAAAATGTGATTTTTTTTTTTATTTGAAGAAAAGAGGGAGACATCTTAAAGAAGAAGAAGTCTTGAAACAGAATTTGAGAGTTCATGTTAAGAATATATACACATGGCTGTGATTCTTATTTTTGTTTTTATTTGGAGGATAGGATCACTTTCTAGGGAAAGCTCCTGACATTATCTGCAGTATGGCACAGCCACCCAGTAGCAAGGTGCATTATGAAGCAGTTGTCCTTGATACAAATGCTTTATAGTTGAGGATAAGTAATACTTGATGCTTGGGTGCCCTGTTACATACTTCATCAGCTTCTTTTCTGCTTGACATGGCTTGAAACAACTCTAATAAATTGCACTTACTGTATGTGTATTGTATGTGTAATGTGCTTTATTATTACAGTTGCTTTTCAAACCATGCTCTTGTACCCCAAGCCTCTTAACTAAGAGACCAACAGAATACATACAGGAATGCTTTTATATCATCATACAAATTGTTATAGTCTTTCGTCTTCATCACTGTTCTTATAGTAACTTGTTTCTGGTTAAGTCATAGGGGGGGAAATATTTTTTGAACTGTGTGTTTTAGAGATTCCAGTTTTCCTTTGATTTATTAATTTTATTTCGGAGACAGGTTTTAAAAAATCAGGATTCTAGACTGAAAGAAAAGTTTGAATGCTTTCCCTCAGCACAGATGTGTTTTCCCTTTGTGAAAATAAACTGGCTGTCCCTCATACCTAATAATTCTGCCTCTGCGTAGGTAACAGTTATAAATCCATGTACTTGGATGATTAAGTGAAGTATTTTCTATACACTTGACTGTTAAATTCAATTGGGAATGTTTCTGTGTGATGTTGCTTTCATTTTTAACAACTCTCCGATGGTTTCCTGGATTTTGACAGTTTGATTTTCCTATGATATTTTTATCTGCATAGGTATTTTATAATACTAGGCTACTGGCTCCATCTTTTGAATTACTTTTTTATTAAAATACATAATACAGTGTTTTCTGTATTTTTTGTTAGTACTAGTTTCTCTTCCTTTTCTAAGAGAAGCACAGAAATAGAAAAAGGAACAAAAGCTTTCGTTTTTTTACCTGATCTAGTAAACTAGTTAAAGATGTTCAGAAGTTCTTCAATGCAATTGAAGTACTAAAATCACAAATGGAGCTGCATCTCCCTCTTTTGGAAAAGTGAGGCATGACTTCATGACTTGGCTTAGAAGATAGGCTTTTGCCTCTTTCATATCTGGATTGTATTTTATTTTTAGTTTATTTTCTTTCCCTGAGGGAGAAGGGAAGGGGAAAGAAGGGGGAATTGTGAACAAATGTTTAATATCCATAATAAGTTTATATTGTAATAGCTGATGTTGTGATATATTTACAGAGCAAATGTATCTCCAGTGATTTCTGAATGGCATAGATTTGTCTGCAGAACTTTTTTAAACATGTAAACCGCCTGAAAAATACTATTATATCTGATAACTAAGGAATATTTTTTTCAATATTTGATTTAAATGCTTGTCCCTTTAGCAGGTTTCTTTTCCAGAAAACTGTTAGGAATAAAAAGAGCAAACCAGACAGCTTTGTATCAGCTGACTTAGTTTTGACAGTAATCATAAAATTATGAGGAAAATAAAGCTGGGGGAAAGGAATAATGTGACTAGTGTTCTATTACTTTTTCTTTCCAGTGTAACCAATTTGCAATTTAGGAAGGAGAACAGCCTGGAAGAAGCAACATGCTGTCCATTCTTTCCAAAACTTCATTTCAAGGTTTATATTCAATTCACTGTAAGGAAATAACTTCAGTGACTACAAGCACCTTGACAGATACGCTTGATTTCTTGGTAATTTGGAACAGTATAAATGGAGTATGGTAAAGATTTTCAGGGGAAGTTGAGTTCTGGAAAGATCTCCTGTTTTCCGTGCCTCTTGCCGCACGAGTTTGGGTAAAGGTTCATTTGGGAAGGTACTCCTGAGCCAGGGGAAGCTGAAGTGTTGAAGAGCTTCTGATTCCTTTACTTCCTTACTGCCTCTCCTGAGCTTTGTTACTGGGCTATGCAGGAGCAAGAAGGGCGAGGCAGTGGTGGAGAAGCTGTGTTTGCTTCTTCATTTCTTGCCTTCTATTTCTGAGGCTATTAAAGAGCAAAATTTATCTGGCCTCTAAAATCTGTTACGTAGAGTGAGACAATCACAGAATAATGCTCTTTACCATGCTGTTCCATCCCAAATTTTCATCAGGCTTTGTATTTTTATCTAAAGCTTCTTTAAAACAATCTGTCAGACAAGAAACTCTAGATTTCAGTCTGGGGCTCTGTAGCAGGTTGCACTGTGTTATCAGAAAGTGTTCTGCTGTGCTCCCATGCATTAAGAGCCAAACCTACCAAAATGCTGCCTCTGTGCTCTAGTGCTTCTCTCACAAACCAGTGCTGACCTGTAGAAAGAAAGGAGTAGTTGCTCTCTGTTTTCCTCTGTGTTTGTGAGGTGGTGATATGATTTTATTTGCTGTTGTAAATGGCCTTAGTGTATAGTGTCCACTGGGAAAAGATCATCAGAACTGTTCATTCTATCCTGGGTGGTAAAGTCAGGACTGATACTTTTTGTGGAAGAAAAAGGACAGGCAGGGGTGTACAGGGACAGGTACTTTCAGCTGATAGATTGTAGCAAGGTGGGGGTCGATCTCTTCTCCCAGGTAAGGAGTGACGGGACAAAGAATGTCCTCAAGGTGTGCCAAAAGAGGTGTAGATTGGATATCAGGAAAAATTTCTTCACTGAAAGTGTGGCCATGCATTGGAACAGGGAAGTCATGGAGTTGCCATCCCCAGAAGTTTTCAAGAAAACATATGGATATGACACTCGTGGACATGGTTTAGTTGTGAGCACAGTGGTGCTGGGTTAACAGTTGGACTCGTTCTTTTCCAACCTAAACAATTCTGTGATTCTGTTTCTGGAGCAACTTGAGGGTGTTGAGAAAGGGATGTACAATTTAAGGAAAAAGAATAGCAGGATTGTATTGGTGTCTTGAATGCAGGACCTATCTTTGAACAGCATTTGTGAAATAAAATCTAAGACCAGGTTTTCTTACAGCAGCAGTGTGTCCAAAGTATATTGGGTCAGATTCTTTTGAAATCTTGTAAATTTGTAGTGCTTTTTCTTGGTTACCCTATTTATCTACGGCAAACGTAAAAAGGTAAACTTTTTTTTCTACCATGCAAATTATACTAAAAAAATCTTGATATTCAAGCAGTTGTTTTCAGTCTTCGTGTACTTATAGAACAACTGAGGGAGGGAAATACCTTGATGCTAAATTTCTAGTAAATTTTCATGTAGTAGAAAAACCTTGTCATGTTATCATAGCATCTAATATAAACTTCCTAGGGAGTCTTTAAGAGTTTATCCTGCCCATGTTTTATGTTGTGTCTTGAACTTGCTTTTAAATCAGATGCATATTATTGAGATGAGATGATGTTTCCACCTGTATTCTGTGGCTTTTATATTTGGATAATTTTGTGTCAGAAATGAATAGATCTGAAGCTGATGAAATACTGTAGATTGTAAAATGCTGAAGTAATAGCTTATTGCCCTTATATAACAACTTACTGACATTTCCATATTTATATTAAAGCTAGTCCAGTCTCTCATTTTATTAGCTATTGTTTATTTGATGGCCAATTTAATTTCATTGTTGTATTAAAAGCCACATATACCAAGAATCATTCTAAATGCTTTCAAGCTATTAAAGTAATGAAATAATAATACAGTGTTTCAGAGCAATTTATTGGCTTGCATATATTCATCAGTTAGTTAGTTATCATTTCCTCATTTTCCTTTCCCCAACTTGAGTATAAATGGTAAACCACTATATAACAAATATCTCAAACAGCAGAAATATATCTAAATTCTTTGTATATATATTTTTTTTTAAAGAACTAGTCCAGAAGATTATAGTTTTAAATCAAAATAAATATCTGAAAAATAAGGAATGACAGCATGGCTTTTTATTTCTGATGTTTGACCCTGTCTCCTAATTAATGGGAACAGAGGCAGACACCTTATGGGAACACATCATAATTAAATGAGATGCTCATGTATGGATTTGAAGTCTGCTTTAGATGCAGGAACTGAAAGCTAAAGGACTGGTTACTGAGCAGAGGATTTGTCTGATCTTGTGCAACTGTCCCTTGAATTATTCTCTCACACTGTTCTGGAGATCTATGTATGTGTACGCTGGAAGATGGGGTAGCCAAATGGAGCTGATGTGAAAAGAAGATAGGCAAACACAAAGAAAAAAGGGTTATTCATAAACATGAATTTTAAATGTGATAGTTTGTGTCCTGCTACTGCAGAGTTTCATCTGTCATAACAATAGCACAACCACATTAAGCTCCATTTTTACAGGTGGATTTACGTTTTAGCTGAATTTGTATCTGTGACAAAGCTTTTAAATTTGTTGTAAACCTTTCATACTTTTTATCATTATAAATTGTGTAAGAAAATTTGTGTGGTGTCTGTTCATAAAAAGCCAGCAGATCTCACTGAGCCACAGTAGGTTGAAAATTGCCTGAATGTAAGCACAGAGTTTTCCTTTAAATGCCCCAAGACATCCAGAAGGAGTTGGCGACTGTACTGTGGGTGATATAAAAGGCCTGTGTTATTTTGGAAAAGCAGAATAATGGGATACCCAAGAGTCTCAAATGCCTGAAAAATCAAGGCCTCTCAATCTCACTTGTCCTGCATTGGCAGCATCATTACATTAAATGAGACCTATTTCAGCTTCTGAATTGCTCCTATGTGTTATTGCCTTTTCTTTATGATACTGGACTGACCTCAGAGTGATGGTTTCCCCTTAACTGTAATAAACTGCTTTTGAGAGTTATAAACATCATCAAACAGACTCATAACCCCTATATTTAGTTTTATCCTGCAGCTTACTCCCCATTTCATGAATTTCCTATCCTCTAGTGGAAAGACATGGAACATGTTGTCACTTTGGTACTAATGTTGCTGTGAGAAATAGGTCCTGCTTTGTCTTCCCACCGTCCACCAACTGGAAAATTGAGATGCACTTTTGCACACCAGTTTTTGCATACCTTCAAAGCCAGCCTTTGTTGGTTATGTTTTCTCTGACTAGAGCCATACATTTGTTTTTCTACTGTTTTTTATTCAGATCTGAAAGTTTTTCAAAATCTATCACTTAGTAGTCCTGATACTGTAAAACTCAGGTTTAAGGGCATGTTTTTTCTATGCTGGATGTACTCATCTGTGAAATCCACAGCACTTATTACCGTGGTTTGGGATGCTAAACTTCAGGATGCTGAACACTTTAGACAGGAACTTTGAAAATACACCCAACATCCCTATAATGGAAAATGAATATCAGACATAAATTTTTAACCTCTCCATACAAAAGATGTACGGTGTAGGTTAAGGTCTTCACTTTTGTTGTTTTGCAGTGGTACTTATATAAATTGTGTGTCTGTGCCATGTCCATTTTTAGAGCAAGTTGACTTTTTAATGTCCGGTTTTGAAGGACGTTTTCATTCTGTCTTTCTGACTCTCATTTGTGTGAGACCATTTATTTACATGTATTTATATCTCACTTGGAAGCCAGAATCGTGTGACATTCAAAGGTCTCATCAAGGATTTTGAATGTTTACCAGTAGGGGAGAGGGGGGGAAAATCCTAAACTATTTAGGTGAGCTGTTTGTAAAGTTGATGTAGGCAAATTCAGCATGACTTACTTTGAATTTCCTACATTCTTCTGTTAGAAGTTTCCAATGGGAAAGCCCTCTTGGAGACTCTGTGGAATAGGGGGAAAAAAACTCTTTTTAATAGAATTCTAAACAGGCTTGCTGTTTTAAGACTTCCCTCTCTTCACACACACACACACACACACACACGTGCGCACGCACACACATGTTATCCATGTATTTTACAGTTTGATAATATATTACTTTATCTCATTTTTCAAAGAGGTGATTAATGTAGATGGTGACAAGTTCTTTACATCTGTTATTTTGTCTTCATTTCATTCTGTCCAAATCTGGGCAGTGTAAATGTAACTCTTTTGAGATCCAGGTTTCTTTCTTCTTAACCAGATTTCTGTTTTTTAACAAATTGGGGAAGATGTATTAGTTTGTGTCAGAAACTTGGATTTCCTTTATTCCCCTGCACTCGTCTTCTTGTTGGAGTGTTTTCTGTAATAATAGGATCAGAAACACAGGGGCTATTTTCACCTAGGATTTTCTTTAACTAAAGTCTAAATAAGTGTAAAACAGGTTACTTGTGATGAGAGGCTAAGCTTTTGTTAGTTTGCTTGGTTCACTTGACATGTGTTTCATGCTGTAGTAGTATGCATTTTAAAAGCTTTATTTAATGGGGGCTCTAGTTTTTATATCAAATGATGGGATGTGCCTCCTCATATACATTGAGGAATGATCAGGGCCTCTAGAAAATGATGTAGGTAAATCCTGAGGCCAGCTTGAAGAAGCCTAATTTAATGTACATCATGGTTTTATGTATGTTCTTTAGAGAACAATTTTTTGAGTTAATTAGAAAATGTAAAGTCAGCTATAAAGTTTTGATGAACTAAGTAGTAGCTAGTTAGGCTGCAACTTTTATGAATTTGTTTTTACTCATTTCAAACTAATTTGGAGGAAAAGTACAGTATCTGTTAAACAGATGTATAGGTACTCTGTCAAAAGGGCTGTGTAATGACTATATTCGGTATTCCTTATGCATGTAAAATCTGTAACAGCACATGCAGAGTATACACAGCAGCTAATTTTTATATCTGGACACTGCAGAGAAGGGAACACAAGTCATAATTTGGGGTGAGTGGAGGAAGAGTTTTTACCTGTCTTTGTTTCATGTGTGCTTTATATTTTTACTCCTTTTATTACAATGTTTACTTATATGTAATTGTTTCAAGAAATAGCAAAACAAATATGGGAATTAAAGCTTTCAGGCTGTTTGCAGTAGAGTTATTTTTCTCAGTCTTGGGCTGAATTGCTATTTGTTTTGCGGTGCCATTCATCTTTTTCCAGTTTGTTTTTTTTTTTTTTTTTTTTTTGCTCTTGCTTCAGCTAAGCATGATGGTGTGAGAGTTCTGTCTCAAGAAACTTCAGAAAACATTATTTGAAGTCTTTTTATTTCTAACTTTATTAATAAACTTTATACAATATCAGGAGAGAGAAATAAGCTGAGTACAGACCTTGATAATTAAGCCTAGGAGAGACTCTGCAAACGGTATTCACATAAAATTAGGAAAGGTATTAAACAAGCATAGGAACTAAGAATTGAGATTGTCAGAGATCACCTGATAGATCCATAAGGACACTGTGTTGATTATGCTTCTAGAAACCAGAGAAGGAAAGGATTCAACTTCACCAGCTCTAGTGTTGTAATAATTGTTTTTCTTGACTCTGCTTTCTCTGTGCATAGCCCGTGATACTCAAAAATTACAGCAACAAATGAGCAAACTTGAGGTTTCGTCTGTTGGGGTGAGGTAAATCTATGACCATGGCTGGATATATTTGAAAAAATGTTTCTTAAGACCACTTACACTGTAAAGAAAGCAACGAATAAATTTTATGATTACTTGTTTAAAGTAAGTGCTCACCCACTTTTTTTGAGACTTTTCTGGTATTTGCATGGTGAAATTTCATGACTTCTGTTGTTGGAGAAATGTATCCTTTTCTTTTGAGCATGGGAGTTTTCTTGTATCTTTGCATAATAGAACTGAAAGGAAAGTTTTAAAACAAAAGTTTAGACTGTGAGCCTTAAAACAGAGCAGACTCTAAAGTTTGACTGTTCAAGTGTGTAAAACCCAACCCTCAGAGTGGTAGATCTCCACCACTTTTTATGGCTCTATATTATTACTGTTGATGTCTTATCAGGCTTCCTAGACACAGAGACTAGACAGAGTAAAGGAACAAAAGTAGGTATTTATTTGAAGGGCCTTCAAGGTACACCCTGGGGAGCCAGAGGCTATTGCCAAGATGGACCCCAAGATGGACAACAGGTCACGAGTTCTTCACACTTTTATAGGTTTGGTTCATTTGCATATCAGGGTCAATTCTCTAATTAAAGCTCCAGTTAAATGATGTAATTCCCCTTAGCTACCCCCCCTTCAGAGACTCCTTGGTTTACACCCCTTGGGCTCAGGATGGTCCAGGTGTCCTTGAAGAGCAGTCCGGAGAGGCTTTGTTGTGTCTAACTAGCATGAGAGAGCAGAAAGTAACAGGCTACAAGAAGCTTCAAAGTTGCACACACTAAGCAGTACAGAATTTTAAAAAATAGAAAAGTTAAAACCTAAGGCATCACTATCATAATATATGACAAATAATTGTATGTATTTCTTGGAAGTTTTAGTTTTATCTATTAAAATTCTGTCTGTGAAAGTTGCTAGAAACTTGTACGACTTCCTGTAAATCTCTCAGTTCCTGGAAAGTGCAATCATTAAACTTGGCTTTGTAAGTGTTTTGAATAAATGCAAAACTAGTACTTGAACAAAATGACTTCCGAATAAATGGTAAATCAAATGCACTGCTGTTTCACAAATGGGGGAAAATGTGGTCAATTTAAGTCACTACAGAACAACAGAAGTTCTTGTACTTTGTCAGGTGGGTGGTGTACAGGGATTGGTTGTGCACTATATCTGTAGAAGTGTTAGTTGAAAAAGTGAAATAACTGCTTGATCATTTAAATGGTTTTCTAATATCTTTTTTTTCCCAACCTTTTCATTGCTTAATGGTTTAAATTAAAGACTGTGCATGACAGGATTAATATACCATAATAAAGAAATTTACTTTTCCCCCCTCCAGTATCATCTTTGGATTAAACCAGTTCTACAGCTATTTAATGTTCTGAATGTAGATTAATTACTTCACATTTCTTATATGTGCCCACCCTTCATAAGCCTGTCTAGTATGAATTACACTAAAATACTAGAAAAAAGGAATGTCATCATGAGTAGGTTATTATATGCAGTAATTTTCTTATTTCTGTGATGGGTAAATGGAGACAAAATGATAAAAGAAGCAATAGCATCATCAGAAGTGTGATATTAGAAAGAGGAGATAAGTTTTATTATTTTAAGAGTAATTTGCAAATTGTCAATTTGCAAGGAGGATCTTCACAGTGTTGATGTAATTTGCAGAAATACTCTTTGGGTCAGCTTTGCTAGTGCAGTTAACAGAATAAATTTTCCATGCAGCTGTACAGTCTTTGCAGTAACTTTCTCAGCTTTTTCTGATGAGGTTTTTGGTATCAATTACTCCATCTTATAAAACCTATTTTGAATTCTTGGAGTTAATACTATGTACTGAGGCACAGCAATCATACTTGCCTTGCCTTACTCTGTCCACTTCCATTAACCGTCTGCATATACATATTTTCCTCTTTGTTGGTCTAGATGACTTCTAAAAGGTCCCTTTCAGCTGAAGTATGCCACGATTCTGTGATCTTGCCATCTTCCATGGTTGGGTTAAAGATACAGATAATCTATCAAAACAGTGAAAGACACTTGCCAGAGGTGAAAAGGCAATTCTTTGGTAGTTTCGTCTTTCAGACTACCTGTTAGGAATTGAGAGCAAAGATAATTTGCTTTCTTTAACCAAAAAAAAAAAAAAAAAAAAATAAAGGACAGGAGAAAAAGCTCAACCCTTTTCCCTTTTCGTTTGAAGCTTCTTATAATTTCTTGGTTTTTCTCAAAAAAAAAAAAAAAAAAAAGCCCTGTAAAACCAACAACCAAACTAAAAAGTCTCAGTCATCAATTTCTTGAAAAAGCATAATTAAGAATTCCGTGCCTTCACTTGCTTGTACATTTCTAGGTTTTAAATTTGCAAACCATCTGTGTTACTGTTTTAGTGGCACCCAAGATACCAAGCAAAACCAGAGTGGTGCTGTTCCTTCTGTGCTGAGGAGAGGGAAGGTGGGATGGGGTGGGAGGAGGTGAGAGAGGTGGAACTATTTCTTCATCTTGACCCAAAAGCTGTCCTGTGCTGCTTGTGTGATCTGTGGTTCCGGTCTGTGTGACATTGTTAAGGACTCACAGAGCATGGACAAGAAGATGAAATTAAGATATTAAGATTGCCTTACTAGATTGTTTGTTTGCCAAGTTAAACAAATCACACTTCTCATCCTAATGGCATTATACTGCATGTCTATTTAAATTTATAAGAACATGGAAAGGAAATAGCAATGACAGGGGTAATTAGGGAACCTAACAGTAATCCATTTGGGAAGGCTTCTTCTTCCATCACTTATATAAAGCTTGTATAAATTGTCACCTTTCAGCTCTTGCTGGTGAACATCACTCCTGTCTGACATGTCTGGTTTACTGTCCCTTTGCAAATCATCTCTGCAAGCAGGGTCATTCTTCCTTCTCTTGACTTGCATTGTGTGTTTGTGTGTTCTTTAAATTAAATTTCTCTGTAGCCTATTATTTCATTCCCTGCTATGGCTTGCATAGAAGGTGTTGTGTGAGTTATAAGTGACTGCCTGCATATGTTGTGTTATTTTATAGGTGGTGATTCGTGCTCAAAACGGCGCCCTCCTCTATCGTATTTCACCCTGGGCAAGATATGTGGTCCGTGATGAAGACAAAGTGAATTATGATTGGGTTCACTGGAATCCACCACAGTCATATATAGTAAGGCTTCAATATTATTTTCAAGAGGTGTATCAAGTTATCTTTGTATCCCTGTTTGGAAAAAAAAATAGGAGGAGATACCAAACTAGTTAAAACAGCTACCTGAGAAATGAAGGGCTTTTATTCACGGCTTTGGCAGAAATAAGTATCTTTAATGACGGATGTTTTTGAGCTGCTTTTTCAGCCTCCTGTAGAATATATAAAAAAAAAGTAGTTATTAATGTGGTATTTTAAACTTGGTTTCCCACCTGTTAGGCAAGATTGACAAGTATTCTGGGACAAGATGGCTGTTCATGGTAGCGGGGAGAGCAGGGAATTATCAGTACTAGATTTAAGGACTGGTTATCTACAGATGCAAAGTTCAGTGCTCAACATTGCTAATATTGTATGAAGTCAGAAAAAACTTTCAAAAATAAGGTGCCCACGCTCAAGTCAAATCCCAGTTTCTTTGTATCAGGAAAATCCCATTATTGGATTTAAAGCCCTCTTACTTCTCATGCACTGCTGTAAGGGAGAGAACTCTTTGCATGATATATGAAAGATACCCTAGGAGAACATTTGGAAACTTTGGACTGTCTGAATAATGTTGTTTCGTATTAAACTTTTTCATGTTTTCCCTGAAAAATGGTATGCAATGGTTTACATTAGAGATGCTGTACCCTCTATTTTGAGTTAAATTTTAGCACCTACTTCAAATTATGAAGCAACTGCTTGACAGAGAAAAGATTACTGACATGGAAAATATTTTCTTAAAAAATAGATAACATAATGTACAGTAACTCTTATTAAAGTCTGTAGTCTATCAGTTTAGTGGCCTACTCTATGTATGATGCTGTGTGACACCTCAATCCCCTGTAAGAAAAGGAATGGGTAGGTATTTGGAAATGATGACCTAGAATGAAAAGGAGGCCAGAACAGTTTGGGTGAAGACAAGGCCTTACTGGGAAAAAAAAAAAAAAGTACTTTTATGAATAGTAGAGGTAGAAATGAAACAGAGGTAACAAGCCTCAACCAAAAGTTTTGTTCTTCACATTGTTTCTTTAATTTCTGTTCACATGTGTGTATTCAACTAGTTTTGTTATACCTTTTCAAAATTTCATCTGAATAATAAACTAAAAAATAGGATATTAACTTCAATGGTCTCTATATTCTTCAATTATTTTCACCCATCTAGAAATGCTGTGTACTCATCTCAAGACTTGGGAATTTTTAATTATATTTTAATCCTAAGTAATTACAATATAGGTGGTTCTGTGCTGTGGAACTGTATTCTTTAGGAATAAAACATTTATTAATTTCAATTAAGAGAAGACAGTGATTTCACGTATCTGAAAAAGAGGATATACTTAAAAAATAAAATCCTATCTTACTATTTTCTCTATCTTCAAACAAGCTTCATAGTAATTCAGAAGGACTCCTAAGCTGTTCCTAATGGCAACTCTTTGTTTTTTTCCTTATAGCATAAGAATCCTTCCCCCAAGAGATTAAAAAGCCTAAGAATCTATGAATCACATGTGGGAATTGCTTCCCCAGAAGGGAAAGTAGCTTCATATAAAAACTTCACTTACAATGTACTACCTAGAATAAAGGATCTTGGTAAGTAATACCAGAAATGCTTGCAGAGATAATTTTTATGTGCCTGTGCTTTTGTTAGGAAAGATAACTGTCAAGTATCTACAGGTTTTTTTTGCATTTTCCAATTACACATACTATAAAAATGGATTTTATTTTTATAGTATGTGAGCAAAAAATTATAAACAAGTGAAATCTATGGAGAACAAAGACTGAAATAAGATATGTGAATCAAAATCCATTCCAGATTTTTAAGTAAAATATGATTGTTAAAGCCTAGATACCAGGCAATTTGCTTTTGGCATGGTTTGCTTTCAGCTTGAAAAAGGATCTGTTTTTGTGACAGTCTTCAGAAAATACTTCATCCTTAATTGGTTCTACTAAGGTAAAACTTAGTTCTAAGGAAAGACAAAAGAAATACCTGGATATTTTTTCTTTGTTTTGCCAGAATAAGCATGCTAGACTTTTTTTATCCCTGAACAGTAGCTCTGAAGTATCAGAGCAAGGAAACTTTAAATGTGAAAAATCTTCTTCAGGAAAAGAACTTCTAGTATATCGGAGAGGATGTGTGAAAGAGCTGGTACCATTATCTCAGGAAGCACAGCAAAACTGTTCACCTCAATTTCTCTTTAACTATTTTTTCCCGTGGTGTCTTTGCACTGTTTCTGTAATGGACAATGTTAGACCTTACTGGCTTTTACTGCCTTGTGATGAAATATGTATTTTACACTCTGCTGTAAAATAATCATGACATCCGTAGCTGAAGCCCCTGTGGATGGTGGCTGTGTTTGTGTTTGATTTTTTTTTTTTTTTATTTTATTTATCAGAGTGCCTGAAGAAGACATGTCCTTGTAGCTTTACATGTTGATTCAGTGTTTTGTGGCTTTTGCCTTTCAATAAACTTGAGCTTGCAGGTGAGAGGAGGGAGTTTGCACATCTGGAAGTCCGTAACAAAAAGTAAATTTGGATTTTATATTACATATCTGTGACTCCTTACTGCAAAGGAATTTCACTTGTTCCAGGAAATTAATAGGATTTACAGAATTAGGAAAGCATTCTGCTTTGCCTACATATTTTTCTTTGTGGAGAAATGTATTGAAAAGTCTGATTCACCAAATAATAAAAGCAGTATCAAATTGGGGTAGGGTATACAGAAATTATAACTAACGTTCCTTCTTGTTTACATTAAGTAAACATTGTGGAAATTAAGCATTTTTAAAATATATTTTTAAGGTCTGTTAGATTCAGTTTTGGAATGCCTTACTTCTTAGGACAAGCTTAAAGACATCACTGTGTGAGAGCTGTAATGTATTGCTAGTTTGTAGAAATATGTGCATGACAAATAGCGAAATAAATAGCAAGCAAATTGAATGAGATTAATTTGATGCAATGTTGCTGTTTATTTATAAAAATGCTGTAAATAAAAATAAGTACAATGAGCCTGAATTTTAAACCAGCAATGAATCTGACAAATTGCTGAGTTCATGCCAACTGTCTTCTAATAATACCTCTGGTTTTAAATGTCACAGCAATAAAAAACCCAGGAAGAATAAAAAAAAATCCCACAGCATCTTGTTGAAACTAAGGAATGAAGTGAAGATTTTCTTCAAACCAATAGAGAAGTGATGGTGGTGTGAGTCTCAGCAGCCTGCAGATAAAACCTGGTTCTTTAGAGTTCCCTTCCTTGAGAATGCACTGAACTATCTTAGGTGATATGACATAGTGTCCCCCAGCCCTCCTGGGCTGCCTTGGTTCTTGGGTGAACTCGGAATAAAAGCACGTTACACTTGTGTTTTCTCTTTTCGGAAGACTCTTGTAGAGGGAGGATATAACTACTAAAGTTGGAAAAAAGTGGTTTTGAAGGGATAAAATGATTTCATAAGTCATGAAGTTATAGTATTGTCTCTAAGCTGGAGAGATGGGAGTCTGACAGATGGACCACTTGGTGGATAAGGAGTTGGCAGGATGGTCACACTCAGAGTTTCAGTCAATGGCTTGATGTCCAGGTGCAGACCAGGGATGGGGTGGCTTCATACTGAAGGAGGGTGTATTTAGATTGGACATTAGGAAAAAAACTCTTTACTGTGAGGGTGGTGAGGCACTGGAACAGGTTACCCGGAGAAGTTATGGATGCCCCATCCCTGGAAGACGTGTTGACCAACCTGGTGTAGTGGAAGGTGTCCCTGCCCATGGGAGAGGAGTGGGAACTAGAGGATCTTTCAGTTCCCTTCCAATCCAAACCATCCTGTGATTCTATCACAGTATGTGTGGCCAGTGACTAACCCTACACCCCCCAACTGCAAATGTCAGAAGTGAAGCAGAAGTTCAGGACATGTAGGTTGGCATAGCTAGTATTCTGAAGTAAAGATTACACACATATCTGTCTACGTCTAGGAGATTAGATATGTGTAGATCACTTGACAGCTTGACTGTTTCATTTGTAATGGAGATCATGTAAGTATGAACTCTTAGGTAGAATCTGTTCTTGAAAGTTACTGAATCTTTAGCTGCTAACCATTAGGGTCAGAGGCAGCTAAAATGAGAAAAGACTGGAATGGCTATGTTACAGGTATTGAATACTCCTTTAACTGTTCTTAAGGCATTTGTTTGTTATGTTTGTTTTTATTATAGGCTATAACTGTGTCCAACTGATGGCTATTATGGAGCATGCATACTATGCCAGTTTTGGTTATCAGGTCACAAGTTTCTTTGCAGCATCAAGGTAGGTTTAAGTGCTCCAGCATCTTTGTTCTTTTCCCTTTCTTCCCATCCGCTGAAGTCAGTATTGCCTTGCAGGTGTGTGTTTGTAGCAAAGTGTATAATGGGAAGCAATGGCTTAGATATTTGCTCTACCTTCCTCTTAAATGTAAAATCAATTTGGCACAGTGATCAGCTGCTCTGCGAAACACTTTGGATAGGATACAGACAAAAAGTTTATAAGTAACTTCAGCTGCCATAGAATTGCCATATTCTGGGTAAACCACCTTCAGCAGTCTTTATGCATGGGTTTGAGGTTGTGGAATTCTTGGCAGAAACAAACAGGATGTGTAGGGCTTTCTTTTATGACAAACAGAACTGTACACTGTTTATTCATAATTAACTTGATTAAAATCATGGCTCTGTGTGTCCTGTGGGAACCTGTTCCCAGGCTTGTAACAGACTGTACTTAGATTTGAGGCATAGGGTGAAAATAGATGAAAAATGCATTCAGGTAGTTGTTAAGAAAATAATGACAAACCTGGAAGTTGTGATTTTTTTATTACTTTTTTAATTTATTTTTTAAATTTTTTTTTGTTTTAATCTTAGAGCAGCTTAAGTGGCTGAATTTAGCTAGGAAGTTTTTAACTGGCTTAATTAGTTGAAAAAAGGTGTGTCAGGTGCAGGAGACAAAAATCTTTATTTAAATATAAGAAAATGGTGTAGTATCTAAATCAAATAACTGAGCAGGAGAACAGTAGATGATGTATTTTGTGGACTTTGTGGATGTACATTTGCTTTTGTAATCATTGTGTTATTTTATTCCAGCAATGTGAATATATTCTTGTCCCTTATGAACTAAGGAAATGTTCAATATTAAATAGCAGCTTTAAGTTGTATCTGTTATCTGTTATGCTGAATTCGATGTATTATTAAAAAGGGAAAAATAAAACTGAATCTTTTTCTGCAAAACATTGTGTGGATGATGGAATTTTTATTATGAAAAATGTTTTGAAATGTTAGTTTGTAAGCCATAGCTACTGCTGAAGAGGCTGAAAAAATAACCTGTGTATATCTGTAAAGTGGGTGGTGAAGAACTGCTGACTGTGATGTGGTTTCCATGATGAATGCTCAGTACTGCCAGCCTAAGTCCTGACTGTACCACGTTGCGTTTTCACAGCCGATACGGAACTCCGGACGACCTGAAGGAAATGATTGACGTTGCTCACTCGATGGGCATCACAGTCCTGCTTGATGTGGTGCACAGCCACGCCTCCAAAAACTCAGAAGATGGTCTCAACCAGTTCGATGGTACGGATTCTTGTTTCTTCCATTCCGGATATAGAGGCAATCACCAGCTCTGGGACAGCAGGCTCTTTGACTATGCAAAGTGAGTATAAAATGGCACTTCAGCTGTGCTAGTGGTTATTATTTCGTACCAGTTCTATTAAAACTACACTCCTTGCCAAACTGGTACAGTCATTTGGATTGTTCAGCAGTTGCAGTATGTGGAGTTAAATTCCTCTACTTGCCTAAATGCTTAAAATCTAACACTGAATGATAGTATTTCAGTTTTGTTATTTTCCTGTCATGCATGGCTACCTATGTGCGTGTTATATACCACGTGCATTGTATGTATTTCATAATGGTGTAGTTACTTTTATTTAAAAATATATTTGTATATAAATACCAATTTAAATATCTGTTATATAGGAATATATAATTGTGTATTTTATGGATTACAGAATGTTAATATTTTCCTGCTATATATATATATTGCATATATATATATAGTAGATAATGTTTCTATTTAACAATAAAATAAGAAAAGCTGATGAAAACTTGTAAACTCTGGAAATTTATTGCCAAACTGTCAGGTTGTTGAAATGTAGGAAAAGTTTCCCCCCAGGACAACTAACTCCATTTCAAAGAGCTTCTGGAGGTCAATCAACAGTTAATACAGAGCAGGGGTCATTTTCAGTAGACAGTTCTAGAGACCCGGTTTGGTCAAGCTTAATTAACCAGTATAAATTCAGTGTGTGTCAAAGTGTGTATTAATGCCAGATGATTATTAGTGTTTAATGTTGTTTACTCTGTATTCTCTGAGGTATTGGGGGCAAGGAGCTTAATCTTGTGTGCTGAATGTTTCAGTGGTTTAAATGGAGAAACAGGCACAAGCAGCCACCTTATTTCAGTCTTCTTCTCACATTTTTTCCTGTTTGTTCATCCCTGAACCACCTTGATTCCTCCCTTGCTTGTCTTTGTTTCCCTAAACATTCCACAATAAGTTTTGTGTAACTTCACAATCTCCTTAAAGTATGTCTTAATAAAATTCTATACAGAATCGATCACTTAGTCCAGGATAAGTTCTCTTATTTTCCCCCTTGAGATGCATGATAATCTTGTGAGACCTTGTTAATCAATTACAAAGTTCTGAGTTAACCCTTTCAAGGTTACATTTGAATGGTTCCTGTGGTGGCTCATCACTCAGCAACTGTACAGTTCTGGTCTCTTGTTAACCGCTTAGTTGTTAACCCGTGTGCTTCAGGTTCAATTTCCTTTTCCTGCTGTTTTACTCCCTTGCTTGCATTGAATTGCCATGGACTGGATGGACATGATTACATTGCACTATTACAAAAGTCACGTTACATAGCATAGGCCAACTTTTTAATGGAACTCACAGTGTTGAATAAACCAAGTGGCCAGTGTGAAAACTGACTTATGCACTTCAATACTTAGTAGGATGAGCTGTTCTTTATTTACTTATTATTTGGGACAATTTAATGGCTTATTTTAGCGGGAGTTTTTGAGTCGTGATTTAATTGTAATAACAAATCCATTTTAGTCCTTCCTATTAAGCTTTAAATTCATATTCAAATAAATTGTATTTCAAATAATCTTAAAGCTTTAATATCAATATGATAGCACTGCACATTTTATTTCATTTGATGCTTATGAATAATCAGCAAGTGTGTGAGTACCAATATCTCTAGTGAGGAAATAGAATGCAGTTATGGGCCTTTCTCTGTTCCAAGCAGAGGCAAGTTCTTCCTGCTGGGAAAGAAAGTGCTGCTGAGTGTTTGGGAGGATTTATAAATGACAGAAACAACAAGCTCATTTCGTGGTAGCACTTGGCAATGTTAAGCATTTCTTCAGAAGTGCAGAACTGCCTCCATGGCTCGGTTTGGTCAGTGATATGTACCTGTACTGTGGAATTTCTTTTCATGCTATGGGATTGGAATAGGTGCCAGCCTGAATGCTGGAAAGGGGAAGTGGAAGAGCTGTGAGAGGAGGAGATGAGATTAGGGAATTGCAAAGACCAGAGAAACTGAAACTCTTCAGTGGATGACTGAGGGTCCCTCAAGTGTCATTTCCCATCCCCTGCCCTCTTGCCATATTCAACAACAAATTTGAGGTTCTCTTTTTAAAGGTTTGTTGAAACCCTTCCTTTCCCTTCAAGCATAGGAAGCTGTGAACTTTTTCTAGTCATTAAGGGCTTCTGTCATCCTAATACCTGGACAGTAAATATTCTCTATGTGTTTATAGTCAAGTTTTAAGGCTGAAAAGATATAATCCTCATGTTTATTGTAAGTTTCATGGAACTGATTAAAAAATAGGTTTCATTTTTTCCCCTATTCTTTGTGTGTGCAGATCCCAAGGAAAACTGTGAAAGAATCAAACTGACATTTCACTGAAAATGTTGGGTTTCGGTTTTTTTTTCCCCCATTTAGTCTGTATTGGCATGCTGCTAATTTCCATACCAGTGGATGAGCAGCTCTAGTCTGGATGAGGGGAATATAAAAATCTGTGAGAGAGACTCAAGTTGCTGGCAGATGTTGAAAGTTTGCTCAAAACAAATGACAGCAAACACAGACTATTGAATGGTCTACAGAAAAGCTTGCTTGCTGAGTGAAATTTCTTCAGCTAGCACAGCCTTCTACCCTGTACAGAGCTTGTACCTAATCCCTTTCCTTCTGTAATGAAAAGAACTGTTAAATCTACAGGTACTTAAACATCAAATGCAAAGAATGCTCAATACACTTTGGAATTGAGAGAAACTAATTCTCTACCGTGAAAGAGATTAAGGAACAATTGCTTTATCAGTTTGGTCTGTCTACATTTTCTTTGAAAGCCAAGACGTAAGTAAGTTTATCTCACAGCATTTGCAAGATTATTCAGTTGTCTGTGAAGGGGACTGTGAATACCTGCTGTAACAGAATGTGGCAAAAGATCTATATCCATGCCAAAAAAACCCCGATTATATCCCTTATGTATTTAAATACTGTTTTTAGTAAAATTCATGTAAGTAGAGAGTAACTCCAAGAAAAGCAATAGTAAAACTGTTCAACAGACAACCTGGATATTGGATCTTGCACCACAGTGCTACTTAAAAAGATGAAGGAATGTTTTGTATTTAATTTTTTTATCCATATTTATACAAGTGTTGTATGAACAGGGAGATTTTCTGTGAATTGTGAACAGCATTTTAAAATTATGCTGTTCATGATGTTGTCATAAAAACTCAATTTAATTGAAATGAGAACTTGCAGGTAAGATAACTGGCTGATAGAAAAATACTTTTGCTTAACTTTTTTCAATAAAAGCATACAAACTGTGCTTTAAAAATCAACCAAAGATACTCAGAAATAAATTTTTACTTGAATAATTTTCATAGCTCTTGCACATTCTTGTGAGTTTTTCTAAAATCTAGATCCTGAGTGTTTTTTTTCCTCAAATATGTTAATTTGGTGACTCTTCTCCATCATCTCCATCCCACCTGGCTATATCTGTGTGTACCCCTTGTTTCTGTCAGCGACCAACCCAAAAAGCAGAATCACAAAGCTTCAGTGAGAATTGCAGTTGATTTTAATATTTTCTGTTGAGAAACAAACTTTTATATAGTTTGCCTTTGTTCCTGTTAAAAATTGTGACTTTTGTAGCCCTGAATTCGTGAGAGAAAAATGCTTTTGTGTAAAAGGGGTGCCAGAAACTCCGGACCTGTACTCTAGTTGGCACTGTCTAGTTAATTTTGAAGGAAGTTAATGGTCTCCCATCTTAAGTAAGAATTCTACTTGTAATTAATTTTGCACAAGTGAAGTATGTAGAAGCTGCTACAAAGTATAACAATTTTTTCTTCCTAAAATCATATTCAAAGGTTATTCAGCTGCCAGGTTCATTAGAAGTGATGCTGTAGACTCTGGAGACCAGGTGGGATCACAACTGGAGTGATTGATTGTGTTTTAATTTAAATTCATTTCTCCAAATAGCAAATGTGTCTAAAATACTAATCAGGAAAACAATTTAAAAATAATTGTCAACAAGCTTTTACCTAGTAAAGATTTTTCCCACAGCACTACATGAATAGAATGTGTAAATGATGTTGCCCTTCTAGATTTGTTGAAGTCTGAGAGTATTGTTTTGACTTTTAAGGCTTTTCCCGTTTTTTTCATTAGATTTTGTGGGATTCTATTCTGTCTTAATCCAGTTCTGAATGTCAGTAGGTACACTGACATATTTCTGTGAGCCTTTAGGAATAATGGTAGAAGTAAAATTCAGAAATCATGTGATGCCTTAAGTTTTTTTGGTTTGTTGTTTGTTTGGGGTTTGGGGGAGGGGGGTTTAGTTTGGTTTGTTTTGTTTTTTTAATACTATGACCCGTTTCACCTGAGCACATAGGCAAAATTTTAAGTTATTTCACAGTGTAGGAGATGACTTTGGTACAAAAGTAAGAGGTTGATTTACAATCCGGTTTTAATTTTAATTAGTCCAGCTTCCTTGAATGCAGCAGTATGATCAGTAAGAGATGATGTTGGTTACAAGGATTTAGGGCCAGCAGATGTCCCAGCATCTCCTTTGGGTCTTTTTTGAGACCTTATTTTCAAAGCTTTTTAAGACTGGATGTTGCATCCATGTTATGAGGGTCAAAAATCATAACTAAGCCATGTAATGGAAGAAATATCTTCTTTTATTTAGTTTTTTTTCTTCCTCCTTCATTTTTATGGAGTTTCAAGTGCCATCCATGGCAAATGTGCTTTGAAATGCTACAGGTAGGGTTAATGTATATAAACACTTTGTCCCATGAGCCACAGTTTTTACATCAGGGCAGCAGATGACTTGCTAGTCCCCTGCTGCCAGTCCAGATGTTCTCTCCAGCTCAGTCTTCTGAACTGCTGGTGGAACAGCTGATTATAGCTCAGTACTTTTTTTTCTTTTTCTTTCTTTTTTTTTCCTTTTTTGATTCAGTTTTTCTTAAAGTGGGTTATAAACTGCCATAGCTCAGAAACTGCTTTTAACCTTGCTGGCAGTGCTGCAGAAACAGGGCAGCTCTCAGGTGCTGAAGTTTGTGTGTTTGTTCTGGTGTAGGTGGCCTCTTCCCCAGCTTGCCCATCCAGGGTGGGGTGGGTCACCTGAAGCTTTTCTCCCTTGTCCTGTGGTCCACCCTCGGGCGGGTATCTCGGGTGCTCTCTTGCATCTAAAACATCCACCTATGTCTGGATGCTGAGACAGTGGCCTTTTCTGCCACCCAGTGTTTAAATCCTGCATAAACCTTATGCTGTACTTTCTGGGGAGAAAAGGTCCACTGATTTTGCTTGACTTTGGGATCTGACTCTTTAAGGACGTGTTTATCTCCTAACATCTTCAGCAGCCTCTGTTAAGCTTGGTGTTTAGTTCTTGCTTGAACAGCTGTTCTTCACCCAAATTGTTTTTCTTTCTTCTGATTGCCTACTTTGCCAGTCTTTATCTGCCACTGAGGAGATGATATTAGTAGGTGGAATGAATTGGAACATAAATCTTTCAGAGTTTAGTGTTTGGTTAGTAGGGGTACCTGTCTGATCTCATAATTCTCTAAACATAGCTGTCCAGAATATTTTTTGGTTTTGTTTTCCTTCAATTCAGTGATGAATTCTAAATATCAGTGAAGGTAAAGACTTGTTGCCTTCTATGGGAGCATCCCTGTGGTTTGTAACAGTTTTCAGGATGAAATGGCTGCATTGCTACTCTTTATTGCTTACACCGTTGGCATTTTAAATAGATGTGAGTTGATGCTCTGTGCAGTACCACGGTGTTAGAGATTCAGGCTCCTTGCCTAGTGCACTTAAGGAAAATTGGCACGTGAGCATGAGATACAGGCTGCAGATAACACATTGTATGTGATCTTGCCATCCACCTCGGGGCCCTTTATTCACACATGCTCTAGAGTGCAAAGATTTGACTGCAAACTTCATGCACACAAAGGATAGGTAGGATTTAAAAGCTGCTGGGACGCTCATTACTTCCAAGGTGCTGCCTGAACAGACTCTGCTGGCCATGCAAGTGTCAGTCAGGTGGGAGAAAGGAGACTGCCACTACTTGTCACAGACTTTTGATGGTGCTGGGTTATCCTCTTTACTGTTTTGTGCCTTTCCATGCTCTTCCTTTTGAATCCTAGTGCTCCTAACAAACCTTTCTGTCTGTAACTTTGCCTTTCTTACCTTGTGTACTTCTAATCTAGAGACTTTTTTCAATTTTCTCTCAGCTAAGGAATTTTCTTAGAAGCTTATGCTATAACCTTAAGGGACACAGTTTGGGACACAGAAAGAGAGGGAAAATCAAGCAGAGGTAGCTTGCACATAATTAGTGAATCGTATCCAGTTGACTTCCCAGAGTGTAAGAACTGAAGTGTTCTCTTCTGCAGCTTCTGAGGATTTGGCAAGGCACAGGTGACATTCTCCCAGCTGCATTTAGGCAGTGGTAAGGACATCCAGTGCCATGCCCCGGTTGTCACAAATATGTTTTCTCTGGGGAGAATCCTTGGCCGTAATTCCAGCTAGACTAAAGGTAATACAGTGAGAGTTGGCAATGAGAGATTCTCAGTCATGTGATGTCTTCATGGTATATTGTTGATTCTAGGATAATTACAACAGAAAAGGGATGTGAGTTGTGTTTCATTATGTAAAACATAAAGCTGTGCTGATTTTAATTCATTTCCTGCCAGTCTTCCTCTACTAAATTAGTTTAGGAAAGCTCTGTATTTAAAGATCTTCATAATATGCATTGGAGTTTCATTTGGCTGGCAAAGATTATTTCTTAATGACTGTTTTAAGGAAGCACTGCTTGCAACATAATAGTGAGATTTTTATTCTTCCCCCACCCCTCATAAATGTAATTATTTTGATTAAATGTTGTCTTTAAAAACACTGTCTGCCTGTGTTCCTTAGCACTCTGCTTCTAATAGACTGGACTTTGATGATGACTGTGACAGTATAAAAATACTTCATAAAATTTAAACCTTAATGTCTAATACCTTCCGTGCCTAAAAATCTTTGTTTCTTTTTGTTTTCTCCTCTTTTTAGTCATCCTTGTGAATGCTAGTAAGTAAACACTTTCAAGTATGGGGACATTGCAGTCTATAAATTGCCTTTTTTGAAGGGAATAATTACTGAAAGCATTGACAGAAGAGATGATATATAGGAACTTACTGCAATGTAATCAGAAATATTAAAATAATAGTGCAAAAAAAAAATTTCCAGGCATGATCATCTGATTTATAGTATATGCAGTCTAGAGCTGCTGTATAATTGCCTTTTTTTTTTTTAAATTTTTAGTTAAACAAGCTTAATTGTTTTACTGTACTGTATTTTGGTATAACAGACTGTGAAGCTTTAAATCCATAGGTGCTCTAAAACTCAGAGCTTCACATAAGAATCCATGTAGCTTTCTTTGAAGTGTCCAGTTTCTCAAATTAACCTCCAACTCAGCATTCACAGCTTTGTGTGAAGTTTCTAAAATGTAGCTGCAAAAAAAAGTGGTACAGTGATAAAGCAAGATATTGAGATGTGAAGAAAGGCACACTGAAAAAATGCAGTCAGTAGTTCTAAATTTTGCCAGGTAGCACATTTTGGAATATAGAGATCACCACTTGTAGCCAATTAAATTCAATCATATCATGACTAAATGCGGTCACACTTACCTGAAGCTGATTATGGTATTTTAATAAATATCTAAAATTAGGCAAAATTCAACACATTGCAGAGAATCATTTTGCATCAGTCTAAATGCAATAATGATCTTGCACTTAGTAATCCACACTTGAATTGACAATTTCCACAGCATTCTTAAGTGATTACTGCAGCAGGTTACATGAGCAGCATCTGTTGTGAATTGAAGATTGTGCTGGAGAAAAGGCTGAAGGTTGTGTAACTTTGAGAAGAATCCACAAATGAAATATGGGATGTTGACTTGCTTCTAATAGGGTTTCATCCCAAGAAATTCAAGGTTGGAGGAAAATTATGCATGGCAGGGAAAGAAGATGGAAACATTAAGATGATTGTTTGGGTTTTTTTGATTCTAGTATGTACATGATGTATAATGCACAGATCCATTTGAAATCCTTTTTTTTGGAAGCTCACTGGAGAGAGCAGAAAATAAATAACAACAGGGAACAAACCAATTAACAACTATGTCTACAAAGTCGAAAAATATCAAAATGCTGTAGCATTTCCAAAAGTCAGTAGCATATGTATGGCCAACAGATCACAAATAATCTGCAAATAATTATGTTGATCTAATTTATTACTTACAGTCTTGAAATGAGATGCCATGTTTTCTTGAGGACACCCTAAAGACAAAAGTTCCTGTCTCTAGAAGGTGATTGAAAGTGGAGATGGAGAGCAATGCATGTAACAGAGCTGGGCAGCCTGCTGCTTCAGGGAGTGGCTGTCTCTGTCCAAACAAATTGCTTCCCACCTGTAGCCACTGACTGAGATTCAGCTTGGGATGGGACTGTACTGGTGATAACATGCTAAAATTTAGGGAGAATTTATAAGGACTCACTCGTCGGTATATGAACTTCTCTGTAGGGGTTATTTAAATGCCAAAATGACTTTGAAACTGATGTGTTATTGAGAGAAATTTTATTAGAGTTCATACTAAAGAAATAGCAAGAAATTCTTGGTGAAATTGTAAAGATTAAAAAAAAAATGGTTCTACTGTTCCTGTTATAATAGTAATGGATGGACAGGGAGCAGCTTTTGGTTCTGTTCTGGCTGATTTAGTTACAGGACAAGTCAGAAGAACTGAAATAATGTATCATGTCAAATGTGTCTTAATGAATAAGGAAGATACTGTATTAAAAGCTTTATCCCTGGGAACAGAGCAAATAGTTCTAAACCAGGTGAGGAAAAAGAGTGGTTTGTGGTTTTTTGGGTCTTTTTTTTTTTTTTTTTTTTTTTTTTTTTTTTTTTTTTTTTTTCTTTAAAGCATTCTGTATTTGCTTGGCTATTGTCCCCAGGCATTTGCTTTGGGCAGTTTCTTGTAAAAAACATATTTTTATAGAATTCTTTCTAGTTTGCCATGAGAACTGCAATCAAACACCTGTTTGTCCTGGTTCATCTCTGTGTCTCCTCTTTGATAGCGGGGCTAACTCTGTACCCAATATTTGTATGTATCTA
The DNA here is from genome assembly GCA_014706295.1 of Lycocorax pyrrhopterus obiensis. Lineage (NCBI taxonomy): Eukaryota > Metazoa > Chordata > Aves > Passeriformes > Paradisaeidae > Lycocorax > Lycocorax pyrrhopterus. The sequence continues at coordinate 110,997,718 of JACSVZ010000001.1, read as the reverse complement.
TTTTACAATTCCTTGTCAGCTCCTGAAAATTGGTATAAAGTTATTTGGGAAGAAAAAAAAAAGAAATTAATTGCTGTGGTTATTACTTAATAGTTTAGATAGCTGACACAAGTTTTTCTAAGTTATTTTGCTACAATTAACTTAACGAGTTTATTTCAGGGAGAGGGAAGCAAGTGTGCAAGTAATACTTTGTAGACCTTAGTCCTCTTGATTTATTTAGTCTTACTGCACAGTAATTAAGTCCTGTCAAGTATAGTTTTCAGGATAGATACATGTGAGCAAATAAACAAGGATGAAAAAGCACGTCCATAGTCACTATGTGCTCTAGTAATTTTTTTCTGTAGGAGACGACTTAATTTGTTCAAACAAAGAGCTGAGTATGAAGTTCTCTGAAGAATTAAGTGAAAGTATGGATCTTTTTGTACCTATAATATATTTAGTCATTGCACAAAGGGTGTTTAACTGAGTGTATTTATCAAAAGGCTTCACAATGAAGAGAAGAATGCTCTTTGCCATCTTTATTTTTATTCTTTATTCCTTTAAGATATGTGAAGAAAGTAAAGTAATGACTGTTGTCACTTCCCTGATTAAATAAACACATTAGATTGCCTCTTCTTGGCTGCAGGGATTTATGTAAACACCATAGAATTTGTCATTTCAGGATGTGAGTTCTTTTTCCCTGTCAAAAAAAGAGTTAGACCCTACAGCCTGTGTTTTTAAACCACAAAGCTTCAGAGATTGGCACTGTCCTTTACTGTTTTCTTCAGTGCTTTAGGCTGATCAACTTTTTCCCCTCTTGCTGTTTGTTATTTGGCAACATTTTTATTGCGCTGTAGCACACCTTTGATGAGGGCATGATATGTTAGAACACATTTTAGCACAGGCTTATTAGTAGTAGTATATCTCAATTTTCTAAGAGGGTTCTCCAGTAGAGTAATAGAGAAATTGGTGTCTTTTGAGGAAAGCATCCATTTGTTATTAAACCACAACTGCAAGTGAAATCATCCCTATGAGTACTATGAGTACGGTGATACATTTTCATACCCTGACCTTTTGCAAGCAGGTGGAGGCAGTGCTAAATTCCCCCTTGTCTTCCCTCCCTTCCCTTCTCCCCTGAAGGCAAAAAAAAAAAAAAACCAGTGTAAAAAACCATTTAAGTTATTATTTCATTTATTATGACACCAAGTTAGGCTGGTAAATAATTAGAATAATAAATAATGATAAGTAGAATTTTTCACTCAGAGGAAGTATATATACTTCACTGGCTTCAAGTGTCAAGTTTGTCTGAAAGAATGACATTTTGTGACTGTAAATGTAGCCACATCTACAAGCCAAAAACATTTATTATTCTGAATTATGTCATTTAAATAGAACAGATTTCTTTTACTTTATTTAGTTTTAAATGGACGAAGCTTGGACATTCAGAAGCAAGTTCTAAAAGTTGGTGTTTAAGGAACCAAATAGCATAATCTTTCAAAATGCTAAATATACAGTTGGTTTTAGGGATAACAAGTAGGTGAAATTCTTTTTTTCTTGTTGAAATTTAACTCTTGCCATTAAGATTCCTTAGATAGTTTCTGTGTTCAAAGAATTGGTGAATTGGAGTAATTAGTCAGCCAAACACTGGAGAAAAAAATATCCCAAAAGATTTCCACTGCTATTTCTCCCCATTTTCTGATTTGAGTGTTTAGTGTTTATTACCCTGGATTTTTAAATTATTCACTATCCTGAAATCTGAAATTCTGTATTTCTCTTCCTACAAATTAGCCGGGGGCTTTTAAGCACTCTAGGGTGGCTGCTTAAGCCCCATAGGTGATTCACAAAGTGAATGCTTTTTGGAGAAAAAAAAAGTCAAGTACGAAACACTAAAATTTGCATTATCAATGTTTCCAGGCTTCCTTTGCCACCACCTTCTTGGATAAGGGCATTGGAAAAGATGAAAATCTACTTTGACTTTGTTATAAGAAATTCCAAGGTAATTATTTTGCCACTGTGTTAATTGGGGAGGAAACTGAAAGTCTGTCAGGAAATGGGCAAACTGAAACAACTTTCAGCTGGATGTTCTTTCCAACCCTTATCCAGCATTGGCTAAAAAAGGTAGTGACTTACAGAAGGTAGTGCAAATAGCATTCTTATAAACTCATTAACTGTGTACTGGAAAGAGGGAATGTTTTATAGGTTTCATCAACAGTTGCTCTTAGCACAGAACCATCCTCACCCAAACTTGGAAAAACTGAAACATTTTATTAGAGTCCAAGGCTTGAGCAACTCATTTTGACAGCAATGCTAGACTGTCAATTTATGCAGGAGCAAACTTGTTTTAAACTATTTCAGAGAATCTTAGCTTTAATTTTCTTTGTATTTTGTCCTGACCTAGACAACAAAACTTGTTTCTTATAATATGATGAAGTTTTCACTTCAGATATATTTTTATTAAAAGTTGCCATCATTCTGCTTCCACATAAGCCAGGATCAGTAATAGTTGCACTGAAATATGATCTGAAATAGAGGTTATCTGTACTAGGAATAGTTGATTTCATTTCCATTAAAAATCATGGAATTTCATTAAAAGACCTTACTGTCCAAAATAAACACGTTCCCAGGGTATGAATCATGCTGGTAGATTATTAATGTGTCCAAATGGAGATCAGTAACAAGTGGTGTCCCTAAGGAACTTAGTGGGATCGACGTTTGTGGATGCACCAAACTGGGTGATGCGGTTGATTGTCTTGAGGGAAGGGATGCAGGACAGGACACGAGTGGCAGGACAAGGTTTTAAACTGAAGGGGTAGATTTAGATCATAAGGAAGGACATAAGGACAAAACTTTTCATGATGGGGGTGCTGAGGCACCGAAGAGGTTGTCAAGATAGGCTGTGGATGCCCCATCCCTAGAAATGTTTAAGTTCAGGTTGGACAGGACTCCAAGCTGACGATGTCCTGCCCATGGCAGGAGAGTTGTGACTAGATAATCCTTAAGGTCCCTTCCAACACAGATCATTCTGTGGTTCTGTGACTTTGTAAAAGTTCTTGTGCCCTAATCAGTTATCTTAGAAGAACAGAAGTTGGTTTAAAACTATCAAAGGATTCTATTGCCTTGTTGTGTGACTTGCCATTCCATTGTTGACTTAAAAATGTTCACACAGTATTCAAAGCTTTTTGAAATGTGGAGGACTGTTTTGTTTTTAAGCAACTTTCTAAGGAAGCTGTAGGCAGTAGAATATGATTTTTGTAATTTGTATCCAAGGACACGGATTATTCTCTCAATATTTACAAGATACTATCTGAGGTTTCCATTGTCCCAAGTGAATTTCAGTGAATTAGTGGGAATACAACTGGATACATTTTGGCACAGTATCTTTCCCACCTGTCTTTAGTGGACCATACAGCTTTGGTGGCTACAGAAAGACAATATGTTAAAATGTGTTCAGGTCACAAGAGGTTTTAAAATAAGTGCATAATTCTTGAAAAATAGAATAATGGATAAAACAAAGTATAGCCGTGAATCAATGCAAGAATTACATTGTAGCTATTTATGCCAGAGACAATTCAAATAATAATTTTGCTATGTATTTTACTAAGCAAAGCTACTGTAACAATCTGTCATAAATGTGTTTATTTTTCTCATATTAATCTTCATGGAGTACAAATTATATAGTTGAAATGACAGTATCTAGTAAGAAACTGAGATTAAAAACTAGGTGTCTTTGTATACAAACCTGTTTTTCAGGTCTCTTAGAGGAAAAAGTATTTATGAAGCATACAGAAAGTGTATTTGCAAGTTCACAACTCTATTGGTACAGCACAATCTGAGCTAGTATCTTTCTTTAATTACATTTCTGAAGAATGTAACTTCAAAAAGTGCAGCAAAGAGAGAAGTACTGTGCTGTGCTTAAGGATGGATTCCTATTTAATATGAGCCCTGTACTTCAGATCTCCCGTGCTGGTTTGTGCAAATGCAACAGCTTTGCATTCTGTGCTTCCTGAAAGGGAATGGGGACTGATCCCTGCCCAGGCTGGCTTTGCCAGGTGGCTGCTTGCCCTTGCAGATCTCGTGAATCTTGTGCTGGGGATGATCTAAGACAATCTTAAGGCTCTTTGAGCTTTCCACTGGAAATGTTTTTCTCTAAAGGTAATAATTCATTGTACAAATTTTTCCGCCCTTCGTGCCAAAGTTTGTCACGTAACTGAGAAATCTTTTACCACGGTGCTGAAAGGAACATTTTGGACTGTATCCAGAGCAATTGCTCATGTTGAGGATAAAATCTGGAAGCTTAAGAGGAGGTAATCTAAGCTTTGTATTAGCTAAGATTAGTATAAAGAGTGAACTTCCCTTAGCCCCTGCTTCCCCAGGGCTGGAAATCTGTACGTCACCATTCAGGATGTGGAGTCAATATCTCAGAAGCTTCCTGTGTTGTCTGTGCTGCATGATGACTGATAATGAACACTTTCATTCATCTTAAAATTTTCTTGTCCTTCTGTAGATTTGGCGTTGCTACCAACTGCCTAGTTGGGAGGAAGGGAAGAATAGACTTTTAGTCAATAAAATACAGACAGTCAACTAAGTCTTCAGGGATTCAGTGTTCCAGTCAGATGTGTTCTAAGTTGATGTAGGCTAGGTTGATGTTTACCTAGGCTGGTAAAATGCAGAAGTTTGCCCTTTTTCAGTCTTCTCTGTGTGATAATAACTATTCCTTATGAGGTTGACTTTGCCGTGTTAACATAAAAAAAACAGCTGACATGCTCTGTTGCTCGAGAATTAAAGTTTTGATTTGGGAATTTCGAGGTAATTACTTAAAAAAAAATAATTTGTAGTGAGATGTGGACACTGAATGGTAGATTGATCAGATATTGTACAGGGTATCATGGTGTAGATAAACTTGTGCCTCACACCACTGCAGCAACTATGATTTGCCATCATCTGTACATAGAAAAGACTTTTCAATCATCAGTGGACTCTAACTTTTAGAAAAACAGATACTTGATGATATATTTGTACTAATGCTGGATTTTTCCCAAGGGCAGAGGTCTGGTCTTGTTTCACTTCTCTAGTGCTTTTCTTTTGGGATTTTTCAAAATGTTCTCTTTTGTGAAGAATTCTACTTCCTGGCTTCTTAAATACCTGTTGCTATTCATTAGCATTAGAATTAAAAAAAAAAAAAAAAAGCAACTGAATTCTAATTAAACCAGTTTGTATTTTCATTTTGAAGGTACAGGCATAATACAAATGCTTTAAATATTTTTGTGTGCGAACCAGACACCCCCTCAGTGTCCCTTTGGAGTCACTATCTGAGCATAAATTTGGGAACCAGTTTTTTAAAGTAAAAAATGAAATTAGGTTTATAGAAAGCACTGTTTCAGACTTTTAATAAGATGGTTCTGAGAAAGTAGAGCTTAAAAATAGTAACAATTTGCCAGGTAGTTAATATTTTTGTCACTGCTAATGGAATGAATTGATTTTGAGTGTAATTTTGTTTTCCTGTAAAGGGAATAAAGAAAGTTGAGAATAATTGTTTTCTATTCTTATACATATATAATAGCATACTATTTCAGGGGACAAAAAGCACCTCACAATAAAGTAGTTAAATCTCCCTTGACACTTGATTCTTTACCAGTCCCCATCTCAACTCTGGTGCCGTTTTCTGGGTAAAGTTCAGGATAATGGTCTGTTTAAAATCAAAAGTCACCAGATCTGTAATACTTTGCAGCTATTTCTGCACAACATTTAGACTTATTTTGGAAGCAAACTCAGTGTTGAACAGTAAAGGACTGTGAAATGTTTGTGATCTCAGTTTAATTATGGAAATCATGAATTGCATTAAATTGTATGCAAATTCTGACAGTATGTCTTTAAAGTTGTGATTTAGTTGTATTTTGCAGAGCAGAAAGTTTTGTTTTTTAATTTTCAGGGCTGATTATGTGACCAAATAAATTTAATATTTTCTAAGAAGTTTATTTTGGAAGAATAGAGTTTTAAATAATGTCAAAGATTTTTGTTTTATTAGTGTATAATTTACTTGGGTAGAATGTAAATGGGACAAATACTAATTTATCCAAATCGTAGCGGAAATCCATGTGCACTTTATCAGCACTTAAAAGAGTTTTGTAATATTACTTTTTATTCTTTCTCTATTTTAAAATATGTATGCCCTGCAGGCTCTGTTAAAACTGCAGGTAATTGTCTTCAGTACTTACTTTTTTTTTTTTTTTTCTATTTACCTGAGGAAGCCCACAGAGCAAAAAGCATCAAGAATATTAAATTTCATTACAATAAGTACCTACCTGCTTTGCCTCCAAGGCTGTTCTTATATTCACATTTTACGGGACATAACCTTTGCTGAGTAGTATTTGAATTATTGCTTCCATTTTATAGGGCAAATAACTGAATGCTTTATTTGATATTAGTTTACTCTTTCCAAGTGTGGATAGGACTAGCCAGAGAAATGTAAGCCTAGGACACTGCTGCATACTTGATATTTTAAGCCCTTATATAGTCTATAGATCATTTGAGGAGAAAAATTCTTTTTGTGCAAATGGCATTTCAGTAAAATCATGTGAGTATATTCATAAACTTTTTTAATTCATTGGCAAAATATGAGAGAGACTTGATGCAGAATCAGCCTGCACAATTAAAATCATGTGTCTTTTCAAGGAATGATCGAATGTCTAAGCAATTGAAAATTGGGAAATTCTTGTTTCACCTTGCTGTATGGCACTGCTTTGTACCAACAGAGGAAGTAGAATTTTGAGGGGAAAAAAATTAAAATACTTTCATGAACACTTCAGAACTACTGGTTCTGTATGAATAAACAATGTGCCTATTTCTAAGAAATCATTTTCCCAAGTAATTACTGAATATGAGTCTATAAGTCTAATAATTGCATACTGCTATTATATTGTTTACAGCATATTGAAAAACAGTGCTTTCTCCCTACATTGCAGTGGACTTATGGGGGATCAGGATTAATGGTTCCAGAAGGGCTGTTGTCTGGTATGGCACTCTAGAATTACAATTTTAACTAAAGTAGAAAATCCTCTTCATCTTCAAAGCTGCTGCTCTTGTTTGCTCTCAAAAAAAAACAGCTACGTAATAACCAGTGTTCTGATCACTAGAATTTTTAAATAGAAAAGTGTAAATATATAAAACGTAATGTGTATTATGTACAATATATATTAGTACCGTTATTATATTTTTTCTATATATATATGTATACATATAAAGCCAAACTGCTTCTCTTATGAAAAATAGCTGAGGGAACTCAGACTATTTAGTTTGGAGAAAAGAAGGTTCAGGGGAGACTTTATTGCTCTCTTCAACTTCCTGACAGGAGGGTGTAGCGTGGTGGGGTTGGTCTCTTGTCCCAGGTAGCAAGTGACAGGATGAGAGCAAATGGCCTCACATTGCACCAGGGGAGGTTTAGATTATATATCAGGAGAAATGTCTTCACTGAAAGGGTGAGCATGTGTAACAGGCTGCCCATGGAAGTGCTGGAAGAACCATCCCTGGCCATGTTAAAAATGTGTGGATGTGACACATGTAGGGACATGGTTTAGTAGTGAACACAGTGCTGTTAATGGTTGTGCTCAACAATCTTGGAGATCTTGTCCAACCTAACCCATTCTATGATTCTATGTATTATGCATATAATATGTCTATTTGTCTGTGGCTTATGGAGAATTGGAATTTTGCCCACAAAAAAGGCGCAGAAATAATTGTGCAACCCTGCATCCAGTTAATTTACCACTCTTAACTTTTGCCTAAGAGAAATCAGTATGATTTAGTTTGTGAAAGAACTTCAGATCTTTACTGAACAAATGCTTCCAAATTTGAAAATAGTCCTTGCACTTTGATTTCTCATGACGTTTTCATAATACTACTTAAATAATTAAGGACTTTTTTTCCTGAAGGCTGGCCTTGAAATTCTCAAATACTTTTGAGCTTTTTCATTTTAATTCAGGGAATGGGATGCTAAGGCTTAAGCAAAGATGTCTTCTGCCACAACTGTTGATAAAAATATGCATTGTTTTTAACTGTTAGAGGAAACTTTAAATCTTTCAAGTAATTATTTGATATAGTCTGTAATGATGTAATATTATCAGCTTTGTAATTTTGCTGTCATCAATAAATCCTCAATTTCTGTGGCTAAGAATAAAACCCTCTTCCTGGATTTAGAAGTGAATTCACTGCTTCTGTCTCTTCCAGGGACTGATACAGGGGAAATGGCATGTTGCTGCTGACCCTTTTTGCTCCCAGGTTATCATACCCCTCAAGAGGACAGCTCTTTTGTTTGTTGTCTGCGCAGTCCATTTTGGAGACATAATGCAGTTTGGATTGCCAAACAAAAGTTCTTTTGGTCTGTTAAGGACCTCATCACATTCTGTTGACTGATAGAGATGAGTATGTTGCCATGGGATGCTGTTCGGAATAATTGGAGTGCAGCTGTTGAGAGCAGTGTAGGGATGTGAGTCAGGATTGTCCCTTGGTTTAAAAAGGCACCGGGGCACTGCTTCAGCTCCTCAACCCCTTAGGGCTACAGAGGACTGGGGATCTTGGCAATGATATTATGTAGATGACAGAAGGGAATTACTTGTGGGAAATTAAGGAGGTCGAAATTCAAAGGGATTTATTGTTTCTGTTGTTATTTTCCAAACAGGGCGATACTGGTTACCCTTTTGTATAACTTTAGTCAAACAAAGTAACAGGGAAACTGCTCTGTGCTCATAAGCCCTGGTGAAAAAAAGAACACCTCTGTATCAGACCTAGATGTTTTGGCCATAAAATAACTTGTACCAGATTCACTGAAAGTTAGCATTAGAGTTAGCAATGTATTCGTTAGACTGAATGCTAATTTCTTTGTTTAGCAATCTTTTGATTGAATTTAAGCCAGTCAGCTGTTGAAATATTTGGGGGCAGTTTGAGAAATAGTATTTTAGCAATTCAGTGCTACTATGTGTTAAGTTAATTAAGCACTAGGAACTGAAGCAGGTATATCATCACAAAACTCAAGATTCTTATAAGGTCAGCAGTTCTCCAATACATAGTAATAAACACAATTCCTGAAGGTCAACATTAATATGGTTCAAGAATTACATCTTCAAACTGTATTAGACACAGCCAACATTATTTTTTGTCCATAGTGACAAAATTAACTGGTTTAAATGCATTGCTTGCATCTAAATATTTCATGTTCATCATGGATTGGAATTTAAAATGCTTTTGGTGAATCATTATTTTGCTTTTTTTAGTAGTATAGAGGAAAAGAGTAAATAATGAGTGTGTCTTGTAAGCAATTTCACAGATTTTCTGCTGACCTAGTATAGGAAAGTTGTTAAATTCCTCCTCACCTCATGAAACCAGGTCATCTAGGTAGATGTGCTCGTTTCACTTTTTCAAACAAGAAATCTGTTTTTTAATAAGTGAGCTATGGGCTCCAAGGGTTGGGAAAAAAATCCAGCAATACTTCTCTGCAAAGACCTTCTTTGTTTTGAATGGCTGAGTGAATTCTGAATTACTTAGATTTCTTACGCAGTAAATCATTCTGTTCCTTAATGATGATACAGCATAACCTTCCTCTCTTTGATCATGCATGCAATGAAAGAACTTTCTCAATTTTGTAATATGCAAAAATGTGAGATTTTTAGGATATAATTTAAGATATGGCTTTTTTTCCAGAAGAAATTACATTCTTAATGAATGCTATCCTGTTTCCATATCTGTCTGTAAAATACAAGAATGTGCTGTTAAAGAAATGCTCCTGAATTATTGCTTCTGTGGTGGATGTATCACAATTATACCTCTTAAATTTTGGCCTCTGCTGGCTTTCTGCAAAGTTGTTTGTTCAGTCAACTTCTATGTCTAATATTTCTGCTCTGATGAACAAATTGACTTGGATGAAAAAATGAACCTCTGTATGGTTTGTTTGATTTGCATGTTTCAAAAACTCTGTTATTCTGGCTCATATTTTGGAGCTGTGTAGTTATCTCTCTAAAAGTCAACCTGGTTGCTAGTACTTCATATGCTTCCTGAAAATTGTCCTAAAGCTGAATTTTTCCAAGTTCAGACTGAAATCAGAGTTAATATGATTGTTTATTTATTTATTTATTTATTTATTTATTTATGATCTTCTCTCCCATGTGCAATCAGATGCTTGGAAAACATCTGCTGCTCCTACTCAGGTTTTTGATCTCATCAATTTTCTAACTAATACTTTGGTGCAACAAATCCATCTTGTTTGTTCTTATTGTACTCACTTTTTCATCTAAAAGTCATTACAGTTTATTTTCATACTGGTTCTCCATCTTTTCCCAAAGATCAATCTTCAGTGCCAGCAATGGTGGAAAAAATTACATTTGTTATCCATTTTGAAACTCCTGTGTATGTTTTACAAATGTACAAATCCTCTTCACCATCTTAAGGACTTTAAGGTTATAAAGTCAAGCAGTTTGTAATGAGAAGAAATAACTTAAGTCTGGATGGTGCTTGTAGTAATTAATGTGCTCTTTGTACATGCATTATCTTAATTCTGGGTGAGATACTATTTTTATTAGCTAAAATACTGTGCTCTTTTCTCACGGTGTTTGGCTTGCAGGAAATAGCTTTCTGTGAATTTCATGCTGAGTCAGAAAGAGATACAGCAAACATTTGTACAAAATTGCTTTTTTGTGTCCAGTTTGTAGGACTTTCGATACTTTTCTGTCCCTTTCAGTATCAGAGCATTCTCAATCTTGTTCATTCGCTGCAAACCATCTCAGCTGAGATATAATAAATATATGAAAGGTTCTTGAGACAAGCTCCTGATATCTTCCTAGTGTAGTGTTAACTTGTGAATTGGATGATTTGAAGCAGGGGAGTGTAGGGATGGAACAAAAAAAAAAATCTTGTCATGTAATGTATGCCCAGGAAAGTTGTTGAACTAAGGGAATTCACAGTGAGCTGATTCACATTTCCTAAATTTGGAGATTTTGATTTAGTAATATTTCTGTCTTATATGCACGTGTGTATCTCTGTGTAGTGCATGCAAAAAGAAGGAGAAATATTACAACTCTATGGAAGCAAATAAGAACTGGCTATTTAGTGAGATCAGGATTTGACTTTATCGTGTGTCCATAGCCTCACATTTTTCCTATAATACCACTTACTCAAGACTTAAAGCATCCTTCATATGAGGAAGTTTTTTGGAGGAAGGAAAGTGGGACATTTGTTTTGTCAAAACTGAGTTTATTCCTTGTGTCATAATCTCTTCCTGAATTTTCCGTTTCTGATGTCTTTTCAATGAGAGGTAGGAAGTGTCCCCTTCACCGCCTTATGTATGTGCATGGGTAAATTGTGATGTGGTTTGTGTGAGGTTACCCCTTACTGTCTCATGCCCCAGAGGGTGGCTGGAGAAACCCTGCATGCTGCTGTGTGGCTGGTGCTCTTCTCTGAACAGAAACTTGGCAGGAAGCAGGGTTGTAGTTCTGCTGTCTTGGGAAATTGGTTAGAGAGAAATCATCACGTTGGCAAGTGTTGAAGATATGGGCAAAACCAGTTTCACTACACCATGAGATGGATTAATGAGATGGGCGAGCTCTTTGGAGATGTGGCTTGCAGGAGATGCACCTGAGGGTGTCAGAGAGGGCTGTGCCATGGTGGGTGAACAGTAGAAACAAGATGTGGGGATCTTTTGAAGCTACAGAGACCAGTGTCCTGGGAGAGGAGGTGGTGAATAGTAGGAAAACCGTTCATGAAACTATTTTATTCCTTAATATCAGATTATGTTCATGAATGTTTCCATGTGCTTGCTCACTTTGGAACCTCCTTTATATTTTGATTTCATCTCCATGCTTTGTGTATGTGTGTGTGTGTGTTATACTCCATTCCTGTTGTTCTGAATTTCAAAATATTTCTCCTCAACTTCCCCTTGGTTTACTTTTCAAATGTGTAAATTTGCCACACAGTAGGTGATTTGGTACTCTACTGGTGACATATGATTTGTAATTAATTGGGAAAGGCAGCTTTCGGACAGCAGTTATGCCTAAAATTTGCTGTGAATCCATGAAATCTCGGGGAGAAAATCTTGCCTATTGAAATTCTATTTCCATTTCTATAGCATCTCTTCCCACAGAGTGTCACCATCTTTAGAGAGGGAAAGGAAAATTACACCAGCAAGTATGGGTAGTAAAATACAGTATATGTGTTCAGACACTACCCTGTTAGATGTCTATGTAGATAGCTGACAGTTTTTACTAACCTCCTATCTTCAGTCTTAAGATTTTGTGCAGTAAAAAGGCAAAGGCTTAAAGACAAACATTTCAGGGAAAGGTTAATGAAAAACAGGGAAGAAGTCATTAAGATGGTAAAATGTACAGTACAAGTACCATATGTGCAAGTGGGGAACATGTTATAAGGAACTCTAGTTGATCCCAAGGTTTTTAAAGCTTGATAAACTATGTTCATCTTATTTCAGCTGGGAAGTCTTGAGATTCCTTCTGTCTAATTTGAGGATGTGGATCGAAGACTATCGCTTCGATGGATTCCGGTTCGACGGTGTTACGTCTATGTTGTATCACCACCACGGCATTGGTGAGCAGTTCATCAGCTCTGAGCCCAGCAGTCCCCTTGCAGCTCTGTTGCTGCAAAGTTCACTGTTTCTCAGAGGGGAAAAAAGGGGTTTAGCACAGGAGCTGGCTCATCAATAGAGCTTGAAACTAGATGGGAAGGGGAAAGGGACAAAACCAGGCTTGCCAGTGATGGGCAATGGGATGGCACACCCAAAACCTGAGGACGTAAGCACTAGGGAGATCTCTCAATCTGCTCCATGAGTTGTCAGCTACAGCAAACTGTGCTGGGAGTGTTTCTGTACCAACACACGCAGCATGAGGAGGAAACAAGAGGAGCTCGAAGCTTTGGCCCAGTCCCAGGGCTTTGACATCATTGGCATAAGCAAAACTGGTGGGATGAGTCCTGTGACTGGAGTGCCACAGTGGGTGGCTGGATGGGAGCACAGCACAACTGGCACAAATAGGTTCAGAAGATTCCTAGAACACCTGGATGATACAGGGTGTGGTTCTTGGGGATGGTCCTGTGCAGGGCCAGGAGTTGGACTCAGTGATCCTGATGGGTCTCTTCCAACTCAGGAGATTGTGTGAATGATCAAAAAAATCCAGATTTGCTAATATCTTGCTTTGTTGCTATGAGGATAGATGGAAAATCATTAATACGTTTTGTGCTTATAAAATGAAATATTGTGTAAAATACCTGTGTTTTCTAAAAAAAAAAATTGACTGTGGCTTTTAAAACTTCTTGTCTTATTAGGCACAGGGTTCAGTGGAGATTACAATGAGTATTTTGGCCTGCATGTGGATGAAGATGCTTTGTGTTACCTGATGCTGGCCAATCACATGATTAATTCCTTGCACCCAGAATGCATAACCATAGCAGAGGTAAGATCATTTTGCCATTCTCAGTGACATTAATATTGATTAGTTTGCTTTAGGATGTGAATTTCCTGTTAATTATCAAGTCACACTTCGGGCACTCAAGCAGTGACATGAGCTGAAAAATATTAATTAGTGGACAGGCTTTGCCTGGTGGGGAAAAACAATCTGAGTATGCACTTTGGGAATTTTCTCTGCATTAATAGATTATTAATTAATGTGGTGATTCCTTTTTCTTGTTTTTCCCTTCATACGTTGAACTTGTAATGAAAATTGTTTTTATTAGTTTATTGCTTGTGCATCATAGCCATTTGTCAGTAGTGCTCTGTGGTACTAAAGATTAACAGCCCTAATGATGTTTTGCATATTTTGAATTATATTGGTATATCTGACAATTACCCTTCAAATTAAATGCAATAAACTTATAAATGTTGACTATATAGGCTAATTTAAATGTATTATTAAGTTTCTCCAGGTTTCTAAAGGAGTAAATAGACTGTATTACTTGAGTTGATTAAGATCAATTTTTTTGACTGAAAAATGTTTCTGGGACATGGAGCTTCTGAGAGTATGGAACAGCAGAGCTTTCAAAATTCTATGAATATTTTCACTGATATTTTGTCTTTATCCAGAAGAAAAATCATTTAAATATTGAGGAATTTTTTCTGTTATTATGTTTAAATAATTCATTTTGTTTAAAAGAAAAAGTTGGATCTATCTGATATCATTAGGGACTATATGGATTTCTAATAAAAGGGTTTGTGTTGCTTAAGAGTTCTCTCTTTATCTTTAGGAAACAAAATACTGCTTAAATTCATTTCTTAGTTATGGTAAAGTTTTCTGTTATAGACAACCACTGCTAAGAACTAAATGACAAGCTACCAAAACAGTATTTGGGGAGCAATCAGTAGCAAACTTGAGGTGGTTTCATTGAGCTGTAGGCTTATTTGAAATTAAATCAGTTAATTTTCTAGGTAGTCCTAGATTATAAGCATTCCTACCACAGAAATTCTGAGTTTAGTTGTCTTGTATTACCTGGCCTAAGAGTTCTTTTTTTTTTTTTTTAATAAGATTCAGTTTCTCTTCAGTTTCTCTTGCTTAAGTTGAGAGCTGCTTCTTTTTCAATACATAATTTTCTGCCTCGGGAAGTCGCTACATGAATCATAGAATTGATCAATGTGCTTCATGGTTAAAGGAGAATTTCAGAAGGAGAAACTATTGACATAATTGAAAATTACAAAAGGCAATGAAAAATGTCTGCTTGCCTGTAGAATCAGTGCCATGTGAGAAAAATGTTTTTCTCTAGCCATAACTAATTATAATAAATTCCTTAATTAATGTAATTAATTGATGACTTTTACAGCTTTTTAATATTCTGTATATTCACTGTCTTAGTAATTGCTAATTTTTTAGGTGTTACTGAGTATACGCTTATTTTTCATTTTGGTCTTCTAAATAAAGCGGTGATTAAAGTTCTTTATAATGGGAAGAAAAAAAATTTAAGTAAAATTATGTCATGCCTGAAGTATTATAACACAAACAGGCAAAGAAAGAGTACACTGTGGCTTCTATTTTGACATGCAGCTGTTTTCAAACCTGGCCTGGACAAATGCTTAGAAATTAGCTGTTTAATCATAGCATCATAGAATGGCCTGGGTTGGAAGGGACCTTAAAGATCATCAAGTTCCAACTCCCTGCCATGGACAGGGAACACCTTCCACGAGCTCAGATTGCTCAGTGCCCCATCCAACCTGGCCTTGAACACTTCCAGGGGTGGGATAGCCACAATTTCTCTGGGCAGCCTGTGCCAGTGCCTCACCACCCTCACAGTAAGGAATTTCTCCCTAATATTTAATGTAAACCTGTCTTTCTTTTTGAAGCCATTCCCCCTTGTCCCGTCACTACACACCGTTGCAAAAAGTCCTCTCTGTCTTTCTTGTGGGCTCCCTTCAGGCACTGGAAGGCCACAATTAGGTCACCAAAAAGCCTTTTTTTCCCCCAGGCTGAACAATCCCAATTCTCTCAGCCTTTCCTCATAGCAGAGCTGCTCCATCCCTCTGATCACCTTGGTGGCCTCCTCTGGCCTGGCTCCAACAGGTCCCTGTCCTTGCTGTGCTGGGACCCCAGGGCTGGATGCAGCACTGCAGGTGGGGTCTCAGCAGAGCGGGGCAGAGGGGCAGAATCCCCTCCCTGCCCTGCTGCCCACTTTGGATCCAGCCCAGGACAGACTGGATTTATGAGCTGCAGGAGCACACTGACAGCTCGTGTCCAGCCTCTCACCCTCCAGCACCCCTCCTTGTCCCAGGGCTGCTCTGGATCTGTTCATCCCCAGCCTGGATTGATAACGGGGTTTGCCCCAACCCAGGTGCAGCCCCTTGGACTTGTCTTGTTAAACCTCGTGAGACTCCTATGGGAGTACAGACATCACTGAGAAATGTGATTCCTGTCTGAGGCCAGCATGCCTGGTGCTGTGGCCATTCCAGTATCAAAAACCCCAAAATTTTGACAGTGACACCAGCCATGGAGCAGTGTATAGATAGACTCAGTCCATCCATTTCTTTCAGTGTTGCTGCCTTCAATTAGAGTTGTAGAGAATAGGGCTTCTGCCTCAGCTTCCCTTACCAACTCTCCCAAGGCCCTGGAGTCCTTTTTGATCCCCCTTGGATCATGTGTTGCCCCTTCATTGCCCCCTATGTAGAAGATCAGTAATGGGTTGTAGTTTGAGGGCTGTACCAGGCTAGGAAGTTTCCTGGTAGCAGTACATGTGATGAAAGATCTACTAAACAAACTAATTATAATTTTATTTTTTTTTTGGTGTTCAGTTAAAATTTGTAGACATAGATATAAATACTGTTAAATTTGGAATTTTACTTTCCAAAAATCTGGCTTTTGATATTGTGACTAAGGTAGATGGGAGCTGCTTAAATCTCAGACTTGGACCTTGTCCAGGTAGGCATCATGGCATCACAGAAAAAGGCTTTTGTTTCATATCGTCTTGTCCTGTATAACCTAGAGACCAATAGTCTGTGTCTATACTTTCTGGCTGATTTAGGACAGTTATTGAACTTTTTACCACATCTAAAAGTTTGTAAAGAATTTCCACTTCACTGTTTGGTTTTTTGCGGCATGTGGAATGTGGATGCAGTTTTCTGTGTGATCCAAGGGCTGCTGCCTGCAGGGGGATAATGCCCTCCTTTGATCTCCTGGCTTTGCTGTTCACACAGCCTGGGATGTGCTGGCCATCCCTGCAGCCAGGCCAGGCTGCTGGCTCCTGCTCAGCTTGCTGCTGGCCCACAGCCCCAGGCCCTTCCTTCCCAGCAGAGCTGCTCCCCAGCCTGGCTGGCCCAGCCTGTATGGATGCAGGAGGGAGCCCATCCCAGGGTCGGGATTAACTTGGTGGCATTCTGTGGTGACATTTCTGCTGATTGATTCCTCCAGCCAGTCCCTCTGGATGGCAGCCCTGCCTTCCACTCCTGGGATGCCATCCATGAGCTTTGTGGTGGTCTGGTTGATCTCCTCCCTTATGTCAGTGTCTGTGCATGCCTGTATGTGTATATGTGTATGACTTCAAGTGTAAATATCTTTTTCACTATTCCAGTGCAGCAATTGGATTGAAAACTGGACTGAATCCAGAAAATCAAAATGAGCTTCCTAATTAAGCCCTAGTTCTAGTCAGTATTAATTCCATAAATTCTCTTGTGTAGAAGCGAGAGGTGTTTGTTAATCCATAACCACTGTCAGTGAGAAGCCATTTCCCTACAAAAGTTAATAAAATTGAGTACTAATGGATATTTTGCAATTATTGGAGACTTGCATTTTCTGTCCAGATAACTTTAGAAAAGAATGCTGCATGATAAAATTGCCTAACAACATGGTGAAATAAATATTTTGAGAACTTGGAATTACAAATTTAAGAATAGTGAGCTTCCATCCAAATGAAACTGGAAAATTATTCTGTAAGAGCATGTCACTTTCCAGGGCTAGCTGGATCAATAGGTTTGGTTTTGGGAAAAGAGTAGAGATTGTATTTTTCTTCCTTAGTGTACTTTATATTTAACCTTTTTTTTATGCCATTCCTTATGCAAAATATCAATAAACAAAATGAAGTTTTAATTTGTCTTTTGTTGACTACTTTGTACTTTCTATTGATTGCTTGGAGCTCAAGAGAGCTAATTATTTCAAACTCTGCGTCTGCTGAGGTCTCTTCCCATTCAAATATCTAGTGTATTAAAATATTTTGAGGTAGAGTGTTTGGTGAGAAAAATCATAATGCTTTTCTTTGCAACTTTTGCGTTCAAACAGCACATCTGGGTGTAGTAATAACTGATTTCAATTTGCTCTTTTCTCCCTTAACCAGGTCAATCTGTGAAGCTGTTTATACAGTGTTTGTATATAAGTATAACTATAGGGTAGAAAATAAGTAGTATTGTTTGCAGCGCTGTGGAAATGATGTTGTGGGGTGTTTGATCCGTTTCAGGATGTCTCTGGAATGCCAGCTCTCTGTCGGCCTGTCGCAGAGGGAGGAGGGGGTTTTGATTATCGACTTGCAATGGCCATTCCGGATAAGTGGATACAGGTGAGAACTTCCTAAAATATACATTGTGCTCATCCAAGTGGGATGTTTCTCTGTCAGTGCATGCACATAAATGCTTCTGAATCCTTCTGACGAGTTTTGCTTTCTCTTGTGTTAATATGCTATTGAAATAAATTCTGACAGGCTTGAGCACAGGTATTAGAGGCTGAAATGAGAGCTGTCAGATGTTATGTAGGTTTTAGGTGAGGAAGTTCAGGAGCTGGGATTTGCATTCCAGCTGATAATTGTTTTCTTCATACAATACACATAAGCTCAATTTCTTTGAAACGGTCTGTATCTTGCAACAGCTGTAGGATGTGTAATCTATATTGAATGTGAACAAGTAGTTAAAAAAAGTTTATATGCATATAAATATTAAAAAAAAAACAATAAAGAATCACTCCAAAAACATGCAATAAACCCTCCTGATACTGGGCATAGAAATTGGCATTGAATATAGATAGACCTGAAAGTTTAAACAAAGTAGACTTAAGTGAATTACACAAACACTTGCAATTGGTACAGGGGGTTTACAAAAAGAGTAATGAAAATCTGTAAATGCTGAAGAACACTAATATATTAGTAAGTTCTGACTACAATAAGGATTTATATCACCTTTTCCTTAATATAGAGAGTCACAAGAAAAGGCATAAAACCCTAAATGATCTGAAAAGGGTTCTAGTGATGTTTTAGAGAATGTTTTTCAGTTAGATTACACCCAAATCCCTTGGGCTGTCACGATGATCTGAAAACAATAAATGTTTTATATGACCATTAATGCTTCAATAAATATAGTGAGTAGCTAAAAATAATTTTAAAAAATTAACTTACCTTCATCATCTTTCAGTTTTGTAACTAGGAGGTAGAGGGCCAATTGAAAAACAGATTTCAAACCTCTTTTCAGAAGATAAACATGACAGCTGTTCCAACAGAGACAGCATCATTAAAATTTGGAATGTATAATTTAGTTATTTAGGTCCTGGAATGCAGCAAGGGCTCATATTTTTTTAAAAACAAATGCCTAATTGTGATGTTTTGTGGGTTTCTTGGAGTTTTGTTAGTTTGTTTTTTGGTTTTTGTTTTGCTCCTTACCACACTTTAGGGCAGGCAAGATGGGCAGTTTCCTAGGTAGGCAAAAAGCAAGTGGCCAAGTTCATGTTACATGGGAAAAAAACAGACTGTAGATTTTACAAGTGCAAAAAATTGATAATCTAATTTAGCAATCTCTGATATGGTCTGTTTAATTTAATTCACGATACTTGGATAGGAAACATAATAGTGCTGCAGTACATTCTGTTGTTTAACTGGAGGAAATGTCACTTTTTCCAGCTTAAATATGTACATGACATGGGACAGCATGGGACACTGATGGGATGTTGAGTGCAAATCAGTTATGATTGGGATTGCACAAGAACTTAGGGTGATGCAGGCAGGAAGCTTCTTGCCAAGGAAACTGCAAATGAGTGACCACAGTAGAGAGACAGAGTTAGAGAAAGACGTGATGGCAGAGCTTGCTACCATGTTTCTTGAAGGGAAAAATAAACCTGGGATGATTGGAAGGGAGAAGTTTAGAAAGAGTTTATCAGCTGTTACCCAACTCTTCTAGATTGCTTGCTCTCGTTTCTCTCCAGTTTTTAAGTACATGCCTGTTAATAGAAAGTTTTCTAGGCAACTTGCTAAAATCAGTTTGAAAACTGGAGAATCTCCGAAAGATTCCATGAAAGAATTCTGAGGGATCTGTAAAAGCAAGAAAGAGAAACTGTTTGTCACAGCAGTGACTGTACTAGTTCAGATTAAAGATAGATGTAGTTCGTAATATGATGCTGCCTAGGGCCCTCGATGTGTTCAGAGCCAGAATTTATGGACTTTAAAAAAAATATCAACAAAGAAAAGGGAAAAAAAAGATTGTTTAGGAGTATATGAGCAGTTACAATTATAATGTTAATTTACATTGTGATATTGGCCATCTTGGTGCTATTGCCTTTTTATCACTTCTATTTTTATGTCTCTATATTTGCATATACGCATTTAAGTCGTAGTGATCAATGGAGGTCTACAAAGTGGTGTAGAAAAAAAAAGAAAAAAACTAACAATGAGATTGAACTAGATTTAGCAGAGGAAGGAAATAATGTGATATGAGGCACAAAATTCCTATTAATGGGATTTAATTTCAATTGCTAAAAATCAGGAGGTGGCACCACACTGCCCAGTGGTTAAGCTTTAGTTGGAAGCTCCCACATGCCAGGGTAGCATCTCCTGGTATTGTAAACCAGGTAGGTGTGTGCCCACATTTTTCTTCCTTGGTTTTGGTGCAGTGCTCTCCTGCAGGTCCTATCGATCACATTATCCACTGTATCCGAGGATTCACATGATAAATGGCAAATCCTGTTGTCCGTGCTTCCCCAAGGAGGTAGAGGAGAAACAAAGGATTCTAGTTATTATCATTATGTGATAAAATTGAAAAAAAAAAAAAAATCTTTGGATTAAAGCTCATCACTTCAAAACTTGGGAACACGAGAATACAGTTCACAATCCATTAGAAATTTCTGTGCCGGGGTAATGTTATGTGCTTTTAGTTAAAACATCAGTAACTTTTCAGTGATCTTTCTTTTATTTCTGTAGATAATTAAAGAGCTGAAAGATGAAGACTGGAATATGGGCAATATTGTGCATACATTAACAAACAGACGGTATGAAGAAAAGTACATTGCTTATGCAGAGAGTCACGACCAGGTATTTTCAGCTGTTTGTTTATAAGCAAGTAAAAGATCTTGTTCAGAGGCTTGGTGGGTTTTATTTTTTAAAGATGAGAAAGGAGTTGAGAAGGATGGCAAGAATTTCAGAAACAGGTAGATTTGGACTACTGTTCATTTTTTTTACCCTTTTATTTTGTGTGGTTTTTGGTTGTTTGTGTTTTGTTGGTCTGTTTCTTTTTTGTTGTTGTTTTTGTTGTTTGGGGGTTTTTTTTGTTGTTTTTTTGGTTTTGCTGTGGTTTTATTTTATGATAAAAATCCTTCATTATCATAAAAGAATCCTTCCTGGAGTGTGTGGGTAGTTGGTTTTCAGTTTTGTTTTGTTTTTAGGAAATGAGTCAAAGGTGTATAACCCATGCTTTTGAAAATCCTGTTTCCATTAAGTATGCTGGAACACTACTTATGATAAGGGTAAACAATATCCCAGTTTAAGAAATTTGTTTGTGACTTGGATTGCAAACATCCTCTTTTGAGACCTAAATGAAATATTCTGTAACAGTCTGGTTGAAACCACAGCAATTGTAATAGTCCTATGTATGGAAAAATGAAAAAGTAGTGATGAGTTTGGATAACACTCATCTCCCACAGTCTTTTTAACCCTTGTTTTTGAAGAGTCAGAAAGGACGTAATTTGGGAATCATGAAATTAGGAATTTTAAACATTTTATTAGAAAATGGGTATTTTATTTAAGTAACTTGTCTTCAGCTCTTTTCTTTACATAGTAGAGGTTGATACTCTAATTCCTGTACTTTCTATAATAAATGTCAACAGAAGTGTCCGAAACGAGTTGTATATTTTAAAAAGTGCATCCTGAGTTTACCATTCATTAGATCCATTTTGTGTACCTATTTACATTCTAATCTCAGAGTGTGTTACAGTGTTCATTTAATGCATGCTTCTGGTAAAGAACTTCAGAAATTACTTGGAAATGTATATTTTTCTATGATAAGCTGCTTTCGTCAAAGCTCATCCTTCACCCTAAAACATGGCATATAACATTACTAGTGCTGTTCTTGTATTTCATGCTGATTTTTAGCAATTGAGTCGTTTTCCATATCACTGTGCATTTTCAGTTTAGAATGTCATACTTTGGGAAAAAAAATCTCATTATTTTTGATTAAAATAAAGCAATGATTACAGACATACATCAGGCTGATGTGTGAAAAGTAGGATAGAGAAACCAAAAGGAAGTATAGGTAAAATTCAGTCTGAAGATGCCTGAAGTGATGCATGTGCGGGTACAATCCTGGTCTCTTACATGTTGTAATGGGCTAGGAGCTGACTGTTGCCAGTCAGAATTCAAGGCCTTGTGGTTATAAGGAGAGTGTGAAAACAGCAACTCCAAAGCTAATAGCTGTCAAAAAAGCAGATGCAGTCCTGGAATCATTATGAGTGGAACGGAGCAAAGAGCACAATCAGTATGCCACTGCAGTCTTTCATGGTTTGTGTGCACCTTGAGTGTTGGAGGCAGGTTTGGTCCTGTATCTTAAAGGATATGCAGCATAAGTGGAAAAAAATGCTGTGAGAGAGGAATAGCAGGTGTGGATTGATTTTCATGAGGAAAAAACTGAACAGAGTAAGATTCTTTGGGGTAGCAAAGAGGTCATTGAAGGGGGAAATATATCCATTTATAAAATCCCAGCTGCCACAGAAAACATGAATAGGGAGCACTTAGATTCTCTTCCAATGGAAAGATTACTGGATATTAAATGGCACTAACAAATGCCACATTCTGAGTCCAGAAAATAGTTGTTCATTGCAGCCTTCAGTCTTGTCATTGTCGCTTAGGGATTTTTTTTCCCTTTAAGTAGGCTATTTTTTACTTAAGGGAATAATCTATATATGCTGTTATATTGTCAGTTAGAAAATGAAAGGACGATGTTGCTTTTCAGCTAGACCTGTTTACAATTCATCAGTGTCTCTGGAATTTAGTAAGTTTTCCTTCAAGAGTATAAAACAAGAATTGGTCTAATTGAACAAAATTCGACTATTTAAATATAAATGCTCCAAAATGTTTTCAGCTACCTGCCTGCTACTGTATAGAATAGCATTTTGTGGCCTTTCTCAAGTAGCAAGTTAGCAATTCAGTTTTTTCTTTTGTGTGAAATCACAGAAAACCAATCACATTCTTGACTGCATATAAATGAATCATTCATACTCACTCTGCATGTCTAAATCAGAGTTTTGTTAATACTCAATTATTTTTGTATTCCAAGAACTTTTACTTTAGTCGTTTGCTCTTTTATTTTCTATGTTCCCTATAAAAATTCCCAAATGGTCACTTTTCACTCACTGAGTTGATGCTGATGTTTCACATTTGATATCTGTAGGTAAAAGAGTTCTTAGCAGTGATTATGCAGTTTGATCCCATCAGGTGAAATGTAGGACCAGGAGTTAGATGGTGGCTGGTCCATTATCATATACACTCAGTCCCATCAGTCCAGGAGCCTCAGTAACCAGGGGGAGGATGGCAAAGGGAAAACAGACAATTGGGGCTGACACCAACTCAGCTCATGGAAGCCCCTGCCTCAGTTTACATCTTTCAGTTTTTATCAGCAGACCACATCTATATTGCACATCACACAATGCACAGATGCAGTGGTCAGAATGTAGGGTCACCGTGACCTGATGTTCATGGGCAGTGGCAGGATGTTTCCTTCAGGAACAGGGACTGTATCATGCACACTGAGCCATGTCCTTGGCTCCTCAGCAATCTTGCAGGTCCTCCCCCTACTATACAGACCACCTGCTTTAAAAAAAAAAAAATAAAATTTAGAAGCACTTCTATTACACCCAAGGGTTTTCTTCAGTGTGTTTTTGAACTGTTCTAGGCACTGGTTGGTGATAAGACACTGGCCTTTCGCCTGATGGATGCAGAGATGTACACAAACATGAGTGTGCTCATGCCTCTGACGCCAGTTATTGATCGTGGGATACAGCTTCATAAAATGATTCGTCTCATTACTCACACGCTCGGAGGAGAGAGCTATCTGAACTTCATGGGTAAGTAATCTCAGGAAAAAGTCTCTCATTTTCTCATCTACAGAATGCGTGGCAGGGAAATAAAATGATCTGACATCATCTTATATCCACAGTATTTATCACAGTGCTGAAATTTGCAGCATAAATGCTTTTATAGATTTATTACAAAAGGTAATATGCGTTGTTTTTCTGTCTGTAAGATGCATTATAAGACAAGAAAATAAAATCAAGATGGTTCCTAACTGTAAGAGAAATAACTTTTGCAACTCAGACTAGTATTTTAATTGCTGTTCTACAAGTTTGTCAGGTGGTGAGCTGTGGCTCATGCAGCTGGGTTGTATTTCATCTCTCTTCTTTTACACTCCTGAATTTTTTAAGGTAACAGTGAATTTACTGAAGATAGCTCTGTGCTCATTTCAGTAATTAGTTGTCAGGAAGTAGTCTGGAATCAGTTGACTTATTTCATTGCTTTTTAGTGCTTAATGAGGTAGGCAAGGACAAATCACAGACAAAGGAGGCACATTCTGCTATCAAAGCACAGAAATTGTAAGAGTTAGTGGTACTTTCTTCTGGTCCATAAGCTGTAAAATAAAACTGTTGCGTTACTTCCTAAGCACAGTTGCTACAAGGAAGTTCAGTTGTTAGTCTAATTTAATCAGCAAGTTACAGTTTCGTGTAGTCGTCTTAGAAGCTGAATGTTCTTAGCTTTATCCAAAATTCCAAAGCTGTTTGTGCTGTCTGTTCTTTACCACATTCAATCCTTTAATATCTTTGCAAAATAGTTCTTACTTTAGAGTAAAAATCTTGTCATGTGGTCTGACAAGTTCTGTATAGCAGTTGTGATAGTTTCATGGGGGAAAAAAACACTGAAAGCCTGCTACAAAATCACCATCTCAGTTTTCTGATAATGTAACACTCAAAAATCACAGAAATTTTAGCTTAGTATTGTCTTCTACTTTTGTGATTAAATGTTTTGTTATATAAAGTCTAAGGGGACTGTTGGATATATACTGCTCTTCTTCCTTAATGGTGTGTTTAACATCATATTTTCTGATTTAAAAACTGGCGAACATAAGAGAATGGCGACACTGGATTTAAGCGTGCCTGTGCTGGTACAGGTTCTCTTTCTTTGTATAAGGAGAAAACTCAGAAAATACTGTGTTGATTTTTTTCTTAAAAAGAATTGAAGCAACTTTGGTACAGAACAAATTAATTCACTATATGCAATACTAGTAAAACTATTCTTTCCAATGAAATGCAGGGTTTGTTTTTTTTTTTCTTAAGGGTGAAGAAGAGTTAATGAAATAAGTATTTATGAAGTGTGCAATCAGGCACCAAAATGTTCAAGGTATGAGGTGTCTGCTTCCATCCAAACTAGTGATACTACAGTAGTTAAGAAGGCAGGTGTTTGCGAAATACTCCAGCTAAACTGCAGGTGTCTTTGCCCCAGATTGACTTAGTAAGATTAGAAATATAATCAATAATGCAGTATGGCATATTAAATCCAGTGTGTCAGTGCTGGCTGATTGAGCAAGTAATATTGGGTATCTCTGAGTACTGCAAATGGTTCAGTAACTACATTATAGTTTGCTGTATGTAAAAGGTGAAAAGACTGTAATAACTGTTGGAGGAGAAAACATATAAATTCAGAATGCTGTGGTCTTAAAATGCATGTTGCGACGTGCTATCTAGTTAAGCAAATACAGTGACAAATGAGTTCTTTAACTTGCAGGTTTGTGTGAATGCCAAAGGTAAGAAAGAGAAGCCTCCTGTAGGGTGGAGGAAGGAGTGGAAATCTTCCACAACGCCTGGAGAAGGCATTCCAGGTGCCTCTGTGCTTCCCTAGGTCCTTCCATTAAAAATCTTGTGCCTTCTGTCTCTGAAAACACAGCAAAGAGAGACCCTGCTTTCTCAATGCTTTACTCACCTTAAGGAAAAACAAACCTCATCTAAAAAATGTTGTGTCAGGAGTGGAAATCTGTGTTCTCAAATGCATCCTGGAATTTCTCTTTGAAGATCTGGAATACTATTTAATTACACATGTGTTGGAGCATCATTTGGGCTCCATATGTGCCAGCAGATCCCTGTTGACAGAAGTTGTGCATCAAACACTGATTGTGGCTTTCCCTCATCTTTCTCGCTTTTCTCACTGGATGGTTCTCTGTCCTTCTTACATGTATCTCTAAGAAACCACTGCAAAAATCCTGAAAGTTGGGATTCTTATTTTTCATGTTTCTGGATGTTTAATTTCCACTGGAGGCTTTTATTTTTCTTCCCACTTGCATATATCTCAGTATTGGCAATGAGTGATGTATGCAAACTTAAATGTGGATAGGAAAGTTCTGTTGTCGTTTCAGTAAATTGGTTCCCTTGTAACAAAAACCTTTGGGAGTATTCTTTCCTGCAGTCTGTGTTTTGGTTTTATGTGCAGCTTTCCAAGTGATCTCTCGGGCTTCGTGCGTGCATCTGGCATGGAAGACTTAACCTAGAAAGGGAAAAACTCCATATGCTTGGCTGAAAATGAGAATAACAATGATAAACGTCCTGCTGCAGTGAATGCACTCTCTGGAAGGCCAGTTTGTTTCATAGTAATAGCCAAAAAGTAGCAATTGCTTTGAAACTTTTGCTGTGTCTAAATTCTCTCAGAGCAGGTAGAGAGCAACAATCCCAATGTAGCTGTAGTTTGTGCCACCCAGCTCCTGTTTTAGACAGATTTTAATACTGAGACAGGCCAGTTATGACTCAGAAGTTGTCACAGAATTTTAGGAAATCACAAAAATTCCAAGTTCTTCTGCACAATGCTTTAGTTAGGAGCACATATGTTTGCTTCTTAAGGAGTTTCTTGCTTTACTAATTTTCTATGAAGACCTTGACATAGACAATGCACATTTGAATGTCTGGACTTTAATGACACTTATAGGCTCAAGCAGTTACAATGTGTGTATATTAAATAGTGAAAGTAGTCTTTTTAATTGTAAATAATAAAAACCTCTCCCTACTCAAGTATTTTTTTTTGTAGCAATGTTGGAATATCATGCACATCTAATCAACTTAAAATCAGAAAAGTATATGCAAAAATATTTAGGGCCATAGATCTCTGCCCTCCCTAATATCAGGATTTGAAAACAAATCCAAAATAAAAACCTTGTATCTCACTAAAATTCCTAATTGTCAGTTTTAGTCCTCTACAAAGTAACAAAAGGGCTTGAGATTGAGCATAATTCCTCAATCACTAAACAAGGACTAGAAGAACTTGTTATAAGACTTCTAGAGTATTACATGAATCTTCTGATCTCATCTTGAAAATAAAGCAACCACTTTTGTTATCCAGAAATGTTTAACTTTTCTCTTGAAGTGAAATGTTTAAGAAATGTTTAAGTGTACAGACTCACACATATTTCCAGAAAATAATACTTGAGTTTACCACTACAAAACTGTTCTGTCTCTGCATCCTTGCATTTTCTTTTTGCTTCATTTTTCATTCTGCCCCTGAAGACAAGCTGTAGACAATGGTAATTTTTTTTCTTTTAATATTTCTTTTCTGTTTTCTTGTTCATTGCATGTGCCCTGCACTTAGGGAAACTCTGCAGGACATGTAAAACAGCTGTGCCAGTTCTTCAGTGAACTTATTTCCATGGTCTCTCCTTATCTTGCAAGATACATCTGAGTGTCTAGATTTAGACAAGCAAGGGTAGTTGTTTTATTGCCTTGAATATACATACCCAAAATAGCATTTTGGGTCCTTGAGATCCTTCATAGCACAAATACTTACTGTTTATGCCACTGTAGAGTCTTGCTTTTCATCTTGCTAACAATCATTTCCTTGGTTCTTTTTTTCTGTTTGAAATTGGCTTGAGCTCAAATCTATTGATTTAAGTGGAGATTAGTTCCTACATGGACCTCTAGCACTATTTTTCATGACTCTCCCATAGTAAAACAACTCTTAATTAAGACTCCAGAGACCAAGTTTCACTCCCTGAAAAACAACTTTTGAGACTATGTATATATAAATGTATCAATATATAGCTAGGAAGTGATTTGAAGTAACTAGAACATTTTTTGCCATCATGAACGTTGACTGATGATGTTACTGTTTGGGTTGACATTTACCTGTTCCAGTACTATAAAAATTGTCTGTTAAGTTTCCTCTTTCACACTTGTTAGTTCATTTACACAGTAGTTTTATCCACCTTCTCTAATCTTAGGGGTTTTTTGCGTGCACCAAAAGAGTTTCTTGTGATGAGACCTTGTTCTTTCTTTACCCTTAAAAATAAAATGCTATGTATCATCTATTCCTCAGAGTATTTTAGAGAGAGAAACTTAGATATTTTTCAGCTACTTACTTGTAAACTAAAGAATTTCATAACATCAAGCTCTTGAAAAAAATATTGACAAACAAGAAAAGGAATGGTACAAAAACTGTGTTAGTAGCACCAATATCAGTGTGAGAAAGGTGTATACCATTTTCTTTAAGAATATTAATTAAAAACCTGAAATAAAAATGATACAGAGTAATTTACAATATAAATAGGAATGCTACCTTAAACGGAATTTGAACCACTATTTTATTGCTACCTATTCTAGGTAAAAAAGGAATTGTATCAAGAGCAAGGATATTTAGCTTAAACCTAAGGGAGTTTGGGTCTCTTTGGCATGTTGCATTTTTACATTTTCTTCTGATCACTTTCTTATGCTTCTTACATCTGTGCACTGGTTGCAGGGTGACTTTTTAGACCATCACCTAAAGAGTGGCCTTGGGAGAGCAGATGCTCTTCAAACTCACTCACTTCAGCCAACTCCTCTTGATAAGCAACCTTGAAGTGCTCACTTGGTACAGACTGCAGCTTTAGGAGAGGTGGTTTGAAGTCATCCTTCTTAGTACGCTTGCCTAGGATGGGTGACAAATGTCCTGCCAGTCCCAGTGGGGGCTTTAATTTCATGACAGCCTGACAGAAAACAATTATGTTCCCTTAAAGGTAGAAAACGAGGGTGTAATCTGAAATCTTCTCTACAGTTTCTCAGAGCCTTAGTGATAGACCACCTACAACTTTGTTGCATAATCCCCCATATGCAGCCCCACTCACAACTTGGGTTGGGCAGTGGCAGTGGGCAGAATCCAAATTTATATATTTGGCTTCATTAATCACTTTGACAGTTTCTTCTGCAAGGTCTAGAGGTGCAAGCTGTTAATATTTATTCATTTAGAGTTGATTGAAACAAGCTTCATTTCTACACTTGCTCAAAACACGTTAGAGTGACTGGAAGAAAAGCAATTAAAAAGAGAGACTGTCTCATAATTTAAAACTAAATAACACAACACCTGTCTTATCCCACCTCTCTTCACAAATTAAGTATGTCCAAATATTAGGAATCTGTTGTAAGAGTTGATTGTACATCCTCCTTGAAAGTGTAGGGAATAAAGCACTATATGTGTGTGTATGCTATTCAAATAAATAAATAAAATTGTTAGCAGCAGCAATCTGTCTGTGATGGTGTATCCATGTCCACACTATGACCTCGCAAGGCAGAAACCTTCATAGCCAGCAGCATCCTCAGAACTGCTTGAGAATCAACAGTTGCTGCAACTGAGTTCATGGACTGAAATCCAGGTAGGATTTTCCAGGATTGTAGAGGGAGTAGCCTTAATTGAGGTAGCTGACATGAGTGGTACTTAGTTTTTCTCTCAGGGTAATGCTGGTGTTTCCTGAGTTTGTACCCACATCTGCTGGGTATTGGATATGACTGCATTACCAGTGGAGAAGATTTATTATGTGTCAAGGCATTCTGACATTGTGCTTCAGTTACAAGGTGTTGAGTTTTTTTAAGGATGAGACTGCTAATTTTTTAAAATTTTATTTATTTTATTTATCATTATGCTTATTGGCATCATTTATCCATGGAATACTGCTGTTGGAACTTCTGCTGGCATCTCAAGCCTTGTTCCTAGGGCTCCATCTGTTGCCTTGAATGTTGTATGATTTGTGCAGCTCGTGCTTCAGACTTGTGACATCTCCGCTCTCAGTGTGTGAATGCGTGCAGCCTGGCCTGCTGATATAATACTTGATGTGATGTGAGGGCTTGCTGAAGAATAATAAATGAAGTTGTAAAATAAATCTTGAAGTTATTAGAGTTACAAGAGTTCTATTTCTGTTTGTATGACAGCCTTCATTTTGCTTTATTGTTGTTTTATTTGTTGTTGTTTTGAAGAACACAAGTAGGCCTCTATATATTTTAATTTTATATAACTTTACACTATGTATTATAACTGTACTATATATTACAGCTTCCAGCACAGGTTTTTAGAGGAATTTCTCTTTTCAGTTGTTTAAAAATGTGGTTTATTACAGAAATTATGAAAAACTCATATCATTATGAAAAGCTTTTTTAACACCTGGATTTCTGACTCTACAGGACATGGCTGTTATTCTTTCCTGTCATAATTGTGCTTGTTTGGTTGTTTTTTTTCTTTCTTTCTGTAGCTATAAGATTCAGAATTTATTTGCAGTAAACTATAATTAAACTATTTACAAATGGCATTGATTAGTTTTACTTAGCTGTCTTTTATGGAAAAAAATAATTAAAGATAGATCCAAAGACTGCAATATTCTGACCAAATTGTATTTTGTTTTCATTTTATTGATGTTAAATTCAAATACATTTAAAATCAACAGATTTACCTGACTTTTAGACTTTCTTGCTTTTTTTTTAAATTCAGAATGCAAGCTCCGTAGTAAAAGCTCTGTCATAAAAATGCATCTCAAATTTCTTGGGAGTTGTGCATATAAACACACAGTTTTGTACATAAGAATCTGTTTTGATTAGACTTCAGACATTGTACAAAATTAAGATTTGGGTAAAAGACAGAATATTTTTGCCTGGTAGTATGGAACTGTGCTAAGTTTTTTAAATTTGATAATATATAGAAAAATATGTATATCTACATATGCAAATTTTTATATCTGTGTGTGCATAAGGGTTTCTTTACTCAATGATTCGTTGTGTAAGCAATTAAACGTGGCCATCTTACACTTTCTATGTTGTGGTTAACCATGATTCAAATGAAATGCTTTGAATGTCTTCTGTTTATATACTCTTGAAGTTCTTTAAACTCTCACATATTACAATTGCTTTAAAAATAGCCTGAAGTTTTGTTCCCTCTATGAACAATTTGTTAATCATTAATGCTTCGAAAGAGCCTTCACATTGTAAGGTGTTGTGAGACGATTTTGCTCAGACTTCTGCTTCTAGTGCTCCGGGTCCTTGCTTGAAAGACATAATGCAAAACTGAAAGGAACTTAAAAATATTTTCAGATTTTCAAGTATTTTTTCAAGATTTTTAATTTAATCTGTTGATAAAACTGAAGTCCAGTATTCATGTCTCCATTATAATTTACCTTTTTGAGAGAGAGTAGACTTGTTTGGGGGGTTTTCTCTCTGCTGTACCTTCTTCAATAAGTTCATGCAATAACATGTAGTTTTCACACAGAACTTGGCCTCTGCCATGTCACAGAGCAGGTGAGTAAAGTTGATTTCTGAGTTTATCAGCGTCATTAATGAAATGCTTCCTGCAGGAGGTCACTCATTTCCTGGGTGCCAGGTGTTTACAGAAGTGTTGCACCTGATAAAAACTAAATCTGTGCTAGAACTTAGTGTGTAAGAGCAGGGAAAAAAGGGTAAGCATGCCCATTCAAGCAGGGGTAAATATGACGTGGATGTTAAAGATTTTGTCTTTTCTCCCTACTGCTCACTGTGCTTCATGCAATTTTGATGCTGATAATTTATCAGTACTTGTTTTAAGTTACTTATTTCTGAAACTCCCAATGCTGAAAAAAAGCAGCAGCAGCCTCTTACCACACCCAGCTGTGTTTTACTTCTACATTTTGCAGTCTGTCTTTACTCAGGAGTCTGGAAAGGGCTGAGAGAAAAATGGAACTATTTTGTCCCAAGCCATCTACCAAAGAGCAGAAAATTTCTTCCTGATTATACTTTGTAGACTGGTTTTAAAAGAGATAGAGAAAGGTGATCCAAATCAAGTGATTTAGTAACATCAGACTCTAGTGAGCTGGTGCAGGAGCATGCAGAGGAATCTGTTAATCACAAGCCCACCTTTGGTGACACACTGCTCTTTCTCAGACTGGTTTTGGGCAGTGCAGAGCCAAATAGAATTAAACCCCATGTGTTACTCTGTAAGGAGCTCTTGGTTTGAGACATGACTGAGCGGGTGACATTTTGTATTTGTAAAGTCTGAAGAATAGATCCTTAGGCATATATTCCAATTTGGATTTTAATGCGTGCAGTTGAGGTAATTTGAAATGAGTTCATCTCAGTAATGTCATTAATTCCTCAAATCAATGTAGCTTAAGCTGAGATAACACTTTGTGATGACATTGGAATAAAAAATAGGTGTCTTTATGTGTTCAAGAGCTTATTTTCACAAGATATTATTAGCTTAGAATCTTCTCGTCCTAATTTTTTTGAGGCCATCAATCCAACACACACAGGTATTTCCTAGAATAAGAATTTGAACAACCTTGTAGTTAAATTTGCATTGATCTTCAAGAGACAAGGTATTTTCTGTTTTTCCTGAGAAGTGATAAACTCTGCAGAGCAGAGCATATTAGCACTAGAACATCTTATAGAAATGTTGACCTGTCTTTCTCAGATGTCTTTTGAGATCTTCAATTTGGAATTCCATAGAATTATAGAATGTTTTGGGTTGGAAGGGAAACAACCAAAAGATCATCTTAAACATTATCTAGTTCCATCCCTCCTGCCATGGGCTGGGACACCTTTCATTAGACCAGGTTGCTCAGAGCCCCATCCAACCTGGCCTTGGACAATTCCAGGGATGGAGCATCCACAACCTCTCTGGGCGACTTCTCCAGTTTCTCACTACCCTCACAACAAGGAATTTCTTGCTAATATCTGATCTAAATACAGCCTTTCTCTTAAAACTGTGTGGGCATCAGGAATGTATCACTACATGCTTTGATTTGGAGCTGCATTTCTGTTCTAATTTGTTATAACCTCGTTGAAGTTTGCAAAAAGTGCTTGAAAGCGCTGTAACTCACTCGGTGTGCTTCCATGTGGCAAGAGGTTGAATGGGAAAATGTTCTTATAATGGTATCAGTCACAGAGAGGTAGCTGTGTACTGGTGTTGGAGGGAGGAGAGGTGTGCAAGGTAGGACGAGGATCAGGAAAGCGGGAGGGTGAAGACAGTGCACGATCAGGTTGGTGTTGAACTGAGGGCTCCACTAGCCCACAACAGTCACTTTGTCTTTCCAGCTAAAAAGATGCATTCCTATACATAATTCAGGGTATTTTTTTTTTTTTTTTTTTTTCTGTGAGCTCATGGAAATCGAGAGAATACAGTGTAAATGAGGTATTTTAGTTTTACTTCGGAGTTAAGTGTTATGAGGTTAATCTTGAGTATGAATATAGAGCTGATTTTAGTAAGCTTTCAAGAAGGGAGAAGTGGAATTTATAGTGGAGTAAATTCAAAGGGAGTTTATGAAGACAATAAAATTACTTTTGGCGGAAAAGAAAATGAATTTTGTTGGAGGGGGATTGTTTTTGGGGTTTTTTTAGACTTTTTTTCTTTTTTTCCCAAATAGTCCAGGTGCCTTTTGAGTTGGAATGCCGTGTTGAGTATAAACCACTTCTGTCTTAATGTACAACTTAAAAGTGCAGGGCAGGAGGAGTAACAGGACAAGTGACTAATGTCTCAAGGAGAAGAGGATTATTCACAAAGCCAAAAGTATTATTGCAGTCTTTTTACAGCCAGAAGCTTAGAACTCTTACTCAGTTGGGCTAAGTATTCTGATCTTCTTGTGAAATTCAGAGCAGGTCCTGCAAGCGAGGTATTTTCATAGAATATCTTCTCAAGTGGCATTTTTAGAGAGATTATTTAAAAGTAATCTAGTAATCCACTCACTCCTGATTTAAGAGTCAATCCATAGACTATGAAACATCTCCCTTAAGCCTCTCATTTTTTTTTTAATCCAGCTAACTGTTAATACAAAATACTGCAGGAAAGTCTGGATCATCTTGATGTTTGTATTATAGGTCAGCTCTTTGTGCAGCTTAAGCTCACACCTTTATCTTCATAATGGAGAAATGCATGGTCTTATTTCAAAATATTAACGGGAGAAAAAAAGGTTATCTGATGGAAAACATTAACCTGTGTTAACATGCACTCTTGGATTGGCAGCATGCTTTTCCACAATTTATCTTGAGCTCCTAAAAGCAAACAAAAAACTTGGTTCAAACTGAGCTGTTCTTGTTTGTTTATTTTCACGACTGGTTATTTATTGTAGTTCCTAATGGCTGCCACCATTTTAGCAAGCGAGGAATTGCACATAATATTGCTGGAAGGGAAGAGTGCAGATGTCTGAACGTGGGGGGACTTCCATAACTCACATTTTTCTTTCATCTAACCTAAGACAGTGCAAGTGCTCGTTACTTATGGATACCAAAATATGATGTGAATGGATATTCTGTTTTCCATAAGTCTTCACTTGTGTTACCATGCTTTTTTCCCCCTCGTGTACTATTTAGCTGTACTTAAACAGCTTTTTGTGTATCTTCTTGAATATGTGAGTGGTTAATTCTTTAAAACTGTATTTTTCGATACATTTTGTTTAGCCTGGAGAAGAGGAGGCTCAGGCATGACCTTATCTCTCTCTACAACCACCTGAGAGGAGCTTGTAGCCAGGTGGGGGTTGGTCTCTTCTGCCAGGTAGCAAGTGATAGGATAAGAAGAAATGCTGTCAAGTTATGCCAGGGAAAATTTAGGTTAGGTATTAAAATTTTGTCACTGAAAGGGTGGTCAGACACTGGAACAGGCTGCCTAGGGAAATCACCATCCCTGGAGGTCTTTATCAGATGTGGCTCTTGGGGGCATGGTTTAGTGGTGGACTTTGCAGACAACTGTAATGATTGGATGACTATTCAAAGCTACAAGTTGATAAGCATGCCAGAGTACTGACATATTAATTTCAATAGATGTAAAGAAAACTTGCCTTATTTGTGCAAATGTCCTCAGTATGTGAAATTTATTGTTCCATTTGGAGAGAGAAAAAAAAAAAGAGAAAGAAAAATCAATATTGCACTAAGCTTGTTACAGTTCTGGCTGTGACTAGTCTTAGAAATACAGTATAGTTTATTAATATCCTGCTTTCCTATTTATGGGTTGGAAAGGGGTGTCCTAATTAAATATGAAGCAGGGAGTATCTTCATTTGAAATAGTTTTCATTTCCTGGAGTTCAGCCTAGACATAATTGAAGTTTTCAGAGAAATTGTGAAAGTCCCTTTTTGCATTTACTGGTTGCTTTTATATTTGTAGGCCAGGAAGACTGTATTTTTAGTTTTTTATTTCCTGCACAGAAGGCTATTGCTTCGTTTGTACACTGCACATAAGAATAGAGAACTAAATCCATTGCTTGCTTCTGGAAACTGAAATACAGGAAGAAGCTTGTAGAAATAAATAAAATTTATCTTAATAAAGGTGCTGTCTACACATCATATTCTCTCAGTAAGTTTTTGATTTGTGTTTTTTTTTTCATTTCCCAGTTTATGAATGGGTGATGTGTTCCATGTCTGAGATACCCCTAGGCTGGGCTCAGGGACATGAGAAGTTTTTACAAGGCTCCTGTTAGGGCCCTGTCTCTATTCTTCCCTCCTGCTGTTACCACGACGTATTAGGTTTTTCAAAGGATATGTTGTTTTTCTGACAGTAAAATGTTCCCATTAAGATCCAAATAAGAAAACAAGTATTGAAATAAGCTACCACCATAATGTGGCTGTGTAAAGGAATGAAATGGAACAAAACAAAATGAGTAATGACATTGGCAAATAATTTTTTGCAGATAGAAGGTGTAATTTTACTTGTTTCAGAGGATTCTTCTCCCCTTTTTCATAGATGATCCATGTAAAGCATTTATCACTTGAGCAAGTTTATTTTTTTAAGGAAAAAACCCACAAAGGAATGAAAAATCATTACTGAGAAATTTCATATGTCCAATTCAAAATGTCTTTGTGCAAGTAATCTCTAATGGGTTCTTGTCTGTGTTTTGTGTTTTGCTTTTGTCATTTTGAATTTCCATACAGCATTGCTGGAGGGCGAGAGGAGAAATCATCTTGGTGTTTGTACATATTTGCCTTTCCTCAAACAGTTGTAACAAGACTTTTCAGACATGGAAGCAGGTTTGTTTTTTTTTTTTCTGAGATCGAAGTTTACTTTTTCCCTTGACAAAGAAATTTTGTCTTAAAGGCACAAAAAGCATTATGTGCCTAATAGGGTTGCAGTACATTTTCAGCTTGGCCCCTAAAAAAGCTGTGTCACTTCTTTGTGTACAGTGCAATGACAGCATGAAGTGTAGTACTTTGAATGCACTCCTATTTCAGTGAATTGAAACACTATTTTTGGAAATAATATTTTAAAAAAATGAATGCATGCATACAGGATAAATTCCAGCAGTTATGTGAAACTTTGGGGTAGGGAAAGGAGCAATACATATGAACGTATGTTTTTAGTAAAAAGTTGATCAAGGAAAAAGTTAGAGGTGGCTACCTAAATGAGATGACTTTTATTACTTTGTGTACTAGTTCAGAAGTATTTGTTTCAAAACTGAAAAACAAATTAAAATTTTATCAGGTTTTAAGCAGCTGTAATGTAATCTAGGAATAATTTCTACTCTGATTCTCATTTATCAGTGTAATTTGTTTTCTGTCCATTAACTTGGTGTCACAAGAAAATTCTAAAATTATTGTTTAGTTATGTCTTGAAAGGCTCACAGCTATGCCTTCAGCTGATTCAGGTCTTGGGGCTCATCTAAATATGTTTTGAGCATAAGATGAATACTGTCGTGTTTGCCTCTGTGTATGTAGCAAATTGTTGAATTTCAAAGCCAGAAGGGATAGCTGTCATCTGCAAATAAAGAAGCATGAGATAATAGAATGAACAGAGGGGATGGCTCATGGTGAACCTCTTTTTATTAGAAGCTGAATCTCAAAAGTTTACGGTTCTAGACCGTTCTTTCACAACTACTTACTCGTTTCCTAACCTCCTTTGAATAAAGGTATTTGAAAAAAAAAATCGTGTGTGAAGACAGATAACCAATCTGACTTCATGATACCTTCCTTTCTCATGGGAATGACTCTGGACAAAAATTAGCAGTCTTGTCTATGAAAACATTTGTTCAGAGTCATCCCTTCTTTGGTTTCCACCATCCAAAATGCAGCTTTCCTTCCCACCTGCACCACAGGAACAGTGGGGAAGAGCACTGGATCACTTTTCAGTGGTGTGCCCCATACTAGAGTTCTTAATGGACAGGCTATTATGTATCTGGAGTTACTTATGTAATGTGCTCATCGTCAGGAAATGGAGTGTGTTACTGGGTCTTGGATTTCCCAGTTGTTTGAGAAATTTTCTGTATTAAACCCTGAAAATTGGTAGACAAAGTAGAAAATTGGCAGAAGCTCTGCATGATGATACTCTGAGTACCTCTTAAAAGCTCTTTATCAAATGACCTGTTATTAGGGAGCAAATGTCCATCATCTTTTTCTGGCTGAGGTGAGAATGATTACCCAAAGGAATGGGAGTGGAATCATGCCACTTAAGTCAGGGCATATTGTGGCTCTTCTGATGTCTCTTAAAGCTGATTTTTAAGGCATGCCCTGTTCAGAAGTACAAGGGAAGGAGAATGTGAAGGAATAACTAAACATGCAGAAAGGGTTTTTTTGGCCACAACTGTTTTTGAGAGGCTGTGGTACTATTGCTACAGTCTGGTTTGTTTCTGTATTAAGTTTTAAATCTTAATGAATAACTTGTTTTAAGCCTATTTTCACAATATTGTGATATTTATTTTTTCCTGTCTCTTTACATAACAAAAACAACAGTGACAAAAACAAACCAAAAAAAACCACAAAAAAAAAAAAACAAACCCAAAAAACCCCAAGCAAACAACAAAAAACAACAACAAAAAAAGATGAGCGCCTTCCTGGATAATTGTGCTCAGTTCCTATAGATTTTGGTGGCTGTTTGATAATTCACCTGCTGCTTGCAGCAAAGGTGCCATCAGTACCAATTCCTTTAAGTCCTTTTTTTATCTGAGCAGTGGTGTTGCTTCAGCTTTCAAAACTGTTGCTTGCTGGTCAATATCTGAATTTTTTCCTTCTTTGCTTTATTTTCTTTCCTTTTTTTTTTTTTTCTTTCTTCCACTTCTCACTTGTGCTGACGCTGGTTAACGTGCAGGTGAGCCAAGACTATCTTTACATTGTGAATCCAGCCCATTTGGTCCTCAGGATGCTTGTAAAGGTCTGCCCCAGCCTGAACTGTAGCTGCAGTCTCCACATGCCCACTGTGCCACTCATACTGGAAGACCTGCAATTAGTCTGGTATAACTAATTGTGGATTATTATTAGAAAGTGATGCTCTTCAGAGGCTGGTTCTTAATTATAGCCTTTCTTTATCCTTTTTTGGCATTGTAAACAGTCATAAAAGAATTTTAATAATATGCAAGTGTTATATTGCTATAGTATTTTAACTTTTCCTTTTTTGTTCTTATACTCTGAGATGTGACTAAAGGTGGCTCAAGGATCAGGTTTAAGGTGCTTAAAAAACAAATTTTATGACACTTCCTTTCATATAAGATGTGCATGCATAACATCCACAGGAAGCAATTGCAAATCTATGCTAAATTTTAAAATCTGATGCAGTGAGCATTCCAAGACTTAAGTTTTTTTTGTGAAAGCAGCACATCTCAATGATTTTAAATGAATTCTGATTTTTAACATTATTCAGGTGCAGTCTGATAGACACATTGTATCTTGCAAAAAGTTCAGAATGACTCTTTGAAAACTGTATGAGACTTGGTCCCTATTCTGGTAAGAAGGAGAGAGAAGACCAGGGCAATTACTGCCTTGAACAGGTCAGAGCTACATCATCGGAGGTTTTTCTCATTAATACACACCTTTTGTGCACTTCATTAATAGATCTCATTTGCACACAAGGCATTCAATTTAAGCCATGCATTTTCTGTTCAAGGGCAGTTGACTTTAATATACGGAGTAATAGTCATAAGTAGTTTAGTTGATTATCAGGCAGATGAGACTCTTCTTAAAACCTGCCCCTTTGGTAGCATGGCACAGTACTAGAGACCCCTGAATCCTGATCTCTAACTGTTCTTTCTGAAAAAAAACACACTTGAAAATTTCAATATCCATGTCCACATAGAAAAAAACAACCAACAAACAAAAACCCCACCAACAGTACAAATAATCTTGCCTTAGACATCCTGGTTATGATTGACTCTAATAAGCAGAGATCTTGCAACAGATTATGCTGTCACCATAAGATTATTATGCTAGGATTTTTGAAATATGCTAAAACAAATAAGCATGACTTAGAAAAATTGCTTACAAGCGTCTGGTTAGAGTCTTACATAAACTACTCATCATCTTTCATTTTTTATGTAAGAGTATCTTAAGAAAATCCCCCATAAAACAAAAACAAACCAAAAAAAAGCCCCAAACTGTGAAGCTAACAATGAACAAGTTGAAGGGGGTGGGGAACAAAAGACTCTGAAACAATGAATGCAAAAAGTACATAAGTTGATGTGGGACATTCTTCTAATATACACATTAATTATGTTTATACCGACATAAATATTTACCGTCCACTGAGGAAATGCTTTTGAAATGCACAGCAAAGCAGCAGTTTTGTTCTTTGGAATATCAGTGTATTTCAAAGCTAATTTTCTTCCCAGATTAAGAGTCAAATTATTGTGAGAGGAAAAATCAGGAAATTATTTCCACTTGATAGAGTTTAAACTGGTTATGGTACTTGATTAATCTATTTATTTACTAGTAAACAGAAGGAAAATGAATCATGATGTAAATGTACTGTTTAATTTGGCATAGGCCTAATGAGAATTTGAAGCTCTTGAGGCTTCCTCTTTCCTCCACATTCAATTATTTTCGTGAATCTCCTTATCTCATGTATACCGTCATGTATAAAATTTACTTTAATAAATATAGAAAAAGGATTACTTAGCTGATATATCCTATCTCAGGACTATTTTAAACTATTAACAAAGTGTATCTCAAAATGTGGATTTTGGTTTTTTGTTTGTTTTTTTTTTGTATTTATATTTTCCCCAGCATGTTTGAGTTTTACGGATGGCTTATATTTCATTCATCCCTCAGCAGTAGCCCTGAAGCCAAAGGAGTAGTTGGCCAATCTTTTCCACTGTCAGTACTTGGCATTTATTTTCATCTGCTGTGTAAAAAAAACCAAACCAATACCAAAAATCCCACACAAAACCAAACTGCAAACAAAAAACCCCAAAACCTTCACCTGATATGACCTTGATTCCTCAGTGCATGATTATTTAGCATCAGTCTCATGCATTCTTTTGCTGTGAGGTAGAAGTACAATAAAAATTTGAATGTCTTCCTGCTAAGTAGTGAAATTGAAGTGGCTGTAGAAAGAAAATGCACTGCTGAACAGTAGGAAGGCTGGATTTTGCCAGGGCTATGCTTTTTTATCAGCTCACTGGGGTGAGTCTATTTCTTAAAACAAATTATGTGAGGACACTCTCTAAAGGAAACCTGACTTTAAAATGCTTGCAAGTCTTCTCATTTTGGAAGTCTTTTTGTATTCTGAAGCATTGCTAATATACAATTCTGGATCACAATATTTGCCTTTCTCCTAAATGGTGGGTTTGGGTTTACTGACCAAGCACTACACACATTATGCTGGAGTGGTGTTGTCAAACTCCATAGTAATTGAACAACTGAAAAATACATCCATATGTTCCCAATCTTGATTTTCTGAACAGTGTTTAATTGGAAGATACAATTATGGTCAAAAA
The DNA here is from genome assembly GCA_014706295.1 of Lycocorax pyrrhopterus obiensis. Taxonomy (NCBI): domain Eukaryota; kingdom Metazoa; phylum Chordata; class Aves; order Passeriformes; family Paradisaeidae; genus Lycocorax; species Lycocorax pyrrhopterus. The sequence goes on along the minus strand of JACSVZ010000001.1, from coordinate 110,957,121 downwards.
CTTCTTTAACATATGTTGCCGTGATGTTTAATTGCTGAATTAGGAACGTGGAAGGATTTTAATGTAAAAAGTTTCTTATCTAATATGATGTGTGGCTTATTTCAGAATCATTTTACTATTTTTTCACTTTTCAGTGTGGTAAAATTCTCTCCTAACATTCAAGATTTTCTGCATGAGAGTTCTATGAGTTGGTATCAAAATTTGCACTCCTTTCTTTCTGTAAACTTTTATTTTGAGAGTAGGATATTGAATTTTACTCTGCATTATGGTTTCTGCATATTTTTATTTTTGCTTTGTCCAAGGACATGGAAAAGGCCTTTGAGCTTTGCAACTCACCTCAGAGATAAGTGTCTAAGACTAAACTATTTCCAGACCTGATTATATAGGGAATGTATTTACTCAGAGCAGGTTGGTTAATATACATTCACCAGAACTGTGCTGGAGTGTAAAACATGGGCTGTTTAAGCACTGAAAGTTCACATTGAGCTGCCATCGAGCACAAATACATCAGATTACTCTGTTGCTCTTTGGTGCTCTGCATGACTTTCCCATTTGTTCCATATCTCCAAGTGTAGTGCTTGGACATGTCATACATGTTTGAAAGACCTGCTGAGGACCATGCTCACAGATGGGCATCTCAAACTCCAGGACAGCTTTATTAAGTGAAGCAGATCTATGAATGAATAGATATCAACAAAATGTGGTCAGACAATGTGACACAAGCTGCTGAAGTGAAGGCTGTCACTCTGCAACATTGTGCTTGAAGTGCAAGCCATGTTTCAGCCCGGCTGCCCTCATAAATCTAGAGAACATACACTTGAAACCAGCAGTGATAACCTGCCAACAGGAACTTCTGTCTCGGTTATTTTCACAAAGAGTTTGAGGAGCGAGAAGTCAGGTAGCACATCCTAAGTGGTAGTGGGTGCACTGCTGTAAAACATGGGGATAGCATGGTCCCTGTTGCAGTGGAGGCTCCTATAGGGAGAATGTTGCACACTGGAAATGTTCCAGAATAGGACTAGCTCACTTGCAGTACACCTCACTCTGTAGCTGTATTTCTGCTTGATTTTGCCATTTTTGTGTTTTTTCCAACTAATTCTTAAGCAAATATCCGTGCATATCCAAAGTATGGCTTAAGTTAGGTGTTAGTTACACCTAAGATTTCAGATGTTGTGTAGAATTATGTGTCGAAAAAAATACACCAAGTGATTGGAGTTTTTTTTAGTATAATATTTTTATTTGTGTATATGCAAGTTCATAGCAGGAGACATTACAGTAACAGGTTGCTCTGAAATAGTGCTGAGTCCTGCAAACAAAACACTGATTGTATATTCCAAATTCACAAATCACTTATGTAACATTCAGAAAACAACTCCATTTTCTTATCTGCATTAAAGCATAACTGGTACATGGGAACTTAGAAATACTATTGATTGGTTTTCTGCATCAGAGGAGTCTTAACACTGGCAGCCTTGAGACTGAGCACATCAAGGGTCTTTGCACTCTTTAAGACCTGTGGAACAGTGCCCAGGTACCACTTCAGGTGCTGTAGTGGCTGTTTGGAGTTTTCCATTTCTTTGAGGAAAAGGCAGTGTAGCAGTATGATGCTGTGCCTTTTCAAAGACTTATACAGTAATCACATAATTCTGGTTTTGAAAATACCTTAGTAAGTACCCAGGTTCAGTGGAAACAGTGGCAGACGAGAGATGTTTAAAATTGTGAGGGTCTTGAGAAGATGTTTTCTAAAGCAAATGTTTTTAGGAAGTTTATGAATACATTCTCAGCATGGCAGGGTTGAACCAGCCTCAGGGCAGGAGGCAGCTGGCAGAAAGAAGCTTTAATCTCAAAGCAGTGATATGTGAGTCTAGGAAGAATCTTGGGAATGTACTCCTTTGAGGACATTAGGTAAGAAGAATTTTAGACCTGCAACCAGAACTATACTCTGATGGCTGATTTGTACTCTTTCAAGAAAACTGGGGCTTCTCACAATACACCTTCTCTTTTGATTACTGACATCTATTTTAGAATGCCTTTTTTGCCCCTACTTTGTTTAGAGTTTATTCCAAATTTTAATTTCAAATTTTCTCATTCTGTGCTGTTAGCAAATGCATAGTTATTTAAGTAATTAGGTTTGTTCGTGTAACAAGAACAGAATAATACTGAACTTTCATTTTTGATTTACTTAACATAAAAGGCTTTAACTTCCCTACGCATTAAATACTGTTTAAATTGTCTTTTTCTTCAATTTACATTTTCTTTCTCATTTTTTTATATGCTTTTTCAAAATTAGACAATGAAATTCTTACTGAAACCAGCAAGAAAACTGCTATTTGTTGAATAACCCAGGGCAAAAGACTTGCTGCCTTTCTTGGACCTCTTTCTGTTCCAGCCTTGTCCTAAATTCACTTTGTAAGCCCATTAACCTGTCAGTTGTGGTACCAGTCAATATTTGGCAGTACACCATGCTGAAAGTTTTAGCTAGAACGTCTCTGAAGGCATCTTCTGATGAAAAAGTTTCTTGATACAGATTTATATGTTTTTGTTAGATTTTGGGTGGGTTTTTTTTGTCTGTTTGGTTTTTGGTGGGGTTTTTTTTAACCTTTTCAATGTGTTGTGCAATATTTCTGTTCTTAAATATTTTATTGAGCTCTTGGAAGCGGTTGACTAAATAATGTATGCTGTGCGTGTTCACGTAGAGCCTGGTGGAAATGTCACGGTATCAAAGTCAGCCTCTTGTTTTTACCAGGATGCAGCTAATAGGAAACAGCAAAATGGGAACTGTTTCGGTGTAAAAGCACCACAAAGAGTTTGATTGCTACTTTATTGTTTTAAATACTGTATGAGGGGGTTGAGTGAGTTGTAAGTCAGAAATATATTATTCTACACTGGGAAAAGAAGGCTGAAATGTAAACTTTCAAGTCTGCAAGTTTCAAAAGGTAGATTAGTAAAATAATTATCGTCTCAAGATCGCTTCTAGTCTAGGTAACTTCTCTTGACACTCTTTTTTTTTTTCTTGTCTGTTAGTGTGAACTGCAGAAGCTCTTGTTCTGCTCAGTAAACATTCGAGGGAAAACATTCATCTGCCCTGAGGAACTGAATACTGTTGTCAGTGAGGCCACTAATATTTTATTGAATATTCTTTTGATGGAACACTAAAAATAAGTAAATGAAAGAATAATTTATTCCAGATAAATGTTGGGGTTTTTTCCTGTGTAAATATAGTTCTGCTAAATATCAGCATGTGGGCATAACCATCATATGCTTGCTTCTGTTGAAAAATAAATCATGGTAAGCAATGCCATGTTCTGTCTACTGTGCCTGTGCCTGGTTACTCCTCTGTCTAAGAAATCTTCTCAGCCATCCAGCCCTTCCTAATATAGGTGCAGAGTTGGTGCTTCTGAGGAGAATTGCTTTATTTCTTGTTATTTGGTTTGGGGTTTTTTTTCTGTAATTGATCTGACGAAAGAGAGGTGTGGGTTTGAAATATGAGAACTGAGCAATGTCGTTTAGTACAGTTGGCATTTTTGTTGGAACAACTGGAAAATTATCTCCTTTAAGAAGCTGGAACTGTTTAATCAATGTTATAAAATTGCGTGATACAATAGCTCCCAACTTTTAAACATCAGTAGGAAATGAGTGAAGACAGAGCAGCCCTTGGTGGGAAGTGGGAATGGGAGAGAAGCAACAGGTACTGTATCCCTGCACAGAGTACTGTGTCCCTGTGTGATTTAGGGCAAGCATTTTAAGGACTCAATCCTTTTCCATGTCTTGGATACATAGGAGGCATCCTTGTGTTTCCTCGTGACTGTATCCCCCCAGAGGAGATGCATTCTTCGATCCTTTAATACAGGGAAGGTTAAGCGTTCCCTCCCTTCTCCCCTAGGAAATGTGGAGGATCCAAGCTGCAAAACAAATATGGTGTTCATACTGATTTTTATCGTTCATGATTTGGGAGGAGACAATATCTGGTATTTTCAGAAAATGGGAGAAAAATACATTTTTTCACAAAACTGGACTTACCAATTGCCCTATCTACCATTACCTCATGCTAGAGATTTCCTCTAGCCTGTATTTTATGCAGAAGTTAAAATATAATTTGCCTGAATTGATTTTGTTAGTCTTTTCTGCCCCAATATGCCATTGAATACCAATGCTGGAGGATTAAAATAATATTAAAGTCTTCATGTCGTCTAGCCCACGTGTTTCAGGAGTTCATTTGGACTTTCACTTTATTTTTGCATGGATTACAAGACTAAAGGAATGCTTGCAGTGAGGCTCATTCTCTCATCATTCAGAGGCAGTATAGTGTTTATTGTTTGGGTTTGGTAGTAGTGAATGTTAACAAGATTTGGTACAAATATGAGTAAATACAGAGTATCAGAATTACTTAACACCCAAGATCTTTGCAACGAGAGAAAATGAAGATTCGTTGTTTGAAGTGTTTATTGTTTGAAATAATGGTAAATACCATATGCTATCTAGATCTGATTTACATTGATTCTATTTATAGCCTGCAGATTGTTGCACTGGTATCATTGTTCACAAAGGTGGTGAAGTTAAATTCAAACCAGTTACAGCTCCTGGATGACTTAATTATCTGGCTTCTGTAAATTGGTGTAACTCCACATGCTTTGATAGATATACTTTAAGGTGGAGCTGTTGGAATTTTGTCCCAATGTGTCCAGTGTCCAGCTCGTCAGCTTTAAATAAAATCGTTTCGTAGTGTTTTAGATCATTTAAAACCTTGTTTAGCCTTATACACCTAATTAAACTTCTTAACTTTGTTGTATAAAATAAACTACTTGGTTAACTTTTTAAAGTATTTAGTGTCATACTTAATTCAAAATGCAAACAACTCCAAATAACAGGCATCTCTTGAAACTGCCTGCTCCATCTTTTAAATATCCCTTCAGTTCTGCTTAGGCTGATTCTTTGAGAGAGAATTGCTACTAAATATGTCTAAAGAAGAGAGATCAAGAAAACTTTAATGACCTGTGGGGTGCAACTTCAAAAGAATCCGCAGCAGCCTAACTTCTTTGTGGTGTAAATGCATTTCTAGCCTCATAAGGAAGGGTGACATAAATTTTCATTATGATAGTAGAAAGTTAATTTATTTGTTAGAATTGTGATCTTGAAATCTTGTACATAATAAAGTTGTCCAGTGTGCGCAATATGCAGGAAATAGCAAACTTCAGTTAATTCCTAGATAAAATTAGCATGCATTGCTCTTCAAGGATTTGTCTTTGTTTTCTTTCTCTAATCAAAACTTCTGTTAATTTCAGCTTTGTTCTCTGCCTCCCCCACGTTAGTTTCATTGTCTTGATTTGCATCATTTGTGGCAGCTGGCTTCTTGTCAATCTGCAGTTTGGACCTTTACAAACAGTAAATTAATTGGAGGAAAAGAAATCCCAGTAGAACTTCTTGATAATTGTGAAAGCCTCTAAACATAGAAGGGAATGTTGCTGATTCTTGTCAGAGATGAGAAGTGTACCATGGGGAAGGAGGCAGATCATGATTCATATTTACTGAACCAATAGTTATCTCTAGAAATAAGTGTTGGTCACTTATCTGTGCCTTTCCTTTCCTAGTCCTTCCTGTCATTGGTTATGAAGTTAAGCTAGGAAAAAAATAGCAATTAAAAAAAATAATATTAGATGTGGGGTTTTTTATAGGATGCATGGCCTTAATGCATTGCAAGATGCGGATGCATCCTAAATGTTACTTTCTTTTCCCTTTACCACAGTTTAAAAACATAACCAAAACTACTTGAATTCATTCTGTTACAATTTATGAACAAATGTTCTTCCTATAAAGAGAAATCAAGTGACCCTTTTACAGTCAAGCAACTAGTACAAAAGCAGGAGCATATTGTCCAGAAGGTGCTCACAGACACAGACTGTCAAAGCACATGCAGTGTTTAGACCTTGGCTTGTGTTTCTGGCAACAGAAAGTATCTTAGTCTTTTGTCAAATTGCACTGTGCTAAATTCCCTTTTTTTCTTAATAGCCATTAGTAATAGTTAGGAAATTAAGACTGCTTTAAGTATTTTGCTGCACTTATATTGTTCTTTTCAAAAAGCCAAGACTACAAAACAGCACTGGAACCACGCTAGCTACTGTGGTGGGGAAATAGGCAAAGCAAGTGGAGGTGAGGGAGTCATTATGCATTATAAACCTGAAGGAAGTATGGTCTACTTACAGTGAAATAATCCATGGAAATTATGGGCTAGTTCAGTCTAATTTATTTGCTATCTTCTATTGCTTATTTCCTCCATTTTTGTTTTTTTCTTGAACAAATAGGTATGATTTCCTTGCCTATCAATTCAAGATATGTATCATCTCTGACTTTCTGATGTTTTTTGCTGTTTTTAGCTGAGCTATCTCATGTAGTTCATCTTTTCAATAGTGTGCAAGTCACGAAAGAAGGTAATACCTTGCCTAGCTCTTCAGAGAATATTGAATTTGGTTAGATACAGTGTCTGTTTTGTAGCAATATCTTTCCTCATTTTCCAAACCGTATTGTTAGCACAGTTTAAGAGCTCAGTCCAGCATTATTCCAAGGTCATTTTGAAAGTCCTGCTGTGATTCTGATTCTTTTGTATTTGTCTCCAGTTTTGAGCTGAATATGAAATTTAGTGGTTTAGCTTTTGAATAGGACATTTAATTTACAACTTGTCAGTTCGTTTACAAAGCGGATACCACTCTGAAGGATTCTCCTAAATATATATGAGGCTTTTCTCTTTTGTTCTCTGCTCATTTCTTTGTTCCTGTGAAGCATGGAATTATAAAAATCACTTCACAAATCGAAGTTCATAGTTGTCACTGCTGCCTGTATCCTCCAGGCCTTCTAGGCAGTGCAGGCTGGGTGGGACAGCAGATGGGTGGTGGATGCACATGCTGGGTATCCAGCCAGGAATGTCCTGCCTTCCCTTGGCATCCCTGCCCTTTGTTGGCCCACAAAGCTCCAATTCATTGACAGAACTTGAGTAACAGCTTGTGGAAATGTGAGGATTTTTCTTTTTCTGTTCTTTTTTTGTTTGTTTTAGTAGAAAATCTCTTTAAGTTTCATCATGTTGCTTTCCATACATATTTCCAGGTGCATGTTGTTTCTGTTTTATGGTCAGCGGGTGTTGTGTAATCTGTGAAATGTTTGTCATGAACCAACTATCATGGGCTTTGAAATGAGTGTTTAGCTTGCAAGGTAATTGATTCCCTTTAATCCTGTGTCAAATGAATAGTCCAAAATGACTGAGAGTCTGCAGGACAGCAGGTCATAGCATGAGTTAGAATTATTAAATGCATTTGGAGTTGTCTCAGATTGTAATAATGACAGTATATCAACCAAGAAAACTTTGTATACATTAAAATCACTCAAAATATTGAGTCGCAAATGAGGTCTTGCTTTGAATCTTTAGCTTTGGCAGCTGAGATTTGCTTTGGGGATTCTACATAAGAGAAGCTAAACTTTTTCTTGATTAAATGTCAGCCTTTTTCCTTCTTTTTGAATGTGATCCAAGCCTGAATAAACCTGTTCTTTGTCTTCAAGAGAAGTCTGCTCAGTAGTTTTGTGGACTAGATAATCTGGGTGAGACTGGCAGACTTGTGAAGCTACTACTGTAGAAAATCAAATTGAGATATAATGGCACTTAGCTACACACAAAAATTTTGGGGAAATTTTTAAGCATGGCATGATAGCATGGAGTTTATAATCCATTCATCACTTTATACTTCCCCTGGAGTCCATGGATATTTTGCTCTTGTAGTTTTAATGGCCAAACAAACTTGCTATCGTGAATGGAAGTTCTGAGAGACGTATTAATAAATGAGAGACATAATAATAAAACAACTGGTTTATGTATGGAAGCAGATTCTGTGGGATTTAAAACTTGTAGAAGGGAAATACACATTAATATATTTTGCTTCTGCAGGCTTAGTGTATTCTTAGCATGTGATTTCACAGATCCTTCATATTTTTAAATACAGGTAATGAATTTGGACATCCAGAATGGCTTGACTTCCCCAGAATAGGGAATAATGAGAGCTACCACTATGCCAGAAGACAGTTTAATCTTACTGAGGATGATCTTCTTCGCTATAAATTCCTAAATGCCTTTGATAGAGATATGAATAAATTGGAGGAAAGATTTGGCTGGCTTGCATCTCCCCAGGTAAGCTGTAAATACAAAATGATAAGTCTTAGTCACCGATTGGGTACATGTGTAGAGTAACAACATTTCCAAATTTGCATGCTGAAATTTTAAACACTACTTTATTATGCGGAGTGTAATGCCTCATCATATATTTCAAGTTGTCAAAACATGGCACTGAAATATCTTCCACAGATAATAGAAACCTGAAACAGTCTTGTTTTAGCTTCATAGCAAGGTCTTTTCCTATTATTTTTCCTATTTTTATTTAGTAACTGTGGATTGGATAAAGCAGACTATAAAATTGTTTGTAGTCCAATCCAAGGATTGCTTTCAAAAAGTATAAATTGTTCTGACACTACACTTTATAAAAATAATGACTCAATTTCTGAGGAAAAACTTTCAACAGAATGTAGTGTAAGTTATAGTTTCCCAGTCCTCAACCTGCTACTTCTGTATTTGCATTTTTACACTAGTATCACACTGTATTTTTTATGAAAGAAGCTCAATTATTATAATTTCTCAGTATTTAATTATTTCATACTAGTCATAATCCACTTTATAGATTTTTTTTTAATTGATATCTACTTATTTATTAATGGCTTGAGCAAACAGAACAAAGGTGGTATGTGCCGCCATTTAATGTGTCTTATCAAACCTGGTTCTTTCACGGATTTCTAAAACACAAACAAAAAAACCCAAACATATCCAGTGCTTCATTTTCCAAGTTAATAATAGTGTATGTGGTGCAGATCCTCATAACAAGTAGGTTGAAGATTTCATTTGACAGAAGTAATCCATTTTTTACTAAAGGAAAGTGTGATGGAAAGACCATGTTACCAATCTTTGAGCAAGAATTTTTCAAGTGCTCTGTGCTGAACAGGCTTCTACCTCTTTAATTTTACGTTGCCTTATAAAAAGTAAGCTACAGTTTAGTAATCAAAAACTTTATATGACATTTCATAGATAAACAATTTCATTTTGCATGTTAATTCCTTTATCTCTGTTGCTTGAATATTTACCTATATTACTTGAAATGAGGTATAGAAGCAGTGGGGTTTTTCTTGGTTTTGTTAATTCAGTTAGAAATTAAATATTTTAAAGTGTTGATTTTTTTTTTCTCCTAGGCCTATGTGAGTGAAAAGCATGAATCCAATAAAGTCATAGCATTTGAGAGAGCAGGTCTCATTTTTATTTTCAACTTCCATCCATACCAAAGTTATGTGGACTACAGAGTGGGTATTGAAACTCCAGGAAAATATCCTTTTCTGCACTGTTTTGCTTGTGAGGAAAATTTTAGAAGTTGAAAGCTGATTTTATTTCTTTTTTTCCTAATATGAATGCAACCTGTATTTAAAAGGTGAGAAATCACTTATTTGTCACCAATATAATCTTGCTTTAATTCTTCGTGTACAGCAAAAAAATAATTTAGAAATTTGTTTTCTTCTAAGTTTGTAGAAAGCAAAAGTAAAAAATTGCAATTTAAAGACTTGTGAGGCTTTGTATTTTTGGAATTCTGTTGAGGCATGAAAAAGCAAGTAACTCCCACTTCTTAAATAAACTACAGAAAGCCACCACAATGGGATGATGCTGTGCATGGAGTCACGCAGGAAAGTGCATTAGTGCAAACCTTCTTCAGGAAGTTTGTATTTGTACATTTCTACTTTAAAACTGAGTGGACTGAGCATGTGCTCTTAGATCAGCTGAGCAGTAAATGATTACTCGAGTAATTGGCTGGTTTCGCATTTGTGTCCAAATTCTGAGTGTTGAAGGAGTTTCCAAAAATTAAAGCTGATTTTCTGGAGGAATTTTAGTTGCCCAAATTCAATTTCTTTCAAGTCCTTTGCCAACACACCTTAGTGACTTTTACTGTGACAGTTTAAAGCACTGCCATTCCTGTTTTAGCCCACTCTTTGTTTATCAGCCATTCTGGGTAATTCCGCGTTTCAGTTGCTTTCGTTCAGTCATGGAATCGTAGAATAGTTTGGGTTGGAAGGGACTTTTTAAACACCATCTTGTCCCTGCAATGAGCAGGGATATCTTCAACTAGATCAGGTTGCTCAGAGCCCTGTCCAGCCTGACCTTGAATGTGTTCAGGAATGGGGCATCCACCACCTCGCTGAGCAACCTGTTCCAGTGTTTATCCACCCTCAGTGTAAAACAATTATTTCTTATGTTTAGTCTGAATTGACCCTCCTTCAGTTTAAAACCATTCCCCTTTGTCCTATCACTACAGGCCCTGATAAAAAGTTTGTCCCCAGCTTTCTTCTGGGCCCCGTTCAGGTACTGGAAGGTTGCAGTAAGGTCTCCCCAGAGCCTTCTCTTCTTCAGGCTGAACAACCCCAAGTCTTTCAGTCTTCACAGCCCCTCTAATCACGTTCATGGCCTGCTCTGAACTCCCTCTGACAGGTCCATGTCTTTTCTGTCTTGAGGATCCCAGAGCTGCACACAGTACTCTGTGGGAGGCAGAGTTCACCAGAGAGGAGTAGAGGAGCTATTTAATATCTAGGGGAATTTCCTTATCTATTTTCTTTAAATATGTTGAGGTGTTTTAATGTTGATTAAGGCTTTTTCTTAACTCCTCTCCTGCAATTAGAACCATGAATTTTATGTACAGTTCTTTAATGGAGCCGTTTAACCTAAGACTTCAAAAAAGTATGTCCTGTTACTAGGACATATGGTACCGTGATATTAAATCCTCAGAACAACTTCTCCACTTGAAAGGGAATTCTTTATGATGTCTTTGAAACTTAGACATGAAGAGGAAGCACCTGAAAGCAAAAGTTTGTTGATAGTCAGTTTCTTTTGATAAGTTAGTGAATTTTTAATTTGTTACCCTTTGCTGTTATAAGCCAGAAGAACAAATTGCTATAATATATTGATTAAATGGTTTTTAATTAAACATTTTTCTGAATGATATTGAGAATTGTAGGAAATGGGATGATCCTTTCACTACTTAGGTTTAAGTTTGTTTTGTGGGTTGAACTAGTCAAATGAGTGCATACAACACTTGTCATTAGATTTGCCTTTATTAAGTGGATGGCTTTGGCCTATCAGTGTATTGTAGTGATATATATCTCTAAGCTGTTTTTGTATAGAGCTTCTCAGATACGTTACCCGGTATGTTAAAAGGTACAGAGCTTCCTGCCTGGCCTGCATTTTTGTAGGGAATCCTCTGTTCTGAACTCACTGAAAATGTCTTTCTTCTTTCAGCTGTTCTGTATTCATAGGCTGTTGGCATAACAAACGTAATTCTACTTTTATAAGAGAAGTTGTCGTCAGCAGACATTACAGTCCTGCTGGTCCCACCTGGTTTGGAAAGTCTTTTTGTGGATATTCAGCCGGTCAATGTCTATATGAAAAGTCACAGTCGGTTTGGGGTCAGTTTTTCCTTCCTCCTTATACTTCAGTCTTCACTCTTGACTTATTTTCCTTGGCATTCAGTTGCTCTGTTCTATGACTTGTTCTCCTAAGATGCTGTACCTTGGTGTGAGGTATTCAATAAATGAGACCTTAATTTTATATGTGAGCATGGGAGTCCATAATTGCTGAGCAGTATGAATTGCTGCTAGCTTATCTCTGTTTGTATTTTAACATTTCATGTTGTCATATACTGCTAAAGCAGGAAAAAAATGTCATGGGAAAGAGTGCTTTCTTTGTTTTACATATTGCCATTTTTGCATAGACTGTATCAAAACATTGTAGTCCCAGACTGAATGAATACCAGAGTGGCATGAATTTAGGGTTCATAAGGACATTCAGGTACTCATCTTTTCTCTCTGGTGAGCAGTGACAGGGTCTGAGGGGATGGTATGAAGCTGTGTCAGATTTAGATTGGATATTAGGAAAAGGTTCTTTACCTGGAGGGTGGTTGGGCACTGGACCAGGCTCCCCAGGGCAGTGGTCACAGCACCAAACCTGACAGAGATCAGGAGCATTTGGACAGTGCTTTCAGTCACGTGTGATTCTTGGAGCTGTCCTGTGCTGGACCAGGAGCTGGACTAGGATCCTAGTGGCTCTCTTCCAACTCAGGATATTCTATGACTTGAAGTCAGAGTTGTCCGTAAGAAAATAGCTAGATTCAACCTGAGGAATCACAAACATTGTCATCAAAATGCTGCAAAAACATACTTTTAAAAAAAATCCCCACATTAATTCAGGCTCTCTGACATTTACAGCATGCACCTAGAGCTTCTAATGAGCAAGGAAGGTCATTTAAATGAGTCACTGGCGTGCGAGTGCTGAAGGCAAAGACGCCGCTTTGAAGTGCGGTTGTGTAACTGTCCCTGCCTGGTAGAACTCTGGCACGTTGAGACAAAGGACTTAATTTAGGATCAGTCAGATGCTAAATTCCATCAAGGTAGTTGATGCTTAAGGTTAATAGGTGTGAATAAGAAATATAGCATACTAATGTGGGAATGCATCTTTGATCTGCATGGGAGAAGACCGAGGTTTGCAGCACTATGAGTCTGTGTAAGTATCAGAGTGGCATATTCTAGTGCCCGATTTCTGAGTCTGATGGAGGAAAAAGAATAACATTTCTGTGCTTATGCTGGAATTTTACTTCATAAATTATGCTCTTTCAGAAGCCTTTTCATGGGAAAGGCAGCTTGAACTAACAAATTATTTCTGCCTAATTTGCTTCAGTTTTGAGGTAGATGAATAATCAACATCTAGGTCAGCTGTCTCTAGTTTTCTGATTGTAGATAAAACTTTGAATGTTAACAGGAAAACCATTCGTAAGTTTCCAATTTTATGTTTTTAATACTTCCTGGGCTTTTCTGTGGGATAGTTCTTGGATTCCAAGGCCAGTCTCCAGTGAAAATTCCATATGGAAACCTTCTTTCCTTTATTGAAAAGGAACGTGGCTGAAAGGATGGAGAAAGAATAGAAAAGGGGCTGAAATATTGCAGAAGCCACTCCTTTTCCTTCCTTGAGGTTCCACACTTGATTTAGTTAAATAATTTTTCGTCTGTGTTGGAAGTCCCATTAAAATTAAGCTATATGTGTATATCCCCTCCTTTTTTAACAAAGTTCGTTATCTTGGCTTAAAAGTAAATCTGCATTTTATGTTTATAATCCCCAACCAATATGAATTGACATATCTCTAAATTTATATGTGGTTTAAACAAAAATCATATTTGGCTGAAGCAAAAAGGGACAGTACCACCTCCCTCTCAGTACTTGTGCATGTGTTGGGTGCTTAAATGGCTTCAACTGTCATTGAAATATCCTGAGCTGAATTTTATCAGGCCAAGGTGTTTAACTTCATTACAAAATTTAGCCAAATACTCTCCACGTGCTTTTTGTCACTTCTAGGTTGAATCCTTAGTCTTCAAAATTATCAGTGTGTGGAGAGGAGCAACAGTGGTACCCTTCATCTTGAAATTAATTATGCTAGTTTTTCAGTGAAATTCAAGAATTGTTAAAAACAAAATGCCCTAACCGCTTTAAACTCTATCAGCCCCACAAGCACCACTTGGATTCTTTTATCAGCAGTAAGTGTTGGAACAAAATACAAATTATCCTATTATATGATTTGCATTTACTTTGCAAATGTGTCACTAAACGTGCAGAAGATTAAATTTAAAAATTGTGTTAAAATATGTATTTCAAAACATTGTAAAAGCACATTAATTTAGTGACTAATGTGGTAGATAATGTGTCAGTTTTTCCATTTTCAGCTCTATCTGTACAAGGGTTCATTGCTTTTGCTGCTCTCCTCCCTTGCAGTGGGTAGGAAGTTTAGTTGGAGCACCAAACTGAACAGAAATCAGGTGCCTTTTTTTTTTTTTCCAGTGAGAATACAGGCTAGTATTTCCCACACTGTCACTGAAACAAAAGAGACCTCACTGCATAAAAAATCCTTCTATAATGTACTTAATTAAAATGCACATCTGTTGTTTAATGGTTTTGTGAAAGTAATCTTCAGAAAACTAGGTGCCTGTAAAATTCTGAAATGTGAAAACTGACTTTTTTGTGAGGCTTTAAGTTGTCAGGCAAATGCACATGTTTACCAAACTAGCTATTTTTCCCAGACAAACATCTAATTTGTTAAGATCTTAAAATTCTTTTGTGACCCCATTATTCAGGATCTGGTTAACAGTATTTACACAAAATAGGCTATATATGTGTGAAGACATGGTGATATTAACTTCAGCAGTGCTCTCTGGCAATGCAGACATAATTTTATGAATTGTTTTCAAAATAGCATGGCCATAACAATGGCATTTGCTGTAAATAGTTTTAAGGGAATCATTAAACATGTCAGGGCTTTCAACAACATTGATAACTTATTAAATGTAACGTGTAACGTAGATCACAGAAGCAAGGTGTGAAATGCTCAATGGAGACATTCTCCTGCCATGTTAATAAAAAATGTAGTGGGATAGTAGCAGACATTGCTGCTGCTGAAAGGACACTGAGGAGAGTGACTAGATCTTGTACTTTTGTGGATTTGCTTGTTGTACATGACAACAAATAAGTGGTAGTTTGAACATGTTTATAAAATAAAGGAGGGGAGAGGTGTGTGTGGTGTGCACATGAAAGCCTTTGAGGACTAAAGCTGGCAAAGTATAATTTTCCAAACTTTTTTTTTTTTTTTTAAATGAGAGAAGATAACAAACCTGAGGATTTTGCTGGAGAATGTGGTGATCTTTAGGCACCTGCCCTGTAGAACTCAACAACTAGCTTGGCAGTTTTGGACCATTCTCTCATTTTGCTGCAAACACTTGTGGGGAAGGGATTAGTTACCATTCGTGGTTTGGGAGGTAATTGACAGCTTTGCTGTTTTCCTCATGTGCATTTACTTTCCTTCATTGCAATCTTCTAGACTGAAGTGTCTCAGAGTAAATTTGTGGTTACTTCTGTGTGATGTCATTCAGCCTTCCTTGTCACTAGAGATTTCAGTCAGTAAGGCTGGTGGTTGGGAAATTTCCCAGCTCATCTGATGGAGTTGTGTAAAGAGACTTGAAAACAATTCTGGTTGTATCACAATCCTTCAGGTTTTGAGCAGGCCTGTTTTCAAAAGGTTGAGCAAACACAGAAGCCCAAGAACAGTTTAAGAACCACTGACTTTTTTGAAAGAGTGTTGCTTCACTCATCCCTAATCCTATTAAATACAAGCTCTAGGAAAATAAGATTCTTCCACAGTTTGGAATAGAGGAAGCAGATTGTGGATTATAGAGCACTGTTATTTCTCTCTCTTTTTTGGGTGGTGAGGAGTGGAGATTGCTTTCTGTTGTAACTTCAGGAGAGAAAAAGCTGCTTTAATTATGTCCAATCAAGAAAATACAAGGTACTGAAATAATAAAAAATTTAAAATATTCTATTTGGTTTTGTCCCATATAAGAAGAAATTGACTTTTGAATATGAGTTAGCTCTTTATTTCCCCATCTATTTCCTTATGTTTTCTGATTTTATTGTTTCAACTTAATCTTTAATTTTTCACTAAATCAGTTAGAATCCTTTTAAGTATCTACATGTATTCCAACTCATTGCTACGCTTTGTTAAATAATTCAACCCATTTTAACAACTGCAGTCAGAATGTTTGTCTCTTAAAAAGCCTTCTCTTAGAATATATTCTTTCTTCTGTTCCTCTGTGCTGTAATAATTCAGACTTTTTTTCAGAAGACTCTCAAAGGAGTTGTGGGGTTTTCTTCTGTAAAATTACATGCTTTTGTCATTGACACTTTGATCAGATTCTGACAGACTGTAAAATATTGCTGAATACCGATTGATTTTGATGGTCACAATTATGTTACTTCTTAAATGCAATTCAAATGCATCATTTTGTTTAGTGGTACATTTTTAGTCTGGTTCGTCACCCAAAGTGCTGTGCGTATCTGCTGTAATGCTATAAACTTATCATTCATGGCAGATTGCAGAAGAGACTGGCAGGTACTCTCTTTAATAGGAATCACTATGCTAAAATTAAATTTTCAGGACAAAACTTTATATGACTTCTTTATGTTCTGTATGTTTTTCCACTCTTTTCTTAGACTTGTTATGATTTTTGCTTTATATTGAAAATATCTTCCATTACTGCAGTTCTAGATTTTTTGCTTTGATTTCTTTCCTGTTTAAGAGTAATTTGGCACAGTTCCTTAACAGTTGCCTTTAAGTATAAAATTCTTCTGGATTCTGATGCTGGAGAATATGGAGGGCATCAAAGGCTGGACCACAATACAGAGTACTTCTCTGAAGAATATCCTCACAATTATCGACCTAATTCAATTATGGTAAGTAAATTGTTTGGGTTGTTTGTTTGTTTGGGTGGGGGAGTTTGTTTTTTTTTTAATTCTACTTTAAACTGTGTAAGTTTTGCAATTCTTTAGACAAATATGGAGTCTATTCTTGTATTTGGGGGAGGGGGAAATTTTAATTTATCTCCTGAAATTAACCTTTGTCTAAATACAGTAGAGACAATAACATTGTGATTTGGTTATAACCAATAATGTTAACTAATTTTTCTCTTTCAACCTTACTTTTATATTTCCATGCACTTTTGCAGTGTCTGGCACACAATGTTCCTTGCCAACATGCATGAAAACCCACTAATATGCTTTTGAGTTGCTATCCTTAATATTATAATTTGCTTTATTTTCATGTCTGAGAAACTCCATCTTCATGCTTGCTTTGTTTAAAGCTCTGCAGAAAGTGAATCTTGCTTTGCTGTCTTAAAATCATGTGCTTAACTCTACAAACACAAATTAGAGCAAATCATGTGTTTGCCAGCTGGCTTTTTCCTCCTCAGTATACAGAAAAACTTTGCAAAATGGAGCAGAATTTCTCTGTTCACATCAAGAATTTCAAGGATCTCCAGTCCTAAAGTGATATGAATAATGGATAAAGACTTTCCCACAAATCACCTGAGATGAATTGGGAGACATATCCTTGCATGCAATTTCTGTTAGCTGAGGTGGTCACTAATAAAACTACCTTTTGTAATTGCTCTTGAAATCAGAATCTTTACAATTAGCAATTTTAATTTTCCCCATTCTTTATGTATGCATATATGTGTGCACATATTTCCCATTCTTTATGCGTTCACATATGTCTATGTGCTCACAAGCACAATAAAATAAGATTCAAAAAGGCTGGGAATTAAAGCAAGAGTTCACTGAAAAAATTCTGAAAACGCTTATATTGCTGAGTAGATTTTTATTCCTAAACCATTTGTGTGGGTGAGGGATGTGTGTTTCTATGCACAGGTATATTGTACATGTGAACACCTTCAAATAAGTTACACTTGTAACCTTAAGAGCCTGCAAAAATGGAGCATCTGCCCTGATTTGTGTGGGCCACTCCTCTTCCATGGCAGAACGGAACATGAATTTCTAATGTCACATCTTAACTTTTCTCATGAGATCTAATCTCTCTCTCTCTTTCATTGTATCCAGAGTATTGGCATTTCTTTCATTTGCCTGATTTAAAAAAAATTCATTACATAAAAGAATTTTTGTGCTTTCGTTGTGCTTGGTGTAAAGGATCTTAGGAATGGTTTTTTGGTGTTTTTTTTTTAAAGTATCTGCATGTGACAATGCCCTCATAGTGTGGGTAAGTATTTGTGCTAATTTGAAATGAAAGATCTAGGATTTCATTCCTGAAGGTTATGTAGCAAATTAATGCTTCCAGAGTTCTTGCTTCGTGTGCTCCATTCAAATACATTGCCTGGGTGATTGGAGAGCATCTTAATTATCTATCACTAACTTAACTTTTGCAAGCCAATTAACTGTAATTCAGAATGTATATTTCACATTTAGTCCATTAGATGGTGAGTGCAAGCCATCCAGGGCAGAAAAAAGAATGAGAGAATGTGAAGCTGCTGTTTGTTAGGAGCATGTGGAAGATAAGGCATGTGGCAAGCACAGCAGCAAACGCACTTGTGCAGCATAAGCTGTGGCATGGCAATGGCACCTCTAGGTCAGAAAGAAACCCAGCAGCGTGGGTCAGGTAAACCTATGTCCTTCATATTCACAATTCACAGACCACCTTCAGCCAGCCCCCCAGAGGATGCCCCATGCACCAAATAAAGGTAAAATGCCAGTGAAAGGACACCGAGTAAAAGTAATTGGGGAAAAAAATCTGGAAAACCTGAATTCAGCAAAGAGATCATCACGTAAGAAAGAACAGAAGTTACAGTAAATGCCTCCAGCTGCTATTTTGCAGTAACACAAAGATGTTTTATTTTAAATAGCAATTTACATTCAAATTATTGGGTAATTTGTCCTACTTAGGAGTTTCTTTAGTCTTAATTGCAGTTTCTAAAATCCAACTCAAAAGTCTTCCCATCAAATTTCTTTTCAAGTAACGTATGATGCCACCCCGATAAACTCATAACTGCCGTTTAATAATTATTTTATTCTCTTTTTATAATGCATGAGACTTAAGTTTGTTGTTTCCAAAATTTTAGTTCCTCCTCCACCACAAACTTCAAGGAGGTAATTTTTTAATGACAGATGCACCTCTCTTGAGGTGTGTGAGTAAACATTGTCAGCAAAACATGCCCAGAGGGTCGTGACAAAACGAAATCACATGCAATAATTCTGCTTCTCAAGTCAAGCTTAAATAGCACAGAAATGTGTTACAAAAATAGAAGATTAAATGTGACATGATTCATTCTAAAAAATCACCTAATAAAAGAAATATTCAAGGTGGCATATCAAAATGAGAAGAAGGGAGATATGAAATTCCTGGAAGAAGATGAATCTTTGTAAGTGCTGCTGAGCATTTCACTGTACAATTTTCAGGCTTGTTTAGTAAAGCTATTAGAGGGCCAGAATTCAAAATCAGAAACACCTTGAAAACTCCATAGGAAGTGCACAGAAATTTCCTTCTTAATATGACTTATTTAAATAATTGTACTAATTTTTCCATTTCACTGGTTTTTTATAATGGATTGTTAACAAATATATGAAATGTACATAACATTCCATGTAATCAAACTTTCTAATAACGAGCTCTGAACCATTTTGTCACTGTAAGAATAGACTCTTTACCACAGCTTCATTTCTGTTTACAATTCCACTGTGGTATTCTCATACACCTCTTTTTTGGGGTATCTTTTATAAAAGATGTGTGCTTTTTGAATGCATCTATAAACCTTTAGTCTTATGTCTCATCATCTCTTTGCAAGATGTAGATTAAGTGCTGCACACACATTTCAACCCCTGCCAGGTCTTAGTGCCCCTTTAGGGATTAATTCATTTGTTGTTAACTAACTTGGCTTTTGTGGTTGGATGTGAAATTTAGATTTGGGTGAGGGGGAAGAAAAAGTATAATTTTTTAATGACATGTCACTCAAAATGTTTTGTTGGTCTTTTCTAAGGTATCCAACTTGACTGAATTTTGCTGTAGGAAGGAACTAGCTATCAATAAGTGTCCTAGTAAATTTTTTGTACCCCAGGAAAAGTTTGGATTTATATGAAAATGGAGGGGTTATATGTTCCTACTTTGTGCACCAAGAAAACTGAGTAATAAGCAGGCTAAGTGGAATGTTGCAGAGGATGTTGTGTCATTGGAAAAGTAGTATATGATTTATTGTGAAATATAATTGCTTAACATATTTCAGCTTCTATAGATTTACTTTTTCTGTAGTTCATTCCAATTAGTTAAAAAAATAAATAGATGTCAGAGTATTCCTTTTCCGCTGTCCCCAGTGCTGTCTTTTTTCTGATTCTCTGTTTTTGGCATTCAGTGATGTAATCTTTTCACATTCAATGAAAGTGAAATTATGTAGTTTATTTTAAGAATATCCTTATTATAGGCTTGGGTTTTTAACCTTGACCTTAATGTATACTATTGAATGTCAAAGTGCAACTTCCTGCTTCCTTGAGTCTGTGAACAAATTAAAATACTCCCATAGACTGAAATTATCTAAAAGCTTTTAGTGACCTTAGCTTTGAAAATACTCATTTAAATAACTTTCATGATAAGGATTTATGCATTGAATTTTAAGGGACTGATGTAATCTTTAACTGTTTCCTCCCCTGGCATGCACAGATATACAGATTAAATGAAAGAACATTTGTAGTTAGAAACTTAACTGTTCAAACTAGGTGAATCAGTCCGAATTTAATACCAGAAAGGTCTTTTTGATATTTATCTCTTGATGATTAAGACTTCTAAATTCATTTCTTCATCTTCATTGACTGTTTGACTTCTTAAAACCAGCAGCAAATGTAATGCTTCCAAAGTTACTCAGTTAGTAATTTTGTTTCATCCTATCTTCCTTTTCAGTCTACTTGTTTTTCAGGGGGTTTTGACATCTTTTTTAGAGTACTTTTTCTCAGCCTGAAAAAAGAGTGCACAAGATAATACAGGAGAAATTTTGAGACGCACCATGTGCAATATATGGACTTCTTTTGCATAAATGAAGCAAGACACTCTAAGAAATTATTTTCTGCATATTCATGCTGTATAGCTGTAAATTGAAAAACAAATTGGAAGGCAGAACTTCACATTCTTTTAAGCGTACCTTCTCGTGCAATATCTAGCAAAATGAAAACCAAAATATGTGACGTTTTGTATAATAAATTATAGTCAGAAAGGAAGAGCTAACATCTATTTTATTCTTTGATGGTTAATTATATTCTCAGAATAGTGTCTGTGTGTGACAATTAGTAGTGATACAGGGACAGGAGATTGTCTAAAGCCCTCATTTTAATTAAAAGTTTGGGATAATGTTGGCACAGACCCTTGTGACATTGCCTTCTGCATCTACCAGCTGCAATATGTGCTACTGAGTATTTTTCTGCAGTGCCTGATCTAGCTCTGAGTTCTAGTAATTCTCCCATCTGTTACAAAATGACCTTGAAATTATTTTTAGGGCTTGGTGTTTTCCAATCCTGAAAGTCGGATGAAGAGTGGTTCATTGCGGTTCCAGCCAATTTCAGTTGTGCTTGCACCTGGTGCTGAATTAGTCTGACAGATCTGAAAGTAGCAGTTGTCATTTGCAGAATCTCTTGTTCGTGGGTTTTTAGATACCTTTGGCGATTGCTGTGTATTTTAGTCCTCTCCTGAAATATGTAAGGTGATATTTCTGCTTATAGCTGCTGCTGTTCACAGGTGCTTCCTACATGTGGTATTCCTGTATTCTTCTTAGCTTTTTAATCTCATTTTTTTCTTGAAGTTATCTGGATATTCACAGAAAAAAAACGTATAAGGAGTAAGCATCTGGCTGAAAACATCTTATATTCCTGGCCAGTAGTAGTACCAGTTGTTTTTTCCCTGTTTGTGAGATAGCCATCATGAATACACTATGATCTTGACAGAACTCCATGTGTGTTGGTGGGAAAGAGGTTGATTATAAAAAAATCTCCTTTTATTTTTTTGTTGTCTCTTTACTAGGGATACTGTTTGAATGCCAGAAGCCTTGATCTGTGTAGGACTTGCCTAGTTTCAGACAGTGTAACTGCCTCATATTGACATGCAGTATAAAAAGGTCAAAGGTGCTAACAAAAACCCGTTTTGTGTTTGACTTATAAACAAGATTCCTGTCCCCCACCATCCTCTCTGTTAGCACATCTGCTGGTGAAGTAACAGCAGTTACTCCATTCCTGCCAAATTGAGAATAAAAAGACTTTCAGTGATATTTTATGACTAAACGTTTGAAAGTTAACTTTGTCAAAAACTGTCTTTGCAGCTGAGTCATCCTGTCTCAAACAGATCGGATGTTTCCAGTTCCCATGTTCCACTCCCCCATCAGAAAAGGCCTCATGAACCTTCCTGTGTGTCTTTTTAGGTGTCTTGATGGCTTCCTAAAATAGCGGAGTTTGTGTGAACCTTAGAGGGCTCGAGGTTGTAAGTTAGCAATTGGTATAGAGAGCAGAGAGACAATTCACTGAGATCTAAAGACATGAATACCCTGGTCTGACCTCAGAGCTCACCCTGCTTCCAGCAGGGAGTTTGGGTCTCCTGAGGACCTTTCCAACATGGGTGAGCCTGGAGGGGAGGAAGTAGCTGGAGAGGGTGTTCAGGATGAGCAGAAAGCTTGAAACAGAAGAGGGACTCTGATGGTGATTTGATTGATGGGAATCAAGATGTGGGTTAGCTATGAATGAATTCTCTTTAGTGTTCTGTTCTTTGGGTTTTCACTTCTGTCTGTGTTCATCAAGTGAGCCTTGGGAAATGGTAAAGGAGACATGAATGGGATAAAACTTGTGATCAGAAAAAGCAGGTTGAAAGAACAGAGATCAATAGAACTGAAGCTGGTAATTGAAAGTATATAATTCAGCAACAGTGTATGAAAGAATAAACTTCTGAGACAAGCTTCCCAGGGTATGGAAAAAGTCAAAAATTGCAAATCTGATAATGTTTTTTGCTGATGAATGCCTAGGTTTCCTGTGATGTTTTTAATCAGGAAACCTCTTTGTACTTTTAGTATACTTGTCTATTTATAGTTAGATATATATCTCAGGCTGTATACTATATATATAATGAAGAAGGGTAAGAAGGTGATTCTGCAAATCTGCTGGTTGGAAGAGCACCTTAAGAAAAAAAGAGGCAAATCCCTTGACAAAGGGAAGACTCAAGACTTTGATGGACAATGTGGACAATACAGGAGTATTCAGTGCCTTTTTTTGGCTCAGACTCCAAGGGCAAAGCCTGCTTTCACTGTCACTGTGTGACAGTGCACCACTGAAAATAAAGTAGCAGAGCAATAGGTTAAAGATGCTGTATATAAGTGGGATACACTCAGAGGCTTGGATGATTTCAGTGATGTGGTTACAAGGCCGGTGACTATTGTCTGAGAAAAATGGTAGTGGCCGGGGAAATTTCTGACAGCTGAACTAAGGCTGAAAAGGAAGGCTGAGGGGTCTGTAAGGAAGTTCCTCAAGAAGTCAAGAACCACCTCCTCTTGGAATCTGTGTCCAAGCAAGTGGGTTACATGAGATGGGTCAGTCAGAAAGCCAGCCTGGATTTAGCAAAGTCAGAATGTGCATGGTCAGCCTGGTTGCCATCTTGATGAAATGACTCAAGCTGTATGCACAAGGTTGGTGCAGTCAGTTCAGTAAGACTTTCAGCCTCATCTCCTGCAGCATTCCTGCCTGAGAGCTGGGGATCTACAGGGCTGGATAAGATTGTTGGGTGGATTAAGAACTGGCTGGGCCACTGCAATGTCAGCAATCTGAGGCTTAGTGTCCAGCTGTTGACTGATATCAAGGATACTGATACTGTTTGGAGTGTTGAGCAGTGACCAGCATGATGAGACAGAGCACAGTTGTAGGTGACACTGAATTGGAGTGAATCATTGATCAATTGAATGTTCAAGGTCCAATCCAGACACATCTAGAGCTAAAGATTACCCATACTCTTATATATTTGAAGGTGTCTGGACTCAAACATACAATAAAATGCTTGCATTTCAACTTATCCTGTCAGCAGTGGATTCCTGACTTTTTTAATCGTGTCATTTAATGACAGATTGAAGCATATACTTGGAGCACAGTCAGCTTGGTACGATGGCTTGAACCAGTCAGTATGCTCAGGAAAAATATGGAGAAAATAAATTTAAGTTAGGGGGGATATGTTACTATGAGAGTGGTAATTCAGGTGAAAGGTGCTGAAAGAAAAGGAATAATACTGGAGTGAAAAGGCTGAGGAAGTTCCGTGGTTCAGGCTATCAGAAGGAGGAGTGGAGGTGAGAAATCCGGGCTGAAAACCCTGCTGGGATCCTGGGCAGATAATCTTCCAGTTTTCACTTTACCTCAGGAAAGACAAGTGATCTTCCCAACCTCACAGGTCACATTTTTCTTCCTCAGTCCATCACGCAAATGCTCTGAGTTCTGTCTATTTAAACAAGTAACAAAGCCAGAGCACATAGAATACAGTATTTCTGGAAATGTTGTTGGGCTGGGGGAAAGGAATAATACTTATATATTTGTAACAAGTATAATCTAATACTTGTGTAGTATTTTTCCTTTTAAAAAAATTGTACACCAGTGGAATGAATAATTAATAATCTTACTTGTAATTATTAATGTGTTTAATCAATAATTGATATTTTTTAATTGTTCATGCCTTAATTGTTCCTTTTTGTAGCAAATAGCCTTGGAGGTGGTTACACTGACCAATGAAATAAGATTAGGAGATAGTGCCATATGTGGCTTTTCTGTGATTTAGCAAGAAGCCCATCAAGATAAAAAACTCTAAAATGCATGTTTAATTTCCCTAGGTAAGGACAAAACCTGTGACTGAAGTAATAAGCTGGCATACATCTCTTCATGGCAAATGGAAAACATATCTGTCATTAGTTTAAATACAATCATCTGCACTAGTTCTGAAATTGTGCTTAAGCCAGTTTTAAAGTCCTGATTGTCAGTGAAGTGGTTGGAGCTGGATGATCCACACTGCTCTCAGAGTCTCAGACAACGTTAATTGACTTTAAAGGAATTGGGCTAATTTACTCCTCCTAGGATCTGACACATTATTGACCAGAATATAACTGAGAATTGCTGTGTCCTCTATTAATGTTAATTTTTATTCCCTTAACTGAAGTAACATTTTACAACTTCTTTCTTAGAAAACTTATTTCTGTTTGTTCCTTCTCCTTTCTCACTTCATCATCCAAACCCAGAGCGATGAATTTCTCAGTACACAACTTCAAAATCTCTCCTTTATCTATATGTTTTGAGGTAGTTGACTTCATTAAGTATTTCCTCTCCTGCACAGGTTTATAGAAGCTATTCATCACTGAAACCTTAGGGGAAATCATTATGTTCGCTGCCTTTCAAGAATCATTGGACACAGTTCTGTCTGGTTCAATGATGATCAGCTGTTCTTTTCCTTTTTCTCCTTTTCCTAAAGGTCCTTCCTTTATTGCTTTATTCTGTTTTGAAAACGATGAAAGCCTTTCATGCCATCAGGCTCTCGTTAGCAGATAACGCAGTTGAAATTGCAGAATATTAGACATTCCATAGAGATGAAGGATAATCTAAAAGAGGACGTTGTCAGAATGAAGCCAATAATCTTCAATCTTGTGTTACCTTTTATAATTGCATTTTTATTGACTTGTTCAGGAAACACATTCATAGACCTGACAATTGATGGAGTACTGTGTATCAAGGTAATTGGTAGATAGCACATATCAGTCTTGTTTTCTGTTGGTGACTGCTCGGCTTGGAGGGAATGCCATGTAAAATACATTGTCACAAGTGCTTTTGTGATCTATGAGGAGTCTTTTGATTATATGTGTTATTTTTGTGGTATTCAGGGGAAAAAAGGGGAAGACAAATGCAATCATTTAAATGGTTAATTTTGGTTCTGTCCAATCTTGAGAGTGAGTTTTATTGCTCAGACACTGACATTCCATAGACATGCCAAGAGTGTGAAGAATAAGCTGCTGTGTCATATTGCTGGTATTTACCTGTAGGAAATGACGTCACAGGCCTTGGGACAACAGTAGTTCGCAGCAGAAGAGAGTTGCAAAACTTTGTCATTTATCATTGACCAGTCTGTTGACCTAGATGTCCTCAGGTTTCTGAAACTGGTTGTTGTAAGTCATGTGAGGCCCTCTCCTGGTAGCCACCTAAAATATATCATGATAAGATATTAAAAAAAAATATATATATATGTAGAAAAGAGATTGAAAATAGATTGTAATCAGGCTGCCTTTTAATTTTTTATCTTGTGTAATTCCAATGCTAGGGACTAAGCAGTCAGTTATCATACTTTAAATATTATATTTATAACCCAAAACACTGCATAAATGAAAGACTTTTAACAGTTAAAATATGGGGTTTTTTTTCCAAATACTGTTATTAAGAAGTTGGGTCCTGTAAGGTTTCTGGGTTTTTCAGCTGTTCTTGTTCTTGTCACGTTTTTCCCAGGTGTACATTCCAAGCAGAGTGGCTCTTGTGCTTCAGAACACGGATATCCCAAAGTGAAGTTCTCTGTAACTACCACCGAGGAAGCAAGTCACAAAGAAGTGCTAATACACTGTACTAGTACTAAGTATAACAAAGCTTGCTCTAAGGAGGCTTTCTGAGTATAGTAATATTAGGTGTTTAAAATGTAAGATTAATAATCACATGTAATTGCAGAGCTCTTGACTTGCTAGACCTTCGTTTGAGGACGCTTTACAAAGAGGCAGAAAGGAAAACGTGTTTGTAGTTCTAGTAGTACAAAATTACACTTAAGGTATTGCAAAGCAGCAGGTATTCTCAATTAAAATGTTGTTTACAGAATTTTATCAGGAATGATAACAGTGATCCTGCTCCAAAGTTTGTAATTTCTTATAATCCTCATTTTGATAGTGAATTCAAATATTCATAATATATAAATGCTTCTTACTAAAAGTAAGTTGTTTGCTTAAATAAAACAGAAGTTTTTGGCTAAAAGGCAGCCTTAACGGTTTGTGGAACCTAATTTGAGGCTCCTCTTCTTCAATGAAGTCTAACATGGAATTAGAAATGGATGAGAAGGTCCTCTGAGAGTCTTGTACTTTGCCATTTTTTGTTTAATTAAAAATGCACAAAAACGCTGGGCAGCAAAACGAGCAGGCCGATTGAATGGTGGCCTGCTGATGCTATTGTGTGTGCTGGTTATCTGCTCCCACCTAATCACTTAGTCTGAGCATCTCACTTGTTACAGCTGGACAAAAGTCACACAGCTATTTTATTTAGATCACTAAAATGTTCAGTGAGAAGCATATTTTGGTCTTAATGCAACAATACCACACTGAAAGTGCAGTTCTTCCCACTGCATTTATTTCACTGTCATCAGGACCTTGCAGTACTGATTTCACTACTTCCAGAAGCTGCCTTTCAGCTTGGAACATGATGATGTTCGTGCACTTTTATAACTTTTGAAACATTGCTTCTCATGAAGAAGCAATCTCAAAATACAGTGATCAAACTAAGGGGGTTTTTTGATTAAAATTAAGATAGTTAATTATTGGAGTGCTGCTAAGATAATCAAGTGAGTTCCTTCATGAGCTACAACCTTTTTGTAAAGAGTAAGATTTTGTATATTTGAAAATGTATTGCAGAGTATTCTGGAAAATTAATACCAAATTAACGAGACATGCTTTATTTTGTTCCATTTATTTAAAAACATATTTGAATTGGTTCTGAAATGAATGTCTTTTGTACAAATCTGAATTTTCTAACTTTTAAAGTAGCCAAAGAGGAAGATGTCCGTGACCATTTCCAAGTCATAATTTTACCCAGTTTCCTTTTGTGAACCATTGTGTAAACTACTGAAGAGTTGGTGCCAACACTGACAATCTATTCACAGTTCTTGGAATGCTTACTTGTGGCTTACTTCCTAAGCAAAATAAGGGATGGAACAATGCAGCATGATGGAAAAGAGTCTTTTGCAGAGTTCACACTGAAAGGACTTTGTGAACATCCCCAGTCTGATATGTTCTGTGTGACAGAGAATGTTATATTGCAGTTGAGTACCATAGGATCATGCTTCATTTTCCTCTACACCAGTTTGATCATTGTTTGGTTGTGGGCTAATAAAAGCATTCCTGTTACGCTATGACTTTAAATAAAATATGCTGAACTGTTTTAGCAACTGGAACTGATTATGTTTTTTTCTTTCCCAGATTGTTTTCCTTGTAGTGAAATAACGAGCAACTTCTAATACATGTTATATTTACACTGTATTGATCTAATATGTTTTATAGGGTGGTTTGTTTTTTGGGGTTTTTTGTTTTTTTTTTTTTACTGGCACCAGTTCCAGGTTTCAAAATGTAATGCGAGGCAAGCGTCTGTGTCAAACCTTTTTTCAAGAGAAGGAATAAATGTATGATGTGAAGTATAAACTGTAAAATTACATGCAAAATAAACTCTGAGGAGGAGAAAACAAATGCATATATGGTTTCATTCCTTGCATTGTAAAATGATTTTACGGTGGTCTTAACACTGAAAGACAGATTAGGTTTTGCTCCATCCTGAAATCAGGAACTTGTCTTGGTCAAAAAAAATCATCATGAGATTGGTAGAATATTTTTCCTATGCATGTTTTCTTTAACATAGGGATAGATTCATAAAAGTGAACCACAAAATTTGCAAGGTGAGCAAGCAAATACAGAAAGCATAATAATTATGTTTTTTTGGAGCCCACCTCTGCATTTGTGAGAGTGCTACTGCCTGTCTTGCAAGGCTGGAAAATTTTCCCTTGCAATACCCATGGAAAGCCAATTTCTTCCTCCTCCTCTTTGAATTTTGATG
The DNA here is from genome assembly GCA_014706295.1 of Lycocorax pyrrhopterus obiensis. Classification (NCBI taxonomy): domain Eukaryota; kingdom Metazoa; phylum Chordata; class Aves; order Passeriformes; family Paradisaeidae; genus Lycocorax; species Lycocorax pyrrhopterus. The sequence goes on along the minus strand of JACSVZ010000001.1, from coordinate 110,928,791 downwards.
GATTATGAAGAGAAATTAAGCTTTCACCTTCCTTCTAGCGACACTCCAATTGCAACCAAGGCCCCTCCTTGTGGTCGTGTTCTGAGGCTGTCACCATGTCTGGTTGAAGCCTGGCCCATTCTGAGAAGCACGGGAGCTCCAGAGGTTTTTTTCCTTGGCCACACCTCAAATCAGCACTCCTTAGTTCTGTCATGGACGTGAATGAAGTGGTCTGTGGTGATTTATCCCAGGGCACAAAGCTCTCCACAGATATTCAGACACACAGTGAAGGAACACTCTTTAAAGATAACCTTTCTTGGTGTACAGGACTGACAAGGATTTGTATTTCAACATTTAGAAATGCAGACTTCCCTGTCACCTGGGAATTCTTGGTAGCCCTGGCCACAGAAGTTGTTGCTCCACAATTTCTCTAACACTCCATGAGAACTCAAGCTCACCTTCACCTACCAGTTCATCTAAAGTTTTGGGCTGACCTTCCCTCTGTCTTGCGCTGGGTGTGTGAAGGGTTCTTTGTACTTAATGATTCAAGTGGTTATTGTGATACAGGCAGGCGTCCGCTACACTGCTATGTTCTATGAGCAATGAGTTTTAATTTCCCTGCTGTTTTCTCCTCCTCCCACAACTCAAGCTTTACTGTCCTGAGGTTTATTTTAAAGATGAAGAATGGAGTCATTGTTTAAAATTGGTGAGTACTTCTGGAAAACAAATTTTAATGGAAAAAACTGCACTTTCTGGGGTTTCTTTCCTATGAAGTTTTTCTTGCTCATTCTATTCAATTTAGTAAAGACTTTTTTAACCGTGTGCTCTGAAAGACAGGAATGTGGTGCTGGTAATACTCTGCCAAAGGGAGAGCAGCTGTGTGAACAGTAAGATACCAGATAAGCAATTGTGTGGTACTTGCAGATACTGCAAACTGATATTTTTGTGTATTAATCTGTCAGTCACAGCTCTGCTTTCAAATGATGTTTTATTCATCTTGAAGTAGTTTTAGCTTCCCCATTTTTTTCATGACTCCAGGTTCTTAACAGCCCATTAATGGTTAAAGGAAGAACCTCCTGTCTATTTAAGTCTCATTTCTTAGAGCTTAAAAGTAACTCAGTAGTTAGGTAGTAAAGAGTGAAGGGTAACTGAATGAACATCAGAAATTGTTTCCTTTAACTTAAATGCAGACATTCTATTCTGAATATGTTGAGGTGTATGATTTGTCTGTCTTCTGCTTCATAATTTGATTTTCTAGGGATTTAAGTATTCTGCATTTAAGTGTTTTATCATTGATGTTTCCAAACTGGGTGTGTTGTCATTGTTGAACTACTGTTACAGAGATGAAGCAGTGTTTTACATATTTTCATATATCATACCTTGGCTTGGACCCCAGTTTCATAAAAATCAGCCTGTAAGTGGCATCTTTGTAACAATTAATTGGAAGAGTTTTCCAAGGAAGATTCTGCACATGTGTGTGTGTTTTCACACCTCAGAGTTTATGGTGCAAGTGTTTTGAAAGGGTTGAGAGTGTAATTTGCTGTGATGGAGAGCTGTCTCCTATGCCAATCTTACTTTTTAATTCTGTTTAGATTATCTAGAGTTGGTTTCAAATTCTTGAGGAGAGAAGCAGCTTCTTTCTGCAAATTTCACAAACATTTAAGGAAAAAAAAAAAAAAGGAAATCCAAAGGTTTTGGTCATGTTTGTCTTTATATAGAGAGAAAAGTATTTTTTTCTTCATGCAAGGTTTCCTTTAAGTAGGCTTTTTCAGTTTTTGATTTATGTGAAAATAAGCTGCAGTAGTAGTGATGGGCTGACATATGACTGCTCTTATTAAAAATAATTATATAAGTTGTTGGGTAAAAATAACTCCAGTTGAATACGTTAAAAATATTCTGCTTGTGGAAAGGTAGAAACAAAAGCTAATGATGACTCATTAGATGAGATAAATTATATTTTTCATGCCTGTGAGTACAATATGTACCCCGTAAATATAAATAAGTCTTGGCTATTCATGGGAAATTAAAGCCTAAAATAAATTAGGAAAAAATGTAAGAACTTGTATGTATTGAAGAAATCAGTCTCAGCTGCTGGTTTTACATTTGTACAAAGCTAATCAGAACACTTAAAAAAAATAAATCTTAAGTGTTTAATTGAACTAGGTCTGAAAACTGCCTTAAAAATTTAAGACAGACAATAATTTCTCAATATTAGGAGAGTATTAAAATTGATGCAGCACTAATCATCCATGCCATTTGACTTGACGTCAAATTAACTCCAATTTTTCAGTATTGTTGAAAGCTAGGAGTGAACTTTCTCAGCTTGCTTGTTTCCTCTGACTGTGCCACAGATGACAATTTAAATGTATAGAGCAAGGACAGTCTGTGCTTGACTATTCGATGCTTTAAAGTTACATCATTCTGTCTTTGCTGGTGGTATGAGGTTTATGACAGAATAGGTGCAGTGCATTTAGGAAGAGAGCTGTGTCTGCAAGCACTGAAGGAACCAAGCTGCCAGTGCTGTGATGGGTGTCGTGGTTTAACCCCAGGCAGCAGCCACGCCTGAGGCAGCCATTCGCCCACTGCCCACCAGAGCATCAGGGAGAGAATCAGAAGGGTAAAAGCTGGAAAACTCATGGGTTGAGATGAAGACAGCGTACTAGGAAAAGCAAAAGCCATGCACACAGGCAGCGCAAAACAAGGAATTCATTCCCTGCTTCCCATGGTTGGACAGGCGTTTAGCCATCTCCAGGAGATCAAGGCCCCGTCACGCATAGCAGTGATTTGGGAAGACAAACAAATGTGCCTTCCTTCTTCCCCCCACTTTTTATACTGACCAGGATGTCACAGGGTCTGGAATATCCCTTTGGTCAGTTGGGATCACCTGTCCTGGCTGTGTCTCTTCCCAACCTCCCAGGCACCCCCAGCCCCCCTGCCAGTGTGGAAGTGTGAGAAACAGAAAAAGCCTTGACCTATTGTAAGCCCTGCTCAGCAATAACAAAAACATCTCTATTATCCTCACTGTGTTCTGCACAAATCCAAAGCACAGCCCCATACCAGCCACTGTGAAGAAATCTAGCTCTACCCCAGCCAAAACCAGCACAGAGGGACTTGGGGGCAAGCACCCAGCTGTCCTGGGGTACTGGGTCTGGTGGGGCAGGTTCATGCTAAAATAGTATTTATAAATCAGTGTTTTGGCTGTTGCTGAATGGTGCTTGCACAGTGTGAAGGCTTTCTATTTCCCACCCTGTCCTCACTCACCCCTTGCCAGGAAGTGCCTGGACATCTTCCTGCTCATGAGAAGTTGTGAATGAATTCCTGTTTCTGCTTTGCTTGCACATGCACATTTTGCTCTCCCTGTTAAGGTATTATCTTCATCCACAAGCATTCTCACCTTCCTTCCATTCCCTCACCGTCCTGGAGGAGAGGAAAGGAACCAAGCATCTTTTTGTGGGTGTTTGGCTGTTTACTGGGACCAACCCAACACCTCCAGCAAAATCTGAGTGAGCTGTCCACCTCAGAAGGAAATTGGCTGGCGGGCTGAAAGCAGGTGAAATCACTTGAAGTAATTTGAAAGTCATTTGAAGTAAAAGGTAGGAGATAAATTCCAACCTTCCTCAGTTGCCTTTCACAAAACACTGAGTGTGTATCTTGTGTTTACTTGGGTTGTAGAGTGAGACAACTGGAGTAGGTTAAATATCCTGCTGTTAAGGTATCACCTGTGTGAAGGAACAGACAAAGTCTATGTATTCAGTCAATCTCATGCTAAAAATTCTTGGGCCTGTTCTTTTTCAGTAGTAGCCTATGATTATCCCCGTAGAAAAGTGTAAAAATACTTTTCTACTTCAAAATGGAAGTAATTTCTAATGTAAAATCCTTCATAAGAGTTTATTCACTATTAATGGGGAGGAGGGGAGAGAAGTTTCTGCCGAAAGACTACCTTCTGGTACAGTAAAGATATGAAAAATTAACTGAAGTGAAAACATGATCTTTTAAATGTATGGAATTCCAACCATTACTTTTGCACAAAGCTCCTCTCAAACTGTTGAATGCTGCTTCTGGTTTTTTGTTGTTTTCTTTGTTCATAACTGTGGTTTTAGACCAAATGCAATGCTCTGAGTCTTTCTGTATTCTGTAACCTCTGTCACTACTACTTAGGAATGTTTGAGGCCATCACAGTTTTCAGTCATCAGTCAGAAGGTGGGGTTAGCTTACTTTGGGAGTTTCTAGGCTGGGGATAAGAGGAGAGACTGAAGACGCTTCTTGGTTTTGTTAATACCACTTAAATTCCTGCCATTGCAATTCCACTAAGCATTTTAACTCTTTGATTGTGGCATGTTTTTGTGAGAAAACAGCTAGCCCTATGCAGCACCAAAAAAAAGCATGTCTTTAGACTGGCATGAGAAAGCCAATTATGCAGACACATCATGTCCAAAACGGAGATGTATTTTTCTATCCAGGTTTGTTTATCTGAAGGGACCTAGTGTTGATCACTTCATGAAATAGAGCAGATGGGCTGCATGGCATAGAGAACAGCTTTTTGTACAAAAAAACCCTATTTTCCCAAGGAAAAAATATTCCAGTATTTCAAATATGGGGGTTTTTTTCATGAAAAATGTTGGATTATGACAAGTGAGCATTTTCATAGGAAGATATTTGTCAAAAATCCTTCCAGAACTGTTCTATAAAAATAAAATTACTGTTCAAAAGCTATGCTTACATTATGTGCGAAGCATGGCACACTCACAGCTTTAACTCTGTTAGTGTATGCAGCTGCTTAAAGTGGGTTTTCATTAAATTCATTGTGTAATTGAATTACTGAGCCATTTTTAGGAAGGAAAAAAAATCATAATCATGTAAAGTGATAGGGCTATTGGGTTGGCTTTCCATAGGCCTGCTTGGGCTTCTAAAATTCCAGTCACCCATGTAGCTTTCCCTGCTGCATGTTGGGAACTTGGCAGGCAGTGGTTTGGCCGAGCTGCTGCCCTCAGCATCTTCTTTCCCAGGTGGGCCAGGCTGTCCTGGTTGTGGTCCTTGCACAAATGCTGGCGATGCCAAGTGATGAACTGGACTGGGGTACTGTTTTTGTGGAAATATAACTCCCTAGAATGGCATAAGCTGCCAAGATCTGTAGCTCTAGCTGGGAAACTGATTCTTTACAATTGATAGACATCTCAGTCTCCCTGCAACGTGTCAGTGGGGGTGACTGCTGCATTCAACACTTGTTTGCTCCAGTTGTGCTATTACACAGAACTCACTCGTCCTTCTATTTTTCAATAACCTTCTGGATCCACCAGTGCCTGTTCCTCAAGCTTATCAGACAAGTGCAATGCAATACCTCATATTCATGGATTAACGCAGTGGGCAGTTCTTTATGACAGTTAACTCCATTTTAAAAATTCCCAAGGAATCATTCAGTAATGTGAGTAAGTATTCAGAAACAAGCTGAACATGATTTGCCTAACTGGGTAGAGCTGGTACAAAACATGAAAGGAGCAAATATCCTGGAGTTATGCATCTGCTGCTGCTACAGAAGCTCTCACCAGGAAACACTTTCCTTGTGCTGCCTGCTTGTTACAGTGGCTGATTGTAATAGTCCCATTTAAGCTTGAGTGGTGATACACACCTTGTTATGTAAAACACTGTGCAAGGTTGTTTAAACATGAAAGATAATTGCTGATTTCTCGCTGGCTGTAGCTCACAGATAGACATTCCTGTGACTGATTAAATGCACTGACCTTTAGTATTACCAGCCTTGATGGGTTTAAAGCCATGTATGCTTTGATGCGAGGCATAGCTTTCAACCTGTCTTGTCTGCTTCGGCTTTTTCCTGAACGCAGAGCTTGTGAATCTTCCTGTTTATTCTGGACAATGTAAGCAGGTGTCTGATGTGGCTGTGCTCCCTGCAGAGTCCTGCCACATCCCAGGACTATGCCATGGTCAGCCCTGTGTGCCTCTAGCTGTTTTCTTGCTATTGCATCGAGCCATATGGATCTTCTGAGCAGCCCTTGTTTCTCTATCCCTTCCTATTTTTCTGTCTCCCACCTCCTGGGGAGGTGGGGATGTTGATGTGCAGGTATTTGCAAGGGTTTGGGCCCATCAAAAGATTTATTAAACACAAACCTCTCAGGTGCTTGGAGCCACAGGGAACTGCAGCACAAACAAATGTGTTGGCCCATGTTTTACTTCATCCCTTAAAGGTCCAGTTTCTACCTCCTAACTTCCCCAGATTTCACAGATTCTGCCACTCTGGTCTGGGGGCCCCTTTTCAGGGCAGACCCTGATCTGAAAGGGTCAGTAGCAATGTTTCAGCTGTTGCCTTCACAGCACTGACTAGAACAGCACAGATGTAAGCTGCAATCAGAGGTGTGCAAATGAACCCCCTTCAGCTTCTTAAATTTATTCCTCCGTGTCGTCTGCTGAGCAGCTCTTGTACGTTGCGGTTTGGGAATTTTCCTCATGAGGAAAAATGGTAAGTCTGAGCGTGTCTTTGCATATATCTCAAAGTCAGTTTTGTGTTCCACACATCTTTACTTTGCAAAGCTGATGTGTGGCAGATGACTTGCCCAGAATTTGAGAGAATCACTCCGAAACTCACCAGGTAGAGCCCTTTGCACTAGGGGGAGCAAAGCAAAGTATGAAGACGTGAAGGGCTTGTGATGACACAGCACCTGCTGAGGTTGCTCTGATGCCCAGTGTGTGAGTGAGTGAGTGAGTGAGTTCATGTGAATCCTGCTGCAACCTCCTGGACTGGTACAACCAGATTCACCCTCTTCCCACCTCTTTTAGGGGAGCCAGTCATGTCCATACCAGTATGCAGGTACTGCCTGTGCTCCAGGGATTACAGAACTCCAGTGACAGAATGACCAAGGTAAACAAGGATATGAAATGTCAAGTGCGCAGCACATACACACAGAATTTAGTGTTTATAACACCCAGGTCTTCCTGGAATTGATCAGGTGCTCACCTCATCTTTCACAGTGACTGCTGCTGGCAAAAGACACAAGGAGCCAGCAGCAGGTACCTGTCTGATAATCCTCTTTCTGGGGAAGGCAGGTTTGTTTGGGGGTGGAGGGCACATGATAGAGGAATCGATGCGGAGCGCAGATATCCAGGTATCTCTGGTAGGTGTCTGTAGTGAAGCTATTTCTCCTGGTTTGAAATCTTCTGTTAATGTATCTCTCAGTTGCAGAAACATAAGTAAATAGGCCTTGTTTTTAAAGTACACATTCTGTTGTATTTTGTACCCACTTCTTTCTGCATCTCTGAGTCGCATCATTAGCAACAGCAGCCTACTGTTGCACAATATTTCCGCAAATTATGCTGCTTAATTAACCAAGTGATGTGTAATAATGCACTGTGGCATTTTTCTAGAAGTGTTACCTAAAAGGCCTGAACCTCTTAAAGTGATAACAGGAAAGTTGTAGTTGAGTTCAGAAAGATAAATGTGCTGCAAATTGCTTGGTAGCCCTGCAAGTCTGTGTCTACAGCAGTGGCTCAGATCAGAGCAGTAATGTGCAGTTTTGAAGTGACTCCCCTGATGGTCTCCTTTTACTACGTGCTAACTTAGTTCCCAGAGCGATTTTGGGACAGAAAAATGTAGATTCTTTAGAGGTGGAAATAAACAACAGCCTCTTCTCCAAAAGCACTCCAAATGTCCCTCAGTGAGTTTTGCTTAGACCCCCAATATCTCCATGCATGGCCTCTGTCCACTGCAAGGACTTCCCACGTGCATCAAATAAATCTTCCTGTTGGGAAGCTTCAGCACAGGAGGTAAGACTGGCTCTAATCCAGAGGATACAGCCCAAACCACATGGAATAGCAGTGTAAGGAGCTCAGCAGCCACTTTTATCTGTTCCTAAAATTTTGCTAACACAGATGTAACATAATAGGCCAGCACTATTATTCCTAAATTTGCAAGACTTTACTACTGTCAATCCATATTCCTTGGCTTAAGCCCTGTTCTTTGCGTAACACTGCAAACCAAATTAAAGTTATAGAAATGTTTCTGGAACTGTTTACACAGAACTGATGTTGTGAATCTGCAATTATTTTTGCAGTTATCTTAATGTAGCTGTTATGGCCTAATAACAGCCTTTAGTCATTGTTTTTTCTGCCTGCTATGGCAAATAATGTACTTGTCTAATGCAACAGAAACTGCAGTCAGCAGCAAAATCTTTAATATCTAATTTACTAGACCTTATTTTGCACTTTTTCATCTGAAATGCAGATTTATAAATTGAAGCAGTGCATGTAACATTTCAGTGAATGAAATCATTACCAACAGGATGTTTGGATGGCAACTGTAATTTGGCTTGGGAGGTTTTTTTTAGCTGGGACTAATTTGCCTTCATGTGCCAGAAGAATTTTTAAAAGCTAACAAGTTTTATGTTGCTTTTTTTTTTTTTTTTTTTAATGTGAGGAGGTTTTTAATTTATATAGCAGCACATAGTGAAACATTTAGCTCCCCTCACTCCCTGCAGCCTCCCTGTTTCATTTCCAGGCTGCTTCACCTGAGGGTTGCCATTCCCATCGGTACAGCCATAAGCTCAAAATCAGGAGTTGGTTCTCAGTGTTTGAGTTTGGTTCTTCCTGGTGCCACAAACAGCACCTGAAGGGAACCCCCAAGAAAGATGGAGAGGGACTATTTACACGAGCATGTAGTGACAGGACAAGGGGGAATGGCTTCAGACTGAAGGCAGGTTTAAATTAGATATTAGGAAAAAAAATCTTTACTGTGAGGGTGGTGAGGCCCTGGCACAGGTTGCCCAGGGAGGTTGTGGCTGCCCCATCCGTGGAAGTGTCCAAGGCCGGGTTGGATGGGGCTTGGAGCAACCTGGGATAGTGAAAGGTGTCCCCTGTTCATGACAGGAAGGTTGAAACGAGATGATCTTTAAAGTCCCTTCCAACCCAAACCATTCTATGATTCCATGATTATGTTCACATAAGGGGTCGTGGGGGATGATTTGCATCTCCAACAAGAGCTCAGAAGTAAAAGTGATGCAGGCCCACCTGACAGGTCTGTCACAAAGAGGATGCATTTCAGGATATTCAGTCGCTGCTTTCAGAGCTTGCAATGCATTTCTCTTACTAAATTCTTCCTTAATTGCAGTAATGAAAAGAGCCCACCTGTGTGCTGGAGAGGATGAGCACTGCCCTTGATGCCCTTCACATCATATTTGATTTTTCTCATTTTCCACTGCATTTTGTCATTGCACTGTAATGTTGCATTCTGCAGCAAGGGGAGTAACTGTAGAGGGTGCAATGTTGTAGGATAAAGGTACAGCAGAGGTATGAAAAGGTATAAATGGCAAAAGTTATATTTCTGGAGTAGGTAAAGGAGACCTCCAGGTGCCGCCCATCCTTGGTCACTGGAGACCTGCATTGCCCAGGCATCTTATAGTGGCAGGATATTATAGCAGAAGTCACAAAAAAATTACTGACTTCAAATAGATTTGTTACTTATAGAATAATCCCTGTTTATGCCTTCATTTGATACCACAGAAAGCAAAAATTATTTATAAACACAGTTTAACTTCCACTAAAGCTTAAAAAAATAAACTTGAAGAAATTTTAAGAGGGCTAAGTAAAAGTATTAAGGCTGTCACTCTCATTCCAGTCGTCCAGGAAAATTTATTTCTGTTTCCGTAAAAATCCAGCAATAACTTAAAATTAATTTCTCTGCCTAAGCAGACCTCAGTGTCTTTCTGGGTGAATAATTGAATTTACTGGGGTTTTTTTTAGCACACTGATAAAATACTAATATTTAAGAATCATATAAACACTTCTTATTTTTTGCTGCCAAGGTTAAAAAATGTTCTGTAGTGCTTGAAACACTTAATTTGGCCCAATCATCATTTTTGGACATCTTGATCTTAATGTGCCTGGGGAACTGAGCAAGGTGGACCTGGGCTCCTCCATCCTGAGTAGGGGAAAAGCCAGACTGGATCTTTGTCATGACCTTAAGTGGAAATGGTACTAAAGCACCACTTTTTTGCTTTTAGGAATACGTGGCCTACTGAGTCTGTGTTGTCTCTCCTTTTTAAGGCTGTTTTGTCTCCACAGAAAGCATGTGTGTATATTTCTGGATGTGTGTGTGCCCTATGCATGTGCACACAAATATATATCTCTAATCCTTCTCTCTGAATGCAAGATTGCATCAATACTTATCAGAATCCATCCGTTTTAGGGTCAGGAACAGCTTATGTTTGTGTGCCTGAACAAACGTAAGACAAAAGTTCTGGTTTACCTAGGAAGCTCCTAGACATTTATGCATAACAAATAAATAATGGAAACTTTCTTAACCTGTCATCAGACTGTTCATTTAAAGAGATTTGAGTTTTTTTAATTTTTTTTTCAGTAACAGGATGAAAAGACTGGTCTTCCTCTTGTGGAATTTTGCTACTGAGCCTTTTTTTTATAGGCTGTGCATTCTTTAAGGAATATATACAGACAGGCAAATACCACGTGACTGTATTTCTTTCACATTAAGTATATTTATTTAAATATTAAGTGAAACTTTTGCCCTGACAACTTGATGAAGCAGTCATAGAGTCTGCGTTCTCCTGAATGTTCTTGCTTAAGTAGTTTCAATGTTGTTTGTTTGTTCAGTGGATTCCTTTGAACCTTTCATTGAACTGGGTTCCCTTGAGGAAGTGAATCAGGAAGGTTTTTGGATCACAAATTCTAGGTTGGTGGGGACTGTATTTCCTCCTTAAAGCTGTGGCTTTGTCTTGGTGACACAGAGGTGTCATTACCAGGACTCTGATACCTTGGGATCAGAATTACATGCAGTGGAAAGCAGCATTCAAGGCTGAGTATACTGAATTTGCAGAAGTCTTTTAATATTGTAAATTAGCATAAAAATTTAGCCTCATCAGGCTACATACAAGTTATGAAATGCAATTTGGTTTCCTACTGTTCCTGAGATATAGATGATTAGATATAGATATAGATATAGATATAGATAGATATAGATATCTCAGCCAAATAATAATCATATGATGAGCTGATAATGATTGGCAAAATATTACATCTTTTCGATTACTTTGCCTTCACCTTCACCTTCAGTACTTTTGTGGCATCCCCAATCTGCTCTGCTGTGATTTACCTGGTCATTTTATTGCAAGTTCTCTCAACAAGCTCCCAGAAGTCACTGAAATTGTTGTGCCAGTTATCTCATAATGTCTGATAACCTCTGCAGCCTACTCCCCTGGGTCAGAATTTGCTGCTCAGGTTCTTGCTTTCGGGATGGCAGTGCCTTGGGTGTACCTTTAGCACCGTGGAGCCTTGGCCTAAGCACCCTTTGGTGCTTTCTCACTGATAATTACTTCATGAGAGAAAAGGGCTGCACGGGATTGTGCAGAAGTGAATAAGCAAAATGAGCAAGTCTCCATGTGGTATAAGCCACTGCAAAAGGATCCACCTGTTCCACCTGTGTCAGGGAGGTGCTGCCATGCCCCATCACTTCTCTTTGGCCACTCGAGACAGGAATTTAAGAACTTGCTTAATTGAGGGATGCCAGTGAGAGAAAGGCCTTAGAGAGGAATATATATTTTATGCTTTTTATTTTGTGTTCCTTTTTCCTTCAGGACTGGGGAGCTCAGTGTCATATAGAAATGACACACAGGTATGCAAGGAATCACTCTGCTTGACTCATACCAAATCACACTGGAACTCCTACATCTTGTCTTTTGAAAAAAAAAATCCCAGGAATTACTCTGTAGGAAATTCTGCAAAAGCTCATTTAAGGTCAATGAAAGCAGTCACAGTACTGTCAGAGTTGCCAAATCCAACCCAGGCCATTTATTTCCTGGCTCCCTTTAGCTTACTGTTTGCCAATTATAAACGCGTTTTTCCCCTTAATTATTGAAAAGTGCAAACGCTTTTATGCTCTCCTGATTTATATATATTTTTAAATTAAATTTTGAAGGACTGTGGTGCTTATGATGAGAGTTAAACACATTTCATATTTTAATAAGCCTATTTTTATATTATGCTGCTTGAACTACAATCATGCTAAGGAATGGAGTGGGGGAATAAAATTAATGTGTTACTCTTGAAGTAGAAAAAATTATTCATTTTCGATAAAAGATCTTTTTGATAATTTACTCTTGACTTCACTACTTGATTTATCTCATCTTCTCACATTAATTTGTTTTTAATTTTTTTTCCCTTATGAGGTTTTCTAGCTGCAGTAACAGCTCCAAGATGGTTGGATCGAAGGACTACAAAATTTGACATTTTTGAATGAAAAGAAAAAACGGCTTAAACACTTGAGCTAACAAGAAATATAATTTTCGTGTGATAAACTAGAAATTCTGCTTTCCAGTGCCTTGATTTAAGATGCTGGAATTTGATTATTTAGTTCACCTACTCCATCTAGAGTAGATATGAACAAAAGCTGCTTGGCCTCTCCCTTGAGTTACCATTTATGGGCTCAAAGCTCTACTGTTCAGTAAGGTTTTTGACTATAGCAGCCCCTATTTCCAGGCATGTTTCCCAGTGCAGTTCCTGCATTTTCTTGTTTTCCCTCAGCTGTGTAGTTCTTTCCTCAAATGTTCTCTGTACCTCTCCCTGAATCCTTGTTAAAATATTAGCCCATGTAAAATTGTCAGTATTATTACATCTCAATATTCTCAGTGCACGTGTTTTTATCTCATTTGCAGCCTATTGGTGTGCTCTCAGAATGAACTAGGCTGGTCAGAATTAACAATCCTTGTAGGGCAGTCATGCTAGTTAATATATAGTCAAGACATTGCTTTCACTTCTGCATTGATTTTAAGAACCTAGCCTGCTACTTACAGCAAATACAGAGAGATTAGAGTGAAAGGAAAAACAAAAAAGGCAAATGAAATGAGAAAATAATGGAGTAATTAGAAACATTAAAGTTGAAGACAAACTGGTTTAATCCAGACAAAAATAATTTTGATGAAACTATGGTCTGCACTAAGGACTGTGAGTGATTCAGAAAAAGAAAAGGAGGATTCTTTCTGAGTTAGTTGGCCAAATGAGACAGGTCAGTAATTGAACCTATCTGAATCAAATGGTAAAAATCTTCCATCATATTCTTTGTCAAAATTTAAAAACCAACCAAACAAAAATTCCCCAAAACCACTGAAAAAACAAACACCCCCCCCAACCTTCCCCCCCCCAAAAAAACCAACCAAAAAAGAAAAAAAAAACCAAAACAAAACCCAAACCCAAAACCAAAGCACCTGAGGACAGGGAGAAGAGTTAAATAGACTTTAGCAGATCAGCTGGAGTTATTGAAAGAGGGAAGATCGTTGCCCCATACCCTGGAGAACTTCCTGCTGCTTTCCCCCAGTGACTATTTTGTTCTTTCTTCAGTTGTTTTCATCCACCTTATTCCATGATTGTGCCCCACAACAACCCAAGGGGATTTCCAACAGCACCTGAGAGGCATCAGAACGCCTGCCCAGGCACTGAACTGCCCAGACTGGCCAGGTGATGGTCTGGACCAGGCAGCTGCAAGGAGCAGTTTCAGCTGAGATGCACAATCTGTGCCTTCATGGATGACAGATCACATTTTATCCAGGTATATATAAAATCAGCATTTTCCCCTTTACTAATCTCCTCTGCTTGTCTGTGTTGGCAGCAACACAGCACAAATCAATTGAGATTCGATAGGAGCACTGTTTCTTTCTGCTTTACTAAGAAATATTACTTGATATACAACAGTACTGAATATCCTCTCTCTAGAAACATAAATCTGATAGATTTTAGTAAATTTGTCTTGTGCAAAAGTTGAATAGCAAAGTCTTATTTTCGTACTATTATTTTATTTTTTCTTTAGAGTATTCTAATTCTTTCTCACTTATCAAATTGTATATCGAAATGCGCTCAAGCTGTAGCCTTTAAAAGATCCCTATTTTCATCAGCTTACAAATTCTTGGACAGCAGCTCACATGTATGACATATCCATCTTTAACATTTTCTTGGTTGAGTACCATAGATGGTGAATTTTGTTTTTGAATGATTAATATTTAATATAAAGCCCAGCTTAAATTTAAGTTCTTCTTTTCCACAACCTGATACCTTAACTCTTTGGTGTTTACATACAAATATTTTTTAAAGCTTTGCAACTCAAAAAAGAGCAATTTTTATTATTATTTGGTAATTATCTGTAAATTTGTGTGACTTCTATTCTTAGCTAAGGTAGTCTGAGAAAGTAAAACTTTTTGCCCTCCCCAGGCACTTGCAGCCCTCAAATGTTGCCTATCCCCCTAATACACCCACGCTTTCTTTTCCACACTTTGCTTTTTAGTCAATTCTTGGCCTATTTGCAATGATTTTTGTCCTTCATTGTTAATTAGTAACTGAGCAATCACCAATGATGTTCCAATTTTGTGAGATATTTAGTGGATTGGAGTTAAGTATGACATTTAAAGCACCTGCCCTAGATTCTAGGGTCTTCTAGTATATGCTGTGATTAGAATAATGAATAAAAATGTGAAGGAGGAAAAAAAGAAAGCAGGCTGTTCCATATCACATTTTTTAGACTCGGTTTTTGCCTTTTAAATCATTTTTCCACTTCTATGAAGGAAAGAGATGAGCTTTGCAGCTTACTCTGGGAGGTCAATGGCCCGAGGCTGCTCCAAGGAATGAGGGGAATGAGCCCAGCACTGTGCCTGCCTGCGTGGCAAGCCCTGTTCACTGCTGTTCCTGTGCTTCTGACCACAGCAGGAGTTGAGAGGGGTTTTCAGATCACAACAAATGCCTTAGGTAGGGTGACTTTCCCTGGAAACCTCCAGGCACTGAATACATCTCCTGGAAGAGTGGTAGTGTTTTCACAGGGAAAAAAAAAAAAAGGAAAGAAAAAAAGAAAAAAAAATCCTCTAGTGAGTGCCTTTTTATATTATTTTCATAATTCAAGTTAATGAGTTGCATTTTTCAAATTCATCTTGACATGAGGTGTGTAACACCACCAGAAGAAATCCTTGCCACAGCATCAGCACATATCTACCCAGCCTAAACCACTGCTGAAGTTTTGCTCCCAGCTCCATGGATATCTCTGCCTGAAAACCAGTGTGCGTAGTTTTCTGTAACAGTGTAGTAGAGAGGACTGCCAGGTGAAGTTTGAACCTATTTGGCTGTTATTTTTCAATGGGTTTTGCCAAATGTTCAGATTTTAAGTAACCGCTCAGAAGAAATGTAGGCATAGGCAAACATCAGCTCCCCTGGTTCAGGTGCTGGGTTTTGTCTGCTCAGACAGAGTCTTTTGACAGCTCTCTAGAAGCTGCCCCTGTGTTGTTGGCAGGAGCACAGAAGGGTCTGGTTCCATCAGTAAAACGGTGTTAACTCAATCTACATTTGACTGGAGACTTTGCAGATCTTCAGCAACCTTTCCAACCTCATCCAGTCTATTATGTCCACTCACTTACTGAAATCTATTCTAATCGATCAAAGGGACACTGCATTTCTTGGGAATGGGTTTTGGCTTGCTTGCTTTGCTTCCTGTGAATCTCCACAGGCTCCTGATGGAGAGAAGCAGATCTATTGCTCCTTAAACTGCCAGGTAAGGAATCAACACTTTGTTAGGCCCAGGCAGTATTGGTAGATTGGTAAATAGGAGCACCTTGTAACTTGAACTGAAGAGGGGAGGCATGAAGATTTATGTGTTTTTTTAATAGATTGACTTTGTTTTTTGCTTCTCTAGTGGCTTCATTTTCCAGGTGATGCTGTCACTTCACCTAATTCCCACATATAAGCACTACTGAATAATCAAAAAAGTCATATTCATCTGCCATTGTTTGGTTTCTGTAAAACGTATTGTATACCCAGATTTTATGAAAGAGCATAATGCATTTCAAAATACTTTTTTTCTTTTGTCACAAATTTAGACAACCAAAGCAATTGCTGAAAATTTTCCAGTTGTACAGTGGGACAATGTTATCATGTTAGTAAGGGCTGTTTTTGACCCTAATGTCAGGAGTCTAGTTGGAAAAGAGTAAAACAGTAAATAACACAAGAAAAGTTTGAAATACCAGGTGTGTCAAAAGGGTATGAACTGATTGGATTTAGCTCTTACAGTTTTGAGTTTGGAAATGTTTAATTTTACCAGTGTTGAATTTTGGATTGAATTGAATGCATATTGAATTTTACAAATGTTTCCCTCATACATTTTTAATGAGTACATGCAGTCAGAGTGCGTTACTTTAAGAGATGTCCTGGCTTTAAAACAAGTCACATGCAAGAAATGCTCTATTTATTTATAAAATAAATGAGCATGGCCTGTACAGTGGCAGACAATCTTGCCCAGTGAAAACTACAGACAGAAAATATAACCTTCCCACCCCAGTTCAACTTCACCAGTCTTTTAGGAGACGCTCAGAGAAAGTGACATCTGTTTTCAGAATAGAAAAAAATTTGCATTCTAAAGATTGCAGCAATTTTATTAAGGCATTAGAATAATCTCTCTCTCTTTTTTTTTTTCCCTCCTTAATCTTCTTATTCTCTTTTAATATTACTCATTTTGTAGTTTTGTGGAGTTTTAATTTGGGGGAGAATTATTTAAAAATCTATGTCTTAGGGTTTGTGTTGGGTTGTTTGTTATTTTTTTCTCCTTAATGTTTACAGGGTTCCTTCTTTGCTTTCTGAGAGGCAATGGTGGTTAGAGTTTCTTTTTACTGAATTACCAGGGGGAAAAGTGGCATCTGAAAAATCAGAATGATGTTTGTTTCCTGTGTGATCATCTGTTCCTGCTGTTTATGCTTCACCTGGATACCAAATCCTTTTAGCAGTGTAGAAGATTATGAAGCTACAGACAAGAGATTATGGCTCCAGGTGAGGGATAAGCAGTTGATCAAATGAATGAAGGAGAAAAAGAGATTGTTTCAATGCAAATATTCCCTACTAATTAGGGCTAGGGAGAAGAATTGACAAGAAATGTGATTAGTAGTCTCTCTGTCTGTCTCAATAGGATTTATTTTTTTTCCCAAGGAGAATGACTTAAAATTTTCATAAGGGATTTAATCAATTCTTCAGGAGACCGATATTACCTGTACAGTTAGTCCCACACTCTTGTGTCAGCTTTGTGAATGTTTTATCTGTCATTTGTGATATATGTTTGTTTTAAGCTTCCTTTGGAGCAGAATTTGCAGGGTCAGGAGCTAAGGATCAGGAGGAAGGCTCTGTCGAGGGTGCTTGATCAATGTATTCCATGACTTTGCTTGCAGAAATACACATCACCACTTCATTTTGCAGTTAGAATCATGCCTATTTCTGAATTTTATCTCTCTTGGCAAACACTGGGCGAGGTAACAACTCAGCAAAAGTCTTCCTTGCCACAGGATCGCTCTTTTCGATCATGGAGGTATTGGAGCCCACAGTAACAGCCAGTGCAGTCAGGTCTTTAGTATGTCTAGCACTTTCCTCTTAGTGTACTTTGTGCTCTGACTCGTCCACAGAAAAGCTTCCATGCCTTGTGTAAAACAAAGAGCAAACTAAGACACTAATTAGCTAAATAATACTAGAGCTACTCCTTTCTCCACATCCCGTCCCTGAGAGGAACACTTCAGAACAGAGGCAGTTTTCTGCTGGTTTTATCTGGGACCTCTGGGTCCTGCTGCAATTCAAATATTTGGAATTTTTCTCATAATTTTCATTTAGTCATCTGTCTTCCCTTCCCATTATCTTTGCAAGAAGTTGTGGCCATGATTGGAAGTGAGTGGATTTTGCTGATGTTAATCCAATTTGCAAATAGAAGCAACCTGGAAAATGCATGCTTAATTTCATCCTAGCCTAAGTTGGTGTTTGAACTTCTGCAAAGCTGTCACAGGGTATTTTGTTCCCATGTGCAGGTTTTGTTTCTTCAGTTCTCAGAAAACTGCACCAGAAATGCAGTTGTATATGTGGAGACATATACTTGTCTCCACATCGATGCAAATGCCAGACTGAGGGTGACATGGCTTGTCCAGTCTCCTAATGTTTAACTGGTGCAGCTGAGAAGAAAGTGGAGCTGTCCTGTTCTGACCCTAAACCTTGGTCCATGCCTCTTTACTGGTACCAGAAGATCATTTCTCTGTGCTTTTCAATTTCCTTTAAAAGAAAAAAAAAAAAAGAACAGCAACAAACCATGGCTCAAAGAGAGCATGTGAGTTAAGTACAGAGAGAAAGAATGATTTATTGTGTGAACTATGCTGTAGACTCAGAAAACCTCATAAATTGTTTCCCAATGTGTATGTGCAAGACTCAATTAAATGCAGGTAATTAAAAGCTCTTTCACAGAACTGACAAAACAACTTCCCTACCTGTGGAGACATTCCTTCTGAAAAGAAATTACCAGTTCCCAAACATGGTTGGGATTAAAACAGAAACTTGCTAAGCATTTTCATGTCTTTAAAAAGGACACTCTTGATTTACTTGTGACAGGCATGTTATTTTACACTCCTGTTCTTTTATTCAAGTTAAGAATAAAATTCTGTCATGTTCCATAGGAAATAACAGAGAATAGAGAGAAGAAATGCAAAATATTGTTTGTTTTTATGGATGATTTAAAGTTTTGCCACCTAACACAGCTGTCTGAGTAAGTGCAATAAGGTGAAGTCACAATACATCACATGATAGTAGAGAAAATAATTTGCAATTAAATTAGGTGGCCCATGCATCTAATATATTCATCCTTGAAAAAAATAGATGGATGCTAACACTTGAGTCAGTGTTTAAATCTGAGAGTGGTGCTATTAATAATCAAATTCATTAAGAAAGGTATCTGCAGTATATCTAATTAATTGACTGTTGCACAATACTAGTCCTTCTCAGCTTTTGAAGTCAGCCAGTATTTATAGCAAAAAAGTGCTGCTAGGGAGTTTTAAGTTGCAATTGATAATTATTATGTCCCATCATTTAAAAGGCTTGTCCCATCAGTATGTTGCTTCTGTTTATTGCTTAGGAGTCTTGTAATAATTAAAAGTAAAATGGTGGAAAGTAAATTAAGTTCTACATTATAAAGATATTAATGGGGAAAAAATACACCTTGTACAATTAACAACAAAGGAGTCAAGTGTTTCTTCAAAAAATAAGAGCCATGCTTCTACTGAAATATGTGAAACACATAAAATACAGAGTTTTAAGCCAAAATTGAATCTATCAAGATTAGTTATGACAGATTGCAGGTTACAAGAATAATTTTCAGGTTTTAGATAGCACTAGTAGATAAAACATTACTGGATGATCTTTAGGCCCCTTCCAGCCCCAACCATTCTGTCAGAGCAGCCCCCAAGGTGCTGTTCAGGTGGAAAGGCAAAGGAGCGGAGTGAGGAGGTGACGTTTTCAAGGTCAGGGCTGATGCCAGTGCTGCAAACGGCTGAAATCAGGTACTTTTCTGAACAAAAAAGCTGTGTTTTGCTCTCTCTCATCCACTGATGCTGGTGTCTGGTCCTTCCCTTGTTAAGCACGTGGGAGCCCAGCTGTTACTCAAACTTTACATCTGGTCACAGCCTCTGCTAGTCCAAAAGGTAAATATTTTGGAAAAACACCTTTCCTGAGATAACTTCAGAGCAACCAGTGAAGCTGCACTGATATCTTTTTCCACCAGCTGTTGCTTGGGCCCTAAAGTTGTGCATTGAGTGAAAGATATTTTTCCTGCTCTTAGGTTGAAGCCCAGGCTGTGGGTTCTGCTGACGGCCTTACTCTGTGCCTGGGTGCTCCAGTTCAGCTGCACCTCAGCCTGGAGATAGACAGTCCTTTCTTTACTGTTTTTATATGAAGAAATTCTCTCCAGTTAGGTTAATCTAAGTTATCTTTATGCTACTACTGCTGGGAGAAAACTAGCATGTTTCAGAGGGTGGAAAATGCTTCACTGTTCCTGTGTGGTTGCTCCTGGTGAGATGGTATTTCTGAGTGATACAGAACAGTTGTCTCATAATTTTGTTTTATCTCTGTCCTTCTAAGCCTTATCTCATAGGAGTACTGATAATTCTAAATGCTAATCTTTGTTCACAAGCTTCTTAATGATATTTTCATTTGCTGTACCACTGAAGGTGTTGGTCCCCCAGACAGAGATGAGAAAAGAGCCAACCCAAAGCTCTTTGAGAGGATTTTCAGGGTTCACCTTACGCTACCCTTCTGGAGGCCAGAGTACCTGCTCGTCAAAGATGAGCTACCAATGAGCCATTTTTGTTCCCCACAATATCTTCTGTTGTAACATGTTTGAATGTTTTTCAAAATTTAATTTAATTTCTCAAACCTCAGGGAAGTATCAGTGAGGTTTCAGAGCCCTTTGACATGCAGCCTGAGAAACCAACATCCAGTCCATTTGCTGGTTTTTCCATTATTTTGCTCACTTTAGAGCACGACATACGGAGTCCACCATCTTCTGGCAAACGATGCCAGGAACATGTATTGATAATCCCTCTCCCCACTTCCTTTAACTCCATCCCCTGGGTTTCTATATGAGCATGGGTAGCTTGCATAATTTGGCTGAGAAAGTTACTGCCCTCAGCTGCAGACTGTAAATCAGCAACTACTTCCATTTACACTGGAGTTCTGCACTGTAAGCTGTGTGGTTCAAGGTCTGCTTGTGGATCAGATAAAACATCTTCTCTGCGGTGTCTGTGTGAAAAATTAACTGCGAACTGTCTGAAAATAAAGCATCTTGTTTGTAATTAAGCCCCCTTTTTATATTCTTTGCTGAGTGAATCTAGATGACTTTTCTCTCCTTAGTGACACATTCATTACGGAATTACTGCGGTGATTTGAGGAGCAGCAGCTGAGATTATTATGAGTTCTTCTGGAATTGGTGGGACACAGGCGGAATATAGCATGAGTTTTCTGTCCAGCAACGTTTAGTATCTGGAGGAGGCAGATTGATGTTACTTGCTGTTGCTGGCTGTCTCATTCTGTATGTGTCTGGCACCTTAGGGCAATTGCTTTGGATTAGAGATGGCACTGAGCACGCAAAGGAAAAATGGCACTATGTTGTGTGGTGAGAGAGCGCCTCACAACAGCCCTTTGAACCAGCTCATTTGTTCTAGTCGCTGGCTGGGAGTCCTGTGACTTTATCTGGTACATGCAGGCATGAAAAAGGAAAAAAAAAGAAGGAGCCTACTTATGCTCAAGGTTGTGCAGGTTTGGTCTGTGGGCCAGTTTTCCAGTGTGTGAGTTGTGTTATGAATGTTTGTTTATCCAGGCAGTTGTCCGCTCACCTGCGCGCTCGTGCTGGTAACCAGGAATGGGCGCTCTCTGTCAGAGCCCAGACACACCACGGCACAATTGTTTCACTCTGCTGCAGTGCACTTTATTTTTGTTTTGTTTCTCCAAGTGGCCTACTGCACACTGAGTAGCTTAAGCTGCCATTATCTGTGACTAGCAGCAGTTATTTAGATAAATGAAATCATTGTATTCGCCTTATTGGCAGCATAGTGGGTGGAAAATCTAATGGCCTCGTTTGCTGGAGCATTTTGGCATTCACTTTTAGCTTCATGGGGCCTCTATCATCCATTAGCTTTTACTAGTTAATACTCTCAATATTTACTCTGGTTCTTAAATAAATCTGTTTTATGTAAGAATATAAGATAAAGCCAATGGGAGCATTTTAATGTTCCGATTATGTTATTATTTAGGAGAAGAAAAAACAACTCGATGGCTGAATTTTGCACCTTGCAACTTGTAGTTAATTAGCAAAATCCCCTCAGCTGGTGTTTTGGGCTGGTGGCAAAAAAGTTGTGATGGGTTGTTGAAGGTGAGAAGGATGATTTGTTCCTACAGAAGAGACAAAAATTACCTGTTCATTGTGAGCCTAATTTCCTTTCTTGAATAAATAGCAGAGGACACAACTATGATTATACATTTTCCTATATAGATGAACATTTTGACACTAGGAAGGAAGCTTTTTTCCACTTAAGGAATGATATATGGATATTTAGGTGTGTTTCTCTTCTGTATTGACAAAACAACTCAGGTGTAAGGGTTTTTTTGTGCGCTTCACCTTTTATCTATGAACCACTAATAATGAAATAGAAAACTTTACATGAAACGTGGATGTTGTTCATTTTGCAGATAAAAAACCTTTCCCATCTTTTTAATTCTTCTTCTGTTTGTGCTGTCTTTACCTGAAGATGTCTGTGTGAATCTGTAAGCTCTCCCTTGCAATCCTGTTTGCTGCAGGTGTGGTCACTTGTAAGCCTGTCAGGAGGGACTGGGTAAGAGGTAACAGGCACTAAGTGGATATTCCCCAAACTGTTATGGGAAAAAAAAATAAAAATTGATGGATATTATGCATTTTCAGAATTTTTTCCGTTTTAAGTACATACTTAAAAAATCTATTTTAGTGATATCTTTGCTTTTGAAATATTCATATTGCACTGCTGCAGTGTGACTCTGTTTTGGCCTGTGTTTCTTTAACCATTCTCATGTCAATTTTCCACAGCTTCCTCAGCCAGATCCCTTTTGGTTTGCAGTGTTCCATGGTTGGCTTCAGATCAGAAATTATGTTTTGGAGAGTAAAGAAAATTTAGTTAGCTTTGGATTTCTCCATATGTTTTGAATCAGGAGAGCTGTAAGGAAGCAAATTAATGGACGATGCAATAATTGGATTTTAGATCTTTACAAAAAGCAAGGCGGATTTGAACCCAGAATATTTTGTTGGTTTGCATTCTGAAGACATTTGATTTTTACTTTTCTCTGTAATTAATGGAAATCTGCTGTCATTTTTCATATCGTGAGATGGATCAGCAAATGGGCTGCAGAGGTGTTTCTCTCACTGGATTTTTAGGCCTCTGGTCTCACCCAGACCTCTACGTTCAGCTGAGATCAGGCACACTCTGAATAAACCTCCATTTCTGCGCTGTTATAAAAGTCTAGTTGACCAGCTCTCACACACCTTGTACATTACAGATGTATGTTTGGTAGGCAGGCAGGTGACTCCTGAGCTGACTTCAGGCAAGTGAAGCACTGAAACTTCCTTTGCCTTGCTTTGTCAGTGTTCATGAAGAGAAAACTTTGAATTTTAAATCATATTTAGAAAACTCTTCAGGGAACACTAATGGTGTGTGTATATATATATACACATATATATGCATGTATATATATGTATATAAAAAAACATATATAACAGAAGTGTGGATCTAGATTGTTTTCAAGCAAAAATTAGGGATAGGATGAAATTTTTTGGTTGCTGTAAGTATGATTACCATGAAACAAACAGTCAGTTTTTACAGTCAACATGCACATTCTGGTTTTGTTGGATATATATGGATTTGTGGTTGTACCTTCTGAGTCCAGACTTGTTCACAAGTGTGATTACGTGAAATGGGTCTCAATTTTCAGAAATCAGCCACGAAATAGTCAGGAAATGAAAAGTGTACCTGATTTTACCTTTGATTAAATATTTTACTGTTGTGTAGGCAGAGGAAAGAAGCTCCCTGCAATAACCTAGAACAGGAGAGAGAATCAGGTACTTTCAATATTATTAAGTCCCTTGGTACTAATCCTTTAAGCACCCTCCAGCAGATTGGGAAGTTGATCTAACTTTTGCTGTCAGTACCTATCAGCCAACCTTGACTCAGTAAATGAATGAGCTGAGCAGGGACAGTGTTGCAAACTTACTGTTTATTTGAAGTTCTTGCAGTAAGAGGTGTCTCATTTCAGTTTCACGGTCTTATGTTTTTTATTGCAGAATCTGGTTTTAGGTGTGTTTTGGAGGTTTTTAAAACGCTGTTGCCTTTGCTTTAAAAAAGGAAAAAAACCCTCAAAATTATGTGTGGTTTCTTTCACTGTTTCAAAAGCTCTTGAAGCTTTTTATTTCAAGCCAATAGTTTGAACTTTTTGTATGGCTTGGAGTTGCCAGTACCAGAGGAAATCTGTATCTCTGTTGTTAAAATTTAAAGATCTCTCACATCATGATCCAATAAATGATTTTGTACCCTACCTAAGCTGCTCTAAAATCCAAGGACAGAAAGAGTGAAATACAGCAATGAGAGTTTTGGTAATTGTCCTTGACCTTTTCTGCACATCCGAAACAAGTGCTCTTTAACCTTTTTGTGATAGAAGAGGCTACTGCCTTTTTTCACGCCCCAGAGTGTGTGTTGCAGGTTATCAGGAGTTTTGTAGCTCCTCCAGCTCTGATGATACTTTGAGACATATACTGTAAAACACTAAACCAGGTAAGATGAGGCACAATACAGGAGTGTAGTGCAAAAAATAACTGCCTTGATATTGAAAGGGCTGTGAATACATACCTCTAATATTGTAATGGACTATCCAAGGTGGCTAGAACTATTTTTTTTTTTCAATAGTGTAGCCAAGATTTCTGTCTTCACGAACAAATATTTATTCCTCTAGACTTGATTTAGCTTCCATCACATGATAAAGGCATCTGGAGAAAGAGTATGGGCTGAGAAGGTTCCCCAGACCTGATACATATCCCTGTATTATGATTTGAAGGTCGAAGTCTTAATTGATTCTCTACCTGAGGAAGGCAGACCCTTGCTTGTCCTTTCCCATGAAAGTCTCCTAATTGTGAAGCTGGAGGCTAGACTGGCCAGTCTTTCAGAAAAAAGTGAAGGATTGTCTCCGCAGCCCCGTGATAAGGGCACTCCCCGGGCAAAGAGAGGACTGAAGATTGATCCATGCTCCCCGTATCAAGTGCAAAACCCAGTGCAATCCTAATTACTGCACTGCTATGACACATTTATCATCACTGTTCCCTGTCCACCGTCTCTGCTTAGTGTTTCACAAGACAAGGAGCAAGCTGAGAATGCCAGCCCTGTCACTGCATTCTTGGTCTAGAGAGGGACAAAGGCATGGTGATGCTTATTTATTTTGTCCATGAATGAAATGTTCTGCTCCTAGGTTGTTAGGAAAAGAAAAAAATAGCAGCACAACTTCCACTTCTATTTCTAGCTGTTTTTAAAAGGAAAGTGTAAGTTGCCTGCCTGTGTTAAAAAGGTTCCCAAGTCCTGCAGGGCTGTGGATCCCGACTGAATTAAAACAGCTAACACAGATCACACAGAGACACATGAGAAAGATGAAATTTTAAGCACTTCTCTCTTCCACACTTCCTTCCAGGTGGTTTAGATGATCTTTGAATTATACAGGAACTGAGAACTGAAAGTAGGCCGCCTGTAAATTTTGTGGAGGGATGTGGGTGTCGAAAAACCATGTTTTAGTCCTGTGTAGTGTTCGACTGCAGTGGCAATGCTGGCGTTCTCAGCTTGCTTTTTTGTCTTGTGAATTATTTTAGTAGAGCCAGTGGATAAGAATGAGTAATTATGGAGGTGTCATAGCAGCACCATAATTAGGATTGCATTGAGCTTTGCAGTTAAATTTTATGCCTAATGCTCCCCTGCTGTCCCCCATCAGTGCACCACATTTGAAGTACAGCTACAATTAAACCATCATAAAACAGAGTACACAACTAGACAAAATGATTAAAAGGAACCTGAATCCATGTGTTCTTAGTCTGGAATGACTTTCTTATGACATTGGTTGTTCCTGCTATAGGTTGTAGATTTCCAAGCGCCACAGTTTGGTAATTTCTCACTCTGCCCCTCTATTAATATTATACTATGTCACCTTGGGCCCTATTATTTGTCCAATTGCAACATCCACTGTGACAGAATAGAACTATAAATATTCTTGGCTCTGTTTATGCTTGAATAGTTCAACATGCCTCTGATGCCTAGGCACAGTTTGTGAACACAGCTATATAATAATCCATAGGATATAAAGCCAGTTCTCCTTTTGAAATATACATTGAGGTTTGTTTTCTTTAGCTTGGATATTCACATCAGTGTTGTTTCCCAGGAAGCAGGCAGAACATGAATGAAAAAGTCTCACTGTGCTGTTGAAGCCCAGAACACCTGCAAAAAACTGCTGGAGTTTGAAATAACCCCGGGGTATTTTTGGCTTGTTCTTCTTTTACATAGCATTTGTTCATTTCTTTTTTCCTGTGGTATTCTGCATAAGGCATGAGGTAGCACCCATCTGGTAGAATGCAGCCAAGAGGGAATAAATGGCTTAACTTGGGGGTTTAAAAACTAAATGAAACACCTATGTACTTACTGAATCAACAAGGTAACTAATGGTTCAGGTTTAGGGGTTAGGTTTTCAAGTCTGCTTCAAACACCTACATTCTCTACCAAAGCATGTAGGGTTGCAGACGTGCCCCAATGCAATTATTATTAGGTAACTCTGTGTGGGTCAGGATCTATAATCCAGTTCCATATTTGGGAGCTACCTGTGAGAGAGGTGGAAAGGCTTTCTCTGTTGTATTTTTCCCAAGCCTTTAGGACCTGGAATAGAAGATGAAAGAGAAGAGGAGGAAGGGAGGAACTTGGCAACTGAGAGCAAGGAGTAGGAGAGATGACCTGGGAGGTGAGAAGGGAAGGCAAGTTGTGTGGAGATGGTCTGGGAGCAGCCAGCACATGGCTGCGTGCAGCCTACAGTCCCCCTGCATGGAACCAGGGCTGGGAAGCAGCAGCAGCACCAGGGAACCAGCACAGACCTGGCACTGCTCGCCAGGAAATCTCAGTGGGAATGACTCCATGTCCTGTACCAGCCTTGATTTTCTGCCAGTCAGGAGTCCCCAGATAGCCCCTAGCCTTGGGTAAAAGGGGGATGACCCGTTCAGTAATCCTTTTGTTTGGGTCCGGGGGTCGTGTGCTGAACTGGCACGGAAGAGTCCCAGTCCATATATGTGTGTATATGCTGTGTGTGTAGAGATGTTGGAGATTGCCACCTTGTTTGATGGCAGTGACAATCAGAATCTCTCTGACTTGCCCTTTTCCAGACACATTGTTTTACTGCTGGGATCTCCTTCTGCAAAGTTATTGGGCTCCATGGAGCAATAACAGAGAGCCTCAGTGATACAGGAATTTGTGTTTACTCATCTAATGAGACTGACATTTGTGGGCCTGCTACAAATTAATGCAGCATTCTGATGTAGGGCTAAGCAGGGGTCCTAGCAGCAGGTTTTCCTTTTGTTTGCAAGTTATTTTGCTTGTAAAACCATTTAGAGAATCCCTACCAGATAAACCATTCAAACTTAGTGAAGTTCTCATTTATGAAGACTTTACTTCGGGAGGAAGATGGGTTACTGTAATTTTTGCAGGCATGTATCCTGTTCCCGAAAATATTTCATTGGTTGAAAATACTGTTGCTTTTCTTTTCTCTAGAGCCTGCAATGCACTTCAGACAGAGAAATACATTTTATTCTAGGAACATTCGCAATAAACGAAATGTTATTTATTCTATTTTTGTTACACTTTGCACTACAAAAGCATGAATATCTTTTAATAACTCATTAAACTGACAGTCATTACAGTAGATTAATTTAAAAACATTAGTGAAAACACTGTAAACTGCACTGAGGCCAAAATGTGTGCAATCACCAAAGTTTACTAAAGAATGCCATCTAGAGGGCTTTGACAGAGCAGAAAGAACATTTTAATGTTTTCAGGGAAGCATCACTATAGTATCTCCGTAAGTATTTTGTCTTAGTTGTATGTAATCTTAGTCAAAACTCAGCTTTCTGCACGAAGCCATGGGCAAGCGTGCCTGTTTTGACTGGTGACAGGGAATAAGCTGAGGTTAGTTCCATCATTTTTCTGATTCGAAAAAGCAATTTAAAACGGAGTGCAGTTTACAGGTTAGAGTTTTTATCTCCTGTGTATGCAGCAAGACTTTCAGTTTTCATTCACTCAATCTTTTTGATGTGGAACATAAAAAAGACTTTTCAAGTGGTGCGGCATAATAAATGTTTGCATCATCCTTACAGTAGAGAATAATAGGTAAATGTCCTCTTGTGAATGTAGATGAGTGAAACTGCCAAAAACATGAGGAATAATTTTTTTTTCTACTGCTGCCTGTGTCTTAGCAGGCAGTGAAACAAAGCTTGATAATTCCGAAAGCAAAGAAGCTTTTGCTTGAAAAGAAAAAAAAAAAAAGAGAAAAATGGAGTGGCAATAGTAGCGTCCATGAAGTTCATTCAGTAGAAAGGAATTCTGTAACAATCTTACAAGATCATAAAAAAAAATGTTCACATCCATTTTTTTTTCTTTCCACCAATTGTTCATCAGTTAAATATGCGGGTTTCTTGTCAAGATGTCGATGGGCATTGCATTTATGTGACAGGACTGTAGTCATATCACTCCCTTAGAACATGCGGAAATGGGCTTTGGAATGCATTTTGCAGGATCAGATACAGCAGGAGTGCCGAGTAAACATTACATTTTGAATTTGAATTGAGTAATGTTGATGATCCAGGGCTTTCTCATTACAAAGGTGATCCTGAACCTCTAGGTAAGATGAGGAAAATTAATGCTGTAGTATGCATCCTACTCTGTCTTCCATAAATATCTGCTGGGTTACCTTTTAAATTGCAGTTTTCTCATCTCAGTATTCTGGGCAAGACTTGACTTTATACCCTGTAGCTCCTGGTGGTTCATTTCTGAGGGCAAAAGGAGGAGAGAGACTGGGAAATGGAAGCAAGTGGCCTCTGGTCTTATTTTGAATGGGCTGAGGACTTAAAACGGCACAAAAGTGTGTGTGTGTGTCAATTTTCTTTTTATGTTCAAAAGACAAGAAGGTATCAATTTGGTCCATTTTCAACTTTATTTTTAGGGTAGAATGAAAGCAAGCAGTCCCAGCAGGAACCTCCCCATGTGAACACGAAGAGGTTATGCAGGGACATGTAGAGAGATCTATCTTGGGCAAATCTGAGCTTTGATTCAAGTTTTAGATGTGACTAATTGTGAACTGGTTTTACCTTTTCCTGAGGAAAAAAAATGGAGCAAAGATCGCTCATGAAAGGATTTTCTTCATTTCCTCTTTTCTTTCTCACTTTGGCTTCACTATAAATGATGTAGTTGAGTGCACCCATTATGGAGAAAGGACCAAATATTGCATTCTGATAATAAATGTAGAGTCGAGTCTGAGATGGAAATCTCTGCTGATATAAAGGAAGATTTCTCAGTGTGGCTTTGTAGAGGGGGAAAAAAATAAAAGCTTTTGCACTTTCCGGAGACTCAGGCAGCAGGGAATAAATTGTGCTGGTTATTTAAGTCCAGGTTTTTGTCAGGAGAAAAATCAGTCTGAGACACTAAAGAATAAGGCAGAGAGAAGCTCAAGTCTCCAGCAGGCTCTGTGCATTCTCAGCGTGGAAGTTGGATTTGGTCCTTCCCAACCGAAGAAAGAAGCCAGTCTGTTTTATTTGTGTTTTAATGCAGCATAAGATTAGATGAGATTCCATGTGTGTACAGGCTTTCTTTTTCATGGATGATTCTCTAATATTTCCTTCAATTATTACTTCAGCAGATCAGTATTACAAAAGCTGCTGGTCAGAGGCTCCTGAAAGCAGCTGGCACAGAGGCAATTTCAGAGAGACAGGGAGGGATGTTCAGCCTTGGGTGGAATCGTGCTTGTGGACGAGCACATAAAGATCCTGGGAAGGAGCAAAGCTGCAATCAACTCCACAACCTAGATAGCAATATTAACAAGTAATTAAAACTTGATTCCCTCCTCCATCTTCCCCTGCACTGTTCCTCACCTACCTTTAAAAATAACCTAAAAACTGGTTATGAATATTAACCTTTCTGCTGCTACAGAGAAACACAACATGCGGTGGTGGATTAATAATTAAAATCAGGAAACTAAGAGCACCAGCACTCGAGGGAGTCAGCAGCAATAACGTTATTGAAACAGCCAATTTAAGAGTCAGAATTTCTCAAATAATTTAAATGTTAGCTTTTAAGATGACCTATAAAAGATCAAACAACATATAAATCATCAGCAACTACACCAACTTTTTGCATAATTGGAAGTTTATAATTGTCCTGTTTCTCTGTCTCTCTGTGTTAGGAGAAACAACAAAGCCTCAGAAGCTCAGAGATCTTTTTAGAGGGGGTGTACACAAACAAATGAGATTTGAGCACTCCAAGTAACATAAACACTGCAGCCAGAGGAGAAGAGGTGAGAGAAAAAAAGATAAGTGATTAGATGCTGAGCTCCATGCAACCAGCATTAGGGTTTTTCCTATAATCAGGCCTGCCCTAGTGCAAAGGTGGTCTGAATGTCTCTGTATTATAATATAGGCACTGGCATACTTGAATGAAACCCAAACCCATGCTGCAGGTTTTGTAAGGACTTCTGGGAATTGCTAGCCTTCTTCTAAAGCTGTGACTTTTTATTTTTTAACCCAGGCAATTTTTTTTGTCCTGTTTCTTGTTTTGCTCTCATTTTCTTTCTGCCTCTTACTTGTTGAGGAGAATATCTTAGCCTGATCTGCTGGCATTCTCCCATAACAAATAATTCTCCAAGCCCTTCCTAGTTTTGCCCTTGGATCAAGCACCCAAGGCCCTTTAGACCCCGGGAAAAATCTCCTGTGGGATACATGTGTGTCACAGTGGGTTCTAAACAAAGCCAATTAGTCCATACAAAAAGTTGTTTTAACCTTGCAGCATGGTCCTGTCCTGTACAAAGTAAATGTGAAAATCTGAGCCAAGCTTTTCCTCTCCTCTAGCTCTGAGGCAGTATCCATGATATTTCCTGGTAATAGCTCATAGAGCTGCTGTTTGGTTTCTATTTCTTCCTCTTTTCTTTTCTTTTTTTTAATTTAGAAATGGAGGTCATTGTCAGAATAATATTTTTTTCCTCTCTTCAGTTTTCCAGCTGCTCCCTCTTTGAATACCTATTTTCACTGAAGGGCCTCTACATGTGCTTCAGGGGAAGCCTGCCAAAATTTCAGAACCCTGCTGTTTCTCAGTGAGGAGAGACCACTCTCTCAGATACTGATCTCAATAAAGGAGAGTTTTTGTCCTTAATAGCGACTAACAATGGGAAAAGCATTAAATCTCAGGGATCTAAAATGAAATAGATGAGGAGTAAAAAGCTTTCATGCAGTGAATTTTATTCCGTGGATGTTAAACAAGGAATTATTGTATCCTCTGCATTATTCTTCTGAATTATTGTATCCTTCTGGTTGCACAAAGAAACAGGAAACCAGGGGAGCTAGTGTTTCACTCCAAAGATCTGAAATCTTCATGAATGTTAAACAAATGTGGCAGTGTTTGCCTCCGCTGTAAGTGCTGAATATTGCTTATTTTTCAGTTGAAAGTTACCTTCTCTCTCTTTTCTCCCATCCAAATGGTCTTGCTGTTGTCACATTGATTGAAAGTAACTTACCTTTTTCTTACCTGAGGTAAGTTCCTGTTGCCTGAGAAATGAGGGGCAGCACTGTGCAGTGTTTTGTCTGGAGTCTTTCTAATTGGGACTCTGCCTGTGTGCTACAGGTCCTTTTGATTTTCAGCACTCCAGGAGGCAAACTTGATTTCAGTCATAACACTGGAAGTAAAATATGTATGTGTGTGGGGAAACTAGTTTCTTAAGTAGTTTGGGTTCTGTAAGAATTTATAATAGAAAATAAAACCTTGAAAGTCCACATTGCTTTTTCCCTCTTCATCTTTTGTGTGCTTAGTCCACTGGTAAAAGTATTAAGGCTCCAATTTCTAATCTTTCTAATTTGAAGCACATTGCCCACTGCCATGCCATGTTTGTTTATTCTACATGTTGCTGTAGCATCCAGGGGCCAATATTATGATGTAAACCTTGTAACAGGAAGACATAATTTTTCCACTCCCCAAAGTCCCTGTCCTTCTCTGTCTTTTGGAGATAACTTGTGTCTTACAGTATTAGCTGTTCAGCTATGTGCATATATCACCTCTCATCCACCCATCTCCTCCCTGACCAACCATCATTAACTGTTTGAACTCCTATGGCTACGAGAGTAAAGATCAGGGTTAAGGAAATGCTTAAATGAATAAAACAGTGCAGTGTGAGAAAGAGATAGAAATGTGAATTTTTGAAACTTCATTAATGGTAATTTAAGGGAGTCTTGAATTCTCTCCACTACCTCCATCCTACTTCTAGGTGCCTCTGATTGCCCTGCGTTCACTTCTCTGCTCTACCTTCTTTTTCTGCACTGTGTAGTTTCTTCTCCCCCTGTTAGTCTGCTATATCCTCATTTGTATACAGTGTGTTTTCCTTCCTTTTCCAGGAGTAGGCCTATTTCTTCCCCTTGAGCACTCTCATTTCCCTCTCCATTGCTCCCCCCACTTGCCTGAGATTTTCAATCATCACTCCATGGCAGTGGTTTCTGAACCTCCCTGTGCTCACCTTGCGCTACCTGCCATGGAAAGAAAAACACATTACCTGATTCATTTTAGAAATGATTTTACAGTACGTCAAGATAAAAGGGCTTGGGGATATAAACAAGCTCAGAAATATTTTGAGATCAGGTAGACGTAATTAGAACACAGGCTGTTGATTAGATTGCTTTATTTTGCAACAATGCGAGTTTAATCATGTTGGAAATTGGTTACGGGATTTCTTGTGGTGATTAGATATTTCTATCATGTTTTAGTCTCCATTAATTACACAAATAAATACTGGTTGTTTACTTTTTCAGCTTACTTTTTTCCTGTCAGCGTGCAGACAGTATCTAGGCCTGCTGCTCAGCAGCCATGTTGAGGTGTGACCAGATTCTTCACGGCACCTGCTGGGAGAGGAGAGATCAGTGCTTGTCCATCACGAGAGGATCACTCATTACCTGCTTCCCAATTTATCCCTCTCCCTCATCAAAGCTCTGTCTCCCTCTGTCCAAAACCACAGACTCCAAAGACGAAGTGACTGTATCCAGCTGTCCATACAGAAATGCTTTTCTGGAGCAAAACCACAAAAATCAGGATAGCACCTCGATGCCTGAATTGCTGAGGGTAAGCGCGGGGCCCTGTTGCTGTGTGATGCACTGAGCAGGGTCAGAGCTGAGCCTGGATGCCTGGGATACCTTCCAGAGCAATGTGCTGGGCTGTAGGGATGGCCAGGGGGTGATATTGCCATGGAAATGTGATGGCAGTGTTGAGGAACACATTCTGTGCAGGGAGCTCAGGGTGCAGCTGCAGATGGAGCTGCAGGTTGAGCTCTGGGTGGGAGCCTGAGACGAGAGGCTGTGAGCTGCCACCCTTGGCTCAACAAAGGGCACTGGGACCTGTGGCACAGCCAGGTGAGGGGGGCACTGAGAGGCACAGCAGGAGCCCATGGCTTGATGGCTCAGGAGGAAGAACAAGACTTTGATGCTCTTGGACTGTGAGTAGGTGAAAGCCCAGGGGTTCCTTTGTTCAGGGTCCTCTGTAGAGGCCCCAGCTCAGACTGTTCCTGTGTTACTGCACCGTGGATAAATGGCTTTATGGAACGAGGCATCTGAGACTCTGCTTTGGGAAACCTGGGACTGAGCCGGTGAGGAAACCTGGTCTGGCTGTGAGTGGGTGTGCAGGGAGTCAGGCAGGACCCACTGGGCCACTGGAGCCAACCCTGTGAAGGGCCTCGGTCCCAGCAGTGACATTGGGAGTGTGGCGGCCAGAGAATCTCATGAATGGTCCCATGGGGAAGTTTCCTTAACTGCAGGACCCGAGTTTAAAAGGCTGTTCCTACTGGCCCCAGCTCCTCCATCCCGGGCCATGCTCTCATCGTCTCCTGTGCAGATGCACTCACGCAGGTGCACCACATCCCTTTATTTACATATATACACAGAAATGTGGTGCTAGGCTTGCAAAAATAGGTGAATAACTTACTTGGGAAACAGCAGAAACATCTCAGCTTTCTTCCACCCTCTGGCCTGTGAGGCTGCAGTCTCACTGAAGTAAAGGCTCCCTACTTCCTTGGCAGTGCCTGTTAGCTCCCTGCCAGGTTCTGTGCTGTCCCTGCTATGTGTGGCACCACTGGTTCCCAGGGGAGGGAGAGCAGAGCTGTCAGACCCCTGCCTTTGCTGCCACAGAACGTGGCACATGGCAGCAGGAGATGGCCAGGTCAGGCAGAACCAGGCTGCCATTCCCACAGATCAGGTTTTGTACTCTGGACATATCGAGGTCCAGCTGATGAGATGTCAGTGCTCCTCCTAGGCTTCTGCATGATGTGTGTTAGAGCTCATTGCCCTTCAGCATGGCAGAGGAAATTTATGGGATCCCAGGAGACTGAATGTACCAAGCTGGGCCTGATAATCTTGCAGGAAAACAAATTCATTGTTTCAATTATCCTCCCACATTTTGAGCTTCTTGCATCAGCTTCTCACAGCTACCTAGCCAGATTATTCACACTCTGCCTGGGCTGCCACTCTTATACAGTTTCTATGGCATCTAATGCACCCAGAGGCTCAGCAGATAACAATTCTATGGCTTTATTGATATATTATGTAACATATCATAACTATCCTCCCATAATTATTTCCCAATTGCAGATAGCTTATTTTTTTTCTTCTTCCAAGCTCTACTCTGGTGTGCCAGATACAGTCTGCTTCAAAATTTGCAGGTACACGTTATCTTGTGGGCAGGCACGGCAATTTCCAACATTAATGCCTCTAACGTTAAGAAATGGATGACTTAGTATGTGATTCTGCATTATTGAGGCTTAGGAACTATTCTGCATTTATCTGCAAGGTTAAATTCTATACAGTAAACTTTTAAAAGTGTTGTCAACAGAAGTTCTGTCCTGCAACAGAAGTCTATTTAACATTGGGCAATCTTTCTGTGTGCCACCCAGAACTCCAATTAACGGTGTAAGACATGGCAAAAGACAGTAGCTGTGTACATATCCAGACAGCAATATTGTCCTCTTGAAGTATTGTTTCAGGGGAGGGAGAGTGTGACAGGTAAAGGTTTTTGTGTCTCTTTGCCCTGTAGATTGCTTTTCAGAACTTAATTCTAATGTGTATGCTGCCGAATGCAACTTCTGATGATACAAGAGACTGTTCCTGGAAACAGGTGAGTATGGTGGGGAATTAAAGGGAAAATATTGAGAAGGAAATAGAAAAATGAATTGTTTGATACCAGGAAAATAATGTTGATGAGAATTCCAGAGAAAGAGATGGTAGTAGAAAGATAAGGAGTGTATTTGAATATGCAAATTTGAAACATATGAAGACTTATAGAACAAAATAGGGGAAATCAGAATAGTAAAATCAAAAATTTGATTAGTTATTTCAAGACATGAATAGAGAACATGGTCCTCATCAGGACATCTCTGTTACTTTTTCTATTAGAGACTGAATGTTCAGTCCTGCTTCCTCACTTTTTTTTTTTTTTTTTATTAATTGAAGGTTTTCTTTGTCAGTATTGCATTCTTTTCTACCAAACCACTGTTTCCTCAGTCAGGTATAGACCCAGAAACATCATCAAAACATTCCGTGGCTCATAAGCCTGTCTCTTTATAGTAGAGTTGCCTCTCAGAATGGGTGGTCTTATATTCCTGGGGTGAATTCTCATGTGGTCAAATGGGCTTTGTGAACCAAAGAAAGTAACATGAGGTTCACAATATCTCCAGTTTAATGTATTTCCCCCTCTCTCCTAGCTCACCCTGGTTTGGAAGAAAACAGTTCAAATCTGATGATGTTAAAACTGTAAAAATTTAACACAAAGAAGGAGAAGCATTTCTCGACCATGAATACCAAAACATATTTGATAACACCGCCTTAATGTAAGTGTGATAAACCAGTTTTTAGCATAGCATTCTAGATTATTTCTTTGCATAATACCTAGCAACTCTTTGGCAGAGTAATCCATAAAGGCGAAATAATACATAAAAAAGATGCAGTACGCAGAAGAGGTGAATACAGGGCACGGATTTCCTTCTGAGGTCCAAGCTGTGTCATGAGAGGAAGCACATTCATATACCTTCTGTCCATCCTCAAAAGTCAGGATGCCTCATCTTTGCAGCTTTGAAACTAAGTCCTTGTCTCTTAATGTGATAAGTAATGTTTTGCTTAAGCCAAACTCACAGAATACAGAATTTCAGGGTCTGGGGGGTAAATTAGTTTTTATCACACCATCCATGCTTGGGTTAAAAGCACTGAGAGATGTGTGTGTTCTCTTGCAGGGAGGTGACAGAATACCACCAGCCCTTCAAGCTTCTCCTCCCCACAGTCTCTGGTCACAGCTCCACTGTGTTATCCAGGGACAAGGGTTCAATGGGGTGAGTGATCGTGGATTATGATTTGTAGCACGAGAGCAGTTCCCACAGGAGAGGTTATTTACACAGCCCATTCGGGTGAAGCACAGAGATTGCCTCCCCTCCTGAGAGGTGGGTGCACTTTCTGAGCAGGACTTGTGAGGCTCAAGAAGCTCCTGAGCATCGTTCACCATTATTAAACAGTGGTGACAATGTTCTGTGGTTCCACATCATTTTCAGCCCAGCAGTGTCATAATCCAAGACGTGTCCCTGAGACAGAAAATCGGTGTTCTCATTTTAGCCATGCAGATGATGAAGCAGAACGGGGCGATGAATCTGTCGCAAGGACAAACACAGCACGACTGTGGCAATGGCAGAAACATTAATGGGATTTTTCTGTCGTAATCAAAAGATGGCATTTCCAGCACACCAAGAACTAGACTCTAGGCTGAGGGTGAATCTGGGGGGAAAGATGTGCAATGATTACACTGATTCCTTCTCCCTTGCCACAGGCTTAATGTTATTTAATGATTGTTTTACAGAAGTGCCCCTGGGCTCTGCTGTGCTAGGCTCCTTGCACACAATTAAAAACAGAGATAATCCTTACCCCAAACCATAGGCTATAGACTGTTATAACTTTAAAATAACCAAGATTTCCCTGGAGAGAAAAGAAAAAAACCAAACCCTAATCTGACTGACTGTATTTCAGCCAGAACACGGGAATTTTCCCAGTGCTCTCACAGGAAAAGGAGATACAATATACTGTGTTTATCATTTACTAATAAGTTACATAACAGATTTAAAGAAAGTATACTAAAGATTTTGTCATTATTTTCATCGGTTCATTCAAATCTTCTCTGCAGTGCAAACTGTAAAGAAAAGAAAAGGTGAGACAGATGTGGTTTTTATTTTACTTTTTTAAAGTTTTTTTCAGTTTTACTTCTGAGGTAAATGTGCTAAACAGTGAATCCCAACCTGACAGATTTCATCAGGTCTCTGTATAACAAGCACTCTCTTTCAATCTTAAAATGTCACCACTGTATAAACCTTTTCAATGTTCCCTCCTGTTCTCTGAGCCCTTTATAAACCCATTATGATTTTAAAAAGATTTTATTTCTCACAGCTCCTGCATAGAGAAGGTAAAACCAATTGCATCGTTTCCGGTGTGTTGTGACCTGAGGTAATTTCCAGAGTGCTTGAATTGAAACTTTTATGAAGGATATGCACCCATTTGGCCCCTAACAAGAAAAAATGTGATCGCATACATTGCTTAAGCTGTTAAAGATAAAAAAATGCCCATAAATATGGTTGTGTCACTTTAAATATTTGGAGTATACTAAAGAAAGTAAATAACACTACAATTTTCACTGCAGCAGCCGACAGCTGGCTGGCTTTAAATCTTAGTGGAAACAACATTCTGGATGCTCAGAGCCTCCACTGTTCCATTTCAGCTAAAGGCAGGATTACTTGAGCTGTATTATATCCTCCATCTCATTTTCAGCTCTATTGCACCAATTATGCAGCCTGGAGGCTTATAGAGGCTTATATTGAGTTTCAGATAGATATAAGAAAGTCGTCTATACTCTCTGTGATAAAAATAGTCATTAATTACTGAGATTTGTAAACCGCTTAGCATCCTTCTTAATGTGGTACATCGGGCACTTTACTGCATTCTATAGCTAATCACCAAAAAAAGTGTGGGGAAAAAATACTTCGTGAAGAATGTGATCTTTCTCAGTTGGAATTGAATGCTGGAGTTAGAGGGATGAACAGAAAAGGCTCAGCCACTTCAGTATGAATTTGGTTTTCAAGGGCTTCGTTGTCTGTGTCTATAAAATCGATTAAACATTGATGCTGGAAGCAGCCCCTTGTGCAGGGTTCACCACTATAATCAAAGGTCTTCCCGAATCTGCACGGTGGTGTGATTGCACATATATGAAGAAAAAGAAGCCTTATCCAAATAGAAAATGTATTTTCAAGTGCAGGAGGGTACCAGAGTGAATTAACAAAAGTCCTTTTAGACTTCTTCGAAAGGGCAGGAACAACAACAAAGACTTGCTAAATTTTCTACCCGTGTGAATTATGCACCAACCACTAGAAGGACTAAATGGCTAATTATCATTCTTCTGTTGGTGGGCTTTCATAATGTGAAAGATAACTGATCAATAATAATTTAAAAAATCCATTCAAATCTGTTTTTAAATGTCTGAACTTCATATTCTAAATCGCATAGAATAGACCATCACTGAGGGATTAACTTCATCTTTCAGTTTGCTGTCTGTTGTGGTGGTTGGTTTTTTTGTTGTTGTTGGTTTTCTTTTTAAGAGCAAGAAATTCAGTCTATTAAAGGAAAACTCATTTAACCTGGGTGGGTTTTAAACATTTATTTACCACCTAATTTTTCTTAATTTGAAAAATCTCCATTTGCATCTTTTCCTTGATTCTCCTGAGATGGATGATTTAATTACAGAAGCAAATGGGTTTAAGTCTTTTATGGCTTCCATTATCTCAGGAGAGAAGCACCCCTCTTTGCATAACTTATCCACATAAACTTGCCTGTCTAGTTGGGAAACAGCAACTGGAATCAAGATAGAAAGGTAATCCTAAAACCTTCATCTGTCTTGCAACTGAAAAAGCACTCTCAGAAGGTGAGTTTTCACAATAGGATCAGTTAATGTGGATTCTCTGGCAGTCCACTGGACTGACTAAAAGTAGAACCAGGCTCTAAAGCAAAGCAGCAGTGAAGACTGATATGTTTAGAGGTATTAACTGAATCACAGCAGAGGTTTCATCTATTCCAGAGCTGCATCAGGTTCCAGCCAGGGAGAATCATTAGCAGATCAGCATCCATTCCACACTGCAAAGTCCTTCAGGAGCAAAATGATAAAAAAATCCAAAAAATTATCTGAGATATAAACTCTGAACAACTGAATTTAGGGATCATTCCTTCTATTACCTTTGTGTATTATGAGTGAACTACCATTTTAGGCTGTACTTATCTTTATATATTGCTACACCCCCTAAGAGTCCAGTTGTGAAACAATGAACTTAATTATAATTAGGACTTCAGACAGACAACCACACCTCACAGTTTCCAAAATAAAGTTCCATCATTGACAGAAGACAGCCTATTTATTTTTTCACAGTTGACTACTTTCAGGAAAAGTTTCAAATATGTCATCTCAGCCTGCTTTTGTAATATTTTCTTCTTACTTTCCTCTTAACATTGATGACAAGACCAAATAGGGTCTTACTCATTTATTTCTGTGTTTTTCCATATCTCTTTAGATTTGTACCTCTGATGTGGTATGGGAATCTTGGTGATGGAGTATCCAAGCACTGCATGTGGCTCTCGAACTTCTGTGAGCAGGTAGAGGTAGATGAATTCATCCTGGCAGTTTTGAAGTGTCATAAACAGCAGGGACCTGAAAAGAGAAAAGGTTTTTCAAATTATTTACCATTAATTACTTTTAGTGTAGAGTACACTTAGCATTTTAAAGATGCAAAGAGAATCTTATGCTGACTGAGAAAGGTATATGCATGAATTGAAATTTTTTATTTTCTCCCAGCATGTATTCCCATCTTTTAAATTTCATGCAGTGTTTTTCCTGACCTTCATATCTTCTGCAAACAAGCAATTACTATTCATGGCATTTTCCATCAGATTTGTTTGCTGTTATGTATTGGGGCTAAAATTACAGGTCTCATCCAGTTTTAACTTTTTTCCTTGTCACCGATACCATTACAGATTATGCCATGACTGTGCACCAGAAGTATTTGCAACACCATGGAAAGGAGAAACAGGCTTCTTAAAAATTCACATCCTTATTTAGTGCTTTCATAATATTTCTCTATTTAGGAAATGGGACAACCTGCAATGCAGATTTCATAGCTTTTAAACGCTAATTTGCTCTTAATACTTTTTTCTCCAATTTGCTGCAACAAGATAATTGTACTAGCTGTGCAATGGTGAGTGAAAAAAGATTAGAGTATGTGGCATTCCAGTGTTTTGACAGCCTGATGTATTGCAGCTTGAAACATACAAGTCTTTTCAGTGTTATTCCTTCGTGCTCATTAAAATTGAGAACAAGCTTTAGGAATCTGACACTACTTTTCTTTCTGTTTTTAAGGAAGAGCAGAAATAAGCCTTTTGCACTGATCCCATTCACATGTTCTTACTTGTAACCGAAGGGCTAATTTCCTCTTTCAGTTTCATTCTCATTTTCAACCTGAGCCTGAAGGAAAATGAGGATGGAGATAACCGAGTGGCACCTCCAATATCTGTGAAATCGGGTGACAGCATTCTGTGCTGACTACAAGTAAGGGCAATACCTGACTCTGCAACTATTATCTGTGCCAGATGGTGGCCACGGAGAAGGAATTACATGACTTTGTAATGTAAGAGAGGAGAAGACCAAGTCCAATAATTTTTGTTTAATATGACCTTTGAGAGCACTCCCAGCGCAGCCTGAGCTTTCTGTCACCAGTTCAGCTGTTATGCGGCTCTTGTCCCAAGTGCAAGGCTTCTTTCTTGCAGAAACTGAAGGGCTAGGGAGAGGAGAGCTTTAGAGTCAGTCATCAGGATGCAGTGAAAGAGCATTCTTGATGAGGTTTCTGCTAATGGGCTCAGTCCTGTGCAAATGCTCAAAATTAGGTAACTCATTTCACAGAAACTCCTTTCCTCTCCTCATGGAAGTATATCTTGGGTTATGGTAAAGTCTGGATCATGTTCTGCCTTTTTCCCTATAAATCACCATGGACAACAGAGCAAGAAGCTTCATACCAGAGAAGGGATTGGGTCACATAGCGTAAATGTCAGTCCTGGAAAGAAAAGAATATTTCTGCCAAGTGTTTAAACACTATATGCCCATTTTGTTCCTAAATGGGGAAAAATAAGTGATAATAACTCCGCTGTGTGCCTTAGGTTCCCTGGGCTGACACTTGACACCTGCCTTGTGTCACTCACATACCTCTGTGGCCATAAAGATTTGATTAGGTGTGTGGTAGTTCAGCAGAGCAGAGTGAAAGGTGGGCTATCATTCCAGCAGATAAATGCCTCAGATAAGTCAATCTGACTTTTGTACTTTGAGTTTAGTATCTATTGTATACCAGCCAAACCAACCTTTTAGATTTAATAGGACAGTCTCTTGACATTCCGAAAGTTGCAGTTCACCGGGCATTATTCCAAAAACCATCCATTTCCAGCACTGAAATTACTTTCAGGATCAAACCA
This sequence comes from Lycocorax pyrrhopterus obiensis, assembly GCA_014706295.1. Lineage (NCBI taxonomy): Eukaryota > Metazoa > Chordata > Aves > Passeriformes > Paradisaeidae > Lycocorax > Lycocorax pyrrhopterus. The sequence continues at coordinate 110,887,624 of JACSVZ010000001.1, read as the reverse complement.
CTCTTTGCATCTCTGGTTTTCACTAAGATTGCGCTGTATCCATTATCCTGTGAAAACTAAAGGCAAAGTAGCAGTGGCTTTTCTCTCTCACTTAATCATCACCGTTAAGAGCTATGGTTGTAAGGGCAGTGCCCAGTGGCAAATATTCACATTAAGGAGTACTGTGAGAACTACCTAAGCCTGACATAGGAGATTTTAAGTACAGTCCCACGAAAAATATAAGAAGTTTTCTGTTCACTCTGCCAGCTGAATATTCAGAGGTAAAATTAAGGTGGCTTTTAAAAGGTTATGTCTTTTAATGAAGGTGCAATATTTGGAGTCTAATGAGGGATTATAGAGATCAACAAACTAAATGGTAAAACTTTTTCTTTTTGTGAAGTAGACAGAGCATTGTTGTAGCCTACCTGGAAGAGAAATCTTTGTGTTTTCCCCTAAAGGCTGTGGAAGTTAGGCTTAAGGTTCAACGTAAAGTTGGGCAAAATAATAGGAAAAATCAAGCACAAATATCTGGAATTATTTTGCAGGGGAAACAGATGGCTATGTTTTATTGACTTTTATGTTCATCTCTTCACAAATATTTGTATTCATGTGAGTGAAATTTTATTTGTGCAAAAGTTTGAGAAATAGACTTTTAGGTTGTAAGCTGGAATCAGTTTCATGCTATGCCAAATCCATTTCAGGTAAAAGTGAAAGTAATAGATTTCTGTGTTTCCAATTAAATTTGTCAGAAGACTCTTTTCTCTCTCTTCCCTGACTCCCTCTCTCTTCCCTAGGTAGCACTCCAAGTAGAAATGGGTCATGATATTAGAAAACATTTCTTCACTGAAAAGGTGGCCAGGCATTGGAACAGGCTGCCCAGGGAAATGGTGGAATCAACATCCCTGGAGGTAGGTGTGACATTCAGGGTCATGGTTTAGTGGTGAATGTGGCAGTCATGAATTAATTGTTTGACTCCATGGTATCAGAGGTCTTTTCCAACCTAAATGATTCTATGATTCTGAATGACCCAGTTCCTTGCTGTCCCAGTTGCCACCATTACCTATCTCCATATGCAAATTCAGTACTCCATAGAGCAATTCAATGCTTCCAATAATGAGACTTCTGTAATATTTTCCTTTATTGAATAACTATAGAAAACTCTGTCTCAGACAGATCTTTAACAGTCCCAACATAAAAATTCTTTCTTCTTCAGCATAGGGTGATTGTTGATCTATCTTCATTGGATTTTTTTTCTCTTTCTTTCTATCAGAAAGACTTCTTCTGACACGATGGTCACACTTCTTCCCCATTCATTACAAACTTCTTCCCAACCAGAACTACCTTGGTGGGCTGAGAAGTACATGCTGCTGCTAACAATTTGAATCTTATTCCTGAATATCTAAACAAGCTCTGGGGGGACCTGTTTTGAGAAATTCCCTCCCTCTTCCTGCACATCCCCCTGCCCTTGCTGTTTTCTGTCACTCCTATGCAGGTGATATCTGCCAATGAATAAGGAAGATAAATCAAGTGAGAAACCCTTCTCTGAACCAAGCAAACCTGCACTCTGAAATGCACTCTTCCAAAGGTTCAGCAAGGAGTTATTATTCTTGTGATGCCTCCAGCACAGCCCCACATCAGCTGAACCAGAAACCTTTGAGGTAGGCTGAATTCCAGGTAACATAGCCACACATCCTTGCAGTGAGAGCAAGTCTGACCATTAGGGTTTGTAGCTAACTTTCTTAGCCTAATCCAATTCATCTGGCCAGAGATATTTAGAGCTGCTCAGAAAGAAATAGTTTTTCAAATGAAAAGCTCAGACCCCTTAACTTTTTAATTCATTAACCTGGCTTCCCTTAATTGGCTTTGCTTCAGTCTGTCTCTTCCAGGAATGTACTTAAATATGATGAAGTGTTATCGTCAAGAAAGGGAAGAGCTGAAATATATCCCAAGGTGACCTATTACAAACAGCAATATTAATTCTCTAAACACAATTTTCAAGCATGTCATAGGCTAAATGCTGCTGACATAAGATCTCCAAATAATTACAGACTGCAGTCACATTGAGAAAAATAAAAGTATCTTTGTGAGCAATTAATTTATTTATTTGCTCTCCAAAGTCTATGTACAGACAAGTGGCAGCTGCAGATGTCAAGTTCACATGCTACCTAAGAGGGAATGGTTTCCTTCAGCAGCAATGGCAATGCTTTGACTGGTGGTGAACAAGAGGAGTGTGGTCGAATTAACAGTGAAAATGGGTTTCATAAATGTAGCAATATTGAACCTATTCCAATATTGGTATTTGGTTAAATTATTTCCTTGGCTAGTAATCAGGTAAGTAATTCTAAGAGTAATCAGGTAACTTCAGAGACCTCCAGAATTCAGAGCTGGATATAATTCCTTCATTCTCTTTTTCACCTGACTTTTGAGCAAGTGTCACATTCTCCAGAAGGGAAGCAACATGCTAGGAAAAGGTGTAGTAGATGTTGGTTTTCATAGAGCCCTTTAACTTATTAATTTTTATTTAATTGTTTGTGTTATTCTTAAATACTTATATTTTATTCAGACTAAGTATTACTATTTGAAACTAATAATCAATAAATACATCTGGAAAACAACAGAGGGGCTGGCAAAATTGATTACAAATCTAATATTCCCTTAGCCAGCACTGCCTCAAGCTAAAAAGCTTTTAACATTTTAGAATCAGACAGCTTTTCTGCTTCCCCAAGAGTCTCTAGCTCTGCATTATAAAACACCAAGCTGTATTTTCAAATGCTTTTCCAAAAAGAGTAATTGGTTATTTTCTATTTAAAAAGCAAGGGAATAATCCTACTCTTCTTTCATCTGAAAACTTCCTGGGAGATTTTGGGGAGTTCCTTGGATAAGGACCCTTCCCCATCTTCATTCTACAAATGCCCCCGACTATTAAGTTCAGTGGCATGTGGGCTCCCAGACACCTGTGTGTTTCTGCACAAACCCTTAGAAAGCTTTTCCTTGCTCTGGTTTCCAAAGTTATTTATGGGCCTATAGCTGGCATCCAGCATGTAAGGAGCTTCCATCCTTCATTTTGCCCCTCTGAGGTGTTGCTGACTGCAGCAGAGAGCAGCAGAGCTCACAAGTGCTGAGAAGAGTTGAGTGTCTTAGAGGTTAAGATGCAAACTCTTCACCCAGATAATGAAAATTGCTTCTGTTGACCGGGATTACACCTTCAAGCATTGACCTTATGCCATTCAAGTCAGTTTAAGATGCAGTTGTATAAAAGACTGCTTTAAACATAACTCCACGTTATCTGTGGAGAGTTTTCTTGGTTGTTAAACAACGATGAGGAGGAGAAGATTTATTAAAGTATTGTAAAGTGTTGCCAATAATTTTATGCATAATAAGTGCTAGTTGAGCTTGTGGGTTTTTTCATGTTCTGTTCTTTTCTGAGACAGCTTCTCAGCTTGATGGAAAACTGTTGGTCATCTTGGGCAGGAAACCTGCTCACAGATTTTCCAGGACTAATAGTGGTGGGTAAAGTGGGGTGTGTAAGTCAAAGATGTATAGGGCAAAATATTATGGATTTTACTAGCAATTAATGAGAGGAAAGACTAAAATGTTTGCCCGGCAACATCTCTGGTCTGGGTTTTTTTCCCTTCATTGTAGACCTGTGAGTTAAGTATGTGGCTCCTAATGAAAGCCTGCTGGGTTTAGACACCCTTAAGTCTTAGCCTTCATTGTATCCCTTGGAATTAGAAAGTGGATGTGTGTAGCAGATGTTCCCAGCACGTTTTGCCTCATTGTAATTCCTACAATACTTGGTTCCTTATCTTTAACCCATTTCTGAAATCGATGGTGTCAAGCCTCTCTGGCTTCATGTAATCTAACATGTTTTAAAAAATGATTTTTCTTGCCATCTTTTTCTTTCTGCCTCGCTTCTGCATCTTCCATTGACTTTAATTAAGCTTTCCTTGGGCTTGTGACCTTGGTGAGCTTTTAAAAATAAAGTGCACTGACTTGCAAAGTGATTTTTCCCAATCTTTTTTTTGCCCTGCTGGAAATTCCCTATGTGTGATGTTTGAAAATACAGGTTGTTCATTTGGGTTCATCATGTGTGCGCGGTGTGGCAACAAGGAGAAATCTCAGCCATATAATTGCTAAATTTTAGTAAATAATTTCATTTTTCTATAATTTCTGGTTTGACTTTTCTAACCCTTTAGGACCTAACTATACACTGTTGTTTTTTAAAAGGAAGGCAGAAAAAAATTTTTCTTTCAGACAGGCAGTATTGAAAGAAAACCTTTTAAAAAAAGTAGAGTGCAGAGTAGAAGATGTGTAGAAATGCCTAGCACAGATTCTCAGCATGCTTGTTATCTTCCTTATCATTTTTGCCCCCAAAAAAGTCCTAGAATAGTTGGGTAGAAGGAGATTACTCTTCTTAACTCCATTTATAATTGCATTTGTCTGGCTTCCATTGGAAGTCTGAATAGTAGCTTTTGCCCTGATTTTCACTGCTATGGAATCTACATATAAATCACTGTGCACTGTCATATCTGGAAGTCTGGGCCCCTAAAGCTGACTGTATGGGTGGCATACCTACAGAGGGTCTTAAAAGCAGAATGACTAAACAGGTCTAAAACTTCAAAAGGATTTTTTGGTTCGTTAGCTTGGTAACTCTTTCTTACTCAGAATCACTCTTTTTGCCAGCTTCTGTGCCTTGTGGATGGTAAGGAATGGACAATCCCAGGGGTGTACAATCCCACACAGAGCTTTATCTGGCTTTGTAATTGCCTGCCTTTGCACAGGCTTCTCTTCCTGTTTTCATGGGAGAGCTCCAGGAGCTGGCAGAGTGTGCATGACCTGCCCAATCCTGGCCCTTTAGCAAAAATCACATCGTGCTGGAGCACCCACTGGGGTCAAGAAATGAAGGCAGAAATGGATGTGGCTGCACAGAGCAAACTCACAGCAGGAGGGAGGAAAAAAGCTTTTATAGGCACTACATAGTGTAGTAAATAACACAATACAAATCTTAGTAAAGGCTGGAATTTTAGTTTTAGGTCTGGGTAAACACTACAGGGAAGACTACAATGTGCTTTGACCTAGTGACTAAAAGCAGCAAAACTCCTCATTTATTTTTGCTAGGGATATATTTTGGATTAGCCATTACTTGTTACTTGTAAGCTCCTTTCTTTTGAAAAAAAAAATCCAATCTCTTCAAAGAGATTATGCTCAGTGTTAGCAAAAACCAAACCTTTAACTAACAGTGACTGACTACTGCTAAATTCAGCAATCCTTGATATGATGCATTTAAAACTCTCCAAATTCCTGGTGTTCCTGAAGCCATATTCTAGTATGTTGTAGTTTTCCACTGCAGACAAGACCTTTTCATGAGGTTTTGAACAAAAGATTTCTTTTTTCTATTTCAATGACTTAGTGTAGAGCCCAGCAAACAGCACCAGGTACCCACAGCAGTGTTCACACCTGGCCACAGAATATCAGACCAGCAAAGTGTGACACTTTCCTATCTCTGCAGCAGTGCTTTTCCAATCCAGGTGTATCCTGTGCTTGGAATGAGCCTGGGTGTCCCTAATGTCCCTCTCTTTATGGACACAGCCTCACTGAGCAAGAGGGGATGACTCACTGCTGTGAAATGAGGTGCGTGTCCTCCAGTGCTGCTAGACCAAGTCATAGCCCTGATTTTAAAGAGCATTGATTTAGTCACTCAGGTCAAATTTAATGTAAGGTGTTAATGATGTCACAAAATTATTAATATCCACTCCTTGCCGTCTATGAAAAGTGAATATTTCAAACAACTATGACATTCAAGTAACATCATATTTCTTTTTTTCTCTTTTTAGTTTTTTGGAGTCAGTCTATTGTTGCTACCAGATTAAAGAGAAAAGTTAGAAGAAGGATGCTGAAAGCAGACAGGTTGAAATTATTTTTCATGTGCATTTTTCCTCATGAAGGACTTCTTGGTATTTTTGAAAGTATTTGAGTGTTTTTCTGCTCCAATTTGGAAGGTAGGAAATTAGCCTCCACTAGAACTACAAGCCTTGAGCCTTTTAAGTAGACTTGTATTGAAAGATGTGAGATGATGAAGGAATAAGAGAGCTGCTCCTCAGAAGAGCCTGGGCCTTTGGACAATAGGGATACTGCTTTTGGGATGGAATGGGCACTATGTGCTATTCCAGCTGTGTGCTGGGATGAAGTGCATCATTTTGCCTGGCATTTCACCTAAACAGAAACTTCTTCTGTCACAGAGTCTGTTGCATTCCGTACAGACATTCTGCTCTTCAAAAACAAACACCTTTTTTCCATATGGCTTGAATTAATTTACTGACACGTTTGCAGATTGAGGATGTTTGGGGGAGATGGAATTCTCTGCCTGTGCTAAAACACACAAAGATGCAAATGTTTTCCTAGATTTCCTGAGGATGAAGGTAAGCCTTCAAGTTCCTGAGCACAGCTCAATGCTCGATTTAATAAATCTGCTGGATAAGGGTGAGGCTTTTTTTTGTCATAATCTGGAATATGTACAACATCAGCAAGAAACTTTCAGGCAGTTTTAATTTGGTATCTGAAACTCAGCATCTCTTAAGCAACTTAAAATTAAATTGCCACTTTTTACAGTCCCCTTAGGAGTTTGTATTTAGTCAACAACAGTTAGGATTCAGTTTAATTCATTGCTCCCTGTCCTGGTGGTATGAGCTAGTATTCATGGAGGACATATTTATAAACTTGATTTTGAAGCTGCATTTGCAGGGATGTTTTGGAAATTTTCCTTTTACTTACAGGTAGATCCAGACCATTTGATAAGATCTATGATCCCGGTGCCTTAAATTCTTCCTATGTTAGTGAGTAGCTGCTCAAAGTGCAGGTCAGATCCATTCTAGGCTTGTCTAGTGAGATAGTTTCAAATTTAAAACATAGGTTATTTGTATTGATAAATAGATGCTGGGTTAGAGGTAGATTCCTTGAATATGGGGCTACTTTATCCACCAGCATTCTGAATCTGCCCAAAGTGGTAGTTTGGTGCTCTGCTCCCTTTGTTTAGAGAGCAAAGCAGCACGAGAGAAAAGGGCCAAAGGTGTTATCCATGTTGGTCAGCCTTCAACAGGTATCCTGGGTTTAGTTGGATCATTTTGACAATTGCATACTTGCCCTCCAGGTTTGCCCAGGCTCAAATGTCCATTAAACCAGATCTTTGGCATTTTAGCCCTTTCGGGCTGATGTAAATTAGAAGCTCATTATGAGATTTCTAAGCAAAATTGCATAAATGGGGGTGTGTATTTTAGGTGATATTGCTCTCGAATTTTTAGACTTCTGAAATGGAAATGGTTTGTTTTTTCAGGTATAAAAAATTATCATGACACACAAGTAAGGGTGATATATTTTTGCCTTTATCACATCTTCTAATAAAATAACTTGAATTTGCAATACATGTAACTTCTCATGTTAATAGTTGGTGAAATTCCTCGTAGTTTCAGATATGAACAGAGCCATTTTTTCGTGGCATATTGATTATTCCTTAGATCAAAAATTTATCTTGCATTCACTTTTATTTCAAATGTGCTCATAAACATTTTCCTGACTGAAACACTGCTGCAATTTAGTGCATTTACACTGCATTTGAAATAGTCCCAACAGAACCTGGTGACAAACCTTCCCATGTGGAGGACAGTTGCCCATGTGAGAACAGATAGATAGGAATTAAACTGAAAGTCATTCAGAACTAATATGCTGCAGGTCAACTTCAAAGAGGATTTCTGTTCATGTTTTATTGTTTTTCCACTTTACTTCAGGTCACGGACTGTATATGACTGATGTTTCTGCAAGCTTTGAGAGATCCATCAGTGTTGCACTGGATTCATCATCTTTCCTGACAGAAAAATTGATAAATAGGATGTGCTTCATAATTAATTCTTATCCTTGCTATACAGACCATAAGCATGAAAGGAATAGCTCTGTGATTGTGAAGAAACTCATGGCAGAGCATGAATTCAAAATGATATGTGCATATGAAGAACATCTGAAAATTTGCTTTCATAGTCTGTCTGATCAATATCAGTAACTGAGGAAAAAGCGATTCTGTGTCTAGACACGCAAAGATGCATATCAGTTACGCTACAGTAATTTTTAAGGCAAGGTACACGGCCTCTTGACAGATGGTGATTCATTCTTCAGAGCTTCCTGTTTTCCTCCCTGACTCTTGAGTTGTCATGATAAACTTGGCACGGTTTTGCTGCTTGGAAGAAAGTTAGCTCTGTGAGAGAGGAGCATGTGTGTTGTATGAGTATGGACACATGCCTTAAATCATTATTGTATAACACACCCCCAGGCACTGCTGCATCTATTTGCAGAATAGACGGATTGCTGAGCTTTTTGCATTTGAATAAATCATCTCTCACCAAAATATCTGAGAAGATCCCAACTGCTGGAACATCCTCTGATATGTGTTTCTAAACCTCTCCTGGGTAAAATGTTAAAAGTGTTGAGAACAGCCAAATAAGAAGCCCAAGAAGAGATGCAAAGCAAAGAGAGATGATCTCAAGGAAGAGAAGTGGTGAGCTGAAGTGCTGCTAATCACGGAGGGCCAGAATTTCTCCTGCTGTGGCAACCAAGCCCAACACCTGCAGCTTGTTCTGCCAGCTGTGACTATTTGATTTGTATTCACATGGTGACCAGAAGGCCTCAACAATGATGAGTTCAGTTACAGTAGGTGTTGGCCAGTGCATGAAGATTCAGGCCATTTTGGAACAACATACAAGCTAAAAAAAAAAAAAAAAACAGTTAAGTCATCCCATTTTATTACAATCATTAGGAAGTAAGTGGCCAAACAAGATTTATGGGTCTGTGTCAGCATGACTATAAAGGTCAGCTATTGTTTATTATAGAAATCTAATATATTTAAAAGATACAAGGGGAATAAAAGCGTTTCAATGTGCCAAAAAAAGAACAGTGTAGGAAAATTCCAAGTCCTAGAAGTAGAAATGTAATGATATTCCAATCAGCCTTGCCAACGGGGCAGAGGTGTTCTAGGAGGAATAGTAATACAGAGAATCAGATTTGTCTTGCAGACTTCAAATAGTACCTATGAGAAAAATTTTAAAGTCTAAAAAGTTACTTGAACCTTCTTAGATTTCTCCCTGACCACCCTTTACATGCTCACAGGCATCTTCTTTTTAGCAGAAATATGGATGCTATCACTATCCCAAGTGGAAAACCAGTTCACATGAAAAAATTAATATGATTAATCTAAAAAGGGAGAAGAGAGAAAGGAGAGCTTGGAATGATTCAAGATGTGTAGCCTTCATACTGGAAATGTTTACACGTGTTTAAATCTGTTTTGCTTTCCTTTTCTTTCCAGCCCTGTTGATGACAAGAGTTTCTCTCTTATGAGTTTCTATCTTCCTTATGTTAATATAAAGCAGCAATTGTAAAAAGGAAAATGCTCTGGTTTTATTTTTTTGAGAGCAACTTTTCCTACCTTTATCTCTTGTTGGGAAAAAACCTGACTCAAATACAAGCTGTAATTAAGGGCAAAGATTGTCCCTTTAAACAATCTTTTTGCAAATTTATCTTGTCCGTGTTAGGGAAAGTTAAGCAGCTATGGCAAAAAAAAAACCCCACCAATTGCTTATGGCATAAAGTTCTCCTTTCTAGCAGTGTATTAAATTAGATGTCTCTGCTGCTGTTTTTGCTCTTTTAAGTATCATCACAATTATATTAGTCAGTGTGTGACTGTCCCTGGCTTTCCAACTCTAACTGTAGTGGCAGTTCAGATCAGCTGAATTTATATCCTTCCGTTTCATTTATGCTCAGTAAGGGATATGAATCACTCTCTCGTAAAAGCCAATGTGGAAAAGTAAGAATTCAGACCAGTGAATTTCTGAGTGGGTGCTTATTTCGAGGGAGTCGTATGCAGCCCTGTCCAAAAGATGCAGCCCTGTTTTCAGAGCTGGAGATGAGTTATCTTAGTGAAGAAAAATTCCTTGTTCACATGTGGTGTTTTGGGTGGGTTTTTTTCTTAATGGGAGCAGGTGTATTGGGTCGGGAAATATTCTCTTTTCAGAGACCTGAAGGAAAACCTGGCTGTCAAAATGCATTTGGAAGGAGACAGGCAGTCCTCTCATCTAAGAGGGAGCTGAGGGGCACTGACTGATGGCATCTGAGCACTGCCTAACACTTTTGAGGGATGACCATTCCAGACCTGTCCTTCAAGGACGCCTTTTTGCTCCGGCTCCAATTACACTTGTTTTAAAGAGAGAGAGGGGAAAAAAAGACAAAACAAATGGCTCACAACAGGTTTCTAGTTGATAGCATGGATTCAGGAGAGCTTGTTAGAGTGAACAGATATTACTTTCCAATACCTCTGCAATAAAATTTTGCTGTCAGCAGGAATCCATATTTTTAGAGAAAAATAAACCAAGATTGTTTAGCCAGATGTATTACAATAGACCTTGGAGTGTGGCTGGGGAAAAACACATAGCTAGTAAAGAAATAAATCTTTAGGTTAAATGTATTTATTGCCAATTGGTATAATTCAGGTTTTTATGTACTGGATCATCTTAAATTTAATGGCTAACCAAAAAAGAAAAAGAAAGAACCTGGAAAAGGATAATATAAAGAAAATAAAATGAGGAAGAAAAGGGAGGGAAAAATGATTAAAAATCTGTGCTAATAAGCTGAGCTCTTTTTTGCTAGAGGCATGTTTAGCATTGGAGAATAACCAGAATGTACGAATGAGATTAAAACTTTGCAGTAATAGTGGGGATGTGCAGTCAATATGCATTTCCAGAACTGCAGAAAAATTAAAATTATGATCACTTCTTAAGGAGGTTTGTTTTAAACAGACTGATACAGCTACAGGTTTTCTAGTAGATATGAACCCAAAGATAAAATTAACCTAAGTTGTCAGATGTTTTCAGATTTGGAGATTTTATATGTACCTATAATGAGTTATTATAGAAATCATCTACCACAGTGCCAGCACTGCCTTTTTTTTTCTTTTTTTCTTTCCTTTAGGATAATATAAATGTGAGTACCTCCTATTTAAGTGCAAGAACTTCTTGCCTTTCTAAAACTCTGGCAACTTTGAATCATCAGAGAGCATCAAGGCAGGTAGTTCTAATCTAAGTAAGTCTCTCACTTCAGCCATGTGTTGAAGATTTTTTTGAATGCTGTCTCCTCTCACTTTCCTGAAGAGCTCTAAACCTGCATGAAAAATAGTGGAATAGAAAACTTTAAGGATTATTGGTAAAATGTGATGGTGGTATGGGTTCCTGTAACTATGCCTTGGGTTAATAAGGGACAAATGGGTGAGTTACAGACACTGTGCCTTGTTTTTCTGTCTTAAGGATAATGTTAATACTTACTGATTCCAAAAACATATTGTGAGGCTGCATAAGTAAATATTGCCTTTTACAGGAATATAACTAAGTCTTATCAATTAACCTTGTATTGGCTAAAAGTTAGATGTTGATTTGAAGTCAATAGTGACAGACCATTTTGTTGAAGGAATTCTTGATATCATTTGGTAAAACACTGAGGTTTGCAATTAATATAGCGTAGGTTCCAAAGCTACAAGATTCTTACAAGACTGTAAATTACTTATTGCTCATTCTGCTTTCTGCGTGTAGGTTCTAGCAGTTCATGGAAAGCAGCAGAAAATTTCCATTAAATGAGTCCTCTTGGATTTTGTACACACAGTATATGGAAACAAAAGACATTCTTGTCATTTAATTACATTGTGTGGGAGAAATCATGAATGAAATAGTTGATATTTTTATTTGGAGTTGCTTTTAAAAGAGGGACAACCTGCAGCTGACTTAATGGAGAGAACCTAGTAGTGAGTTACATTGGACACTAAGGTGTATCTGCCAGCTGAGAGCAGATAACCCTTCTGCACTGGCCTGGGAGAGGAACCAGTTCCAGCAGCATTGTGCCACAGATGCTGCCACAAATAAAGTTAAAGGTGCTAGCAACCATGGCGTTCCTCTTAATTGTCCTGAAAATTATACTGGAAATGATGATCCTCATCATGGAAGTGATTAGTCTGCATTCAAAGGGTCTGCACCTGCGTTTACTGAGTTCAGCAGCAGCTCTAAAAGGGGCTAAAGTCAGTGCTAGCAGTATATTTGCAGTTTAGCAGAGTGAGCACACTTTTATCTACCCCTCTCCTCCTTTCTTTTTTTTTAACAGCAATTAATTTCAGCAATTACTCTTCCTCCTTTCTGGTTTCTTGCCTGGATACCACTAAGGCCAGTGTTGTGATTGTAGTATCAATTTTACTGGAGGTTTACTGCCCAGCTCCCTCAAACCCTACTAATTGCTAACACGGGTGGTACTAAGGGAACAGGAATGATGCAGGAGGTACAAGGCAGGGGGAAAGTTTAAGGCCAGAGCCACTGAAAGGAGTATTTGTGAAGCCCTCTGAGGATGCCAGTTCCCAGCAAGCAGAACTGACTCACAAGAAAGCTGCAAATGTGCAGCCTCTGTGTCAGCTGAGCATCCTTGGTATTCCTGTGACAGCAGCAGCCACGGTCCCGCTCAGCCCGCACCCGGAGAGGATCAGCTGGGATCTGGAAGCTTCACCAGTGCACGAATTCAGGGCTGGCCCTGCCCTAAGTTGGGTGAGAGACACTGCATTTCAATTTGGAATGAACTCCATGCCAGTCTGGCTTCCAGACTAGAGCTGGCTTGTTTCTTGTTGGTTTGGAGGACAAGCAGCTGGAACTAGTACCCATGAAGAAATATGTTCTGCTGACTGATCTCCCTGGGAAGAGTAAAGCGGGGGTAACCTCACGCAGTGTGCAAAGAGACAAAGCCATTAAAAAACTCAATGATGTCTTCAACAAAAAGGAACAGAAAAAAATATTTTTCTTTTGTCATTTTTCATATAATCCAGTATGCTGTAACTGAGAGAATATTTACTTTTTGCTGTTGTGTGAAGTAAAAAAAAGGTTATACTTGTTTCTATTCAATTTTTAATTAGTTTTTTATTTACAAATAGCTGGGACAGGCAAGTGATAGAAAAATCTTTCTCATAATGTTTGGAGAGCAGTTTTAAAGTTTTCATTCTGGGCAGTATGCAATGTGGAGAAAAGTCTAGGTATGCCACTATTTTCACATTGTTCAAAAGGTTTTTAAGGTCAGGATGGATTATTCTGATAAGAATGTGACCTCCTGTCTGCAGCATGTGCCACAAAACTTAACCTGTCAGAGAAGTTTCATTTTTTTTTCATGCTGCCTTTAGCTCACCTCGCCTAGCCTACTGTGAATATTCAAGATTTGACAGGCTTCAAGGAAAATATGCTGGGTTTTAGTAAATATACCCATCAAATCAAATGGGTAAATATTCTGGGTCTAATATGGTATTTTCAGGGGAATCAATCACCACAGTATTTTTCTTTTGTTTAGGATGTGTATATGCACACACTTCCCAATCATCCTGAATGATTAAACGCTTACTGAGAATGGCTGACCTTCTCATAGATCTTTCTGACCTAATTACTGCAGTGGATGAATTCACCTTTCTGAAGATTTTTTTCTTTTTGCTCAGCTCAGGTTTTTCAGCTGAGGCTCATATTGGGCTCTACAGACACCCACCATGGGCCTTATGGTACACAAAGTGTACAACCAAAAATTATTATTTTCACATCAGAAGGGAGGATATGTAGCAAATGTCATGCAGTCATCATCACCAGCTCTCACTTCTTAATGACATTCCCAGTCTCCTCAAAAACCAAAACAAGAAACAAACAAGAAAACAAAAAATACACACCCCAAAGCAGGCAATACTTATTTTACAGATATCATAATGATGGTGTACTGACTAGATGAAGGATTGCACTTGAGATCCTCTTACTCTGCTAGTTTCTAAAGCCGCCTCTACACTACTAGTGGTTTTTTATATAATGTTCCTCATATTTTAGAGCTTTCTGTGCCAAAACATTTGGGGAAGGGTCTGAGAAGAAATGTTGCATTAAGTCAGGTTGGGCAGAAGGAGATGCTTCTCACTAATTTATCAATCTTTTAGTCTCCAAAGTTTTCAGTGTGGGAAAGAGCTATAATTTGGGGAAGATTTTTTTACCTATTCATTTCTGTTTCAGGGGCCTTTCAGTAATGGAACATGATATAAGTGAGAAGTGGAACAAGCACCCTCAGCCAAAAGCTATGGCGTAGACACAAGTAGCTGAGTTACCTCTTGGCCGAGCCCAATTTTGCTGACACCTGAGAAAAAGTGACAAGATTATCAGACTGGCATGGACATCATTAGCATGGGCTGACAGCTTTTATATCCATTAGGTCCTACAGCAGAGATGACCCAGTTAAGGGGAGTGCCCCAGCTGAGCGGCGCTCGCCCTGCCCAGGCCTGTGTGAGGAAAACAAGCAGATCCCCCTAACTAATCACGTTAGTGCTGCTGACAGCCTCTGCCGTGCCTCGAGGATTTTGCAGCTCTGCTGCTGTGCCAGTGGGGTGGTGTGTGGGTGATAGCTTGAGCATCAGGCTCTCCTCTGGCTTGTCGAGAGCATGGTGGATTACTCCCTTTCGTGTTCTGGCTGCACTCGCTGAGAACTTCTCCAGCAGCTAAAGCTGCTATTTTTAAGCAGCCACAAGAAACTGATTTATCTGTCAGTGCAGGGGAATGTGCTTTGCAAAGCAGTGAGCTACATATCTGGGTCACACACTGTATGGAGTGAGGCAGCTGTGCGCAGCTCAGTCAGGAATTAGACAGCTATCAAACGCTGGGTTTGGGGGAGAAGAAAAAAGAATCCTCAAACAGCAGGGAAGGAGTCTTCTTTGGGATAAGAATCACCATATGCTAAGCTGCTTTCTTGCCACCAGCTAGACAGCTGTACTTTAAACTGTCTAGAGGAATAAAGTAAACTGGCCTCTTTATTCCCCAATTTTTAAAAGAAAAGGGCTTTTTAATTGATTGGTCTTTGTTTTGGACATCAACAACAGGAACAGGTACCCATAAGCCCCCTCTTAAGCCATCTTAGCCTACTTGTACTATTACTGTAATTTTAAAAACATTGGGGGTTGCGTGCATGTGTATTTTCATTATAAAAACAGCCTAGCCCAGCATTCTTTAGAATAAGAGAGGGGCAGAAAATCAGTCTGTGCCTCTCCTGTGGGAGTCTGAGACAGTCCTTGAACAATTTCACTGGAGAATAAATTCCCTAACCATTGGCTACACGAACTAGTGAAGGGATGAGTTGTGTCCCTTTGCTTCCATGAGGCTCCCACCTCGAAAGCCAGTCCATGTGCAATACAAAGCAGAAACAGCAGGATCTCATGAACTCACCTTTCAGGACATTGCAAGAGTGTGGCAATAATGGTATCATTGACACGAGCAGAGCCCAATTATCCATCTGAAGACACAAGGACAAGACAGGGAACACCAAGGTCCAGAAGAT
Organism: Lycocorax pyrrhopterus obiensis; assembly: GCA_014706295.1. Classification (NCBI taxonomy): domain Eukaryota; kingdom Metazoa; phylum Chordata; class Aves; order Passeriformes; family Paradisaeidae; genus Lycocorax; species Lycocorax pyrrhopterus. The sequence goes on along the minus strand of JACSVZ010000001.1, from coordinate 110,872,243 downwards.
GATGAAGTTCCATCATTTTGTCATCCTTGCCCAGCCTGTCCCGGCCTGGTGGATCCCAGACACCACACAACTGGGAGGAATTTGTGGCTTGTGACAGCAGCTCTCCAATGGGTGAGTAGAAACAGAACAGAACATGGCATGAGAAAAAGTACAACTGTTGCCTTAAGAAAAATTGACATGTTCTGGGATTGTTGCATTCTATTTTCATCCTATTTATCTTCCCAATTTTCTTTAGTACAGATTATTATTGTAAGTTTTTAACTTGGGTGATATCCTAATACAAAATCTTTAAAGACAAAGATACATCAATTAGATCATGTCTACAAAGATCATGATCATGATCTTTTTTCCCTTTAACATTTTTGAATTAAAGTACCTGATTGGCTTGGAGAGAAGTGATTTGGAAAAGGTAGAAGTTTCATTTATTGTTTCTTAAGAGCTCATCAGACTGGATTGATGCTAACTGGTTTATGTAAAAAACCTCAACAACAAAAAACCAAAAAACAAACCATGCAAACCCATGAGCAGTCCTGCATGATTATTTTCACAAACTTGTTTCAATTCTTTTCTCTTCTGATAGTGAAATGGCAGTGAACTAAATGTAGCAGCTGCAAGCTAAAAACTGTACTTCCTATATTCAGTAGGAACAGCAATATCTGTCTTTTGAAAATTGCTTTTTCCTTTCCTTCTCCTTCCCTTTCTTCCCCTCTCTTCTGGTGCCTGCTCCATGTAGCCACCTTTTAGCTGTCAAGAGCACTAACATGGCATAGATGTGTTGAGCCTGTAGGTTCTGAAGAGGCTCAGTAGGTATCACTCTGTTCCCCCAAATATACTCACATTTTGTGCTTTAATATGTCTCTGTACTGAAGTGTTTGCCTGAACTGAAGCTCCTTTTTTTCCCAAGACCTGGCTTTCTGAATATAGCCCAAAGCTCATTAACAGTATTTAGTTCTGCAGGGAGTTGTAATCTAGTCGAGGGCAAAACAGATTAAGTCAAATTGATGTCTACCTCACTGTCATGGTTTAACCCTGGCTGACAAACAAGCACCACACAGGAAGAAGAGGGAAGGAGGAGAATCAGAAAAAAAAGACAAACCCCGTGGGTTCAGACAAAAACAGTCTGATAATTGAAAAACATTGATGATAATAATAATAATAATAGTAGAAGTAGTAATAATAATAATAATAGTAATAAAGAAGAAGAAAAAGGACATAACAAAAAGGGAGAGAGGAATAAAGCCCAAGAAATACAAGTGATGCACAGTGCAACTGCTCACCACCTGCTGACTGATGTCCAGCCCATCCCGAGAAGTGACAACCCCTTCCAGCCAGCTCCCACAGTTTATGTACTAGGTGTGCTGGTCTGTGGTGTGGAACAGTTCAGGTCAGCTGTCCTGGCCATGCTCCCTCCCAGCTTCTTGTGTCCCTCTTCACAGGCAGAGCACGAGACATTAAACAGTCCTTGACTTAGGGCAAACACTGCTCAGCACCAAAACATCAGTGTGTTTTCAACATTATTCTCACACTGAATCCAAAACTCAGCTCTTTACCAGCTACCAGGGAGAAAATTAACTCTATCTCATCCAAAATGGGCACCCACATTACACAAGAGTGGACCTAGTGCGGTGCCTATTGCATTCTGATAAGTTTTCCAAGGTCAAATATACATATATGTATATACAGTTACAATTTAAAGGAAGCAACCTTGTTTTGCCATTCCAAATTCACCATTGTAGTACCGGTTGTGCAGTCATTCGAATGAGAGGCAAGATATGCTCACTGGATTCAGAAGACAGTATCTCATTTGCATGTTTTTGAGCAGCAGCTGATGTTACAGGGTTTGGGTAGCTCCATTTCTGAGTTTAGTATGTCAGGGGAATTAAGGTTGTAATAAAATGGGTTAGAATCATCCTTATCTGTCACATAATACTTGAAATACTGTGTGTAGGCTGTTTGCATTTTGGCAATTTGATTGTGCTGAATGTGGGAAAAGAATAATTCATAAAGAAGAATGTTTTCCATTTTTGTTTTCTAGTGGAGACCTAGGACCAGAGCTATGATGATTATAAAAAGAGATAATTTAACATAATAGCAAATGCATGTAACAAGGTTTCAGGTTGCAAAATCTTTGGATTCTTGGGCTTTTTTCATCATGCAGCACTTTAAATAAACTGATCATAATCCAGCCAGATGTCCTCATGATGTTCAGTAAGGGAAGGATTGCCGCTCCATTTTTCTGAGAGTTAAACTTTATACCCTTGACACAGTGCAGGTCTGCAAAACGGCTCAGGCATCCTTAAAGGGATTCAAGCACACCTCATTTTCATAACCTCTTACATTTGCCTCAGTAAAACTCTGTGCTGCAGTCAGCATGTGGAACAGCTTGCAAGGAAAACTTCATATCTTTCCAGTGCCTTTATGCATAAATGTGAAAATCTCCATCTGGTAGAATGCACTGATACCTACTGGCCAGTTCTGCTGCTGAGAATTTAAAATCTATAGCCAAGGTTAACCAGTACGTTTTAAATATTGCCTTCAGAGTTTGAAGTTCATACAACGTAAAATATTGTTTAAACTGAGGCACTTATTGCACTCAGATTGTATGTGGGGTAGAAATTGAAAATCTTTGCTGAACATGTATTTAACTGTTCCTTTTCATAAAGGTTGATAAATTCTCAGGGAATAACATCAATCTGGAGTCAGCTCTTAAATCTTGCTTGGGGAGTATAGTATAAAACCTTCCCTTTGGTCATGGCCAAGGTTTTTATTTAAAGAATAATAATATGATGTCTACTCTGGAGAGCTGTAATGACTTTAGGCAGATATCAGAAGGCTTCTGCACTATTCCAGCAAAATTAGTTATTGAGCTTGAATAATACACATTTAGGAAGGGATTGCAGGGTAGAGGACCCACTTGAGTCGAGTGTTTCTATGACAGAATTGACGAGTTACTGTAACTTTAGCTCAGTGTTCACTGGTGTAATTACATGACTTAGGAAACCTTGTGAAGTGATGTTGAACTTGTAATTTTTATTTAGATTTCTCCCTTTTTTTGCTCATATGCAGACAGACTTCAAGTTGAAATAGTACTCATATATTGAGTGACCACAGACTATTTTATTATAAATAGTCGTGTATACATTTATAGATTATGTGGGCAGATAGGGTTAGAAAACCAGAATAGTTTGAAAGGCCAGAATAGTAGTCCCTCAAACAGCACCAGGGGGAAAAGATCATTGTATGTATCTGTGTCTAGTTTCAAATTGCATGTAAGATTTCTCTTTTTAGCAATGCACAATTCTTTCACTCAAAATCATGTTGTCCTGGAATCATGCAAAACAGAAAGAAGGCTTGGCCGAAGCCTTAGAGATCATGTCGTAAAAAATGTGTATTTCATTTTTTCTTGTTTATTCCACTATGCAAAATATGCTTTAGGTATCAAGTGTGGAAAATTACCACAACAACAAAGAAGCCCCTGTCATCAGCAAAAAAAGAAAGCAAGCTGTGTACTAGCTCCAGGAAAAAAAAATCTCACTTTCAGGTTAAAGCCAGACCACAAAGGAAGATGGCTTCACATGCAGTTAAAGTTCTTGTGTGGAATTATCCAATGTAAGCATTTTCCTCAGTATGTTTAGCCAAAATACCTGTTTCTGAAATTGCTCCCAGACATAGGGCACCTTGTAATTATTGCATTATGGTCCAGTAAAGGAAAGCTTCACAGAAAGAGTGTTATGTGAGTTTTACTCCTAAAAATGATGGAGTTATTTGAGCGAAGAGATTCTAAATACAAGTAAAAAACATTCTGTTGTTTGCCAGCTCTCCAAAACCAGAATTTATGGAACAATATGGATTCACAGAACTGCTCAAGTGGCACAAGTTAAAATGTGTTTATGTTCTGGTAGGAGCTTTTCAGATGCCTGCCCTGAAGTCTCTGCTTCAAATCACATTGACAGGCGTGGCAATAGGTTTGCAGAAAGCCTTGGTGACTGACCTTCACAGAGGCTACTGGGGACCCAGCCACTCCAGGAGGGACTTCACCTCTCTGGAGATCAGATTATTTCAGCACATGAGACCTTTGCTGTCAGTGAAAGGAGAAGTTGTTGCCTTCTGGTGAGTTCTCATGGACTTAGAATATTCCCTGCCAGCTGGTGGTTTTATCTGCAGGCCCAAGGCAGAGCGTAAGGAAGGCTCTGGAACTGTGAGGTCCTTCTGTTCCCCTCTGTGGGGCTTGGCATAAAGCTGCTGTAGCTACCAACCCTTCCAGAAAGCTACCAGTGCTGGAGGACCTGGCAGTGAGGGTGTGAAGACTTTGAAGAAGGAGGTTTCATCTTTGGTTTAGGTGGAGGGAAGCCAGGCTCCTGTTGGATGCCCTGGCACTCCTGGAACCTCCTGAGAACCAGACTGCACTGCCATTCACATCCCAAATTAGAAAAAAGGTTTTTGTCCCAGAAACCTCATAACTGTGAGAAGGATTAGCTGGAGGTCTTTCTCTTGGAGAAGCCAGTCTGAGGCTGGGAGTCATTTAGGGAAATGATTTCTGACTAGTTGGTAATGTAGCTAACTCTGTGTTAAAATTTTATACCCTACAAGTCGGCAGCCTGCCTAATACAGAAATATATTTTAAGTGACTAATCATATTTATCATCAAGGGCAATTTTGCCACAACAATTCTAGAAGGCTGGTAGTTGAAAATGAAGGCAGAGGTTTTTCTCAAAGCAGTGCTGAGTAATTGCAATCTTCCTGGTGCTCATATATTGCACTGACTTCATTTTATTACCCAATGCATCTTTCCTTCTTCCAATTAGCTTCAAGTAATTTCTGTGCTTGAATCTTAGAGAAGGGCTTCAGAGTTGTAGGGATGGCATTATGTAGCCTGTCCTCTAGGTTTGTAAGGCATATTTCTTTCAGGGTGCAAGGCAAATAAATGGAATAACATATTCTGTAGGCTGTTGAGGAGTAGAAATACCTCCAGGTATCTATTGACTTCAGATTATTGTTTCACATCCAATCAGAGAGACTTAATTCAAAAGGATTCTTTACTGATACAGACACAACCTTACTAATTTCAAAAGCCTGCCTATTTGCAGGATCTTTACTTATGCTCAGATTTGAGGAATTTGAGGAACAAAAGCAAAAATAAACATGTGGTTTGGAGAGATATGAAATTGGACATTCCAGTTCTGGGCAATTCTTTTACACCAAAGAATTTTCTTTTTGGAGAAGTATTACTAAAGGCTTCACGTAATTTGAGGCACCCATAAGTGGAAAAAAATCAATACTGAACCAATGAGATCAATGTCATAAACTATTTTCATACTTCATTGTTGTGTTCTCGTGGATTAGTTTACTACTCTGCAGCCTTGCTGGTGACTGGGAAATATCTTCATCAGTGCTTGGGCCCAAGAAGGTGTTTTGCCTTCATTTCTGTGTAGCAATTACTGGTGCAGTGGGGTGGACCTACTGCATATGTGCTTCCCTGCCAGCTGTACTCAGTGGAGCTGTTCTTAATCTGTCATAACGAAGGGGAGGACAAGGAAGAGGGTGACAGATGGAAGAAGCAGTGGCTGTAGTGCTCTTTGCCATCTTATGGGGTGGTGGTGGGTACAAGGAACGGACAGTGATGAACAGAAGAACTGATTCTAGTATCATGTTGTTTGCTGTGATTTGAGGGATGTTTTGATGCCTCAATAGCACAGACTATTTTCATTCAAATTTAGCAAAAATTCTCTAAGTTTAAAGGCCTACACAAACTTACATGCAATCTGAACTTATATTTTAATGTTAATTTCCTCTCAAATCTGCATATGCTAGGGCACATTTTCATGTTCACATTCAGTTTATTAATTCTGCAACCTGTTTTCTGTGATGCAGAATCATGGAAGAGCAGGGATGAACATGAGCTCATAAGCATTGCCTTTTGCCATGTGTCACCCCATGTGCTACCATAAAACAACATCCTTGTTGACAACAGGACATGCAGACCGAGTTGCTCTCTTCACTGTATGATGTTGTAAACGTGTAATTACTCCAGTAGTTAACAATGTGAACTGCAGTGTGATTTGTGGCTGCATTCCTGCAAGTGTCTCTCAGTAAATCAAAGTCGATGTACCAGGGCTGTTACTCAAGTTCCATCACAAATATTTACAGGAGTACATCAAGCCCACTGAATTATAGCTGCTAAACTGCTGGGAACGTACCCATGAAAACAAATCCTGTTTGTGTAAGAGAGAAAGCACAATCATTCTTTAAACACTATGATAAATCTTACAGCTCTGAAAAGGTTGAAAGGCATTTGCATTTGGATGAGGTAATGAAATGCATCTTAATAGACTTAAATGTTCGGCGCTGTTAATGGAGAACAGCAGAATGCAATCATTTTATGGGCCCGCTCAGGTGGGTTCTGTGGAATTGAGGTTTGGTTCTGCAGCTGGATCTTGGTCGTTGCCAAAACTCTCATTTCTTTGTGGCAGCAAATCATGCAATAGACTTGCAGGCAAATATAGCACCAGAGCTATTACACTATGGAAATAAACAAGAGCCATTTGTTTAGTCAGCAAGTGTATACTTAATAAAGAATACAGATTACTACAACATTTTTGGAACTGCTGTTAGCTTGATTAGTAAAATGGTCTCTTTAAAGAAATTCACTGAACTCAGGAACAATAAAATATAATAGAATCAGTATCCCCAGGGGGTTGCATGATGCTGTATAATTGTGAGAAATTAGCCTTACCAAAGCAATCCTACCCAAAGGTAGAGCTCTACGCAGCCTCTCTTTTAAGACATAGTTAACATTTGAAAATGTGGAATTTTCTTCACTTCCTTTAAAACCTATTTTGAAAGAAGGAGATTATTTCATCTACAGTTTTGCAGACTCAGAATGCAATGCATTCCTATCAGAAGCTACGCCATGATAAAGTCTGAATGCTATTTCAGAATTAATACTCAGTATTCTTTTGTGTCAGGGAACACGGGTGTCCCAGTTGAAAACTTCTTTCCTTCTGAAGAAAAGTAATTCATTTTTCTCTATCTCTTCTTCCTTTTGTCATAAAAAATAATTTTCATTTGTTGATGAGGAAATGTTTATTCTGTCTCAATACCAGTGAAGAATAAGAATAAATTCATACCTTAAAGAACATCTTGTTTATACCACCCATCTACATTTTCAGTACTCAATATAAGCACTGCAGTGACTAGACACTGTACACCCAGGGAAGGGAAATGAAAGTGTCAAAAATTCCCTTCATTCTTACTACAGGGGTCTCTATATGGAAAGTCAGATTTTTCCATCTTTTACAAGTTATTGATACTGATAGATGCTTTACAAGTTATTGATTTTGATAAGGTACTTATTTTTTAGACTTTCACTATAGGGGAGTTGTTTCGTGGGTGCTCAGTTCTTCACAAGTTTTGTAATGTTTGACTGTGTGTTTTCCTAGTTAACAGGTAAATAAATCATAAATATAAATATAATAACAAATAACCAGAAGTAAATAGACTGTCCTATAAGCTATCGCCTGATTGCCACTTTGTCTTCTGAGTTATACAAAGTCCAAAGAAATGGATTGAAAAGGACTCCACCCTCTCCTATAACAAACAACAAAAATGCACCCAGGTGATCTCCTTTGGCAGCATCTCTCTGTCTTTCAAAAGTATTGAGGGGATTCTCATGGGAGGCCCAAGAAGTGGTAAGCTTTGCTTGTTATTTGTGAATATGTGCATTCTAGGGAAAGCTATCATATATTATAGAGGAGAGTAAGAGAGTAAACCCAATACCTGCCATTCCTCTGCCAGAGCCAGTTTAAAATGCCCAGAACTTCAAGAAAAATCAAGAAAGCTGACAGTGCTCCCTTGAAAGCGTGACCTCAATTTATGGAGACTTTTTTCCTTATTGCAAGCACCTCTTTGTTGCCTTGTCTGTCTTTGGAGCCAGCCAACCTCCTCCACTGCAGAGCTTCCTTATTGTGCCCTGCACCCAGGTGGCCAGGCCCACAGCCATGGATGGCTTCAACCCCAGGGGAGCCTCCTCTGCAAATCCCTGCACTGCGCAGCAAATACCATCCAGCTCCTCCACAGGCTGAAAGGTCTTTTGAGGTCTCAGAATTGTTTCAGCCACCTGAGTTCTCCTTTTTGAAGTGAGCACTTTTGATGCTGTGAACACCAGTCCCCAAAGAGCAGCATCATTTTGAACTGGAGAATCAATGATGTTACCGAGGTGGATTATTTGAAGACAGTTCTGTCGTTGCTGTGTAACCTTAGTTCAGTGACAGACTCTGTATGATGGGGTAGTTCTTCTGATTCATTTGCTGTCTTTTTTTGGTTTATTGTGTTCTGCTAACCTGTCCTTTGCTTCTGACACTAGCTTGTATGATCTTTCAGTTAGATCATCTTGTGTGATTACGGAGACATTTGATTAATTACATTTGATTACACGTTGCACTTGATAGTGCTTCTCTGTGATTTTCAAGTGTAAGCAGTACAATGGAATACATGCCCAGGTACTTCAGCTTAGAGCCAAACTGAAATAAGAAAACAAAGCTGGTCTGTGAGTAGTAGTCCTTTGACAACACAAGGACTTTTTGTGCCATATGATATTGTTTTAAGTATAAAGCATGCCTAAATGTTCCTTATATTACTTTAAGAAGACAGCTGGGTATGAAGGTGGCAGACAAAGCAGTATAAATAATGTAAGCTTGAACACATAAGAATTGCAGTGGAAATCAGCAACCTTGGAATGTATAGCAGTCAGGTCTTTTAACTCAAGAAGTAACACGGAAAAATAACAGCAGAATTATTCTGTGACATTCACACTCAAAAATAACAGCAGAAACAAGTACAGCACTTTGAAATTCACCACCTATAACAGGAGCCTTTTCAAAAGTGGAATCACCTTTTCTTCCTCTTATTAAATACTAAACGCTACTAGTCAAGGAAGCAGATGCATTTGAAATGTAAAGAAATTCAAGAAGTCACTTTACAGCCACAGTTACAGAGGAATTCTGTTTTGAATAACAAAAAAGAAGTTTCCTCTTTCCCTGGGATCACACATTATAATTGGCTTTCAGCTGGTCTCAGAGCCACAGGGAAGGCCAATCTCTGGGGCAATGCATTCAGGACACAGCTTTGGTTTGAATTCTGAATTGGGTTCTTGTGGTGTGAGGAATATTCTGAATATTTACACAGGCTTTTTCTTTCCCTTTCTTAGGACACCATTGTCCTGGAATGTGCTGTTTCTGGATTGACATAATTGTTCTGTAGGAGCCATTTGAGTCTCTTAGGTAAATACAAAACTGTTAAAATGTGTATTGTGTGAATTCCGTTTACTTACCTGACTAACGTTCATTTTCATAACTATTATAATGTTGCGCACCTCTGTCATTAAAAACTTACTCAAAGCTCATCAGTAAGCTAAGAGATTGTGATAGCTTCTTTATCTTTTTGAGCAGTCCTAGGGTAATATGTTCATGAATTTCTGCAGACCTTGGAATCCATGGGTTATTCATTGATCATGAATATGTGCTAAGACTGCAAGCTGAAAACCCCCTTGAGCGTTTTATTGGAGATGTTACTGCATTTCCAGCCTCACTTTGAGACAGAATAACATCTCAATCATTTTTATTTTCTCCTTGAACACTCAGCACAGAGCATTTCAAGAAAGGTCTGTGAAGGTTCCTTCATCACCATTGTGTTAGAAAAGTAATTTCTCTCTGTTTCCTTTTTTGAGGGTTGTGTGTTTCCTTAGGGAAGCTGTCCCATGGAAGTGCAGGGTGGAGTGTCCTTTCTGGGCAGCTGGGAGGGCCACAGCAGCTGGTTGGAAGGGGGACAAGGTGCCAGGATGGATGCATGGATTGTCTTCCTCAGGGCAGGGAGAGAAACCATCACAGGGACTCACAGGGGTGCTCAAGTATTTTCACAGGGTGGAGTTGATTGCACAGAACCTTCATTTAGATTAATTTTTTTCACTGCATTTGTGGATAACAACAGCATTTGTTGACCTACTGGCAAATCCAATACAAAAGAAAGCAAAATATACCAAATTTCTAATAGCTGTATTTGATGTTTATTCCCTTTGCACAGTTTAGAGTTTTTTGCTGTTGATTTCAGGGGTGGTGGATGGGGGAGAGGGAAGCAAAGATGTGGGATCTTTAGAAAACTCTTCAGGCACAGGAATCTTTTTCTTCCAAGTTTTCACTGCTACTACCATACCAGGACAGAAAGGAATACATTTCACCTCTCTTGCTGCAATTTGAATGTGAGTTTGATCTTCCTAAGGAAGGAAGATCAAACATCTTCTATCCAAGCACAAATAAAGAAAGGGAAGTGGAGAGAATAATGCTGTTTGACATTGTCAGAAGCAACATGCAACCTACTGCCCAGCATGTTGCAGACCTACCTATGTCAATATCCAGAGAGTTTGTCTATTATAGTCCCATCTGGAGACCTCAATCCTTCATTTCAGGCAGCTGAAAAGTTCAGCTTTAGCGAGAGAGCTGTAGCCTGGCAGCCCTGACCCCAGTCTGTACGTGGGGGATTAAATGTGCTCGTCAGGCTGCAGACTCTGCAGAGAGGGACTTGGGCAGAGCTCCAGCCCCGCTTCCAGGCTGTGTGAGAGTGGAGAGAGCAGCAAACGGAGGGAGGAGGTGTCAGCAGGGGCTCACCCCGGAGCCTAAGTGCTGTTTGATACAGCACACATGGCTGGCTTCAGGTCGACTCAGGCTGCCTCTCCTTGTTCTCCACACTTGGTTAGGGACGATCCCGCTGTCCCTGGGTGGGATGGATGGCTCTCATCTCTTATCATCAAGGGGCTCCGGAGCTTTTACAGGGCTAGTGATCACAATAAATTACCTGCATTAGCACAGAGAATAACCTGATGAGGACAGCCACAGTGCAGCAAAGCTAAGCACCAAGTGAACCAGGAATTGAAGGGCATATATTAGAGATTTTATTTGACAGGCTAATGCACCATAAAGTTTTTCTGGTCTTTGAGAGAGAGAGGTTCAGAGATGCTCTCGGAGAGGAGAACTAGTCTCTGCTGGAGTCTGGTAGCTCCTCATTACAATTTCCTCACAGGATCATCAGAGTGGGAGTTGCAGGAAAAGCATGCAAGATTTTTTTAATAAAATGCCTTTTTTTTTCCCGTTTCCTTTGGAAAAATCTTACAGTCATACAAATTGAAGGTTTTATCCATTTTCATTAGAGATTGGTTTTATTTTATTTTATTTTTCTGAAAGAACTCTCTTCCAAACCTAAATGTTGTGCACTAATAGCAATTTATTTCTAGTTAAAAACACAAAAAAAAATCCCCAAAGCCAAACCTAAATAAACTTTAAATTCCTGGAGATTACATGTTAGAGGAAAGATATTTTCTCTGACCAACTCTAGTGAAATAGCTGATCTGGAGAAAACTACAATCCCACTCTGCCCTCACCATCATACAGCTGTTGCTACAGCTGTGCACTGGACATGCCTGGCACCATAGCTTTAGCAGGTTTTATTATCTTTCCCTCAGGCAGGTATGAACATTGCATGTTTGTACTTTACACATTGTTTGAGTCTGGAAATCAACAAGAAAGTTCAGACAATGCAGTAGTCTTATTTCCTCATGTTTTGAAACAAAATCCCTCTGTAATGCCTGCAACATCTTCAAATGATTTCTCCTGTCCTGTTTACCTTCCAAGGTCCATAATATGCCATTGACTTTTTTTTTTCTTTTTTCTTTCTTTTTTTTCCTTTTAAAAGTAGAGTTTCCTACTGAAATCAATGGGGAGTTTGTTTCAAAATCAATAGGGCATTATGACCCTGAAATTTAAGACAATGTTTGCTCCTTAATCATATCAGAAAATGTGATTAAGATGCCACAAACAAGCCACTAATCCACAGACACAGGCACAGCTGCTAAATTAGGAACAACCATCTTTACCAGAGCATAGCTCCATTTAAATTCAGTGGAGCTTTGCCTGCGAAAGAGCAATAGAATCGAGGAAGAAATGGGAAGCAATGTCATCAGATTTGTCAATCAAACACTTGTTGCTGAGCTGTAATAACTTGCTGAGATCAGGTTGATGTTTTATTACACAGGCAACTGATTTTGTGGTTCGAAGCTCTTCTGGACCTTGGGGACTGGGGAAGAAACAAATGCAGGTGTTCAAAACATCAAAGTGCCTGTTCCCAAATGAACAGGCTAAACTGGTGAAACAATTCCAACTCTCTCTCAAAAGACTTTTTGGACCTTCCGAAAGCTGACTGGACTTTGTAGAGCAGGGATTTACAGAATTTCTGTTGTGAAATGGAAGCAAGAAGAAGTACAGATTGCTTACGGTTACTCCAAAACTGCTTGTAGAGTGTTGCACTTGGAATATTTTGCATCTAACATTTTTATCAACTTTATTTTTTTGTCCTTTTGAGATCTACAGCTCTGATTATTGACATTGTGTGTGAGTCTCCCCATTGTTTTTAATACAACTCGGTGCTCACTCAGGGGACAGAAGCTGCAAGGACCCTGGGTAGGAATTTTTGTTCACCAGTCTCATGTTAGGATATATTTTTCACAATTCAAATTTTGCATATGCATATTTTTGGCAACTGAGTAGCAATAAAGCTCTAAATGATAGATTTGTAAGCAGTATGGCAAGGACTGGGTTGGCTATATTTAAATAAAAATGTAGAAACTGAAGACTATGTTTCCCATTTAAAATGTTGCAATAAATTTATCTACAGTATTAAAGATACTTATGAGGAATTTACTCTCAAGGGAAAATGTAGGCAGAAAGGCAGAAACAGTGTATTTATGGTTGTTCTTAAAGAGGTGGTGCTTTTGGTGTCTCCTGTATCTAGGCTTAAGATTAGACAGCTGGTCACGGAATGAGCTTGGCTTTTATTTCTCCTCTTGAGCATTTTACTTCATCCCTAAAAGTGTCTTTAAAGAGTTATCACATTTTTCAAAGGCTGAAAGAAGAATTGGGATCCAGATTATTAGTTCAGCTTGTGAGTCAAGAATGATTAATTTCCTAAAATCCGCTTATATTACTTTGCCAGTGAATACTGAGCAAGGCTTTTGTTTATCTTCCGCACGTGGTCACTACTGCAAACAAACAAGTTTAATTTGCTTTGTAAGCTTATTACCAGAGGCTCAGTGGAGAAAAAGAGCTGAAAAGAACCTCTCGCCTCTGTGGTTTTATTAAGAACTGTTTTCTCCAGAGAACTTTCAGCCTGTCAGATTAGAAATGCAAAGCGACCTTTTACTGTAACAGTCTCACACTTATCCCTTTAGTAAAGTTTGCTTTTGTGATAATTACATTTTACCATCTACAGTTGTTTACTAAATGAACAGCTTTTCTCTGCTGCTTCCAGCCCTGACACTTTTCCTCTGATAATTTGTGGTTACAGTGAAATATTTAGAAATACATATTTGCTTTCTGTTTTTTGTCTTCCTCGTTTTGCTTAGATGACTTTGGTTGTGGTTCTGGTGATTATGGATCACAGGACTTGTTTAGGATTTATGCCTGGTGTAACACAGCATTAATACTGTTGTTTGCACGGGGAGGGAAAGTGCAGGCTCATCTTTTCTCCCTGTTAATAGAAGAGGAACCATTCTGTGTTAAGGAGGGAGCTCCCAGCTGTCAGGATGCCCTGAAGAAGAAGAACCTGAAGACAACCTCCTCTCCAACATGAACAGGTTTTTTATAGCAAGTATTTCATGGGTGCATGGTATCTCCCTACAAAAATGTTGCTTTTCTTCCAACTTTGTAGCAAATAATGAGCCTCTGCTTGCATGTAAAACTATTATTGTGTGTCAAACCATGATGCTTATTTATACTGATAATTTTTGAACAAAAATATCCGAACTATTTCCTATGCATCACTGCTCTTTGAACAAAGATGCAGACAAAACTTCGAATAGGTCACAGAATCCTAGAATATGTTCAGTTGGAAGGGACCCACCAGGACCACCAAGTTCAACTCCCGACTGTGCAGGACACCCCAAGAATCGCCTACTGGTCAAGGTAAAAAGACACCTCTATATAAAATGCAAACAAATATTTTCTCTTTTTAGTACAACATATATTTATTTAAAGTGGGTTTGCTTAGGTTTTTTGCATTCCAGCTGATCCCAGCTCTTATTTTGGTATGACTGCTTTACATCGGAAAGTGTGTATCATAAAAAACCTTGATGTAAACCCACTCTCACTTATAAATCAGGATGAGTAACATTTCAAATATTTGAGTGTGAATTAAATCCCTTCTCTAAGCCTCTGATTTTTGTGAATACTTGTGAATGTCACCAGAATTTCTGCTCTCTGTCACTTGATTATTTCTGATCAGTTCTGAAAGAAGCTACTCAGAAAGAGCTGACAGAGGACAGATTTAAAGGAAAAACACAAGAGTCTTAGATGATTAAAAATAAAGCTGGGATCTGAAACTCTTAAAATATATGTTTTCGTACCTGCACTTCAAAGGCAAACTTCCAGCTTCCTAGAAACCCGGGCCATCAGCAATATATAGTATTGAGTGAAATCTAAATTGTTGCTGTATTGTCCCTGTGATTTGGAACTTTGCTCTTTCTGAAAATGCAAGTCACCATCTTGGGCACAAAATTCAGATTGCATTAGAAATTTGTGTGCTGAATACATTTGAGTGCGACGTTAAAAAAAACTAATCAGGAAATATCTCAGTAGAGGCTGAGGTCTTTTAACGTTCAACTATAAGAAAGTCCTAGCTGTCTTAAGAATAGGGGAAAATGTTTTTCATAGTGGTGACACGTCTAATTGCCAATGCTCTTGTCACCCATGGTACAGCCTCTGTTAGAAAGAACATTAATAATTCAACAGTGCTGGTAGTCGGACAAGACACATTTCTTCATCGCAGCCCCTCATAGTCCCTTTTTCTCCCTGTCTTCCCAAAGATCTCAGTATAAATTTACTAGGAAGGGTGAATCAACCTTGCTGAACTTCCTAAAACGGGTTCCAAGCCCAGGAGTGTTTGTCCTCTGCTATCTTGGAGAGGTAGGAGCTCACATAAGGAGAACAAAGCCACTCTGACTGTGGCATCTGAAGTAAAGCCTGCAGACATGACTACAAGGTTGATAGCCTAAAAGACAAATGCTTTTCCATTTTCACAAGCTTGTCGGGAAATTCTACTATTTTCCATGCTGAGACTCAGTGTAGACTAATGTGTTCAGTTCCCCCAGTCCCAAAAATGTCACAAATCCTCTTGTTGAAGGTGGAAGGTCTGTGCTCGAATCCAGGTGAGTGTAAATAGGAGTCAGGGATCTTAGCATGCCAGTACACACACACACCTTTTCTTTCTCTTTGTAATACAAAGTAGCTGGCTGCGTTTAAGTGATAGCAGTTTAAGCCCCTAAATTGTGACACGTTCTGGAGTCAAGAAATATTGGGTTTCTTATGGCTACTCTGCATATTGGGACCACTGCATCAAGCAAGAACATACCTGCAAGTCTACATTAAAATCACATTAGCAATGCACTGAACAAGAAAACTGGGGAATTCAGAGACAAGGCAGTCCCTAATCCCCATTCCATCTGTAAGGTTCTCAGCTGTCACAAAACAGGAATCCAGGCACAGCAGCGCTGCTTAAACGCCGCTGTTACAGGCTGACAGCAGAGTATCTGTAAGCACAGGCAGTGTGGAGCAATTTTCTTGCTTTTTAAAAAAACATTTGAACATTTTGCACTTGCTCAGATAGTGCTGAACTTCAGTTCATCTATGAAAATAAAAATTCCGAACTATTTTAAATGAGCAACTGATATTTTTATACTGATAAATGCTGCAGTCCTGTAACTTAGTGCAGATAACCTCCACCCTAAAAGAGCTTACAGTCTAAACAGACAAAATGAATAAAAGGTAAGAAATGCATTGTTATTCCTCCCATTTTAGAGAAGGGGAGACCAAAGCACTGCAAGGTTAAATGGCTTGTCTCTGGTCACACAGAGAGCCCGTGGCAGGGATGTGAATTAAATGCCTCCTCTTGTAAGAATGGCACTGTCTCCTTAGGAAATATGAATAGTAGAAAGGAGAGGAGCTGCCTAGCACAAATTCACTGTATGGTACTTGAATAACGTGGCAGGTAGGACTGGAGCTGAAATAATGAACTGATAGCTGCGAGTGGAAAAAAACTACTATAACAATGAAGAATGTAAGAAACTTGGTAATTTCTTCTCCCTCTCTAAAACTCTTTTCCTTATGGCAACAAAATGCATGTATTTGCTCTGTCAGTCCCTCCACCCTTCCTCTTGTGACTGATCCTCACACAAAGGGCAGCATTTCTGAGGATACCTCATTCCCTTCCCCTACTGCCCCCATAGGCAGTTCAAGTTGAGCTCCTGATTGCCTTCACTTTTCCCAAGTATAAATTCACAGCTTGACATGGAGCCTCATACTTGGTAGACTTGAGTTGTGTTATTTCAGTGTTTTCAAGCAAGGGAAGAAGGCCTAATTTCAACAATTGTCAAAGCTGTTGTGAAAATGTTTGTTTGCCTCCACATTTGTTGTCAGGCTGTTCATGCTAAGAGAAAGAAACAAGAGGAAGAAAAGGGCCCAAGAGAAGCTGGTATTTGTTCAGAAAAGTGGATGGACAGGGATAGCTTGAAAAACAAGCTTTTCCTTGTGAATGAAATACTAAGAAATGAGGAGCTGGATAATTCAGTGCTTTATCTTTTTACCTGCCCTAACTAAACTAAGAAAATAATTGAATAGAAAATCAGATATGAAATGGCTCTTCCACTTCTAGTGGTGGGAAAAGAAGGAAAAAAATGGATATAGCAGGTCTCTTTCAAGAAGCAATCTACATGTCAAAAGGAGAATTATTCAAATTGTTTGATGAACAGACATCAACTTAAATTCCTGGATCTAGTGTGGGTGACCCAAGCTTTTCCTTGTCTGCTGTGTGGGAACAGGACCTCAGGATGCATTTCTCTGCTCTGACATGAGCTGGCTGCCTGTTCTTTATTGTACCACTTGTTAAGCAGAGAAGCATGATCACTCGGAGATGGGGAAATGTTATCCTGCTTCATAGTAAAAGATCAACTCAAACTTTTCTCTAGCTTTTCTGTAAGCTGCTCTTTGCTCCTTAAACGTCCTGAATTTCATTGCTTGTTTTCAACTCCCTGCAGGAGAGTTTCTTTCAAGACTATGAGCAAAGGACAGTAGGATTGCACTGGGGCTCTTGGTGCTACAACTGGAAGTAGCTGCTTCTGACTGCACTTCACCTACCACTTCTTTCAGTGAAACAAAAATCCTCCTAATATTTAATTATTGGGATCTTCTGCTTTTTAAATTGTGTGAAAATCACACAAAACCTCCCTTTCTGTACAAACAACTTCCCAGTAGCATTTCTCCATGCTTTTTCGAGTGCTCACTGCGACTTCTTGTGTTTGTTTGATCCTGGGCCACAAGAAATGTTTTGAAAAGTGGTTTGTGGGAAATGCTTCCTGTGTTTTGTATAATTAACTCTGGGTGGCATAGCCTGCACCTTTAAGTTAGATGACCTCTTCAAGTCCATGTCTGAGTAAAAGAATCAGCCCTGTTTTTATGTTATGTTCGCTGCTTAACAAAGGACAGCTGGATGTTCCTGGTAAAAGAACACACTGCTCTTTCCCCCAGTTTTGTTTCTGGCTGTCCACTTCTGAAAAACATTTGAAAAGTTTAAAGAAAGCCATATTATTGCCCACAGCAGATGAAGTTTATTGGCATGCCCTTTGTCATGATCTGTGATCAAAAGGCTGAACTCACTGTTGTTTAATGTGCTTATGAGCATGTACACTTGAGTGAGGAAGGTTGGCTTTTATGAGCTGCTGGCATGATTTGCTGAGTAGAGATGGGCTGTGAGAGAGATTTTTTCTTCCCCATTCCTCTTCTGTTTTCCCCTACTCTGTACAGATTTCCTGCTGGCCAGAATTTGCATCTGAGATGTGCTTGTTCAGATTTTTGCTCTGAACTGGGTGTGGAAAAAAGAGGTTTGGATCCTGGATCTAAACTCTGCAGTGAGCTCTGGTCACAGGTCATCCTGCACGACACGTTTCTCTACAAAATTCTTGTTCAATGTTTTTCATCAGAAACTATTCTGTTAGAAACGAAGAACTCAAAGCAAAGGTAAGAAGCTTCCTCCACATCCCAGGCAGCTCTGCTCTGAACAGTCCTTGGAAATGGTAATGAAAAGGATGACCTCACAGCTTGTGATGGACAAGGCAAGAAACAAAATAATGCAAGGACCCTAACATGACTGTCCCATTTAAGTTCTGTATGTTTTGCTTTTCAATAATCATGCCTGACACTGAAACACTCCTGTTTCTGCTAAAATTCAAGGAAATGCTTTTCCTGTCTTAATTAATCTTGTACTTTTAACTTTTAACTATCTCCATCAGACAGGTAGTTTATACAAGTGAAACTAAATTACATAGAGAGATCAATTCATGTGTTTCCTTGGTTTTGTTGCTTGAAATCTAGCCCAAAGAGGAGGGAAGTAATTAAACCTTCCTCCAGTAATGTACAGGGCCTTATGTAAAATAATGCAAGTAACTTTATTTTAGCTGCAGCTACTTTCTACTTCTTGCTTTTGACAGCTAATGGAATAAATCTCAGCTTCCATCTACAGAAGCAGTTGTAGCTGGCTCTGATAATGCAAACAGATCTACTCAGAATGCTCTTTCCAGTTGTTGGGGACTTCACTGACAATGAAGATATCAGAGGGGTTAAGTTTGACCTGTTCTTTTCCCATTGTCATCTTCTGTGTGTAGGGTTCACATGCTCATTTTGGTACAACATCCAAAAAATTTGCAACTCAGGACACCTAAAATCTGAATCTTCATTCTGATATATTGAAAATATGGATGTATATTTTAAACTAAGTGTTTTGTTGTTGCATTTTACCAATTAGGAATGTTTTTTGAGTCAGACTGGTGAAATTAATGTAACTTTGATAGTTTACTGATTGCTATCATGACTTAAGTCTTACCCAAGAAGCTTGTTTTGCTCACGAGAGTAATGCTACTGAAATCCTGTGTAGTACTCAGTTTTTCTGTCTTTGAGACTGATCAGAAAACACAGGACACTTTACAGTCTGGGCCTCTAGGAAATAGATTTTTGTAGCATTGGGGAACTTTATGAGCATCAGTCTTACCTGTTTGGATAACCCTTTTTTTGTTCCACTGTGATTGTACTTTGTGCAACTTAATTTCTGATGTAATGATTATCAGCACACTGACTCAGGTATTTGTCTCACCTCAAGATACTCTCATCATTATTTGAAGGGATAATATGTAGGGTTCTCCCAGTTATGTAATTTTTCTATTAGATTTAGACTTGCCTTTTTAATCTCTTTTCCTCAGCAACCTCACCTTTTTTATGAACAAACAATATTGTCAGAGACTCAGGAAATAATACCTTAATGCCTTTGTGAAATGCTCGTGGATGATGGCAGAAATGATATAAGAAAGATGTAAAATTGGCATCAGTATTTGATAAGAAAGAACTAAATATATGAAAATAAGTCCTAGTCCTACAACCTTGTTATCCAACAGAACCTGGCACTCAGCCTGCTTCCTGAGGGACATAAGAGGCAGCGAAAGCTAAAACGGATAGATCAGGGTTTGGGGATTTCCTTCTTAAGAACATTGTATAAATTTGAGATGAGAGATAAATACAGTGCTTCTACCTTCAAGCTGAC
Source organism: Lycocorax pyrrhopterus obiensis (assembly GCA_014706295.1). Lineage (NCBI taxonomy): Eukaryota > Metazoa > Chordata > Aves > Passeriformes > Paradisaeidae > Lycocorax > Lycocorax pyrrhopterus. Next base: position 110,852,563 of record JACSVZ010000001.1, on the reverse strand, counting down.
TTTAACTGTGATTTTAATGCAGGTAAAAATAGATAGAAATTATGAAATCATGCAGCAACTGGATTTGGGGAATTGTAGATATGTTGTATCTCTACGCAGGAGAGTGGAAGGTCATTTTCAATTCAGATTCCCTTCTACAACTTGTCATCTCTTTCTGTAAGTACTTGGTAACTTGTGGGTTAAAATCTCTATTTTCAGAGAAATTGTCACTTAAATATTCAAATAATAAAGTAATGCATGGTTCTATGCAAGGTAACACTCCTCTTCCAATGTCAAATTGTTTACCCACATTTTTATTTTTTGTAGCAACATTTCTAATTATGGTGGTCAGATGGTGATCCAAAGGTAAGATCTCAAACTTTTTCTCCTGTCCTCTCTTTTCACCTGCCTAGGCAAAGATTCCTGCAAATTTATTCCATACAAAGAGTGACAAAAGTAACTTTCCCAATTTATCTTTCTTTCCCTTGCAGGATTTGCCCCTGCCTGGGTCCTCTCAACTGTGTTTCCGTTCCAGATTTTCTAAAATTCAGCTTCAATACCTGGTAATCTACTTTTCCAAATGATTTCCAAGCCTTTTAGTCTTGTTTCCAGCCAAAACTCTGTTCCCTGAGCTGTTGCCTCTGATGTTGTCATCCATATTTGTCCTTAGATTTGTACTTTCCCTGGATTTCTTGACTCTGTTCTCAATAGATTGTCCTCCGAATCTTTCGATGTATAAACAGAATTATTCTCTGCATCTTTCCTCTTGGCGCTATAATATTTTACAAAAATTATAAGCAAGAACTAGACCCAAAAACTTATGCAAGAATAAACTTTGCATGTTCACAGGATGTAGAGATGTAAGTGCATTTGTTTTCTGTAAGAATCATAAGTGTTTGTAAGACATTATTTAAAAATAGTAATGTGTGGAAAACCAAAGAACTACAGTAAAAGACTTTCCCTGATTGTAATAAAGGGTACAACTACCTAGGGAATGTACATGGTAAATTACATCCACATTGATTTAAATTGGTTTTAGAATTAGTCTGTAACCACAGAGTACTCCCACTGTGCCATGTGTTGTACAGCTAATGGGAAGAGGAATATTTTAGAATGACTAAGCAGAACATTGGAAAAAAATTAAATGGTTCATTAAAAAGAAAAAAAGGCAATAGTTTGCTTTTCAGAGAAGATTCCCAGATTGTCAACAACCTGCAGAGGGTTTTGCTAAGATATAGTGATTGCTTATGCCAAATGAGGATGGGTGACTGGATGCTAACTGGCAGTGTTCTGTTTCTCTCCTGCTCTGTCAGCCTCACCTGAGGCTGGCATAAGCTGGCCTTGGTGCTCCCCACCTCGAGATCACTTTTTCACTTCAGGCCTCTGTAGCAGGTGAGGGACGAGCCACAGGAATGAAGTAGCTGAAGTAATGGGGCTTTGAGCTGTAAGGGAAAAACTGACAAGGGGTCTAATCCTGCTACCCCATTCCTGCTTTCTTCAGCTGCTTCTCAAAGCTTATTTTTCTTGTCTCCCTACTGCTGTTTGATCCCAGGTAATATTTTTTGCAAACATTTAGTTCCCTCTTTCTCTCATCTAATTAGCTATGTTTTCCTCAAGCTCACCTCTGTCCCCACCTCTGGCACCTGCATTTGGGGAGCCATCAGGAAAGCTCAGTAGGAATAGAAGAGCCTCTGCCTGCTGTCCCAAACCTTACCTGGCAGTCAGGCCCACAGTCTGCTCACTTCAGCTAGAGAGGCCTCTGGACAACATCTCAGTCTCACAAATTCTCCTCCTTTTGCACTTCTGAAAAAGATTTCCATACAAGATTTTATATAGAGCTCATCCAGCCTCTCATCTCTCTCAGTTACAGCACCATCCCTCACTCTGGCCTTGACAAATAGTGTTCTGTTCCACTTGTAGCTGTGGTGGATAATACTGAAAAGATCAGTTTCTTTCATTATCCTTTTCTGGCATCTTTCCTTTTCCTGTGCTGCATCAGAAATAACTGCTTTTGCCTTCCAGGTCCTTTAGAGTCCAACCCCATCATAGCTGTTACCACTCATTCACTGTCAGGATGCTGGCTCTTGCCTTTGATCAACCTATTACAGCAACCTCCACTGCCTGCTTGTTAAATTTTTAAACAGCCACTTATGTATGTACTCCTGAGCTGCCTGTCGTGCTTGGAGGAGCTTCTCCATCCGGAAACTTAAACTAAACAGACACTTTCCCTCCTACAGGTTCTAAACTGTAAGTTCAAAGCCCTAAATGTTGTTGTCCCTTGCCTACTATCCACAGCATAAGTAGCTAGACCCTTGAAATGCCTGAACTCACAGTGGTGGGCATTTAACACACAAACCCTGGAGGGATGGCACAGTGCCCCCAGGGCACATGGCATTGGGAGCATTCCCTTTGGCATTCCCTGATGCAGCAAGTAGAACGGTGCTGTGGGCAATTAAACTGACCACAGCAAGAAGTTAATTGTCTTCTGATGCCACCACCAGTTTAAAGCTGGTGTTCTGGCTCAATGTGTAAAGGAGTCTGTTCAACAGACCTTTGTGGAGTAATGGAAGCCATGCTTTTCTGTCTTTCACCAAAAAAACCCCAGATGTGGTTCCTCTTTTATCTTCTACAGTACCACTACTAATTGACTTTTGCATCAGAGGTGCTGAAAAGAAAACCTGAACATGGCCTAATGTTGTAACATCTAATAGACAGGGCAGAGGCAGATCCTCACTACTTTTAAAACAAATAAAACTGAAAAAGGAGAGAGGTGCTTGCCAAAGGCACTTTTTCCATAAAATTTTCTATTTATCATTTAAAAATTTCCATAGAGAAACACTTCTGGCAGAAAAAGTGTTCACACCAGCACTGTCTCTGTTTTCAGTATTTATCCATTAAGAATTAAATAAAATGTAAAATGCTTAATGAAGTAAATATCAAATTCCGAATGAAAATGTGCATATAGTTCTGTTTGTTAAGTATGAAGAGGCATTGTCTTCAGCCAGTAATAAACTTGCTTCAGGAGTGTGCTGTGAAAAACTGTAGTTAAGGTTGAACCTTTTCCTTTTGCAGAGCTGCAAAGGAAAATTACATTTTCCAAATGGTGTGAGAAAGGTTCATCAGTTGAAAGGGAATAGTGTTCTTCATTAAACCCACCATAAAATATTTTGAGAGCTGAGAAGCTGTCAGAGGAATATTTTTTTACTAATTAGGAGTTATAGATATGCGTGGAAGAGTTAGAGAGAATAACAATGTGAGGTGAAAAGCAGGAAATCCTTTCAGTGCAGCGGAAACATGGAAGACTGAGAGTGGTGCACAGCTGATCCTAGACAAGGAGGTAAAGCTGTCAACCGTGGTGCAGAAAAGGCAAAAGAGCCCAATAAATATTTCTGTTCTGGTTTGGAAAGAACCAGAGAGATGTAGTCACATCTGAAAGTGGTAAGGACTGCTTTATTCTCGATTAATAAACTGGGAGGTCATTAAGTGACAACTGTCAGATCATTAAATGATAACTGTCAGAGATAAAGTGATTTTTGAACTTACAGGGCCAGATAACATGCACCTGAGCATTTAAAGGACTTGTTGGGAAGCTCTGCAAACCATGATGATGATTTTAAAGAAACCAGAGAACAGTGAAGAAGTTCTAGAGCACTAAAGCAAGTTCAACTCACAGATAATTTATGTGAGTAAATGTGTTGCCATAAATCGAGTTGGTAACTTGTTATTAGTCTCAGACCAAACCTTGGATTTAGAACTCAACCAGTAAAGACTAGTATGATAAATATATGTACCCTGTTGTGCCATGTTACAGACTGTTTAACTGGGGGAGAATGTAAATATGGAGGAGAAATCACCATCATTTGCCTGTTTGTTCTGTCTGAGTTTTCCCTTCACCAGTGCTATTCATTATTTCTGGTAACAGAACAACAAGCACTCCATGGCCATTCTTTCCATGTCCCAGCCATGGGAGGTCAGGTCAGTGTTCCCAGGTGTGTGTTCAGAGAGCAGCCAGAGCTGAGCAGCGCTGTGTGACATGGGTTTCAGTGGGATGTGCAAGACTTGAGAAATCACTGAAAACTCACAGTTTATTAAGTTTAGTAAACTCAGAGAATAAAAATAATTACTAGTGCAGCCATTTCACACAATCAGAAAAGAAATCTCGCTCTCATACACACTTCCCACAAACGTGTTCTGCTGGGCTAAACCTGCTTTCAAATCTATCACTTACTTCACCCTGAAGGGGTGAGATGAAGATAAGGTCACTTGGATGCAGATCCTGGGTCAAGATTACGCCTGCCCTCAGGAGTTACAGTCCTAATATGCTTCAGAGCTGCTTGTGCTTCACCTCAGAGCACTCAAATAATGTGTGGGCTCTTGTAATAAGATGTGTGTTTTCAAACTGATAAACAGCGGCTGAGTGCGAGCAGGAAAGACACAGGGGTGCTCACTGCTGACAAAAGACCTTGTCTCAGCCCACAGTTTGGGCACTGGAACACATAAGTCCCTTCAGTAATGCTCTGGAGTGTTTTCTCACTCTGCTTCAGTTTTCTTGAGCAGAGAACCCAATTAGGCCATAGGGATAATTAGGTGCTAATGTTTTGTAAAATGTCTTTACTACAAATTAGATTTTTATGATATGCCTACTCAGTACTCTGCATTTGATTCATGATATGTTACTAATAGCAATGGGAATTTCTACTTTTATTCTCAGAGCTGATGTCTGGACAGCACAGCTTAAGCAGATGAGCTGATGCTTAACCCCAGAAAAGAATGATAGAGAAAAGCAAGTCTTGCAATCTATATATAAAGCAAATAAAGAGGGTGGGTTTTTTTTTTGGGGGGGGGGTTTTTTTGGTCTTGACATCGTCAGTGCGTCATCTATAAAGAAAATAGAACTATTTTTATATCAGTAAAGCCTACAGCATGTGTCAGTAATGGATCAAATATGAAAAGTAATTTTTAATAAGTGCGAATCAAAGAGGGATTAGAAAAGCTCAGGGGATTTGGAGATGAGACTTGAGTTCAGGGAATTCCACAGCTCAGGGGCATAACAGGTGAATGCTCTGCTACTCATGGATGAGAGACTTGGCAAGGGGGCTGATGAATTTGAGATTTATTATTAGAAAGTAAGGACTGAGGGTGTGTATCAATGGAGACCAATTTTGATAGGTATGAAGGGGATGATTCAGACGGGTAATGAAAAACTCTGAAGAAAATTTTAAAGTCAATTCATTGACTGATAGGAAACAGGTATAAATCTGCCATAGCTGAAGTAATGCAATTGGATTTATTGCCACAAGTAAACATATGGGATGCAGCATACTGAACAATGGGGTCATTTGTGAATATTGTTCCGTGTAGAGTGTGCCTATTACTGTAATCTAAAAGCCATAAAAACGGGGTTTAGAGCGGGGCAAGCAACACAGGGAGCAGCAGTAATGCCTTCCTTACACCTGCAGAGTGGAAACGTGTCGCCTGAGTGACTGCTTCCGAGAAAAGCTTTTAAGAAGTTAACAGCAAATGAACTGAGGAAGCAGAGGAGGATACAGAGTTGAAAGTTTTGGAGGATTCATTAGATGTACACAACTGCCACCAGATGGGAAAACAGAATATGACAAACAGTACCTGATGAAAGACAGACAGGAAGGGGGAGGGTGAATTTGGAGATTTGATTTCAGAAAGCAGTGTCTGATGTGCCCATCACAGGGAATACCTTCTACTCCTTTGTGTGTGGAAACGTGCACCCCTTTTTTCCTCTTTCCTCCATCCCCCTCCCTCCCTTGTTTTTTCTTTCAGTGATTGACAGCCCACAGTTTGAAGAGAAGCTTAGAGAGAAATCCATACCTTTTTTTTTGTCGTAAATTATAAGCTGAATAATCTTGAGAAAGATAATTTTCTCAGAGTAGGGGCCTATGAAGAATTTGGATATGGATCCTCCACAAAAGATTTGTGTACACAGTAGTAGGTAAGAATCAGATCACTGGGGTCAATACTGAAACTGTGTGTTGTTTAGAAATAATGCTGAGAGCTACTGCTCTTTGAGCAATCACTCAGATAACATTTATCTAAAGCTCTAATTTACAATGTAAGTTCTTGTGCTGTTTTTTACCGTTATTGTTGGCTTCATTTTTTATGTTTTCCATGACTAAGAGAAATAGGCATTAAATGATGATTTTTCTGTCTCAGGAGGGAATTCAACACTGGAGAATTTCAGCTGCCTGCTATTATTGCTGCCTCCATTTGAAACCCTTTCTGTGACAGATTTGTGATCAATGTGTTCAGCATTTCAAAGTAATACAATATTTATTTCTGTGACTAACTCATCTGTGTTGTATAGAGAATCTAATATTCTTTATCCGTGAAGCCTCACACATCAGAATATTCCAATATTTTATTATCAACTCTTCAAGGATTTTTAGTATTACATTTTGGTGAACCTAGTATTTAATGAAATAATAATCTAGTGTTGCAATGCAGTCTGTGCTTGTTCTGGAGGAGGTTGTGAGTGGAGCTGGACTGGTACATCCCTACCCTATCGAGATGTGTGTGGCTGCAATTCTATTGCCTTGGCATCCTAGAGATATGGTTTGGAAGCTCTTGATATCTGTGCCCTAAACTAGAGCTAACAAGGAAGGTCCTGAACTAATGTTTTATTTGGTCACAGAAAGGATAATTCCTAGGATCACTTTCTTAGTTTGTATACATTAGAATGTTCTGGTTAATGAGTTAACCAAAGGCAGCATGTTCTTTTTTAACTCCTACTCAGGGTAAGTAATAATGTTCCCTATAAATGTTCTGGCTGACATTTAATTTCCATTACCACTCCATTTTGCTGCCCTGTTATGACCCACTCAATACGGAAAAAAATATTGATATCTTTGCCAGTCATTTTAGATTTCTTGATGGCTTTGTAACTCTGTTAAGCAGAAAGGTTTTCATGTCCCAAAGGTGAAATAAGCTATTGCATAAGGTCACTGTATCTTTCTGTTTGTAAGGAAAAGCGAGAATGTTGCTAAATAGCAGGTAAGGCAGCCTCTAAGCTCTCTGAATAGTACTTGAGGGTTTGTTTTTTTTTTTATAATATTAAAAAAAAAACCCAAAAACACTTATAAGCAGATCTATAAACACATTTAGATGCTTAAATCCTACTGATGACAGAGAAAGTTGGAAGTCTACATATCTTTGAAAATATGCATTTAACCACCTGCTTACTACTTCCACAACATCAGGAAGAACAAGCAGCCTATAACAATATTTTGATTTCTTCAGTCATTTTTGTTGGAATACACATGGCTAGAACAGCCAATTAATTCTCTATTAATATTTTCCAAGATGTTGGTTTTGATTAAATTTCCATTATTTTTTGTTTTCAAGTTACTAATTTTACCAAATTTTTATAGTTATATGATTTATCTCTCCAAAGACATTGCTGTGCTGTTCAACCACTGTTCAATAGAGGGTTTTTTTCCTGAAAATTGGGCAACTTGCATTCAGTGTACTTGTCACTGTATGTGTGTGACTTATCCTAGCTAAAGCTTAGGATCCTCTCAGGAAAGCTTTGAGGGGCTTTGACCCACTTTGAGGAGATGTGGAGCTCATTAGGCTGTTGCTATTAAAGGTCCCATTTTGACTCCTGATTATTTGTAGAACTCCAACAGATGGTGTGAATGAGCAATTTTTCTTCTTTCTGGAAAACACAAAGTGAAAGAGCCGACGAATATAGAAGAAACCTGCAGAGTGGTGAATGCCTGGGAGAAGATGAGCAAAAATTGATTTCCTATCATCTTTTTTGGTATGGTAACATGGGAATATAGAATTAAGTCAACAGATACCCGGTTCCAAACAAAAAGAGTGAGAACATATTTATAACCCAATCTGCAAACATAGAACAGTAGAATGGCCTGAGTTAGAAGAGGCCTGGATGATCATCTTCTTCCAACCCCTCTGCCATGGACAGGGACACCTTCCACTATCCCAGGTAGCTCAGAGCTCCATCCAGTCTGTCCTTGAACACTTCCAGAGATGGAGTATCCACAGCTTCTCTGGGCAACCTGTGCCAGTGCCTCACCACCCTCACAGTATTTTTTCTAATATCTAATTTAAGCCTACTCTCTTTTAGCTTGAATCCCTTCCCCCTTGTCCTGCCACTACAGGCCCTTGCAAAAAATCCCTCTCCATCTTATGTGCTCCCTTCAGGTACCATAGGGCCCCAGTTAGGTCACCCCTAAGCCCCCTCTTTTCCTGGCTGAACAATCCCTACTCCATGCCCACATTTTGGGTAGGTATTACTGTGCAATTGCTTTGACATTGTATTCTATGGACACCTTCCTTTGGCCTGTGCATGACAGAACCTTCAAGGACAAGGGCTTAGATTAGGTTTGAGTAAGAACCTATTATGACATTTTACTCATAGTTTGTGTACCTGTAACCTGTGCAAACATTTCTAGTCCTTCAATCACAAGGCAGCACACACCTCACTTGTTGGTCACTGCATCTCATCAGAGCAGAGCAGCATCCAGAAACAGGAAACATCACTCCAGAGCGCCAGTGCAATGCAGAGAAAAGAATCTGACATCCCAGCCTGTGGTGGGAATGCCTTGAACATACCTTGCTCTCATGTAGGTTGTGTATTTTGCTAAAACACACGGCTTTTGCACAAAAGGGGAGGGTGCCGATGGGCAGCCTGTTGAGGAAAGGGGATGTGCTGCCTGCCCTGCCTTGGGGATACGGGCGTGCCTGGCACGGATCGGCAGAGGAAGGGGCGCTGCCCACATCCCGGCTTCCCATGAGAGCAGGTCTTCAGGTCTGTTAAATGCTTCTTCAATTATTCTTTTTGGGGGTTTTTTTTGGTTTGTTTGGGGTTTTTTGTTGGTTTTTGTTGTTGTTGTTGTTTTGTTTTAGTTGGTTGTTTTTTTTCTTTCTTTCTCTTGTCGTTTTCTTCACTCTCCCCGAAGAGAAAAGAACTGAGCAGTGCCGCTCTATGAGGAGCTGTGTGAGAGCCCCTCTACGCACACTCCTGTGTGTGTGGGATTATTCCTGCGCCCTGCCGGTGCCCGATGATGCCGAGCGAGCATCGCGGGCTGCCCCGATTGCTGGGGCTGCAGCACACTGAGCTGGCACCGGGAGGAACTGCACACGCAGCCCCGGCCCTGGCGCACGCAGCCACCTGGCTCCTGCGGTTGCAAACACGGCGCGATCAATCATTAATTAGTTATGCTATGAATTCATAGTTCGTGTGCCTTAGCAGTGAAGGTCAAATGCAAAAATTTGTTAAAGTGCCCCCAGTGAAAGGGTGCGATCAATTGTTGTCACATTTTAATTAGCATTCTTGTAGATGGTTCTTTCCCTTTTTTTTTTCTCAGCCCCCCCTCCTCAGCATTCGTGTTAGACTAGAACATCTGCTTAACAGTGTTAGTTACGACCTTCAAAAAGAAGTGAGAGTACATATTCATGTTTATTTCTTTCTTTTTAAGACATACCATTACAGAAATTATTGTAATAAACATTTGAACGTTTTAGGAGATCCTTTCAATAGCATGAACCTTGCAGCTATTAGGGTAATAACAGGCAGCAGTTTTCAGAAAAAATAAAAGTCAACCAACAGTTAATTTTCTGAAAAACATTTAAAAAGGCTGAGTTAAGGAAGGAATTGGTTTAGATTCTTTTCTTTTAAAATTGTAATTATGTTAAGAAGTAGAATTCACTGTAAGCATGTACAGAACAAGAGTTAATGGAAGTTTTCAACTACATTTCTGGGTTGGAGTTCCTAGCTTGAGACAATAAGGTGTTTTACCCATGATCTTTGCCAGCATTGGACTGATGCCACCTAGATTACATATATATATGTGTATATATATATATATATAATGTTAGCTCACTGATAAAGATACCTGTCCCACCTGACTGATTCACTATTCTACCCAAGGGCTCTTTTTTTTTTTAATCTAAGGAGATCATCATGATTCTTTGAATGGTCATTTCTTCAAATAAATGAAATATCGGGGGACCACCTGCAAGCAGAAATGTAGTTGTGCATTGCACCGTTTCTTTTGTTGCCTGACTTGAAGGATGTTTAGCGTGGGCCACACCTTTCCAATTAGCATAGAGTAGGAAGGATTTTCTCAAACAAGACGTTGCTTGTGTGGTGACAAAAAGCTGGCCACCTATCTAAGTAAGTCACTGCTATAATTAAAGTGGAAAAGTAAATCAATTTTATGAAACATTGAAGCCTATTTCATTTTGCAATGAAATGAATGTGAGACCAGGTTTGCACAGCGGAAGAAAGACTTCAAACAGGCTACTACTGAGTATTTAAAGTATGGAGTGAGGATGGCTGAGCTAGATTCTATGCTTTGCTTCTTTTGGAGTAGAGAGGTTTTATTAATTTCTGCCCATTCTGATTCAAGCAATTGTTATTTCAGATCTGAGAGATTCTTTCCGCAAACCATCTTTTCCTAGCTCTCCATCCAAGATTTCTGTGTGTAAGAATTCATCCTAGCAAATGTTTAATTGAAACATATTCATTTTCACAAAACATTTAACTTCAGCCAAATTGCATTTTTCGTAGCAGGAAAAAAAAATAAGGAAAAAAATGGGTTATAATTATATTCTGCACATAGCCATAGGGAAGAGAGAGTATACAAGATCCCAATGGTAAATCAGAGAGCTTGAGTTACAATTCTTTCTATTTTCTTGCATAGAATAATAGTAAACCTCATCTATTTTAGAAAGACATGGCACTTGACCAGACACCAGAAGTGGTCTATGTCTCTGTATATAGCAGTCACAAAAAAAAAGATCAATATGGAATGTTCAATGGAAGCAGATTGCATGTATAGCATAATTAGGTTTCTTAGGTGACCAGACCTTGGAAAAAACAGTTTCCAATAAGCAGTGAATTGATTTGCTCATTCTCACCTTCTCCACATTATACATGCCACTTATGTACTGCAACTCACATTTTCTTGTGCCAGGGCAAGTTTTGTCCATGAAATATCCCAAGGTGAGATTTCAGGGAGGAAAGAAGTTAGGCCAGTTCAGAACCCTTTAAAAAATATCCGACATTGGATTTTTGACATTCTGGTTGGTTGACATTCTTGAAAATTTAGTCAAGAGATTTGTGATTCCTGGTGGGTTTGATGATTTTAATTTTTTTTTTCCATCTCCCAACTCCTCACTCCTTTCTGGGAAGAAGTCTTTTTTTCCCACTCTAGATGTGAATCTTACTGTAGTTATTCCAGTTTTACATGATCAGAATTTTGTCAGAACTGAAAAGGGGGTTCATTAATGAATGCATCAGGTTAACTAAACTGTAAGGGAGGCTCTGCAAGCTGGGATTGCTCAGCTGGCTCACTAGTGGAAAACAAACCTGCTAAAGCAACATGTTTTCTGCCAGATGACTGTGCTGACCTGCCTCCCTGGAGAAAAGCCTGTTTCCACACACGAGGCAAGGCACAGGAGCAGTGAGGAGCAGCAGGAGGAGGGAGGCAGCGTGGGACTGCCTGACCTTCAGTGGATGCTGCTGGGCACACGGGAGACGTGTCTCAAGGCAGCAAGGAGGAGAGAAAAGTGAGCTGGGACTGCAACTCTGAGCTTCGTGTCTAGACATCACAGGCAGCCTGTGACTTCACCCTGCCCTGAAGCATCCAAGGTACCTCAGGGGGTTTAGCTCTCTCCTGGTTGTTGCTTGCAGCATCTCCTCTCCTGTCTTCTCTGTGTCAGACCTTAAATTCTGAATGTTCATTTCTTTTTCCATCTTCTTTTCTGGAAGAAACTGAGAGTGGCTTCTCTTTTCTGTGCAGAAGTCAGGAGCAAAGTGAAAAGATTTACTCTTTCCTGCACTTTCAGCTTTAGCTGTTCTGAGTAGCATATGCATACTCGCTTGTGTCTGCAAAAATTACCTCAGGTGGCCAGCTATCAATAATCTTTTCTCAGGGACAAGTGATGTCCCTCAGGGCTCCACACTGGGACTGGTGTTAATTAAAATCTTCATTAATGACGGATAAATGGAGGGATAGAGAGCATCCTGAGCAAATTTGATGTTGGCACACCTGAAGGACAGGATGCCATCCAGACCGACCTGGACAAGTGCAGCAAGTGGCCCATTGGAATCTCATAAGTTTAACAAGACCCAGCTCCAAGGTGCTGCACCTGGGTCAGGGCAATGCCTGGGATCGATCCAGGCTGGGGATGAACAGATCCAGAGCAGCCCTGGGAGAAGGACTTTGGGGTGCTGGAGGGTGAGAGGCTGGACATGCCCCAGCCGTGTGCTCTGGGAGCCCAGAAACCCCCCGTGTGCTGGGCTGCACCCAAAGCCCCGTGGGCAGCAGGGCAGGGAGGGGATTCTGCCCCTCTGCCCCGCTCTGCTGAGACCCCACCTGCAGTGCTGCATCCAGCCCTGGGGTCCCAGCACAGCAAGGACAGGGACCTGTTGGAGCCAGGCCAGAGGAGGCCACCAAGGTGATCAGAGGGATGGAGCAGCTCTGCTATGAGGAAAGGCTGAGAGAATTGGGATTGTTCAGGCTGGAACAGAGAAGGCTTCATGGTGACCTAATTGTGGCTTTTCGGTGCCAGTCGGGAGCCCACAAGAAAGTTGTAGAGAGATAATTCACAGGAGCATTTAGCAACAGGACAAGGGGGAATGGCTTCAAACTGAAAGAAAGTAGGTTAATTTAGATATCAGGAAAAAATTCTTTACTGTGAGGATGCTGAGGCACTGGCACAGATTGCTCAGGGAAGCTGTAGGTGTCCCATTCCTGGAAGTGTTCAAAGCCAGGTTGGATGGGGCTCTGAGCAACCTGGGATAGCAGAAGGTGTCTCTGCCTGTAGCAGAAACTAAATGATCTTTAAGGTCCCTTCAATCCAAACCATTCTATGGTTCTATGATTCTCCCTACATTCGTTTTTACAGGCTTGTGAAATATATGTACTTAATCTTGAGTTTTAAATACACTTAAAATCGCATGATTTAACACAAGTTCTACATCCATAATTAGGTTGTAGTCCACAGTCTGTTCTCATCCCCACCAAGGTGTCGATTCCAACATACATGGGTGTTATGCATGATCTTGTTTTCTATCTAAACTATTTATTCAAGGAACTACAGATATCATATTAATTTATTTATTAGTGTAAACTGTACATCATGAAGGTTTTTCATATTTAAGGATATAAATACAACCTCTGAATGTGCATTTCTCTTGAGCAGTTCCCATAAAGGGATTCTGAGTTTTGTTCACTGTGCATGTGATTTATATTTTGTTTCTCTTTAGGTAGTTTCAGTTCTTTGACTGCACACTTCTGCAACATGTTTTCATTTCAAGTATAATGACTCCATCCAAGACCAGAGTACTGTTCCAAGTTTATTTCCTTGTCAAGATTTTGAATAACTTTTCATGCTATCTTATATCAACTCATTCCAGTAACATTTTGCAGATTTCTCTTTAGACTTCATCTCTGTTTTCCTTTTCCTATTCCAAAAACCCTGATGTTTAATGGCCAGGGCCACCATTTTATGTCCACTTGTTTTCGTTCTATTCTTTATGATGCTGCTTTCTTTTATTAATTAATTAATTCTTTAATAATTTTATCAATATTAATTTAGATATCAAAGTACTCTCTTACTCAGATCTTGATTTCTAATACCATTACTGTTTGACTTCAGTTTATGTTTTCATAAACTCTCTACTTCAATAGGACTTTGACTGGATTTCAGATTTGTTGAAAAATTTTCACAAGTTTCCTACGCAAGTTTCTTCCTCTCCTGGAGTTCTCAGATGAACTTCTTCACTTTCTAAAACAATTTTTTTAGAGAGCTGTGTTTTCAAATTTTTATAGGCTAAACCGGTAATTGGTTTTCACTTCTTTGATCCATCTATAGACTGCTAAACAACTTTTGATTATCTGAAAGGTTATGTTAGGAGAAAAGAGTTTTCTTTAGCGTGTCTCTACCTGATTTCATAAGTAGTCAAAGCTCCTACATGAATTTCTTCCGGTTGTCTGCTGCACTTCCCAGATTGCAGAGATCCATATTCCCTTCACTCCTCATCTTTCTCTTTTGTTCTGTTTTTAGATTTGTTCTTCTGCTCCTCTCTTGTACCAGATGTACCCTGGCAGGGCCTGTAGGGACAGAGGGTCACCACTGACAGCTGCTCTGTGCTGGGTAATACAGGAAGATAAATAACTATTATGAGGCCCCAAACAAGCAGGCAGATCTGTCTAGACCTCTTTTTTCTTCTTTTTTTTTTTTTTTCCTGAGAGTGAGCTTCCCAAGGAAGATCAAAAGATTTTCATGTTAAAGAAAATTCGTGGGGTTTTAGACTATAAACTAGTTAGTTTAACTTTTTAAAGCAAAAAAGCCAGACAAGCCAGATTAAGCAGAAAAGGCAAGTAAAAGCTTTATATCTAAATTTTCCCCCAACCACAGTGCCCTTGCAGAATGGTCTGTGTTTCCAGGCTGGATTTTAGCCAACTTTTAATTGTAGCAAACCCTACACAGCTCCCTCTGGGAGATCAAGTAACAGTACGGTTTTTTGTATCATATTCTCCCAATATTTTCTAAATTTCAACATCATTCTTCTTGTCCCTGCATTTGTTCCCTTCTTTCAGCACTTGCAGGAGGCTTAGTTGTTTTTTTCCACCAGGAAGGCCGCATGAATCAGTTGGATTTTTTTGCCTCAAAATAACAACACATACAAATTTAGAACGGGCAAAACAAAGAGACAATTATTGCAATACTTAACACACAGATGACAGAAAAGTTTCGAAAGATGCAGAAGCTTGTCTCTGTCATGGTGCTAAAATCCATCAGTGAGAGCAGCAGCCTTCTCAAAACAGCTTTCCCAGTCTCCTAAGGCCAATTATGTGTACAGTTGAGTTAACCATGTTATGCTGGCAGTTTTCATAGGAGTTGAAAATGAGGATTTGTTTGGCAACTGTGTGGTTTGATCGCCGAGGTAAAGAAAAGCCTTTCCTGCCTATTTCCTTTCTCATTTTCTGGCATTGGAAAAGTACAAGTGGTGTTCTGCAAAAAAACAAACAAACAAACAAACAAACAAACCTCACCAAAACCCTAAAAAATACCAAGAAAAAAAATATAATCTAAAAAAATAATCTAAACCCATTCTCTTTCAGTTTGAATCTCTTGTTCTATCACCACACGCCCTTGTAAAAAAGTATGCTTCCCTAAATTCACTGAGCCCTTGCTACTACTCCTTTGTGTCTTTTCAAAATGGGATGAGACTTTTATGACCCTTTGGTACTCTAGGAAACTTTACTCAGGTGTGTTTGTTTGTTTGCTGTTTATATTACAGTAAATTTTTTCCCCCATTCTTTCTCATTTTGGATTTGTTTCAGTTGGTTTCACTGTTGATTTTGGGGGAGTTTTTTTTCTCGTTTTTGTTCTGTTTTAACTAACATTTTACTGATTGTTAAAACAAAGAAAACAAGAAGAAAAATCTACAACCAGGAATTTGTGACTATTGTTAAATATTAACATCGATGCTAATTTACAGGGGTTTTACTTTATGGACCTTGTGTTTTTCTTCAGTGATAAAGAGGATAGAAGTTCTTAAAAGGTGAAAAATAAGCAAGTGGTATAAAATGAAGTTGGAAAGGGGAGAAAATTTCTCTTCTGCTCTGTGGGTAACTGCTGCGTATTGTGATGCAGCATGTGCTGCAGAAATATTTTGTTTTCTCAGGTAGAGGTGCTTTTTAACAGCTGTATTCTGATGATGTTTTGATAAATACTTTAATTACATAAATTCAATGAAGACTTCTGAAAATAAAAAATCCAAACAAAAAGCAGAAATTCTCCGGATTTTTTTGTGCATAGACTGAATTTTGTCCTTAGATGCGGTGATCAACATCTGTGGTGGAGAACCTGAACCTTCCTTCCGACACTGCCCCAGGGGGTTTCTGCTGCGAAACTGATTAAATTGTACAGAGATAAGACACTTGTAAATAGTCAATAGAAACTGTTCCTGCAGAGGCAGAAAAGGTCATGGAGAACAGTCTTTTGTATGTAAGATACTTAGGAGGGGTTTTTAATGGAGTTTAAATTAGCCAGTTGCAATGAATCCTGCATGTGCCAGAGAGGTCATGCTAAAACCATGTGCCAGCTGGATTATTGGAGCCAAGCAGAGCAGCAGCTCAGGGGGTCTTGCCTGACCTCACTGAAAGTGTCATTGCAAGGATCTTTGATCCCCTCTTCCTTGCAAGCACTAATTTCTGCCAAGATCTCAAAAATAAAATAGTTTTTTAATGCAGACTCTGCAATTTCATGTCTGTATCACAGGTTTCAGGTATAGTGCCATAATCTGAGCAGTACTCTGGGCAAATTCTCAGAAGAATTTGGGGGCAAGTTAGGCATTTAACAATGGATTTTTAAATTCCAGGAGGATATGGAATTGGAAACAGAGATTACTTGATTTTCCATAATGAGAGCTGTGAATCATTTTGCATTTGTCAGAATTCATGCAAACAAGTGAGAGCTGATCAATCTGTGAAAACCTGGTTCTGACTGCTGCTCCCCCCCACTGCCTCCAGGCTGAATAGCTGATTATAGGATGATTCTACAAACCATTTAATGTAAACTTGTGAGACTGTCCTCTGCTCAATGAAAAGCAAAGTCAAAATAAGATAACTCAGTGGGGTAAAGTTTGGAACTGGAGCTGATAATTTGCATGGTTTTTAGCATTTATTTCCAATTTTTCTTACGTATTTCTTCCTTTCTTTAAAATTATTGCTCTTTCTGGGAGATGCTAAAATTTATTATGTCACTTATTGGTGTTGTTTTCCACGGGGAAAAATGCCTTCTGCTTCATGTGTGGCATAGAAAATGCTGTACTCACTGCCTGATACTGTAACACACACAGAGTAAACAATTAAAAAATATCCCACTGTATGATCGTTTCCCCTCTTCTCCGAACAGAGTTATTTTTAAAACTACGTATCGATTTCCTTCTTTTCACTTTAAACCTCCCTGGAAACGACCTCGACCTCTCCTGTCCTGCAAGGGCCCCTGTTTGTAAATGGTGGCTCAGTTTCACAGTTAAGTAAAAGTCTTCCATTGATCCCTGAAGGACCACTGATGAGCTCTTCAGGGACCTGGGCCTGGAACAGGCAGCACTGCTCTAACAAGCACCCTTTGAGAGAAATACTGTGTGAAATAAAAGAGAGAACCTGCAAAATGGCCTTAAATTTTTATTTCCACCAAAATTTCTAAAAAGGGGCACAAGTATCCCGGACTTAGCTACATTTTTGTCATTCAGTAATACAATTCATTCCCAAATCACTTGGGATACTGCTATACGAAACCAAAAGATTAGAAAGCCACAATCACCTCAGAATAAATCCTAAGGAATCCTTATTTTAGTCTAAAAACATTTATTATGATTTCTCCATTAAAAGGATGCCATTTTGGGAAGAGGTCTAGCATCTGGACTCTCAGCTTGAGTGTATTCTCATTCTAAAAAAAAATTCATTGTGTGCTTCTTCCCCCTCTAGTTCCTGGTGAAGATGTTGGGATATTGTCAAAAAAAACCCCCAGAGATGGAACTTGTCATGTAGGACTGATGCATTTTATACTTTGGCTGCCACAGGGCCAGCATTAGAAGCCACATATATTTGTTTGAATACTTTTTTGCCCACTTCAACAGATAAATCAGGGCTGCATATCCAAGACTTAAAGTAAATACTTCATGGGGAAGGAGTTCAAATCTTGGACACTTAAATATTCCACAGGTATTAAGTTTACTAAGCATATTCCAGGGGTTTTTTCTTTAGTGTGAAGAAAGTGTACAAGTATTATTGTATAAAATGAGATGTTGGAAGGGCAAAAGGACTTTCTTGCAAGGTTTGGATGCACATGTACTTGCTTATAAATGGACTCAGAATATCTGCCATTATCTGTCTCCTTTTCCTGAGTTTTGTCAGTTGTGCTGTGAAACACGTCAGCAATGAAGGTGGTTTCTTTGGAAATAAAGAACTATAGACTTTTTTTTTGCCATTTTCACAACACTAGGTGTATGGTTTCACATCGATTAAAAGTAATTTCCCCAGATGTTTCTTGTAAAATGAAATGATAGAATTATTGTACAAAATTTTTCCCTCCAGATCACTTGAAAAAAAAGTAACACATTTAATTTACAGTCATTCTTGTGTACATCCATCAGCTGTATTTATGTTCCAGATTGAATTGAAAAATCAACTCAAACATTTACAAAATAATCTGTTCAGTATAGTAATTGACTCTTGCCATGACACGGTGCAATATTTTTTAAAAACCTTAAGTTATTACAGGGATTCTAGTACTTTACCACAGTACAGTAATGCAAATATCACTATTAAGTTTATGACCTCAAGAGAAGGGTAACATCTAAAGATTAACCAAGATCAATAGAGAGTTTTATGGCTAGAAGCCAGAGAAATGTCACTTGGACTCTTTTTTTATGATTGTCAGAGAATGCTTGAAGCAACTTTAACAAATGTAACTCCATATAAGCAATTTCTCCTGGAAAATGCAATTTTTTTTTTTTGCATGTCGACTGAAGTAACAGCACTTTAGCTCTGCTAACAAGTTTAAAGATATTTAGACTGCAGTTATTTATGCTTCTGGGTGTTCTAACTTACAAGTGCCTGAGTGTATTGCTAAACTTGTTTTTTTAGGGCTTTCACGTTTCGTGAGAGTGGAAACCAGCATATCTCAACCCCTTAAGTGTCTGAAAGTCCTATGGCACAAGTCTTCACAGGATGTGAAGTGTCATGGCTCCAAACTCACAGAATTAGTGAATGGATGGGACATCTGGAGATCATCTGGTCCAACCCATCCTTCTCAAGCAGTGCCACCTAGAACCAGCTGCCCAGGACTGTGTCCAGACAGCTTTTCAGTACCCCAACTCACTGTCTGTGGAGAAGAGGTTGGGAAACAGTGAGGTGAGAAATAATTTTATTCCTACATATAAAGGCCTCTTAAGAAATTCAGACATTGGACTTTCCGTGACTATGGGAAGTGACAGTAAGAGAGCACGAAGCTGGCAGTCACGTGTGCTATATGTCTGTTGAAAAGCAAACATAATTGCACAAGCTTTTGAATAATTGTATTCACAGGTTGTGGTGGTAAAGTGTGTGAGTGCCTCGTGAGAAAATGAATGGCAGAAAAGGATAATTTTAACAAAAGTATCTTTTAAGTCTACTGAAGTTGATCGCAGCAGTTTTGGTGATACAACCTGAGCATAACAGGAACAGTAGAATGAAGCAGAATCTCCCTTCAAAAATATCTCTTCATTCTTTTGAATGACACTAACAGCAGCATCATTAGGACCATCTTCATATTTAGGCAGAGCCTGGAGATTTTCTGGAGCAATTTAGGTTCAGAGGTGCCTGGATAATTGCTGATGCATCTGCCTGTGACTAGTGGAGTTGTTCTGCCAGGGAAAATCATTGTGAGCAATGCAGGAAGATTCAGGTTGGAAGAGAAGTTCTGGAGGTCACCTGTTTGAGCCCTTGCTAATTGTCTCTTGTGTCATATAGGAACTGTGTTTTACCTGTCAGTTGTCCCTTTGCCAGTGAGACCAATTCAGGAAGCTTTCAGGCTGGGAGGTGGCCACCTGTGCAGCTCAATGGGGACCCAATGCTGCCATGGGGAATCAGGTTCAAAACAGTAAAAACTCTTAGAAAAAACTAATTGTTTCTGCTGATGCACAACAGATCTGTTCTGTTCCAGGCAGAGTGAAAAGCAAACTCCAGGGCAATTCCTGTTGTGAACTACTGAACTGTCTGCAAGGACATAATATTTTGTAAGTACAAATCATTTAACTTCTCACATTTTCAATAGCTCAATGGTGATGTGATCCACTTTGTAGGTGCTTTTCTTGTTTGCTTTTTAAGCAGTCCTTTCTTATTTTTGGTGAAACACTTTCCTGTATCAAAGTAATTAGTTTTGTCCTGTCATTGGAAAACAGTAGCAATATCTGGTGGGTTGGTTGGTTCTTGTTACATTCTGAAGTATGTGTTAGCTGTGTTAGCTGCCTGGATTTAAGAGGTACCATGCCAGTGGGTGGAATGCTTGGAGAAAACGGCGAAGGAATGGTCCTGAAGAATTTAATTTGAACTAGTTTAAAAGATGCCTCAGTGAATTGAAGGATGCAGCATACCCAGATGGCAGACAACTGTGAGATAGAAAAGCATATGTGAAAGCAGAACATGGTTCTAAAGAAACTTATGTGTGGGTTCTGACAGGTCTGCTCCAAAATTTGTCTAGCATCACCTTATTTCTAAATCTGAAATTGATCAAAGTTTGGTCTATATTTTTAATAGACCGTGAGTGTGTCTAAAAAGTAAATGGTTAAAAATTGCTATTGGCTGCCCACATGCCAGAGCAAGGGAAAAGTGTGAAGATGGACGAGCAGCAGAGGAAACTTATTATGGGCTGACCATGGCCCCCATTCCCCTTCCTCTGCTCTGCTTGTGTTGGGAGAGGTAGAGGAGAAGGAATAATGGAATGAAGTTGAGCCTGGACAAGGTTCTGAAGGTGTTTATTTTTTTGTCTTTGCTCCTCATAACCCAAAGTTATTTTGACTAACAATAAATTAAATCAATATCCCCTAAGGCAAATCTGTTTTGTCCACAGTGGATACTGATAAGATGTTTATCTTGTCCCATGAGCTTTTCTGTCTTACTTTCTCTCACTGTCCTGTTGAGGAGAGCAAATGAAACCTACTGGGTGAGCATCTGGCACTTGGATGAGGTGATCCCACCACAATACTAGTTATTTCAGAAGGATTTGGGGGGCAAGAAATAAAAAAACTTTATACGCAGCCTACAATATTAAGAAAAATGTTCAATATAATAATAACAACTTTTCTTTAGAATAAAGAGATTTCATCTTACCAAAAAGCCACCGATCAAAAAAAGTCTTTTTCATAATGTACATTTCCAGTCTCCTACTAAGGCAGAATATTTTAAAGATCTTTGGTATTTTCGTTGCTGAGGCCCCAAATACCAATAGAATTAAACAGAATATATTCTCTCTAAGAGTCACTGAGTTCAGGTGGAACCATGCGTATTTATAGACATGAATTTTCTTGCTTCGAAAGTGTAGCACATTTTAAAACATTTTGTCTACCTGATGTTTCCTATACTTGCAATGAGAGATATATAATACAGAGAGCTTTCCAACCACAGCTCCTATATAAGAAAGGTAATAAAAGACTGTGCACACAAAAATGGAGGTGGTGTAATTCTGATCACCTGTGAGCTTTCATCTGTGTTTAATGCTGGTGTGGTTTACCAAAGAGGAAAGGAAGTGACATCTAATATAGGGTGAAAAAATGAGTTTAGTTCAGTGAAGTTTGTCTCAAAACTTTGCAGATTCTGAGTTACATTTCTTGTTAGAATGAATGCCTCTTTAATATGAAGATGTTTCAGAATTAAAACGTAGAATCCAGTGTCACAGACTTACCGTTACCAGTATCTCATTCTTTCTAGAGTATACTTGTTTAAATTTTCTTGCAATCTAAAATGACAATCTGGAAAGTGAAAAACTGAACTGGCTTAATCTTTTTGCATATACTTTATAACATATTTGAATCATTGATTTGGAAAATACTGTTAATAAAAAAGTTTTTTTGAGTTGCTAACCTGTTACCCATGAGGAAGATGCCCAGTGTTATGATTCTCTGAAATTTGCTAGCTGAAGATATAAAAACTTGCAATTTCTGAAAACTAGGCAGTTAAGTTTAAACTAGCACTAAGATTCAAAGTATTTAAAGTGATTACCAGTAGAACAGATTAGAAAGGTATGTGCTGCTTCATCTTTGGCACAGAGCTGTAAACTGAGAGGGGGTGTCTGTGAAAGCTGCAGCGTCGCTCAGCTGTGAGCTGAATTCCACACAGGAACGGCTGAATAAAGGGCCAGGGCTTCTGCTGTACCAAATGTTGGACCACATTCCACAAGTGGCTGCTTCTGGTTTAAACATCTGCCTGTTTCTGTGTGTCCCAAGTGTGAAGAGATGGGTCACGAAAGGAAATTCTGCTAGACATAGCTAGCTGAAAAATAATGTTAAATAAATTAGTTTGTAGGAAGACAGCAAACTCGAAGACCACTCAAAGTGTTAAAGACATATAAGAGAAAAATGGTTGAGCTACTAATATGATTTAACACTCAACTTAACCTTGTTTTTTGCAAGAAGGTTGACTTGCATTTATAAAATATTCTTGAAGACGTCTGAAAGTTGTCCAAATAAATTCAAGTAATCATCTGTCAGGAAAAAAAATATCACAAGTCTTGTATTACAGAAAATTAATATACTTGCATATATTTAATTATTGCAATTTTTGTGCTTTTTGGTGTGTATAGAATAATATGAAGTCATTTTGAACTACTTTTTGGTAAGTCCAAGAATGCTGTTTTAATAACCTCAAATTTATGAAGAGGTGCATATTATAAGTGTTTTATTATAATCATCCCTTGAATAATCAGGTGATAGTTCTTAGTAGAAGTGGAATACCAGTCTCGATGTACTGTTCTTGTGTTTGCTATGCCAAAATCATATGTTTCTATGGCAACAGAGTTAATCTATACTGTTTCAATTGGATGAACCCTGATAAATTTTCCTACCTAAAGTAATCTCAACTGTAGCCCAGCGACATTAGATTGCATAAAATAAACTGTCTGAGTCTCGTCTTTGTCACTATTTAACCAAGGTGCATTGAAGAATTCAAGGTAACACAGCAGTCCCTATTCAGTACTACGATGTGGAGAGCAAAAGCTGCCTCCTTTAAATCATATTTTCTTACCTGCTGAAGGAACTAAGTCATACCAAACTGACTTTCTACCTTTTGTCTGATTCCTTGTAATGAACGTTATTTTTAATTTTGAAATTTAGCCCCTCTAAACATTAAAATTTTAGTTGCACCTCTTTGCCATACAGCCTTGTGGAAGTTCAGCTACAAAGACATGCTCACAATATTTCTAAGCTTGGCTCCCACACCATGGGTCAGTGAGACTTTTAGAAAACAGGATCTTGAATCCAGCTCCCGTAGATATCCAGATCCAACCCAACCTTCTCTGGTGTGCCAGAGCAATTCAGGTGCATTGCAGCTTCGCCTTTTAAAAGTATCTGGTTTTGAAACAAACTAAGACACTCATGGATTTTTATGTGTAAAAGAAAAAAGAGAAAACAAAAAAGAAGAAAAAGAGCTCCTTCTTCATGTAAGGAAAGCTAGAGCTCATTTTGGGGGATGAGAGTGAATCATGCTTTTTCTCTTCTTTGGCCTTAGGCTGTGGCTGCCTAAGGAGTCAGGGTTTCATTCCCTGTGGCATTTCCCTGGCAGCGGAAGCCTTTTTGCCTGTGAAGTTTCCTTCTTCAGATGAACTTGCAATTAGTAAAGACATCTCTGCTCCTGTAGTTATTTCCAGACCTGCTCTTGGCCTTCTTCCTCAAAACATGACTGAAAACTTAAAAGGGCGCTAACACATCTTTCAAGTTCCTTTGTCAAGTGACCCTGGATGACTGTCATCAGTTTATTGCAATTTCTTTGTCAGTGATTTTTTTACTTCACTTTCCCTTTAATTCTTCAGAGCTGGAAGTGTAAATCAGCAGACACAGCTGGTTTTGTTCATAGCTTGTGCTACTTAGTCGAGGTATCACGAAAACTCAGGGGTAGGCATCAGATTTGGTTTTCATCTCTCCTGGATTCTAGTTCACTGTGAAGGAAAAGGACAGCAGACAGGGTAAAAAAAAACCCCTGATTTCCCAAATGAAGTTTCTACTGTACTGTAAATGTCCTAACCAAACTTCAGATGTGTTATATGAGAAAAAGGCCTTGAAATAGATAATATTTCCAGATATAAGCAAGGAAAATTCTCCTCAGACCTTATTTTCAACCTGCAGTTCGAGCAGCATACTCCAGATGGCACACAATGATGAGAAAATTATACATGTGCTTCTTTGAGGGATGGAATATGCAAACAGAAGGAGCTTGTTAACAAAAAGCCCCTGGAAGCCCTTCAGGACTGACAGTCATCTGTACATTCAGAAAACACACCAAACTTCTCACTCTTTAAATGATAGTGTTTTGGGGAAATAAACAAACAAACAAAATTTCCTGTGCTAATCTCAATTATAATGCAGGATACACAAGCGTTGGAAGAATTGTCATCCTTTATATGCTAATAGACATTGAACAGCAGATGTTTTCCAAGCTGAGAGATGATTAATTTGGCCTTTTGTTACAAAGAAATAAAAGATATATGAATTTTTAAGGGAAATTATTCCTTGAACATAATTAGAAGGGAAATATCAGCAACATGTTATATTAAAGACATGTTGCACTACTTTTTTCCTCATTCTAAGCGAAAATTTTCCTTGTGATTAGTCGTAATTATAATGAATACTTGCAAACTGCAAAGGGCAACCATATCTGAAGAGTCATGTGCTTAGGTTTCAAAAATAGTTCCATGAGACATCAATACCTGCCTGTATATGCAACACAGGAGAGAAGACAATTCTGACTGCGTTTTAGTAACTGATCAAACCCCATGTTGCATACAAATTTTACAGACTAAACCTGTGGAAGCTGATGAGGCTTCCGAATTGTGGGATAGACCCTGTATTTCCAGTGAAATGCTGAATTGTACAGGATGTAGGTGTTGCTTCTGACTTTGGGCTGAATGAAGATTGAGTTTTTGAATATTTACAGAAAGAACAAAAAAAGATTTCTGGAGCTCTGGGTGTTAATGCAATTTGTAGCAAAAAAATCCAGGTATGGTAGAGAAACCCTTCAAAGGACCTCCAAACTGGCCTTCTCACATTGCTGCCCAAAAGGCTCCCTTGAGACCTCATGAAAACAGCTTTTCTGAAGCATTGGTCCCATCTTACAGTAGGCAAACGGTGAAGCAGTTATCTAAAAGCAACAAAAAATGTCACGAGTAGAGCAGCTTTCCCTACAGCAACCCTATGAAGCACATTTAAAATAGTTTATTCTGTAGTCTAGGTGGCTTCAGATAAATGCCACAACAATGCTCTTTGTAAATCCACAAATCTAGGTAAGTACTGTATTGTGTGAGGGGGCAAGGTTTACTTTTTGTAGTTCCACACATTGATTCTGATGAACATTTCATGCAAAAGGAGTTTCTGTAGTAGAACATTTCAGAATTCATGAATAGTAATTGAGCCCTTTAGTTCTGCACTAAACTTAAATCCATTATTCTCCATTTAAAGCAGACACATCATGTTGCTCTACAGAACACTGCTCTGTCAATTCAGTGCTTTTTTCAGTGAGCTAGGCTAGAATATTAAGCACTCTTTGCTCTCAGTATTCTTGCTGTGCTTGGCACATTTGGATTCCATTTGAAATAGGCAAATAGCAATTCTGTTGTTCACAATGAATAGCCTATATGTGTATATGCACCTTGCCTTTGAAAGGGGGAGCATATATTATTTGCCACATCTTGATTCTCTGGCAACTGGGTTGCTTCATTTCCTCTCTCTCTCTCTCGCTCTCTCTGCACATAAGCAGCCACATGTAAAATGTAATAAAGGCCCCTGACACATTTCTGTCTTCTATACCAAACAAACCACTCTCTTTTGGCATTCAGACTGTAATTTCTTTTATTTTTTTTCTGTCATTGGCAAAGTAAAGAAATGCATGTAAAAACAAAGAGTTAAGTAAACAAGATTAAAGTTCCTAAAAGTCCCCTCCCATGCTGAGCATTTTTCAATCATTTTTTAGCATGTAGCTATTACGGTGCCTAGGTTGTAGTGTGCTGATGCAGCTGTGTGCCTGGTCCTACCCTGCTACTCGAGATAGACACAATTCAACCTCTCCCCATATAATTTTTTTTTTGTTGCTGAAGCTCTGTGAATACACAGCTTAAACCCTGCTAGCATGTCCCAAAAAGTTTGTGCACTGGAAGGATTTTGTGTTCATCTTAAGCAATAAATCATGCGGTTTTGCTTAAATGAATTATGGTGCTTGAGAACAGTGTGGTAAGCAGAATTTTATAAAAGCATGCGAAAATTTAAAGCTTGCAGCTTCCTAATTTTTTTCTCTGTTAGCTATGGTTCTATTACATTTAGATCTATGTTCATAGGGTTTGCCTGCTACGAGCTGGGGGAGAGGAGGAATTGAATAGAGCATCTGAAGAGAAAGTGTCTGTTATATTTTGCTTAACACGTCTCCCATTCAGATTCCTAAGACTAGGAGAAATCGTACAAGGAAATCTCTCATTTCCATCCTTAGTTTTCAAGTAACCCCCAAATAATGAGATTATAAGGAGAAATTATGATGATGCTTCTATAGGAAGATGCACAAAGCATGACACTCCTCTCTTTTTGTGACCAGCTACGTCAAAATACTGTTACAAGGGATAAATCTCTTTTTTGGAGCCAGTTTGTGTATGGAGCTGAGGTATAAAGCCCACTGCTTCTGCCTGCATTGGCTGGTGGTGTTTTGATCTATGCATCAAGGTGAAAAGCAAAAGAGCTGAAGCTGCCAATGTTATGATGATGGTTTAAAATCAAGGTTGTTTAAAGAGGGTGTTGCAAGTCTTTACCAGCAATTAGCTGATTAGATTGAAACACCCCTGTGAAACAGTCCCTGGGGAGAGATCACAGCCAGTCAGGAGTTCTTCAGCACAGCACACCTGAGCTCAGCTATCCCAGCACCCATTTATACCTCTCTTGGCAGCCAGTGATGATGGCACTGACTAATCTGCATGTTTTGTCTGGTGTGATAACACCTGTGCAAGGGGAGTCCTCAGTTTCCAGCAGGAAAAAGCAGCTTGAGAAGACTTACAAATGTATTCCAGTCTTCCTAGCTCAGGAGGTGTCAATGAAGTACTTTAAGATTACCATTTACAACTGTCTTGTTTGAACTGAAAGATGTGTGAGAAATGGTGATGCTAGACTAGAAAATTGTTTAAAATGCAAATCATTGTCTTGCCTCACAATCAATTTTTCAAGAAAATAAGAAGGTAACACCCTGGAATTTAAAGACTATAATTTGAATTTAATATTAATGCTTAGATGCTTGGATTGCAAAGCTAACTGACCCAGGGCTTCATGTAGTGGAAAAAAGTAGATGCTCAACAAGAAAAAGCCAAGTGTTTTTTTGGTTTTTTGGAGGTTTTTTTGGTGAGAAAATGGAGACATTCTGCATTGGGCTGGGTTTTGTTCCTTGCAGAGGTCAAACCAGTGTCTGCTTGAAAAATTCATGATCCAGAAAAGGTAATTTTTAATGAATATTTATGAAAGATGTCCTTTCTTATCAGAGCTGTGCAAGTTTTCAGAAGCTTGCCACTAAGTCTGGCTTCTGATTTTTAGCAAATAACTTGCGAAGTTCCATCTGAGAAAATATTCAGGTTACATTTTTGTCCAGCTTTTTCTAGTTTTTCCTGGGATGTATCTTTCTGCATAGTAAGGCAGATCACTGTGTAACAGGTCATATGTAGGTTGGGTTTTTTCTGTAGGAGACCGGTATTTTGAGAAGGTTAATATTTTTAATCAATCCTACTTTGGTGTTAATCACTTTAAAAAAAATCATCATGAAAATAAACAGGAGCTGATGGGTTTATATAATTCATTATTCTAACAATATATGTGGCTAGAATTGCCGAAGATCAAAACTTAGAAGGCTTTACTAGATTAGTTTGCTTTTTTGAGTCTCAAATCTTACCTGGGAAGCCTCAGAGTGCTGCTGAGCAATAGGTGAAAAGAATATTTCATTTTTTGCGGTTGCTTTTGGCGTTAGCACTGTGGCTGCAGCTACAAAAAGAAGCTGAGCTTGGTGTCTGGTGTTTGTAATGTGCCTGAAGAGCTCATTGTGCACATGGCAGGGAAAAAGGGATCTGGAGCCAGAGGTGCTCCCAGGTGTAGGGACCTGCTGAGGCCACGTGGATGGGCTGAAGCTTTACCATGATTGACTTTCAGACTAAGTTTTGTGTTCCATGGGCAATGTTGCCTTTAAATAAGTCCACGGAAAATATTTCAAGAAAAAATATTGCTCCTGAGTCTAGATGGAGTCATAAAGAGTAATTAAAGCACTGGATTCCGATCTCCTCTCGCAGTTTTAAAATTTATAATGACTGTGTGGCATTTCACTCAAGTGAAATTTCACTTCCCTCTCTCTTTTCTACACCTTTTGTGTGCTGAAAAGGCTTTACATTGTTATGTAACTTTATTTCTCATACTTAAGAGGTTTAGCCAATATTCCCTATCCTCTCACCTTAAAACCTTCTTTACTAGGTACTTTATCGTACATCATAATATCATTATTTTTATTAAACCATGCCTTCTTAAAGCATGCAATTTGATCACAGCAATGCATCTTTTGCCTTTGCACCTTGTGACCATCCTGGGGCCAGCAGAGGTAGAGGTTTGAGGTACATTCAGCAAGGAAAGACTCTGGTAATTCCACTGTAGCCTGAATTTCTGCTCTGCCTGCTTAAGGGTTTCCTTTTATTTCTGGCCCTCTGCACCGGTTCCCTCTGGAATTTCTTTCAGAGTTAATCCCAAGTGGATGGGAATTATTCATAACTTAATTTAATATAGGTGAAAAAATCTCAGCTGGTAGAGGTAGTATAATATCTCGAGGTTCTTTTTAATGCTGTAGCTGGTAAATACTGATTTTGTAGACAATATTGAAAGTAATATTATCTTTCAATGGAATATGGTAGGGTCCTGGTGAAGAACAATCACCTCATGATAAAGTATTCAGTTCCTTTGGCTCTCTTTAAAGATTTTAACTTCATTTATATGAACAATACATTTTTTACCTGAAAAAAAAAAAAAGGAAATATCTATTAATAAGAGAAATGCAAGATCATGTGACAGTACAAAATCATAGTTGGGTGGTTTTGACATTTTATGGGAGGCAAGGAAAAAACCCCAAACCCTCAACCAACCCCCAAATGGGTAACAATAACAGGTACATTTTCATAAATATCTAAACCAGGTAATTTCAATAACCTGCTGGGTACCAAAGGATCCACATTTTTTAATGTTACTGAAGTTAAATAATAAAACACTTTCTAAAACTGCTTTTGTTATGACAGCTTGTGTTATACCTAATAAGTAAAGAAAGAGTCTGGAAGAACAGCTGGTTTTGGAAAATAAAGAAGGCAGGTAGTCACATAATTGTTTTGACTATCTGTCCTTGTTTTAGATAACTCTTTCTAATGGATTTGATGAAAAATGTGATGGAGAGTTAGGCATAAATCTAACCTTTGTATCTCAGAAATCACTTTTAATTACAAGAAAATATTAAGAGTCTAAATCTATAGAATTAAAACAGAGTTAAGGTCTTCTGCTGCTTTGAGTTCAACTTGTCTGACACTGTTTGTGCCATTCCCTCCCTCCTCCTTTGATTATGTATTTTTCCTCTCACATCAATGAATTCATGGCAAAGAGTAGCTCTGTGACCATCTTAGTGATGGTTTCTCCTGTGCCTTCACTGTTCATGCATAATTTAGCTCTGAGAAAATCAAGTAGGAGTGGTGGTTAACCTGACTGCCGCCTCCCAAAACAGATTGATTTGATGGGGAAAATCACACAGCATTTATTGTTGGGTTGTGTGGTTCTTTTCCTCAAGAAGTTTGCTTTAGTGTTTCTGTTCCTGAATAGTGGGAAATGCTCCCAAAGTGGAAAATAAAGCATCTTTTATAAATAACAATAAGCACAAAATGAGACATGCAAGTGGCTGCCAGCCTTTTCCTACCTCTTTTTCAGTCCTACATCTCCACACCGTCTGTTTCTCCTTTGTTCCTTCTTGTGCTATTTGGAGAAACTTTTTTTTTTTTGAACGGAAAATAAATAGTAATATCCTGACAACCCATAATGATACCTTGTTTTTTCTCATTAGTAGATGCAGTCAAGCCTCATCTTTAATTGATAGCTTAACTGATTAGTCCTACTTAAAAGTCACTGCTGCCAGGTTGAAATATATGTACTAGACAGTCTCTTACTTCAGCACTGCCTACTATCCTCCTTCACTGCCCTGTTACACTGATTTCTTCACAGTTTGGTTGCTAAACTTGTTTTGGCTGGGCTCTGTAGATACCATTCAAAAAGCCGACTAAAATGAATCTTCTCCTCAGGTCAAATGCTTTTAAGAGGTTGGTAGATCCCAGCTGGAATGGGCAGGGACACATTCCACTAGGCCAGGTTGCTCAGAGCCCCATCCGAGCAACCTGTTCCAGTGCCTTGGCACCCTCACAGTAAATTTCTTCCAAACATCTAATCTAAACCTACTCTCTCTCAGTTTAAAGCCATTCCCCCCTGTCCTATCACAGCAGGCCCTGCTAAAATGTTTGTCCCCATCCTTCCTGTAGTCTCCCTTTAGGTACTGGAAGGTGCTATAAGGTCTCCCTTGAGCCTTCTCTTCTCCAGGCTGAACAACCCCAACTCTGTCTTCACAGGAGAGGTGTTCCAGCCCGCTGAGCGTCTTCATGGCCCTCCTTTGCAGGCAGTAGGGAAAGCAGCAATTTGAGAAACCAGTGTCAATACTGAATTAGCAATGAGGTTGTGATTAGTCTTAGATGTCTTTAATTGCTATTTTAGACTGCAGATTTTTTTCTTAATAAATGATTGTCTGCTAGCTATAACTTTGTAACTCTTCTTTTGAAACAGAAGTTCCTTTAAAAACTCCTATTCGGAAAAGCTTTTATGCTCATTTTGACCTCATCCTTGAATTTCCATCTGGCTTTTAACTTACATATATCGGTTGTCCAGCTCTGCTGCTGGTACAGTGAAATAGATAAGCATTTACTTAATGGCTTAACTGAAGTTGGGTTTAAGATTTGCTACAAGTTTGTTTTAAAATAGCATCTTACAAAAGAACAAGTCATTAATCAGCCTCTGGAAATTAATAGCCAAATCTAATGAAATCATGGTCTATATAGCCTCAGACAAAAATGCTAATGAAGTCTAGCCTGAACTAAAGTGTCGCTTAGTGTTCCGGGGGCTTTTCCTTTTCCTTTTTCCTTTTCCTTTTCCTTTTCCTTTTCCTTTTCCTTTTCCTTTTCCTTTTCCTTTTCCTTTTCCTTTTCCTTTTCCTTTTCCTTTTCCTTTTCCTTTTCCTTCCTCCTTTCTGTATTCTTTTGGAAAGGATAAACAGGCCATGTCCAAACCCCAAACTCCCATTCATGTCATTCATGTCACCGAAATCCTTAAACACTGCAAAAGAAAAGCATCCATGCACCCACAAGAATATAACTACCACAGCTTGTTTTTTCCCCCAAGGGCATCTGTTTCTGGTTCCTGGACAGCAAAATTCCTTTGTCTGCCCCCAAATCTGACAGCATAGCTTCCAGATTTGGAGCCTGACCAGACTGCAGCCCCTCATCACTTCCCTGTTGGGATGGAGCACTGCAGCTCTGAAATCTGCCTCAGTGTGGATTTATCTCTCAATTTGATGTCACAGCTTGGTTTTGATGTACCTTCTCCTCAGGGAGCTTCTGGGCAAGGTATTTATAAACCCCTACTGAGAGTCCCTCCAAATAAACATATAAAAGTTGCTTCGTCCATATGCAGCAGCTCCTTACTGACTGAAAGTATCACAGTAAAAAGATTGATTATAGGAATTCAGTCTCCCTATCTGAAAATAAAAGAGGACATTTTTACAAACCCCTTACTGTCAGAAGAAAGCTAACTACTACACAATGTAGTGAAATGTAATCAGGTTGTGAATAACCTGTAATTCACACACTTTACAAAGGGTTTTAAAATAGCTTTCTGGGGTTGAAGTAATTTTGCCCCTATTATTATACTTACAAATAAAATACCTTTTTAGGATTTTTTTTTAATTTAAGGAATGGAGTTTCTAAGATCACAGTGGGCTGCAAAAGATGGCTCCAATTTATGCAATAATTGAATAATCTCCTTAATATACTCTCTGTTGGGTACTCAGACACATTTGAAAGCCACTGCAAAATTTTATACTCCTCTGCAGCTCTGCCAACTCTTTTGTGCTTCACAAGCAACGGGAATTAAGTATTAAAGTTTAGGCAGGGCACAGAACAGAAAGGTAGAAAGGGATCCCCTGTCCTGTATGCGGGGCACATTATGAGCTCTTCTTAAATTATTCTACAGTGCCACACAATCAAAGTGTTGTTTTGTTTGGGTTTTTTTTAACAAGCCAATAACTCGTGTACCACAGCTGGATTGCTTGGGGAGCCCCGCTCCTGTGACAAACTGCAGCTGACACTTCATCTCAAGGCAGAAACCTGTGTGTGATGGGACAGAAAGCTTAGTCACGGTCTCTATCAGTCTTTCTTGTCTCAACCATTGAGGGGATTCCATCAGTTACCAGCCTTGTTTTCAGCTTTTCTGCGTTTTTAATTGATTTTGTGCCTTGTGACTTATTGCACTCAAAGTCACATCTTTTAGCATTGTGAACTTGGGAGGTTTTGTACAGTGAATTGGTACTCATCAGTACAAGCCAAAATAGCAGTCACTGAGGTCGCTGTCTGGGCCCAGAGACACTGGCTGTGAGGGAACTTAGCACTGGTTATTTTAGAAATATAAGTGTGGTAGATGAGTTTTTGCTTAACTAAGGATATATAAACCAATAGCTCATTGAAACAGTGAAAGTAAGAGAAAACTGTAAAAAAATTGACAAAATGGGTTTCAAGGAGCAGCAATCTGAAGATATGTGTTGCTGGTCAGCTCTGGAAATACCCATGAAGTATGTTTGATCTGTTACTGTTAGTTATCTTTTAGCTGATTACTTAAATGAAATATAAACATTCAGCAGCAAAATGTATATTTCTTATAATTTAGCAGGTGCTGCTATTTAGCAATGAATGTTTTATTTAACAGTGAGATATTAGTGTGAAAATGTGCTCATTAATTTTGGTAAAACTTCAGTTTCCTCTTTTCAAGAATACGCCTTAAAAAAAGGCAGTAAATTTGTGCTCCTTGATTTTAAATCTTGATTTATATTTAAGTAAAGAAAATTGAAACAAGAACCCATGAGATCCGACCTGGAACTTGTATCTTTTCTTCTATCGGAATATTTTCTCATTATTTTCTTCCTGGTTAAAGTGAAAATTCAACACAAATTTTTGTGAAACTCAACCATTTCTGTGGTTTTCATACCTGTATGAAAATTCTTAGCAGAATAAATTGGGGCATAATAGAATCATAGAACTGTTTAGTTTGGAAAAGACCTCTAAGATCATCAAGTCCAACCTTTAGTTGCAGAGAATCCCTGCAAGTTTCTCCCATTGATTTAAAAAATATTATTTTCCATTTAAGTGAATTAATTGGTCATCTCTTCATCTTCAGATGAGAAGTTACTCAGAAGAATATAGGGACTAAGTGGTAAATCAGCTTCACAACCAATTTGGTCTGATTCTAGACTAATGAGTTGACCTTGGAAACGGTATTGACTCAGTGCTTGTCACTCAGAATAGCACCACTGAGTGGTTTGTGTTAGTAGCTGAAAATTGTAAATACTCTAAGCAAATTTCTCACTGATACTGCTCAGGGAAGCACTGATATTTGCATGGCTGGAGTTCAGCTCTATAATATGCAGGGATTATGGAAAGAGACTAACAGCTGCTGTGAAATAAGATCGGTTTGGGGTGAGCATTGTAATTAGAAGTATTTGCATGGTCGAGGTTTAAGTTGGTGTAACGTAACCTTTAAATTGCATATGGACTTTAAAAGGGAATTAAAAAGTTGTGATTAAAATGTGGCTGGTGGGTTTTTTTGTTTGTTTTTTGTTTTTTAGCATTTAATTTAATTTTCTTCTGTGCATATTCGGGTCTGCTGTGGTTTTTGTCATAACAAAAAAAAATTCCAATTGTCTGGTCACTTTTTGTTTGACAAGCTGCTCTTCTTTTTAACACAGAAAGCTAGCTTTGAAAGCTATTAAAATTCAGTGGATGCCTTTACCTTAGGCCACACAAAGGGATCAACCAAAAGTCTGCAACTTTTGGCTGCGAGAACTACTTTTGAAAGTCCGTCTCTGCAGCTCCTGTTTTGTGGAGCAACAGTGACAACCAGCGGCCACTCACCTAAAATTGGCCAAGTTATTCCTTGTGGGTGTCCCGCAGATAACCAGCCACTCACATCCATCCTATTCCAACATGAATGATTTTATGATTCAGAAGTAAAGGGCAGAGCTAA
This sequence comes from Lycocorax pyrrhopterus obiensis, assembly GCA_014706295.1. Lineage (NCBI taxonomy): Eukaryota > Metazoa > Chordata > Aves > Passeriformes > Paradisaeidae > Lycocorax > Lycocorax pyrrhopterus. Next base: position 110,818,452 of record JACSVZ010000001.1, on the reverse strand, counting down.
TTTATTTCTTTTTACTTGTCCTAACTCTGGGGATGAGTTTAAAGGAGGGTTCCTCTCCTCGGGAATAGATGTGCTCTCACAATTCTGTACAGAGCTGCCACGTGCAGATCAAAAAGGTCCCTGCTGGCCCATGTTGTCCATATTTCAGTAGTGCATCTACATATATATATATATATATGGCCATTAAAGGTTTCCTTGCCTTGCTGGTGGTATATGATAAAGATAAAACCAAATTAACTGTGCAAAGCAAATCTTGCTTTAGTTCTCCGGAAAAGAAAGGGAAAAAGTTTGAGGGTAAAGGTCACCTTTTGCTGCTGACTGGCAGTTAATACACATAACACATGGCACTTGAATATAAAGAATTGGAAAACAGCTTGTGTTGTCTGCACTTTAGTTTATGATTTCTTAAAACTAAAAATTTTATCTGGGAGGGTAACTCCTGGTGGTGATGCTGTAGAAAACGTGGTAAAAATAATCTTTACCACTACTCTTAATGAAGATATTTGTTTCACTTACACTCTGAAGTTTGAGCTAGCTGTATTTTGGGATCAGTGGGAATATTTTTGTGGAGGGATGCCCTTATACTTGATGAAGATACCGAGTGTCAGTCAAAGGACTTTGGTTTATATTTTTTAAAGTTGTTCCGTGCATTACATTTCACTGCTTAACACAAGGTAGACCATTTGCATGGACTGGAAATAACCCTCTAAGTGTGCTATGATATTTTTCCTCCTTGGCAAAGATTTTTCCCCCACTATACTAAAACGTAAAAGAAAAAGAAAGTGGCAGGGGGGTGAAGAAAAAAGAATGGGGAAAAAAAAAAAGAATCTCCAAACCTTCATTTCCTCTTCTCTGGCACAATTTTATAAGTGCTTATGGCAAATTTGCTTCTGTAATCATAACTTGAACCCATCTGGGGATGAGATTGGCTGCTGGCTTAGTATTTCCACTTAACATATTCATGATTAGCATGCACAGAAGGAGTAGAATTAGGATGAATGTTTTTGGAACAGTACAGATAAATCCTCATAAATGTAGTACAACAGCTCTGGAAATGCACAGTACTGAAATGTAATGAAGCTGAACTCGGTAGAGAGTTTGGTATTCTCAGTACCATGCCTCTCCTAATGAACTCATTTAGATTAGAAAATGGATTTAATATTTTATTGGAATTAACCTGAGCCAGTAAAGAGGATTACAATTTCTTTCCATAAATATGGTGATATTACAGGGTGAGGTAGCATGTTACATGGATATTAAGCATTTTACGAGCATTGTCATGAAGCCAGAAAGAGTATAAGGTAATTAGGTTTTAATATAGTGATACTGTTCTTATAGTAATTAAATTTGAAAAGTGAAAAAGTATATTTGAAAATTATTTAAATCCATATTTTGTTACATTTTAATACCTTTAAAATACTTAAAATTAAAATTATGTTTCCCCAAAATAACCGATTTCAACTGTTTGGTTTTAAACATGAAAAACTTAAAATACCCCAGGTCCTTAAGACAGGGAAGACACAGTCCAGGAAACAAGTGATAAGTTTATTCCATTTTCTCTAGAACAGTATCTGTTGGTGGGAGAAAATATACAGAAATCAGGAAAAAATCTTGACATTAATGCATTATTTTCCTTTGTTTTTCAAAGCCTTGCAAAGTTTTGTTCCAGTGTTGTTCCTGTCTCTTAGACTGTCTTTTAGAGTCACAAACTTGTTCTTAATTGCAGTCTGTGTTCTCCTACTTTTGAAAGGTTACTTACTGAAAAAAATGACTAAGTCACTCTCTTCTTAGTTGTCTTTACAGATGCCACAAAGGAAAAACCAAAAAAAACACCACAAAAAATGCAAAAAAGGGAGTACTACAAAAGCTTGGTAAAGTTTTTTGTGCATTATTCTAAATAAATTATGGGTTTTTAAAAGAAATTTAGGATCTGTAATTGCCTTTTAATATACACTGTAAAAATAATCTCCTGCCTATTTGAACATTTACTAATTTTACCAGATGAATCTTAGTGTATGTTGTGCTGGACAACAGCTCTGATCCTGAGGGAAGCACAGGACAAATACAGGTAAAGTTGGACGACTCAGAATGGATCCAGTTGGATGTATGCCCCAACTTTTTGAGAGAATTTCCCCCACTATCAAAGCTTTTCACTGAAAATACCTGAATGCACGGAAATAATTTGTAAGGGCACTGGGAATGTTCCCTTAGCGGGAACCTTCCAGCAATGAGTAACATTTACAACCTGTTTAGATTATGAGAAACATCAACAGCATAAAACCTATCACAGTCAGTCATCAGAATATTGTTTGTGCTGAAAAAAATGGTCTTTAATCCAAAGTGATGGTGTGGGAATGTGGAAAGTGAACAATCTCAAGTAGGAACTTTCTGTGGATGGACAGAGAGTAGCTGGGGTAGTTAAACAAGAAAATATACCATGGCATGACTATGGTAACTTGAATGAAATTAAGTAAAAGTTAAATAGATGTATTTAATGTGACTACTGTTTTTCAGTTAGTCCCAAAATGAACATGATGAAGCAGCACAGAATTTGCTACTGGACTACGTATGCTGCTGCCAGGCCCGGGCTCTAAATGGTTCAGAATTCTGAGCAACAGTCCAATAATTCAGAACTTTGTTGCATTGCAATCTGAATTGAGCAATGGAATAAAAATTCAGAATTTAATTAAGTAAAAAGAAAGAAAAAATAGTTAGATATGAAATGTCATGGGTTTAGATTGATCTATTGAGTCTGAAAAGATGCTTCCAAAATATTTCCTCCTCTCAGGTAAGACAAATAATGGGAACTGCTTTATTCTTTGTTGTTCTGGGTCTTGTTATATCTAGAATTTTTTTGCTACCATTGCACTTATGCATCATAAGAGCTAAAATACCATTTATTGAAGAAAATAGGGGCCCAGTTTTGAGTCAAAAAGTTATGTATGATGGGAGGAGAAGATATTTCAATGTTTTGATGTGTCATTTCAAAAGGCTTTGCATGTCTGTACTGATCAGAGCCTTAATACACTCAGGACATTTTCATTTTTGTTAGTATCACATGTATCAAGGAAAGTGATTGGTGCTGGGAATACTTCCCCCCAAGGGCAGCTCTCAACAGATCTTAATTTGCAAGATGTTGGACTCCAAAAATTTTAACTGATGCGTAACTGGGAGGTGATAAATTTTATCTCAGGTTTCCATGAGTTTTGAACAAATGTGTTCATATTCATGGAGTGGTGAGTCAATGCTATTAATCCTACAAAAACAAAGGAAAACAAGAAAGAAGTAAAAAAGGAAAACAAGGAAACAAACAGGTAAGAAGACCCCACATTCATTTTTTTAACAGTTTCTTTGGTCTTATTCTACATTCTGGTGGTGGTAGTGGTGGTTGTTGCTATCATTCTCTTGGCTCCCTGGATATGGAATTATTTATGTGCACCACTTATTTTGGCATTCCTGCCATACTTTTGGAGAGAAGGTACAAAATCACTTATCTACATAATATTAGTCTGCTTGACCAGCAATTAATTGTGGCACCAGTCTTTTGCATTTTTCTGAGTGCTTCCAGCCTCAGCACATCTTCAGGTTTCTGCCTTTCTCTCCTGAGTCACCAGCATGACCTCTCTTGCTTCTCCAACCAGACCCTGGGGGTAGTGAAAAGGAAAGGAGAATGAAGCAAGAGGGATGGGAAGTGATGAAAAGACCTGCTGGATGCTTCCCCCTCTTCTCTCCTCAGCTTTGTTTAAATAATTTCATTTCGTTCCTGAGCCAGTTCTGGTAGGAAATTTTCCCTGAAGAGGTGGGAAAGCAGCAAGAGCAGCCTGTCTGAGGAGATTTGCCTCAAGGCAGGACCAAAACTCCCTAGAAGGCTAAAATGCTGCATATCACAGTACAAATGGCTTCTCTGTGGAAGAAAATCTCAAGCGGTGACACTTCTTTTTATTGAATTTTGGTCTTCCTGTGCTTACAGCACAGTCCTAGGTGAAGTTCTGCATTGAGCTCGAGCAGGAAGCGAGTGGGTTGCAATGAAAAATAGTAAAACTCAAATTTTAGTAGCAATGTCTTAATACCACAACATTGAGTTGTAATTGTCCTTTTGTTATAAATACATTTTCTTCCTTGGGCTCTTGTCTCTGTTCGCACTTAATTTTTTTCACTTTCATAATTAATTAAAATGGCAATGTACTATAACCAGTGATTGAATTATGTGATATTACTTGCCTAAGGCGATCAAAATTAATCAAAATAAGGAGTGAAAGTGTTTGCTATTTTTAATACAGCTGATTTGATTCCTGGGGTTTTGATCAAATTAAATGAAGGATCAAATTAACCAGTGATTAAATTGAGTAAAAGGCACTTTGTATGCCTGAAATATATTTTAATTTAATTTATTTCAAGACACAAAATATTAACTGGTGTTTTAAAAATTCATTTGTATTTTACTGTTCAATTTTCTAGAAACTATTTCCTTTTCAAGGTTAGAATCTTTACAGGAGAGAAAACCACATTTTTAAAATTATTTCTTTCTTAATCCTTTCATTTTTCCCCCCATACTTTTTATGCTTGTGGAGAATCCTTTGCTCTCATTAACTGTTATTGGGGAGCTTGTGAACTCACCCTACAAAGACTTGATGTACAAAAGTCCAGTTTAGCAGAAGTCTGAGGCTCCTCAGAATAGGCCCGGCCAACCTGAGCAGATAATTTTGACCACAAAGACCTCAAGTTGTTAACATTTACCCTGTACATTTGCACAAGTGTTACCATATTGTCATACAGAATTTCATTTTGTGTTAGAATCTAGTCCATATCTTTGTTTAACGGGCTGATGCAACCATTTACTGTACACTGCTAGTGCAAAGAAGTTGAAAAATGAGATTTCTCTTAGGGTGCAGAAGTTGCCTGCATGAGAACAAAGTCATCCACAATTTTATGGGGTTTTTTCATGGTAAAAGAAGAGCTCGGAATTGGACTCATGTCACCTACACGGAGTTTGCGCAGACTGATGGAAAGTGGCTGACCTGGTTGGGGTGCCACTGCGGAAGCTGATCCTGGAGGTAATTTTCTTAAAGGTGGTTTTTACTTAACATTTAACATTCGTCAGACTCAGACAAAAGCATGGCAAAAAGCAAGGTGAAGATCAGGGTCCAATTTTGTGAGTTACAACAGGGCAAGCACTGCCTTGTCTTGAAACCCTTCTCTTCCACTCTCTGCTATTAATAGAAGTGAAATAAAGCTACGAGTGTGTAAACGTACCAAAGACTGATTAAAAATACTCAATGTTGTGTATCAAGGCTGAGTGTATTTATGCATTTGAGGCACTTGGAACTTTCAAGCAGAATGTTGTAAGTGGAGGCTAATCTCATTATTCCTTAAGTCCTGGAAAATGCATACTTAAAGGATGAGATCTATTAAGCGTGATCAGCATGGTCAGTCTGTTGCAGCCAGTTTTGATTAACGCATTTATTCTCCCAAAAGGAAAAAAAAAAAAAAAAGTTTTACTGGGAGGAGAGAGAAATTGAAAAATGGACATTTAGAGCAGTATGAAAGAACTATCATACTCTAAGAAGAATTTAATAGTAACTTGTGGTGTCATTTTGAAATAAGCTTTACCAGGAGGTGAACAACTGGCACAAGCTGGGTCCTAACTTGGATCCCAACTCAGGTTTTAACTTACTCTGTGCTTGGAAGTGATTGTCAGTCAGTGGGAATCGAAGACGGGAGATAAAATTTTGGTGTTGGCAGGTGGATAGTCCTGGTGATAACCTCAGGAGAAGTGTGTAGGACAGCAAAAGGCACAAGCTGCTGGACAGTTAGGAGATAAAAGGCTGATAAGGCCAAAGAGAGGAGTAGCAATGGAAAGTCCCTAGCGCTGCACAACTTACAAAGACCAGGGTTTTGGCCTTGAGGATAAGGTCAGCTTTACCCTACTGGCTTGTCTTGCACGTCCCGTGCAGGACTCACCCTTTAGGATGTACACTTTGTTTAGTCCTGAACTTGACGTGGGTGTTTGGTGTTGTGGGGATGCACAGTGCCCGTAAGGATGAGAAGGTGTCTGCTGCTGACAACTGGGTCTGCAGGCACCTGCAGCTCTCCAGGGTATAGAAAAGCATGATCTCTTAGAAACCCTACATGCAGGATCCCTTATAGAACCTGAATTGATTTCCTGTCACGTATTTTATGTTTGATAAGGAAAGTTTAATTCAGTGGGAAAAAGATTTTGAGTTTCCTTTCCTGGCCTTGCTATCAATCTGGAATTAGAGTTTGGACCTGCATTTCAATAACTTTTTTCTGCTCACTGACCTGCAAGAATGAATGTAACTCTAATTATTTACTTTATATGGTACTTGCATGACTAATGCATTTTAAGATCCTTGGATAAATGCTGTCCTGGAGCAAAGTGGTTTTATAGTCTTTGCACTGTGCATTTTAAAACTGCAACTAAAATATTTGGGGAATTGCTTTATGAGTGAAATTGTTTTATGAGTGTTATCAAAAGTATTTTGAGAAAGGCTTGGAACTGCAGGTAGAGTTTGCAAAAGGTCAGTTATATAACTATATTCCTATTGCATCCTTGAGAGATATTTTATTTTCTGTACCAGTTCTAACCTTGAATAACAGTAGTATGGAGTCTGTGAGATCTTGAACATTGTTTATTGTTTTCTCAAATCTTGCTGATTTATAGAAGTAGTTCTTCAATCAGTAACATTTTTCTTTGAACTTATTTCTTCCTTCTTCCTGCTTCCCACTTAATTTTTAGAGCTTTAGTTATCTGAAAGGATGCAAACACTAAACCACCCCTTTTTAAAATTCCACTACCTATGATTCTCTCTTTTTTTCTCTGATGGATTTAATCGAAATTCTTATGCTTCCTCTTTGGTGTTATGTACTTTACATGACATCTAGAGGCCAAAATTGATGTGAGCTGTAATTAATCTTTCTGCAAAGCTTTATAGACCCATTGGCAAACCAGAGATAGGAATCACACTGTCTGCATACTTAAAGTTGTTGGACATCCCAAAACAAATCTGCATTCAGAAACTGTATTTCATGCTGTCATTGTCCAGAAGATGTAAAAGATCAGTTGAGGGGGAAGAAAAGAAAAAAAGGCGTGTGTAAAACAAAGACTGCATTTGTTTTATATGCAGTCCTCTGTGCAATTAGTTCATATACAAGTTGTATAATAATCTAATTAGAGCATCTGACATTTACTGTGACAACCAGAAGCCTTTAGGTAATCAATAATGTTAATATAAAGTGGCTGATTAAATACACCTTCGTTTCCATCTGAATTCTCAAACTGATATGCAAATTCACCTAGCCTGTTTCATTTCAAACACCTATCTTCTGGGTTTTTGTTTTAACTATATCTACTTCATCCATCAAAAGATCAAAAGACCAAATTTTGCTATATAAACCATAATAAGTTGTACTGTTGTAACTTCATATGCATTTTGTGAACTGCTTCAAAACATCTCATTCAAGAAGCTTGAGGGTAATTAAGTTATTGCTATGTGTTTGCAAGCATATTACTAAATAGAGCAAGCAGAAAATAATTCATATTTTTTTAGAGGTTGAGTTTGCATAGCTTGAATATGGATCACAATTTTAAACTTTTTTTTTTTCTGCTTTGTTATCAGAGAAGGGTAAAGATTCATTTTGTGATGATGCATGCAGAAAAATATTTCCCTCTTGAAGAGAGACATCTTTTTCTGTGAATTGCTGTATTAGACCTAGTTTATCATTTTAGGCTATATATTTTAACTTCTCTTTTTCACTCTCAGATTTACTATTCTCTATGTCCTGGTTAAAAACATGACTCTCAACCCATTGATTAGCAATTAGCTAAGCTTGTTTCAAGTCGTAAACTCTTTAGACCTTGAACTGATGCTTACACTGAACCTTCCTAACTCGTTTATGCTTCCTCCTGCAGCCTTGGAATTCAGTTTGGATTACCGACACTCAGCTGCAGTGGATGAGAGATCACTATCAACAACAGTAATTAGCTTCTGTGTAACGTTGTGCCTAAAAAGTAAATTTACATTGCTTTAGAATTCTTTAAAATTAGATTGCAGTGGAGTCTTCATTTAACACTTCTACTCAGTCCCCTAAACTCCAGGTCATAAGGGCTGGTCTGGGATTTTTGGGACAGTGTGGTCCCTTCACCAAGGCAGGCAAGGTGTCCTGGAGGTGGCAGGATTGCAGGATGCAGCGCCAGGAACTGGAGAATCTAGAAGCATGCTTGAAGCAATTTCTGTTGTGTTTGTCTGCAGTAAATAACTCTAATTGTCTACAGTTACCCATTTCTTCAAAAGACTATTTCAGCTAAATATTCAAATGCCATGGTGGTTTTTGCATTCTCATGACAAGTAATCATTATCTGGGATTGTTCTTATGATATAATTTTAAATTATATTAATTCAGTTCTTTACCACTCCTTTTTTAATAGCAAAAACTATGAATAATTTTAATGTTTTAATGTCTAGACCTAACACAGCACAAAACTAGAACTCATTAATAAATACCCGAGGAAATTACAGGCCTAAATTTTGGTGGGTGTCACATTTTCTCCCCTAAGTTACACAAATATCTTTTTTTACTGTGTTTGTATGGCCAGGTTTGGGTGACAGCAGGGCTACAGGGGTGGCTGCTGTGAGAAGCTGCCAGAAGCTTCCTCCATGTCCAACAGAGCCAATCCCAGATGGCTGCAAGATGGACCTGCAGCTGGCCAGGGCTGAGCCCATCAGGAATGGCGGTAATGGCCCTGTGATAACAGATATAAATAGGCAAAAAAAGTTATTGTACAGATGCAATTGTGGCCAGAGAAGAGCAGGGTGAGCACATGTGAGAGGAACAGCCCTGCAGACACCCAGGTCAGTGGAGAAGGAGGGGCAGGAGGTGCTGCAGGCACTGGGGGATGAGATTCCCCTGGTGAGACCATGGTGAGACAGCTGTGCCCCTGCAGCCCAGGGAGGGCACGGGGGAGCAGAGATCCACCTGCAGCCCAGGGAGGAGCCCACCCTGGAGCAGGGGGACGCTGAGAGGAGCCTATGACCCTGTGGAAGACCTGTACTGGAGCAGGGTCCTGGCAGGGACCTGCAGACCCGTGGAGGGAGGAGCCCAAGCTGGAGCTGGTTTCCTGACTTGTGACCCCATGGGGTGCCCATGCTGGAGCAGGCAGTGCCTGAAGGACCGATCCCCTGGAAGAGTTGCAGCACTCTGGGGAGGACTGCTGTCCATGAGATGGACTCACACTGAAGAGGTTCACAGAGAACTGTCTCCTGTGGGAGGGACCCCACAGTGGATCCCGGGAACAAATCCTCTCCCTGAGCAGCAGAAGCTACGGGTGATGGAGTGACCATGACCACCATTCCCATCTCCCTGCACCACTGGGGGAGGAGGTAGAGCTGGGAAAGAGGGAAGTGGGGAGAAGGGGTTTTAAGGTCTCATTTTACTTCCCAGTATCCTGCTTTGATTTTGCTAGTAATTAATTCAATTGATTATCTCGAAGTCGAGCCTGCTTTGTTCATGATGGTATTTGGTAAGTGCTCTCTCTCTGTCCTCATCTCAGCTCATGAATCCTTTGTTATATTTTCTCTCCCCTGTCCAGCTGTAGAAAGAAGTGATAGAGAGTCTTTGGTGGGTGCCTGGCACGCAGTCATGATCAACCTACTACACTTCAAAATTGCTAAATTTTGGCTTCATTTCAAATAAAAATAGTTTACTCTGCAAAAAAACCCCAAACAACTAAAATATATACTTAACATGAACACATATTCATGACAAGTTTCTCTTCAGATTCTTGTCCTGTAAACCAAAACCAAACTTTTTGACAAAAAAGCAAACTAAAAAACCCTCTTTCCATTTCTTACTGTGCAAATGAAATCACCGTTTTTCCTTCAGTGTATTCAAATACTTTAAGTAAACTGATGGAATAAGAAAAGATAAAGGTGGCTTAAGATAAAACAAGAAAGGATGCTGAAGGCTTTATTGGAAATGCCAGAATATGTTTATTCATAGATTTCTCAGAAATAGTATTTTTAAGTCTGTGTATTATGCACATGAGTATTTGCAAAAATAGATTTGTATTCCTGAAGATTTAGCGTATGTTAGGATCCAAGATGATTGTCATCTCCCAGTTATCCTCTTTTTTTCAAATGTTCTACAATTAACTTTATTTGTTGCCATCTTCCAATTTCCTCAAAATATTTTTTTCATGGCAGGACCACAAGAGGGATAACATGGTTTCGTGTGAACCTTAGATCTTTTTTTAGTTTATAATAATAATTCTGGGAGAATGATCACATCCTTTTGATGTTTTTGTGCTTAAAGAACTCCTTCCTACCCTAAACAGTCTCAGGAGTATGTTTACTTATTTGTTTTATTCTATTTGAATTACTTCAGGATTTAAACACTAATAACGCACAGGAAAAAGAAGATATTTCTGTATCAGTTCTGATTTTTCCTAGTATCTTGTGTCATAATTTTTTTCAACTTTAAGATCAGATTCACCAACAGGCTAAAGGAAGTAGAGCCAGCTGAGCTGGGTTTTATGGATGTTTTCCTTCTAAATAGCCAAAGCACCTTGAGGATGCATAAGACCCTAAATTTGAAATACTACTGACATCAGCAGGTTGTATAAGGGCAAAAGGGAGAGCTCAATCTTCAAGTCATAATTTCTATAAGCTCTATGGATGTGTATGATTACATTTTTTCTTCATGCTGCTGCTTCCCCAGCAGAGGGAATGGTGTGAAAGGGAGACTTTCAGGAACTGTGGCCAAGTGATTTTTAAATTCCATGAAAACGGAGCTGAGGACTCCCAACGTCCCATTTCTAATGCCTGTACTCAGTCTCCCTCAGACTCTGGATATATCACAAACCACCAGAAATTCTGCATAAAAATTTGATTGACTCATTAACTCTGATGTCACAATTATCTAGCAGTATTTAGTCTCGCTGTTGTTAAGTAAAATTAGCTGTATAATAAGAGATACTAAACTTAACCTTTCTTTTCCTTGAGCAGAGGATTATATACAGGAATTCTGCAGCTATTAAACATAAACTTCGAGAATGCATAATATTTTCTTTTTGAGGTCATTAGCTGAAAAAGACTGACATATGCTAAATGGACCAACACTTTTCTTACAGGAGTGAAATTTTAATTAACTTTGACTCAGATTAATTAACCACCTCGTAATCTCACAGAAAAATTAATCGTTCTCACGGGCTGCGTGGTAATTTCAGGGATAACGCGTTACATTCATTGCTTACAACAAAAGTCTTTGCAAGATGGCACATGGGCAGTACTCAGTGCAACACATGAGATTCCCCCTGAGATTTCTCCAGGCTGAACTGTCCCACACTCAGCTTTTCCTCACAGGAGAGAGGCTTCAATCCCTTGCCTTTCTTTTCGGCCCTTCCCTGGGCTCTCCAGTTTGCCCATCTCTCTCATGCTGATGAGCCCAGCCATGGACACAGTACTCCAGGTGTGACCTCGCCACGCTGAATAGAGGGCCAGCATCACCTGGCATGTTTGCAAATAGCACAAAGGTTTGAGAAATTCAGGCTGCTTTATCTGCTTCATCTGTGTAAAATATCCTGCCTGGATTCCAGCTCCCAGCTGGAGGACAGCAGGTCTTACTTGCATTGCAAGTCACTTCTGCCAGCCTTGCATGGTTGTCTTGGGTGCCTGCATGGTAATGAATACTATGTTTAAGCAACAGAATCTTATCCCCACTGCTTGGTTTCATGGTGGTTTTTTCCCACTTTATCCCTAGACTTTTTAACTTGTTTCAAAAAAAAATTTAGAAAAAATGTATGTCATTATTTGCTCTTGACAGCTGCTACATGTTCACTTGTAATCTTTCAAGTGTTGTGTATTTCGATTGCTTATTCATCCCATAATTTGTTTTCTTTCTAAAAAATGTCAATATACTTTCTGTTTCTTGTTTTTTAGGACATCATCTGTCTTCAAAATATCGGGTATTCTGAATAGCAGCTAACCAGAAAATAGTAACCTGATACTGATACAATAATGTAGCAATCCAAATAGAACACATGTCAGTAATTTGCTGCAAATACGTTGTTATCTCCTCTTCTTTACTGCATTTGCTTTCCCACACCACTGAATCCAGCATTGCCTATGACCATGCTGTCCCAGCTGCTGGACCTTTGGGTATACCTTTCCTTCCAAGGGGCATTACATTTCTGTAGAATAAAGATCTGTGCTACTATCCACCAGGCATCCTTAGTGATATTTAAATAATTGTAGAGTGTAGCACCATTTTATTTTTATACACACAGCTATATTTAATCCTGTTGCATGTGCTTGCATGTGCCGTCCTACAGTTATAGCAAATACTAACTCATTACTAGGGCAGCAATATTTTTTTTTTACTGTTTTGAGGCAGCAGACTACAAGCAGTTCAAATCCAAGTAATGACCTACCAGTAGGATCTTGGCCATTTATGCTTTAAATGTATTTTTAGTGAATAGACCTTTAAGAAATCAATGAAAGCTCTGAAATGGTCATTTTTCAAATGGCTAATCTCTTCTTCAGCTTTTCCATTGTATCAGATATCAGGATCATTTAAAGCTGAAGCACAAACTACTTTTCTCTCTCAGAAAAATCTTTCATACCTTTTTTTTTTTTTTTTATCTCAAGTTTCAGATTCAGCTACTGGATTTGGGCAGCCCTTGGAATTTACACACCAAATACCTTCCAGATGACTTTGAATTCCTTACAAAGACATAGACAAGGAAGTTAGATTTAAAGATGATAATTATTAGCACCTATATCTTGTAGCTTTCATGTACACAAAACTCCCATCAACTTCAATATAGGCTTATTTTTGCCATCTGTATTGCCAGTGAGGATGATTTTATTCATACATTTTATGGAGTATGAATTGTAGACATAGTCCTGATATATCACCTTCGGAACAACACCATCAAGGAAAAAAAGGTAATACGTCAAAAACCAGTAAAACTCTTTAATTGCAAACTTTATCCCAGCTTTCCTGGCAAGAAACACCCCCATTTCTCAGTGGATCCTATTCATACCACTGCTTTGCAAGTGGAATTTTAAAGGTAAAACATACCTGAAATAATTGCATGTTTACTTATGCATAGGAGAAAATTGTTGATATTTTTTACCTAGAGAAAAAATGATCTCAGGAGTCAGGGATTTTTTCTTAATTTTTTTTTTTTTAAATATTAAGTATTTTCCAGAGTCAGAAGAGTGTTTAGATATTTAAAGTAAACCCCTGGAAATTGAGTCACCTCTACCTTTTTAACTGCAAATGTTGGCTTCTTGTTGCATCTTTTGATGAGGCTCTTGGAATCTGTCATTCTCTCACACACTGATCATAGTGTAGGAATGTGGTTATATTAATAACTAATAACTAATAACTAATATACCAATACCCTGTGCTGTAATGAGCTGGGGATGAAGGAATTTTGTGTTCTTTTGGTGCCCCCGTGGAATCCTTGAACAGGTTCTAGCTCTCCTAGAGTGCAGATGGAGGGATTCACCTCTGTAGGTTCAAGGTCTACTTAGTGATTAGTGAGGTGATGTACATCAGAGCTATAAATCCACCTATTACTTTATTTTCATAACAGCAGTAATAAAATGTCTTCCATAATGACTTTAAGAAACAATCCTTGAGTTGCCAGGTTTCATGCAAGGTAGCTGGTATTTAAGTCTAAATAATCCTCAGAAAATACAGTTTGAAAAATGGCAGTATAAAAAAGTAGAGTGTATTTGCATCTTCAGTTCACATATTTCAGCTGTCTTGTTCTCATTAATCAGAGTAAAATGTTTCAAAAATTAATCAATTTGTGAAGTCACTCCAGGAGTACAGACTTGTACATTTCCTTCTTTTTATTATTTTTAAATTGGGATTTATTTAAAGGAATGACTGACAAGGTTAATGACATAAAAGGAATACTTTTAGAAGGGTATTTGATTGGATTTTTTAATATTTCCGCCATCGATTATCATATTTTTACCAGCTCCTGCGAGGTTTTCTACTATGCTTTAATCTAGTTTTCAGGAAGTATTTTAAAAATTAGGAGACCACTGATTAGATTTGATGCTTAAATGTTTCAAACAGCAACTTTTTCTTTTGGGATGGTTTATAAACTGGATTTTGGGATAGAAATTAGAATTTATCTTCAGTGCATCTATTACCAATTCATCAGTGAAGTTTGGATGACTTTTTGTTACACAGCCAAAGGTGCTGAAGTGCAGTTTGCAGCTTGCTGTGTATGTTTGTGAAACACTAAAACCAAATTCAATTTTGGGAGTTTTTTTGTCCATGAGAAGAACAGTAAAAACAAAGCCATATGGGATTTCCTAAATGGAGGCATCTAGTGCATTTTATGATTTAGTAATATCTAGTCTAATAATGAATTTTGTTATAGAAGGAAGTTAATTATAGGGAAATTAATCTTACTAATAAACTCTTACCAATTGTGCCTGTTGCAGCTCTTCTTCACCTCTCAGAAGAGCCAGACAGGAGCAACCAGTGCACATGAGGACTTTTCCTAATCTTTCCAAATTCTGTGCCACTGGAGAGCTCAATCATCCAGGGGCACACCTGGGGAGTGCAGACCGCAGGTTGCTGCTAGGCATGAGCAGAATGACAAGCAGAGCTGCTTTAGGCTCAAGAAAAACAGTGCAAAATTCCTGAGGAGTCTCTGGGCACCTCAGAAGATTTGCAGCTCCTGGGGAGAATTTTAAGTGCTCTTCAGGCATCAGTGCAGCATCAAGCCAGCTGCATGTCTGAACTCCCAGCTCCTGGAGGCCCCATCATTGCTGTGGGATTCCTACCCCAGGACTGTCCAGAAGCAGGATGCAGCTCCCTGCAGCAGCCACCTCCTGACAACTTGTGAAAGACTGATGAAGGCACAGCACAGTTAAGACAAAGAATTTCCACGTACCTCTTTGTCCCAAAAGATTTGCATTGATAGGTTATCATTCCCATGGGCCAGAGTTGATGAAGTCCTGCCACAAGCCCTGCAGTCAATGATTCCCAGAGGGATATGGTCATTCTTAGTGTCAAAGGAAAATAAAGTCTCAGATTACAGACATCAGTCCATTGCAGGTGTCCTTCTGCCATGCCTACAGCAGCCTGTGTCTGTGACTATGCAGTCCATGGGGGTCAATAAAGCCCACAGGTGATGTTGTGAGGAAGGACAGGCTTGAAGGGTCAGCACCAGGTGTTTTGATCTGTGCCACAGCTCATGTCAATGTGGACGAAATTCTTGTTGCCAATGCCAGATTTCTGTGCGAGTTTATAGCAATTTTATAATACCCTGAATACAATAAATGGAGGCTGGTTTAGGGGTGAGTAAATCTGGTAAACTATGGAACCTAAAAATAGACATAAGTGCTTTATATATAGATGCATTTTTGTATGCAATACATAACTGTCAGCACCATTTTAAAGGGGATAACACACTATGCATTTATTCACACTGGCTTCCTAGTTAGAAATGTACTTTCAGGCAATGTATCATTCAAGGTGAAAAATAACTATAGCAGCAAACTTATCTCATTATTAGATCTTCCATAGATATTTTGGTCCTGTGCACTGTAAAAAACAGAAGACGTTGATACTTCTTTGAAGAACCTCGAAAGGACCAACAGTATTACAGAAAAAAAAGAAGTTCTACAGATAAAAGTGAAGCATTGCAATGCCTTGTTTCCACAGAGCTGGCACACACAAATATTGAATCAGAGGCTGAGCCACTTAAAGGCACAAAGTCCTTGTACTGTAGAAGTGAAGAGCTGCAAACTGGAAAGCTAAAATAAGAGATGTCAAACTAATATTTATATGTATAAACAAGCATATGCAACAGCCTGAATAAGTAAATAATTTACCTGGAATTTGCAGAGACAAGACACATTCATGACAATATCCTTGTCCGTTGATACCGCAAAAGTGAAAATGCATATATATTTATTTTAGTATCTTTACACAAAGAAGGGGAAAGGAGCAAGACTGACTTTCATCTGGTAAGTGCTGACCCAAAGTGGTCTATAGAGAGGTTGCATCTTTAGACTTATTGTCTTAATATTATTATTGATTTCAATAATAATATTGCTGTTAATATGGATAACCAATAATAAGGATAATTAGTAGCAGGTGAGAACAGCAGGTTATCTGGGAGGTGGCTTTTGAAATCCCAGATGTCAGGCCCTGACAGATAATGCTGAGATCCATCTGCAGGTAAGGAAGGGAATTCACAGCACAGTATGTGACCTACAGCATCCAGATGGATAGCAGAATTAGAATTTTGTGTTGTGAGCCAGCTCTATAGTTTCACAGAAAAAAGGCCAGAAACTTTCTAAAAGATGTGTAAAAGAGTTGAGATGCTATCTCAGTTTATTTGAAGATCCCCCATAAAGTAGATTCTGTTGGCAGCTAATCCCAGAGTCCCTGTTTATTGCAAAACAAGTTATATTTCACAGACTGTGAGGACACAGAGATTTGAGGAGAGGCAGATGAGCTTGTCTGCTCATCAGAGTTTGAAGAGTGAAGAGAGAAATTCTGTGCAACACAAGTAAGGGCAAGTGGTTTTTCCAGTTTAGATTTTCATCACATCATCCTTGCTCTCTTGAAGAACTTTCAAGAGGGTTCGCGTTATCTGTGAATTTGGTCTGGAAGAAGTCCAAGCAGCTCCGCTGGTACTGCTCAGTAAAAATGCAACCATGGTGAAACAAAGTAATTTAACTAAGTTTTGTGTTGAAAGATGCTGCTGGAAGATGTGATGCACTGTTCTTTGTGCAGAGTCTCGCAGGGCAAAATTTCAGATGGCTGAGAACCTCTGTGTTTGTGCAGTTATAGTCAAAGAAAGATATACACAAACTTTACCTTTTCTTTCATAAGAAGAAAAAAATCCCACACTCCTGATATCTGGACATGTGGAACAATAGTGTGGACAAAAAGTTGAATTTAAATAGGATTATTTTAAAGCAGAATTTCAGAATATGATGGAATTGGTTAAATCATAAGCAAAATCTCATGTATATAGACCATAAATACTGCTAGGAAAATACCTTCTAAAAAGTACTTCTTTTATGCCTAAACACATTTTTGTTCAAAAGCAAAAGACTGAAAGATTTGGATGTAAGAACAAATATGACTGTTACTGATACTTTTGGGGTTGTTAATAATATACCTGAAAATAGTAAATGGTGTTTGCACCCTCAAAAATGAAGTTATCTTGAGAGCTTCATTGCCTAGATCATCTTAGAGTAAGTAATGGAAAATATTGGAATAAGGACAATGGTTGTTAATTTAAAGGGTATTTTTTGTTTCATTACATAAAAAGAAGAGATACCAACATTCTCTTAGTACAGATAATTTGTAATGCATGTTACATCACAAGCTTTTACCTTATCTAAGACTATACCTGAGCACTTTTTAAATTCTATTTTCAGTATCTCTGTAGCAAATCATCCACAGTATTTTATTTATTTATGCCTTCCCTCAAATAGTCCTTGCTTCAGTATCTTTCATTTTAAAATGAAATAAAAATTTACTGGGCCATGTCTGGGAGATGCTCGTGTCTAATAATTTCATTAGCTTTTCCCTGATGAATTTTGTAGACTTCACTTCTTCCACTGAGATGGGCTTACATGGATCAATTAAGTGCAGTCATTCCCTAAGTGGAAAATCAAATTAAATGAAAGCCAGGAAAATAGAATGGTTAAACTATGGCACTCTGCTGTGAGATTGGAGTGAGTTTGTGAGGAGAGCAGTCATCTTTGGAAGATGTTACTGTCCAGTTTTGCTTTCCTTTCTTGTCTACGTAATCTGATGCCCAAAACACTGACAGATCTTGATACTTTAACAGTTGTTGCTGGGGATGGAGCTGACTTGTTGATTATTCTGGGGGAAAGTCTGGTTGTGCCTTTCCTCCTCCCAAAGAGATGTACCTGGAGTATTTCACCGAAAATGGAAAGGCAGTCTGTCTCCTGGCAGTGACCCAGGAAAGCATTTAGTGCAAAAAGAATTCTTGTTTTGTTGTCTTGTCCTCATTAACGATGGACCAAACCCGACAGTGGGACCTCAGCTCTGGTTTGCACATGGAGTCCTGAAAACGTTAGCAGTGCATTCAGTGAAACAACCCAAAACTCCCAATTTGTGTATTCACAGAGAAACCAACTGAATATGATCCCACCTTATGTATACAATTGAATTTTTTAATTATTATTTTTTTAGTGATTGGGAGACTTTTGTTAATTCAATAAGTAGCTGTTAAATATTTAGGACATGTTCTGATATTATGCCACAGCATATTTGTAAGTCCATACGAATAAATGCCTAAAGAAGAGAGAGAAATAAGCTTTACAGTATTTCCCTGCCTTTACTAACTACACCAAACATTCTGCATTGGAAAATATCACAAATCCCCCCCAAAATTCATAAAAAATTTTTGACTCCTACAGAGGATTTTTCTTAGTCCGTTTTTTGTGCATAAATTAAGTTTGGAGCTGTGAGTGTGGGTAATGCCTTAGGGCTTTTTGGACTCCAGCTGAGATGCCTAAGGCTCTGTGTCAAGGCACAGAAATTCTGAGTTATTACCCACTGATTAGAAGGTAATGTTTTAATATGAGGCTTGGAGTTCAACTGCTCTTTCATTTAGTTTGGCATCCTTCTTGTTTGCCTTTCTGGCATCATGCCACAGATGTTGCTGAAGCTTCTCTCTCTTAGTAGAAATAAATCTAGAAAAGGAAAAAAATAAAAGCCTCATATTGTTTATAAATGCAGGTTTGCCATGAAAGGTGATGTGATTGATGCCATTTGGATGATAGAATTCAGATATCAGTGGATATCACTGGAGAAACCGCCACGCATTCACAAAACGAAAATGCAATGTTATTTCTAGATTTCTCTGTGTTGCCCATTTTTAGGGCATGAAATGAATAGTGCTCCCCTATTAGGAAAAATCAGTGAGCTCTCCTTTATGAAGGCAATTCAGCTGCAGTGTGGAAATTGAGAACTCTTTGTTTGCTCATCTGGTTTTTACGTGTTTTTAATATCCAAGTGTGTATGACCTAAGTGGGAGATGGGTCTGTTTTAACTTTCATAACCGTCCAGAATATTGGACTTTTATCACAAGTTTACTCAAAGTTAGGAATTATTTATAGTTTGGAAACAGCTTCTGAAAAGCTGCTGTTCAAAACAAGAGAAAGGCACAGACTGAAGTAGAGCTCCTTCAGAAGGTACCATATTGTCCCTGAGACTCTTTAGGGGTCTGCTCCAAATATGTGAGGTTCTCAATTAGTTTTAAAAAATACCCAAATTAAACCCATGCCATAGTGCCATTTAAGTAATAATTTCATGTAAAAATATCCTGTAGTGGTTCTATTCTACATGCTGGAAGCACAAATATTCCATGTCACTGAAGAATATTTTCACTTAGCGGTGAATGGTAACTCAAAATTAAGCAGACAAGAAGACTGAATAATGCATAAGATCTGTGACACAAGCAGAAATATAATTCCTTTCTCCAGGACCATACTCTAATGCTTTATCCATAAGATTATCTTTTACTGTCAAGATAATTTATCTAAAAATGGAACAGTAGAACTAGAAAAGATAGAAGGGAAAGCAACAGAGTTATGGAATGGTTTTTGTACGAAAAATAATTTTATAGACAAGGACTCTTCAGAATGAAAGAGAGAGCACTGAAGGGGGGATATGACATAAGACTGTAAAATCAAGACTGCAACAAAGGAAATGAAGGATGTCTCTCATAAAAAAGGAGGGAGTGATTGTTAACTGGAACAAAGTAGATGCTTATTCACATAATGGGTGGACAAAGAGTGAATCACATTTCCATAGGATGTTGTGGCATTAGACCGGTTCTGAAATGATTGCAAACATTGATGAAATAAAAAGCAAGCACAAGCTATTAAATATAACTATTTTAAGCACAAAGGCATTAATAAAGATTCATCATTGGTATTTAATATTTGTTCTGTCTCAGAAAATCCATTAAACATGGAAAACTGGAAACTGCCAGAGAACTCAGCAGAATTTAAATACTCTGTCCCTGAGTGCTTCTCCAGGCATCCTCTGCTGGCAACCCTCAAAATATGGGGCAGTGGACTAGACATATGTTTGGAACTCACTTTTGCTAGGAGGGATTGTGCAGGGTGCTGCTGACACATTAAACAATGTATTAGGATGAGAAAATTAAATGTTTATATCTAAATGTTTAAAATTAAGTGTGGAATGCACATATAGCAATTGTTATATTGATAACCTCACTCCAGAAGATATGACAAGGATATAAATGATAAGGATATAAAGCTATTAGACAGTGTCCAAAGGAGGGCCATGAGTATGATGAAGGGATCAGGAGGGGAAGCCATATGGGGAGCAGCTGAGGTCACTTGGTCTGTTCAGTCTGAGGAAGAGGAGGGGCAGGCACTGATCTCTTCACTCTGTGAACAGTGACAGGACCTGAGGGAATGGCCTAAAATTGTGTCAGGGGAGGTTTAGGTTGGATATCAGGAAAAGGTTCTTCCCCCAGAGGGTGGTTGGGCATTGGAACAGGTTCCCCAGGGAAATGGTCACAGCACCAAGCCTGAGAGAGCTCAAAAAGTCTTTGGACAGTGCTCTCAGATGCATGGTGTGACTCTTAGGGCATCCTGTGCGGGGCCAGGAGTTGCACTCAATGATCCTTGTGGGTCCCTTCCAACTTGGTAAATTCTATGATTCCATGACAACTCTTATTTTTCCTCTTTGTGACCTATAAAATACATGACCATTTAGCTCCTGAAACTGTCTTTCCAGGCTTAGCAGTGATACTTCATGGGTATGTGAACACCATTTGTGTGGATTATTATTCAAATCTCTGTCTAAAAGTTACTTAATTTTCATTATTTTAAGTAAAAATACCCACAGAATTATAACAGCAGTTCTGCCAGGAAGTATTTTCTTTTATTGCTCCTTCCAGATATAGCATAAGGGAGAAAACTAGAGCCTTGTGGCATTGATCATGTTTTTTTGTTTTACTTCTGTCTGAGAACTTTGTTGGGACTGTAAGGCTTTATTCTTTAAATTACTAAAAGTTTGCAGTCTGGCAGGTTTTGCCTACCTGTTCTTTCCTGAAGAAGGCTTTAAGGGAATAAAGCTGCACAAAAGATGAACAAGATGTACCTTATTAGTGATCCTAAGACAAATGGGATAACATTCTGTAAAAGCCTAACTATATATATGAAATAACTATATATTTAAATAAGTAAGAATGTTTTTGAGCTGTAATATTGATATCTGTTGTAAGAATCCAGGTAGTCCTGTATCCTCTCTTGGAGAATGACCAATATAGGCTGCCTAGGGACCAGAGCAAAAAAAAGAGCAGGGACACAGTGATATGTCCCAGAAGGGTCTCCCAGTCTCCACCATTTTGCTGCTCAGGGACTGTCTGACCCAGGGATGGCTGTAAGTAAGTGTATAATTAATAATTCATTGTGGTCTTCCACTTTTCATGAACTTGTTCTCTTTTCCCTCGGCGTTGTGTAGCTTTTTAGTATCCACCACATTGTTTCCCCTCTTGTCCTTTTCCTCACCATTCACCCCTTTCAAAAATACGACAATTGCGCTCAACACTGAGTACAAAACAGAATGGGAACATGTACACCAAGTACTTTAAGTATGACTAACTGTAATGTTTATGCTGAAGAACACAGAATATTTCAGGACAGCAGTGTTGAACTTTGCTGTCAAAGTTTGCTTTCCGTCATGATTTTTCACATATATCTTCTGAAATTATTAATCTACTAAGCAGAGCTTATTTTTATACCATTTGTTTTATTGAAAAGGATCTTGGGTGAAGGCACAGAATTAAAGAAGTTTGTGCTTGGTGACGTTAGATGCCTGGCTAGCTCTTAAAAGGTTGAAAAGAAAAGAACAATTTAAGAACAACCCAACCAGCCTCCTTCCCCCAGATATGTTTCTCTCTTGCCTCTGGGAAGTTGCGTGGTTTCATGCAAGAGGACCAAGAAAAGCGCCTGAAATGAAGTGCAATATATATCACTTTCAGATGTAGTTTGAGGTGCTGTTGCGGCTCATCACTGAAATATTCAGCCCATCAAAACGTTTCTTTGACAGAAACAGGATTTTTGTAGAAAGCTTTTAGAGCTTAAATATTGCCAGCAGCTAAATGTTTTAATCTGAGGTTTAAAAAGAAGAACAGGAGAAAGCTACATGAGAAAGTCTTGAATAAAGCAGCCTCGTTGCCTGGTAGGTTTAATTTAAAGGTTGTATTTCAAATACTGTTTGAAATATTCTGGGACTATGAAATGCATGTTTGCTCAGAAATTTTGTAACAATACTTCTATGTGCCTTTTGTATGTAAAGGATTTTAAGTATGCCAACACTGGATTTACTTGTTGGATTATTACAGATGCTTCTTATGGCCAAAGTCTAGACGACTCTTAAAAAAAAAAAAAAAAAAAAACAAAAAGTTTGGCAAAGGACAGAATTTTAGGTAAGGTTGAGCACCTATATACTCTTTAAACAAGCAATATTATGTCTAAAAATATTAAAATTCTAGTATTTATATTGTAGAAAAATAGATCATAATAAATAGTTACAGAGTGGCATTTTGAATGGCAACCCATAGCTGAGTTCCAAACAACTTTTAGTTAAAAATATGGGGTTTAAGCCACAGTGACAGCAAGTGTCTTCTTACTTCTCATACATTCCAATAATGAAGCTTGGCAAGTTGGTTTGTTAGATGGATGGGAAGGGAGAATATTTCACTTCTACCCACATGATTTGTACCTCAACATTGCAGATCTCTGAGATTTTATATAAATCTAAGTATCTGTAGGTATGAGAATAAAAAGCAGAAGAAAATAAAAGATAGCAGGAAAGAGATATGTCGTTTTCACCCCTGATTAGCTTCATTTTTTTCTTTCTTAAATACAGGATGGAACAAAAAGCCCTTTCTTTGGGACTTAAAAATGAATGATTATCTAACTTTTTATAAAGGGAAGGTTTTTAAAGCAAAAAGTTTGGAGGCTTTGCTGAATCTCTCCTGACAGAGTCCTACAGTTGTTCCAGTACTTAATCTCAAATTTATAAAACAACTATGCAAAAATATTTCCTCCTTAAGCTGATTGCAAAAAATTGTGATTTAAAAGAGATAAGCAGTTTGATCTGGCAAAATTAAGATTTCTAAAATCCATCCTTACTTGGACTTTCTTGATAAATCTCCATATTTACATATTATAAAAGGGGAGCATTATTTATGCAAAAACTAATCTTGCGCCAGTGCTACATACTAACGCTACTACTTGGGAACTACTTTTATCTGTTGTCTCTTTGGGTAATCCCTTCTTTCTTGCAGGTTCTAGGAGAGAATCTGTTGTGGACCTCATGTTATTAAAGCAATTTCAAATGAGACTGGCGTAGTGGTGCCATAACTTAGTTGTTTGTGACGTAAAAGTAAGAACCAGAATGCAGAGGCTGTGGATCCTCCAGCATGGGACCTGGAGGACATCTTCACACAATTCTGTGTGGCATGGGAAGTGGTTTTCCTGGCAAAAGCAGAGAAATGAAGGGACTTCACTTCTAAAACTGCTACTGTGTAAAATTTATTTTTCTTCTTCACTTCAAAATAATTTTCTCTCTTGAAATATTTCTTAATTCATTTGTTTGATAAGTAGAATTAACTTTAGAAAACAATAGAAAATAAAGCTATAGGAAGTTTCTGAGTTGATTCAAAATAGGAAAACATACTGACTTTCAAATGTTTAGATATTCTCCCCTTTTTACCAGAGGAAAAAATATCACCAAAGGCATCAGTCAGGATTAGAAGAAATGTTCAGAAATATCTGAAATGAATTTCATTCAAAGTGGTTAGGAGGAAAATGCTCTTTTATGTTAAAACATATCTTCTGTAAAATAATCTTAGCGGGAGATATGAGGAAATTCCTTGTAGGTCACTTTTTACTTTGGGCTAAAATGGTGAAAAATGTGCAGTAGAGAAGAGTTCTTCAGTGTCAGGACCCAGACCAAAGGTCTTATAGCCTTGGCAAGATTCTACATAATGTTCTTCAGAAAAATTACTTTCCCCTGCTCTTTTTTGTCTAATCCAAAATAGATGACACCAACAAAGCACCATGCTGTGCCCTAAACTTTGTGTTCTTGCCACCTACCCAGGTAGGCATATTTTATTTTCAGTTCCCTTCATTTTACTTCTTAGAGATTCACTCAGGAGACACCGTTAATGTTGACAAAGAGCCTGGTGTCACCGAGCTCATGCTGATAAAGACAGAAGAGAGACGGGCTGTTCTGAGGCTTGTTTGAAGATTAAATACATCTCACATCTAGACTGGGAGGTTTTGACTTTGAAACCATGAGAAGGTGCAGCGACTCAATGTGAATCAGAGAGGAGGCAGTCATAGCTGCCTTCCAGCATTAATGAGCATTAATCTAGGATGCTCTTATACAAACATTTGCCTATTTCTAATGAAAATCAGGTTCTTCAAACAATTGCAGTTGCAGAAATAATATTTGGAGCAAGAAGGTCTTGGAATTATTCACACTACGTGGACATCATGTCATCTTTTACCTGTCAAAATCCAACTGGTATCCAAAGTGAAGAACTGATTTGATTTGTTTGAAAAGTTAGAAGTGTAAGAGGTAGTGACTGCAATAAAACATCCAGTGAAAATCGACACTGGTACAGTGCTGCTTTGTTTTCACCTTCTGCCTTATTAAATTCACAATATCTTTTGTCTCTATCTAAGAATCAAAAACTGGAGACAAAGACTCCCAACTTTTGTTGGTATGAGCTAGAAAAAATAATCTCATTTATATTGCTGCCTACAAATGACTCAGTGAATACCGAGCTTTGAGGGCAGGGTATCAGATCAAACAAGAGAAATAAAAATAAAAATCTCCTTTACTGACAACCACCTTACGCACACGGTGCTAGGTGATATCAGAGTGATAATTCTGCACACCAGATGCTGTAGTAAGGGGCTGGCCCAACCAGCCATATTCACTGTGGACTCAGTCTAAACCCCACCCAGTCGATGCTGTCAGATACAGCCAGGTTTTGTGGATTGATATGCAACTCCTTGCTATTTCAAAGAATAAGCAATTTGAGCAGAAGTTCCTGCTGTTCCTAGTTATCCCTCAAGATTCAAGTTTTCCCTGACAAGAGAACTTTTTCAACACTTTTCTGTGTTGCTCAGAGCAAATTAAGCCATCCATGCAGCCTTGATTTGTCGCTGTTTTTGTTGGGCCCAGCAGAACTCTGTGTGACATTCCTTCATTTTACATGAATTCTGGGGCCGTTGCTTGTTTGCTCTACACAAAAACAGTTTCTTAGAATAATAAGGTATTTATGTATGTAATATTTCTCCTTTAGTTGTGTCTAAGTAGTTGTGACAACCTTGGAAGTAGCTGTCAAGTTTCTTTCTTTGCATTTGTTTATTGTCTTCAGATCACAACCTCTCCTCCTTCCTTGCTGCTGTGACACGTTCATCGCTGGATCCCACTCAGCCTGGTGTCAGCCAGGCATCCCACGCTTTCTCTGCACTCAAGGGAACACCTCCTTGGCCAGCCTAAGCCTTTGTGGAACAGTCTTACAGAATTCTAAACAGGTCCCAAGGTCTATATAAATACTCATATATATTAGGTGTCTATTCCTGGAATGATCCAGAAAGGCATTTACAAATTCAGGGTAAATTCTTTAGTTAACACAGCTAAAGTATTTAAGTTTCTTTGTTTGGTTTGTTTTCTCCAAGGGCTCATCAGCTGGTAAGAGGACAAAACTGAACAGGATGTGAAAATGATAAATGACTACTTCCAAACGTGGGGTACTTATTTGTAAGCATTTTATTATAGGATTGTGCAGTGTAATTTCAAATGATTATTTTATTGAATACCTGAAATTTGAATTGCATTGTTTTACAGTTTTGTCAACAGAAATCATTAATAATACATTAAATGACAAGATGAACAACTCTATTTATATTTTTTTATCTACTCACTATGTACTTTTGGAATACTGTGTTCCTTTAAAGAACTTTTAATCACTTATATTATACTTAGGCTTTCTGTTTCACACCTTTACTTGAACATTTCTTTTTTTTCAAACACAAATTTATTTGAAAGGTGTTTTTTCATAGGAGGTAAAAAAAACAGGTGGAGGGGGGTGAGAAAATCTTAGGTCCCCTGTCAAAACACCATTTTGCAATGATCTGTTATTTCTCAGCACTTCATTTGTCTGAGGAGTTCCTGCAGAGGTTTGCAATATTCACCTGTGCAAGGAACAACATACTGTAATTCTCCTTCCTTAATTTCCCTGTAGGTCCCTTTTTGTGGGGATAATCAGTTTTCAGCGTCCTCTCCCGTGCTTATGAATGCAATGCTCTTAATGAAGACGTTGAGTCCCTTGAATAAGGAGATGGGCACATAAGCAAAATGTGCACTGTCCACACTGTACCTAAACCAACTATAGCACCATGGTCCAACACACAACACAATGTAGTGTTTGTAGTATGGCAGATAATAAAAAGAAATGCGGAAAAGCTGTCAAAATTGGGAATAACTTAGTTTGCACCAGTGTGAGGCCAAGAGTTGCATATGGTAACATCCACATGATAGGGGTATTCTGGGTGGTGGGCTTTGAAAAAGAACTAGAATTTCCATAGGGAAAGAGAGGATCTTTATCTCCAGGAAAAAAAAAATTCTTTGAAATTTGCCTTGAAAAAACAAAAAAAAAGCCATCATGATGATCCTAAATTTGCAAATCCTCACGTGAGAGGCCTTTCCCTCAGATCTTAAGGAGGGCTCCTTATAATTTATACTATTTGTAATAAGAATGTCAAAATGAGAAGCCTGACTTGGAGCACATTTATCTTCATTTTACCTGTCTAGTAATTTAACCAAGTGAAAATGAATCAGTTTCTGGTTTTCATCATCTCATTTATTTTATTACATGTTACAGAAGAGAAATATATCCTGTGATTAAGATTTTCAGAAAAAATTCATTCTTGTAGTTAGGCACCTGCACAAGTTTTGCAGACATTGAGCTCCTGCTAGATTCCATCCACCTTGGAGACATGGCTAAAATTATTTTTATTTTGTTGTAAATTCACTCAATTTCAGTACAGAACAATGCAACTATGAAAAGGGAATAGGTGATGCATAGGAGAAGCAAGTATAACAGACCTGTCTGGAATATAGAATGTAGCCCCCAACCATCTGTCTTTTGCTTACACCTAATTTTTAACACTGCTGTTAAATGAAAGGTATTGAATAAATTATCAACAGATAAGTAGAGATTGCAGAAGTGGGTCTTGTGATTAGGTAGAATCAAAATCAGAACCTTATTCTGAAGGTTCTTAAAGAGAATATAAATTGCACAAGAGTAACTTTAAAGAAAAAAAAAAAACCAAAAACAACCCCTCCTTTCACTGATATTGTGGATTTATTAGTTTTTCAGTTGTTTGAGATTGAGGTTTTGTTTGATTGATATTCTTTTTTTTTTTTTTTTAATCATAAGTTTCCACATCTGATTTAGGTTTCTTCAGTGTAAATCCTCATGAGATGTTGACTTAAACTGTAATACTCTAGACTTTGTTATTGCTATTCTATCTCACTAAAATCAGTGGAATCACTCCAGATGGGAACAGCTGCAATCAAATTCTTGTTGCTTATAATTTAGCTTAACCAGAGAACAAAGCTTCTGTTTTTATGAGAAAGTCTTTAAAGTGTAACAAATATTGATAGTTAGATATTAAGAAAAATTTTTTTGATTTTTCTTTTTGAATTCTATTCCTTTCTCATTTAATATTAAATTCTACTGTCCAATATGCAGTTCTATGGGAAAAAATCTGATTTTGTTTTGCTCTTTTTATCTGTTATCTACTTTAGATGTAATGAATCTATTTAACAGAAGCATTTCTGACATACGTCTTGATTTTGATTTTGGCTTAATAGCTGGAGAATTTGGATCTTCAGACAGTCTTTGAAATTATCATACATTTGATAATATTAGTTGCATCTTTTAGTTTGTAGTATTAGAGATTATCATATGTTAACATTAGCATATATTAACATTACTCTTCCTTAGATATTACATTTTAATATATGAGAAGAAGTTCCTTATATTATTAAAGTCATAAACAACTTAGATAAAAACTGTCTCAAATTCTTGAACAAGCTAGAATAGAATAATTGATGAGACCCAAGAAATTTTTGGGTTTTGTATTGTATAATTTTTCTCTATTCTAGGTTTAACACTGCAAGGCAAAATGTCTTCACTGGTCAAAGCTAAAAGTAAATAAATTATAAAGCAAACTATTTATGTGAAAGAGAAGATTATTAATAAACTCCTGAAAGGAATTCAGCTTTCAGCCCTCACTGAGATACATGAGTTTAATAAAGTAAGAAATATTGCAGGTCAGCACCATTAGGAATCAGCTGTTTCTGAAGTAAGAAAAGTTAATGAGTCCTGAAGGCCGAAATTAATTTGTTTGCAATAAAGAAAGAACAGTTTAGTGGTCAAATTTCTTGACTGGGAAAGAAGCTTGGGCTTGATCTTGGCAGGAGTGAGAGTTTGTAAGGGGTTACAGTGTGTTTGCAGTTTAAGGTTATTAATTCAGTTAGTGTGACCAAAGCTGGTGTCTCACAGAGTTTCTTGACAGCTCTGAGAGCAGAATGAGGAGAAATCTTGTGACTGTGGCTGCAGAGATGCCTGCAGCAGTGCCAGGAGTGTATCCAGAGACACTGCTCTGCCCTTTGCAATAAAATCTCCTCCTTGTTCAGCGAAGATGAAGTCTCCAGAGACCTTGCTGAAGTATTTTAACTTTTTCTCCTCTAGCTGATTAATGCGAACTAAAATCTTTCAAGATTCAAACCTGATTAGGTTTGCATATTTGGGGAGAGAGTGGTGGAGCTACCTCAAGGTGCACCTCTGAATTCAGATGGGTTATGCTTCTAGGTGTTACTTGAGCTTTCTGCTGAAATGCTAATACCAGCACATTGTCAGATGATAGTCTCAAAAATTTAGTCATAAACGATTTTTTGAAGACTCCATATCTAGCAGGCAAACCCATTACATTTCAGGTTAACCTGTTGAGAAATACAAAATTATCTTGAAAGCTACGAAGAAAGCCCCAAGAGATGTTATTGTACCAAAATAAATTACATCTTGAAGAATTCCAAAACAAACATTTCAGTTTTTTAGTCAACAAACCTGTAAAAAGAGTTTTTGTCAACATAATTTTCTGAAATGAGACAACAAAAGACTATTTTAGTAAGGCAGGTGACAAAAATGCAAACATTCCAGTGAGTCCAAAGTCAAATCTAGTATGCTGTGACTATGTAAATCAAGAAGAAAAAAAAATTGTCAATTAATATTTTTAATGCATAACCCCCAATATTTATCTTCTTATTCTGCTTTGAAATATAGAGACTTTTAAGAGCACTTCATGTAAAAAATAACAGAAAATACTTCATCCCACACAAAAAACGAAAAAAAAGGAGAAAAAATTACCTTCTAAAATGATACACTGAGGTTTGTCTGTTTCAGTCTAGCAACTCCAACTTTTCACATCATAGACAACAGTACTGCCACTGGAAGGTTAATTTGAAATCTGTTTTTTTCAAGCTCATTTTAAAGCACCCTTAAGTTATTCTGGTAATCTATTGTGATTCTTCAAAATTCAAATATCCTAGGCTTGCAGGTTCTCCATTCTTCATTAATCTCTTGTTTCCAGAAGGACATCTGAGTAAATAACATGTTATTTCCATTTTATTTATGCATATTCTGTGAATCCATCATTTGCTGCTATTCAGGTCTACGAAATGCTGTAGATATAATAGCATCCACTATCCATTTTCTAGTTCATTTACTTAGACACACACACACACTCCACATCATTTAGGAAGAAACCCAAACATGCTTTTTATCATTTGTGGCTAAGCATCAGTAGTCCAAATTATTGTTTCACAAATACTTACTGTTGCCATTAGTATGTTTCTCTAGTCACCTTCCTTGACTTGCAAACTTCTCTTGCAGTAATAGATATTTCAGATAGTTTTATTACGTGCCACCTCCATTTGCATCATCTATACAACACGTTCTTCATGCAGAAAGTGGAAGCTACTTTTATCATTCAAAATCGTTAATGCAGCTAGAGGCCAGAGTCAACAGAGACAGTACAGGTTGCAGAAAATATTGGTTTTTTGTGGTAGTCAATTGCCTGTTACTCACAGATTTACTGCAGTAAAAAAGAGAAAGCTCTTCAGGATAACCTTTAAAGTGCTGTTTCTGCAAAGGATGACTTGAATTCTTACTAAGACTGTCTAAGTGCTCCAGCAGTGGAAAAAACGAGAAGGGAGGTTTTGAATCATGGGCCTTTATGCCCATGACACATTACCTTCCAGATATCACCATTCACACTTCAATCTGTCAAACAGCACCATGGGGAATACAGGCTAATGCAGTCATCTCCTGCTAAGGACATCATATCGGCGGTTTTATCCTGTCATGCACCCAAAAGGGAAATATGGCTAAAGATAACCTCTGGACACTTACCACGGAGGCGGACTATGAAAGGCGAGCGCTGAAACACCATGTGAGACTTCTACTGAATATATTCTTTCCTGCTAAAATAGCTTGAGGCTGGATGGATTTGTTACCAAAGTGGAGTTAAATGGGAGTTAAAACAAGGTACAGGCAAGGTCGTCCTGTTTAAACTGCAGGAATGCCTGGACCTACAATACAAGTGTGAGGTCTGCGGTTAAATCCTGATAGTTTTGAACATTACCACCAGGAATCATCAACCCCTATTGTATGAAAAGCAGTTTTGCAATTGAAGGTAAGTTTCACGAGTGACAATCGGGGATCTCCACAGCTGCTTTTGTTGGGTTAACGTCTACTGAATTTTGATCTGGAAAGAGAAACTCAGCTAAACCACTTCGACAGAAGGTAATGGGCACACCAGGTCAGACTTTCTGTTCTGCTCCAGGTGGTTTTCAATAGTTAAACAAACTACATTTGAAATGAAGTCCTTTAATCTGCTAACAGGGGGTTTTTTTGGAGGGGTGCTTGGTTTTTGGGTGGAGTTTGGTGTTGAACCATGAACAACTCCATTCATAGTTGAACAAAATTTTGTCTTTAAATATTGGGTTTTCAGCAGTTGAGAATCTATGTGCTGCTCTGTGGATGACTAATAATGGGATAGAGCAATTCTTAGTTGGAAAATCAGGCCCATGGAGTTTAGCATATCTGTGTTTCCACATGCTGTTATAACTCCTTCTTCTCCATCCCATCGGTAACATTTTAACCTTTTGTTCAGTTCCAGCAGAACAGGCAAAATATAGTTTTATTCAAGGTTTTCGAAAATAAATTGCTGGGCAGGAAAATGCACAGTATCAGTGTTGAAATGTGAAAAATAATAGCAGATTGTTATTGCAGTATGAGACACACTTCCCTAGGGAAGAAAGCATTTCTCAAATGTACCAAGAGCTTTGTAAGCTCTTCCCCTAGGTTTGCTCATCAAATCTAATACTCATGAGACCCAAAAACAATGGAAGCAGCCTTCCTTAGCTGTAATATTTGACAACTGCTTCCTTGCCTCTAGACTTCCAGTGGGAATCAGGTCAATTGAGTAGTGACAAGCTAATTATGGTGTGATATCTGTCTGTTTTATCTTCATGATTTCGGTTCAATTCCCCCATGGTGGCTTTTACATCATGAGAAACCCAGCACCGCAGCAGAGCACGTTGCAAACCAGAGACTTCCACTGTGAAGAACTTCCTTTTTGAAAAAAGAGATTAAAAACTTTGGCAAAAATGCTGCACTTCAAACCCTCATCCACTTCTGCTGGTAGATGCATAACTTGCCTGACCTTCTGCAGGTAATAATTTGCCTTGAAGGCTTCCAGTTCATAGAGAGCTGGCTTCTCTTCTTTCCAAAAGGGAGGGACTGCTTTCATAAGTTTCCAGCAGGATGACAGAGCAATACATGAAAACAGCCCGTACTCTTCTCCCTGTAGATTAGAGGACTTCCATATATCTTCCTTCACTTTATAAATAGAAATTTTTGGAAGAATTTAATTGAATTTCAATCAGAGTGTCATTTTATTTTATTAAAAAAACCACACATACCCCAGGCCCCCCTCCCCCCCACTTCCTATTTAGGGGTTTGGGGTTATATCAAGAACTAGATAGGTTTCAAATAATGCACTTCAAGAGCGGAATTTTGTGAGTGAATGTGAGACTCCTTGACTAGAGAGAACTCATTGTGAATACCTGACAAACAACTGCCTGCAGACAACTGAATAACCACTACACCAGGGCAATATGAAGCAAATTAAGCTGACTTTTAGCTGGTGACGAATCATATATTTCTGATTGAAGTCTCATGCAACAGAATGGACTCTATTTCTTTGAAGCTATTTCCTTCAATGTGTCTTTAAAGGGTATATTATTAGACTGTCCTAATGCAAAATGATCAGCTGAAACTAATCTCACTAATGAGGTTCATTTGTTCTTTGACAAAGCAATAAATAGTTTTCTCAAGAAAAAAACTTAACTAATAGTTGAACCACAGCCTTATAATTAATTTTCTTCTCTAGTGGTAGCAAGCATAGAAACAAGCAGTAAATTTTTCATTTGTTCATCTCTTCAGAGCAACTGTTTAGCACAGATATGCTTGATTAATGGATTTAATTTGTTCTCTTCTCCTCTAGTCAGTTTTCATATTACATTGGTTATCAGAGGATGGGACAATAATGTGGCTACTCTCATTGTGCTGTATTCCATCAGTGTCAGGGCTGCCTTCTAGCTCCAGGTCTGCATCTTTAACCTTTGCAGTCCTCCCAAATCTTTCATCAATCTGTGTTACAGTCACCTTGGGAAGTAAAAGCAGAAGCACTCAGTCAGCACTTACAGGTAGTAAAGTGTGTCATTATTTCTTACAAAATGCTGGCAGCAGTGCACCTTTCATTTCCCACAGAAATATGATTTGTGAGATGAGCAACCCTATGGTTAAGAGAGGAAAATGTAAATTAATCGTCTGCTTACTACTTGTATGTTTTATTTATATTTATGTGTGTGTGTGTAAATGTATAAATTATGTGGGTTTTTTAACCTCCTGGGGTTTATATATATATACACACACTATATTTTGCTGATTTTAAATCTGATTACTACTATATACTTATATTTTGTATGCCTGGTTCAGGCAACATCATAAAAAATAAGACAGACTTCAAAAACTTCCATTTCCCAACGTTAGTTCCCTCCTAGCAGAGCAAATATAATCAGAGAGACTTGCTAAGGTTATTCCAGGTTTCAGGCTAGAAAAGGGCTGCATAATTTTGAGGCGCCATGTTCCTTCAATTTCTATTATACTCAAAAGGAGTTTAACCAAATTTAGTGGGAAATATATCACTTATGTAAATGACATATTGCATGTTTATGTAATAAATCAAGTTAAAAAGATCATTGAGAACTACTGAAATAAAAACCTGTTTTGGAGTGCCACTGTGGGCATGCATCATATACATTCTTCGTGGATGATGGCACACAACTGGGAAAAATAATTGTGGTGAATTTGTAATTTACATTCAGATTTAGTGATTCAGCACACACTATATAAACGAGTTATGCATTTTCTGAGATGCCAGATGCGTTTCAGTACTGGACAGCAGTACAGGTACTTACATGTGTTCTGATTTCAGTAGTGTAGAAATGCTGTAAGAGACAGCCTGGGCCAAAGAACTTTTACAATGTTAGTAGACAAGAACAATTACACAGGGAA
Organism: Lycocorax pyrrhopterus obiensis; assembly: GCA_014706295.1. NCBI lineage: Eukaryota > Metazoa > Chordata > Aves > Passeriformes > Paradisaeidae > Lycocorax > Lycocorax pyrrhopterus. The sequence continues at coordinate 110,784,635 of JACSVZ010000001.1, read as the reverse complement.
AGAAAAAGAGATGAGGATGAGTTGCCCAAGGCCCCAGAGCAAGCTGGTGCCATAGCCAAGTGTGAGCCTGAGATCCGGATCCTGCTCAGACGTGGCTGCCTGTGTTGTTTCTATTTAAGGGCTTTCTGTCCATGTTATTTCTGACATGTTTAGTTTAGGAGGACTGAGAAATACCATGATGCTCACTAGACATTTTAATACTTGCCATATCAGGAGGAAAACCATTTGTTATGCAGAGTTTACCTTAGAAGAACAATACACCCTAAGGCCTTCATTTGTCAATGACAATAATGGCCTGACAAATTGTGAAATATTGGTGGAGGATTTTCTCATTCATCAGCATAAAACCATTCATTTTGTCTATTTCAAAATGTGAGCATCAATTGATGTATTTATGAATTTAACTTTGCTTTTGCCTGACCCCCTAGAAAGTGAAATTGTGAAATCAAAGTTAAAAACTCCATGATTCATTTTAGATTCTTTCTTACTTTGATAATTTCATTATGGTCAAGACATCTAAAGCCAAATGCTAATGAAGAAATTAAAAATATAAAAAAATAGGTGGTTGTCTATTTAACAATGAGATCTTTTAGGAAGCATTTTGAAACTAATATTGACCAGGGTGATAGTTTTGAAAATTTTCATTCTAGTCCTCAATTTGTTGTTTTCTTTCTAATTTAGTAGATTTTCTTGTGTTTGTTCCCTAAAGATTTTTTCCCTGTCACTCAGTTAAAGACAGTTTGGTTTGCCGCAGCAAGTTCAGGATGGTCACACACGAATATTTGTTTCTCTTGATTTTGAAAATATCTGAACCGAATTAGTTTTGGTCTTATTTAGTCAGGAATTTTTCTTGTCTCAGTGAGTATACTTGAAACTTCAAAGGAAAGAAATAGTCGTATTTTATCTGTGTGATATTATTTTGCTTGGTATAATGTACATTTAAAATTTCTATGTGGAGTCTATTTAAAATTTCTGTGCAATTAATTTTTACTTTAGAAAGAACATAGTATACAATTAAGTAAGGCTAGCATTTTTTTTCTCTGAGAGAAATTCCTATTTGCGTAAGTTTTCAGGGAAAAACCAAATCTGGAAAAACATTTTAATAGTTTTATCTTGAAATTATAGAAATATTGTAGCTAAAAGCCTTTGAAAGGAAGGTTTTTAACTACCTGGATTAATTGACTTTTAATACCTTTTTATCACTTCTTGCTTTCAAGGTTAGCTTTACAACTAATGTGGTTGACATAAGGGAATTCAAACAAAACTGTGAAAATCCACACAAAATAGCCAAAAGCTGATAGCTTTTGTAAAAAAGAAATTAATAGACCTTTCAAGCAGACAATGTAGTTTCAAAGATCCCATCTCCTGCCTGTTGATAATAGCTGCACTATGTTATAGAACAGAAAACAGAAGCAAGCAAACACAGAAAGGCAAAAAACACCCCAGACTTCTAATTATGTGTGGCTGGTAATGCTGCCTCACTAACAGTTTGTAAAATAAGAGCCTTTTGTTCATTCCTCAAATTTCCTGAGTTGATCTCTGCCTCAGGCTGAAGTCTTCCAAGATTACTTGAGCCAAAAGAGCTCAGAGCTTTCTAAGAGCAAGGCACAATTTCCTTCTACGGAGCCAGACACAGGAACCAAGGTGGGTTAGGGAGAGACTGAAACAAGGACATATTTTATATGTTTCCAGTTAACTCACCTGGGTCTTTCTACAAATGTACCATAACTCTTTGTAGTTTTTAAATATTTGATGAATCGTAGATGTTTCTTTAATTCCAACAGAATTTCAACACTTTGGAGGCCAACCTACAGTCCTGCTAATGAATTCAGTGAATATCTGAAAGCAAATTTTTACCTGCTTCCTATTTTGATAGAAAAAAAGAACAACCCACATCCTGAAAAGTCTGATGTGGACATAGCAAATCACTGAACTTTTTCTCAGCATGTGATCTGAAAAATGCATTGAAAAAGCCACCGTTATGTGTGATGGAGCCCTGCTCTGCTGGGCATGGCTGAACACCTTCCTGGCCATGGCAAGCAGTGAATGAATTCTTTATTCTACTTTGCTTGCACGTTGAACTGGTTTTCTCTCAGTCCCTGAGTTTTCTCACTTTTGCCCTCTCAATTCTTTCCCCACCTGACTGTGGTTTAAGTGGCTGTGTGATGTTTAGCTGCCTGCCAGGGTTAAACCACAAAAAAAACGCGAAAAAAATCATGTTGAGTCCTACACAGTCATTGGGGGATACAATAAAAATACTTTTATGAGTAAATGCCTTTGGGTCCTGTGGGTAAAAATTGAGAATAATATAGCAACTAAACTGTAATTCAGCTCTTTTTCTATCTGTACAATAAATAAAGTTGCCTTTAGTTCTGCAAGTTCCAAGCTAAGGAATGCTCTATAAGATTATCTCAGCGATGTTTCGTTCTCGTGTAGCGCTGTGTGTACATGTGCCCCCTGGCACATAACAAAGCGTCTATTCCAACTCTGTCATTAACATGAGAGCTAACAAGCCTGGAGATGACTTAGTGAAAGGTCAGGTGCTTCATTAGACCCGCTTTTCAGCCACTGGAGGTTTTCCAGTGATGGTGAGCTATGACAAAACCAGCCAAATTCACATTATACTCTGCACAATTAACTCCAGGAAATTACAGGCAATTTAGGGGAATAACTGAGGAACTGGCCAAGAAGAATTATACACATCTGTACTAAACTAAAGTGCCTCAATGCTCTGGCAATTAAAATATTGTTGTCTGTATAGAAGAGATCATTATGTCAAGCAGTTTGAGCCTGTAGTCCTTAGTCAAAAAAAACAGGACATGAGTTTTTTCTCAGAAGAGACAATAGAAATCAGAAAACCTCCTGCCATAATCAGTAGCATATTTCCAATCACTCAAGAGCAATTCTCACTTGGGAAGACTGTGAACGGTGCATTTTGATGCCGGCTACGCCTGTTGTGTGTCCCATATAACCAGTAATCCTAATGGGGAAACAAATACTGCATGTCTTCTACTTTCTGCCTAAATACTCTGGTCTGGCACTTTGACAGAGCAGGTCACAATCCTGAAGGCAGAAATTCTCTTTTAAAGTCCTGTTGCAAAATCCAAGAACAAAAGAATGAGGTAGACATTGTTAATTTGAAGAAGGCAGCATAGAATTAAGTTTTGGTGGAGGACCAGTTGTTACACTTGTATTTGAAAGAGGCAAGGTAATTTCCTGGATTCTTATCTTACAATTTGTGCCTGTTTTTTAAAAAAAAAAAACAATGAACCATTTTTGTGCCACAAGAAGAGCTGTGAATTTTACTCGAAGGTAAGAAGTACAACTTTTCTAATTAGGTAAGGTTTTTTTACTATAACCTACTTGTAGTACGACAAATACACATAACAAGCAAACCCAGAATGAAGACCAGGAAGGCAATGAAAATAAATGAAATATATATATAGTTTGGTACAGTAAACTTGGGAAATTTGTGTATTCATGTGGTGTAATAATCTATTCCTAATAATTTCATTTTCTGAAACCTGGTGCAAACTAAACCAACCTCAAAACTCCCTGAATTTTTTTACAATACCTGAGAATAGCAAGCCCCTACCAAATAAGCGAGAGTAGTCTAATGAATACTGTTGTAAGACTTAAATTCAGTTCTGTTCTGCACAAGAATTTTGCTTGGAAAAAAAGGAGCTGGAAATCAATTAGCATTTCTTTACTTCTCCAGATGCCAAGAACAAAATTTTCTGACTTAAATATTACATAACAGCAGTGGAGATTGAGAGGTTCTGAGCTACGATACTGATGGTGGAATATTCATTGTGAAAAATAGAAATATTTAGTTTGAGGTGTTTTTAAGAAACTATCTTTATTCTATGAATAGTTCATAATGCAAGACATAACAAAAATACCTTGGTTTATTTTGGTTGATTGGTGTTTATTGCATAAATGTACATCATGGAATTTTAAAAAGTTGATCAATCTCTGTAATTTGATATTTCTGCTGTGGTTTTGCTGCTGTTAAACCCTTACTCAACTGACATATACCAGAAATAGAAATACAACTTTTCAGCTGGCTTGTTGAGAGTGCATTGCATAAATGAGGTTCAGCTTCTTGTTGTCTTCTAAATGGAGCTTCTGGTAGTGGTAGATTTCTGTAAAATCCTAAATAATGTTTCCTGGATTGGAAATGAACAGAACATTTCCCTGACACCAGCAGAATACTTGCAGTGGCTGGTATCCCCTTAAACTAGAATTGTTGGAAAGGAGATCATTTTTTCCTCCATTTTGTTCCAGAAGTTCCTGATTACACCATTTAAAGAACACAGAGTTAGGTATTTCAGGAAGCACTGGTAAACAAGAGAGTGAACAAAACAAAGTCCCAAAAAAATTGAAAGTACTTAAGTTTCCTAAACATACTAAAACTCAGGTCCCTGCCATTCTTTCTTATGTCCTATTTAGTGTGCAAATTCAGGTATGCTATCACAGTCTGTGCTCTCACTTCATATTTCTGTGAAATTGCATCTGGAAAACTTTCTTTGTAATGCTTTTTGTAGTGTTTGGGTTTAAACAAGACAAGTTAATCTGGTGCCATTTGAACTAATGTTTTCACAATGCATTTTTGTGGATAACAAAGGACTTGAGGACCTGCAAGACCTGAGGTGGTTTTTTTTTGTTGTGCATTTACATGTCAATGCCTTTGTGATAAAATCTGCGAAGAAAAATATTTTCCAGACAGACCTTTGTTTGGGTTGTTTTACTTCTAACAGAGAAGATAACAGTTAATGTACAGCTTTACACTGAGGTGGGGGAGACCTTGTCAAGGATTGCAAAGAAAACATGACTGTGCTCACAACATATCTTCCAGCAAATGCAGTCCCTCTTATGAACGGGGACAGTGACATAAAGTGTGATACGAGGCAGATTAGCCGCGTCTCTGTGTCTTCTGCCAGCACATTATGCTCATGTCATGTTCTTGAATTTCATTTACAGATAAGCCCTGTGAGTAATTGTAGCATGAAACTTAAAATTGTAATCTACTTTTGATGTATGAAAACAGAGGAAATTAGATTAAGAGAATCTTTCAAATGACATTGCATGTTATTTAGCTTTTCAGTACATGGTTTTTTGCAAACACAGTTTTTCTCCACTGCTTCTCTTTAAATGTTTCCAGTCTCCAACAGACCACAGTCAAAGGCAAGAGGAATAAATTGGTCACGAACAAGCTCTTGAGTGAGTGGGTTTCCCCTTAATGCAGCAAGTCCTAATGGTCTTGCAAGCCTGGGTGGCATTAATATATAACACATAATGTTATACATTATCTTAATAGTCTAAGTGCCATTAATATTCCACCTTAAGCACCAGTAATTACTATTCAAATGATATTTAACCTAAAAGCAACATCTGAGTATGTTCCACCACCCCACCTTTCTCCCACACATCTCTGTCAAGTGTAAGAAGAGATTAGAAGATGGATCATATGATTCTCTAGTTGTTCCTTTAAAAACTTTTCAAAACTCTTGTAAAATACAATAAGCAGAGCATTTCATTTGAATGTAGTACAGTTCATCTTTCTGCTAAAGGAATAATTTACAGATTTAACAAAAGAAACTCAATTTGCACAGGGATGTCATAAACCAGGGTGAGGTCGTTCGGCACTCCGAGAAAATTCTAAGACATCTCCAATCAACCTATGTGCAAGGAAATCTGCTGAAAAATACTGAGTATTAGTAAAAATCATCTGCCCATCAGCCTGGATGCTCTGAAGGACTAGAAGTCATGCGAAACTGGGGGAATGGGAATTTGTTGAAAAAATTGTTAATTGTTTTGTGTGTTTGTGATAGGGGATTTTTTGTTGTTGGTTGGTTGGTTTTTTTTTAGCAAATCTCAGTTTTATATACTAAGATTAGCCAGAGATTTGATTTTGGAAGTTCCCTTCCTCACTTCACACTAAACATAGTCTATCTAGATGACATATCTTCCTGCTGTATTTTAGAAATGATTCTTCTATGGATTCATATTTGTTCAGAGCTATGAAAGATAACCATCTCACTTTACACCTGAAGTTAGTCTTTTCCTCAGTTACAGGAACATCAAAAACCCATAAGGGTCATGTTGGGAAATTGCTCACTTAATGATGTTAAGCGCTGAAATTTCACATCATTATAAAGAATTGTTAGAGCAGAGTTGTTTTGCAAGCAGCTACTTTCCTCTCTGATGTATCTGCTTTGCTTTGGGAATTAAAATTATCTTTGCATGTAACTCGTGGAAAGATGAATCACTGCATAGATCCCCTCTTGTAGACAGCAAATGAATATTGCGGAGGCTTTTTATTGCATTATTGCTACTTTGTGCCGTGTCTGCCATTTCACAAATACCATTAAACTGAAGATCAGTCATAATATGTGTAAGATTTAGCATAAAGAGGTGTTAACATGTATTTTCCATGCTGGAGCAGCAGACTGGGCCCTCTGGAATGTGTATTTACAAACAAATCCACTTTGCTGGCAGTTATCATTGCAACCGGTTAGCCCTGCATTCACTTCTTGGCTGCTGTAAAACTGTTTCTCAGGAAATAATTTTAGTGAGATGGACTTGCAGTAGCTACCTGGTTTCTAATGATCTTTAGTGACTGCTGCAGGGTTTTATTTTTTGCAGGGAAAGACTTGGATACCTACAATTCCTACAGACTTCAACAGAAGAGAGAGACAGTGAGAACAAGCTTTATTTGCCCTGACACTGGTGTTTGGGCAATGCCCCGATGCAGACCACTCAAGTCATCAGGTAAACCTGAGACAAGATGAACTTTCATTTTGTAGGCCTCTGAAAGTGCCCTTCTAGGGCTTTTTGGGCTAAATCCATGCTATCCTCTGGGCTTAGTCTCAGGACTTCACACCTGTAGATTCTGAGGGCTCTTTCCCTGGAACTGCTGCAGTGACTCAGTTTGAGGTGCTCAGGGATTTTGTGTACAGTCACTTTGAAGAATGCATTTTCTGCAAGGCAACTTTCAAGGGACAGTAGCTGACAGAATTTCCTTTGTTTGAACCCAAAGACACACATATAAATAAACTTATCAGTAATGTCCCTGTATATCTTCAATTGTTTAAGTATCCTTTAGGTTTTCTGTTGCAAAATGCCTTTCCTGGCATGTTTTGTTTCCCAGGTCCTGCCACTCTGTCGTCTCTAAGTCTTGAACATCCTAGTAAAAGATCTGTGCACCTCATGCCAGTCAGGGGAACTTGCAGCTTGTCAGCAAAAGAGACAAAATACAAAACGGTGATACAGAAAAATAATAGTTCCTCTTACTTATATATGACATTTTTTTCCTTTGCATCCATCTTATAGTGCAAAACTAGTACTGCCCCAGCTCCAGATTCTGCTAAGCATGACATCATTTGATCCTTTGATTAAAAAAGTTCATTCATAACTGCATGTTTTGTAAATCTCATGCAAATTATTCCTGAATGAATGGTATGAACACTTTTCATTATATATTTACTTGAAGATAGTGAAAATTGCTTGAGAAATTTTCTGTAAAGATTTGTAATATTTTAGGGTTAATATCTAGCTGACTAAAAGCTTGAAGAACACAGTGTAAATCTCTGATGTAAAGGTAACTTGGATAAAACTTTTATTGGTTTTGAAGATCTTTCATAAATAAGACAGATCCCAGGAGTTAGTATACTCTACAGTAGCAATAGAGAGCCAAAGGTAGGAAATCCTTTGCATTCCTTTGTGTGAGTTTCATTATTTTATGGGTGTTTGCTCTATGCTTGTTCTGTGGTTGTGAACTTTAAAAAAAAAAAAAATACAAACCTTGAGCATCTGTCTAGTCAAAAGACACAATAAAAGTCGTTTTGTTTTTTCCACCTTTCTTTCCAAAGGAAATTTCAATATGATAAGGTAAAAATCCTGATTTAGGGTAATTTTACTGGTCAAAATGAGAAAAAAAATATGTGGAGCCTGAATCAGAATCTGCCCTGCCCAAATCAGATTCCTGCCTCCTAGCCACAGAATATCTTGTAGTGCTTGTGATGTAGCTCTCTTATTAAATAGCAATTTTCTCTCTTCAGCATTGAGTCTTACATTATTGCTGACCACAATTTGCCTTCCAGATCTTTCTATGCTGAATGAAGACAGTCTGCAGCCTGTCCACCATGGCTTATCACTTTTTCCTTCTAGATGTCAGTATCTTTATCAGCTAACAACCTCATTGAAACCCCTTCAGACCAAGGCCAAGCAAAATGCTTTAGGGTTTGCAAATATAATCTATTTAAACTTAACTTCAGTAATTTTGATGGAAATTATTTTGGAAACATCAGTACAAGTGACTGAGTACGAGCTTGGGAGTGGTTGATAGCTTTGACTAAGAAGAGGATAATTCTTGGCCGTGATCACGGACAATGACTTCAGCTGTGAATTTCTGGTTCTGCCCTGGAAATCATGTAAGTGATTTACATGGATGGTTCTGTACCCCCTCAGGATGAGGGTCTCACTGGCCTGTTGCCCTTTGTATTTGGCATTTCTAAAGTGTCTGAATTTTTTTAAAAAGCTCTACATTTGATTATATTGAAATGAACTCCCACATTTGAAGACTACTGGGTAAGGGGTGCAGAAAAATCATATTTAACTGCTGTTCTCCTACCACTAAACAGAACACTTAAGAAAGAAGAAATCTAGTAACATTTGTTTAATTTCCCAGCTGAAACAGAAACACTGGTAAATCACTGCCACGTGCATATTTACTCTCCTACAGTATCAGGAGGGTCTTATAATGTGATTTATCAAGCTGGGTCACTGTTCCACAAACATTTTTTTCCCTTGCTTTAACAATATATTTCTCCAATAAACATTATCAGGAATTTTAATTAAAGCAAATAACATGGATCATTGGCTAACAGATCTTGAATCTTTAATAAATGACCTAATTTTATTATTGTTTGTAGGGACTTAGGACACAGTGAAAATACCTCATTACAAGCGGAAACCTCCCAGAAATAAAGATCTTGGGTTCGACACGTGCATGATGCAAACAACACCTGTAAAACTGGAAGGAAGTTTTACTTTTAGAAATATATATTAGAGGCCAAATAAACAAACTAAAGTGTTATTTCTCTTATTAAACACTACACTAAAAAGAGCAAAGGAAACAGTTCCCCTAGGTGGAAGTAGTATCAGACAGCACATCTCTATGAAGATTGACTCAGTGAAAAGAATTCATAAATTTCTGACAGAAAATAAACTATTATGTAAAGAGAAAAACCAAGGAACTACATCCTTACAAACAAACATTTTTGCTCAAAGATCTATATCCCTTACACCTGTTCTCTACAGATGTGTCCATCCTTCAGGATCACTCTGTATTGTAAATCCAGTAAGTGGCCTAAAACCACAATACTGAAGATTTTTCTGTGATCATGATAACAATTTGATGATTAAACACTGGTATAAATAACACTTTAAACCTATTGTTAAAGTAAAAAAAAAAAAATTCTGCTTGTTTTCTTTTTTTGCAGAGAGGGAAAGGATTAAAGGACCACTGCTCATTATAAGTATGTTCAGCAGAAATAATCTCACCTAACCTCTCAGTTATTGTTGTGGGAGCCATAATTTTTTCTCTTTTCACTCTTTTAAGGGCTGATGCATTACCCATGAAAGTCAATGAAAGGTTATCAAGACTTACAGGAATCATTTTCCACAGCTAAACATCTGCTTTGTCTTCAGAGATATGTAAGCAATCAGTCATGTTTGAGTTTCATAATATGTTACATACTACTACGTGTACGTTAATAAGAACTATGTGAGTATAGATTTTTTAATTTTTAAAATAATATATTTTGTTAAATGTTGATGTAATAATTTGACCTGCAATTTGCTGGGGCGTATGAAGAAAGGGTCATTTGTGTTATTTTGGAACTATTGCAAGAAAAGAACAATGTAAAGTATTATTTTATGATGAAACATAGGAGTTGTGTAATATATGCTCTTAAGGTCTCTATGAAAACTACTACAATTATTACTACAAAGTTTTAATCTTTTTTCCATATTTTCTCATTAAAAATTGTTTCCTTCACACCCCTTAAATATGTAAGAGTTTGTTGATGAATAAATTTTAAAAAATCTGCATTGTGAATCCTGAGTAATGCAGAGATTTCACAGCACTTCACAGCACGTGAACTACTTCAAGAATGAGACATTTGCAGTTTCATATTTGCAGTGTAAGCTACTGAGAAGAAAGGACAGGTAATATCATTTATAAGTCTAATAATATTTAAAGAATGAATCTTTTTTATTCTAAGTTTTTAGTGATGAAGGTGGCACCATAAATAGAAGCAGACTTTAGCCTGCTATTGCCACATTTTATCAGAAATTACATGTAATGGTGCTTCAGGAAATGTTCATTCTGTGGCTAACAAAATGGGGCAGATTTCCCTTTAATATTTCTGTAGGAAAGTTGCTGCTTCCTATTAAACTTAATGGGATTTTCAGAATAAGTTATTTGATAACAGCGCAAGCCTGTCATAACTCTTTTTCTGGTGGCCTCTTCTGCCAAAATGCTACCTGAAGCATAAGGCTGGAAGATGAGTAATTTCTTAATATTAAATTGCTGAAATATACTGTATATTTGATGCCTGTGTCATGGTTAGGCTCGAAAAATACTGTATGTGGTTTTGTTTTTTCTTTAATAAATGCAGTTGTGGCTGTATACAAATGCATTTACAAGACCTGAGATATATACAACTCTTTCTGTAAAGAAGAAACAAGTGTGTACCATTGTATTTTTTCATCATCTCTGTAAAGAGGGTCTCCATTTTTTTTCATTTTCTCAGTTAGCCAAAATGGGAGAAAAGAGCTGAAGTGAACAATCTAGCAGGTGATGCAGTAATCTGATATTTTAGTTTTATACACATTGGTGCTATATAAATTGGATCTTAAAAAAAAAAAAAAAAACCAATCAAACAAAAATTCCTCACTAAAATAAAATTCTTGTATCTCTTTAAGGGAGAAAATGGCAACAATTAATGTTCTCAAGTTATTCTATTCCTGATTTTCCCAATTATAGTAACTAGGAGAAGTGGTATATAATTAAATTTAATGGAAGTTAAGCTTGTGGATGAAAGAACTAGCTATTTTAACATAACTTGAACATTTTAGGCCAAATTGCTCATAGATCAAGTACATACAAGGCACTGGTTCTTCCTTTTCTCATCTGATTTACAGTTAAGGAAATCAATGCAAAGAATCACTTTTTTTCTATAGGTTCTATAGGTTTTTTAAAGCTACATTTAGAAAGTTATTTTCCTATTGGAAACTGAACTCCTTTCTTAGACACAAAAAAAATTCTCTTTTGGCCTCTTGGGGTTGTATCCCCAACCCCTTCAGTTATATCATTCTACATAAGTGTTTTTGTAGAGACATGTAAAATTTTTCCTCACTCTTTTTCAGCAGAAGTTAATCTCTGCAGTCTGGGAATACTGTTTGTTCTTCTATGTCACCTTTGAACTGACAGGTTCAAAATCCTTTTAAACTTTCCATTGCAGAAAAAGTTTGCAAAGCAGAGAAAAAGAGTATATAACTTCAGTTTGAACCAGTGTGTGCATATATATATATATAGGAGTTGTTTAATTAAGGTATCAAAGTAGAAAGCCATATCCAGTTTGATACTTGGCTGTGAATTTGGATAGACAGACTGCAAGTATGAAGTTTAGAGACACAAGGACTCTCTAGACTGAGAACCTCATAAAGAAATAAGGGATTTATCTGCCCCAATTTTGGGATCTCTGATGAATATTAAAAGAAATTTACTGGAAGACAGGCAGCTAGAATCCTCAGAAAGAAATCAGGTCCCATTATGTCTTTTCATACAGAGTATGGAAAATTAAGGCATGCAGATTGGATAATTACATATGAAGTTTTGTGTCAGTGTCCTTGCTCTGATGAAAATCCAGACGGCATCAGTAGGTGAGTTGGCAGACTTCAGAAGCTTTGAAAAGAAATATAGGCATGAAAAAGTCATATAGGGACTTCAAAAGAAAGACAAACATTTGAAAATGGAAATCTATGAACAATTCAATAATTTAACAAATTATGTAATCTTAAGTACTTATACAGCTCCTTCAAAAGATGTTGTCCTCATATTGCCCCCCAAACCTGTCTAGAAAAAAGCTCAGTGCTGGAACAGGGATGTCTATGGATTCAGTGCATGCTGTCTATTGTTATGAGTTTTTCATATATCAGCACATTCCAGTTTCTTTGATTTGAAGATGTCCTTGAGTGATTCCTCTTGTGACAGCTGGAATAGTCTGGTGTTTCAGCCTATAGCTGCTATCTGGAGAGAAGCTTGAAATTACAAAAGTATGAATTAGAGAAGTGTTCTGATTATCTATAATTTCCATATATGTTATCTAAACAGAACAAATCTAAACAGAACATCCTTTCATTCTGAATAAACATCTCTGGTTTAGAGAAGGGTGACCAGTCTTGTAAGTCTATATTTAGGGAATGCTTTTGTACCAAAACACAGCTGATTCTTGAAATTTGTTTGAGTAAAAAGTTTCAAAGCTGATGTTTGTGAGCATAGTTTAGTTGTTTAGGGGGTTTTGCGTGTCTTTCTCTTCAGACATATAGCCTAAGTATTTGAATTTTGTGTTTGAAGATTGCATGAAAAAATATTGTTTAAAGATAATAGCAATAAAATGGACAGTTTTCAAACCATGGAACAAAGGAAATGCTTGCAGATGAAAATTATTGTAACGCGTGTGAGGAGAGAAACTCTGGTTTATGGAAATACGGTTGAATGATGTTTACCCAACCCACTCAAATAGAAAAAAAAAAGAAGTTGCAGCAGACAAAGCCTATCATTATAATTCACTTAAAGACTGTGTCACCAGTTTGCTAGTATAGAAATCCTACAATTTTGGTTTGTGCAGTTACATGTGTGAAACTGTCCTTTAGCCCTGGAGCAGCTTTCCCCCAGCTGTGCGAAGTGCTGATGTGGGCTCTCCCCTCTCCCACACAAAGACAAGATGATACAGGAGACAGAGCTGTCTTTTATGGTTAATTTATATACTCCCTGTTTTTTGAAATCTTTCCTTACAAAGGAATATTGTGTAAATATTTCTATAATTTTCAAGGGTAACAATAACATAAAATTAAGCCAAAGTAGGTGTATGATTTGGTTTTAACCAGGCAAGCCTAAATTCAGTAAATACCAATGACCTACTTGAATATACCATATTTATACAGACTTTACATTCTTGTGACAGTCTTACACAGCAGTATAAGAGCTCTGTGCACGTGTATTATTTGTGAATGTAAAATAAATAAAATTTAGAGGGGGATTTCTACATGTGAATACACATATTTGTTTTATTAATGGCTATGTTGAGATGTATAGCAGATATCTATCTTCTATTTTCACAAAAAGTGCACTTTCAGCTTCTAAATCTTAAATTAAACTGCCACGGACTAAGAAAAAAAGAATTAAAGTCTGCTGAAACAAATTGTCTCTGAAATAGATTTAAACTTTGCAAGAATTATCAGCCTCTTACATCTAGCGGGGAAGGCAAAATATGAAGGAACTATTAAATTCCTATCTCAGCGATTAAAAACCAGTATTTCTGTATCTGTGGTACATGAGATTGCAGTACTCTGGGATGTCTGTAAAACCAAGGAATCTGTAATGATAACTATGGGAATTAGCAAACAGATTAAGGACTAGATTGCTTGCCAGAGGAGCTAAAGGGTTCACGGTTGCCCACACATGCATATTCCCCCAAGTTCTCCCGTAAGTGAATGCTCCTTGTTGGAACTAAGGATGGCAGAAGCTGTTCTTCAAGATATATAACAGATAAACTAGACATATTCCGGGTGTAGTTATGTTTGAAAGTCCATGACAAAGGAGGAAGGGAAGGGAGGAAATGAAGAAAATTTAGTTGGCTGATAATCTCTAAGTAGGCTGAGTAAACCTCAAAGTGGAAACCAAGGCAAAATAATGACCAAAAAAGAGAAAGCAAAAGAAAACAATATTTTGCTTACCTATGAGCAAGTAACAGGTTTATTTAGAAAATAGATGTTCCAAAAGAAAAATAGAAACATAATTTTTGGGGATAATCTACCAAAGATAAGAATGGCCTTTTACAAGACAATTACCAAATTACTGCAGGACTAGAAAACAAACACATGGGATCCTAATGAGACGTACGCAGAGAAGTCAACATCAAGAAAAGGCAATATTAAATTTGGAGACTCCTGGAAGCAGAGTATCTTGCAATAAATTCACACTGAATATCATTTTCTCAACAAAATCTAGCCTAGTGTGCCTCTCCATCTCTTCCTGTGTCACTGATGCTTTGAGCTCAGCCAGCAGTTTCTCAGCCCAACTAACAATTAAGGAGGAAGAGAAGTAGTAGAGAAACATTAGATACTCTTTAATCAAACATTAATGGTATATAATAGACACTTATCTCCAATTTGGAGTCACAGATTTGAGGAGTGGGCTGTTCATTGGATAAGGAATTGGCTGGATGGATGCAGGCACTGAGTTGTGATCAGTGTCTCTATGTCCAGGTAGAGATTGGTGATAATCCCTCAGGGCTCTGTCTTGGGATCTTACAGCAGCTTTCCAGTACCTAAAAGGGGCTTATAAAAAAAGGAGAGTCACTTTTTACGTGGGCACGTAATATTAGGACAAGAGAGAATGGTTTTAAACTAAAAGAGGAGATATTTAGATTATCAGGAAGAAATTCTTTCCTGTGTGGGTGGTGGAGACCCTTCCAACCCAAGCATTTTATGTTTATTGCAGTATGCATGGGTTTTTGCCTGTAATTTCTCAGAATAACAGCAACCTGAGCTACAAATGAAATTTAAAAAAAAAAAAAAAGTAGTGGAACTCTCCTAACTTAATGGATTTTGTTTTCCCTGTTTTGCCTGAAATGTGCTATGGTGAAATGAACTAGAGAAAATGAGGCTTAGAAACAGAGCCTTGCTGCCATAACCAAGATTTTACAGGTGAAAGAATTATAAAGCAGTTATCTGCTTTGCAGTTGTGATTATTATTACTGAGAAAAAAACGCAGAGCTCTCCTTTTGATCCTAGTCACTGTTATCCATTACATGTTCCTTTCATATAAAGACAATAAAAGAAATATTCAAACTTCTTTTGAAATCCACACAGTGGAAAGGCAGCAGCATTCCTATTTTTAGTCACAGTTAACAAGGAGGATACAAAATCCTCCAGTAAATTGTGCATGGCAAATAGCATTTGCAAGTGTACTTCCTATCTTTCCTTTATTATCTTTGCTGGAAGTGCAAATGTTGCAAATAGAGAGTGACTGCAACTAATTCAA
Source organism: Lycocorax pyrrhopterus obiensis (assembly GCA_014706295.1). Taxonomy (NCBI): domain Eukaryota; kingdom Metazoa; phylum Chordata; class Aves; order Passeriformes; family Paradisaeidae; genus Lycocorax; species Lycocorax pyrrhopterus. The sequence continues at coordinate 110,769,298 of JACSVZ010000001.1, read as the reverse complement.
CAGTGTTAAATGATATAAATATATAAGCCTTTATGAATATTATAGGAATAGTTATCTAATCATGTCTGTTATTTTAATAATACCAGTATAATCAATATTTATAAATAACTTCTGATAGTGTAAATATATAAACCAATTATTTTTATCTTTCGGAGAGTGAAACTTCATTAACTCACTTTCATGCCTCCTTTTTTTACATCATTGTTTTTATGAATGAGAAATTTTGGTTGGAAAAGAGGCAAATAGTAAAGGCTGCCCCCTGAGGTCCAGTGCAGGAGAACATGGGCATTTGCTCAGACATCTGAGTCAGGAATACTCGGATGTAACACTCTGAGGCTACTCCCATTTCAGAAAGCCTAATCATGACCTGAAGTGTTTGTGTACTGGATTTAATGATCATTAAACTTCATGACATCTCCTTGTTCGCTAATCATGTAGGTTATGTCTACACTAAAAATATCCACAGCTGTGTTGCCAGGTTGCATTGGCATCAAGGTGCAAATACTGTTTTTCTCACAAATGGAAAGGTCTAAAAGGTGAAAGCCTAATACAACTGGACTTTGGAGCTCCTCTCAGATTCAAAAGAGATGAGATTTGTGAGGGCTTCTGTTAGTCTTCTTATAAAAATAAAAACCTGTCTCAATTTGCTGTGGGAACAGAAAATAATAATAATAGAAAAAGCTAATCTCACTTGTTGGCTTTTTCCAGGCTGAGCAGTTAAAGCGGGTAATTCAGGCTGCTTAAAAATTCATTTACATAAAATTACCTTGAGCAACTCTGTTCTCAGTGGTACAAGGCTGTTATCTGGCATATGTGAAATGAAATTCAAATCCCTGATCTGTCTAACTTATCATATACCGAAAGACTGTGCTCTAAATTTAAACACTTTCAACAGAATCATTGCATAATTGAGTTTGTAGGTGGCCACTGGGGGTCATCATTTTGTCAGTCCCCCTCCAAAGAACAAGGCCAATTTCAGACTTAGATCCAGCACTGAAGTTAGAGAGAGTGGTCTAAGCCTTGTCCAGTTGAGTTGTGAAAATCTCCAAGGGTGGAGAACACACAGATTCTCTAGCCAGCCTTTTCCACTGCTCTGCTGGAGCCCTTAAGGACAATTGTCTTTTTATATAGTGTCAGTGCTTAGTTGGGCCCATTGCCTTTTCACTGTGCACCCCTGAGAAGAGCCTGGCTCTATCTTCTCCATGGCAGTGTCAGAGACTGAAAATAGTTCATGCTTCAAATATTGAAATAAAGTTTTGCTCATTGTAGAGAAGCTACAACCAAAGAAGCTTCCCTGAAGACTGGTACTTTGGACTGAAAGTCAAACTGCTGATTAGATAAAGAGAAACCCATTGTTCAGTGATCTCAACCTGAGGGAAAGGTATGCATCCACAAAAGGCCAAAACCACCAGCTGCCCTAAGAATCATCCCCGGCTGAGTTTGGGGTGGGGGGAGAGCACAGCTCACAGAAGCCAGGTTTACACAGACTCCCCCCACCTGAGGGGAGAGGAGGAGGTTTCGGGTGCATGGTGTAACCTCGGGTCAGAGGCACTGAACACCCATCCTCCGTTACACAAACTGACCCAGCTGTGGAACCCCCAACCCCGCAGGCCACATCCACGGGACATTCACATGAGAGACAGCCAAAGTGGAGTCATAATCCAACAAAGACCCCCCAAAGTGCTCCCCAGAGGCCTTGCACCACCGGATGTAACAGATCCAGAGTCTGCTGTAAGAGACTGCCCCCCTCCCCCAGGGGGCCATGCCTGGGCATTGCCACCTGGCTCGAGGTTATATAAACCCATTGGATTCTATGCTTTTTGGGGGGACCTTCACCATCAGGAAGACCAGCGGGAGAGGGTCAACAGAACATTGTTGGGATCCATGGAGTGGTGATATTTTCCTTATTCTGTCCCAGTGACTCTCTTTCTGTCCCCCCCATCTATCTTCTATTTCTTTCTTTCTCTCTCTCTCTCATATTTACCATCAAATAAAACCCATACTATTGACTGGCATATGGTCTCGTTTGCACCTTAATTCCAGCAGAGGTATTTCTAAGAACCTCGATAACTGGATGCTGACAGACAGCCACCCCGTGGGTGGTGAGAGACTTCAGAGACACTCTGTTAGCTTTTCCTTCCTCTCTTTAGGCAAAGTCAACATTTCCAGCATGTGCCCCAGAGCCATTGCTGTGGCTGTTGTCTGGACTCTCCCCAGTTTGTTCAGCTTGAAGATGAACAAGTTCATGTTGAAAATGTCCTTGCTCATTTTAACAGGGTTGAACTTGATGACTTTTAAAGATCTTTTCCTACCCAAACTGTTCTATGATGCTCCAATCTCTCTGTCCTACTGCACAGGGTGCTCATCAACAACCAACATAAAGACTTTCCAGAAGCAGCAGCAATTATAGAATAGAGCATTTTATAGTAAATTTGAAAACAGAACAAAACAAAGCAAAACCTAAACAACACAATAAAACAAACAAGGAAAACCCCAGCCCAGGCTCCTTTGTTCATGACCTGAAAGGAGTTTTCGGAAGATCCAAGGCTGTTCATTTCTATGGAATTTTTAAGTAGGCCACCCTTGTCTGTTCCCCCAGAACAGTGCTATCCAGCTCCATACTATTTGGGATTCAAAAGGAGTTTTACAAAGGATATCATTTGTCTCGGCTTTTTCAAAATCCAGAAATCAATTGAACTGAATCTTTGGTGTATTCTGGGCACATTAGTTCAGAGAAGCATATGCTGCAGAAAGCTTAGTATGCAAGAGGGTTATGAATAAACTTCAAACAAACAGTCTTGTTTATTTAGGTTTTTAATCACAAGATTAGTCATGAGACATCCTGCTCACCATTTTTCTCATGGACAAAGGATAGAACCATGCCATTTACATTTGTTACAAAACATGTAACCTAAAGAAATGCTCTTCAGTCACCAGTTTGAGAGTAAATGGAGAGTAAAGACTACTGTAAACCAAAAGTATGAAATATTGACCCATCCCTGAAAATACGGAAGATATGACTATGTGAATATAAGGTAAGTAATAATGGTGATCATGTTGTCAAATTAAAGCTTTAGAGCACTTACTTTCCCATATTGGCTCTATTACCAGTTGTATGCAGTCAGGGCCAAAGAAAGCGGGTCTGCTCCTTTATTTCCCTTCCCTTGTGACTCCATGGGTTGTGCTACACCTGTGGGTAATTTATCTGTGTTGCCCATTAGCAAGGGAAATGGACAAAATCAAACAAACTGTGACACATGACACATAACACACATATATTCTATGAAGTGTAGTCACCATACTATACTTTAGGCTGACAGCTTATGTAGAAATTTTGTTGCTTCTCTGTGATGGCAATAAATCCTGTGAATTGAAATAGATTGGAATTAATGTTTTCCAATTGTTTTCGCCGCAAGTTGGAGGATCACACTGATGCAAATCCATCCAGCTGTAACATGGATAAATATCTATATTACATTGAATATGTGTGTGTTTATTAGTACTGAGGGTAGAAGAAAAATGAGATCGGAGGCATTGGTCATCAACTAAATGATATTTTAAGAAATCTAGTCTATTTTCTTTTACCCCATTCTTTTCACTTTTTCTATCAAAATTCTTAATGTTTCCTTTCAAGGAGACAAAGAATAAGACAGGTGCTCAAAATATATGGATGAAAGAACTGGTCTCATAAGTAACAGGAGCCTAGAAACACCTCTTGAATTTTTCTCTTGCATTTCTACACTTGTGAGTCCATTTGTAAACGGACGTTTGACAGCTGTATGTCAAAACTGAAGTGTTTAGTCAGTCTACTCCTCAGGCTGGAGGCATTTAGCAACCTGTTATTCACAACTGCCCAGCTATCAGCAGCTTTCTAGTCAATATGATCCCTAATGCTTGCCATTGTCTTAGATTTACCTTCAGAGTTGTATGGAACAAAAAGTGAAATCATGTGAAAGACAGATATTCTTGTACATCATTTGTAATCCAGCCTTTATCCTCCTTTTTTTTCCTTTTCCTTTTCCTTTTCCTTTTCCTTTTCCTTTTCCTTTTCCTTTTCCTTTTCCTTTTCCTTTTCCTTTTCCTTTTCCTTTTCCTTTCCCTTCCCTTCCCTTCCCTTCCCTTCCCTTCCCTTCCCTTCCCTTCCCTTCCCTTCCCTTCCCTTCCCTTCCCTTCCCTTCCCTTCCCTTCCCTTCCCTTTCCCTTTCCCTTTCCCTTTCCCTTTCCCTTTCCCTTTCCCTTTCCCTTTCCCTTTCCCTTTCCCTTTCCCTTTCCCTTTCCCTTTCCCTTTCCCTTTCCCTTTCCCTTTCCCTTTCCCTTTCCCTTTCCCTTTCCCTTTCCCTTTCCCTTTCCCTTTCCCTTTTTTTCTTTTTCATCTGTGTATCTCTGTGTACATCTTATTTTTGTGTTTTTTTGGTTTTTTTCTTTAACAAACAGGCTTAAATGCTGATATATAAGCAATGGGGAAAACTCACACAGGTAGCCAAAAACACTTTTGCGGTCACTCATGTTTGTACTGAGGGGCCCCCCCAGAAGATAAAATGAAACAATCTGTATTTTGACAGAGAGAGGAGTACCAACATAATTGTCTTCTGGAAGTGTTCCTGGGCTTTTCTTTTATATCAGGCCCTTCCTTAAAAATTTTCAATACATTTTATGGCTGAGACTTCTTCAAACTTATTTTGGTACATTAGCACAAAGCTGAATAGGAATACTGGGAGTCAATTATGTTTTTGTAAGTTATTGGATAGAATTTGTCAGAAGAGGTCTAACCTTACTGATGGTCTAAGGATATGCTTAAAGAAAAGAAGCATTCATATTAAGTACAATTAATATATAGCTAAATTAGATAGAAATAATGTGTTCCATCAGAGCAAAGAGCAACAATGGGAAAAAAGCAAACAAATAAACTAAAGTACATATTTTGAAAGAAAGTCAGTTGGGAATGCAAAGACTTGAGTGCATGAATTTAGCTCAAGTGTCACTCAATTCTTTTTTACACAAATATCAGTTAAACAAGAAAATTAGAGTTTCATGTCTCAGGCTGTTTCATGCAAGGTGAAGGAGAGACAGGGTCCAGTATAACATTTAATCTGAACTCACTAAGACCATGTGTCTAACTCCTTAACCTCTTGCTGTCAATGAATACCTGTTGGAATTTACTGTACCATAGCATAGGTTACATATTTCCATACATCAAAAACATATGTCAATGTCAGAGGCTGATAATCATAATTTTCTGTAATTTTTTTCATTATAAATGTAAGGTTTTATGCAGCTAGTGGGGGGAGCTCTACTTAGCCCACACAGTGCACCTTTGGGACTGTTCCAGATGAAGATTCTTATGAATTTCCTCCACAATGGCTGCCAGCAGGGTCTGCCAAGGCTCTTTCTACTGGAAAGAGTGTTCCTTGCACCATTTGTAAGCATTAGCTGTACATATGTTGATTTACTAGCAAAATGTTATTCTAGACCAAGAATCAGGGTCTTAAATTAAGCTGACCTGACCTTATGGGAAATTGGAGGGAAACAATAATTTCCACCATCCTGTAAATAGGTACTCAGAAGCATGCCTAAAACATATTGTCAAAATGATATTTTAGTAAGATTTCAAAGGAATACCTTTTTTTTTCTTTCTCATTTCTTGATTAAAATAGATTATTGAAATGTTAATGTAGTAAAGAGCTAAGTTTTTATTAAACCTAATGCTATAGTCACTTGGCCAATTCAACAACTAAATTAATCTTTTGATAAAAATTCAAACGCACAAATTGAGTTAGTGCTAAGATATGTCTGAATTCTGTAAAAAGCCTATGTGAGCTCTACACAATCCACAGAAAATAGAAGGGTCAATTTAAGAAGAAATTCTGTTGCTAGGAGACAAGAACTGCAAGGAACCCTAATAATGTTTCCTCATTTTAAATAACAAACGGGTTAAGAAATAGTAACCATGGATTACCAAGAAATAAACCCAGATAAATCAGTGGGTGTATTTGTGTAAATGTATGGAAAATTCAACACAAACATAAAACATTTGGATCAATCTCTCTTTTATCCTCACAGCAAATGCATATATAAGTAAATAAAGAGTAGATACACAAGTAAATAAAGAGTACATAGTAGATCCAGACACATGCATTGAATCTATATTTTGGCTTACATTATACCTGGCATTAGCATCTGCAAAAATGTTGTGGAAATGCAAGGGTTTCTGGTACACTAAGATGACCACAGTTTCATATAAAATATAACATAAAATGTAGAAGAAAACAAATGTGATATTACCTATTATGAACGTGGAAATGTAGAACTAAATTTTAACTACCAAAATTAGAGATTCATCAAAAAGGTTAATTGCCTACACAGTATTCAACATTTCACAGGAAATCAGAAAGACAGTTGAAAGGAGAAAACAATAGGTATTGCTAAACCACCTCAGAAAAATGTTATTTTTTCATGCCTTGATGCTGTTTTGCTCTCATTTTCCTTCCTTTAAACCTGTTCAAAACTCTTCCAAAAAGCACTGGATTTTTAAAACCATTTCTTCTAAAGCCCTTTTTTCCCCCCCACTGTCTCTAAAACTTGTCTCAGCTTTAGAAGTGTATCTCAGATTAACTTTAGTAATTCATCTGTTCAAACCTGTCTTCTCAATACTAGGTCTTAGCTCTCCTTCTTCCATTTTTCCTCTAATACTTGGTTTTGCTGCTGTGGTTCCCAAGAGGCGATTAGAGAGAATTCTCCTAAATGAAATGTTGACAAACTACAGGTCCAAAATCTAAAACCTTTGATTGTGTCTATGGAAAACTTTTAACAGTGAATGGAAGAAAATACATCACCAAAAAAACCTTACTTTTTTTCTGTGGCTCTCTGCTGACAGACATTTGTGCAAATTTTTCCCAATAAATATCTAGTTTGAGGGGCTAAAGGAATTACACAATAGCCTGAATATATGGCATGATCCTATCTCTGTGATTCCAGGTGGAAATTTTTTAACCCTTTGGTAACTGGTATCTCATTTATTTTTAAAAATTATCCAGAGTTGTATCAGTTATACACTACATCACACAGTTCCAGCTCTAGGGAAGGGAAGTTTCAGTTTCAGAACTGATTCAGGTTACAAAGTTTGGGATTAAATGTCTGGATCAAAAAAGACAGTGAAGATTTGAACTTGGGTCTTTCAATTCCCTGAAAAATATTTTATCAATCAGATTTTAAGTATTCAGTAGCACCTCCTTCTGAGGAGCTTGTTGTTTTTTTTTTTTCCTGTGGGGAAACCTGTAAGAGTATCCAGCACAGCCTTGAGCATTTTGATGAGGAGGGGTGGGGAGGAGATATTTGGTGCAGTCGAGGGAATTTCTCACTCGTACCGCTGCTTGAGAAGCTTCCAAATATTTCCCAGGATCCAGAGCCTAGAGAAGAAGAGGTGAGCATGTGATGACAAGATGAAAGGCAATAGAGAGCCTCTCACTTTTACTCCTTCTGTTGCAATCTGGGCACAGTGCAAGGTGTGTCTTGTGCTGAATTTAAACTCAGCCTGGCCGTTAAAGTGGAAGTCCTCTTCCACTCCAGCAAACTGAGCAAAAATATTTTTGAGTTTTCTGTTTGTTTAAAACTCGGTTTTACATTTAAAATGCAGCATGTGTTAAATGGTTGCCCCACAAATGCAAACTGTATAACCTTTGTAAATTATTCCTCTTTGAATTCTGAGATTCTCTTTATACCTTTATCGTAGATACACAGATTCATCAAGGACCAGATAGTATCATTTCCCCTTAGGCAAGCTCTACTACAGAGGTTGTGGATACTTCTCAGTTCTCTGATCTTGCTACTGATTCCTGCAATGATGGCTTTTATTAATATTTATGTCCTGTCCAGTGAGACAACTTGTTTTTTTTTTAGGAAAGACCATTGTGGTGAACAATCATTATTCATCAGTGCGGTAATTCACATCCCTGGTCTCTGAAGTTCAAGAGAAGAATTGAAGGTTGAACAGCAGAGGTGGTGTTAGCCTGAGGGAGTTTATTGACTTAAAAGATATAGACAGTTCCCATTTAAAGGGGAACTTATTCCTATGAAACCTAATTTTACTAATACGTCTGAGGTCAGACCACAGGTATTTGGTCGTTTTGCATTTATGGCCCTCTTCTGACAACCTCATGTGAATCCCCAGTGAGAAAAGCATAGGCTGTAAGTGTAAAACCACCAAAGCTCTAAAGCAGTTGATGAATAATTTACACCAGAGTTTATTTTGATTTGGTCTTACCACTTCAAATAGGCATCTTTTTTTCCCCTGTTGACTGCTGCACCTGACCTTTGTTCTGCATTCTTACGTGTGAGAAAGGCTCTCAGTAATGTCCATAGCATGTACTTAAGTAGTATTAAAAGAAATATAGAATTTTTTTTTTTAATTAGCAGAAGAGTGAATGAAGAGAACAGTATCTACTGACTCAGTCGTGTGTTATAGGAGTATACTGTTTGCAATAGTATTTACACTGAAAGAAAACAAGCAGAGGGATTTCACTGAAAACTGGCATTTTGAGAAACTCTTTGTAAATGTTGATGACACAATGCACTATCTTCTTCCTATGGACTGTGATGATGTCACAGGAGCTAAAACCTCCAGGAAGCTGATCATGAGTATGAAAGAAAATAAAAGACTGTTTGCATGTAAGACTTCCTAAATCCATCGTGTGAACAAGTTTAGTCTATATGATTTTTGAAATGCAGTTCCCTCTTGTTAATGCAACTGGTGGGTAGGTCAGGCTTTGTATGAAAATAAATTTAAAGGAGGATGAGATAAAGAAGACAAATCCAATGCTGCTTTATACACTGTCAGAATGGTCGATGAAACTGAAACAGAATACAATTCAAGTTGAAAAAAATAATTTATGGTGCAAAACATTTAATTAGCCTGTCAGAGTTGCTGCTGTGAAAGGTTATTATAGAAGCTAAGGGAGGTTCTCACAAAGAGAACTTTTACATGAACATGGAAAACATATATGCTAGAAATGATTGAAAGAGGGTAATTCCAACTGTCTAAGAAGAGAGTGAATAAGTTAAAACCAGGATGAAATTTTCGCCTTCGATTGTTGCCCACTACAGGATTTTTGGCAATGCTTTTTAGTTAAGCTAGACTTATCACCTGAATAATTTAAGTACCCTTTTAAAAAATTCTATTTAGCGAAATCACTTTCTTCACAGCAAAATTATGTACACAGCAAGAAGAGCAAAATTTGCACCTAAATTATCAAATTGGATCTCCCAAAATTACTGTATTTCTATAGAACTGGCTAAAAAGAAAGTCTTTTTCCTTAGAGCAATTGAGTACTTGGAATAAGGCATTAATTTTTTCTTGGTTAGTATATATTTAAGTAAGATCCAAAATGCAATTGAAAAGGTTCTTAATCTCTTGAAGTTGAATCTGTCAGATCATTTTATGGTTTTGCTATCTCCCTTTTCCCAGAAAACCAAAAGACAGTAGCGATAATTTTTTGAGGCTCTAGGCAAATTTGAACATCTCTTCCTTCTGCAATCCCAAGGAAACATATGACAAAAATCTTGTTTGAATATGAAGCTGGATTCTAACTTGCACTCCGATTTGCTGTGACAGCAGAGCAAAGCATTGATCTAAGTGGTCTGTCTATTCAAAGGTTAAAACTGTAAATGCATGGAGTATCATATTTTCTGTTGTTTAACAATCGTTCGTTTTGGCCCTTTACACAGAATGATAAAGGGAATGCCTGTGTAGTTCTGGTGAATAAATAGAGGTCATGGACCTTCAGACAACACAGTTCAGCTAGCACAGTGAATAGAGCTGGAAATCTTGCAGCACAGATTTGGTAAACATGGTTTGATGGAAGCATTGGCTTGTTCTTGAACTTTCAGTTTTGAGTAATTCCCATGTATTCATAGAATGCCTGGAAAAAATGACTGAATTACCTTTTTGGTTTGGGGGTGTTCTGTGAAACATTCAGGTTTTTATTCTTTTGAACTACTCTTAAGTTACTGAAAAGGTGCTAATTCAAAGATTGAAGTAAATGGAAAAATGGTCATCTACAATGTGATAACTCAGATTTGATTAGCTTGCCTGACTCTGCAGGCGAGCTGGTCTAGAAATTAAGACCACTATACATAGCACAGATAAGGTTCTCTCTGCTAAAATATCTGCCTGACTTTGTCCAAGGACTATTTTTTACATCTGCAAGGTTTGCAAAAAATCCTAATTTAAAAAACGCCCTATGCATACACAATATCAGTAATGGAATAGGAAGCCATACAGATTCAATTGTACAAAACCTCTTTCTTTCTGAACTCACAGATCATGTTTGTAAAATACATTCACCATTCAGCTTTCAAAGGCTATTCCATAAGCAGAGAAATGTGTACTTTATTAGAGTGCCCTTGACTGTAATCCTAAAGCTAAGTAGGTAAACTAATCTTTTTTTTTTTCTTATTTTTCTCTTTTTTAAAATTTGTGCTTTATTTGCTGAAACCAATTGAATATTCTATTTCTGCAAGTGTAGTTCAATTGTTATAGGCTTAATAAGAAGCAGCAATTTTTCATTTCTGTTAAAGGAGAATGGGATTTTTTCCTCAAATTTGTTTAGATTGTTGTAGGGAGCACATTCCCTCCTAGTGCAGTATTTTGTCAAAGTAGCCAAAGAAAGTTGACTTTAATGTAAAAGAATATTCTAAATAAATAAGTAGTGTCTGCTGAACTTTTCTTTCCTAACACTTGGGTGCCAAGTGAAGCCACGGGGAAACAACACTGGCAAAGGCATTCTTGGTTTGAGGTCTTTTCTGATAAATGCATCTGGGAAAGAGAATTGAGGATTTTTCATAACCATTGAAAGCAAAACCATCCTGAGGTTCCTGGGATCAGATAAGGAGCTCCCAGTCCCACTTTAAGGTCAAGAGACGCACATCTGAGTAGCTGACCAGTACAGATCTGTTTGGCACATCAGCGTTTCTTGGGTTATTTTGGGCAAACATATTAATAAAATTACATGGGATGAATGTACTGTGAGTAAACTCTACATGCACTCTGAAATAATCTCCTTTTCCTTCTGAATGTCATCCTGAATAAGTGCTAAACTTTATCAATGCTTAAAATAAGGTATTTTCTACAAACTCCTCTTGCAGGTCTATAACAGGGAATGGGAAAGAATGTTCAGTGCTGCCTTTTCAGTCATTTTTTACTTTGACTAATGACTGTCTATCCGATCTGAGAAAAACAGATGTAACTTGTGTTGCACGTTGCAGACTTTACTGTTTTATTGTGATAACTTTGAAAACTTAACTAAAAAAGGCCATTTCTGCAGGGCAGAGATACTACAAGGTGAAATCAATCTTGCTGCTGATGAAAGGAATTGCATGCCACACAGTTTGCACTTTAAATTATTTAGACTGTTAAGGCTTCCTTGCCAGCAGAGGTAATTGATTTGAGAGTTGGTTCACTAAAGACCAGCAACGTGCTATGTAAAATTAGTCGTGTATTCTGTGTTGGCAGCTCACTGTGCTTCCAGGCTAAGGAAATTGCTTAGAATTGCTTTAATTCATAAAGGTGTTCTAAGCAAAGTCATTGTGAGAAGAAGCACAGTAGAAATGAAATGGCCACTACTTTTCCGTGGGATGTTTGAAATGAGGCTTCAGTCGACTCAGTAGATTTGATGCTCCCAACTATCCTTCAAACCACTGGCAAATTGTCTCACAAAGTAGCTCCTGGAGCCACAAAGAGACAGGCAATCATCAAATGAAGCAGCAAATTTCTCTCTGGTTTGTCCCCTCAGTCTAGGTGACGGGAACACTCACCATGAAATAAGTTATAGCTCATTTAAATTATTCCCTGCCTGTAAAATAATTTGCCACATTTTCTTTCCCACACCGCAGCAGGCCAGATGGAAAAAACATTCTAGTGCTTGGGACTCTAAAATGGGGAATGAGTTCTTCTGTTGAAGAGCATACTAAAGCCTAGCTCATCACTCCAGCATTTTGCTAATGAAAGGTTGCCCGTCGTGTATCTGAACCAAATGAAATGGAAACAGAGCCTGAAGACCACTGCTTTAATTACATCTAAAGTATCAATCTCTATCCGTCTTGTCCAAGAACACATATATTCCATGACTTCTCAGTAACCCAAGTATAAATCATTTATATGCTTCCCTATGCCCATGAAGTTGCTGGCATGCATTTGACCGATCAAATCCAGGTGGATATATTTTTACCAAAGAATAAACAATTTGAGTGAAAATAATTGAAATCTAGTATAATATCTTCTGACTGTATGCCCACCAGCTGAACCATGCTGTTTGAAGGCCTCAGGTGTCTATGCAGAAAAAAATAAATCCCCTCATCATTTTCATAGAGTGGTTTTTCATTAGGTAATTATCTGTTGAGTACAGGCTGAGTCTATCAGTATTGGCCAACACTATGAAGACAATAAATTATCAGTAAAACAACTGCTCATGATTAGTCTGCAATAAATGTCATGCATTTAGGGAAGAAGACAGAACAGTGACTACACCCAGTGCAGCAGGTCAGACTTACGCATGAGCTTAATGAAAGATAGTGAAGCATGTCATGTCTGAATGGAGACTTCAAATAAATAATTTACTTACTTGTCCATTCTGTCTCATTAAATCTTCCTTCTTGTCTTTCCCTTGTGACAATTTTATTACTTCCACAATTTATCATTTTTATCTGTCATTCTTCACAACTGGCTTTCATTGTTTTGACTGCCCATATGAAGAAAATGCATTGTGGTTTGGTTTTTTTTTTGGAAAATCAGCTGAACCATGGGGTTACTGGTGGGATCATCAGGTTTTGTAGTTCCTGCTTACTCTAAGCAAGGTAAATTAACAGTATATTTAAGATAAAACTAAAGCTTTTTTTTTTTTTTAAATCAATTGAAGGTAGGAAGGAACAGTTGAAAAATGAATGGGTGGCTGACAAGACCTGTGCTTTGTTCAGTCAGGGCCATTTTGGCATATTGAGCTCTTGAAGGTCTGCTGTAGGCACCGACCCTCAGCAGGAAATATTTCACAGCTCACAGCGTAGTGTAAAGTGACTCTATTTCCCTTTTTCCTTCTCATATGCACAGATATCCACATCCACATGCATACACACTCCAGTTGCAACCAGAAACTGGAAAAAATGCTGTCTGAATTAATTAAAAGAGTGTTTAATTTTCTAAGACTTTTCATCATGGGCTGATAAGCTGAAACCTAATTTGGTCATTACTCCCTGGTTATCAGAAGCCAACCAAGACTTTTTATTTATGTAGTTTATTAATTAACAACAAAATATGAAGTGAATGTCATGTTATTTTTAAGGAATATCATTTGGGTATATTTCTTCAGGAGAGAACTAACTTTAAGGTAAGTTTTATTGCATATTACACCAGGATGAAAACCTTTACTTTAAGCTCTAATCTTGTCACTGTTAAAAATGAAAAAAAATCAGCTTTGGACACCTCTACTTCTTTTTCCTGCCTGCCCTACCACCCCTCGCTCCAATATTTCTGAAACCACTGGCATCAGTTCAGTAAGAATCAAGTTTAAGTGTAATCAATATTAAAAAGGCTGCAACAATACAAATGCATTTAACCACCCTTGTTTTCATTCTATTACAGATCTTTTATCAGTGACACTTCTCTTCTCTGCCAAAGAAAAGAATCACTGAGAGGCAATAATTTTCTAAATTTATGATAGATTATTTTTTTTAATCCAGATCTGTTTCTTATTTTGTGGCTGAAAAAGCAGTTGTATTTGTTTAATTGAGAAGATGACGGCAAGGGGACAGGCAAGAGTACCAGGGAATGGGATCTGCTTGCATGACCCCTATTATGACCCAGCGACCATTTCAGATCAATTAAATGATCTGAATAAAAAGTACCCCTTAAGATTGCAGAAAGAAAAAATAAAGGAAATAGGAATTATGTTTGAATCAATCCTGTTTGGGATATAATTCACTGAGATGCAGAGTGACAATTTTCCTCTTGTTACGTCTGGAAGGGAGTGTCCTGGTTGGGCCACCATTCGTCACAGCTGTGAGACGGTGATGATTTGGTACTGGTTCTTATGCCCATGGGACCTCTCCATCAGCTAATTCAATTAACCCATTGGAAAATCTACTTAGTGGCATAACTAGGTAGATTTCTGCTTGGTTAGTGACTCAGTGAGGAAAGACTTACGAGTGTCAGAGCTGGAAAAAGGCAGAAGATGTGTTGCTGCTCTTCAGTAATTCATCTTGGCTGCTGCAGTGAAGGGACTGGACACAGTGCAGCTGGAAAAGGGCCACTGCATAATCCAACTGCATTGCCTAACTCACATCAATTTTGCTGCTCCTCAAAAAAGGGGTCTGACTCCTTTAGAGGAAGGACAGCAACACTGGTGTTTTGAGGACAAAGGTGTAGTTATATTCTAGGACCTTGGATAAGTAGGGAGAAGGGAAAAGTATCTCACAGAATTTAGCAGAACATTTTCTGTTCTGTTCTGGTTTGTCTCTGTCTGGAGGCTAAATAAGTTTCTATAGATCAAGGAAAGGATAGCATTCATATGAGTGCTGGATATTTAAGAGAGGAGAGGAGTCCTGGTAGCAGCCTCTGGTGCACTTGCCAAGGAGCTCAAGTTCAGGACACCACAGAGAAGAGAAGGAAAGTTACAAATTGTTGGTTTTTCTTTAAAAAGTAGAAAAATAGTTTCAAGAAACAGAAGGAAATGCATGCACAATCAGAGAAAAGGGGATAGAGACTGTTAATTGTGAAGCACAACACTAATGCTGATTCAGGGAAAGGTGGAATATGGATGCAAAAGTCTAAATCCTAAATCACTTCTGAAAAAGACATTGAGACAATGGACAGAAAAATAATTTTTGTTTTTAAAAATCCATAGTCATGTTTTCCTTTTTTCTGCATGATTTGTATATGCCTTGCTTCTGGGCTTTAGGTAACACTACACCTCCTTTCATTAATTGTTCTGTATTTCAAGGACAGGAACTCCACAACGTTTCCACAGTGAACGTCTTAACTACATTGCTTCCAGTTGATTTTGTTGGGAAAATAATAGAATCACTAGGCCATGACTTTTAAAATAAGTCTTACAGCAGGTATCAGTTAATTTGCTTTTTTTTCTGCTTGTGAGGCAATCATTCCTTCATAGGTCATTTCAGCAGAAAGACTGACCTAGGAAGACCCTTGCAGTTCTCCACTGTAGCAAGAACAAGCTCATGGAAATTATCTGAATGAAAGGTATCACTTAAATTGTGCAGGCTAAAAATAAAAAAATAAAAAAGCAAAAAGAAGAGAAGAGTTTATTATTCTTAAATCAATGTTGTTCATGAATCAGGTTCATAGCTTGGCAGCTAGGAGTCATTGTGCCAGGCCTCTGTATTGGGGAAACAACAGGTTGCATCTCAGCACGTAAGACCAGAGAGAGTTTTGAGCTTCTGTGAAAAGAGCCAAAAGAATTACAGGGAAAATTGAGACTTTTTTCTAAATAATGGGTCAAAGAGACCTTTAAGTTCCGGGATGGGTGAGGCTGGTGTCTGCAGGTTCCTTGAACTTGACCTTCAACATGTATGAAATCAAAACAAATGTCATATTAAATTCTTCGAGACGTGTTTTCCTTCTATGCTTTCTGAGTGCTGGGGCCAGGTAAGTGACCTTGGAGAAGAACAAATCCTAGGGATCCCCCTTCCCTAATGTTGGCTCGAGGTGGCATGGAGCCCATGTAATCCCAGCCTCCAGTGGCCTCAGGGAGCTCTGGGGAGGAAATTGCCTCCTCAGTGGATCACATGCCTCGATGCTGAAGGTTTTTTCATGGTTATTAACACATATTTTTCAGTGAAGTCTACTTTTTCCCCAGAAATACCTGTTAGATCTGTCATTATGGGTCTCACACTACCTCACACTATTCAGTTAAATATGGTCCACGTTTTACCTTTTTATTTCTTTTGAGGCAGGCATTTTCTAACAAAGTCTATGGCAAGTGTTAAAATGTTCTGAATGTGTAAAGGTATTCAGCTTCATAGTGGTTAAGAACAGAAAAGAACAGAAAAGAACAAGAGGTGACCTGGACTATTTTTCTCTTATTCTTGTATGCTTAGGCCATTGAAAATCATCTTTATCTGAAATCCAATAGAATATGTTTTATTAACTCATAGTTTCAGAAAGGTCCTGTCTGATTATGAAACTATTGAAGGATGAAGGCTCCAGACCTTTCACCTGTTAGTTACTAGCACTGCCATTTATTTTAGTACATAATTTATAAATTATGTTTGTTATGTGGGTTAAAAAGCTCATTAATATCCATCAATTTTGTCTGTGTGTTTGTGTGTGTGCAGACACTTATAGAGTAATGACACATTATTTTTTGTTAGAAATTATACAGACTGAGGTCTTTCAGTCTCTCACTTAAACAGGCTTTTTCCCCAGGCCCTGAATTGCTGTTATGGTTGTTACTCAATAGTCACTATTTATGGGGATCAAAAGTGATGTGTAGTGTTACATCATCTGTCTTACTGATGCCACAGACTGAGGTAAAATGATTCGTCCATCCCTCTCATTACTTGGTTTGTATTTCCATCCATCTCTGGCCCTTTGTGCAGCCTTATTCCACTGGGGACTCGTGTTAGTTACTGCCTACCCTCACAGCCCTTAAATCCTTCCCAGAGTAATTGCCTCCCAGGACAGCATCTCTCTCTGTATGAAGCTACATCTTATATACCTGTCATAGCCTCTCAATTATTTCCAATTTACCTTTGTTACAGACAGCTTTTACTGGTTATTAATCTTATTCGGCCAGATCACCAAAGGAAGAAAAAGATATCAGATCCACAAAGCTCAACTAAAAATGCGGAGTGGGAATGGAGGTTTTTTGATTTCTTCATTTAAAAGCTTTTTGCATGATCTGTCAGTCAATTCATAAATCTTTAACATGGTCTTTAATGCTATTTTAATCCATTTGGTACTGCTAAATGGAGCGTCAAGTGACATTGAGATTATGATTTTTTGCCATGCTGGCTTCCGCAGAATTGGAAATATTTCTAAATTTCCTCTATATAAATGATACTGTTCACAGGGACCTCACAACCAGGGGAAAGGAGAAGATGTTAAAAATTAGAAAGGAAACATTAAGTGAGAAGAAGAAGTGGAGGGACAGAAGAGAGTATAATTCTTCATGATAACTTTACCAAAAATTGCAAGATAATAAATAAATCTTCTCAGGTTCATGTATGGAATTTATCAGACTTTTCAAATATCAATGTCTTCATTTATGGTAACAAAATCATCCTTCTTTCCTCTTTTGAATAACATTAAAGACATTGTTCCAGCTTTCAGAAATGTCTCTTAATATTTCCAAGAGATAAACCTTGGATAGTACATTTACCTCTTTGCAGTTAAAATCTTTTATATTGGCTGACTAAAATGTTTGTGAATACAAAATTATACTTTTTTTTCCCCTTTTACGTATTATTTAACATTCTCTGAGGTTTATAATGAGCTGGAAATTACAAAATCGTTATCAGTGATTAAGAGTACAGAAAAGATATGTGATTTAAATTCCTGTCATTCTGGTATCCCAATTAAAAGAGTTTTATTTCTATCTAGTTATGGTCCCATACAACATACAATTATGAGAATAACTCTCTTCTTTAAGTCCTCTTCACTCTACCAGTGGTGTATTTTCTGTGCTTTTGACTTTCCTTAGCTTAGTTACATACTTCATAGGCAAAAATCAGTATAAATAAAAATGTTAGGAAATCCTTTTTTTTTTTTTCTATTACTTTTTATTTCTGAGTTCTTCTGTGGAAGGAAGATGGAATTTTAGTCTTGGCTATCATATTTTTCTTTGAATTGTGGTTTAATGGATACCTAATTTGGTCCTTTTAAAGAGCTCCTTATTTTCAGTCTCAGTTTCTTAGTTATTCAGTCCTACACTGGTGAAATTCAATAGCATCTCACGAGTTCTGGAGAAGGAAAATACATATTTCTTTGGATAAATCCCTATTAGAACTTGCTTTAAAATGATTTAGCCTCTGGAGTCATCACTTTGCACTGGTAACCCCCAAATTGCAATCACAAAAGGAAGCATTTCTTTGTCATTATTTAATGACCAAGAGTAAAATACTTGATATTTTAAATGGGAGTTTAATCAGTGTTCAAAGTAAAACAGATGTCTCTTTTCTTGGATTAAATTCAGTTCCTTTTTGCTGTATACTGAATTTGCAAGATGAAAAATGGTTTGTTTTTCTTTTTTACTTTGACTTCCACATTGTTTCAATTCAGTGACAATTTCATATGAAATAAAAAGTTCTTTAAAGCCTATTAACACTTCTAATCACTGACCTCAGAAAAACTCAGAATCCCTAAACACCTGAAGGACTGGAGGTACTAAGCAGATTTAAAATTGTCATTGATTGGCAGTCCCTGAAAGTGAATTGCTCTGCCTTTGTCATAACTAAAGTCTATTTTAGCTTTCATTCACTTTACGTGTCCTGCTAGCCAGGAAAAAAAATAAAAAAAAGGTATCTTTAAAAAAAATTCAGATAAAACTCATCAAAAATTCCAATGAAGCATTTTCATGTCAAATTATGGACTTAATTCTGCTAGAGTTTAAGGTACTGAGAATGTTTGGTTTGTAAGGGAGTAAAATCACAATGGTTTTGATACGTCTGAAATAAAGAATACAGGGGAATTTCTCCATATGACTGAGAGATTCTGAAATGACTCACGGGCAGAAACCCTGTGCAACTCTGAGTCACCACAGGGATCAGCTGAATGCATAAATGGGCAGGGACTGGGAGAAAGAAGAAATTATATGCTCCTTCCTGAAACAGACATAGCAGTGGTGTATGAGTTAAGGTTTACGTGTATTAGAGTCAAGCAGTGATGGTCTTAATGTTATTTGATTCTTGGTTGATTTCAAACATCAACAGCTCTCATCACTTTTTAATTGATAAATTAAAATGGGGGCTGAGTTGGATAACTGACCAACAATTGTCAAAGGCAGAAACATATAACTCCAAAAGAACAATGAATGACAGGATTTCTGGAGGTCACCTGGTTCCAGCTCCCACTCAGGGCACAGCTGGCTTTGAATTTAGAAGCAAGTCTCGAGTCATATCAGGTTGCTCAGTCAGACACAGCTAAGCACTGAATTTTTCCCAGGATAGAGGTTGCATAACCATCCTGATTGACCTGCCTAGGAGAAAAATAATTTAAGGAAAAGAGTCATGAAGGACCAATTGGTCATAAAACGGAGAGGAGGAGTACCTTATCAGAAAACAGATGCTATGGTTTTATAAGTGGCACAGAATCCACTAAAAATGATCACAGCACCTTGTGCCCATCAGGAGAGCATTATGAGCAGTCACAGCTTTTATAGGGGTCGTGCTCCTTGACACTTTCTGAAACATGAGCTCAGTACCAGAGAGGATGTGAGGGGAGAAGCTATGTCTTCCTCACTTAATATTCTGGGGATCAATGTTTTAATCTGTGTCCTCCACAGGTGGACTATCCTAGAAAATTTTGTTAGTAAATTGGTTTGGGGATCCTGGATAAAACCTTTCCTGCTTTTAGCATGTGGGAATGTATATGGGCCTCCCACATTTTCCAAACACATCTCCATCTGTAGTAAAGAAGGCTGCTGCCCCTTGATCCCTCTGCTGCTCAGACAAGGATTCTTCCACACCTGACTGCCAGGCACAGAGCCCCTCTCTTACTGTCCTCGGACAAAAAAAGAAAGCACTGAAGAAGAGATTCTTCTCATCTTTTTCCAAAAACACTCAAAAAGAATGGACCAATTAGATTTTTTATTTTTTATTCATGGGTTCAATGGACAGAAATTCCAATGAGGGAGCCATTTCATCTTCCTTTTTATTCTGAACTAAAAAAAAAAAAAGCCTTGGTACTTAGATTAAACTGGATGTGTAATTTTAAGATGAACTTTCTCATGGAGATTAAGGGTCAGAAACATGATGGTATTTAAACTTTCAGCTCCTTTTTTAGGCAACTGTCTCACATTGATTTTACCAGCCGCCAGCTGCCTGAGTAATTTCTGAGATTTGGATCTAATAACAGTGTAAAGATCATATGTGAAATCTGTGGCTGGCCTTACTGAAGCAAATCTTTCAAGAAATATTGCATCCTCTCTTAGATAATATCAATAATATTTCCATGCCTGCTTCATTACTGAGATATAATAATGAGAAAATGCATTTAGAGCTTGCACTTTGTGGGAACATTTATGAATAAATGTTTAAGATACCAACGATAAATTTTAAAACTTTAAGTAGTGTAAATTATTGTACTTTCTATTTTATTCTTGATGGGGATGATCCTAGCCATCTTTATTTTAGTTATATTAAGAGAAACTATTAACAAATTAATTAAAGGTAATAGGTGGATGCAAAAAGCATGAGCCATTACGTGTTCCATTAGTTACTAACTCAGGAAAGCACTTAGACACATGGTTGCAGTTAACTTGCCACACTTTTAACCAGGTTTGATCATGCTGTTTTAAATCCATTTTACCAAATTAAGACACTAATAATAATAATATTGCATGTACTGTTTCCACATGTCCTGACTAATTTTAAAATTCTTTATTTTCAATATTAATTTAAATTTACATTTTTTTCTATTCAGATTAATGGAATAAGATCATCTACCTCAATTATCAAATCATAACGATCTTCAAAGGCAATCCTGCTTTATGAAGTGCTCTCCCCTATTGTTTTTTCCTATTTTATTTTAGAAAAGCTGAGGAAAATCATGGAATGAATGGGAATATGTGAATTCAGTAATGTTAGAAATTCGTTACTGAATTTACATCTTTACAGGAAGAACTATTTTTTCTATAGACTAAGTAGTATTTTGATACTTGTTAAAAAAGATGTTATTTCTTAAGCATATTAATATAAAATGTGATCAAAGGATAATAATCTCTAAACTCAGTAGACAGACACATGACATACTATGTTGTGCTAGTAAAATAGCCCAATTTAATTCATAACCATAATTGTTATTTAATAGTGATAAACACTTTACCTTTTTCAATGTCATGCAAATGAAGCTTTGTAAAAAACAACCGTCCAGCTTTGGTGATTTTTCTCTACTAAGGCATCCAGGAACATTTCGTGTTTGGAAGCTCTTTGATTTTTCAGTGCTTTTGTAAAAGGAAATTAGTGGCTCATGATAGAAATACATTTATTGGTTATGTTGTAGTGGCAGATGAAGTGAACACTTTACTTCCTACTAAGTGATGCTGATTTTTGAGACTTGAAGGAAACAATGCCTGATGATGCTCAGTTTCTTCCCGTTCTTCTGACACAGGTCTCCCCAAATGAGACTGCACAAGACTTTTATCCTTTTTCCTTTCATCCTTTTATTCCATCTGAAACCAGCTTCCTAGGCCAGCTGGTCTTCAAATGGGAAGTAAAATCCTGTGGTGACAAAGATCAGGGGAAGCCTCTGAGGAGGGATGAATAAACTCTTGGAACAGTGAATAACATATTGAGTGCTGCAGAAAAGCAAAAAATGCCCAAGGATCTCCAAGTATAACATTTCCAGGGCCTGAAAGATAACAGCAAGTTCTTGAATTGATTTGAAAGCTTGCTGACTCAGATGTTAACTTAATTTTTGAACAGCTCAGGAAGAGCAACTTCAATTTACACGAGCAGAGAAAAATCAAACCCATTTGTTTACTTTCAATCGAAAAATAAATCTCTCTGATTTCATTCTCTGTGAAATTTAAATTCTGCCTTTCTCCATGTTAATAAGATTGCCATATGTGCATGTTTTATTAATTATAAAAGCTTATTTAATTTATATGACTTTATTTACTTTCCGAATAAATGGTATGGTGGATATCCAAAGAGTACAAGAGCTGATATTATCATCTCTATTATTGCTTAAAGCTACGGAACCTCAAAGCCACCAGAAATTACTGATGTCTCTGGTGCTGAGCTCATTAATACACACAGGGAAGAAGGAAAGAAGAAGTTTGTACACTAAGACAAAACTTTTTGCTTCGTGCTTTGATGTCCCCAGTGCTGAAGTAACAATGGCAAAGTCAGATTCTGAACTTGCACAGGAAGAGGCAAAGAAATCAGCAGAAGGGTATTTCCGATTTGGGAGTGTTCTGTTCTTACTCTGCATCCATGGTAATACTGAGCTATTGTCTCTTAAATATCCTCACTAAATTGTTAATGAGAGCTAAGTCACACTGTCCAATTAGAGCCTTCTCTGTGGAACACAGATTCAAATTATTTTCTTTTTAGCTGAGAGTATTTCAGTATCAGGTGGTTTTAAATGAAAAGCATTTAATCTTAGTTTATAGCATGATTTCTACAGCACAATTATAGGAAGCACATTTTTCAGAAAACCTTCAGAATAGTCTGCTTTCCCACATGATTAGCCAAATGGTTTAATTTACAGTGTCTCCATAAAAAAATAAAAGAAAAAAAAAGAAAAAAAAAAGGAAAAGTTTGCTCTGAAAACTGGATTGTCTGTCTAGTTAATTACCGCCGAACTTTAATAAAATAGATAGTAGACCTGTAAGGGACATCCTACTCTAATAAAGGGCAAATATCTTGTAACATCATTTCAAGCTGTTCCTGGTTCAGCTGCTTTAGTCATTGTGGGAAGACAGACGTCTTGGAAATCCTACCCAATAAAGTTTCTATAACTTAAAAATTAGGTTTGTTAGTATTTTTTCTCCTTTATTCATGGAAAAATAAAAGCACTCTTTTAAAAACCCAAAACTAGCCCCTTGCCATAAACACATATACAAAGAGCTAAAAGGTATTTCATAAAATCATCAAACTTTGAATAACACATCATTTAGAATGGAACAGGTTTTGCCCCCTAGAAAAACCTTAGAAATCTGCTTAGCTTTGATTAAAATTTTTAAATACTATTAAGTTCAATTAACTAATTGGATTAAACTTGATTAAATACAGCTCCCTTTGGCTTCACTGTATTTCGAATCAGCTTCTGAGCAAGTTGCAAGACTAATCTAAATTATAGTAACGCACTGCATGAAATCCTGGCTCTGCTGAAATCAGTGGTAAAACTCCCACGGACTACATTCAGGTCAGAATATTATTGAAATTGTCTCATCAAAGCAGTGCTCAGCTCAAAGGCTTCTTTGCAGCAGTAACCTAAGTCCTGGTATCACCTGGGGGTTCAAACTGCTTGAATGAGTTTTAATTTTGTCCCTGCTGCTCAAACAACAAAGTAAGGACTAAGCAGGGCTGGAGGTGTCCTGTGGAAAGAAAGCCGTAAGTCTAAAGATTTTTTTGGGTTTTTCCCTTGGTTCCATAATTTCTGTGTACTGTTTGATTTCTCTAAATGCTTTCTTTGCAGTCCTGAGCTTTACAAAATCCAGGTGGTTTGTTAAAAGTCATAAGTGTAAGGTCAACAGACCACCAGCATTTTAAACTTGTTATTTGCCTCTCATTGTTGTGATATTTGTTTTAACATGTCAGCCTGGATTTTGCACTAGCTTT
This sequence comes from Lycocorax pyrrhopterus obiensis, assembly GCA_014706295.1. Taxonomy (NCBI): domain Eukaryota; kingdom Metazoa; phylum Chordata; class Aves; order Passeriformes; family Paradisaeidae; genus Lycocorax; species Lycocorax pyrrhopterus. The sequence goes on along the minus strand of JACSVZ010000001.1, from coordinate 110,745,790 downwards.
AGCATTTATCAGGCGATAACTGGATTCAAACATATAAATAAATCTCTTTGGCCAAGGGCAAAGCAACTTTTTTCAAAGCAGCCCATCTTGTTCTTGTGTTGTTCTGGATTTTTGTCTATCACAGTGTTGATAACACACCAATGCTTTGGTTGGTGTTAAAAGTGCTTCCACAACATTAAGGGTTTCTCAGTTGAGATTTGTCTGCGTCCAAAGCAGTGAGAAAGTTCCATTTCACTTCTGAGGTTTGTGTTCTAGAGCTTTTTTGGGTTTTGGGGTTTTTTTTGTTTGTTTGTTTTTCTTGTTGTGTGGGGGTTCTTTGATTTTGAGTTTTTCTTTGTTGTGGGCATTATTTTGTAACTTTGTTTCAAAATGGACTAAAATTAATATTCTTTTGATAATAATTAACATGACTAATTAAATGGAAAGTTAGTTTCTGAGAATTCCTCTTAGGAAACAAAAAACATAGGTATCTGGCATGCAAATAAATATCTGCACATATAGGAAAGCAACTTAGACAGCATTTGTTGAATATGTTATGAATTATATTTCTGAATTTCATTTAAAAATTTCATTTAGAAGCCATTGTGTTCTTTTCCACTGTTCAGCAGCTGTATGTTAGGCTGAATAATGTATTGCAGGTATTAATTGAATAGTATATTGCCAGTCTGACAGTGCTCAGCAATACACGTTGAACAACTTATGCAATGAATTTTCATTCTGCCAGTCAGTTCAGGGAAGTGTTTTGGAAAGCAGTGTGCTACTTTAGTTTAATTTTGGTTTTAATACTGTTTATCATCTGTGTGTTTTCTTATGTGATGTTTTGCAAACTGAAGTTCTCTAATAATTTCTAATGCAGACATGAGTCTTTTTTATCAGATATCCTTGACCCTGTGTAATGCTCTTGTCCCCATTCCCTTTTTGAAGCAATTTCACAAAGGGAAGAGGGGAGCAAGGATTTGCGTGTGAGAGGGAAAACTGGGGTGGAGCAAAATTGACATTTAGAGCAAGTGCCCTCACTAAACTGACATCTTCAGTCTGGGCTTAAAAATTCCCTAATCCACTTGTGTGTAGTGATTGTCCTGTTGGGAAGACGAAGTCTGCAAGTGCATCCCTCAAATCAGAGCTGTGACCTCCTCAGCTGGTCAGCGGGGAGCACTGAAAGGTAAAGGTGTCATTGGGGTGAAGAAGGAGAGAGTACATTGGGGAAGAAAGGCTGCAACTGATGATGCTACTGGGCTGAAATTCCCGACATCAAAAAATGGGCAGCTGGGTGAGCTAGACTGGAGTAACTTACAGAAATTTAATAATCAGGTTAGTAGACCCCCAGATTTATTAGTGCTGCTGCTCATGGGACTCTTTAACATTGGAAAGTACATATTGGTCTAAAAGCTGCATTGGGATAAGAGCTGGTGTTTTTGGCTGTTAGCCAGAAAAATCTACAAATTAAAAAATGAATGTGTAACTAGTCAAAGAAGAAAAAGACTTTTTTTTTTTTTCTATCTAAGTAATATAGTGTAAGCTGCTTATTTTGAAAATGTTTTTGTTAGTGTTTCTTTCTTCTGGTACATCAAACTGGGGTAAATTTTCAGATATTTAAATAACTTTTAATAAGATCAGACTAAAATACATTAATTTTTAATTTTCTCATCAGTTGCTTAATTCACCATAAAACTTACAAGTTATTTTTATTGACCATGAACCATATATTTGAAAAACTTACTATTCAATCCCCAAACTGTTAAGTCCTAAATTGAATTCCACTTTCAAGCCCTTCTAGCATTATGAGGGTTTAATTTTTTTTCATATGTTCTAATTTATACCACGTTGAACAATTACACAACCTTAAACACAAGAAATAGTAAACTTTTTTCCCGTATTTGCCTGGTTTTCAGATGTTTCTGCAGAAGAGTGGTGTGTGTCTCTTAAGTCTTCATTGCCAGATGTCTAATTTTTGTGTTTGAATTCTTTAGAAATTGATATTGTTTAAAGTCTGTTACAGATGAAACTGATTAGACTATTAAAGCAGACCTGATGTGCTGGGGAATTTATCTTTACCCTCAGAAGTTGATTTGAACCTTAGACAGGCACTGCAGGCTCCCACACAAATGAAAAGGAATTTTCCCGTTTGTTACTGGGCGAGCAAACCAATTCTATGCAGCTTTCTCATTTGAAACACTTTCCAAAATTGCTTCTGTTGAAGCAAAGTATTGAGATTACTGATGGATTCCACAGATATCTATGCCACAGACTTGCACTGGTGCAGAAGTGCTGCCTTTGCTGTGTTAAATGCTTGCTTTGGTAATTAAATCTAGATGTGGTGTACCTGAGTAGCAAAACTCCCTGGTGTAGTTTATTCAACATTTTTCCCTTCCAGCCAAATAACTAGTTTGCAAATTTACCATTTTACAAGCACAACGTCGTGTCAATTGAATCTTTTTCAGTGGGACTTGATTTATTTTCTCATGATAGATTGAGGAGGGGAAGCCAGCCAACATATAGCGTACAAATCTGACCTCTCAGTGACTTCCCTTTCGCTACAAACAGAGGAGTTTATCTCATCTTCTCAGTCCCACTTTAATAGCTTCTATTTGTGACTACATGTTAATCTTAGGTTAAGCTCCTCGGGGAGCTTGATCTTACGTGGAAAGATTCTGAAGATGATCTTATTTAAGTGGAACCACAAAAAGTGTGTAGTAATTACCAGGAAATACTTCACAATTGCTGCACCAGGGTCTGCAGGATGTTAACCCTCTTCTGTGAGTGGAAAGTTGTGACTGGGGAAATCAGATGTAACTGGAGAAAAAAACCACCTGTGATACAGAGTAGACTTTCAGGGTGAGGAAAGGTTTCCTGAGCACCTTAAGAATCTCTCAAACAGGCATCCACCTCTTCCTAAAATTCTGCAAAACAATCAAATGTTTGAATTCCTTTCCTCTACTGATCTCTGTTGAGCACTTTAATAATTTGAGGAACAATCTCAGTGGAACTGATGAATTACTCTCTTGGGCATTGGAGGTTGAGGTTTTTTTTTTTCTCTTGTACTTATCAAATATGCTTTGTGCCTTGTACTTATCAAAAGTGTTTTGTGCCTAGCAGGTTCTGAAACTGTTGTTTTCTAAAACTAAATAAAATTATTATATTCCTACAATCCACTCTCTGCTTAAGATGAAACTAGTAAGTTCCAGCAGCCTTGATACCTTTCCAAGTGTGCCCCCAAAAAGACAAGACTCTTAAATTTAAAAATCAATGGCTTCAGTGCTTCCCAGACACAAACATGTAAAAGCTATCCTTTCTGACAAGTGTTTGGATTTTAGTCTGATGAATTGCATTTCAGCAAGGATGGGAAAAAAAAAATCCAATGCTTGTATTCTCCTACAGAGTAACATAACAATAAAAGATTTTCATGTCTCACTTATTTTTTCTTTTCTGGCTAGAATGTCAGAATTTCACGCCAGAGTAAGGAAGTATCTCAGAGTATTTGTTTTCCTACTGAAGTGTACATATACAAATCTCAGTGATTTTTGGAAAACAATTTTGAATTACAGGGGGTTTTTGGGCTCTTAGTCCATTGTTTCTGCTTGGTTGTATCTTTTTATTATCTAGAAGCACTTAGTATTTCTTATAAATTAGAAGCAGGGGAAATTCTGCTAGAATGTCAAAGTACCAGTGATTTTGGTCAGCTACAGAGAGCATTGCAGGTGCCACTGTAGGTATTGCCCCTTCAGGTCAGCAGGTGAGCTTTAAGCATTAATCCTCTCCTAATGTGTACATGGCAGCAAGGGTAGCATTTAAAGGTCATTCAATATCTGTCTTCAAAAGTGGATTGGAGAGTTAACCACTTCTGTCTCAGTGAATTCAAGTAACACCAGCCCCTGAGCACAAATGTAGAAATAGCAGCCCTAAGTGGGTCTCATTTACAAGGAGCTGGGCGAATGCACTCTTGGCATCACTCATTTGACTCTACTTAAAATCAAACTGCTGCCTGACACAATACTGCCAGTGCAGAAACTGCAGGATGGACTCCACAGGCAGCCTTTCCTAGCCATTGCTGATACCACGTGGATAGCAAAGATGATCCTGAGTAAAAACTCAATTAGGGAACTATGCAAAGACTTTCTGTTGATAGGTGCAGTATATCAGAGCACTGCAGAACAAGCAGGAAGATCTGTGTGCATAAATTTGTCTTGTTTACCTTCACACATTAATGCTACTTATCAAGCTACTGAAGAGGCCAAAGACACAGCAAATAAAGAAGTTGTGTAACCCTGTGCACAGTTTAAAAAGGCAAAAAAAAACACAACCAAAACAACCAAACCAACAAAAAACATCCCAACAGGGACAGACCCTGAGCTATAAGATCCCACAATATATACCCCACTGAACTTTAACTCAAATACATGTTTTTGAGTGAGACACCTAAGTATCCTTTTTCAACCCAGTCAATCCATAAAGAAAAAATTACTTAAGACCTACTGAGGGAAATACAGATTTCAGAGTCTGAACTCTCTTTGTCACCCTTATTAACAAGAGTGAACATAGGTAAGAAGTTATTCTCATTAATAGTTTGTGAGAGGCATGTCAAGAAAACATTTATTTCAGTATTACATCCTAGTCTCACCAGTGCAGTGCGTGGGCAGCTGCACAAGGATGGTGGAGAGGAACTTCCTCTGAAGCAGGTATGGTTCCTGCTGGAAACTCACTGTGAAACCACAGCTCCTTTCCAACACTCTGTGCCTGGAGCTCAGGCCCTTTATTTCTGCAAAGAAAGTTATGCTGAGTGAACTTCCTAGAATCTGTGACAGACTCTGAAAATCCTAAAGTAAAGAGCACCTATTAGACTGCATTTACAGCTTTTCAGTATGGCTATGATTTTTGTTCACATTTTTTTCTATTAACTATGGATTATTTACCTTCATCAAAAACCGTGCATAATGTTATTTTGATCAAATACAGCTTTCACTTCAACCAAAAAATCAGATACTGATTTTGTCATATCATGAAGAGTCTCTTCTCTGTGTGGGAGGTCATCTGGATTGTCCTCTTTGGAACCAAATAGAGGAAGGAGCAGGACAGGAGTTCTTAGCTTGTAGTCCACAGAATTGTATCTAACTGATACACTGGTATGTATCACTGATTTATAGTTTTATCCCTACAATTTATGCTCCTGGGAAGATTTCAGAAATTAGGAATCTAGTTACTGAAAAATTAAGAAATATAATTGGGGTTTTTTTTGGGGGGGGGGGGGTGTTTGTTTTCCTTTTCTTTTTTCTCTAGACATGAATAATATCAGGGGTTAGGGAAGAGAGGAAGGGAATATTTCTGGTAGATTTTTTTTTCTTTTTTTTAAAGAACTTGCTTCCTGAAAGTAATTTTATTGCTGAAAAGCAGGGAAATAATTTTGTAATACTCACCTGAAACATGGTTTCTTTGGGCTGCTGTATGCAAGGTGAGAGTCTGCTTCCACCAGTTTCAGTAGGCTTCAAGCTTCAATGTTTGAGACTATCACCATAGTCTGTGCAGAGATATTTAGAAGAGATGGAACTTAAAACCACATATAGACACTGTGCACAAGTGCTAGAGCTTCATTCAAACAAAACTATAGCTTGAACTACAGTTAAGAAAATGTAGAAGCACAGAAAGTATGGTCTTGAGAGAGAGGTATGACTGTAAGGAAACCCTGAACTCTTCCCTGACTAGAAGATTATACAACAGGAAAAGACCTTTGGATATTTACTTCAGAAAATGTCTATTTCAAAGTCTAAGTGTATGACTAATGTTATATTTTTTAATATAGTTTGCTATGAAAAAATCTCCCAGACATTAAATCTTGCTTATTAAATTTTTAGCAATTTTTATAGGCCTAATACCAAAGGAATTAGGCATCATTTAATTTAAATCTATGTTTGGACATTAATATTTGAGACTGGGAATTCTTTGTTTAATTTGCAAACAAATGTACAGTTTTAGTTTAAGATTTGAAATGTCATGATCTCATGGCTTTCTAATAAGGTCAGGAGTTGATTAAACTTGTATGATCTTTAAGAAATTAGAAAACTGATCACAGTCCAACAACAAAAAAAGACATGTTTTCCCAACTGGGAATTTAGGCATTTCGTTTCTAAGAACCTTTAATACTAAAACTTCATTGTATAAACATAAGCTATTTTCTATTTCAATCTGAACATTTGTCTTGCTAATGACTTAAATTACATCCTAATTAGAGTTGAATAATCCATTGAAGTATGAGCAGGCTTGAATTTATGAGTTCTTTTCTAATCAAAACTCTTTACATTTTATTCTTATGAAAGACTTGCTTCCCTTATGTTATCCTGCCTGTAAAAGGAAGCAAAAAACCTATGAGAAAATGCTATTTTCATAACTTACTTTTTCTGATTTGGGGTTTCTTCACAGGTGATATGGAAATTTCAAAGATGCTCCTCAAGTTGATCTCTGCAATACTAAGGTACTACGGAATTTCTCTGATTCTCCGAAATGCACTTTCAGCACCCATCTCTTAAATTATTATAAAATCTCCGTCTAGGTTGGAAACTGTCCCAGTGTTACATATATTTGACTTACTATGCAAAGATTGGTGGAAAAGGTGATTTAATGAAGAAGGGAACTGTGACCCTCTAAATCTTTCTAACAGGTTGAAGGGTCTCTGAGAAGTCCTCCCTTCCTTCTGCCTCTCCGTCCTCTGTCACTTGATTCCAGTCAGTCTGGCAAAGTTGTTGTAGCCTGTCTTGCTCATGTGAGAGTGGAATTAGGATGCAAGTAGGTAGGGGGATAAAAACAGTGCAAAGCGAGTTTTAACAATGCTGAGGAGCTTGTCACGCATCCCTTGGGGTCGCTCAGTCCTATGAGCCTGGCCTTTGGGCCTGTCTCCTTTCCCAATAATCTGAAAGAAGAGAGAAGCTGCAATAGCAGCTCTGCTTTGTTGTGTTCCTTCTATTCAGCATCCCACATCTCCCTGTGCTTCAAGGGCTGCTGTGCAAAACCTGGCCCTTAAATTGTCCCACAGCTTGACAGCATTTCTTTGGTGGAAACGCTGAGACAAGCTGTTCCTGCTTTTAGTTTCTGCACTGCCTTCACAACCGTGCTGTGCAACTCTTCGTGCGATGCCAATTCCAGACTGGGATGGGGTTTTGGTATGTAAATCCAAGACATTGCTATAGTACCAGGATGACTGCTCAACACAAAATTTTTAGATATTTGCATTAATAAGGTGGTATGCAGTGAATATTCTACGAAGAGAAGAAGACTGGGTAGAAAGATAGGGGATAATTTGCCTGAAAACTTGGGAAAAAAAAGCTCTATACAGATTCATTTTTTATAATGTGCTTTTAGCCAAATCTGTGCAAAGATAAACAAGCAGGGTTACTCATCATACCACAAGGTGTTTTATGCTGCTTCAGAAATTATCAGAGGTTATTTTATTTAAAAGCTGAACTTAAATTTCTGCCTTCCTTCAGTGGGTGAGTAACCAAAAGAAAAAAACCCAACACATTAATTGGTTACAACCTTCCTACCAGAACAGTTACCATGGTTTATGAAGTTGTACTCAAGAATTTCTCAACAACCAGGCTTTATTGTGAGTCAGGACTAGAGCCCAGTTTCCAGTCTTGAAGACCACAACCTGTCTTTGCAAGGCAAACTGCCAAACTACCATTGCACCATCTACAATTTTATTATACAACATAATTAACTTTTCTAGACATAATTGTCATTATGTATTAAAGTTATAGAAGTCAATATAAGAAATATGTCTTTTTGCAAGTGTACAGGTGCATTAAAAATTCATGCATCCATGGTGCTCAGATCACTTGGCAGTACTTCAATTTCTGTGCAACCACTATTTTTTTAAAAATTTTGTTTCTCTCTACTCAAGCACATTCTCAAATTATGCTGATTCCGCAGGTCGAACTCTGCTCTTTTCTGCAAGTTTTCTAAATTGGAGCCATCAAAACAGGGGGAAGCAGTTGTCCTATTGTAGTCCCACTTTTCAGCTGAGAATTGAAAAGACCTCTTCTCATGCACCTAAGTAAGTAGCATGGACTTCCAAAAGACTGTTGTAACATTTTGTCACATCCATAACACAGAAATAATTTCATCTGATATTGTAATCTTTGGAATGGAAAACTGCAGCTCTCTAATAGCACACAGAAACATTATACAACAGTTTTTGTACAGGAAATGAAAAGCAAAGTCTTATCCAGATAAAACTGCAGGGAAAATATAGATAGGCAGAACCAAATTATCACTTGTGATTGAATTTGGCAAGGACAGGGAAGATAAGTCTATCCTTGTGAAGAGTGCCATGGGATCTTTAATGATCAGTCACAAAGGGGCCTGAGTGGGCTGTATCACCCAATTACTGTACAAATAGGCTCATTAATGGACTATTACAGCAATCAAATATGCTTCTCTTTAATTTTACACTAGCATATCTACTCTCCTACTGTGCATTCCTGTGCCCACAAATCAAAAGTTTTACTGGGAGGGGTGTGCAGGGGAGAAGTATTCTTTTTCTTATCTTTCATAAATTAAATTTTGTGAATGTTAATTCTCTGCCTCTGGCAGGAGTGCAAGAGGACGGAGACTTTTTTCTTTGGAGTTTATCACTCAATAGTGACTGTTTTCCCATAGAGCCAAAAAAATCAATCTCTGCTCAAAATGCCCGTGAAGACAGAAGAATGCATTGTCTGCCTCGCTGGTAAATATGTCTATCTGATGGAAAAAAAAAATCAATACATTTTTCTTAAAAAGGGTTACTGCAAGAGGAGAAAGTAGTTTATCTCTTTCTGATTGATGAAACTGCATCAAAGTCAGTTATCCACCATTAAGTTCCATATTTATCCTCGTCACCCTTCAGACTGCTGGGTTCAGTGTTCAGCCAGTATTTCCATTATAATATTAAGCCAAAGTTGAGAGCATTTGGAAAACTCAGAGAACTGGAAACTTTTATTAAAATAAATGCTTGAAAGGGAAGCATGGGAGATTCAAATAAATACAAAAAATTAAACAAAAAAATCAAAGGGTTCTAAGGGCCAGAAAAGAAGTCAGAACCTTGGTAGTCTGAAGTTATTGTATTTCTCAGGAGATCATATATTCATGTTTTTTTCCGACAGCCTCCAGTCCCAGGGTTGTCATTGTTTTGAATCTCAAACTCACCGTAACTCCAGAGAGATTTGGTGTCCTCTATTCCTTTTTTACTGGGGAAAACTATTTGGAATTTTAAAAATGGAGGTTAAGAAAAATTGCTTATACTACCAGAGTGCCATAACTTCAGCTTTAGGCTTCCTGCTCAAATATGCTCAGACTTGGTATACCATATTTATTGTAGAAAATACAAATACAGAAGAGTTGACAAATATTGGTGGCACATGGGAATGGGCTGCCCAGAGATATTGTGGATGTCCCATCCCTGGAAGTGTTCAAGGACAGGTTGGATGGGACTTTGACAAATGTGATCTAATGAAAGGGGATTGGAACAAGATGATCTTTAAGGTCCATTCCAAGAGGTCCATTTTCCTCTTCAGGAAAATAGAAGGGACTTATGTCCTCAAGTTTAACCTGAGTTCCAAGTAAGGTAAGGGAATTACTGCCCACCCTTGCTGACCACCAGCAATATTCATAGAAACATGGAATCATTAAGGTGCTGTTATGTCACCCAGTGCAACCCCATCTCTTGAAAAGGTTTGCAAGTAGGAAAAGCTTGAACTAGGTCCAGGTTCATCTTTTAAGTGTTACTATTTTCTACAATCAGCCAATTTGCCAAGGAAATACAAGAACAGAACATGGTCTCTGAGAACTGTGTTTATACAATTTCAGACATTACAGTATTCCCTTCACAGTTTTACATGGTGTAGTTTCTACCCAACCATGATGTTAGCAAAGCTGTCATTGGTGTCACTAAAGAGTTTGAATGGCAGAGCTGTGCAGAGGAGTTTCCCTCCTCCCAAACCTCTGGTGTACTGAGAGCTTTGTGGTCTGAGTGTTGACAACAAATATCTTTTACCACTGAATAGAAATAAAAGGAGAAGAGGCTAAACAGGGAGATACATTGTGTTTGGAAAAGGGTAGTGCACCATTTGCTTCTCAGCTCGGAAATACTGCTGAGTTTTTAGAAGCTCATCCTAGCCAATTAAAGTCAATACAAACACCCCCAATCATTTTCACATGCTTTGCATCAGTCCTCTATAAGTTATGAATTTTTCCATAGGCTAAACCTACATACAACCAGACCTAGACAAAATCCATCTGCCACCATGTCTATGAAGAAAAATCTGTGACTGGAAAATTTCCTGGAATTTTCAACTTTCTTCCCTCCTTGGTGTTTCTTTGAGAGTTTAATAGCATTCCCCTTTACCCAGAAGATCTTGCCCTAATCCTTTTCTTGCTATTTTGCTTCTGACATCATCTACCCAGAAATCTATAGTCTAAGTAGGACTAATACTATTTTATAAACCACTCCACACTGGTTAGGATTGCTAATCCCCTGTTTAGTGTCTCTTGATACCTCAGACCTGCAAATCAACCTTGGAATGAGCAAACTGCAGGCTTTTTGGAAGTAGTGTAAATTGCCCAAATTTAGGGGCAGCAAACTGTTAAAGGGCTACTCCCGCATTTTCTCTTTCTTTTTTTTTTTTTTTTTTGTGATCAGCTATGCAGCAATGGATCAGAAAGTACATCTTTTCTCCTTAGTCTGTGGCTTTAACTTTTTTCTTTTTCCTTCTGGCATCCAGCCTAATCCTTCTACTTCTTCAGTCAGATGCAGAAAATGCCGTAATTCACTGTTTTCCTTCCTTCATGCTGTGTAGTTTTGGTATTGTTGTCTGAAATTACATTGTAGAGTAATGTGGAATAGAGCATTATATAGGTAAGTGCTTTTTAAAAATAAGTTTTGTACGGTAAAAGGTAGTGCTACATGGCAAATAGCTCATGGTAATGATGATGATAGGAATCATAAACATAAAGGAGGAGGAGAGAAAAACAAGGTAAGCAAAAATTAGCTCACAGAGTTGAAAGCCTGCCTAGTCTAGTACGAGCCACCCAAATGTAAAATTACAACAGAAATTATCATTGCAAAGATTGCTTTTTAATTAGCAACAGACACATTAATTGTCATGATGTATCTGCTTATCTCTCAACAAAATAGGTAAAACATAAATTCTATTCATCTTTCTCATCTTAACTGATTTTTTTGCTTGCATGAATAAGCCACCCCCTAATTAATTTTAGTTATGTTAATAAATAGCTATTAGACTACAGTGAAGCTATTTGTTAGCCACAGCAGATATATTATTTAGAGATTGTAATAACCCTAAGCATTCTCATTATTATCAATCTGAATAGACATAGATCTGCAGAGAGACTAATGCAGCTTCTACGAAACCTTAAATACTGGCTGTAAATGTCAGAGTTTACAAGCAACAGCCTGAGATGTTGAAGACCCACAGTGAAGCCAACATCTCTGCTCAGCCAACTGAAGGTTACTTTTGTGATTAAGAAAGGATAACTTCTTCCTGCACTCCAGTAAAACTGTCCAATAGAAGAGGTAGGTAAAATTATTAGAAAACTGTTTTCAGAGGGACTAAAACTCTTACAGCAAGACCTAGGCTCTTGAAAAATGGAGTTCTGAGAAGGGATGTTGCTCTCTGCGGCTGTTTAATTTGTATTTATCAAATACTGTCCTTCCAAGAATGTACCTCACATCTCCTAGTATTCAAAAGGGTAACAGTCTGAGATGGGACTCCTTCACTCCTCCCACTCAAATTGTGTTGTAAAATGATTAATGAGAGATGCAGAAGCAGATTCTTTTATCAAATGGCCATGGGATATATAAAGCAGTGGATTTCAGTCCTTGCTCCAGTTTACTTATCGGTTCAGTTTGTTTTCCATTTTCCTGCCTCATCTATTTTGAACATGGTTAAAAAGAGAAATCACACTTTGCTGAAAGAGTCAGGAAGAGGTGGTTTGGGAGATGATGACTCATGCTCAGGAAAGCCAGCAGACAAAGCTATTGCCAGTGACAGACAATGATTCCAACACCTCCTCCACAACACAGCCAGAAAATTAGTGTAGGGAAGATAACACTCCGCAGCTTAAGATATAGGATAGGTGTGAGACACAACACGTTTTATCTAAAAGTGGGATGAGTGGACATGTTCAATAGGAGAGAGGAAAGATCAAGAAATCTGAGATGGAAATCTTGATTGAAGGATGCAATGTGTAGGGAGTAGATGAGACAGGAGAAGGGTAGGGGGTGGTGAGAGGAGGTAAGAAGCAATCTTCATGCAGTGAAATAAATGCATGTAAAAATCAGAGGTTGTCTTGTATTCAGGGCCATTCTATTTTTAGGGACCGCTGTATTTAATAGAAAATGCAATTTGAGGTATAAATTCTCATTCATCCTTTTGAAATCTTCCTCTCTGTAGATATTGAATTCCTCTCACAATAACTGCCAGGCTTCTGTTCCTGCACAGGGAATTTGTATGAGAACTTCATCTGTCAGCTGATATATTTGGGGATAAGACAAGGTCAGAGTAGGAAGAGAAAAGGTGGATTTCATATACTGAATAAGAAATGCAAACAAAGATTTAGAAACAACAACATTACTTCAGAAGTTATTGCAGGCACATTTGGTAATGTGTATACATGCAAAGTAAATATTGCATTATATTAGAGTGAGGAAGTTCAGCATGTCATTTGCAGTAGCAAGTATTTCTAGAGATTATCAAAGGAATAAAACAATTAACACAAATTGTGAAAGATTTGTTGAATTTCTCAGAGCTGTAGTCTCACCAGTGAAATTCTCCTAGCCTAAAAAGCGGAGGCTTAGAGTAGGAAATTGCATTTCATGTACAGATATTTGCAGAGCTATTTCATTGCTGATTCTTGCGTGTTCCTTTCCCATCTTCCCATTTCCTTGCTCCCTCCTGTCCTCCCCTTATCTATATGTTTTGACTATGCTATGATTAGGATATGAGTTTAATATAATATATGATTACACATTCTCCAGTACATTAGGATCCTTCACTAAATAAGGCCTCTAATCTTCATTCCTACTAATTCCATGTGACAAAAACCCTGCAGGTGTTACGCTGTGAAGGTGGTGGGGAGTGGGGGGAGGGAGGGGAGTGGTGTGTGTGTCACAGATCACAGCACAGCAACTCTTTGCTGCAAATGCTTCACTGCCAGGATCAATGATGTACCTGCACTGCCTCATGTGACTATTCAGCAGCTGATGAATGTGCGCTGGGCCTCCTCCAAGCTCCTTATAATTGATCTGGAGCAAATGTGCACAAAGATATCCCACTGCTTAACGAACTGAAGCCCTGCTGGTTAGTACAAGTATCACTATGCTAACCTTCCTCCTTGGCTGATTTTAATCTTCTGGCTCCGTCACACAGTTAATTGTTTCTCATTTATCCATATTAGTGGAAGATCATATGAAATCCATGTAAATTAGGCTGTGAGAGCCTCATTTACTACGTTTACAGAAAACTTGCAGGGAGATTTTTGTCAATAGAACAGGTTCTTAGCCAGTGGCCTGGTTTTGCTCAAGACGTGCTTGGTGTGGTGTATTGTATATGGTATGAGGTATAACAAGGCTAAGTGCCAGGTCCTGCACTTGGGTCACAACAACCCCAGGCAGTGCTCCAGGCTGGGGACAGAGTGGTTGGAAAGCTGCTCAGTGGAAAAGGGCCTGGGGGTGCTGGTCAATAGCAGCTGAACATGAACCAGGGGTGCCCAGGTGGCCAAGAAGGCCAATGGCACCTGGCCTGTATCAGCAATAGTGTGGCCATCAGGACCAAGGCAGTGATTGTCCCCCTGTGCTGGGCATTGGTGAGGGCACATCTTGCACCCTATGTTTAGTTTTGGGCTTCTCACCACCAGAAAGACATTGAGGGGCTGGAGAGTGTCCAGAGAAGGGCAACAGGAAGGGTCTGGAGCACAAGTCTGATGAGAAGTGGCTGAGGGAACTGGGGGTGTTTAGTCAGGTGTAAAAGAGTCTCAGAGGAGACCTGAAATGAGTTTGTAGCCAGGTGGGGGTTGGTATCTTATACTGGCCAGCAAACAGCAGAATGAGAGGACACGGCCTCAAGTTGCACCAGGGGAAGTTTAGATGGGATACCAGGGAAAATTTCTTCACTGAAGAGGTGGTCAGGCATTAGAACAGGCTGCTCAGGGAAGTGGTGCAATCACTGTCCCTGAAAGTGTTCAAAAGACACACAGATGTGGGGCTTGGGGATATGGTCTGGTGGTGGGCCTGGCAGTGCTGAGTTAAGGATCGGACTCAGTTCCAGACCCTGTGATCCTGTGTGCCCCATGGTACAGGTTCAGAGGTCCTGCTCTGCTGCAGGTGAGCTGGTGGCAGTAGGAAAATTTTCCTAGGATATTTGAGGATACTGACTGTAGCTTGCATTTACCTACTCCTTCCTCTCCTGAATGCAACTGTCTTGAAAAGCAGTATTTTTTCAGAGACTGAATCTGTTATCCTTGCCTGGAAAACCCTTTGGAATACAAAAAGGACATTGTTCTCTGTGGTAGGTTTTATTTCTTAACCTCCTTCCACATGTCACACATGAACTTCTGCTCCTGTGGGGAGTAACTTGTGTAGTAACTGCAATTGAAAAAAAAAAAAAAACAAATCTAGACAAAGAATTTGGAGTAAATGTCCTTACTTTTTAAGCACAATATCAGGAAATCTGGTCTAAATTTACTAGCCTAAAGTTGCAAACAAGGTCAAAATTCAATTTCTCTCTGTGTGGGCTTTGGAGGGTAGGTATCTTGGGTTTTGTTTGCTTTTTTTGTTTTGGTTTTGGCTGGGGGTTTTTTGTTTGATTCATTTGGTTTTGTTTTCTTGAATACATTTGATGCTCTGCTCCCCTTTGCCTTGTAATTTTCCTACTCTGAGTTGCCTTGTAATTTTCTTACTCTGAGTTTGTGCAGCCTACCGGTGATGCATTAGTCCTGGGGTTTGAAATAATTTATTTTTTCCCACTTTTACTATAAACAGATTAAATATTTATACACAGATAGTGAGGAATCGATCCTTTTGATCTTAGATCTTACTCTTTTTTTTAATGAGATGAACCTTGAGTGCTATGAAGCCATTTCATTTTTGCAAAGGAAGTGTAATGAAGTACGACGCAAAGGATTAGCATTTTACACCTGCTTTACAAAGCATGGTGATAAAGAATCAGCAGCCCTTTGCCTTGTGGTGTGTAGAATTATGCAGTGCCTATTTCACAGATGTCTAAAAGTGCCCACTTAGCTTCTGTTTTCAGGACTGACTAGTTCTGCATAATTTCTGCATTTAGGAAGTCAAGCTATGAATCCCCCTCAAAGAAGCCCAGTGCTCTGTATTAAATAGAAATATAGAGTTATTTCTTGCTTTTGTGATCATGGCCTCTCTGAACACTGACTGGGAACTGAAAACTTGCAGGAGAAATTCATCTTGGTGTATGGATACCACGGGATGCCAGCATCACCACCATAGTGAGAATGTGTGTTTTGTGGAATGCTTTGGCCCAGAGGACTGTGGCAGCTCTCTCAGTCCCCATTCCTAGGGTTCTTCAAAATGGGCAAGTCACTATCATTTCCAGGAGTTTCCAGCTCACATGTGCTCAGATGTGCCTTGCCACTGTGCCCAGTGTGCTTCAGCCACAGGCAGAGGTTGAAAAAGTTTAATCTTTTGACAAAAAGGAGCAGGGTAGTGGGACTGGAATCCTAGTCTGAATCCTGTATTTGTTCTGAGAGAATCCTAAGAGCCATGATTCCTCACCCATGGTGTTCTCACCATGCTCTGTAAGACACCTCTGTAGGAAAGCACAAATTCAGGTACATTACACAAGAACACCTTTCCTTTCTGGGTGAATGACTTGACTTCTCAGGAATGTTTTGACTTTATTGCTTATATAATGGGAATGTATCTTTCTAAGCTAGGAATATACTGTCTTTTCCATCATCCTGGTTTGAAAATGTAAAGCCACTTTAAAAAACAGTTGATCTTGGCTGATTTTAGGGGTGTCAGAAAAATCTTGAAATCTGAGGTATTGATTGTAGGTGCCCAGGGTCTGGTAGGGGCTGTAAGGGGTGGCCATGGCTCATCTGCAGCCACACTGCAGCAGGAGAAAAGCATGAGGATGAAGGAACTGCAGACAGAAGTTGTCATGGACTGACCACAGCCTTCAAGTCAAGTCTGTTGCACAGACAAGCTTTTCAATCTTGTTTTTCTCCTCCCTGTCCTTTGAGGTGGGGGAATGAGCAAGGAGCGGGGTGTTTTGGCAGCCAGATAAAGTGAACTCACCACAAGATAGATGTCTTGGAAACACCTTTATGCACCTTAGTTGCATGATAATGCAGCTCTTTTTTGCTATTCTCTCTATTACTGTGCTTCAGTGGTATCCAATTGTCCAAATGAAGTGAGAAGTGTTTGCATATGGTCTTGGTTGTTTGAGGGGGAAAAGGGGACTTCAGTGTGAAATCTAGATAATTTCTACATATGTGAAAATGTTAACACATAAGTTCTTCCAGATCCAATGAGTCACTCCCTAAACTGTTCCTTCCCATGCTATTTTCACTGAGGAAATATTGCCTGTCTATAGTTTATCTGTCTTTGTTCTTCTTTCAGTCAATATATGCTTTGTGCTGATGCGGACAGACAGGACAAAATGTACCTAACAAGACAGGAAAAATCCTGACGTTGTCATTGTATAAATTCATGGTATAGGACAAAAATGTTCTAATTATAGTATGAAAACTCCAAACAGTTATCTCAAACACTACCCCCCCAAAAAAAAAACCAACCCAAAACCTAGTGATTTCCTGTTTCACAAAAAAAGGTTTACGAGCACATTCAGTAATTTGCATGTGCCTAAAAAAATCTGGGCTGACTGATTATGTTTTAAAGCACAAATGCTAATGAAAGTAGCAAAAGAGCCTGAACTTCAGTGACTTTGTATCAGTAAGAGGCTGGTCTCATACAGAGTGAGTATCAGACTTTATATGATCAGTGGCAGGGTTCAAAGAGATGAAGGTAATCAAGCAAAACAGGCATCTCTTACATGTCCAAAGCCCATTATGAGAACACTACAAAAGGCTGGGAAAGTAAAAGGGAAGCAACCTAATTCTTTTAATCATTACTCTCATTTTAAATGCAGCATTTAACTAACTCAGTACAGCAATTTTTTTTCATGAAGTGTAAGATAAAGAGTTAAAGAAATTCTGCAGAATTCAGACCCAGCCAGACTAGATTACTGTGTATATTTTGATGTACGTTTTAAAGTAGATATCCTCAGATTTTGTGAACACATTAATTCTATTCTTCTTATGTCAGGTATATGCTACTTTTTGGGCTGTGTCTCCCTCCAGAGGCATTTTTATGAGAATGTGTGCTCATTTTTCGATTTTATGAAGCTGAAGGACATATGGAAAATTATGCCTAGTTTACAGTGGAAGAGGTAATTATTTATCCAGCATAATATTTTATTTTGTTGAGCTCACTCTCAGACTGAAACAGGCAATTCTAGAGACCACAGGTACTGTCACGACACCTTGCTGGGACAGCAAATATCAGTTTCAATGATATTGAATATCAATAATACTGCAGAATTGCAGGTAGCAAACCTGAAGTTTAACCATGCATTATTAAAATCAAAGTCATAGTGGGGAGAAAGGTTGTCCTTCAATGCAAGTGCCTCTCAGTTAAGTACTGCAGGGATTCTTACTCTTGCTCTGCCAGACATATATTTCTGTGTACTGAACACAAACACAACCTAATACATGTTTAAGGTTCCTTATTCTTCTGGAGAACAGTAGAAACCTTGGTTTCTTCCTAATCTGAAAGAAAGGCAAAAAGGAAGAAATAAGGACATAGACACCAATATACAGCTTGGAGATATATAACTAACCCTGATGTCATCCTTAGGAATTTTCAAGTACCTGTACAAAATGTTTCCTCTAGCTCCCTGAAGCTCATTCCTTATTTTTTCACACCTCATTAAAAGGCCACACTGTTGACTACATTTCCCTTCATAGAGACACTGCCCTTCGTAGAGAATCCCTTTTGCTCAGTTTGCTTGTTCACTAGCAAATCCTCCCACATGTTGAGGAAGATATTTTCCTCTTATGTCTTAAATAGCTTTCTCTGACTCTTTTGGTATGGTTTATTTTCTTTGTGTTTCTGTGACAACATCATCTAAAACATAAAAACGAATTCCATGACTTTACTTATTCCAGATCGAGGGGTAAAAAACCAACAAAACCCAACAAATAAAACCCAGCCAAACAAAAAAACCCAAAATAAACCTCACACCACCTTTTGATTGAAGCATCAATCTTTGTTTCACCCAGTATGATCAACCGGCCTCCAAATGCCCTTCAAGGATTGTTTTGCTGTTCTGTGCCTAGGATAGGGCTTCACAAAAGAAATATCCTGGAAATTCCTCACCTAATTTAAAGAAAGCTCAGACTCAGTGTGGGATGTGCTTAATTGTGTTTTATGTGAGAGCTAGAAGCTGTGCATGAGCACACACACCACCCGGAGAAACGCCTGAGTTCTCTCTGTTGCACAAACTCACCGTGTGTCACCTTGTGTAAACTGCATAATCTCTCTGTCTCTTCAGTACCTGACTTTTAAATCAAGTAACCGCAGCCTGGCAAAAGAGTATTGAGGGATATTCATTGGTTCTGAAAGACCTTTATCAGAAGTAGGCTGCAGCCTACTTTGGAGAAGGAAAAAAGGGTCTGTTCAACAAGACTCTGCCCACAACACCTCTGCTCCCAGAGCAATGGCACCACACAACAGAAGAGACTGCAAAGAGAAGACTAGAATAGGTTATCTTGTTAAAGATAAGCAGTCTAGTGAGCCCTGCAGATAAATGGCATGGTTTCAAATAAGAAAGGAAGAAGATAAATGATGGTGGAATGTGCCCAAGTGGTTCAGACATAAACAAACACTAATTTGGGTTTGAATATGCTGCTTCTTCCAGGCCCCATGACCAGTGTTTTCTGCTGCTGAGAATCCATCCTGTCTAGAGCTATTGCACATCCTGCCGAGTGTTAATGTACTTCAATTAACTCCTGGAAGTACAAATAGGTGCATCTGTTTTATATTTATTTACATGTTCGCTTTCTAAAATGTCCACCTCTGATTATGAAAAAAAAAGCTGGGATTTTTGAATGCATCTCTTAGACTAAGCAATTTAGATACATTAGTCTCCTTCTGCAAATGGTCAGAAAATCATAGTTTTCAGCTGAAATTATATGTAACAGCTTAGGGCAACATGCTCCTGAGCACACACTGCTTGGGCATAGAAGGACTGACCAGCTGCATTATGGCCATGTCTTGTTAAATATTTCAAGTCACAGTTGTCAGTAAACTAAGTTTAAAAGGAAATCTTTGTTTTTCTAAATATTTCTTTAGCTCCTGGCTTAGTGACCTTCTTTTTGTCTTGTTTTTCCTGTTCCTCACTCTCCTCTCTACAGCAATACATCCCTGCAGCAAACAGCTCATCACAGATGTCACTCTGAGAACTTTTTGGAATTGTGAAGTTTTGATGTCTCAGCAAATCAGACAGTATTTTCAATTTAGTACATGGCAGATTGCTTTTTAGAATGGGCTGGAAAACTTGGTAATGGAATATGGAGCCCTTCAGCTACTCAAATCTATTTCAGTTTGATAGTGACAGAAAATTCATTACCACCTGTATTGTGAATAAGTGCAGATATTTGGGGGAAAGGTGATCTCTTTGTTTTTCTTCTTGCACCATACTCAGAAGTTCAAACAGGTTTCACTAAATTCAGTTCTTTTAGGATTATCCAGTACTTGGCTAACTTTAAAGTATGTTAACTAAAGATGGTATTTTTCCTACCTTTTCAGTTCAGGGAACACCTAGGTGACTGGGAGCTGAGCAATGCCAGTTCTGAGTTGGACCTAAGAAGCATAGATAATTATAGAATCATAAAATGGCCTGGTTTTGAAGAGACCTAAAAGATCATCTCATTCCAAACCCCCTGCCATGGCACAGACATATTTGACCAGACCAGGGTGCTCAGAGCCCGCCCAACCTGGCCTTGGGGTGGGTCAACCACAGCTTGTCTGTGTAACCTGTTCCAGATCTTCATCACCCTCACAGTAAAAAAAAATTCTTCCTAATATCTACTCTAAACCTACCCTGTTTCTGTTTAAAACCATTCTGCCTTGTCCTCTTGTAGAAAGTTCCTTTCTTACTTTCTTGTAGGCTCCCTATGGGCACTGAGAGGCTTCTATAAGGTCTACCCAGAACTTTCTCTTCTCCAGGATGAGCAGCCTCAGCTCTCTCAACCTGTCTTCTTAGGAGAGGTGCTCCAGCCCTCTGAGCATCTTCATGGCCCTCCTCTGGCCTGGCTCCAACAGGTCCCTGTCCTTCCTGTGCTGGGACCCCAGGGCTGGATGCAGCACCGCAGGTGGGGTCTCAGCAGAGCGGGGCAGAGGGGCAGAATCCCCTCCCTGCCCTGCTGCCCATGGGGCTTTGGGTGCAGCCCAGGACAGAGTTAACTTTCTGGGCTTCAAGTGCACACTCTCAGCTCATGTGGAGCTTCCCTTCCACCAACAGCCCCAAGCTCTTCTCCTTAAGGGCAGCTCTCAACCAATTCTTCACCAGGCCTATACTTGTGCTTGGGATTGCCCTCACCCTTGTGCAGGATCTGGATAATATTGCCCTTCACAGCTAAAAGGACTGAAGTTACAGTTTAGTCTGAGTTCAGGGAGCAAGTGAAAAATCTGATACTTGGTCCTTGCAAGAGCCACTGCCCATCACCACCCTGAGCACTCTCAAGGTTGCTGCATTAATGCTGAGTCGTCTGTTCCACCAAGTTTCTTGTACAACCATGTGGCTGGTTTAGTAGTTTTGCTTCCTTTTATTTCCTCTAGTATATTGCCTTCAACTTTAGCATTTTGATCTTCAACACTTCCTCAAAGTTTGAAGAACTTTTAATCAGCTTTGTTCAGTAGCCAAGCACAGAGTTCTCTTCCTTGAATCTGTCCGAAGAGGTTTAGGTTTGTCTTCCAGATTTGTTTCTCTAATACTTTTAAGGTGCTCTGAGTGTTGAGAATGCACGTGGTATGCTCAAACTCAGATGGCAGAGATGAAAATTAATAATAAAAATTAGGACTGATACAATTTTATTTCCCAGTAAAGTTTCCTTGAATGTGTTAAGGTGTTTAACTATTGTCTTCCCAACAGTGGATATTTAAGTCTGGGAGAGACAAATGAGTTTTGGATTGGGTTACCTGATGAGTCTTTCAAAAGGGCTTTGCTGATCATGAGATTGTGTTGAGACACAATCTGAAGATAATTCTGAAGATTTGTATGTGGCTGATCCCATTTCTGCATTATTTACTCCTAATTTTGTATTTACTTATGCAAACATAAGAATGAGCAACGGCAGCATAAACTCTGCTATTAGTGCTCAAGAATACCTACTGTTGTTTTGTTGGGCTGCCTTTTCTTATATTCTTACAAATGGTAATTCTCTTTTTGTAATAGAAGTATTTAGAAGTATTTATTTACTTAATAAACCCACACGTTTTTACAGAAGTCATTGGGGTTGCACGAAGTCAAGAATCTGTCTTTATGTACAGTGCATCATCAGAAATGGTTTTGTCATATACATTTTAAAAGGCTGCATAAAAACATTTGCATAATACAGTCATAACAGAGCAACTGTACTGTGATCCATCACATCAGCTCTCAAACACTCTCTGCAGGGTTTATGCTCTTTTTGCTACAAAAAGAGAAAATTAATTTACTGCACTGATCTTATCTCCCTACATGGTGCTAAAATGTACAATGTTCATACTTTTTTCCTAAGCTATGAAATGGAAAGTATGTTTATACTTCTTAAATTTTATTAGTTTTTATCTTAGAAAGTGCTCCATTTTGTACATCTGCCGAGAGACCTCTTCACATCTTAATTTTGTTGAGAACATAGGGAGCTTTACGGACTTGATTGATTTTCCCCATGTTCATAGAAAGAATGAAAACTCTTAAAAAAATGCAAATCAATAGATTTCCCCTTTTCCAATGGGAAAATTTCTACTACATGTTGCCATTTAAGTTTGGTGCTTTGCCTGGGCTGTACTACCGTTTGTCACACAAAGTTAATAGCAAGATATGAAGAAATCACTCTTTGTAGCCTAAATTATTTTGTATTTTTAAAAAATAAATAAATGATAAATGACAATCACTTTTATCCTTGATCCAGTTGAAATGCGTTTTTTTGCCTTAAAAAAGAAAAAGCTTTGATCTCTGCAGAAAGGGGAAAGCAAATGGTGTCACAGGTAAACTGTGCTGTGCATCTCTCGCTATGGTTTCACCAAGATGTGAAGAGAATGTGCTGCTGGCTGTTTGTCACAGTGTAAATTCTTACCCCCTTCACTGCCTGCCCCCTCTTCTCCCACCACATATTAGTGTGTAGAACATGTTTCACTCGATGTCCACAGTGAAGATCTGCTGGCATAAGTTGCATCCCATTTCAAATTAAGGGACATTCCATTTCATGTCCATACTTACGGACTCCGAATGAAGCTTCATAGAAAATTTCCCTGCAAAATTAGAAGGAAAAAACCACGAGCATGATTTCTTTCCTGCTAGCCCTGGAAAAAATGATGGACTAATTCTTGTGTCTCCCAGCCTTTGGCTTAAGAATGATGGATATGTCTGTGGCCCTGCTTCCTAATCTGAGTAATACAACCCTTTTTCTATTACTGCGCACTTTAAGCAGATACACTCTGAGAAGCAGCAGTGAGGAAAACAGTTTAACCCTACCTTATCACAGAACTAAAAAATATCATCACTAAACTCTCCTGGGAGTTTGCAAAAATTGTCTGTATCCCTTGAGGGAAGAAAGCTTGATGAATGAATCTTTAAATATCATCTCTAAAACTTACTGGGTAATGCAGGGAGATGTGGAGTCTGGGCAAAGGAGAAGTCAGTGTGTCAGTGATGCCTAGCCGTGAAACAGATATGAAGGGAAAGCTGTTAGCCAAGACTTGCAAAATATTTCCATTAGTTATCCCTCATTAGTCCTGTGACAGCCTTCTACTATTGTACATTTGACATTCAAATCCTGTAGCTTTTGGGTGATAGTAATCCGTTAATTGATGATTTAGCTCATCAGTTTTATAAATGTGGTTTATTCATGAGTGTAATTTCAGATGTGATGAACTGTATTACTTGAGTTTTAAATATCAGTGACAGTTGCAAGCCTGTCAATAAGAAACATGAATGTTTAAAATATTTAAAGATGCCTTGGACCTTGTTTTTTTTTGTTACTTTTGTATGTAACTGAATTATACGTAAGAACTAAGAGATCTTAAGGGACCTTTTGATCATTTAATCTGACGTCATGCATACCATAGCCCTTCAAATTGTGCTCATGCAAGCTAAGTGACTCTTTTCACAGAATCACAGAATATCCAGAATTGGAAGGGACCCACGAGGACCATTGAGTCCAACTCCAGGCCCCGGAGAGCACATCCTCAAGAGTCACACAATGTGCCCAAGAGTGTTTTCCAAACCCTTCTTAAACTCCAGCAGGTTTGGTGCTGTGACCACTGCCCTGGGGACTCTCTTCCAGTACCCAACCACCCTCTGGGTGGAGAACCTTTTCCTGATATTCAACCTAAACCTCCTCTGACACAGCTTCAGGCCATTCCCTTGGGTCGTGTCACTGGGCACCACAGAGAAGAGATCAATGTCTGCCCTTCCTCTTCCTCTCATGAGGAATTTGCAACTGCAATGAGGTCTCCCCTCAGTCTTCTCCAGGCTGAACAGACCAAGTGGCCTCAGCTGCTCCCATAAATCTTCACCTCTGCTGGGTCTGAATCTCATGACCAATGAAGACTAAATGTACAGATTTGTCCTAGAGGTATTTCATATCCAAAGTCTCTTGTTTTAATGGCAAGTGCTTTGGTAAGGTTTTTTATGTGGTTTTGGTTTTTCTTTCAACTGAAAACTTTTTCTGATCAACCACAAGAAAAGAGTAAAATCAACTAATTGAAAACAAGAAAGCTGAGATTTAAAATATTATCATACAGTACAGGTATTAAATACTGAAGATAGTACAGACAATGTGAAATAAAAATAGACCCAGAGGATTCACAAGTCATAAACATTACTTTTCAATTTCAGTGTTTTAGGAAGACCCTAAGTCTTTTCTTAAAGATCTTAACATCTTTTCCAGAGTACTCTCTTCTTGACTTTACCATCTCATTCCAGTGGTGACTTCCAGCTAAGCTCTCAATCGTTTCTCAATTTTCCTTTAAATTTGATGAACAGACTGGACTCTGCAGGAAGCTCCCTTCAGCATATATCTCTCTTTTTTTCCCTTTTCTTTTAAAGTTTAGATTTGATAAGTGGTTACATTACTGTTGTGGCCAAATTTTATATGTGTTCCTTTTGTTCTGAATCATGGTGTTATGGCAAAGGCCTTGAAGAAACTGTAGCTATAGCAGAAAGAACTGCTCTGTTCAGATGATTTGATAGGCAAGGTTCCATTATATCATCCTGCAGAACATCACTTACACTTTAGCTTCCAGTTTTGTATTGATGAGTGTCCTGAATTGAATTACTGTATTTTAAACCCAGCTGAATGTCAGGCTAGTTGCTATAAAAACTACTGTAAAAGTGGACGTACCACATTTGAAGTACCCTAAATCTTTGGAATATCTGCTCTTGCAGTTTGCTCAGTACTTCTCACTCTTGGAAAGAAGTGGGCTGGAATTTGAAATATTTAAGGTTTGAAGCACAACCTACACAAACAAGAATTTATTATCTCATGTTAAAAACACTGAATTGAAACTCTATGAGCGTTTTTTATGTCCCAAACAGATGTCATAGTGAACATGAAGTAAATCTCCATAAGTTTCTTCTGTCTGTAGAGATTTCACTTTTTTTTCCCCCCACTCCGCATCTATCAATCTCATCTATACGAATTGCGAAGAGGAAACACTGTTCCTTGCACTAAAAGGGTGGGGGAAAAGCCCTATCAGGAAGGGGTGCTAAACTTGGCTAAGACTTCTAGGCATATCTCATAAAAATACTTGGTTTTGCACATGAAGGACAGGCCAAAAGAGGTAGAGTAGGGCAGTGCGTGCGTGCGTGTGTGTGTTGCAGAGGTTTTTTTTGTTGTTGTTGCTTTTGGTTTGGTTTGGTTTTTTAGGAGGGAAGATAGTTGAATGATCTGTTGGATGAGGACATGTTACTGATTAATGTGGGTGCTGATTGACAGTGGCTGAGGACGAGCCAGCAGTGCCCAGGTGGCCAGGAAGGCCAATGGCACCTGGGCTGTATCAGCAATAGTGTGGCAGCAGGACCAGGGCAGTGATTGTCCCCTGTGCTGGGCACTGTGAGGCCACACCTCGAGTGCTGTGTCCAGTTCTGGGCCCCTCAATCCAGGGAAGACACTGAGGTGCTGGAGCACGGCCAGAGAGGGCAACAGAGCTGGTGAATTGTCGGGAGCATAAGGAGCAGCTGAGAGAGCTGGGGCTGTTTAGCCTGTAGAAAAAGAGTCTCAGAGGAGACCTTATTGCTGTCTACAACTGCCTGAGAAGAGTCTGCAGCCAGGTGGGGGTTGTTCTCTTCTCCAGGCAACTTGTCCCTTGTACAGATGTCCAAATTTATCCCAGTATTCCATAATCCCACTGGCATTTCACATTTTAGTAATCACCTGATTATCAGATGAATAAGTACTGGAGAGATTTTCAATCTGCACAAAGGCCCCACCTGCCAGAGGAGTTTAAGGATGCTCTGTAAGAGCCCTGCCCAGATTTCTGTAAAAGTTTTTTTTTTTTGCTGGTCTAATACAGCTACTCTAGATACTGGAATATTCTTCCCTATTGTCTTCTGCTGTTAGGGGGAAATTGTGAGGAGGAATTATAAAGGATTATAGCAATTAGCCAGGATCAGAGGTGAGAAAAGAACCTGCAGGCCTCCAGAGGTTCTCTTAGAAGCTGTCACTGGGGACACATCTCATGTAGACCTCTGGTTCTGGGACATGCCCACCACATCCATCCCAGGTAGTAGAAACATCAAAACTTAGTCCTTCCATCTATTAGAAGCAGATCCCCTGAAGTGTAGAACAGCTATTTTCCAAAGTTTATTCCTACAAAAACTGCATTGAATATCCTGCTTCTAATGCAAATTACTTCCTCTGTAAGACTTTACAGCCAAACTACATGACACAACATTTTGTGTTTTGTTTGGAAAGTAAATGCCTTGGTTTTGCTTTCAAAGGAGAGAATTATAAGAAAGATGATTCCTCAAATAATTATTTACTGATGCAAATGAAGAAAATGCTTCTAAGATGAACAACATCAGTAGCCACTTGCCAGAAGAAAAAATACTATTTCTTCTTTTGCATTTTAAAATACTGGTGCAGCAGCAGATGTCTAACACCTTGAAAAGCACAAAATTCAAGCATTAAAATGCTGTCTGAATGCTGTATTGGTTTGTCCCACTCACCCAACTATGACCAGGCTCCTGTAATTTTTCTTTCTTGAAGTAAATTTGCAAATAGGATTCAGAGAACTCCATTAGCTCTAAAATGCTGTTTAGAACAGCGCACCAAGCACTGCGTCAAGGGTGAGAACGGGCACTCACAGACTCGAAATGCCATTTTTCTTATTTTGTTTTTCTCCTGCTACAACAGAGACATGGATCACTGCTCTCTGTGTGATGGCCCCAGAATGCTCTCTGCCATGTAGTTAACATCACACCCACCCTGGAAAATCACGGGAGCGTGCAGCTGGCCCACAGGAGTCAGGCAGGTGGCCTCTTATTAGTGTATTGCATGGCTTTGCAGTTTTCCTAAAGCTTGCTTATTGAGGCATCAGTCCTGCAAATGTATCTCATATTTATCCCTCTAACCATTATTCTGGTTAGTCCCTCTGAAAATTAACAGAGTCAACTGATGTGACAGGATGCAGAACATGTCACCCTCCGGAAGTGCTTAGGAGTAGTGGTACACATATATGAGTACTACAGGCCTTAGTGCTTGGCATACACTGCAAATGAGAAATGGAGAGAAGGAAAAGCCCTTTGAAACACAAAAATAAGTAGGATGGAAAAAAAAAGTCCTCTGAGGCTTTTGCTTTCCAAGGTGTGACACATTTTAATTTCATTTAATCTCAGTATAACCGGAAGAAGAGAAAGGCTTTAAAAACAATTGAAACTTTACAGCCTTAGACAGTTGGCATCTCTGATGATTGTTGAATAAAGAGAGGTAGATCTGGCAATTGTTATTTTATTTTAAAATTAAAATATGCATACGTAAAGCGGAAAATGCTTGTATTACATATGTGCACAGTACACATCTGTCTAAACACATACATGTGCAAATGTGGGGTTTTGTGGTCTTTTGTTTGGTCTGTTTTAAGTAATTTTAATTTTTTGAAAGGAGGCTCAGAGTACCAGTTACCAGTTAGGAAAATAATTAGCAGGGGTTAATTGGCTGCAGTTTATGGCTGGTTGTGTCTGTAGGAAATTGGTCTTAATTAGAGGAGTCCAAAAATGTGTGAGAAATTGAGCTAACAAGGAAACAAGGTGGATAGTCATGAGTTCAGTCCTCAGACTTATTCCTTGGTGCTTTCTTTTAAACACTATATATTTACTCTAGGTGTCCAAGAGATTTTAAATTGTTTATGACATTAAAATCTCAATTTTAGTACAAAACTGACATACGGCTGTGCTAACAACCTATGGAGGCTGAGCTTTGCAGTATTTATTATTACCAGTACATTATTAACTGGAACAAAATATTGCTTTAAATAGGCATATTAATGCATTTGATTATTAAGGAAAAGTATAAAATTTGTTATTCAGAGTTGACTGAAAATTCATAAATCATCCCTCAAATGCTATCTATCCTTGAAAGGAGGTGTACATCTGTATTAGCAGATGTGCCTGTTTTCTAATCCCAATTTGGGATTGAGAGTTGGTTACTCATCCTCATCGTCCTCAGTTTTTATCCTACTTTTTAATTTCTTTGGAGGTGAACCAGTGGTTCCCTTCCAGACAAACACACTTCAGTGGGCGCCAGTTTGGTGTGAGTGGCACCTGAACTCCACACATTTCAGAGCATCCCAGCAGTCAAACTGATGCAGCCTGACATGACCAGACACAAATGATAAATTAGGCCCACAAGAAGAAGTAATTAGTCTCATTATTTCATGTGTTCATTTTGATTATATTGAGTTACTTTTCTGGATATCTCAGCTCAAAATTTATGTTCTAAAGCTCGAGTTGACAGGATAACTGACTGTGTACTAAAGGTATAATCCATAAATACAAACTGAATAGTACCTAAATGTTTTGTCCTTGGCTTTAAAACAAGTATTTTTCTGGTGTTCTCTCTCACTTTCTCTTTCCTTCCTTTTTTTAATTCCCAAGGAACTTTGCCATCACCTAACCAACCTAAACAAATGACAATAAGCCCTGTATAGCTTTTCCTGTAACCACTATAAATGACCTATTTAAATTATTTTTTTTCCCATTTTTAAAAGAGCGTCAGCATGAATGATGACAAATCTGAAATCATAATAAAAATATGTATTTTACAACACTTGGCTTATTGCTGTATTTCCTGGGCCAGAAACAGATGCTAAAATGAAGTCTGCTCAATGATGCACAAAGGTTGCTAGTGTGAAAAATACCCTGAAGCAGTGACTTGTAACCCTACCAGGTGTTTCCGAAAACAAGGAAGAAAACCATCCTTGCTCTCATCTCCCAGCAACCTGAAAGTTTGAGTTGATTATTTGTTACCATACTTATGCTAAGAATACATCAGAAAATAAACATTTGCCAGTGTTGCACAGGCCATTGTTGGTTTTGGAAATACAATGTAAGTATATGAAATGACAGTTCAGAGTAGTGATGATAGAACTTGCAATTATCACAAGCCAAGAGCATCTACAAGGCAGTAAACGTGGCACAGACATGAGGCAGCAGCTTGATAATCTAAGGATAATATCCTTCTCTTTGCACCTTCTCAGCAAGTGAACCAAAGACTGTTTGGATTTTAAAGTGTAGTACGGTGAAAAAAAGCTCCACTACCTTGAGACAAATATAAATGTTTTATTGTGTTTTCTGTGCAGGCAGAATCTCTTTGTTCTTTTCAAACTGGTAAGTTTTTGCATTGTCCAAGAAGATTTCTCCTGGTGTGTAGCAAACTGTCATACTCTGTGATTTCATCCCTCTTAAATCATGAGGCATCGGAGAAACAAATTTAGCTTTTGCTCTGAAAAAAGGCATCAGAGCAAAATACATAATGCATTTTGTGTGGTGTGATCATTCAGCTCTATGAGCTGTATAATTGTCCTTCCAGATTTAAGATTTCTCTCTTCAAAAACAAAGAAACCATTGATTTCTTTCCTCTTTATTTTTATAAGCCTTCTTTCTCACTATTAAATGAATGTAAATAGATTCAGATATTTGAGTCTAAATCTTCACCTAGAAACAAAACCTGCAAGAATACCTTGCCAATATCAACAAGTTAGTTTGGTATTAGATCTGTCAATCTGAACATGGTTGACTATTTCTCTATTGATCAATTCAGGAAAAATGTCAATAATGATTACTAATATTGGCTAGAAGTGCTTCAGGGTTCTTATGACTGAAGAATTAAAATAAATATTGCTCCAGCTTATGATTTAAAGAGAATAAAACTCAACAGCCAAAGAATTTTGCGTTTGAGGAGAGAGAAAAATAAGAGTGATTATTACTGACAAGCACTCCTCCGACACTCAAAAGTGATGGATTTTAGATATGTGTGCGCATGAAAAAGAAATAAAGAGATTTTTACCTTCCCTTTTGCATCTTTCACTCTCCCCTCCTCAGAAAAGTCTGTTTTTCTTGGGCAAGAAAAGAGATTACCAAGGGCAGGCAAGGGGAGGTTGGGCTGACCTGGCTGAATGCCATGGTGCCCACCAAAGCTGCTCTGTCATTCCTCTCCTCAGCTGGACAGGGCAGAGAAAATGCAATGAAAGGCTCATGGGTGGGTCGGGAAAGGGCAGGGGGAGTTCACTCAGCAATTACTGTCACCAACAAAACAGACTCAACTTGGGGAATATAGTTTAGTTACCAACCAAATCAGAGTAGAGTAATGAGACATAAAACTAAATCATAAAACAGCTTCCCCCCACCCTTCCCTTCTTCACAGGCTCTGCTTCACTCGCCTCCTCTCACTCCTCCTTCTACAGAGACACAGAACATCTCTTTAAGATATATTTCCTTTCCCAAAGTCTGCCTAAAAACTCAAAGCTTTATTTTTTCCCACATGAAATCAAGATAACTGCCATTCCAGAATGTAATGATACTGCTAGTGTATATTTTGGAAAAAAAATGCCTTTGCTTTCCATTCAAGCTGAAATCTCTGGTTGGCCTTGCTGTGCCTACTGTGAGGAGCTAAACTACAGATTCCTGTCATTGTCCTTAGCGTGTAGTCATGCATCTTGTTGAGCTGAAGGGATTTTATGAGCCATGAAAAGGAACAGAAAAAGCAAATTATGATGTTTGTACACCTTTCAAGAATTTTATGATACCTATTTTATATGACTGGTATTTTACTGATAGATATCTGATTACGGTTTGCTAACTTGTTGTAGAGAAGAGGTTTGGATTTTCAGTTGCCAATAACTCCAGCTTTCTTATGTAAGTTTTCAAAGTGGCACAACATGGACATGGAATTATACGAAACACATCTTTGGAAGTAAATTGTTTTTAGTTTTGTACTGATAAAAGTGGAAAGGCAGCTTGAATATCAACAGTTTTGCTCTAGACAGCAAATAACTAAGAAACACTTGCTTAAGTTAGCGTTAGGCTGTGAAGGGTTTCAGTCTCCAAACTAGTTGCCAAGATTGTTATTTTCATGCTCTTGCAAGTCAGATGTGATGTTTTGGGGATAGGATTTTACCAAGGTAAAGCGACGCATCAGCCAGAGGCAATACAAAAACTAGATTTTAAAATACTAAACTTTGAAGAATGAAGAATGGCTTTACATGTATTTAACTTACCTGAAAAACATGTTTTCTGTGACATTAGTTTGCTCATGACAATCTCATAACCCAACTTCATGTCCTATTTTTGAGTTCCCTTCACAGAAATACACTGGGTGTAAGTGCCAGAAATCACATTCTGTTTTTGTGAAGCTGGATACACAAAACTCAAGGTAGATGCCTAACTCAGCCTGGGTCAAGTAAATGAATTTTAATTTCAAAGTAATCACTTTTTCATTATTTATTTATCAAAATCATTGTTTCGTGGTGGTAATTGCTAATAGAAGAGTGTAGCTTTTTATTGTAACTACAAAGATGTTTCCTTGACAGTTCTTCCTGCCTTGCAAAATAATGAGTTTCAGTAGTTTTCCCCACTAGAATTGGAAATAAATATTTGGAAAGTATGGGAAGTATCTTTCAGATTGGGTGGGTTTGCTTGTTTGTGGTTTGGGTTTTTTTTTTTAATGGAAGAAACTTCCAAATTATAACCACTGTATAAATGTATTAGGAAAGCTATTCTTAAAAAGGAACACTAGCAATTAAATTCTACTGACACAATGCATGTAACTCAGGCTGATAAATAAGGTAGCTGTAGCTCTGGCAGAAGTATCTTATAGCTTGACACAGTTTAGAGACAACATCAAACTTTGTCAGGGACACAGCAGGAGGAAAGACAAGTGCCTATAATGCCATTGTCAAGAAAGAATTACACAACTTCTTTGAACCTGCTGAGACCCATACAGCGAGAACCCAACTTTATTAAAGGCTGTCAGACTGAAAAGGAGCAGGACAGCTGGCAGAGAGGTACAAGTTGAGTGTCCCAGCTCCTCATAATGTTTGTGTCACTCCCATTCAATACCTGCATAGCTCTTAGTTCTCGTTCCTCCTGAGAATTAGAGAAACCAACACCTCCTTTGCAGTGCAAGAGAACAAGACAGCCTGTGCATTTTATACAAGAACTGATGTCACAATTTCCATGGTAATTTCTGGGCTCTTTATTTACCACTGGCAGGCTAAACAATGCCTAAGAAATAATTCAAAATCAATTTAAGTAGGAACAATATAGTCTCAAGACACACAGAGAGACTGAATATGGTATGTGGTTGTTGAATTGCTATGAAAACAAATCCTAGAAAAGAGCATTATATCTGTATTTAATCATCTATTAAGATACACTTCTACCCTCATGGTGATTTTCAGATCTGATTTAATTCTGAAGTCATCAAAACATGTTCTTAGAAGGGAAATAACTTCGTAGAAAGCTTTTCATCGGTAGTCAAAGAAATAAATGAGAAACTCTTGAGAAGGTAGAATGGCTGGATACTTTTCGTGCATGTTGAAGTGACAGAAATATGTTGTGAGTTCATTTTTGATTACAGATTAAACAGAGCCATTTTAGAAGGCTTCATTCACAGTCTTGAATCTTTAAGGTTTTGTGGGTTTTTTTGCTTTGTTTGTTTTTAAAGGCAAGCACAAAATCAAACCTCACCGTGGAAATTTCTACAATATCATTAATCAGTGACTTCCCAATGGCCAAAGAATTTCCACTTTTGAAGAAAAGAGTTTATGTTTGGTTAGCACTTTTAAGAACTGAAGTATTTACCATTGCTACAGTTTAAAATCTAAACATGTTTTGGAATACAGGAAGACCATTTGATACTTTTGGGGTTTTTTTCTGAAAACTTCTCTTGGGACAAACTTGTTCCTAAGCTTTGATTCGTAAGGAAAAAACCAAAACTTATCTCACAGGCTGCAAGAACCAACGTACGCTGAGGTGTAGCGCAGCTTAGCTAAAGACTTTTCAAAATCTGGTTTTTTTGTTGCTAAAACAGCTCTTGGCTTTCTCAAAACATTTGACTTGAGTGCTCGAACTGATAAAGGATGGGAGGTAATGGTGCACAGGTCTTTGTGTAATGATCTTTCAGGCTGGAAAGAGAGGGAGCTTTTGATCCTATACAGCTCTTTGGCTGATTCCAATGGGACTGGCCCCATCTTATGGTGGAGAGGAGTCAGGTCTGCAGACCCTAAAAGTAAAGACCTAGACATGCATAACAGTGGTTTTGAGCCCACACATGGTGCAAACACTGAGCAGGATGGACCTGAGTTGAAAGAGCTTCATAAAAACCCATACAGTTAGTTAATATAAATATATTTACAGGTCTAAAATAATTTAGAAAAAAAGTAACCTTCATTAGAGATATGTGTGTTTACCTATGAACCACCATTTTCATTTCTAACACCATATATGTTCCAGTAGAATTTTTTTCCTTACCTCTCTCCATGTCTTATCTCATTCCTTTCCTTCAGTAAACTCAGCTTTTCTCTTCCTCAGGTGACTTTACATTGCATAGAAAATGAACAATCCCTTGAATAAAAGTCATGCACGTGCCTCCCACCAATCTTCCTCCACGGTGATTTTTCCATGTGTAAAAGCCATGTTGTGACTACAGGGTTATATTCTAACCCTGCTGCTGCTGTCAAAGCTTCTCCATCAGTTTAACTCTGCTCACTTTGATTTCCAGTTCTTGCCACCAGTATGGCAAGATTTATTATAATAGCAGAAAATTCCTAAGGTCACACTTAATTGTACTTAATTTATTAGATTTTGATATGTTCAACCAAATTTCTCATTACATGGAATTCTTTTGTAAGCTTATGATACATTTGCTAAATGAGGGCATATTCCAAAAGGTTCCTCCCAGCAAAATGTATTTTAAATTGTTTCTGAAGTCACGAGGACCGCAGAAATCTGTTGGCATACAAAAATGAATTCACTTAATTTCCCAACATATTATTAGAACTACTAGAAATTGCCTTCTTTATGTGCTTCACATATGAACGTTTGTCCCTACTGAATTGTTCCCCACGTCAAAGGGAATGAAATTAGGATTATAAGGAAACACATATGGTGTGTGTCAGGAACAGAAGCAGGAGCTGGCAAAAGGTAAACTCAGGCTTGGTAAAGGATTTTAAATAGAATGGATCAGTTTTAAATTGTTTCTGGTTATGCTACTGTGCAGTTCTCACCCAGACAAAACTGCGCATAGCTTAGTGGGACTTAGTAAAGACGGAAATGAAGGGCAGAAAGAGAGTAACACATTTGTAATTCAGTCTCCAAAAGCTCTTTTATGGGACAGTTCAAAACCACAGCGCTTGAGAAACTAGTCCTCTAAATTTTATCCATGCAAGTTACATTTTTCTTACCCCTTTTGCTTCTTTGATTGCTGTTACAACAAATGTTTGACTTTTAAAAAATCTGATTTCAAGTATCTTTCATGACGAAATATTGGCAAAACCTTCTGCTTTACATGGCCCACTCTAAAACTGATCCTTTATCTCATTTTTTTATTTGTATTTTTTTAACCAATGCCATTTAGAGTATGGTTTCACATTGCAGCCCTCAACACTTTGAGCCACCCCTGGTGCTCCTCTGACTCCCTGATGAACTGAGCCACGGAGGTAAGCAAGCCAAAAATCAATTTTACATGACAGAAATGAAAAGTGCACTCTGCACCGACTCTCTGCATCATATCATTCAGGGACAGCTCTGGTGAAATGGAAATGGCAGAAATACCAGGACATAAATGGACTTTTTCAGTGACAACGAGCCATTAGATCATTTCAACTTTAGCTGCAAAATGTCAAGGCTTTGCTTTGTTAGCTGTCTTCATTAGACTTGTGGTGAAAAGGGTATCTCAACATTTGAACCAAAACCTTGTTTCAAGTGAAACCTTGTGTTCCGGGTTGGGGGAAACAAACACCACAAACCTTGGCAAGCTTCAAAATACAAAGAGGTGCTTTAAAAGATGTGCTTGAAGAATAGTAGGCATTATTACAAATGTCAGCAGCAGAGTAAACATTACATGAATACATCTATCTGTTCATTAGTAAGAACATATGAAAACTAGCAATTGAGCCTCCATTACAAGTTGCTATCATTTTAAGTGATACATTGAGTACTTGCACCTTTCTGATAGAACTAAGTTTCCATTAACGGCTCTGTACTGGTCTGAAAGCATCACAATTTGTCAAAACACTGCATGGTAGAAAAACAATTACAGAATCACATAGATCGTTTATCAGCTTAAAAATTGTCTATTTTTCATCTTTTTATTTTTAACCTGAGCATTTTGTATTATTGCAATAAGAATAGAAATTACTTTCTGAATACTCTGACAATCAATTATTTCTCCTTTCTGTTTTTCTAGTAATAACAAGTCAAAACATATCTAACCAAAAATTGCTCCAGAAAACAGTATATAAAGCATTTTGATAAAGCAAGATGCAGAAAGGAGATGTATGTTCTAATAAACTGCTTAGATGATATTTGTGATCCAAATGTGTGAGTGTTTTCCAAAATAATGAGGTTTGGATTTTATCACTTTGTTTTTACAGATATCTTTCATCTATATTCAGGTGTATTTCCTTTTTCAGTTTGCAGTTTGTTATCTGCTTCCTGCATTCTTTCCTCCTTCCACATCTTTTAAGTAAAAATATACATACAGAGTAAAACATATGACCTGGAACGTGGGAGCCAAATAGGATTATCCTTCCCTTTTTTATTCTTTTAGTGCTTTTCTCCCATTCTAATCAATATTAACTTTAGTTCACCTTTACATTCAGATTGATTGTAGCGTGGCCAAGCTGAGTTTGATGGCTTCATTTGTATCTACCTGCCAGTTCCAGACAGACAAAACTCAGTCTCTCTGTAGTAGTAGAAGAGAAATAGTAGAAGTAGTAGAGAAGTAGTAGAGAAGTAGTAGAGAAAATGACGTTTTAGAGCATCTTCATTGTCGGAGGTGCTCATCAATTTCCCAGAGTATAAGAACTGGTGTATATCCAACAGGAAGGAAAGAGCTAATTTACCAAAATCTTGAGATCTTCTCCTTTCCTAATTATCTCAGTTAGCCTGGGTTTCAGCCATCTGTTGCATAGTTTTTACATGAAATTCTGACTTTTACTTTTAGTAGTAGCCTTTTTGCCTGGTAGATTTCCTAACACAATAATTTTCTGCTGTTTTAAGATAATGCCTTCTTTCATTAAACAATTTAACCTTCATATCTATTCAGCATTGAGATGTCTAAACTGGAAATTTTCCTTTTTAAGTAGATGTTTTTTGGAAAAAAAGAAATTCTTCATATATTTATAAATTAGTTTTATTTTAATGAAGTGTAAATACTTATTCAAGAATATCTGGCTAATTAGATAACCACTTATTGCTCAAAGTTTGGACTCAGTGGTCTTAGAGGTTTTCTCCAACCTAAATGATTCTGTGATTCTGCCAGAGCCTGAAAATGAAAAATTGAAAAGGTTGAATATACTGCATACAATATGTGTATTAAATTAAATAGTCACACTCATGTGCACTGTATATCAATGTTTGTGCCCACATGAGAAGAGAGTTACTCAGCTGGGAATGACTTCTACATGATGTGTGGTGTGACTCAGACTTTCAGAGCTGTTCTCTTTCAACTGAACTCACAGCAAAATCCATCTAATATCCTCTCTTTGAAAGTGCACAGGAAAAGATGCTCATGTCCTAAGGACTGTAAATCCCAAGTGTCAGTGGAAGCTTGCTCTATTCGTTAAAATACAGACCATAAAATTCTATCTCTGTCTTTTCCTTCTCTCTGGAATCTTCCAGGCAAGATCCAAGGTCTTCTCCAATGCCCTAGTGAGATGAATGCCTGTAAAACATTGGTTTAACATCATGTGCTGTTAAGACTGAGTAAATTTCTTACTAGAGGATTCTCCCCAAAAAACCCAAAACCAAAAAGCCAACCGACCAAAAAAAAAAAAAGCCCAAACCCCCCAAAAACCAACAAAACAACAACAACAAAACCTACAAAAAACCCACAAAAACCAACCAACCAAAGCAAAAAAACCCCAAAAAATAGAAAAAAAAAAAAAAAACAAAAAAACAACAGAAAAACTCCCAAACCAAACAAACAAAAAAAAATCACCACAATTTGTGAAATTAACTCATCACTCTGTTTGTCTTGTTAAAGTTAATTTGACAATATTCTTCCAAGTCTCACCCTTACTCCCTGACAGAAACATATTTGCTGTTTTGAACACTGGCACAGTAGGTTTGGTTGCGTTGTTCTTCTTCCTTCTTGCAAATGAAAACCGCTTTTTTTTTAGCAACAGACTCCAGATTTCAGGATCTCCTGGATTCCTGTGATGGTGGGGATGATGCCTCTTTGCCAAACTCACATGGCCTCTGTTCTAGGGCTGATGCCACTTCAGTCCTTTCACTGTGCCTCTTTCTCCTCTACACCTGCCTTTCCACATTTCACTTTCTAACTATAAACAGGGACATTTCTGGATGGAAAATCTGTGTGAGAAGATGCCTTTATTTTTTTTTCCTAGTATCTGTAATGACCTTTGTTCTTGAAAAAGAACAATCAGTCACTCAGCAATTATGTGAAAAGTAAGAAAACATCATTGTAACTTTTTTACAAGGTTCTGTTCAAATTTTGCCAAGTCCAAACTGTACTATGGCAAAACTTCCATTTTGTGCATAAAGTGCTGTGTATTTTTCTTTTTTTATTATTTTATTATTTACTTCAGCAATTGATTTTGTGTTTACAACATCTCCAGTTACTGTTTGGACCTGATTCTTCTCTCTCTGTTGAAAGATAGGAATTTCAGCTGAGTTGCTTTTGACTTACAGTGGGACAACTAAGAAGACGATCAAAGTGAAATAGTTCAGCAAAATTTACTATTTGTGGCAAATCAGTCTTTTTTTCAGTAAGACATCTTCTTCTGAAGTGCCTGGTACATCTGTGTCTTCAGCAGAAAGCTTGAGCTAAAAATTGTCAAATTGTCTAAGTTGCACAGTTTCTAAAGTGCCAAACTCTACAGTATCTTGCCCTTTTTCAAAACTTTCAGGAGAAGTTTTGACAAGTGATTAAACAGATGTAGACTTCAGAATACTCAAAGCTTGAGACATAAAATAACTAAAAGTGAAGGTTTGAAAACAGCGATAAATTTCAATGTTTTTTCACTTCCTAGTTTAAAGTAGACATATCATAAAATACGTAAGTCCTGGCAGCTTTTCTCAGTGATGTTTGGAGTGGTATGGATGAAAGCTTACCATTTAAAACTCTTTATCTGGAACATCAAAACACCCCCCAAAGTTGTTCCTCCTGAGGTTGTGCTGGTTTAATGCGAACTTTTCGGATGGGAACTGGATTTCACTCAGTAGAAGGGAGATATGGGTAATAAAGGAAGAAGAGAAAAAACACATCTCTATGTTTTGGGGTTCTTTATCTGCACAAACATAAATGAACAGCTCTGTGAGAGAAAGAAGTAAGATCGTTAACGTTGTACAAGAGAAGAAACAAGGGCTGAGTGGTTGATGGTCATTCAGGACTATGACAAAGCAAGCAGCTAAGAGCTTTGATTTGTTTTGCAAACTATGAACATTTTTGCAGCTACAGTAAGTGATAAGTAGAAAGAAGGAAAAGTCTTAACTAGCCCAAAGTTCTAAAAATATCGAAGAAAACTCATCACCACTCTTTGTGTTTTCCCCTGATTTTCATGTGCAAGATTTAATAGCAGTACATTTCACAGCAGGATAGCTGGAAATAGCCCCACTACCCAGAGAACACTTGTGAGCAGTGAAGCTAAAAGATTCCACCACCTCACTCTCTAGCAGTTTATTAGGATTAAATGTTCAGTCACTTGCTTGAAGGTGATTATGAGATAAACTGGGGTAGGCTATGATGCATGCAGGCAATTTTCTTTCACCTAATGTCAGCAGTAATTGTGACAAACCTTAAAAACATTCATACTAAAAAGTATAATTAGGCTTGTACTCATTAAGTCTTATACTAGAATTTCATTTTTCATAAGATATGAAATCTTGAGGAAGAGGAGGAATACTAGCTGGAGAGTTTGTTTAGCTGACCTCTGAAAAATTAAAGAAAAGTTAATTTCTTCCAAAATAAACAGTCTTAGGTATATCACACAGAGCACAATTACTCATATGATCCTTCTGAAAGAAAGGTTATTTTTCAGTCCATATCACAAGTTAGATATTTTCAAATCACCATTGTTAACTAAAAGCATTTGACAAGGAAATACAGTGTTCTGTGCTACCTCTGAGACAGAGGTTCCTCTGAAATTCGGTGTGAGGCTTGTATAAATTAGTGTAATAGCAAGTATCACACTCTTTAAATCTCAGTAGATCTGGCCCTGGATGTTTCATTACATTTGAGCATGGCTGTGTGCTTCAAAAAAGACAAATTTTGTTTGTCATGCAATGCAATATGTGCTTGCCACTCACATCATCACCCCAGCAGCAGGGTGGCAAGGCAAATTCCTCCAGACTGATTTATATCCATGGATTTCATGCTGGGTTTACAAAACTTGATCTGTAAGTAAGGTCAGGTCTCTGAACTTGAGGTCTGGCATGTTTTATATTCTTTCTGCTCCAAAATTCACATTCTCACAGCTATTCTGATCATTGCATTTATCTTCTTTTTTTTTTTCCTCCAAGTCCATTCAGTAAATTGTAGGAATATCCTGAAAGCTTTTTTATTCCCCTGAAGTCTTCATATTACCAGATAAACTTTTTGGTTTTGTGCTAGCTTAAGTTATCACTAGTTATTGCTTAGTTTCCCATTGCTGCAAAAAGGAAACTCTTTTATATTAAACTCATGCCAGAAGAGTAATAAGCGAAAATTCTACACAACTTTTCTTGAGGAAGTTCTGAAGTTGATTTAAACTTTCAGGAACCAACTAGATTAAATGCTACAATTCCACTTCCATTTTATTTTCTTGCAGTAGGAGAATTCAAGTTTGCCATAATATCTGAAGCAGCCAGAAACTGATAGGTTTCAAGAAAAGGACCTCTTATCAACATCAGGAATTCTGCTACAGGAATAAAGCTTAGCATAATAAAACATGGATCTGGTTGTACCGAACATTGTTCAAATTAAATCATCTTCTTGAAAAGTGCTCCGTGCCTTTGTGTCAGTGTCTTGATCTCATCTGCTCAACACTTACAAATCTAAATCCGCAATTTCAGAAACTTTCAGCCATGATCCAGCAAGATCCAACACATCTTTATAACATTTCCACAGGACCTCACTTTTTAGAGAGGTTTACTATTTTAAACTCAAAAAATACCATTTCATTTTGAGGATGCCAAAGGAGACTGATTGTACTTATGCATAATTGGAACTTCCACAGTGTAGCTATACCTGGCTGGATAAATCACACCGACAGGTTACCTAATGTTAATTGAGTAAGCATCCACAAAATTCCAGTGTCCATTTGCTAAAAATCTTTGGCCCTAAAAATGATCATTGAAATATCATGACTGAAATAAAACTTTGAATACACTGCAGGATTAATTGGATTTCTTGTTGATCAGAATTACACTTTTGTTTTTCCCATGAGAATAGCAAGACATACAAAAGGACTTTTGATCTCTTAAGGGAGTTTTATTAACATGCAGATGATCAGAAGCTCTAAGCATGGAAGATTGAAATGAAAAGTTTAAAATTGTGTTTCTTTCTTATCCACTGCTCCCTTGCTTCTTTGTAAAATGCTATTTTTTTTCATTTTGGCAGGACTTCTGTTTGTGTTGTGGGTTTTTTTCCCAGGTGGGGTTTCACAGCTGAGATGAGATGATCTAACTGCTTGCTGACACTAACGGGGAACATTTCACCCTCTGGTCTCACCCTCAGTCTTAGACTAGTTCTGGTTATTACTTAATCCCTATGTGAGCAGAAAAATTTGCTTTTTATTTTTTCTTGTTGTCTACTCTTTTTTTTCCCCTTGGATAGCTTAATTTTTCATCATTTTAATGAGCTACGGGACAAGAATGCAATCACAGCTTGCAAAGAAAAGTGCATAATGGTTCTCTGTTTGTAATGATCCAAAATTGACTGACTTTCTTGCTTATTAAAGATCTAACAGGCTGAAATTGTCTTATATTATGTTGTCCCCTGCCCCCAAAAAACACCCACAAAACCAACCCCCTTCCCCTAAGCCTCCCAGAACTATAAAATACTTCATTTCTATTCAGAAGGAACACTGTATCTCAAATTTTGTGTTCTGAAAGAAAACTCAATCTGTGTGCTGTGTCCCTGAACTATATGACACCTAATGAGATTTCTAGTTCTGGTCCTTCACACACCTCTTTTTCCCTCATCACAGGCTGCCTCATGTATTTTAGCTGCTTGGGCAGCGAGAGAGACGTGAGAGCATTTAGGAAAATGTAGTTACAGATTTTATGATGCAGTAATAAAGGAGTCAATAATTCGCCTAAACCACAAAGCCCCACGTCCAATAACTGTAGCTCTCAAGAACAACAATAGTGGAAAGGAGTATATTTCAGTCTCTAAAAGAGAAATGGTTCTGTCCACGTGTCCAATAATGGTTAAGCAGGATTCTGAATAATAGATGTGAACTGCATGTATAGCCCTGGAAGGTGTATTTGAGATAGGGATCATTTTGTGAAAAAGGGTGGAAAAATAATGCGGACAAAAGTGGACAGGGATTTATTAACAGAGCAAAGTCTTACATTTCTTCTAGAACACGGAATATGGACTAGTATGGGCATATATGTGTGTATATATATGTGTATATATATATATATATGCATATATATACATATGTATGAGAGAGGAAACAGTACGCTGATGCGGGAGTCATAAATGTGTCCTGCAGGTTTATTTGGTCACACTGCTTATAAATTCGCTGAATAGGACATGAAAGGCTCCTACTAAGTTTACAGAGGAAGTCCATTGTATCGAGCTATGTTTCCCCTCAACCTTTCTGCTAGATGTGGTAATGGACCTTACCTTCCTTATTGAACTGGCAGTAAAAAAATGGTCACTCTCTCATGCTGTGAGTAAGAACCAACTTTCCTTAGAAAAGAGATCACAGAGGTCTTCTCAAAATGGCACCAGGGAAGCTGCCAGTGAGAACTCCTCCCAGCACTCCTCCAGCATTAAGATGCTTTACGCTTCTGGAGCAGGAAATATCACACGTGAAAATATTTTCAGCCAGCCCAACAAGTGTTCCAGCCATTTCAAATGTCTGGCGGCTCTGATACTGGGAGGAAATTAGATTGAAGCCCCAGGAACGGCAAATCCTGAAGTAAGTAGCAATTTTGGGGTGATTTAAGACCTCACAAAGAGGGTGGACGCTAAGAAAAGTAGGCAGCTGTGCTCCAGATTAGAATACATAAAACTTTGTAGCTCTTAGTGTGAATACCTAAGCAGCTCTGGCTATTATGCAGAGGGATCTCAGCAGTAATTTTCTGAGGCACCAAAGGTAGCAATGTGTTGCACAAAAACAACACCTCCTGTCTCTTGAGGATCCAAACAGGGGCATCTGCTTGGCCATTTGTTAAGTGTGAACAGTGCCTGTGCCTCCAGGCAGGAGATTCACAGCTGCTTTGTTATATTAGGAAATTTAAATTAGTTTTGCTGAGACACCAGGATGAGGTTTTATTTAGTTTGTGCCTTTATATCAGGGATTTTGAATTTGAGATCCTTGCCTCTTCGTATGGAGAGACATATTATGGATGTTTGCGCTCTGCAGAAAAAGTGGGGATTCTGAGGTAAGGTGGTTAAAGGTAGAAGCTCTGTCTTGAATAGACTTTGCTTTTTAATCATAAATATATTAAAATATAAATGAAATGAAGTATAAAGGATGGCAAGAGCTCTGAATTTAGGTGAAAAGAAGGGTTCATGTGCAAACATGTCTCAGGATAAATATGAACTCAGAAAAGCCTTTAAGGGTTACTTTCAAAAGAAGTGTATAAAAATGTTCAAAAATTAAAAGAAGTCTACTTCTGTATTTGTTACACCTTCCATTTACTTCTAGTTATGAAAAAGATCCATTTTGATCTTCTTAGAGACAAATAAAAAATAACTGGCTGTGTCACAAAGAGTCACGCATATTCATGACTCTACAAATTACTCCTTTTTGATTTTTTTGCCTGTAGACTGTGAATATATTCTGAAAGCCAAAACCCTCAGTGCCTCTGAGACACTGTTCCTGGTCAATGGTCTTTATTTCTAGTCAAACAAAGGGTGGGAGAACTCCACCCAGTAAAACGGAAGTAATACAAACTCTCCTTTCAACAATACAATTTTGCATTTCATAGGGGAGCAATCTCCTCTGTTAATTTCTTCAATTTTTCCAAAATCTCCATTCATTATGCAACTGGGCTAAAAGTTAAATATGCACTCCTGGACTCAGATCATCCTGCTGATTCTCACCCTCCCGCAGAATTTTCTTCAAGAATGGGATTAGCTGTGCTTTCAGATCTTTGAGAAACTCAGTGCCACAGACAAGCAGATGTAGTGCACATTACCGGGTATAACATGCTGTCTTCACAGCATCAGCAAAACTTTTGTCCCTATTTCTTAACTTTTCTTACCTTGCTGATAATGAATATATATTCCCTGACACATTCATCATCATCATGGTGTCTGAGCACCAGGTATAAATCAGCTTTGTTATCAGAGAAAAGCTGTTACAGAAGTGGCAGCTGTGGCTACCTCTGCATTTTGATGTGGATGGGGGAGTTTACTTAAATTTCCTCTGAAGTTAAAGACTTCTGAATAAAGCTGTTCATTGCTGTGCACATCTTTCTTCCCAAGGACTTATCCAGCATTGGGGCTGCCATGAGATTTGAAGGCTTTTAGTTTTAACCATAGGTGTGTTCCTACA
The DNA here is from genome assembly GCA_014706295.1 of Lycocorax pyrrhopterus obiensis. Lineage (NCBI taxonomy): Eukaryota > Metazoa > Chordata > Aves > Passeriformes > Paradisaeidae > Lycocorax > Lycocorax pyrrhopterus. The sequence continues at coordinate 110,702,046 of JACSVZ010000001.1, read as the reverse complement.
TGGGCAGACAGCCATAGGACAGCAGTGGCTTTTGAGGCAGCTGCAGAGTGTATTAAGGTCATTAAAAATGCTTTCGTTGTCTTTTTGGGAATGCAGACTGAGAAAGTTTTGAACAGGATGCCATCTGATTTCTTAAGGCTGCAGAAAAACCTCAGGGCACAGAGAAAAACTCCAGACTATGTGTTCAGCTCTTTGCTATGTGCGGGTGCAATGCTTGATAACCACAGAGGGCAGATAAATTGTGAAAGTCTTTGTCTGGAACATTTATTTTTTGATGGGGGCAGCACAAGCCGAGAAGGAAATAGAAGCCACTCATTTTTACACTTGCACCGTAACTTCCAAGCATAATTGTGAAAGAATAACAGAGGTTTGGAAACAATTTGAGTCGGACTGGAGAGAAACAAAGCGAACCCGTGATACTCGGCAGAGTGACAGCAGAGGGCACCAGTGGCCTGCACTGGAGGAAAATGACCGTTTTTTTTTCCCTTGTAAATTGCCCAATAAATCCTTGTTTGCTCTTACCAGCTTAATGCAACAAAGCCGAAGCAATATGTCAATTTTAAAAGATTCCTAGGGCTGACTCTTTTGGGTGTTCCAGATGCATGCTTGTGACGGAAAGGCAGCTTCCACCATCTGATGCCAGACAGAAACAAGAAAAATGTCCAAACTGTTGTTTATCAAAATTTATTGCTCACACATTTGGTGAAGGTAATCTAATCATAAAAGCTTGTTGCTTGGGAATTTTTAGCCTTTCGCCTTCCAAGAAAAGTATTTATTCCACTTATAAAATATTCTGTGCCCTATATATTAGTAATCTAAAAGTTTCAAAGACTGGGTAAATTGTGATTCATGTGACAGTTATTTTCATGCAAGCTAACAGAAACAGAAGAGAAAATATTAGGCTGCTGAAATCTATGCATAAATTCCTGGCATATCCATAAACTGAAGGTGACATGTTTACAAACATTAAGATCCACACAGATTATTCATTGCACTAATTTTGTATTAACATATCTGTTTGAATAGCACCTACCATAAGTATTTCAGCTTGCTGTGGAGACCTCGTGCCCCTGAGACATTCCACTTTTGTCAAGCACAAGGATTGGGATGGCCTCTGCAAGCCACACAAGCACGTGAATACTTTTAATTGTACTATGTAAATATTATATTGTATGCTTTCATGATATTAAATACTACGTATAGGTGTATATATACATATTTATATACTTTAAAATTATTGTATTGTGTTTATCTTGATGATGGTGATCTAAATTTCTCTAATGGGATGAGAGTAGGGACAAATTCTTTGCAAATATCTTTGATGCAGATTAGTATTTAGACATCTTCAAAGAATAATGAAATCATCAGCTACTGCCAGACCAGGGACTGAGAGAGGAATAAAGCAACCCATTGATTATTCACTTGGCTTAATATTGTATTTATTATTACATTTTCATATTTGTTTATTGAAAATAGCCACATGAAGATAATGACTTGAAGACCAGTCTTCATTTCCTGGCACTCTCAAGCACCTAGTCTCCAAGGACTTTGAAGCTGGCGTGCTCTAAATTTGTAATAAAATACCCTTTTAATTGGTAAGCACAGAAAATATTACTTTTATAAATATTTGATGAACGGAGATGCTTTATCTATTCATTAGACTCCAGAGTAATATATGTTCATTAGCAGAAGATGAATAACAGCATTTAATATCCTTTGTTTACAACTGAAGGTCACATGGAAGAGTATATTAATATGTAAGTTGTGACCTTCACATTTTGTCAGTTTTAACAGGAATGGGCTTGTTTGCCTTTATATGGTCAGATCTGTGTTTGATTTTCAGATTTAATCAGCACAATTAAATTCACTCTCTGTGACACGTAAGATACACTATTATTGACAAGACTGGTTTGGTTAGTTTTAGGTCTTGGACAAAAAAAGAGGAAGAAAAATACTTTTTAAGAAGAGAAATATTTGTTCCCATGCCAGAGAATAAAATTATAAATTACTATTGGGTAAAAGAGTTACTATTATAGAAATAATCAGAAATAGGTATCAGAAATAACATCAGATTAGTTTTCTTCTCAAATGTGTACCTTAATAAGAAATAGCAGTCATGCAAAGATAAGGGCACAGTTTAGGTCTCTTGCTCTGTGTATCTCAGGAGTCATGGACACACTCCAAGCTCACAAAGCTGTTAGATAGCACAACTCTGTTTAAAATTGTATGACTGGTAAGAGTATTACACTTACAGCTTTCAGGCATGATTTCACAGAACAGACAGCAGGGAGGAACAAAGAAAGAATAGGCTAAGAAGAAATGGTGCTTAGAGCTCATCAAAAGCTGATTTTGTTAGATTGACTTTTGAAGGGAACTGTGATTTCCAGAAAATCATCATTTTCTTGAAAAAAAATTATTCTGTAGTTTATATTGGGAACTGGAGTTCATTCATACTACAGCCTAGAAAAGATCCATGGAATCACTGGGTTCATAAAAAAAAATCTCTATTTTTCTTACTGATTTTAAAATGAAAAGAAACTAAAAATATCAGAGTTTCCTCCAGGATGCACACTTAAATATCTGATCAACAACAACTGGAAAAAACTCTTTCCAATAAAATGTTTAACTTTGTGGAAGGTAAAGCTGTGGCCTACCTGCTGCATGTAATATATTTTGTCAATAATATAAAGATCTTACCAATGTGGTGTTCTGTTTTTTGGGGTTTTTTTACTAGTTAGGCTGTACTGTTCTTTTCCCTGTTTCCATGAAGTATGGTCTAAAGAGAATTCCTGTGTCATAAATGGGTCAGACTACATAATGGATTTAAAGTCTCCCCTGTAAAAAAGACCCCAGAGTTACTTTAGCACAAGAGGACATGGCCTCAAGTTGTGCCACAGGAGGTTTAGATTGGATATTAGGAAAAAAATCTTCCCTGAAAGGGTAGTCAGGCATTGGAGCAGGCTGCCCAAGGAAGTGGTGGAGCCACCATCCCTGGAGGCATTTGAAAGATGAGTGGATGTGCTGCTTAGGGACACGGTTTAGCGGTGGGCTTGGCAGAGCTGGGTTTACAGTTGGACTCAATGACCTTAAAGGTCTTTTCCAACCTGAATAATTCTGTGATTATCTGGTTGTCACACATAATCTGTAAGTATAAGCTTCTCCCTCCCTACTCTCCATCCCCCATCTCTGGTGTCATACCATCATCCTTCTTATTCAAAAGCAGAGCAGGAAAAACACGTCAAATCTTCATCCTGATGATAAAATACTTGAGTTTTCTCCTGCATTTTAATGTTGTACTCTAAATACAAACACTGAATGTTGACTTCTTTGCAGTACCATAGCCCATCCTCGTGTTTCAACAATAGTGTGTTGCTCTCAGAGAAAATAACAGCAATAAAGCCTGGGATCATTGTGCTTCTGCCATCAGTATTTCTGCAGTGAGACTTGAACTGTTCCTTATCTTTGTGGGTTTGATTTACATTTCATTAAGTCTACTTTCTTCTGTGAAAAAGCACTTTCTTCTTATTTGCATAAACATATACATTGCATAAATAGTGTTGACTATGAAGGAGTCATCCTAATGGAGGCAAGCAAAAATTATGCATATTCAAAGCAAGAAATGAATAGATAAGGCATATTATATCCCTTGAAGGGGAAATTTGCCGAAATGTTTGCTGAAAACTTTGAATTTGTAGATTTGTGCTGCTCCTGAAGGTCACCATGAAAAATGGCACCCAAGATGCTGAGGGAGAAATGGTGTTATATTAGGAAAAATGTCCCTTTTTTGGGAAGAGTGCTGGTACATTAACTAATCTCTTCTTCCCTATTCTGAAGTAATTGCATTTCCTTACTTGTGGAGAGGAGCCGACCCTCTGTTCCAGTGCTGTGCTCTCCTCCCCTTAGGTCTGATGCCTGTCCCAGAAACACCAGACCTTGATGGCATCTCTGTCCCCATCTCCACAAGAAGCAGCGAAAGCATGGACAGCAAACCACCTCCTCCTTCCCTTCCAGCATCATGGAGTTGTTTGGTGGGTGTTGTCCAAATATGTTTTCATTCTGATTAAGTCTTTCTACAGAATTCCAAAGCCATGTAAACCTTTCCCCATGGTGACACAATCAGTATCAGAAGCCTTTAATGGAGTTTCTTCAGGGGAGCAGAGCTTGACTGAGGTGAAGATGGGAGTGGATGGTGAATTTTGTCGTTCTTTTATAAGAAGGCTCAGTTTTCTTTTTATTCTCAGGACACAGGCCTTCATTAGAACATGTGTGAAAGCCTGTAATTTCTGGAGCATTTACAAAAAACTAGGGATTAAATTCTTTGCATAGGAAAATCCCCCTGCATTATTAGAAGATGAGGATGTGTTCCCCAGTGGGCTATTCAGAATATGTCCTACAGCAATCGTCCATGGGTCCCAGGTGTGGGAATGTTCAGTGGAGGGAACAAGACCGTGGAATCTTAGAATGGTTTGGGCTGGGAGAGACCATAAAGACCATCACGCTCCAGCCTCTCTGCTATCTTGAAATCTGCGTCAAGTTCTATTCAAAATTAATTAATACTGCTTAAATTACTTCATGGACTTCTCTAAATTGCTTCATGGGATATTTAACAGACAGCTTAACTAATGTAAATTAACAAACAGTCAGTGCTCCTATTATAAACCAGAAGCCAACATCCATTGCATTTTTTTTCATTCCTCTCACTGTTCTTCTACTCACAACTGATTTGTTTGCTAAAATTAAGGATGGATATCTACTTTTAGACTATAGACAATAATATATATTGTGATGATACAGGAGAGGAGAATGGCTGCTGCATTGACTGATTTTGTTGGAGAGTAGATAGATTTTCTAAAAAGGGAGAGGACTTTCCCACTTATTTGTTGGGAAAGTTGATAAGTCTAATGAGCAGTACAGAATAGCTTATTCTTGGTCTTGGGAGAGTTTATAAGAAGAATGAAAACAAGTTTCTGAGAGAAACAGGAGAAATAAATCAGCAAAGTTGAAAAATTGACACCATTTAGTTCACTTTTATTATCTTTAAAAATGATCCTGCAAGCACAAAGCTGTCTACAGAAGCCTCTATTAATGAAAAATTATACCCTAGAATTATTATTTATTATTGGAAAAGAAACTTCTTTTATGCTTTTGGTTGCAAGAAGAACTGTGGCCTAAGCATTTTTTTGTGTGAGAATGTACTAGTTTTTGCATTAGACACATTTGTCAGATTCAGCCAGACAAAGTCTATGAAAGAACTTAATAAAAAAATCCTTTACAACAATCAAGACTTAAAAGTCATCCTTGAGAAGATTAATATATATATCTGACCTTCAGGGGAAAATGATACCACTATAAAATGGCTAAGAGTTTCAGCTTGCTATAGACAAAGGAGACAGAAAGTCATGGGTTTGACATCATAAAATTTTGTATTTTGGTCACTGTTTTAAACAGATACCTGAAATGCAAATCTGTTACCATACTGACAACAACCTTTTAACATTCAGTAAATAGAGAAGATGTTAGTGATTTATTGGGTATCACTAAGGAAGGATGCATAATTACTACTGGCAGCAGTTTTGACTATATAGTCAAAACCTAAAAAGAATGAAAGCTTAAAAAAATATCAAGTTGACAAGTTAACAAAAAAAAAACCAAACAACAACAAACAACTAATCAGCAACAACAACAGAAAAAAAAAAAACCCTCTGAAGATTAGTTTTCATTCAGAGCAAAATAATCCTCTTGCATGAGGCATTTAGTTCAAAACATTATTTGTTATTTTAAAAGACTTCTCTAAATGCCTCGTATTCATTTATATTCCCATTTAGATTTGTCTTGTGTTTAGACTCAATAGAATCCATTTATGCTCAGTGTACTTAAGACACAGGGTACGTAGTAATGATAAAAGAAAAAAAAAATAGCTCTTTACATCCTTAGGCCACAGGAAAAAAAAAAAAACCATCAGCTGAGACAGAGAACCAAGAGAGATTAAAAAAAAAAGGAAGATATTTACAGTGATATACAACAGGAACTTCACCTTAAAGACTTTTCCTCAGAAGAACTGCCAGTTTGTACAAAACCTCCATCACCACTCCAGAATATTCAGGGGAATTTTTTCTTTTTCATTTTTTCTTTTCTCTTCCTCATTACTGACATGTAGGACAGTAAAATCTCCCTAAGTATGACATAGGCCAGACTTAAATTGCTCCCTGAATAAATGTTTCATTTTTTTACAATGGAGATTAATACCAGATTTGGGATATTGGCTCAGCTTTGAGATATTGTCATTCCATTGGAAAAAAATATCAAAATAAGACAAGTCCTTTTTTCAACTATTGCCAAGTTTTCCCAACTCTCATGCATTTCCATCATGTAGAGAGGATACATGAAAGAGCAAATTGTTTCTGGTGAGGAACTTTTGGCTGAGCTTCATGGAGGCACAGGAAGTGTGCCTGGTTTGGGCACAGCAGAGGCAGTTTTCCAAAGGTGGATCTTCATGCAAAGAACTGTGCATTTTGGTATTAATTTCTGCCCATAAAGGCAAATAATTATTAAGCAATATCAGCAGAGCATGCAATTTTTGTGTGCTAGACCTGGCTGGTGTCTGTCCTACTGTGGGCCACTTTCTAAATGGGACTGGGACAAGGAAAGGTGACCATGGAGGAGCTCTGTAGTGCCTTTTGTAACACCCATGTAAACCAAGAGATAAATGTCCACCCTCAGTAAGGGCCAAGAAAGCACGATAAATGACAAGTTTTTAGGATGTAAAGGAATAAGTAATGGATTAGGACATGATTAGGACACTATATAAATCCATGCTGTCCCCGTATCTTGGCCATTCTGGGTAGTTCTGATTTCCCCATTCAGAGCTGCTAAAATAGAAAGTGTGAAAGGGAATGTCAAAGGTAGGGAGCAGCTTCTCCAGGAGGACTGACTGCTTTGGCTAGGATATTGACCGCTGGAAAAAAGAAAGCTATACAAAATGTGATAAAAAGTTCATAGAAATCACATGAAGGCAGATGCTTGACGTCTTTGTTTATAAAACCATGAGAGGGATGGTGAAGGTACTTATTTTTTCTCCTAGAATGAGGATAGACAGTGGTTTTTGTTCATATTCTCAGAAATAGCAAATTATATGGAAGAATTTTTCTGCAATAATACCAGAAATATTCCCATGACACAGATCTGTACATGGCTAGTCTGAAAAATAATATGGAACTTAAGCTTCCAGTGTTCAAGGGAAGAAAAAGTACCTCAGACCTAGGACTGTAAAATACTGCTATTTCAGGAATCACCATTCTTGAAAATGTATAAAATTAAATGAGTTTTGAAGGCATATCAGTCAATAATGAAAAAGAACAACAGACTGAAAAAACAATTAAACCAAATTTTCATTTCATACACTTTTTAATTTAAAAGTATACTACAAGATTCATTAACAATTCTCTGTGAGAAAAGAAAAATGCTTGAAAAAAAAATTAAAGGGTATAAAAATTATCCTTGTGTGAAATTTCAGATTAATTTTAAAAGTGACTGGAGTCTTTTAAGATGCATAAGAATATTCAATAATTATATGTAAGGCAATTTATCAAAGTCATTTGCTTTGCTGGAATGCAGGTTTTAATATGCAAATGTAAAGTAAAATCACTACTACAGCTGCATATAAATACTATAGCTTGCTGCCCTCAAGTTAATTTCTATGTTGCCAAAAGAGAAACAAGGGTGCTTTTTATTTAATACAATTCATTTCATTATGGATATTATTCAGCTACACATTCTAAAATGACAGTTTGATTTGGTTTCACTTGAATATTTTGAAGCTTTTTTGAACTATAAAGCTCTAGTATGCACCAGAACAATGTGTTAGCCTCATGTTAATATTCAATATTATGCTCACAAATTGAATTAGTCGAGGAGCTGCAACTCCCATAGTAAAGATCCCTGGTATGAAATGTACAGCTTAGTGCAGATTTTATGCTCTCAAACAGAGGTGCTGTGGCTTTGTTTAGCAATTCTTCTATTTACAATATGTACTTTAAGATGGCATGTCAAAGGCAATTCTGCTGGAGCAGCTTTAGTAGAAGAAACTGCTGTATCTCTTTTGAAAGCAGGAAAATCATTAGTATTGGCAAAAAAATGTGTTCAGAGAGCCTGAAATTCAGTGTTGAAATGGAACTTTTCACTCCTGAGCTAAACTCCGGTGAAAGGAAATGTTCAGTTTGGGTCAGAGGGACTTAGATTCAGTCTGTGATATAGTGCATAATAATTCAAAACACTGCTGTTGAATAAGATTGTTGTATACCACAGAACAGGGGCTGAGCTTTTATTAATCCCAGAGAGCAGCCTGTTTCTGGTGAAATTCCCCTGCAAGCTTAATTCAGTGCAGGTTGTGCTTCCAGAAACCCTTCACAGGGATGCTGTCTTGCAGTAACAGGAGTGTGCTTGTTTTTCTATTTGCAGGAAAGTGAAAAAAACCAAAAACAAAAGCAAAAACAAATCAAACAACTCTGGGGCAATTAATTAATGAGAAAAAACCCATAAGAACTATGTAAGGCATGTTTATTAAGTGAAAGAAAGATAATAAAATTGGGGTTTTTTATTTTTTTTTTATTTTTAAATTTTTTTTACATTGCTTCATGGGTTTTTAGGGGAAAAACAGAGGTAGACAAGAGGAAGGTATTTGTGATACTAAGCCTATATATATGCTTGGATACAAGTTGTTAAAGTGTTAATCCACTTCCTAGTCACTGCTTAAATACTTCAGAAATCAAATTTTAAGGGGAGAGAAGTGAGGGCTCTGTTTGTGGCTTTTACTGCATTTCTCACAGCAAATGAGGATGTGGAAGGGGACAGGATGTGGCCCACTTCCAAAGCAATGTTTTGGATGAAGGTGTCCAGGTGAGTCAGTAACTCCAAAGAGCTGCCTCCATCCTTCCTTTCAGCAGTTCTCTGAGGTTTCCAGGCACTCCTAAAACATGCAGGCCCCTCTTAAGGGCTCTGCAGAATTAATCCTCACAATTCCCTGTCACCCTTATCAATATTTCTTTTTCACTTTCACAAGTTCTAGTAGGAGACCCTTCCAGAGTTCCTCTCATCCGCGCCAAGGCTTGACTACAGTCTGGTTCTAATCAAGACAAACTTCCTGGGGGGAAGTTGCTTTCAAACTATCAGCTCCAAACCCCTTCCCACCTCAGAGCCTTCAGCTCTCTTTTCAGACCTAGGCCATCCACTCATTGCTGTGCTCAAAGTTGTCTGCTGAGATATGTCATGCCAGAACCTAATACTGATCTGGTTGTCAACATCTGGGTGATCCTCAGGGTGCCACAGACAGCAGAGGTCACTGTCTTCCCTCAGAACCTCAAAAAAACCTGTTTTTAATTCTTGGGTATAACTTTTAACTGAGAGGAAGAAAAAAAAATAATAAAGGAAAAAAAGTCTGAATAAAAAGAAACAAAAGTTTGGCCATGGTAGCACTAACTCAGAACATCAGTGTTCTGCTAAATGTATCATCAAACTCTCTACATTCTTTTTCTGTGAGCAGCCAATCCCTGTCCTCTGTAGCCTGCTTTCTGCAGGGATGACAATAGAAAAGCACCTTTTTCTGCCTTTCTCCTCCAAAAGAGTTCCACAAAGACTACAAAGTCAAGTCATTCAAAGTAAGAGGTTTTGTGGGGGCTGAGTTTGGGCTGTGAACCCACAGCTCCTAAGTCTTTGCTCAGCACCCTCATTCTCAGTCTCTCTGCTCACATTAATTCCTCATTTCTCTAGAAAAAGAGGTGCACAGGGTTGTGCATAGGGGACTCTGATTTCAAACCATTGCCTCTTGCTCAGATGCAATTTCTGGTCCACTATGGCCAGAACAGAGCAACTTCTCAAATTCATCTATTCTTGATTGTCTTCAAGAAGATAAGCAATTGCACTACATATAGATACAGAAAGACGATGAAGATGTCTTTGAGGACTCGATGATTTTTAAGCAGTCCTGAGAACCAGAGAGGTCCCATCTGAGACTGGAAAATGGTTCCTGTTAGCTCAAAGAAGGAGGACCCCAGAAACTACAGGCCTGTCAGTCTCACTTAAGCTTATCTGCTTAAATAATGATTTAAACATTTAAGAGAACAATAAGAAGAAAATAAAAACCCCCAAGGAAGCAAAAATTATAAAGAAGCTGTAAGGGATGCAGGATAGCTTTCATTAACCTTTTGTTAGTACTAATCATTACTGAAAAGAGCAATTCTGAATTTTTATTTCTTTCTATTTATTTATTTCTGGGCTAGATTTAACTTGCATTCACATTACCCCATGGCCACCCAGACACTTCTGCTGAAACAAGAAGGGGGGGATAAAAAAGTCATGAGAGCGAGTGGCAGCAGATAAAAAGTGTCAGGAACTGTTTCTCTTGGGTTTCAGTTCTCTTGTAAAATGCAAAGGAAATTAGCCTTAATAGAGTGCTGCTAGTCAGAAAAAATTCCTCTCAGAAATGTGTGCTTTACATCAATTCCAAATGATTTGGTTTCCCCTATGGCTGTTTTAATATTTAACTTTAGTCAAATGTTTTTAAAATATTTTTATTTTACTAAACTGATGCAAACACTGAACCAATTACAGAGCTGCTGGCCTCTCCATGTCTTATTTTAAAAGTCTTTAATCTATAAACTAGTTTATATAGTTATAAATGCTTCCTAATAATTTTCTTTTCCTTTGTGTGTGGAATAGGAAGAACATATAACTTGTGGAGAACTTACGCAATTTCAAGACTCCAACATTTCCACAATTATTTATTGATTGAAAACTCTTACTAAATACTTATTGAGGTAATTGCTTATAAAACACAATTCCATTGTGTGCAGTTCAGTGTCAGTAACGCTTCAGTTCTTGTTGCTTGTTTGTTTGTTTGGGTTTTCTTCTGTTGCAATTCATGTTTAAGTTGTAGAAGCTGAAGATATAACCAGATTAACATCTACATTACCTCTACAGTTTTCTGTCATGTATCCATACAAATCAGCAAATCAAAATTAATCCTCCAGTTGTGTTGGGAATTAGTGAACACAGTTATTTCTATCCATGGTAAATAAATCTCTACTGATAAGTGAGATCTATAAAAAGAATAGTCATTAAATGGAGATGTGATATGGAGCATTACTGAAGTTTCTGCTTCTCTTGGATATGTGTAGCACGGGCAACACCGGGAGAGAAAACTATGTTTTGAACTGTGCAAATACATTAAAGAATAATCAAAATCAGCTTACTCCTGTGCTTAATTCCCTTCAGCAAGGAGAACTCAAAATAGGTAAAAGAGGCAAGAATAGCTGTTTTCTGTATACTCGCACACAGGCCCAAACCGTGTATATACAATAGAGAAGGTTAAGATAAAATCTGCAGTGAGTTAATTACTTTTAACTGCATTAATATTGAAAATTTTGATTCCTCATAGATCTTGCAATGTAGAATTGAGCATATAATTTCATAAGAATTCACCACCATTATTTATTCCATCATATAACCTAAATAGTTAATTTCAACTGTAATAAATTAAAGCTATATTTAATTTTGGATTTTGAGCATGTGTTACGCTTGCAACGAATGAATAATTTCTCAATTAATTTTTAATATAACACAGAGCAATATTATGTGATTATGCTTTCTGAGTAATAAATTCCATCTTAAAAGATAATTTGCCATTTTAGATTTTCTTTATTGGGATATGCTTGACAGTTTGAATTGTCTACAAGTGACGTGAAAAGTTGTAAAACTGATTAAAGTCACTGGTGTCTTCATCTTTCCGATTTCTTAATGGAATTTGCTTTTCTTCATTTTTATATGATAATGATTTGTTACAAGTGTAATGAAGCAGAACGTCCATTGCACTGTCTTTAATTCGTATTATTTTTTTTTGTTGAATTTTGCATGGGTAACTTCATTTTTACAGAAAGAAATATGAAAAGTAAGCCATAGCCATCTTATCTTTCTGTAGAAAATACTGGAAGACCAAAACCCTGGAATACAGATTTTGTGAAACAGGGTACTCCAAAATAGAAATATAATTACCATGTTCTGGGGTAGAATTCAGAAAATTTTGTATGCCAAAAAAATAGGTTCATTTTTCTTTTCTCTTCATTCCAGAAGTACAAGGAACTGCAGCCAAAATTTTACGGTCTTCACCTGAGATTCTCTTCCATAACATATGTTAACCCATTGCTGATGCCAATACTATTGAAGAAAACAGGTGTAGCTGACCATTAATGCAAAAAGGAAGATGAGCAGCAACATGATATTGAGAAAACTTTATTTTCAGGTTTTCTACCATTGCCATTTCAAAGTTCTTCAGTAAATCCCACATAGATTCAAATACAGGACGTTCTGTCCTTTCACCAGAATACTTTATTCATAGTTGGTATGTAAAATATTCCTGCATGCAAAGATCTAAGTGGTCTTTTGTGTGCTTTAATAGTCCTCTTATTTAATCTGTTGTGGTTGCTCCTCTCATCAGCCAATCACTTTGCCACAGCTATTCTTTAATAAACATTCCCTGCCTTCTTGAAACTATTTAGAAAAATATAATCGAGGTACAAAAAAAAAAAAAAACTGCAGAAAACACACCGTAAAGATAGCTTAATTAAACATTTTTATATAAGGTTAGAGTGTCCTTCAACACCCGCAATATCCATTAGCAATTGAGCATGAAAGAAAGTCCATGGAATAAACTGATTTTTTTCTAATGTTACCTTTTTTGCTTTTTAGACTGTCATTGTTCATTAATCTATGACAATAAGATCAAAAGCAGCTTAAATGCCTTTTGGTTTTTGAGAAATATTTTTTTTCATTGACAATTTTTGGTACTGCAAATAAAATTTTGCCTTTCTTTTTTTAGGTCAATAGTAATCAATTCTGAATTCAAAATTTATGATCATCTCAGTGGGGGTTTTTTTATGTCGGTAGAATTGAAAGTAAAATGTAATTTGAAAAAGGGAAAGTTGTGATGTTTGTTCGCTTGAAGGCTTTGAAAGTGCCCAAAGCATGATCTTTCCTTTTCCTTTTTCTTTTGTTCAAATGCCCTGAAAGTTTCTGCACTGAGCCATTACTCACATTGATTGTGGGCTTTTTTCAGTGGGACTCGGTGCCATCTGAGATCTGCTGGGGGCAAGAAGGTGAGGAGGTCTGGAAGGAACACAGAATATATTTCCTAGTCCAATTTGCCAACAATACTTTACCCCAGGTAAAAGAAAATCTACAAACCTACACTCAGTAATGAGAAAATCCAGAGTGCCCATAAAATGGGTTGCTGCAAATTTAAGTTTCACTGAAAGGATTCACAAAATAACATGATTCAAGGTAGCTGACCAAAATACACGGAGCCAGGAAGAAATATTTTATTTCCCTAGTGCACATTTGAGAGATAAGACAAATTTAAAATATTATACTGACTATTTCCCAAGCAGACCTTAGGTTTCTGTTGGTTTATTTGCTTTTATCCTTTCCATACATCTGGTTTTTTTGCCTTTTTTCTTCACTACATTGGCTTATGGAAGACCTCAGGGTTCTGCTGTGCTAAAGCAAAGTCCAGAGGTAGAAAGAGGGGTGGATAATTCCTGCCCCAGGGTGCTCCCAGAGGAAGACTAAGGGGTGCAGCAGGAAGGAAAGCAGCAGAAATTACTTTGGTGTGGAGGAGACAAAGTTGAGACGGTGATAAAACTGAGAAAGTGAAGCAGAATTCTTGCTTTTCAATGTTTTTATGCTGAACTTTCCGTGTGAGTAATTGGCGTGACAATGTCTAATCATACCAACTGCACTTCAAGCTCTTTGTCTTAAAATCAGAACCTGAGATGTGCGGCTGGATGAATTCAGTGCAAGGAACTGTCTGTTTTCTTTTCCTATAAGCAGATAGCTCAGCTCTCTGATAAAAATAACCACAATTAGATGTTTAAAACAGACTGAAAATTGCTTGATGAATGTAATAAAGTTTTTCTGAAATGCTTGGGAATAAAATAATTTGCTTGAGTACTCATGTAAAACAACTATAAAGAGAAAACAACCACAGAATGACTATTTTATTGGCAGGGAAATCTGTGAAAATTCTTATTGGAACATCACTTTATTGTTTTTTATATTTTGCTTGCCTGCAGGTTTATCTAAGCAGTTTCCTTTTAAAAGTGATTTCTGGCATATTCAGCATTTAAAAATATTTAGTTGTTTTCCTTTTTGTCATTTGAGTAAATATAATTTGACTTGTTTCTCTAGACCATATATCTCTCAAAATTCAGGCTTTATTTTTTTCATTTTTATTTTTTAGTATGACAACAGATTCAGTGGCTCGTATAGTCTAGTCCAGGTTTTAAATTAATGCAATTGAATATAAAGGTGGAAAATATAATTTTCTTGTTATACCGCAGTTAATATCTTCCTGTCTGATTAATTATTATCTTGTTTTCCCTAAAACAAAAAAACATCCCTGCTGTCTGCAGTACATGTGACCTGTCACCCAAAGCACAACCAGAGCACATGCCCTTTGTGCCTCTGTAAGGGCAATGCTCCAAGGACCATTTTCTCTTTTTTGCTAGTGAGCACTATGAAAATACTGCTAATTATTGCTGACCCAGTCTGTGACACGGTGAATTCAATCACACAATTTGAAGCATAAACTGAGCAACAAGCTAATCCCCTGCTATATCATTATCCATCCCTCGCCCTCCTCCTCGGGACACTGGGGGAGAGGATTAAAGCCATGACACATTTGGAAGAGATTGAAATGACCTATGAACCTTATAGTTAATCTCTGATGTCTGAGGAGCAATGGAAAACCTCTCATAATTGGGATTTTTTAGTTGATTTCGTTTGTGCTAACACACGATATACAATATTTTCTGCTCTTTGACTCAGAAGGAAGAGGTCTTTGAGGAAAAAGTGACAAGAGAAGGCAGTATTATAAAACCAAAAGGTCAAATAATTGTGACTTTGGTTGCCCAGGCAAGCAGTGGGTGTCATCAATAGTAAATGCGGCTAATCATCAATTTTCTTTGTCAGAAGACAATATATTGGCTTTTTCATTGGTCTTTCCACAGCTATTGTGTAAACAATACAAAGCACTTTTCCTTTTTTACCCCCTGGTTTTAAAAGAGATCTGCTAATTAGATAATTTGTGTCATTAGGGCAAGTCTGGGGATTTTTCTTTCCTTAAGGAAAAAAGCCACAGCTCCTTTGCAATCTCTGCATCCTTGGAGATTGTTGAGAAGATTATTCCTCACCAATTTAGCCGCTTTTCAAATGCTTATAGCAGGGATTGGGCTTTTTAAAAAAAATTGCCATTCAATTCTAATCTTCTTCAGTCTTCATGCTATTGAAAAATGACCTGTAATAGCATTGATTAGGAACTCCTGCATGAAAATGTAAAGCTTACTTTGTTCTTCTTTGAAAGGTATTTTGAGCCCATGTGAGCCCTGACTCTTTCTGGTCAGACTGCTTAATTTCAGAAGGGGCACTTAAAAGGAGCTCCGAACTTATATTTTACTTATCACACTTTAGTACACACAACTTGTGCAGTTTACTTTTCTCATTTTGACCAAGTTTGCCCTAAGGTGGGGGACTAACCTCTTCCTGCTTCCTCTCTCCTTCTTTACTTTAGCAATTGCATGCACTGTCTTCAACAATTTTCTACTCATCTAAAAACCTCACAACTTGAGTAGGAACAGGAAATATTAATTGAATGCTTAATCAAGACTGCTTAGCACAGTGTCTATCAAGTTCTTATCAATATTCTTCTTTTTGCATGAAATAGGAATACAGTACAGCAAGGGCTTGATGGAACCTTCTGAAGCTACCAGTGCTCCTACCACCATGACCCTTTATTAAAAAAACCCCAAAAACTATAAATTAAAAGAATAAAGATATTGATTATATTTAAAGTAAAGTTTTTTCACCAGAAATATTCTTCCCCGCTGTCTCATTCCTCTGCAGCTCTTTGTGTATTCTCCAGCATTACTCTTGGTTCAAAACCAGGGCTTATTGACTTTGTGGTAACAAATTAAATGACTGGCCTTCTGTGTTACACAGCTACAAAAAGGAAAATCAATTCTCCCTCACACTTCATAATACACCTTCACACTCCTTAGGAGATTTTAGCGTGGACAAGCCTTTTATCCCCCTGAAATATGTTCTTGGACAGTTGGGTTTGTTCTTCCCTAAGAATATCTACTTATTTTTTATACTGGTTATTTCAGATCCCATTGTGGTGTTCCTCTTAGGCAAATATTTTAAGAGACCATTAAAGCACTGTCTCATCTCAAGGCTGTTATTGAAAAAAGGATTCTAATAGTCAAACCTCCCCAGTTACAGAAAAAGTAGATAAAATGGTCAGCTCTTCCATTTAAGAAATTAATGTTTTTTAAAAATATGAGTTAGACAAAGTGGCATCCCCATTCTCTTGTTTTGGTTTTTTTTTACAGCTTGATCACTCACTTATATTGCTTTTTGATTGATCTGTTATTTATTGGCAGCTGAAATATGTTTTCAGGTCTTTTGCATAGGTTTAATCTTGTGATGGAAATCACATGTTTGAAACTAATAATCATTGCTCTTTCAAGAACAGCTTTAACCTTTTTAGTTTTAAATAAGTTTTGTTATCATTTTAATTTATGACAAATTTAAGTGGGTTTTGCATGAAGACACTACTGAAATTAATGTGTATAATAAAATATTCTCTAGAAGCACAACAATTTAAATATGTTGCATTCAATATATGAGACAAAAATGTATTAAAAAATTCCATTACCCTCTCTTAAAAATAAAGACATCAATATAAATATGATGCATATAAATATGCATGATGATAGAAAAATTTCACAAAAATAAAAATCTGATAAAGAAGGTACATTTTCTTCCTAAACCAGATGAAGTTGCAGTTCCTTGAACTTATAAATAACTAATAAATAAACAATTGCATTCGAAATTTTCCGCATCAGCTGCACCATCTGAAAATAATTACCTATTCTCTTCTGGGCTTGGCTAGAATTGGAGTACATATTATATTAATTTGTTTTCTTTCATTTTATTATATTTTCTATAACTCTGGTGTTCAGTAAAATTACTATTCACTTCCTATGGAAAGAGTAAAGGCTTATTTATTTTCCTCTTACTTATTGATAAATAGCTTTTTTTTTTTTCATAATGCAACTACCTCCTCCATGATGGAAACTCAGCACAGGTATTTATAGCCCCAAACACTTAACACCAGGCCTAGCACAGAGGTGACAGAAGGGGTTTCCTAAATATTTTTCTGATAGTGACATGCCTGAAATGATATTTATACTCTTTTCACAATGAAAAAAGGAGAGGCGAGGCGAGGCGAGGCGAGGCGAGGCGAGGCGAGGAGAAGAATGTTTATTTGGAATATTTTTTTGTTCTGCTGTCACAGCTTTTGGTGGTTACTTATCCTGTAGTTTGGGAAACTGAAGGAAAATGTTTCATCACAGGCAGCTTTTACAGCATCTTTTAAGCCACCTGGTGATTTGAAGACTCTTCAGTCCAAATGAACTATAAGTGTGTTTTTTGCAGCTGTGGGACATGGTGGTACCACCTATTTGTACGGAATTAATGTTTACTTTCTATACAACCACTGTAGAGAGGTGAAATCTAATTATCTTAGTTGCTTTCAATTGCTCTGTCTCCCCTAACCCCATAAAGCTCCTTGCTACACCTTGTACAAATAACATGAATATATTTTGTCTCATTTGATGGGGAACTGGAGTTCCTATTTCTCAGTAGAAACCAGTCATTCTGTAGACTCTAAGATTTTCTCCAAGCTCTTAACAACATATAAACAAACATACAAAAAATTACAATATTAAATTCTAGCGTGTTAAGGTTTTTTTCTTTCTTATCTGTGTCATCCTTCGCATTAAAGCCCTGGGTAACACCAACATTTGCAGGTTTATTGCAAATGGTAAAGAAGAGTTGTACACAAGCCCTTTATGTTTCCCTGCTCTTCTTAACTATTTTTCTCTAGTTTGCTTTTCCCTGTGCCCTTTTTAACACTGACAATAGAAGGAGGCAGAATCTTGTGATTAGTTTTTGCAATCCAACACAGTTCGTTCATGTGATTTGTTGCTTACCTGTGCTAGCCTGGGACTTCAAACAAGCAAACAATTCTAAGTTGTTATTCGCTGCACTTGAACAAGGTGAGATTTTCTTTAATTAGATAGAAGTGAGCATGGATGGAAAAATATTGTTGGATTTATACAGACTTAACAGATGAGGTATGCTCAGTGTGTCACTAAACATTTTTTAATCTGAGCCAAGTATTTTTTTACCTTTATTGCTTAATCCTTAATCAGCTCCAAAGGTGAGCACTGAAGAAATGTGATACAGTAAACGAACCAGGGTAGGTGAGATACAGGCAAACTTGCAATATTTGTAATTCTTTTAGTTGCTAAAGCTTGAAAGGTGGATCCTGACATTTCCTCCCTCAGATAATAGCCAGGGAGCATCTCAGCACAAACTCTGCCATATTGATTACGTGATTACATAACGCTGAACTGATGGAGAAACTTGGCTTTGTTTAACAGGGAACAATTTCACCAGGTAAAACTTATTCTGAAGAGCTTAGATGCTTTTTGAAATTGTCTAGTGAATTGTGTTACAATTTGCCTGTCTATTTGCCACTCATATCTTTAATCTTATATTTAAAAAAAAAGTCAGACTTCACCTTCTGCCCCATGAAAACAAAAATGTAGTCTTTTTTATAAATATTTTCACCAATTCCTGTTTTTTGAGCTTCAGATAATTTACTGTTTGTGATTATTGTTTATGAATAACAATACCTACCCAGGTGACCGAGGACTGAGCCAGGACTGAATGATGACTGAGGGATTGCTTGTAGAAATTTCACCTCTACAATTCCATGTCAACTTTCAAAAAAAAAATCATGCATTTATTCATTTTTTCTTCATACTCTAAATCAAAACTAATCCCTGAAATGCCAAGTTTGTCTTTTCCCTTTCACTTTGTCTCCTCCTCAGGCCTCTTTTATTTGTTCTACATATTTATTCTGGGGTTTTAATAAATCTTAATGCATCTTAAATGCTAGGAGATAAAAGACTCTAAATTAGAGCCATGAATAGAAAACATACTTCAGGAAAAAGTACAAAATGAGTCAGGGAAAAGGGTGTAAATTAGGAAAAAATAAAGTGCTCTGTAAATTTCAGGTGAGAGTGAAGACCTGTGAAATGGAGGAGTGTCTGTGCTGACGTTCCTGACCCCTGCTGTATGGGATAAAGAGGAATAGCCCAGCAGCCTCTTTGCTGCTGGTGTAGAGGCAGCTCTGTGTGCCCTGCCTGCTGCTGGGGGTAAAAGGGCAGCTTCAGACTCTGCACACATGGGCTAGAAGAATTCTGCTTACTGAAGTTAAATTCTGTATAGAACTGAGTGTTTCTAAACTACCATTTGGATTCTCTTATGTAGTTATCTCACCAGCTTTGATGGCAATGTTAGGCAGGTTTTTTTTAAACAGAAATGTAAAATAACTCAAAGGTAATATCTTCAAATAAAGTTTAGACACTTGAATTTGGGTTTCCAACTCGTCATTTCCTTAATTCATTTTATTTCAAAAAATATATCTGAAAATACATATATTTACATTGCAGCTTACACAGGCACTTTAGTCTTAAAGAAGGTTACAGCATCCAATGTTGCAATTGAATCTGCAAACCCCACATAAGTGAGCTTTGGATTCAATAGCCAGATTTGATAAACTCTTCAACAGCGTAAAAAACCCATCAATTCTAATGAAATAAAAATGTAGGTCTTTAATTAAGAATGGGAAACAAGTTTTTAAAATTTGGAAAAATCCCAAAGCAACAACTCAGGTTTATGCTTTTCACAGCACATGATTTATAAGCTGTCATTTAAAACCATTTAAAAGTCTCAAATGGTCATTGGGACTTGAAGGGGATTGCAAAGGCCACTGGTTTCTTCCTACATGAAAGGCCTCAGGGAACAATACTTCCTTGGTTTAGAGAAAGTATAAAAGTTCTATGTAATTTTGTTATTGCAATTTATTTTAAAAGAAATACACATCTGATACTTGTGTCTTTTAGTGTTACTTTCAGTTAATAGGTGGACACAGCTCAACAGTGGGGTGAAAATGTAAAGAAATTGTCTTCTTTCCAGCAGGTGACAATGGAAATGTTTTTTTTATTCATATTTCAACAGTTTCAGGTGAGGTAATATTGCACTGAGACTCGTATGATTAATTTATTAGAAGAATATATTTGAGATGCAAACTACGGAAGCCAGAATAAACATTTTCTCTTTCTTCTCTTTTTTCTTTATTTTACCTAAATCACTTGTTTTTTTTGTTTTTTTTTTTTTTTTTTAACTAAATATATTAATTAAATGAAAAATCAATAAATAATAAGATTCTGCTGTAAAACAGTCCACCAGTTTCTGTGAAGTACTACTAGAAACTATTTTCTTTGTGAGATTTGGGGGAACCTAACAAAGCCTATATTGCATTTAAAAATATGCAATTACCGTCTGTGTTTTGGTTTTGTTTTTGTATTTTGGTTTGGGGATTTTGTGGTCGCTTTATTTTTTAATATTAAACCTTTTAAAGAAACATATTTGAAAAAGTTTCTAAATATTCAATATCAGTAGAAAATCAATTTGTGTGTATGTAGAGTTAATTGAATATTCTACTCTACTTTGTTTTAATAAGTATTTTTCTGGTAACACATCAAGGAATATATAATGCACTTTACAGCTCAGCATGGATTTTCAACTTAATGACTTTCCTCTGGTTACGAGACTGTCTACTTCAAAATGATTTGTTTAGAAATACAGTAATTCCTTGGGTTTAGCTCACTTTTGAATTACTATAGGGGTCCAAAGCACTATGAGATGCTTCAATTAAATATGTAAGATGGGACTGAATGCTCCTCATGCTGTTTCCAGGTCATTCAGGTGCATTTACCATGTAAGGCTTTTTATTCAGGCTGTTTTCACATCACAAATGTAACAACTGCTTTTCCTTGAACAACTTTCTTATTGAGTTAGATAATCTTCTGCAGAAACTCATGTGGAATGAGACAGGAGGAGGAGTCTGCAGAGCACATCTAACTCCTGACCAAACACAAAGTGCTGGGGCTCCGTTCAACACCAATGAACATCTGAATGGCATCCACTTGAAAAAATTACAGCACTCCTTACTCAATCAGTTTCTGAGATATAAAGCTTCAATGGATAAAGCCTCAAAGGGATCTTGTCACCTCTTTAAAATGAGTACAGGGTTGGAAAGGAGGGTTTGTGTACCAGCTCTGTGCTCCTCATCTGTATTTGAGCATCCATTGGGTGCCACCAGGAGATCTGTCCATTCTTCTGGCAGCTTGGCAAACTGGGGTTTATGAGATGTTAAATGTGCTGCAGCAGTCCCTGGATGAGCTCAAAAGAGACTGGGGTTCCATTAAGTGTGTCTGTGTGTGCGAGGGGAAGCAATTCTACATCCAGCTATCAGTGGAACTTCAAATATGAGATTGTCTCGGTATGACTGAACTTTGCTTTCTGTACCTTTATCTTAAAAAAAAAAAAAAACCAAAACTTTGAATGTTGTGCTTTCTGGCAGAGAAAGCAGGAGAACTACCTTTGGTATAGAAAGGACAGTATAATTAGTTCCACTAAGCCCAGTTTTAGTGTTAATTCAGATGTGAAACATAGTTTGTTTATTTAAACATCTACTAAAAAATGCAACGTCCTTACCTTCACCTCACCCACATAAGAAGTATTTGCAAATCCCAACCAGTTCTGCAGTTGGGAGCCACTCCTGCTACTCACAGAGTTCCCCGAGGAGAGGGTTGGAAGAGCACTGTGTGTTCTATGGGATTATCCATCTGCAGGACGAGGCATTGTTAAACACTTGGGGCTTTCTTGCTGAAAGTACTAAGTGCATGCAGTGACCATGATGTATCAACTCCTTACATTAGATTTTACTCAGAACAGTTGTAATTAATACCAAGTTCCTGACGCATTTAAGAGCTCTGCTTTTAGAAGTACATACCTAAGAGGTAATTTGAGAATTTATAGTTAAGGTTTTCTTCAGTTTGTCTTTAGCCTCCTTTTTTATCATCTCTTAAATAGTTATCAGCTTTTATTTTCTCATAGAAGTAGCTATAATTTTTTTGTTACTAGCTTTATTACTATATACTTAAAAAGTGAGACAGTTAAAACAGGTTTCTTTCCTGTGGATAGTAGCAGGAGCAATCCTACATCATCATTACATGTGCATTCCCTTTGTATGTGCTTAAAGCTTCCTCTGGCACTACTGTCATGCATTTCATAGACTGATCCAGCCTTCCATGTTTGCCAAAAACAAGGCAATTAAAATGTTCTTATGAACAACTGGGATAAGCTTGCAGAATCTGGAGCATTTGTGGCCTAGAAACCAGGGAGATGAGTTATTAATGAAATGAATCATTGGATAATAGTCTCGCATGAATTTTAAATGGAGTTTTCTAAAGTTCTCATGGGTATTAGGATGTGAAGTCACTTGTATCGACTTATAAAGAAAAATGCGAGGTGCTTTAGCAGAGAATTAGCTTAATAAGAGAATTAATTTTCTAAATACACCTCTCCAGAGTTAGTTTGCAATACCATTCTAGTCTAATTTCTGTTCTCACAGCTGATGTTGCTCTACAGAGCTGACACTCCTACCCTCATGACACTCTTATCGTCAAATTGCAGCCTGAGTAGTGGTGCTCCAATTCACCAAGGTAAATTTTCCCTCAGCTTTTAAGTGGGGACCACGCATTGCTCATCTTAGCTCAATTACAGCAATTACTGAAACAAGCAGGTTGACTGCTAAGGCTTGTGATTTCACCTTCACATAGGCAAAGCCTTACAGTCTCAAACACAAATGAAAAGAGTCGGGATGTGGCCCAGAGGATCCATCCCCAGGAGAAAAATAAACAGGATTTAACTTTTGTATAAAATTCATCTTCACTTCCCTTGTTTGGCAGGCAGCACTTGTTGCCAGCGAGCAGAGACCGAGGAACAAAGTGACATGGACGGTTCAGGATGAGAACAAACCAACCCTTTATTAATTTACAGATTCGTTTATATACCTTAGCACACTGGACACCAACATAAGGTTATTGGTTCACTGACCAACCACCCCCCAGAGGGATTGGCTGAACCCAACAACACTTACTTCAGATATTTTGTCTTCGGTACCATAACAATGCCATAGTTTACAAAATCTCTCAACTGTTTTCCCATAGCGTCCGTGAGAAAGCAAGGCTTTCACACAGACACTGTCAGAAAACTGAGAAGTCTCTCTGCATCCAGGCTTTTTGCATTCACAAGCACTGCTGTTTGTTGGTAAAATTCATATTTCATATGAGGCAACAATTTCAGAATGCTACAGATAACGAACACTTGAGGCAAGTTTATTAGTAACACGTCAAAATTTAGTTGATGGTGTTAAAGAACTGTACTACAGAGATTCTTTAGAGGAAGCAAGACTAAATGTGTCCTTTCTCTATTCTGGAAACCGAGGTGCTTTTCTTGGTAGCATAAACTTCTTTCAATTCCACTGAATTTTGACATCATATTGCACAGAATTTCCCAGGAGCATTTTTCCTACTCCTTTCTAAGAGCATGCACGTAGTGTAGTACTGTATAATGAACAAAGTTTTCTCAAAGAAAACATCCACGCTCTCATTTTCTTTTCTGTTCAATTCAATTTCTTCTCATAGGACTCAATCTTTTGAGGCGAAGTACTGTTCTCCATGGCTGATAAGGCAGTGCATATTAAATGCATAAGCCTATAAAGTCTTTATCTGGAGAACTGTGTTGTTCTAACCTGTAGATGCTCCTTTATGTTTCAGTTTCCTAATTCAGCTTTGGTTTCTATGGTGTCTTTGATAATGGAGATGAATGATTGACTTAAAAAGGCTAAGTGAATGATTTGTTGATGGAAAAATTTATTTTGAGGATTTATGGAACATCATTGGATTTTATATTTAAGCTACATCTTAGGGGAATAAATGTAGTTTGCGATCGCGGGTAATTACAGAAACCAGCAGAACACCAGAAACTGCCTTTTGCCCTCTCAGCTCTGAGAATCAAAATTTCCAACTCAAGGCAATGTACAAAAAATGGTTTTGCTGATGAATTTGAACAGAACTGGAGCAGAGTCCTGCAGCCAGTTAGGTTAATAAGAAAAAAATGTTATTACCTTTTTCCCCAAGGATGCCATTAATTTACCACTGGCAAGCTATCATTAGTGCTGTGTGAAATGACTAATTCTCCCTCAGGAGCTGCTCACATACGAGGCGAGGGGTTTTCCGTGAGTGTTCACCAGCCTGTGTGAATCATAGGTTACACTTTCACTGCAAGTGCTAGGAAAAAGCTGCATGTGGATTGCTGCTTTTGCTTCCAGTGTTGTAACCTTTAAAACACTTGAGAATTAAACCTTCAAGACTAACTTGAGAGAATGAATCAAGCACCTTTACATCTCCAAAAATGCTTGCTCTTTCTTGCTCAGCTCTTACCTGCACTTGTGCAACACTACCAGAAGACCCTATGTCCCTCATGATCCCGCTGAAGTTGAGAACAACACGTTTTTTTGTTTGAAAAAAAACAACCAAACAAAAACCTCCCAAACCCACAGGTGACTTTTCTCCACTTTTCCACTTTATTTTTTTTCTTAGTCCAAAAACTAAACTTCTGTTTTTCAGCTTTATTACACTGCTGCTTTTCCACATATTGTCTATGAAACACATGCATACACGTAAAACTGATTTTTTAAAGATTCATCACAATAGAAACTCAAGTGCTGCAATTAGTAGACTAATGCCACTGGAGAAATCCAGAAAGGATTCAAGATATTTATTTGCAGAGGAAGGTCAACAGAATGCAACACTAACTGCCATACCCCAATATTCTTTAAAATTAAAAAAAAAAAAAAGAAAAAAAAAGGATAAGACCCTTAAGCTGCATAATTCAGCTTGCATATCAGCAGCAAATAGTTGGAGGAGATGAAAAAAGGAAAAAAAGGAGCCAGTGGTCTAAAATGAGATCAATTGCCTGAAAAAATCTATGATTTATTCTTTACCTATAGTAAACAACCTGGTTTGTTGAAATTAAGCTGGTAATTAAACGGCCTTTTAGTGGCAAAGTGGTTGAGGGAGAAAAAGAGACTCAAAAGAACTATTTCCTTTTAGGATGGGAGTTCCTTTTTGGTGTGGAGTTTGTCGTTTGTTTGGTTTGGGGTTTTGTTTGTTTGGGGGAGTGTTGTTTGGTATTTCCTTAGTGTTTTGCTCTGTTGAGATGGTTTTGCAGTGTTCTGTTTCATTCTGGGTGCAGGTGGTGCCAAGGACCTGCCACAATCATCTGGGGGCAGGGTGTCAGATGTTAGTAGCAATGACTTGGCCTTCCTCTGATACTTTTCTATGTCACTTAGTAGTAAAAGCAGCCACTATGCTCTCAGTCTCCAAATTATCTGACACTATTTTTTAGAGATAGATTGACAAAAAGTACATCACAGTGTCTGAAGACTTTCAGTCGCCCTGATGCTGTGTTCCCAACCCATAATTCTGCATTGGGTCTAGTCCTATCACTGCCTTTTAGAGTTTCAGTGTGTTTAGATGATGCTGTTAACCAAATATTAAGGAAAATCTAGATTGCATCCAACTCTTCTTGACAGAACAAGAGTAACACTTTCAGTGAGAAACTGCCAACACCAGAACAATTGGGGAAATAAAGGAAAACAAACCCAGAGGCAGTGGGAGTATTGCCAGTGGTTTCTGTAGAGCCAGGACATACCTCTGATCATCATAAAAAGTTTAGGCATTCTTTAATTCCTGAATATGCTGAAGACGTCAATACTTCCTGAAAAGCTTAGGGATAGAAATTATTATTAATTTAACAGACATTAGTTGATTTTTTAATGCAGTATTCCAAAATCATCACTAATGACAATATTCATCAACTTAAAAAAAAAAAAAACAACAACAAAACCACCCCTAAAATATTCCCTTGAGGTTCACATTAACACTGAAAACTTGTTTTACAGAGCCTTTAAAAACTTCTAACTTTTGAAAGCATTTGACATTTATATTTGCATTTCAGTTCTTCCCATACAGTTGTGCTGCTTCTATGAAGGTAACTCCAAAACATTTGCATTTTTAAAGCTATTTTTGGTAATCAAAATAACAAGGGTAACTACAGGAATAGGACAGTAGAAGTAATTACATGATGAATTTAAAGAGATTTTTTCTCACTCCTGCTAAGTTCATAAAATTATAAAGTAACCTCCTACTGTTAAATACAGTGAGAAAGAAATCACATGCATATAAATGAATAACTGTAGGTGCATCTTTAATCCACTGAATTATGTCTTCAAAGGGCAGCTTATCAAACAGTGATCTTTGAGTTTTTGGAGGGGAAATTAAAAAAAAAATCTCTCAATCTTTCTCTCTCATTAATCTTTTCCTTTCTTTCTTCCCTTTTATCTAAAATCCACTGCCATGTGCTTATGGAGTACGTCAGGGACTAGCATATCAATTTTCATGCCCAATGTGCAATTTACTAATAAAACTTTGTGATTTTTTGTGGACCCTCTTGCTTTTGCCACTCCTTTCAACCATGAGCATTTTTGAATCTTGGGTGCTCCCTTCTCCCTAAGGGTGGGATGTCACAAGTAGAAATATTTTTGTCTTTAAATGCGAATACATCACAGAGACTATGTCATTGTAAGAGCTGTGATCATCATGAAATAATATTTTTTTAAAAAATCTAATTTCTACAAAATTACACAACAATAAAATTCTGTCCCCATCTAAGTATACTTAAAGTTCATAAAAACAACCACAAAACTAAGGCAGGACTATTCAATGACAACATTGAATAATTAAAATTGTGCAGATTCTGAGTTTCAGGTTTTCAGCACCAAGCACCAAGGGACAGACAGCCATTTCTCCTGACAAATTTATCCTACATCTAGTAGCAGTGCTGGACTATTTAATGTGGACATGATACTCCCGAGAAAGCGGCAAAATGGAGTTTAACCACATTCCAGAAACTCTGGATATGAGTAGGAATCCTGCAAAATCTTGTCAAGAGCTTCTAGCAAATCTGTTGCATACATAATACACCTTATTTCTGCAAGTAGGAACTAGGAGCCAAGACTTGAAATGCAATAACAGGATCACATCAGAAATCTAATCAAGAAAGGCGATAACACATAACAAGCTGCTGATAGAGCCAAAGAAGAGTTTTATTCGAGCTTTGTGCTAACATTTAGTCATTAGCACAGTGAAATACCCACCTGTAGAATCCCCCGTCTCACATAAACTCCTTCCCCATAGAGGATGCACAGCAAAATACTTGAGGATTTTAATAATCGGTGCAATGAAATGGAAACAAGGAAGCTGTAGCCACTGCTTAGAGGTTTAGCTTGTTGCACGTGTGGGAAATGTTGATCCTTCCCTGTTGGAAGTGCACAAAAGCAAGTAGCTGGCACGCGGAGGCTGTGCTAGCTGTGTGGATTTGCCACCTAGCACCCAGCTCAGCACAGACATGAAATAAATATCTCGACTCTGTGTGTGGATTGGCTTCTTGCAAACCAGGCAAAACAGCCCATATTTGGGACAACAAATCGAGGTTGTGCTTTTGCCAGGGTAACAGAGATGGGACTTTTTCTACTGTCAGATAGAAAACAATAGAAGAAAGCACAGGTATTATTTAAACTAACTTGTGTCAAGGGGGATGCTCTCTCACACCCACCCCTCCAACCAAATTTCTCAAAGGGAACAAGTTCCAATTGCAAGTCTCTTTGAATAATTTCACATTTTTTAAGTCTTTTGGATATTGTTATTCAAGTCAGCCCTTCTGTTGGTTGTGTATCTTTCTGTAGAGTGACAGCTGCTTCTTGCAATTGTATGCTTTTTTTTTTTCCAGAAAAAAAAATCCAGGATGAAACAGCAAACCTTTTAATTAAAGCCCTGTTTAGCGTAGTGAAACAGAAAAGGCACATGTGAGAGCTGATTACCTGGGGGACTGAGAGCTCAAAAAGCTGCAGAAAACATGCCTGAAGAGAGAGTGGAGATCACTTGCTCTTTCTTCTGGAAGATGCAGAAAGCTGACGGGAATGGGAGTCCCCCATTTGAGAGATTTGGGATTTGAAGAGCCCGTGCACAACAGAATTCTGGAGGTGGTTGATCTGGTCTCCTCCAGCACTGTATTTTCTGGGCTGGGGTGCTGCTGCCTGTGTGCAGCCCTGCTCAAAACAGGCAGGGAAGATGCTGGAGTCGTGCTGTTTCAGCCTCTTCTCCCATCTCCAACCTCCAGGCAGTGAAAAGGGGAAATCTGCCTCCTGCCTACCCCCAGTGTAATTCCCACAGGCGGGCTCAGGTCCCAGCAGCTCCAAAGGATCACACTGATGATTGGTGTCCACACATACCATGCTACTGGGTCTTACCAGATTAGGACAATGTCCATTTGCTTTCACCTATCTGGAAACAAAAATATTTTCATATTTATTTTCTTGAATTGGAAATAGATTTTTACGTGTAGGAACACCCCTGTGATGGAAGGTTGCTCTTGGGATGGTTTCAGCTAGTTGGTGCGCATTTGATCCAAGCTGAGTGGAGGATTGTGTGGTGGATCATACATGCAAGTGAAAGGGGCAAAGAACACGGAAATAATAGATCAGCTTTTTAAAATCATCTGCTCTTTCCTGTGACAAGATTGCCTTCTGTTGTGTTGTGACACTTCCTACATTACTTATTAGGAGATTTCAACCAACATGAAGAATTTTGTATGCTAAGAGCTGTTGTTAATAAAGGACCCTATAATCTATCTCAGTGTGTATTTAAAATAACTCTATAATTGCAGTTGATGAGAGAGATTGCTAAACGTCTTTGTTCTGTAGAACTTTGGTCATTTGTCTTGAAAATACAAATTGACTCCCAGGGTACAGTATTGAAATGTAAGCACATCTGGGGAGCAAACTGAAAGGCTTAAGCTTCTTTGTTTAAAACAATTCTTCAGAAAGCAACAAAAGGCTTGCCCAGCCAAGTCACAGATCAGTAATAGCATCTCTTTCTGTATTTTTAGCATCATGTATCTGTTGCCTGTAGTAGGTAATCTGATTCATTATCTTGCTACATTCTGAACCTCATAAATTTTGCATACTAAGATAATACTGGAATTCTAGTAAAGGGTTTTGTTGTTTTTTTTTTTCCTGAGGGAGGATGATGATGTGGGTAACTGTGCATTAAAAAGTTTATCATAAGCAGACTAACTGCCTGTGAAATATTACTTGAGAGCATACTAACCAGACTGGGTTTTGTATAGGTAATACTTTGTGAAAACCTTGGCTCTAATGTGATCTGGTAAATTCCCCTATAGCCTGCCAATTTCCAGTCACAGGCAATGAAAGTGAACCACTTGGTTCAGAGACAAACACTGCAGACCCAAAAATATTTTGTCTTCATTTAAACCTTAATCCATTTAAATGGAATCTGCACTGTAATAGTAGAGCTAAATCACAGAAATGGGAATAGTGTTAACAACAGGACATTATCTTTTATTGAGGGCAAGCAGCAGGGTTGCTGCTAATGAGGACATCACCAATTTATCAGCTAAAGGTCAATCTAAAAGGATTCCTGCCCTCTGCCTGTCCCCCGCCCCAATGTTTTTTCACTCTGTGCTCTTCTGTCTGGACCCTGGATCATTTTTATCAATCATACTGAGCTATGACAGGAGACGTCTTCATGCAAAGTCTGCAGAATATTTACAGAAGTACAGATTTGCTTGACTGGGAAATTCTGTTTTCCTCCTCCTATTTTAATGCCCTGCCATTTTCCTTAAAGTTTCTGGTCATTTTTAAGTCTTAACACAAAAGAAATTTTTGATGGTATGAATTTCTTGGGGACTAGTAGGTTTTTACTGGAATAAAACTTGGAAAAGGATTCACTATCCTTCATGTATTATGTGGCTATCAAAGACAAGAGCTTTCTAATTCAATATTGAAAATTACAGGTGAATATCTTCAAAAGGCTTCTTGATTTCAAAAATGTGAAACAAGTAAGATATAACTTATTGCTTACAGTGGTATTTTAAAGATTAGATCAATTAAATCACAACCTATTCCACAGTAAAATCAAATTTAGATTTTATCATAAGAATTTAATTACTTTTCCCTTCTCAAGCTTGTGCCATATATTGGCTATAACACGGTACCCAAAAAGAAATTTTCTCTTTCTTTAGTGGAGCTGTCAAACTCACATGGTTCCTTTCCACAGGAGCTGTCTGTGGTGTGGTGTGGCTTTGCACTTGCCAAGGAATGAGACCTTGAAAATCAGCTAAAAGAAACAACGCGTTTTCCTGCACCTCACTGGGAAGATGCTGCTCTGTTTGAAGCTGTGTATCAGCTACTTATAATTTCATTATCTCTGCACATAAGGCACTCGGCATTGGTGATATTTTTGCTTTTCCTAATTTTATAGTTTGTTTTAATCCATTAGAAGCTCAACATTAGAAGCTCAAGTCTTCATCTTGATTCTTGTTTCACTTTTTTTTTTTTCCTTTGTCATTTCACCATATATGGGTTAGTAACTTAGGGACAGCAATCTTAAAAGAATTTTGACAAGAATTTGTGCAACCTAAACCTCCCCTGGTGCAACTTGAGGCCATTTCCTCTCATCCTATTGCTGATTACCTGGGAGAAGAGATCAACCCCACCTGGCTACAATCTCCTTTCAGGTAGTTGCAGCACGGTCTCCCCAAACCTCCTTTTCCCCAGCAATGTTCTCATTTCAAAACAGTGCTTGGTGTAAATTGACCTTTTTTAATGAAAAACGGAAGTTTAGCATTTATGCACAGAAAATCCCAAACGCTGCCAATCCACTATTTAGGACTGTTAATTCAAAGTAAGGCCACACTTTCATGCAGACTTGCACCGTTCTAACATTACAATCCCTGTGATTGTACCCAGAAGTGCCTCAATGACAACACACCCACTATGCCAGATTGGGAACAAGATCTGAGTTACCAGCTTCAAAGGCAACAAGAAAACAATAGTGATCATCATGATAAACACTAGTCTCAGCACGTGTTGTTAAATCATTAGGTTTTTAAACTAATTTACTTAGTGGATGCTCCTAAACAAGTTAAAAATGGATGATATATTGATTTTGCTTAATCTTGTGAGAAATCAATTTAACCTAGGCTGATGTTTCAGGTTTAAAACAATTTAAGAGTGTCTACACAGGAGTTTCACGCCACTTTAACTAAATTAATCTTGAACCAATTTAATTTGGGCAGGTATAATGTTTTGGACAGGAAACACTGAATAAAATGCTTAAATGTAAGAATAAAGTGGTTCTAATCCCAAATTAATGATCAGACTCTGCCTCCAGTAACTTGTCATGCTCCATTAAAATTAGTAGGATTGTGCTACATCTGGGAAAACAACCCTCAACCAAAGCTTTGCCTTTCTGAGAAGCACTGCTCTTTTTGAGGTGTGACTTCATCCAGATGACAGGTGATGAGTGAAGGTTTTAGGTTTTTTACGTGTAGATAGATCTTCAATTTAACGCTGCCAGTCTTCGAGGTGGGTGTGAGTAAATTCCACACGATGGCAGGGAAGAGGGAAAGAAGGAAATAAAATATAATGATGAGCTACATGTTTAAATTCTGATTTGGGCTGATTTCTTGACTCTTCCTTCTTAATGATTTGTTAGATAATCTATTTTGTAGAAACTGCATGTAGAGGATTCATAGGGGTTTTTTTTTCTTGTTTTACCTTTTGTGCAAGGCCAGGAGCATAAGTGCTGCTTGATAAATCTTAACGATAATAAAGATCAATAGACATGAGTATATTTATTGCTATTTGTAAACACAAAATATAAAATGCTATCTCAACTGCTGTAAAAAGTGTTGATGAGGCTCATTTAATTCATAGATATTGCTGATATTTTAATTCAGTGGTTGCACTGGGATGAGAGAAACATATATCCCTCTGAATTTACATCTGCAGCAAAATGAGAGCTACTGGAAATATGGTTTGAGAGCAAGCTTGCTGCTAGTTTACGATAGCCGAATCCTACTTTCCCTTGATTAATAATGGGAAAAGTCTCCATTTAAAAATTCAGTCCTGTAGTTCACAGTTTGTCACAAATGCCAGAAAAATAATACTGCAGATAAAACTGTATGCCACTGTCCCTATACGCACAAAGTTACAGAATAAATATGAGTGTAGCAGGCCTGGTTTTAACTTAACAGTTTTAGAAAATTTACTGTGGCAGGTCCAGCTGGGCATATTTCTCCTCTGAATGACCCAAAATTGAAAAGGGCAAAAATCCTCAATACTTGCATGAAAAGGATGTGTTGCTTTTTTAGACTCCTTTTCAGCTCCTGCCCAAAAAGGTATTTTCTTTCTTAAGAAATAACTGAAATTACTTGAAATCACATCATTACATCGGCCACATTTTTTCCTGATATGTTTCCGTATCTTGAAACCAAGTATAATGCGTCTTCTCAAACTGATGGAAATGGAAGACATGATGGAAATGGAGAAAAACTGAAATCTTA
Organism: Lycocorax pyrrhopterus obiensis; assembly: GCA_014706295.1. Lineage (NCBI taxonomy): Eukaryota > Metazoa > Chordata > Aves > Passeriformes > Paradisaeidae > Lycocorax > Lycocorax pyrrhopterus. Next base: position 110,669,466 of record JACSVZ010000001.1, on the reverse strand, counting down.
TCTTTCAAAAATGAAGGTCCAGTGAGAGGGAGAGAAATTTCCTGAAGTATTAGCAAGTAGTCCAAACTTTTCAAGTTGCTTTAGTGGCACCCAAATGTTAACACATATGGGCAATTTGCCACTGTCAAAAACACACATGCTGCTTTCTTAAAATTAACTTAAAGTACATATTTTATGGGCCAGAATGTCTAATTGACTCTCTATTGGCTTTTTTCCACATTCTAAAATCTACTTTGTTCCAGAACTCCGCTTTTGCTGCAGATGGTCAAGCCTCAAAAGAAGCTTGGTTTGGCCAAGAAGTGGCTTCCCAATCACAATTTGTTTTCCCTTGCCTGAAGTGGCACGAAATTCAGCTCTGAAATGGACTCTTTCTGACCACCATGTAAACATATTTCACTTATTTGATTGATTTTTTTGGAGGTTTTTTTGATACATCACACAGCGAGCTGATGCATCTGGGATATGCCATGGGGAAAGTTTGTGCAGCTATTGATGATGATACAAACTGAGTGTAAAATTACTGATGCGAGTTTGAGCTGGCATAAGCAAGGCCAGGAAGTTCACCAGAGAATCTGACTCCTGGTTTGAGGCAGTGGGACTGGCCTGAGTTACCAGGGGTCTGCCTTCACCTTACCAGCTATGCTGGCTCTTTCATGGATGATAAAAAGCATTTGAAACCCCTTTTGTCACAGACAGACAAGTTTGCCTCACAGAAGGTGATTTCCAGTACTTGAAGTCCCTAATGCAAGAATTTTGCAAACATACATATCTTCCTCAGGGACCTTATGCATGTCACATTCAGCACCAGTAAGAACAGCTTTTTCGGTTTATTGCATTTGATCTCCCACTACTTTATAGCTCTGTTTGTCGTGCTAATAGCTATAGTTTACAGTTTGTCAGCTTTACACCCTTTCTCATTATTTAGTCAGGTGTATGTTCTATTCTCATCAAATACCAGTAGCAATTTTGAAGTATTCGGGGCCATGCCACAAAAGAAGTCAAAGCTGCAATATTCCATGCTGCTAATGGATTGAACTAGATTTTATGTTCTTTTTTTCACACAGTTTCTTTAGTCCTAAGTCAGGAAACCCCAGTAATGGGCAAATAAGCAGTGGGGCGGTTGCTGAACTCAGACACTGGAAAAACATTCCAGCATGGTTTAATAGAAATAGAATTTACTTCTTCTCCTTCTCCCCCTAAACAAAAACCTGAAGAGTTGTTGTTCTTCTATTTTTTTTTTCTACATAGAAAAGAGTAATTTTGTATCTTTTCTGAGGGGGTAAATTCCTAATATCTTTCTTTTCCTTCCCTCCCTCTGAAATCTAAAGCTCGATAGAGACAAAAAGGACTGTGGCCTCTCCACACCAGCCCTGGAAGTGAAAGCAGCTTTCAGCTTCTGCCTGAGGGGTTTTCAAAAGTCCTCTTCTCCCACCGCTGCCTGTGGCTGCTCCCTTAGCCACTGACGTCCCAGACACTCTCATCCAGCCAACATAAATTTCTCCAGCTGGCACTGGTTTGTTCTGTAGCACAAGAGCTCACAGGGAACATAAACTGAAATCTCCTGTAATTTGTAATTGTGACTTGCTTCTCAAGTGAATATCCTGCTCACTGGAGTAAGTGATGTTGGAGTAAATTATGCAGCACAAAGCAGTTCCGGCTGGGGACTGTGCAGGGTGTGAGTTTCAGCCTTGTCTTGAAAAGTAAAGCCCTTTCATTGGGTATAGCAGTCTTCATCCCCTTAGATTAATGCTATCATTCCGCTGTCTTTGGGGGAAAAATACTCGTTTTAGGCAAGCTTCATCTCTCTGCAGCTCTACATCCTGCACATAATCCATTAGAAAAGGACAATTAAAAAATATAGCAGACTAGATGAAAGGATTGCTCTCTGCCCTCCTTTCCAATACAAGACTGCATGGTAAAGGTGTTTTCCTGGAAACTGAATATATGAATTTAATCTACTGAGGGAAAAGAAGGAATGTAATTGATATTTTCCATATTTCTCTACTGAATTTCAGTGTGCTAATGCATTATCTGATCCATTCCAAACACATCAGGGTTGTAGCTCATGTGCAAGCCAGCTGTGTGATACAGGTGCAATTTGTTCATAGTTTCCCAGATAGATTAGAGCCACTGCACAAGAGCAGAAGCCCAGGGAACAGATCTGCACTTGCACAGCCACATGATCTTTACAAGCCTGGTGAGTATTGGACTGAGATTTCTGGAACTCATTCAATCAGGGGTACAGCCTATATAGAAACCCAGAGGAAAAGACAAAGTCTGGAACTCAGATAAAACTTCCAAAGATAAAATAAATCACCAAGAAAAAACCAGCCAAACAAACAAACAAAAAACAAACCCCACAAACAAAACCCAGGAAAAATATCAGATCTGCTGACCTTGTTGCTTAAGCAAATTTGCACCCATTAGACTGACTTCTCCGAGTCCAATTGGTACATCCTGACCCTCTGCATTTCCTAAATTACTTGTCTCAGGTCTGTGATTCCAGCTAATAAGTATAGCATGAAAGGTTGTGGAGGTGATAGAAGGGAGAAGAAATTGAAAAAAAACCCTTTATGTATCATTGAAATGGGGTTGCTGTTCCATTTGAAGAAAAGTTTGAAAATATTATTTTGGACAGAGTTTAGCAATGAAGGGGAAAAACACCTCTTTCTTTAGTGAACTAAAATTCCATGGTACTATAAGAATTCTCATTCATGCCTAACAAGACTAAATGCTGGGAATCAGAAAAGAACTGGAGAGCTGGAACAGCAGGAATATTTAAAAGAATTTAATTTATTTCCAGCATGTTCAGTCTTTCATGTTTCAAACGTATCACACATTTTAGAGTATTTTATTCTTCCAGTAGAGAGCAACTGAATTGATCTGTTCTGTGCATTTCTGGAACTCTTGCTATTTGGAACTAACACATTTCAACTGTATGACAACTTCTAAATGAGACCAAAAATAAATCAAATTTTGAAGGGTTGCCTTGGACACCTGCAGAGGCTGGATGATTAAGTGAAACTGAGTGAATAACAGGTAGGGAATAATATACTCAAAGAATTTTAATCTTTTTTTATGTTAAGGAAACTTCCTTATCCAACCATCCAGGAGCCACTCTGGCAGTCATAACCGCACCGCCTGAGCTGGGTGACTCTGAAAAGGGACCCTGAACAAAGGAACCTCTGGGCTTTTAAACCCTCACAGTCTCAGTGTGCAAAAGTTTGGGGATGGTCGGCTTCTGCCGTGCCTCTCAGTGCCCCTCTGTCCCCCTGCCCCCAGTTCCATTGCTATGCAAAGTGTTGGTGGTTCACAGCCTCTTTTCTCAGGCCCCCACCCAGAGCCTGATCTGCAGCTACCGCAGCTACCCACAGCGAATGTTCCTCTACAGTTCTCCCTTTGTTTTAACTGAGCACACCTGCTAACACACTAAAAGGGAAAACAGAAGCTTTTCAAGCCATTTCACCACTTCCCTTACATATACTATTACAAGTAATAAACTATTCCAGAATTAAGGCTAACAAGATCGTCAAGGTGTGGAAATTATTATCAATGTAAGATCACAAAGGATTCTCAAGTCAGTAACTACAAACTGATTATCATTCACTACTTATACTGGGTCAAGCATTCAACTCCATCCAACAAGCTGGCCTTAGCTGGGATAAAAGTTCCTGGTAGGTGCCTTCTAAAGAGCCCATCTGTCCCCAAAAACTTATACACCTAATAAATTATATTCACTCTAAAATGAGCGCCTCTGTTTGATTCACTTGACTCTGGAAAGTCATGTCTAGGTATGAAATCCTTCAGCAAGGCTTTTACTACTGCTCTTATGTCAGCCCTTCTTGTTAGAAAGGCTTCAGCCAGCCTAACAGCTGCCCTACTATCACCAGTAAATGTTTGTACCCAGCCACAGGTGGCACGTCTGCAGAATTTGTGTGCAGTCGCAGAAAAGGGAAGTAAGTCCACAGCCATCCTCCTAACTCTGAGCTCAGTCTGATATTTGGGAACTTCTGGCACGTTGAGCAACAGTTTATGATTCCCTTTTTGGTGGCATAAATTGCTAAATATTCTTTGGCAGAATTGGCTTTCCCTCAATTGTTCATATTCCATCACTATTTTGAGTTGCCTCCCACTTTTCCCATTGTCTCTTTACCCCTGCTGAGCAGTCCTTCTCACACATAGTTTTAGGGTCCATCAAATTTGGCCTTTCACTCTGGCCAACCCTCAGGGCCACAGCAGCCCTCTAATTTGACAAGGTCTCTCTGACTCGTTCCCCTCTTCCCAGATGTGCTGCACACATCAGATACTCAGTCTGCTGCCTGTGCACTCACCCCTGCCGAGAGTGCTTGTGCTTCTGCTACCTGTCCTTGGCTCACCACAGAATTAAATTGGATCAAACCAGTTCAGACCAGTTGTGACCAGTTCAAACTGGTTCCAACCGGCTCCAACTGGTTCAAAATGTTTCCAGCCAGCAGATCAGCTTGAGCTGGGTGCCTCTGGAGGGAGACCCAGGACAAAGAATTCCCTGGTCAATAATACCCTTAAAACTTCTGCACCTTCCCCTCACACGCTCTTCAAGTGCCTCTTGGCACAGGGGTAATTTTTAGCCTCAGGTCTTCTAACATCTTACTGGGTTCTTCCTCTGTGTCCATGCAGGCCGGCCACTAATTGTAATTATCTTGTCAAGTTGCAGCTTCTGCTGACAACTGCATCCTCCTTATATTCTGCTCTGTGGTTCCAGTGCACCTGCCCGCTGGCAGAGCACGGGAAACGAAAGGAGCCCTACGCTTAGGATAAATGTCAGCAACAACAAAAACATCAGTGTGTTATCAATATTCTTCTCATACTAAAGACAAAACACAGCATTTTTCCAGCTACTAGGAAAACTACCGAGAAAATTAACTCTATTCTATCTGAAAACACACCTAGGTGTATGTTCTCAGCTTGCAGCCTGAGGTTTTAGCTACTGCATTCCATATCACACAGTATTATAACTCTATGTAACTCATTCAACTTAAAACTGATTTATTCTAAACAACCAATATCTCTCAGCAATACAATGAGGCAGTCCTTGGTAAAATCTGGTAAAATCATGTCATTTCTTGTTTGTCTCTGCATTAAAATGATATATCTCCATCTTCTGGTATCCTTCTAGTTTTCCTGTTATATCAGGATATAACTGCTTTAAAAACTAAAGCCCAATAGGATTGCTGCTCCAGAATGGAGCCTGGTTTATTGCACTTCCTTTTGTTCCTGCAGAAACAGCAGGAGAGGCGAAGGGAGGAAGAGATCAGATGGGGAAATAAGAAAAATTGTGCTAAAAATAACCCTTTTTACTCAAATTCCACTCTCCCCAGGACACATCAGCTGAACACTGTGTCTGGAGGTAAGTGTGCTTGGGAGCCTAGAAGATTCCTGAAGCGAATACATTTAATGTTTCAGAAACCACAAGGAGCTTTACTTAAATCACTTGTTAGAGACACACATCTGCAGGTTTGACTGCTGAATTTCCCCCTTAGAATGTAGCATTTTCTGAGATATGCTAGGTGGGTGCTGACTCTTTATACAGTTTAACATTTCCCTCCAATGATGTGTTGCTTCTATAATTAGAGCTCTTCTTTTGATGCCTCCAAGCCTAATTTTCTTTTGTGTCTTGTATTTGTTTTCATTAGGTTTCCATGGCAATCCTGGACTTGCAATTGATTTCTTTGAAGTTCAGCAGCTCTGTAAGTGGATGTGAAGCATTCTAGTTAGGATAGCTTCCACTACACTATACAATGCTACCCTCTAGTTCTTTTACAGTACAATAGCACCTTCCTTTAAATCTTTGTGCAGGTACAACAGAATAAAAACATGTCTAATAATCGGGACCAACTTTTTTTTTGCGTGAATGTTCTGGCTGTTGGCTCAGGGGAGGAAAAAAATCAACCTACTTCAGTGCACCTACTTTTGGAAGAAACAGGGCTTTCCAAGAGGGTTTGTCATCAAAATTAGAGCAAGAGTTGTTGAAAATATTTGTTGCTGTGGGAAAATGACATTTGCTGCTTGTCTTTTGCTGCCGTAAGCTCTCAGGGGTAAAACACTGAACGCTGTTCAAATTCAGCCCTTGTATTTTGGGTGCTGAGCTGAACTGGCTACACTGCATCCTGCCTGATAAGCATTCAGCTCTCCGATCTAAATATTTTCTAGAGTAGCAACAGGAACTCAGATAACCCACAAGCAAAGCCACCTTTTTATCCGGTTACAAAGTGCTTAACTTGAAAACACCGTACACTGTTGACCTAATTAACTACCCATATGGAAGTGAGTTGTTAAGACAGTGATTTTCCACTGTGTGACATGACTAATATCCAGGCATTTTAGCATATTACATGGTTTCTCCTTTTGTGCTTCAGATACTGAAAGTTGTGATTGAAATCACCCTATACTCTTGGCCAAGATTCCCTAAAACCAAGGATTTTTTTGCCTGTTTGTCTCACTGCTCTGTACACAGCAACATGGTGCAGATGCTCTGTGACATGTAAGTGCATAATCCCCTTGGTCAGAAAGCGCTTGTTCCGTTGTAGATCAGAATACAGAATGAGCAGAGATAATGTCAGATAAAATATCTGGGCTTTTTCAAGTTTCAAGAATAACACTGGGGTTAATATGGAATTACTACAGTTTCTTACATATACCTTCATTCCACAGGCTGGGACCCTCTCTGCTGTCATACAAAGCATTTAAAATGCAGTGGTCACCCTTACCACAAGCATTGAAGACATCTCTTGTTCAAATTAATTTCATCACAACAATGGTGAAACAAAAAGTCTTACTACCTTTCCCATGACAGAAGTTACCTAGAATATTAATTACTTGCAGAAATACAGTAAACTGGAATGAAACAGAAACCTGTTATTTAATTTTTGAGAACATCTGAGTAATGTCAATATTTGAGATTTCAAATTTTCCAAGCTTGAGTAAAGTCTGATTCTGTGATCTGAAATACCATTGTTTGATAGTTGAGCCAGTTTTAAATAGCAATGCCTACTACTTTTTCTTCTATGTATACTTCCATGTTAATCACAACATTTCCCAAATCTGAAGCAATTTGTGGCATTTTTCATTATAAAAGCACAAAAGAACTTAACTGTGTTATGAAATGCATTAATAATAATGTCTCTGAAATCATTAATAATAGCTCACAGGTAATCCTCTAAAGATGTAAAATTTGGTTCAAAAGTTTACCTGAAGCTTATCCAATCTATGTAAACCTCCTGGGACATACAGTATTTTATAGGAATTTGTTCAGGTGGATCCTACATCCAGCTCCCCAGAAGGACAAAAAACCCCATTTGCTCAATGGTATTTCAGTGTTCAGGCTCCAGAGCCACCAGGAGTTTTAAGCTACAGAGCACTGCAAAAGTAGCATAAGTGAAATGAAGAATAAAGGGTGAGCATTTAAAAAAAAAAAAAGAGCTTTAAATTCAGGTGAGAGTTTGGTGTGCATTGGTCTTCTCAATTCTAAGTGAGAATTAATCTAGTACTCGGTAATGAATTTTTAGAATTAATGGACTGTCTCAGATGTCCATTTTGATAATTTGTCAAAAATGACAAAGTCTTGTTTTTCTCTTCTCATTTTTTATTCCTAATGTTCAGAAATCTGGCCTTGTCGAAGCTAAAGCATGTAAAAAATATGACTGCTTTGGATTCATCCATCCTTGGTTGTCATTTTGTCATGAGAAGATTGTACAGGAAAGCAGTAATCAGTTCACAAAAAGAAAGATCTCACTTAAATTATAACAAATGGCCAAAAACAGAAGAGAAATATTTGGAATTTGGCTTTTGTTTTTATTTTTCTAATTATTTTTTTACATAGAATGGACATCTGGTAAGCTGAAAATCTTGTCTATCTGCTGTCTTTATATGCCTCTCGTCTTTTGACAGACAGCAGTGCAAGATATGTGCAGAAGTGCTAATGATGGCAGGGCCACCAGCAGGAGCTGCGATGTGTCTTGGGTTTGACTTTCCAACATTTCCAGGATGACCAAAGTTCACAAATGTGTGAGTAGAAATCTGAAGAGGTCAGTCTGAGAAGTGTGCTGGTGTGATTTCAGATTTATCTGACAAGTCATCGTTTTGAATGAATGCTACCTTGTTTTTTCACAAAATCAATGCAAAACAGCACTTCCTGAAACAGGAAAAAGAGAAACTTCCAAGAAAAACTTGTCTTTTTCAGCTACTTATCCCTGACTTGGTGAGTGAAGACAGATCTTAATGTCTCTTTACAGGGAAGTAATTTTTGTCTAGTGTACAAAGGGATTAAATGATATGTTTGCAAAGGTGGCAATGAGTAAGCATTTTTAAAATCCAGCTGCCAACCCAAGGAAGAGTAGAAAAGTGAGGATGATGATGAAACATGGTCTCTGGACAGCATGGGCAGCCTAATGGCTCCTCCTCCCCGGAAAAGGAGGCTCTCTCCCTTCATTTTATGCCTTTCTCTCAATTCCATTTTATGTCTTTCTCTAAATTTCTGGTAGCAGTCCTGTCCCATTTTTTCCTCTGCATCTGATGTTCCCTTCACCCATACTGTAAACTGATCTCTTTATTCTGCACTAGTGAAGTAAAGCAGCCTAATTTTCAAACAATTTTTTGCAACCTTCAATGATCCAAATCAGCTTGGGAAAAACTCTGGCAAGGGATGTGCATGAGCAGTGGCCAGAGCAAGGAGAGCAAAAGAAGAGGGGAGGAGCCAGTAGCAGCGGTGAGCCATCGAATGGCTCCCCATGGTCTTGTGTCCTTTCCCATTAGGCCAGGAATAATTTTTCTTCTTGGAATTATTTTCTGAAAGATTCAGACATGCAGCAAAAGCAGCTCAAGAATCCTTGCCACCTCCGCAAGGCCGCACATTTCTCCTCCCCAGTAATTCTCACCAGTAGTCCAGCTCCTTGGTTCAGCTCACAGGCAGCTCCAGAGGTGGAAGTGCGTTGGAAACTGCTCGAGTCTGTGTTTGGAAATGTCTAAAGCTGGTCCCATAAAAAAAAGTGATCTGACTGATGCAGTTCATCTTGCTGAAAAGACTATTAAAGTGCAGCCTTTTTTGATTTTGATTTACCATCTCTGAAATATTTCTGACCACTTTCTTTTGAGAAACACTGAGCCCCACAGCCAGGACGGTGACACCTCAGGGAAGATGTGGGGACAGAAAGGCAAAATGCTGTGTGGTAACAAGGGGAAAAGTGTGAGAAACATCCCCGTGGGCCCCAAGGGAAGCAGGGTGAGCTGGATCCAGGCCCCAGAGCAGGGATTCCCTTGCAGCCCCTGGAGAGACCACGGCTGAGCAGGTGTCTCCACTGCATCCACGCTGGAGCAGGGGAAAAGTGTGAGGGGAAAGGAGTGGCAGAGAGGAGCTGTCATGGACCAACCACAGCCCCCATTCCCCATCCTCTCAACACCACTCACAGGGAGACAGGCTGAGGATCAGTGATGAAGGAGTGAAGGTGAGGCTGGGAGAAAGCGGTGGAGGAGTTTTAGTTTTGTCTTTTTTTCTCACCTTCGAAACCTGTTTTAACCACCAATAATATTTTTCCTCAAGCCAAGTCTGCTTTTGTCTGTGACAGTGTTCTCCCTGCCTTCATCTTGACGCATGAGCTTGTCAGTCTTATTCCTCTGTGCCTTGTCCTGTTGAGGAGTGGGGTGAGAAAGTGACTGGGTGGGCATCTGGCAGCTGGTCAAGATCAACCCACCACCACTGAGGAAATAATTTCTAATTCTGATTGTAAAGGATACTGCCTAGTGTTGCCCTGAGTTTGCAGCTCTTCGATGTTTTCATTTTCTGTAACAGTTTCTCACACACTTTCTGTAAACATAGCCATGTTTTGTTAACCGTACTTCATTGTTTTTCATTCCATTCTCCTAGATGGAGACATTTGATGGACTTTTCCTTTGACCAGTGTGATTGAGGTGTAGTAATTTCTCCCTCCAATCCACGGTGGTTTTTAAGAACATATATAATAAAGCTCAGGGTCTCTGACCCCCTCTCTTTTCTGCTTCTCTCCTGACAAGGTGTCTGCGTGGTTCTTTCATGTCCAAGTGCGACAGCCTAGCTATAGGAAAGAGCTAGAACAATTGGCAGGTGTGAGGAAAAACACCAAGCACCACCATCCCACAAGCAAGCTCTAAAGCTAGGTTGCAGAGCCCAGAGAAAATAGCAATATGAAATAGTGGGTGTAGCCTAGTTCTGCTCTCACAAGCCTCCTGAATCTTGATTGTAAACAGATGTCTTTGGTATTCATACACTGAGCTTTCTCCCACAGCCCTAAAAGGGACAAACATTGTCCTGACTGGCCATTGCAGAGCCTGAGGATGCTTTTCCTTGTCTGAGTGCCCTATTTTATGAAACAACAACCACATACAACTATAGTTCCAACATTTGTTGGGCAATTGTTTTTTATGTTCTTCCTCACGACTGCTTTTCATAGCTCTGCTCTCTCGTACATCTAATGGACTCTTACACTGCCTATTGACCCCATAACCCTAACAACTTTGGAAAATCATTAGATTTGAAAGGAAAATACATAAAGCAGAAAAATAATGGAGCCATTTGTTACAGGATTACTTGTGTTTCTAAAAGATGTTGAATGTCTCTTGGAACTAAAGAACATTGCATCCTTACCTGTAGTATCCCTCAGATTAACACACATAGAAAATCCCATTTTACAATTCTTCTGTTAAATACAATTTGTACAGTCAATAGCATTTTCTTCAGTACCTGTTAAAGATTTTTTTTAAAAGCTAATGGTCTTACAGCAAAATTTCTTGGGAATTGAGGTAGTGTATCTTACTCCCTCAATTCTTCACAACTGAAGTAGTGTGTTCAGAGACAAACAAAAACCCATTAATTATCCAGTTTAACTCACAACTGTGCTTTAACAGTATGTATTTGCAAGTAATTAGCAAGGCAGTCCACCTTTTGAAAAAGCTTTTCATCTTGGCTTAAATTTTTATTTGGACAAAAAAAAATATTTACAATAATGCAGTACAAATTGATAATCCAGAGCCTCAGGACAAAATCTAACTAGTAGATAATCTGCTAGGTAAGCACATAAGAACAATACTAACATATCTGTGTAAGGAGTTAAATTACTTTGCAGAATATTAAGACTCCACCAGTGAAGTCTAGACAGAAGAACACTCTGGCTGTGCAAAGTGATCAATGAATGATGATTCCTGCACTCGTGGAGCTCTAGTGAAATCAACAGTTCAGGAGCTGGTGTCAGTGGATTACATGTCAGAGACACATCCTGAGGAGTGATTGAGAAATTGTCTGAGACTAGTTATTGTACTAAAATATGCTGATGTTGTGTTCTTTGGCAGAAGAGAAACTAATTAGGGAGTTACAAAGCACCATGAGCATCATCTCTCCCAGTCCCATGGCAGAATTTTAATACTCGTGCCAGTGGCAAAAACCTGATTTTCTGCAGACAGATGGAGCTGGGAGTTGCTGAAACCCTTTAAGACCTTCAAAGAAAGTGCAACACAGCCTCTCTCTGGTCTTCTCTTGTTCTCTTTGCTTTCTGTTGTTTACTTTGCTAATTTGCCTGAAGCTGTTTGTTCTGGTTGGTTTGTATTTGCTTTAGAGGATGTTGCTTAACACAGATTGTATCTTGTGTTTGCTTTTTAAATTCAAACACCGTGCTACCCTCATAGTCAAAAGTTTTCTGCAGTACCAAAAACTCAGACAATTCACCCTGGGAAAAAAATCCCTTTGATTATGCTGGAAATGAAATGTGATGATTTGCAGAGTTTAAAGTTGACAGGTGAGCTTTAATTGTGCTGGATATTTGTCTGTGGTCTCTCTAAGCAGTATTAACATATAGGTAAGGTGATGTGTTGCAAAGGGAACATGGTTTTTCCAGGAGCAAATCCTGCTCATCATCCAGGGATGGAGCTGTGCCTGGGTCCTGCTGTGCCCGAAACTTTTGGGTGCACAAAACCATTTTATGTGAGCTGGAAGCCCTTTTGACTTCTTTAAATTTTCTAAGAGAAGAGAAAAGGCAGGTAACGAGCCTTCCTTCAGTGTCACACAGATAAAACCGCAGGAAGTAAATTACTCCATTCGTCGGCTTTGCTGGCACAGACACGTATCACCCATAAAAAGCAGAAAATCTGCGGCATCTCCAAAAGCAGAAATATTTCTCAGCCCGAAGATGGGTATTTTAGAGAAAATAATTATCCCGAGAAACACCCGCGGCGGGAAGGGCCTGAGGGGCGAAGCCCGGCGGCCCCGCCAGGTGGCGCTGTGCGCTCGCGCCGGCGGCGCCGCGGGAGCGGGCGGGAATCGCGGGATGGATCCGGACGGGAATAGCGGGATGGATCCGGGCGGGAATCCCGGGAGGGATCCGGACGGGAATAGCGGGATGGATCCGGGCGGGAATAGCGGGATGGATCCGGGCGGGAATCCCGGGAGGGATCCGGACGGGAATAGCGGGATGGATCCGGGCGGGAATAGCGGGATGGATCCAGGCGGGAATCCCGGGATGGATCCGCGCGGGAACCGTGGGAGGGATCCGGGCGGGAATAGCGGGATGGATCTGGGCGGGAATCCCGGGATGGATCCGGGCGGGAATAGCGGGATGGATCCGCGCAGGAACCGTGGGAGGGATCCGGGCGGGAATCCCGGGAGGGATCCGGGCGGGAACCGTGGGAGGGATCCGGGCGGGAATAGCGGGATGGATCTGGGCGGGAATCGCGAGAGGGATCCCGGCGGGAATAGCGGGATGGATCTGGGCCGGAATAGCGGGACTGATGCGGGCGGGAATCGCGGGATGGATCCGGGGGGGAATCCTGGGTCGGATCCACGCGGGGGCGGGTGGGAATCCCGGCACGGATCCACCCTCGGGCGCCTTCCTTGGATGCTGTTTGTAACACCCACCGAGTTAGGAAAGTGCATGGAATCCCTCCTTTGATTTCATCCGTTGAAGATGTCCTGAGCTTCCTTTCTCCTTTTAGTTTTATTTCCAGTGCTCAGTGTGTCACCCTAGGAAGCAAGCCTTTAACTGGCAGATCAACTTAGTGCTTTCTCTTACAAATCCACTATATATATTTATATATGTATATATATATATATATATATATGTATATGTATATGTGATTACATATATATGCGGTTTATATATGTCCTTTGATGCATCTCCGTCTGCAAATGTGTCTGCATAAATCAAAGGAATATTGCTATACGTAATTATAAACACACACACACACACAACGAATTGTGTTTTTCACCATGAAGTAAATGGTGAGCCAAAGGTGAAACAGCTTCTGGCTTCTGAAGAACACAGGCAAACTTCATCATTGATGTATCTCAGCTCAGCGCTGGAGTAAACCTGACTTAGCACAGACCAGCTGCCCGCAAGGAAAGGCCTGGTGAGCTGGGGTGGGTTGTGGAAGGTGGCTCATGCAGCCAAAACTGGTGGATAGAATGTCATTGAAGCACAGCAGTTGGGTTTTATACATTTTTATTCTGTTCAAACTTGCATCTCCCAATAAACTTGCCCAGCTAAGCCATACAATAATTGTATTTCTTGCATCAGGAATAATATTATTTCTGAGAGGGTACTGGAAGTAATAAAAGTAATAAATTAGAGTTTGATGGCGGTTTGTTTTTTTGTTTGTTCAATGCTGTTTCTTTATTTGGTTAGGTGTCTGGTTTTCATCTTCCTGATAAAGATCAGCATGGTGGTTTTACCAGTTTGGAGAGAAAATATGTTTCCTTCATCATCAAAACACTACTTATCTGATTTTTCTTTTATTTAATATTACTTCTTTTTTTTTTTTAAGAGAGTTATAAAGACTCCTTTATGAACTACTTATACTGGATGTTTTTAAAGGGATGCAGATTAGTCAGATTTGTTATTTAATTTAATACCTCCAAAATGAATTGAGTGGATATCATAGCAAGTAATGCAAATGGGAAAATAGACTGGCCCGCATATCCAGTAAAAATAAAAGGTAATGACAGATTAATTTAACCTGAGGCACCGTATGAGTGTGGTTATGAGGCTAGAAAACACAGCTCAGAAACACAGCTAGAAAACTGCTGTTCAAAAGGGACTCTCTGTTTCTACTTAAGGCAATGTTTAATCCTTAACAAGATGCTTGAAAATATTTATAAGAAATAGATAATCAGATATAAAATCTAGAAACACACCATGTTTTCAATGGCAACCTAGAATGGGCATTGTTCCTTGTTAAAAAATTAAGCTTCTCCCAAAGGGTAGATAATGCGTAACACAAATTTTGTCATGTTTGTTTAAATATTAATATAAAGTTTATTGTGTGTGAGAAAGTAAAGTTTCTGAAAATACAAATTTTATTCCCCAGGTCCCTCATCCCTTGGCCCCTAACATCAATGTAATGTGAAAAAAAAAGAAAGAAAATAATAGTGCACTTTCTCTCATTCTTCTTTTCTCACCTGTACCTCTGTACACATTCAGAGCTTCTTACAGAAATTCCACCCAGAATGAAACTGTGAAAGTAAATAATTTATAGAATGGAATTTTGATCATAAAAAGCAATGGTCTATATTAAATAATTTTTATCAAGGAATTTTCCCACTTTAAATTCGTGTTATCACACCCCTCTTGAAAGCCAGAAAGGAGAATTTGAGTTCAGAGGAGTTTCAATGAGTGAACTACTACTACTACTACTACATGGAAACCGGTTACTGACTGAAATAATACCCAGAAATCACCAGAGAGACAGATTCAAGTTTTTATCATGTTCTGGTATTGAAAAATGCTGGGGAGAAAACGACATTGAGTGTATGAAATATTAATTTGGAGTTATTGAATAGTCAGTCAAGTTGGCTTCATGCTATGTTTTGATAAACATAAAGCAAGGAAGGTTTGCAGAATATCACAGAGATCTGATAAGGACTGTATTTTTAGATTTACATCCTTATTTTTAAAATGAAACTGGATAGCATCCCCTGCGTGCTCCTATATAGGTGTTTTATAGAACATGGGTTGGTGTTTCAACCCTTTTGGTGTGTATCTTTTAGCCATGATGTATTTTTGTATGGAATGGTATTTGGCAAATCAGTTTTGCACAGAACAAAAAATAATTGTATGATGAGGAAGCTGTCCTGAGCTCAATCCTATAAGTGGCTTCAACAGAATTGCATTATTTCAGCTCCATCTCAATTTATCTTTTTCATTTTTCTCAGCAAACTTCTTTCAACCTGTAGTTTGAAGAGGCACCTTTGAAATACAAGGTGAGAAGTCTTATCAAACAGCAGGAATTAATGATGAATACATATTTTTTTAACAAGGGCAGAAGACTGTTCTGGAAACGTGGTGTTCAAAGACTGGTTATATTATACACTAGTGCTACTTTTGGAGAGTTCATGCTATTTTATGAAATATCTTGCTGAAAAAAATCTACTTAGCTATTTTCCATCTTCATTCCTTTAATGGGGAATAAAATTAAAGTGAGAAAATTGCATGTCTCTGTTAAACAGAAGGAAGGGTTATCCCAGAACTTTGCATTTATCATCTGATCACGTGAAAACCTTGTTTAGTGTGGGAATAAACAGAGTCACGTTAAATTTGTTGTGAGCTTGAGCCTCTGACAGTGCTCATTTTATCAACAAAGACAAATGAAGAAGCAGAAATTGTAGCACGGCCTCTACTATTTCATCATTGTCAACCTTAAATACAATCATTCACTGCTGATAGATTTTTCTCCTTCCTTCTCCCACTAATACTAAGCTGTCAGAATCCCTCTTGATATGGTCCAGAGCCCCAGTAGCAGTGATTAAAAAAGAAAGAATGAAATTAGCTTTTTTAATCTCTCACTTGATAAATATCATATTTTCAGAGAACGAGCTCTGAAATATCCTCTTTCTTTGTTACAGATGCCATTTCATTAAAAAGAGGTGGAAGTAAATAGTAGAGTGGTTTGACATTAAGTTTGCCTGGAAACCAGTGATTAGTGGCGTCACACTCTTGAAAGACTGAACACAGAAAAGAGTGGAAGCTCAGTTGTCAGTGGAGGTTGATTTTCTGCAGAGAGGTGCACACAAAATACCGTATAGAAAGATAGACACACTTAGATAGTGCCAGGTTCTGATTCATGTTACTGATAACAACTGCATTGACAGGTTGATCTAATGACCCCAAGGACCTGTACCTAAGGTGCAGAACAACTCCTCAGCATAAAGGGTCATGATCTGACCTGACACTCCAATGGTTAAGTTCTCTTTGGTTTTTTTTAAGTTTTCCTGTGAAAGGACTATTTAGACTTTTTTTTTTTTTTAAATTTATTATTTGCTAAAGGGAAAAGTTGATTGACAATCTTGCGGATAAAAATCCATGGTTTGCCAGATCAAAATATGTCAATTCAAAATTGCATGACCCAAACAGGTGTTAAATATTGATATTTAGTTGCATAAGGTCAGGTCACATTCAAGATGAGACAAATTAAATTAGGCAAGGCAGATTTCAAAAATATTTGTCCATCTGACCCTTGAAAAACAGGATAAGGCTGCCCATCAGACTGTTCATGTCTTGTATGAAATAAAGAAGACAGAATCCAAGGATAATGATGCATTTAAACAAAAAGTATCTAGAACAATGTAAAGTATGAAAAGCATGATAAAATGAGTTTGGAAGATTGCAAACTTTGCAAATGTAAAGAAAGGGCCAAACCATCATCCACTGGCAAAGACTACATAAGCTACTGCATTCCACAAATTCTGACTAAACAATAATAAAAGCATGACGCTGTATAATCTAATTAGTAAGCTTCAAGAATATTTGGAAGAGTTCTTCTTCAGAAGCTGAAGAGCATGGTAGTAAAATAAGTATCCACAAATGACTTTTTAATTAATTGATCTAAGTTTAAAAATGACCTGTACCTCCTTTAGGTCTTAATTTTTCGCAATTTTTGTAAAGCCTGAACCGCAGTTTCATGCCAGGATGCAGAAATTAGATCAAGCACAGACAGGAGCAAAAGAGTTCTGCCTAGGTTTGCTGAACCTGTTTCAAGGAAGACAACAACAGAAGTTGCTGAAACTTTGCTTCAAGCATCTGCAGAGGTGAAGCAAATTAGTGGTGACATTCACCTGCCAGCCTGGAAGGCTCATAAGGCTGCACACCCCATAAATCCTTTTAAAGCCCCATTTAGGGAGTATAAGAGGGATTTAAGTGATGCATAGGCCTGTGCAGGCCAAGAGCAGGGGTGTGAATTTTGCTTTAATGACCTGCATGTCAATAGAGTTAGGCTGGTATGAGAAGAGTGGTGAATGGCTGAGAAGGCCCTGTGCCACTGCAGCACTGTGTTATTTAACTGTGTTATTTTACCGTGCACCTATATCAAAATAAACAGATTTCCCCTCCACAAGATGTAACAGCTATACAAAAAGATCTAAAGGGTACTTATAACATCAGAAGGCTCTTCAGGTTTTGGATTTCATTATTAACTCAGAGCATAAATTGACTTTGAGTGTGAATAAAATTTCCATTTTCAATAGCCTTTATGGGTTTTCATCATTTTAAAATTAATGTTCTGACATACTTCTTGCATGTTAGTGCCACATTTTGTTAAACCGCCTGACCAGCAGCAGCCTCACTTCAGAAAGACAGATCTTCTGCTTCTGAAATGACTTAATAACAGGATTAATTTCACATTTTACTGATTGGCATCAGCCTAGGACTTCCAGAGGTGCAATAACTGGGATTAAAAAAGCATATATACTTTCATTATATATATATATATATATATTTTTTTTTTTTTCAATCTAGAGAAGAGAAGCCTGAAAGGGGGTCTCATCAATGCATATAAAAGTTCCAAAGGTGGTTGCCAAGAGGATGGTGCCAGACTCTTTTCAGCCGTGCCCAGCGACAGGATGAGGGGCAATGGCATAAAATAAAACATGAGAAGTTCCACTTCAGCAAGAGGAAGAGCTTCTTTGCATTGATGTTGGCAGAGAATTGGAGCAGCTGCCCAGGGGGGTCATGGATTCTCCCTCTTTGGAGGCATTCAAACCCACCTGGACACATTCCTGTGTCACCTGCTCTGGGTTACTCTGCCTTGGCAGAGGGGTTGGACCAGATGGTCTCCAGAGGTTCTTCTCAACCCTAAAAATTCTGTGATTCATGCAAAGCAAGGTTGTTAAAGAAGCAGGAGCAGAAACAGGAGGTACCTTAGGTACAATGAATTTAAACAGGTGAATTTACTAGACCCCAAGCCTCAGCCTGACATTCCTTTAATTGCTGCTGAGAATTTTGTCTAATACTATGCTAGTCATTACTACAATGGGAAAATATTCTCTTCGTCTTTCTGAGGCAAGACTTGGGGAATAAGGGAGGAAAGGCTGAGTGTCAAACTGAATAAGGAATCAAAGATATTGCTTCTTCTGAAAAGAATAATGAAGTGTTTCAAGATGCAAGTCTATCAGGTTTTGTTGAAATGTAAAGGGACAGAATTGTCTTTTCTCATCTGGGATGGGCTGCTGATAGTCAAGGCTTGTTTTTATTCCCCATTCTTATTAATCCAGGGACTTCTCTAAAAATATACTTAGTTCTGTGGAATCATTATCCAGATGGAATTACCACTGAGGTACATGAAGCAGTTTAGCTAATTGAAATATTCTGAAAATAGGGATGTATTGTTTTATATGCTAACTCCACCTCACAGTCATCTCTGTGGATTTAGTTAAACGTACAAGTAAACAAGACACAGTGCAAATTCTGATCCATGTCACGCGAAAAGGGAGATTTCCCCAAATCTTTTGTGTTTGATCAATCTGTCCGCATCCCAGGAAAGCCAAGACCCTTGTGCCCAACCAGTTTGTCAGCATCCCCTTTTGAGGGCCCTTCACTAAGCAGCCCACTGAATAGGAGGGCAGTTTGACTGACTTGTTCAGGGGCACACACAGAGCATAAGAGACACCCCCTTCTCTCTCCATATTTTTATTTGTGTATGTTCCCTGCTGCCAACAAGTGCTAACTCCCTTGAAGGACTCACAGCTCATGAAATAGCACTCTTTATTAATAACATTGTGACAGGTTGAGGTTTGAGAATTGCTGGTAGTATCTGATTGCAAAAATGTATTCAAAGCAACACACGGACCAGCTCTAATCCCTAACAGAAGCTTGCTCCAGGTAACCATTCAGTGCTCATAGAGGATGGTTCTTACCCAACAGACAGCCCTATTATTGGGGAGAAGACAAGTTCAGCTTCTGGGGAAGTTATGAAGGAGTCTACTCCGACTCCTCTCCATTCTTAACTTACTTTTATTCTGTTTCTTTACAATTAGGTGGAGCTCGAGTGATTTTAGTCACGCATAATGCTCAGTGAGGTGTGGTTGTACCTTGGAGGCAGGTAACTTTGGGATGGAGATATGCATCAGTATTACATCCCAGGGGAGTGATTTTGCCGTGGTTGCTGGTCTTCTTTTATGTCCCTCGGTTCACAGCTGCTCTGTGGCTTGTCAGCTAAAAGGTAGCAATGGGTTCTCTGCAAGAATTTCAACAGAGCCTGATCACTGTGTCTCCACTCTGCTCCACCCCTCTGCTTCATTCCCCCTTAGCAGGTGTTGTGGGGGAAAGCTGGGCATGCTGAACACTTTCCATCCAGGAAGTAGCAACCACATTTCCCACTACAATTTCTGTACTAACTGTGTCTATAATTTTCGATTTTTCTTTAATTTTACCCCCAGCTTTTTTTTCCCCACAATTCCATTTTATGTGTTTGTTTATGATAATGGCAAAAGCAAACATTTCTGAGGGGTGAATTTTTTTTTCTGAATGAACAGTTCTCAGAATCATTGTTTGAAACTGTTGCCTTTGGATTATAAAATTCACTAGAGATATCTAGAGATAACTAATATTTGTTGTATAGCAGAAAGCAGGAAGAGATCAGAGTGTGTTTGGAGCGACCCATTCACTCATGATGTTCGGAAGGTTGTTGGGATCCAAATTCACTGGAGGAGGAAAGCAGTTATCAGAATTGCAAGGTACTCACCCTTTGTCTGTTGTCAGAGGGGACAAATGAGCTGAACATGTAAGAAAATTTGTAATGACAGAGAAGAAAAGAATAGTTAGAGGTGTTTCAGCACTTGAGAATAGCCAGGCTGTTTCCCTTCCTGGAGAAAAATACACCCTGTCACATCTTTATGTGCATTGCACATCATATACAACATCAAAATAAGTATGTCCGACGGAGCCTGATTTCAAAATATTACTCATCAGCTGGAAAAAATTGCAAAACAAATTGGTTTTCTTTAAATGCCTGTGGTGTTTAACAGAGTTTTCCTCTCCACAAATGTGATTTATTAGATTTTTTTCATATACATCAGTCTTGTTACCTGTAAAATTGATGTGTGTCCTATGATACTATAAATGGATAAAGAAAGGGAGTTTTGTAGTGCAGATATTGTGAGGAGAAAACATGACAAAGAGATGAAGTGTCAGAAAAATGCAATTTTGATTTA
This sequence comes from Lycocorax pyrrhopterus obiensis, assembly GCA_014706295.1. NCBI lineage: Eukaryota > Metazoa > Chordata > Aves > Passeriformes > Paradisaeidae > Lycocorax > Lycocorax pyrrhopterus. Next base: position 110,648,990 of record JACSVZ010000001.1, on the reverse strand, counting down.
GAAAGATCAGTCTGACTTTATATGGCAGATGGGGAACTAGAAAGCATTCTGGGAATGTGTGATGTTTCTGAACTACGAATTTACGTCCATGTTTTATAACCCATAAATTTATAAGGATTTTGACATGCCAACGTTCGATAAGGAAGATAGATTTTCTTTGGATTGTTGGGTGTGGGGGACAAAATTTTATTAAAACCATAACTTTGCACAGTAAAAATGGGAATGATGTTGTATTGTGTGAGGAATAAACAAAATCCGTTTGGCTGGGAGCTTTCATAAATATTCTGATCTTATTCCCGTCCATCCATATTACATTGCCATTGATTTTGCTTATGTGAATTTTTTGCTTTCCCCCAAGGCAGGGAGGCTGCAATGTTCGTGTCTATTGATCTCCTTGCTGGAGACCCACAACCAGAGCATTCCAGAGAAATTTTCTTTATGTAGCTCTGCTGTATACTAAGCATCCTTGCCATCCTGAACACCTACAGGAGGTGCTGGGACACTGAAACCCTACAACACATTTTTAACGAAAAGAATTTGGGCTGATACACCCAGAGAATGCCTACAGAGTGTAATTGAGTGTGTAACAAAGGCAGTACTGCCCTACAAGCAGGTGAAAACAGGCAGAAATGGAACAGAAAACTACACTTTGCCTGTTAAGGAAAGGTACCTTAAAGCTTGAATGTTTCCACCCCTGCTTTGACCTTGAAACGTAGGAGACTTGATTTTGAGTGGCATAGTTGTTGGGGTTTTTGGAGTTGTTTTTGTTTGTTTGGGGCTTTTTTGCTTGTCTTCTTGTTTTTGTTTGTTTTTCTTCTTTTTTGTGGGAAAGCAGATTTTTGAAACATAATGTGTTATATTAAAATCTTGTCTCCAAGTGTACTTAACTTTTTTAAATCTTTTTTTTTTGGTAGCATATTCTGGATAAAGACATGAAGCCAAAATTTCCTAAGTTATTTCAAGAGGGTACTCTCTGATTTCTTGAACTAAACAATAAATGAGTAAAAAAAAAAGAGTATTTCCCATCCAAATTTCATTGTTGTCTCTGAGTTTGAGCTGTGCATATCACAGGGTTCAAAGACACAAGAACAAACCTTGCTCAAATCTCTTTTCTTTATCTCTGAATTCCACCCTCTCTGGAGCACATGAACACAACCACTGTAACTTAGATCAAGAAAATTATCCAACAAGAAAGATTTTTGTCCAAGTAACCTATTATTTCCCCTCACGTCCCATCAACACTTTCATTCTGGATGAGAAGATGAACACATTTTCTTCAATACTGAGTGCAAGAAAACTGTTTGTCATGGTTTGAAAGTGACAGAGGTTTTGTTGAATAGGGCTTCATGCAAAAGACAAAACATAAAGCAGAAAACAACTATACTCACAGTTGTACATAAAGAGAGTCCAGTTAATAGTTAATGACAATATTCCCCTTTTTTTTTCCATTTTGTGTCCAAGTCCTGCAAATCTAAGTAATTACAAATTCTATAATATTAGAGCTTATGTGCCACTTGTGCCTTATGGCTTTTAAGGAGTTTAACAGTGCGAGAGGGTTGAACAGCAAATAGGTTTTGTTATCAAAAACAAGTAAATGTATGCAAGATGGTATTTTCATTGTGTCTTTTTTTCAGAAAGAAACTGTTCAAGTACATTTTAAAAACAACAATTAAATGAAAGCTATGCAACTTTACCACATTCGATTGTTGTATAAGAAGAAAAAAAAATATAAAATGCAATTGGTTGCTGCTAAAAAGTCTGTTTTCCTGGTTCTTCACGAACAAACACTTGAAAATAAATTGTTTGACTTTGGCTCCACACAGGAGTCAGGGGGCTCACAATTTTTCTTGCATTTCAAATACTGGAGTAGTTCTCTAAATGGCATAAATCCTCCTAGGTCCCTGGTTGTCAACAGGTCTACAGCTGTTGATAGCAGCTGACCTAGACAGTGCATTGTAAAAGGCAGGGGAATTCACACCTCCTCACTCACTCTCAGTCACTAATAGCTGACTAATCTAGTTCTTACAATTTTCTAAGCATGTTTTTTTTTTTTTTTTTTTTGCAAATATCCAGTGGGAACATTAAAAGAGTTTAAAGGAAAAAAAAAGTGAATGTAATGGAAAAGGGCACTTTTCTCTCCATTGAGATAGTATTTGGTTTGCTGGAATATGCCTATCTTCTTGGAGAGGATCTTCAGGAATTATTTTCATTAGGTCAGTGCAGAGGTTTTCTTCACCTCCCAGTCGTAAACAGCAAGGAGAAAAGGAAGGGTGGAGGTGGAAAAGAGGGAAAAGGAGACTTGAGAGATGAGGCATGAGCGGAGGATCATGAAACAGAGATGAGGGATTGGTCAGGGAAGGAGATTTGATGGTGAAGTGGGAAGAGAGGAGTCACTAAAGGAGGCAGAAACAGAATTGTTGTGAGATGTGCTAAATTGCTATAAAGGGGAAGGGAAGTAAGAACAAGGGGCTCTGGGAGGTATGGATGGAGCAAAATCAGAATGTTTTCTGGAAGACAGATAGATAGATAGATAGATAGATAGATAGATAGATAGATAGATAGTTTAAGGGGAGGGATAAAAATATTTTTCAAAGAACAGAAAGTTAAAAAAAAACTATTGCTATTATTTCTACATTTATGCAATGTGAGTTATTTGCAATAACATTTGCAGATGCCGTTTTCCTTTCCGTCTGCATTCTTCCAGTTCCACTGAGAAACATTTGAATTTCGTGTCCTTGACATTCTGGTTTCTGTGGTTAGAGAAGAAGAAAAGTAACATTGTTTGGATTGCTATTATTTCTTAAACATTATGACAAAGAAAAGTTAACTTCACAGTGAAACTTTTCAAAGCGAGACAGTTTAGTACATTCCTTTCTAATATTCGTTATTCCTAATGATTCTTATTACGTGGAGTTATTTGTGCCTGCTTTATTTATTGTACCAGGAAATATTTCAGCTTTAAAGAGAGCACCACTCTGTTCAACTGACTCTGGCTTTTACCTGATGATCCAATAAGTTGGTGAGTGTTTGATGTGTACATATTGTGTTTCAGGTCTCAGTGGGAAGTTGCCAAGACTTTTATTGAGTGGTAATATTTTCCTCTTGCTGGTTTTGGTTTTCTCTGAGGATCAGCAGTTAACACAGCGTTTTCTGTTACAATTAGATTAAAGTGCCAGCGATTTGTTTTGCCTTCATTCAATTTTTTTAATTAGGTCGTTCCTTAAAAGGTTATCTTAATATAGTAAATGCACTGCCTCTATGAATGAGGCATGCTGAATGATGTATGGGTTTTTGCTGTTAGGGCTCTGTACAAAAGACTTTCAGAAAATTCCCATCCTGGCAGAAACAATGATAAACTGCGAGTTGCAGACTTTTCCTCACAAGTGCGAAGCTTGCTTGTAAGCAGTACCAAAAAATCACAGACATAGAAAGAAAATCCCTAATCTTTTGAGCTCAGAGGCTGATCTCTAGCAGCCTGTTCCTGTTCTGGTCAGCAGTTTTATGTTGGCTTATATTAGTTAAGGATCTATCCTAGGAGGCTGCGCAAGCAACCACTTCAGGTTTAGCTTTCATTGCTACTACTTCAATATGTGAGCCACTGTCATAAACAGCAAGAAAATTTTGGTTGGTATATTTTTCTACTCTAGTAATGGATTTTGGATTCTTTGGGTCCGTGGTTGTGACTCAATGGGGTTTGTTGAAAAAAAATTTACTGAAAGCTTTCAAACCTTTTAGGCTTAGCCTAAGTTGCAATCTGTTATTAGTTTGTGTTTGTTTGCAGATCCTCTTCAATCTTCAAGTTTTCTCTCTAACAATACAAAGAAATAACTGCAGATTGGCAAAATAAATGCTCAGCCTTCAATAAACAGCCTTTAATAAGCAACATGGATTACGTCCTAGTTCACAGAATCATAAAAGCAGCAGTTTGTATGCAGTTTATCTTCTATAAAACTGAATTTAATTATATTGTAACATGAAGTCCTCTTTAAAAAATGTTTCATGAAAGATTAAATTTTTAATGCATTTTTATATGAGTGTCTATAGGATGAAAATGTGTCTAGAAAAGAAACTGCAAAACAGACAGTATTTAAAATTTTGTCTTGCAATATGCCTTTAGAAACTAGGTTAGGAATTCACACACTGATACCTGTAGTCTTTGTTAGCCCAGTCATCCAGTAGACCTGAGCAGCAGATTCACGGAGAGCTAAAACACAGAGAATGAAAAGATCAGACACAGTAAACTACTAATGCATCAAAGTGGAAAAAAAAAAAGGTATAATCCATGATTGCAAACCCTTTAGTGCATACTAAAGACTTTCATAATTTTTGGCTATAATGGATCTAGTTTTGAGACTATTATCAAATTCTGGCGGATTCTGATCTTTCATTTACTGCAATATTTGTAAAGCAATATAAATAATATTTGATTATTAGTTTTAAATAGTTCATTCATGCACTGTTTCCTTCAGGCCACTGTGGAGCTTGTAGAGTCGTGGTGCCCACAACCTTTCACAGCCTTATTGTCTCACCTTGGCTGTGGTGTGCACATCACAATGCCCCTGGCAGAAACCCCCTGAAGCGGTTTTCCTCGAAGCAGTGGCTCTGTGATTGGAAGTTCTCCCTTGGGATTGGGATTGGGGTTCTCCCCAAGGACACTTCCCACGACTGAGTGCTCCCCACCGTCCCATTCCCCCATGCTCAGGTGAGTGACTATTTTTGTGCTGGACACCCTGGGGTGATCCTTCAATCTTTTGGGTGAAGCAAACTGAGTAATGTCCCTGACTGGCAACCCTGGACCTATATCGTATAAAATGTCACTGGAACATTGCCGTGGTTAACACATTGTTTGTCAGCTTTGGACTTTTGTTTTGGATGTGAATTACAATTTGTCTGAGTTTGTTATCTGAGTGGAGTTATTTTTGTTTATCTCCATGATAGCAGTGAGCAGTGGAACAAGAGAGGAGACTGGAATATTTTCCCAGAGCAGCAAGGATCACAGCCAGAATTACTCTGTTTTCTTCTGCATCTCTCCCTGGATTTCAAGGCCACACTGCTCTTGAGGGATGTTTCATTCTTATGTTTCATTCTGGTATGCTTTGACACATGTCACCATGTGCATGGAAACCTTGATGCTAGGTGGAAATTTCATCCTCCTACTGGGTGGAATTTTAAGGGATATTTTAAAACTTGGTCCCTTGTCCTGGATTTTTTTTTGGTAGGGTTTGATTTGCCTTTTTTATTCAAACCATTCAGTATTTGTAAATAACGCTCTGACTAACTTGCATGCAGGCACATAGAAACAATGTGATTGTTTACCCAGCAAAATTTTCATTGGTGAGAAAGAGTGGTGCAGTTAAGACTAAATATATGAAAAATATATATTTTTCATCTGTGTGCTAGTTCAGGAATGCTTTGTATTGTTTTGTTTAATAATGAATTTAATATATCAGCCTTAAATGTGCTTCTTCTCTAAGTACTTTCAGCTCTGAAGACAAGAAAAACTGTTGTCAGTCTTGACAAAGTGGAAACGTGTGAAGTAGAAACCTCGCTCGCCCGTTGTCCGTCCAGTGTGACCAGTTAAAGCATTCCATCCATCTATTTAGCATACCAAATTCAATCAAGCTATTTAATTAGTTGATGTTGCTATTAATTACATAGCAAGCATTGATAGGGTATTAAATGCTGTGTAAAGATGCAAAGGAAAGACTCAATTCCTTCCTTAAGAGAGTCTAAGAGCCACAGAGACTCCACCAGCACATAGGGGCAGCTCCAGAGGAAGGTTCACCTTAACAGCAGTCTGGGAATTTCATTTGTTTTATTTATGCAGTGGTTATTCTGGTGACACAGAATTTACAAGAGTGGGTGAGATGATTGATCACATTGGAACCTGCATATGTAACCTTACAAGGTTGGATCAGACAAGCGTTAGAGCTGATATACAAAGGTGTCTGAAGGGAAGAGGGAAACAAGGGAGAGTTTTGTCTCTATTAGACAGAATCCATTAGAAATTCACAGCTTCTAGACTAAACTGTGACCCCTATTGCCTGTTTTTATGTGACAATGTTTGCCTGAAGGGGCTGGGAGGCTCTCCTATCTGTAGGGGAGAATGGAAATATTTGAAGATTCTAACTCATTTTGCTTGAGTGTATCACAGTGCAGCAACTGCAGTTGTTTCCTGGAATTGTCAGAGAGCTACTTCTTGGAGACTTTCAGTTGTGGATGTCAGAAATTAGGGCTTAACATTGTGATGTTTGTTTAATTGGTCTTCCCTGGGATTCCCTGTAAACACTGATGTGTGTGTATATTTGCAGACATGTTTAAGCCACATGTGTACCCAAACTAAAAAAACCAAAAAAACAAAAAAAAAACAACAAAAAACTAAACAAAAACAAACAAACAAACAAAAACCCAAGAAAAAAATGTCTTTTGAATTTCTTTAAAGAATCATTTTAATTTATAAGCACAGACTCTTAGTTACAATAAACCATATGCCCAAAATATGGGAACTATTATTATTCACACTGGCAGAAGTTCTGGCCTTTGTAATACAAAAGTGTATATTCAAGTAAAAGATCTAAAATTAAAAAATGCCATATGTTAAAATCTCTGTAATAGTTACCTTTTTTATTTTATAAATTTCTTTTTAGCATGAGTATTGTAAGTTACAATAGACCATTTTATTTTTAATTATTGCTCTTTCTGTATTGTCTTCAGAAATGTGCATCAGCATGTAAGCAAAGTATACTTAGTGGCAATATTTGAGATTTGTGCTAACAAAGATTGCAGTACGGGAAAAGAATTAAAAATGGCCACTAAAAAGGGTTGAGTTTGTGAGAATGTTGGATTCAAAATAAGCAGTCCAGACTATGCTACAAGGCAAATCTTTCTGCAATATTTTATTAACTTTTGCGTTTGCTACAAATACAGCAGATCAGTAGCTAAAAGAAGCTACAGGATATACAGATTAGCCACAGCAAGCAACATTCTTAAACACTGATGAAGAACCAAGGGCCTGGAGCACCTATTGGTTTTAACTGGTCTGTTTAGTTTGGTGAGCAGATAGATCCAAGCAAAGAAAATAATTTGTGTTTGGTTTTGAGCTGTACTGATGGTTTGATGAATAACACAGACTTTGTTTACTAGAATTATATCTGGGATTCTTATTTCTAAGCATAAAGTTGAAATCTGGAAAAAAGAGCTTGCAAAAGATTAAAAAAAATGACTACACTCCAGAGAAAATGGAAGGTTCCTTAAAAATCCTAGAAGTCATCTAAGAGTTTCTAGTTCATCAAGGAAAATTGGTGAGATACTGCCACAGGGAGAGAAATTGGAGAATGAGATCAGCTCTTTTTTTCATTTCATTTCATTTCTCAGTAGTGAAGTCTAGAAAGGAAATCTCTCTTCTGTGATGAAAAGCCAAGATGTGTCTTCTCAAAGATGCTAAGTTTTTCCCTTCTCACAGGGTGTACCATGTGAAAGTCACCAGCCTCACTTTAAAAGTTCAGTAACCTGCGTGTGGGATCGCTGATTTCTGTACACACAGGAGGGGCAGAGGGGTCAGTGACATTTTTGTTGAATAAGCTGTTGAGCATCTGATTGTAAACATAAATATTTGATGACGGGTCAGCCCTCCTCTTCTTGGACTAACAAGGAGCAGGGGCACACCAAATAAAAAAGCCCTTGATGAGGGTAAGGTGAGAGGCACAGGCACCATTAAAAATTAATTAGAAAGCTTCAGCTAAGGAAGACTGCTCCATGCCATGCTTGAGGCAGCCAGCTCAGGTCTGTTGCCAGTCCTGTGGGACTGAGCATGCTGAGCAGGACCACGTTCTGGGCAGTTACCTCTGAGCCCATGGCACAGTCAGTGAATGACCCAGCTAAAGCATCTATGAATGACTGAATTATAGGTAAAGTATAAGAACAAAGCTCAAAATACTCTTTATCGATTTCCTCATAACCCCTAGCTCTCATGGTGAGCATGGTGGTGCTGGGTTAATAGTTGGACTTGAAGATCTCAGAGGTCTTTTCCAGTCTAAATGATTCTACTTTCCCTGGCTTCCACTTCCCGTATTCCCCCCAGTCTCTAGCATTTTTCCTTTTTTCATCATTCACCACTACCCCAGGTATTTAAAATGAGGTTAAAAGCAACCTCAAACTAATTAAACAAAGCAAACAAAAAACTGATTTGCTTGATCCTTGGCTGTCCAATAAGCCATCATTTGTCCTACTTTTCTTTCTGATCCAGAAAGGTTATTTAGAGAACTAAACCTTGTGTAATTCTGTTCTAGAAGAGAGAGAGAGACATATTAAATTGCCTCATGAATTGCCTGGTCCCTAGATCAACCCCTTTGCCAGTTGTTAAAACCCGTTCCAAATTGTAAATGAAGGGTGGGTTATGTGGAAAATACAATAAAGAACTACAAATATGAAAATAAAGTCTAATAATGTTAGAGCATGAGGAGGGTGAAGTAAAGCTATACTGGAATCTCATAACTTTGATGCATTTTGACTCAACTGTAACATGGGTTTTTTCTGGTACTGTTCGTGTTAGCTTAAGTGAATAAGTGTCTTTATCTTCCTTAATAAATGATATTTTTTGGTGAATTTTTGGTGATTTTTTGGATATATTTTTCTGTATCTGGAGAATATTTAGAAAAAAAGTAGGTCATAACAATCTCATTTCATTACCATACGTTTTTTCTGCCATGTATCACAGCAGAGTTATGTCACAAAAGAGTACTGTGTAAACAAACATTTAAAAGAATTACATCTAAATCACAAAATATCTTTTGAAAAATTCTGTGGCTTGATTTTGTTTGTGGTTTAAGACATGTCAGTGTCTTCTTTTCCCAACACAGAGAATTCTTCTCTACGGAGAAAAGAAAGGAAGACCCAATCAAACCCTTGAATCTTTTTACTTTGCACAGCGTGTTGTACTTCATTCAGAAGGATCCACTTGAAATTCAAAATAGCGCTTCACACTTAATCACCTTCCACACTGCACAGGGTGTGCTAACATTTGTGCTTATGTAAGGAGCAGTTATATAGATGGGAATTAAGTATTTGATGTTTATTAATACAAACTAATACCCGCGTGAGTCACGCTGGACTACAGCCAAATAAAAAGCTTCTGGCATTTAGGGTTATGTTCTGCCCACAGGGACACCAAATTTCTGCTAATACACGAGTGCTTCTGGAGACAGATCTTGGTTCCATGTTTCACAGAACTTCTGCTGACTGGCAACATATGAAAATGGGGACGTATTGAACTGTGTGCAGCGAGACTCATGTGTTTAAGAGAGTCTTAATAGACACAAGTGAGGGGAAAATTGGTCTGAGAACACAATGAAGACATACAATTGCTGCTTAATTTTACTGATTTAGTCAACATATTGGATCAAATAGGATCAAACAACTCAAAGGGTCAAAGTCCATCTTCAAAGGGAAGTCCTAACGGATAATTTGAATTCCCTGGATGAAAATTAATTTGGACTTGGTTTGTGAAGTGTTTTCCAAGCATATTAAAGGACAGGCTCCGATTCCTTTATTTGTCATGCTTTTGGGGAAAAAAAAAACCAAACAAAAACAACTGTTACATTCAAAACAATTATCCTTATATTTTTGTGCATAATGTTGGATTCCATAAAAAGGAACATACTAATACATCTCTTTGCCAGTGGAAGATCTATTTAAGCACAATACTCAACACCATTTAATCCAATCTAGATTAGAACGCCAAGTGATGAAATAATAGCTAATTCTGTCTCCTCAAATATCTGGGCATTGAGCAAAATGTCTAGCTGGATTTCATTAAGTTCCTTTCAATGTCCAGTTTTCAGTTACTCAACAAATGTATTGCACTTTTTCATATGCTTATTAAAAGGTTGGAGGAAAGCATCCCTTTTGTGCTGTCCTTTATTGAATGGCAAATATTATCTTGGTCTTCTTACAGAAATCATATCTGGAGTCTTTGGGATTATTGTTAAATCATTACAGATAAGAGTGCTTTTTAATAGAGTAGGCTCTCTATACTTTTAAGAGAAAATGTAAATGTTCATTCCTTATCAAAAGTGTCATTCATAACATTTCTATTTAATTTTTATGCCAAATAATTCTGTTCTTTGGAAAGACTTAATAGTAGCAGCAATAATTTTCAGTCTGGATGTAACTGTTCTAAACATAGAGAAAAGACATTTAGCTGGGTTTTTCATCTGTACATCTCTTTTTCCCTCTGTGTGCATGTTGCAGGTCCTGGGTGGATTCAAGATGATAAGCCCTTGAGAGAACCATAATGTGATTATCTTGCAGAGAGGTGGTAGAATAAATAAGATTATCCATAACAAGCTTAGCTACTGATGAGTTCAAGCTGTGCTGATACACAAAGTCCTGACACAATTGTAAGGTAATAACAGAAAAAATACACATTTGCAAAGGAGAGAGAGTGCTGCTTGAACTGCAAAACCCTCCATGATTAATGCAAACTCACCTGCAGCCTCTCATGTAGAAGCTTTACTGCATTTCCCACACTTCTTTTGTAGACTATTCTGGGGCAAGCTTTTAGTTTCCTTATCCATATAAAAATCGGTTTTACTTAAAGCGAGATTATTTCTAAATTTACTTTTTTTTTGTTTGTATGACTTGAAGAGCAGTGCAACATTTCTTTGAGTTTGGAGTTACTTGTGATCCGTATCAGCAAATAAATGATTTTGATAAATTATGTTTGTATGATCATGGAGGTCATAAAAATAGATCAGGCTGTTCTCCTAAACCATAAAGACACCAACTAAATGTCATCCACTCACGTCACATGAGGGACAGAGGACATGACGTTGAATTCATTTGCACTTTTTAGGTAATATCCATTTCTGACTCTTTCTTGCATAGTCTGTCTTTGACTCCAACAGTAGTTCAGACACCTATTGCTCTTCTTTTCTCTTAATTACACCAGCTCCACAGAAATGAATGGAAAAATTGTTGCTGTGAACACTAATCTGATCTGCAGTACTAAATTTACCCTTTTGGATAAAAAGGAACATATGTAACTGCTCTCTCTCCTGAACCGTTGTTAAGCACCAAGAAAGTTTATTATACTTAGTTTTCTAATAGGACTGTTGTGAAAAAAACTCCAGCATATACAGAAATTAGAAAGGCTTTTGAGTAAAAATTGTACCATTTTAGTATGAAAAAAGCAAAAAATGTTTTCTAATCCAAGGTTTTTAAGCAGTAACAACAGACCCAGCCTGCAACACCTTGATTTCCAGAAGCATGGTTTATAGGTTTATTAAGACCATTGGTTATTTTGTCATGTCATAGTGCAGGAACTCGAAGGCAGGAGGAACTTTTGGCTAAAGAATGTAGTTTAAGATAACCAGTTTAAAGCCTGACAAAATGCTCCAGGTCATGATAAAATCCATATTTTCTAAATGATATCTAGGGTAAGAGACATTTTCTGAGATGACAATGCTTTGGGCTATTCACAGCTTTGTGCCAAAGGAAAAAAGTATTTTAATTAAAAGAAACAGTGGCTTTAAAGCTCGATTAGGAGCAGAAAGCTAACACCAGATATATGTATATTATTAATATGAAACAGGTGAAATGCATACATTTTCTAACTCTCTAGTGGAAGGGTCTGAAATAAATACCTGAGAAGAAGGTAAAATATGCAGGTCAGAAAAAAAGACACATGGAATAAATTGATCAGTTATTCTGTAGAATTTAGTTCTTAAAAAAGAGAAAGTATAAAGAAGTCACCATCTATCTGGACAGAAAGAAGAGAACCTAATGATACTTCATCACAGGTTTTGTCTCCTAGAGCTTCTTTCTATTAAAAAACATGAGACAAGACGCCTAAACTTTACATGTATTTCATCACAGGCTGTTAGATATTGAAAAGCTGTTAGATAGCAGCTAGAACTTTGTCATTGGCAATGTATAATTTAAATAGGAATCATTTTGATTTCAGGCGTCTGGAACACCAGAACTCTTCAACAGCCTTAATAACAGGGTGGAACAATCATTTTATTACAGAAGTAAGAAGAAGAGGTTACTTTATATATTAGATTTTTTTTTTTCCTGTAGTGTATGCTTTTATAAGCAAGTCTCTAATATGCATATATTAGAAAGTACTGATCCTATAAAGACGAACCTTTTTGTATAACCATGGAATTAAATTCACAATGTTATGTTTCTTTCTTAAAACAAAGCTAGGTTGTTTGATTTCGGTTTCTTTTGGGTTTGGGTTTTTTTCCTCAGTAAATTACAACATATGAGTTCCTCTAGCAATCAACAGACACACAGGGCAAACCTCAGTTGTTACTGCTTTTTTCTGACTATTTGAAATTCTCTCTTCTGATCACATAAGAAATTGACTCTTTTTTTTAAACCATCATTAATAATTAATAATTTTAATAAAAACTTCTTGTAGAAGGGAGGGAAGTGTAGACAAACATTCCCTTTTTTGCTATATTGCTGTGTGAACATGGAACTGGGATGATTCTCTTTGTTTCTAAAGTGGTGAGTAAAAGTTTTTAATCAGTTCACGGTAGAAACACAACTTAATATATTTGCACATGTGTATGCTGTTTTTGGTTGTTGTTAAAAAAGGTGCCCTGGAAGCTGTATGAAGCAGTGATATCCTTGCAGCTAATTTTAGTGTGGGTGAGGTGAGAGTCAGACTCCTCTTGTTCAAAGGAGCAGGCAAATTGCTGTTAGCAGACCACTACAGAGGCTGTGGACATGTCTGTTCATTAGTGTCTGCAGAGAAATATGTGGCCCTGTAGACAATCAGCATCCATGGTGAGGTTACATAGCTGCCACCTGGTACTCTAATGAGATGGAAGGCAATTAAAAATAATTACCACTGCAAACTCATTAAAATTCCGTAGGTTTGTTCAACTCTGGCCCCTCATAATTGCTGCAGAACATTTTAGTGTATCTCAAAAATTACAGTGAGACTCAATGATATTTTAAATCAGGGATTGAGAGGGAGTATGAATCTCAAAGGTTCATTCCAAGGAAGATATTTAATAGCTACAAACCACCATGGTATAGTACTGAGAAAGTAATCATTTCAGTATTGTGGGAGTGTCAGGAGTTTCACCATCGAACCAGATCTGAAGGTCTTTCTATGTAGTGTTCTGAGGTTAAAATTTTTGGATTTGCATGTACATATATTTGGACTGAGAGATTTGAAAAACAAAACTATCAGGGAACTTGTAAGTTTTCAAGGCAACATCACAGACAGTACAATGCAAATGTAAAAATGGAAGAAAGCCATAGAATTTGCCACAAAATGTCTTCTGTAGAGTTACTCACTGGTGATATCATAAGAGAATTCTCAGAGCTTTGTGGCATCTGTAGGAGATCTCTGATTCCAATGGCAATGGGAAAAGGATGTTCTTTCCAGCTAGGACTGGCTTTTAAGCAGCTAAGCAGTAAGTGAAGACACAAGGCAGGAACTCTTCAAGAACAGTGCACCTCCTGTGAGGGATTTGTTTGAGGACCTTGTGCAAATAATGCACTGGAAAAATCACGAGGCTGTTACTGATAGGACTCTTTAACAAGGCCATTCACACTGAAACATAAAGACATTATGCAGTTCCACTTCCGGCATCCACAGTCAGTGCCATAGCCTCAGTTAAAATAAAGAGATCTCCAAGCATAGAGATATAAAGTTGGGTGTCAGTAACAGGATCTCAGAAATGTGGAAATTAATTATTTGTTTTGATTATTTTCTGTGTTTTTATTCTAAATAGTTTAGCTGGACAGGAAATAAAGAGTACAGTAAGCTTCATACAATATACATATGCCATAGCCTGCGTATAGTATGAGACAGAAGTAAGAATTTGGCTTATAGATACAAATTTTGTAATGCTTGCAGAGACTCAGTTTTGAAAATGAGTCATTTACAAATACTTTAAGAAAGAAACAACCAATTCCTCCCCACAGTTAGTAATGAAATGAGCTTTAATAACTATGACATTTTGGTGCTGCACAATAATCTGGAGTTCTGTGGCAGTTTCGGGGAGGCATCCTGGGATGCCTCTTTCCAGAGAGCTGTCAAGTGTCTGGTATGATAAGGACCTCTTGTTCAAGGGAGGAAAAGAGTCAAGATCAGAGAGGTTAGAGGGGCAGGAATGGGAGTTTTACCAACACTGGAGAAGGAGGAGGCCTGGGGTTGGATTTTACTGAAATCTAGCTGCACACTTCTTGCATCCCCTCACACAAGATGTTGAACTTCTGGCCTGTGGCTTTCTAAAGATAAAATGCAAATGAAAAACAAACTGGAATGTGACATAAACTGAGAAAGCTGCAGGTACAGTTCACATGATTCATCCTTTTTTCTGGTAGAGTTCACTACTGTAAAGCTGGTGGTGGTATGATCAGTTATGATTGGGATGGTATTTCTGTAAGAAATGTCATTTTTTTACTGAAATTCAATCTAGATACATATTTTCACTTCACTTTATTTGAGAAATAATATACTGCTATACAAAGAAATGCCATATCTTAACCCAGCAGTGTTATAGGCTAATATTCAATAGCAGAAATACTCAGATTTTAATTCCTCATTGTCTTAGTGGTAATTTTCCTTCACATCTGTTTATTCTTATGAATGAAATAAAGGCAAAACGTGCTAGGAGATTGATGATTTTTTTGTAAGGGCTCTAATCTAATTTTCTGCCTATTTCAGACTCAATTATTAATGATGGCACTATTATTTTTGCTTTTCTTTTTCTTTCTACTGTGTTAGTGTCTGTATTAGCAGGGACAAGCCAACCTACTGCAAAAGTGTGCTGTCATTTGTCATTACAGAGGACAATAGTTACATGCTATAACAACGGTGTGTTTTGTCATAGTTTTACAGGCATCAGGTATATAATCATGTGCTATGCTGTGGCAGCCACGAAGGCAGTGCAACACATAGGCAGGAGAACCGAAATGGCCTTCAGCAATATGTGCAAATTCAAGCAGTTGAAATACTGCTTTCTGTGGGCCTTTTGTATTTATATTCAAAATGTTGCAGCACAATAACAATAGTTGAACACTGTCAGAGGTCTAATGAATTAGATTTTTCCTTGGCTCTGCTGAAAACACGTTTTGCAGTTTCAGCAATGGCAAGCCCATCTCATTAAATTAAATGCCTCAGCCGCCAGTGCCAGCAACGCTTCATAAGGCTTATGGACTAAAGTTTTTGGGATATTGCTAGTCTGGCACATGTCCCAAAGAGACGATCATCTACTTTTTAGAGAACCACTATCAGATGCAATAAATATTTGAGGATCACCAAAGGTAGACAGCAGATTTGTGCATTGAGGTGGGGTATGATGAAAAATGTGAAGAGTTTTCTAGATTTGTCCCTAGAATATATTTATAGTTTTATCCAAGAGAACTGTTCATTTAATATAGGGCCACATTTCACTGCTTTTATTCATCTTAAGATATAATCACATTGGCTTAAGTGATATTTATTAAGTGATATTTATTTTATTTTATTGCAGCAAAGTGCTCTTCTCTGTTACTCTAAAGAGAGGAATTTATATTATCTACTGTATAAATATATTTGGAAATGCAGACCCAAACCTATTTCACAAGTATTCCATGGTTTTCAGCCAGATGAACTGTTAGGACAGGGCATCACTGGACTTCAGAGTACTGGGTAAGGTGCTCAGGGTCTGGTGGGGGCTGCTGGGCAGTCTCTGAGAAGTGGCCGGAGCTGACCCGTGCTGGACACAGAGGAGAAGGTGATCCAGGTGCCAGAGCAGGGGCTCCCCTGCGGCTCCTGGAGAAAACCATGGTGGAGAAGGCATTTCCCTGCTGCCTGTGGAGGACCACTGTGGAGCAGACATCCATACAGCAGCCTTCGGAGGATCCCACACCAGAGCCGGTGGATGTGCACTGAAGGAAGATGCAGCCTGAGGGGGATGCCATGGAGAGGAGCCCACACAGGAGCAAGTCTTCTGGCAGGAAAAATGGGAGACCCATGTGAGTGCTAAAAGCCTGGCTGCAGAGAGATTTCTCAGTTTTCTGACAGTGTCTGTGTGAAAGCCTTGCTTTCTCACAGATGCTACGGGAAAACAGTTGAGAGATTTTGTAAACCATGGTATTGTTATGGTACCGAAGAGGAAATATCTGAAGTGTTGTTGGGTTCAGCCAATCCCTCTGGGGGGTGGTTGGTCAGAGAACCAATAACCTTATGTCAGTCCAGCGTGCTAAGGTATATAAGGGAATTTGTAAATTAATAAAGGGTCGGTTTCTTCTCGTACCAAACCGTCCATGTCACTTTATTCCTCGGTCTCTGCTCGCTAGCGACAGACCCATGCTGGAGCAGTGTGTTCCTGAAGGACTCAGGCCCAAGGAAAGGGATCTATACCACAGCAGTTTGTGAAGAACTGTAGCCTGTGGGAAGGACTCATGTTGGAGAAGTTTGTGGGGAACAAACAAACAAAATCAAGCTTGAATACCAGCCTTTTCAGTATCCTGGTTTTGCCAGTGCCTTTTAACAAATTGTACCAGAAGAAATACATGTAAAACACATAAAATGCTTAGATCTTCTCCTACCTTCCAGCCACCACATCATCATGATTAACTGGTAGTAGACTTTCCTAAAACCTGTCTTCAAATCATATGTCTAAACTTGCATCATGAGTCCTTTAAAGACTATTTTAAAATATTTAGGCAAATAAGTAGGAATTTTCAAAGTACAACCTGCAGCAGGTGAAAACAGCCTCCTGATTTCCAAGAGAAAATTTGAAATGGGCAGGTTTGCTTAATTTTTTCCCTGCTCTGTGGACTTGTAATTTAATAGTAGCAAAGCATTTCCCTCTGTTCCCAACCCCCAGCCCTGCTGTTGTATTATGTTCCCAACCAGTCCTCGCTTCAAGTGACATATAGCTTATTTACTCACATCAGGAGGTGAGGTATCTCAGTCATCATTTCTCCTTGCTCGAGGATAATCTTTGTACCCAGGAAAGTACTGCAAACATTCATTTATGAATGTTGCAGTTTGAGGGGACTGTCTACGTCCTGCTGAAGCTGTCACACACTGAATGATAAATAGCTGCAGAAAAAGACAGAAAAATGACTGTTTCCCTACAGCCTAGCAGTTATCTTCTCATTCTTGGATAGGAACATCTTTTTTCATTGAACATTTTGCTCTTTTATAGCAAATATTCTGTTGGTTTTTTGTTTTGTTTTGTTTTGTTTTTTTTTTTTACTGAAAGTAATACTGTCTTTATACAGAGTAAGAAACTGAAAGGCAGAGAGATTAGAAGTATGCTGTAGATACAAGTCCTAGATGAAGATGGTTGAACTGATTTTGTCCACTCCCTGAGCTGGCCGATGTTTAAATACCTTTGATCCAAACATAATTTACAGACAACAGTGTGTGGGGGTGTCCAGGAGTAATTTGCCTACCAGCTTTGCAGAAGGTGGGGGGCATCTCTCATGTTCTTAACCTGTCTGTCTCTCTAACCTTATCAGCTCTTTGTTCATAGTATTTAAAATCTCCTTTAATTTCTGGTATATGCATACAATATGCTCTTTAACCAATATGTGTATAGAGGAGACCGACACCTAAGGGTTGCATGTGCCTGCTCTGATAGATGAACATTATCAGCTACTTTGAAAATTTGATCCACATTTAAGCACCATAGAGAAAGTTTCACTGTGAGTACAGTAGAGAAAGGAGATGAAAAACATGAGGAGAAAAACTCTTAAGCCAAAGGGGTTTTTGCCAAAATCTCTTTCATTATCACAGAATCACAGAACCACTGAATGGTTTGGGTTGAAAGAGACCTTAAATATCCTCTGGTTCCAAGCTCCCAACCTTGGGCAGGGACACCTTTCATTAGACCAGGTTGCTCAGAGCTCCATCCAACCTGACCTTGAACATTTCCAGGGATGGGGCAGCCACAGCTTCTCTGGACAACCTGTGCCAGGGCCTCACAACCCTCACGGTAAAGAATTTCTTCCTCATAACTAACCTAAATCTGCTCATTCAGATTAAAGCTCTTATCCATTGTCCTATCACTACATGCCTTTGGAGTAAATCCCTCTCCAGCTCTCTTGTAAGTCTGCTTTAGGTACTTGAAGACGTCATAAGGTCTCTCCAGAACCACCTTCTTTCCAGGCTGAATGATCCCAGCTCTCTCAGCCTGTCCTCACAGGAGAGGTGCTCCAGCCCTCTGAGCATCTTCATGGCCTCCTACAAACAAAATTACATTACCTCACATTGTAGAATTTTTCTATGGAATAGTCTATCTAATCTGTTCATTAAGAAGGTGTTTACATGACAGCAAGAAAGGTGACAACAGTCCTATTTTTACACTTCAGGAGGCTACAACTTCAATGTTTAAAATGACTGGCTGTATAGTGCTGAGCAAAACTAACAGAAGCCAAGAAACAGAACAGAACACACCTTTGCTCCCAGTAAAATCACTGGCACGTTTCCATTCATTTCCAGGAAGCAAAAGTTGGTATTTTGTACAATTCCATTCATTACACTTTTAAATCTGTAATTTTACTTGAAATGGCGAAAGTGATGTCTCTGGTTTTGGTTTTGTTTTTCTTATGTTTGCTTGGCAATGTAACAACTGTTCTGGCTCCAGTTAAAAACCTAGCAACACCCATCACAAACACCACTTCTCCAAAACTCTTCTTCTTCCCATCAAATACACTTGTTCCAGTATTTCACACTGGGGGAATGATGACTATATAGACTACCTGGATACTTGTATTCTGCAATACCAGAATGACAGATTTCTATCCTGATTGTTCCCTGATTTCACACCAGTCTTACTGACAAAAGAATTGCTTTCATAAATACAGCAGCTGATCTACAGCAACTGTCCACTGTGAATTTGTTTAGCCCATGGCAAATGTAAAATAAATTGAGTTTGCTTAGCCTTCTTTCATGCTAACTTAAATTACACTGCATTTGCCACAGGCGAAGAGCATTCAAATAGATATTTATTGTGGATTTGCCAGCACGTGGTAACTTCTCGCCCCAGAGCAATGTGGCTGCTTGAGGTCTCAGGCAGAGAAGTTTTAATGTTCCAAGTTGTCACATTAAGCAATAAAATTAATAAAGAAATAAAATTTCAGCATCATTTTGTGGAAAGTGGGTACAGAAGCTAAGCTGGCCTGAGATCAAATACAAGGCCATTTAATTAATGAATAAAGGGAGGAAGGCAAAAGTAGGTCTCGATTCAGAAATCTTTTAAAAGATGAAGTTGCCTTATTTAGATTGTCAAAGTCAATTTTGAATGATTGTCCAAAACTCTTAATGAAACGCTTTCAGAAAGTTTGGTTGTGTTGCCCTTACAGAGAGTACAAGTTCCATGGTTGTTTTCTGACTTCACAAAAGTAATCTGACACCTTACAGCATATCTTTATGCATTTCCCTCCTAGAGTAGAAGCTTCTCTGAAACTTAGATAATGCTTGACCTTGATGCATTTGAGAAGACAACAGCCTTAATTTTATGATTCAAAAATCCAGTAGTATAATTGCAAACTGTAACAGCAATTTACTAATCATAGAAACACTTTTTTAGGAAAGATTTGCAATCAGGAGATTTTATGTAGACTTGTGAAAATCCACCATACCTTTTATGTGAGATAGGATAGGATAGGATAGGATAGGATAGGATAGGATAGGATAGGATAGGATAGGATAGGATAGGATAGTTTGGCTGGACAAGACCTACAGTGGTCACCTAATCTAACTGATCAATTCAGAGATGACCAAAGCAGATCTTTTTCCCCTTTGCATTTTAATAGCATTACTTTTGTTTTATATTTTGAGTGTGCAGTTTAATTGGCTTTAAGCATGATCAAATATCTGGAGATCTATGCTAAAATTCTTCCTTATTTAACCACTGTTTAAAAACAGATTACAGAAATTTAAAGAATTCTAAAGCAAGACAGTCAACCTGTGTCAATACTGCCATTGTAAAATGTTACCCTTTGGCTTATCTCTTTAAAATTGAGGAAGTGAGAGTAGATAAGGAGAAAAAAAACAAATCTCAGAGTCTCCCCTAAATGCCCGGTAAATTTTGTGGTGAAATTAAAGCCAGTTAATAGGTTCTTTGCTGCAAGTGCTCACATTTGTATATTCTGAGTTATGACAGACCAAAGACTTCTGTTGCTTTACAGAGAACTGGAGGCTTTTACATAGTACTTCCTGGGCTATTCCTGGTTTTAATCAGTAGCATGTCTGGTGATGAAACAAGCAGTCTACTTGCAAAGGAGTTTTTTTAAGAGTAAAACAATGAGCCTTAAAGCCTAATCAGTGTGCCTCTAAGATTTCTCCTTTTAATACTGAAAATTAGGTGGTGCTTTCACCAAACCTAATTTTAAGTTCCTGTTTTGATAAATTTTAAGGCAGACGAGATTTTTCTATGTTGTTTCATCATGCTTGCATTTGGTATTTAGCGCAGCTTATCTGCAACACACAAGACTCATTTCACAGCTGTTTTTCCTGGGAAAAAACCATTAAAGCAGAAAATTTTTGAATGGTGGTTTCAAGAGAGGGATCACTGTCTTTAACTCTCATAGAAGTCAGCAGTGACTTGGGGTCAATCAGCTAATTTTCGCACGAGGCTTGTTATCACACAGAGGTGAATTTGTCTTCTCATGAAACACAAGATTGAAGTTCTCCTTTTCCACCAATACAAGTGACCTTATTAGGTTTGAGGTTATAGCTCCCTGTATCTTAAATTGAGTGGTATAAAATAGCTCAAGAACCATCAAAGTATTCTTAATCTATAGGTACTTGCTCTAATTTCTGAAGAATTCCACGATGTTCTATACAACTCTTGTTTACTTTTAAAGGACACTCCCAAGCTGCAAGACTAAAGTCTTCACAATTTAAAACGTGTGTAAGTCACAATCAACCATGGGATGGTTCATAAGCACCATGTGTATTCCTTTTAGGCTTTACAATTTTGTGGTAGTCAGAGTTTATCTACGATTTTGCCTGAAGAAGAAAATGTCATCATTTACGTGTGGCATAGACCAGCACATATTAAATAACACAAGTTGATCCTCTGTTTATGCTAAAGAAACATGTTTCCTTTCCTAAAAGTAGTCTAGTGAACTTCTGTCACCAGCCAGCCAGCCAGGGGCTCTCCCTGCAGCTCAATCAGATCCTTATTTCACTGGCCAACCAGCAAAAAACTTTTTTTTTTACTCCAGCTGACCAGCCAGGGCCTCAAATCACCACACAGTCCAGTCCAAGAATTGTGAAACCCTGAGGGTGCTGCACACTTCTTGCTGAATTAACTGCGAATTGCTTAAGTTGTGAAAAACTCCTTTGCAAACCCCAAATATCACACTGTTAAACATGTAGAGCTTGTATTTTAAAGAAATTGGTGACATGAGTGGGAAGTTGAGGGATTTCAGCTATTAAATCTGCTGTCACTCCTTTGTTTGGAAATGTGCTGTGCTTATACCTGCTGCCCTTACAGCCCCTTGACTGAATGGCAGATATCTGTCAGCTTTCCTTTACAGTTAAAGCCACCTGGCCAGTGCAGCAGACATGCAAAACTCACACATTTAAACACCGCAAATTGAAGAGGTAGTCAGGGAATTTGCAGCATTTGCTCAGTTTTCCCCTTAGAAGCAGGAAAAGGGTCTAACCTCACAATCCATTTTGGAAACTCCTTTTCTATGACATGCTGTTTGCAAATTCTAGTAGCAATTCTCAAATTTATCTAAGGTCTCTCACGCAGTTTTCAGACACTTTTTTCTCATCAGATCTCAGTTTTTCTGTCAACCACAAGTTTAGGTGTCTCCAGAAATGTCATTTACTGTAATCAGATCCTGATGTTTCTCAGCTGTGGTGACTTGACCTTAGCTGTCTGCCAGAGACTCTCTCACCTTCTCATCAGCAAGATGGGGAGGAAATATGATGGAAAAGCTCAAGGATTAAAGTAAGGACAGGGAGATCACTTACCAATTACCATCACAGGCAAAACAGATTCCACTTGAGAAAGTTAATTCATTGCCAATTTATAACAGAGTGCAAGAGTGAGAAATAAAAACAAAACTAAAACCACCTTCTCCCCAGCCCTCCTCCTTTTCGGTCTCAACTTCACTTACGACTCTTCTTCCTCCTCCCCCTTGAGAGGCACAGAGGTGTGAGGAATGGGGCTGAAGGTCAGTTCGTGATGCATTCTCTCTGCCACTCCTTCCTACAGCCCCAGTTTGGGGTCCTTCCCATGGCAGACAGTCCTCACATGTACCTGAATAGGAAATATAGGTGAAATGCAATTTCTGACTTCTAATTAGAAGCCCATCTGGGTCTGAGGAGCAAAAGTGATATGCAGTAGTGCTTGGATAGCCTGATGCTGCCCCAGAAATAAAAACTGGAAATTTTGGAGTAAATGATAAACTACCAAATATTTGCTTTTAATGCTGCTGCAGAGAAGGCTCAATTCCATGAAAAAATAATGGCAAAGATGATAATAAGCTTATGTGACTGGTAAAAGTCAGTGATGTATGGTGGCAGGCAGTAGAGAAGTTCCTCACTGCCTTTGTAAATGTATACTAAAGAAATTGCTAACCATGGCAAATTCCCTGCTTTGCACAGATGAGAGGGAAAAGACAGATGGACCTGAAATGATCAATGAAACACAAAAAAACAGTCAGTCGTCAGAATTCATTCTCTGCATGAATGAGAGGCAAAGTCAGGGTTTCTAATTCATATTGGAATAGAGATTGTGCTCAAACCATATTTCTGCCAGGCCTTGCCATGCCACTTAGAATCTGTTTGGGGTTTTTTTGGTGGGGAGTAAGCAGACACAGTTTCATCTTTTTTCTTGTTCCTTCACATTCTTCATTTTCATTATATTATTTTCATACATTTCCATTTCTGGAGCCACGGGCCTAAAAGCAATTTTCAGTAGCATGTGTGTGTTTTTATGTATTCCTTAAGTCGTCTCAGCAGTGAACATTCAATTTTTCACTTCTGCTGTGAAGATGTTCTGTGCACAGCACATTGTCACAGCTCTGCTGGTTAGCATAACTTTTTCCAATCACCTGTACTGAAGTGAAAGTGGACTTTTGGACTTCTGTGTTAATATTATCCAACCTGCACCTAGACAGTAGATGGAGGGGGAGGGAGAATGGGGAAGGGGAAAGGACAGGCTCTTCCTTAGTAAAGATTCACTGCAGAAGCTTCTCACTTTGCTGTCTCTATTCAGACAGACACAATAAAAAGCTCAGTTCCTTTTACTTCCAAACTTCTTTCTGAACTTTGTCCCCGTCGAATAAGAGAGGCACATCTGTATTTTGTGTTGCAATTCAAGAGACAAGCTAATTATTTCATTATTGTTAACCATTATCATGTTGGGGTTTTTTTTTGCTGACAGAAGCACCAAGGGCAATATTTCATTGTGTTAAGCAGTCATTACACAAATAAAGACTGCAAATGTTATCGCTTGAATAGCAGATAAACCAACTGCAAAACCAGGGAATACTGCCAAAGCACGTAGAGGAAAAATATTTATTTTTTTCTACAGGGATAAAACATTTGTTTCTTCTGATTGAGCAGTGCCAGTTTGGTCTCTGGCACTGTTTAGGCCATACCCATTGTGGCTGATGGAAGAGCACCCAGTTTTTCAATGACAGGGAAAAAGCTACCTCTCACCATGTCACCTGTCCAAACAACTGGGGATTCGATTACTGGGACACACAGGGAAGTATATTTACTGACCTCAATGCAGCCTTAGAGCACAGATTAAGACTTCAGAATAAACTAAAGTATAAATGCTGGCATTCTTTCCTTCAGAACTCTACCTTAATTAGATGTTAATTTTGTTCCTCTTTTTTCTATGCAAATTTTCACATGAATCCAGCTTAATTTCTTATTCATACTGTAACAAGAGTTACATAAAAATAGATTTGAGTAGCTGACAATTGCAAATTAGTTAATGATCATTCCTAAAAATGGGTAGAATTAATTGCAATAAGCTACCTAGAGTATCAAGGTGTTGGTGGATAGATATATACACTGAACTGTACACATTAAAACGATGTATTGTATGGTATTGCTGAGAAAAGTCTTCCTGAAAAAGGTTGTATGTTATGCTTCTATAAATCAGACCTAACTATTATCCTGGTGTCAGCCTAATGTAGTGATAACATTTAAATAAATGTTGTTCACATATCTTTAATCATATGGAAAGGTATGTGTCTCCAGTCTGAGAAATATGATCAAAGTGTCAGAAGAACAATATCCTTGTTTACTTTCAAAAATATGGTAAGATTTGTATTCAACTCACAACACCTCCAATACAAAAAACAAAAAAAGAAAAGAAATTGTGAGGTGTTAATATAAGTACATGAATGAGAGCAAAAGTTACAAAATCAGTAGGTGTATATGTGGAAGCTAAGTACTAATAGTTAACTTGAAAGCTATTTTTAACATGTAAATACATTATGAATTGTATGTGTATCTATATATCTATATCTATATCACCTATATCTATATGTATATCTATCTATATCTATCTATATCTGTCTGTCTATATCTATATCTATCTATATCTATATCATCTTTATCTATATGTCTGTATTTTAGACATTCAAGTGTTGCTTCATGAAAAAAGCCTGTACTTGCATGCATGTGTGGTTCAGGAAAGTAAAAGTCCAAACCACATCTGTCCCACCATGCACTATATTGGTTACACTGTTTTCAGTCTCTGTACCACTTGTGTTCCTCATGGCTCATGCACGTGGTCAGTGAGAATCTAATTGAGCTCATTATTCTGCAGAAACTTAAGACAGAAATTCATTTCCATCCTTCATTTAATTATTTTGTATTTTAGGTTTAAAGGGTAAGGGAAATAGCACCTGACAGCACCTGTGCCCAAAAGCTTCACCAAAAAGGAAAAGCTCTGTAATGTCTGAAATGCTGAGTGCCGTTATCAGCCCAGAAAAGTGAAAAGGTAACAAGACTGTGTCACTTAAATGGCTTGTCCTCAGATCCCCCACACTTAATTTTTCATTTAGTTGCTGATACTTGACCAAGCCATGTTTTAATTTAAATAGTTCATTTAAAAAATTATTTTCTTTTTTTAGAGCAGAAATTTCACTCATGACATCAAGAAAATTAAAATGTAGGTCCTGCCAATTGCATTTCTCTTCTCCCTGTCTCTTTTGGCTTAGTTGTCCAAATCATCTTGGCTCCTAATTTTTTTTCCTGTTTTGTGCAAGATTAGAGAGCTTTATAGCTAATTAATTGCTAGAGAATCCAATAGCCTGAGGAAATATTTATTTTAAGTCTAGTTTCATATACGTGGTTCTGAATACATAACCGTACATACGTGTAAATATGGATACATATAAACATGTAGGTGGGTGTGGTGTGGGGTTTTTTTCTTTGTTTGATTGGTTGGTTGGTTTGAAGGGTTTTTTTGTTTTGGTCTTTACTGATGTTTGAATTAATCCCTAACCAGAGCCAGCTGAAAAATAATGAAATGTTGTGTTTGATTTCAGTAGGTTCCTCACACAAGTCATGCTTGAAGTGACTGATAAAGCTGAAGAGCAGATTTATTTTAATCTACATACTAAGCATAACACGAATGTTGTGCTAAGCAAAATACTATAACTTTCCTCAAGTCCGTAGATTTTTTTTTTTTGCTTCCAGACATTGATATTCTTTTGAATCTCTAGGTAAAATATACTGGAGGAAAGGCGAACTGGAGGTCAGTGTTCCAGACCATGCTAAGAGCATTGTTAGCATGCTAGTCCTTGTTGTGAATTTATACTCTCATGATGGGCCATATTCATTGAAGTTTTGAGGGTTTTTTTTGGTTTTTTGTTTTTTTTCTTTTTTAATCTATTTTCTTTGTTTTTCTGGTCTTGGGAATACTGATTCCCTTTTGCAGAGCATACATAGTACAGTGGAAGAGCTGTAAGGACATCGCTGTCCGTTTTATCAAACTGATGTGATGGTGAACTATCCGTTTCTCTGTCCAGCCACACAAACATCCTAATCCATGTTGGCAGTATTGAGTAACACCAGTTGCTTTGGATAATCAAAAACGGCTGAAGTCTCCATTCACTTGCTTCCAATCAGTCTTACCAAAGACTTAAGCAAGCATTAGTCCAGAACCTCATGGGTGTCAAACAGGAATGCAGGGATGTGGAGAGGTGACGTGCTGGGATTGCCCAGGCAGGGAAGATCCAGAGGCAGGAGGTCAGGCAGGCAGCAGGGACAGAGCTGTCATGATCAACATTCTCCTAGACATGGCTGCAGAAACTGTTCAAGGAAAGTGAGCAGCTGCTGCCACAGCAGGACCCACAGTGGCTGGCCAGGTAGCACATTAAATCATTCCAGATGATGCAGGGATTACAGATGCGTCTCCAGCAACTGGAGAGTCCCACTGCATTTGAGATCATGTCTCAGCAAACTCCAGGATGTAGAGCACACTCTTAGGATTTATCTACTTCAAAACCAGTGATTGCTGTCCTAAGACTTCCTTACTTTTCAGACCAGAGTTCTTCCAGAGGCTTCTTTATTTTCCTCTGACATACAGAGCCTCTTCAGATAGGGCATGTTGATGCATTCCTGTGATGGAAGGAATCAGATGGAAGGTCAGATGGGGCATCAAAATGTTAAGTGATCAAGTAATTCAGGAAACTAAAATCCCATGTAGAAATACGACATACCATTATGTATAATGTTACTCTCAGGTTCCAGTGCTGAGAACAAGGAACCCATCTGCAAAAGATTTGTATACCCCTGGGTAGGCAGGATTAAGAGATGATTCATTTTGGCTGCAGTCTAACTTTTCCTCACAGAAATCATATGCTTTAAACACAATCTGATAGCCTGTTACCTCTAAAAATCAAAATAGATAAAATAATATTTATGTGGACAGTGGGAAGATAAGCATTCAAACTAAATTATTTTTCATGGCCTTATTTATTCAATGGAGTTGAGAAGAGAAGCTCTTTTGTTTCTGCACAGAAGCAGCAGGAATCAGATTTCATTCTGACCTTGGTATATTTGAAAAGAAATAGTTATAGAATCTCTGCTAATTTCCTAACAGTCTGCTCAGCAGAAATCACTCTTGCTGATGCTGCATGCCATTTTGATGGTTTATGGAGTCACTGAACTTAATCCAAAATTCATTTCCACAATTTTTAATTCATCTTTGCAGAACAGAAACTACTGGTCCTACCAACCTGATCTATACTTTTTCTGCCTTTCCTAATGCAAAATGAGAGGAAATCACTCACAGATACTTTGATTTTATGTGTCATATTGCTCGACATGAAAATAAAATATTATTAAAAACTATTTGAAACTGAAAAGTCAGCACTTGTTAGAGCCAACACAGACATCTGTTGCACTGGCACACCTATAGAAAACATTCATCAAAGCTTAGCATGTCTGTCAGAGTCTAATCACCCAAGTATTTCCATCTCTGTCTAGGTTTACCTCAGTGGACACCTGTTTTACAGCAGGTGAGGCTGCCTGTGTTAGAGAAGTTGTATATTCACATAATGCTTTCAGGATTTGGACTTACATGGTGAACAAACCCATTATCTGCCGATGTTTCAATAAGCCATCCATCACAGTCCCAGACTATTTCTTCTTGCCATGCTAAACCTCATCTCCTTGCAACTGTGAACTGGAAATCCTCCTCAGGAAAGACCAGAAATTTCCCGTTGAGTAGCGCGGAATCCGGTTTACTTCATTAGGAAAATACTACAAATGTTAGTCCTTCAATATTAATTGCATACTGAAAACCTTTGTATCCAGCATACACATACCTTCTAGCAAATGTCTAGCTCTTTCTATAATATTATTGGAATACGTTAGAAGTCACTGCTTGCATAGAGCTCAATTAATGTAGATCTTAGTGGAAAATTTTGCCAATGACTTTAAGACTTACTGACTTCAGTACATTTTTCGTAGTTCAATATGCAAAGTTGTTTTTTCAGACAATGCTGTATTTAGAAAGAAGTGAGTCATTGGTACTCTAAAGACACCAACAAGGGGTTCGTTGGAGAAGAGGATGAAAGAATTTGATTAAGGCATAACCCATTTAATTAGAAAATTACTCCAAGAACAGAAATAGAACTGTTTTAAAATCCCCTTCTCATTTACAGTCCATTGAGATCAATAACATCTTCCAACAAAAGGGATATAATGCTCTAGAAAGTGTCTCCAGGTCTGCCTGTTGTTCATATATTGCCAGTATCAGTGGATGACTGTTGGCTGCTTTTGCATATCTGAGTGTATTTTCTCGTTGAATTAGTGAAGACATGTCAGTAGATTTACAAAATATGTCTGGTTTAATGTAGTTCAGTGCTCCTGACAGATCTAAATCCTTTTCTGTGCCACTATGCTGTTGCCAGCATGGAATAATATGAGAGTATTTCATCTTTGGGCATTAAAATCCAAGTACAATTAGTTAATAAGTATAAATGGATGCAGCTATTATCTTAGCCCATAAGCTTTTGGCAACCCAGATGAGTGCCAGGGCTCTGGATTTGCAGTGCTGTCACATTTCAGGATTCCAGTGCTTTCAGTGTTGGAGGCAATTCATTGCCTGCACAGTCCCTGTTGGCACTTTTTGTTCGGTTGCAAAATGCTTTTTAACAACAGGGAGGAGGCTGTAGCTTGAATATTCCCTGGACAGGATTCTCCGTGGAATACTGACTGTAGGAGGGGAAATTTACTTTTCTAAACCACGTTAGTCTTCTGAATACAGCCTTTCTGCCCTCTGCCCTTCATCAGATCACAACATGTAGCCCAAACTGAATAACGTGAATGCAAAATATCATTTAGCCTTCCAGAAGTGATGGATGATTACCAAGGCACTGCTCTCTGTTTCCATCAGGGTTGTAAGAGAAACTGGCCCCCTAAGAGCCATGAGCTGAAATGTCTCAATCCCTTTAAGACTGTCTTTCCATTTAAGAGCACCTGAGAGTCCTGGTCAAAGTATATTAGCAACTTGATTAAATTCCTCTCCGTTTCTCTCAGACAATGCCCTTAACTGCTTCTGTTGGTTTACTGTATTAAAGGCTCATCAGAGTTATGGCTCCTGACTCAGTATTAATCACCCCTGGAGGGCTCTCCCGGGGTTCACTCGCGATGCCAACGCGCTTCTGCTGACGTGGTTTATGCAGAAGGTCAGTGCTACCTTTATTGCATTGGCATTTGTAGGACAGCAGCCCCATCCCAAGATTTTTTGAAGTGCCAAGGACATGACACAATTAATTTGATACATGAGAACTGTCTCATTTTAAGACATCTACATGTCTTTAAGGTACCTACAGTTTCACAGATCTGTTAGGCTGTTAAAATAATGAAATCATTATTCACTATATACATTTTATTTTTTCATTTCATTAATATTTAAATTGATAGTCATATCCACTGCTACAGTGGTAAAGAAAAAAGTGGATGCACTTACCTGTGTGATATTCACCCCCGTGAAAAATTGGTTATCACCCAGATAATGCATAAATTCTATTTACTCACATTTAGGCTGGCTGAACCTTTAGCTGCAGCAATACAAAATGAATGGGAAAGCAGACCCGTGAGTTATAAGTGAAATAGGTGCACATAAATAAACATACATGATATGCTATCCCTGATGAGAGAGTAGATGTGCTTCTACTTTTCATAAAGGATACATTTCTTTTTGATAACTATTATTTTCAATTCCTGTAGGAATTTAGGCTATAAATATATCTATACTATGAAAAACATTCTGTCCATATAAGTCTTCAGAAAAGATGTATGGTGAGCAAGATTATGGTTGCTGTATTACTTGGATAATGGTTTAGTCTTGCACTTTTAGTTTTTAAGAACAAAGTGGTTTTCCCTCTATATTTTCCAAGTTTTCCTTTGTTGTTTATCTATATGCAGTCATATAGACTGTATTTAATGATTAATAATTTCATCTAAGCCAAAGTGATTTTTTTTAATGAGCAGTAGCACTATTGCACGTTGTTTTATGCTTTAGGATGGGAGGTCATTTTTTATTTATTATTTGCTTTCATAACAAAAGTTTCAGAAGAGATGTTCATCAGGACAATTAGTGACCCTGGGGTTCTTTTGGCTAGGAAAGCAAGCCAAAACAGGATTATAACATCCCAGCATGCCTTCAATCAGATGTGGGCTCAGACAACAAGCTCCTTTGCCAGGAACATCTGGCTTTTGAAAAGCTGCTAAAAAGTTTGGGATTTCTGTAACAAAAACCAGAAATTAATTACAAACCCAGGAGTGACTTCCATAGTTTTTTTGAAGTGGAAACGGTTTTATTTTCCTTAGGGATGAAGATCAGAATGACAAGGACTTGCCAGTAAAGCTGGCCTAAACAAATTATTCAGTAGATACACACTGCTGCAGCTCAGAAAGAATTGATTCCACATCCTTGTCCATTATTCTTCTTCATAATATTAGCAAAAGCACAGAAATTCTGGTAAATACTGGTAGACATAGTTATGCAAACACCAGGGGTTTTGATTTTGACGTTGATTTACTAAATATATTGGCATCTATACAGTACAATAGTGAAGCAAGGAGAGAGACTTTTTTAAACATTATCATTCTAAAAAGATTCATATCCTGTTCTGTAAGTGCAGCAATTACATAAGAAAAGCAGTGGTGAAAAGAAGCTCTTTTTTTTTTTTTTTCCTAATTCTCTTGGGATACTCAACTAGCAGTTTAAATAGATGTCTAATTTCAAAGTTATGATTAGTTTCATAGGGGGTTTATTCACATGGTTTAGTTCTGCATGTACTGAAGTAATTTGCTGAATCAAGGTCAATGCCCTGTGCACACAAGAACATCCAGACTGGTTCTGTCTGTGGAACAGACATTATTACCTGCACATTGTAGGTAAGACATGTTTTGAATTACTCCACGGTGCATTATGTCACCACTGAAATTTAATACATTTTTTGTTTTTCAAATAACCTATATTTTCAGACCGTTTGCAAATGCGGAAGTAGCTTCTTGGTAAAAAAAAACAAAAAACAAAAACCAGGCTTAATAAATCATCTATGCATACAGATGAGTGTTTCTGCAGTGCAAAGATGTATGGGAAGTAGCAGTAAAAGCACCACCAAGCCCTTAGCAGAAGGGAAAACTGTTCTTTTTTCTGTGGGTACGGAGGTTCGTCCTTGCTGGAAGCTGTATCCTTCTGCCATGCACCGCACAGTTATTTGATAAGTGATAGAAAGTTGTCTGGAGTCAGGTCTTCCATGTGCAGCTGGAAAGCTACAGTTTTGGTTTTCAACCCCAAAAGGCTGTTAGGTCAAAATGCCAGTCCTGGGCATGGTTGGGGAGACAAACAACACGAGGAAGACCAAGGTAAATATGATTAAACATATCATCGCTTAAAAGTCAACACTTCAACTCTTGCTTGTGCGAAGGTAAAGCCTCAAAGACCTGAGTGAAATACATGATCAAACAGCTTGTATATTAGCAGTAGCTTGTGAGTATGGATTTGAATTTTGTTTATTGTGTTTGTACTTTATGAGTATGTTCACCTGAAACATATTGGCCGTTTGCAGAAATCGGGTGCATTTTGCAGTTGGGTGAATGTTTAAGTCTATTAGTTTTTTGTCTAAGTAATAAAAGTGCTAAGAATTGTTTAGTACCCAGAGGTATTTTCCTTGCTGTTTTTTTTTTTTTTTTTTGCTTGTTTCTTTGCTTACCCTCTTTTCTATACACAACATAATTATTTGGGGGTTTTATTTCCCCACAGACTCACAGAATGAAAGTCAGTATGCTGCCTCCTTGCTGGAAATCTGTATATTCTTAATTTGCATAATAGTGAAAAGGGTTTGTGGCGTTTCAGTAGGAAAGGACGTTATAAAATATTAACATTTTGAGAGATTTGAAGAATTACAAATCAACCTCTAATTAACTCTCATAAGAAATACTATATTCTGTGATGATCACAACTACAAGTTCCTTAATGATACATTCCCAAAATAATTACTATCATTCACTGTTTTCATCCTGTTACCTTTTTTCTGGTTTTCATTTCTCCTCTGATCGTTGAAGTTGACAAAGTCTCAGTTCAGCACAGCACTGGATTATGTCCATAACCATTTGCACTTCAGCTCAAGCTAACAGCCCCTGGTTTAGGACTCTACATAAATACACAATCATTTCCTAATCCTGATGGAATGAATGGCTCCATGCCCTTAACATAACCCTGATCTAACCAGGTTTAGAGTTTGAAGTACTGACCTGGACCATCAACAGCCCATGGTAAAGTAGAATTTATGAGAGACTTTGGTAATAAAACCAGTAATGCAGAAAATGTAATGCAAAACAAAACAAAAAAGCAAAAACCGCAGTAAAGTATAAAACACAGGGAGATTCTCCAATACAGCGAAATAGTGAAATAATGATCTTTTTTAAGGTAATGGTACCCATTTTAATAATTGAAGGATTGTTTCCTATTTCATTTTAGCAGTACTTACCTGTATCTTGAAACATATTGTAACCTGTTATATAATAAAAATAGAAGTAGTATATAAAAATAATAATAAAAACATAGGATTAATACACAATAGAACAATAATTATAACTGGTAGTGAGATGTAATATAACCAATATAACATGGAATGAACAGATGTCAGGCTTTCTCTTGACACTGGCACTCCACCAATTATAGTTCAGATTTTAAATCTCCGGAGAGGGAAGAATTTTTCTTCCTAGCCTATACTTGTGATTGTTGGAGGAAATGACTGGTGATAGCACTGTGTGGAATCATGTATAAATTGAGTAACTGCAGTACAAACTGCCACACAGAGTACCAGTCTGCGGCTGTGAACTCTCATGCTGTATTGCAGCCATTTAATGGTGTGATACACACCTTTTGAGCGATGAGAACAGGGTGTTGTTTGATGCACATGCACTGACACAGTGCCTTTTTCTACTTAAAGCAATATTAGAGGGCTGTTCCTGTGGTTAGTGGAAAAGGGCATCTTGAATGTGGGATATACCCAGCTCCAAAAATACCCACTGGAAAAAATATCCTACCTCTGAGCATGTGAGCTTTTCCTTTCGTTAGGCCCTTGACAGTCTGGTGATGCTGAGTTAAAGTGTTCAAGGTTTTCCATGGGGACACAGCAGTCATCCCAGGAGCAGTGTAAGGAGAGCAGCCCTTGGTGGCTCTTCTCCAAGAGTCCAGGGACACGGGGATCTCATGCCCCATACTGAGCACACCCGAGGCATCCTGAACACCCTTGGTTGCACCCTTGGGTTAGCAGATAGCCCATAGCACCCAAGCAGCCCTTGTTTAAGGAAAGAAAGTCTCTGTCTGACTCAAATTTGCTAATATTTCTTTGAAAAACATAATGCATTGCTTCTGCAGATCCAGTGTTGCAAATGACAGATGTCACAACGAAAGAACTCCTAATCTGAGGTTGGAGTGTGAGACATTTAAAGTTACAGGTTGAATTCTACAGTACTTCTATTTTTCTTTGTGGACCTTTTTCTTCTGTGCTTATTCATTTATGCACTTAATCCTATGGCTGAACTTAGCAGGTCAAGAAGCTTTATAGCCAATCCAGAATAAGACTGCAAAGTTTCACCAGATATTTACACAGCTTTCTGTTAAGTTGTATTTTGTCTCAGGGACTGGGGAGTAGGTTATCCTTTTGTTTGTTTTCTATGATATGACAGCATTGCAAGGCTCCTGTTCCAGCAGGTGATTGGCCTCCAATTCCAGGAGGTTTCCAGGGGAATATTCAGCGGGATATTTTCTATTTGTGTTTACATATATTGAATCCGTGCTTTCAAAATCATTTTGTCATCTGAGTATTTCCTTCCACTGGTTGCATTTCTTTCTTTGTAATGACATAATTTGACAACGGAACCCAAAGGGACACGTACAGCTAAAAAGTAATTTTCAGAGAGAATAGAAAGCAAACATGAACTTGCTAAAGCAAATCTTGATTTTTATATTGCTTGAACTGCTACTGAAATCAAAGGGGGAAAAGCATGTTTTAGGTCTTCCCTCTTCCTATAAAATTACTTGCAGGTCTGTATACATGATCAGCCCAGAGTCTTGCTAGCAAATGAACAAACCATGTTCTATTGAGTGTCTTTCTGAAGATAAATTCCTTCTTTCTCCTTGAAATGGAACACTCTGAAAGAGCAATACTAAGAGTGCAGAAAACACTGGCATGTGATTATGAATCATTTAGCAAGTCGTGTGTGCTGTGCTTGTTTTGCCTTCTCTCATACACTATAAATCAGGTGCAGCTTCACTGCAGTAAAAAAAGCCAGAAAAGTGAGGGCATGCAGCATGCAAATATTCTGCTGAGGGAATGAACCTCCACCAGATAAGCATCTCATGAGTACAGAAATCCAAGTATGGTTTGTATGCAGAACGAACAGTAGCAAGAAGGAATAGTGGTACCATTCAAGGGAACTACAAACCTACAAACCTTCAGAAGCTTTTTCAACCCCATTTACTTCTTCAGAGGTGCAAATATTTGCTGCCCTATAGGATCTGGGTGACCAAATTTATTATGCATGGGCAGACTATTCTTTCTTTACTTGTAGATGGTACTATCACATACACTTAATTTCTGCCAAATTAAACCCCACTCTCACAGAGATCCACACAGTCTAGGCATGGTCTTTTTCCTAGTGTTTCTTGAGCTGGCAGGGAAAAGAGAAATCTGTTAGACCAGACAAATGACTGTAAGTTTATAATTGATACACTAATCAAGAAGTTTTAGTAGCGTGGGCTATACTGTCCTGAATGGTCTGTTGAACTGTAGCTTGAAAACAAGCTTGAGAAGAAAAAAAAGCCTCAAAAAAGAACCAGTTTCATACAGGGTTTTGTCCTAAAGGAAGTGGTCATACTTAAAACAAACATCAAGATAACAAAGCAATTTCTATACTGAGAAACAATGGAAACAAATTTAGCAGTTTTGCAATAAGAAGTGAGTAGTCATGTTTTTCTGTCTGTATTATAAATACAGCAGGCTTCTCTTATGGAACCTGGGACAGAACCTCTGAAAAAATGATTTCTTAGTTTAGTTAGACATAATAGGCACACAAAGATTGTTTCTATGGATCTGGAGACTACAGTTCAAATAACAGCTCAACCTTAGACAATCTAATCTGTGGAACTTCCAGGTCTTTTTGTCTTGGTCTTTCTTCACCTTGCAGAGTCAGCATTGAAGTTTTCTTTCATTTTAGTAGCATACATGTTAATTTTTGGAGTTTTTTCATAAACACCATTATACAAAGAAGCAGGCCCATTGTGTCCCATGCATACTTGCTATCTATGTGTGCCACACCTGGAAAATTCACACATTGTCATGGCTGTGTGCTCCAGTATAGGCACAAAATTTATCTTTTCTCATGAGCTGAAAGCTGAACAAAACAGAAAGCTTTCCAAGGCAGGGAAATGGAACTGGTAACTCTGAGCAGTGGGTGATGCATCCATTTACTCAAGACACAAACACCAGTATTTCACTTGAGAGCATTTTAGCAGGAACAGTCAAAACATAACTGACCTAAGGCAATATTTATCTTTCCTGGTATCAATAGGCTCTTAAGGCATTATCCCTGGATACAGTTTTAAAACTGCAAGTGGTCCTCAGATTTTGTCTTTGGTTGCAACATGGCCTCTTTCATCTTACTGGGGTCTTTTGTTACCCTGGCTGTGAGTCTGGTTTTCTACTCAGATCTCAGCTGAGTAATTGTCCATAAAAGTTAAATAAACTACATGTCACTCACTTCCATATTAATTTAGCACATTGCTTTTGGATTTTCTTTCAGTTATTCTAAGCTTGACATACCTTCATAATTAGCACTACTCTGTCAAAGGACAGTAGCAATAAAATATCCACTTGTCTCTAGATGGATGAACTCCTCAGGATTCTATTTTCAGAGGCAGAAGAGATGAAAGTGAAAATACAGAGGCACAGACAACCCCTGCCCTGAACAGTGCCACGTGATGTGATGGGGAGCTGTGTGATGACAGCTTCCACCCGGCACATTTGGGAAATCCAGCACACACTGGCATGGAGAGACATACCAGAGCTGTGCAGGGCAAGCAGCCAGCACAAACACAGCGGCTCTGACACATCCTGATCGTAGATTGACTCTACAAGTAACCTTCAGTGGAGCTCAAGGGGCTCCATCCCACACAGAGCCGCTCCCCGCTGCACGGGGAGTGGGAGCACTCTGGCACATCTCTGTGCACACACCGGGCACTTAAACTCTGCCATCTGTTCAGGACAGAAGGGCTTGGAGCAGCCCAACAGGCTTTCTGAACATCTGGAAATTTTGGACTAAAGGGCTGAACTGTTATGTCAATAGCTAAGAAATACAGGACCCTTAGTCTTTGCCTGGATCTGCAAAATTCTGTGCCTCCACACGGGATCAAAATGCTCTATTCATAAATGATTCCTGAAGAGTGAGTTTGGTTCTTGGTGGGGTTTTTGGGGGTTTTGTTGGGTTTTTTTTTTTTTGGGGGGGGGGTTTGTTGTTTTTTGTTGTTGTTGTTGTTGTTTTGGTTTGGTTGTTTTTCTTTTTTTTCTTTTTGCTCATAAATAAATAGAATTAGGAAGGTTTTTGACAGTTTACAAGTGTTTCAAAAGTCACATCACTTCAAAATCCATGCTTGTTTTATAATTTTTGAGTTATTACATCTCATTATTTCCTGATAAGATTCACGAAGAGACCAAATCATCTGAATAAATTCTTCAATAAAAAGATTCGTTTGTTTGGGTTTTTTTCAGGGATAACCTGACTTTAGAAATTTTGTTAGAAAATTCCCTAGAAAATAAGGATCTCTATTCCTTAGCAGAAACTTTTCAAGGCTAAATGTTTTTTCACTTAGCATCCTCCAAATCTACAGAATTATGCTAATTTTTTTTTTATATTTTCTTGTGTTCCTATCTAAATACTTTTAAGAAACACATTCAGTTGTTTCAAATCTTATTTTTTTATGATGCTGAGATAGCCCTGTAAAAGTGTAATCCTTAGTAATGATGGGCCCAAATATCTCAGGGCTGTAATGGACACTTTGACTGCACAAACTTTTCTGTCTGCATCTTGGGGAACATGGAAAATGTGTACAATAGGGAAAGAAATTCAGGACAGAGGGAATAAGAAAGGAAATCTTGACTGCAATCCTGTTTCAGCCAGGAGGTGGCTTAGTATATCCGTATCCATACCACAGGTGTTCCATAATGGAAGAATATGGCTAAAAAACTGCCAGGTAGTACTGGGGTAGCCTGACCTTTAGTGCAAGAGCCTCAGCCCATATTTTTTGACTTTTATGAATTGTTTTTAATATGAACTCACTAAAGGATAAGGAGTCAACAGCTCTGTTCAAATTGCCCATCAAATCTAAAAGCGATTTGCAAATTCTGGGTGTTCAATTAATGTGGTTATTCCAGTTTTTAAAAATGCAATTTTTTACACTTGCATTATGAAAGTTGTTTATTTGTTATTTCAAAATCTGTTTTCTTGGATTATTCCACAGTCAGGAATACAGAGAATGGGATTGCAAGCATCTTTTTTGAGCAGCATCTTCTGGAATTTAGTACATCAGTTACAGATCTTAACTTTTCTTCTCTTTGTTTTCTATTGAAAATTCCTCTGAATTTTGGTATTTTTAAAGGATTGTAAACATAGAATTTCGTTGGAAGTGTCTTTATTTCTGTTATCAACTCCAACAAATACTCTAATTTAGTCAAACAGCGCTAGAAGATCTGCCAGTTTCTTCAAATTACACATTGCAGATTTTTTTCCGTAGTCACTCAAAACTGATATTTGATTAATATCTTACCTGAGAGTAGAGTCAGAAACTGCAATGCTAAACCTAAAGGACAAGTTATTTTCCATTGGATTCAGCAATAGTCCATGCTGAATATGGGAAGATGTGAGTAAAATCTGTGTCAGTTATCCACTTATTGGCTATACAGTAATGAAGGAAATCAGTAAAGAAAAAAAATTATCTTTTTCACTCTTTCATTTACACGGAATTATGTCTAAGCTGTCACTCAGAGGAAAGTGGAGTAACAGAAATTGGTCCATGTGGAGTAACTCCTCTTTGAGGCTTGTTTCAGATTCTCAATCCAAAAAGCACCCCTAAATTCATTTAAAATCTGGCAGAACACACTGATTTGCCAGCAGTGCTGTGCAGTCTCCGCTCGCTGGTTTCATATCCAGGGATGAGCCACAAAAGTTGCCTGAATTTTCATGTGGAAAAATTGGCTTGCACTTTTCTCCTGAGATCTTGCTGGCAGCCAAGTGGATGCAGCTTCCCTACCTCCAGCCAGCTGGCCCACCTGGCAATTACATGCTAAGATGTTCCCAGGGATTTGCTGGAAAAGCCTGTTAGAAATTTACCCTGTAAGTGAGGAGAGGACCACGGTCGCATCTTTCTTTCTTTTTTTTTTTTTTTTTTTTTTTTTTTTTTTTTTTTTTTTAATTGTAGCATATATTGGATGGTCTCTGCTGGAGAGGCTGTCTCCCAAGGTCAGAAATCCAATTTGACATGTGTATTCAAAAATACTCCAAGACTTGCCAGTGATAAGGAGGTTTTTATAGCAGAGCATACCTGGAGCCTTTAAAGAAATAAGTACCATTACCAGAAATAGCTGTAAGACCAAAACTTATTACTGATGAGCTGGAGGCAAGAAGGACTAATGTCTAACATTCCTCTGACTTGAATATGACAATAAATATGTTTGATTATGAAGCAGTGGAATAAGACTTAATTTGCTGCCTGAACAATAGAATTCAGTGAAGTCGATTTTTCTGTGGGGAAAAACAGGCAACTCACAGATTGCAGATTACATAATTATCTCTCAGATAATTGGTCTGTTAAAAGAGAAACAAAACTAAAGAAAACATAAAAAAAAATAGCCACTTAAAAGACTACTCTCTATAAACAGACACATTTAAACTCAGCTGAGACAGATAAAAAATCATTGAAGCCCTGAAATGTATTTAATCAACTTTCTATCTCCTGCTGGCTGTTATAAACAGACGTGACTTAAAGGTAGTTCCTAAAGGTAGTTCATGTCAGGCCTTTCAGAGACTAGAATAAAATCTTTTTATCCATATATTTCAGCATTCTCAGGCACAGATATATAATTAAAAGCATTTGCTTAATTTATTTAAGATGATAACATTCTATTTGATTGTTGCATGAAGGAAAGAAAGAAAAATCACGATATATTCCTGAGGTTTGCTTTTATATGCTAGGCACTCATTTTTTTAGCAGGTCCATTTATTTTTTTGCATCTAACTATTTCTTTTGCATTCTTTCTCATGCGTATTTTGGATGGCAAAACCTTGGGAGATAAATGGTGTGGCAGTATTGGTCCAGTACTTGCTACATGGCTTTTAATTATTTTTCTTGGTTTGTTTATGAAAGTAAAGTTCATATCAGTAAGAAGTTCTTTGTCTCTCAGTACAGGAAGAAACTACTCGAGGTAAACATTTTTCCCAATATTGAAATTTCCCACCACAGAATACTTCAGACATTTAAAATGGAAATTAAGCTATGCATACTTCAAACTATATCTAACTGTGATGCATTTAGATATACACATAAATACATCAGAAGCAAAAAGCTATTTAGTTCATATGTTTAAATATTTATGCAAGATCTGAGATCTGGGCTTTATTTTTTTCCTTCTAAGTGTGAATAAACTAGTCGTTAATTAGCCTTATCTCACCCTGAAGTTCTGCCACATCTGGAACAGCTTTTTATCATTGCAAAGTTCTCTCTCTAAAATGACAGGAATCAGAGCAGTTAAAAATTGCGACCAATATGATGGCACTGATTTTCGGTGGAGAACCAAAACTCAATATCATAAAATGGTATCACATTTAAAACAATGCTTTATGAAGTTTGTTGCATGTAATGGCAGACAAGAAGAGGGTTTTTTTTTTCGTTTTGTTTGGGTTTTTAGGAGTGTTTTTGCATTTATTGGTCTCTATTGGTTGCATTTCTTAAAGTGTGGGAAAGAGAACAGCACACTTAGTGTTTATAAATAAATTTTGGGTATGTCTTCAGCCTGATTTTCTCTGCTCCACCTGAACTGATAGATCTGTAGACCTAACACATCACGGAAGGGAAATTACTTTCATAATAAGAAAATTACATTGAACGTTTTAGATATGGTAGCACAGCACTTAGTAATTCTACATTGTCCTTAAAATGCTTTGCCTTTCTAGCAAAACACTTTGCCAAATTTGATGGTATCCCAATGTTTTTAATGTTAAAATCATTTCCATGTCTTGTGGACCAGGAGGCAAGTTTTTATTGTAGTAGAGAAAGTGTAATTAGGATGTCAAACTTCAACTAATAAAAATAAGTTAAAAACACATTCAAATTTTTCAGTATTAAAAAAGTAAACATATTTACATGTTGTTTTTTTTTTAAGTATTAGTTATCTTTTCATCATAAAGACTTTCCTGAAGTTTGTACTCACCCACTCTTTGGACTCCTCTCAGATTAATATGAAGGATTTGTACTAAATAATTTTAAACTTTAAGCTGAAGTAAAGAATGTTGTGGACATTTTCCATACAACAAACAGGATCTATGGTATGGCATAAAATGTGAGACTATGAAGATTAAACGTGTACTTTGATGTGTAAGATTATGTTAACATCCACGAGTAACGTTTGCACGTGATAGAAAAAATGAGTTAATTAGAACTGTCCATTTAACAAACAGAGTCCCATGGAGCTAAAATCAATAAGCCAGTGAAATTTCCCTCCCTGTTTGTTGCATAGAAGTTTACCTATACGTGCATGAAAGCACACGTGCAAATATTCTTTCTAAAACATTTGTGATTAAAATATATATTTAAATAAATTATTTCTCCTATTGATTTGGAGTTTTTTTTTCAAATGCTAGCTTTGTAGCTGTGGAAATGATTCAGGTTATTTCTACTCATACAAGTCATCAAGTTGATTTGGCTTTAGAGTACTTGGATGGATTTGATAAGCAATTGCATATGACAGTTATTCTGAAAAGATTCTTAAAATGTAACAAGAATGCATTGATTTAGAAAAAAGCAGCTCATAAGCCAATTAAAATAAATAGCAGTTTGAAATAAGAAAGTACTGATATTGAAAAAAGGAATGTGGGAAAAGACAGGGATCACAATTCACAATTTTGTCTTGGAAAATGATGTGTTAGACACTGTCAGCCCTAACCTTGCCAGGTATAAATCCAGCTAACTCCACAGGCAATAATGGAACTGTTCCAGTCTGTCACAGCCAAAGAGCTAGCTCTAAATCTTTTCAAGCAAATTTTCCTCTTTTAAACTTGTGCTGTCTAAGCACTTTTGACTCCCTGAGCAAAGAAATTTCTCAAACACAATAGTTTTTAATTATGACAGCTTAAATTAATTGCTCAGATAAATTAAAGACTTTGCCTTATTCCAGATAGTTTTCTGACTCAGAACCATTTCTACATTATGTGAAAAATTCTGTGCATAGTGCTTTGGTGACATTTTGTTTTTTGTTTGTCATCATTAACCAGTTCTCCAGAACACTTCAGAAACTGTCCTCCCACTTGTTATACACAGAAGCCCAAAGTATAAATCTTGTGCTTCTCATCTAGAACTGGACTCTGACAAATTAATTCCAGGACATCTCGGTCCAGCAGCTTAGGGTACATATCTATCAGTCTGCTCCACTGGAGATTACCATGCTGGTGGCAGAACTGGTAGGAGAGACCTTCTGCCCACAGCTCACCTGCCTCTGTGAGCAGTCTGTGAACCTCCTGTAATTTATCATATAATAATACTCTGAAATCCAATATAAGTGAGTTACAATAAATTATGATGCATACAGTGAGCCGCTTGTCATAACTGCAAACTACATACAGGCTTCCAAGGGAAAAAGTGGGGCTAGGATGATGAAGGAACCTTTAAATTCAATGTTTGAAGGGACTTAACACAAAATGGAAGGAGAGACTGTTTTGTGAATGACTTGAAAGCATCAACAGCAGAGGAAAAGAGGATTATAAAAATACATAAAATTGAGAATGAAAACCTACAGAGGCTGTGGAATAGTCATTAAAAAAGAGAAATTATAAAAGTTACTGCATCTGGTTGTTTAAAATTAGATTTTAGAAGATAATAAGGCAGGAAGAAGAGGCAAAGTGCTGAAAGGAGCAGTCTGATTCCTTATTCCTGGGGCTGGCTGAGCTTCATTTATGCATCTTAACAGCAGTCACCTAGGCTGATCTAAATTACATTGGTAGCAACAGCTCCCCGAAGACAGGAGTTATGCTCCCTGTGTTGCAAGGCTGACAAGAGGAGGAACAAAAGGTTTTGAAATGAATGTTAAGTTCACCTAATTTAATTCAAACAGATTGGCCATTTGAGAAATGCTCCTCTCTCTCAAGGAGACTGGAAGTACTGGAACAAATTTCTACTTTAATGCTGCTACCCTCAGTATGGTTTTATCAAGTTTAAATTTAGGCTGCACCAGAGAGATGGAGAGGCAGAGTTCTTGTATTTTGATCTGTGATGGATCAGTGCTGAGTTTGTTCTGTGCTTTTGCTGGAAAAGGTTATTTCACTTTCCAATTTATGTGAAAATATTTTTTTTTTCCTCTTTTCCATTCTCTTTTCTGAAGAATTGCCTCAAGACATTTTATCAGAATCTGGGAAGGCTTAGAGTAATCCAAACCAAAAATGAACAGTTCTGTTTACGTGGCTGGTACTTCTCAGAGAGCCACCCATGCTCTGCAGCAGGTTTGTAGCGTGTGCAGTGTGGGTGTATCTTTCCATTCCGTATGGTTTCATAGGAAACAGTGGTGAGTTATCGTGTTTCTCTGCTACAATAACTTGTAGAAGAAAGAAAATATAAATGTGATTGTTGTGGGAAGAAAGAGAATACAATTTGCCACATTTAAATTTTCAGAAGACATGCTATAAATAGCAGGTCAAGGGAACTGGTTTTGCCCGTCTGCCCCGCTCTGCTGAGACCCCACCTGCAGTGCTGCATCCAGCCCTGGGGTCCCAGCACAGGAAGGACAGGGACCTGTTGGAGCCAGGCCAGAGGAGGCCCCAAGTGGATTGAGGGGATGGAGCACCTTTCCTACAAAGACAGGCTGAGAAAAATGAGATTGTTCAGCCTGGAAAAGAGAAGGCTTTAGGATGACCTAATTGCAGCATTCCCATACCTGAAGGGAGCCCACAAGAGAGATTGAGGGAGGTTATTTACAAGGGCCTGGAGTGACAGGACAATGGGGAATGGTTTCAAACTGAGAGTAGGTTTAGATTAGATGTTAGGAAGAAATTCTTTACTGTGAGGGTGGTGAAGCACTGGCACAGGTTTCCCAGAGAAGCTGTGGATGCCTCATCCCTGGAAGTGTCCAAGGCCAGGTCGGATGGGGCTCTGAGCAACGCAGTCTAGTGCAAGGTGTCCCTGCCCATGGCAGGGGGGTTGAGACTGGATGATCTTTATGGACCCTTCCAATCCAGGCGATTCTATGCTTAGAATGAAAAATTAAGCAAAATGTATCAGATGGTCTTTACTAGACCGGAAATTGTTTTTACCAAAACTAGAGCATCTTTTCTTTTGGAGGACAGCTTCTTGAATACATAAATGCTTCATTCCAGTGAGTTCATGAAGAGTTATGAGAATCTTTTTTTAAAAAGTTATTATCAAGGGTGGAGTACATTGACACAGTAGAAATGAGAGAATAAGAGAAAGCTGAGAAGAGGCTCAAAAAAGAGGGTAAATTGATTAATAAAATATTTTCTGGTGGAATTGCAGAACTGGGGAAAAAAATCAAGTTTAAATCATGTTTTATTGTTTACAAATTTCGTGTTCTGCTTGAACAAAAAAGGGTGGAAAATTCTCCAGTGAATCTTAGTTAGCAGTAGCAGCCAAAGCAGATGCAGAATATTTTAATTGGATAAGAGGACTGGTGTGATTCTTCTTTCTGGTGGTTTAATAAAATATATTAAGACCCATATTAAATGCAGATAAATGGAGAATACCTTTCCATGTCTTCTGGAATTCAAAAAGAGTTTTTAAATAATCAAAGATTATATCCAAAAGCTAGTCTCAAAAGTGATTCATATTAAAGCAATAATAATAATTGCATTTGTCCAAAAAGTGTGATTTTCCTCATTCATTAAGTTTAAATTAGGAGAACATTCTGATATTTTAAGTAGCAAAAATTGACATTAAATCATGCCATATGTACAGTGGCCCTATTTATTTAATCATTAAAATTTATGGGTCAAAGTTCAAATCAACAGTCTCATAAACATATTAGTTTTGTCTAGAAAATACAAACAAAAAATTAGATTATCAATCAAAAATGTATCACACTTCTTCAGTGGTCAACTCTGTGCCATTCATACTATCAACACCAAGAAAGGGGAAAAGTATGAGGTGTGCAAATAGGTAGAAAAAGGATAACTACAAAGTACTAAAATAAACAGATGGAAAAGCGTACTCAAGGGACACTTAATATTGTGTAGTATCAAACTGGAATAATATGTTAATAATTCCTGAAAAGTTTGTTCTGAGCCTTGCACTTTTTTTTTTTTTTTTTTTTTTTTTGACGAGCCAACCAATAGAAAAGAGTAGGAATATTCACTTTAGAGATGCCATCCATTCTGGAAAGCTGGCAGTCCTTTAGGAGATGGCTTCAAATGTAAAATGATTCTGACAGTCTGGAGAAATCAGTCAAAAAAAGAAAACCAGAAGCACATGGTTCAATTTTAAAAAGTCTCCCCTTGTGTAGGCATGTAATGAGTTCTTATATTGTGAATGGGCACCACCTGAAAA
Source organism: Lycocorax pyrrhopterus obiensis (assembly GCA_014706295.1). Classification (NCBI taxonomy): domain Eukaryota; kingdom Metazoa; phylum Chordata; class Aves; order Passeriformes; family Paradisaeidae; genus Lycocorax; species Lycocorax pyrrhopterus. Next base: position 110,604,189 of record JACSVZ010000001.1, on the reverse strand, counting down.
TTACTGGCTGTGCACAAAAGAGCTGTAAGAAGGGAATGTATTGAAAACTCAGTGTGACAATGTCATGTTGTTTTCAGAAAGGCTGGCACGCTACTGGGATGTAAAATGTGAGTTTGTCAGTAAAACATGGAGCATAACCTTTCCACCACGCAGATCATAAATTGTCTGCCCAGCTCTGCGACTGCACTGGAATAAAACTTCGGACCTGCCAGGCAGTGATAGGAGAATAGCAAAAAGGCTGATCAGTGATCAAGAAAATATGGCTTAAAATTAAATACTGGAAGTTTGGAGGTATTCAAGAGAAAAAGGAGACCTGAGGGAGGTCTTTATCTCCTTTATATAAATGTTAGTTAGAAGTAAGGAAAAAGCTGTTCTGTGGATCTCTGCGCATGTTATTATTGCATGTATGAGCTGGTAATAGTCACAGTGCTTTTAGCCCTATTTCTGACACTTGTCAGAAAGTGGCATTTGTCACTACAAAGGTCCTAAAAGATGCCTATGTTGAAAAGGTAGTACTCATCACACATAATAACGTCCTTATCCATTCTTAAAAATCTTTAAAAATATTGAAGTCGTCTTCTTTTTAACACCTGCAGTTAAGAGGGAAATATAAAAAGAATGTTGGAAAAATAGATTCCATCAAAGAGTCATAAGGTGTAATTGAATTAATTTCACTGAAACTACACAAATTAACACAACCTAAGAAAATGTTAATTTAGAGTTTTTCTGCTGGAATAGCATTATATTAATGAGTACAAGTGCATGCTTAATCTATTGCATTCTAAGAGATTCATGCTATCAGAACTTGGACAGCTGTTTTGTAAAGTGCCTGCTCACAAAATCTAATTATGTGCAAGACCTCCAAACTGGGGTGCTAGATTAGTAATGAGAATGGCATTAAGCGAAAAAAGTGAAGCTGTCATTCCTATGAGGAGAAAATGCAAATAAACAGTACAAAACTAGAAGAAATGCAGAGCAGATGACTGTGGGTAAGGAATACTAGGAGAACATCACAGGGGCAGAATGGACCATTGAAGTTTCTCTGCTAAAGAAAGCTACTTGATCTGCATTAACCAGCAGTTCTGTAACTCTTGAGAACCTCAGAAACTTGGAGAGCTGTGAATTTGGCCCAGTTTCCTGCAAACTGAGAGATTAAATTGGTCATGAAAAACCTGCTTCCTTTCTGGAAAGCTCAATTCCTGCTCATGCAAACAGGCCAGCTGCTATTTGCAGAGCTGGAAGAATGTGGCCTGAGAATCCACTGAACCATAAAAATAACTTTTGTGGGATTACGTTGCACTCAAGACATCTCCTTGCAGAAGATAAAAGTACGCACACAGATGGATAGACAGGTAGAGACGCCATTTCTCAAAACAGACTAAATTATGCAGATTGATGATACACAAGTGAGAATTTCCAGGATGAGTACACTGTAATTCCAGCACAGAAAGCATGGAGACCTACTGAAATAGATACTACCTCAGTCATTTACAATGTTCTGACCCTAATTTGCAATTCAGAAAACCTCAGTTCTGAACATTTTTTTTAAAATCTTTTAAAAAAGATTAGACTGTAATCTAATTTAAAGGCTTCTTAAGGAGTGATATTTAAGAAAGCATTTCTATTTCGAGGGAAAACATAAACATTATTTTAAGCATGTTTGTATCTTCTAAAAAAATAAAGTACAAGACCATAATTAATATTCTCATAAACTTAAATATTTTACTAGATTCTTTTAGCACAATTGTGAAATGAAAAATATATGGTAAGATAAACTAGAAGATAATAGGTAGTAGAGACATAAGCAAAAACCTTGTCAAAATGGTTGGAACCTGATTTTGATAACTTCCTTCACAGGAGCATAGATCAGGATCTGCTCCACTCAAGTCAGTGGGATTAGATTCAAGTGTAAAATCAGGAAAAATTATATTTGATTATGCCTCGAGTTATTAACTATTCTGTAAAATTAGAGCAAATAGGATGGGAAGAGTCGTTCACACCTGCTAATAGAAGAATTCTGTTATCTCGGGCCCTTCTTGAAAACCATTGATGGTAATTATAATCTTGCCAAGAGCTTTAATGCACGTGGAATTATGTTTTCAGGAAGGAGATGCCAGAAAGAATAAGAATATGCACAAAAGTCAGACTACTCTTACCGTGAGGGGAACATGGCTCTCACACATTTTTCCGGACTCTTTTCCTTGCATTTGCATTCTAATGCATGTGTTTCATCAACGTGCAATTTTAAACATACACTTCAGAAAAATGACCTATTGATGGGTTCCCCAAAAAGCCTCTACTGCATATAATGTGTAATTTAATTTCAATTTCTATCTCAAATTAATTATAAGCACTGTGAGACATCATAGAAAATTGCATTTTCTGTTTTGCTTTTTTTTTTTTATTAGTGGCAATAAATTCCTGATTATTCTTTTTGAATTATGTTTATGGTTTTGCTGATACGAAAGTTTAACTGATAACAGTAGTGAGGCAGCAATAAGCAATGTGAAATATACATGAATGCACTTATTCATGGTTTATGATTAACCATAAAAAAACCCAGGATTTTGAACAGATTATCTTTTTCTAAGGTCCTTTATAGTGTCTCCAAGGCTTAGTATTTTATATATTAGTTAAAATATATGCTGCTCTTACCATGAATAGAAATTAAAACTACAATTTATTTACAAGACACTTTTATAGCCATATATATGTGTACTGCTGGTCATAACCCTGTATGAGGCTGAATGAAAAGATTTGACTGTAAAATATGTTACCCCTGATATCATATGTTTTGCTACAGTAGTGCACAGATTGCATAAAAAACCAGTCACTTTCAATGCGCATGATATTTCTGATGTATAGAGGAATACATTTTCCATTTGTATAACTTCTTTCTTACTGCATCTTTTTCAAGCTTTATGTTAAGGACTTGGATTTCAGAATATCGAACATAATATTTTGCCAGAGTTGTTTTTTTTTTTTTTTTTTTTAATAGCTTTTTTTACGGCTCCATCTAGTCTCAGAGCTTTCTTTTCCACCTTCAGATATCCCTAGGCTGAATGACAAATCTAAGGTCAGGGTTTTCTCTCATATTGGGTAGCTTGACTTGGCATCCAGTACCTGATATACTTCAAGACTAGAGAAGACCCAAGCTCCTATGCTTTGAAGTTCAGCAATATTTGAAAGAAAGCCCTAAGGCAAATACCAGACTCAAAGAAGTTAAATCTGGTCTGGGTAGGTGAAGCAATACCCCATAACTACCAAGGGAGATTTAATTAATAAAACCATGTTAGCTCCTTATTCTGCACCAGAATATCCTCTCACGATCTGTGTCAAGAGATTTAACATTATCAACAATTCAAAATAAATCCTTTATTCAAGACGTAATTTCTGTTTAGAAAACAAGTTTGGGTACTTTTTTAATTCAAAAAACCAGTTATCCAACATAGGGAGACAGTAGTTGCAGCTGAATGCCTAAAAAGCCCCTCAGATGCTGGGAGAAGAGATATAAATCAGAAAAAGAAGGAAAGCCATACCTCTCAAAGTGCTCTATCCTTTACAAAGCATATTGTTACTCTGCTTAGCCTCTTCAAGGCAATGATCCATGAAGTCTAATGTAGTTTCCAATTTCTTGTAGAAATTGCTGAATTTCTCCTTGTCCGTGACAGAACACCACTACTGGGGGAAAATAAATAAATAAATAACATGTTAAATTTATCCACATGGATAATGTTGGAATAGAGTCAGTCATCCAAAAAGAAACTTCATCTGAAATATATCCATTAGGCAATTCTATATCTTGGTGTTAGAGTAGTTCTGTTTTTGCACACAAATCTACAGAGAAAACTACCAAAATATGAAAGCAGACTTATTTTTCTCTTGTTCTCCAACTTTTTTGCTGCCTCTAATTTATTCTTCCCCTGATTCTTTTTTTTTTTCTGCCTTTATCTCCTCAGTCTATCCGGCAGCTTTATAATCCATTTAGTTTTGCTTGTTTATTCTCTTCCCTCAGATCTATTTATCAGTCTTTTCTGAGTGTCATGTTAGTAGATTCTTCCAAGAACCACATAACCAAACACATTTCATCATGTTCTACCAAGGACTGAAATTTCTGGAATGGGCAGTTACCAATGACATTCGTCTTATTGTAGTAGCATCATTTACTTGGTTTGCTAAAGACATGTAGAAATATAAATTCCAAATATTCTGCCTGCCCCATTCTTTTCTGCAGATAAATACACACGCTTTCAGCTCATATCAATAACCACTTCAGCACTGGACATTTCTTTGGGGTTTAATGACCCTCTCCAGGGTTGTGGATCATTGGCTCCCAGGAGGTTGTTAATTCTCAGAAAAAGCTCTGTTCCTCTGCTTTTATTGCTTAAATATATTGTTTGTAGAAATGTAACATAAATACTGGAGAGAAAAGCAAGTTACCAGCTGTGTAGAAACGGATATGGCTCAAATTGACTTTATTTTATGGTAGATGGCTGGATATTAACAAGCACAACCATTGCTTATCCTTAATTTATTAAAATTTCAGGCTAAAAGACTGCCTTTTACTGTTCCTTTATAAAAGACCTAAAGATGAATTATCTTGAGTGCATCAGTTGCACTTTTGCACTGTAAACTGAATAAAATCCATGAAAAATCACATTTTTAATAAATGCAATTTTCAAGTAAGGTATGATTCTGGCCTTTGTTGCAATATTAAAAGGCATAAATCCTTTTGCTAAACTGAATCATGACATTGGATTCAGAAACCTGGGTTTTTTTGTATGTAAAAAGGATTTCCAGAAAAGTCAAAAAAATATTTTTTTCAGTCTATAATAACTACAAAGAAAAAGTACTCAACAACAAATATTTCTGACCCAGAGAAGATTCCTAACTTTTTCAGTTTGTTACAGCGTTACTGATTTTGCCAGTATTCTTTCCTCACCAATAGTTTTCATCCTTTTAAAAAAACAAAAATCTAATTCCTCTCAGACAAGTTTCCTAATTAAAAGTAATCTTTAGTGCAAACACGAAAAGGAGTTTTTCTTTAGCTACCCTTTCTGTTTGTGCAGAGGGGAATAAATGTGATGATACACATCGTCTATCTACCTCATATGTCTAGCGACAGAAACATTAATTCCCAGCACATTTCTATTTCAGCCACTTATTTGCACCCTGTTAGTGTATGAAGAGCACTATTTCTGTGGAGTTATGGTGACATCAAGTGGCTGGCTACATGATTCCTGGAAATATATGGATATATGCTCCAGACATTGGAGAAGAAACCAATATGGGGAACTACCATTAAGTAATTTTAGCTCTTTGAAATATGAGTGAACTTCCAGTTAGCTCCATGTGATGGATTGAAATCTTAATTTTAGGTGCATCATCAGGATGTGTATCATTAAATGCCATTAATGAAAATCAAACCATTGTATTTCATTCTTGAGACAGGGTTCAAAGGCAAGAGACTGATGCTGAGGTGAAAAACTGTGCTCAATACCAAGTCACCCAAATTGTTCTCTTTTACCTTGTGCTAAAACATTTCTGGGTGACTCAGTCAGCAGCTGTGCACTCATTAGGAAAATAGAGCGGCTCAGAATTATCTTCTGATAGGATTTTTGTGATTGAGTTAACAAGTTAATATCTACAGCTTTAATTGCATCTTCTGGTTTAGTGAACACAGCCTCATAAAGTTAACAAATGAAGTTCAGTTTGTTCTACAGTAGGTTGGTTTCTTTAAAATTCTCTGCTGTCAGAATTTCCACTTTCAACCCTTTCCATACCATGACTGGTTCATGAGTATGAAGACATACATTTTAAAAGTCTCCAGTGACTGCATTTTTTTCACCAGCTTGTTTTTACGCTCACTTTCCTAATGGGATGACTTCTGCATTGTCTTTCCTACAGTCAGCTCTTCCTTCTCTTTGCTACCCTCAGCCTCTCAAAACTAATGCAATCACTCACCATCCTTTTTCCATGTCACAGCAGAGCTTGTTCCCTGCTTCAAAGCTTGAGTCCACTTGTTGGGATGGCCTCCAAGAAAGATAAGCTGAAGAATAAAGACTCGATATGAAATCAATAAAAGATAAGTTTACTGTTGACCAAAGAGGAACTACAGAATTCAGACTCATTACAACATTGCCAAAATAGTAGCTGAGAAGCACAGAGGGAATAATGAATGGTGTTTGTTTGAATTTAAATATACTGATACAAAATTTCCAATTAAAGTTACAATTTAATACCAGTGCAGTTTTATGCAGTGGCTGTGTAATACTGACCTGAGTTGTAGAAAAGGTGTCAGCTCCTTCCTTCAGTTTGATGAAAGCCTTTAACATTGACATCTTACTTGACTAGTCCACATTTTCCCACATATTATAATGACTTCATGCTTGTGAGTAAAACAGATTTACCTAAAATGATTGTATAAATACATATATATATACACACACACACACGCACACACATATATAAATGCACACTTACATACTTCTTTTTTTGTGGTTGTTCATCTTCTTGTTGTGTGATCCTCAGAATACAAATTATTAGCTCTGGTACACCAAGTCTTATTTGCACGATTAAGACGCAAATTCAATTTTAGTAAGTAGAGAAAAAATCTGACTTGAAGTCTATATTCTTTAGTGGGGACTCTCGTAAAAATATTATGTATGAGAAGCAATGTGGGACAAAAATCACATGGCTTCATTGCTCTGGAAGAGACACAAAATAAAATACATTAATCAGTCTGCTCACAGGACTATTTAAAGCAGAAATCCCATTAAGTGCTTAAATTGATTTACTCTTCCCTCCCCCAAAATAATAAAATAAAATTCCTCAAGTGTCTATTAAATCAGACAATAAATAAGGGTAGGTAGGCAAAATCCTTGGGGAAAGGAAGGACCTTAAGGCCATCTGATTCATATTTCATACCTCTTCTATTTCTCCATCTTTTTTCATCCTTGTTGAAAGTCATACATATACAATGTCACAAGCTAGTGTTGGTTTGGATTCAATTTATTTTACAAAAGGAAAAAAAAAAAAAGAAGAAGAAAAAATCATGTGAACAGAGGCCAAAATAGTCTAGTGAAATAATTTTTATTTCATTTATATTCACTGCCATGTCTCTTCACTGAAGTTAATGCATTTTCCCTGAAAGGTAATTCATTTCAATTTAAATCAATACAGTATCTTTGAACTAATGCCTTCCAGAGATGCCATGTTTGAACAAACAGTGGCATATTTGTGTAAATTGCAAATTTTATTAGTAATTGCACCAAAAAAAAAAGGTGCTCAGAAAAATACTTCTGCTTCTAAACAATACAGAGTGTGAACACAAATAATCCATATTTTGTTTTGCTGTTTTATTTTGGTATTCAGGGGCGTTATAGACTTTGACACAGAGGAGGGAAGTGAAAAGTATTTCTATATCTAAATACAACTGAGCGTAATTCTTGCCTAAGAAATGCATGAGTACTTTGGTGAAAGGAGCGACTCCTTTTTGAGGTGGGTTTTTTTATTCCATTCCTTTCAACATGGCAGGGAAGACTGTCCCAAGGTGGTACAAGGAACATAAAAATCCACGTTGTTTTAAACTTGCATTTCCTAACCTGCAGAACATAACCTACCAAGTAACACTTGATTGGAGGGGTCCACATATGAGAAGAGAGTGTTTTTACCTTCTACCTTCTTGTTTAGCACAAGCCAGTAATGTGTGGGGTCAAAAAAGAGGCAGATGAACCCTGGTTTATAAAATATTTGACTGTCATCCTTAAGGTCTTCTTGCAAATAATCTGAAAAAAAAAATTTTTTTTGGACCAGTGTTTTTCAGTCTGGAAATTGCCATCCCCTCTGAGGGATCAAAGGGATTATAACAGGCTGGAAAATGTCACATCAGTTGCCAGTTGTTCCGTTCTTTCAAGGGACATGAGGAAAGCAGTGACTGTTTCCTGGCTGAAAATGCTTTCACGGGCAACAGCCTTGGATTGCTGGCAGTAGCTTGGTCTTTTAGTGACAGGAGGTAGAGGGGGTTGGCTTTTCTGGCTGGTTTAGGTTTTTTTTGCTTCCCAGATTTGAAGGTCACCAAGCTGGGTGGTTAGAACCAGTTTAGTCAAGTGTAGCATGGCTTGAACTGAATGGAACTGGTTTGAACCAGTTTTATCTGGTTTGATCTGGTTAAAATTGGTTTGAAGCAGTCAGAGCCAGTTTAGTCTGGTTTAATTTGGCTAGAACTGTTTTGATCTGGTTTAAAGCAGATGGAACTGGTTTGAGCTGGTTGGAACCATTTTAGCCCAGTTTAAACTGGTTACAACTGTTTGGAACCGATTTGAACTGGTTTTATCAGGTTTAAACTGTTTGGAACCTGGTTGATCCAGTTGGAACCAGGTTAATCCAGTTTCAACTGGTTAGAAGCGTTTTAAACCAGTTTCAACTGGTTTTAGCTGATTTGATCCAGTTTGAACTGGCTGGAACTGGTTGGAACCAGTTTAATCTGGTTTAAACGAGTTAGGACTGGTTGGAACGCATCTGAACTGGTTTGATCCAGTTGAAACTGGTTGGATTTGGTTTAAATTGGTTGAAACTGGTTTATCCAGTTAAAATGAGTTCAGTCCATTTTAAACTGGTTTGTTCTGGTTGGAACCAGCTTCAAATGGTTTGAACCAGCTGGGAACAGTTTAAACTGGTTTTATTTGGTTTGATCTGTTTTAAAGGTTTGAACCTGTTGGAACAGGCTGGGACTGGTTTAGACCAGTCGGAGATGGTTTGATCCTTTGGAACCAATTTAGTCCTCCTGCAGAATAGATAGAAGCAGCATTCCCATTTCCTGAGATGGCTCCATAAGGGTAAAAGGATCAGGACAGGCACGTTGCCTGCCTAACAAGGTATTCTACCACCTTTTTGGTGCTGATTGCCGTACAACATTCCCATGCCAGTCTTGTTCAAAATGATGGAATGACCCAACTTTTTTTCCTCAGATGTTTTGACAGATCACCCAAATCAAAGTTAGGAGGTCAGCTGGTCAGCTCCTCATATAGGGCAGTCACCCAAATTTCCAGGTATATGCTTCCTCCACCTTTGTTTTCATCCTGTTATCTCCTTTAACCCACTCTACAGCCATCATCCTTTCTTGACAGAAAGTGCAGGGATGCCGATGGGAGATATATTAAACATTTTACTGTAATTAATTTTTTCCCAGTAGTCTATTTTTTCCTATCTCTCTGTCTTTCTGTGTCCAGTTCACTGTATGAATGGGTATTGATCTTTAAATATAATACCTCTAAATCTTTCTTTATGCTTTTGACAGCTTCCTTATTTATTAATTTTACTTTTTTTTTTTAGAAGCCAGGAGCACTTAACACAGCTCTTCCTTGAGATATCATTAAAATATGCTAAGTAAGGTAAACGTGTAAGAAAGAATGCAGACATTTCTAAAGGTTATGATCTATGACAACACTTCTTAGCTTTAAAGTTACTTTAATTGAATTAATTGTAGCATTGAAGAAACTGAAGAACAAAGAGAGCTCTGACTCTGAATGTATTAAAGTGAAGTACTTGACCTTTTCAATATGTTACATTTTGATTGGCAGTCCTTTCTGTTGGAGCTCTCTTAGTAATAATTTCATAATTATTTTTCCCCATGAAAAATAAGGTAGGTGTGTCAAAAAGCCAAAGTCCAGATGAGGTAACTGAAAATATACAAGTGTAGAAGTGTGCAAGTCTATGTGTACACTACCTACAGTAATTCAGAGGATGCTGGCAATGGGGGGTTCATTTTGTTGGCAAAGCTTTTGGCAAAAGGAACAAGTTAGACTAAGTTAAACTTAATTTGTCATGTCAGAATCATAGAATCATAGAGTGGTCTGGTTTGGAAGGGACTGTAAATAAAGACTCATCTCATTCCAACTCCCTGCCATGGGCAGGGACAACTTCCACTAGCCCAGGTTGGTCAAAGCCACATCCAACCTGGCTTTGAACACTTCCAGGGATGAGGCATCCATGGCTTCCTTTGGCATCTTGCTCCAGTACCTCACCACCCTCACAGTAAAGAATTTCTTCCTGATATCTAATCTAAACCTACCCTACTTCAGCCTAAGGTCATCACCTCTTGTCCAGTCCCCACTTGCTCTTGGAAAAAGTCTCTCTCCATCTTTCACGTAGGCCCCCTTTAGGTCCTGAAAGGCTGCTGTAATGCTAATTTCGTGCTTATTTTGGTTTGCAGGATCTTAGAGAGTCCTTTATTCATAAGAGGGTTTATTTTTTCTCTGAAAAAGACTGTTCACTGCTATTTACATGAGAATAAAAACAATTTCCAATGCAATTCAGCTTATTTATTAACAGATCTGTCTGAAAAGTAGAGGTGTCTTTTTTTTTTTTCCCTTAGTACTTTAACTCGGTAAGATTTAATCAATTTTCTCAAAAAAGCAGCAGGAGTTTCACATGTCATACTATTTACCTGAAGATATGAACTTTTCTTCTGCCTCCTTCTTTACCTGCATTACTGGGCACAGGCTGTTCCTGTTCCTGTCTTGCATTTTGCTGTATTCACTGTCTACAGCTCCACGATCCTACGCTACTCGTTCCACACTGCCCTAATCTTTTTGGGTTTCCTGGTCCCTCATTGTTATATGATTTATGTAACAAAAACAAGGTGAAGGGCCCTTCCTCAGCCTAGGAGAGTTAGTCCTTTGTCTGTTAGAGCTTACATAACCTTACTACAGACTGGAGACTTCAGGAATGGCTCTGACAACATCCCGCAGCTGCTAAGGAAAAAAAATCTAGGTGGCAAACTGTCTTTTTAGCCCCTGCATTGCTTTTCTGATTTAGATTTTACCACAAAACTTCACTGCTGAAAAATTTTCATGTTCGATCTTTCAAGATCAAAACGAAACTAAAGCAAGCACTGTGAGAGTTCCTGATGTTTACTGATTTATTGGAAAGACCAAATTTCACTTTACATGCAAATCTTCCCTAAACCCTCAAAGGTTAGGATAGGTGAACTTATACACAGCCAATATCTCTTTCTGTAGTGCTGTAATTCTGTGCAAAATCAAAGCAGAAATTATTTCCCTTGTACAAATTAAAAAATGCTTGAGGCAAAAATCTGGGCTTGTTTTAAGCTAGTGAAGAATTTGTTTATGGACTACATAAGTACCACATTCCTGGCCTACTGCTGCATCTCCAACCTCCCTGTAAATTGTTTATAACAAATACTCTGATTTTCATCTTTGATATCTGATCTGTACTTACCCCATGAAAAGTTAAAAGGTCAGTAAGTGTTTTGAACTAGCTCAGCTTAATTTATTGATACTTCATTTCACATTGTCAAAACATTCACAAAAAGCCTCAAAACATGCCTTTGACCATATAGGAAGAACAAATATATTGTAAATAACTTCCTAACCTCATTTTAAATTGCTGCCTTCTGGACTTCGGTTTTCTAAGTAGAAAAACACTTCAAATTCAGCACATCACCAGATCACTTTAACCTCTTTGAAAATGCATTTCAGGAGGCTTGATGGATCTCTTGCTCAGCAATTGGCCTTGGGAAAGTATACACTTCACGGTAAGCTGAGTGCCACATGCAGTAATCTGTCAGAAAGGGAGCAGCAAGTGTAATGGCAGGTTGAAACAGATCATTTAGCATTGTGACATTATTTGTGAATTTGGCTCTATGAGAGAGATTTTTGCCATGCATATGGTTGATATCGATCTGAGGTTATGAATGTGACTGGCTGTATCCCCAGTTTCTGAGGAGTTTTGAAGTATAACTTAACCTGGGTCTCTCTCTGCAACCTTCTAAGAGTGGGAGTGACACCACCTCGTGCATGAGATACTCCATCGGAGTGAAGCTGAATGGTTGTGATGCCTTTCCAATTGTTTACAACGCAATTTGGGAGGAACCTAGCTTCACTTTTATTAGCCCCAAAGGTGTCTCCATTTCTTTGACTTTTCCAGTCTATATCTTTCTTCTGCTGTCCAGCTAAATTGACAAAGCACAGAATCCTGCCCCATATAGCAAGTGTCTTTGTAGGAATCCCTTTAAAAGCTTTAGCACTTAAGAAAAATCAATGGGGCTGATGATGTCTTGCAGGTCTCCCCTCCCCGCACGCTAAATTCTCATCAGCCTGTTATTAACTGTTGGAAAAAGACAGTAAACATTGCATTTTAAAAGCACTCGTGTGGCATTTCACTTGAATAACGTTGTCTATCCTTCCTTAATGAATTTAGTGGTACTGTGTCGTTGATATATTTAGAAAGAGAAAGAAGAGCTGTGCAAAATGCATTGCAGGCATGGAGCCAAGTATATCTATTATATACAAATCCTCCACGTTCATTGAAATGAAATGAGCCCATAGAAATACTGATATTTTAAATACCACTTCAAAGTATAAATAGCCATAAAGAAAATCAGTTATACCTTTGTCCAAATATACTTCGAGGGGGGGAGCTCTGGAAGATTAACCTGTGATTTATCCTAGGAAAGAAAACATAGACATAAAAAAACCCAGTGAAAAACTGAAGTAACAATTGCATGACTGCACTACATCAAGAAAGTTATTTAGGAAACAAAACTACCGAAGGCAGAAACAGCTAGGTTTCAAACATCTGCTCCCCAGGTGTTATCCTTGCGGTTTCTAGACCTGTGGAGTTACTGTGCCTTGGCAAGGCATCTAGAAGAACTGGATCTGGACCATGCTCCTCTTAACAGGAATCAAAAATGAAGGGTTCTACATCAGGATGGTAACTAGGTTTACCTGCTATTCACAGTTCGTAGTCTCTGCTTGCTTGTCCTGTATGTCCTTTGCATTTCCACATGAATTTTAGCAATTTTTAAAGATGGAGAAAGGATTATGTTTTTTTTTTCTTTTTTCCTTACTGTTGTATCCTAGTGGTTAAACCAACAATATAGAGTACATAGATCCTAGTTTCAATCCCCTGATTTGCTTAATAGCTTCAAATGTTCATCACTGCAGAAACTGACCTAATTACCAGGGTACTGGCCACTTCAGTAGTGCTCATACACCTGTGAAAGGAAGGGGAGGGGGAATTCCCATGCTTCATGTCAGAGTCTTTTTCCTTAAAAAAAAAAAAAAAAAAAAAAAAAAACAAACCACAAGATTCTTCTATTCCAGAATAGAACATATGTATGATACTGTACTCTAGCAATGATGACAATTCCTGGAAAGGGACAGGTTTTGATCGTGCAACATTTCTGTGTGTTTGTAATCATCCATAGTGATTAAACAGTTCTTGGAGATGAGCCTGTAAGCTGAGCCTATAACTTCTTCCAGAATTAGCCTTGGACATCATGCTGAAGAGAGAAAATCACTTAATGAATCTTGATCTTCTTGATATATTTACTTTTCAGTTTAGCGAGATGGGAGTCATCCTTCCCAAAATGGTTTGATGCTCAGATAATGCTATGCCAGTATGAATGGAGGAAGGTTAAAACTCACTGGGCATGAAACCAAGGCTCCTGCAAGGTGATTGCTCTGCCCTCACATGGTCGTGGAGAGGCCAGTCTGGCTCCACTGGGTTTTAAATTAAACCTTTCGTATGAGGCCTTATTTTAGTAAAAACACCTGTCAGAGTAACATGTGTATCCTCAGAGGAGAGAAGGAAGGGAAAAGCCCAATTTTCTGACCCATATTGGTCTTTTACTTGCAGCAATAGGCCCCAGCTGAGGTACACAGCAGAAGTATGCATGTATACAGTGGGAATCCTGTCTGTTCAGTACCTACAGAGGCATTGCACTTCATCACTTTGTCACTCATGCTGCAATAAGAGATATTCTGTACTTTAAATCTGGTCAGATTTAGGAGTCCTTTAAAACAGATTACAAATATTTACATTGGCATAAGTGAGAAATTTGAAGAAATGGCCCTCTATATGATAGAGAAAAGACATATTGAGCAGGCTTCACGACTGAAGAAGCTGTAAAGTGGAATGACATCTTTCAGTTTATTTATATCTTAAATCTAGCATCTTCACTGTCAGATTAAAATATCGGGTGAGTTCTTCTGAATTGGCTTCCTGTGGTGCAACATATCTCTTCTCTGGCTCATATTACTTTTATCATCAACATCAGCAATTTTTACAGTTTCTTAAACAGAAATATTTGTAGCATTTCACACTTACTCTGGAAAACCAGGGTTTTTGGCATTTCCCATACTAAAGAACATAATGTGAAGCATGCTCAAGAGTATTCCAGCCTTGTAAGTACAAAGGGTTGCGATCTTTCTCTTTGCTGTTCTACAAAGAAGACTTTACTTTGACCTCAGTAGCTCAAGGAACTCTCTAGTTCCATCCTATGTCATCTCATTCTTTCCTATGTACCATGTTAAGTATATCACCTCACATTAATTTTAATTTTTCCATATTACCTTCCAAAGTACATGTGCCCACACTGTTCTCTGTCATTGCTCCCTGACAATCCTGACCGCCTCAGTTTCAATTCCAGATCATTTTACAACAGTGCCTTATAAAACCCCCAAAACATTGACTTGTTCTTCTTTATAGAAGTTATTTGAGTTGTAGTACTCTAGATAAATCTCTCCTGTGACATCATATAAATGTTAGCAATTCTGAACCTGTAAAAGAAATATAACCATGCAGCTAGTCGGACAGAACTGGGGATCAGGAAAAGCCTGACCTTAATTACTGGTGTTCAGTAGCCACAAAGTCACTTAAGGGTTATTCTTGTGACTTAGAAGAAAAGAAAAAAAAACGATTTTATTTAATATAAAAAGCAGCACGTTGGGGGGAGAATTTTACACTAAAAAAATAAAGTGGATTGCAATATCTTAAACCATAGTTCACTGTGACCAATTAAAGCAAAAGCTATCCAACAGGTGGAAATCAATTTCTTTAGAAATCAAAATCCCAGTATATGCTTAAAATCCATGCCCAGCTGTAGTGGATGCTTTTCTTTGACATCAAAAATACTTTGCTTTTCTCCCCAGAAGTAAACCTTGTGTGTATCAAACAAGAAAAGAATACACAACTTTCAAATTCTTCATAAAAAATTTCACTGTTTATGAACACAGTTTTATTACTTCTACCTGCAAATTTTAAGCCTAAAAACCTCTCATTTTTTCAAAAGGTTTTAGGAAAGTCTGATTTGCCTCAGGTCAGACTAGATAATTGGAAAAAAATAAATCTTGCTTTCTCTGCACCATTACATCATACTTATGTTGTGTTACCATCATATTTATGTTGTGTTTATTTTTGATACTTCTTAAATTTTTAGTATTTTAAGGACTATTATAAGGTAAAGATTTCTTCAAAATTCATCTTTTATACAAGAATCATAAACACTCTGTCAGTGTGCTTTGAAAAGACCTTTTTATGATATATAGATAAATATCTCTCCAGAAAATAAACTAGTCACCTGTCCTGAAAGAGCTTCTCCAAATAAACTTTAAATCAAAAAACAAGATAGGTTTGTTTTGCTCAGATTCATGCCCAGTATCTATATGAACACACAATTTAATATGATGGGTAGTCTTTTTTAAGGGAAACTGAAGCATATAGCTGAGGCATAAAAGCAAAGATGTTTGAGGACAACTGGCCGGTGTCCAGTGGTATCACCATGTATTTCATTGTTTTATGAGAGTAGTGGTGAGAGAATAAGAAGTCAGAAAAAAAAGAATAGGGTGTTTTTCATATGTAACGTTCATCTCTCTGTCTTTATTGCATTCAGTGCATATGTAGGTAAAGGTCAAAGACAGCCAGTTTAAGTTTTGGGCAAACTTGCAAACCGATTTTAAAAAAAAAAAAAAAAAGGTTACAATACGACAGGAGGACTTTAAGCTTGCTGATATGTCAGTGGGGAACATCACAAATTGTGACACAAGATAGTGTGAGAGGGTAAGCCCTGTATTGTTTTCCCTGGTGCTCTGGTATAATATAGGCTTTTTACAAAAGTACCTCTCAGTCATACTGAAACAAATTGCTTTACGTCTTTTCCAATACAGAAGATATGAATTCTCAAAATAGCTTTTCAGTAGGTTGTTTTATTTGCAATTATATATTGTACTGCAGGAACTTCAACTTATCTCCCAGTGCTGGACACCACATTTCCTTTACAAAAATCCTTTCCTTGGGTTAAATGGAAGTCACTAACCTTTGCTCATCCACAAATCTTCTAATCAGATCAAGGGCTGACCAAAAAAAAAAAAAAAAAAACCCAAGACCAGCCAAACCAAAACAGGCAAAACTCAAAAAAACAAAACATGCAGTGGACAGAGAAATTAAGTCTGTTGGGAAAACCTTGTTTGTCATCATCTGCTGCTGTTCTGCCCAGTCTGATGGAGAATCATTTTGCACAGTTTCTCCAGCTATCTTTTGCCCTGTGGGAGAGATGACAGTGTTTTTCATCCTGTCTCCAAACTAGGAAAAATCGTGGTCAAATATTCACAACTGCCAACTTCAAAGCAATTTTTTCCATGGCAACCATACCTCAAAAGCCTGGAGTTGCAGAACTTGCCAATTAGCAACTCCAAAGGGGGCCATTAGCTCCTTCAAAAACATAACGGACACTGTTTGTAATCACCTTTTGTTTCCAGCCTTACAGCAAGCACTTGATGAACAAGAACCATGCAAGTGCAAGGATGACTACTTGAAAAGAAGTTGATGTTGCATGAAAAGAACAACACACATCAAGCTACATCTTTTAATAAACAAAGAACAATTATCCTCGGTAAATCATCTCTTCTAATTTATTGTTGTTTAATTAAAGCAAGTGGTATTTTCTCATTAGTGCCAGTGGTAAACCATGCATTACAGCCACAGAATTTGCCTTCAGTAGGAGTCCTTAGTTATTATTGCTGCTTGAGAATGAACAAGTACTATAAAGCACGGAGCGTCTGCATAAATACGGACCTGTAGAATGGCCTGCCCAGCTGTCTAAGGCTTCTGTTCATAAAGAGAGAACGTACTGGAGAAAATAAAAACATAAGATAAGGAAAATACAGGAATAGGAATTTAGCTCCTTAACTTGTAAAATCTTTCTGACTCCACTAAAGTCTATGGGAAGTTATTCCATTATTAGCCATGAAGCCTAAATCTATATTTCTTTAAGATTTTCATATATACAAAAAGGAAAACAAACATTTTTAATTTAAAAAAAAACCCTCTTATATTTTCACTAACTCTTTTAAAGAAATTATTTCTTTATTCACATACATGACATGCCGTGTTCTTTAGAGGTCACATGTACTTCAGCAAGAAAAGTAAGAGAAGCATGAACTTCACCCATTCATTTAAAAAGGTTGTCATTTGTGAAGCCCAATTATACCGATTGCCACCAACACTGTATCACAGCTAACTAATTTATCACTTACCATTCTGTCAAGAAAACCCAGTTATCCAGCTCATCTTGCGTTGCTGGAGATGTTCATGTCACTTTGACATCTGGTGCATTTGAGAGGAGTAGCTGTGCGAATTTTGAACATGTAACCAACTTAGGAAGCTCTCCATACAGCAGAGGCATTTTCTTTGATGCAAAACTGGGATCATTTTGGAAGAAATGAGGCACACTTGATGTTACAGGAAACCTGCCTGAATGTCTCTCTCACATGACACAACACGGTCAGGGCATCTCAGGCTCTGATGCTGTGCAGTGCCTATGCTGTTATTGCCACATGAGCCTGTAAAAAGCAGCCCAGACTCCTTGACAAGAGCAGGAGAGATGGCAGGGCCAGCTGAGCAATCCCCTGAATCAGAACAGGAGCCTTAACAGGTCAGGAGAACAATGAGAGCAAAGTAAGATGGTGTTTAAGCAATTTAAAGATGATTTTCACACACACATATTGTCATCTGTCAAGTAAAAGCCTAATGAACTCACAGCTGGTTTGTCAGAAATGGTGCTAATGAAGTTTCTAGTACTCCTACCTGAATAATTCCAGTCCCTTAAAAATAGGTTTGGTGGTACTGAAACACTGGGAAGCAAACCCAAATAAATAATGCTCCTTTTATTATCACCTGTAAGTAAGCCAGGGAGTTTCATTTTGAGCACCTCTAAGATGTTATTTTGTTTGCGTGTGCTTGTTTAGAGTCCGTATTAAAATCAGCTACGTGTTTGTCGCTCACACACACACGGAGGCACAAGCACTCGGAAAGGAAGGCAGTGAAATTTCATGGCACTTCAGCTGGATAGACAGGGCAAATTTCCTTGTGTATTCCTAATTAGCATTTCACTGTTACCTGCCTGGCTTCACAGAGGAAGAGATATTATTGCTAGCCCAGACCACAGGTTTTTTTAAAATATGTTTCTTATGGGCAAAGCCTCATGATGTGCCCTTTTTCTGAAGCTGACATCTGGTACTGGTGTCAACAGCTAGGAGTAGGGAAATGATGGAATCATAGCAACACACCGGCTGGAAATTGAAGTCTAGGGAAAAAAGAAAAAAGGGAAACTTTTCTCTGCTGTAGATATAGAACATGTTTGACTGCTAAATTAATGCTTTTCACAGTGCCCTGGCTTAACTGCACTTTGTGATATTATGCTAATGAGGCCTTGTCCATATGAAAGCAGGATGAAGACTAACTTGAGAGAAAGGTAGAAATTTCCTCACAAAGGCTTCCTCTTAAATGAAGTTCTTAAGTCATGTGAGCTACTGACTCTGAGAGAAGATTAAAGAAATGCTCAATAAAAGAGAAGAAATAGATCAGTTACCTTCTTCTCTTCACTTCTTCCTCCTCCTTTTATTTTGGTAAGCTCTTTTTTGAAAGAACAGGTTGAAAAATACAACATAATGAAATTTGTAAACAGAAAAAAATTCTATGTCATCTCTTTTATTGACATATACAAGATGTTTTAAAAAGCAGCAGTCATGGAAAAAAACCTAACAACTCTTTGCAAAACCAAAAATGACAAATTAATAAAAGATAGGATATTTCTGTTGAGCTGTTTTTTTTGTTTTGTTGGGGGGTTTTTTGGGTTTTTTTTTTTCTTTTCTTAGCACTATATGAAAATCCATAGTATAGTTATTTTCCCAAAGGTGTGCTGCTGACCTAACCACTGATGGTTATGGAAGCCTTCACAGCCCAGGTCTGTGTTGCCTTTGTAGGTGTGTTTTATACATGATGTTGCTTGCTTTTCCTCTGCTGTGGGAGTCCTTCTTATCCCAGGGGAGCACTGGGAATATGAGTCCTGAGTAACTGTGCACCAGCTACCTCATAGACTAACAGTATGTTGGTGGATAAGAAGAAATCTGGATTTACCACACCACCATCCTCTGCTGAGGTTTCTGCTGCAGAGACAGCCCTATCTTCCCTCACTAGGATACAGCAGAAACAAAAAGAGATACAAATATATCTTGAGAGTAGTAATTTTACCAAATGTAGCCCCTCCTCTCCCCCAAAAATTAGATCAATCTGTCTAACAACAGCCATTTCAATACAGACAGGCATGGATAGATGTGGGCCTTCTTCAGCTGTTCCTAGGAAAACAACTCCTGCCTTGAAACTCTTTGTCAATTCCTCTACTCTGAGGCTGAGCCTTGACTAATGTGCCCTGACAGATTCAAGGTGCTTTCCCATTAAACATCTAAAGATTTGCTGGAACAGGACTAACAGTTAAGTGTGTCAAGCATCTCAGAGGAACGACCTAGGTCCAATCTCACGCATCTCCTTGTGTTTCCTTCCACAATGTGTGTTCAAGCCTTTTGTACAGACTGGAAGTGTTTCCTCCAGTGAAACAGGGAGCACACCCGGCTTGCGGGGTAGGACAAGATCCATGATCTGGTCCCAGCTGAACCAGTTATCTGTTACCCACATAGCCTTGGTCAGGGCAATTACAATCCACTGGAAACCTCTCACATGGTCTTTCTATCATCACATCCACTGCTCTATCCAGAGAATATTCACTTGATACCCGTGGGATGACATTACACAGCACTACTGCTTAACATCTATCACCACTAGTTCTTTGAAAAAGAAACTGAACAGAAACAAAATTAGCTTGGACTTATCCTGTATTTTCACCAAGACAAATGCATCCCAGGACACATGTCCTAGCCCTCTAGCCCCAATACATATGTAACAATCACGTAGCTCTGCCCTATTCCAGTTTTCCTTTTGCCTGTTTCTAACAAATGAGTACATATGTGTTATATTTAGCAGTGTGCTGTCCTTTACTCGTGCCCTAACACCTTATTTCTTTTAACATGTGCTCCATTTATAACATAACTTTATAGCAGATAGAACAAAAGCCAAATATTTCTAAACAATTCACATCACTCCTGAATTCCTTTGCTATCTATTAATATCAGATTAAATCCCAGGCCATTCTGAGCTCTCTCACATCCTTTTATTTCTCTTCAGACACAGTGCCAATAATTCTATTAACCTTCTTGCAAGAGCTGTGTGAATTCACTACTGCAGTCAGTAGCTCTTGCACCAAGAATTTGAATTTCAGTGTCACAATGTCATTAATACTGTGTCAGAAATACCCTTGCTAGTGGCATTGTTACACATCAGAATTAAGACAAAAACACTTCTTGGAGGTGTATTCTTGACATGTCTCTCAGAACAGTTTTGTTTTTTTTCACTTTCTTGCTTCTTTTTCCTCTTTCCATTGTGCTCATTTACTGAGTGACACTGCAAAGATAATGCAATTAAGACGCTCCATAGTGCTGTTCTAAAAGACGTCCAAAGCTGAGGCTTAGAAGCATTTTCCAAGTGGTTATTCCATCACTGGAATTTAGAGCATATATGTTCCACATTCTGGTTCTTGGAGTGGGGAAAGACTGAGTGTTTCCAGACTGTTAAGGGCTCACAGGATTCAGCTACCTCACAATGTGCAAGGAAGTCACACTTTTCCTCCTTGGCAGCCTGTTTGTGCCTTAAAAAGGACTTCTGTTCTGAGGACCATGGCTTTAAGACATCCATTTTTATTGTTCCAGTCTTTTAGCACTTCAAACTCAAACTCTCATGTATCACTTACAAGGGTTTAGTTGGGTTCATTCTTGCATTCAGAATTCTCTGAAATTTCTCCTGGAAGCTTTCTCTCTGCAGTCTCTCCCCTGCTTCCCCTCTAACTTCTTCTAGTCTTCAATAAACACTTCATGCCTTCATTCCTTTCAGGAAAGGAATGGATATTTCTAGCTTGCAAATCATCTGTCACTCAATTCCTTCTTCCTTAAATTCATGCCTTCACAAAACCCTTGTTCCACTCTCTGTGCTAGTGTAGTCTCTTCATATTCACTTGCTGCTGATGGCTCTTTCTAAAATTGATTTCTATGGATTTTCCTTTTTTTTTCCTTTTTTTTGGTAATTACATTTTTCTCTTCTCAATGCCACGCAGTTGTGTCTTGTCAGTATTCTTAATCACTGCACACACATGCATAATCCTGCATGCACTGAGAGATTACTAACCTCCCTTTTTTGGACTGTTACTTTTGAAAGAGACAGGTATTTAAGTGATTTCTTTGAGTAGTTTCCCCTTTTAGCATAGCTGTTATGCACTCAGCTACATCTGTATGCAATTGCAAAGGTCTATACCAAATGGTGCTTAAGTGAGGAGTGTTTTTATCTTACTTAGCTATCTTATTTGTACTACATATATCTCACTTCTTCCATGTGATGTAGATAAAAATGTGAAAAATGCAAGTAGTGTCAGTAATGATAAACTCAGCTCCACAGGGTAAAGTGCATCATACATCCTTCACACCTGGGTGGTAAAATAGTAGAACATTGTCTCAACTATTCATATCATTGATGTTGAAAAATAAGCTGTGTTTTCCCAGTTCTCTATTTCTTTTTAAACACAATTTCTATTTTTATGATATCACTGTCATTTGAACATGTATTTTTCAAAGACCAGCAGGTGATTCAAAGCTAAAAGTATTCCTCCCTCACCATTTGTCACACATTATCCCAGCACTTGTAATTTCACACACCTTAATCGCACACCTTAAAGCAAAAATTCCATCTTCACTGTGTCAGAGCTCATTATCAACTGCTTTCTGATGGCCTCATACACTGCTGCAGTCAATACTTGCTCTTGAAACCATGTCAATTGAACAAGATCAGAAAATCCTACATTAAAATTATTATGTGCAGCTGTGAAAAAAAAAAAAAAATTCTTGTTTCCAAGTGAATGTTCTAACACAGATTTCTAAAGGGCCTGCCTTGACTTATATTTATTAATGTCATTTTTTTTGTTGTCATTGTCTGCTGTTAAGAAATATATAAATAGAAATATAAGAAGAAATAAGTAAATACAAGAAATATATAAATACATTGCTGATACACTATCCAATTCCTGAGAGTGGATTACAAATATATAAATGACAGCAGCACTACAGTGTAGATGAGAGTCACAGAATCACAGAATATTCTGAGTTGGAAGGGACCCACAATGATCATCAAGTCCAATTCTTAAGTGAGTGGCCAACGCAGGGATTGAACCCCACAGCCTTGGCCTTTTTAGCACAAGGATCTGACCATCTGAGCTAAAGTGTCACTTAAGCTGCCCAAATTAAAACTGGAAGAAAAAGAAGTAGAATTTGGATTACCTGAAACATATTCATGTTGCTATACTGTATGGAAAAGCCAAAGACAGACAACGACAAGAAAATTTCCTCATTGATAAAGTATTATATGATATTTCTACATTATTATTGCAGCATTATTATTGCAGCATTTTATGGCTGTTTTTTCCATAGCTATCAGTATAATATTCCAAGCATCTAAGCATTTCTGGAGTGGAGTTTCCACTGATTTTCTTTATAAAAATGTCACAAAGGATTTTGCAGTAAATGAAAATTTCATCATATACCCTTCACCATCTGTGGTAGCAATAGCAGCACTGCATCATTACTATGGATTACAAGTCCAGATAAAGAGAAATAAAAAAATTTGGAGAAAATACAGGCTAAGCTATATTTTTAGATTTATTTTGAGAATAGTACTAAAACTGCAAATGGCCATGCTGTTTGCATCATGCTGATTGCTTTTCATGGCTTACCTCCCTCCCCTGGCTAGGATTTCACGGGTGCAAAGCAGAACTACTTTAGTTGCATTCCCTCCAGTATGAGTGGATGAATCCAGGAGGAAGAATTGAGTCTGTTTTGTTGAATTTCTCTGGAATTCTATAGAATCATATAATAATTTACGTTGTAGGGATCATCTGACCACCTTCTGGTCAAACCCTGCTCCATGGCTACAAAGATGAGGACATGTACACCTTCCAGGCTGTAGGACTGGAATGTGAATCAGAGCAGTGAAATGCTCCAGTAGTAAACACCTGTCCATTGGAGCCGAACTGTGAAAATACTACACTGGTAGAAAAGACCTGCTGGAGATGAGGAGAACAGGAGTGCTTTTAGCCAGCATCTTTTAGGGAAGAAAAAAAAAAAAGAATGTGGCACTATTCATTCAATCGATACCTGGCACATGCTATTGTACTGCTGGCTTGATTTGCCACTGCGTGCTGAAAAATTCATCAGTCATCTTACAGAGATATCACATTGGTTTTAACTCTGATTGTGACAGCTTAATTTTAGTTTACAAAGATGATGTGTCCCTTCACATTTTGCCTGATTATTTTTTCAGACTGATTTAGGATCAGTTTCTTTCACCAGCTGGAGCAGGGAAAAGTAAAATGACTGAATTATAAATTTTTTCTCTTCCAGGTTTGAAATTATCCTTTGTCCAAGAATGAAAAAGATAACAATTTAAACACACATGTATATATGTATATGCACATACATATATATATGTATATGCACATACATATATATCACATACATTCTTTGACTCAATGAACCTGAACTCCTCACCTACCCTTTTTTTTTTCTTTCACAATTATAGTTCCTGACCACTGAAGGTTTGCAGTGGATGTGTTGACTGTGAACAGCACAGGACAGTCTGTGTAGATCTTTCCAGTTCATCAAATTTCCTACCCCTAAACGTTCGTGCGTATTAAGATCTAGGGGGAAAATATGTACTGTGAAGATGAGGGTAGGGGACTACTGACGACCCAGAGCCTTCCACGATTCTTTTTATGAAATGGAAACAGGATTTATCTATATTCACCTACCTCTTCCTGATGTGTGATTGACTTTCCATAGCCTCAGGGACTGGTTGCAAGCATGAGATAGTAATTTTTTTTTTTGAATAAAAAAAAAAAGAAAAAAAACCCCTGATTTAAAGAAATAGACTGATTCTGCCTTCTTAGACCCCTAAGGACTAGGTCTAATCTCTTGCTGTATGATTTTATTTGTTTGGTTTTCTGAACCTTAATGGAATAATGTAGACTAATTTCAAAAGGAAGAAACAAACAGCTAAAAGAAGGGATAGTCTGGAAGATGTAACATCACAAAGAAAGGGAAAAAAATCAACCCCCAGAGCTATTATCTAGCAAAATCCTTTCTATTTGAAAGAATTTGAGTTATAAATTGCATAATATTTGTTAGGAACCAGCTCAGTTAATTTCCTTTTTTTGTTTATCATGCTGTTCTCCTTCTCACCGCTGTGCTGGAGAATCAGCTGACCCTGATTTTCCCACCTCCGTGTCATGCCCTTCTGGTGAAACTGCTTTCACTAGGTTGAAACACATTTTTGCCTTCACTTGCTATTCCTACTGGAAATCTCCTGCACCTGCAGGCAGGGGTATTCACAGGTACAAGGCAGTTCTTTCCCTGACATGTGCTGAGCCTGAAGGATGTGCAATGA
The DNA here is from genome assembly GCA_014706295.1 of Lycocorax pyrrhopterus obiensis. Lineage (NCBI taxonomy): Eukaryota > Metazoa > Chordata > Aves > Passeriformes > Paradisaeidae > Lycocorax > Lycocorax pyrrhopterus. The sequence continues at coordinate 110,579,511 of JACSVZ010000001.1, read as the reverse complement.
AAAGCCTTAATATTCTGCTTGTGACAGAGAGGCCCTGGCAGTGACCTTCAGAAGGTGCAAACATGTAACTCCCTGGTATTACACGGCTCCCCCGGGACCACACTGCCCAGAGCAGGGAAATTGCAACAGAGCTCACAAAGCTGTTTTACCTCAAACTGCAGCCTTGCAGGATCTCAACTCTGGAGACCCACTGCCCCCTTCCCAGGACACCTAATGGTCACTGTGCAAACCTCATGGGATGTAGCTGAAATATCACTCTGCACCGACGTGTTGCTGTGGTACTGCTGCTTTCCTTCTACTCCCTGAAAAATTCTGGATCACCTGAGAATGCTAAGGATCACTGAGACTCAAGCTCTTCATGCTGTGAGATCTGCAATTTTTCATAAGGCTGGCAGGCAGAACGCTTTCATGGACCAAATCTTGACCTGGGGTCTCATACTTTGCTGAGGATCTGGCTGCATCCTGTAAACTGTATTGTGCTAATGCAAATAGAAGTCTCTGGGAAAGTTCACTCCATCTTATATGACCTATAAATTGTTACATTACAGATTCTTATCTGTCTGAAAGCCATTAAGTCTTTACCGTGTAAAATACACTTAACATTTCCCAGAGATTCCCCAGACCGGGTAGGTCAGGCGTATGAATTTGATGTGTAACATTCCACTTGTGTAAGATCAATTTTTTCATTACAATAGTTGTTTTAGAGAGAGATATTTATTCACTTTGTGTACTTCAGAGTATTTTTAGGATAGAGTACAAATACTTTAATACATTTGCTTTTGGAATGCAAACTTACTGAACATAATTCATTTATTGATGAAGCTACAATTGTGCAGTTAGTGTTCAACTGAATTGAAACAGATGGAACCAACAGATTTAATATAATTGGCAATATAAGAGTTTCTGATTCAAAATGAATTAACACACGAAGGCAAATCCTTAATTTAGGTTCCCAAAGTTTTGCTTCCTGTCTTATTTAATAAAGTCTTTTGGGGGCCAGTATGATGTTGGGACAGAAGTACAAAGTCCACAAATTTTGCACTTTGCAAAGCTGAGCAAGTAGCTTCGCACACCTGTGCAGTCCTCCATGGGACCAGTGCTGTGCTCCATGCAATGACAGATATCTTTAGCAGAGAACAGGAGAGACAAAAGACTAATTACAACTTTGAAGATTGAAATTTGCTTCGGAAATGTTTAGCCACACAGAATAAACTATCATCTATATCTCTATATAACTATAATAAAGTGTGCGATAGTTCCAAGAGAGAGACAGCATGCAGTACAGTACAAGAGCAGTTTTTCTTTTAGATGTATGCACTTAAAAGACCCAGAATAAAAAGTGAGAGCCAAAATCTGAGTGGAAGAAAACTGCTCCAGGAAGCCCCAGGGTTCAAAATATGGCTGTGGAAGACAGCCAGAGAAACCTCATTTCAAATATGTGCAGATACAGAAAAGGGGTTGTCTAGGGTCTCACTGAAAAATAGAAGAAAGAGAAAGAAAAAATCACAGAAAGAACATTTTCAAATGCAGATTTAGGAGTTTCAGCACTGCCTACATTTTGAAGAACAAAGGAGTCACAAGGAGATTTACACAAAGGCCAGGATGTCCTTAGGGAAATCTCAGTGAAGGAAAACCATGGCACCTGGTAGTGAAGCTTATTCTGCATATTAAATGAGGTCATGAAAAAGCAGTTTTGTCAGTGATCAAAGCCTCTCTGGAGAACTCAAGAAAAAGCATCAAAATGAGGCAGCAGAGCTACTGTCCAGACTAACTATAATACTAGTAAAAATACTTTACTGTTCCACAGCAGAGGTCAAATGTTCTGTAGGTCAAAACTAGAGAAAAGTCCTACGACAACAATTGACCACTAGCAGATTCGTCTTTGTAGAAATGAATAATGACATAAAAAATTTCCAACTAACTTCATCCTCAAAGAGAGAAGATAACAGAAGTGAAAAAAAACCCTAGAGTTCATTGGCATAGGTGAGGTTATATAGTCTGGAAAACAAAATTAAAAAAAAAAAACAAACCAGCAACTCAGAATCTTCAATTTAGATGATGAGACAAAATATATGTTCTGTGAATGGCACTTTTTTAGATAGATCAACTCTCTTTATTGGATACAGGTATGTGTGAAGGTATATTTATTTTTATACACATATGTGTGTGTATAAGTGCATATACATATAGATATATATGATATATATAGGAAGAATCTCTTGAAAATCAAGTCAAAAATTCCACTGAACTGGTTACAGAAAGACAAGTACATGCAGCCTCAAGGAGACCTGTTACATCTAAGCTTTGAAGTGTAGCGTACATAATCTATGTTTCAGGACAGTGGAGGCACACCAGATACAAAAAGAAAAATGAAAGTATTTAGGATAACAGTAGGAAATCAGAAGGCAATCCTAAGAATGGAACCATGGCCATCGAGCAAAACTATGAATTTTTTATCGCTATGGAATCTTTTAAAGAAGTTATTGTGACAAAGTCCTAGATGGGGTATTTAAAGTTTTCAAATATAATTAAAATTCAATAAATATTCAGCACATCCCTTAAAAAGATGAGGTAGTGACTGTTTTAGTCAACTGATGGGTTATCATTCAGAAAGTCTGTGATCATCCTATGCTCTTCCCAGTTTCTGTGCCAATTAAAGTGATTTGCAGCTGTGACGAGGTTAGACATGCCTGTGTTTCTGAGGCTAACAGGAAATTTTTCGCATGCTAATCATAGAATAGGAAGCTCTCTTTATCACCTTTCACCTTAGTTTAAATAAATAAATAAATAAATTTTAATTCTTAATCTTCATAAGGCTGTACATGAATAATGAAAAAAATAATGTGACTAATGAGACCACATCTCATTAGTGGCAAGTTCACCCCTCAGGGCAAAACCCCAAAATATTTGTTGCAGCATAAAATACAGAAGCTGTAAGAAAGGTATTCTTGCATCCTCTTTCTGTGGAATTATGGATCATTTCCTTTTTATTTGTGAAGAAATTGAAACGGAGGGTCCACACTGTCTTTCAGAGGAGATTTCAGTAGTGTCAGAGGAATTCAGCTTTCTCAGGGATTTAACACAGCACTTCTCTAGCAGTGTTCTGAACAAGCTGTTATAACATGATTTCTGTTGCTCTGTCAGATGAGAAAATTGGAAGACTCCTATGAAGCCAGGACCAGGAAGAAGAGAAGATAGAAAGGGAATGAAGCCGTAAGGACAAGTCAGGACAGGATCCTGACCACACAGAGTGATTTGGGGCAGATTTGGCTGTCTCCCATTAAGAGTATCTTCCTGCCAGAGGTTTCCTCCCAGCTGAGCAGGGTGCCCCTGGAGCTGGAGTCACTCGAGGTAGCACATGGGATGCAGAGTGAAAAAAAATATCCAAACCCCTCCAAAATTAACCGACTCTCACTGCTTTCATCTTGTAAGAGTGATATTCAAGATATTCTAGATATTTAAGATGAATCATTGACAGCGTGCTCCACGTGATCTTTTATCATTATTAACAAATGATATGTGCACAACACCAGCCAATCATGGCACTACGCTGGGAGAAAAGGATTTCAACAGTATTGGACCTATTTAAATTCTGACAGGAACAGGAGGCAGCTACTCCTCTTATGAGCAACCAGTTATCTCTGCCTGCATCCCACAGAGATATCCACGGTGGAAGAGCTCTTTTTTGGACAGTGTTTTGTACACTTGGACTGAGAGGAGGACGCATGCAGTTTTCAAATAATCCTAGCAACATGCAGCATGTGAGATCCTTATTAGAACTGCTACAGAAGCAACACCGTTTTGGATCCCCAAAGATGTTTTATTTATGAATTGTTTGCGCTCATACAGAGTAAAAGCTGGAAAAGGTGTAGGTTATAAAAACTACATTAGTGGCATTGGATACTATTTTTAATTAGGAAAACTTTACGTCCAAAACAGTGCAAAACTATTTTTGCTTATTTCTTGCAATAAAAATTTAATTAGGAAAACATTTTTTAGTAAGGTTTGGGGTTTTTTCAATGCCTTGGACCACAGTATGACAAGAAATCTAAAAAGCTTCTCTCTCTCAAAATTTCACTTAAATGAGCGTCTAATTGGAGGAATAGAAGCTGAGAAATTTTTACAAGCCATGACCAGTTCTGGATAGGGTACCATGTGATTGTAACTATTTGAATTATGTTTAGTTCGATGGTGTTTTGTTTCTGCTAATTTTGTCTTTGGCAAAATAACAATAACGCTAACAACCTAGTGTCCATTAACAGACACAGCCTGTGAGCTCCCAGTACTGAGCAATCCCTACAAGGATGGGTGCATACCTCTTACTACCAAGGGAATCTAAAAGAGGATAAAAAAGGATAGCATGTCCTGCAGATATACAGCAGTTTAGCCCAAGAAAGTTAGCCTGTTATTGACTTCCTGAGAAATAAGATACATTTATGTCATGGAAATTGCAGAATAAAGGACAAGAAATTTGATGTCGTATTTACATTTTCCAATCTGAAGATTAAATCAAGCAAGGGTTTCATTACTCTCAAAAATATTTTATCCGCATCTTCGCTTGTATTCCCCATAGATAAAAAAAAGCAAGACCTCAATTCATATCCCCTGCTTTCACAAGGAAAAGATCAGATGGCAAAGCTGAGTGTTATGTTTTATTACGTGTGAAAGACTCTTTGCTAATTCCATCTGATAATAACTGAACAAGTTTTTAATTATGAAGTTTTGCCATCTTCCTGAATATACCATTGGAGCTTATCTCGAAGTTCTTGTTTTACCCTAAATTGTATTATAAATGTATTAAGTTCTCAGAGTCAGTGTTTTCTATCTGGATTATTTTGTTCTTTCTTCAGAGCAGTGTAATTACTTGAACGGTTTAATATAATTGCATCCTAAATGCATAATGTTAGTCTTCATTCATACTATTGCAGCTCCTGGCATCTTCTTAATTGAATAAAAACATGTAGAGATATTATTCTATAGTAAATACCCAACACAACAGTTTCCTAATAGTGGAGAAATCACACATTCTCTCATAATACAATGGTTCCATTACTCCAAGGGACATCAGTTTAGACCTCTGACACACCACTTACACGTTTTGACCATATGTGATTATCCAGTTAGTTCACTGTATACAAAAGATAACAAAAAGCACTTATTATGTTTCCCACATACAAAGAGAGCATAATTTACAAAAAAACCAGATAATTCATAGCTTCAAAGTCCTACCAAAGCTGTGAGAGAATAAGTTAAAAGAGACAGATTAAATAAACCGTGCAGCTGTTGCTGTTGGACCAAGAATTCCTTTTTCTCACATGAATGGCTTTATCACAGACTCTGGAGACCTGTGGCTCTCTCTGGCTCTCTGGGAGACTTTCTACTTCATCTGACCTATTTAAATCATAAGGAAATGTCCCAATCACTGAACAAGAGAATAATTTTATTTTTTTCTATAAAAATGTTTTATAAAAAATGGAATGACATCAAAAGGAAAGACAAAGAATGGAACTTTGCAATGTCTAATAGCCTGACCACTAAAAGACTGATGAGAGCAATGGATTCAAGACTTATCAAGTAGTGGAAGATACTGAACCAGGGTAATCCAGATCCAAGATGAGCAGATTAAATAGTCTTCAGAATTCCCTTTGCCTGCATTTTATGCCAAAGTTGAAAATAATATCAAATTAGTTACTATCAAAACCAAAAACAATCATTGAATTTAAACTATGGAAAAAACTTCACCATTTTAACTTAGAGTTAAAATCATTTGGGTGCTAATTTCAAATGCTTTTCTCTTTTATACTGTTTGGACAGCTCTCCCCAGTAGACAGTTCCATAGATTTAAGTACAATCCTACAGTGTCGCCCTGTGATATCCTCCATGACGAATGAGTATAACACAGTAAGAGAAGTATTTTTATGTCTACTGTGTAAATTCTAGAATTGTATTTAACTGTAAAGAATGTTAATTCAAATTTAACTGTAAAACGTTCATTTTAAAGTAATACTACTTTTAATTTTGTAATTGTCCCATTCCGAGGATACATTGTCTTGCAATTCAGGGTGAAACAGCCACATTACACCTGCTCTAGAGTTGAATGTTCAATTTCTGTACTGCAGCAACACATTATTGCAGGGGTTTTCCTAGTATGGCAAGTTAGTTTGTATATAATCATGGGCATGAGCTTGTAGATATGTTTTTGTCATCTCTTTGTGTCATTTTTGTCAGGATAACTCACCTTGACAGTCATGGCTACTGGAAGGAGGGCGCTAATAGGCATGATCACAGTTCAGTTTACATTATAAAAGTTTCACAGGTACTACCTTTGGCAAGACAAATGCTCTTGGTGCAGCCCTACTGATGATTTATTAAACAACTGCAGTGAAAATTAACTCTTCAAGCCTTAATAATGAGTATATGAATATAGTTGTGTCCAGTCACCCTTATATAAAAACATAACTTGTTCATTTATTCTTCAGCCTTAGCTATTGCATTTACGTATTTCTTCCATAGTTATCAATAAATCCACAAAGTCAGGGTATTCTTTGGTCTGTATCTAACCATGACATGAGTGGTGGAAGAAAAATCAGCAAGTGTATCAAGGAAGGGATCAAATATTTTATGGTCTAAGACCTGAAATTCGCGTCTCCAGGAACACCAGTAGAGTCTATAACATCCTTTCAGACACAAAATGTGAGCTGCAGTTATATTCTGTCATTTCACTTCAGCTTTCAGGATATTATCCTATAAGGTTTATCACTCTTCTTGCAAACATATTATGTGCAAGTCAGTGTGGCTTTTTCAACAGCCTATCCATGGCAGGAAACAAAATTATTTGCCAGCCCACTGTCACAGGGGATGCAAATAAAAGGACATGCAAACTGTGTCTGTTTCTGCATGAGAAAAGGTCTTTGAAGCAGACAGGAGTGCAATGAATATTATTAAAGAGTATGAATCAACAGATTGTTGTATAGCCTGCTTACCCTCCAAAGCTGTGAGTGACTGTGTCCTCCTTGTCAGCAAAGATTTACCATGGACTTAACACAACCCAGCCCCAGCAGACAGAGTTTGTTCAGTTCTTTCTTCTCAATAATTGTGATTAACTGTTCTAACACCCACACAGAAACTGAAATTTTGCTGAATATTGCTTACTTTTAACTCAGAACTCCCTGCACTACTTCTAATTTGTTTTCTCCTGTTCCCCTTTTTTCATAATTTTCAGATAAACAATAATGTTAAGACCAGTGAAGAAAGAATCTTTAAAAAATCGCATCATTAAGACTATTCAGGTATTCATGAAGTACTGAAATATGGATAATGACTAGAGCATGTCAGTAAAATGATCATCTGTCCCCAATTAATATTGATATATTGCAGTTGTGAAGGCTTTTAATGATCACATTACTAGGAAATTATTGCTGCTCATATAATTTGTCCTTATAATCATGTATTTATCATAGATACAATAGACAAGTTCCCCAAGAGGACTATTAAAGCCCATATTCTGCTGATTCTTAATTGGTAGAGAAGACAGTCTTTACACTTATGTGGGAATAACTGTCTTTTTGTCAACACAAGTGTCTCTTTTTAATTACAGTCTATGTATGCTACACGTACCATATGTTTTATGGGCATGGGATGTAACAGCATTTCTGAAAAATATCTGCATGGGGTGGAATAGATAACTAGTTAGGCAAGAATCAGCCTGAATAACTTTCTGAAATTGTCCTTAGAGGGAAAAGTGATGAACTAAAAATATTAATAGTTTTCTTTTTTCTCAGCCTAATTTGGTGGCCAGTTCTGTATGAGGCTATTCAATCACACGTTGGTTCTGTAGCTCACAGCTGCAGTGACTGCATCCAAAATAATGCCACAGGTATTTGAATGATGTCTTCAATAGATTTCTGACCACTGAATTTTATAGGCCTGAAGATTAAATGAAGACACTGTGACTAATCACTAAATCTCACTCTGCCAAATTAGTTCCCTTGTCTCATATAATTGCCTGCTTGTCTCCATAAATAGATTGCAACTGAGTGTTGTATCTTTCATCTAGTTATATCTGTAAACTAATCATATACCTGGCCACTTGGTGTACCTTTTATTATGATTAAAAATCCTGGAGTCCTGATGTTATAGTTTGTTGGCTATGTAATTTAGAGAGTTGTCAGAGGGATCCATTTCACCTGCAATTACAAAACATATCAGACTTGAGGCCTACTAAACCTGTAATTCAGTGTGTTTGTTCCTGCACTCCTTGGGCAGGAACTTGGGTATCTGAAATACCATCTCAGAGGGTATTTTGTTTATAAGGACTACAGTGTTGCGCACAACCATAAACCAAGAACTTTGAATCATGAAGCCATAGTTGCAGCTGCCCTTTTCTTTTGGTTGAGTGGTATAAGAAAATTTACTGGTTAAGTTCTGCTCAGACAGGCCCAGTGATGTTGATGGCTGCTCTAATTAGTAAACTAACTTGAGGAGAATGCAGTTGTCTATTAAATTTTCTAACTCTGAAACTCCCCTTGGACACACACTCCCCATGACACACTGGGATTTTTGTTACAGAGAAGGAAGCAAATTCTTTCAGTGTGAACCTGCAAAGGGGATTAAGGCTGCTGTTTGCAGAGAGATACACACACATGCAAGGGAGTTGCAGAGAGAAACTTGGCAGGGCTCAGCAAGGGATGCTCCTCTTTGGCACATCGCAGTGGGTTAGCATCACAGCTCTGCAGCTTGGAAAGCCAGGACGAGACAGAGCCCTCACTGCTCTGCCCGGGATTATTGGCAGGTGCCCGTAGTCAGCAGTTGCCAGAAATTGGCCCCACATGAACCAGCAGAGGCAAGAAGTCTCCAGTTCTGCTTTATTAGCTATGTATGACAAGCCAAATGATGGCCTCTCCCTACCCCTGGTATTATTGTCTAGGCAGTGCTGGATAATGAGGCCGTACGTACCTCGCTCCTCAAGGTCTCTCGTGAAAACACCAACTCTCCCTTAACTCTCATAAAGATCATTTGGAAGATTGACTGGATCTTTTTTGCCTTGGGTTGTGTGCTTTTATTATACAATGAACAACTTTCTTTTTTTTTTTTTTTAATATCGTGCTTTATTATAAAAATACTTTTTTATTATTATGCTTTTCCTTGGGGATGTTTTTTTGTGTTTACCTCTAATTGTGTGTCTAGATTCCTTCAGGGAATGTGAGTGGGCTCTCTAATACAACATGTGTCCAGCTTTCTAAACTAAGATTACAGGTCTGTTCTATATTGCACTTCTACCCAGAATAAGTTACTTATATGCAACTTTATTCCCACATGCAGAATAATTGCCAACTATCATCCTTTTCTCTCCCTCAAAAGTAGTCAGGATTATTTTTTTGCATTTTTGGGGGTTTTTTTTATGAAGCTAAAACGTATATGTCCTGACAGAAATTGAAACTATTCTTTGCAAGAGAAGCAAAATAGCTGATAGCCCAGTAAACCCCAATGAAATCACTTAAAGTTCAGCAGAAAGCTAGCCCAGTTATCATTCTAAGGCAAATTGTAATTTCAAGGTAAAATGCTTACACGATGCCTGAAGCTGGAGAATAGATTTCATCTTCCAAATGGAAGTATGAAAATATTCCTACATATTTTAAAGTACATTTTGTTGAATAAAATCAGTAACTGGACTGATACATTTTCCCCTTTCTTTTTTACCTCTTTCTCTCAAAACCAACCAACCAACCAAACATAAATCAACCAAAACAAACAAACCAACCAAAACTAAACAATCTCCCCAAAAAAACCCAAAACCAAACTGTACTGAAAACAGTTTGACTATGTCCTTTGACCAAAAATTAAAATTTTAGTCCCCAGAAAATTGTCAATAAAATCAATAAAACAAAGAAGTAGAGTTACAAAGTGTAGGAAAAACAACGTGAAATATTACTCTCCAGAGCAGGACAATCAGAATCTTTGTTCCACTAGAAGGATTCTAATTTTGGGGATCTGAAACAGAAAGCACCATTCCCAGACTTACCAAAAACATGTTCTTACCCTCTAGTCACAGCACAGCCCAGGTCATCTGCTCTCAACCTTTCCTGCTGACACGATTATCGCACATAAACACTTAAACTCCCAGGTGAGGATCTCGGTTGCAAGGTTAAGGGGTCATGCTGACCTATTTGCTCATGGGCTCAATTAACACTAGGGGTATTGTGTACTACGACCCATCTCCAATAGGAAATGTTGCAGCTGTTTGAATTCTAAATACTCTGAAGTCTGTTCCTCGTGACAGTTTTCTGAGGACAAGAGTTCCTGGGTCAAATCCTTGATCTGAGTAAGGTTTTGCTTTCTCCCTTTGCATGGGCTTTTTCAGAGACTTTGCTCCTGCTGCACAGTCTGGGATGAAGCTTTCCCATTGCTTTTTGTTGGAGCTGGCAAATGTGTTAAGCAAGCACTGAGTTAGAGGGGAAGCTCGAGGATGACTTGAGTCAAAGGCTGGTACACTCTCTGTACAGCAAGAATCTGATCTTTAGGCAGTGGATGCTCCAAATGTAAATTTCACAAGATTTTTTTTAATGTGTCAGGAGATGCAGGGCTCTGACAGCCAAATACTCACTCAGAACCTGTCTCCTCTATGGGCCTTACCACTGTATTCTGCACAAATTTCTTCCAAGAGGTGAATACACAGCCCGGATGTTGTAAACACTTTCTGAATTCACCTCTGATGTAGCAAAGAAACCTTAATTAATCACAGAGAGAAGTGGAGGCAGTGTAAAGGTGGGTGTGAGGAGACAATCCTCTCCTTGGTGCTCATAATATACCGTGGAAGGGGTGCCATGTGTGGAGAGGCTGTTTCAGCTTCAAGTCGCCACAGAAGAGTATTTCAAACGCACTTGAGTGAGCTGGTATTTGGGGCAGAACCATCAGGAAGGAACAGACAAAGAGGTATTCATTGTCAGCAGTGCCTGTACTTGTGACATTAATTGCAATTTTTGTGCCTTTCCTCTTTTATGGAGGCCTGGACTAAATTGGCTGGGCTTATTAGCTACATTTAATGAAAACAGTGTTTCTTCCTTTTTTTTTCTTTTATTCCCCCTGCCCTGCTCTTCTCTTGCCATGTGTTGGATCTGTGTTCTCAGAGATCTATGAAAAGAATATAGTCATCTCTTTTTTTTCCCTGTGGCACAGCAATGCAGGGATCTAAGTTCTACTGATCTCAGCACTAAAGACATCACTATGTTTCTTGAGTCAGGTAGCTCACTAGCTGGATTTCACATCAGAGACAAATAAATGGAGAGAAAAAAACAGTAGTGAGAAATGCTTTCTCATCTGTGTGGCTGGAGACACAGCTTGACATCACTTTAACAACTGCAGAGTTGACTGGGGCTGCAAAATTTGAATTCACAGCCTCAGTTTTCCTACGGTCCAGGATACACTGCATTAAAAGTTTTTCCCTTAAATATATTTCCCTTTGTCTTAGAACCTTTCTGTTCCCCTGAAGTGTCTGTAGTTACTAAGTAGTTTTAACCACATTAAAAAGGCAAATGAGTTAAATGATGTAAGGATTTCATTTTTTTTGTTTTAATGAAAGAAATGGGAAAATATCTCCTATGGCTGCCCGACAGGTTGCATGCCAGTTTCAGCTAGATGTGATTTAAGGCAGACGAGTTATAAACCCTGAAAAATGGGGTTTGTAATGGAAACAACTGACCCTGAACTTCAATGTCATGTGCACAATGCTATAATAGCTGCCTCTTGGCACTCATTTTCCGTCTCTCACTTCAGTCAACAGATAAAAAAAAAAGATATGCTGCTCATTTATTAGCTTTTGGGTTAGGCTGCCCATGCATGGGCATTCAATTTCTCTCTTCTTTCTGGCTGCTGCATAACCTGCCTCTGAGACATGGATCAGAAAGATGTTAAGCTTGACTTCGCTTCTTCTAAAGTTGAGGTGGCTGCATGCAAGGCTGTCAATTTGCACACAGAGTTTTGTGGGCTTGGAAGACTTCCATAGGTTTGGCCAACATTAAGCAATTTGTTTCCCAGGCCTTATTCAACATTTCTTAAATAAAAAAAGCACAGTGTAAAGAAATATTATAGCAATACTGCTCCATACCCCAGTGGGGTAAGAACCAAGATGCTTCAAACAACAATATCCCACAGCAATATCCCAGAAGGATTTTCCTAACTGGAATAACCTGGGGAAAAAAGCCTGTAACTATCTGTTTGTCCTGTTTTTCCAGCTTTTGGGTTATGGGTGGCTACCAAATAAGCATCTAATAAGAGAGGATTCTCTTTCTATCACATCAGGATAGTGAAACAGATGGGGGAAAATGTCCTATTAGAAAACAATTTTTTTCCTTTGAGTTGGTAGAAAAAAGGTATTTGGAAGTTTTGAGATTTCATCATCTGAAAATAAGTTTAAGGTAGTCTAAATTATAGCAAAAAATATATTAATTGGTCCCAAAGAACACAGAAATTCAACCAGAGAAGCAGGTAGGTGAGAAAGATTTGTTTTTGGAAGCTGGCTTTAAGCCAGCAGTTTTTCTGCCCAAGAAATAAAATATTTGCAACAAAGTGTCAAAAAACCCCACAAAAACCCCCAAGAAAACAAAACCCTAAAATATTTTCACTTTTGATGGGACAAATTAGAGCTGGGCTGGAAGTGTTGTCTATGTGCCAAGTTTAGCCATGCCAAGCATATGTAATACCAATACCCTGTTAGGATTTTACAGAACTCAGGTTTTTCTGAGAAGCCGGCAGCTTTCAGACTTCTGAGGAAGCCACAGCAGGTCACACCTATTCACTGGTGCAGTTTTACTGGTTTCATCTGGTTCAGGCCCTCACAGCATCAGCAGGATCCTATGAGAGCTGCGTATGTCCTAGGGGACACATATTGCATTTGATGATGGTTTGAGGAACCAAACCGCAAATGTTCTGATAAATCTCCTATTTTGACCTCTTATTTTTGTTAAAAAAAAGTTACTGGGCGTAGGAATCTACAGAAAGTATTGATACTAGAGATACCAAAGAGAAGCTTGTACTAAGCCTGTTTCAGAACAGACAACACAAATAAAGTCTTAACACTGGCTTTTAAAATTTAAGAGTAATCTGTAGTTCTGTGAACTTGGAGAAGATCTGTTTCTAATCAGAGAGGCAATGCTAATTTCCAAATACTGCCTCAGAGCAGTCCTTCTCATTTAGGAGTTGACCTTTTCCCAACTGATATTAGAAAAAACTCTGTTATCTCCATACATTTATATACAAATGCTGAAAATCTATTGGTCTCTATAGCTGTTAAATTGTATGTGACCTCTTCATGTCTGTGGTATCGTTTTTCACATGAAGTCCGTGCCTGACCCAATGACACTGCATAAAGGAAAAAAGAGAAAAGCTTATGTCTCATCATCAACAGCCCAACTTTAAACATTTATCTCCAGTGCACATTTGAAAAATTAAATGTTCCTTCCTGTAAAGCAGAGGAATTAATAGCAGTTATGTTTAAATGCTGCTTATGTTGTTCAGCAGGCAGTCTTTTCTAATGTCAAGTTAATGAGAATGCCAATCAAGGAGGAATACCGCGATGTTAAGACATGCAAATGAGACATTAGCATACTGAAATTGCTGTCGTCTTTACATCCTGAGACACGGTGCCAGCCTGTGAGAACTTTTTCAGGATTTCAGTGGAAAAGACAAACTTAAGTGATTACTAATTCACAGTGTTTGTTGCTTCCATGACAGCTGAGGGTAGAAAGCAAAACCAGAACATGCTCAAGCATAACTTTATTTTGTCTAATCTGCACCAAAAGCACAGTTCATGACATCTCAAACAGACTGGGATTCTAACCAAGTAATAATTAAATTGGAAAAAACTACCCAGTGATCCCTGAAAGCCATGAATTGCAGAAATAGCTCTGGTGGAGCCCTCGACTTGATGGACATTTTGCAAACAGTTTTAACTCGAAAATTCTTTCTCCAGGCTCTGCACAGTGGTATTTATAGTACTGTCATATAATAATTAACTGTCAAAGATGAGTTTGCCCTGGTGAGCAGTAATTAAGATGCCTCATCTGCATCCTGCTGCACTGAACCTATGGTTTCTTTCACGTAGAGACCTACTCTGGTTAGGTTTTTTAGGGGAATGGAAGAGGGTTCCTGGCAGGAAGGGATGGGAAGTGTGTGACTACTCTGAAGATCTCTCTGGCTTTATGCTCTGTAGAAAAGTAACCTTTTGCTCCAAAGGGCCTGATGTACATCAGTTGCAAAGTTTCCTCTTCCCAAAGGTTCAACACTTGGGGAGGCTCTGGTTTACATCTTCAGAGCACCAGTATCCACAATATATCTGTGAAATACTATACAGCTCTTTTTTACTTGGCCTAACCTAATACCTTTCTTGGGAAAATATTTTACATTCCAGATAATTCAAATCTGGGAAGTTTGTCTGGGTGTTTGTTTTATTCTGGATTGAAAATTCAGAAGTTACTCTCTTTTTTATCTGCATTTTCACCTTGAAAATCAGTTTCTGTCCCTGATCTATTTACAATTGTTTAAGGAGAATGATTTATTTTAATGCCACCTGAGTTCAGAATGATTCATGCTCTAATAATTATCAAAAGGTATCCTGATGACTGTCCTATGACTTTAAAGTGTTTCATTATTATAAAAATTATTATTTTAGTATGGTCTCAAATGTAAGATGCCTAAGGCATATGCCATGTACACATTGTGTGCATTTAATTCTTTGACATAAATTTTAATTTAACAGCATTCTACCATTCCTTGCCTCACCCACACAGTGTTCTCCTACAGTTCCTTTTTAATATAATGGGAATTTTAGGAGTAATTTCATTTTCCTACAACATTGATGAAGAAAGAATGCTAAATCCCTCAATGCATTCCTTTCTTTACCTGTGGAAAATAATTTTTTAAAAGGCACATTATATATTTTAGGATTCTGTTTGCCTTTCTGGTCTCATCAATATAGAAAAGAGGTTTCTTCTGTGCTTTTAAAAAAAATTTTGAGTCAGTAACATGAAACATGGAAAGACTCAGAATGGTTGCAGAGCCTCTCCTGTAAAGAAAGGGAGAGTGCCATTGGAATTTTCTTTCTCTTGGTGCAGCAAAAATTTAGTTTATTTGCAATAATGATGAATATATTTTGGTAGCTTATAATATTTTTTTCAGTACAATCTGAGTTAATTTAAGTTCTTCCCTCTTCCTTCATTGTACTGGGGAGGATAAAACTTTACCATAACATTTTAGTAGGATACTGCTTGGGTTTTTGTGGTTTGTTTTTAATATTGAAAGCAAGCAAAGCGTGGCTCAAGTTGCAATCGCTCAAAAACCAAAAAGGACTGTGCCAAATAAACACACAATGGAGAGAGAGGCTGAAAGACTCAGCCTCCTTCCTCGTGCTGTAGCACTGAGAAATAACTGGTAGCACTTGGCTTTCCTGCTCTGTCCTTTGCCTTTGCCCCAGTGGAGACTCTCCCCAGGCCACGGCAGCTCCTTGTCCCCACATCTGTCCAGCCCCTCGCCCCCAGCTCCTTTGGAAGTCCAACTGAGGTGGATTTCCCCAGCACTGGGAGTCTGACTGATTGCCTGCTCTGAAGGACTAAAAGCCAGTTATTCCCACTAGGCCAAACTGGCTGCAGTAAAGCTTTCTCCTCTCCTTTAAAACAGTGGGAGGCCCTGCTGAATTAAAGAAAACCAAAGTTTAGCATCTCGCCATTAAAGTGAACCGTAGGAGGTGGCACAATTCCAGTGCATATTGACAGTAAAATTGCAGACCCATAGAGGTAAAAGCAAAGCCTTTGTTAGACCTTTTGGCTTTCACAGGAACGTCTCCCACATTTTTGCCTGAATTCCCTGGGGCAGCATGGGTGATGCCTTGTAGATCATTGCCCTTGTGCTGTAGCAGTAGCTGTTAAATGACCAGTGAGTGAGACAGTGGTTTTATGTTAACCTCATTACGTGTCAGACTAATGCAGTCAGATCTTCTCTGGTTTGTCTGCCATCCTGCTAGGCTTCCTGAGCAGGCCAAACCCTGTTTCAAATCCTGTAGGCGTCTCACTGCCAGTGGGCTTCCTCCTAACGCTGAAACTGCTCGTTACCATAAATCAGTGGTGACTTGGAAAGCCACAGAGGCCATCACAGAGCTCATTTACAGCGTCTTTTCTGATGTAAAATATCTATTTTATGCTGTCTATTTTGATGTTTCTTTAACATAGTATTTATTTATTATCTCTTAAGTTTGGTTTTTTATTGATTTTGTTTGGGATTTTTTTGGTGTTGTGTTTTGGTTTTAACCAATGTTTCTGAGATTATTTGAGGGATGACCCTGCTTATGCTGTGTGTATCCTTAATAGGAAACAGTTTTTTAATAGCAAAATTTTCTCTATTCTGAACTTTACTAGAGATGTGTGGAGCTTATGGGATGCGGTGGCAGCGTCTATCTGAGTTAAAATTTTGGTTCAGCCACACCAAAATCCCAGGGACAGATCCCAAGGAAGGACTTGAGGAGCAGGAAAATATTTTGGCATTGCAAAGTT
This sequence comes from Lycocorax pyrrhopterus obiensis, assembly GCA_014706295.1. Classification (NCBI taxonomy): domain Eukaryota; kingdom Metazoa; phylum Chordata; class Aves; order Passeriformes; family Paradisaeidae; genus Lycocorax; species Lycocorax pyrrhopterus. Next base: position 110,562,973 of record JACSVZ010000001.1, on the reverse strand, counting down.
GTTTGGTAAGGATGCGCCAGAGACAGATAAGCTTTGGGAAGAGAAATTCAACATTAAGAATACAAGGAAAACTCCGGTAATTGTCTGTAAAATACGATGAGTTTCATCAGGAAGGGACTGCATCTGCCAAGGTAAGTTCAGAGACAGAATATAGGGGAAGAAAGAAACCCTTTGAGCTGAAACAGAATGCCCCAAGCCTGACAGTTTTTAAGAGCCACTTGGACAATGCCTTTAATAACATACTTTAAGTTTTTGTCAGCTTTGAAGTGTCAGGCAGTTGGACTGGATAATCATTAGGTGACCATTGTAGGTCACTTCCAGCTGAAATAGTCTTCTATTCTTTTCTGCCCTGTGCTATTCTATAGCAGATGGGAGAAAGGAGAAAAGACAGTTCCTCTTTTGATCCTGATGGAAGTATTGCAGGCACAATTTTCTTTCCATTACTTCATTTAGCCAAGGAAAGCTCATTCTCCCTGCTTGGGAGTAGTAGGGGGCAGGACAGAACTCCAGTGTCCCAGAGATGGTTGTGACAGCTCTTTACCAGGTCCTGCTGAGTTGCAGTGAACTGGGGGTGACCAGCAGCAGAGCTCTCCATCCTGAAGGATGAAACAATTCCTGTGGCTGGAAGTTCAGTGGCTTTCCAAAATAGTTGGGATGATCCGAAACTGCCATTAACAGGGGTGGGGTTATTGGCTTATATAACACAGGAAGAAGATCACCAAAGCATTAATCCGTTAATTTGTACTCTGGGAACCAAGGATAAAATTGGTCATCAGTTACTTAGCAGCTACTTCTATATACTGATCATTTAGGTTTATCTATATACATATTGGATTTTCCTAGAAATTTCTGAAGCCTTTTCAATATTGTGTCAAGAGTTTAATATTGTTCTTGTCTTGTTCAGAAATTCCTTCTCTGATAATTTGATTAATTGATATTTTTTTATTTCAATCACTCTTTGCCTAATGTTTCAGTTTGCAAAATAGTTTCCAGCTATTTTCAATGATTTTTAAAATAATCTGACACAAAATAAAAAAATTTTAAAAAATGAAGGATTTCAGTGGTAAGAAGCCTAAAAGTGATGGCTTTAAAAGAGGGAAAAATGCTAGCATAGACTTTTTTCTTTGATTTCCATTACTGTGGAAAAAAAAAAAGATGAATGTTTTTGAGCCCATAGGAATTTAAATAATAAGGTGATGGTGGACTGCTATGGGAAAAGAAAAGCGTGCCTAGAGTCTTGTTCTTAATTCCACAGTCTACAGTGGATACACACAGTCTGTGATGCATTAGTAAAGTAAATTTATATTCTTTAAATAAGACATGATGCTTCAGTAAATGGAAGAAAATTTCTATAATAAAAGCTGAGGACTTGAATCTGATTCAAGCAAATGCAACCACAGCAGAGGGAAGGAGGAGAGGCTTCGTTCCACTGACAGTTTTTGGACGCTTTCCATCTTTGGAGCACATAGGAAGACAGAAAACCTCTGCAGCATCCCCAGAACAGATGGATAGTCTCTGATTAAACTTGAACCGAATGAGTGTTAGTTTTCAGGGATTTCAGGTAGTCCCTTTTTAAGTGTTTCTAGTTTTGTCTTTGGGTCAGGTGTTGGCCTGTCTTTTGTTTCAGAGAGGCAACAATTTGCTTGTTTTTCATAACATTTTGAAGTTCTAGTTCTACACACATCAATCCACATGAATCCAATGGAAATACTTTCTTTGCACTTTCTGGATGCAGCAGAAGAAACTGCACATGACTGGGGAAGTACAGGACTACCTCATAATTTCCATTTGTATTTCTTTTATGTGCATGGATGTAGTTTTGAGATGGTCCTTTTGAGAAACACAAATTAAGAGAGAGACTTTGGCAATTCCAATTTCCTAATGCTTCTTTCCCTATTACCTTCTTCATTCTTTCTCCCAGCTATACTTTGGAAGGCTTTAGCAATAAAAAAATAAATATAGAGTTTAATGGTAACAACCCCGTCTTTGGAGCAGCTTTTTTCATACAAGGACTAAAGTTGCTGCTCTGTGCAGCAACTATTGAGAAGTACCAAGAACTTTCACACAAAATGGTCAGATAGGTAGAGTTTATTCTCTTTATTTCCCTTCATCTAATTTGAGCATGCCTTCTCAATGGCAGCTTTGTTTAGATATCCATAAAAACAGCAGAGGCCTGAAGAAAAGGTAAATAAAATTCAGAACTGTTAAAATACTATATTTCAGTTTTCCAGTGCAAGCTCATATTAAGCCATTTTGTGAGGCTTAAGAGGCAAGTTTTAGTTAGATGCCTACCTTGCATATTATTCCCTGGATTTCCCCATGTCTGCACACAAGAGAAACCTGTGCTGGGATTACAGGTTGCCTAGTTCCTTGCTGACAGCAGAAGAATGAGTCTTGTCTGCCATTCCAGATGCTGGAGGAAAGCATCCTACAGAGTACACATATTCTGCTTGTTTAGCCTGTCTCATATCCATCCACCCACTCTCATTGCAAGCTCTATTTTTTCTGCTGGATCTCACTCTTTAGCCTCCAGTTTCTCCAATATTTCTCATGCCCCTTCTCAATCAGCTGGCTGTAGTCTCAAGGTCTCAGTTATCCACATCAGGGAGTTCCTCTCAGTGTCGCAGCCAGAGCATCCCACTTTGACCTGGTCAAGATCCACACTTTTTAATCCCCTATTTCCACATCCTAGTCTTTTACCAGATTTGTCCAGCCTTCTGCTTCTTATTTTTCCATGCAGTTCCTCTCCATTCAGGGGACTTCACTCACACAGCTGAAAAATCTCCAGTATACTTTCTAATTCTTCACCCCATAAATACCAGGTCATCACTGTCCCAGTCATCCTTTATTATCCTTCTCTCACCTTCTTTTCACAAACCCTACAGCCTTTTCCGTTCTCACTTCCAGTTAACTGCTATTTTCTTCCTTTACATGATCTACCTCTTCTCTCTATTTTTTGTTTTTAAGAATCACTCTCCATCATCCTGCAGTGACTTTCCTGCCTGCCACAAGGAAAGGATCACTCAGAAGACAGAAGACACAAATGAGAACCTAAACCTCTGCCTTCCATAGCTCACAACGCACTTGAGTGGCCCAGAAAATTACAGTTTAGACAACGAATCTCTGTATGAGACAGTGGAAAATATTTGCTCTTCTGTATCACAATTTAGCACTTTTTATGATATTAACAGCATGGAAAGGGAAACTTGTGCAATTTTTCTAGAGAGAAGGAAAAATATGAGTGCTGAAATCCTGCTACACCACACCTGCTGATCCATCCTGCATTTAATTTTCTTTCTATTCATGCTCTCCTTGCCAGCAGGGAAGGCTAAATAATGTCAATGTCTTCTCAGTCATCCTTATCACGAATGATCATTCTGTGTGGCCTATGCTAATCATTCTCACCCGTCTCCCTCTCTCGCTATTAGATTAATAGTTGCCAATTATGCATACTCTCCCCCGCACAGCTATTGTTTACACATCCCCTAATTCTCTTCATTAGACCAGTGAGTGGGCATCATTATGGTTATAAGTTATCCATCCATTTTCTCAAGGACAGTGAGAAATGTAGTACAGACAGAGTTTGGTTTCATGATAGCATCCAGGACTAATAAAAAAGAAACTTAGGCTTTACAGAGCCTCATCACATCCAGTGGGAACATCAATCTCGTGCTCGTGGTGTGTGTTCAATATGCAAATTCACTGCGGTTTTAGAAATTGTAGACACACAGAAAGAGAAGAGGTGCCTGCTGCTGCCTTGATCCTCACCACTTGCCTTTTTAATGGGGAAAAAATGTGAATGTTAATAACTTTGCTTTTGAGTGTGTAATAGCTAAGGCAGATAATGAGTGACGGCAAGGTGCTCAATCTTTCACTATTTTTGAGAAAAGCTGGAGGCTAAAGGTGATAGAAAGGACACACAAGGGGCACATTGTTTATTTACTGAGATGAGCAATCTGAAAACTCAATTAGAGTTCAGCTAAAAATCTTAGTGAGTCTCAAGGAGCACTTCTTTAAAAAATGAAAGAATGACTTCTGTTTTCTTACTGGTCCTTTAAGTAAGTCACTGTGGTCACCTGCTCTGTAATGTGACTCTGTTAAAGGTGTCTAACAACTTCTGCTTTTTTCCCCTGACTTAAGAAAAGAGTAATTTTCTTATTCTTAAAAAGACACAAGGGTGGCTTGTCAAAGACAAAGAATAAGCAATGCTCTTTCTTCTATAAGCAAAACTCTCAGAAGGGATCTATTCCAATAAGTAAAAGCCAAAAATTTTGTTCAGTATCGCATTTATTAAAAAGACAGTAACAACAAACATTTGGTTTGTATTTCTCATTAGCAGATTTTCTCAAATAAAAATAATGAGGCATATTGAACAATTAGTTAGAAGTGCAAATCTCTCCATAATTACAATCCAAAATTTATTTACACATAAGATGGCTTGCCCAGTCCAGGAAAAAAGGGGAAATACTTTGCAATTAATTATTTTTCATCTGAAGCGCCCATCTGACCAACATACACAATCATGATCCACTTGATAGATGAAACAGCATGTAATAATCCTTCTAAAAAATGGGAAGAAACTTAGCTTTTCATGGTACTAAATTAGTACTTTTTAAAAGTCATCCATGTTTTATATTTAAGAAGAATATTGATCCGTTAACCCTACGATCTATTCAGTTTTTATTCCTTAAAGAGTTTCAAGTGTCTGCTCCCATTTCCTATCCAAACAGCAGCAGTGGCCCATATGCTTCCCCAGTGAGCCACCTCCTCCATGGAGATTTTGTGTAGTTTGGTTCCTGGGAGGCTCTGCAGAGCAGACACTAATCCTGGAGTTTTAAGTTACTGGTAATTTTAGCAGCAACTTGTGTATGCAGTAGAAGGATCGTGATGCAGTGGACAAAATACATGAAAACTATTGTTAGGAAACCAATATTCCAGAGAAATTATTTTGACAGACTGTAACTATCCCTCCAGACAGGGTCATATAGAGAGTGGCCAGCTGTGTGCCGGAGACTTGAAATTTGCATACCTGACCAATTATTTCTTGAATTTCTGCTGTTTTAGGCTGTCTTAGCCTCATTCATTGGCAGTTCAAACACATTTTTTTTCTCCTGTGCCTCATTACCCTGCATATACAGACTGTGGCACTTTGTCTCTGAGTGTGAGGGTTTCCATGTTTATCTTCCATGACTGCAAATGCTGCATTTGGCACTTCTCAGTAAGTGCAAAACCTTGAGTGATTCACTGAAGCTGGACTAATTTGAGGACAAAAAAGAAATTCAAATAAAATGGCAAAGGAATAAAATGGTTAGGATATGTTCTGTGCCATCTATCACAATTACAATCTGGTCTGCACCAAGTGGTTCATTACTTCTCCTGTGATCTGTGGTCTAGACTTTCATTTAGACAAGATGCACAAGGGTGGATCCCCACCAAATCTCAGCCTGCAGATCACTTCTGTTCATGAAGACAAAGACATCTGAAGGACAAAGTGAAATGTCACAACACAAAACAAGTAATCGATCTGAAGCAGTAGACTACTCATGTTTTTATTGAAATGAAACACACGAACAAATTCACACTTACGGACTTATCTAATGCCAAACATGCTTGACATGCTTGACATAAAACTGCTTCGTTCTGTGATCACATAGCTTGCATTGAATCTGAGATATGTGCAAAAAGATGTGCTGGAGACAAAGGATTCAAAAGGCATGGAAACAAAATATCTCATAAATTACCTTCTAATTCAAGAAGCAATAAGTACTGACTAATTAAAGATGCTGCCTGTGGCAGAATTGTGAATTAATATATGTGATAATATTTTGATAAATATGCTCTAACTCTTTTCAGTTTATTTGGGTTAGAGGAAACTCAAATAGTTTGCAGCTGAATAAGGATGGCATTCAAAAAAGGAATGCTGTCTTGACAATGAATCCAGTCCTTCTGTTATGAAATGACAAATTATGTTGAAATTGTCTTAAAAGTATCGTGTGGCCTTTTATCATTTCTCTCTGAAATTACGCATTCCATCCAAGCAATTCCAGTGGAAATCTATATCAAAATATTACTGCTACAGGCTCCCATTTAAATGTTATTTGGGGCAACGAGATCCACAGGGTTAATTAAGAAAGCATTACGTAGTCCACTACTAAGGGATGGCCTAATGACTCCAGGCTGTAGGAGACAGAACCAGTTACACAAATATGGGACCTGAGAGGATGGTTTAATGGGGGCAGCAATAAAGTGAGAGCAGAAAAATTTACTACCCACTGATGGTCAATAGCTTTCTTAACACAACATCTGTGACAGCCTGGATGGTTGTGATCGTCAGCAGTCACCCTGAGTTCAGAAGCTGGCTGAGTAAGAGTCCCAGAAATATTTTCACTCTCAAGCAAATAAGTCACTTTGGACTTCTGTCTGTGAGAAAGTGCCTTTCTTCTGTAAAAATTGTTGAATCAAATAATTCAGTTCAAATTATTTTTTACAGAGGGGATGGGGTAAATGAAATTGTGCTGAGTTAATAATCTGAGTATTTGATTTACTAATGCAACTCCTGGCCTGGAAGTAGCTTTTAAGACCATTCTTAGAGCTTGAACAGTTGATGTTGAACTTCAAGGGAATCACTTAAGAACTACTTTTTAAAAAAAAAAATTATATGAAAAGCATGAGCACTCAAATCTGGGAAATTTAACTTTGATGGAAGATGAACAGGCAGCAATTTCACATAAATTAATTTTGAAAATATGAAAATACTAAGCCAGGGAAACATTGAAAATATGTTTTCATCTGAATCAGTGGCTTTTTATTCCCATAAGAACTGAAATTTATCAGGGTTATATATCTTACATTCAAGAAGTTAGGGGTGTTCTAGTGCTTCTCCTTACCTACTCCCTGCCCACTAATTTGTTTCTTATGTACTACAATTAAAAAAATAAAACTGTTTTGGGGGCTGTTTTATTATTTATTTTACATCTACTTCGTCGACTTCCAGGCAGGAATCAGATGTCTGCATTATTGTCAATGTCAAATGAGTGGGATTTCCCTCTCCAGTATCCCCCTATTAAAGTTGTGACCCTTGTGATCCCTCTGGAGCTCAGCTTTTGGGTTTAGCTTGTGAAGAATGGAAAGGTTAAAGCAAACCTTTGCCTTTTACCTTTCACGTCTGCAAAGTTCAGCCAAAGCACACAGAACTTGTCAGAAAAAAAGTTCAAATCTCACCAGCTCTCCTGATGAATTCCCAAGATGTGGTAAAGGGTGTAAACATTTCCACAGCATTAAAAATAACAATGAAGCACCGATCTTGATTTTTAAATGATGGAATAAAGCATTTGACAGGCCTAGAAGGGTCTAGATGACATCTAAATTTACCATGATCTTCTATACTGATAACACTTGCTGACTGCCACAGTGACATCAGCACTGAGGCTTCCTGCAGAAGCAACTGGAGTCAAAATATTTGCCAGTATCTGGTACCTGATCTTACACCTACTTACCTACTGAAATTAGAAGAAATTTTGTAATTTATTTTGGTTTTGGTTAAGTCTAAAGATAGTCAAATGAGATAGATATTCTTTATACCTATCTCCTAATGAGTGAAGCAAAAAATTGAAAGGTAAAGTTGGAAAGATCAAAACAATCCTATTTCTTTCGGTTAATTCCAGTACAATATTACTCTTCCAAAGAAGGTTATCTACTTTATATTAGTAAATTCCCCAATTTATTTATTTTTTGGCTTCCATGATCCTCCTGTAAAACATGAAGGAAATCTTAAAGATCCCTATAGTTTCACAGCAAATATAAAAGTAATCTTTTTTGCATGTTAAATACATGGAAAATAAATTAGACAATTTACATCATCTGTATAATCACCATGGCCACTTCAGCTAACCCAGGGAGCACCATGTTGAAACATGATCAAGTCTGTATCACTGCATTTTGTATTTCACTCCATGAATTTTGCTGGTAAGGCAAAATTTAATGGAAAATTCAAAGTCCCAAAGCCCAGACACGAAGTGAAGCTCACAGTCAGAAAGCTCAGTCTGAATCCCCTTGAAATCAGTGAAAGACCCTTTTAGAGATCATTGAGTGTGACCACTGACCTATTACCCAGTGATCCCAAATAACAAACAGACCCATTTAAGGAATCCTTTAGCCAGACATGTCCTTGGCTGGCTGGAAGCAGCACAGTTTCATTAGTGCAGTGCTCTACCCCAGATAAATACGTCTATTTGCCCTGGCTACCTAGTTCTACCTGCTCATGCAAAGATTCAGGTAATCCTGTCTTAATGCCTTCCAGCCTTCGGGTTGGCTTATTCACAGGTCACTTCAGTAGCCCTGGCTTGCATGAAAACCTTCTATTTTAACGTTTCTTTCTTAGAGCAGCAGCTCAAAGATTCTTTCACTGGCTCATTCACAGCAATTCAGCATCAAAATAACAGCAGCAAAATACAAACCTATGTATTTCCTTAGGCATCACTTACAAACTCTGCAACTGAAAAGCTGAGATATATATATTTTTTGGCCTTTCACATTCCACCCAAAATGCCAGCTCGGACAACTTATAAGGAAAACTGCAATCCCAGGGCACCACGGTGGTAGGAACAATTCATTCCTGACCCTGGCTGTATTTCTTGTTGTTATAACATTTTGGTGAGTGCAGCTGTTGAGGTTCTTGCACCAGAGGCACATTCTGCCTTCTGTACTTGTGATTTGTGTTCGTGACACAGCTGCTGGCAGGCTGGAAGGATGGCACACCCAGGGTTTGCACACAGATGATCCAGACAATATGTAAGGAATAGAGACAGACAGAAAATATTGCACCAAGCAGAAATAACATAAACATTCAGTAGCTGCGAGTTTGCCATACCCATTCTTCAGGTTGAAGACGGAACATCTGTAATTTTATGTGTTTGTACAGCTCCTAGCAAAATGGGATGCTGTGCCATTTGGCCTCTAGATGGTACCAGAATATAAAGGTTTAATAATGCATCTTTTTTTTGTCTCTAGAGTCAAAACTTTCTTTTTAAAATCTCAAGTCCAAAATTCTACAAGTCTGTGTGACTTTTTTTTTTTTTTTCAGTGTTCACTATCCCTCATTAATTTCTGTTTTTCTATCAGTATATTTCTTGCTTCAGTTAGGGTTGTTGGCTTGCTTTTTACGTGTGAACATATTTTGGTTGTATAAAAACAGTTCCTGATAGCATCATTTTTATGTAAATGAACTCAATTATCACAGTCAAATTAATTGGACATTAACAGTTTAAATATTCTTAAACTAAGCTACATTCTTCATTTTATGAACTTTCTCACTGTGAGACACTCCCCAAAGCTCACGCAGTAAAAACTAAATAAAGAACTGAATTAGATGTCGTGTGATTCTGGGATAAATGTTTTCATTGTATCCTTATTCTTGTTTCATTTGACTCTTAAAATACCCTAAGATTTTTATATTATCATCTCTGTCACGCAGAGGCCATCTTAAAACCCTCAGTACCTCAGTACCTAGTCCAGCTCGTAGCACTTCTGGTTTTGTTTCCTTTGCTTTTCTCTGCCTCAGCAGGAAGCCTTTGTTTCCACAGGCAGCTTTTGGCAGCCCTTTTGGGTCAGGCACGTTGCACTTCTCATCTGTTGGTAGAAGCTGCCTTAAAGTACATCTCTGAGGCCAGAATTTGCTTCCAGAGCCCACCAGCCCATGTCCGTGTTTAAACAGTGAGAGCGAGACTGAAGGAAAGTGAAGCAGTCAGCTGGGTGTGTTAACTTTGTTTCAATCAGATAATCACCAAATAAATACATGTCGTTTCCACTGCAGTACACTGACTGTCATACAGGGTTAGCTTGTTTTAACAGAACATCATACAGGTTAGGTGTTTTAATAAATTTCATTTCCTCAAGTGGGTAGTCTGATAATATTTTTCCTCAGGGACAAAAAGAAACCTGATCATCCTGGTAAATCTGAGCTGACATACTAAGTTATCCCCTTACTCTGAGTAAAGTAGGAAATGCACTGAAACCAAAATGAAATTAAAGGAAAATATATTAAATGCCCTCAGATTTAAAGGCTGTATATTTGAATCAAAAAAAATAAATCAGATTTTGGCAGTAAAATGTTTTTGTCTGTTGTTCAGATGTGAATCACTGGGTTTAGTGCAGTCATTCCATGTTTATACCCTTGTAAATATGAATAGCACCAAGCCTTTTGTCAAACTCTAATGACAGGTATGGATCTCCACCTCCCTCAGTGTTTTCCTACCCTGAACAGCGCAGTCTGAAAAGACTCTCATATTGAACAGGCCCATTATGGCTCATGGAAGTCTCCACTACAGCATCCATTTGCTTCATAAAAGTCAGGACATTTTCTTTTTCCTCTCTTTCTCTTTGGGACGGGAAATTCATCTGAATGTTAGTCAGGACTCTTTCAAAATTCTCCCTTTCAACACATCGCTGTTCATCCTTTAGAAAATCTGAATTGAAAAGTCAAGAAATTTTCTTTAATTTGAAAGGTAGCATTTCCTTAGTAAAAAGCTCTGGGATGTCATATTTATTTGAAGAGAATTATCATTGACACTAAAAAGCATAGATTTTCATATCAACTGCCTATTTTGGAATCCAGTAAGGCTTTAAAATAATATAATAATTTGAGATAAAATAGTTCTATGTATATTATCCCAGAAAAAAATAAAAAAGCATAACGTGCTCAATTTGCCAGTGAACCAAAGCGCCCATTTCTTTCCCCAGCTGTCAGATCAGTTCACTCCAGCTCACATATTAGCTGATCCTTAATTGTGGGGTGGTAAAGAGGCTGTTGGATGAAAGCTGAAGATGGCATATATCCTAGTTATCCTAGAGATGCTCTCTTGCTGTCGTGAAACTAAATCCTGCTGGGAAAAAACCAAGAGAGCCTTTATATGGGATGTCACAGCCCAATTAGAGCTGTCACCATGATTGCACTGGTGGATGCTGAGCAAAGCAGGACCTGGGGGGAGCTGGCCCTGCGCACACAAAGTCCAGGCACACACAGCTGGCTGGGACACTTGGGGACGTGTCTGGCGTTGGCACTGCAGGAGCAGTGACCTGCAAGGTGGGCTGTGACTCAGCCCCTGGCACTGTGGGCATGTGCCAGCACTCTGTGCAACACTCACACCAGTTTGCCTGCCCAAAGTCAAGGAATTGTGGCTATCCTGCCATGGATACCCTCGGGCAAACTGCAAACATTCAACAGTCTGTGAGAAAAGTTTACAAAAAAATCTGAATCTGCAATCTCGTTGAGCAGGGCTCATTTGTTAATTGTTGATTTTACTGCAGATTTACTGTCTCTCTCTCTGAGGCTCTAGGAACATAAAACCAAATTAATGAAGGAATTCAGGTGCCTCAAATTGCCAATAGATAGATAGGTGTAGAATTTCTACATCTAAATGTTTGAAAAATTATTGTCATAGTACATTGCTGTTATTACATCCTGTAACAAGCAGAACAATTTAAGGTATTATTAGCTTTGTTCCTCTGTGGAAGCAGTTTCACGCTGATATTTTTGTTAAACTTACCGCCAGGACCAAAAAATGATTTTACTAATAACCTTTTTTTTCCTGTTCCTCTACCTTTTTCCCTGTGTAATTAAGCAGCTATCTTCTCACCTTTTCAGATGAAGCCCAAAGAACAAGCTTGCTAAGAAAATGAGATGATATTGAAGAAAACCTTTCAAAGAAACAAAGGAACAGTAGAGCACTTCTGTCAGGTAGGCACAAGGAAGCACATCTGACAAATGTGGAGAGTGTACAGCACGTGTTTTATCAGTGTCACTCTTCAGCACGTGCTGGTGGCTGGAGAAAGGATCTGAAATAAGAACTTTGCCATGAAAAGGCAGCAATACACAAGCAAAGCAGAGGTAGACATCACTTTGTTATTATTGTAGCATCCTTTTTTTTTTTTTTTTGTAATTTAAAGTGCTGTCTTTGGTTTCACATGTAAGATATTGATTGCACAAGAATACTGTGCTGCTTTTGTCGCTTAACAGTCATCCAAACACAGATACCGCGGAGTCATTTTAGTGTTACATTTATGGACTGAGTAAACCATACAATCCCTACAAAAACTACCAGAAAGCCTAGGGCATTTCCTCCCTCCCCCCTCCAATGGGCGGTGTATTATGGATTTCTGAGGAAGGAACAACCCAGCAGGAATATAATGGGGCCAAGGAAATACTCGGAGAGCGCAGAAGAGCGATCACTTGGCGGATACGTGCGACGGCCCTGATGATTGATACCGTGTCTGAAATCAGGAATAGGAGACATCAGAAAAGAAAACCTTAGGGTGCTGTCATTCCATAAAAAAAAGAGATACATTTTGGATTGATTGTGGATGGTTATTGAAGGTAAGAGGGAGTCATGACTTGGAAAGTGACAGAGCAGGGAGAGCGATGGGAAGCCTGTGTAGGTATAATAGGTTTAGTTAGAGGAAAGACAGTTCAGAAAAATACTTTTAATGGTTTCTCTATGTTCCCCTCTTTTATGATTGACTGTATATATGAAGTTCTTGTGCCACATTTAACATTCAAAGGAATAGTCAACATTCACCTACAAAAAATTTTAAAAAATCAGATCTCAATATCTATATCTATATAATATAATGTTATGTAGATATCTCAATATCTATATAATATCTATATAATATAATCATACATATGATTATATTACTTCATTCAGAACATTTAAGTCTCTGTAAAATCAGAAAACTAAGGTGTGAAATTAAACAAGGGGAAAAAGGGCTGAAATGGCACATTTATATTTATAGACAACTCTATTGTTAAGAGGTAGATAGCTTTGGCTTTTTATTAGGTTTCTTAAGACATTGTCAATTTTTCTGAAGGTTCATTGGTCTCTTCAGGGAAAAAAAGCTCTGAAAAATAAATAACAGAAAGTTGAAGCACATCTCACTGTTTATTTTTCATAAGTTCACTTGATTTTCTCACTCTCTTGAAACCATGCTGTATTCTTTTCTTCTCTGATCAAATAGCTTCCAAACATAATGAATAATACCTCTCAATTGCAAGCAACACTTCAACAGCAGATCAATATAGACACACAATAGAAGATAAAAGATTTACTTTAGAAGTTTCTAAAGGATTAGTGATAAAATACATATATTAAACTCCATGAAAAATGCTATGATGCTGTCAATATATCTGGCATTATTTTCACAGCTGGTTTTTGCCTTTGGACTGGTAGTAAAAGACTTTCATCTATCAATTTGCATTTAATATGGTAGTTCTGATCACTTGGGTCCCAGTCATAACAAGGCAATTGACATAAACCCTCTGCTAAGGGCCAATACTGTCTTCCCACTCAGAATCCCCATGAAGAATGCCTGAAGTGCAACCAGTCCCCAGGAGTCATTTTTTTCTGGGAAATCTGAGTGTTTTAAGTTAATGTTAGAAATAAACTTCTCCCAGCTCCTCATTTATACCAATGCAGTTTTTCAAGTTAACATCTTTTTTTTTGTATGCTACCTTTTAAGAACCTCAAGTTAAATGGTGGAACAGATTTTTTTTCCTCTCTGTTGAATAATAAATCATGGAAAAAATCATGCAATATATACATTTGTACCTGTGTTATTTTTAATATACAGTGCTGACAGACATGACTTAGTTGAAGTGTCTCATAGACTTCAGCTGTTTTAAATATGTACATTCGCTCTTGAAATAAATCAAAGGAAATGAAACTACAAAACTGATATTGAAAGGTCTACCAGCATGTTATAGATGGCTGTCTGTATTAGGACTATTTAAAATGCACTGACAGTTCCAGTGATAGCATTTCTGGGCAGGAAGACACCCAGATGCCACTTTAACAGAATTAGTATGTTTTCATCAAGTTCTTCTTCTGTTCACCTTTTGAAAGTTCATGCTTAACAGCTTTATTTATGCAATATATGGTAGGTATTAATTGCTCTTGAATAAAGAAAAACCTGTCTCATTAATAGATCCTCAGGTTACTTACATGAAGTGAGTGAGAATTGTGCAGATAAGAAAGATTTGAGGAGCTCAGGCCCTTAAATATAAGTTAGAATCCTGAAAAATATCATAGTCAACCCATCCTTTGGTTTGATCACAGAGCAGGATTATAACATTTTCACTTCCCAAATGAAAACCTACTTCAGAGACCTACTCAGGATGAGCACTTCACTTGTCACAGTAACCTATACAACAACAAAAAAAAATCATAAAAAATGAATGGTGGGTAAGATACCGAAATTAATAAAAAATACACTTTTATTAGGCAACAAAGATGACAATATTCATGTCCAAAACAATAGGAAAAAAAATTACATTCTCATTAGTAAAACCTCAAAAATTACTAGGAAGCATAAACAATTTTGCTCTTCTGTTCCTATTACTCTCATGCTGTGTGGTTAGCATGACAGGAGATGGAAAGAGGAGGAAGAAGGGTACTAGTATATTTCATGTATTCCACAATGGCCAACCCCTGATTTCTGGTTTTGGAGACCTCAATGAAAAGTGGAGTCTCCCTGACCCCTTCACTCCAGGTGAGAACACCTCTCCTTGAACTCTGATGCAGAATGGCAACCAACTACGTATATGGGAAGAAGTGAAAATAAGTCACACAATATCATTTTTAAAATTGGTTTCTGTAAAGGACCATGGAAATGGAGAGTACCTTTTTTTCACAGAGTCATTATCATTGCTAAAAATTGATCTAAGACATCGTGGATATTTGTACAGCCTTTACTAAGCACCAATATTAAGTTAGGACTGTGCGCAAGGTAGTAGCAGGCAAATCTCTGTGGGTCTAAGAATTATGTTGCTGAGATACATGTATAGGGCACAATTTTTTATTGGCACAAAGGGAATCCAATTTCCAGGTTCATTACCCAAAACAACACAGAAATTTGAAACAAGAAAACATTTTAGTGCTTGAACTATAGATCAAACTATAATTCATAGTCCACGTTCCCTCATGGATTGTGAGGATAAGAAGGGGAAGGAAAAAAGCAATTTTTCTGCCCACTTGATCGATGTTCTATTTGACCTCTGAAATGCCCTCTTGCCATAACCTTTTAAATACCATCTGCTCTTTTTGTGAAGAGTGTGATGGGAAGGAGTCACTTCCAGACAGCAATTGATTATAAAGGCATTAATCAAGCACATGGATTATCTGTAGCATGACATTGTGTGCTGTAGTTAAGCAATTTCACCTTAAATGTGATTGGAAAGGTTAATCCTGTTTCTCAAGACTAATTTAGACTTTGTATCAAACAATTCAGGGCATGGTGAAACCAGCTGCAGCAAACAGGAACTGAAGAATTGTCTGCTTCCATTAGAAAGTCTTGTAAACTTTGGTTCTGAGAACAGATAAACAGTGGGTCCATAGGCATGTCCTTCCATTTTTCCAAATTGAGTGAATGTTGACATCTTTCCCTCTCGAGTCACTGGAATTGTTCTCCCTTTTTCTGCAAGTCAAGAGAAATTTCTTTTTCACTATTTAGCATTCTCAGCTAATACTACTCATTGAGCTAATTTCTACCACTGAAGGATTGCAAAGTCCTTGTCTGTCGTGCATTTCCCCTCAGGATGTTTGACACAAACTTCTCCCTGGGCCTAGGTGGGCAGGTTGCACTTGAGGAAGGCAGTGTCCAGAGGTGGTGGCATGCAACAACTGGAATCCAGACCCAGATCCCAGGGCAGCCCTGCTTTGATTGCTCTTTCTCATTAACACTCCCCTCCACGTTTTAGGGTAATGTGAGAGAAGCTAGCTCATGTAGGTATGGCACTTGCTGATAGAGAATGCTGCAATAAATACGTGTCAAGTGTATTGTAAGGTTGAGGTAATTTATTTTTATCTGGGGCTCCAAACAGGCTGATTATGCTATGAAAAATTAGGATATTCTGTTCCTTTCTCCATATCTGTTGTCACCATCTTCAGATAGTGAAATTTGCAATTAATAAAGTGATCTGTCATTGCTATTACAGTTAAAGTAATCACTAGGGAGCTTGGCAATGGTCACTTCAGACAGCTTGCTGAGAGGGGAGTGAACATCTGTGACAAAAGGCTTCAGCCGTGTCACACAGATTCAGGAGATCTGGATACAGGAAAAAACATGGAAGCTCAAACTTCCATTAAATTCTGAGTTCATATTCTGCCTGGTTTATTCCCCTTCTGGAGTGTTTTGCAATTTTCTCAGGTCCATCTATGGAAAACCATTTTGGTTCCCCCAAAGTCATTGGGTACAGCAGTGGTTTTCAGCCTCGTCTGACCAATGGACAATATTGAAAAATAAATGTACTGAGGGAAGTATCTTTTTTTAGCCCTCACATCTGCCTCTTGTTTAATTGTTTAATTTCCTGTTTCTGCAGACAACATCAGGGCACCACGCAGCCTGTAAATTATGAGCATGTATCATAGATGAAAGTCCTCACCTCAGAGACATAAATATCACAGATCAGAAGCTATAAAATCCAAAGAATAAATGCCAACACAGCACCAAGAGTGTCAATAACCTTTATAAACGGAAGCCCTGTATCCCCATTACATTATCCTATATATAAACAAAAACAATATAAAACTCCTTGTCGAGCAAGGCTAAATGTTATAATGCTGTTCCCAAAGAGAAATGTGAATCTCGGTGTCATTTACTGTTTCTGCTGATTGATTTTTTTCTAGATTGAAAGCACTCTGCTACAATAAAAACCAGAAGCTTTGTGCTCGTACACATAAAGCAGATCAGTTACTAGCACTTCGGGTTTCTCAGATGTGACAAGAAACCATGGTCCCAAAACACCAGTTGCTGGAATTTCTCTGTTTCTGCTCTCTTTTTCAATTTAAATATAATCTATGTGCATGTTCAACCAGCACAAATAAAGCACAATTTGAGCATCTCATCCATGTCACTGCAATCCTCTTGTGGAGAACAAACCCCCTGGAAGACGTAGTGATGGGACTGACAGATATTTTATCATCTGGGCACGTCCTTGAAGTTGCCATGTAAGATGCAGTCTTCATGTCCTTTTCCTGGCACCATCACGGAGGCAGTGCCTGCTCTTCTTCTGCAGAGCTTCCTTTGCAGCCCCGTGTTGCGTTTGGACGTAAGAGGATGTGAGAGAAGGCAAAGGCTGGTGGATGCCCAGGCTGGAAGCAGAAAGATCACCCGCTTCTAACAACTCTCCTGTGCTCATTTGTTCCTTTCTTACACGCCTTGTGCTGGGTTCTACTTAGTCAAAGAAAAAAAAAAAAGGATAGGTCCAAAATCAGGGAATGTCTCTGAAGATTTGAATTAAGCAGGTAATTTACTCACTTTGTTGTGGTGCTAATCAAGACATAACTTTCAGCGCAATAGCAGGACAACTGGGTTCACCCACAGAAGCGGAAGACCCCGAATAATAAAGCCAAGAAGGTGACAAGTGAAGTTCAATATTTTTGTCTCCTGACTAGACCTATCTGCCGACTGAAATACGCCCCAAATTTGTCTGACTGATCTTTAGGCTTTAAATCAGGGTGCCTAAGACAAGAGTGTCATCAGTGTAAAGTCTAACCTCGCATGCCTCCTCAGGTGTGGTACACTGTTCCAGCACCCATTCATTCCACCAGAAAAATCCATCTCAGTACACCTCCCAGTGTTTTGTAATCCTTGAACTGTCTCATATCCAGTACAGTTTGTCAGCTTGACCTTTCTAATTGCTTATAAAGCAGCCTAATGATGATGATTCATGACCACAGGTGGAGTAATTATATTTTTTTAAGGATATCAAAGTGGAGGCATTAGCTGCACATCTGGATACTGTCTTCCCCATAATTCCATGTCTTTAAATGTAATTAATCAAGACTTTAAATAGAAATCATATTTATTATCACAATCACTATCTTTTAATTTAAATATTTAAAATAATGAGTTCAAATGATATATAAAATATAATGTGAACCCCTGTCTGTGATCACTGTCTGCTCACAGGTACTGGCAGAGGACAGCAGGCAGTCTGTAAGTACATCTGTCAGCAAGTGCTAACATGGATCTGGCACCTGCAAGGGAAAGTGTGTTTGGGGTATTTTCTTGCTTTTACTCCTTTTTTTAGACCACTTTCTTATGTCTTTCAGAACTGACACAAGGAATACCATAAACCAGTGCTTTATAATAATTTTTTTCACCTCTTCAGAATATACTCTTCCCACAGAGAATATTTTCTTCAAATCCTCTGCATAGGCCAACTATATTGTGAAGATTTGTAATTAGATCTCAGACAATAGCACAGAAAGAGAGCCAGCAGATCTGCAGAAATACCTCTATGAAGGAACATAATCAGAAACTTAAACTAAGGAGCAATGAACAGCTGCATGAGATAACTGCAGATTCATTCAAACAGTTTTCTACTGCTCATTTAACATCTATTACTGAACATTGGAATGTGCAGGTCTCCGTTGCTGGAATTACCATTCTTCACTATTTAGGCTGATGACATGAGGAGCTTAAAAATGTTCTCTTACTGGCTCAGTCTACTCTCTGGAGACTGCATATGAGGGGACACAGCTAAATATCAGAGGATAGCTAACAAAGAGCTCTAAGCAAGCTATTACCTCGTATTTCTAGGTGTGGGTAATTTTTATCCTTTAAAGTTTGACTACTAATCTATGGTAAGGTAAAATGAGAGACAGGGAGAATTACTCCAGATTGTGATGAGATGAGAGGGAAAAAAGAGCCAAAAAATGTTGCCATCCCTTGCAAACATAACTTTAGATCTTATGCCAAAAATAATGCATTTAAATAAGTGCCTGTCAAGTAAGCAATGTTTATTCAGCCATTTGAAATTAATGACTCTCAGATGCTTGCCATAAAATATAAGGCTGGTAATACAAAAAAATACATAAAGTGGAGGAAAATGATCCTGAAATAATGTTTTAGATTTACCTAACATGAGGGAGAATTTACTGAGAGAGAAAAATATTAAACCAAGACCAATAAACCCTCTTCTTCCTTCACTGTAGTGTAAGTGTTAATTTCTGGGTTTCTGCCACTTTAATGGACAGGAATCTGTGGAGAATTTTGTGTCTGTGCCAAGTGTGTCGTGCGGCCAAACCAGCACTCAGGGAATAACAGGGGTGACTCTTTAGACTGAATTAATTTTGGTCAATATTTAAAACTATTTTATAACCTTGTCGTAAATCTTTTGACTGCTGATACAGTGACAACCTGCAATAATTCTCTTTTCTTATACCACGAGAACCTCTCTAGTCCCCACACGTGGTTAGGACATTTTTGCACTATTTTTTGCATCAAGTGGCTACTTGTTGTAAGATCTTGACTGAAACATTGCCTGGAAAAATATATTAGTAATTTAGCCTAAAAAAACAAACTAGTGCCTTTTTGCTCAAATAACACAAGCACTATGCAGTTGTTACCCAGAAGCCTAACGAGCTTTTTGCTTTCCATTTAAAATGTCCAAATACAAGTTCATACAGCAGTAAACTGAGATGCTAGTTAGCCTCACCTCTGCTGTCCAACACAATCTCATCCAGGAGCCCTCCCTTAGATGAGAAGAAACGTACATAGAGTTATCAAATGTGTACCTGCAATTTCTGGGGTTAATTTGCATTCTAACATAGCAATTTCAGCTGACATGATGTGGCAGGATCGGGATGCCACCCAGATACCCTGCCCAGTGAAGCATGTGTCAGCTGGAACACTCACTATTTAGGGGGTGAATGACAGCAAGCTTGGGAGGGGAGGGGATATTTCACAGGCAATCACAACAGGCCAAACCTTTCCTCCAGGTTTTCAGCAGAGTTGCTACCATACTGATACTAATATTTCAGAAGAAAAGGCTTTTCTTAATTTGCATCTCAACTAAAAAGTAATACAGAGGGCGTTGTTAGGGCTTTTCTATTTCTTTTCCATTTCTTTTTTTTTTTTTTTCTAACTAAAGGAGCTTTGAGATTGATACAGTGTAGGGGAAATGAAATGGAGAGCATGCCAGATAAAAATGCCAGAGGCCAAATCAAACAAATGTCTGCACTTGGCGCATAGATATTACAGCAATAGAAATATTATAGATTTTTTTCCAGCTCCAGGGACAGCTTATACATTTGCATTAAGTCTTTGGATATGATACATGAGGGCACGCAGAGCACAGAAGTGCAGCTTTTCTGCTTGCAGGAGTGGGTCCTGCTGGTTTTCTTCGAGTCCCTGTGATATTCGCAGTCTCTCCCATGGAGAGGTCCCCAAGCTGGCACCAAGGGGAGCAGAGTTTTGCCCTGATGGATGGTGGGAGCACCCCAGCTCAGGACACAACCCCTGCTCGCTGCCAGGTGTGAGTTCACTCATGGTGATGAGATAAACAACCAGACTAAGCAGGACTCACCCTCCTTGGACCCCACCTGCTAACCCCAACCACTGAACCTCTGTACAGCAGGTGGGCAGCACCACCATCATCAAATGTAAAGGGAAAGGATTGGGTTTCTGGGGAATTTTATTGTGTTGGGGCAGGCTAGCCATGCTTCAGGAGAATTAGAAATGCAACATGCAGCTTATGAGTCCCCAGACAGTTTTAGGCTGCAAGGTATGTCTTTGGCTGTGCACACTAAGAGAAATGAGCTGCCCAGATATAATTTTTTGGATCTAAAGTGGATTAGCATTTAGGTAAGACCTTCCTACTGGCATTTTTAAAAGCATCTAGACTTATAAAGTTTATGCATACTGAGAGACTGTATCCCCTGAGGGCAGAGTAGACCTGAGGGTTTGGAAGTTTTAAGCTTAAAATTTCCCATTCTTGTCTATAGGCACTTATCAAGCTTAATTGCAATTCTGAGCACATTTTTCTTTCTCTTACAAATCTATTTCAGTAAATTGCATTCATAGCACCTTATTAAGATTAGTACAAAAAGCCCCACATACCACACTGAAAATGAATTTTAAACAAGCCCCCACCCCAAGTGTTTTGCTAAAAAAAAAAAAAAAAAGAGGGGAAAAAGATTGAGGTCATCAGCCAGAATAAAAATCAGTTGTTGGTGTAGAAAATGATATGCTCTTGTGGCTTAGTGAAATAAAAAGTAATACATCTGAATATCTGAAAAAGAGGACTCTGAGCTTTTCCTGAGCTGCCTAATAGTCAGACTTTCCTTGCTAACAATACCTTCTTTTTACAGGGACTGAAATGTTATTTAAACAATTATATGCTATTAAGTAAAAGATGAATTACAGAGAAAATTGCACCATTAGTAAAATTTAAGTTCTTAACTTCATGTAATAAAAGATGGTAACCTTTTTGTAATGCCATTTCAATTTACCATTTGTTATAAAAGTCTAATTTAGAAGGCAAAAGGAATTCTGGTTCCAGTCATTACTCTGGCTGTTGCATTTCTATGCAAGATGCAATTCATAACATAGTTCCAGAAAAATTAATGAAGAATATTTTAAAATAATGTAAGATCTTGGCTTGAGCACTGAAGTATATTAGAGATGATATTCTTGTTTAAAAAGGCAGGGAAATACATTTATACATAAAAAATAAAGATCAAGTCAGATATTTAAAATATATCAGCTATCAGTCTTTTTTTGATAGAATCCTGGAATGGTTTGGCTCCCTTGGACTTGTTCTAATAGGTCCATATTTAATGTTGGGGATCTCAGAGCCAGATGCAGCATTCCAAATGGGTTCTCAAAAGAGCAGAGTAGAAGGGCAGGATCACCTCCCTCAGCCTGATGCCCACAGAAATTTGATAAAGATGTTAAACACCTGAAGGCCCAATACTGACCCCTGAGAAATGCCACTCATCACTGGCCTCTATTAGCTTTTCAAAACATCATAATTGTTCAGTTAATTGTTATAGTAACTGCTCACAATTTGTTTCCCTCATTCCTTCTATGAAATGCTATTTCTAGTTCATTAGATATTGCAAGTAATCTATTTTTTGTCTTAAAGCAGAGAAAATAAACTGTAGATTAAACTTTGGAGAAAACTTAGAGAGTAATTGTTTTTATTTTAAAATTATTGTTACCAATACCAGCTTGAAAATGACCCATAGCAAAGAGCACACAAGACCTGTCTTGCACACAGCTCTCCCTCCCTGGCTCATATTTCTTGCTTCCTTCTGTCATTAAGACAGTGCAAAGGGGAAAAAATATCTTAAAAACTGAAATAAAATAATGACTTTTTTAGAATTCTAGGACAGGTTATTTCTGAATCCAGTGTGTTATTGGATTTCAGTGGGCTTTCAGGAATGGAGGTGTGTTTTGTAAATTGACTCACATTTGTCTTTATTTTCACCACTGCTGCCCTGTCTTGATGGTGTGTGCTTTATAATTATCATGTTAATAGCACTGCATTAATAAGAAGACACCCTTCATTTTAAAAATAACTGAAATTTCCAAGTAAAAACCTTGAAAGTCTTTCTCAGTCAAAGAGATGAGGGACAATGCCTGAAACACCCCAGTCCAACAGTTGTTTCTCCATGAAGCCGTCACCATTAAAAAGTTAACATGAGGACACAGAGGTACCTGAGACATTCCAGGACGTTACAGGAGTTCTGGTACTAGAGCAGGTAATGACCTTTGGTATTTCAAAGTTGTTTGATGGAGGGAGAGCACACACCTACATGCTGTACCATCTTAAAAGGCTGAATTCTTAATGCTGAAAGGTATTCCTTAGTGAGATCTCACAAAACAAGACATGGTATTTTAAAATCCAGCCAAAGAGCATTTTGGAATAAAAGACAGAAATGTGGTTTCTGTCTGCTGGGGTACCCCCTGTTTCTCACATTCTGCTTTGCTTCAGTGTTCATAGGAACTCAAAATGTTAGAGAAACTAGATGTTGGTTATTTCTTTGTAATACTTTAAGCTGACTGGAGCTGAGATCTCATCTCTCTCCTGCCCATTATTGAAGAGAGGTTAGCATCTGTCTTCTCCTCTTTCCGCTTAGGTATTTACAACACCTAACAAACATAAACTTACAGTGCCATAAACAGATACCAAAAATTATTTGTGATTTTTTTTTTTTTTGGTTGGTTGGCTGGTTTGGGGGTTGGTTGCATTTTTTTGTGGTTTGGGGGTTTTTTGGGGTTTTTTGGGGGGTTTCTTTTTTTATTAAACACCTTGGACCAGTGACTTGGGAATTACAATGTGTGCTAGGCAGGAGAATTCAATCCACTGCTTGCACAGGTTATATGGCTAGGCAAACAGCTGCACAGGATCTCCTTTAACAATCTCTGAAATTTAAGGGGAAGGTCTTCAGCTTTGCACAATGAAAAGCAATGAACTCTACAATCAGAGGTTATACAATCAATGGCTATATTTTACAGAACGATTTTCCCTTCCATGAAGAGAGCAGAGTTCCTGATAATGCTGTGTCTATGTTGAGGGAGTTTTTTTACAAGAGACATATTCATCAGGTATCACCCTGATATTACTATCATTTGCTTACAAGGGCAAATGAATAATGCTAGCACCACTATCTCTTTCTGAACACTCCTCAGGGGTGCTGTATTCTTGTGCAAATTGTGATTAGAAACAACAAAACTATCTTTGTCCTCAGACTAACAGAAGAGATATAAGAATGTAAAATAGAATTTGCCCCATCAATTATTTCAGACTTGGGTTTTTTGGGGTGTTTTTTAATCTTTTTAAGTCTGTGTTTAATATGGGTAGGGATACTCTTGAATTTTATACACAGAGGACAAGATAGACTTCCTCACCAGTCCTTCCTACCTTTATAATTAAGCAAAAATCTCTCTTATACAGATGTTGGTACAAGAGTCACACTCTAAAAGAAAACATTATTAACAAAAACCTGACTAAAAAATATTGCTAGATTAAACCATGGCCTGCATTTCATCTTTCAGTGTGTGATAAACTGTTGCTTTTTCAAGCCTTTACTTCTTTACCCACTTAAAACGGCTGATAAATTGTTATTAAAAAAGCATTTGACTGCAAAGAGAGAAAGGATATTCAACCTCAAAGGATATTTTAATAATTTTATGACTTTAAAATGTTTAATATTAATAGAGCTGGCAACATTAGACAGAGATAAAAGTATATTTATCTAGTCAGTTGTAACTGAACAAAGAGATTAAAAATTTTTGAAGTGTTTTGTAACAGCAGTGTGTCTTTACAACAGAAAGCAAAACACTGTTGTACAAATATTCTGGCATACCTGAAGATAATCTAATTTCTAGCCATTTAAGAAATATGGATTATGTAAAGAAATTAACTGCTCACTGGAGTATTTTTAGCCATGGAACAAACACTTGTGTGTATTTGTGTTTTCAGGACAGGTTACACCACGACAGGTTTGGAAAAGGTGCCAGTTCCTTCACTCACTGCTGGTACCACTCCAGATTAGGAGTACAAAGTATGATGCAGTCACACTCCAGTGACCAGATGCTCTGTTGATACCAGACATCTCAGACCACCTGTTTTCACATCCCCACACACTTTAGTCTGTCATTCAAAACAGGCTTGTGCTGCAATTTGGCATTGGAAATCACTGTTGCTCTGGCACAGAGCCAGACTAAAGCACAACACACACTTATCTGTCAGTAAAATCCAAGCAAAACCATGAAAAGCAGCTAAACCTACACTTCCATTCTTGTAAGAAAATGTTTGGAGAGAGACAGGGAGAAAAAGGAGAAAAATGGTGGAAAATAAGTGAAACGGTTAAATCTCTGCCTAATAAATTCATGTTAACATTTTAA
Organism: Lycocorax pyrrhopterus obiensis; assembly: GCA_014706295.1. Taxonomy (NCBI): domain Eukaryota; kingdom Metazoa; phylum Chordata; class Aves; order Passeriformes; family Paradisaeidae; genus Lycocorax; species Lycocorax pyrrhopterus. The sequence goes on along the minus strand of JACSVZ010000001.1, from coordinate 110,538,283 downwards.
ATTGCAAATAAGTTCCTAAACATCTCGGCCACTCTGTCTCTCATAATTCTCCAGATGATCCACAAAACACATGCTCATCACAATGCCATGAACATGCTACAAAACTGGGACAATCCCAAGGGAGATACCAGCAATCTCACTCTATCCTAATACAATTCCTAGAGACAAGAAAATCCGTTACCACAACCCCCTTCATCTTTTATACCAGACACATACTAAGGAAAATCTTTGTAATATTGTAACTTGCTGTAATATGGTCAAAGTTTGGGGTTTTGTACTTCTGTCTTCGAAAATTCGGCTAATTGGATGGATGGATGGATGGATGGATGGATGGATGGATGGATGGATGCAGAACACAGAAGGCAGAGGTCTTATGTCTATGACTTCTGCATCTCAGCACAGGGAAACTTCCATTAATCCAGCAACTCAGCTGCAACAGGGACATGTGGCAACTAGAAATCCTGAAGTAATGGAGAAATTATTCTTTTCTGTTTCTAAGTTATCCAACTCTATATCCCTTCTAAGAAAATACAGTGTCTTAGCACTGCCTTAACCCTTCCTTCAGGCAGAGCAATGGGGTTAGGTTAAAACACTGGCAAATCCAGACAACGCCTAATGGATCCGGTTTTAAATTCTCTTATGAAGTTGTAGTATAAATGTCAGAGCTGTGCAGAATAGTTGCACTCGCTGAAAATTCATGAGCTACTATAGGCAGACAATTTTTAGCTGACACGTCTACACCCAGAAGAGGATATATAACCTTTTACAAAACCTTATTTCTCCTGGCATCTTCTGCTCTCATGTTTTGTGACAACAAGGTCGTTGCACAGCGTGCTGTCCTTATGCTCCCGGCAGTTTCCCTCACTGGAGCTGCGTGGTGCTGGGTCGTGGTCCAGCTGGACAGCAAGCACTGTCTCCTTGACTCGCCTGAAGCTGAGTGACCTGGCTCTGGTTATCAGAGGACACCAGCACTTTCACAGAAGGAATCTCCTGAGACGAGAAAGTCGGTGGATGCGTGCGCCTGGACAAGCCCTCAGAAGCAGCAGGCACTGGGAGTGAAGGACAGTGGGTCTCCTGGATGTTGACGGGTCCCTTCTCATGTCCTGGATGTTCAATCTTTGCCTTGTGAAAACCCTTTACGTGTTTTCCTCTGAGAGATGGACTCCTGAGAATTTCTGGCTTTAAAATCAAGCAGCTTCCTTAGCCTAGGAGTACTGAAACCACTGCTTGTCCAAAGTACAGAATCATTTTATTTTTCCTTTTATTTTTCTTATTTTAGTTGGTTTTTTTTTAAACCCCATGGATGCCTGTTTACCCAGTAGAACAGAAAGTGGAAGAAACACCAGAAGAAAAATGAGAATACATTAATATAGGAAACGGCTGCAGTACTTGTTTTCTCCTTATTTCTTTTCATTTGTGTATTTGGTTTATCAACTGCAAACTGTAACGGGACTGTAACCCCCATTCCCATCTCCCTGTGCTGCTGGAGGGGAGGAGGTAGAGCTGGGAAGGAATGGAAGGGGAGTGGGGGGGAAAGAGTCTTTAAGGTCTTATTTTACTTCTCATTATCCTGTTCTGATTTTGGAAGAAATAAATTCAATTAATATCTCTTAGTCGAGTCTGTTTTGCCCATGGCAGTATTTGGTCAATGATGTCTCTCTGTCCTTATCTTAACCCGTGAACCTTTTGTTATAATTTCTCTCCCCTGTCCAGCTGTAGAGGGGAGTGATGGAGAGGCTTTGGTGGGTGCCTGGCATCCAGCCAGGGTCAACCCACTACAATTTGCATTGAACAGGTTTAACTGCAACGTTTAATATTCCCTTTTTGGAGTCTGGGAGCTTTCTACTTCCTCTCTACACGGAAATAAGTGTTACCTTCTCTGAGGCATCATGAGTATTTTTCTCAAAAATAATTAATCATGAAAGAATATGGGAAACTAAAGAACAAAATAATTACATAGATAGTTTAATTTTGTTCAGCAAAGCAAAAACCTCTGCTTACTTTTGGCAACAGTTTGCAAAATACATCAGGAAGAAGATTTTACACAGCTGACTTAAGACAGCCACTAAGGTTATTGTAGAGCTTGTTCTCATATATCCTCACTTCTCCAGCAGGAACTGGCAGTCCCCTGAGGGAATGTCACCTGGAACACAAGGCTTCAAAGCCTCCTCTGTGAATTCCTGTGAATCCCCTTACTGTGACTCATTCACAGAAATACTGAACATACTCCTTAATATGTTGACTCCTTGGTTGTAGGTTTGTTTTTGGTTTTGTTTTGTTTTTTCTCAAAGGAATCAATTACAATTTTAACAAATACTTTTCTTTACTCTAGTCAGCATTCTAGCATCTTATTAAAACTACCACTCAATATGAAAATTTAAGATATTTTTAAATGGATAAAATGCTATGTATAGTTCTCAGGAAAAAAATAGTAATAAAGTTTTGGGATAATTTTTTCTCTCTTGGTTTTGTGAATAAGAAGAAATCTACCACCTGTATCTCCCTGGTCATCAGTTTATCATCAGGATCTAGTACATCAAATTTTCCTCAGAGACACTCTGTGTAAGATTTGCAGAGAGTTCAGTCTTTTGCTGCCTACAGCTGCCTAAGTGTACGTGCTCAAATTGTAATCCATCCACAGCTTTATGTTGGAGAAATCTCTATTAAGTCGTTTAAGCATCCAATATTTTTTGTTACTTAACATTTACTTAGGCGACTCATGGTGCTGTTTCTGTGCCTAAGCCTCAGCAAGCCTTGAAGGTTTGCTTCCAAATCAATTCCCTACCAGGCCACATGGCAAAACTGAAACAAAACAAAAGGAAAAAGAAAGAGACTTTCAAGCTTAGAGCTTCAAGGGACTGCTTTAATTTCTCTCTTCCCTTTCCAGTTAGGGGGATGGACTTGAGGCTCCTTGCAGGAGTGAGGCCAGGCAGCCGGTGTGTCTGCCAGTGCTCCTCTGTGAATCTGTTTCCCTTTGTATAAAACAATTGCTATTTGCTGAGGGAAGTCAGGCTCTGATCTCGTAGCTCTCAGCAGGCAGAAGTGAGAGATAAAGGGATCCCAGCCCTTGCTCTCATCCATATCTGTGCAACATGCATATTGCTGAAGAGACATATTCACCTTCTGAACGTAAATTCAGATCTGTATTCTGAATCAAGGCCCTCCCAGATATTCACATAGTGATCAGTGGTCCCGCCATTAAACATTAGGGGCCACAGTTCCTTAATCTCCATGGTTTTCCTTAATTTCTGTCATTTATATTTTTATTCCAAACAAAAGGGAAGGGGAAGATGCTTGTCCTTTTTCTCACATTTTCCTCATCTTGCCAAAAATTGTGGGAAAAAGATTGTTTTTATAATATTTTTATACCACTCAATATTTTATTTTTATTGCTCTCAGTACTATAATTTCAATTTGATGATGGTTTATGTAAACTTTAGTCTTGTGTGTGAAAAAAGTTTGCTTTAAAAGACTTTTTTAAATTAATTTTTTTCTTACAAACAAAGCTTTTGTAGGATTTTAGAGGTAAATTTGCAGCTTTTCTAAGAAGAACTGGATGTTCCTGCATCCTGGCCAATGCCATTCACGTTAATCAAAGTTGCATTCAATTATGAGGGAAATAGAAATGCTAAAATTGGCACCGCACTCCCAAGGTGAGGCAATCATAACATCAAACAGGCAGCTGAGAGTCAGGCTTTTGCTGACTGCATTTTGCCAATACTTAAACAATTACAGTTGCAATCATAAGTAAATAACATTATTCAATTTCATCTTAATGGTCGTTTAACAATTTCTCATGTTGTAATTCCCATGAAGCAGTCACAGACCATAAAACTAATAGGTGGGGAAGAAAATGTTGTGGATTGTCTAACAGGACTGGCTATCAAACTAATTATGAGTCGTTAGAGAAGCTCTCTCAAGGCTTGTGCACAACACGCTTAACTGTAATCAGGGGGTAATAAAGTTCAGAAGCATTTGTATCAAAGAAGATGGCCTTCAAAATAGAGATGTGGGAGATTCTATTGAATACTTTAAATTAGATATAGATTAGTCACAAATCACTGGGAGGGCTTAACAAGAAATCAAAATCAGCACCTTGAGTATGGAAGCCGTTTGTCAATACGCAGCTCGCTAATGTGTGACATGATCAACATTTCAATACATTCCACCCTGCTCATCCAATGATACTTTGGATGAACTGAGGTGATATGTTGAATCTTTGATGCAGAGATGTTGATTCAAACATCACTAAGTACCCCAGCAAACATCATGGTACTAGAATTATTTTTTAAATCACTTCTGTCACTCCGGACTACGACCAGTTAAAATATTTGCAGTAGGACTGTTTACATTTTCTCCTGTCAGAGAAAAACAAATCACAAATGTGGTCTGACGTAAGGTTTATTTTAACCACCTTGACATTTCCAATTCTCTTGAGAGAACTTTGAATGAAACTACTTTTTAATCTAAGTATACATTGTCATTTAGATGACCCCCACCATTCAAAATAAATTTTCCCTTCAGTTCACCTTAGCCAACTTTCCTATATTTCTTTTGCTCTCCAGCTGGATGGTTATTATTCAGACCTTCTAGAGATGGAATAATTACCTCCTTTCCCTTATACTTGCAGGACAAGGTTCATCTGTGGTAGAGTGTTTCTCTGATGATTCGAACTTATATGGAATCTTTGATTTTTTTTGTTGGTTTTTTTTTTTCTTTTCTTAATTTGGAGTGAAAAATAGAGAAACATCACATCTTATGAAATCTGAATCTCCAATGCCATATCAGATTTTTATGTCTTCAGTAGATCCTGCCCGCAAAAGAAGCAGGCAATATAGGATAAGTCTCAGAAAACCATTTGAACACATAATGTGCGTAAAATAGCCAAAATGAACCATTTAATATGGACGGAGTTAAGGTGAACTTATTCACAAGGCTTTGCCTCATGTCATCCTAGGTGCTTCACCTTCTCCTCCTGTGTAACAGATTTTCCAGGTTTTGCAGCTGCAGGTGCAGCTCTAACTGAACCCAGATTCACAGAAAGAGCAAGAGCGTTCAGCGGCAGGGCTGCACACGAGACAAGTCACTGCTGCATCAATCACATTTGATTGCATAATGTCCCACACAGGTTTCTCAGAGCTGATGTCCACTTTTTCCTTGAACGCACACCTAAACTCTTGTGTACTGCACCATCTACAGGATAAAGCACACAGCATGCCAGAGGAAAGGGGGGAAAGAGAGGAAATCTCATATGGATATTCGAGATTATTTTCTGTTGTTGAAAATCTAATTGCTGACTTAGGCACTTAATTTTCAATGATGCATTTTTTAAAGAATAGAGTAGATTCAATCCATTAGAACAGAAAATGTCAGATTGAAATGTTGCTGAATGCATGGGTTTGTGCTTTATGCTGTGCAATGAGCAGGAGTCAGGCTGGCTGGGTGCTGAAGCAAAAATGAGAGATCTTCCTCAGTATGTAATCAGTGTCCTGCCAATACATCACTAATCCAAACAGCAAAATGCTAGTTAAAATTTTGCCTTGCACAGCATGCAAGAGACAAGTGTATTTTAGAAAGACTCACTGTCTTTTTGCTCTTATTCTGTCAGTTTTTAAGTGCTTCATGACTGACAGATTTCTGTAAGTATAAAGTTGTGTATCAAAGGGGAATAGTAAGTAAAAGTAGAATTTCAAGAGAATAAAATGTTCTGAACTGCCATTAGTTTATGGAACAGAGTAACACAACCCCAGATCTGAATTTTGAGACCTTTCTTATGCAAAGTATTTATAAACGATAAAAGCAGGCTCAATTTCAAGAACCACACAATTTAAAAATACTTCAAAATGTGACCTAGACCTATATTAAGTCTACTGAAGGACTAATTTGATTATTAGCACTTTGTCTTACACTTCAGTGCAGTCTTTTCCTCTTTGTCCATTTTATTTTTCAGTGTTATTATTAAGAACAAGGTAAATTGGAACCAATTGCCTTTCTTCTATTCACCACCAAATATTGCTCCCTAAATTTAGATTCTAGCTAACTTTGTGCAAGAAATGAAAAACCCTCTTATAACTTGCCCTTTCCAAGATGATGAGCAAACTATCAGAAACATAATTCAAGAATTGCATCTTTTTGGCAGAAATACTTTTTTTTTAAGTGGGATGATTAAATGACTATCTCAGCTTGCAGTGTTCATCAAACCTGTTCACACATTACTAGTGCAGGAACAGTAATTTTCCCTCATTGGCAGTGACATTTTGAGTAGCAGTTATTTATGAGCTCTTCAGCCACAGGAATAACAGAATTGCTGCACAAACATAGTTTCCATTAAATGGGTGGAAGCATTTTCCTAAGCTAATATTTTTGCAAAGTTTTGCTTTTACTCCCTTGTCTTACAGTCTCTGAGGGAAAGCTTAGACCTTGTCTCACGAGTCAATTAGAGCAAAATGCTCAGGGCTGTATTCCATTGCATAAAATCTTATTCATAAAGGAAGTAGGTGTCAAATATTCAACTTCATCTTTATGATTCACTTTACCTACTCAGCGACTGAAATATGTAAGTAGCAGAGCAACAAAGAGGAAAATAACTTTTATGAAAGGCATCCTTCTGTAGAGTAATGGATAAATGGAGTGGGACGATTTTTTTTTCTAAGACAGTTCCAATAAAGTTGGATGATTTACAGCAGGGATGAATTTGGTTCACTGTCTTCCATGCACTGATGAATTCTTTCAAAGAGAGCTTCTCTTAGCAACTGTAGCCAGTCTTATGGCAGTGAATTGAATCTATGATAAACTTACTGCAGAATATAGTTGAAATGAAGCATTATACCTCTCCATACTGGTCTGTTATTATGGAGGTGCTTATCTGAAATCATCATGATGAGGCAGAGAGTTTAAAAAAAAACCCAATCTCATTTTTGGATGAAAAGAAGAAATCAATGAGGTAGTGCTTTTCATTTCTATTTCCATTAAGAGGCATCTGACCTTACTTGCCACATCTTTAAAGGGTGAAGCTTGAAAAGGAAAATATTCACTGTACAATGTAGAAACACTTAACTGCATAATGGTATCAGTTTTTAAAAATTAAAAAATGGCAAAAGCATTTCATTCTGATAACATACCTGCAACTTATTTATCAATCATTTCTTGTGGAAAAATCAAAAAAATCCCCCAATGACATTTTTGAAGAGTACCATTGATCACTGAAATTTGCATAGAAGAAAAGCTGTAGCAATCACAGCCTAATCACATCCTGTCTTTGTCCTCCTATCCTATTCAGCTTTGGAATTTTTTTTGTTATATTTTGGTTTAAAGATCTCTCTGTGCTTCATCTTTCATCAGTCCTAACATGTTTCCTTAGAAGCTGGGATTTTCCCTTCCAATGCTATAGTCTGTCACAATGTCCTGACAAAGTGTCACTGTGCTGAACAGCTTTGCAACCAAGCAAGGAGTGGGATAGCGAGGAAATAAAATGTCTCTGTCGTAATTGAGATTGCATTCATAAAAGAACTCAAATATTTAAATATATGAAGATATTAATAATGAACAAACGTACATACAGGTGCGTGTCTGTGTAAAAACATACAATACGAAAAGAATCCAAACATTCAAAAGGTTATTTGACTTTTCATAAAAATACTTCAGTGGAAAGGATGAAAAATAAGGGGGAAATATTCCCACCACTATTAGCCACCTTTTCAGCTTACCACATTAATTATTTAGTCTCCATAAAATCCTGATCAAGAAAGGGAAAAGAAAACCCCAAACCATAATATCATCCTCTGCAGGAGAGTTCAGAGAAGGTTTGACTCTCTTTACTGAGTATAGAAAGCCTGAGGAAAACTGGGCAGGTATTTCACTTATCTGGTGACACAACTTAAGCATTCCCTCTGAAATGCAAAAATTCAAAATAGTTCCATTCACACATTTGAACAATTTCTCCTAAGCTACGGTGATGGCCGTACGCTAGAATCAAACAGCGAAACATTATTCCTGCATACCAACTATTCTGAAAAAAAAATCAATTGTCAAAAAGCAAAGTTAGTTAAGATCACTATGGCTCTTTCTCCACAATAATAGTTACTTGGCACACAGCTTCACGCCTAAACCATATAAATATATATGTGTTTGTGTATGTGTACCTGGGTGTGTGAATATATCAAGGCAGGAAGATTTGATATAACTGGAAAATAATGTTGTGGCTTCCTTCAGTTGTTCCAGGCATTCAGCTTTCCTGAGCTTGTCACACAATTTCTGATGTAAAATTCATGCCTCCTGTGATATTTAGATTATAAAAATGGACTGTGGAGGTCCAGGATGCCCTCACACATTCTTTTCAACAAATCAGAACAGGAACATCCTGAGCATCTCTCAGATATAAATATCACCCAAAAGGTGCATAGATCACTTGTGTATAATGTAGGATGGCTGAATAATGGAGGATGTTACATCTTTAAGGAACAGTATTATTATTCCAGAATTTTCTCACGCATGAGCCTTTGCCAGGGTCATGTGTGTCAATTTTCCATTTAGCAGCTCAGGTAGGTAAGCATTTGCTTGCTTTCTCATTTCATTCCATATAAACTCAGCATTTTGAACCATAAGAAAACGAAAACTTCTTTCATATTACCTGGCATTCCCCTAACACTTGGCCCAGTTAAAAACCAAGCTCTTTGTAGAACAATCACCATTACTCATACAATTTTTGACTTCTGCTGTACCTGTCACAACAAAATGGAAAGGATGTCCAGATATTTCCAGATGCTGTTTAGCATGGCAGATGTGAGGGAAAGGATAAGTCAACTAAAATTTTTTTCTTCCTTTCCTTTCTCCCCATACTGAAATTTGGTCATCGATTTTTCACATCGATGTAATGTTTTTCCGTTTTATGAGAAAGGGATTTAAACCAATGGTTATCAAATTACACTCACTGCCAAGTAATCTGCAGTTGATTTGTCTGGATTGTGGCTCCTACAAGAAGAGTCAGATAAGGTCTAATAAAATCAAGGCTAAGGAAAAGCAAACTAGTCCTGCTGAAGCTGAGCAGGTTCTGCTTGAAGAATTTGGTGAATGTTGTATCTCTTGCTACAGTGGAGCCCTTTACAACCCATATTTTGCAAAATCCCTTTCCCACGAGCTCAGATAGTCTGTCAAGAGAACTTGGCACAATTTCACCAAGCCAACACACATTAATTCTCCATCCAGTTTCCCATTTGGCAGACTGGTTTTGGCCATTTTTAAGCCAATGTTAGTATTCCACAGCCACTAAATGTTTTGATTAAAAAGAAAGAAAAAGACAAAAGCCCACCAGCAAAGCTACCAGCACCACCCCAAATGAAAATCCCATCATTGTGCCATGCATGCATTTTCAATAACGAATGACATTACAAAACTAACAAAACACCATATAGAGGAAAGTGAGCAGCCCTAGTGTGATGCTTGCAAAGGTTTCTGTAGGGAATCCCAACAGCTTGGACACCAACACATGACTACAAGGCGTTGCTGGGAACCCTCAAACAGAAATAAAATAACTCTTCTTCGCTACCCATGACTAAATAATGCTAAAAGGCCACTAAGGAAAACAGCTGTTTGTCGGAATTCACAAGGGTGGCTTCACCTGTTGTGTAAAAATGGCAGCACAAAATGAGGTTGTCTGAACTGTGTGCCTTGCTCAGCAGCAGATCTGTTCTCAGGACGTTAAGTGTCAAGCACCTGTACTGTGACTTATTCCTCAATGTCTAAACAGAATTTCAGAGATATCACTATCATTACATCTGGATTTAGTGCTCAGGTTGTTCTAGTATGATTTAGGAATACCAGTTTTAATCATTCACCTACCTCTACAGGTTAAGTAGAGCGAAGAAAAGAAAGATGAGTTTCATACGGAAAGAAACTGATTGAAAAATCTTTAAAACAAATAATTTTCTGTGCTTTCAGTCTTTGAAGCAAATGAGATTGAAAGTCTATTTCGTAAAAACATGCACCAAAATCCTTTCCCTGTTATCAGCTACAATAGTTAAGAATATCTTTTTTTTTTCTTACGTGAACGTTTGAACTTACTAGAAAAAAAAGTATTTTTTTAGACTAGAAACTGAAAGATAGTGTATCTGAAACCAGAAGAAATTTCTTTTTTCTTTTTCTTTTTTTTTTTAGGAAAAAAATAATGGGATAAAGGGAGCAGAAAAGCAAGAGAATACAATTTATTTTGCACTGCATGAGCAAACTGTTCCTCATTGGTTCTTGCACTCTTTTAAAACCATGGAAAGGGTGGTCCTGTTAATGATGCTAATGGACTCCCCCAAAAATCACATCTAATTCAAATTCTAATAGAATACATTCCTCACTATAGAAAAATCTGGTTTGTGTATCCAAGACAAACAATATAATAATCACAATTTACAAAGTTGGTGATATTTCTAAATTTCACTAGTCTTGCAGTATGAGTATTCATTTATTTTCCATCTGTATTAGAGGAAGAGTTTTAAGGAACATAGATTTTGTAAAGGGGAGATGAAGCACAACATTAAAAAATAATTTTTATTAATATATTAAATTAAGATACTGGATTAAAAAAATCTCAGTACCTTTGACATGATTTTGAAAAACAATTAAGAGTTTCTCATCAACAGTACAATAAAAATGACAAATCAGAAGACAAATGGAATTTAAATGACTCCCTACTCTCAAATACCAGCCTTTCTCCTCTTCCACAGAAGCTTAGATTAAAAGAAAGAAATGGGACTAAGGATCTATTGATTTGAATTATTTTGGAGCAGGGAAGAAAAAGAGATTCCATCCACAAAACTCCCATTCAGTGAAAAGCCAGTAATCTCTTGTCTTCTTTAATGATGAGGTCCAGCTTCAGCTTTTGGGACCAAAGCATTAATGAAGAAGGAAATGAGGCCATCTCTGAAACAAATAAGGCTCAAATCATTTAGGTCCAAAATGTCAAAGATTTAAATGTCACAAGGAAACAAACATACAACCAAAGAAAATTTTGCACCTCTGCCATTATAGTCTTTGAAAATGCTCTGGCCATGTGTAGTAGTTGCTCAAAATACATTTTATTTCCAGACGCGATTTTAGATCCACAAAAGAGGGTGGAGGATTTTGGGTACTTTCAGTATTACATGAAACATAAGTGTCAAAAAGCAAAATTCACGCTCTACCAACAAACTGTTGGAGCTTCTTCTACCAAAATAAAAATTAAAAAATAAAAACAGCAGCATGTTCTGTCTCTTTAAACCAAGCTAGTCAATACAGCTGCACAATTTGCAAAATATGAAAGTCTGTCCCAGCAGTTTCAAACATAGGGATGAAAAGGAAAGCTGAGACTGCACTGACAAATAAAATTTATGTAGTTTGTACACTGAAATGTTTGAGTTCTTCTCCAGTCCCCTCCATGTCCCCATTTCTGCAGAGCTGCATTCTAATCTTATACTGTTATTGATTATATTATGGGCTTTTTTCCCCTAGACAGTTTTAAAATATACACATCTTGATGACTAAGATGCTTAATTTGGAAATTGGTGCAGGAGACTCTTAGCCCCTCTCCAATTATATCTTGTGAAACAGGCTCTCTGGAGATTTTCAATAAAATGTTCTTTCATTATCACTCAAATTACATCTTCACGTTTATTGACAATAATCCTGAAGAGGGTGAGTTTCTGCTGTAAATCAGCTTTCATCATCAGGAGCGAGGATTTCAGGAAAACAGGCATTAAAAACGTGCTGCAGAAATGGTAGGATTCCATTTCTGCAGAATGCTATTGGGTAAATGACTGTTATATTGCACAGGTCACTGTTATAATATTGGGAAAAAATAGCCTCATTTACCACGAAACAGCATTCACAAGCTGAAATGATAAGCTTGTGGATTTAATGATGGGTTATTAGCTAAGCATCGATTTAGAAATTCATTTAGGGAATAAACAAAACAAAAGCCTGATTGTGAGACAGATTCCAGCAGGTATTTCTACTGTTTGCTGTGATGGATTAGTATTCCTGTATTTGCATTGCTTCAGAGATAATATCCTGTTAAATCTGGGCACTTGGGGGAAGAGACGCATAGAGACACATTCATTTAAGTGGTTTTGTACAATGAACTTCCCATTTTCACCACCTACTTCCAAACTCAGAATACTTTTAGGGTGTGGTTGACAAGCATCCACAATCTGCACAGCTTCACCCAAATTCACAGTAATTTGAATTTGTGAAGCTAAAAATTAACAGCTCAGCTGAAATTAAGGGGATTTTTAGTTCTCACTTGGCTTTTAAGTAAAAGCATTTAGCATAAGTGGTGATCTAGAAAATAGGTTTTGCAAAAAAAAAAAAGGAAGAAAAATTAAATACAGAAAGCAAAATATTTTAGCTATGCAGGAAAAAAAAAATATTTCATATTTTGAAATCAAATGTGACTAATTTTTGTATAAGAAATCTGAAAAATCTGAAGATTTTATCTAACCCAAAGTAGAAGCAGGAAAATAGATTTTTTTTTTTTAACTCAACCTAAGGTTACTTTTTTCTTTAAATTTTTGCTCCTCAGCCATCACATTACATTATTCCCATGACTCTCAGTATGGTGTCATGCCTTAAACAAGTTAATTCCACATTGCTGCAACAATTCAAGTTGGAGAAGAACTGGCCTTGAATTCAGCATATTCATTACTCATTATTATATAAAATAGCCCTATTACTTATTTTGTCTAAAGAAAAGATTTTTATTAAAGCGAGAATTACAGAGAAGGTACATTCAGGTCTGGTCATGCCTGGTGCCTGGTGTTTCCTACCACAAAATCTGGATGCTGTAAGGTTTCTCCCCCTGCTGCCAGGGCAGACCCCACATTATCTTTCAGTTTTATCTGTGTTGCTATTGATCAGAGCCCCACAGCAATGCCTGGTGCCCAGCAAAACCACCCAGTTTAATCCAACCCAGCCGTCTGCCTGCTTTACCTCCATCCTTTCTATTTTGTTCTAATTAGCTGTGTCTTCTTTAAATTGAAATTTAAGCAACAGCTCCCGGGGTTGTGTCATTTTTCAAGATGGGCAGCACCAAAAAATTTTCTTGTATGTGGGAGCAAGTGGCAGGGAGCATCTGGACCCAGCTGTATCCCCTTCAAAAAGGTGCAGCCTCCACAGTGCTGCTGTGGCTGTTTCATCTGGCCTTTTACACATGGTGAGGAACAGCTGCTGAAGAAGGAGAGGTAAGACAAAAGAAACAGATAAAATTAAGCAGCTCCCAGGGAATAGCTGGAAATGTCCAAGAATGTATTTCTTCCGAAAAATGGTGCAATGTAAAACATGACTAGCTTATCATTTATGACAATTATGACATATATCAACCCCACAATTTATGCTTAAATCTCTTTGTGATTTCAGCAGATATTGTGTGTGAACGAAGAAGGGAACACTACATGGGAAACTGTTGTGGCCTCCAATATACTGGTGCATGGCAACTGGTGGCCAGTTATGCTCTCAGTGGTCCCTTTGGGAATTTTCATTTCTACTTGGCCAACAAAAATCTATTTAGCTCTAAATTTGCCTGGTCATCTTTTTGTTTTCATGATGACTGACAAGTGTTCCTCCCAGTTGTATATACAGTATAATGAAGAATCTTCTCTGATTTTACTGTGAATCTCAGAGATTTTTTTTATACTACTCATGAAGTTTTACAAGTTCAGAGTTTGCAACCATCAAAAGTCTCAAATTTTGTTTTGAGTACCTTTGTAAAAATGAGTTGGATACATGCTAGAAGATCAGGAGTCAGAAAGAAAATTAAAAAGCAGCCAAATTCATTTAATTAATAATTTAAATAATCACCAATAAGTTTAATAATTTGAACTTTCAGGGCAGTCCCACTTGTCTATACTGCTCAAGTACAGAATTCCAGATTCCTGAGACTGGAAACAGAAGATTAGAAAGTTGCAACCTCTTTTTACCCTCAGGCCCAGTAATAAGCAGACAATAGCTGGGAACAGGCTGCCTGTCATTTATGTTAGTGCACAAAGCACAGATGTATCCTAGGCTTTTCATAATTTCCTGAGGTTTACATGCATTCAACTGGCTGGAATATTTTTAAAATATGTACAAGTGTCTTAAAGGTGCCCCTCCCTTTCTTCTTAGCTGGCTTTTCTCTAACCGTATTTCAGCCTGATTTACAGTAAGTTTCCCTCTCTCTTATTCTTGTCACTTAGAGTGGCACATGGATCCCTAAATTTAAAAGACAAAGAGAGGAAAGGAGGGAGAATTTATGTTAACAGGGAGGTAGGTGTACAAAATCCAGAAAATCCGTAGCCTAAACAGGGGATAGGGCAACATCCTTTACACCTCTCTGAACACATGAAGATGAACAAGCAGGAGGAGAAGAAATATTGGGTGAGCTCCCTCATCTCATGAACACATATACTGAAAAGATGGAAGCACTTCAGGTAACATCTGGCCACTTTTTCGCAGTCCAACAAGGGCTATCAGGTTCCAAAACCAGGGAGAACATCTGGCTCCAGAAGGCAGAGCACTCGCAAAAACTAAAATAAATTTATGTTCCATAAAATAAGTCAATGAACAGGCTAAAGGAAATAACACCCATCAGCAGGAAGATGAGGTTAAAGGCTGTTGGGAGGATTTGGAGACAAAGAATCTATGAGAGGAATCAACCCTCAGGTGGAACAGTAACTGTCTGCTCCTTCCCTGTGCTGCTTGTCGCTTACAATTTTTGGATATTGAGTATTGAACACCAATTGATTCTATTATTTCATCTCCCCTCCTCAAAATATAGGTGTGAGCCAGGCCATCAGGTTTCCAAGAGCAGTTATTCATCTGTCTGAGGAAATCAGGGTTTGGGAAGTTCCTGGCACATATATCGAAGCATAACTTTGTCTTTCATTGGCCTTTTTAATATTAGAGTGTCTCAGCAAGTTATGATGTCTTTGACCAAGAGAGCAAGTACTCACGAAGTGGATATAAATTGCTTCTTTCTATTGGCCTGAAGAATCTGGTTTTGCTACAATATGCTCTGTACAGAATAATTCTCAGCTGTGCCTGAAGCCAAAAAAGACCAGTCCTTAGCTTACAGTCTTTAAGTGTCCATTCTCATTCCAAAGTAATTTCTAGCATAAAATCAGCTTACACTGACTAAAACCTAGGATGTGTGCAAGTAAAAAATTGATAATCAATTTATTTCTCTTTAAAAGACCTTACTGAGGAAAAGAAAATGAGATGAAGGAGGGTAACATTGGAGCAGTGAGATAATAAGCTTCTGACACCCTTTTTTGTTGACATAATGGGATAATGTTGTAATTACATTAGTTCAAACACATGATAGCTGAGTTGCGGTAGCATAATCTGACCTCTCAGGCTGAGCTACACAAATGTTGCTGACCCTTCTTCCCACACATTTCTGTGCCCCTGGATATATGCTAAAAAAACCCAAAGAGAACCAGACTTGTGCTGTGACACAGTTTCTTAATCAGATGTCATTCCGCACAGAACCAGGCTGTGAAAGACACTCAATTGATAAAATAACTAGATTTTCAGCACTTTATCCTCTAGAGATTTGAAGTTGGATGTTAAGAGCACTCTGAGCAGATGAATTTATTACGGTTTGCTGGTTAGTTTCTTGATTAACTGGGTTTTAAAATCCATTTTACTAGACTTGGGGGGAAAAAAAGGAACAAAAAAACCCCCAAAACAGACTGCTTCTTGTGCAAGAAGCAAATAAGGGTCCTGAGGTAGCTGAGAATGCACTCACATAATCATAAACGTTTATTCAATGTGATTCACAAAGTATGAAGAGAATACATCAAAAACAGGATATGGGTCTGATATTATTTAATTGGACTGTGCTAAATGCACCAGTTGCAACATGCCTTTTTATAGTGCTGTAAAATATTTCAATCTATATTAGAGAGCTTCATTATTAAAGCACCTACATGAATTCAATTGGAAAATACCGAAATACTCCAGGTTATAGTGTATGGTTCCTAGAAAATGTAATTTTAAAAGGCTTTGCATAAATTGAGCTGAATGGAGAGGTTATTGCACTACTGTGACTGTGACTAAGCGAAGTACTCTTATTTTGAGTTGAGATTTAAGTGTGATTTAAATTTCATGCCCAATTTTAAGAACAGGTTAAATGTTTTCATACATGTACATGTGGAATCGTGTTATTGTTCAGGTCCTTTTTCTATACCCTACTT
This sequence comes from Lycocorax pyrrhopterus obiensis, assembly GCA_014706295.1. NCBI lineage: Eukaryota > Metazoa > Chordata > Aves > Passeriformes > Paradisaeidae > Lycocorax > Lycocorax pyrrhopterus. Next base: position 110,522,090 of record JACSVZ010000001.1, on the reverse strand, counting down.
GTTTTGTAACCTTGTGTCTTAGTAGACACAAACATTTATTTAGATTAACTCTGGATAGGCTAGATTGGCTGTGTGAGGCTAGAAATAACACAGAGATTTGCTAAGCCAATCAGAAAGAAACTGATCGATAATGATATATTGATCAATTTTCACTCTGTTGCAACAACATCAGGTTGAATGATTACATCAACCATTTAGTATATCAGAAACAAAGTAGTAGTAAAAGGGAATCATTGCAGAATCAATTTTTTCCTACTTTGAGGCCACTTTTCTCAGAAAACGCTGCGCTTTCCTGAAGCAAATTTCAAGATTAACATTCCAGGCTGTTTCATACAAAGTTAAAGTTTTAACAGCATTAAAATAAAGCTTCCGAAAGGTCTCCCTTAAAATAAATTTTTCATACACTTTCCACAGAAAGAACAGAATTAAATTCTATCACCTTTCATACAGAGGATGTAAAGTAGTCATATACAAGACCATTCTATAATTGAGGATGCTGAACACTGCTATTACTTTTCATCCTTTCTCCTTTTTTGCTGCAGGTTTTTCTAAGTTGAGATTACATTTTCCTGCTATTCAGAGAACTAAGGAAAAAATAGAATTTGAAAATAAACCCACAAACCTCTTAATGGATTTTTATTTTTCACGGTGTCTTATAGCCCATACTACCTAAAATCCATTGGTGGATGTTAGGATTTACTACTTGCCCTTCAGTTTGGATATATATGAGGAAATTAGTGGCCAGAATTATCAGACACTACTATCTGCTTCATTATTCCCACATTTTTATGTAGCCCTTCCTTTCCTCTTCTTTTCTTTTTTTTTTTTTCTCCTGTGTATATCAATTAAAAGCATCCACATTTTCTTGTCAAAGTCAGAGGCTGCAAGGAAGGGAGTGACTCTCTGCACTGATTGCTGTCAGCACAGTCATTAAGAGGTCAGCAGGCAAGTGAATGACTAATCACGCTTTTTTTAATTCAGAATATCATTTTTAAATCATATTCTTCAATCTGAGAATTTTCCTAGTCTGTTTTTTTATGCATCTACCTAATGCAAGGCCATTTTAATGGCACAGCTACTCTATTACCAAAAAAATGATGACACAGCTGAGAAATGTTAAATATGAAGAACACGATTTCAGAGGTGCAAAGCTGAGGTGATTAGTCGAGAATGATCTTTTTTCCTTTCTCCTCTTTCTTTTTTGTTCCTCTATATAACCAACAGATGAGTTCAGTTTACTTAAAAATCAGAGAAGGCTACCAAGCCTGAAGATCAGACTCCAGCAACTGACATCAGTCATGAAGATGGTAACTGGCCTACTAATAAAGAATAAGTGATAGTTAGGGATTTAACTGGGATTAGGTAGAGTACAGATGCAAAACTTCACTAATTTCCACAAGATATTAGGTATGTTATTGTTTGGTGATGGCTGATAGTTAAAATGCTTTATATTGTCTAGCAAAATGGATTATTTTTTACTTCTTTGTAAAAAACAACAAAAAGCTGGGGTAGGAATCTCTCCTTGGCTTTCAGAAGTGTTCCCCAGGAAAGAGGGAATAAGATATTTTACAGCCAAAAATGGTTTTTGCAAAGAAAGCAGGACAAAAATCTAGAAAATCATGCAGTACATGCAGTGCTCTTGTGCCGTAGTGTGCTTTTATGTCCTGAGCCCAGCCTGTGCTGCCACAGCCATCAACATTTTGTGGATTTGCCTTTGACCAAAAAAAAAAAAAAACAAACAACATGTTATCATGCTTATTCTCCAATTTAATATTCTTCACTTCTGCCCCAATTTTAGAATAAATTCTGATCTGGCTGACTCCACTGCAGTCTGTATGAAAGCAGCAATCCAGAGCATCACAGAGCTGGAGCCAAACAGGGCATGGCACGGCACAACACAGCGTAAAATAAAATGTGGAAGTCAATGCCTCTATGCATCAGAACAATTGCTCCCCACGAGTAAGGGCTAGAACTCAGCTATACCTGCTGAATATTAACAGATTTTTTTTCCTCATGTTTCTCTGCTCTCTTAAATGTAACAGTTTGGTCTTTGGGGATGTTATAGTTTTTTAATTTCTTTGGCAGTATATGCAGAACACAGTGTACTATTGAGCGAAAAATACAGATTGCACTCTTGAAACATATACATTCCAATTAAAAATTAATTTTGCTACTTCTCTTCTAAAAAACCCAGCATGAATCTGTGTTCTGCCAAAAAATTTGTAGAAACAAGTGTTTTTATTCAATGCTGATTTCTATTAATGTCCCTGAACACACCTCTCTCTTCCTTTTTGTTTAAATCTCTGCCTTTTCTTATGACAAAAAACAACACCTCACTCTTTATAGCTATGGTTATGTTTTTCTTTCTTTTACTGTGTACACTATCCCTGAAAATTTGCAATGTTTTGTGACCTCTGTCAGGTGGTGGGAAAGGTGAACAAAACATCTCTGTTACTGTTGGCTTTAATTGTTCAGTAAGCCCCAAATCCTCCCCTCTATCCTGTTGCATATAAGGCTGTAATAAATTATAGTGTTTTTATTCTCAGCAAGGCAACTTTGATGCCAACACACTCTTGCCCAGGTTGTAACGAAGGAATAATCAAGTACATTTTGTTCTTCAAGCACCTTCTTCCTACTTAAGCATGGGAGATCAGCTAACACTCCCTTCTGGTATTTTCTTTCTGATATGAGCAAATAAAAGTCACTGCTGCTGTTTTCACTTCATCCCCTCCTCCCATGATGGATCAATACTCCTCTCCCAGCCTGTCAGAGGAGGACAGCAGCAATCTGGACTTGTATTATAGAGCTCTCAGGAGAGAGATGTTAAATAAACCGAACCAAACCAAGCCAAACCAGAACTGCATAGAACTGCTTGTTGTGCCAGCTGTTATTTGAAAAAATATCAATGCACTTCACAACGTAAGACCCTAACAACCAGGAACTAAGAAAACTCTTTTTGTGGAGGTAGGTCACAGATTCTGTTCACAGATTTGTCGTGCTTTCAAAAAGCTATGGTCTACACATGCAACATTTGTGTTTCTCCCCTATTTGTTCAAATTGAAATCAAAATCAGCTCAAAAAATTGCCTGGAAACTTCCTTGGATTTTAACTCCCTGCTCAGCTACAGATTATGAGAGTTTCAGCATGTCCTGTGACAGAGCTGCACTTTATTATTTCCCACAAGAATCCAAGTTACTTTTAGATCCCTCCCACAGTCCAGACAGCCTTCTGCACTCATGAAATACCCAGAAGTACCCAAGGCTTTGTGTGGACTCCGGGTACTGAACAACAGCAGGAAATTTGCCAGCAGCAGGTTACGGAAACAAAAGATACATAGAAAGCATAACCTACCAATAGATTTAATGTCAGCTGAGAAATGAGCACAGCACATCCACTGAGGTGCACTTCCTTCAAAACTCAGTGTTCTCACCCACACTCTCAACCTCCACAACAGGATGCTCTGGCTGTGTTGGAAAAGAATCCTTAAATTACAGTCTGAAAGTGACCAGATTACACTTCTTTGTCTGCACGTCCTAACTATGCATTAAAATAACAAAAAAAAAAAAATTTTTTTTCAAACACAAATTGTTCCTTTAATTCCTGATGCATTCCATCAATTTCTATATCTAAGGGTCTGGCTTTGAGTTTTTAGAATCCACGAGTTTCAAGGAGTTATAAGTGTTAAACACTTGTGAAAAATCCCCTATCAAAAATATATGTGTTGTCTTGTATTAAATTAAGTATGGCTTTACAAGTTAGGAAATACTCCTGGAAAAAGAAAATTAAGTAAATTTAATCTTCTCCCAGCTATAATTTATTCTTTGTCTCAGGGCAATGGATATGAAATATCGTAATTTTTTTAATGATATGTTTAAGCTCTTTAGGGTCTATGAGTTGTCACAGGTATCAAAAGTTCACAGAGTTTCATATTTTCTCATGTTGTATTTTACAGCTGCGTTTGTTAGTGTAAAAACTCATTAAAATTCTCTGCACATCTCATGGTCTGTGTGTAGACAGTGTAAAAGAGAATAAATAAATCTATGAGAATTGAATGAGACCTGAGAAAGGAAAGCACTGTTATTCTGCAGTTGTAGAAAATTTATAAGTATTTCATATACAAATGTTTTCTATATTACTTTAAAAAAACCCTCAAAAAGCCATAAAGACTGGTGCTCATATTTGCTGGTAAGTCAATCTTTCTTTCAGACATCAAGAGATGACCTCTTAAGACCCAAAGATTTATCAAGTCAGCAGTTTATTCCCTTAGGCCACCATCTTCAGCCTCTTCCTCTTCCAGTCACGTCTATTGAAGGACTTTGCAAAGCCCCATGAGGAAATGGACTAATCTACTGCTTTCTAAAGGAGAGGAATGATGCCTATCCTGACTGCACTTTATGGGATGAGAAAGCTAATAAAGGGAAGGAGACTACATCTATTCGTGAAAGATTCAGTGTGATGTTTGTATTATAAGAGACAGAGTTGGAGTGCTCCAGCTGTCAATCAGAAGAGGAGTATTGTTGCCCAGGTTCAGCAGACACTATTCAGAAATTTTTGAGAAAATTCATTCATCTTTTTACGTTATGGGCACAAAATGCCTCTGAATTGATATAAAAAATACAGGCTTTAATCTTTCTCCTCTTTTTTTCTCTCTTTTATCAGTTGATTCGTTAACAGATACATACACATGAAAATTTAAAGTGAAAAAAATAAATAGAAACCCCTGATATTTTTTAATAAAATAACTCTTATTCGTTTACAACCTAGAATTGTCCATAAGCTTTTATTTTCTGTCTGCTTTGAAAAATTCACATATTCAATACACATTGTTATTTGTAAATGTTTCCACTGCAGAAAGGAAATGGCAACACAGGCACTGCAATACCTTCATCAATATATATATATACAGAACAATTTTTCACCTTGCCAGACAACCTGCTTAGGGAATCACGTGAAAGAAAAAAAAATAGACTCTGCCTCTTTTAGCCAATTTCCAATAAGCAAATCCAACCAAACTTTCTCCATATTAAGTAAATGTAAAAATCTGTGTTACTCTTTTCAGGCAGTTGCATAGGTAGGTCTGTTGGTGGCATCCCCTGAGTTCATGTAGATATCTAAGTGCTGACTTCCTTTATTTTCCCTTATGCCATTTTTTAAAAAAATACAAATAAAAATGAACTTCATTCCCGTTTCTTCATATTCTTCCACCCTGAGGTTTTTCTTTTTTAGTCATGGCAGAGAGCATCTAATTTTCAGGTTCAGAAGTGCCCTATTATCTCCTCTGCTGCCTGCTACTCTGCTGAAAAAGTGTTACCATGGGAAAGGGTAGAGATCAACCTGCAGGGCTCTGATAAGCACTCCTTTATGTTTATTTTTGAAATTTCTATGTATCCTGTCAGTTTAGGAATTTGACATGTGAAAATACATAAATCAAACCAATAGGAATTTAAGAAAAGAAAAAGAAAAAGGTGGTGATATTCGTCTCGCTCAGCTCAGATTGACAAATAGAGGATCTTGAAATATATAATAGTAATAATAAAAAATAAACTACCTAATTCTCTGCTGGCAAGTCTAGAAAGAAGATATGACTGTGTAAGATAGTTTAAATTGAGGAGTTTTGGGATGTGTTATAGGGAAGCTGGAGGGAGACCAGATTCCCCACTGCCAGGGGTGAACATCTCGAGTGCCGCAATTGAAATAGTGGCAATGATAGGCAAAACCCAAAAATGTGGCAGAGAATTCATTTTTTAATTCAGCAACTGAATTATGTTTCAGGAATCATAAGGGGATAAACTAGCAATGGTGCTATGTGAATATCCACATTTTCTTTCAGTTCTGGGATCTCCTGCTGTTTAAAGTCACAGGTGCTTGGTAAACTGTGTGGCAGGAAACAACCACTCCTGAAGTTTTCCATTAATCCAGGATATTTTGAAAGCCCCAGTACAACCCAGTAGACACTTCATGGACTGCACAGCATCCTTTTGCACCCCCTGAAAGTGCTCAGGAAATCCAAGGGCTTCACAAGCAGTGACAGCACCTTAAACACAATTGGGTGAAGTCACCCTGTCTCCCTAACAGCCTCGCTGCAAAATACTGAAGTTCCTGCTTCTCTGAAATCTCAGAGAACCCTGGAAAACACGTTCACAGCTTTGTCAATTAAAGACAAGCAGCTTAAATTAGAGTGGTCAAAATGAAGTCTTACCAGACTGCTAAAAGAAATAGCTTAATATGATGAAGTAAAAATATCTGAGCAATATGAAAAGCATTCTTACAGGCTGTGTTCCAATTTCCCTACTGAAGTACTAGACATAGCAGAAGATGCCTATAAATACACAACACACTTATTAAAACCATAAAATCCATCTGCAAGTGACTTTAATTAATTTGCTGTATACATAGAAAATCTGGAAATCTGAAAGAATGGATTGGGTCAGTCAAGTTAAAATTCTGGATTCTCTCACAGGCACCTGAAATAGAATTACTTGATAACAGGAATGAAAGGTTTATTTCTAATGTTGCTTCACATACTGAGGAGTTTTTTTGAGAAAATAACTCTATATTAAGTTCATTCAGTCATGAATCCTGGTCTTGTTTGCTGTCTCAGAAACCAGTCCAAAATGTGTATTTTAGTTTAAACATCTGACCAAAACATCTGTTACTTGTTGTTATATTTTGGACCTTGAAATCTGCCTGCTTTCCAACAGATCCCCACTATATGTTTGACGGTCTGCAAGTAGCTTAAAAGCACATAGCAGCTGCTACTTAGTATTGGACTGCATGACTTCCCATTGTCCAAGACAGCAAATCTTGTTTTAATTCATCACAGAACATAAGGATGCTTCCATAATCCAGCCTTTAACACAACTAAACCTTCTAAAGAGACAGTTATGCCTTACAAATGACTTACAAAAATCCTCTTTTCTGTGTTTTGTTCCATGAGAGCAACAGTCAATAAAAGAACTGTCTCTGCAATCCTCCTACTAAATAACTCTCCCAAGCCCATTTCTGCGTATCCACTATTGACTATAATGAAATTGGCTGGATTAACATTTTGAATGCATGTTTGTCTGCATCACCTTTGTAAGAGCTGTATTTTACTCTGGTTTGCTGTGATGTATGTTCTCAGCACAAGGGAAAATGAGAAGCTGCCATCATCATTAAAAAAATTCTGCCAAAGTATGCTGATTTTGCAAAGGAAACCAAAACGTATATTCAGCTAATGAAATCCCTGGGTCTCATTAGGAAACCAAGAAAAAGATTTCAAGTCTTACACTGATCCAGAAAGAAAAAATTAACACTCCCATAGTCACTTTCTGGGCTTTTCAAAGGACTGACAACCTTTAGCTGAGAGGTAGGAGGAAGCAGTCTCCTAAACCACATCTTAGCTGTAACTTCTTCCCATGTTCTAGTGTTTTTATATTAAAATTACTGGTTTTCAGACTCATTTCTACCCTGTATCTACCTACCATACCTACTAACATGAAGCCTTGTTTTTATGGTGACAGAGAAACAGCTGAGAACATTAAAAGAACAGCTGCATCATCCCATAAATGTACCGGAAACACTAAAAAATGTACTGGAAACCAGACCCCAAAACACGCCTGGGAGCAGGGAAGGATTTGTTCTCACCAATCAGTGTCCTCTGAGGCATCTCTCTAAGTGTCTCACTCTTGCCCTAAAGTCATACCAAGGTCTCACTCTCTCCATCAGCTACACCATGCCCTGAGAACAGAAATTTTAAATCCATCCAAGTAGCTCTGCAGAGGGTTCTGCCACTGACTTCAATGTAGAAATTCTGTTCCAGAAGGCCAAAGCAAAATAATATATGAAAGAAAGCTACAGTTCTTGTGCTTCATTTGCATTACATGTCCCCACAAGCATTTGACTTAAGGACTGAGCCTGGACGGGATTCTTTTTAGCAAAAAAATACATATTACTCACTTACGAAAGAAAAGATGACAAAAGATGAAAAAAAAAGCATGACAATCAGCCTGAATGCTAGAAATTGCTTTCAACTGCTTTTCTCTTTGTAAATTGTTCATATAATTTAGAACGAAAATTAGTTCTGACTCTTTTAATGTGAATACATAGACATTCAAAAGCCTATAAGCCACTGATGAATTCTCAGAATTTTAGACTTTAAATTCCTGCTGTCAGTTTCTTAACAGCTTTCTACAGTGCTTTTCAGCTAAAACAGGCCAAGATAATATATCTAATGTGTCTGTCACTAAGCTGAGCAAAGCTGATTTAGCACTAGAATTTGAAATTGAAGCTACTGTACTTCCTTCGTCCATCTAAACTTGTGTTTAACCAGGTGACTCTTCCTCTGCTACTCAGTCCCAGTGTAAAATTAAATTAATAGCTTATCCTGCCAACTTAGGCAGAAGGTAAAAGCACTGAAAAACTGCGCAATGGTGGCAATATGGAAGTGTTCCTCTTTCTGATGCAAGACTAGTAACTGCTGACTTTTTCTAATGCTAAGCTGGACTGAGTAGTTTAAACCACTGGTAGTTTGCACAGTAGAGGCCAGGAGGAAGAATTTAAAAAAAAAAAAAAATTGCTTTGTTGGTTGGTTTTGGTTTTGTTTTTTTGCTAGTTTTTGCTTTGGTTTGTTGGTTGGTTGGTTTGTTCTTTTAATTTTACTCCTGCAAATGCAGGATCTCTTTCCAAACTCCAGCCACTGCATCAATCTGGTTTGCTTCCACATCTTCCACACACTTCCATTTTCATCTTGATGATTCTTACTTTCCAGTTGCTTGCAGGGTTCCGGTGTTTCTGTGGATTACTGATCCTCTCTACCATGGTCTTCCTTTTCAATGAAAATATAAGATCTGTTGTTGTTATCTTTTGCAACCTTTAAAGCAGAAACTGTCTTTTTTTCCACATATAAGTCCACATTGGAAGCAGGATTATCAGGTTTGGTTCATTCCTGGCTGCAGACTCACAGAACAGTTTTCAGAAAGGTTTTGTAATTCCATATCTGTTTCAAGTCACCTTTAAACTTCATAACTAGCAGTTCAGAAGTTTGAGTTTTTGTGGGGAACAGGTAAGTCTCAGTGGTTGCATTCTTTACAGGTATGCACCAGCCTCCCAAAACTTTTCTGTCTTTCAACTGTACCTTGTCAGGCAAACAGCTCAACATATCAGCACCAGGGTAAAGAAAATCTAATTTCTGTCCTACCTAATACCATTTCCATTTACTTTTGTGAATGTTTTGTTTTGGGAGGCATCCTTCCATCACCTCACCCCAACTCCTCCTAAGTACTGCACGTTCCAGAGAGTTTGTCCTCTGTTCTGCAGGCTTTCCCTCTATGTTCTCCAGTATTTTCATTTATAAACCTTCTGCTCCTCTAAACAGCAAGTTATCATTTATTAGTTGGTGGCTGGTCTCTATTTGACTCCATCTAGGAAATGGAGTGGTCTCAGTCAAAGGCAAGCATTCAAGACAAACTCTTCAGCTTTGGTTGGAATGCAACTGCACAGAAGCAGCTCTTGTATGATTGGAAATACCTAAGAGATGGTTTAGGAAGTAATTTCTCCCTATTATTTGCCATCTTTCAAGTGAGATGAATGTCTGGTCCTAGAAATGTGAATTGACAACATAAGTGAATATACCTATGCAGTGCTCACTCAGGGCTTGGCAAGTGCATTTTGAAAGAGCTAAGCAGTTAAATCACATTACTGCACAAACTCTGTCTTACACAAAATTACAAAAATAGTGCAAATTTTTAACAGGTTGTAAGCGATTTAGGATAAAAAACCCATTGTCTTTTTATATGATTTGCATTCTTTGTGGCTACACCTTTGCAGGCATTCAGGACCCCAGTCCCCCAATAAAATCAAGAGATCATTTCAAGCTTTGAAAAATACATGTTTTGAAATGTTAAGTAGGTACTTATGACTAATTTTAGATTTGTTAATTTTTTGTGAATATGTGTCTAAATTTTCTGCAGAAATAAAGAAGGACATGATAACTTTATAAGTAAAATATCTCTTTTCATACCAACTACTCTGGTAATGCTAATTAGTCACTAGTGCACTAAGAATTCCTGAAAAAACTTTCTTCTAAAAGTACAGAGGATGTTGTCATATTTCTCTGCTACCTGAAATGAGATTGTTCTGCTTTGGGAAGGCAGTTTATCAACATCTAAATCTGTCTTATAGCTGAGGTGAGATGGTTCTGAATGCTTTTCTAAGGAAAGTATTACTCTCACATCAGTGTGTGTGTTTCAGGTTCCAATATCCTATCATGGAATCTTGGTCCTCTGACTAAAATAGCTTTTTATGAAAGCTTTATGTTTAAATCGTAAACAGGAAGGAAATTCTTTCTATATCCAACCTTTCATTTTTATTCAGGTGGCTGATTAATTTTTCCTCTTAAAACTAACAGCTTTTACGATTTGATAAAGACAGTCAGAAATGCAAGGTCTTTAGGCATTTCTGACCATTTGCATTAGTTAACTGACAAAACATTAAGCTTTTCTTTAGGGTTCCAAAATGCCAATAAAAATGTCCTGTACCAGAAGGAGTACTGCTGAAATGGGATACAGCTGGCATTCTGGTCAGAGACAGTTTTCCTCGGGGGCCTTTTCATTGCTTTAACACTAATCTGTGACAAAAAGGCCTTGTCAGATTCTTATTGCATTTAAGAAGCTTTTGGTGAGATTTGTATTGATTTGGAATAAGGCAACTGACAACATTGCAATAAATTTTTACTACTTAGTACTGATCAATATGGATTTTTTCAACCTTTCTCAAGAAAATTGCTTTCTATTGCTTCAGATATGGCCAAGCTGCTCCTAACTTAATTATATCTCATGCAACAGGTCATGCACTTTTTCTAGTTCTAGTTTCTGACATGAAACAATTTTTAACAGTCTAGGAGCATTTTTGTGTCTACAACTAAAAAAACCTGAAAACCTGCTGCCTCAAGAGAACAGTGTCAGTAGCAATATTTCATTAATGAAGGTAACTAAGGTAAATTGCCATTGCTGTATCCATAAAGGGAACGTTTCTACCAGTACACCTTAAAATTCTAAGATCTTGAGAACAAATTGAAGACATTTTGGTCTGGAGAGTGGGTGACCTCATCTGTCCGTGTTCCAGATGTTCACACAACTCTCAAATTTAAGCCATCCATTGCAAAAGTTATCTAAACCGATATTTTTTCTTCTTGAATTCTACTTTAAATAAGTTAAGTTCTTTGGGGACAAAATGGAGTGTAACAAATATGCAACCAAATTAGAAACCACTAGCAGAAGCCTTTGTAAGAAGTTCATCCTGCACAGCAAAATAAATATGACTTCTTCTCCTCATGTGTGAAGAAAATAGGAAAAAACAATTATAAACTATCTAAGGGCTTTGATATGCTCAGCAGGAATTGCCGACATTGACTCATGAGGGAAAGTTAGGCAGGAGAATATTTGTAGGAAAGCATAGGAAAACCCATTCCCATTCAGCATTTCAGCAAAACTCATATTTGTCAATTAATGGAAAATGTATTTTTATTTGTCCTTCTTCAGCCACCTGTTACGATGTCTGACTAGACTGATTTTGGAGAGTAAATTGAGCTTCTTGCCTTGTCTCATCATCAGAGAATATCTGATCAAAGAATTCTTTCAATACTGTAGTTAATAAAAACATGCAGCAGGCACTATATGGTATGCCTTGTGGCTTACAGTGTTGCCTTTTTCCCAACCTGCAAAGGAAACTCAAGATAATTTTAGTAAGGAGGTGATATAAAAGTGGATCTTTATTTGAAGGCCTCCAAGGGCAGTTATGGGAAACATGCACAAAAGCCCACCCATGTGGGGTGAATACAGGTTTTATAGATTTTAGGAAATTGTCATCATTGATAAAAAGCACCAATTAGGAGGACAAGTGGTGACCCAATTCCTGCCCCCCCCCCAGGTCAAGCCCCTTCTCTAGAGGCCCCCCTTGGCACTAGCTGTGCTTTGTCCATGAAATGTGTCTTGCAGAGTTGTTCTCAACCTTGGTAGCCAGGAAGAGCCAAGACGGGATAGGGGCCTTGTACTCTCTGGGGCTTGGAGCTCTGGAATTTGTTTTGTCTTTCTTCCTAGGGAAAGGCCATGGAAAATTACTGGGAAAACTAGCCACTAATAGAAAAGCTACAATTATACGTGTAAAGCATACAGAGAATATATAGGAAAAAAAAGGCAAACACCAAAATGGCATCAATAGGCATCTATTTATCAATTCCTATTTAGAAAGAAAAGTGACTGTTATTCCTTTAGAAAGCAGTATTTTGATTGAACACATTCTTAAAAAATCTCCCTTGCATAGGAAATAACTGTCAAACACACCAATTCCAATTATTACATTTACAGTCACTGTGGTTATGTCACTGTGGGCTTATCCTGTTTTCTGAACTATCCAGTGGCATCTGATATTATAATTTTAACTCAGATTGAAAGTGTACCCTCCAGACCCACTTTTTTATCGGACAGATGTGGATGTTTACTTTGGCATGAATGTAACCTATCCAGTTGTGAAATAAATGCATTATTTATATTACTTTTGTTAGGTTTAAATAATCACGTTGGCACTTGGAGCAGGTGTAGCTCAAGCTACAACTCAGTAACTTTTAAAGTGTCTGTCACTTGAGGAGTAGAGCATGGCAGAGCTACCAGGCTGTCACAAGGACCTCTTCTCTTGTTCAACAGGTAAAATCTATGAAACTGATTTCAGAAATCTAACAAAAAATTAGTGTTTGAGATACAGTTTCTACATGTACTCTATTATAGATCTATTTCACTGAAGTCAAATAATTGAATTCTTAAAAGGAGTTTCATTTCTGTGGTAAATGAGATTGCAATTAAAATTGGCTTTTGGGCAGTTCTTGGTGGAAAACTGTAGCTGTTACTAAAAATCAGAAAAGACATCCATGTTGTTTTCATTTCTCTAGGCAAATAAGCTCAATTCCTGGAAAAACTTCATGATATTTTTCTTCACCTAAACATGTTATAATTAATCTTGTAGGAGTACATGCAACAGCATGGGTGTCACAGTTCACACAGTTTTGATAAAAATCACTATCTATCCAAACCTGAATTCGTGTGCATAATAATGCACACAAAAGATTATACCAAAAGAAATGTGCCTACTGGACTGAAAGCATTGGTGAGTAAAGAGTGAGGATTGAATTCATTATGTTGCTACTGTGTTAGCCATGAATTAAATCTGAAAGTCAGAAAAAAAAGAGAAACAGAAAAACAAAAATATGGGAAGTAGAAGATGGTAAATGAGAGTAGCTGTTTTTATCTCCCCCAGTGTCCGTATATTACCAAATATAACAGGCAGTCAAGACAAGATCATCACAGTGAGATGCTGTAGCTGAAATTCAGCCCTTTTGCTATTAGAGTAAAAAACCTGACTGCTCTTGCTGTAATCAGAAAAGAGGAGGAAGCTACAACTGCCTCAGCCAACAGGGAGTTTTCCAAATTATTCTGATTGTTATAAATAACAACCTGGTAGCTTCTGATGGCATTTACCAGCTCTAAAGAAGCGTGGATGAAGGAAAACAGAAAGACAATAAAAAGACCATAATCACAAGGATACAAGTTCTCAAGCACAACCATTTCTCCCTGCCAGAACAATCTCTGGTTGAATGTCTATTTCCAGTATTTTTCTTCTTCAAAGGATACAGAAGAATTTATTTTAAAATAGTTTTTAAAACTCAGTGAAAATGAAAACTCATTGAGTTGAAAATAGCTTTTTCTTCAATGCTTTAGTTTACTCACAGACTTCTTGGAGTTAAAAAAAGGTGTTCTTTCTCTCAGAATTTTATGTAAAGAAAGGTGTCTTGAGTTAGCTTGTGATGTAGAGCAACTCTTGTCTTGCTTTAGAGATACAACCTAGTATAATATAGATGCAATTTTAAAATATTTTCAAATAATTTTTGTATGGTGGTCTGAAAAGGTCAAAAACCACTAAGAAAAGATTCTGAGGTTCTTCCCAGTTTCATAAGAGTGTTTTGTTTTTTTTTTTTTCTCCTAGGAGTCTCTCAACAGTGGATATTACATGTGATTGAGAGGTTAAGCAGGATAAACAACACTTGGAACACTCTCGTCAGAAATTGGATTTATCAAGTCTTTATAATATCATAAATCTGTGTCAAACAAAATGAGATACCATCCCTAAGATATAAATGTAAGCCTATATTTCTTCATATAAGTTGTTAAATAACTCTCTAAGACTCTAATCATAATGAAAAGAAAATATATTAACAGTCTGCCATTTTACCCACAGGCAAATCATAATGATACTCCCGCTAATTAAACCAAGACTTCATTAAAGTGTTTCTCATTATCATTTGCAATATTTTATGATAATTATCTGCCTTTTATATAACAAATTAAATTAATGTTTTTAATAACACCTTTAACCTTAGCTTAGGTAATTTTGAATGACAATGTAATGAGTACAATTTAATGCATATTTTAATTGCCCATCACATTAATTATTTTATAATGAAATAATTTGGGTAACTTATTCTCATTATTTGTTCCTTTTGCATTGCAATTAAACACTCGATATGCTTCGTGAGCAACGTTAGCACAGGCTTAAATTAGTTCAGCTGCATTACTGTATCTGTAAAATACCAGCATTGAAGGATTTTGCAGTCCCACTTAGTATTTGTCTTTTCTCTTAGGCTGTTCTGATTAAATCAGTGGAGCAAAACAAAGGTTGAGTCCCATTTTATCACCACAATATAGACCATGACATCATCATCATCACAGGTTAATAGTGACTTTGAAAACCACAAGACTTGGGCAAAAGAGAATGACCTGGTGGCGTCAAGAGGTAGGACAAGAAGCAGTGGGCAGAAAACAATGCACAGGAAGTTCCACCTGAACATGAGCAAGAACTTTTTTACTGTGGCGGGGTGACAGCCACTGGAACAAGGAGGGTGTGGATTCTCCCTCTTTGGAGAAATAAAAAATCTGTCTGGGCACAACCCTGAGTAGCAGGCTCTGGGATGACCCTTCTTGAGCTGGGAGGCTGGACCAGCTGACCCCCTGTGGTCCCTTCCAACATGATTCCTTCTGTGATTCTGAGGCCCTTTCCTTTACAAATACCTGGTGTCTCTTTGGATCACCTACAGCTGAATCATTAGATTCCAAACCTCAAAAGTTCCTGTGCCAAACCGAGGTTTGCTGAGCTCACAGGTCACAAACCAGCAAAGTCTGACAACAGTTTTCTCTCAGGCTCTTTGAAGTATCTTCCTCATTACCCTATCATCTGAGCACAGCAAGTCATCAAAAGCAATACAATGTGGAGATTAACACCGTATTAATTGGCTGATGGGGTAAGTTCCTTTATTTCACCCAATCAAATACTTACTCACTAATAGACGTATGAGAAATAATGCATTTTGTATAATCACATTTACATCCTCACTTTTTAAAGAACAGTTTAAGAATGTAAATGAAAGAGAGACTAGAAGAAATCCCTTTTTTCTTGACAGGTAACACAGTAGCTGTCACTTTGGCAGAAGTAGAATAAGGCAGGATGGCAGCTGGAAGGTGATTCATGGAGAGATGGCAAAGCACATAACGCAAGGAAGGTTTAGGATGTTTAATTGGAATTTGCATGTCACATAGTAATAATAATAATAATAATAACAATTCTACTTATCAAAGGTGCATTAAATTCTTTATTTCATGACCCCATTTGAGTAGCTTAGAACAGCAGAACTGATATTATGCTAATATACTCATTTTCCAATTGCAAATCAGCATATTTCTCACTTAAACTGACTTTTTAAAAAACCTGATTTTTTTACAAATTCATTTATGTTGAGTGTCAGATATTTCACTCACTAATTTTAGAAGTGAAAAGCCCAGTACATTTCCATAGCCATATGATACATGGTAAATTCCAAACTAGCTGGGTAACTCAGGTAACATTAGTTCTCATTAGACGCAGCTATTTCACTTTGCTCTGCACTGAAAGGCTTTCCCTTGCTGGGCCAACATTTTTATTGAATGGTTGTTCCACTAATATAGAAGCAGTGTAGATTAAGTTTTCTTTGACTTTGCCTCCTCAATATGAGTAGGTGACAAATGGCTTCTGCTTGACAGCATTCATAATGTGCCTGCTGCAGCAAGTGTCGCCAAGCTATTTCCTATTTTCTTAGCTGTTTCAAATCCCAAAATATTTGCTGCAGAATGCTCTCAAAGCTGATTTATGACACACAAGACGCATAATTTCACACAAAAAGAAATTTCAGAAGAGAAGAAGGTGTGCTTGCAACTCTCTGTGGATATTGCTCAGGTGATCAAAGGACTGTACTTGCCAGAGGTATAATATTTTCTCAATCACTGTAAAATGCATTTTGCAATATTTTCAGAGTCTTACACCATGGCCAAACGTTTGACTGATGTTGGTATCTAAATGTGTCTAGACATAAGCTATAAGTATCTGGATACACTTGACCATAACACATACTGATCTTCAATTCACATAAAACTGTCAGTTTTATGGAAAAAAGCCATCCCCTTGCTCATAACAAAGAACAGAGACAGAAATAGGAGAGGTCTTACAGAGAGCCTGCATAACATACGTATGATCACTGCACAGAAAAGCAAAATGTTTTCTCTTTCCCCCTCCTTGGAATTAGACAGAATAGCACAGTGATGCAGCACTTCCTGAGTGAGGGAGTGCTTCACCAGGATCTAGACTGACACGGGATCATATTGTAGACTGTTAACTGGGGTTGGGGATACCTTATAATTCAGGGGCGTCCTGCCACCTGCAAACAGATGCAGCAGAGGTAGCTGAAATACACTTACGAGCACTGAAGTAAGATTTCTGCCTGCAGTCAGAGGCAACCCCACACTGGATAAATCGGGAAATCACTCCATACTGTACAATTTTGTAACACAAAAGGGATGGGATTTATCTCACCCATTTTTCAGCATCTTTGTAGGATAACTCCATCTGGACTGAGGAACAGGCTCCCTTTTAAAGGCAGTGGAAAAAAGCAGACTACTTGCAGATGTGGTTCTTTTGGCCCACTTAAGATGTTTATTCTAGTGTCAAAGGTCACAAGCCTTCTGTGATCTCACCATGTTCTTTCACCTCCAATTTTACCTTCTATTCCATATCATTAAACATGTCAGACTTGGAACTTTTTCTATTCTTTCTCTTTTGGCACAGAAAATGGAATACGTTGCTCCCAAAAATACAAGAAGCAGATAAAATTATTAGTATCATTTTCTTCTCTCACTTTTCGTAAATGAAGAGTGAAGCAGGATTTTGAAAGAGAGGTATTAATGCATTCAATGTCATTTAAACTCTTCATATGTAAAACCAACTCACTTGAAGTCTTAATAATCTTTTAAAAATATGAGATTCTTGGTGTTTCTTGAAAGAAAAAAATGTGAAAATCAGCTTTGGAATTATGTTTGCTTTAGGTTAGATGTAGCTTTGGTGAGGTATTGTTATAAATCAGTACGATATTGAGTGTGGTTTATGGTTCTAAGCATTGCTGTATTATACAGAGTTGATTTTCAGAAAGAATACATAAGGTTTTGTTTTAAATTGACATTTTCGGCATCTAAATTAAGCAACCAGAAGAGGATAAGACACGTAAGAACCTTTCAGAAACGTGCCGTGTGTGTCACCTGATGAGGACATCCATAACTTCATTTCAAATAAGTATTTTTTCCCAAAGAGAACTAAAAGTGAGTATATGTATTTTCATCTATCTATGTGTGCGTATAGATATATACATAAACAGATGTCATAAATTTCAGCATTGTAATTTTTTATTAAAATCAGCAATAAAATCCATTTACTTCATGGAGAGAAAATGAGAATATCAACATTTTTGAAGTATGACTGAAAACATAAACTTCTGATGCTGCTCTACATTGATGAATAAAAAAAAAAATCTAATAGGTGTATGTACATCAAATGCAAAAGAGCTTTGTACCAAACGTAAATGAAGTTTCAAAAAAATAGAGAAAACTAAAACCACTATATATATTTGCATACGTATCTATATCAAAAATTAAAAAGAATAAAACAAAGCACCTTGCATGAAAAGTAATGTAGTATTACATGGACAGTTAAAACCTTTATCCTGAAATCACTTTTTACTGCTCGAGTTCAGATTTCAGCATTTGTCAAATGATGTGCCATAGACACTTGTACTTCAGGTTGAATAAGGTACAGATTATGCATCTTTTGCTGTTTTCAGGGTGCCTTTGATGAGAGATTGCTGGATATTACCATAAAAGTAATGTATTCCCATGCAAGATGACCTGCTCATAAGCATAAACTGCCTTGCAAACTATTCAGTGAAATCATTAAATATATACCTTTGCAAAAAGTGTGAATCAACGTGCCTAAATCCTGATTCTTAAACTTGGGGAATTGCTCACCATTACGGACAGAACATTGGGCCTGAAGGACTTTTGATAGAATCCAGAATTATTCATCTGTTCTTAGGCACAGCCACCTCATTACCATTCACCATGCACTCCAAGGAGCAGAACATATGGACCATCTAAAGGAATAAGACTTCCCCAAGCCAAAATTACAAAGAAAGCTGAATTTTGGCTACGTTTTATTCAGCTTCCTATCACCTTTTCATCTATGAGAAAATTAAAGTTGTTTATGAAAAATTATGAAAAAAAGAAAGAAGCTGAAGCAAAAACTATTTAAAGCTGACTGATAATACACCTCCACCAAAATTTCAAGCACCATGGTACCAAAAGGGCAGGGGACAGTAGGAGACCCTGATCACTTGGCTCTGAGAATCCATGTATTTTCCACAAGTCAAATCTAATATCAATGTCTCCAGCACTCTACCAGCAGGTTTCATTATAAACTGATATCTGAAAGTCACTTACAGAATGTGCCAAATTCAAACATATTGAAACACCTTGTAACACGTTCTGATAGTCAGCAACTGGTACTCATTCAAGTGCATTGAGCAATTTATTTTTAAATCATTCCCATATACTCTGTCAGCAGAATCTGACAAAAAACCTCTTTGGATAATCTAAGTGGACTCGATTAAATCTCATAGAGGCATAATTTCAATACTGTTTTTATGGTAGAGTTTGCAATAGACTGTTGTTAAATATGATGATTGAAGGAAACCTCATGCATAAAATAACTTTGAAATTTACATTTTACCAGAAATTCTTGAAAAATTATGGTCTTCTATAAGACTGGCCTATTTTCTCTGCATTTCATCAAAAGTTACCACCAGAAGAATTGAGAGATTCTTTTTGGAATACAAGTTGTGTTTTGTAGATGACAAAACCAAACCAAAACAAATAGGAAAACTGGGATCTCTGTGAAAATCTTTATTATTCTGAAAATATATTCTTAACTTACTTGTCTTTCTATTGTTGCCATGATAATGACATATTTTTTGGTACTCATGAACACTAAATAAAAACAGAAGCCTTTTTTTCCCCCTGGAATAGTTTATACTATTTAAGGGGGTTGCAAAAGGATTTTAAGACTGTGAAGAGAAAGATGTACTGCTTATGAGAATTAATGTAAAATATTATTTATAATATATAATCAGAAAATTTGTTTGTTAATTGTTGTTGTTTTCTATGACTTGAACATTCATTGAAATGCGCCCAAAACTCTTAACTCTGAGGTTATGAGAATCTCCACATAAAATTATTGGGTGCACTATTATACCTTCTTGTTCTTTTGTTTTTTTTTTTTTTTTTAATTTCACATGTGCAGTAAGCTCTGCTGCCTTCTCAGGCAATTGGTCACCTCTAATCCATTGTGACATCTAATAGAAAAGCCTAATGAAGATATGCAACTTGATAGATGTGGTCATATCCACGGTGTGGAAAAAGGGTAAACCCAGTACTCAAGTGGCGGAAGGAGAAAAAAAATTTGACATGGAAAATAATCAAAGAAGGAAAAACCTATCTGCGAATATTGTATATTATCAGTGAGTATCATGAGATACTTGCTCATTAGCCATTTTCTGTGTAATACAATCCTGCTCTATATAACAAGTGCGTTTTATGCTGCCCTGTGAGCCTCGCCTTCTGAAATGTCAGCGGCAAAGTTGCTCTTTAAGGGTTTGAAGTGGGGTTTTACAAACGTCGTACCAGCCACAAGTTGTCCTGCTTCTTGCATTCTGTTCCACAAAAATCTGCTCTACCTTGATTCCTTTCCCCCTTGGATTCCTTTCCCCCTTGGAATATTACTCCAATGAACTTGAACCAGGTTTCCTTGTCTTGCGTTTATGAGATTTCCCATGGAAATGGTGAAACTTCATTACAAAATGCAGCCGTATGGAACACTAACAAATCATCTGTAGGGGTGCAGCATCTGAAGTGGAAGACCTCAAGGGTCTATTTGTTTTTCTCCTTTTGTGCGAGTCAAAACATCCACAATCCTACTCATCACTCATGCAGACATTTAGGAGTAAAGATATATATATATATAACCTCACTCACAGTTCACCCAGAAAAAAAAAATATGTTTTCTTGCATCATTCTCAGAGGAAGAATGATTGCACTTTTGAACCACATCAGGATAAAAAGATTAAATCTAATTAATATTTCCCTTTGATCCTAAATCCCCTTTCTTGTGGAGATTTCATCATAAGCTATTTTTACTTCTTAAAACAGATTTATTACTTGTACTTCTAGTAACATTTTCTTTTCAACTTTGTATGTTTGCACCGTAAACAAAAAGCACGGAGGAATTCTTTCCCTGTGTTTCAAACACTGGGATGCCATTTGAGAGGTCTCAATATACCCATAGATTCCTGTTTTCCTACCACAGGTTTTGCTGTAATATATGCAAAAGTAACATTAGCTATAAGTGTCCCAAGCTCATATGGCACTGTTTTGTGACTCCTCCATTTACAAAAAACCCAAAACAAAACAAAACAAAAACCCAAAAAGTCATACACAGATCTTTATGCATCATTAACACCATGAATGAATCCTTCCTATAAATTCTGAGTGTGGATAGTTTTTGATGCTTTTGGAGCACGTTCTCTTATAAAACAGCAGTATTTTCAAACATTTGCCTAACTTATGGGGTCTGTTCTCCAGTGTCCAGATCTCCTTCTAGTCTGAATTGGTGCTCTAGTCTCAATTTTTTTATTGTCCAATCTTTCCAAAATTTTAAAACACTCCCAATGGCTCTATTTGATTATCTGTGTTTAAATAGGATCCATAAAACTCAGAGTCCTCAGTCTGGGGATTTTTCTAATTACACTTAAAATTCTGTGTGAGAATTACTGGGAGTTTTCTTTCTTATATTTCTTCGTTAAGTAAAATATATTTCCTGTAGGGAAAAAAAGTGGTTTTACACCGAATATAAAAATAAATCCCCCATATTTAAATGTGAAAGCATCATCATTAGCTTAAAATTTGGATTTGAATGCTGGGGCCTCTTACTTTGAGCAGAGAAAGCTCACAATGTGATCCATGTGAATAAATATCTGATGGGGGAAGTAAAGAAGAGGCAGTCAGGCTCTTGCCAGTGGTGCCCAGTGACAGGAAAACAGGCAATGGGCACAATCTGCAGCCCAAGGAATCTGACTTAAACGTTTGAAAATAATTTTCTGCTGTGAGGGTGGTTGAACACTGGAACAGAGAGGTTGTGGGGTGTCCATCTCTAGAGATACTCAAAACCCAAGTTTTTTTCACGACCCTAAAAAATCTGCTCTGGATGACCCCTGAGCAGGGGCTTGAGCCAGATAATCTTCAGAGGTACATTCCAAACTCTTTTATTCTGTGGTTTATGTAATTATTGCAAAATAAGGGAGGGAGGGAGGAAGGGAGGGTGAAAAAAAGTTTACCTCTTTCATTTTATCAAAGAAAACAGGAGCAGTCACAGCTGGGGTGGGAGACGACTGAGTCTCTGATGAGCTAATATATGTGCTTGAAAACACTGCATTTTAGCCTCAAAATTGTTTACCTTGCAATAATTTCCACACGATATTTTAATTTACTTTTAAACTGAGGTTCCACGGCAGGAGCATATATTCAATTCAGACGTCATGAAAATAAACTCCACTTTACCTTAAAAAACAAAGAATAATCTCTGATGCTGTTACTCCAGAGCTCACCACACTGAATCCTTTCTCCTGAGATGACCTGGTCAGGCTGAGAGACAAGAAGGAAGGAACATCAGTGCGAATATACAGTATGAATATTTCTGTTCTGCGCATCATTTTCAGGTGTTGATTTATTAAAATTTCCCTGTAAAACATGAAGAGTTATATGAGGAGGTTTTATTAGGAGCTACAAATTTCCAAAATTCCTCTCTGTGTCCAATATTATTCTGTATTCTAATCCCAATAGGAAAAAATTCAAGGTGAGTAGGGAAAAGCAGATGCAGCATCACCATTAGTCGTTTTATGCTTTAAAAATTCCTTAGGCATACTGCATTTTTCACGAAGAAAATACTTTTATTAATAACAGTAATCTTCTATTAGTATTTGAAGAGACCCAATTTAAAGCACTTGTTATTTTTGACAGCAAGACTTTCGAGCAGCAGCTCTACCTGCTGAAAATGACTAGCCATGCCACATATGAGAAAGAATTGTCATTAGAAGTGTCCTTTGGAGGAAAAAAAAAAAAAAAAAAAAAAAGCCTGCCTTTCATTCTCAATAACTGAGTTAAATATAGCAATTAACTTGTTATCTGGCAGATCTTTAATCATCATCATCTTTTCCAAATAGGTAAACTCACCACTGTGCATTTTAAGCTTCAGGATTAATGTATTCCAAGCACACGCTGAAGAATAAAGGTACTTTGTGGCTGTCTGATTTTAGGCACCCTCCCATCATCCTAAAGTGTAATCCCCTGGAGTGATTATGTGCGAATAATTTAGAAAAGTGCACAATGCCTGAGGATTATAGGCATAATGTAATCCAATATTTGTTCAGTGGCATGTCCATAGCAGACAGACTGTAATCATCTTGCTGAGGGCATGGCAGATAGTGTATATGGACCAATTTTTCACCCCAAAACCTTGTCTTTTCTTCATAAAAACAAGGCCTGCCACGCAGTGTCTATCAATTTTCTTTCTTAGCATGCAC
This sequence comes from Lycocorax pyrrhopterus obiensis, assembly GCA_014706295.1. Classification (NCBI taxonomy): domain Eukaryota; kingdom Metazoa; phylum Chordata; class Aves; order Passeriformes; family Paradisaeidae; genus Lycocorax; species Lycocorax pyrrhopterus. The sequence continues at coordinate 110,499,019 of JACSVZ010000001.1, read as the reverse complement.
TAAAAAAAAAAAATCGACAAAACATAACCTAGTTTAAAAATTATGAACTGTAAAAGAGAAACTGAAAAAAGTCCCACTAATAAGAAACCATACAATGTCTGAATTTCAGTGTCTGTAGCACTTAGAAACTGAAACGTCACTGACTTCCAGAAAGAGGGTTCAAGTGCTCGAGTCTCTTCTGAAAATGATGTATGACCTCCTGTGTCACATAGGTGACACATTATGTATTTATTATTGCTCATTCTGAATCGAATTTTGCACAATGATGTATTATCACTGTGCCACTAAAAATAGCTCAGTTCTTATCCTTTCTCCCCTAGATCCCTCTTTTGTGGGACAGGATCTTTTTCCATATAAAATACATTTCCATCAGAAACATGGAACTGAGAATTTAATCTCTACAGATGCAGGAAACATTAAATTAAATCTGAGATGTTTACGGATCTGTGGGAAATTAACATTAAATGGGAACAGCAGAGTCAAAAAGAAAATTTATGCTTGTAAAGTTACAATCCAGAATGTTTGTGAGGATTGATATTTTTCCAGCTCTATTTAATGTCTACATCAAATTTTCTTCATGTGAACTATTTTAGGTATTGTTAAAATAAGCCTTTTGCCAAGACTTCCTCTAAAAATAAAGTCCTAAAATAAAGCCCTCAAAAAGCTTTACAGATGTTTATTTGTTTTGTTTTGCTTTTCCTGTTGCTTCACTGTCCTCACTCCTCATGACATTCTCATCATTTAGTTGAGCTGGAATGATCAATTTTTCTTATAAATCTAAAGAAAAGGAATTTAAATAAAATTCTGTAGTCAATGTTAATGCTGAGGAAAGACGAAGAAAAATAAATCTCTTAAATAGGTACTTACAGTCCTGGTTTATCAGACACATGAAAATTACCCCCATAATGATAAAAGTGTCATTTTCTTATGGTCAGGGAGTCTGATTTCATCACATGGAAGAAGCTCTAATGAAAGCAAGGGAAATATATAGGTGTAAGCCAGATGCCACATCCATGGCCTTCATGTGCTAAAGTAAATTTAGATCTGAATCTTAACTTATTTCTAAGTAGCACTGGCAATTTTAGTCTAGGTTGGTTATTATTGTTAATATTTCACTGTTCATTTTTATTGGAGGATTCTGGGGTTTAGGATCATGTAACTTCCACCTTCCATATTCCAAGGTACAGCAATATTCAAAGAAATTGAATATTGCCAGGACTTTTCCAGGCTGGTTGGTGTTTTCTTTGCATAATTATTTTGGAATCTTATTTATTTCTGAAGCTCCATTGTGACAACGTGCTTAAATTTATGTTTTCAGTATTGCAGCATACTTTCTGCATTCATCTCAATAAAACTTTGGAAACGTTAATAGAGGCTAATATGTTTATAGATGTTCCCAGGTTGCCATTTAGGTGCTAACAATGAGATATGCTGGTTTATTCCTACTTATAGAGTACATATTCATCACAGTAAAATACTTACACTCTATCAAAGACATTATTTGACTTAAAATACTTCATGTTAGCATGACTGTACTGACTTGCATTGCAGCCTGCAGTGAGGTGTGTTATGTACTGTTCTACTTGCCTGCTCTGAATTAATAAAAGTCTATTTCTTATGATATCACACGTGTAATTTATCGAGCCAGTCTAACTGTTATGGATATTCTGTATTTTTCACCCAGTGAAAAAAAGAGTAATATCACACACACAGAAAAAAGAAAGCAAACCCATTTTGTTTAGGGAAATACACCATCATATTTCAAGTACTTATTTCAAAATAAGTAACTTTTAGCTTCATAATTTTGTATTTTATTTATTTTTATTTTGTATATTAATATTTTACATTTATTCAATTTCTGTGAAAGACAAGTGACTAAAAGAAATGAACAGAGATGTTATTTTTGAAAAATAAAAAAAAATATTATTATGAAATATATCTAAGTTTTGCAATTGCACATCACCTATTTTCAAACATATTATTTGTAATATTCAAAATCTCTCTGTATTATTTGTATTTTTTTTCTTTTTTGCTTTATTTGTCTAAGCAAACAGATCATAACATATTCTCTTTTCTCCTGCACATCAATTTAGTTTTCCCGTCTCTTCCTTTGATGGCCTTAAGCCATACTCCTTTGAAAAAATAATTTTTGAACTGTCATCAGCTCATTTCCCTTCTCTTCTGTTAAGAGATTTTACCAATACATGCAATTCCTTGTGCAACAATGGCACTTGCAGTTATAAAGGGAATCTCATGCTGGATTATCTATTTTTTTGCTTTAGAATCTGACCAGGGAGGGATAATTCCAGCCAAACAATGCCGGCTGCTGAATGCTTTATTAACTTCGTGCACTATCACTCTGCTCAAGAGAGCCACCAAGTTCAATCCACCACCCAGGTGAGCCTTGCGCAGCACAGAGAGAGAGAGAAACACCCCGTTCCCCTGCCTTGGCTCAACCTCCAAACCCCACATCAGCTCCCAAAATCTGCCAGCAGCCCCAAGGGGCAGACCCCCAAGGTGAGGGGCTTTCATCCACAGTTCCTCTCTAGCAATGAGAATGAAGGAGGGTTCTGAGTGCTGGCCCCGCACCATGAAGGCAGCTGCAGGTCAAATTGGCAATTTCCCCTGCCTTTGACATGCCAAGACACCTGTTTTTCCCAAAAGCAAAGCACACTTAGAAGAGGACAGACCTCCAGAGATTTACCCCAGCCCATTATTTCTCCAAAGCTCAGATCCCAGTCTGACCTTCTGACTGTGGAGATTAGTGCATTGCAGGTTAATGCCAGTGTGCAGCGTTGGTTGGATATGTAGGGGCTCTTTTAACATCCTGCTGTCTTCAAAAGGAAGCTGTGACCCTGAAAACCAGATCCACTGAAATGTCACTACTTTAGGAAGAAAGTAGATGTGGGATAAAAAAAAATACCTTGGAATGATACTTCCAAGCCTTCTGATAAAGTTCACCCTGGAGCAGCTGTAAATGGACTGGGTAAGATTTACAAAGACAGGAGCTGTGTATCCCAGTCCATTAGGAGACAGTGCCTGAGAGTGTTCCACAATAATCACTCCTTTTTCAAAAGTATGACTAATACCAGTTTTGAGCACGGATTAATGAAAATATAGGTTGATCATTCCCCTGAGGAATGTTTGCCTAAGAAAGCTTTTTTAAATACCATGTGGCAACACTTCAATCATTGTCTTATGCAAAATATGTCGAGTTCAGAAAGCTAATTCCCTCATTGTTTGGGTTACTTTTTAAAGCCCCTGTTACTGTTCTATACACAGAAGCTTGGATTCAAGCCAATTTACACCTTCTGGGCCTTGAATTACAAAACATCAAACTCTAGCTTCCCTCAGAGGTCAGCTTATGACTCTGATTTTCAAGCAATGCAAAAGAGCACAGTACACTTCAGAAAAATGATTTTTTTTTTTTAAAGGGGAAAAAAAAGACACAAAAAACCAACAAATTAAAACACAGGAAAAAAACCACAACAAACAACACAATCCTTTGATATCAGGCAGAAACAACTTTTTAATTTTTGTACATACAATATAACATTTAGAGAATAACAGCGTATTTCGAATTTTGTTTTTCTCTTGCTTCTTTCCTAAGCTGCCTTATCTGGATGTTGCAGTAGCAGGCAGAGAGCTCTTACAAGTGTCATCCCATCACTCAGAGGGAAGCAAAAACCTGGAAAAAATTTCTGAAATTTTTGTTGTCTCAGATGTAGGAAACACAAATCCATTAACTATAATGTGATTTGAGTAGCGCACAGTAAGATAATACTTTGTGTGCTTGAGGTAAGATCTGTGAATGACTGAAATACATTTCTGTGTCTGCTTGTGTGTATATATGAACACTCTGTCCCACAAATATAAGAAATGAAAGAGGAAAGCTACACATGACAAGAGCAACTCCTTTTTATAATTTTTTTTTTTTTTTGCCCAGGAGGCTTTCAGCAATATCTCAAATCTGGTTAGATAAAGTAATTAATTAATGACGTTTTTAAACTTCAAAGTAAAATTGAGAATTAAATTGGTTTCAAGAGAAGTGCAGTAATTATCATTACAACCACAAGGAGTGCTAAAATGAGCACTTACTATTCTGTGCACCTACACAACTTCTTTCTTTGTACAACACATTTTATTAAATCCTTGATTCAACCTTCTGATCTTTAGCATTATAAATCTTGCAACAAGCTACAGAAGAAACTCAGGCAGAATTTAATTAGCCAAGATGTTTAAGCACAAAATACAGTAACATAGCTCAGAATGTGTAGCAGCTTCAAACTGAAAGGGTAGAGCCCAGCAAAGACTGATTCTCTGTTTTCATTGCTTTTGACAGAAAGATAGCTGGGGTCTTGTTTATTTTATTCAATGGTAACATAATATAATTCCAATTTAAAAAAAAAAAAAAGAAAAAAGGCATTTGAAATCAATAAAATATGAAGCTGTAACAAAAGAGAATTTTGGATAGATCAGTCTGAAGAGGACCCAGGACCACTTTATACCTTGCGTATAGAGTAAATGAGCTGTAAACACTCACACCCACACAAAGTACTCCCAGGTCTGATGAATGAACTTGGTGATTTCTCAGTGTCCAGCCCCTTCAGAAACCTTCTCTTTTCTCATTCTCCCAGTATGGGTCTCATTTCTCACAGCCCAACAAGCACAGTCCTGCACAGGGACAGGGGCCTGTCCCATCTGGGAGTTGTCAGCGCTGGAGCCCCACGATGTCACCTGCAGCACAGACACCCTGCCCTCTACAGGGACCCCAGAGCCAGCCTGGGCACAGCACTGGGCTGGTGAGGAGGAAGAGTTTGGGTCACCTAACAGACCAACAGGCATAAAACAGACTTTGATACCTTTTCCCCCTTGCCCCTACTGCTTTTGTTGAAAGATGTCTTAAATCCCACAATCCAGGTCTAATTTTTTGAGAAGATGAAGGAAGTAGGAACTGGTGAGCATGATATTTACCAACCTTCCCCCACCAATAAGAAACCAGAGTTTATGCTATGCTGTCTTATCAAATTACTTTTTTCTTTTCTTTTTCTTTTTTTGGAGGGGGGATAAAAAAAAAAAGAAAAAAAACAGAGATCATGACAATAGAAACAGAGGCAGATATAAAACCAGAATCTTTGACACACACATACTAGACCCCATGGAGCTCTGTAATAGCAATTTTCTCATTTCTGATTGTTCCCCTTTCCCTTGGTACTCAATCTGAAAGTCCAATTTGCCAGAATAATGTATCTGGTGTGAGAGACAATTTCTACGACTGAAGTAACTGTTCCTTAGCAACCAGAAATGCTCTAGGAACAGGTTTCATTTTCCCCCATACCCACTGAGATGTGGAATAATTGTTGAGATAATTATATCACATTTGTGAGGATTTACATAGCTTTTATATAATTATTTATAGTACTGGTCAATAAAATGAAAGGGTTAATTGACCACAGTTGGGACCCACACATAATTTATGTATAGCCACTGAATGAATTACAGTCAGCCAGGTTTACAGGTTTCAATCTCAGTAAACACATTGCTATTTTTCATTCACATCACTGTAATAGTGAGAGATATCCCTGACTTCTGCCTCTCCCCTGCTCCCCTGAGGTTACAGTGCTGTTGTACCAGGGGCTCCAGAAGGACATCACTCCACCTGATAACCTGGCTATCCAAATACAGAAATCATGCAAAGCACAAGAAAAGGAGAGTGTGATCCTTCTCAGCATACAGAGGGGGAAAACCAAGCAAACAGAGCTGAAGTACCAGGAATCAGGAGTTCCTGGACACAGATTTAACAGGTAGAAGGCATTCCTTGCTGTATCCTCAGTCACTAGCTATAGCCAGGGTCATGCAGATGAGGCTGTGTCTCCAGGACACTGTAAGGTTGTTTTAGCCAGGCTGGAATCCCTTCCTTTGCTCCTGTGGAAAGTGTGTTCCCTCCCCATCCCTTGCAACCCTGTGGCTGCCTGGTAAACTGGTTCGGATGTCAAATCCGGCAGGAAATTACAGCAAATGAGAGCAAATACTCTGCCAGACTGGCAAGGTGATCTAATGCACTGCGTCACTAATGCTGACACAGAGGTGAGCCTGGAACGCCTCATGGGAAGGGAAGGGGAAAACAGGCAGGTCCACCTCTTTACATAACAGCCCAATTTCACCATTTAGGCAGGTTACGAAGTTGTGGCTTTACAGAGGAGGCCTTGCATCCCGAGTTCTGCAACGGCAAATATGGAAAATCTCCTGAGCAAAATCACAAAATTTCCAAGGCACGTCAACAGCCGTTAGCAACAGCCACACAGAAGCTGCTATTAACAGATGAGGAAAATATACTTTTCCCACTATTGAAACACGGAAGAGATGTATTGCATTACTAACCCACAGCAGTGGAGAGTTGTTAAAATCCAGGAGAGGTATCTACACAAAGCTGCTACATTGTCAAAGCTCATAGAGTAAGATGCCCTTAGTCTGACAGGAATTGCTCCTGATGCCAATATTTGCCTTCTTTTTTTCAACCTGTACAAATTTCCAGGCTTAAACCAACATAAAGAATGCTCACCCTCATTCTGCAGGATATTTACTTTTTCTGGTGGATGCAACAGCCTGTCATTCCACTGTCTGTGGAAGAGCAAAACCTCTGACGCTGTCATTCCATCAGTGTTATTTACTTAAAATTAGTTGACTTTCACATGTTGACCATTTTTGCCACCTTCTGCCTCCCGAACACTTCTGTTATGATTGGATCCTGAAACACTGCATTGCTGCACTACAGCTTTGGCCTGGTCTGTGTGCCAAAATGGCCCTAGGCTCTGGTCTCCCAGGAAGCTGTAATATCCTTTTGTAAACCTCCCATGAATGATTATGGTAAATCTTGCTTGCAGCGATTTCTGTTCCCTCTAGCATTTTTTCCACCCACCTGTCTGTGCTTTTTTTTTTCTTTTCTCTTCTTTCTGATTTTCAATTCCCTATTTTACCTTATACCCTACAGCCTAACAGGCTGTCATAATACACTTCTTTTTCCCCTGCTGTCTTTCTCTATGTCAGTAAAACAGTGTGATTTTCAAACCTCTCAAGATAAGTAATTTTTGTACTAAAAATACCAACACTAAGCATCTACAAAAATCAAAACTGCATAAGTAAAAACATTTTAAACACCTTAGGTGTTGCTATTCATCTGAATTGAGCTTACAAGATGTAACTACTCTTCTTCCTTTCTTTTAACTTCTGCAACAAAGCCAGTGTCTCTAATGCTGAAATAAAATTGATGCCTAAGTTAATGCCAGCCTTTAAAGACATCATACATTGAGGCTTTAAGTACTTTATAAGGCTAATAGTGTTAACTTATAATTGTTTATTTCAAATTGACAAAACCTAAATTGTTTCACTTAACACAAATAGATATAAACCTAATACAATTTTGCCAGCTGAAAACTGCCATGCAACTTCAGTTTTAAAAGGAAACATCCAAGACCTTGGGGGAAGGTCAGGGACAGACAGTGGATTTGTGTGTCTTGAGTAGCTGCTAATGAAGGGTAGGGTATTTCTGAGCTCAGTCAGGCCTGTAGTAACAACAGACAAAAATCCGTGCAGCAGCCAGGGGTACTGATCTCACTCCTAAGAGAGCTGCTGCTAAAAATTGGCCCCAAATCCTGAAGTATCTCAAACTTTTAATGTTCAGGTTCAGTAAAGAAATAAAGGACACTGGCTGCTTATTCAGTCACTGGCTGAATATTTTCTTCTGTATATTCAAATCATTTTGCACAAGTCACACATGTACTGGAATTATTTTAATTACATGTGAAAGCCATAATTCCCAGATTAAAATCCCACAACTCTATAACAACATGCCTGGTGTTGCTTGAAAAAAAATTCTTGCAAAAGTGAAAATCATCATCCACTCTAAAAAAATTACATGGATTTTTTGGGTGGGTAGTGACTGGATTTTAGCTGAGAGCCCGAGATTAATCTTTGTCTTCTGAAACCCCACACCAGAATGATTCTCAAACTAAAACTGAGAATTTAAGTAGTAAATAAATAAGGGATTTAGCTATTAGCCACATACACTAGAAATCCAAAATAATATTGACAGTGGTTTTTTCCTTTTGAAATTAAGACTTAATCTGATTTACCCTCCTTTCAAAACCTAGCTCTATAATACATGTATGAAACTGTAACTTAAGTAGCTGGAATTGTTGCTTCTTGAGCTTCTATCTGAGGCCTATTTTAGTTAGTCAAATTGACTGCTGACTTCTCTTAATTTCCTCTGGTGACATGTACTGCACGCTGTTATTATAAGCAAGGGAACCATCATTGAAAAACTCATCTGAGCAAAACTCCACTTTAAAATAACCGTATTTTTGCTTTCTGAAATAATTTTTTCCCTATGGAACTGGTTCTGCCAACTTGCCAATACTTTCAAAAATTGAATTGCTGAAGATTTTCTGTGGTCTTTTACAACACGGGTGATATGGTAAGCAGTTAACTAAGTTCACTTCACTGGAAATTTCACCTATGAACCCTAGAACTGGGTTTTGCTTTCCTCCATCAGGCAAATATCCATTTGCCTTTCAAGAAAAAGCAATTTGAATGCTGGACTATCAGTATGAACCTGTATATTTCTAGGGCTTTCTATGGAAGTAAGAAGGGAATTATTTTAACTGCTGTTCCATCAGGGAATAAGGTTTGTAAAAACTATTCTTGAACTTCTTGTCCCTGTGCAATCTGTGGATACATTTACTATCCTACCCACTGGATTAGGAGCAGACTGCTGAAATATCATCGGATAAAACTTTTTCCATCAAGTTTTCGCTGCAGAGGATTGAACGTATGAATGGAAAGTAGCCTTCATCTCCTGAATATTATTAGGAAGGTGATTTGGTTGGGTTGGTTTTTCTTCTCTTTAGAAAGAATAGATTTTGTATGATTTCTCCCTAGCTGCACTTTGCTTTTTCCTTTTCTTTTTTGTTTTTAGGTTTGTAATCACAATCCGTTCTTGTTCTTTAAGGGTCTTTGGAGTTTTTTTTGGTTGGCCTTTGGGGTTTTTACTCTCCCACAGAAAGAAGCCATGCTCCTGGCTTCTAAAAGTCTCTTTGTGCCTCTGCATCCCTATATCAACAAAATTGCACTGTGAAAAGACTTATTTGCTTGTTTCAGGGTTTATTGGCAGACCACAGAAAAGTTTTATCACATGAATCTAAGTATTATTAAAATATGAGACACTGGTAGGTTCAGTGTAGAATGAAGCATGCCATTCAGCACTGCTAGCTCACAGGCATTAACCAGCCAAAATAAAACTACTGACTTTAGTAGAAGTGAGACATAAAATGCTAATTTTCTTCTTCTTTCTGATTTTTGGTCCAGTCTTATGAACATACAAGTTTAACCTCCCTGGGAAAAAAACCAAAACAAAATAAAACAAAAAATAACCCATAAGCTTAAAAATACAAAGTCAACTGCCCGCAACATTAATGCATAAAAATTCTCATGGTTCAGCTGGAAATGGTAAGTCATAACAACAACAATCTAAACACAAGCGCTTGGTTGCTTTCCATTCTGCTGTAAGCTTCATGGTTTCTTTCAGCTTATGCTTCCTTGTGTTTCACTGGAGTTATAGCTAGAGCTGGAAGCACACAAAGTAAATAGGGAAAGATTTCCCAGCTGTTTCACACTTCCTGATCAGCAACACCAGCTACAGCAGGTAGTTCTAACAAAGGGCTAGTGGATCTTACCTTGGTGAGATGATGTTTGGTGTTATTGCTATATTAAAATGCAATATTTCAAGAAATCAGCTTGAAAAAAAAATCAGCACAATATTTCTAAAGCTGTAGTACAATTGTTTTTACATACAGTTTATTTTTCTAGTCTAATAAAAAGATTCTTGATCTTTAAGGTAATTTTTTTACCTCACGACTTTATGTAAACTCCCATTTCCTTCTGTAAATGGTTCATGGTGGTAGTACATTCTCAAAAGGCTCCTTACAGACACTCAAGTTTGTAGACCCTAAATTGAGATAATCTTCTGTGTAGTTTAGCTCCTTGTGCATCACCAAGGAAAAAACAAAGCTGCAAATTATGCACAGGTATGAAAAAATGAGCAGAGGAATGTTACAGAAAGCTGTCATAAGATTACTCCTAGTATCAAGAAAAGACATATTTCTGAAAAGACATAATTCTGAACAGGGGCCTCATCTTCCAGAGCAGTAGGAACTGAAATATGAGGTCATGAAAGGGTTAGATGTGGTTACCCCAAAGAAGCTGAAAATTTTTGGTCTCTAGAGGTCAAACACTACTTGTGAGTATCAATGATATGAAAAATAGCATGAATGTATGTTTCAACTTTCTTTTCCTGATAAAAGACACTGTATTTTTCTACCTGCTGGAAATGCCCTGAAGGAACTGTGCCCAGTGAAAAGCCCCCACAAAAGCAGGTTTGTCCCAAAGGATTGCAGCCCATGGGAAGTCCAGTCCACACTGGAGCAGGGGAACTTTGAGGAAAAAGGAGCAGTAGAGACATGAGGTTATGGACTGATCACGGCCTCCATCATGCATCCCCCTGTGCCACTCGTGGAGGAGGAGAAAGAGGAGCTGAGGATGAAGGAGTGCAGTTGACCCTGGAAAAAAGAGAAGTGAGAGAAGGTGTAAGTTTAATCTTCCTTTTTTTCACACTATCTAATTCTCTTTTCACTGAAAATAAATCAAAGCAATTTTTCCCAGGTAAAGTCTGTTTGGCCCATGACACTGACTGGTAGGTGACCTGCTTGTCTTTATCTTGACCTGAGATTTTTCTTCTTATTTTCTTCCCCTGCCTGTTCAGGGAGAGTGAGAGTCCAGCGGGATGGGCAGCTGGCAGCCAGACATGATCAACCCACCACAACACTATAACTGTTTAGATACTTGCTTTGTGGGCCAAATTTTATTACATTTTCTAAAGTAGGCTATTTCTGTAAGCTTTCTGTCTTTCACCACTTAAATCACTGCCATGACTGTGAGCTAGTCAGCGCTTTATACAGCTGAGTTTCCTCCTCACTTCCACACTGCGTGCTGTTACCATAAGCAAAGTCTGGGACTTTGTGTGCTTCTTAAAAAGCATGCAGAAGATTGATGTCTAAATGAAAAGAGCAGTTCTCTGCAACTGATTATTGAATCATAAGCTAGATTTAATAAAATGACAATTTCGTTTAGTTGCAGTATTGGTTTCAAATGTTTCACTTATAAAGGCAGAAGAAAAGCCATCAATTTATGTGATGGAGACTTAATTTAACACTTCTTCTCTAAAGCTGCAGTTTATAAAGCTAGCTCCAGAAATCATTAGTGCTAGAAACCTGCTGAAATATAACATTGAAAATTGTCAGTACCTTAAAAGGTCTGCATCATGTATTCCTATCCATGGTAATACCAAACTGGATGGGATATAAATTTTTCTTCTATGCAGTCAAACTTAAGCCTGAAAACATCAACCATTTATTCTACAGGTGCAAGCTGTTCCCAACAGTGTGCATTAAGGAAATAATCAAGGAAATGTCTCACAAGACTGGGAAGCCAAAGCCAGGGGAGCGGAGTTTATGCAATGAAGGCTCAAGATAACTCAGTAGAGACAAAAATAAAATCCTTAAGAATACTTTCCAAGTTACCAAACTTGGCTAATCAGACTATTCCTAAACATTGGCACATTTTAGCTGTATGATTTAATGTCTACATTAATTGGTCTAAGTGCATTCTCCCCTGCCAAAGATAAGCCACTTCTCTTTTACGCACAGCTTTGATTTTCCTCTGCTGCCACTCTGCCAACAGCAATCCATTTCCTATGAACATTGAGGCACTCACCAGTGGCAATTTTTAGTTTTCACTCAATAATTTCCAGTGACATAAGTATTCAGTTGGGCTTTCTTTCCTTCAACCCAATGTTTGTAATGAGGTTTCTATTATTCTTTCAGCCACTTAATTAATAGAAAAAAAAAAAGAAAACCCTCATTTCTTATCTATGATAGAATACTTTTTAAAACATAAAAGACATATTTTAACTTTAATTTCATCTATTCAACTCTAGTTCAATTATACTGACTACTGATATGCTATCCTAGTGCTGGCTGACTCCTTCTAAGAACTGGGACAGATGTGTGATTCATGGCTTCCCTTTACAGAAGCTGTGTTGACTCAAGCAGTATTACTCACTCTTATTGGCCTCTTCTCAAGGTCTGAGCAGCACAGTAAAAGCACTGACTCCTTTCTAACAAGCCCATCCGCAACACATCCCTCTCAACCTGGCTGCTTTCTTTCATCCCAGCGGTTTCAGCGTGCTCATTCTAGAAATGGTGCTCCTCACTGATGTTCTGGTGAGGCTGCTGCGATCAGAGTGTCCCAGGGACCAGCTCTCAGTGGTTTGTCTTCCCATCCTCTCCAAGATGGGCCTTCCAAGCTCACTGTTTGATCCAGCAGCACTAATTCTGCAGATCTTCCCTTCCGCTTTCTAATTTACCACACAAGAGCTCAAGAATCCATAAAGATATTTAAAGCAATAACAGCAACAATGTTTTATATCAAAAATTAAAGTAAGATGTTTTAGAGATACCATGGGTGAGAGTGAGTGACACAATGTCTCATGTCCCAGGGCAGCAAGGGCCTTCAAGCAGGCTTAGATCTCTGAGCACAAATCCCACTTGGCATTCAGAAAATACTGATTCTCTGTAAAATATTTCAAATCATATTGGATGTCACTGGATTTCTCCACTTTATGAAGACCTGCCTGCTGCATGAAAAAATGTGCCCATGAAAATGAAGAAATTTAAATAACAAGTATAGAAACAGATTTTCTTTTTAAAAAATTCAAAATAATATAGGAAAATTACTGGTTTAGACCAATTCAAAGAAAGCATTTGAATTATTACAAAAATCTGTTCTTAAAATTGAGACCATTTTTCTCACCTACAGGGTTCTCTGGTGTTCTGTCCTTGTTTTCTTTGTAGACTAACTTCTATTATTTTAATGTCTTTAGTTAGTAAATGGTTCCTAGGAGTTGTGCTTCTTTTTATTCTTAGGTACTCTGATCGTCTTTTATTCATAAACATGCATAAGGATATGTGCAATTAGCAGAACTATTAGCATTGAATCTATTTTATGCCTCCATGAATAATCAGTAGAAAATAACATTGATTTTGTTTCATAAGTACGTTTGCATATAATTATCTCTATATTCCTCTTAGAATGTTCATCAATAAATATTACATATTCCACAATTATACGCTTCTGAAAACTGTAGTCTTTGAATTTATGTCAGAACAGAAGATATTAATTGATTCACACCACACCCTGGAAGCAATTTGGAAGTGATGCTCATCAGATTTCAAATGCACTGCGGTTTCCAAATGTCATTAGTGGTAAGAAAGAACTCATGCGTGAAAAATGCTCGCAGAAAACTCTACATGAAAGATGAAGCTATAATTATATGTGCTGCATTCTGCAACAAGCTCCTGTCTATCCATACAGCACGTATTGCACCAGTATTTTCCAATTATTCTCGTCATTTTCTTGCTACTTGCACACAGGTTTTGCATCAGCCTAGCTGTATCTAAATGATGATGCACCAAATCTGTTCTTAGCTCCTAAGCAAACTAAGCTTATATTCTTATATCAATTCAAGGTTAATGACTTTGCAAGAAGTAACAGAAAGACCTAAATTTTGTATTTTTCTCAATGGCCGTTACAAGTCCGCTGTGGTTCCTAAAGGTTGGTTGGATAATGTGGTATAATAAAGAATAAAATTCCCGTGCCTGTTGGGGTTTTTTTCATCTTTGTGATCAGCACCAGGTAAGTTCACTCAAGTTTCCATAGCAAAAAGGTCTGGACTGGACTGTGAGAGACTGAGAAGGACCTTCAGACACCCTTCGGTTATCCTTAGCCTTAAAAGAAATATATAGACTTGTCAGCTGCTACTTTGGTTTAGGCAAGACAATTAATTCCTGGTAGAAATAATTGAAAGAATAGGTCAGAAAATAATTAAAGCTTTGGGGTTTGTCGGTCTGTTTGTTTCAATGCAGTCCAGAAGACGGGAGGATTACTTCTTTTCATTGTGCATGTGTTCTTAAGCACAATAACTCATATAAGCCAGGGTTTAATATTCCTGAATGTTGCCCAGACATAGAACATTCATCAGTTCATTAACAGATATGCAACTCCGGTACAGTATTTTGGTGGATTAGAGTTTTTCTTTCTCCCTTTTTAGCAGCAGTGTTGTTATTCCTCTTCACTTCCTCCCATCTTTATGCAGTTGTTCACGGATCCCGAGGTCACGAGGTGGCATATAATAGGTTGCAATTAAATAATTCTAAATTTGCTGCTGTTATGTCACTGGAGTGTATTGCCCTTTATTCTTTATATTCCAAAAGATGTGCCGTGCAGCAGATTTCTGGCTGGACCCAAAACAGTAACATGATTTGACAATTTTTTTGAGGATTTTTCTGCTCAGCAACCGCATTCACATTGGAAAAATGGGGCAACGTGAATAAATGAGATAATGACAGTCCTTTCCCTCATCGTAGCCAAAACTCCAACTATGCTGATTAAATTAAGTCCGTGGTTAAAAATAGACCACTCTCATTGTATTAAAAGAGATGGCAGCCAGTCAACACATTTCTGGAGTGAACTCCACAGAATTTAGATTCAGCCTGCTGTGGAGCTGGAAAGTCCCAACACCATTATCCCGACGTTTAAGATACCGGACATTTCCAATACTAGTATTGTCTGATGATTGCTTGTAGGGAACAGCAACATTCTGAAGCTGACCTTTTTCAGAACTGTGAAGGACAACATATCTGCTTAATAAATCCCAAAGGTGGAAACCATCATTTTATGAAGTCCATCCAGGATAAGATAAAGGCCCGAGGTTATAACAAAGGCACCTTAATAGCTGTAGATGTGAATCACACAGTCCACTTGCTATGGTCATAAAGATATAATTGAAAGATGTATCACTACCATCATCCTCCTTCAAATCATAAAATGTTGTGAATTTATAATTGTTTTAAATGAGGCAGTTTAAGTATGTATTAAAAAAAAAAGCCTAACAGTCATTTAGCTGGAGAGATTTTTGGTTATGCTGTGCACCACAGGTCTGATGGTGACTCTGTGTAAGAATCTGAATAGCTTGTTGCATTTGAGGTTTGTGAAATAGCAACTAATTCAGCAGCAAGACTTTAAATCCTGTGGTCATATATTTTTCAATAAATGTGAGGCTGAGTTCAGTATTTCTGCTCATTTTTTGTGAATGAGATTTAACAAAGAGCCTGCTGAAAACTTATTTTAGTACTATTTAGCATGGACATAATAACACATCTGGAGTTTATGATTTATAGAAGTTATCAGGTGTCGGGTCATACTGACCTAAGAAAGACAAAATTGTGCTTCTTTCCACTGATGAAGCGACAGCAGAAATAACCTTCTGTGCTACAGGGTACTTTAAACTCTATTTGTTGACACTGGAGGAATTAGTCAGTCATGAATGAGTAACTCTGCTGCTTCTGATGGGATTTTTATTATATCGTTGACCATAGCATAGTGTTATTAGTATCAAATAAAAGAAACATTTGGGTGATAAGAGATGGCCTGATGCGTCCCCAGAACATTCTGCAATGTCTGCTCTTGTCCTCTGAGCTCCCAAGTCAGAGTCTGGAAGAACAGCTGTCATCAGCATCCATTTCCCTGCCCTCATCTCTTTTAGGCAGTTATTTTATGTTTTCCTTTTAACATCTTTGCAAACACAACAACAATTCTGCTAGTGAGGATGCTAAAGGGTGAAGTATGATTGATAAATCTCACCCTTTGTGCTGCTATCAGCACATTCCCTTCTATTTTATCAATATATTCAGAGAATAAAAAACTACAAGGAGAATTTTGAATTGTAAATTGAATCTAAAGAAGGATCACTGTGGAAAAAAGACTATACCTGAAAAATGAGTTCTTAAACGCAGGGAGGACAGGCAAGGTAGTGAGAAATTCAGGAGACAAACAACCTCATTCTGCTTCTGCCTTGTCTTATAACTAAATTCCCTGCCAAACTGCAATGCCTGGAAACTTCAGGAAAAGCAGTGACAATTTAATGAGTAGCAGAGCAGATGCAGAAGATAAGTACAAATCAGACACTACCTAAAAAGGGGGGTGGGGAAAGGCAGGGACAAAAACCCAAGCAGCTTGTGTTTCAAAATCCTAGAGAAATTTCCAAGCCAGTGTTTAAGATATTTTCTGTTAAATGTTGGTTATTCCCCTCATATTTTATTTTCTTATAGCACAAGCAGGAAGAGAGGATGAGGGGCATGTGGGGGGATCAAGATATCTGTTTGAACAAGTTATCTGTGGCCTCTTTCACTCCTGTTTCTGCTGCTTTCATGTGCATGACTTGTTGACTATATTGCACAAACAATAAATGCTGTAGAAGCAGCTTGACGCATTCTTGATCTATTTTTAAAAATATTTTAGTTGCTTTTTTCTTTTGTACACTGAAAATTTGAGAAGCTAGCATGGGATCCATCAAAAAAAGGGGATTAGGATTCATTAATGTAGGCACAGGTAACTGAGTGAGCCACTTCATCTTTCCTCAGCCGGTAAAAGCTGCGACTTTAGGCAGAATTCCTTTCACCTCCAAGCAGGCAACAATCTTAAGAAATATGGTCTAAAATTGTTTGGTTTTCCCTTGAGTATGAAGAAAGCCTGATGTGACTGGTCCAGGTGTAGGTGCTGCATTGTATTTTTACAAATTTGTATTTTATTTTACACTATTTTTAGAAAGAAAACAATTTTTTCTAGGATCAGGCCCTTCACCCTGAAAATTATTTCTCTTATTTTTTTATTAGGTCCTACCTTGTATTATATATGCCTCTATGCCCCCTGTTATTCTCTTGGTTTTGATGGAGCTGCCACAGTTTATGCACTCCATTAAGCACAATCTTCATCCACAGGTACTCCTACAAGCTGTGGAAGAATTGCTCTAGAAATACATGACTTTACAGTGTGAGAAAAATTAGCAAGACTCGGTCACAGTTAGGGAATAGATTGTTTACAGACTTCATTCAGCTGAACTTAATACTGCATGCACATATTTTGCAGCTATCAGTATGAATATCCATGCTAATTAAAAATTAGACAAGTAAAGATGCAAAATTTAAAAAATTTTGGATTGCTTCCTTTCTACCTTCACAGGGTTAAGAAAAGACTGTACACTGGGGTGACCTTCTGACTTCTAAATAAATAGACTTAAGCATCTTTCTAAATATGGGGAGATATTTTTGACCTGGTGTTGTACCACTCTGTAATTATCTCCATTAAGAAAAAGAATAATTAGAGCAGGAAAAAGCACAGAAAACTGGAAGCCAGAATTTAACTATTAAATAATGAATGCCAACTCTTAATTTATAGTTAACGAACTAAACTGTCCCAATCCTCATATTAATATTTCATATAAAGTTTGAAGAAATTAAGGAAACATTGAGTATGCATAAAATGTACAACTAGATAGTAATATCAAAGCTGAGTATTTAATGCATAAATAAATCAATCTAGAAGACTGTGTATGAGGCACAGGGAAGGTTTTTTTTTTTAATCTATATTTTGAAGATATAATGTGTTTAGTTACTGCTCAGGGATTAATTTAATTTTAAAAATGGAAAGAGCTTTTCCATGGTGCCAAAAAAGCAACAGAACAATTAATTCTTCCAGCCTCTCAGTTTTACACATAAGGGTAGGGAAGCAGGGAGTATGTTCTGTTGAGGCACATGACTAAGTTTGAAATGTCCTTTTCCAGCTTTTCTGTCTACATACTGCATCCAAACATTTCCAGAAGACTTTCAAAATAGAGGTTTGTTTGCTCTAGCTGGATATTAGTGCAGGCTTGGATTACAAAGGGTGTTCCAAAGAAGTGGATTTCAAGATGAATGACAGCAACAGAGATGCCTTTCTGGATGGGGACCCAAGAAACAGCAGAAAACCAGCACAAGATCTGGTTATGTGCAAATAACATGTGTTGAGAACAAACTGGGTGAAAAGTGATTGGTTCCCAGAGCAGACCTGCCTGCCAAGGAGGCTGTGAGAGTGGATAGTGCTGCAAATTCTGCTTCTGTAGTGGAGATGAGGGTGTGGGGTGTGCAAGGCATGGGAAGGAGCCATGGCAAAGGGAAGGGCACTGCAGAAGGAGTCACGACCCATTACCTATCCTGACAGCTGTCCTGGAGGCCTCTGCATGCAGCTATAACCAAGAATCCAGATGGTGTGAATATCCAAAGCAAAAGCTACGTTTTCAAAACTCTTGCACTGCTCATGCACAGCTTTGAGTATTGACCCAGAATTTGGAGCAAATGAAAGGATTATGCTGATTTTTCCACCCTTAATAACTAAACCCAAAGCCAAAGAGAAAAACAGCTTTGTTTATCCATCTGTCTCCTTAATAGCTTCTGCATTTAATAGGTTGGATTTTCACTTTTGTTTCTGCTAATTATCTAAATCTTTCCAAATTGTTTGTTACCCTCCCCAGAAACATGAGCAACCTTTGCCCTACTGAAATGAACTAATACACTTTGAAGCTGAGAAATCTTGTCAACCTACCAGGTTATTTGGAGCATTAAATTTGGAGGTTTTTCTCTAAAACACCATTGAAGTTATGTTACACTTCTGTATTCTGTTTTTACGGCATGCCACCAACTATTCTGAAATGCAAAATCTGAATTTAGTGACTTTAAAAAAAAACATAAATGGCAACAATATGCCAATACCAGCTAGGCTGCCAAATCATCTACACAAAGGATGAATGGCTGATATTAGAAAAGGAAATCACTTTTGCTTCTGTTGGAGCATATGGAAGCCAAAAATCCTGAGCTTGGATTTTTAGGCGCCTTGTAAAGAAAAGATTGAGCACAAAATAATCAGTTACCATAGTTGCATTATTAAAACAGAAAGATCTGACATGTAAACAGCAATATTAGCAACATAGAAGGAAGAGTAGTCATTACCACTTAGAAAACACTGGTGAGAGGTGAAGAGACTGCTGTCCACTGCCCCTGACTGCAGATCTATCTTTCCTCCTGCACACAGAAGATAGATGCAAAACAAACCAGAAACCCAAAGCTTTTAGATGGTTCTTAAACCCCACTCTGAAGTTTATCACTGGATAATCGGTGTATTTCTCTGTCAAAGTGATCTATTCTAAGCTAGGTGGACTCTCAGTTTTCCTAGTGCTGTTTACACCTGGACAACATCACAGCTTGTAGGACATCTTACTCACCTTCTCTTATCTGCTCTAGCTTGATTATAAGCTTAACCAGGCAGAAATTTCCTTGAATTCTTGCTAAAAAGCACCAAACTCTCAATACTTATTGGGTAGTATGTAGGGAGCTTATGAAAGACAAAATCTGATGACAAAAAATGGCCTGCAGCCTTTCAATGAGGAATAGTCAAACGCCCTGAAGAAGCATCTGAAAAATCAAAGGCAAGGCTTATTATAATTTCACTGCCACTTTTTTCTAGGGTAACTTTACTTTTTCAATGTCTTCAGAAAAGCATGCAAACACCATAAACAGAACGTAATCCAAAAGGCTGTGGTCTGTGCTATTCATCAGAAACATCCACTAGGAGCAGGAAAACAGTACCTACTCCACGGACCAATTAATGTCACTTACTTTTTGGCGTAATGTCTGACTTACAGATGTATTTCAATTTATATGTATATGTATATGTATATTTTTTTAAATTGTTTAACTTCTGAAAATCTGATAATACTTCACATAAATGCAAATTTCTTTGCCATTTTTATGAGGACTAGGGTCTCCAGCCGTACAAAAATATATATCGGATACATACATCTTCTGTTTGGGAAAAAAAACTTAAGTACAACCTCAAGTTGTGCCTTTCTTCTGAGCTCCAGCTTCCTTTACTTTCACTTCATTTTCACTACTTTCACTTAACTTTTAATGCTTCACAAGACTAATAGTCTGCAGATCTGCCTATTCTAGTATCAGTATTACAGTTCTCATACTCCATTATGCTTCGTCCTCCCTGGCTGAGCCTCCAGGACCAAAATGAGCTGGATGCACCCCCAGCTGGTGCAGTTGTCTCTACCACAAGTTCCAGCATCACAAATACTTGGATCCAAACAGAAACCTTAAATGCCATCCACTTAAAACTCTCTCTCCCCTGGCTGCACTGGAATTTTTAATCCCAGTGGAAGAACTCCATGTCTGCTGCAGATCCCCTCCTCCATTTAACCTTCCCTTTTCAGTCCTTCTCGATGCTGTCTTTACTTATGAAGAGCAGAAGTCGTGGCCCTCCCAATAGGCTCTTCTGCCTAAGATAAGGTCTGAATCAAAAGTGTTTCTGTTCATTGCCCAAAATAATTTAGCAATTGTCATTGTCACCCCACACACAAATACATTCCAGTTGATGAGCCTCATAAGTTTTCAAAATATTTCACATTTAACCATTTAAGTACTAAGTTGAAAAAGTAGATTTATTAGTAACTGCTCAGAGAAAAGGTTTTAAAAAGTAGGAGGGAAGAATACACCTCACAAAATACTTATGCCTGTTAATTCAAAATTCCAAATGTCACATTTCAGAGAATAGTTATGGCTGCAGAGGCTGTGAATTGTGAGATACTTGTGATAATGACATTATAAAGTTAAATCATCTTGCATATTTTTTGTGCTCAAATTGAGAATTCTAGTAAATTTGTTCAGGCTTAAAAAAAACCCCAAAAAACCTTTATTTCGTGTTGCATAAATGGTGCCACTCACACAAAAGGGAACTTTTCCTTATTATGGCTCAAACAATCATAAATAAAAAGAATTCTGTAACAAATATGAATGCCATTATGTGTGAGCTTTTTCATCTTTATTTGTTCCCAAGCCTAAAGTAAGACAATGATTGATGGATCTGTTGAAATAATATTCCCACTACCAGTCTTGCCCTTTAGCAATCTCTCTGTACTCCTGTGCTGTTTCAAATAATCACAGACTCCAGTGAGATATTAATGAAGATGTTTATGGTTGCCTTAAACCAAATGCAATATTTTAATTTGAATACGATACTGATCCTCAATGCAACAGATGCACTGACAATAATTTATAGTCAATGCATCTCTCCAGCCTCACTTAATCCACAGAACCAGTTATTTTGGACTAGGGAAACTTCCAATGTCTCGTGCGATCCATTTTTCTTTGCCCTAAGCAGAGACCATGATGTGCTTGGAAAAACACAAAGGAGGAAGCAGACCTTTCTTTTTTACAAGAAAAGTGGTCTAGTGTGAATCATTGCTTTTTAGACTCTTCACATGGCCACGTGAAAAATATTTTTACAAATTTCTCTTTGCTCACTTCATCTAGAAACAATGCTATACACAGGGAACATTTATCATAACAGCAAGACTAGTTGTATCAATGAGATAACTTGCCCTCATAAAGACAGCATCAGGTTTTGATTACACTGTAAGATCTATTATCAGCATCTACTGCAAAAGAAAATGTCCACTGCTGGAATTTATTTTTTTTTCAATTGTCTGAATTGGTATTTAAAAGCCAAATCGTGTATTTCTCATTCAGCCTCATGTCAAACTGACAGGAAACAGAAGTTAAATTGCAAGTAAAAATAAAATTATTTCTTTTCAAATGAAAAAAATTTCAATGTACATTGTTACTAAATTTGAAATTACCTGCCTGGTACTTTTCAAATGCAGCCAAAAAGTAAGAAGTGGTACATGTAAGTGCTGATGGGCAAAGCCTATTTTTTCTCCATAATGTACTACGTGGTAAAGGTCTTTCATACATTGCAAGTTTTGCTACCCGCAGCACAGGCAGCAGGTAATGACCCCTCTGTGTTACAAACCATCCTGGATTACAAAATCTTCAAAGGGAAAAGAAAATAAACTAAACAACAGGAAAAAAGAATCAATCAATCAATCAATATTAGCAGCTCAACATCCATTTACATTTCTTGGAATGACATCAAGGAATTGGAGAGGCAATCAGAGACTGCATGTAAAAAATATATATAAAGTTTAAAGGCAAAAGACCGAAGGATACAATATGTAACAAAGAAATAAGTAAGTAGCAAAACAAACATTCTGAAGTGATATTCTTGGTTCTTCAAGCATTCTGCTTTTGTAATTTGTTCTAAATTTTGTGGGCTTTTTCTCACTTATAAGCTTGAAAGGTTATAAGGAGAGGACACACCGAAAAGAATACAAACAGAACTAATAAAAATATCCTGAAGGGCAAAACACACAAACAGATGGAAAGAGGCCAAGCAGATCTGCAATACTGGGTGCTTTATATGTTTCACCTTGGCTGAGTTCACGGTTTCCAAGTGAATTGATCCAAAGTTGTCTCCCTTAATAGTATTAGAAGAAAAATATAAAACACACATAGTAAATAAAACTGCTGGTCTAAAATGACTGGGACAGTTGCAAACAAAGGATGCTGTGCTGTACGTATTACACTCCTGGTTTAGATTCTCTTACCAAATATAACCCCCTATCTATTTACAAGAGGTACAGCTTACATTTTCAAGGACAGTGTGTTGGAAATCTGAAGGGTCTTCTTTCTTTTCTGTTACTCTGCTGCCAGGCAATTAGTCGTAGGAGGAGAAATGGAGAATGAGATTCTCCTTGGGTCATACCAAGATTCACACTGGCAAGAAGCAATTTCGCAGTCCTGAATTATGGACCGATCACATGGCCTTGAAGCTGCCTGAGTGAGGGGGCAGTTCCCATTAACAGTTGACAAAATGTCATCCTTGTCTCTGAGGGGCCAGATGTGAATGTTCCTTTGCAGCTACCAGCCAAGTCATCAGAGCTGAGCAGGTCTGACTGCCCACGGCTGCAGATGCTGACAGACACTGCAGATGCGCTGCTCGCTCAAAAAAGCATCCCCTGCACCTGTGAGAAGGCTTGGACACCTTCTCCCAGCAAACAAGGCTCCCAGTGTCACTGTCCCAGCACATCAAGCAACACTAACCTCAACAAAATTAATAACTTTGGGTCCAGTTCCAGTGGTAGGCATGTTTGCATGGGCTTTCAAAATCAAGAGTTATATTTGAAAACGAGATTTCAACAGAGAAAAGTACTCAGTGAACAATATGAGTTTTATTAAAAATAAAGGGCCTAATTCCTCGGTTCATCACTCCAGGATTACATTAAGGAATTTCCATGGAATTATATCCAGTGAAAAACTCTTCTGATTTGAACCCTCATAAACCTCAAGTAACGGAGTTTGCGCCCATTGTGTATGGAGAGTAAGTGTACAGTAGGGCATTTTCGGTGGTGAAAGGCAAGGTTTGGGTGAGAGCAGAAGAGGGAACTAGGCCCTTCTTTCTTCTCTTTTCCACCTTCCATTTTTTGTACATTGCAAACACAATTTTCCTCTTTACATATGTATATTATGAGCACTGTGTGAAATTAATTTGCTGATCAAGTGTCTGATACTAATAAAATTTTAATTAGTCTTTGGTTTAAGTTGCCTACTTGAATGAATACTTTTTCCCAAAATGAAAAAAAGCAGAAACAGAGAGTGTATTAATATCTACACGTTATTATAACTGATAAGATTGACATTCATTTAAATTTTAGACTCTGTGACTCAACTGTTTTAACAAGAAAATGCAAGGCAGTTGATGGTTTCTTTTGAGGACTTAAAAAAACACTGGCTTGCAAATCAGTTGTTAATATTTGGCTTTGTGACTGAATATAACTTTTTCTAGTTACAACAGCTTTGCTTACCATACCAGAACTCTTCACTCTTCATCCACAATGTGGAAAAAAACATGACATATTTGTCATCTTCAATGGTTTTATTCTTAGCACTAAATTCAATATTTATGAAATTGAGCCATAACACACAATCCTACCACCAAGTCAGAAGCAGCAGGAGACAGAGAGGAAAGGTTGCAGCAAGCCCACAGCAGTAACTTCTCTTAGCAGTGGCATTAATGTCCATATGTACTTGTGAGCCGCTTTGCAGACACATTGCTTTTGCTTTTCATTATAGCACACGCCAAATAAAATTAAACTACTCCTGGAGTTGGTCAGACCAGGAAATGAAAAATGTTTCCATTAGATGCAAGAGAAGGCAGGATTGAGATAAAAGGTTTCATCCATTTTTGGCAGATGAAAGCGTGTCAGTGAAAGTACAACTTTTATATTGGCCTCATATATGGAGACTTCTAAAGGCTGATCCTGGAGCTGTTATTGCATGATGTCAACAAGACGTATGAATATAATGAGGTTAAGGATAAAGGAAACCCTCAGAAATGCTAGAAGTGCACGCAGGGAATTTCTCAAAAGAATGCAGTTCTTACTGTAAATGTACTCCAGGAGTCTTTCTGTTGCCTCTTTTCCATCCCCATGCAGCCAGACAGGAGCAGTTTAGGAGCAGTTAATGCCAGCTTGTGTCACTGCTGGTTCTCCTGGGAGCAGCCCCCAAGATGCTGAGAAATGTTTTGGCTCCTAATTGCTCTAGAGTCAGCCAAATAATATTCAGAAACATTTTCTTCCATATGTACAATGATATGAACACGTAATCCCACACATGGGCTCTAAGGAGACAAAGGATCTGGGAAAGAAAAGGAGTTTCCTGACCTCAGAACACTTAAGCAACAGTGATATTTCTCTAACTGGCAGGGATGGGTTTTCATTCATCCTGCTGTAATCAACAGCTGATTCAAATTCAAAGAATTCATACAGGTCTTATCACTTGGGTCACCAACTCCAAAAGCCTAAAAAAATTTTTTTTGAGGATTGTTTTTTCACTCTAAATTTGAAGCACCTGGTTTCTCTGACACCATATGAAGAAGCAGAGTGATAGACACGAGAGACAGACATAGAAACTTATATAAAACATCGTTCATTAGGGAAGTTTTAATAGATTTTAGTATTACTCAGTTTAAATTATCTAATAGAGTTAAATCACTTCCAGTGGTATTTTGGTACTGGTCTACACTCAATTTTACCAGGACTTGTGGAATAAAGAAAAGCAGCCTGAAGAAAACATAATTAAATAAAAATTTAATAAAGAAGGGAAGGCATTCTAACCAGAAAATGGTAATAGAGAAACAATACATTTATTGTGGTTTAACCAGGAAATTGATGTTGCAAGAAACCATAAATTTCTATCAAGTTGCAAGTGCTCTGAACTTTTCAGGCTTATGCCACTGACAGGATGGAAATCAACACCCTGTAGAAGCAAACCACCAATAAAAATGTCTTAAAACACATTTTAAAAAAAGGTTTAGTGACTTGAAAAAGAAAATTGTAACATGGTTTGATCTGTGCAGACAACAAAATATCACCAGTTGAAAGCAGAATCCAGATCCTGTTGTGGTTGTGGGCTTGTGTGGATGTCACTAAATGAGCAATGCACTGGAGGTTTAAAAAGAATTAAAAGCAATGGGCAAACATCACACTGAGCCTGCTACTTAGTAATGAAGAGCATAAATACTTGTTTAATATTAGTAGATATAGTCAGGGCTAAGTACAGGCATTAAGAGAAAAAAGAAAGTTTCCAGTGAAATCAGGGAGGTGGGAGAGGTTGAAAAACCTTAATACTACAAACAAACAGAATCCCAAGCATTTCTCTTAGCTAAAATTATGGGTAGCTATAAAAAAAAAACCAAACAGAGCGTGTTTGATTCTGCCTGTCGAAAAGGTAATTCATAATGTTTTCTTATTGGGACATAAGAGCTCGGAGGAACTGCTTGCTGGAATACTGTAAGGGAAAGAAAATAATAAGGGTCAGTAAATCATGGTAAAAACAACAAGTCATAACCACTTTAAAGCAAGTGAGGTACTGACTGTACCTAGAAATGCACAGAACGTGTTAGTTTGTACAGCCAAAGGAGAACCATGTCCCGCAGCACACCTGTGACATTCACAGAGCGCTTTGTGACCTGCTTTGAAAGCTGGGCCTCGTCAGGACCAAAGGGTGACAAAAGCAATCTAACTGTGATAAACGAAGAGTTCTTTTGGCTCCGAGGAGCCTTTAGCAGAGGTTTTCCCTAATCATGCAGTATGAGAAATGAGGAGGAAAAGAGCAAACTGAAGCAAGGATGAGTATGTTTGGCTGTCTTCAGGGAGCACGAGGCTGGAAACAGCGCCAGTGGGTGATCCAGAATGGAAATATCCCTGCTTTGCAAAACATCTCTGAAGGTCTTTAACAGACAGGGCTCTTAGCCAAAAATAACATGTAGTGAATAAAAACATACTAAATAATATTAAAGCATCATAAATGGAGAAAACCAGAGCTTCAGAGCCGCATTTTCACTTTGCTTCTGCAGCACAGTGCAGTACAGAGAATGTAGAGTTGGCTACAGAGAGGAAACAGTCGGGTGGATGAATATGGATAACACAGAGTGTAAAATATGACAAAGTAGAAAGCTTTTGTTACTCTACAAGACACTAGCAAGGGGATAAATATTTCATTCCTATAAAAGCACCTAAACTGTGTTTTGACTAAAGCTGAGTGATACAGCCTTACTGTCTACAGCTTGGAGTAGCATTATCACTCTCTTATGAATGAGGTACATAAACTTTTCCCATTAGAGGAGTATTAAAGGGAAATATTTTATTTATTGTAGTTTACAGGAACAGGATTTACTTGTAACATAAAAATCTCTTACCAACAGGTGCATACAAACCTATTTCATGTTGTTTCTCTGGTCGGGCACCACCTCACATGACAATAACCAAGCCCCAGCTATGTTCTCTCTCCCTGTTCAATGCTTTTCAAATATCATGTGAATAAACATATGAATGTGTAATTTTCTTTGGATTTTCTGTGGGATTTAAATTTCTGATCAACATTAAAAAAATCTAACAGAAATATAGCTGAAGCTAATGACAACTAAATTGCTTATTTTTGCATTAGAATAAAAATATGAAGAATAATCAAAGGCTGAAATAAAGGCAGCGCCTTTCACATGTGAATGATTTTCCTGCTTCATTTGTACAGGATGAGATGCAAAACTTTCATTTCCTGTTTACTGTTAGTACTAAGTTTTTGCTAAATTTTTGTTACTATTACTAAACAATTATCAAAATAAGCACGTGAAAAATAATTCCTCTGAGTTGCAAAGAACTCTACGTTCCCACAGAATAATACAGATTACTGATGCCACAGCCTTCAGAGAAACCCTTCCCAAAGTCCTACTCATCTTCAGCAGAGGTGCTTGCTTTCTGGCCCTCCATAAGGAGTGAGAATGAAACAAAACTGCATCTGTCTCAGTATAAATAAATGATTATTTTTATGACAATTTTATACCTCTATTGCATAAAGTTAAGAAAAAAAATGAAGGCAGAAAGAGGTGTTAAGTGCTGCAAGAAGAATTTTTGGAGATTTCTCTAGGGTGGAATAGAATAATCCAAGAATGAGTTTTCCTATTTGCCCATGTGTCAGCAAAACCAGAACCTTTGAATGCCACAAGAAAACAGTTTAAGTGGATATGTTACATAATTTTGAAGAAGACATTTCTGGTATTACTACATGAGGCGTGTTTCCATTCAGCCTGAGAAGAATCAGATCCTGAGCTGGAAGGGACCCAGCAGGATCAACAAAACATTTTTATATGTTTATGTTTGTGACAAATAATAAAGAATTTTATAGGAGATGCGGGTGCAAATTCAAACTTTTTTCATTATTTTTCCTATGCAACCCCTGGTAAAGCACTTCAAGACTCTCTCTTCACTCTGTAATATAAATCTGCAAAACATTCTGTCTGGAACAAGTAAAAATTAGTTTTTAAAACAAAACAAATTAAAACAAAACATGCTAGAGGAATAACTGTATTAAGAATTCCCCCAAATCTCCTTCCTTTATAAACAACCAATCAAAACAAAAAGAAATTGAATAATAAGCAACAGCATTCCACTAGACCTTATCTTTAATATTTGTTTTATTTTCCCAGGGAAGGGAACAATAATGAGAGAAAGCAGAAATATTCAAGCAGGACATTCAAAGATGATGGAAACAAAAGCTTATATGAAAAAAAGGCCTGGAAAATAAAATAAAATATAAAATATAAAATAAAATAAAATAAAATATATACAATATAAAATAAAAAATAAAATGAAATAAAATGTTGGGTGTAAGTATAAAAAATAAACAAGAAATATTACCAGAAGTACTCATAAAAGCATATGGTGCCAAGATAAACACAAAGAGGTTATTTACATTTTCTGCTAACATCCACAGAAGGAAAGTAAATTGAGTTAAACCAAAGGGAAGAATTTAAAACTGTTAGAAACTGCCCTTTTGTACAATACATAATTAGCTTTCATTCATTACACCTCCTTCCATCTTTTCCCACAAAAATTATAAATAAATTCAAATCACAGCACAGAAAGGGTCTGAGGGATTACTATCTCTTTTAAGAATGAACATGTCTCCTCTAGTAGAGAAAAAAAAAGAATATTTACATGACTGAAGGGAGTTCCCACAGGGAAGAATGGTTATTGTCCACTCTGAGACTTCTGCTATTAACCTTGAAAGCCAGTGATGTTGCTCTCTACCCATGAAAACGTAGATCTGAACTGGTGTGAGCTGGCTGAAAATGTCTCCATCCTAAATGGAGCCTTGTGAAAAAGAAGCTTCCCTCCCAAACCCAGTAGAGACGTTACCAGGGAGTTTGTTTAGACTTGAACAGGAGTTTAAATGTGGATTTTCTTAATGGCCATGGATGTCCATTCTGGAGCTACATGAGTCTCAGGAGTAGGATGAGTCAGTAGAGTTACTCAATTGTTTTAAAGGCCGAAGCCAGGACTGTCTGCCAGTGCAACTTTGAAATAAGAGCTATTTGAACAGCAATATTAGTGAAGCTAAAAGTCAACTGGATGAGCTAACAGTTTTTTTTTTTCTTTTTAAATTAAGCTGCCTACACACTTAAAATAATATTTTTAGTTACAATAAAACCATAACCTAGTGGCAAGACATGGAGAAGGCAGGGGGCTTGTTATTTAAATCTACAGAAAAGTTCAAAGACATTAAATGCCTGCATGGGTCCGTGTGCTTTGGGTTCTGGGAGAGCTGATCCCTGTGCACATTTTGATGGAGTTGTCCTGTGCACTGCAGTCTAGCATTTTTGCAGTCTAGCAGGCTTTTTATGCCTGCTAAATACTGAAGTGGTTTTTGGAATACTTAGAAATTTTAAAATCCTCTGCAACAGTGAGGGGAAAAAAGAAAATATTTTACCACTGTGAGGAGAAAGTTCCTTTTCTATAGTAATTGAAAAGAGAATTTGAGGTGCTGAGAAGAAGGGGAGAAAAAACCCCTTTTGTTTCATGTTTTTTCCTACCTATTTTCACACAACTTATAAAGATGGTAAGGCTTTTATCTTTTTTTTTTTAGATTTTATACCGTGAAATACAATTTTTCTATGAGATAACTGCATGGATCTCACTTAGTGGCTATCTTTTGACTACTAGGCCATGTTGAATTTTTTACTACAAAACCACTTTATAGTATAATTATGAACTGAGTTAAAGCTAATGGCTGTAAATGGGTTTCTTCACCACGCATACACATATGCACAGGACAAACAAATATAGAATATGGCTTGCTGGGCAGAGCACAGAATTAAAAAAACCCCAAAAATTAGATATTTAGTAGGAGTGTTGTGCTTCAAATTCCTGAACTGCTACTGGCATCAGACAGGAATCAGAGCAATCCTGTCTTCAGTGACACAGTAAACTACAATCTCAAAATCTCATAGGCACATTCTCCCCAAATTCTTCCCCCTAATTTCATTGTCATTCCTTCGTTTTGTCTTGATCTGACCTATTCTTGGATCCAAAATACAATCTCCACTCCATTTTCCAGCTGTGATATTATATTTTATTGTTCTCTACTTCCTTTGGGGCTCTTTCTTCTCTAATTATCACACTAAGTAGATCTGGCTTTCTTGCTCACAGCTTGATCACTTTTTTCATGTGTGATACCATCTGCCTAATAGGCTTTCTCATCTGGCTTGGGGGGGAGGAGGGGCTGCCATTGTAGATTCTGCTGTGTGTCCCCAGAGATTTTAATCCATGTTTTCTTATCATTAAAAAAAGAAAAAAAAACCCCAAAAAAATCCTTCTCATTTTATAGCTGATTTCATCAACAAGTTTTTTAGCCCCATATAACAGAAAATTCTTTTTCTGCAGCATGTTCATGCAAAGCTCAAGCCTGGTTATAATATTTTCTATTCAAATGTTTATATCCAAGTAGAGGCAGTCATCATATGCATGCTCTGAAAGAAGCATTTCTCCTTTATTCTGTCCGCTGACAGAGTAAAATTCTCACCTAGCGCAGATCAAAATTGATCTGATTGATTTTATGGATATTAATAACGTAATCCTGATTACAAGAGCAGACCTGATAATTTCAGGGTGATTGTTTCTGTTAGACAAATTAGTAACAGAAATGCTCCAAGAAATTAAATACTCAGCTGCCAGTGGGGAGGAGGGGTGCCTGGGGCTGAATTGACATGAGCTTGAACAATTCCATATCCTTCTGGAAGACGGATCCTGCTCTTTGTGTGCAAAAAATGCCCGTGGCATAAGTGCCAGAATATCACCATCTAATTTATTTATTGTGTGATCCATTGATTAATCATTTCTTTGCATTCCATGACACAGAATACTACACAGGAACACCTCCTTTCCACCAGGATTGGGTTTGTGGATCAAGAGAGCTGTGTGAAAACCAGAGAGACAATAATAGCAGAACAAATTTGTTCTGCAAATTTTACCTTCACAAGGGATCGTCTTAGTGTTTGACTTTACGAAGGAAGTTATGATTGATACTTGGAGGTAAAGCACAATATAATTCAGTCTGTGACAGAAAACAAGAAAATAACGAAGCAGCATCCTCATTTGCTGACACTCACATCAAAAAATTGACACTTGCAAAATGTTGTCATATTTTTCCTGTACTTTATGAAATCCTGGCCATCTCAGGTTTCATGGTAAAGTCCCTCTTGATTTCTAGAGGACTGAAAATTTATTTTAATTAAACCATTATTTGAGATGTTGAAACCTTTGCGTAAATGGCATTGTGCTTATAAAAAATCTCTATTAAGAACATGACTGTGACCACCCAGCGTCAAAGGGAGGAGTCCTCACTTTTTCCATGTGAGTGTTCTATTTATTGTTATTACACCATAAAGGCTACCAGACAAAACACCAGATTTACATGTAACTTGATGAAATACCAGTGAATTCAGAGTTTACCTCATCCAGAAGTTAGGCCTGAACATTTGGGACGTATCAAAACAGATCTTCAAGGAAATAGCACCTAGAATAATGCCAATTTATTGCATTAATGGACAAGCAGCAAAGGATTTATGGAAGCCTTCCCAGGAGGTCTGATAGATGGGATAAGGCACCCACAATTGTTCAAATATCAGCTGTGTGGCATCTGCCTCACAGGCACTTGCTTTGATTAGGGTGATAACACAGGTTAAGATTAATTCCTTACCTTTGACCGTGTATAGAGTCATAATTTCCTGTTTCAGTTGATGTTTCCATGTTGGAAGAGATTCACTTAGCACACTGAGCAGTGAGTCTCAGCCAAAGTTACTTTGTTGTCAGTGCTATTTGAACCCAAATCAGCCACCTGGAGCAGGTATACACCGAATGACAGACAAGGTGATCTGCAGAGCACACGGCTGGTGCAGGGACCACCTCAGAAGTTGGTGAAGCTATTCCTTCACCTGAAGTGGAAATGCAGCTGTATTCCAGCCACCTGAGTGCACTGCTCTTTCAGCTGAAATATGCTCCAGTTATTCTGCCATCTGCACAATGCCAGTCCAACTAACACACAGGGAACCTGAATACAGCCACTAATACACTGATGGTACCGATAAACCTTTTTCAAAGATCAGTACTGTTCCTCTACACTAACCTGGATGCAATGCAACAGAAGCCAGTAAATCTCAGTTATTCATTAATTCTGTCATCAGAGGTCCCCTACATACCTCCATTTTCATTACTGTTGCTTTATTTGATATCTCTGTGGATACTCAATGGACTCTCATGAGTATTCTGCTGCACTTGGCTGAATTGTTTGACTTTTCACCCACGTTTCTTAGGAGACTCCAGTCTGACATGATTCAATCCCTATTACCTGTGGGTTAGCCTGAGTACCTGTGAAAGACATTCCTTCCTTTAGCTTTGACTTAGAAGAGCCAGATAATTTTGGAACTGCACTGGGAGTAGGACATCTGGTAGAATAGACAACAGATGTTCAAAGACTGGACACTCAGATTTATAAAACTTGATGCTCAGACCCACTCCATTCTTGAATTTATCCACCATCAAGCAAAAAATGTTCCACTCTGGAAAAAAAAAAAAAAAAGCAGCACTTTTCTGTCTCATCAGAAAAAGTAGGCAGGGATAAAATAAAGTTATATGGAAAGGATAAGAGAGAAAAAAAGAACACAAGTAGCTTAAAAATAATAATTGAAAAACTATATAGGCAGTGGAGAAATGAAATGCAAGAGCCAGATTATCAGCATCTATAAAGACAGTATGGCTAAAATAACATTGAAATTTTTAACAAGAAAGTGACTGCAGAGCATTACCTCAAGTTCTAAGATCTTGAAGGAATATCAGCAGAAAAGCTAAAGTTAGCATCCTCAGAGCCTACATTTCAGAATATTTTTCTCAGATCCTTTTCTAACCCAGAGAAAGGTGGTTAACTTTATGATTCAGACTTAGAGAGGTGAAGTATTTGACACAGCATTACTAAACCCACATCATCCATTCAAACATTTCTAATTATCTTAATGATGATGAATGGAAAAGAAAAAATAATGAAAGTTATTATAACTTTATCATATTTCTTCCGAACATATTCAAAAATAAAAACATGCTTGATGTTTAATGATTTGTTTTGGTAGAAGAAATTAAGTGCTGCCTTTCTCTTTTTTTATTTCATTTTTTTGTGATTTCAATACTTATTAATGCAAATTAATGAGCTGTCCAACCTATGAGTTCCAGAATCAGGTCTCAAACAGCCCTAGCAACCAAAAAACATTATTGTCTTGCAGAGTGAAACAGCACACACAGCTGTGAGGTGCACACTCAAGCATTTGTCTTGAAGAATTATAAGGATCATCATATCTGTGCCAGGAACAGGTTGCCACACAGACCTGCAGGTTTTAAAATACGCCTTAGAGTCTGGAACCTAGACTGTAATTTTAGTTCTGGCATTACTTGTGAGCAGGGTGATGGTTGGACTCGATGATTTTAGAGGTATTTTCCAAACCTAACGATTCTCTGACAACATCACATTCCCCTTTCCAGAGGAAGCATTGCATTACACGTTAGACAGGCATTAGACAAGATTCCACCACTAAGCACAGAAGTGCCGTCACCCAAGAACTTTCCTGAGGAAAAAAAAATTTATTATTTAGAGAGAACAAATATAAAATGTGTTTATTCTGTTCTTTGACCATATTTAAGCAGATTGTTAAAAAAAAAAAAAAAGACTATAAAAATGCTACTTAAATTCCATTTAGTTTGTGGACTCAGTGGAGGAGTTACTGCTGTTTAGTTTCTTCAAACATTCTATATATTACAGGTATTTTGATCTGCTAAAGGGTCTCACCTGCCAGAATCTCCATCACACACAAATGGTAGATGTGCAGTGTTACCATAGAAATGGGACAGCACCACGGAAAAAGACATATAATCATGTGTGTATCCTGAATGAAGGCACACTAACTATGCATGGGAAACCAGCATGCTGGGATCATTTCCTGAAATGATGAGGGGATTGCCTGGAAAATTACTGTTCATGGTACCTGCAGTGTTTACAGTGGCTGACTCCAAGGCAGAGTGCAAACAGGAGACAAAAGAAAACCTTGGCTAAGACTCCCTGCAGAGGATGCAGTGGATGAGGTGGGGAAAAGCAGAAATGCAAGAGCCAGATTATCAGCATCCATAAAGACAGTATGGCTAAAACATCATTGAAATTTTTAACAAGAAAGTAACTGCAGAGCAGTCACCTCAAATTCTAAGATCTGCGTAAAAGAAGCAAATTACAAGTGTAGAAGACGAAAAAAGAGACTAATTTAAAAAATGAGAAATTGAAGAAATTGTGAGTGAAGTAGAAGCAAGAGCTGAAGGGAGAGTGGAGGATGAGAAACTTAACAACAGAAAATGGAGAGAAAACAGGCTCAAATGGGAAAGAGAAAAATGAGCAGCAGTGCAGGAAAGTGAACAGAAAGAGCAAAAGCAGAGATGAAGATAACAAGGAGAAAATCCCCAAGAAAAAATGATGGCAAATGAAGTAGTGAGACGGGAAACAGAGGAGGAAATGCCAAAATTTAAGAGGGATTGGAGCAGCAGCTGACACTGAAGAAGCTACATATCCCATAATTGGAAGTAAAAACCCCAGATGTGTTTTATTTTTAAAATATTAATAACAAAGTAATATTGTATCTCACAGTATCACTTTTTTCAAAGTCCACTAATATTAATAAGACAGTAAGGGGAGCTTGCAAACTCGAACCACACTTTTTATTTCTGGAAGACAATCATCCATTTTTTATGTAGTATTTGCCCATGTCTCTCAATTTCATTGAGTTTGCTCATGGATGTTTCATCAGTAAGAAAAAAAAAACCCCATGAGCAAAATGTAAGCCTGAGATTAAAACCCTGAACCCATGTTCAGGTAGTAGGTACCTGGCCAGCTTTTCAGATATTTGAAGGATCCTAATAGAAATTGATAGCAAGAACAGAAGTTTTGAAATTTTGTTTGCTTATTTAAATGTTCAAATAAAGCACATGGGTTATTTAGGGTGTTTATTTCCTTTTTTCCTAAATTCAGGTTCAAATCTTATGTGGCTCTTAGTGAGGATAAAATAACACTGGTAATTTTTACATACATAAACAAATATGCTACCTTAGCTTTT
Source organism: Lycocorax pyrrhopterus obiensis (assembly GCA_014706295.1). Taxonomy (NCBI): domain Eukaryota; kingdom Metazoa; phylum Chordata; class Aves; order Passeriformes; family Paradisaeidae; genus Lycocorax; species Lycocorax pyrrhopterus. Next base: position 110,464,102 of record JACSVZ010000001.1, on the reverse strand, counting down.
TTTTGTTTAGCATCTTTATAACTTTTATCTTAAACAATGGCACCTATTCTTCCACTTTGGAAAATGATGAAAAAATGAGAATATATTTTAGCCTTTCTTTTAGAAGTTTCCTATGATTTTTTTTCTTTTTGGGGGGGAGAAGAAAAGATTACAATTATACTTTTTAGCTTGACAAGACTCAGTTCTTTTGCCAGACTAGACATTTTCTCAGTAGTTTTCAGAATTTTGTACATTTCTAAGGGGTTTCATTATCAAATGGAATGTCATAAGAAGACTTTTTTAAAGAATTCAAACAATCTGAAATTGTAGACAGCATAAATTTACAAACACAGTAGCAAAACCAAAACCAGTAATCAATTTACTTGATTTTACTCGATCCAGCCCATTTACTTAGAAAACTAAAAAAGTATGAGATTAAATTGCCATAGCTGCCCAAATTAAAAAAAAAAAAGGCCCTCTCCCTTCCATTATTTCTGCAAAAAGATATTTCTGCTCCCAGTAATGATTTATTCTTGTTTTGACACAACATGGTGTGAAAATTAAGTCCAGAATATCCAACAATGAAAAATTCAGGATTAAAGCCTAGGTACCTGAAGGCCTGACAAATGATAAATTAGGAAGGGAACCAATCTGTTGACTTTTCCCACTTTCCACTCAGGGACAAACCTCTGAAGGCACTTGCAGTGTTGTCAAAGTTTCATTAAGACACAGAATCCTTCCCAGGGTTCTCCAGGTGCCAGTTTGATGGATGTGCACCACGAGATCTGTTCCTGGGCTCTGCAGTGGGCTCAGTTCCTACTGTACAGCTGTCAGGTGTTTGTTAACTTGAGCATTTGAACAACAAAGACCATGTAAATACAGCCCAAGAATGCAGAGCAAACAAAGACATAAAGCTGTGCAAGAAAAACAACACCTGGAGAAGTCCATAAGTCTGGAGAACTAAGATTGCTGTAGGGAGAAATTAATTTCTCTGTTCTGCTTCCACTACATATATAAGACTCCCAAAACCAGAGTTATAGCAATGGATTTTTGCAATTTTTGCACAGTTTTCAGTAAGCTGAATTTGTTTGCAGTCCAGATTTAATAGTCAAAAGTATGAATTTACTATTGTTCCATTTTTATCTTGTTATAGCCTCATTAATTAAAAAAAGAAAAAAATTGAAATATTAGGCCTAAGCAACAAGTAATTTTCCATGGGTATGAAAATAAATTGCCGGAAGAAAAATCAGCCTAAAAATACATAAATCTTTTTGCAATGTTAATTATCTTACTAGTAACATAACCTTTGTCAAATTCCCGAAGAGACTATAGTGATAATGAAAGTCTGACCTTCTGCTTGTATAAGCAAATATGCAATAGCAATGTTCCTTTTCTCCCATACCTATCACTTTAATGCTTATAACTGAAAAAACATTTGCCCATTTAAAGAATGTGGTTACATAATTAAAGGCTGAATGAAAAACCTTATAGAAAGACAGTGCATCAGTGATACAGTTGTCGTTGCAATTCCCTGTGAATAAAATTCATTGCAAAGCATAAATTAATTTGTAACTACTGTAATCACCAGCATTCCAATGAAATCACAAATACAGTGGGCAGAATTAACAAGTTTGGAAGACATAGCAGTTATGCTAGTAGCCTTGTTATTCAATTAACTTGCCTGCAGAAAGAAATGATGTGAGTATTTAAAAAACTCTTGATTTGAATTTTAACTGCTAACAGGATATGAGAATAGGATTTACTCAAAGTTTGCATTTGAACAACAGGTTGTTTTGAGGAATGATAATTCTACTTAAAATAGCCTTTAAACTTTTAAACAACTCGTAAATATCTGAAAATCTGCTTACAGAACCTGCTAGTGTTCCATGCAAAAAAAAAAATACATTGATAAGTGTCACATTATCTATGTTTAGTGAATTGATCTGTTTACATGAAAGTGGGTAAAGTCTACACCCTTAAACATAAACATGCATTTCAGCTTTTGGGAAGGCAAACACAGGCACTTTTGCTGAAAGATGAAACCTTGATTTCCAAAGTATTTACCTGAAATACTCTGTTACAAGTTCAAACTGCCAAGAAAATGGGAAACAGGCTGAAATTTACCTTCTCCTGGTTTAAGGAAGCACATCAAACATTTTCTTCTACAGTCCTGTGGCAGAACTAATATTGCAACCAGTTAAATTCCCAGCACCTATATTTTCCTGTCCCATTGCTCTGAGAATTTGAAAGCTGCTTTTAATTTTCCTCATAAATTCATATATGCTGAGGTTATCCCTATTTGCCTTTTGACAAGTGTTATTTGTTAGCTGAGAGGATTTTCCCCCTACTCCATGCTTGTCTCTTCTGCATCTAAACATTGCTTTTATTTTGCTAGGCCCTTTCCTTGTCCCTACAAGCAAGGCTCCCGCTTCCTCAATCACTCTCTTACACTTTCACTTAATCTTCCAGAACACAGGCAACAAGAATTGCACATGGTGTTGAAAGAGACATCTCCTCTGTCTCCTGGATAAAAGAGAAAAAAGGCTCTATTTATGCTGGAAGTAGCTCAGTCGGTACAACTTCCATAACATTAATACAGGAGGGGGAAAAAAACTTCCCTTGCTGCCAGGGGCTTCAATCCGGAGACTGGGATTTCTGATGAAGGTCTCTAAATGCTGGGCAAAGCAATGTCAGCAACCTCCATTTTGGGGACAAATCCCTGCATCCTGTGCTTTTTTCTTCGTCTCTGCTTTTTTTCTGTCTCCTGAAACTGTAGAGAGAAGCATTCGTCTCATTCTTTTAAGTACAGGGGTGCTTTTTTTAACCCTCAGTACTGTCCTGCTGCTGCTGAAGCTTCCCTGAACTTGGAAAATATCTGTGTGCTATCCTGTTCATGCCATATGTCTCATATCATGCTAATTCCTAGGATTATATATGATTTCCTATGTCTTGTGCTCTCAAGAGATTCAAATGAAAATTAGGTCTCCCAAAGTTTGCCTTGTTTTCTAATCTATTTCTATACTCTGATGCCAGTCCACGTCTTCCTACTGTAGTACAAAAACAGTAAACCTGATGGGACACTAGAATTATTTTCTAATTTATTTTTTCTCATTTATTTTCACCTAGTCTGGAATAATTTTTTGCAACATCTCTTCATCTTGAAAGATTTCTGTTTTAATACTAGAAAAGGTGGTGTTATCTGCAAGAATTCTGTTCTTAAACAATTACATCCAAGAACTCTTGTTCCTTCAAATGTCTCCACTGAATGCAGACACTTAAGAATTCTGAGCTGAACACATTGCACCATGAAATTCATATGAGATAATGTAAAATGTTATGAGCTAAGGAATCCATATTTTTCTCAATTTATATACATCCGTGTATAGATCTGTAAATATATGTATAAATATGTGGAATACTTGAACCTTCACGAATTTTCATTCAGAAGATTTTAGGTTTGCTATTTCTTCACAGTGATATCAGCTAAGGGAGACTTTTCTGTTTGGCACACTGAATTTCTTTTATAATATTTATTTATATCTTGAGAGTCAAAAAGTGTTATGCTATTAACTGCCTATGGATTCATATTTGTCTCACACTAGTTAATTAAAAGTAAAACCTGAAACGTACCGAGCTCTTCAGAATCCACTGTAATCATTCACTAGAAAACATTTATTGGGAGAAGTGGTGTTTCCTCCCAAGGAATCAGTATGCAACACTTGTAATTGAGCTTCTGTAAGACAAAAAGATGTTTCACGGTATGGTGGTGGCAGTGGGAAAATCTCATTAATCAGAGCAAAGCAGGTGTTTTATAGCCACTGGCTTCCAAAAACTCCTTCCCCTCAAGTATGCTGTGCACTGGCTGGAAATTGTGTTGGAGTTGACAGATCTATTCCTGGCACTGAATGAAAGGGGACAGGGAATGCCCCATTCCTCCAGCCTCACTTGTCGCCTGCTGGCTGGAACAACTTTGAAATGAGAAAAAGGGCAGGGCAATGCTAGAACAGATAAAACTTTTCACTTCCTGAGGAAATACTCCAAACATTATGAAATCTGATAAAGACTACTTTACATGTATGAACTCTGTGTGTGCACAAACACAACCACAACACTTTCTTAGCCATGGTCCCATTTTAAAGGGAAATGTGGTACATGGTTATAGCTGTGGATGTCACAAGGAGAAGGCTGGGATCAGTTTTGGCTCAGGTGTCCATGAGAGAGGGTGAAGGACACAATTTTTCTAAACATTTGTATTTTAGTTTCTCGGTTTATGTGGATTGCGGGGCTAGGCCATGTATGTAAACCCACACCTTTGATCATGAATAGTGACCCTGGCCAAGGATTTACACTCCCTAGCATCCTGTTTCCAGCTGTGAGCAGCAGATGTTGCTGAAGGTGTCACCTGACTGTGGTGCCCAAGACCTGCAGATAAACTGACTCACCATGAATCTGCCTGGACTAGACCTCTTAGTTCCTAAATCCTCAACTCCGGGTACCTTTAAGGTCAGATGCTGCAGCAGCCAGCCAGCAGATGTCTGAAGCTTTCAGTGCCTAGCTCTGGGGTGTAGGTGTTGGGGGATATCTTACCTTTAACAAGTTTTCACACACAAAAATGATCTGTGCTGCATGAAACGGTCTCTTTCCCATGAAAGAGAAAAAGCTGCAGGGCACAAAATGTTCTGCTTCTTTGAGAACTTACAAAGAGTGGTTTTCTGCAGGTGATCATTTTTGGCTGAGTTGTGGCCACTGCATGAACAACAGAAACATTTCCCTAGACAAAGTTCAGGCTTTTTACTGTGTGAATCAATCTCTCTTTTGCCTTCTTTATACTTTACTGTAAATATATATCTAAATGTGCTTTATCCATACCTCTAGCATTCCCCAGCATTATGATTTTTAGAGACCCTCATTAGATAGTAGGAAAAAAGTGCCATACACACCATCATACTTTAGAGACTTAATTTTCCTTTGTAATTTACCCTGAGAGAAGGATAGAAAACAGCAGTGGTATGACAATTATGGCTCCCTATTTTTCCTAATTATTAGTCGCCACAAAAAATTGCTTATAGGCTGAATCATATCTGGCCTTTTCCTCCTATATTTCCATTCCAGTGCAAGTGTAAGCATAGTGGTTCTGATATGAAGAACATCTGTGTCATTTATCCATGCCTCCCCTGGTGTTTATTTTCAAGCTTTTATATATTTACAGCAAAATAATATAATTAAATACCCTAAAACCTGCTTTGAAAGACCATTCTCACAGCAGTCTGAATAAATGGTCTGAATCACACGCAGCATTTTGTGATTCAGTAAGAGATGAAAAACAATAAAACTGATAAGAAAGCCAGGCATCCTAGGAACATTTTCTTCTACTACAGTCCATCATGGTGGAATTTTGCACATTGATGTCACTCAGTTTTAAAGGAGTGACATTTTTATCTAGGCAGTAAGGTTCAGTCAATTTATGCCAGGAGGTTTTTCTGCCTTCTTAAACCGGGACAAAAGTTTGAATTTAAGCTGTGACTCAAGTATGTCAAACGTAACACACTGCAGACTGAGTCTGCTGCAGAGCATTAGAAGATCTAAATTGTGATAATATGGGATCCATTTCACTGGTTCTAGAGAAGAAAAGTAACTTTCTGAAACAAAAATGAGAAGGAAAGGAGAGAGAGAAGAAATCGCACTGAGAATTACTTCCTTTCTGAAATGATCACTAGAATCTTGGAAAAAGACAAGCAGCTCTATTCAAAGGATGGTCCATGATGGGTTTGAGTTTCACAGGCACTTTTTCTTCATATTTTACAATACTATGTATGGAAATCAAAGAGAAAGAAAAGAAAAATAATGCAATAAAAATACTGTACAGCTGCACACATCCTAGGAAGACCATTTAGAAAGCCATGGTAAATTGCTCTGAAATGTTGTCATTACTTCTTTCTTCAGGATAAGAACAATTGTATCTTGGAGGGCATTTTAAAAAGACTATAGTTAATAACACTGGATTTGGAAGAGAATGGAAACATGTTGTTCCCTACATTTCCCTTCACCAAGACTGATTCTCAGCATCTGTAAACTACACACAGTTGGCTTAAAATATGTTGCAAGTAATAACATAAGTAACTCTGAATATGGGAGTGAATAAGGAGTGAATGCAATTGAAACATTAGATTAATTTTAGAACATTATTTTGCAAACCAAGAAAGTCAGGAAATTAGCTGCAGAAAACTGAATATTTTGTTTTGTTTTATTATGTTTTGCCTCAATTTTTATCTGAGACCAAACACTCCTTTAAATATGTATTTACTCAGTTACAGATTTAGCTCTGGACAATAGTGTATAAAAATTTACTGGAAAAATACGTGTGTTTTGGAAATGGAAATAGCTAAACAGACTTATTCTGTGTTTACATTGTTGCAGCTGATGACGAATGTACATATGGAGCACACAAAAAGATTAAGGGAAAAGGGGAAATTCTTTTGCACATAATACGTAAATAGATTGTAAATACTGAAAAAAAAGTAAGTATTATAGCCAAATATGCAAATACAGAGAAATTTCTGATTCTAAGGCTTAGAGCTGTTCTTGCATATCTATAAATTCATCACTAATAAAGTTTGCTCACAAACTATTGAGTGTTTGAGGGCAAACACAGAGGAGCGTTCACAGTGAAAATAGATTTCTAGGTCCTTTTATGTACATCTGTATGCACACATTATGCAGAAATTTGTATATAATTACAGATATTGCTATGGCACTCAATGGCCTGTTAAAAACAAGCCCGGTTTAAGTGTTATCTCTAGAATACTTTCTTAATGTTCCTGATCCTTCTGTTTGAGGTGTGCAACCTGATTTGTACTGGGGCCAGGGAAAGTGTCAGCCACTGGCTGCACTGGGAGGTTGGTCCAAGCCTCACTGCTGTAACCTATAAAAACAGATTCCTGATGTTTTTCCTGTATTATTACTTGTAAAAATATGGCATTTATCAGAGCAAGGTGGTAGATGTCAGTACTAAAACATCTGATAATTCTGTTCATAAATAAGTTAGTAACGATAAATAAAATAAAAATAAATAAAATAGAATAAACCAAAATGACAATACTAATAATGGCAGTCATATCCACTTAAAAACCTGGTCTGGAAAAGATTTCTTAAAACTATGTTTTGGAGCTAGAAGACAAAATCTATTGATTGTGTAATAGGAAAGCATAATCTAAGAAATTGCAAGCAAAATCTTGTTTACAGAAAAATATCGTGACTCCTTGCAATTACCTAATGAGTATCATTAAAAATGTTCTAAAAACATGAAATAATAAAGCATGGGTGTTCGACAGATAAAAGAAGCAACTATTAATAGAATGCTGGTATAGGAACCCCAGGAAACTACAGTGGGTGTCTGAAGCAGTTGATGATTTTCCAAAGAACAAAGGGAATGTGAGGGGCTGTTAATAAGTCTTTCAAGAGAGCTGGACTTGAGCCACATAGTGCTTGGTCTGCAAATACTATGTTTAAAAATCAATCCTTTGCTTCACAGGAAGCCAATGTCCTTTTGTCAAAATTAGAGCAACATGAACATCTGTCCTGTAGCCTGTTAACCATCTCATTGCTTGCACTCTTCTGGTTTTCCCTTTCCTCCCATGGGCAGAGGAGTGTAAAATTACAAACATCCACAGAAACCCAAAGGTTAATACATTTGCAGCAGTACGAGGGTATCAACACACTTTAGGATTAGTGAGAAAATTCAGGCAGTCAGCAGTGCAAGACAGAACTTGAGCATGCAGGGTCTCAAAGCAGAAACTGAAGCCCAAACAAAGTTACATGCATTGAAAACTGTTGAGGATAAATAAGACAAGTGCAACATAAGATGTCATTTCACATCTTCAAGGTTGCCTTTCAAACTAATTCAAATATGCTTTTAGGAAGCACTAATTAAAAGGTGTTGATTATACCATTTAACTTGAAATCTCTGCCTTCAGTTAGATTTTTTTTTCCCAGATACATTTTGAGAGAAAATGTTTTGTGGTTAATTTTTCTCTAGTCACAGAAACATTAACATTTTTTGGGGAAAAAAAAATGTACCAAGAGGATTTTTTACTTCCAATATATTTCTATACAGAGCCATCATTATCCAAAGGATTAAGCACCCACAGCTACAACCATTGTTCAATGGATGACTCTTCTCTCTTTCTGGAGGAACTCACGTGTGGATGCAGGCGACTTGATCAAGTCCAGCTCTGCCTTCTCATTCTTTCCCTGGGGACCACCTGCCCAGATACTTGCATTTTATTGTAATTCCCTCCAGCAGCACTGCTACTTGCTTCCCCAGGGCAGGCTTGAGCCTTAGCTATTTACAGAACCATTCAGATGCCATGTAAAAAATCTCATTACAGTGTCACTTAAGAGAGAGAGAGAGACATGCAAGTGAAATATTCCTACAGCAAAGCTGTCACGCTTGGGACTGGAATAGACTTGAAAGCTGCTTGCTGCCTGAACCTCACCCTGTTAACAGGTCTCAAAATCCTGCAGCAAGCTGCAGATTAAATACCTCAGCCTCAGTGGTGCAGACCCACCATGAATATTGTGTAACGCTGGGCATCGAAGCGGAAGAGATGAGATGTTTCATCTTGAAAACACATCAAATTCTTGTGCAGCACCACCTGGCACAAACTAAAGCTTGCAACAGGCGCTGCCACATCTACCAAAGGCATGCTTGGTTACCATTGCCCAAGCCTTTATAAACCACAACCACTCACACACCTGCAATTGCAGGTTAGGAAAATGTCAGTGCAGCGTTGTGTGGCAGGTTTCATCTTGGGTTAAAAAAGGGATAGAAAGCTCTTAGGAGAAAATAAACACACCGTAAGAATAAAATGCTTGTATGAGAAAAAACCAAACCAAAAAAAACATAAAGCAAGCAAAACAAAACCACAAACAAACAAACCCCAAAACAAAACAGAAAAAAAAGAGCACTAAGGAGTTATAGTTACTGATTTACTCCACTGCCCCTTGAAGCTAAGCATAACCAGATAAAAGAAATTCATGGAGGTGCAAGCCCAAGATTAAAATAACAATCATTTTCAATTCCATTTCCTGTTTGCTGCTGTTAAGTGGCTGAGTTCTTGTTCCTTTTCAAGAATATGAAGAGAATAATGAAACTGAATGTGGATTTTGGTAGTTTGCATGACACTTTTTTCTTACTGAGGGACAGAATTTGAATTAGAGCACTAAAACCCGTCAAACCCCGTTTCCTCCCATACACACCTGGTAAAAAAACCTTTACAGGACGCTGGTCACAGGTCTTTCTCACATGAAAATCAGCTTCTGCTCTCTTTCCTATACGCCAGCTCTTTCTGAGTAACAAAGAAAGCCAAAGATACAAGGAAGGTGAAAATATAGATCCCTTGACTGCTTTAACATAATTGTGTTTTCTTATGGTAAGATACAGTATTTTCATTTCTTCCCCGGGTGGTGGCTCATTAATCATTTTAGAGTACTCTTCCCAAGCTAAAATTCGTCCTTATAACACACCTTGTGGGAGAGTCTCAGAACTCTAAATCTTGGTGCATTAGGGGTCAATAATAAATGATATTAATTTTTCTTCTGCACCCAACTAAAGGGAACTTTAATAAGTGAAGAAGGCAATAAACAAGACTGAAAGGAATGTGATTATGACAGCTTGTCATAGAATATTAAATAATGTAGCATTGATATAATTAAGGATCAGAGGGATACATCAAAATAACTTATGCTAATTATTTCATTTGAGAGTTAAGAAATATTGCATACGTAGCTAGAACTATATTTGTGTCCTTATTTACATATTTATAGCATTTTAACTATAGTAGGACAATGGCTATTTCCATTTTGCTCCTTACAGAGCCTCCCTGCAGTGCTAATCAAATCCTGACATCTGACTCTAACACTAAGAGTTTTAAGATAATTAAGCACTTTAACCTAATGAACTTGCATTTTAATCCACTGTATTTGTTTAGAGAAAGCCCAGGAGGCTGGTAATGAGATATGGAGTTTTAGACACATTTATAGCAAACACTCAGATCAAGCTCAGCTCAGGAGCAAGACAGATCTGAAGCTTCATCGTCAGCTGTAGCACAGCAAAGTGATGGCAGAGTACATCACACGAGATTAGATTTGTCTTGTTCTAATAAAGTGCAGTAGTTGTTTCAATACAATGCCTTCATATAGTTCCCCAAACTAAAAACTCCATTGTGATTGACTTTAACTGATGCTTGCAGCAGGCCAAACGCTGAATGGAAATGGAATTTTATGACTGTGGCTGTGCCAGGAAAAGGGTAAGTCATTTCCAATTGAAAAGGGAAAGGGAAGCTTGCAGCCGCCACGGCTGCATCCGTGGCCATCCGTCCCAAAGCCTGTTTTAGCAGCACTGCATTCCTTTACACAAAACAATCGTGCCAAAAGCCAGAGGCAGGCCCCTGGCATGCTCAAATCCGTGTTAGTGGGCAGCTAGCAGGCAAGGAGTTCCACAGGGAAACACATTATCTGCCTCTTCACAGCAAGAAGGGGATACAAGAAGGCTGTGTTTCCTCAGCTTCACACAGATTCACCTCTCCAAAAGGCAAAACAGTTACAGAAAAGAGATGCCTTGCCATCCATGCCTAGCTTTTCTTTTTTTTTTTTTTATTTTTCTCATCCCACCAAAAAAAAAAAGAAATCAGGAATTCATATATTCTTTACCACTGAAGCAAGCCAAACTGTTGAACAGGAAAGCAAGAAACTACCTGCTTTCCAAACAATTGCTGCTCTGCATGTGGTTCAGAGGGAGGAGTTAAACCCTAATCTTACACCTCATGGAAGTGTCTCCTAGCCAAGAGGATTTGTTTAGTCCTGCATGGACACTCTGGAGATTTCCTGTTTGGAGCTTTTTAATTTTTTTTTTTTAAACAATAAAACTCTTTTCATCATCCTGTCTCTGTAGCCCCTTAACACAGCAATGCTTAGGAGACTGAGGTTTATGCCACTGCAGCTGCAGGGTGGGATGACTCCTGAGGCACAGAGAGTCTCCTACACTGCTGAACACCCACCAGCCTGACAGCTGGAGCACTTCTCTGGCTGATTTGAGTTACTGTACTCCTTCCTGTACTCCTTCCTTCAGCTTTGTGGCTGCAGATGTACCCCTGATAATATGGAAACACACTGAGTTAGGATGCATAGCACGGCTTTTAAACATTTAAAAATAACAAGGTGTTCCCCTCGCCTTAAGCATCATAACAGTTCTCATGTTACCTCTCTTTTTTCTGGTTTCTTTTTTTAATGATTACATTTTCAAAATTTTCACCACACCCAAGAAGAGTGAAAGATTTTAGAATTACTGAGTTTGCCAGCTAAAGCCATCAGGCAATTTCCTGTTTTTCTTTGATAGATTAAAAAAAAAACACCACAAAAACAAACAAACAAACAAAAAAAAACCCACTAAGAAATGTCGTAGAGCCTGTAAAGAACAAAATTAATCAAATACGAACTGTCAACACAGAATGTCAGGTTTTCCCTCCAGTAGCACAATACATGGTCAAAGATGGAAGAAGAGATCTTACCACCAGGCAACCATGCATTAATCAGCCAAAATCATCAAGGATGGGGTTCTGTTTGCCCTCAAATCCAATAGGCTTATGATATAATCTGATTTTCATTTCCCACAATGCATTTTCCTACGAGAATTTTGGAGGAAAAGTTTATCACACTAGAAATGGCTTCAGCGAAATAACAGTCAAAAGAATCTACTTCATTCCGTTTGATAGATCAGAGCAAAAAATATAATGAATCCTTAAGGCAGTTCATTGTACTAATACCAAGTTAAAGTTCTGAGATGAGACTCTATATTTTTGTACTCTTCATTTTTCAATGTTCTTTATTTTTCTAAAAGATTAATATACACTACATTGCTTTCATATACTTGTGGTCAATACTTTATATGAGAACAGTTTGATTTGTTTCTCTGTGTGCCATCCACAGCTAAGTCTGGGCACAAATCTGCTGTTAAACACTCCTTATTCAGGCTTTGAAAATAACGAGCAGAAACGTCTACAAAACTATTCAAAAATTAACCAAAAGAGGGGCAAACCAGAAAATTTATTATTTGTACATGTAACTTAAAAAGCCAGTGTTAACTGTTTTGTTTTGTTTTTTTTTAATTGTTAATGTGATCACTGAGGTTTTGGTAGAAAAATTGTATCCTACTGAGATCACTCCATAGAGTGAAAGCCTTCTGATAAGAGCACTTATGTGGATTATCCACTTACTCTCCAGCTCAGACAGGTTATCTGGTAGAAATATAATCAAAGAGCCCTCCAGCCTGAGTTTCTTGCAGATTTAGCTAAGCTGATTATTTCTCCCCACTTTTAAGTCCTGTTTTTTCTTGTGTAATCCTGGCATTTTGGTCTCTCCCTGGGTTGCCACCCACCACCACCACCGTCACTATTTTGCAAGGCTACCCCAAGTCTGCAATCTGATGTGCATGTGAAAAACTGATGTCAAGAATCACACACCAACACCTGCAAAGCATGCATTCATTTCAGAAAGAAATGAAATAGCAATTGCTCTATTCTATAATCATCTTGTGTTCGTAATAAAAAACATTGGGACAAATATGTTTCTTCCTGATGCTTTTTAATACAAACACAATATGATTTCAAGCTAAACATGAAAAATTACATCCAATTTAACTTATGAAAAAAAATATGTATTCTAGATGAAGTGGTTGTGCTGCCAGCACCTGGTATTTGTGTGTATACATGTGTGTACACACACACGTTTTTTATTTAGGAGTTTTAAAACTGCAAAAATTTGAAATACATTTCCTTATGTCATCTCTAGTGAAAATATACAGATAAACAATGTTTTTCATGAAAATTTTTAACCCTTTTCTTGCAACAGACCATTGCATTAATGAAACTATGCTACTGTGTGCTGAATTTTACATTAAGCATTGAATTAAGTCAGGGGTATACATTATCAGAATAATTTATGACATACTGTAGAGAAGGTAACATTTAAAATGCAGATGAAAATATTTAATGAACTTCTTATAGATTAATGATGTGGCAAACAGTTGTTTGTTTCTATTTGATGGTGATCCCATGAAGCCATTAGAGGTCCAGTTCCACCTATTAGTCACAATTCAGTGGCAGCAGAGCTCCAGAAAAGCCAAATGCAACCCATCCTTGTGGCATTCTGCACTAAAGAACTGATGAAATATTAATCACTCAGGCTCCACATGCAAAATGCAACAAAAAAAGAAAGTCAGAATAAGAAAAAATAGCACAGCAGGGGTGCTGTATATTAACATCAACAAGCCATTTTGAAAGGCTAAAGCAAAATGCTGCAACCCCAGCCCCACATGTTTGTAATTTTAAAACTCTTGTCATAGCTAAGTAATAGCATGGCCACAGCAGGATACACCAAAATTAAAGGTAAAAGCTCTCCTAAGAGGTGAAGGGAAGATGTAATTGTGCCAAAACAGTCACTGGAAAAGGCATTTAGCTTTGTATTTTGAGAGAGAGAGAGCACAAAGCAGAACTGGATTCGTTACAAAGATTCATTTGGCACAATTTTCTTTTCCTTTGTGGCTTCTGAAAGCCTTTGGCTGTCATCTGCTGTTGCAGGAATTTTTTTATGGTCTAGACATTTGGTCACTCACGAATGTCACCTCTTACCGGGGCAGCTCTGGGAGTGTCCCTGCTCTTCCCAACTCAGGTCTCCTGTGAATGAAATACTTCAGTAATCTACAATGACTCACTCAAAAAAACAGAACAAAAAGAAGAACAGAGTGGTTGTGAAAATGTTTGTGTGCAAGAGAAATTTTTCAAGTCTTCAAGTTCCCTAATGCTTCAAAAACTTGCTCTTGTAGCAAACAAAAATGAAGGATAAAATAATACTTTGCACCTTGGATCTCCTCCCTTGATGCGCTTCTAATACAAAATACTTCAAGATCAGGGTAGCACCAATCTCACTTTGATTTCACGGATTATGTAATACAGCAACTAAACTATATTGGATTTTCTGGAGCCTTGGATGCCAGGAACAACCTTAATTTTTTTCCAAATACCAGCCTTACCGACTCATCAGTAGTAAGGATACAGTCAGTAAATGTTGTAAATTTACTGCTTAAATAATAAGATAATGAGGCCATTATCTTATTTCTTGTGACCAGTACAATTTACTCCACAGGCCTGTTTCTCATATTGTCTGAATTGCACATTTGGATTAGATGCATGAAATTGTCCTCAAATTGTACTTATATACTTTTAAGATTTCAACCTTTTAACATCATCGGGCACAGTAACCAATATTACCCATTATTAAATGAGTCTGCTCTCCTAACAAAAAAGCTGTGGTAGATTTTTCTGTATGTGATCAGCTGGTGAATTAAATGAGCTACTGTGTTTTTTCCAGCTACAAAGTTACATATGAGAATATTTCTACATTCCTTCCTCACTTAAACATTGATCCCAGGTGTACAAAACACCACTGAGAATTTGAAAACCACACATTGTTATACTGTGGTCATCAGCTCCCATCTTTGCATCTTTACATAAAGAACCAATAAGTAGAAAGAGTTTCAGTCTAGGACTATTGCTGGTGCTCATTGGTGCTTGGAAGGTCTTATTGTAAAATTCCAGCTACAGCAGTCAAGCTAAAAACAGTGACACACAGACACCTTTTCACACAAAACACAGATTCTTAATTGAACTTGTGGATTCTAAAAATTGTTACAGGCGGCAGATAAAACCTACTCACTGCTGATTAAATTTAAAACATATACAGGCTATCATTAATGTGAGGGAGGAGAAAAGGCAACATGGGTAACACCTTTGTCTTTGTTAAATTCTGCATTGGTTTAATCAAAATCCAGAAGGGAAAAAACAGTAGAAAGAAATAAGAGAGTTAAATCATAGAAGTTGATATTTTTTCCATTGTGTGACTTCATATTGCCTGACAGAGTGTAATAGAGGAAGGGTGAGAGAAAAGGGGCATTAGAGCTGGACAAGTAATATTTGAGGAGCATCTTGGAGTCCCAGTTAAATTGCACACAACAACAAAATTCTCCTTCTCCTCTGATGCCAGGCTCAATCTGTTTTGTAATAGCTGATTATGAAGCCTTGTTGCATCTCTGCTAGATTGATTTCTGTGCCAAACACACGAATGAAATGGGAGCTTTCAAAGGAGGGAAAGGATATCAGTCAGGGATCAGCAAAAAATCATTACAATTCCCTTTTTCTCTAAATTGAAGCTCTTCTACAAATGGCACACCAAAGGCCCCTGCCATCTGACCTCCACCCTGTCAACACTAAAAGACAGATTTTAAAGGCTTCTTGCAGCCCAGTAGATGCAATGGTTTGCACTTCCTAATGAAAGAACCCAAACTTTCTATTTTATTCCCTGACAGCACAGGGCCACATGGGTTTGTTCAGATTTGCCTGAGTTGTGGTGGCAGCCACCTCACTGATGGGCTGCCGTGGCATTTGCTGAAACCCCTTATGCCCTTTCCTGCTGAACCTTTAGGGCCAGGAGGGGAGTTCAAGTGTGGTCATGGCAGCAGAAGAAAAGGGTGGGCTTTAGCAAATTTTTGCATGAAAATTTAAACTTTGTTATTGAAGAGGTTTTTCTGCATTAATTAGATAGTTTGGCTGCAGGCTTTAGTATGATTTCAACTGGACTAAAAGTAAATACAATTTTTTTGATCAATCTGTTCCTATTTTAATTACACTTACAATGAATTCTTAAATCCCCATGTAAAGTGTTCTCTTTTGCCAAAGCAAGGTTCTCAGATTAACATCCTTTCCCACCTTTCAGCTGTATGTTTTAAGGCTACTACCCATCCTTTACTACAGTACTGCTCTGCAATCCCTTTTCCTTTTGCAAATCTCAGTTCTCTTTCCTGCTTAGAAAACTGAGAAAACAATTCTCAATCAGCTCAAACAAAATAATTGCACTGTTAGTGCTTGTGAAAATGGCAGTGGCTGGAGGTAACCTTTAAAAATAACTGTAAAAAGAAGCAGTATTACATGATTTTATGACATGACTTTTTTCAAGTTCTTTGGTTTTGATTTTACCTTTTTAAAGGGAAAATATGAGCCTATACTGTAAAGTCAATGTCATAAAGAAAAGCATAAAGATTTAAGAGAAATTTGCTGAGAGATTCACCACAATGACACCTGTTTTATACACAAAGGAAAAAAATACCACACGTGCTAATCCTGAAAACTAAAGCCTGCAGGAAAGAACTTTTTCAATTTATTTGCAATGCTTAATATGCTCACCAGTAAAAACATACAAAAAATAAACACCATCACAGATCAAAGTAACCCAATTTTAGAATTGAACCAGTTTTTGACTCATTACTTTAGTGGTAGAAATTAGCAGGCTAAATCATAAATCCACTTATAAATTTATCATAGCCTAAGTCTAGATGGTGAAAGGGATTTTGTGGTGCTTTATTCCTAGAGATTATACAAATCTCTCCACAGTGAGTCTGAGTCCTCTGAAATGGAGCAAGTTCAGTGAAATTAAAGTTTGGCTGCTTTTCCTTGGCAAAGATTCTAGATTATTTTTACCCAAATGTGTCCTAAAATTTCAACAGCAACTTACAAAGTAAAAAACCCAATGTTTATA
Source organism: Lycocorax pyrrhopterus obiensis (assembly GCA_014706295.1). NCBI lineage: Eukaryota > Metazoa > Chordata > Aves > Passeriformes > Paradisaeidae > Lycocorax > Lycocorax pyrrhopterus. The sequence goes on along the minus strand of JACSVZ010000001.1, from coordinate 110,447,479 downwards.
ATTAAATATCACCCATACCCTTTTCCTTTTCTTAAAATACACTAAATCAATCCATTGTGCTCCTCATATTAAAATCACATACCTAAGAACATCTACAAAGAAATTATCCTTTTTATAAAGAACTCTATGAGAGAAAATAAAACATAAGCTCTTACAGGTGCTTCTTTATGCACTGATTTTCACCTTCATTTCAGTACAAGTTTCTTACAGAACCTCTACATACAATACTGCGTTTCTGCCATCTAGAATTGGACATTTCAGTGGATGAAGTTGATTTTATTATGCAAACTGGCCTAAGGTTATGAATCTAGCTGTCTACCCATTTATTAAACATCATGTGTTCATATCATTGGTTTCTAGGTACCAATCTTCTGATAAAGACATAATAATGAACACAAACCCTAAAAATCCCTCAAGTTATAGGGCATGGAGCTCTCTCCATTGGGAATATGGGAAATTTCATAATCAGTTTAGATTGATCAAGGTTATACTGCTAGGCAATGGTGTAATTAACCAGTAAGACAGATAAGAGAGATTGCTATGAGATAACAAATGCCTCACAAGTACTGGCAAATTCTGAAGCTTGGAATAAACAAAAGAATATATCAGTATTGTTATGTGTCATAAATTAAGGTTTACATTTAAAAAAACCCAGTAACATAGCACAGAATTTTTTACAGCAAGAACTTAGTGTTTTTCATTAGAAGAGACCTGAAAATTCAACACGTGATACTTTTACTGCCACCAAAATGAGTAATCAAATGAAGAGTATGCAAAGCATTTTCTTCATTTTAACATATAAAAGCTATAAAATATTTGGTTTTGTTTAATATTTATTTGCTAACAGTTAAATACTTAGCCTGGAGTAGTTCACTGGGCTTCAGAGCAACCAAGACATGATTTTTTAGCCAGGAATTGTCACAGTGGGGAGTCATAAGTAATATTTTTGAAGTCAACAGGAGTTTGTTTGTACCTGATTTCTCCATAAACGAAGAATGCAATCTTTTCTCAGTTTCTGTTACCCTCTACAATTGGACATTTCAGTAGATTAAATACATTTTATTATGTAAACTGAGCAAAGGGATATTCCATACCACGTGGCATTGTGCTCAACATATGAAGCTGAGTGTCTGAACAACTGTCCGCCCATGGGAACTGGCGAGTGAATTCTTTGTTTTGCTTTGCTTTTGCATAGCCTTTGCTTTTCCTATTAAACTGTCTCTGTCTTCAACACAGCCTACGGGTTTCTGCACTTTTAGCCTCTTGATTTTCTCCCCCAAACCAACGCGGAGCATGTGGCTGGGTGGTGCTTTGTTGTTGCCTGGGGTTAAACTACAAGCAGAGGGTGTGATGGCAAAAAAATCCTTTGGCCACATCAAGGTTGCATGAGTAGAAAATAGCTTAATTTGTCTCTTGGAACTCCTGTCTATACAGCAAAGAGAGTGCCAGCTTGTTCTTTTCTTCTTCTTTTTTTTTTTTTTTTGGTAATTTGCATTTTCTCTGGAATCAAAGCAGCTTCTCCTTCTCATGTCACAGTACAAAAAGGCTGATCATCTTGAGACAATATACGTGTGAGACAGAATCTATGGTTCACAAAGTGTTGTTTTAATAATTCATTCTTAGGTCGTCAAAGGGAAGCCAGGCTTTAGAAGTTCCTTTTGTTGTCACTATAAAACAGGTAACACCGCACAGAAGAACAGCAACCACTGGGTGGCCTCTCCTGAGTACTGAACCCAGGTCTTTTTCTTGTTTTCTTGTTTATATCAGGAATTTACCTGCAGTACACCAAGTCAAGAATTGTAACGGGCTGCCCAGGGAGGTGATAGAGTCATTATCCTTGAAGACATTGGAGAAATTACTCAGGGTAGCACTTGCTGCTATGGTTTAGTTGATATGTTGGTGCTCAGAGGTTGGACTTGGTGATCTTGGAGGTCTTTTTCAACCATAATGATCCTTGGGTTCTAATCAGAACCTGATGAACAGCAGCACATCCACAGACACCAGTGGCTGGTGTCCTCCCAGCGTCAAATCACAGGTCGGAGGTTGCAGCCACAGCCATGAACCTCTGGAAGGGTCTGTGCCACCAAAAGCCCAGTGACAGCCAGCACCTCTCTCTCCCACCAGTCAATGCAGCAGGGCAGTCTGGGGCTCCTCAGGACCTCTTGCGCCAACAGCAACTTCATAAGAAAAGTGGAAAAAGGGCACCCTCGCACAGGGATGCTGGGCCAGCTGGTACTGATGGCACTGGAGGCTGGAGCCACCCCAGAGAGCTTCTGGTCAGAAGAATTAATGAGAGATTGTGGCCCACAGTCTTCCTCACAACTGCTGCTGACATACCACAAATGCCATAAAAGCTGCTGCTCTTGGGGCAGCAAAGGAGGAATGTACCAAAACAAAAGAGACTTTTGATGTTGGTTCCCTGGGCAGACAGACCATTGTTGACTGTATTTGGGACATAGTTAGCAGAAGGCAAAGGAGAAAGAAAAAAGCAGAAACAGCTGCAGCTTTTATTGCAGGAGCTCAGCCCTGCTGCATGTGGTAAATAAGAAATTTTAAAAGACTAATAAGGAGAAAGGCTGGTGGCATAAAATAGAGCAGTCAACTAACACAGCTTCCTCTTTTGAGCCATGGCTCTATCTTGATAATAAAAAGAAACTGTAAAATAAAATTAACATTGTAGTCTAGAACATGTGAGATCACATTCTAAAACATTTATAGAGAAATGTTTAATTTTTAAACATGTAGTTCCTAGATTACTGAAAAAAATGGCAACATTTAAAATGAGCAGATAAAGTATAAAAATGGCTGTTTCAGTGAATGGCTCTCTAGAAAATACTGTGTAGTGGTGACTAAGAAGTAGTTTTCCACACCAGTACTTTACAGCTCATCAGAGAGCTTTATTACCAGTTATAAAAAAAAAAAAAGAAAAATTTAATTTTTTTAATGTAATGATACATTCACATAAACTTAACAGTCAAGTTTTTATTCCCTATAAAAGTCATGCCTTTTCTTGTGAATATCTTATATTCCTGGGACCACTTAAAAGGCAATCAGAAATAAAAATGCTACAGATGCAAGGAAATTATTTTAAGCGGCGGTGTATGTGAGAAGGCAAAACAACAATAAACCAACAAAAACTCAACCTAAAAAACTGTGACATCAAATTAAATCGGTGCATACAAAAGGTAGGGAAAAACAGCAGACAAAAAATTAATTTGGGATGCGGGCTAAAGCAACACTGAGTTCTACAGAAAGACTTCCTTTGACTTAAGTGGTCATTTATTCATATCCTAATAGTGAAAATATTAGGATATTTTCCTAGTATCCTAATACTATATATTATATCCAGGGAATCTTATCCTGGACAAATTATTCTAAACTATTTCACTTAATCAAAGTTGAGTAAAAGCACAAGGCATTATCAAAAAAGCAAATACTAATTTGTTTAACACAGACAAAACTCTTTTGAAACTCAGTAGTGCTTTAGCCATTAAAAACAATATATACTGAAAGGTACTTAATAATAAAAGACCGATTAAGCCAGCTGACCTCTTATAGGGAACAGATCATTTCCAATATCTACAAGTACAGCTTATTCCATGCTTTTTTGCCAGCTGTGCGGGGAAAAATTCAAACTTTGACCAACTAAAGTCATTTAAGTAATTTACTTTTACTGTTTTTACGTATTTGTTCCTGATTTTCTAGGAAACTTTTGTACGCAGTCGGAAGGGATTTTTTTCCTGTTTAAGGGATTGCAAGCTACAAAAACACAGCCTTAAGTTTTACAGTGCATACAGATTGAACCTGAAATTACCTGTTATTTTAAAAACACGCATTAGTGGAGAAAAAGCTGGCCATATATGTTTGACTTATTTGCAAGCCACTGAGATTTGATGAATTTTCAGGCTGAACAGGAGAAGCAAAAACAGGCATGAATATTCATCAGGAAGCAAAATCAACCAAGGCCAAGAATCAAAGATCTGTTGTTCTTAAAGGAATGCTACTTTGGCCTGTCCACCTTCAGTTACTGAAGTAGAAAAGCCCCATTCAGTTGTAACAAAACGCTGAACTGAAGAGACAAAAATCTGTTATAAATTTTTTACTGTTTGGAAATTTATTTATTTACATGCCTAAAAGATTCCTATTCTAAATTCACTGTTAAAATTCAGATCTAAAGGCTTCTCATCAGTCGCACCAAGCATAAGCTGCTGAAGAGCCTGCAAGCTGGAAAAAGTGCTTTGAAAGTCAATGTGTTGCATCCAGGTTTCCAAGGATATTGTGATACAAGACTTCAGCTCCAAGGTACATATAACACTACAAAGAGTGAGATTAGATTTATGCCCAGAACTTGGGGACTTCGTCTTTAGGCCAAAATCCATTGTTCTTAAATAAATGTCCTTATGTACTGCGTAATTTAAATAAATACATAAATAGGTACATCTATTTTTTGTTAATGAAAAGTATTCTAAAATTAATGGGTTTTTTTTTTATTGAAATATGGAAATGAGCAGAGGGTTAAACTCTGTAGAGGATGGAATTATGTCAGCAGTGTGGAAGTATTTTTCCCTACTAATACCAATTCCCAAGGCCATAATTTGCTTCTGCACAATCAACATGAACTTCCACAGGGACAGCAGAACACAATGCAAGGCCGGACTCCTCTCTTGGTTCAATTTTCTACCTTTTATATTGAGACTCTGTTGGCTGGAACCACTAAAATCTGAGTTGCAGAGCATGGCTCACTCATTATAAACTGTCATAACACCCAAATAACTATAGTTTTCTTGATCTAGAATACCTATTTTGGCCTCAAAATTGTGGTAGATTGCAAATTTGCGTACTATTCAAATAGTTTTAGTACCTTTTTTTTTTAATGCAAATGGATTTTGCAAAAATACATGGAATTCAATCTTCTATAAATAGGTAAAACAAATTCATCATAACAATTCTTAATTAGCAATGAAGAGATATATAAAAATAGCCTTTCCAAGTTATGTACCATGGCTTTGAGAAAAATATTGTGGGTTTTTTTGTGGCAGCTCAGTCCCACGCAGATGCTCACTCACTTCCCCACAGAAGGTGGGGGAGAGAATGGGGTGTGCAGAAGTCAGAAAACTCATGGGTTGGTATAAAGATTGTTGATATCTTTGTTGATATAAAGACAGTTTAATAGGTAAGGCAAAAGCTGCACAAGCAAATGAGGCAAAACACAGGATTCATTCCCTGCTTCCCACCAGCAAGCAGGGGTTCAGTCATCCCAGGAAAGTGAGGCTCCATCACACAGAACAGTGACTTTCGAAAGGAAGAGGCCACTACAGCCAGTGCCCTCTATTCCTTCTTCTTCACCAGCTTTTATTGCTGAGCATGGTATGGGATATTCCTTGGGTCTGTTGGAGTCAGCTGTCCTGACCGTGCCCCTCCAAACTCTTTGTGCACCCCCAGTCCACCCACTGGAGGGTGGTTTAAAAGGCAGAAAAGGCCTTGACTGTGCAAGCTCTGCTCAGCAGTAAATAAAGCATACCTGTGTTATCAACACTGCTTCCAGCACAAATCTAAAACACAGCCCCATACCAGCTACTGTGAGGAAAAGTAACTCTTTCCCAGCCAAAACCAGCATAACTTATAACAAAAAAAAAAAGAAAAATCAATCTGCTAAATGTACCTTCTTAACTGTAATGAAATTTATTTTTCCCTATAACAACATCAGCAACAAGAAGGAGTTACAGAAAAACAGACAAGGAAATTAAATGGAAAAGTTATGTTAAACATAATTAACGTTGTGTCATAAACTGACGAAAGCCAGGAAATTGAAACCTAAGGCTGACACTCTATCTCTAATGCTCTCTGTTTTTCCATGACATGACTTAAACCCAGAGTTATAGCCTTAACTTTAAATTTCCTGTCTGTTGTCAGTTTGTGTCACAACCTTCATGTTCCTTAAACTTAAGGTTTGTGAGTTTAATTGTATATTACCCTTTTATTAAAACGAGAATCAACAGTAAAAACAGAACCTTTTGAAAATAGTTTTGGAAAAAAAGCACATATGAGTTTGAAGTTGTCCATGTCTTGCATTTGACCTTCACCACATGTTTTCTTCAAATGAAAGTTAGTTGTAAATCTTAATTTCCTACTAAACTGTGAAAGCAAACATTTTCTGTTTTTAAACACAGTTATTTAATTTATAAACTACACATGATCAAAATAAATCTCTAGGAGAAAACAGCAAAATCTATTTTTGTTGGAGAAATTATTTTTCTTTATCATAATTGTTATTTATTGTATCTGGAGAGCTATCTCATTATAACTTTTTTTTTTGGTGCAGGGTAAGTAGATGATAGTAACTGTCTCTGTGGAGTTTGACATGACTGTAAAGGCTGCATGGGCCTCTATTTCTTTGTATAAATAACATCATAACTTTCAAGCAAAAATTATTACTGTTGCTACATTTCAAAGCTGCAGAAGTAGAAGAAATATGTTTCTAAACATCAGCAGATTCAAGCACTCAAGAAGGTGTTTATAATATATTCTATTTCCTTTGGAGAACTAGAAAAAGCAAGACCAAATTAATTCCTAACATATATCTTAACATCCTATTTTGTTCCGAAGGCTTATGGTTTTCCCATCTCTTTGTAGATATTAGGTTAACACACAGAAATGATAATTTAAAAGATAAAGAACATAACTTTGTTGAGTGACACTACAGACTGCATTTACAACTCTTTGGTACAGGTATATATACTTTCTAATAAAATCTCGTAAATATTTTGAGTACACCGAGGCAACCTAATCTTTATTTACTGGCAAAATATTTACTTTCCATTTTAAAAGTAGTATAAAGTAACAAAGTAATGCTATTGTCTGTGTAAGAGAATGAAATCAGCTGAAGGGATCTTACTAATTTTAATTCAGCCAGTGAATAGATAGGAAATAGAATATTAGATATCTCTTTCTGCAAGCCAGTGACATCGCGTATGAGGAAGCAGGATTATTTCACATATGATTAAAGGGACACATTTATTCAGCAAATTCATTGGAATTACACCAAGAATCTTCCTTTGGGAATAATCTTACCTGGTGGTGCAGATCATTCTCTGATATAAATCCCTCAGGCTACTTTGACTTGATTTATGACCCCTAGGAATGAGGCCCATTGTTGCAAAGAGCAAATTTTTTTGTTCCTCAAGAAGAACTGCCAAGAAAAGCAAATGAGCCTTAATTGTAGCATTTGATAAATTCATATTTTCTCTAAATTTATTTATATAGTCAATCCTTCTTAAATAAACATTTTCTGAATGCCTAAAGAATGTTATACATATTTTAAACAGTGTCCTACTAAATGCAATATGGTGCAATAAATTAATATGTTTCCTGAGGAAAGAAATCTCTTTGACCTTAAGGCAAATTCATTCATATCAAATCTCTGCACGTCCAGAGGACTCCTCCACACAAGGCGTGTCTGATAAGCAGGCAAGTTTAACAAGATGGTCCGGAGTTCACCTGCCCAGAGCATACCTAGAGCCAAAGACGAGTCTCTCTGCAAATCACCTCATTACCCAAACGAGCATACTTGCTGTTTGGCCTGGCCTTGGCTCCTGGCTGCTGAATTCCAGGACAATTTACACTCTCTGAAGAGGATCATGAGCAGAGTAAATGAAGAAATGAATTTAGAAAACAATGAGGTGGCTGTCTCTCAGCTCGTTTGTGTTCACAGTGTAAACTCTGTACCGTGACACACCCGTGGCCATGGGGGAAGGATGATACTGGCCAATGCAAACACTGAGCCTGCCTCTCGGGCTGCCTGGAGCATCAGTGGAAAAACAGAAACATTAGCAGCTCTCCTCATGCACAGAAACCACCAAAACAAGTTAGCTGGCTTACTAAAGGTGGCAGCTCATCTCTTTTGTCTTAAAGGCAGGTCAAGGTGCCAGGCTCAGATGCAGACGATACAAATCCCACCTTAGGTAACTGAAAATATTCTTTTGTTTCCCCCTCCAAATGTAAGCAATTTAAAATTGAACGTGCAGAATTTTTGACTGTTTATCTCTTCTTGGCTTTATCTTTCAAAGTCTTATTCTTTGATACACATCATAAGAAGACTCCAGCTCTTTATCTGTTGCTCCATGACATTTTTGGTACTAGCATTATGGAAACTGATATGGGCACAGATTAAGGAAAAGGCTCATTTCAAATAGGAGCTGCAGTGTATGAGGACATGCTTTATCCAGTCTGAAACAGAGTTACCTTTGATTTTGCATTAAGGTCATAACTGATTTATATGTAAAACCTATGCATTTTCTCCCTACAGGCTGCTGTTGGATAAACTGCTCTTTCACCATTTTTGCAAATCTTGCATGTGCAGTAAAGATTTTTTGGCAATAGTTAAGAGGCTTCCTCCCCCACAATTTCTTATGAACTCCATCTGGCCAGAATGAAGGAATCTAAGTTGAACAATACATCAAATCCCCAAGTGATATACTCCTAAATCCATTGTTTCTCATAATGTTTCAAAGAATTATGTTTGAGTAAGGAAATTGAGGGCTTAGTAATATGTTGATAATTAACACAACAGATGTTGTATAAGTGCAGGCTGCAATAGAATTTCTGCCTGAAAAGAAAATAAGTATATTAAGCAAGAATAGAAATATTTTAGTGGCACTATTTTAGGGATTTTTTAAATAGTTTAGTCTTATAAATAGCTGATTTCATGTCTGAAATGAAAATATCCAGCAGTCCTCACAATCTGCTCTTTGGTTTTTTGGTTAGGTTTTTTTTTTCCTGTCTTACTCCATTTAAGTTCAAAATGAATCCATATTTTCCGTGATTTATTGGGTAACACTGTAAGAAAGGCAAGACAGTAACCTCGGGCAAGCCATATGTAGTGAACAGGTTCCAGACACATTTTATTGCTTTCTACCAGTGGTAGGTTAGCACTGGCAGGCTTCCTTCCGAATAGGTTACAACTGCTATCAGATACATCTGTTCAGCATTTTACTGAGAAGGGAATGTAATGCCAAAGCAATGCTAAACTTGGATTGCCCATTTCCCGAGATTACTGCTCTCAAAAAGTTCACATAAAGTCTTTGAGTCTATAATTTTAACATCTGACAAACAAAACCTGAAACAATGTTTTAATTTCATACATTATTCGTAAACTTCTGCAGAAAATATAACTATAATTAGTGTAATCACTATCATCTGCCAGCAGAGAAAAGAGATTCCAGAAATAATTTATGCTGGTTTATTTGCAGGATTTTTGTTGTTGTTATTTTATTTTAATGCGGAAAACCTGCTTTACTATGTTCTCACCTTGCCTGTTAGATCTTGCTTGTCAATTTTTTATCCTTTTCTAATGGAGAAATCATTTTGATTTTATATCATAATTTTTTGCTATTTTCAATAATGTTTTATAGGGATTTTATTTTGCAACTGCCAGTCTTAATAGAGACTTTCTACTCTGTTTCCAAAATGCAAGCCTGTGCAGCCTCATCATATACACCCTAGAGAGTCCTCAGTTGCTGAGACAACAAAAAAATTTCACGATACAGACAATCATCACATTAAAAATCAATCTCACTACACTTCTATTCCTGAATGTTAATGTTTTCTAATATCTATAGATGATCACAAGAAGAGGTGTGATGGAGGTGAAGCCTGTAACTTACCGTCATGATAAAGGTCAGCTCTGGAACACCTCCTCCCACTGCCTTTTGCTTGTTTCCTTTTTTGCAGATTCAGTGGTGCAACAGAAAAGTGCTGGGTCCTGTATTCATGGCTCAGATAATTTATGTAATAATGTCTAGTGCCCACATTAATATTCCCAAAATTAACTTTGCAAAGCACTGGTAAATCTTCAGTTTTTGACTGCGTGGGTACTCCCTGCTGTGGTGCAAGACCTCCAATCAGGTGATCAGCTGTAGTTTATAGTGAATGAGTATTCAGCAATACTTGCTCAGCCTTGTCATTGGCCACGGCTGGGACATGGAGTTCTGGAGCTTTGTATCTACCAGGGCTTTGCACTGGTAATGCCCTGCACAGGGGAAATCATGAAATCGCTTCCTTCTCTTGTGCCAGATGCACTGCTCGGCTCGGGGTCACCTGCAAACTTGCTGAGGGTGCACTGGATCTCACTGTACCATTGATAAGGACACCAAGGAACCTTGAGGGGCACCACTCCTCACCAGCCTCGGCCTGGACAGACACACTGGCCACGGTCCTTGGCTGCATCCATCCAGCTAACATGCAAAATGCTCAGAAAATGAGACACCAAACAGCTGAAGAATGATCAGAGGAACAATCGTACTTTCATATTTCTGCCTTAATCCTATGACCAAACAGAAGTGAACCAGTGACTGAAGTTGATGAAAAATTACTTGTAGGTAAGGCTGAGTCATTTTTCAAGGCACAATATGCTTGTTTCAGCAGTGTTTTCAATGTTAAATTTAACACTGGAGGACAAGTAGCTCCACTCATTTTTATAGAGATGAGAGAAGATTTTTATGTTCCTGTCTCCATCAGAGATTGAACATGGCATTTACATTTTTTATCTCTTGTTATTCCTTTGTACCAGGTTTTCTTGGAAGGGTGGAAAATATATGACCTGGCAAGAAATAACAGATTTATATATTATTGGAAATATTTCTTATTAATGCCACTTTCAGTAGTCAAGACCATGAGGTTTGATGAAGACAGTTCTTATTGGGCTTTCAGAGATACAAGAAGGTTCATAGTTATTGTTCTTGTAAGTGTGACGTCTTTTATTCCTATGAAAATTTCCAGCTCACTCTGCTTTAAAGGAAATTTTTGTGGTCCAGAGCTTCAACAGTTCCATAATAACTCCAATTAAACATAAACTCTTCTCAAAAATGTTCTGCTAGCCCAGCTGTGTGTGTGATGATGTGTATCTGCTGGAACCGCTGACAGTGTTTCCATCATACTTAAAAATAAAGCCTGAAATCTACAGCCCCTCAAAATCTGAAAAGTCAGGGACAAGCTATTTTACTTATATTCTGAAACAGAAAAAGGAATTGAACAAAGCTTTCTCTTTTCCAATTTCACATATATAATGTAAACTGGAAGCCAAATAATTTTCATCTGAATTCTGCACTAAATGTATAACTTGCCACTTTCCTCTTCTTACTACCCAAAATTTCTCAAGACTGTACCCAGAACTAATGCATAGAGAAGACTCGCTTTTCAATACATTATTCTTTGTTCTTTTCAGAAATAATAGCATTTTTGTGCTAAATAATTTTTAATTTCCATAGGCCCTTAGAGAAGAAAAATAGAAAAATGCTACATGGTATATTTAGTGGAATGTTCCAATAATAGCAATCAGTCAATTAAGCAAAGGACAGGGTCCAGAAAGTTATTAAGATTATGGTGATAGAAGCATCCAATTGTTTTCTTTATGGAAATAAATGTGCCTGAAATCAGTATGTGTTTTCCTAGTCTTATGAAGTAGCTGAGATGATAATTTACTTTATGTCAATCTCTGTTTCATGTTTAAAATGTATTTTGCTTGACAATTAGAATTCTTAAAACTGATTTAGTTGTCACAACATTCAGCAGTACCACTGCAGCTGTTCCGTGTGAAATAAGGGGTTAAAACACATTTCTTAGAGCAGATTTCTAATGAATTACCATGTGTTGACTGATATCTGAGCAAACTCAGAGTTACTTGAATTTCTTTACCACCGTGACTATATTTAACCTCTGATTCCACTATCCAATGCAGTCAAAGCTGGAACTATCTTTTTTCTATCAGGTACATAAATATTACTCTCTGAATTAGAGAAGTCGATACCTCTTTAATCACTGCCCCTGAAAAGCTCAAGTTCAGTCTACTTCTATTGCAGCTGAAGAAACATCCAGGAAGGAGATTTTTTGCTTTACTGTGAGAAAATATCCATAACTGTAATTACTGGCAAAATCATACAAAGCAATTAACACCTTCGGCTTCTTTCTGAATCAGTGCAACTTGAAGCTGATATCGAGGGAAGCACATTAAACAGACATTTAAATCATAAAAAAATTGGCTGTGTTTAAGCATATACTCCCAAAGTTTTTCTGAATACTTGATTCCTGCACGTCTTGGGCTCAGATTTTCATTAGGTCAGGACCTGCAAATATTTCACAGTCAGTTTTGCACTGCTCAACACGGCTCCTAATCGGTGGCACTCACCTATATTCTCGTCCAGAGCAACTCTCACTTGTAAAACTGAGATGAAAACCAGACCATGCTCCACTCTGAGCTACACAATTGTTCATAAGTGAAGGGACAATTACATTGTCCTGCAGCCACACATTATATGGGAGCAGCAAAACAGAGGTTACCCTGATTCCAAACCACTCAATGCTGTAAGTAGTGACCAAAACCTAAAAGAAACTAACCCCAAAAGCCTCACAGTGCAACAAAAAATGGTACTAGGATGGCTGAAATTACATTAGTAACTCGTGTGTTACTGTACATTGATTCGTATTGAGAAATACATATGTGTTCTACTCTGGTTGCAAATTCTGAAAAAGGTACCTTTTCTGTTTGTTTGTTTTATGATAAATTTAAAAGAGGTTATATCTTGTTCATCATGAGCTGAAATGCTTTCCACAGCAGCAAAAGACGATTTGGCTATAGCACACTCTAAATTTTAGGTTTAAATGCCAGATCTGTTGAAAGTTCATCTTGTGTGTTGAGGAAGGAAGCAATAAATTCTATATATGACCAGGCATGGACCTAGTATCCTATAGGGCAGTCTGATTTATTGTATGTATTTTTGATTTTCTTCTTTTCATAAACAGTGATTATCTTAACGTTAAGCAGAACACTTTGTGAGTGAAACACATCAACTGATGGGAGACTGCTCTAATCTCAGCCCCTGGACAAGCTGTTAATAGATTTTCCAATCTCAGTGCAGCCACATTTACTTTCCCCTGCTAAGTATAAACCTGTTTGGTATTCACTGCAGCTGGTGTTACTAGAATGATGCTAATGATAGTTTATCTGCTTCCCACTCTTGCACAGCTCAATTCCTATATTTAAATCAGCAATGCCAGAAAGAAAATTATACAATATATCCATGATCTAAAGTTAATCTTCAGTTCTGGCATCACCCACCTGAACATGGAAAAATATTCCACCCTTTGGCAGATGTAATTGCTGTCATAAACTCTCATATAGATGCCTTCATTATTTTTTCAGTCATTGGCTTTTATTCCACAACAAAAAATTCTTCTGTTTGTGCAAATAAGAGGTCGGTTTTGTGGCTTTTCCCTCCCCTCCTCTTTAATATTAAAACCAGCTTGTTGCATTATAGAGTGTATTACTTACAGTAATCCAACAACCCTGAACATTCTAATGAACTCCAGGACCACTAAGTATTTGTTGAAAATTGCCCTCTGTTTCCTCCAGGTCAGTTTTCCTACTTTCAGTCTCCTCTCTCTTCTAAAAACCCAGAAGTTTCTCACCCACCTCAATGCCCTGTCACTGACAGGGATCTTCCTGCAACAGAATCCCTCTCCAGTGTCTCAACCAGCTCTACATCATTGAATGACAAATTAATTAAAAAAAAAATATATCAAAATGGATTTTCATGTTAATTTTGGTGAGATACAGAATTCTTTAAATAATGTAGTCATGCCATCATCACAGGATAAAGACAGAGAGGGCATGAATGGAGACCTAATTTTCTAGGCTTCTGATTCTTTACAGTGCCACTCCAGGTCCAGGGCATCACAGAGCTGAACCATCCAAGTGCACAGAAGTTCTTGATGGAAGACTGGGCTTCACAACCGGAAACTTCCTCCATTCCAAATTGTTCTAAAAGCAGTACAGAACCCAAAGTCTTCCACAAAATACCCCTGCTTTGACACCCAGCTTGAATCATGAGGCCAATATCCAAATAAATAAAACAACAGGAAAAGAGACAGGTTAATCTTCTCAATCCAAATTGCTAGACCAGGGAAATCATTGTCAATCCTCTCCTCGATGGAATCCATCCAGACCCACCTGTTAGTCCCACACCTCCTGCGCAAGCATCCATTCCGAGAGATGAGTGAACCATTAGCACTGCACCACTGATAGGACCTGGAGCTTAAATATGAACCTTTAATTAATTAAAGTGCTAAAGATATTTCTCTACAATATAAACCCAGCAAGTGTTACATGCCTTGTCATGTAGCTAGTATTCATAATATGCCTGTAAGGTTCCTAAAATTAAAAAATAAACAAACCGAAAAAGTTTGTGCCATTTACAATTGTCATTTTTATGTGATTCTCCTGCATTCTATTTCAATTTCAATGTTGATTACATCCCCAACATACAAGAGAGCTACAGAGCTACAACACACAATTTATTTACAAAAGAGGAGAATATGGAAATATGTATTTATAGTATAACAGTTTAGCAAATTTTTGCTCATTCAACTTGCTGAAATGAATAATATTTTGCAATGCAGTGGAAAAAAATTGTTAATTCACCCCATGATTGATTACTGTGAAAAAAGGCAAACAAATAAATATTTACATACATTCCGTTAAATTTTCTTGACAATTTTGCAAGGCTGTATTATGCAGTAATATTAAAACAATTTGTAGTAAATCAATTTCCTACTCTTCCCATTAAATTAAAGTTGACTGAAGCCAAATATTTTCTTGACTTAGATGTGATGACATACTGGATGACAAGGTTTTAATAATTTTTAATATATACAGCACCTTATATATTCACTATTTACACACAGTATGTGTTTCACTATTGCCAAAGAAATTTGATTTGCCTTCAACTGTAAAATTTGTGTTAAAAAAGACAATTATATGAGGATAATGAGCCATAGAGAGAAAAGGAAATGAGAATCCATTTTTTGGTTATGTATCTCTACTCAAGAAATCTTGAGCAAGATAGTTTTTCTAATACTAATTCCTAACTGTTCTTGCCATCTTTCTCTCAAATATCCATCTCTCTTCTCAAATACAGTATAATACCACATGTATAATACCAAAATTATTTGATTTCATCTAACAATGGAGAAAGATTAATTTGTTTCCACTTTAAATTTCACCTTCTGTAAGTTCTGGTACTCGTTTTTGGAAAAACTTTTAAATTTTATTTAAAATATCCAATCTTGTATAACCCTAATTAAATAATTGAAGCTGAAAATGAAAAAGCTCATCTTAAGCATCAATATAACAAACAAAACACAAAAACCCCCAAATTTATACAAGGATGTAGAGTATGAAACAGTTTATCATGAAAATGTATCCTTTGAATGACATTTGGAGTCTGGGATTCCAGCCAAAAGGAAAAGGCTTTTAGGTTATGTTGTTTCAAGATCAAAAGATCAAAAGTTTTTTATAATTTATCAAGTAAGAGCCAACAGATTTACTGTATGTTTTTTCTTGTCCTTTAAACCTTCAAGAAAATATTAGGCCAAAAGACAACAGGAACAGTCGGGGAAAAAAAAAGTATAATGTAATAAATATATTAGAGATATCAATATACTTCTTTATAGTATTTATTTTACCGAATGATTTTTTAGATTATTAGGAAATAGGTAGCCCAAACACACAGTGGTGCCTTGATAATTTATTAAATTTCTATTTAGAGAGGCACCATTAGGAGTGCTAATGCAGCTAAGTATATGGTGATCATTAATTTTATGTCGTACAACACTTTTTTCATCTTGAAAATGGTAACATGAAAAATAAAATAAAAAGTGCAGATGTATAAAACTCAGGTCTACTTTTATGGCTTGACTGGGCTGAGCTTATGTATCCTCATTGCTTTTATACATAAGTTCACGTGGTTATGCTCAACACAAATCAAACACAAATGGAATTTAAGACCTCTTATTCTGTCATGTGCTTCCAAGATAACCCAGAAATCCATGCTAGTATAGGTGAATGAGGAATTTATGATTTTTTGGGGGGCTGTCTGCACACATTTGCTCCTTAGTAGACAGAGGAGTACTCTGTTCAAGGTTTATATTCCTCCAGCTAACATTTATATATAATGCACCTGTGCTAAGTTTATCCTTCTGTCTTGAAGGTTAGACTTTCTTGACAGTGGAGAAATCATTGGCTACCAAGATCCAACTTCTTTTTAGACACAATAGCAAAGTCAAGAGAAGTCTTGGTGTTAAAACAAACAAAAAAAAAATTAGTGTTGTACCGTTTTTAATAATTACTAGAGCTTTCAAAACAATAACTAGGCTAGAAAGGAAAAACCGCAAGTAACTTTTTCATATCAGCACATGCTACAGTAGTTTTAAAAGTCTTCTTTTGCTAGTTACCATCATTTTACTCCCCAACAGCTACAGATGAATTTGTCAGCCAAGAAATGTGCTGGTTTCTTATGTACCTGATGACGAGGCTCAAGGCTAGAGCTGAGAATCAGCAATAGGAAGTGATACAAGGGCTGGAGCTTGAACAAAGGGGAACCTGCTGTGGCCATTTTGCCATTTCTTGTGAGCCCAGATAATCATGTACACTGCACAGAGCAAGGATATACCCTTCCCATACGGGATTGGAGTGTTTCAGATGGACAGCTCAGGATCAAGTGGTGTGATATGACCCCAGCTGTCTTGGGGGTTGTGCAAATTTTGCACCCGTGGTGAAGCAGCACGAAACACAGATTTTCTTGTGTGTTACGGTTTTAAGCTCTCAGGTTTGAAGTGTAAATGATGGTCCACAGGAGTGATCAAGGAGATGCTGAGTCTTTCACAGACTACTCTGTTTCTAGTTTCTCTCTTTCCTGCCCAAACTCCTTTAGTATCTCAGAAGCAGGATGATGGCAACTTCTGTATTTAGAATGAGCATCAAGCACTAATGAGCCGTAATAATACATATTTTGCATACTTTACTTGGATTTATTTTTATGCATGCCTGTATATTTTTAAAATAAGATGCTGTTCTGAAAAACAAGTTCAGAGTGAAGATAATTACCACAGGTTTTTAAACATTAATCCTATACAGGCAGGTTCGAAAAAGACTTCTCCCTGCAGTACTGTCTTCACCTAGACAGCAGGCTCTAATTCATGTGCCATTGTCATTCATGGTAATGAAATCCCTACCAGTACTTTTCTGCCTTAAATACATGTGCAGAAGAAAACACCAGCATACCTGGAAGTTTAATTTAGAGATACAGATTAGCCCATTTATGCCAGATGATGACATCAAACTAGCCTACTAAAAGCACAGGATTTACTTACCCTAAGTCTAGCATGTCAGAAAACATATCTCAGGTATGAGGCTATATTGATTTAAGTCCTAATTCAGTCATTTTAAAATGGCATGGCCGTTTAATCGTGCCTTAGGCTGGCAAAATCAAGGTTTGCAAAATTCACCTCTGTTTAAAGATGTGATGGGGCTATCAGAACTTTGGCCACTGTTCTTACAATTCTGTTGGAGCAAGAGCAGTCTTTGCAAAGAAGAGGATGGCTTTGGCTGTACATTCACAGATTGGGCACCTGAGAGTGAAAGGAAATGAGCTGCAGTGCTGGAGAGTAACTGAGGAGTGCTAAAATACTTGGATTCTGCTCAAAGCCCCTCTGCATTCTTTTATATGTACATGGGAGACCCCATGTCATACTAGAATACAGTGAATCAATATCTGGTCTTGAAACTTATCTCTTGCCAAATAACAGAAAAAAATACAGACACACACACACACATATATATACACCATCTGATCTGTTTAGCCAAGGAGGAGAAACTCAAAGGAAAAAAACTTCACTAAAAAGAATCACATCCTGCCTTCTCATGTTTCATTTAAACTTTGTTATCTGACACCTCTATGCTTTAGTGGAAAAAAAAAACCCAACAAAAGAGAATTACCAAAGCCCTTTTAGACCTTGTTAGGATTTTTTAAATGTCATTCTAAAGGGTAAAAGGCAAACAGGGCTATTGACTAGGGAATGCAGTGCTCTGTGCCTTTGTTGCATCACCTATAGTCTTATAGTTACATTTCCTCTGGTATTCGTATTTAGTATAAACTCAGAATAAGTGACAGATATACTCACTGGACCTAAAAATAGCTACAGCCTGAATCAGAGAATCATTCTGTGCTCTCCTTTTTCATGTACAAGTGGATGAATCAGACCAAGTAGTAAAATAGACTGGTGGCAGGCAGATGGCAAAGGAACGATCTATTCTACCTGTAAATGTAGAAAATACCTACTCATGCTAATTTTTTTTTTATTGCCATTTTAAAGAGTAGTTAAGTTCCATAATGCTAAAAAATATCACTGCTCTTCCACAGGTAATTGTTTGTTCTATTTTACACTTATTTTCTAATATTGGAATGTGTATTTTGAGTACTGTAGAAGATTTTTTTTTTATAAAAATAGGACCAGTTAGAATTCTTTGGAATTTCCTTTCCATCTAAAAGACTTTCACATACATAAACAAACAAACAAGCAAAAATAGACCACTTCATGTTGGACTGAGAAGTCTATGAAAACAGTGAGAAGTCTAGTAGGTCATCTAACTTTCTTT
Organism: Lycocorax pyrrhopterus obiensis; assembly: GCA_014706295.1. Taxonomy (NCBI): domain Eukaryota; kingdom Metazoa; phylum Chordata; class Aves; order Passeriformes; family Paradisaeidae; genus Lycocorax; species Lycocorax pyrrhopterus. The sequence continues at coordinate 110,428,992 of JACSVZ010000001.1, read as the reverse complement.
TTTATTAAGGTAAGGTTCTACTTTTTACTGGTATGTTTTGGTCCTTTTTTTCTCTCTGATGTTTAATGTATCTAAATGTATCTAAAATATTTATAGTGCCTTTGTGTGTCAGAACTTTTCAGAAGGGGATAGAAATAGATGATGCCTTGTCTGCCGTATCTGAGATATCTTTATGTCTAGATGTAAAACCCCATCTACTAGGTTGTAATAGTCAAGTGTCTAAAATTCTAGCAGAAATATATATCTATGAAGCAGCTGTGCAGTGTTTGAGGTTGGCTGGAGTCCTAATTTAATTAGAAATTTCTCCTATTAGAGCAAATTTTATAGAGAACAAGCAGCTAGGCAGGATCTTTCACCAAGTTAGAACCCGACTCCATTTGCCAGGTACTTACCTTTGTGAGTAAAGTGAGAAAAACATCCATAAGGGGCTCTGAAACATCTGATCTAGCCAAAGAATACTAGCTAGAGAGCAGGGAAACACGTGCCAGGGATTACAGAGGAAGTCCTTGTAGACTTTAGGTCTCAAAACATAGGTCTGACCTTAGAAAGTGAAGGCTTGTACAAAAAACACATGAAAGGTACTTTTATTTGTACAGATTCTGGACTTAATCCTGCTGAGCTGGCAGCTTAAGATATGCCATCCTCCCTGCCAAAAAGCTGCTAATTTTATTCACTTTTCCCCTTTCCTGATGAACAAGGTAGATTTCTTTCACAAAAGAAAACTCCCAATATTGTGGAGGATGATATGGATTAACTCTGACAATTCAGCTAGAATTTGCTCAATCAGGTGAATGGAGGTAAATCCTTAACATCCTGCCCTAATTTTTGAAGCTATAAGATGACCTGTAGTTTCTTGTGCTGGTTAGTGTCACACTTCAATGGATTCAACACCTAGGCAACAGTTTTCCTGTCTATGTTTTCTTGTTTGGTTGGTTTTGTTTTGTACAGCTGCTAAAGTCTTGCCTAAAATCTTTATTGAAGGGGATAAAGAGTGAAAGGACAAGTCTTAAAATATACTTAAATAAGATCAGAGGAGATACTTACTTTGAAACATGAATATACCCTGTCATAACCATTTACTGAGATTCTTATGGTATTTTTAATCTCTACGCCTTAATAAAATTAAACCTTGCATTTCTTTTGGCACAAGATCCAGCAGTAAAAATAACACTGAACATTGATGTGTCCTTCCTCCTTTTTTCAGATTATAAAGGGGGAAGGGAGGGAACCCTAGTTCTTTAAAGGGAATTACAGAGTTTAAAAACCTAACTCAAACAAACCAGATCTCCAGAGCAGCAACTTCCTCTGGCTATTTGTCAAAAACCTGAACAGCTATACAAGGTCAAAATAGTGCAGTAGGAAGGGATTTAATTTTTTTTGTGTATATAGGATTGGATGTTTAAGTTCAAGGTCCAGACATTTTCATTTACGTCTGTATTTGTTTTCTGGCAAAGAAAACAACATGTTCTTTTTCACAGTTCATATGACCATGTAGATACATTTCAATAAACTAGTGTTTACAGGCAGGCAGTAAAATACTAAGAAAACAATGTTAATAATTGTCCAGATACCAGATTCTGTATTAAATCCTTAGTTATTACAGCTTGCTATGGAAACACAGCAGTTTAAGTGTTGAGTATTAAACAGTTCGTGGCGTGCTATAAATTTCAGATGCATTTACATTATATGGTACTGTGCAAATCATAATCTGAAAGTCAGCTTCATTTGTGCAGTGTGTGCTTCAGTAGAAGAAAAACAGTTCAAGCGTGTGTCTTCCGATTTTATAAGGATTTTAAGGGATTATTTAACTTGGATGAAAAGCAGCTTCTAATGAAATTTGAGCTACAGCATGAAGCAAGGATCACAAGCAATAGCTGATCTGGCTAAGCACTTAGTAAAACTCTAACTTTCTCAGGTTTATGATCAATTTTTTTTTTTTTTTAAACATTCCATTGAGGGGGCACAATACTAAATTACCTCAAGAAGTACATGGAACAATGCTATCACATAAATCAGTTTACCTGGTTCTATGTTAAGGGATTTGAATTCTCTCAGTTCTCAACTACTGATAATTTCAATTCACAAACACTCCAGCAAGAAATATGGCCTTGTTTCCTCTGGCCTCAGGGAAGAAGCACCTTCCTTCAGTTTGCTTGCAAATGAAAACTGATGTGGAATCTGGAAAGAGAAGGTGCAAAGGGAAGAGAACATTTGGAAAAGCTCTCAGCCCACGGCTTGGACAGCCGCACTCTTTGCTGGGTTAAGAACTGGCTGGATGCCGGGCCCAGAGAATGCTGGTGAACGGTGCTGCATCCAGTTAGCGACCAGTCACTGGTGGTGCTCCCCAGGGATCAGTCCTGGGGCCAGTTTTGTTTAAAATTTTTATTGATGACATGGACGACAGTATTGAGTCTTTCATTAGTAAATTTGCAGATGACACTAAGCTGGGAGAATTGTCTATCTGTTGGAAGGTAGGAGGGCTCTGCAGGGAGACCTAGAACTGTTGGATAGATGGGCAGAGTCCAATAGGATGAAGTTTAACAAGTCCAAGTGCTGAGTCCTGCATTTTGGCCACAATAACCCCCTGCAATGCTATAAGCTGGGGACAGAGTGGCTGGACAGTGCCAAGGCAGAAAGGAACCTGGGAGCGCTGCTTGACAGCAGCTGAACGTGAGCCAGCAGTGTGCCCTGGTGGCCAAGAAGGCCAACGACATCCTGGCCTGTATCAAGAATGGTGTGGCTAGCAGGACCAGGGAAGTCATTCTTCCCCTGTACTTGGCACTGGTGAGGCCACACCTCAAGTGCTGTGTCCAGTTCTGGGTCCCTCGGTTCAGGAAGGACATTGAGATGCTTGAACACGTCCAGAGGAGGGCAACAAGGCTGGTGAGGGGCTTGGAACACAGGCCCTATGAGGAATGACTGAGGGAACAGGGGTTGTTGAGCCTGGAGAAAAGAAGACTCAGAGGCGACCTTATCACTCTCTACAATCACCTGAAAGGTGGTTGTAGCCAGGTGGGGGTTGGTCTCTTTTTCCAGGCAACTCCTGACAGAACAAGAGGACATGGTCTTAAATTGCACCAAGGGGAATTTAGGTTGGATGTGAGGATGTTAGTTTTTTACTGAAAGAGTGATAAAGTTCTGGAATCATCTGCCCAGGGAGGCGGTGGATCCCTGGATGTGTTTAAAAAAAGATTGGATGTGGCACTCAGTGCCATGGTTTAGTTGAGGTGGTGTTAGGGCATGGGTTGGACTCTGTGATCTTGTGATCACCAACGTGGTGATTCCGTGATTCAATGTAAAGGAGCACTGACAAAGAATGTGCTTTCTGATGGGCGAAGATCCTGAATATTGCCTCAGGTAGAAGATATGGCCAAAAGAAATCCTAAATAAAAGATCCTAAATAAAATATAGGCTGGCAAACTTTAAAAGTAGGCTGGTTTATTTATTTTGAAATAGTATTCTGGGCTATTTATAAGAAAGAATAACACAGCACTCAGTAGAGAATTCAGCCTGACTGTTAGATCTGAAACAGACCACAGAAATATTTCTTTTATCCTGTAGAAGTCTTCTGACTTTTTGGGATTAACAGATAAATTCTAGCAAACTGTGCTGTAGAAATTAACGTCCTCCTACTCTTTGCCACAGATTACCAGTATTACAAGACAGTCAGGGGAAACGCTCAGCCACAGAGTATTTGAGGTAAGACAATGCATGTTTTCTCCTGCTGACATTGCTGGGAGGCAGGAAGCTCTTGGGACAGAATGCAAACCTGGAGTTAAAAACCTAAACTGCCTTAGCAAGGTTTGACAGTGCTTGTAAAGAGCAGTAGATAAACACATTGGTTCAAGAGGCATTTTGCAATAAGGCAAAAGTATGGATAAGTGCTAAATGTAAGCGAATATAAAGCATTAACTTAACAAAGGGCTGGTTCCCATGAGTGGGGAAGAATGCAACACCTTCAGATGACTTCCCATCTAGCAACACTTGACAGGCAACACAAGGGCTGACCCCTGCTTGAACTCACCCGACCAGGTTGTCAAAGAGAAAAGGCACTGAGAAAATCAGAAGGCAAAGGATTTCAAGCTGGTTTGAAAAGCCAGTCCTTCTCTGGACAACAAAAACTGTTAAGAAATTCCTTGAGAAATCGAACTCAGATAAAGATCGCTCCTACAGTTTATAAAAAACCCAAAAAATTCCTAAGTTCCACAGCAAGGTGTTGACAGATCCGAGTTAAATCACAAATGTAGATATTTTGGTTGTGCAAATGACCCTTGACAGTGTATTGTAGTCCCATCGTTAAACAATGGGTTGAGACACCTCTCTGGTCACCATTTTCTCCTCCAGCCATGAACCCCAGAAGCAGCAGTAAGATTTTAAACCAGTCCAGGTATTTGACTTAGCAAATGACTATAGGAATTACAAGTGAAATTGCACTGTCTGTCAGGATCAGTGAGAGCCAAGACCTGATCCCCACTGAGGTATGATCAAAATAGAAACAAAGATAAGAGTAGCCCTTTTGCCAGAAAGGCAGTGCAGTGCTGTTTAGATAGTGCTTCGGCTTATGAAGGATCACCTTTAATAATAATACAGCTCCTACTCTTAAATTAGCCCAGCCTGTTTGAGCCTTGATTATTTACCTTATACAATTTAATCGAGAAAAAATTACATGTCAGAACAGCCTACATTACTCATTGAAAAATTCTTCTTCAGCACCCCTGACCTTCTTTTGACATCCGAGTAAGACATTTTCTCAAAAAAATCTGCTTTAGCCTGAATATCAGAGCAGGTAATGTTCTTCATACTGAAGTTAGTATTTTGTTTACTTTGGGCAATACACAAAGTATCACATATTTCCATCGCGCACTCGGCACATAAGTCTTTGAAAAGCATCTACAAAATGTAGAATGATTCCTGTGTTCTCAAGCAGGTTTATCACTCCAGCAATGGTAGATAACATAACAAGTGGTTAAGGAGTCCAGTTTTATCAAGATTCAAACTTCTAATCTGAGTTGTTTTGTCTTCTTGGCAGGCAACACAAACCTCAAAAGCTTTGTAGTAAATTTCATAGTCACAGGCCTTCTGTGGTGGTTTCTGGGATTTTTTGGGAAAAAAACCCAAAACTCATAAGAATCAAACTAAGATTTTGGATTCAGCAATAATTTGGCCAAATCCCAAGCACTATTGTCCCTATTGACCAATAAGAGATCCTACTCTCGTCTCCCTTAGAGTCTCTATTTAACAGTCATTTATTTTAGATTGGTGTTATATAGGTAAAAGAGATTTGAAAGTACCCACTCCTTTGCAACATATTTGCTTCTGAGTAAATCATGCTTTCACTTGCCTGTAATAGTAAATCCCCATTTATGACATTTATGAGTAAATCCCACACCCATTTATGATACCAAGGGAGAAGTGTCTAAACTGAACATTAGATACAACTGATTCTCATGTCATATAATTAAAATATACTGGCTCCATTCATGGAGAAATTCCTTTACAGGGTAGAGGAATCTCTCCAAGAAATATTGTTTGCCTTTTTTTGAGAGTATTTCTGATAGCAACATGCTGAGACAGGCCAGGGAAATGAGGATAAAGTTAGAGGTTAAAAGTTAAACACTCTCCAAAGGCTTGGTGTTTAAAATGGCTAGGCCAGACAGCAAAAAGCTTCCTCACCAGACTACGGGAAAACAAGACCAGACTGTTGGAAATGCTTTTGTCTCTGCTCCTGTTCAAGGGCAATCTGATTCCCAGAACTCTCTGCACCCAGCAGAGAACCTCAAAATCTCTTTTTCTGGGGAGTGCCTGGTTGAATGCCCATGAAATTCAGTGAAGGTGTTGCCATTGACTCATTTATGTATGGTTTATGCATTCTTTTGACATCATTTATGGTAGGGCTTTTTATATCTATGTTGTTATAACCATAAGTATTTATACACTTAATTATATTTGGAAACACACAAATACATAAGGACTGTATAGACATACCTTATTAAGAGGCAGCTCTGTGATACAGCTTATCATTTGAAAGCAAAGTCCTGGCTGCCACTGGGCGTTTGGTGAGGATGGATCTCTGGAAGTTGCATCTCCTTCCTGCAGGAGGCAAGGCAGCACCAGACAGAAGGACCTGCTGGCTGACTAATTTTCCTGAGTCTACAAAACCCATTGCATAGGAGGAAAAGACAGCTTTAAATGAGGAAGAAACCTCTTTTAGTTCTTTTTCAGTGGTAGTTGGCCTAGTAGGAAAATGAGACAGCACCCATAATACAGCTATAAAAATCTCCATAGTTAACACATAGAGGGTAGGTTGCAGTCATTTTTCAGCCTCATCATTATTTTTTTATCTAGTGAGAGTTTCATGTAAAACACAGCAGCAATCAAAAGACAAGGACACAGATATCCCCTTTTTCTGTTTGAATTTCTCTCTCCCTGGGACAGGACACGAAGTCCGGCACTTGGCCTAGAGCTTGGGTTATCTCATGGAAAGCAAAGAAAGGAAATTAAATCCTTTGAGAATGAGGAGAGCACTGAACCTGTCTTCCACTATACAAAAGACTGATGACTGCAGTGTAATTTTTCTATGACTTTGCTTTGTGAAGAACCCAGTCATAGAGACAGACATTTATTATGCCTTGAGCAGGTCTGTCAGGTAGGTCCTGTTGACAGCCTTCAGAACTGAGAAGTTTGCTTTCTCGATAACCCCCAGTGCCCATATCCCCCACCTGCTGAGCAAAAAGGCCAGTGGTGCTGAGGAAACTCCTCAGTGTTACGAGGAAAGGAAGCGGAAAGGTTTGGCACAGGTTGGCAGCAGGGCACGCAAAGTCCTGTTGCACTTCTGCCGTTCATTGTAACGGTCTTTTACTTACAAATAAAAGAGTGAATAACTTTTAATTAATAGCAGTTTATTATCGATATTGACCCTTAGCACTATGTCGATGGCTATGCAGCTTTTATAAAATAAAGATTAAAATGGATGTTGTAGGCTTAGGCTTGGACCTCAGCTGTATTACTAAACTCCCACATGTAGCAGAGCAGATTAGTGTATTTTTCCAGGAAATTAAAAGAAATAAATACAGATTCAGCCATAAATCAAACCTCACCCTTGACAATGGGCCTATGGGATAAGTTTACATTTCCAATTCTTAAAACTTAAAAAACTCCTAATCTCCCTTCTCTAAATTCTTTATCAGTTGTCAACTGCTCGATAAATAAATCTCTGGTGTTTAATACCTGGATCATATTTTTTGAAATCACTTGAGACTGAAGACACTGCTGATGTAGATGTCCCTGGCTCATCCCATATAAAAATAATAGCAAGGGTTCTGGTAGGTCTTTTGTAGCAACTTACAGTGGTCATTACAATTTAAAAGAGAACAACTGACTAAACACAGGAGCCACTTGCTGACAGATGATAGGAATAATTTTTCAAGCAGATCTTTGAATAATGAGTCTTGAAATATAAACTATGGAGCCTGATTTCGTTGACTGACAGTTTTCAGTATTTGAGTTGGTAAAGAGCTGTGAAAATTCTTCACTTCATAAGCATTTTGAAAGCGGTTTCTGACATATAAACTTTCGGCAGCAATTTTCAAGGGGGTCATCTAAAATGACTGATATAGTAGTTAGTGTGATGCAGGGATAGCACATTTAACAGTCACTGAGCTTCGAATATGACACAGTGTGATACTAATTGCAGCACTGCAAGCAAGGCAGAAAGGAGTTGCTCAGAGTGCTTGACATATACTTTATGACTTTGGAAAAAGAAAGAGGCTTCAACTGGTAAAATCAGGACATGGTACAGTACCTCCACCTCATTTTACAGATGAGAAAATGCCATTTATTAGCACAACCAAGACCATTAAAAAAGAAAAATAAGATAAATCCCAACTTATTTTAGCTTTTTTTAGATCCCAGGTCACATTTGTTCTATTCTCAAATGTCACAAAATTATTACAGCATATTGTAGTTTAGGTTTTCCGACACATTATGAAATATGGAAGCTGGAGCAGTAAGATTTGGATTCTGGGACCAGCTCCCATGCCAAAAACTCAGTGGTGTGAAGAATTGCTTCTGTTGTATGTTGTTTTATTATAGCAATGTACATGATTTATACTAGGAGGGACCTTGGATCTATGGTTTTAATTTAGTTCCACTGACAGATTCTCACTTGAACTGCTCAATGCACACGAACTTAGGGAGCTGGTTTTGTGAGGAGTTTTACAGCTACAAGAAGGCTAATTGGATGGCACCATTAAAATCTTCCTGGAAATATTCTTTCTAAAGGGAACCTGGTGAACACCTTCCTATCAGCATTTCTGTACTTTTAAAAACTTTCTTTGCATTTTCTGAAAAAGGATTTTAAAAAAGAAATCAAATACTTGCTCAGAGCATGTGCTCGGGTTTGGTTTTTTCCTGTCTCACTCCTAATGAACTTACTATTTAAGCCTCTGAATTCTATTGTGATTTTATTTTTTCTTCAGCTTTTAGAGAAAGCAGTACTTCAAATCCTAGATTTATGAATCCTTTTGAGGCCTGATGTTGATTTAGAGGCAGGCTGGCAGACCTAGAGGAAGATATGATGTTAGACAAAGTACTGACTTTGTATCTCTCTGAGTTTTTTCTTATGTTTTGTTTTTATTCTTCATGTTTATATTTACATCTATTTGTTCGAGGCTTAATAAAACAGTGAGCATTGATCTTTTCTGTTTATCCTTTGATTTTCTTTTTTAACTACCCTTTCCTTCTGTGCTAAAATTACTCTTCAGTTGGCCCAAGCATTTAATGCATATAAAACACATGATTATCTTTCACACAGAAGCACTAATGCTCGAAGCTGTGAAGCAGCAGCTCCAGCCCTTGCTCTTTCTCTCACGTGGGCACTTCTATTTGCTCTCCTCGAAATCTCAGGGGTGGTGCCTGGTGCTGGCTGTTCTCTGTGACCTGCGTGTCGATGGCACGTGTACAGCCCTGTAGTGCAGCTCCAGAGCCTGGCCTCAGGGTCAGGGAGCGAGACACTGCTCACATTGATAAAGTGGCAGCACATCACAGCAGCATTTGAGTGCTGATATGACTTCAGTTTGCTATTAGGGGATTAAAGCCTTGACCAGAGATAAGCCAAATACAGCAACTGAGCAAGGTTGAATAGGAACTGCATCAAATGGCAAAGAGCAGTGGGATAGGCAACAGAATTGGCTTGAAATACCTGCTGCTGGTGTTAATTTATAAAGAATCTTTAAGGTTTTTAGAAGGATTCATTAATTTTCTGCTTGAAATGCACTGCATTTAGCAGTGTCCTAATCATCCATGATGGTATTTTTTCCTAGAATTACATCTCTGATGTGGGAAAGCATTAGCAGATCATATTCTTACCTCTGTTGTTCCAGTCAGTCCTCCCCAGATCAAGTCTCTCTGACATTTAATTTGGCCTGGGGACACTTCTTCACTCCCAGGTTTGGAGACATGCCCCTGCTGCATCCCAGGGCCCATCAGGGCAGGAGCCGGTTTGGCACCAGTCTTCATACACATCAATTACTACAAAATAAAACAAAGACAGAAGCCAATAGAACATGCACAGACGGAGTGGAAGACTAGACCCTGGGCCAGAGTGTGAAGAATCAAGACCCTAAAAACATGACTGTGAACTCTTGCGTTCAAGTCCGGACTCATCCAAGTCCTTGGTGGTCAAAGTGAGCCTTCAGCCCTTCTTTTCCATCAGAAATTAGGCAGCTGTGCACTGCCTTTGTTCTGGACAGGTGATATCTGTGTCCTCTCTGGCTGACAAGGGATCTCACCAGCCACACGAGCAAGCAGGTTTTGTGTCTTAACCAAGAGCTTCCCACAAGGTGTAGGGGGTGCCAAGGGGGGTGGACCTGGGGCCAGAGCAGTTCTGCAGTGCCCAGAGAGATGCTTCCGACCTTGCAGTCCAGGCAAAAATGAACTTTTAGATGATTTCACCCGTTAGACAAAGCAAAAATATTAAAATGTGCCTTATAAAGCATAGAAATTTCCATTTTATTCTTTAATACATTTAGATCCATGACCAAGGTCTCGGCAAATGTAAACCTGATTAGACTGGAATACTGCATAATAAACCATTTTTTAATGATGTTTCTGGTTACAAACTGAGCCTGTTTGTGCAACAAGAAGCACCCAGCCATGTGTGGACACTGTGCAAACAAAATACAAAGAAATGGCTCCTCCCTCAAATGAAATCCCAAAGGAAGACATGGACAGAGGAGTAAAACCTGAGCTTTAGGGAATTATAAGTCAAACATAGTGTTTCATACTGTTTTTCCACATACATTTTAATAGTTATTTTCCAGTCTGGGGAAGATGCCAAAAATACACGATTCTGTTCATTTTAATATAAAGACAGATTTTTTTACACTCCAGGGTGATCCATTAGGTTAAGCTGTATTTTAATGATCTGATTTACTCAGAGTCTTTGAAACACCACGAAGACTTGCCATCCGTCCTATTAAGCCCAGTATCCAACATTAGTAGCAGAAGCACACGGATAAGCAAATCAAATGAAAGCTGTGAAGAAAGTTGCACAGAAGCTGCATAAATGAGATCTGTGTATCTGCAAGGCTCATGGGAAGGATAAATTATTTCAAGATTGATTTAATGCAAAGACACAAGCTGAAAAAGCTGACTGATTTTTCTCATTTATCAGTTCTCTAGAGCTGGTACAATGTTGACTCATTAATTTTCCTAAAGTGATAGACACATGAAGAAAAGTGAAAAAAATCAGCTAAGATGAATAAAAAAATCTGGCCATTAATACAGTGCGGAGGAAGGGTAGATGGATGATGTTACTCTTGCCAGTAGTAACCGAAGTTAACAGCCTCGTCATAATATTTAAACTTTAATAATAGGAATGTTTTAGTCATTTGGGTTCCTTTTACAAAGAGCAAGATATAAATTTTACGGAAAGCGAGGGAGAGAAAATTAACTGTATTAGTTCTGGAGCTGAAAACAATAAAAAAATTACACCATGGGGCACATTGAACAAATATGTCTATCAGCCAGTTTCTCTTACACATCTAAGTGAGCTCTGCAATGTAAAGAGCTTGTAGGATTCTTCAGAAGGCAGACTGGGGAGCTGTCATTGTAAATACAGAATAGAAAGACCACGATGCTGCAGCAAAAAATCAAAGCTTTGGACTTACTCAGAAATAAAGCCTGAGCCTACATGGACCACTGTGTATCTGTTTGTGGCTTGATCTTCACACAGCTCACCAAAAAGCCTCACCTCTTGTATACTGCAGAACAATTCAATAATAAAACCATTAATGTTTTCAGATATTTTCCAATCCATCCTTTGGTTCTTAACACGGGGCTGGGAAGAACAAATATCAGCCTCTTGCAGATTCTGGTGGAAAGCAACAGAGCTTGATGGTAACAGCAGAATCTAACACAGGTACAGATAAAAAGAAACGTGTTTCCAGTGCACATTGACTTAGTCATGATCAATCATTATTTCAGATACTCAAATGATACACAGAAATGTCTTCAGCTTTTTTTTTTAGTACTCGGTATGCAAATAATTTGAGCATTAGCATCCACTTCAAATATCCATAAAATAATCCTTAAAACTCAATACATGCATTTCATATGTATTTCTGTATGCTTTTACAATGCAATTGCTGATTATTTCTTCATGAGATTTTCTAAGTTCTCGTCTGACCTTACATTTTTTGAGATACAGTCTTTCCTGACCTTAATTGATCTCAGTCTGGGAAAGCACCAGCCAGCAACCATCAAGTAATTTGTTCTGTGAAAACATCTTTTTTATGTCTATATTTATGCTGGTTTCCACTGATAGATATATAACTTTACTAACAGATAGTTACCCAGCTGCATTTACCCAACTGAAGACAAGTTATTGATACAAATTTACAGTGTTGATTTACAGATTGTAAATAAATATTTTAGGAATAGTAGGAGTTTTAGGAAAATATCTGAAGACATAGGTTTGAAATTTCCACCTACTCTTTTTCTTGCTGTAGTATATTCTGTTGCAATTTTACGCCTATTGAACAAAGGAAATTCTATTTTAAAATCATGATATCTACCATTTTTAAGAAATTGAGTGATTTAAAATATCTTTCTTAAAAATAAACTCATTGTTTTCAGTAGCTGGAGAAACCACAGTTATTGCAAATTGTCCTTGGAAACGGAGATCAACAAATCCAAGCTACCACAGTGAGTCAAAACCTAGACTTCTTCCCAAACTGGTGGCCAGACCTCCAGGCTGGTCCGGGATTCCTCATATGTAACCAAAGTGTTGAAAACTCTTGGCTGCCTACCCCATCATCAAACTTTCCAGGGGCAGAAGATGAGCATCTGAAGCCAGCCCCAAAGACTGTTTTACCCTATTAATTATGGGCTGATGGGAGATGCAGTCTTTGTAGCAAGAGCTCTCTCAAAGGTCCTAATCTGTAGCTATGGCCTGAAAACCACTAGGTTCCAAAAAAAAAAAAACCCGACAACATTCTTTTCCCCCATGCCCTTAGGAATAACATGTTTGCTTCTTCTTTTCAACACAAGTGCTTAACAAACCACTACTTATGTTAATTGACCAGCTTAACCTGGTCCATCAAAACTGTTCTGGACAGAGAAAAGAGAAAACTGTGTGAAAAGGTCTCTGGTAATGGAGCTTTCTTTCAACTACTTAAAATAACCAATAATTTATTTCAAGTACTGAATATTAAGAGTTGGTCTTTAACTAGCTAATGTATCAATAAAGCAAAACCCATTTCATTGGTAGCTTCATTATTTTTAATAAAACTAAAGGTAATGACAAAAAGTACAGCTTTAGGGTCACTGATTGGTAGACAATGAGAAAAAGATGAAAACATCATTATTCTTTTTTTGTTGGTTTTTTTTTTCAGTTTTGAGGGGAGAGGGAAGGCAGTCAGCCCGTTCCCTGTCTGATTCTTTTTCTTGTTTACCTGGCAACAGATCAGTGTAAGGGCTGGTGGGACTAAATCTCTCTGTTACTGCCTAACCTGCCAAAGAAGGAAGCAATGTCACGTCGCATCAATAGGTCAGTAACAATTTCTTTATGGAAAACCAGGTTTCCAATCCCACAGAATTACCTCAGGAGAATTCTCCGACCAGATGTCATGTCAAGAGTTGCCACAAATGCTGTGCAACAATCCTTAATCCAAAGTATTTAATCAATTTCAAAATCAGTATTGATTTATTAGATTTCTCTTTTCATAACATAAAAATCTTCCATAAAAGCATTTTTACCTACTAGGTAACTATTTTAATGCTATATTAGGATTCGTATCTTTGGTAACCTGAAGTGTTGTTTTGTTTAGTTGTTTTTTTTTGTTTTTTTTTTTTCCTGAGTGTTTTATTTCTTTTTGCATTGTCAATGCAGGCAAGTAGATACAGGCACAGACACACAATAATTATGTAGCATTTCATTGAGCTATTGATCTGTGCTCAAAATCTGGGCTCCTATTGAAATGCAGGATCAGGCACATCTTTGCCAGATGGGATTTTTCCAGACTAGCCCCTCAAAATTTCACAGTGCTGTGTGATGGCAGCACTTACCACCTTAATTGAAAAGATAACAGTGGAATTTCATTGTAAGCTCAGATTTGTTGATCAAATCCTCAACAAGACAGTCCAGGAAAGAAAGTTGCAAGATTCCTGTGTACCATTATACACAATACCCTCTCCCCATCCTAACACAGTCAGAAGGATTGTAGAGCAGTGTCTAACCACAGGACATTGGCCTGACTCACCAAAACAAAGGAATATTTTATTTTCATGCCTATTTACTTTGTCTGCCTGTCAGCCTGTCAAACAGCAACCATCTGTGACTATAAGGAAAACCAGTCCCCTGATCAAAGCACTGAAGTACAGTGAGCAGAGGAGCAGTAACATCAAAATGATGACCATGAAGGTGCCCATAATCTAACATGAACCACCTGTGAATTTTCTGGATTGAAAGGAAAGTGGGAATAGTTCAGCAGATGCCTTTAGGCTGAGAGACTAGCGTAGCTGACAAGAAATAATTGGTGCCTTTAAGACCACATGACTCCAATCTTCTGTTTAAATAGTGCTGTCTTTTTCAGCATGCTCCACTACAGGTGCTGAGATGAGCCCTTTTTCTAGGTTGTGTGATACTGGTCTGTTGTGGTGACTGTAGTCCTGTCTCATTGTTTCTGCTTTGTCCAGAACACAATTTTTGCTGAAACAAAAGATATTGGTTCCCATATCAATGTACCAAATTACCATTTCTGGTGCATTGATATTTTTCATTAGTAACACCAGGTGAGGTATTCTGTAAATCAGCCCTGTTTACATTTCCTTCTGTAGCCTTCCTCATTGTCTTTTGAAAGTCATATCCCTTCCAGATTCCCTCTCAGAGTCCTTCACTTCCGGTCACCTATGACTGATAATGAAAAACCCAATAACTTATTTCAGTGGATTACGATAAATTTAAGTATGACTAGCATCCCAGCGATAACAAAGGAAAATGAACATTCCAGTGATATTTTCCAGTCCAGCAGAGAGAGAAAGAGGCACTCCAGGGTGTAATTCCCTACCATACACCATCCCCTTTTGACTGCAATACAGTTGTTTACATTGTCTGCACAATACCAGACACGAAATTGCTGACTCTGAACTCCTCCCTGTGCCCTGTTCTACCCCAAGGGAACAGCCAGGCCATGGGAAAACCAAAAAAATTATGAGAGTCCCAAGGCCAGGATCACCTTCTGCTTAGGCAGAATGAAGGACTTGACTTCTGAGGTTCAGTCTCCAGCATCTCAAGTGAAACAGTTCCTCCTTCCCATCACTTCCTAAAGCCCCAGCAAGAAAACAGCTTTTCATCTACCAAGGGCCTATAGGGCACCACTAGATTAACGCCATGTGTTTATTGGAGAGTGATTTCTGTGTCCATCTAATAAATAATAATAGAAATAAAAATACCGTCTGTTTTATTGTAATTCCTCAGCAGAGTTTCTGAGAGTTTCTCTTCTTAATTGTATTCATACCACTTTTGGCAGACCTAAAGATATTTGGGATCTGTGCAATGGGGGAGCACAAATAAAGGAGATACATGGGATGAGACCTGGGTGTATTAAAAACACATAGTCCAGTGAAGACTCAGAAGCACGAATTTGGAAATAGCCCATCATACATCACCACAGAACGGACTACAGGTCTCCCAGACTCAAACTGCCTCATACAGAAACAGTCCTGCACATTCAGCTTTGAGGATCTCTGCTTGGCATCTCTGCTTGGACGCGAAGTCCCTGTCTCCAGAGTAAAACAAATATTCAGTAACAGTGCCTTGGTAACTGCCGAAGAGTGTTTTAAGTCCTATTATTTAGCCTTTTTCTCAGCCATAATCAACTGCTCTCAAGCTCACAGGACTAAGCATAACCTCATTGACACCAGCACAATGGGGCACATTCACAGCCACTAGTGGTGGTCAGTTCAACAAATAAACAGGAACTGGCTGAATAGATCCCATTATGCCGCTTTATACCTTATTTACCTGCATGTGTAAGCCCAACAATAACAGTTTTCTGGTAAAGTACAAGCCAACTAATGCTTTTTTCCACACAAAATAAACCAAACAAAGCAAACTTCACACATTCGTGACAAACACTAAATATCACTATGAAAAGGATAACATGAGGAGAATAAACATGCACGGGGATATTTTTTTTCTGAGCCAAAGAGCCTGGAAAAGCAACATTGGCATCTTTTTCTTTAATTCTCTAAACTGCAAATTTAGACTTTCCTGTTATCACCCTACTTGCTTTCCAGTTTTCATCTGCACAGAGTCAGAAATGTTTTCCTGGTTTTTCCTCTGGAACTGAGAACCTGTGTTGCAGAAATCCCTGGGATAACGATTTTTCAGAGATTGAATTGTCTTCCATATTTAAAAAAGTGTTCATTCTGAAGCCAGGATTAAGGTCTCAGGCAGGATAGGATTCAGAGGATTCAGTGGTTGTGTATCACTCTGGGATGGTTTTGTGCTGTTGATCAGATTTTAGTTTCCATTAAGACAGCAGATTTTTCCAGCTGGAACTCACAACTGGAAAAGCAGAAAAGTGAATGGGGGAAATGGAACTTCTTAAATGGGATTGCTAGGTTAGAAAGAAAATTGGCTTGGTTACAACCCACATGGAATTATGGATGGTGTATTTATATTGAAAATACATTTATTATTAATAACATATTTTTAAAAATCTTCAAGACCTTCAGTGAGCGTTTTTTGGGGGTTTTTTTGTAATTATCATATAAATTCTCAAAGTCAAAAATGTATTCATGGATACAAGTGAGATACTCTTTCACCCTTGTCTAAAAGCCATTTCCTTTCATCTTTTGAGTACCTTTTTAACCAGCACGGATCACGGCTGCACTCAGCAGTGACACAGAAACAGAGGCTAAAAGCTCTGGAATAAGAAATAGCCTGGGTTAGCGAAAGACAGTGAAACCTAAATGACTGGAGAGTGCTCGAAAACCTCAAGCTCCAACACGAAAATTGTGCGCTGTGCTGTTAACAGCCCAGGTCACTGCCAGCTCTGGCTCAGCTCCGAGGTGCAAACCTCGCACAGCGAGGCAGACAGCACCCCAAAGGCCCTGTAACACTCAGAGGTCGGCTGGGCAGCACAGCCATAAAGGACACCTACAGACTGAGGAGCTCGCTGCAGTATTTTAGAAACAGGATTGAGCACCTTTTCCTCACACCTGCATTTAGGAGCACCACTGCTGTTGGAAAGGCAACTGAAGGCTGAAATAATCAAGGCATCACCCTAATATTCCTGAGATAATATCAGTTTCTGATGCCTCTCCTTTGAGCAAATAGAGGCATAGGGAGGGGGGTTGTATGACCAGGGTTTCTTTCCTGTCCATCACTGCCCTCTGGACAGGTACAGCTATGCCAGAAGAACAGATCAGCACATAAAAACTGCAGAGTGAAAAAGACAAAGCCAACTTTCCTGATGAGCTGTCCTGGATGCTCCTCAGCTGAAAGCTGCAGTTGCAGCCCTGCAGTCTAAATTCCAGTATGTAACAATACAATCTTTGTTGATTACTACTAATGAAATTTCTTTACTCTTTCCCCATAGTTTTTTCACTCCACTTTAAAAACACACTCTGCATATTTAGCTTTTCTGAGTTTCTGGATGGTTGTGAGGCACGGGCCTGTGTCCCACTGCAGCTTCTGCAGCCTTACAAACCCTCATAGGTTCTAATTCTTAAATGTTATTATTCTTCTGTTGCCACATTCCTTCTATCCAGCACAGACAGATGCGATATTGGTCATCCTCATCTACTTCTGCAGAACATCTGAAAACCATTAATGAAATACTAGGGGGACTAAAAAAAAAAAAAAAACCAAACCTGATTAAAAATGTAGAAAATTTGCTTTTTAATCAAGCACTATTTATTTAGTGGGTAACTAAAGTATGCAAGATACTATTAGCTGTATTAAAAAAAAAGTTTATCTTAATATTTAATGTCTGTCCTCACCCTATTTTAATTTCCAAATTACAAAGCTGAAGACTTCTGCTGCTGGTAATTAATTCTTTGCCTGTTATTAAGTCAAACACTGATGCCCCATTCATTAGGTTACATAGGTGCAACTTCAGTGGCAGTTTGTCTGCATAAATAAATAAATTATATGTTTTGACATTACTGTGTATTTGGCCTTGATAGCCACAGCTGAATGAAAGGCAGGAAAGGGCCCTGATCTCTCCCTGTCTGGAGAATACAAACAGATTGAGAAGTGCATCACCTGCACATGTTACTGCAGCAGCCTTCCCTTTGTTGTCAAACTCGACTCAGATTCATTTCAAAATATCCAAGTACAAACCTAATTTCTGGCAGGACCTACAGGATCAAATGTGTCTCCTTGGCATTCATTTGCTGCCAGAAAGCCTCAAAAGGACAATGAATGACAGCCAAACTGATTATCAGTTTCAGTGAGTGAAGGTCAGTAAGTGTAACATCTGCCTGGCTGGTGCTTGCCTACATATTCATGTGCAACGTTCTGCTCATCCAGAGGTCACAAAAACTCACAGAATGAACAAGATCCCACTGGAGCCCTCTGCTTCCACAGACATACAGGCACATAATTTTTTGTCAATTCAGTGAGATTTTTTTTAAAAAAAAATGACTGACTGAAGGAGATACATAGGTCAAAATTGCTCTGGTTTTGGTTTTTCTTTTTATTTTTCCCCCCCCTTTATTTGAAAATGCAAATATAAAGAAGAAGAGGATGGTAAGCATGGTATAGAAATATTTCTTCTATCTTTTATAACTCATGCTGATTCACTGAGACAAGAAAAATTACTACAAATTTCAAAGTACCTTTCCTATAGGGGAAAAAAAGAAAGGCTACGCTGATTTGGATTATCATGAGATATAAACTAATGTAGCTCTGTCACAAATTAATGATGAATATAACTGTCTCTTGTTTATAAAAAACTAAGCTTAAAAATGACAGTTGCAAGCCATAAAATTGAATAAATAATTTCTACCAAAAAAATCTCAACTGCTGTTGGAAGTGCGCTGATTCCACTGCCATGATCTAAGAATTTCCTAGTCCCACCACGAAGGACTTAAAAAAAATCATATTCCAAAAGCACATTGGAATTGTTCCACTTCAGTGAATCCACACCTAAATTTCACAATTTGAAAAGATAAAAATTTTGATTTCCGAGAGACCAAACACAAATGAGCTTCAAAACACATTTTACAAAGGTCAGACTCTTCGCTCTGGAAATTTGGAAACGGGACACGATAGGCATGAAATAATTTATAACAAAAAGAAACATGAACAGAACTGGGTATTGCTTCTGCTAATACCCATTGTGGTTATGTTTTGGTTCTTTTGGTTTCAAAAACTGTTTTCATAATTTTGGACAATAGTCCTGAAATTATATTCTTATTATATTGTTATCCAGTATTAATATTAGTATATATTAATATCATATTAATAATATTCCTATAAATTAATATCCTGAAGGGATATTCCTTAATCACATCCCTTTAATAAAAGATACAGATTCAGTGCATCATTACATTAGACACACCTCAAACAAATTTGTTTTCATGATTCAAAAGCCCAGACAAGGATTTCCACACATAAATCAGGCAGTGGAGCCCAAGTGTCTGAGTAAGAATGGCTCTGTCCAAGGCACATTTTCCACCACAATCCTGGGAAGTGGCTGTGCCTTTGCATAACCTCCTCTCCTCAGCACCCCAGCACCAACAAGCAGCCCTTCAACACCATGAAAGGTGATCCATGTTAAAAAAAACAAGGAAGACTCCAGAGTTCTTACTGCAGGCAGTTTTTTTATAGCCTTTCTTTTCCTTGAGTTATCACCACACTTTCTCATTCCGTTTCATGCTTTCCCAGTACACATCAAAATTAGGGAAAATTTTGTACATCAGCACAGGACACAAAATGCTCTAGGCTCTTGATAAAGACCCTGAAAGAGGTAAGACAACATCATATATTAATTAAACCCAAGTCTTTAACAGCTAGAAATTTCTCATACTCAAATTTGATGTAGTGAAACAACAGGAGGAGTACACCTAGGTGCAATTAGAGTGTTACAAAAACAGGCAGTGAAAGACATCAGCAAAAGAGTACAGGAGAAGTTGTGCAAGGTAATTCCAGTAGATGGGCTGCAGAAATCAGTTTCACAGACATGGGTGTCACTTAACTCAAGCTGTGCCTGAGGCAACAACAAAAAAAGTTAAATTCCCTTTCTCAGTCCAATTTTATATCCTTCTTATATTCTCTTGGTATTTTCTATTTGCATTATATTAGCTAAACACAACAGAACCAAGAGCCATCAAGGTGAGACACGGAGATAAGGTCTCAGCTCCATTTGCTGTAGACAAAGCACAAAAACATAGCAAGAAATATTCTTTCCATGCAGTCAGTGTGCAAATGAGAATATCTTTTCTTATTTGCTTAATGTAATTTCACATATGCACCATACAGCTTCTGTGGGCTCTGACTGAGAATTAAATGAGGAAGTTTATTCATTAAACAGCTGTAGCTTTCCACCCACAAGGTCCTTAATGCAATATGCAAAGTTTCATGAAAATTTTAATTCCAAGAGAAGATATTTTGGTTTTCATTTACAGTAAATTACATGAATGGCCTGTTTCTTTAATCTTTATCCTTCAAATAAATTAATGAGCAGCTTTAATTAATTAGTAAATACTAATTATTTGTTATTAATGGTCATTCCCTTGTCATTGTCCTGGATTATATCAACAGTTTATTAGAGCAGGAAATAATGAAAGTCATGATTAATAGCTGTGTTTATTATAGTAAATTCTAATTAGTCTATAGATAGTGTGTTGCACTGTTGTAACTGCTTATACAAACATAGCATAAGAAAAAGACGCATAACATAAATAAAGAAATTGAGGAATGCAATTGCAGGAGTCATCATGGCTCCACAATACTTCAGGAATGCTCTGCTTAGCAAGGATTACCCAGCTGGAAGAACGACAAAAGAAGAAAGGTTGACTACATCAGGGGAAGGGCGAGGTAGGAGAAGAGAAAAAACATTCCCAAGCAGAGTGAAGAACAGTTGGGTGAAGGACAGGAAGGAGAAACAACTGTAAGAAGCAGAAGAATTGTACACAACAGAAGCACCCTACACCTGGTTATTGCTGACGCCTACATCCCTACAGCTGATTAACTACTCTTCCATCTGAGGAATTCTGCTCGTTCCTGTGACAAATATTGTGAGACCTGGGGGCTGGGAGGGAGTTTTCATAAAAAGTCCACAGGATATTCAAGCATGGCCCATTTCGTTATTAATTTCTCAGACAGGAAAAGTTGGCTTGATTCCTCTTTACCCACATCGTTGTGTGCAAAAGCACATTCCAGCCTGGTTTGAGAGCTGACCTGCAAGAGCCCAAAAAAGGCTTCAGCTTAATCACAGGCACAGACAGCATAGCTAGGCAGAGAGGTGGCTGAACACCTTTTACTGAAAATGTATTATACAGAAAATGGTTTCGTTGCCAATTTTTTCAGCGAAAAATATGGCTTTCTGCAGGCCTCTAAAAGATAATAATTTTATATCAGTGATAATCCATTGGAAAAAGGCATTTTATTTCTTTTCATATAAATCTCCATTTTTCAATATTGCTGAAAAAGTGTAACTTCTGAGTAACCTGAGTAAAGGCATGGAAGATGTGTTCTTGAGCAATGGTCCATTGAAAAATGAAAAAGTAGATGAGTTCACCACTCTGTTAAATAAGAAAGCCCTCTCCTTCAGCCTGAGAGAAATTGAGGAGTCACAGTCATTTGCCAGCTTTCAAAAAACAGTTCTCTTCCATTACTTGAAATTATATTATTAAGCATTTCTTTCCAGAATCATAACTTCAGGACCAGACTCTATATATTCAAGCTTTAAGAATTTGTGAAAGAGCCACTTTTACTTTAATACTGGCAAACTAAAAATATTTGTTTGGTCGCACATTTCTAGGGCTGGAAACTTTAATTCAAAATCCTTAAAAAAAAAAAAAAATATATATATATATATATGTACTTTTATACTCCAGCATAAAATCACCTTTTATCACTGAAATATTTGGGAATGTAACCTCTTGCCTGGTCTAGGCAGCCAAAGAGGAAACCTTTTTGGTCTCTGAAGACTTGTGGGTCAGGTTTTTCTTGGCAAGTGTGGACAAGCACAACTCCAAATCTTATTGAACACTGTTTTTATTCCGAAATTCAAGACTCTTGCTCACATGCTTAACCTTAAATATTTCCCAGGAGTTGGGGAAACTACTGGCAGCAGGTTCTTACCTGCTAACTCTTGACCAGCACAGGAATGAGGCCATGGGTCAGATTAAGATATGTTGTGTACTTTTAGGGAATGGGTTTGGATTTCAGTAAGTAACATTTGCAGACATATGTGATTTTGCTCTTAAGTTAGCATATGGCAAAAATCACACTTTTACTTTCAGCTAAATACTGTATAAGGAAAAATAAGCTAAGCATTCTGTTAAATCTAAAAGTCTTTAGTTGAGTCATTTATACAGGGTGCATTAGGTCAAACAATTTATTTTTTTTATGGTTAATTACAACTTTTGAAGGAAACTGTAAGGCCTTCATATTGTGTGTCTGCTAATAATTACCAGTACTGTGATTAAATTCATGTTTAATGCTTATCTAAATTAGCTCATTAGCTTTACGGATGTTTGAAAACCTCCAAAGGCCGAAAAATATTCAGTTTTCATTATGGTGGTGATACTGATCTCACAGACTGTGGCTACCATATTCATTACTCTCTGTATACATAGCACTGTATGGAATATCACTTGTTTCAAACCAATTATTATGCAAATCCCAAGACCTTGCTTGACACTCCCTGGTGACAATGAAACCTTGTTTGGCTTAAATAATCATTTGGGAGCCATTTATACTATGAATGAATATTTCAGATTTCGTATAGCAGGGAACTACATTTTCTTTCATCAGAGAGTAAGCAGGAAATAGCAAACATTAACCTGAAGAATAATTTTAGTTTGCCTGCAAATAAATTCTGGTGCCTCAATACCTTTTTCTGGAGTACGTGTTGATAGATGAAAATAGCAGACTGCTCTAAGTTAGTCTTGTCCATTCTTCCTATTTTTCTTATTCTGAGAACCTTCTTATGGACTGATTTCAGCGGCATTAACTTATCTGAACTTTGTTGCATTACACCCCCCTAAAAGGAGTATAAGGAAACAGTAAGAGACAAATATTTTCTCAATCAATTGTCATAAAAAAATAATTAATTGATAAAGCAACTTACATCTTGTAAAACCATGGAAGGTACATAGTTACAAAACAACATTACAGAACTGTTTTTATAAGGATGTGCGATTAAATACCTATATAGTTTTAAAATTATTAGTGATACACAAAATGTATTTATTTTATTTTTTCTGTTTCTTTTAATGCAGCAATTTGGGGTTTATTCTGCCTGACTTTTTGAAGAAGATCTGAATTTTTTTCTCAATTGACATGTGCCCAAAGATTAATCTGCATATGAAACCCAACCTTTAGACCACAAGCTCCTTAGAATTTCTTTAGACCAGTTGTTTAAAGCATAGATTTAGGATCATACATTATTTTTCAACATATTAATTCGAAAATAAATTATTATCATGCACATTGTAACTCAATTTTTTTAGAATGCACTGAGTACGGTTTTACAAAAAAAAAAAGAAAAGGCAGAAACCAACTTCATGGCATTCATTAAAACTACAAATTAAGATATAATTAAGTAGATTCCTGCTGGCAAAACACTGTGACAAATTGATAGAGGAAAGATTTTTCCTTTAACTTCTCCGTAGTCCAGAGAGAATTAGCTATATTAATAGTGCTACATTAAAATATCTAGCTGTGTAAAGCTGCCATCATTCAGAACTGCTGACACATGAGTTTGTTATTAGATAAGCATCTAAACTTTTATTTGCTCATTCTCTCCTCCAGCCAATTCTACTCATTCAACGAACAAATTTAGTAACCAGTTCTGAAACCCTTACTGAAGCAAAAAGAACTGCTAAATCTCTTCTCCTTTATTATCACTAGTTCTCATATTTCAATATTTTCTCTTCAGAATAGATTGTGTAGATCGCATTTATTTAATAGCCTGAATCATTTCAGAGCCAAAATACAAACCCAAAAAACTCTGTAGTGAAGCAGAACAGACTGTTTTCTTGGAACCATCGTACTTCCACCCATTATAATTGAAACATGATCCACATAACCATGGGAAAACAAAAATAAATTAATCAAAATTATTCCTCCAGCTGATGAAGGAAATTTGTCTTCAACATCTGTAAATTTCAAATCCAGGACCATATTCCCTCTATGACAATCCTCTTTTCCCAAGTGAACATTAAACCCAAGGCTTCCTGTTGTTGCTGTGTGGGTCACTAGCATGTGTAGTTGGGGATGCCTCACCCTTGGCAACCAGGAACAGCTTCTTAATCTTCTTTAAAACATTTCAACTTAGAGGCAGTGATTATTTCAAGAATTAGTGAAACTCACATCAATATCTTCTTGTCCCTCCCTGCAATATGGAATTTTATAAAATGTAAAGCCTGAAATCTTGTGATGCTTCCTTAGTAAGGATAATTTCTGTCTCCAGCAAAATATTCTCAAGCAGTAGAGCATTCATGGGACCCAAACTTCTCCCCAAGGACAAGAGTGCATCTATTTTATTTCCAGGCTCGATTTTCTCTGCAAGTGTCTTGGTTTTTCCTATTTATACAATGTAATCATTTATAAATTAGAAATAGTATATATATGTTTTCCTTCAAATAAATTATTCCGCGCCCTTCCATTTGTATGGTTATGCAGCCGGGAAAACACATAAATAAAAATCATGTATCCCACACGGGATGTAAAGTGTATTGCTCTTACTCAAGCCTGCATTGGTATTTGGATGAAATCACAGAATAGTTTGGGTTGGAAGGGACCTTTAAAGGTCACCTCATCCAACACCCTGCAATGAGCAGGGACATTTCCTCCAAGCCATGACCAGCCTGACCTTGAATTTTTCCAGGAGCAGGGCATCCACCACCTCCTTGGGCAACCTGTGCCAGTTTCCTCACCCTCATCATAAAAAATTTCTTCCTTGTATCTAAGTCTAAATACACCCTCTATTAGTCTGGAAACATTACGGCTTGTCCTATCGCAACAGGCCCTGCTAAAATGCCTGTTCCCATCTTTCTTATAAACGGTTTCTTTAAACATTTAAAGGCCAAAATTTTT
Source organism: Lycocorax pyrrhopterus obiensis (assembly GCA_014706295.1). Taxonomy (NCBI): domain Eukaryota; kingdom Metazoa; phylum Chordata; class Aves; order Passeriformes; family Paradisaeidae; genus Lycocorax; species Lycocorax pyrrhopterus. Next base: position 110,404,211 of record JACSVZ010000001.1, on the reverse strand, counting down.
TGTAGGTTGAAGAATAATTTCAGGTGCAAGATGACACCTAATTTTTCATTAATCTACTTTAGCATTTTTTTAGGAAGAAAAATCTTGGCTTCCTCTTGGCTGAAGTAGGTATATCACGGTGTCTGGGAAAATTCCTTGGTCTACATGAGGGGAGGAAGCTGGCTATTACATGTATTGGGAAATGTACCTGGATTGAGTGTAACACACAAAGATGCTCAATGTATGTTCTGAAATACCAGGGAAGTACATGGAGACAGAGGTTCAGTGTTAGAATACAGAAAACCAAAGTCTTTCAACACATTTTACAAAGCTGACATCAAAAAAATTGTGTATCTATTTTAAATGCTCTACCCCAAGAACAATACTAATGAAATATCAATAGTTTTAATAAATCTTTAGATTTTTCTGAGAAATGTGAATCTTAATTTCTTGTCCTCTCTGAAAACAATGCACCTTTTGAAAAATTAGTTTCTGGATAGATTACAATATAATTTTTCAAAAACCTCAAGGACTTTTAGCTCTGAACCTAATATTTCTTCCAGAAAGATCTTAATAGCATTTTCTGAAAATTATTCATTGTATACACTGGTAATATAAGATTGGAGAGCCTGACTTATTTCCTTATTTATGAAACGCTATGCTTTTATTGCCAAAACAGGATAGCAAGGGGATATGTTCTCCAGGCTGACTCCTCTAGTTAGTTTTCAATTCCATCAGCATTCATGATGAGCCCATTTGTACTGAACTGCCAGAGAACACATCAAAGAGCATTTCCTGCTGCTACCAGCAAGAATATTTATCTTATCACTGTACTGAAGCCTTGAGTTCACGCATTGAATGGAATATCCTGTTCTTACCTCTAAAGCTTGGTCACCTACTGTACACCTTCACTACAAAATGAGACTTCAGGATCGCATTTCAGTAATGAATATGCAGTAATTCATAGAAGTCATTTTTTTCTAGCCATAGAAAAAAATTAAGTACATGTATTTTAATAGCAGAGAAAGGTTTAAGTTATTTTTAACTATGTCTGAAAGTAACATTTTTAATTTACAACATATTTTTTTTTAAAATCTGTCAGAACACCGATGTTAAACATCAAGTAGCTTTTTATTTCTTTCCAGGAGACAATTACACGTTCTATGCAAATTAACAGATTTGGGGAGGAAACATGACTATCTAAATCACAGGCAAGTAAATGCTAAGAAAAGGGTTGAATCATATACAGAAGAATACATAAATACATAAAACCGCCTTAATTGTGAATCATTATACATGTGTAATACATACATTTTTCTAAACATATGAAAATTAGGAAAAACATTTCTGCCTTTAAGTAAAAAGGGTTTCAGTGCAGCTGACAAAATCATTAAAGAAAAATGTTTGCTGCGTTAACTGCTTTCACTTCCGCAAATGTGATTGTAGGAGAAAACAAGACAACTCAGAAATGTCACACTCTATCCGAATAGCTGGTGGCTATTTGGATCTGAGCTGGTGTGCATTTACAGATCCCAAGGATGTGCAGCTATTCATTTGAAATTCAAAATGCCTGCATCACACTATCACTGTGTAAGAAACACAGTCTGTTATAATAAAATATCATTCAATAATGACTTTGATAGCTTAGGAGTGTTGATTGATGAGCCCTCTGTCTAAAAAATAAAATCAAATTATAATAGTTCATAATTTAAAGAAATTATAAGAGACTGTACACGTGAGTACACCATTTAGCCCTTATTTAGCATTAACAGGAATCAGTGCTTTCATTTATTCATCATCAAAGTAGGGCAGGCACCAGCAATTCTGATACCTCAGCACAATCCGATTGTGTATTTATATGAATAACATCTCCACAACAAGTGTATCAATAATAGATGTGCCAAGAAAAAAAAATAATCCAGTCTGCTATGGTAATTTAGAAGCAGTCATTTCATCTGCTTTGACTCTTAGGATCTCACTCTTTTGCCAGAGTGTGCACAGGTTTTCTGTTTGATTTTCAAAATAAGTCATGGGATCTTCAGCTTGGAAAGAGCACCTGCTGGATTGCATTGTACACTCGAGAATGTTCACAATGTATTCATGGATAAAAGACTGCAGGCAAGCCCTGTCTACCTCTGGATCTGAAGTACAGATACAAGTATTTTCTTTTCCATAAAAGTACCACAATCCTGCAGTGCACTTCATGTGTTATCCTGCCACAGAGATACAACCTGCTGAGATTAATTGGAAATGCGTAGGGAAGCTGCCTCAGCCTCCTAGCGCTGCTGAGCCTGTCCTCCTAATGCCAGCAAATATGGAGCTGCTACTGGCAATCCTCCACATCTAGCAAAAGGAATAAACAAAGACACCCTCTGGATGCTGACACACCGTGATACGAAACAGAATAGCAGAAACAAGCCATACACTTACAGCAGTTGCTTCAAACTCCTCAAGCTGTTGCTTTCTTCACAAGCGATATCACTTTACCTAGCAGAAATCTGATAAATGGGATAAAAAGGAAACAATGTTATGCTTGCTGAGGATTTTCTTAAATTATCTGCATCTCCAAGGAATTTGAGAAATTAATATCCTCATGCAAGGGAGAATAACAGACTTATTTGGAAAAGCTGAATTTTGCAAAATTTCCCACAGCTCTTTGGGTGATAAAGAGGCAAAAGTGGTTGTTGTAAACAAATAAAAAGGGGATTTGGATAGGAGTTATCAGAATAAAAATAGGATTGGTAGCTGGCATGAAAAAAATGGCAACTAACTCAGAAAAGATTCATGGTTCAGGTAAATACAGGAAATTGGCAGGGGGGGAAGTAGTAACTGAGAAAGCCTAAGATTAGGTTCATGTCTGAAGTTTGAAACTATGATTGAACAAGGCCATAGGGCAGGAAAGAAAGGGAAGTAAAAACTGCTATCAAGATAAGGAGACTTTGCAAAAATCTTGAACTGAGATGAAGAACCTGAAAGGGATGTGCACAAACTGAAGAGCACAAAAAAAGCACTTTCTGATTTGTTCCTTGTGAGCGCAGAGCTGCAGAAGCAAAGTTGCGTAAAAAGGAAGAGGAGTATAAAATTTATGAACACACCAATTTTCTATGCAATACATTTTGGCTTTATTACAGGATTTGAGATGTGCAGCCACCAGAACATCCACTTAAAATGCTTCAAAGTGATGCTTACTGTAGCATTTGCCTAAAGCTATCAGCAAATATTTATGAAATGCACCAGCTGAGTAAGTCCAGTAACAGTTTGCACACAAAAAGGGTAAGCTGCTACTCTTATTAGTTCCCCTGGTAGGTCTGGTAGCAAACATCCATATATTGGCTTTAGCATGTTCCAGCCCTTCAGGTGACCCATGAAATGTCACTTCTTGGCTTTTATTTGCTTTTTTAATAGACTCATGAAATTGAACCCTCTCCATAAAATTCAAGGTGGTTTTTTGCAAAAAAAAAAGAAGTAGTGTTGTGATTTGACCCCAGCACCACCCAGCTACTCGCTCACTCTCTTCATGTTGGGATGGGGGAAAGACTCGGAAGAATAAAAGTGAGAGCACCCACAGGGCTGAGGTAAAGACAGTTTAACAAGTCAAACAAAAGCCAGGCACACAAGCAAAGCAAAACAAGGAATTCATTCAGCACCTCCCGTGGGCAGGCAGGTGTTCAGCCATCCATAGGAAAGCAGGGCTTCATCACACTTAACTGTGACTTGGGAGTACAAATACCACTCCCAACATCCTTCTCTTCCCCCTTCTGTCCCCTGCTTTATATACTGAACATGTCATACGGTGTGGAATATCCCTTTGGAAAATACCACCTCCTTTCCACTCACAAATCCTTGTTCACAAGAACAATTCTAGACGTGCAATTCACTTTAAGGGTAACATTCCAGTGGGACAGGCCTCATGCAGAAATTTATTCGTGCACATATTTTCAGGATCAGACATTAAACTTGTGGGTGCTTCTGAATAAATTCTCCCTGTAATATCAGAAGAGTTAAAGGTGGCAAACACAGCTGCTGCATGAGCAGTCTAACAAAATCTCCCTGTAGTCTGAAGAGGATGATAGTGTAGATGAGAACAGCACAGTCTCCATCAGCCACTCATTGCCAAGCTGCCTTCACACATGTAACTGGTTAGAGACCAGTTCCCTGACCTTCTGTACAGGCAAAAGTCCAGAAATCAGAATCTGACTTTTGTGCTTTTCACTGTTTGTCCTTCAGTCAAGATGGTGTGCCTTTATCAAGGAGCAGAGACTTGCCCCCTTGTTCTCCCTCTCATCAGCTTGTTTTATTTTGATTTTCAGCTAAGGAACTTCTACTTGAATAAAATTCCCTCCTCTTCCCTCACTATTGGTTGCAGCCAAAGTGTTACAACCCTGATAATTTCACCAGAACACCACCTTCACCAATTATTTGAAATACCAATTGTCTATTTTTTATTGTTACAGTCAGGTTTGGGGATTTTTTTACTGGATATATTATTCCAAGTAGTTATGATGGGTAATGAGGAAAGCACTTGGTGTCATGTAGACGCCTTAAAAAAAAAAAAAACACGAACCCACAGAGTCTATTAGAATTATTTAGTTGCAGAGATCTATAATCTGAAGAATTGCAAAGTCTAATTTAAACAAAGCAAAAACTAAAAGTATAAAGAAGCTACAACTGCAATAACTCATCAGAAAGGGTGACCTTCCTTATGGCTGTCAACAGATACAGTCAGATGTAATAAATAAAATTAACAGAGAATAAAAGCCTGTTTTTCAATCATGTTTAACTATTATATTTTTCTTATTTTTTTTAAATTTTAAAACCAGGATTTAAAGATGGTTTACATTAGATTTAACATGGAATTATTATATCATAAGTAACACAAATGCTGGTTTCCTATAGTAATGTAGTATCAATATCAACCACTTTGATATTATTGACTCATGGTATGTCAATATAAAACTAACTTTTTTCCACTTCTCCTCTACTGACTCTTTCATGTTTTCATTGCATTTTACCTGCTTCTAATTCAGATTTAAATATTCTTCCATTCTTATTGCATGTCGGGGCCCCCCAGGGGTAGAAACATATGTCCAGAGTTCTCTCGGATTTCAGCTATTACAAAAAAAAAAAAATAAAAATAGCATTTCACAGGTAAAAACCTTAATTGGCTATTTTTGGTCAATTTAAATCTACTTTCAGCTTCCCAGCTACTGCAAATGGCATACATCAAGCCAAAGATTGCATTTAATGTAAGAATGGTCACAGTTATTAAGGTGGGCAGAATTGAAGAGCCACTGTCTAAAAAATTACTTTTATACCAGTCTAATGGTTTAAAAAAAAAAAACCAACTTAGCAGTTAAAGGTATTTACAGAGCAAATGTACATCAGAGGTGCTGCACACTCTGAGTGAGACCAAGCACAGCAGTGTTGAAGCCTAGTTCCCCAACACAAGATTAAGGTCAAGGTCAGCTCAGGCAGTGAGGTCAGATTATTATATTCTCCAGTCTCTACAAGCCAGAGGAAATCTGGTCCTTCCATTTACATGGAATCACTGGGCTGGATACAGCTCTGCTTCAGGGCAGTAGACACAAGTCTACTACCGCTCCTCTCTCCCTAACTCTGCAGACAATAAATCATGTCAACGTTCTCATTTTTAAGCAATAATTTTTTAAAGTGTTTTCCGTAGGTTTCTATCCAACCAGCTCCATGCAAAAAGGTTTTGAAATTTTTAACCTCATCTTTTCATGTGCTTAGTATTAATGTTTTTAGGATATAGGTTTCAAGGAACTGAGATTCAGGCAAATGGTACTTGAGAATAATTTATATCCTAGGGAGCAGAGATTAAAACCAAACTGTTTTCCCATGCTAATCAATGTGTCTGCAAATCTTGTTCTCAGTGCGAAATTTTTGGAGCAAAAAACCTGTGTGTTTCCTATGTAACAAAACTATTTTGCACAGAGGAGCACTCCAATTCCTTTATCTCCCATGAAATACACTTTTAATTCTCAGTAGCACAGTCATTTAGATCAGCAAAAATTGCTTGTATATGCAGTTCCCTTTATGTCATAAAAGTTCCTGTGCTGCATTATTTAATAATACAACAAGAAATAGGAAATATTTCACCACAAGTACAATCAATAAGAATCACTATATTATCCTACTATGAACATTTGTGACTCAAATTATTCAAAACTGCTCATTTTAAAAAGAAAGGCCAAGAGGTTTGAGGAGGAAATTGTCTAGTGCAAGACAGTATCACAAGTCTGTAGAAACACCTCTGCCCCTGAAAATGGAGGAGATTAGGAAAAGAAAATAATTAAATCTCTTTTAACAATGCAGTTTAATGACTCAGGTTATCTATTCCAGTTTCCTCTGGGTATTCCCTATTTCAAACCAGGGTTTTTTTCTTTTCAGGAAGTGTTGAAGCATGACAACTTCTAGCCTTTTCTTATCATTTCATTTTGGTATAAGAAGTCAGAATGGATACTTAAAGATTCTGATCAATCTATTTAAAAAGATACACACTTCATCAAGCTGTTAGTAAAAAAAAGAAAGTAGTAAGATAGATTTTGCTGATCTGGGAAATTTTGCTTTACTTTTTCTCCATCTGCTGTTATGAAACATTTTAAAAATATATTTTTCATCAACTAATTCTAAGCAATTAATTTTCTATTATTATGTATTTACTTCTTTGACAATTATTAAGATTTCTGAGACTACTTTTCTCTAGACACCATAAATAAATTAACCAATTTCAGAAGGATATGAAAGTTGATTTCACGTCTAAATGTCTTGAGTGTACATCTTCAAGAAAGTTACTTGAATAAAAAGAAACCTACATTTAAAAGAATTTTTTACACTACATTTGAAAAAAAAATGCAATCAGAACCAGCCTTATTTCTTACCAGTGACTGACTTCACTGCTGAATAAACTTCTGATTTCTCTGCTTCATTAAACGCAGAATATTCAGTGGTGTAGAGAACTGTTTTGTGTGAATAATCCTGTTTAATTCCTTACACAAGTTCGGTCTTGTCTTCTAACCACAAGATAAACTTTGGTCCATGACCTTCACAGATATTTAAATTAATGAATCAAAGACTTGACTTTATGTATCATTCACCTGGGAAGAAGAAAAACAATGCAGGTCAAGAATTTGCATTTAAAAAAAAAATATGCTGGTGGTGATCGTAGCTGGTAAACATCACTGTGTTGGAAAGAAGAATAGACATTTGAAATTTTCAAAAATTATGATCATAAATCATACACAGTCAAGAAAGACTATGGCAAAATCTGGGGTATAGTATGCATAAACTTTTTTTTTAAAAAAACATGTTCATGACAGTTGCAGGTGCACTGAAAAGCAGCTGCTTTCTTACAAGAATGTTCTGTAAAAGTCAGTCTATACTGGTCAAAAAGTTTGGTCAGTGTACTTAAAACCAGGAAACCCTGTAAGTGTCCCAAAAAATTTACTTTCCATGTGTTTACAAGAGTATCCTGGCTTTACTGCATGCATACAGGGCAATACTGGCACAGCAAGAAGGTCCAACTCAGAGGATGACACACCACCAATCACTATTGTGTTACGACCTAAACACATTATCTTCAAAATAATATCCTCATAAATATGAGTAGAGTAATTTAAAAGCAGTTATTCAAACGTTTCTTTTTTTAAAAGGTCTCTCAATGGCAAAGGTTTTATTCTCTATTATAATTCTCAGTCTACTTTATTATCCCAAGACAGAGAGACCGTATAATTAAATTAACTGTGACTTTGCAACTAATTTTCAGATTTTAAAAAAACATATGGTACCTTTCATGGGACATTTAATCTGCTCATTCATTAAAAACTTTGACCCCACAAGTATTTTCCTCAGTTCAATTAAAAATCTATTAGAATACTAGTTCATGCATCAGTGTTGTGTAATCATCACTACTCAACACAAGACAAACATAATGAGTGAGAACTGAATAAACCTTAGCTTTAATTTCAATGACACAGTGTAAAGTCTTTGAAGTTAATATTTTACACTTTCTTTTTTCCAATTTCAAATGTTTTTCATTATTGCCATTTTTCTGAGAAGGCACCTGTTCCATACCTTCATTGGTGAGCACCAAAAATTCACAAGCCTGTAGTAAGACACAGGTAAATATTCGGAGCTAGATATTATGCTGGACTAGAGAGGAAACATGGAATGCTCCTGTATGTGTTTACATCACCACTTTGATTTGGTCCCTGTTTCGTTCTTATCTGCCAATTTCAAACTGTCCAGAGGCTGACTACACCAAGTTTGATACTCTCCCCCACCTCTGTGCCATCTCCCATGTCTTTGCTCCATGGCCACCATGCAAAAACAACACATATTTGGTCTCATGTTACAAAAAGAGACTAAGAGTGTCGACCCAAAACCAAGGAATTTTTGCCAGTTACGTGTATATTAAGCAGAGGTCTGGCACTGTGAGGCAAGCACAAGGCAAAGAAGATCTTTCTGTCCCCATCCTCTGGAGCCTGCAGACCAGGACAAATGAAGGCTGCACTTCCCAACATACCTGCAAGGGACAAAAGAGACCAAGGCTTCCAGTAGATGCAGCGTAGGAGAGTAGGAAACCTTGACCTTTTCTTTCTTTCCTCCTTCACCATCGTACTTTGAGTTATCTCCTCTCTCTTGCTGAGGCACATCATTATCAATCTGCACTGCTAATTTATGACTAGTTTTTAATAACCTTGCTTCCTCTCCTTTTAGTCCTCACTCATCATTACTACTTTTTGATACCTCCTTATTCAGGCACAAAGGAGGCTTTTTAAGATCATTACTCCCCCGATTCCATTCAAAAGAAATCCCACTGCCCTGCTGCATGCAAGTTTCAGATTCAGTATTCCCCTTTTTGCCACTTTTATTTTCGCTTCAGGGCCCAAAAAGGTCTAACAGCCTTGGAGCTTCTCTTTGCATGCACAACCTCTCAAAACTCATCTAGAGAGCCACCGATAAAATTTTACATAATGACAGTGTTTAAAACTTGCATCTTTAATGTGTCTCAGACTGAATAACCCTCAAATAAAATAAATTTGTAAAAAATTATCTCTGTAAAACTGCTTCCCAGATTTACACGTAGGCAGTGAATGTTACTCAAAGTAAACCATACCATACCAGCTATCTGTAGCTCTAATCTAGATAGCATTTGGGATATGTAAATTATTAGAGCGCATGGAAAGGGATTTGAACACGCTGTGAACTTAGCAAAAAACAGTTTAAAACGTTTCAGAAAAAGTTTACAGTGATCAGCCATAGCAATTTCCAGAACTAAGACTGCATTGTTTCTGTGATTATTTCTAAGGAGTTAATATGAAACAAACTTTTTTTTTTAAGAGTACAGCTGTGTTACTGCTAGCTTGCACAAGACAGTTCTTTACCACCATTTTCTGTTTGGTTCTCTGTAATAAATTTAAGTAGATTTATCTGAAATAATATGTTTCTACTGATTTAAAAAGTTTAAAGAAACATTTTTCAAAGTTCAGCACACTGTAATATGTGTTAACTCCTCATAATATCTACAGAAAATGTCCATTTTTAAGAGCATTATAATGCAAGAAAGCACTGAATGTTAGTCTATAGTAATGCTTACTTCCCTCCAAAATTCATAAAATTGTAGTTTCTACCAGCAGCCAGACTCCTGGTTTTTTCCATAGGGAAAAAAAAAAATCTGATTTGAACTGCCTACTAAATTCTTCTACGCTTCTTTCTCTAGTTAATGCTAGTGGCAATATTCAGCATCCTGAAAGATATCATGAGTTCTGTAAATTGAATATATATTATGCCCAAAAGAATTGTCAAGAGATAAATAACATATTCTAAAAATATTATTTAAATAAACAGAATATTAGTTAAGGAAATAGTTGATAAGCATTTCAGTAGATACTTCATCACAAAATGAACTGCGAGTTGAATATAAAGGAAGCGCAACATCAAGTGTAAAATATGGATATCTTACCTTCCAATCTAGTTGATGAATACTTGTTTGGCCCCAGTAATATATATTAACGGAAAGAGTGGCGTGTCCTTATAGCTGCCTTACAAAGGGTCACAGGGTAGATGGTACTGAAATATTAGAAACAAAGGAAATATTAAAATAGAGCAAAATTGGAAGGCAGGGAGGAAAAAACCACATTTAGCTCTGGCAAGTATCTGCAGCCAGCAAGAATCCATTGCCAGCTGGCCATCAGCTGTAGATAGAAATATGTTCTAGCAACTGTTCTGGGTGGTTTCATCCTGAAACAGTGTCTTCTCTCTTCTGAAAAGATGCCTGTCTTGGGAAGGACCATATGCACACATCCACAGAAGTCTAATCATTTAGAGAAACCTACATTTTAGGGAACTGGATAAAATGAAGAAAGAGTCAGGAATTCAGGAATTAAAGGCAGCCGGTGAAAATCATGTGCTTGCAGCAAACTTACCAGCTCTCATTTGAAGGTTTCCATGACAGTTCCAAAGTTTCCTATGGATTTTTACCAGAATAATACTCAACATGACCAGCCAGTTTCTAAACCTAAGCAAAGAGAAATTATTCCATAGGCGATGTGAACAAGGTCAACTACACTGTTTTCGATGGGATTTCCAGCTAGGAGCGTGTTCAAGAAAAGAGAAACTTACTTATCATTACCCAGTATGGTACATTCCTGAAAAAACCTGAGAACAAGAGTTTGTAGCAAATGAAGAATACTCAAAATAAATGTATGTATCAGTAATTATTTGATAGATAGCACTCTAGAACTCTTCATGGAATTGATCTTTAAATTGCTTGTGGCACACTGCATATAATTTACTTATTTAGGTGCTCTATACATCTCTTTACAGTAGTATTCAGGATCAGATTTTCAAAAGCATAGAAATGCCTATAAACATCTCATTTTCTGGAGTCCTTTGAAATTGTGTCATTTAAATCCCACAGTGATTTTGCTGTCTGGGCTTCGCTGCAGGATTTAGATATCAAAAAAAGCATCTGACATATTGATAAAGCATTTTCAAACTGTTATAGTCAAAGTTTTTCAACAGTGCATACTCATTTTTATAACTGGTAGACTTATAACATATAGACAAACCAAAACGGAAGATTTCCAGGGCAATAACAATTATTTCCACTTCTCAATTTTTCTCAGACTTATTCATAGGCAACCTCCCTACTATTGTTCTTTACTTTCTTCAAGAAACACTGAAAATCACCTGGCTGAACATACCAAGCTCCACTTTTTTGTAGCATCTGCAGTCATTGTGCTGCGAATGCACGTAAGATAAAATTGTCCTTACTTTTTGTAAGGGTCTGGGCTTGACTTTAATGAGCACTCAACTGGTTTACCTTCAGGGAAAGCAGCTATTTGTAAACAGAATTTGCACATTGAATACTGAGAGCTTACAAAATTCTGGCCAATTTGCAAATGTTGAACACCTTCAAACCCGCATGTGAAATTAAAAAGAAAATCTGGTATAGAAGAAAAATCCCACCACTCCAGTTAAGGAAACCAGTTCTTTATGATTATGAACTGATCCAGTGTTCCCTGGGTCACCTCTCTTCAATCACAGCCTCTGAAGAAGTTCTATTTCTGTCTCTTGCTCAAATCTCTCTTCTTGTCATGTAGTTTCAGAAGCACCTTTGATATGAGTCACAGGACAATCTTAAGAAATTGTTGTTTCTTTTCCATGGCACCTGTTTAAGACTGCCCCAGCTTATTAAATTGAAAGGGGAAAACACAAAGGGGGGGAATATTATCTGCTTCCTTGTCCAGTTATGGAATTCCTAGAAAAGCGGAGTAAGAGTTCAATAAATTTTCTCACTGCACACAAAAGTGATTGTTGTCCACTATAAAAATGAGATTGTTCAAATACTAGAAAAAAAGAGATTTGCAAGTGAATTATCTACTTACAACTTTGGTATCATTTGCCCCAGACCTTGATTACCCAAAGGGCTGAAGTAACATGCTCTATTTTGCAACTATACCTGTAAAGCACAAAGAAGGGGAAAAACAGGTATGCTATATTTTTCTTCCATTTTTCAGTTCTAGTGTTCTCCACAGGTTGCACAAAATGGAGGTTCAAAGTCTTGGATTTAAGAACTGTATAGGTATAAAATCTTGGATTTAACAGCTGTATAGTGCGTGGCTGTTCCCTACTGCAGGAAACTGCAAATGTTCTTTGTCTGCTTAATAAAATCCAATTTTTAGAAAAGGTGGAGAGCAGAATATGAAGACAGATAATAAAGTTTGATCTACTGTGAAAAAATATGAAAGATTTTGATATTTGTAAGATAGCACTCTCCTCTCACAGTGAGAGACTGAAGCAGTTTGGAGGTTGAGCTTCCATCACAGAAGATTTCAAAGCTTTGGAAAGTGATAGATGCTTAGAGACAAAGCTAGCAGAAATGGCTTTCTTCTGAATTTATACTTTTAATAGGAGTGCACATGCTTGAAAAAAATCTACAAGACACACTTCATTGCTAGAAATGCCTCTGCAGGACTAATCCTTTCTGCATGACCTGTAGTCCTGACACACCTCTGCACAGCAATAGTCTCTTTTAATTCCATTTTTCCCCACCACACCCCTCAGCTGCTGACTCAGGAAGACACTGCTACTTCAATTACATGCTGGAGATGGTTTCAAGTCTCATCCCTTTCCCTTCACATTGGTGAGAATAAGAAAAAAAAAAGTACTTAAAATGAAATCTAAGTTATAATTTTTTACTGTAAGTCCAGGATGTTGGCCCTGGATGTATTTAAGTTTTAAGCCTTAGTCCAGACATGCCCTTCCCTCCCCCCTCCCATGGGTTATGTATTAGTTTGCTATATACTTCACTTGTGAGCAGGAAGGAAAATACCTATTCTACCAATGTGATGCTATTCAAGGCATGCAAGATATTTATTTTTTTATATAGCATTCATCCAACTTATCTCCACTTCCCAGCCAGGCCAGGACGCTATCAGCAACCTTCATAAGTCTCTCATCTTAAAACAAAAATGTCTTTTTTCCCTCCAGTTTGTCTGGGTATTTTTTATCCTTCTCCCTTGGACCATTTCCCAGGCTCATGCATTCTCTCTGCATTGCTCCAGTTAATTACTTATATTTGATGGCCACCTCTGCGAGCCCTATTACTTATTGCCACTTGTGAACTGCTGTAATGTGAGGTGTTTGTCACTTACACCAAGGTCACAGCCAGCCCTGTTATCATGTGGTTGCATTCCCTATCTGGCAATATTGATGGTGGTGGGGTGTGAAGCATTTTCAGTTCATGCTGACCCCATACAAGTGAGCACCGCACGTTCACCTTAGGTTACTTCTGCTGAGTAAGCCTTTAGCTCTCAGCAGCCACTGCTGCAAATGTTGACTGTAAGTCATCGTGGGGAGCTGGGAAGCAACATAAAAATTCAGTTGCTGCAGCTTTTGTGGCTTGAAAGGTGACATTGGTCATTTTTCCCCTCAAGCTTTTGCTACTTACTGCTAATCTTTTCCATCCACTGGTCCTTGCAAGTGGGAGTAAAAATAATGTGTCTCATTCTTTTATGACAAATATGACACTTTTTTATTTTTAATTTAGAAGGACATTTCTAACTTTTATATTCTAGAAATTAACCTTCTTAAATTTTCAGGATCTTGATTACAAGTATTCCACTTTGGTTTATGGATAATATTTACAGCTATGCTAGCTGTAATAGTACAATAGTCCATAGTACACTGTTCAGGAGATTCGGCTCCAGATGGACTTACAGACTTCCACCTGTTTTCATCCTATCCTGCTGCCGTGTTTTAGCAACCCCTTATTTACCCCTTACATGTGTTTTTTCTACATCCATCTGTATTGCACACTATCCCCCCTTCCCAAAATTGGAATACTTCAGCTGTCTGTAAACCATCTTGCTTTTATCCTACATACTGTCTTTCTCAAGAAGGATGATGAGTGTATGAGACTGTATATTTTTATTGATCCTTGATATTACCAAGACAGCAGGCTGAATAAGATCATTAATAACTTCTCTGAACAAAGAATGAGAGGAGTCAACCCTCATTCCATCTGCAAACACCTTTCAGCTCAAAGGCATTCTGGCCAAGCAGATACCTTGTCTTGAGTACAAGACCTCTGTCAGTGCTGTTACCAGTGACTGACGTGGTTGGTGGCAGTGGGCCAGTTACCAGGCTGGCCTCAGTCTTCCCGTCTGAAAATGAATAAAAACCCAACTCTGAAATCCTGCTTTGAAATTTTTCTATTGCTGCTTATGAAAAAAACAAACAAACAAACCCGCCAAACCAAGTCACCTCCACGAACAGTTTCCATACAACGTTGTAGCACACAACTTGTGACCTCAGACAACTTCTCTTTTCTCTAAGGTGTGAGAGCTTTCAATCAGGAAAACACTTGAATTTATTTCAGGAACCATTAGTGCACTAGTGAAAAACAAAAAATTAAGAATCCACGATCCTAAGAAAAAGACTTCAGGCTATACAGATAGAAAAATGCACCTCTATCTTTAAACAAAGCTACAGGAAAAGTGTCAAAAACAAAGACATAAGAAATCAGGTTTCTGCAAATTGCAATCTTATTCACAGGTCAGTGGGTTATAACTTTTATCTAAAAATTTGCGCCTTTTGATCTGTACTCCAGAAGAGATTATGGCACAAAATGTACAAAGTGAACTCAAATCGAGGGTACACATTTTATTTAAGAAGCAGTATTGAAAGGTTCACCAGTATAAACAGCCTAAAATGGCATTTAATGTGGCTCTGGTGGCTCAGAAAACCTCAACATGCCTGAAGAATATTAGACAGCTCTTTGAAAATTCTTCTAGAAATACATTATTAAAAGCCAGTTTAAAATTTAGCTGGTACAATGCTTTCCCCAAAATTCAATCATTGTTTAATTTAATACTCCACTTAGTTTGAATAGAAGCTCAAAATCACAGCTACCTACATTAGGAATATCATTTTCTCATTATTCTGATCACTACAGACAGATATTAGTGGATAATTTCATCTGCAGTAGTAAAAAGTATCCATCTGATTAAGAAATAAGGGAGAACAAAAAGCCTAGAAAAGATACATACCAGTGAGTAAAGTAAGTCCAGGAATGAATAAATACTCACCATTTAGAGTGGTGGCAGGTAGAGAGAATTTGGGATCAAACTCTGAAGGGCACTGACTTGGACAGTGTGTACCCCTGTATCTATTCAGATAAAAAGATTCGCCACTGCAGCTGAAATATAAACTAACTTCATAATTAGCAAACAGAGGATATTGGCAGGTACAGGATATAGCCACACCTGTGCCATAAAGAAAATGGTTCTGAAAAACCTAGGTCACTTAATAAAGTCAAACCCCAATCTTTTAAATAACTTAGAAAATGTATTTAATTCTCTACTATGTTGTTTCCTGCATATATAATCAAGTAGGCAAAGGGCAAATTTCAGAATAATTCAGGCTGATTTAGGGCAGCCCTGTCTACCCAAAGTTCCAGCTCTGGCAGCACAGTGAGCAGTTTATTAAAGAAATACTGTTGCACATAAACCAGAATGTCATGTGGCCAAACTTAATAACTGGGAAGAAATTGTAATTTGCATGTAAAAGGAAGAATACCAAACACAAAATAGCCAGGTTATAATTCTAAAAATTAGCTAAGTAGTGTTTCCCAATAACTACTTCTAATTAAATGTTACTTTTTTTATTGCAGACATTGGGCAGAGAGGAGAAAAGAATGATGGAACTCGGTCCAAAAAACATATAGCACTGTATTTTTCTACAAGGTAGAAGAAAAGATATTGTTTACCTATTTGTCTACATCAAGACAGCAGCCGGATAAAATCTGATTACATGCTCAATTTTCAACCCTTAATCTCAGTCTTATTCAAAAAACATTTAGATTTAGCATCTCAAACACCTCAAATGATCACAAGTATATGCCGGTAAATCTCCAATACCACATTACTTTCTCATCATCTGTGATTAAAAAAAGGCACATTGCAGTCCACGTTTCCTTTTAAACAGTCTATCAATATGGAAATATTAAGAGTGACGAGGGTAACCACATCACCAAAAATTTATATAAGTTGTATGTGATTATTTGAAGGTCTATTTGTTAATATCCAGGTTTTTTCCTTTGGCTTAGTTGTCTTAGTTCACTCTATTCCCTCAAGTGAAGTAAAAATGTAGGCATTCCCCCATAACTCCCAACAGTGAGATTGAATGAATTCTAACACATTCTTGAGGTTATGCTGAAGTTACCCTCTGTAATTTGTTTTCCTTTCTTGTCAATTATGCATGCATTCTATCTGTATCTTCAACCACAGACAAGCTTGCTCAGTTAAATAGAATTATTACTTAATGAACTTTTTTATGTTTGCAGCTTTGCTTAATGAGACACAAGGTTATGAATTTAGTCCTTGTTATATTCCTCTTACAAGGTGACATAAGCAGAATATAATTGACCAGATCTGGAACCAGTATAAATTAACTCCATTGAATAAAAACCAGTTTACATCAGCTACATCAAGATTCTTAGCATGAAAGAAATTTGTCTATAACAAGATGACACGTTTATTTAGCCATACTATAGCAGTATGTGTATTATCACATAAAATTAAGATTACTGCTCACTGAAGTGAAAGAAAAATTCTGTAAACAGTGTTTTGCAGCATTAGATTTCACCCTGTTCCTGATAAAGTACTAACACCTGTTGGCTAATTTGATGTATAGACTGCTTCCCAAAGATGTGCATGAGTCACTGTCTGGAACTCGTCCTTCTAAAGAAAATCATCAACACTTGCAGAGAACGCCATCTCTACCAGTGTTTCCTTCCTCAAATTAAAGATAGTCAGCTTGGCAAATGCTTAGAGTTGGCTGTCAAAAGGTTTGACAGACTTAATAGAGTTACAAACTGAGTGCCAAAACAAAAATGGATTGGAAGATTACAGCAATCTCACTAACAAGAGTTGGACCAGACCAGTCATATATCCTAGAGATACACAAAAATCATTTTAAACAAGTAATTAGAGGTAAAACTCTAAACAATATAGACCCCTATCAAAAAAAAAAAAAACAAACCAACATTCCTTTTAACTCTTGATCTAGTACTCCAGAAAAAAGAAACACATCTTACAGTTTTGAACACAACCATAAATTAGAAGAATCTAAAGTGTCTCCTAGAGAGGTTCTGTTGCAGGTTGTTGGGAAGCTTTGAAGGTAAATAAAACACCACACAAGAAGCAGAGGTTTTGTAAGTGGCCTAAACAACATGAAAAATAAGACTATTTTCTCTCCTGGTGGATACCTGTCCTTAACTGCTGGCTCTGCACATTAATGTCTTTGTGACCACATGAAGGCAAACTCTTGCCAAACTCTCGTATTCCCACCTGTTTAGCAGTTATAGTGAATCCATTTCCTTTAATTTGTTCTTGCTGATACTGTTATTTTTTTCCCCACTGCCAATAACAGAGTGAGACTTCATATTTCTGCTGCACAATACTATCAGCAGCAATATCTGTAGCTATTTCCAGGAAAATTAGTGTTGATGTCCATCTTGATTTTCTTCAAACGGTTGCTGCTCCTCCAGATGGCCTGATGTGTGCTTGCACTTCCAATATAAAACTTGTTACTTTAACATAGGGAAAAAAATTATCAAAAAGCATAATTATAGACCTTGTGGTCCTTATTCTCCTACTCTGTTTTCTGGACTTGCGCTCAGTTGTAGTGACCATGCCCTCACAGCAACATAAAGCCTGACCATACTGTAGAGAAAACAGCCCACAACCCTTTATTTTCATGATTAAGATGTCAATCTCATTGAAAGTGGAAGACTGTAATTGCCAACCCACTCTGAGGACTGGTTATGCACTTCAGCTGATATGTAATCACACAGAAAGCATACTACCAACAGTTCCTTCACTTCCAACTCTGCTGCTGCCTGAGAGGCAGATTCCCACTCAAGATTTACAGAAAAGGAGCCTTTATCAGGAAAAGAAAATAGACCTTCAGGTACACAAGATCTTCAGACTTGGAACAGAAGAAATTTAAAAGCTGCATACAAATTCCAAGCAATTAGTTAACTGTAAATATTAGTCAGACCGTCTGAAAGATGTTTTCTGACTAGAGAGCAGAAAGCACTGCAGAAGAGAAAAAGGTTGTTGCCTTTCAGAGGGAAAATCCATACTGTCCATAACCATCAAATAGCAATTGAATTAGCAAACAAAAGAAAAGAGATAGCAATCATGAAACAGGAAGAATACATCAACGAGGGTGGCAAGCAGTTCTGAGATTATTCACTACAACAAACTTTTAAAAAGGGTTATGTATCTATCCCTTCTGTGTACCAGTGGTCTATACTCAAACTGTCATTTTAAAGACATTAAAAAAACCCTGAGGAAACTGAGGAATATTGAGCCTCTTTTAGGACTCTTGCCCCCTCTGAATGACAAGATCCAGCAGAAAATAGTCAAGAGTTTTCCCAGACTAACTTCTACCTTCAACAATGCAGCAATCTTTCCTACCAGATGAAAAAAGAATTCAACACACGTATTATGAACCAAGAATTATTACTTGTTGATGCTATTACTATAAAAGTAGCAGTATTAATTGCTCTAATCAGTCATCATAAATTAATTTTAAGAATATAGATAAAAAAATATAAATACTATGAGACATCCCTTTGAATATCACCATATCATCTAAGAAGACCTGCTGTGATACCACTTAGCTACCTAAAGAGGTTTTTTACTTGACTAGAGCAATGTTCTTGGAAAACACCTCTTATGGACAATTCTTTTTCAGAAAAGTACAACATTTGAAAACTTACAGTATGTGCTAGAAGATTTTTCAATCTTAAAAGATATTTCCCAGAAACTCCTACCTTTCAAACAGCCCTTTTTATCATTAAACTCTCCAAATACATGGTATGCATCAAATGTGATCTGCTCACACCTAGGGAAAAAAGCACAAATCTAGACACCCACAGGAGATTCCTCCCAGTGGGAAAAAATCATCCCATACCCAGTCCACACCCCCTCCAAAATGCAAGGTGCACTATCCAAAGCACCAACAGTGCTCCTCAGACAGCTTGCATGGAACAACAGCCTCAGGGTGACCTTGCAAAGACAGTGGATGAAGGGCACAGGCATCCAGAGCAGGGCATTTATCCTGAGTCAGCTCTGACTCCCTTCTCCTCCCCAAAAGCCTGTGAAAGATGAACTAATTCCCATACAAACTGGAATTCATAGCACTAGAGGATACTCACAATTAGGAGCTCCACAGAAGCACTGCCTTTATGGGACACCGCAATTTTCCTCTGTTAACCAGCAACATCCCACAGGTGATATAGGGAGAGAGAATTTTTCTTCATAATTCAGGAAAAAAGGGCAAGGACATGGTTAACACCTCCTTATAGATGCCAATTATTTATTATCCCATGGTCTAAGTAACACAGGTAATGAAGTTAGAATAATTGTTCTCAACTGGTATTTAGTTTTAATGATTGCTGTTTCTCTTTCAGACAAGAAGAACACATATCCCTACAAGCTGCAGATTTTCCTTCAGACTACACTGGTTGGTCTGAGATGCTACTTCCAGCCAAAATCTTGTAGAGCATAACAGCTACTGTAGTACTGCTGCTGCAACCAAATGCTACACTAATTTCAGAAACCTAATTGACCTGAAGATGTTAAACTTCAAAACATACAGCAGTAAAAGAGGCATCTGTGAAAGCAATTTTAAACCAAAAGGGAAATGAAAGTAAATATAAGCTGTGAGTCATAGCTACTATGCTAGTGTGCTAACAGACTTGGAAGGATCAGATGGAAATGGAGGAGATGGAAAAAGAGAGAGAGCAAAACCAATTTTTTTTTAAATTAGAAAATACACATCAGCTAAAAGTAAACTGTTCAAGTGAAAAGCTCTATCAGAAGTTGGGGGGGAGGAATAGGAAACAATACGAGTGAATCAAAAGATAAAACTAGAGGACACAAACAAAAGCCCACGTAACTAAGATTTCTTTCACTATGCTCCTACATTTTGCTGCATCTCTGGTACAAAATTAAAACGAAAGCTATTACCCTAACTAAGGAAAATTATTTATTAAGTTTGTCTCTTAGGCCATAGAGATTTAAAGTCCTGGGGTTTAACAAAAGAAAATTCAGCCTGGTTGCTGAAATTATGCAGGTCCCCTCAAAAAAACCTCACCACCAATGCTACATTTGCTAAGATCACTTTCTCTGTTGCTGTCTTTGCTCCTTTAGAAAACATTACCTATACTGCTAATCTTGTCAGTACCAGTTCTGCAGTATTACAAGAAAAATTCTCAGGACAGTGAGTTTCTAAGCAGGACAGATTTAGCTTCAACGAAGACAGTTCTACACTCCCCTCACTCAGACCACTACACCCATTAAGATCTCATTAGTCAGCCAATTGCCTCGTCCTACTTAAGATATTAAAGAAATGAGGGGGTCATAAAATCCTCATCACCATGCACTTGGATCAGTATATCTTTGCAATAGTATAGCTCACACCCTCAGAAGAATAACAGCTCAAACTTCACTGTACCTGTTGAGGAGAACTCCATTAAATCAAGGTCATTTTGGTTCAAAATTATAATTTTGGCATCTATCAGATTGGGTTATATAATATTTCTGGACCTTTCAGGTAACTGTCTGTATCCATGGAAACAAAAACATGTAATAGAAGGACAAGGGCAAAATGTCTCTGAACTCCAGCAATCTACCTTTATGCATAAATAATCATAGAGCAGACTGAGGACAAATCTCTCTGTATTACTGACAATGACAAGTCTTAAATAACTCACCTAAGCCCCCAAAATCTCAAAACTGACAAATTTAGTATGTCTTTTTGACTCCTCCTTTCCTTCTTCCCTTGTTTCTTCCTTATTTCAGGAAAATTCTAAGATTTAAAGCCAAAAATTTCAGTCTCAAGCAAAGACCACCCTATATCTTGCACCTTGAGTGCTGATCTGTTTTTTATAAAGGTGTATATAACCTGAAAACTTGCACACTCATAGAGCAATGACATGCTGAAAAGGGCTGAGTTTTATCTATTTCAAATAGAATCTCTGATGACAATTAATTCTCTGCCTGTGTTTTAGGCAGAGCAAAAATTCACCCACTGTACCAGCCTGATCTTAGCTTTAATTTACCCCAGATGTTTCAGAGGAAGGAACAAGGGAGCCCTAACACACACAGTGGATTTGCAGCACAGTGAAAAAGGCAAAGTACAGGCAGGATGAAAAAAAATAAACAGCGAGATGAAACATATTGGGCAAAAATGAAAGACAAAAAATAAAAATGGAGAGGCAGCTTTTAAAAACAAAGAGAAGTGCACTGAAATCCCTACCTTTTTTAGAAATAAAAGGTCCCTTCTGGGAAGCTCTTTATACCTTTCTACAAGTACTTCAGAAAGCCAATTTAGCATAAAAATAGACACTGCAGCCAAAAGAATGAAATATTAAGATTGCTTTTTATACAGACTAAAACTGCACTATTATTAATGTTCTAAAATTATTGAAAGGCATTCAATTTTTATCTTAAAAAACCCCACACAGATTAAAATGGAAAGAGAAAGCCATAGTTACCCTAATAGAAACATTCTAGCCATCGAAAACCAAGCAATGTGGGGAGTCTTTTTAGTCAACAAGGGTGTTAAATACCAGATCTTTCAGATCCCTTGTAAGAGTGAGACATTTTTTGTTTGTTAGCCTTGATTTTATTACAAACAACGAGGTCAATACAACAACAACCCTTCAGGATAAAAATATTTAAAGAACTACTCCCTAACAGTCTGAAAGTGTCAGTAACATGTGATGGCTCAGCAGCAAAGGGCATTAACACCTTCCAAAAGTGCCAGCAGTTGCTTCAGAGTGTTCTGATCACCTGCTGTTCTGCAGGGCAAGAGGTTCAAGAACAGAAATAAACCCAGTTTTTCCGTGGAATATGGAGAAAGATTAACTTCCAGGAAGATCATGCACATTACAAATTTTTCCAGGTTTTAGCCTTTAAAAAAAAACAAATAACAAAACAAAAGCAAAAGAGCAACCTATTCAACTGCATATCCCTAACTTCAGAAAAAATAGTTCAAAATTTAAGGCCTGTTCTGTTTTCTACTGGGATAAAGTCAATTTTCTTCTTAGTGGCTGGTGCAGTGCTGAGTTTTGGATTCAGCATGCTGATAACACGCTGATGTTTTGGTGCTGAGCAGCAACTGCCCTAAGTCAAGGACTGTTCAGTGTCTCATGCTCGGCCTGTGAGGAGGGGCACAAGGAGTTGGGAGGGAGCATGGCCAGGACAGCTGACCTGAACTGGCCAAAAGGATATTCCACACCAGAGAACATCATGTCCAGTACACAAAGTGGGGAGAAGAATTGGCGGTGAGGGGCCAATCACTGCTCAAGGACAGGCTGGGCATCAGTAGGCGGTGAGCAGGGGTATTGTACACCACTTGTCCTTGTATTTTATCTCTCTTCCCCTCTCCTTTTTACTACTATTATTATCATTAGTATTTTTATTGACCTGTTCTTATCTCAACCCATAAATGCTTTTTGGTTTGGGCTTTTTTGTTTGGTTGTTTTTTCCCCTGATTCTCTTCCTGATTCCAACAACAGGAAGGAGGAAGGAAGCAAGTGGCTGTGCGGTATTTCGTTGCTGGCTGGGGTCAAACCACAACAAGGCCTTAGCTCCCTCTTGTATGATTTTAACTTTTAATTAAATAAGATTCAATATTATAATTTAACAACAGACATTCAAAAAGTTGAGAGCATTACAGAGTTAACAAAACCCAACGGCATTCAGCAAACATAGATTTTTCTGTTAAGGGTCTGTTATAGATCTAAATTGTTTACAAAGACTCAGCAAATAAGTTTTAGTTTACCCTTATTTTTTTTTCTTTTTTTCTGATCAATATCAATTCAAATGTTATCCTTCCAAGAATAAAAATGCCAAGCTTCGTTCTCTATTTATTTCATGAGATAACCAATTTTCAGTTTTAATCCGTAAAGCAATCACATTTGTTTTTTCAGATTTTAGAATCACACAAAGAACAGAGAGAAAAAGTGTGTGCAAGAGAGTAAGAAGAAAAGAAAGCCCGAATTTAGACTATGAATCCACTCAAACACAGCAAGTCAAGCCCAACCTGTTTAAAGATATGATTTACATTTCAAAACTATTACAAAATTATTTTTTTAAAAGATTCTACCAATCAGATAGATAAAGCTCACTATATTAAGCATTCCCCCCCAAATTATTTTAACTGCTAGTAAAACTCTGATAAGACAAAAGAAGGACTATAGCACTGGTAGGAGACATATATTAGAGAGTACCAGATGATCCTAAATAATATCGTTTACCTAGTGTACCTGTAAACAAGAGAGTTTATAGAAATATTTGAATTAACAGTGTAATGGGAACTGTATCTCAGAATTTAACCTTATTTCTGATAATGCTGTGATCTAGTAAATAAAGGTCAAGGTCTCATAAACACAAGAATATCCTTGGCTCTGCCTTTGACAAACTCCAAAAAATCATTGGATCACTTTTCCATTCAGATTCCCAATGGAATAAGATAATACCATTTCTATAAGTTTTTCTGAGACTTCTGGTGAAAGTTAGCTAAAAGTTGCTGATTAACACTACACACACAAGAATGACAAGAGGTTGCATGAAATTAATTGAACCAGTATAAATTTCCATATTTTCACCTTCTTTGCACTTGCAATTGCTTATTCTTTCCAACTCAACATCTGGGGTGACTTTTATTCCTGAGCTTCTTGAAGCATGTAGGCCACAGCCAGACGGCAACTCAGAGAGAAGATTTTTCAGAAATGCCCTAAACCACTGATGATTCCAAAGCAAGGAGAGGTAATGAAAGCTTTTCAAAGCATGGGGTCACCACACCCATATCCTGGACTCCCTGAAGGTCCCTCAAGCAGGCTCCAGCATCCATGTCTCCAGGGCTTGTGGTGCCAGGCTTGCCTTGAGCTAAGAGTGAAGGACAGGAAGTCACCCAAGACTCGCGTCAGAGCACATTTATAAGTGTGCCGCTCATTTTGAATCATAGAAGGGGCCTTCAAGATCATCTCGTTCCAACCCCTTGCCATGGGCAGGGACACCTTCCACTAGACCAGGTTGCTCAGAGCCTCATCCAATGTGGCCTTGAGAACTTTCAATAATGGGACATCCACCAACTGCTCAGGGAAATCTGTTCCAGCATCCAACCGTGCTCATAGAAAATGAGGGAGGACCTTGTTTGCCTTCTAAGCCATCAACCAGTTTTTTTCACCTTATCCATGACCTTTTTGTATAATTTTTGCGTTGCTCTGCCTTGGAGCAACAAGGAGAAGAGATCTGGACCTCACACCTTTCTTTCTTCTTCCTACCCTCACCTTCACCTCTCACCTCCTCACAGCATCAGATTAAAGAAGGACAGAGAAACCCAGCACCAGCCACAACACACTTGTCTGGGTGGGCGCTGCACTCTCATACTCCTGCCATGAAGGTGATGCTTGGCAGTTCTGCTCTGTATTTCGCATCTTCCTCTCAAACACTTCACAGTGTCCCAGAAATGTGAGAGAACTGTTGCCACAGGGGTGGATGGACAGAGGGATTGCAGGAGTAACACAGATTTACATCGACAACTAAGTCAACATGACGGGCAGGCAGACAGCGTTCTTAAAAACACAATTTCCTCTGTTTAACAAATAGGGGACCAGAGCCACCAGGAGATAATTGCCGTTACTGGAACCTCACAGGGTAAAAAAATGCAAATTCTTAAGATCGAATTTTCTGGTTTTGCAGGTGTTTTATGGGCAGTTTTGTCACACAGCGCTATAGCTTGTTCTGTTTCAATCTTATGGGCCACATTAAAATAATTTATACGCATTAGTTAGAAAAATCTAAAGCCATTACTGCAGCTGATGCAGAAAAAACAAAGATATTTTTGGTGGCCCATTAGATACTTCATTAAAATTTACGAGTCCTAACTTCGAAAGCAACCTAAATGCTCTCACACTGAAATATTCCTTCTTCTTTTCAGCCAAATACTTTCATGTTTATTTTGCCTTATAAAAATGTAAAATTATTGTGAAAATATATAATAATTGAGACTCAAAGTACAAGAAAATAATAAATACTCATCTAAAACAATATATCTCAAAAATTTCATATTAAATATATTGTATATCAACTTATTCTTTTTCCTCAAGTTTCTAAACTAATTTCCTTGCAAAAAGCAATTGTGTATGACTGAAATCCAATTTTCTTTTGTGTATTTACAACATTTATATATTAAGACTATTACAATACAATAACACAGTGAAAACATTTCAAATCAATAATTGCAATCACTGTCTTACTGATTTGTCTGTTGTCCAAAGTAGGAAACAATTCAGTCCATTTTGGCTCCTATTAAGCCCACATGTAATGTACACGGAAAACAATATTTCCTGAAATATTTTTTAACGGGTTTCACCAAGAATGCTAGCATTTACGAACTTGCAGAAAGACATCTGGATATCAAGAACGGATGTTACCAAGTGGTTCTCAGTTCAACTTCTATGCAACATAAAAAAACTTTTACAAGAGCTGATAAAACATTTTTCTCCAGAAAAAAAAAAAAAAACAAACAAGCAAACCCAAAAATCCTTATAAATTGGCATGTTGTCCATGCTTAAATGTCACCTTCAAAAAGAAAAATTTATATAGCCTCCAAGATAGTGCAGTGATTTATTGATCACTTCTAGATTTAAATTTTATTTCTAAGTAGAAGAGAAATATTTTCAATGTTTCTTAGTGTGTAGGTCAAAAGGTTACATAAAAACTCCCTCTGATATATTTCCAAAATAATCAGATGGTCTTTATAATAATTACCCAATATGTCATGCACATTCAAAACTCTGGCTCACAAAGGATTTGTTAAGAATGATTTCTGAAGGGAGTTTATGGATGTAACATGACTCAAAGGCTCTCCTGACAGAGATGGAACCAAAAATATGAGCTTTGCTGCGGAAGAAAATTGGTTCATTATCCCTCAATTTAAATAGGAAATGGAGCTCTAGAACTTTCTATAGTTTCTCCACAAATCTAAGAGACAAACCAAATGCCAACTTATTGACAAGAAAGGTCCCAACACTCAATTTTAAACATATATTTTTCAGGAACAATTAGCTTTTATTAGAATTGGTCAAAAGGTTGTCACAAAATTAAAGCATGCAGCCCATTTTGGACTTAGAAAACATCAGAGTCTTTACTAATGCCTTTTGTTGATAATTTTCTTTATAATAAAAAAACATAGCCAGGATCAGAGTAGTCCAAGTCTGGACCATGTTGTTATTTTCATGTATAGGTTTACACATCATAGCTGGTAAAACCCAGGAACAGGCTGCAGATGCCCCATTCCTGAACACATTCAAGGTCAGGTTGGATGGGTTTCTGAGCAATCTGATCTAATTGGAGAAGTCTCTGCTCATTGCAGGGGCAGTTAGACTAAATAACCTTTAAAGGTCCCTTCCAACCCAAACAATTATATGATTTTGTGTTCCATTTTCCTGACAATATAATGTTAAAAGTAATATTTAACTGAGGGGAGGGGATTTTAAAATGGAGTTGATAACACTTCACATTTCTTAACTCTAGAAGCTCTACAACTGCTAAACTGCATTTCAGTCATTCTTCAACATTGTTCTGGCTAAACAGCATATATTAATATTCCAGGATATATGGGAACAAAACACAGATTTTCTATACAAGATAGAGATCCTAATAACAACCAACGCATTCTGTACACATCCACCTTCATTTACTTCCTCAAAATTAATGTCCCAGGTGATTTGTTATCTCATTTGTTTTCCTCTCTCCAACGAACTCAATGGATATTCCTAGTAACAGTGTTAAGCACTGAAGTTACAGATATGCAGAAAAAAAGAGGGGTCCCTCTTAAGCCTCACACACTTCTCAAAAAAAATTTGGAGGAACAACATGTGATACACTTAAAATAAAGGCAGCATGAAACACTCGTGATTTGTTCCAGCTGACTGAGCACAAGATCACACATGGTGATTCACTAGAATGGCAGTTTCCATGAACTCACTGATAGTAAAACATCTGCTGCCACAACACCTGGAATTTGTTCTACTCCGCAAAGAGAAAACTGCCGCAGCACACTCAATACCACAGCAGTTTTCAAAAGAATTAATTGCACAATAAGACAGAAATTCCATACATTTGACAGAAGTGACTAGTTCTTTCCAAGCGTGTGATTAACACAGAGTGAAAATATACCCACACGAATTTTGATAGTTGTCATGAAATGCTGCACTCCAAAGTGTTGCGAAACATGGTTTCTTTTTGATTATGATATCTAAAGAGTTACTCATTATTTCTTCTGAATAGCTTGTTTAACTCCCCCCTCTCTCCAAGTCTTCACAGGCACATAAGTGAAAAATATTTCATACTAGTGGAATGGATGCAGCCTTCCATTGTTCTTATTTTTCTTTCTGATATTTCTTTGAAACAGATGTTGTTTTCCTCAGCAATTTAACCTCTAAGATTGAAAAAAATACCTTCTCTGATAAATCTAGTAGGGTTTTTAAAGTATAATTTAAATATTTGTCTCAAACTAGACAGTATGCTATTCATTCCTTTAAATAAGCTTATGTTGGCAATAAAAATCAAGAAAGAAACATAAATGGGGGTGTAATGCCTGAGGGAATATTGAATTCAGTTGTGAAACAATAAAATTTCTTTCCCTTGTGAGTCTGAGATTAAAGGCTTGTGGGTTTTGTACAATAGCCATGAGCAATACATACAAGTGACTTTTTTTACTGCATGAGATTCTCCTCATGCACATCTCATTTCTTCAAGATAATTCAGACAATCAGCAAGGCAAAGACAGTAGATCACATTGTTCTTAGTGTTAAACAGATAATCAATACTCTAAGGCAATAAAATTAAATGTTTGAGCTTTATTAAACTTGGGAGACTGCTGGTGAGTAGCTGGAAAATAAAACAACATTAAAAGTCAATTAGCATAACCATTATAGCGAAATATTTGCTTTTTGTTCCGCTACAATACTGAATTATAAAATAAAATAAGTGAGCCCGTAAGCTCATTGTTACAGCCATGTGAGTATTATATATCTATTTAACACCAATAAGAATAAAAATTTGTAATGCAAATGCAGACTGAGGCAATCTATATGAAAATCCAATAGAAGTTTGGTTATAACAATGAACTGAATAAAACAAAGCCCAGCTCATTATGTTGCTTTGTTTCAGTTATTCTTTCATGTTCAAGAAATTCTTAGGTGATTAGAGGCTGGTATGTGCCATGGACTCCTGAGCCACCCAAGTTATTGAGGAATGCAATAGTCCATTAATGTATATTAATTGGAACTACTTAGTGTTTACAAATAAACTGAGTGATTGAGAATTTTAATGGATTTAAGCAAAGTATTTAACACTACAGGCTCGAGTCTCGAAGCCTGCAGATCTCAGATAAACTTAACCAATGTATCTAGGAGTTATTTTCATAGCTGTTATTGAAAAATGTTAAAATGCCTGAAGTGAGCAAGTCATGCTAGGTTTAAGATCGAAATTCAGTTTAAATAGAATCAGCTGATGTAAAATTTTACAAAAAAAAAAAGGCAACCAAAAAAGGCTTCACTTTATATACTTAAAGTATAACCAAGTACAAACTAAAGCTTTAATAAGCTTCAGTCTTCGCAAGTTTATTTCTGGTGCCTGTAAAGTCAACAACTGAAGCCTGAGAGTGACAAAGATTAATCTGTTCTAGGCAAGATTAGATGGGAAACCCTTGTACCAAATATGCTTCTGTATCTTGTATGTAAATCTAGCTTTTCAAAATGTCTGGGTCTCCAAGGGATACTTTTATCCACATCCAGCTATTGTGCAATGCTACGTAAATAATAATACATATAATCCACATCAAAAATAGCTGTGGAGGCCTCCAAGGAGCTCCCACGAAATGGTGGGTATAGAGGATGTTATACCCCAGCCGTGATTCAGCTGGCTTGACAGCAGCTGTGCTGCAGCATTTTCAGCACAGAAAACAAACCACAGAATGGGTCAGGTTGAAAGGGACCACAATGGGTCATCTGGGCAAACCTCCCTGCTCAAGCACGGTCAAGATGCTGCTTTCTCCTTCCAGATGTTATTGCTGACATGTGGGGCAAGATATTAACCCCACTCAAAACTGAAGCCTTTTTTTTTTTCTCCTAGATACACTATAATTTCATTTTCCAGAATAAAATGAAGTTTTAGGTTTTAATTAGCACAAAGAAAACAAATGTTCCAAGAACCTGAAACCGACGTAAAAACAGCAAAATAGGTTTTAGTGCTGTTTCACCAAGTGACGGGAGTAACAGCAATCTCCAGTTATACATCAAAATAGGACAGCTATTCTTGTCAAATTCATTGTAAAACCATGAAAACCCGACTTTCCATACAGGTTTTCCCTCTTCTGCCAAAGCTTCTATTCAAATGGAGATTTCAGGTTCTATTGTAGACCTTTGTTTAATAGTTACTTCAAGGATTTCCCAGATGCTTTATTCATCTATCATTTCATCACCTCCAGCAACATAGACTCTACTTAATCTGTCTACCTGAAGCTTTTAAAATAGGCAGATATGGTTTTCATTAAAACACATTCACCTCACTGTTGAAAGCCCCAGTAAAACTCAAATTATAAAAGTTTTGAAAAAAGTTTTGCTAATTAAAATGTAAGAAGTTGCAGTATTCCTACTATTCCTCTTTTGTAATAGTGGATGTGCCAGTCATTACACGTCTAATTTATTTCTTTTTCATTTAAAGTATTTTAGTTTAGCTGCCAAAACTCTTGCATCCAGGTTTAAATTCAGGCATAAGTGCTGTAATATCAAGGGCAGTATTAGTTATACATACATGTCTTATTTAATTGACCTAACTTCACTGGATTTGTGCAGGTGAAGGAGGGAAGTGAGATAGTGGCAACTTTTCTCAGACTATTCACTGCATAGATAGCAAAAATCTTATTTTCACCTATTTATACAGGCAGAAGCTTTAAATTCAGCCACTGTGTAGGAACTATGTTTACATTAACTAAAAAGTGTAAACCTTATTGATCAAAATATTTCTATTAACATTTTTCTCTAAGGAAAATCTACTAATTGAAGTCTTCAGTCATGGTCCTCCTACACACAACACAGTTATTGAATACAACCTACTCAAAAGGCACTGCAGTGCTGTGCTTATTCCCCATTTACTAACTTGAAGATCTGTCTCAAGACATAGAAAATTGTTATTTTTCCCCTCATATACAAAATACTCACTGCAGAAGCCATCATTAGGATTAGTGTTTTCATCATTTGTTGTATGTGTGGTTTTGAAAAGGAAACTTATTTGCATCTCAAGTATTACCATGGGCTTCACACCATGCTCCATTTCCTTCCTTGGTCTGGACATCATCATTTCTTACCGAGGGATTCAGCTTGTCAGGGCTCCTCGCTGTTCAGTTTTCCTGCTGAAGCCCAGAGAGATCATGTTTGCCTCTCACTAGTCATTATTCATCTCCTCAGCCTGTGCTCTCTCTCTGCTGTAGTGTGACCTCTGTGAGCAGTCAGTCCAACACACTCCCTTGCCCACCACAGACCTCTGCAGGCTGATGTTGGACTCTAACTTTTTTCCATCTCTTTTTTTTCCTTTACCCTCCACCTATCACTCACTGCTTGGGATGCCTCCATTCCTTTCCTAAAAATCAAGGGCTGTTTTCAGTCACTTTCAAAACCATCTTGAAAATCACCTCACATGCAAGCTGGAGTTTCAGTCCTTGACTTCCCAAGAGCTCCCTTCACCTTCCCAAGCTGTCAAGTCTCTCATCGTCAGCACAAGTTGCCAGTGGGAAAAACACAGGTTTTTTTCAGCAGTGTCAGGACTTAGTTCTCCTGTAAGTCTCCACTGAAGGAAGAGTTGTGTATTTGTCTGTCTCATGAGCAGATGGGCACATGCTCACTACTGAAAGGTCTGCATGGTTAACAGGCATTTTACAGAAACTGAGAACGGGAGATGCTTCCATCGTTACCAAGTCTGCTTGGTTCTCAGTTTTACACAAGTTTACATGATGCAGTTTTCCAGAAGCCTTCTAGGCAATATATCTCTTTGCCTTTGGATCTCTGCACTACTCTACATGATTTATTTTAAATTTAAAAAAGACTAAAAATGGCAATAAAAGAAAAAAATGATAATTGATTTTTCACTCGCGTTGAGTTGTGTCTCATTTTCATGCTATTTGTCTTCCCTTCCCACTAGGAGCAAAATCATGGGGTTCAAACTGAGCAAAAGAGAGCATAGAGAAACTTATATTCATTTTCTAGAGGCTACCATGAAAGGAAGGAAGAAGACATCAGAATAAGTGACTATACAGTGGTATTATGTGGAAATTGGCACTTTTTCTTTAAAACATCACTTGCTATTCGTGTTCTGCCCAGCCTCAAAACCAGCCAAACAACCCTAATTATGAAGAAAAACTAGCAAAACCAGTCATCATTCTTCTACCAAAAAGCAACTGGTAAAAATAGATTCAAATTTTGGCAAGCTGGTAAAATATATCTTCAGTACTTAGTGACCTAATCTCTTCACATAACAGCAAACCAGGGAGGATTAACAAGCAGTATTTAACTGGACAAAGAGAAGAAAACAGCAGCAGGAGAAAAAACAGTGTAATGTAGACATACACACACATATTTTTTAAAGTCATCTTAAATCATATTTGCACGCAGACTTTTGGGGTTTGTTGCTGCTTGGTATATCACTGAAATAAATATCTTGGCTCCATGTTACTATCCCCCCTCCCCCCCAACAAATTTAGTGAAAACACAAGAAATCTTTCTTCTTTTAGACTTATCCCTAAAATTAGACAAAACTTTGAGAACACACAGCCCCCATATAAACATGGGCTTCTCCATGTAGGTCAAATGAAGTCTGGATTGTCTTTCCAGAAGCATTAATTATTATCTAACTAATTATTTTCTACTACAGCACCCAACATCTAATGCTTCAGCAACCCTTGTGCACCAAGCACAACCCAAATGTTTGTACACATTTGAGAGTATCAATGTCAAAAGAGCAGAGAAACAGATGTGGAAAAGGGAACATAACTTCATCTAATTCAATCAGCTGACATAGATATAGAGATTGTTTACTGATTTCTGGTGAGTTTCTGATAACCTTAACCAAAAAAAAAAAAAATTCAAACAAGTCTGTATTCTTGAGACTGCCTTAATAAAAAGCTGATTTGTAGAAAACATAGCCCAAAATACAATTGCAGGTTTTGAAGAAACAACATGTGACTTTGTAACCACAGCACAGCAAATGTACTCCAGTGAGAAGAAAAAACCAAAACCACAACAGAAAAAACAAAAAAGAAAAGCAAAAATGTCTTTCAGTGGTGCAATGTAAGATTTTTTTGGGATAAAATTTTAGGTTATGGCTTAGGAATGGTTTGGCTGATGACCAAACCATGCCAAGTTGCTTTAAAAGTGCTTCAGTGAGTCCTTTTGAGAAAAAGCTTTTGTTCCACTGTGGCACAGAACCTCAGAGCATCTTCAAAAAAATTCCAAATCACAGGTTTTTTAAAAAGGAAAAGAGTTAATTCTTGGCTTAAGTAGTTCCTCACTGTTTTATTGTAAAGTGAATTTAAAATTTCTTAGAAAATGTTACTTTCTCCAAGGTACAAGGAAGGGATGAAAATTGAGGGAGCACTACAAAATAAGTTGGAAGGCCCCTTCCAAACCATCACTTACAAAAGAAATAAAAAGAAAAAAATTTAAATCTAAAAATAATAATTACTGTAAAAGACAGTATTTTAGAAAAAAAAATCAAAAGTAAAGAGTAGAATTCTTAGAGTCACACAAGGTATAACTTTCAAGTAGTCACTTTATAAAAAGCTCTTACAAATATAGAATTGCTCCCTATCAAACACTTGCTAAATGATTTCTGCAGAATAATCACAAATATGTCAAATTAAGAAACCTTTTTCAGGTGTTTAAGTTTTTTTAGTTCTTATTTCCTCACCTAACAAACCTAGTTCCTGGGAACCCTTCCAGATACTGTATTGCTCATTTTCATTCTTTCAAACATAGTCATACTCCAGCTGACCATCTTGATTTCTTTCCTTGTGCTTTTTGTTTCCAGTTTTTATCCTTGCCTCCCACTATTTACATAGTGTTTTCATGCCTCAGAAATACCTTAAAAAATGAAATCCATTTGCCACTGTAATCAAATTCTTAACAAAAACTAGATTGAACTAGTTTAGCTAAGTTAACTTCACCTCAACCAGAATGAGTTCTTCCCGTCTTCCACAAAGGAAGAAATAATTCCCTCCTCAAAGTTTACAGATTCAACAGACTCTTCTATAGGACAACAGCACAAATTTAAAGACTCATAAACTATGTTAACCACAGTCTAACCTACACATGCTCTCATTGATAACACTCCTCCCACAAGCACTCTCCAACTCTACTCCTTCACTCCCACGGGTCTCTCTTAAAGTTTCCCAAACAAAAAGGAAACACCTGCACACATCATCAGTGACTTAATCAGCATTTTCCCATCAGTGATTCATCTCAGGAGGTTGGTTAAGAGCAGGAAGACCCTTTGCTGTCTTCTGGCTCTGGCTTTATTCTTCCTATATGTCATGTGGTGCAGCTAAAAATAAATTCCAGGTTTTGAAAGAAGGATAGTGTCACTTAAAGGTAGCTATGATAACCTCCCATCCACACCTGCCTTCCTACTGACTAAGATAACTCCCTTCTACAAGTCAAAGCTCTTAAAAAAAAAAAAGTTTACTAAAATCTTCCTCCTCTCTGATGTGTGCAGACCCTGGAGCTAATAAAAGCTTATTTTCTATTCAAAAAATACTTTTCTGTACATAAGGAATGTACAAGCCATAATGAAGCATGGCTGAGAAACCAAAAGTGATTCAGAAGAATTACAGCTGTACTAGGGAGATACAAAAGTATCTGAATTTAAGGATTCAGTTAAGTTTTTTGGCTTTTCTAGAGTTTGTGTGTTCAATAGGAAATGAAAATTTCCCTAAAAAATGTCTACCTTTTTGTTAGTTAGATACTCAATTCCCTCCCCAAAATATTGCTTTAACAAAACATTATTGACCAACAGGTAAACACATGTATGGGGGAGAAACAATTTCCTTATAAATTTATCATAGTTTTAATGAAAATCTTTCCATTCTTTCTCCACTTCCAAGGAATGCAGATCTGAAACAAGATAGGACTTTATTTTATACCCAGCAGTAAACTTGCTGGCATAATTACTTTGTATTCCAGCCCCTTGATACATCCACATGCAAACAAAAAAACCCAAAGAACTTCACTAATTTTTTAAGTGTTTTATTGAGTTCCTGACAAAATCTCTCCTGCCATATACACTTAGAGGCCTTTCAAATAGGATCAAGTGTGGCTGGGGTGAGTCATCCTTTACAAATCATTGATTCACAGGGTACACAAGTGCAAACAGCACAACCTGCTTACCCTCTGTCAGCGAAAAGCAAGTGTAAAAATAACAGAGAGAAAAAATTTAGAGTCGCCATCCTTTTCACATCTCTTGCTGCTCCAGCAAGAGCCCAGGTTTTGCTGAAGGACCGTGTCAGCAGTGACAGCAGGAGATCCATACGCTCCTGTAGAGCACAGAGTGATTAGAATCCCGGTATCCCCTGCTCCATACACGCTCCCTGCCCTCAGGGGGCACTAACCCTCAGTTCAGATGTCTGCAGTAGTTCAAAATCTTATGTACACCTGAAGCCTTGTGCTGTTATAGTGGATGTTGTGTATGCTTTCTATACTGTTGTTTCAATTTATATTGAAACCAGAGTTATCTACATGGCATAGAAAAGGATTGCATTGTTTGAGTTTTCTGTTTCTGCTTGCTTTGGTATACTTTAAATCAGAGAAAAATTGTCAAGGTTTCCTCCAGTGTTGGAAGGAAGACTTGACGACCAAGCAAGCGCTTTTCCAAGTTCATGTTTCAAACAAAACGCAAGTTTTCATGTTGCTGAAGCTGTCAAGGTCTATGGGTGTGAATGAGACAAACTGCCAGCTGCATCAGTGGGTCTGGTTAAAGATACTGTATCTTTCTATATTTACTCTCTTAAAATCAAATGTGATCTAACCTAGAACTGATATCTTCCATAGATCTAATTCTTTTAGGCATGCTTTTGAAATTTTTGGTTGAAGCTCCATCAAAACTCTTTTCAGAATGATTTTTTGGATTTCTTTATCAGAAGGAAAAAGCATATAGAAAATGAAAGACACCAGTGTCTGAATAAATTTTCTTCAATATTTATTTTTCTCTTCCTTTGGCAACAGCAACAGTTACTCCCTGACACTTCACTTTCCTCTGATAAACACTTTTGAATTTTTTTCCTCTGCTGTAGTTTTTGGAATGCACTAACTCATTTAGCTTTTTCCTGACATTATGTTTTCCCTGCAGCCCTCACTAAGTGTATATATGTAGCTTTCCTATTTTTCACATTTACTTCAAGCTCACTTTAATCTTCAGTCTTTATGCACCACTACAGGTCATGGCTTTGTCTCTGTTTTTTTATATGCTTACTTGTTTTTTTGTTTTTAAGTTCTGAAAAAACACTAAGCATGTAACATATAGAACGGCCTTCCAATGGTCAGGTCTCCAATTTCGCAATACATCTCAATAGATAATAATACAGAACTACAGCAGAAAACACCCAAACAGTTAATTCCTCCTCCATATTAAAAAAAAAAAAAACAATGGAGCAGAAGTCCCTCACTCTTCCAAAACGAAAGAGACCCATGGAGTTGTGATCTGCAGCCATTCCAATCTGCTGCTAACTGCTGTCAATTAGACTGAAAGTGTCTTGGGCTTTGAAATAAAAGGATTGTATGGGGGGCTAGGCATGTGACCCTATAAGGGGATGAGGTGCTGAATGACTGTTCCTCTTCAATTATATCCTTCCCGCACTGCAACAAAGACAACTGCCAGCTTGAGTTCATAGAATCAGTCCTTAGTCCTATGGATGTCTTTCCTGCACCTCTGTTGTAAGGAAGCTTGGTTTTGTTTTTTTTATATATTATTGTCTACTCTTAGCTACAGACCAATGTTTCTGTGTAATGCAGAATAATTTTTGTATATATGTAGGTTTGTGCATGTAGTGACACGACAAGGGGGAGTGGCTTTAAACTGAGAGTAGGCTTAGATTTGCTTAGATTTGTTAGGGAGAAGTTCTTTACTATGAGGGTGGTGAGGGCTTGGCACAGGTTTCCCAGAGAAGCTGGGGCTGCCCCATTCCTGAAAGTGTTCAAGGCCAGGTTGGACAGGGCTTTGAGCAACCTGGGGCAGTGGAAGGTCCATGGCTGGGATTGGAAAGAGATGATCTTTACCATCCCTTCCAACCCAAACTCTTCTCTGATTCTATCCAATTCCTTTTTGAAATCTCTTTTTAGTCATGCTAAATTTCCTTTTCTCCATTCCCTTTCCTTCCATCCTACATTTTCAGGGTGTTGGGTAATACAGGCTACTTGAGAAAGGTCAGGCCCACAATTCTAGGAGATCTTCGAAGTCCAATTTCGCACTCAAATACTGTTCTTCAGAGACCATTCTAGTGTTTTCCTTGCAAAATTTCCCTACACTGCATTTCTGCCTTCATCAGTAAATTTTTTCTGATAGTCAGGGGGCATCTCCTGCCTTTATGGATAGGAAAGTTGAAAGGAAGGAGTCTCCATTCTTCAAATTGCTTCATCCAGAAGTGATGAGATGGCAGTAGGCTCTCAGACTTTTCTCCAAATAAACTGCTGAATATAGACAAACAAGAATAAAAATTAACTGCAAGAACAGGAGTGAAAGGATTTAATGTGGACGCCACTTATATTTGGGACAAAAACAGGGCACAAGGGATCTGGTGAGGTCTCTTATGGCTTTAGGGAGAGCACAAATTCTGCTCCTTCATTTGTAAACTCTAGCAATATCTACCTATTTACAGCATATACACTGCTCACTTTAAATGTGTCCATATGCCTTTTATTCTTTCTGATTACTCTTGCCCCAGGAAAGGCAAAACAAGTTTGCCAAGCATGTGTAATCTTTTTGCATAAGACAAAGCTTTAAAATGTTAAAAAGAAATCCCAGACATAACTCTCTACAACTGGATCTAGGAACTACTTGCCATTTACTTGCATTTTTATACCTGAGAAACTCACTGAAGCATCTTCTTGTATATTACTCAACTTCTGACAGAGTCTGTATTGTAGTTAGTCAATAGATATACATAATATTTTTTTTCATGCTGAATAATCATTACAAAGTGTCTGTTCCCTACGTATTCAAACTATATGAATACTTCTACAGAGAAATAAGGTGTTATATTTGACCAGGAGTTTGGGTCAAGGGGACAGGTCTGCTCCTTGCCAGTGACTTTGGACCGGGTTATCACCGGCTGCTCACTCTGTACAAGTTATTCACCTTTACATCCTAGGCTTTATTTCACACAAACATACGTGTTACCACTTACCTCCCTGCACAGGAATGCACGCTTTGCTGATTACCGGATATAAAAATGTAACGCTGATATACGACAGCCACAGTTTGCTTTACCGCCTCCCCGTGTCCACATAAACTCCAGTCATTTCCCAAGGGCAAGCTGGAAACCGACATGTGTCATCGCATATGCTGACCTTGGAAACTATTCCAAAGGGAAACTCTTTGGCTGGTTTGCATGTAAAACAAGAAGATACTTACAGATCTAGAAAATACTGAAATGTTGCAGTTATCTAAACATGTGTTGGGTATTTACGCACTGCATGTATTATCATGATTATGTATCATTGATGTTTACCCTTAAACTACAAAGGAATATCTAAACACAATATATACAGCCTTATTTATGTATGTAATGCACTATACATGTATTAGGCGTAAATGCATGCAAACAAGGAACATATAAGTGTACAGATATTACTGCTATATTTCAAAGAACTTTGGTTAGCATAATGTTTTATTTATTTGCTTGTCTTCCATCAAGCTATTAGCTGGAGTGATAATTGATCAAGCAATTGCATTTTAATTGTGGTAATAGAGCAGCTTTGTGATTTATTCTTCTTTGTTTTGTTTCACTACAAAGTAATCATGGTCGCTCAGATGTTTAACCACCCACCCAATTTATCTATTAAAACAGTTTCACAGCCATATTCCATTAATCTCTGTAGGCTCTACAATGGGCATAGTAATTTCTCTCCTTCACAGGGCAATTTCTTAATTGTGATAGTGTTGGTTATTGCCTCCTTCATCTGCACTTATACTAATCCACTCTTTCTGTTAGATTTGCCAATGATTTCACATTATTTTGTTAAATACAATAGCCCAGAGCCTATTATCTTTTAAACTGATGTTAATCAGAAATCTTCTTAAGGTGATGATGGCAAGTGTAACAGAATTAATAAACTATGAGAGGCATATCCTGAACTCTCAGGTAAATGCAATTTGTCCCAAGTAGACGTATAGAAAAACAAAAGCAAAACAGTGGAACAGTATTAGGTCAAAACTGCGAACAACTACAATGTCTTCCTTTACAACTTGTATATACTAGTGCAATAAGCAGCTGTTTTCAAAGTAACCTAACTGAAACTTAAATTCCTTATATTTAACAAGAAAAAACTGTTTATGTGTAGCTACAGTGATAACTGAAGATGTGTATTCATAGAAGTTGTTTATTAATTGTTCTAGTAAACCTCCTCTGACAACAGAAATGCTACTTCTTTGTAGTATTTATCTAAAAGATGAAATACCCAAACCAAAGCAGCAGCAAAATTCAAAGAATAGAGAGTTAGAGGTTTCTTGCAATAAGATGCAAGTTCTTAAAGACGCAAGGTGTGAGGTAGATCTGAATTGCAGCGCTGAAGACCTGATTTTGATCCCATACTCATCAGCATTTCTCTTGTCAGAGCCTACTGATGCACAAAATGCTCATTTCCTCCTGCCCTCTTTGTTGCTCTGTTCCAAGGTGTACAGTGTACTTCACTCAAAGAGTGATCCTGGGAGTCCAAGAGTAGTTTAAACACTCGATTTTCCTCCATGTTCTATTTGTCTTGTCTCTTTCTGTCTGTACACCTGGTGAAATAATGGGGTAGTGGCAGATAACCTTTTGCTCTATGTATGACTTGTCAATAATATTTGTAATATCTATATTAACTAGACTGTAAAGGCCTTACCATATAAACAACACCCTACACACCGGGCCTTTTGTCCCCTGGTCGTTGATTCCCAGTCTTCTCTGTAGGAGAAGTGGCATGTTTAGACCTTCAGCTTCATTGTGCTTTGCAATATATTACAGGCTTTGTTCCCAGATAATCTTCATAAACTATTTAAAAGACTTCATTACGTACAGTGTTTTAAGCCTCTTAATCGTCATTATCTAAATGTATGCTTAGTATATATAATACAGTACATTATCTACAGGCAGTAATAGAAGTTTAGCTGTGTGATACTCCTGCATATACATAAGTGTTTACATTGCTTTCATTTCTCATGATGTTGACCTATGTTGTCATTATCTCACGTTTACCCTCCATGTAGCAGTTGATACATAAATGTTGCGTCTGTTTTTTGTTATTTTCACTGCCTGGATTTTCAAATGGGGTATTTTCTGTAGTCCAATGATTCCTCGCACCCAAAAATGGACCATAATTTGACTATTATTAATTGTATGTCTTTGTATTCTGTGAGGGAGAAAACTTACCCTGATAACTGTTTTGTTTTTTTTTTTTTTACTTTTATTCTCTTTTAATTAGGAATAAGTTGCTTAATTTTAAAGAATGTTTGTTTACTCTCTTTGCACAGAGGAGCAGATGTGCCCTTGGAAAGCCATAACTTGAGAAAGAAAAATCACAGGTAAGTGGAATCCAATGAATAATTGATTACTGAAGTAACTACATAATTATCAGGGAACGTGACGGATAATTTTGACAGCGTAGGA
Organism: Lycocorax pyrrhopterus obiensis; assembly: GCA_014706295.1. NCBI lineage: Eukaryota > Metazoa > Chordata > Aves > Passeriformes > Paradisaeidae > Lycocorax > Lycocorax pyrrhopterus. Next base: position 110,364,206 of record JACSVZ010000001.1, on the reverse strand, counting down.
GAAGGGGAAAAAAAAACAAAAAGAAACAAGGCTGTAGACAAATAAAGCCCTGTTTTTAAAAATCAGACACATTTCTCATACCGCACCGCACAACAGCCCTGCAAGAGCAGTTCGGGAAGGGGAGACGGCACGACATCCGTTCAGAATGCGCCTTTCTCCCGCTCGAGCATTGCGACACGTATTACAATGGGCGAGGTAACGAATCAATTAAGCGGGACTCGCCCCCGCCGCCGTCCCCCAGCCCGTGCCCGCCCCGGAGCCGCCGCCGCCGCCGCTCGGCTTTGTCGCTGCCCGGCGCCGGGGCTGTAGGACCCGGGGGGCGCCGCCGCCGCCAATCGCGGCCGCTGCCGGGCTCTATTTGTATGCAATGCCTCCCGCTCCTAGCCCTAAGAGTAACACGGAGAACGGGGACGAAAGAATCCCTTTCCGGAGAAGGATTTGATTTTCCAGGGTCCTGATACTGGGAAGAATCCGGTTGCATCCCCCTTTTATTCAAAAGTCTGCTGAACAGCTTGTCGACTTCAGCGCGCTTCCTCTCTCTCTCTCTCACCCTCTCTCTCCCTCTCCGTATAAATACGCGGAGCTCTGTCCTCGCCCTATGCAAGGAAAGTTGGGAAGGACTGCCTGGATGATGGAACCGCTAGTTTTCTGAGAGCCGCCTGATCCCGCAGGGTGAGTCCCCCAGCTCCCGAAGTAGCGGCCGGTGCCGGGGTCTGACCGGCAGCCGCAGGGACGGGATGGCCGCTCCCCGCTCTCGGGCACCGGCACCGAGCGAGGGAGGCAACAGTTTCCCGGAGGCGCCGGGAGAGGTCACCGCGGGAGCGGGGATGCGAAAGTCGCGAGTGCTCAGGGCTGGCGGTCCAACAAGTTTCTGTGCGGGTACCGGCGGCGTGCGCGTTGTCGGGAAAAGTTGCCGGGGGCTCTGCGGGATGCACCCCCCGCTCTCTCGCCGCCCGAGTGCTCGGGTGTGATTAACAAAGAAGTTTGACCGCTGCGCAGCCGGCATCCCTCGCCGTGCCCGCCGCCCCCGGGCGATCTCGGGGTGCCTCTCCGGCTGTCCCGCCGCCGTGGAGGGGGGCGGAGCGGGGCGGGGGACCCGCACCGCAACTTCTGGGGAGTCGGTCCTCGCAGCCGGGGCGAGGAGAGCCGGCTTTGTTATCGCCGCGCTTGCAGTAACCTTTTCCCTTCTGGTGGGGATGCCGCCGCTGAGGAGCAGCGCTGCAGGGGAAGCGCCCTCCTCTACCCTCGCCGATTTCCCGCGGGGCGGAGAGCGGAATTCAGCGGGAGGGGGGAAATGTTATATATATTTGTTCATGGGTGCATATATGTACGTATGTAGGTGCATAAGTATCTTTAGGAATGGAAAGCGCAGCACGGGAGGGGGATGTGACAGCGCGCCCGCCAGCCGTGGGCGGGGGGAGCGCCTCTCTCTCTACGCTGCGGCGCTCGGAGGGGATGCGCATCCCGCGGGTGTGCGGCCGCCTCCCCGCACAATGGAGAGCCCCTGGCACGGGGGGAGGGAGGAGGAGGACGAGAAGGAGGAGGAGGAGGAGGAGAAGGAGGGAGGTCGTCTCCGACTCCGCTGCAGCAGCTGCTCCTGCTGCTGCAGTGCCGCAGACCCGCGTCGCCCCCGCCCCGCGGGGCATCGCCCTGGCGGAGGATGCTCGGCGCGGTGCCCGGCCCGGCCGGGGGAGGGTACCGCGCCCGCGCCGCCGCTGGAGGGAACCGGACCCTGCCCCGATGCGGGGGGGAGCCTCCCGGCCGGCTCCCCTCGGTCCCTGCGCGGTTCTGCCACGCGGGGGGGTGGACCGAGAACCGCTCCTTCGGTGCAGGGCTGGCAGCAGCAATCTTGCCTCACCTGAGTGTGAAGGTATTAAAAAAACATACAAAAACAAAAAAAAGGGCATATGGAGAAAGAAGTGCAAAACGCACATGCGAAATTCAGGATGCAATTAACTTTACCTCTAATAAGATCAGAATCCAATTTTTTTTGGTTGTTTTTTTTCCCTCGTGTTCGTTGGGATGTATTAGGGTTAATTAATGATTGATGACTCAGAAATTGATTTAAATGGAGTTAAGATGTTTTTCATTTCAATTTCACATTTCGGTTATAAAAATAATTGTTGTGTTGTTTTGTTTTTTTTTTTTGAGTTGGTGGTTGTGCTGAGTAAACTGAAGACCTCTAGAGGCTTTTTTTTCTTTTGAGGGAAAAACGTTTTGTGCCATACCCGTGTTTCACAGATGTATGGGTAGAAGGGACAGTTGTCTAATCCTAGACCATTGTGCGTAGATACATGTCGACGTTCAACTGATAGGCAAGAACTGGCGTTTGTGAAGGTTTCTGGTTAAGCTGAAGTTCACTCTCGTCACTTAAGGAAAAATGAGCCTTTGTTGGATGCACTTTGTAGACAAAACAGATTAGGAATGTCCTGTTGTATTATGGAGTAGTAAGGCTGATCTTCAAACATCACATCTGACTTTTACTACGTTCTGCTTTATACTTGTCTGTACGGGTGTCTTCTACTTACATCTTGGACTGCTGTACGTTCCAGGGACATTGCACTGGCATAAAGAGGCTATAGGAGTGTGGAAAGAGACAGAGCTTTTGGTGATTAGGGACAGGGAAAGAAGGCAGAAAGCCAGTAAAATTATCCTAGTGCTTCTCAGAGTAATTTATTGCTTTTCAGACTTCCAGCAAACACAGCCAAACTTCTGCAAATTGTACAGCAATTGTGTCCCAACCCTCTACAATAACAGATTTCTGCATGCATTTTTGGTACCATGGCTGACACTTGCCGAGAAGCTGCACTGATTTCCATAAGAATCCTCACAAAAACAAAAGATGCCATTGTGAAAACATGAAACAGCTTAGCTTGGTGATTGTTTATTGACTTTTTAGTCAGTGAAAGGAAATTTCAACCCTTTCCTCTTGCTTTCCTTGGTAATATTGAATCCTCAATATTGAGTATTGACCAGTTGAATATTGGAGAAATGAAGAGGACTCAACCAGTTTTACAATGAGGCATCTGCAAGGCATAAACAAAAGGTTTATTAGACAGAGTCTCCCAACAGGTTTTTAAAAAGAGGGAAGGCTATTTGAGTTCTGTTGCTCTTCTTTATTTCTTTTGTTTGGGGCTTTTTTTCTCTTTTCCCACTCTGTGGACTTTTCATGTTGTCTCTGATGCAATTGGGTTTGGACCACAATAAGCAACATAATCCATATGGACCTTATGCATACAAACGATTTCCTTCAAGTAGCTATTCGAGGTATATGTGCACAACCAAATTTCAATCTAAGCAACAGAGATAAATGTTATTCACAGGAGGCCCAGATTTTTATTGTTTTTTAGTAAGCCATAAGAAATTTCAATGTATACAGATAAGCAGATGCAATATACTTTACTCATGTGTAAAGTATTAAATAGAACTGAGAGTTGAGAAGTCTGTCTTCTTCTGTCTGAGATTTCCTGACTTGTTTGCTGTGGCATAATTTAGCAAACTTGTGTAGGTCAACAGGTAAGTGTGTAAAAAAGGAGAAAGAAAGAAAAAATGATGATAGGAGAAAGGAAGTGATTTATATTTTCTAGACCTTTTACTTGAGAGGCATTCCATGGCCTGTGATGCTTCTGTGGTGGAATCAGCTGTCAAGCAAATGAGTCTTTAGGTAAAAACATGAAAAATATTAGGAAACTGTGATTTTTGTTTGCCCAGATTTTGCACCTGCCCTTTTGAGAGTGTTCTGTGTCCTCAGAAACACGTAGCAACCTCACATTGCTTTGCTTTAGAGCCAGACCTGGACTCCCAGGTAGCAGGTGACAGAAGTTTTGTGTGTGATGTGTGACTCCATCCGAGGCTACAAACCTGTGCTCGTGAAAGAAAGAGATGGAGATTTAGATAGTGGGCTTAAACTTCACTTTTTCCACCTGGATGTCTTTTCCAGATGCCATTTTCTGTGTCTTAAAATGAAAATTATTATTTTTTTTTAATGTATATAGTGTGTGTTCTTGTACTAATATATTTCTGTATGTCCTTGTTACTTTCTTAACTGCATCCATGTCAACATACAAGATGAGGAACTTTACATATTTTTATCTCTTCTGTTGAGGAAAATATTAGAGTAATTGCACATCAATTCTAAAGTTTCTGGGTAACACTATTTGCCAACATTTTGTTTTAAGTTGTATTTGTCAAGCCCTGTGGAAATAGTTCATCCCTTGGTTCTAGGTTCAGGAGTTTAAGGTCTAATGTTTCTTCCACCTCTTTCCACACTTCATAACATGATAACTCAAGCAAGTTGAGTGGATTTGTACACATATTTGCCTGTATTATAGGGAAAAAGGTCTCTTCAAGGAAAGTTTAGACAATTTCTAATTTCTACATTTGTCTAAGTGATCCATCACATAACAGAAATACAAAGAGAATAATTCTGTGTCCTCCTCAGCAATTACATGATAGACTTAAAAAAAAATGCTGTAGAAAGGACAGGGGAAATGAACAACCCTAAAGACCTTGAAAGAATTGTAAAGCAAGGATCTGTACTTGAGCATGTAGGTTAAACAGCACCATTAGGTTTCGCAAAACTCAAGTAATCCTCCACCAGCATGTTGGGAGATACAATGAAATGTTTCTTCCAACCTACAAGAGACTTAATAGACATGCTATGTTTCACCTGTAATACTCCATCTGTCTAAACTGCTCAGTCCATAAATCTTTCACTCCCTGTCCTTCTTCTAATCATCAGCCCCATCAGTTGTCTCTCACCATTTTATAGTCAGACCAATTTATAGTCTGCCAAACACATCAATCCCTTCCTTCAATTAACTCTGTCCTCCAAATTTCTCCACTCATTAATCTGTCCTTGTCCATAGTGAGGTCCAAGTGTGGACGATCCTCCTGTCTCCCCTGGCCACCTCTGTGTGCCTTCCATAAGGGCATTTTTGTTTGTTTCCAATTCTGTATAATCCATCTTTTCTCTGCCGTTTCCAGATCTGTTCTCCAGGTCTGCCAAGTCACGTTCTCATACAGTAAATTTGTTTCCCCAAGTGTCCTCTAGCTTTTTCCTTTGTCAGTAGTGAACACATTGAGTGTATTTGTCCTCTTTCCATACTCAACTCATCTCTTGCTCCTCAGAGTAAGTTAGTTGATCTTCTTACCAACGATGTAAGCGTGGCAGGAGAAAATGACTTGTCAGGCAAGAGCAGTGTGAATTGGTAACCGACTGGTTGTCCCCTGATGAGGGGAAATATTGCTAGTTTCAGTCTGACTTTATAGTACAACTGGCTTCAGACAAATACTGTGTGGTTATAATGTTAAAAATTGATCTAAGGAGAGTAGGAGCCAGAGCCCATGAAGTCTTGTCTTCAGACAAGTGCTTGAGTTTCTGAGCCACAAACTTTTCTTACTTGGGACTTGGTCTCCAAATGTCATCCTTTTCTCCTTGCAGCCTGGCACAATAGAGATGGAAGATGTTCTTGTCTGTCCTCCTTTAATCTTCCTTGAATCATAATATTGAATAGTTTCCTAGGGCTGAGGAGGTATCAGAGACCTGAAACAGAGACACAAGACCTGGCAAGAGCTGGAATTGAGGGCCCTTAATTCCACATGAAGCAATTCCTGCCCAATATATCATTCCTTCTTTTTCTCCTCAGTCTTTTGAAGTAAAGTAGCTGTCATGGTTTATATTGTAGTTCATGCTGCTTGGATCTTCACCCGGCTCAGAGCACAGGGCTTCCTTCAACCAAGGCATGGCACTGAATTCAAAAGTCCTTTCATCCTGATTCTGTGTCGCTGTGGGGTTGATGTAAGTTCCCTACCTGAGAAAGTTCTGCATCATCCCCATCCCTCTGGAGAAATTTTCAGGCTGAAGAAAGAAACATCTTAAGTAGCAATTAGAACGTGGCTTTTTCTATATCTCTTTCTTCAGTTTAGGGGAAATGATTCTGCATAAATTCCATTGCGTGCTCTGGATTTCCCTCTTGGAGCCTCTGTGTGAGAGAAGAAATGGAGAGGCACAAGAAATGAACTTAAGTGTGTGTCTCTGTTATTCCCCCATAACAATTAAGTCTGTTCTTGCTCCTAAAAGTGCCATAAGAAAGAATTTGACTTATCTGTTAAAATAGGATTCACTTGCCAACAATGGTGATTTTTCACACTAAGTTTGCTATAATGGTGACTATATATTCAAAAACAGTCATGTATGACTATATGATCTAATATATCACACTTTGATGCTTGTAGTATTTTATGTGCCTGCTTGACCTCAGAAACAATTGTCAATTAAACACTTGGTTTATTTTATTTTTTTTTAAGTTCTTCCAGCTCTTCTCTTTCTAAAAGCAACTGTAGAAAGATAATGGAAGAAATTTTGTCATTGCAAAGCACTTGCTCTGAGCATACATGTGTTGTGTTGCCTAAATCACACTTTTTAGTGTCCTGCAGTACATTCTAAAAAAAACCCCAAGGCTTAAGTAACTTTTTTCAAGTCTGCATTAAGACTTTCACACTCAAAATAAATTAGTGATAGAAAGCACCAAAAACCCCCTAAACATGAAAGGTAAAGTGATCCTCCAAACCAACACAGATGTAAGAACAAATGACCTAACTACGGGAGGAGATTTACTGCTTATGGTGCTACCGTGGGCAAATATGGAAATCTAAGCAAATTGCAACAGTGTTTGTAACATTTTCTTGTTCCAAGAATGCAAATACTTTAGGATTTTACTAAAAACAGCTGGACAAAAGAGCTGTAAACTCATTTTGATTCCTTATAAAACTTTCCAAATTTACTAAGCTTCTTCTAACTGCAATTCCTGCCGCACCCAACTTAATATGTGAAAGTCAAATGCTTTGCTTTCACTCTACTTTATCACCAATGGTAGTTGTGACTCAGACAAATTACTCTGCAAGTTTATGTCTCAAATCCACCCTAGCTGTGCAGAGAATTTTATTAGTGATAAATGAATTAAAGGGTATGGCTTGACTCTTTGAACCCATGTTTGAGTTTTTATAGCTGACAACTGAAACAAAAAATCCTTTCTGCGTTAAAAATCGAACAGGAAAATTAAACAAATTGTCTGCAGGCAGACAGGGCTGCAGACATTTTTAACTGAAATATTTGAATATAATAAAGCCAACTTCAGTCCCTAGATACACCCCTGATACAGCTAAGTATTTTTGGAAAATAGCCCTTTTGACTGCTTTTCAAAAGAAGAAAAAAGCTGTTCTTGAGAACATTGCACCCATAAGGTCTAAGGATTTTCAAAAAGTGTCACTGTTTTCCATATCAAGGTATGTTATCAAGTTTAACTGCCCATGGCGTCAAAATGGAGGACTGAAGAAGTTGTTTCAAATAACTTTCAGATTGGGTGTGCTGTGCATGGATGAAAGCAAGGCACTCTTTTGAGCATTCTGTTATGCAAAGATAGGAGCACTTCCTCTGGGTGAAATATGAGAGGAATGAGAGAATGGAAAGTATGGCAGAAGGAATTGCAGGGTCCAAAAATTCTTCATCTTGCATGGAGATTTGACACTGCCAGTTAAATTTATCTCTGCTTGCTGTAGTGTGTTTTGGAGTAACCCACAGCCTGTGTGTATTAGTGAATCTCATATCAGAAAACAGCCATAGTAAGGAGAAGAACACCAAATAAATAACATATATCTAAATAATGATAATGACTAGATGGCAAGCAAAACCAAGAAGTAGTTTTCTTCTCTTCTAAGGGGAAAATAGTACATTTTCCATAATTTTACAGCTGTGGTGGAATGAAGAGTATTACATCATTTGAGTTGTGTTCAACACATTACCCAAACCAGAATTTTAATTTTCTACTTCCTCAACAATGCGTAGGATAAGTGGTATTTCTCTACCTTGGAGCATTATCTCAGTTGAAAAAGGTCAAAACCATACTTTAATCAAACGAACAGAGCTCTGTCCATAACGGTTCAACTTGAGAAGTACAAAGTTTTCAATCTTGAAATGTACATGCAAGGTATAAGAGACAAAGTTTTGCTCTTGGACATGTTCTGAGATTGTGAGGTTTTTTCATCTTAAAAGTTCTGGTGACATATATTATGTAGTAAGCATAAACGGCTAAGAGAAAGGATGGGCATTTTCATGCCTTGCCATACCTAAACTTGATTGCAGAGGGGTGTTGTGTTTCTATCAGTAGCTTGTGTAATTAACGTGTGTTTTCTTGTGTTTGCATGTAGATTGTCAATGTATGGCTTTTTTTTTTTCCAATTTCTCACATTATATCCATAATATGAGCAACCATCCTGACTGTGAACTTTTTTTCAAATAAGAAATAAGTCTCTCAATATCTCTGCTAGAGAAATTTGAAGTAGGTGGTCTGAATGATTTCTTTATCCTCTTTCAATATCATTCTTTTAATGTCATGTGTGACAGAGCCAATGTACAACTATGCAATAGCCTATTCACACTGGCAACATCATTCACAACTGTATTTCTGTAAAAACAAGCATTTTGAATATTGTTTATTTAAATATTGCCGCCTGTTTTGCAGGAAAGGTTATCCTGAATCTGCTAGAATAGATTTCTACTGTCATTAGGGTAAATTTCTTGTTTATTATCTGAGGTCACAGATATTTATATGCAAGGAAAAAAAAAAAGCCTATAGGCTTGAAGTAGCTCCATGAATTTTTTGCTGATGGTTACCCTCCTTGGTTATTTTAGGACAACTCATAATGAGTATGTATTTGCTTGACTTGATAAATAACTTTAAGTGCAGGTACAAAAATACTTTTGTACCTCTTCCCATTGACTCGTGCCAATGAAACAATTTCACTTCATGCAGTAGGCAGCACTCTAAAAGATGAAATCGGGTGAAACTGATCTCGATCTATGCCAAGGCATGCAGAATACTGCAAAGCAAAATACATCCATTTTATTGCGATACTTTTTGTAAGGCTGCATAGTTCATAATCTGCTGCTGCGAAACTGCCCTCAGTGCCCAGCATCACCTGACTCTGACTAATGAGACACAAGTTCTGTGCTAATCAGAAGAGATCAAAAGAGGCAGTGGCCATAACCTTGCATTGATCCAGAGAGAGCCCAGCCATAGGTGGAAGATATCATTCAAAATGTTTTTTTCTGACAACAGGAACCAAGTGTGAATTCTACTGCTTCTCTGCTCATCTGCTTATCATCACAGATCGAGACAGTCAGAAGGGAAATCTATATACTTTGGGAATAGAAAAATAATGCAAATTTCTTCTCACTGACCTCTGTATGACTCTGCAATGCATTTCTAATCTCAGACTACACACTTCTTCTTATCCTGATGTCAGGAATAACCTATAATAAGACAACCACTAGATATTTCTTGCAGTTTAGTGCAAGACAGTCCTGCCCTTTTCTGCTGAGATGATCATGGGTGATTCTAAAGCTCTTTCTGGTTTTATTCTGACTATAATTTAACATGTTGCTTGGGAGAATGGTTCAAACCTTCATACATCTCTGGGAAGGCAGGAAAATTTCAGCTGACCTCAGTTACTCAGACTTTCATTGATTCTTGGCTGAGCTACAGTAATGAGAAACATGAGAGACTAAATATTTAGAAAACACTAGGCAATATAAAGTCATGCAGCAGATTTCCTGCTGGGGCTGCCAGAAGCATGTTGACCCTACTCTTTGCATCCCATCAAGTTCAAGGCTTCTGTCTTAATAACCAGGGAGTTTAACATCTTTGGTCCAGGATAAACAGAATTTTCCAAGCTCTGTAGGTAATGTCTCTTTCTGGCCTCATGGAATGTGCTACAGTAAAACTTCTGCAAGGAACAAGATTTTCTAGGGGTGTGTGCTAAAGCACTATGAAACCGATTCCCTGAGGACTTGAGAACCAACATTTAAGTGCACCTTCCTCTCTGAATGCAGCACTCCTCTTTGCTGGAGTCTTGTCTAGACTGATTGCACAACACAGAGGGTGTTTGTTTGTTTGTTTGTCTTAAGGCTGTCTCTCAGTGAGAGAAGCAAATGTGACAGCTGCTGGTCAAACCCAACCGGCAGACAAAAACATGCTTAGTACTGTGTGTAAGTCACCTGCATGGATGGCATCACAAAGTGCCCTAAAGGAGAAATGGATCAGTCTGAGCAATGTTTCAGAGTGGGAGGAGGAGGAGAGGAATGTCTGACTGGTTCCAGCTCTTCCATGAGTGTCCCCCTTTTCTGGTACAGCTCTTCTCTGGCAGGTAAGATGGATAGGTTGGACTAAAGCCATGTCTCCTTGTAGCCTTGCTTGTCTGCATAAGATACAGCTGTTCCTCTGTCTCCTTGTGCTACACTGAATAGTCACGGGACTTGTCCCAGCCAAAGTCACTAAAAATAGATTCTCTCATGAGTGACCTTCATCTTTTCATGACAATGATTTTCTGTATAGTTATATGGAGGTGAACAGATAGAAGCTCTGACTTGGGGGCTTTGCATTTCTCGAGTTTTCTTTGGGAAAAAATGAAATTTTAAAATCTCTAGGTCTGTTCTATCTCAATTATATTTCAGGGAAAAAACCACTAGAATTAGAAATAATAATATCTTCGTACTTAAAAGGTATGAATGATCTATAAGTTATTAAATATACCAGTTTTAAGATGAAGATACTGTCTTGTTACCAAATCTTAGCAAGAGGAAGCAATAAGAAAGAATACATGAAAATAGACATCCACATGAAGCCCTTTACAAGAAAGGAGACAGGCTAAAAATTGCTGCTCTGCTCCAGGTGGCTTTATCTCTATGTCAAAGAAAAACATGGTCTAGAAACCTAAATATATTATGAAAGAAATTATTTATAACTAAAACCACATCCCCTTTTCAGGATAAACAGGGACAAAATAAGAAATCCCAATTACCTCAAGGGAGAGTCTTCCTTTTTCTCTTTTCTTTTATTTGTGTTGTTACAAAACTTCTTATTCCAGTTTTGCCCTTTCAACACTTTCTGACAACAGACCATCCTTCATGAAGCAATAAGTCTGATGCAGGTGGCACTGGAACATTAGTTGGAAATTCAGTTCCTGAGCCTGCTCCTCCCTCTAGTGGAACAGCTACTCTTCTCATCAGTAATTCTGGAGAAAAGTAATGGAAATACATAACCTTGACAATGTATTTTTCTTCTTTATGACATCTTAAAATGGCTCAGAAAACAATGGATAAGAACTGCTTCCATAGGCATCTAAGACAACTTAAATGCTGCTCCACCTGGACTACCTGCTGGTTAGAGCCATTGCTGGAGTGCAGGAATGAGGTGCCTGTTTTGCTCTGCTTTGTTGTTTTTCCTTGGTGATAGGGAATATTCTGTGGATGTGACAGCTAGTTATGTGTCTGTCATAGAGACGTGACACCCCTCTCCCAAGACTGCTTCAATTGCAGTAGTTTTTTAATTGGTTGGTACCAATCATCTGAAGTAGAATGACTATAGTTCAGAAGTAAAATGATGGATAAATCCTTTTCAGAGTGCTTCCAAATTTAAAAAAAAAAACGAGTCAAAAAACAATGAAACAAACAAAGCAAAGAAAAACAAATAAAACCCCAAACCAAAACTACAAGCTGTGTAATTGCTTGTATAATGCTATGTGATAAAAAAAAAATAGGGCAGTAAATGCAATATCAAATATTACACAACCCATCTTTCTATTAATGTTATTTTTGTTCAATCATAGTATTTCTGCTTCTTTAACAATAAGCTACTGGTGAAGAATAGAGGAGATTCGCCATGAAAATGGAGATTACACACCAGATTTGAGTTCGTGGAGGGAATGTAACTTTGATTTAAAGAAACAAAACAAAGCTGCCTGTTCAGTTGCATTATTACCTACCAGCAATTTTCAATGGTTTCCATGAAAAATGTTTGAATAATAGAGAAACCATTTGAAGAGGTAGATCTAAGGACCTATTACTTGCATGGTTCAGCGGTGGCTGGCAAACACTTGTTTGTGACACTGAAGCCTCTTCCCACCACCTTCATGGTTTTCCTTAGACATTTAGGAGACTAAAGGTTATCACAGCATTAAAGACTTGAAAACGTCTATGTATGTTAATTATTCAATGATATACTGTGTTTAATTAATACCACATGGTTTTGAAATGTCTTAGTGGCTTTTTCAGCTGTTTACATTTCCAGTTACAATTTTTTATTACCTTGCATAGTAGCAACACAGTAAATAAACACGAGCATCATGGTTTCCACCTGCAACTAAAGCACCTAATTTTGTTTTCCCTGGGTCAGTAGGAATACATCCACTAGAAAAAAGTCATCAAGAAACATCAAGGCTCTAGATTCTCTAGATCAGAAAAAATAGTACAAATGGGAACAAAATGTTTGAATTTTCCTGAAATTTGTCCATGCGTTTAAAGTCTTTTGAGAGCTTTTGAAATGCAAAATATTGATGCATGAATGCCCTAAGAACATAAGGATAATAAATAGGAAAAATACTTCACATTACTTCGTGAATGTTTCCTTAAGTATGTTTTTCTTAAAGAGGTATATGATTTATGAAGGCTGCCTGTGTGAATTGTACCTCCCACCAGTAGCTTCTCCACACAGAGAAAGAGCAGCTTATTGCAGCTGTCAGCTAATGAAATGACTCCTGCAGTTCAAGTAGTTGCAGCTTTGGGCTGAAAACTGTGGTTCTGACATTTTTGGCAATATATACTGATGTCCTGTGGCAGAGGGCTTTTCTTTTGCCATGATGTACAACTACTGCAGTGAGCAAACACCATGAAGACTGGAGTATCAGAAACCATTTCATCATTAATCTGCTGTTATATTTTTTTGCTGAGCAGCAGAAAGTCTGCCAAATTTTGTGCAGAACGTGTCTTTGAGGTCAATGTGGTTTCAGTGTTTATGATGACTTTCTTAAGATGTAAAGCTTGAAAAAAGAATAAAAATAATAAGGGGCAGAGATTGCCTTTACAGAGGGTAATAGCATATCCATGTTGGAGCTTTGGCTGTCTGGGCACAGGAGGAAATATCTTCCATGTGATATTAGCACTTTGTTTGTAAGGCCTTTAGGTCAAGAGATGTATCATCTCGAAGGCATGCTGCACCTAGATTTTTTTTTTCTTTTTTGAATTAGCAGGTCCAAATATCATGCAAATGAATGGATAAAGCAGCTGGAAATAGTCTGATTCATTACTGTACAGTTTATGGCTGTGCATGTAACTCAAAAAGATGTGACAGCAATTCCAGCATTTATACCTTATTTCTCTGAGTGTAAATGCACCCACAGACCTCTTATTACAGTCTAACTGGAGGGCTGGTGAATAATCTCAGCATGGTTGAGCAGCAAATGTTGGAGGATAATTGGATCTGCAGGCTAAGATAGTATGAGCGTGGAAGGTCTGGTAGGGAAGATTGATAGGCAGTTATTTTATATTGTGTTCGAAATCCACTTTTTGTTTGTAATTTTATGTGGAAGATAAGTTGCCTTTAAAAGTTTAAAATTATAAGTTTTGATTCAAATAAAAGATTGAGGTTAATGTTCCCTAAATAATGTCTCTGTAGTCATAAGCTGGTGAGCAGAGCATGCTGAAGAGTTCATTCAATAAATCTTATAAGCCTTTAATTAAATTGTGAAGCCATTTATACAATGCTTTAAAAATGGGTCTTTGAACATAAACTTGAGACACTGGGTTGAGGATACTCAAGCATTATATGTCCTACAGAAACAGAGCACTTGCTTACAGGACACTTTTCCCTCTCAAGTGAGACTTCAGTGAATTATTGTATATTAAAAGACAGAGAAAAAAGTACAGCTGAAGCACACTGGATAAATTCCAGCCTTTGTCACCTCTTTGCAAAGCTGCTAGTGGTTTGTTGGGGCTTTTTAGCAAGCCTAACTTGGACGAGTGTTGCTGCAGTAAGCCTTCAATAGTATTATTACTATCCCTTTGGCCCCTGTCTGTCCATTTTGTCTCCTTTTGATAAGAAATCTGTTCTTTCATTGTTTATCTTAGGACACTTAACAGCTCAGGGTAGGATACATTTTGCTGGCTTCTTTGCAAAGTTATTCTATTTAATACATGCTTGGTAAAGCCATAGTTTTAAGATAAAACTTGTCTGAAAGGAGAGGACTCAGTTGCACTGGTTCTCAAGCTGGTTTTCACAGTGGTGTTGGCCAACATAGGTGTGGTCTTGTGCCTGAAACTGGGATGATTTTATATTGTCCTCTTCTCACATCCTTTAAACAGGTAAAGACAAAACATTTGAGCAATTACAATGGCAGCCAGTCTCTGTTCATAGTTAATCTTGGAATCTGCTGTCTGACTTTGCAATTCAGTTTTCTTGAGAGGTGGAGGTGTCAAAGATATCTAAGTTCCTACAAGTAGCAGAGGAGAAGAGAGAGACCCAAATTAAGGTCCACATGACCACAGTATTTATCTATTCTGAGTCTCACCAAGTGACTGAGCAGTGTGTACTTCTTGGCTGGCTAATGAGAAACAAGCTGCTCCAGACCAGTCCCAGATCCTTTCCTGTTTTGCCCCTCTGCACGACTTAGGCATGTGCTGGTGGGAAACTGGGAAATGTGGAGCTGACCTGATGGTGAGCGCTATTTTCCGCTGTGGCTGGAAGGAAGGGGAATGAATTGTAACTAGCATTCTTGTAATAGAGCTGGAGAAGGGATTTGGGACCTGAATCTTTGGGAAGGGAATCTTCACAGCACAAGCTGTTCATTGCAGTCATCCACAGGGACAACCTATGACATTTTTCCAGAAGAAGTTGAATGGCACAACTTTCAAAAGAGAAGGAAGGGGGGTAGGGGGGTAAAACAGAGAGAAAATCAAGTGTAGTTGCTATCAGTAGTAGCTCCTGAAAATGAGAGAGCAGCCCCTAGATTTACTGACAGGAAACAAATCCATAAATTGGCTGTTGCTCTGTTCCTCACAAATGTAACTACTAAATCTCTCCATTCAAACAGAAGTTATATGAGATAATTTTAATTCTGGATTTGAGCAATTACATGGGACTGTAACAAATGCAAAGTATTTAGCCTTTATGACTGCAAGAAAGGAGAATTAGTATGTCTTTACCTGTTATTGTACATGGTTAGTGTCTTAAATGAGTAGTGTAAATTACATAAAGGTGAGTTTTTACTTTAATAGACCTATTTAATAGCTGGCTCTGAATCCTGTTCTGTAGCTGCAAACAAATGGCAAAAACTTTGAGCAGTCTAATGTAAAATACTCTATTTCTTCTGCCTGCTATAATACTTTTTCTTCTACCAGTGTTTAAAAAAAATTGATAAAGTTTGTGATGGAAGTATCTACTTCCATTTCTATAATTATGGTCTGCATATTTAAATTCTAACTTCTTATGACAGGAGATTTCACTATTCTTACTTTCAAGCCTCAAAACGAAAAGCTCAAACTACTTCAAACTGTAGAAATTCTTAATCGTGAATAAGATTTAGAGAATATGAGAGGGAAAATGAGCTTCAGCCTAACTTTGAATTCCTGAAGCAGCAACCTGGGATTCAGTGCTTGGTTTGAGTCTCACACATTACACACTAATTGGCAGACAGGACTTTGTCCTTTCTGGGAATTGAATTAACCTTTGGCCAGAGAACTGTTGAAAAATGTATAATCCATAACTCCACACTGTTGTACAGCATTGTCCTGGAAAGCGGCCTAAGTGAGTTTGTTACTGTTACTCAGTGTTTCACACATCTCTGCCACCTTAGTAGTCGAGAGGTAATTTTAAAGGCCTGCAGTAAACTTACTTGAGTTCACAGAAAACTGGTTTTCCAGTTGGGTGTTAATTACTATTTTGCTTTCAGGCTTGTTTAGCAGGAACACCACCCTCACTGTCTACATTTCTAGTACTCACCAATATTCCCTGTCTCTGGCAAAAATAACACCTGCAGGGTTATGGTATCTTCAGTCTAAAAAAAAGGTAACAGTAGTGGGTGTTTTTTCCCTATTATTTTGTTGTGTTGTCTGGGGTTTTTTCCTCCAAGAACAAGGAGTAATTAGACTGCACTGGAAAATAATCCTGTAGAACTGATGTTTGAGAACCAAATTAAGCAAGAGTTTGGAGACAAATTCATCTACATAGAACTTGCAGCTGGATGGTTCAGTTCACTTACAAGCTAAACACATCAGTGTGGGAAAAATCTGCCAGGTGTGGGTAACCCCCTAGGAAACATCCTGCCCACCAATCAGTATGGGTTAATTTGTCTTTTTGTTTTTTCTGTACAGCATCTTTCATGCCTTGCCTGCATCCCTCCAAAACCATGGCAAACAATGTTTACTGACTCAGCCTGTTCCAATTCTGTGCATCCGTGGCTTCAGTGAACACAAGGACAACAGTTGCAGATCCCTTCTTTGTCTGGAGGTTGAATTGAGCACTATTATGTGGAGTTAATGCCTTTGAGCATGATCAGAAGGAAAGTAACGCTGTTAGAGATTTGGAAGAGGCTAAATGTTTAGGTTTTGTTCATTTACAGACAAATTCTGAGAAAACTCACTGCCACCAAAGACATAATGACAGTGTCTGGCACCATGTTTACCACAAATTAAATTCCCGTTCCTTGTGCAAAACAGTTATGAATAACAGTATGCTGATTTCCACTGATCTCTCAAGGAGTAGAAGATCAGTAAGGATGAACAGTTTTTGTGAAAAGAGGGTGATAAATGCAACATAGGAAACAATGGTCCTATTTATTTATTTTTTTATGCACTGTGGTCTTGAGAACTGACTGCTGGAGATCACAGAATTAATTGTAGAAAATAAGACAATAGAAAAAAAAAAAGAAGAAAAAAAAAAAGAAAAGTCCCGGAAACCTACCTTAAAATTAACCTACATTAAAAATTAAATTATACGGTATACCAGTCAACACTGGACATATAGAATGAATACATTAGAGAAAATTGAATAAAAAAAAAAAAATCAGAAGCACGACTCTTTCTGTTCTTCTTACTCAATTACTTTGAACATATTTATCTTTGGGAACGAAAAATTTTAAAAGCTAGTATGCCATAAATGGAAAAATCAAATTGAATTCAAGTTTATAGCAATTAAAATATATAATTGCTTTCACTGTGACAAAATGATTAGCACTATTTGCAATAGCAAAAACATATAATTTCTAACTTCTCAGCTGGAAGAAGTCACTCCCATTATATGCAAGTTAACAGCTGCTAATCAGAATACTGGGCTTTACATGAGGATTGTTGAAAGGCATCATAGTTATTATAATTAGTGCTGAAAGAATAGAAAATAAATAAGTAATCCCATTATCTGTATCGACGGAAATGAAAAATCTTAGACTAAATTATTCCTGTTTTCCAAGCTTAAAATGAATAAGTGTGGCAATCGATTACTTCTTTTGCATTCCCTGTGTTGTACCACCAGCCTTATTGATTGGTTTCAATTAATGTATGCCAACAAGTAAATTAACGTAGCACCTGAGGCATAATTCTCTGGTGGTTCGTGTACACTGACTTCTTAGCATACTTGCTGTTTTAATTCCTACTGAGCATATTGCTGGGAGCTACAATATTTTTCAGTCTGGACACGGACATTACCCATGGCTCTAATGACAGGTCATTTACAGCAAGCCCATGTTTCACTGCAGAGATGTCTCTTTAAGTGACATCTTATCAATGGCAATTCAATTAGTCAACCTTAAGACTTTGAGATACATCTCACACTGTGTCACACAGCACTGGCTGTTTTGCATTTTAAATGTTAGCTTTTGTCATTGCTCTGCTTCTTTGGTATACACAAAAAATGCATTTTCAGGACAATTCTTCATTCAGAACTTCATGGAAAACATTTTCCATATTAAATGCAACTGCCTTCATTCCCAACAATGCTGTCAGCTGAAGAGACTTGTGGACTTGCACTGTGGACAGGAGCTTTTCAAAGCTGGTGCTCACCCTATCACCGTATCCCACATGTCATCGACTGCTGTAAACATGAAATGATTCTGAGCATCTGAAATATCAGAGCATCCAGGTGTCTAAAATATTCAGCTACTGCAATGTGAATGGGATGAATACATAAATACTATTGTGGAGTACACAGCCTGTACATACAGGCAGAAACACAATCTATTTTAAAGTAGCAGAGTAGCAGAGAATTTAAGGCCAGGTCCTGATTTTTCTGATACTTACTCAATGAAGACGTCCTAATAAGATGTGGTCCTACTCTGCATCAGCCAGCTGAAGTCCTCAGGGATAAACAGAGTTGTTTTCCATAAGAAGTGGTGATGTGCTGAAGAAGGTGTCTTCTGGAGTGCCTACTGTAGCACAGTGCAATTATATTGTTCTTTTTTCAGTGTACAGTCCTGTATCCAGTGAGCATACACTCCTCAGGATGCACAAATGCAAAGCAAAGGAGATGTGCTCCCAAGCTGTGCAATGTAAAACTCTGAGCAACACAGCACACTTAAAAATAGAACATTTTTCAGTTGGTAAGTGCTCTAGATGCTTACTGGAAACTGTTGGGAAATGAGCAATACACCCAAGTTAAAAAAAAAAAATCCAAATATTTGCTGGTTGTGACTGAGCAAAGAGTCTTCTAAACCAACACAGAAATCTTGAATACAAGGTGTTTTATATCCCTAAATTCTGTCTTCTAACTCTGCTGTAGTGTGAGTGTGAATGACTAAATACACAAACCCTTCTTCCTCTATCCCTATAAATAAGAATTTATATTTGCTAGTCTTTTCAGGAGTACTTGAATGTTCTGTGGGTCTGTACCTTCTTATTTCTAAATGAGTATTTTCACATGTGCATCTTCAAGTTTATTGTTGTAGAATCAGACTCAAAGCTATTTTTTCCATTGTTGCGTAGAAATAAAAGTCTTGTTATTTACAAAGAGAAAGCTATTGCCAAGGCAATCAACTGGTGTACTTGGCAAGACTGTAAGCTAAATGTACACAGATAGCTTCCCTGATAAGCTGTGTGCTATTACAGAACACCAACTTGTTTAACATGCAACATTTGTTTCACAAGTACGCACAACATCTAATTCAGTATTCAAAATTCCACACTAATGAACAATTTTAACTAGTTTCAAATTACTGGATGGCTATTTTGAGATCAAATTTTAATGGAGGAAAAAATTGTATGATAAGGCTCATTAAAAGATTTAAAATTTAATTAGACTGAAGTTTTAAAAAAAGTGCTGGGCAAATTAATCTTGATAGAGCTTGTAGTAAACAAAGAAAATTAACTCATAAGGAAAACAGATAAATAATATTCACTAATTTATGCTAGAAATGTTTTGGTGGGTTTTTTTTTTTAAGGTAGTAATAGATATATATTTCTATGCATATGTGTGTGGGCTGAGATATGCATATGTATTTTCAGGGCACATCTTTGTTAGTGTGTTAGTTTGAATCACGAGTGTGCTTTTGAAGTGCATATTTTTCTTTCTTTCTTATTGAGCTTTGGTTCATGTCATGTGGAGCTTTTGCAGTGCCTCAACTTGATTCCTTTCAGATGAAACTAGGATTCAGATTTGGAAGATTTAGCGCACTCCAGGAGTGTAACTAATGCACTCCAGCTGCAAATGGGCATTCAGTCCAGAGAGCCAGACTAGAGTTAATCTGAAATAAAAAGCCTTGAAAGGTGTACATTATGGGCACGTGTTGTCAGCATCAACTGTTTCTCTCTACAGGGTTGCCACTATCCATCTATAAACCATCTGCTAACCTAGAAATGGCCTTTGAATTTTTGCAAATTATTTTATTTTATTTTATTTTGTTTTGTTTTGTTTTGTTTTGTTTTATTTCAGTTTTTATTTTATTTATAATTCTCCGTGAAGGATTAGACATCGTTCCTACACAACCATAACAGGCACTGCTATAGTGCAGCACAAAACAAGTATTTACATTTATTCAGTGAGATAGCCAATTACAACAGCTTCATTACTGTATAATATTAGATTGTTGCAAAGCCTGCATGATCTGTATCCCTCAGCAGAAGATCATTTCTGTGGTCTGAGCCATCTCTTGCTGCTGCCATTGTCTTTTAAAACCTTATCCCAGCACTTGAATAGACTATTATTCAAGCTGCTGTAAAATTCTACTAAGCTGGTGGATGTAGTTGGAGTATGTATGATGCAGCAGCCCTAAAATGTACCCATATGGAACTCAATCCCTTGCTCCACAGATTAAATTCCAATGTGAATTCTATTTTCTATATTACAGCGAGAAAGGTTACAGATTTATAAAGTTACTTATAAATGTGAGTTGCTGTCTGTAGTAACTGCTTTGCAGAGCCTTTCTGAGGTGGGGAAGGCTTTTTACACTCGCACAAGTTTTAAAATCCCACTGTACTTCTTCCATATCTCACTAAAGCACTTGGTTTTCTTACCATTCTGTCCAGCAATGCTTCACTTTTATGCATTTGATTAAAACCGAATCACTGGGGAATATTAGCCCACATGACAAAATCATCACGTAATTTGGCAGAAGCATGGAACAGTTGACAGACCTTGCCTAGGGAGAGCCCCGGGACAGAGCTAGCAGAGGGAATAAATTCACCTTTGACCAGAAGCAAAAGCAATGCCTTTTGGATTGAGAATTAAAGTCTTGCTGTAAAACATTCCATCTGCTCCAACACCCAACCTTCAAATGCCTGCCACAGGAGCATTGAAATTTGAGCTTTTAAGAGATGTATAATAAATTATACTGTTGCTTATATCCTTAAAACGAAATTATTCAGCCTCTCTCGTATTCTGAAAAAACCTGATTGCATGCTTAACTTGATCTGTGTAAAGGGTAACTCAGTGGGCCCCTGCAGCAGGACAATGTCTCATTCTCACACTTTGTCTGATTCTTGAATTAAAGTTGTAGGAATACATATTCCTCCAGTCTTAGATGTCCAGTTCAAAATAAGGTAACCATTTAAAATGGAAATTACACTATATTTTCCAAAAATAAGATTTTCTAAAAGACACTATTACCCAACTTCACTTTCTCAAGGTTCATAAATATATTTAACTTTAGTAACTTATATTTGCCATTCTGTCTCATTTTGTAATTGGTATTTTGAGGTAAGAGAATAGTAAAATGTTACTACTTTCTACGTGGAATTTGTTATGGTTTATTTTCTGAGCCAATGTATAGACATATTTTTTTAGGGTTTGGTTTTTCCTTGGTTTTCTTTTCCTGTTCCTGTTCATAGGGTAAATGAGAACCAGACCAGAAGGATGAAACGTTGTTAAAAAGGAATATGAGGTAGACCAGCAATGTATTGGCAGGCAGAATCAGCAGCCAGAGGCAGCCTAATGAGAATAAACTGCTCTGATACAACAGGAAGAAAGAAAATTTTCCTGCTGTATTTTTTTAAAATCTCCCTCTCGCTGGTCCAAATCATAGATCTTAGGATAACGTGAAACCAGTTTCCTTCACTACAGCTTTCTAGGCTGTATTCTGCTTACAAACTTCAGTTTCTGACTTTGAATGGCTTAAATGGAGCCATGAAAACTTCTGGCTCTGTCTTCTATTAAGACCACTTAGAAAAGAAAACTTTGGCAGGCCAGAGTCATAAAGCTGAATATCTGGAGGTTTCTACTGAATGAATTAACCTCAGAATAATCCCCACTTAATCTCTATCTAGTCATGACCTAAGTGGATACATCTCAGGAGAAAGGTGGTTTATGAAACCAAGACTCAGAACTAGAGTATGTAGATTAAGGACAGGTGTGTTGTATTTCATGTTTAATTTAATCAAGATGTTCACTGGTGGTAACACAAGACAAAAATACTCTAGGTTTTGTCAGAGAAGTTTCTGGAAGTCGAAGTGCGTATGTCATTGTGTCTCCCAATTATGTATCACCAAGTTGCTTGTTCAGTGCTTTTTGAGAAAAGTAAGTTTTCCTAAAAAACTTATACATGGAATCTGATCATGATTTGTGAAAATCTTTTATATCCATTCATCCATCCATCCATCCATCCATCCATCCATCCATCCATCCATCCATCCATCCATCCACCAAGCTCAGAAGCTTAATTTGCTAGAACTACAGAGCCACTACAAGATTAAGAAAACCCAACCACATAAAAACCAACCAACCAACCCAGTTAAGGTAGAAAAGTTAATTTGGCTAAACATTTTTTTTTAAGTCCACTTGTGGCCACATATATTACAGGAATGTTTCCATAGACTGTTTTGTTTTCTAAATGTTCAGCATTCCTATCTTGCATCAGAAACTTAAGTGTGCTTGTTTCTCTTTGTGATGTTCACAAAGACTACAAAATTGCTCTTCTGTGAAGGTAATCTAAACAAAGAAGTTGCTGAGTAGATATAATAAACATTCACTGCAGTTAACCCAGTACGTATTCTCACTGAATTTTTGAAACAAACCAGAAAATATTGTCATTTTAGACAGTAACTTCTATCAGAAAAGCAGATAAGTGTTGGATAATACTCACTTTGGAAAAGAAAAAACAAAATCACAAACTACATCAAAAAGTATTTAGAAATGGCTTATTTGTACTAGAACATGAAGACCAGTGTTTGTATTCCTGAAAAAGAGAATTTTTCATTTAAACAGGAAAACTTCCTAGTAAGTATGCAACTAAGATGAAGTTGGGGGAAAATTCCTTAAAAAATTCCTTCAATTTTGATTTTGTGGGTTTTTAACTCAATAGAAAAATTTTACCTTACCTATAGCATCTAGCCTTCATTTTGTTTTGAAAAATGAAAATATTTTTCTTTTTTTCTTCTTTTTTTTCCTTATTTTTCATATTCAGCCAAATTGATAATTTGCTTAATAGAAGACATCATTTGGTACCATGCAGTATTCAGAGTCTTCTGCTAACTTAGACGTTTCATACAGCATTCTTTCTTTCTAGGATGTTCTCTGAACCACAGTGTCTAGATAAAAAATAAAACTTACTTAATGGAACAAATATTCCCTAGATAGGGAGTTTAATATATTGAAGACAGAAGAGACTGAATAATTATTGTTTTAAACTGAATTCTGGTTAAGATTTTTAAAATAATTATTAAAAAAGTACCAACAGGAACCACATTTCTTGCAATTTCAGTTTTGGGGGAGGAGGATGAATCACAGTCTTGTCCTAGAGTGCCGTGTTGTGGGCTGGATAACCCACACCTCTATGACATCACGCAGTGCAGATCCTGTTTCTGGCTGGCATAAACCAGAAGCAATTCGAGAGTGAATCAGTTCTCTCTCAATTTGGGCTCCAAGTGACTGCAAGGATATAGACATTGTCAAAGACAATTTGGTAGAAACGCATTGACAGTTTCACAAATGTCTTAAAGAGGGAAGCAGGGGGAGAGAGGTGGCAATAAGGAAATAGAAAATAAATTTTTAAATTAACATTCTTTTATATGTAGAACTTGTATATTTGTATAAGTTATGCAAAATAATGTTGTTTCTCCAGAAGAATGATTTGGATCTTTAGTAGCTATAATACACAGAAAAATAATGAAACATTGTTTTTGTCATTTTAAAACTTTTTTAAGATGATCTAAGTGCTTGCAGAGGAGTCATCTATGTAAGAAGAAAAAGAACCCTTAATTTTGGGTCTAGATAAATATCAGTTAGTATTGACTGAGACAACAAATGTTAGGAAATTTTCAAAGTAGGTATGAAATTTGTCTATGAAATTAATTTCTTTTACTTGATCTGGACAACAAGTAGCAAGACTGTGATACTGCTCTTTAAGATCATGAATGAAGTATGAATGAAGTAAAAGACGTAATTTTATAGCAATTGAGGTGTTCTATACTTTTGAAAACACAAGACAGCAGCTGATAATGGCCTCTGATCCTGATCTATATGTTTGGTAGGTAAAACTAACTTTTCTTTACCATGCTCGTGTGACTGAAAACTCTTGCTGGATAAACGAGGACAAAAGAGGGTCCTAGAACCATAGATTTTGACTCTTTTTCATCATAAATCTGTATAATCGGTGTCCAGTTCTTTTCAGAGAAAAATTCAGTGAAAAAACTTTTCAAGATTAAAAAAAGGATTTTAATATTCAGAAACTGAAGCTATTTTGCATTACCAACATGAAGTTTCATCCGCCTTGTATAATGCAAGTTACAAGTCCTCACAGGGTTTATAAGCAATGTTCTTGTTGATGTCATATTTTGCTGTTCATATGAGATCATATTTCCTATCTAACAAGTAAAATCACATGATTCTTGTGACAGAGCATAAATTGTACGTGTGTCATGGGAATCATCCTCTCTATATAACCACAAAACTATATGACAAAGAATTCAAAATCGAGCCCAATCCTGTGTCCCATGAACTTTTCAGAGTTTTGCTAAATATAGACGAAAGCTATGTTTTCTACATGTGAAATATTTTTAGAGCCTATGGTCAGAAAATACACATGAAATATACTGGATTTCAACTTCTGTGTATAGATTGGGTTGGTCTGCCTTTAGTCAGATGCTGTCATGTCAGATTCTTCTTTTAAAGAAAACTTGGAGTGTTTTAAACTCGAAAGGTTCTGCAAAAAGCTTCAGTGTGATATTTCATTTATCTTTCTCAATACCAAGACACAAAAAGCCCATACAACTTCCTCACCCCCCACCAAAATCTGATACTAGAGTGGATAATAGGATCCCTTAAATCAGTCGTCCTCATCTCTAAATCCTTACTGAAGTCAGTTGAAAGGCTTTGTTGTCTTAGAGCAGCATTTGTGTTTTAGTGACCCCTCTGCCAAGATTAAAGGTTGCCATCATCATGGGGCTCTGATTAAGGAATAAACCTGCTGTGTCTTAGTTCAGCTGGTCAAAAATCCATTACTGAATATTTATGTGGAGACATTATTTTACATCCCTAGTGTTGTTCATAAAACATTAAGTAACATGGAAAAGAGAGCAGCAGAGATGTCCTTTTTGGCTATGAAACTCTGGAATAGTTTTCTGTGAAATGCCCTGACATTTTTCTCTCCATTACAGAATATTTACAGTGCTAATATAAATGTCTGAAGTGTGAATAGTTCCTCCTGGGTGTGTAGAATCTAAACCAGCAGAAGTCTTGGAGACAAGCCAAAGATTTGAACATTCTATAGAAGTA
Organism: Lycocorax pyrrhopterus obiensis; assembly: GCA_014706295.1. Lineage (NCBI taxonomy): Eukaryota > Metazoa > Chordata > Aves > Passeriformes > Paradisaeidae > Lycocorax > Lycocorax pyrrhopterus. The sequence goes on along the minus strand of JACSVZ010000001.1, from coordinate 110,339,181 downwards.
GTTTTCTGTGAGCCATATAGCATTTGGATCTGGAGAGTATGAATAAAGATACAGTGAAACCAGTTCAAATGGCAATTTACTACATATTCAACTACAGCCATTGGAGCCAGCTAGTGCTGAAATTTAAGTCCCTAAGAGTTGATTTATGTTAAGTATAGAGCGTTACTGTAATTTTGGAGCAGGCTCTCCCAAATGCGCGCAGTTTGTGTGTGCTTCTCAGACGTTGCCAGCAGGTTGGGCTCTTGATTTCCCAGTCTGATGGGATGGCCCTGCCTCCAGGCGTTGCTTGATTAGCAGTTGAAGGATGAAGGTAAAAAATGAAGGTCTGTTTATATTTCTAATTAAGCTTTGCTGCTGGAAGTTTTCAACATATATGTTCAAAGTTAATGTATTGACCGAATTCTGGACTGAGGGGAATGTGGTTATTCACAATGAGATCAAACACCTCAAATTTCTTATTTTGCTGTGGCTGTATTGGATAACATAGGAACAGGCAAAACTGCTCTCAAAAGTTTGTGAAACAGTCTGTCTCCTGATAATACTAATGAAACATTTCTACAGTAAGGCTGATGTGGTCTTTACTTCTATCGCTGATTTTAGGATGGAGTACTCAAAGATTGTAGTGTATTAAATTCTGCATGTTCGACACACCGTATATTTCATAGCTTCCTAGAGGTCTGCTGCTCTTTTAAACAAGTTCAGTTAAATATTTTGCTTTTCTTTCCATCCAAACACTTGAACTGTGGAATGCAGTAAACTCCTACATCTGCACAGCCACAAATTTCAGTGAGGCCTGAGTGTCAGGCTTGGAGAGAAAACGAGGAAGGTATGTTTTTCTATCTGCAAAGTGACTGTCCATAATTTCAGTTCTCTTAATTTTATCTGGCACTCCCTATGACAAAAGGGCCATCTCCAAGTTGCTTTGAGACACTTCATAAAATCCACTGCAGCAACAGATGCAGTGTCAATACAAGATGCATGAATTAGTGGATGAAAGGATGTTTCAGATGAGAATGCCCTTTCTGCTTTGTTCTTGAATTTCCTTTATCTCTTACTGCCAGTGATCTGAATGTTGAAGAGTTGCCATTATGATTATTCCACTTGTCTCCAAGGTTTCTGGCTGATTTTAGCTGAAAAAAAATCACTTTGAATTTAAAACAAACCGCTGACTTTGTTAGGCTCATCGCATTTGTGGATTTAGGCTTTGACTCAGAAGCAGTTAACAAGTGAAAAATCTAAAGCATGTACTGTGTCCATGAGGTCATCAAGGCTACAGGTAGGTTGACTCTTGGCCTTAACATGAAAATGGGGAGTTTGATCAACACAGGCCTTCTGCTGTTTATTTTGGTGAGATCACTCCTTAATTTCAGTGAAAGAAAATGGTAATTTTATGAGTCAGACTCAGTCTTGCTAGAGTTGTTTAGAAATGTGTGTCTACCGACCCCTATACTTCAGACATCATCAGTTTGAAGTATGATACTTCTTTTCCTTGATTTCATAAATAATTTAGATTAACAAAATCCAGATGGTTTAGAGCTCCCAGTAACTACAAGTTCAAGAAATTGTTTAATCTTTGAAAGGAAGACTCTATACTTTTTCAGTTCTTTCTGCATTTTATTCAGAGCTTAACAGTTCAGGGGTTTTATTGTTTAGTTTCTTCTTTAAGAAGTCTATTTTCTTTAAAACATCTGTTAGAGGCATATTTGGAATGAGTATGTGCTTAATGAGTATCTGAAGGAATAAACGACATGAATGTGCAGTTGTCAGTCCTTCAAGCAAATCTTCTTTTGCAGGGTTTCCTGAAGAAGCCTAATCTTCTGAACATCAATTTCAGTATTTCAAAGTATTTTAAGGATGTATGCTATCCTTCATAAAACAAAGAACATGTGTGAACTATAAGGTGGTATTATTATGTATTGATTTCTGTAAGACACATAGCAAATATTCTAGTTTTGCTCCCAAACTCAGATGCTTATCTTTCATATTTTATTCTGAAAAATACTCTTTAGTGAGAAAGTGAATGTTGTGGTTGATTCTTGCAAGATAATATGTAGAAAAAAATGTGTCAGATGTTCTTGTGATTTATTCTTCTCTATTTAGTTGGGAGATGCATAATACATAAAGACCTGCTAGATGCATTTTTATCAAAAACTATGTCAATACTTTTCCACAACCTGTACTATTTTTCTCAACGTTCTTATTAAAAAAAAAAAGTGACTTTACCATGGATAAATATTATACTTTGTTCAAATTTTTATTAAGTTTATTTTAGGATTCAATGTTACTGGTTTTGGTATTTTGATTGGAATAATAGCATCTGCCTAAAGCTCTAACACTTTGACAGCTCATCTGTGCTAAGTTATCATAAGTTTGTTGGAAGTGCCAGGAGTCCGAAGCAGAATTAGATTAGCAGAAGCTGATTGCAACATCTGGGTTTTAAATTAGAGCTGAAATTTGGGGCTTTTGGCATGGTTTTTAACTATTCTGATTTTTTTGCTAGTTCTATCTAATGTGCAAAACAAGTGTTTCTCTAATATAACTTCAAGACTTAGTATGTGACACTATTAAAACATTATTTCCATAAATAGCAAGAGTGTTATGGCAGAAAATCAGTCATGAATGTAGGTGTGGACATCTCTGGAATGCTGTGAACTCTATTTTCTCTCTGTGGCTTTATTTCTTTGGTCTTGTTTTAGGCAAGAGTCGGGATGGAGCAGCACTGCTTGCCACAGTGACTGATGAATGATTGCACAGCTCTAATGGGACAAATAGAAAGAAGAAATGAAAGGGTAGAGAGACACCCTCATGCCTAGTTAGAGCAGTACCCTGTACACTAATGTGATATTTTATGGTTATTTATCCCCTGGCACTATTTAACACCACCAATTTTGAAGATAAATGTAGTAAAAGCATTTTTATCCTGCTGCTATGAAAATGTGCTTTTAATAGATTTAGGTTTTCTCGGGTCATAAGAAAGAAATAGAAAGATTTTGCAGCTTTCTAAAGGACTGTATTATATGTGGAGTTTAAAATGTCATAAAGCAGCTTGAAACACTATAGGGAGTCTGTGCAGTAATTGGAAAAATGTTCCATACTAATGTTTGGATTGCATTAGTGAGAGCTGTTGGCATACATTTTGTGACAATAAACATGTCTTTGCTTAATTGTAATTATAGCTTACAAAAAGGTTTAAAGAAAGAAAGTGAGAAAGGTACTTTGGTGAGTATGGATAATGACATTTTAATGCACCTAAGGCACAATGCAGAACTCCTAAAGACCAGCTCTGGCTTGCATGCACTGTAGATAGACCAGCTTTACATATTTATTTAATAATATTTGGAAAGTTGGGGAGCTTCTTAGGACTTCTTTATTCTACCCCTTCTTTTCATAATTTAATGACTGGCAGGGTTGTCTGTCTGTATCTCTTCCTCTGATTAAATTCCTGTTAACAACGCGTGAGCAGATTCCAACCACTATTCAGGATTATACAAGGACCTGTCACCAGACTTTCACTGGTGCTCTTGTCTACAGGTCACCCCTCCCACAGCAGGTCTAGTCAGCATAGCAAAAGATGGAAGAGCCAGAATCATCCACCTTTGAAAAGTCACTTGAGGAAAAAAATAACAAATCTAAGTGTAGGATCTGTATCAGCATTTAATCCACAGCAGCCCATTGTGAATGCAAAGCTGGGCATTTGTGTTCAAATTTGGACTTTGTGGAAATCTCCCAATATCTTCATATATTTGGAGTTTTCAGTTTAGAACTACTGAAATATCTAAGCTTAAATTCTGAATCTTAAACAATCCAGAAATCTAAAATTTATTTTCCTGTCTTAAAAACAAGGTAAGTCTGAATGACTGGGACAGATAATTTAAAGAGAAAAATAACAAGGTGAAAAATGTTTACATGTAATAAGAGGACTTCAAGCAGAATGGTTTTTTGCTTGGTTTGACTTTCTAAAGAAAATTTAAGACATAACTGCTGTTTTCACCACTGTCTTTAATGACCTTAAAAAAATGTTGAGCAGAACAACTGATATATAGCCAAAATCCCTGTGATTATAGCATCTGTTCTGTGTGCCAGTTTTCACAGATAGTGTGGTTCATGGCAACAATGTGATTGACTGGGCTTCAACTTGAGCTACTTAACCAGAGCCCTCATGAGTTTATCCTTGATTCCTAGTATGCCAAACAGCCACACCTGCCTATGGGCACTTTTATTGTTAGTACTTCAAGATACATCAAGCTGGATGGATAAGTAGCGCACGTTTACCCTGTATTTGGATAGCTATATTTTAAATGTTGTGCTGGGCTTGCAGTTCTACATCCTACCCCTGCCTTTTCCTTTTTCGTTTATAGGTAAGATGATGCACAGATTTTGTGTTCAAAGTTTCTGCACAAGCAACAATCTCTCACTGGACGTGATCTGCTTGAACACATTCCCTGTACTGGACCCTACATTATACAAAGGGTTATCAACATGGAATCATTAGGGTACGAAAAGTGATGGTTTCATCCTATGTATATAACTTTTATATCTACTGCTTATATACCTGAATGCAGTATCAGCCATATCAGCTTTCAGGAGTTTAAGTAACAGCTGACATTCTTGATAGTAGAATAAAATTTTCTAGATAAGAATCTAGAAATGTGAAAATATATATTTTAATCTGAGTTGTACTACAAATGGCATAGCACAAGTAATGGAAAGTGATTTAGTGGGCAACATTAAACGATTACCAAACAGAATGATGACATAAAGTGCCTTATCAGTGTGAGTAACAGGTAACTCAATCAAGCACAGAGCACAGGCAGTTCATCACAAATAAGGTATGATATGGCATATCCCGACATGGAATATGGTGCAGAGTTGTACAGATAAGCCAAATTAACTCTGTCAAGCAGCTTTAGAGGAGTAGATTTGCTCTGAAGCATTAAAATTGCTAGAATAAGACATGAAACTCTAGTGAAGACTTTTTGCACCATTTTCTCTCGAGCAATTCTGAGTAAATTCTTTTCATAAATTATTTCTTTTTCAAAGCTAAAACTGTAACTGTAGGGATTTAACCAGTTAATCACATGCTACGATAGATGAGAAAAATGACCACACTCCACTAGGTGAAAAACTAAAAGCTTCTGCATTCTTGGTAACAATTTATGGTAGTTATGTTAAGGGCTTTAAAACGTTCTGGGTTTAATTGATTTTTTACGTACATGGCATAAATACAGGTTTTTTTAAAAGATCTGGCCCTCAGTGAAATGTAATCAGTCTGACTGGGTGTTTATGGATCTTTGATTTACCTGTCCTCTGTCAAATCTCTGGAGCTGGTAATGGAGAAGCGCCTTTGCCAATGATTTAAGGTATTTTTCAGGGAAGAGCAGCAAAACTGGAGAAAGGAACTGTGTGCCTCTCCACGAACAGTTTTCCAGCTTTTTCTTTGGTGGTCATGACACTGCACTTTCTTTTACCATAGCATGTTAAGATTTTTGCTTAAAGAGGCACATTTTCATAATACGAAATGCTTCTAGGCTCAGCCTGAAGTGGAATACCACACACCACCACTTTAGAGAATTCAAGACAGTAGAAAATAAAAGTGAGAGCAGATATGGTTAAGTGTGGTGCTATAAACCCCATCACAAACCATCACAACCTGTCTTGTGCTACAGCCCAACATGTATTTTACACCTGTCTTGAAGCACGTTTTGACCAAAGAGATGTTTTGGAAAAACCATTTAATCCACCTGTGTGGATTTTACACCATAGAAGGTGCCATCAATGCTGCCTTCAGAGCTCTTGAGACAGTTGTTTATGGTTGGAAGGAATAATTTGCTACCCAGTTAGTCTTAATTTTTTCCTCACTGAACATTAGTACTGCTCGAGATATGTGCGTTTTACTTTTTGTGTCTCTAATATTTTATGGAGTATATTAGACTGAATTTTCTGGTAATCAGTCAGATAATTCCACTTTGTAACTGTTCTTCCTCCAGCTTCTTTTGTGAAACTGCTGTCAGAAGCTGAACTGTGTTTATTTATCCTCTATAGGCCAAAGCACGTTGGCTCTACAGCAAATTGTCGCCGTCTGGCTGACTTTATTGAGCATCCACGTCAATTCATACTACAAAATATGCTTTTCATGTACTACAAAGTCTTTTTAAGGCATCTGAGACCAGAGTATGGTCTCAGTACAACAGCAGTACTTGAGATAAACCCTTAAGAGATCATCCTCCTGACATGAGGAAATAAACCACTTGATATGTTCTGTCTGAAAGTCTCTTGAATCATTGGAAGTGAGTTCCCAGAAGGGAGGAGAGAATCAAGCAGTAAGATCCTGCTAAAATATCGAAAATACTGCCCTCCCAATAAAATTCTTTGTAACAGTCACATTTACATTGAAATTTATCACTTTATTTACCAACATAATAAACCAAAAAAACCCAACTTACAACTCCAACGAAATAAAGGGAATTGTTTTACAACTTCCGAGCCTACTTTGATTATTTTTATCTAGAAAACACTGCCTTGCTAAATTAACTACCTCCAGGATTCATAGCTTGCATGTTTTTGTTAATATTCGTTAGAAATGAGACACCATTGGAGTGTACAGATAGTGCTTGAATAAAAAGGGAAGTTGGTCTCCTTCCATAACCCAGGATACCAGTTTGGTGTAATCTGCTCATGTACCACATTTCTGTCACAAGACAAAATGATTAAATGACTTTATTACCTGTATTAAGGGATGAATGAAACTTCTTCCATAGAAATATGGAGGAAGAACACTGTGTACTGACATTTTCCAGTGCCTCCAGCAAACAGACTGTATGGGTTTTACCTACATAATCTTTCCTTACCCCTGTTTATGTGAGGGTGAACAGACTGCACTTGAATATTTAGACCTCATCTTCCCTGAAAACTTCATTCATAGTGATTATGTGTTCTGCTTCACTGACAGCTTGTGGTAGGGCAATTCATTAAGACTAATTGAATTCTGAGAGGAGGGAAAAATAACCTTTGGATGTGAGCGTGAATTATTGAGAGATAATGTAATGTACATGCTTATAGTTTTCAGAGTCTATAATGAAGAACATACTGATTTTTAAAACAACAAAGGTAATTTCACATTTGAAACAGTAGAGTTAAAAATGAGTGTGGAATTATAAATAGTGCCTTCTGCTTCCTCATTAGCAATCATGATTGTTTAATCGATAGCAGTCAGGAGAAGTGACACAAAAGCCTGCATCGCTGCTGAAGCAGAGAGGATATTGACATTTAAACAAATGCTTTAAACATACTGTGCTTACACTTCTAGTTTTAATATTAAAAGCTGGTGGGGGAGCTTGTCTTGTCTTATTTTATCATTCATATTAATCTTGCATGCACAGCAAACTTCATGTTGTCTTTTTTTTTGTTACATTCCGCAAGAAAGAGAATCACAAACCTATCAAATCATACTTTTCTTTCAAGAGTTTGATTGAAACCTCTGTAAGATTTGGAACTTTGGAGATATTTCCATTAAACTCAGCTGCTGTGAGCATGGATAATAGCCAGAATAAAACAAAACAAACAACCTCCCAGGATTTCTCCATTCTAATCATTCATGTCTGAAACTTTTCAGCAGCCCTGTTGGTGAACCATGTGTCTGCACTGACTTTTTTAGGTGTTGGGAGAGTAAAACTCAGTAGGGCTAATGAGATATGAGAATTACATAATGCATAATTATGAAGTATTTTCAGGGCAGTCAATTTACAATGTAATTTGGAAATTATCAGTGTTGTATTTTGTGATTCTCTGTGAATTATTGAAATATTGAGGATGCATTTCTGTGGAGAGGTTAACAGGTTAGTTCTTTGACCTTTCTTATCTCATAAGAATCATGATTCTTTGACTAATTTTTATGCTATATTAAGATTCTGGAAAGTTCAAATCGCCTTAGTGAAGGACATACTGACAAGAAATTATGTTCTAACTATTTAATCTCCCCTAAAGGCATTTGAAGAGGTGTCATACATTCATTACAGGGAGCTTTTTGGGTTTGATGCTCTGGAACCATGCGATTCATTGAGAATTGATCTATTTTTTGAAGATGTTTGGGATAATTGGGTCTTTGATTTTAACATCAATTGCATTGGATCTGACTTTGACCAACTTGACAGAACCACTTAGAATTGAAAGTGCACTTCTTGTTAATTTATGTGAGTAAACAGAATGGAAATACTTTTGAATCCCTACTGGTAAAATTGCCATGCTCAACAGATCCCAGATTTTAGTTGGACACTAAAAAATAGCTAAACAGAAGGGAAACAAAATTAAATACTTCTAAAATTAGTTTTATCTATCTTTTTTAGCCATCTGCCTTTAAAATGTTTCTGTGTTACCACTGTCATCACTTTTAATTCTCCCGTGAGGGTGAATTCCATCATCCCTTCCTGGGAGATGGGCTGAGGGAGGAGGTCTGACTGGTGTGTTCGCAGTCAATGTGCCCAGTTAATCCCTTGCAAAGTTTGCAGAGAGGTGTCAGTTCTCAGATTGCAATTCACTCATCTTTTTAGGGTATGGCGTATGAATAGGGCCAACAATAATGAGCTGAAGTCTAGATAAGAGTCTTTTGCGACAACGGTCCCTTCTTTGGTGCTTAACACACAACTAGCTATAAAAGCGTCTAACATATTGGCAAGGCAAAATGGCCTTAGCCCTGGGATAGTTTACTTAATTTGTTGCCAATTAACACAAGCTTCTAATGACCAATTTGGGTATTGGGGAGGAAAAACAAAGATAATCAACCAAGCCCTGAAGCAAACCCAAGCAACCAAGCCCCTCCCCTCCCTGGCCCAGCCAAAGATGGAACAGGACCCCTCCGCTTCCCAGGCTTTCCCGTCCTGTTGGGGCTCAAGCCCACATTCCCTCCCTGCCAGGGCAGCCCAGAACACCTCATCCAAGCAAGAAAGGAGAAAGAACATCTTTGGAACCTTCTGGAAACTTTACTCTCAGGAACTCAAGTCCCCCAGCCAAATCCACAAGGGGGTCAAGCCTACCAAGGCATACAGGGCAAAGCAGTCACCATGCACTGTTAATCACAGAAATCTCTGCGGCTGACAGCTAATAAATATTCATGGACAAGTGCTTCTGCCATCATTACATATTTTAAAATAAAGATCTCTGTGTGAAATTGAAACCTAATGTTTCATCTAGCTTGTTTGCAGTGCAGGAAAAAAAAAAGAGATTTTTACCTATTAAAATGATGGATTGCATCCCCTTAAAGGATGATTATAATTAGTTGAATAAACATCTAGAAAGTAATGATCTGTAAAGATACTACTATCCCACTTTCACACACAGTAATGAACGTAATAGAAATCATTGGTGTGCTGATTTACCAACCAAAATAATGGTTGTACATGACATCCTTACTGATATAAAATGCAACAAACCTCTTATGGTTTGAAGGTGCTTCTTTGTAAGTTGGTGACAAATTAGCCCAATCCATTATGAATTAAAAATTAATTATTTTTAAGTTCTTTAAACACTTTTTAAGTGTTGTCTGTGTTTCAGTATGAGTAGTTTGAATATGTTTTTCTGACTGCATCAAAGTAATAGAATCTGCTCTTGTGAGACCCCACCTGGAGCACTGTGTCCAGCTCTGGGACCCCCAGCATAAGAAGGACACAGACCTATTGGAGTGAGTCCCGAGGAGGGTCACAAAGATGCTCGAGGGCTGGAACGCCTTCCCTATGAAGACAGAATGAGGGAGCTGGGGCTGTTCAGCCTGGAGAAGGGGAGATTCTCTATAAGAGAACTTATAGAAGTCTTTCAGTATCTGAAGGGACCTGTGGCACAGCCAGGTGAGGGGGGCACTGAGAGGCACAGCAGGAGCCCATGGCTCGATGGCTCAGGAGGAAGAGCAAGACTTTGATGCTCTTGGGCTGTGAGTAGATGAAAGCCCAGAGGTTCCTTTGTTCAGGGTCCCTCCCTGGAGGCCCCAGCTCAGGCTGTTTCTGTGTTACTGCACCGTGGATAAATGGCTTTATGGAACGAGGCATCTGAGACCCTGCTTTGGGAAACCTGGGACTGAGCCGGTAAGGAAACCTGCTCTGGCTGTGAGTGGGTGTGCAGGGAGTCAGGCAGGACCCACTGGGTCACTGGAGCCACCCCTGTGAAGGGCCTTGGTCCCAGCAGTGACAGTCTGTGACATTGGGAGTGTGGCGGACAGAAAGTCTCATGAGTGGTCATATTGGAAAGCTTCCTTAACTGGAGGTTGGAACTAGATGATCCTCAAGGTCCCTTCCAATCCAAACCATTCTATCATTCTATAAAATTTTCTCATCATAGTGGAATTGAGAATCAATGTTTATCTTTAATAGAAACAATCGAATTTTTTTTTTTTGTAAGAGTGCTGCTCCTGGATTTAAGGATAACAATGAGAGAGAATCATTTAGACTTACTTTCTGTAAGGGGTTTGATTTTTGTGGTGTAGCTGCTGGTGCAATAATTAATAGTGTATCCCTCCATATGGTACACGGATTATCTGTATGCCATGATGACTGAGACACCGTATTAAGTATGAATGTAAAAGCTATTTACACTTTGCTATGAATAAATCGGTGTATTTGTTATAAGATCTGACTGTTAGGTAAGTAAGACAAGTTTTATTTCTTCCTCTAATTCTTAGCTTGTGGAGGAGGTTTTCTTGTGTGTTTGACAGATGATTTGTTCAGTAGAGTTATTCAGACATTAGAATTGATACTGTTCAGAATTTACTATCCCTGTACCTCGAAAGAGTTTATAAGTTCACACATGACGTATGATATGTTTTTATGCCTTAGGGAGGAATACATAAAACAGTATAAGAAATGAAAAGATAGAAAGGGAATGAAGAGCAGACAAATGGGTTTCAAGAAAAGATCTGATTCTGGTGTGAATACAGCTGTTCCTTCTGTTTCAAATCAGCAATCTAAAAAGTCTAAAAAGATATTTCTCACAATTGACTCAAACTAGATTTTAACACCAGTTTAGTTGAATGACTGAAGTGTCAGATTTTGAAATAGCTTGTGACTGTCAATTTACCAATGCAAGGTAAATCAATATGACCTTCATCTGAATGAAATTAAGAATATCAACTAGAGGCTTGTATCGTTTAACACTGCCATTGCAGATAAGCTGATTAAATTTATGTAGACTAGACCGTTTCTGGTTTGGATCTGTGCAGGACTGGCAGCATATTATAAGGAAAAAAAGTACTAATTGTTAATTTGGAATTTACTTTTAAACCATCCAAAAGCCACTTGATTGGATTAGTGTTCATGTGGCATCAGGAGTGATACCATAGTGATCCAAGCTGTGGCTGGATGAGAGACAAACGTCAGTGGCAATACAAGCTAAAAGGTTCCCACTTACCTGCCCACCCTGTATCAAACACAGCCATTTCTCAGGCTGCTGTGTTATACACTTTGAGGATAATTAAACTCCTACAAGGAGTGCCTTTCCTAAGTGTTTTTTTTTTTTTTTTAATGGGGAATTATTTTTAGGTATCGCGAGGTAATCAATATCAGTAAGTAATCCCAACTTTGGTCATTCTTAAAACCTAATTTTTTTTAATGCTGTACCTGTCTATGCCTTTCTCCTGTAGTCCAGTTCTTATCTCGTCTGGGCCAAGAGGCCACCCAGCTCTGGGATCAATTAAGGTCTTCCCTGAAACACATCCATGTACCTCCAGCACAGCACAGGGAGGTCCTGTGGGAAAGGACTGTACTCCAAAGGGGGAGTTTTTTAGCCGCTGGTTAACCCACTTCCCCTTCAGCATCCAAGTGGACCCTGCCATTGCATTGTGGCTTCCTTTTGAATTATCTGTTTAAATTTTAAACTGCTTTCTGGAGTGCTCCCCCTGGGTGTTGTAGAGAAAACTTTAATCTCATGTCTGTGCTGAGAGGCATGAAGGAGGTCCCGTGGTAGTTCCTTCTGACAGGAAAGTAGATGCTGCCTCACAAAACAAGTTTGAATTTTACTCCCAAAGGCTCCAGGCAGTTCTTTCACAGCTTAGCTAACAGGCACGGACAACACTTTGAGAAAAAAATACTTAAAACAAGCAAACACAAACTATGAAAAGAGCTTTGTAGGCATTGGGTTTTGTTGCGGGCAGCAAACTTTTCAGAATCTTAATTTTAAATCTGCCTAATGATTTCAGACACTATTTTGGATTTCCAGGTTTGAATACATTCACAAAGTAATTTAAAACCATCTTGGTGAAAATATATTGGGATGCCCAGGCTCTCGTGGCTTTCAATCGATAACCTCTCCTTTAATAACATAGTATCCTGTTGACAAGAATAATAGTGGAAATGTCTTTCTGTAAATCAGTCAGAAGGGATAAGCCCAGAGAAGGAGTAGAAACTAAATTCTCCAGATCGATAGCTACTGTTGTGTATCTGTCACCTCCACTGTGCGGCAGGAAGTGTGGTTGAAACTGAAATAGTTATTGATGCATTTTCAAATTTCAAACGTTCAGTTACTTGAAGACACTTAATGAGAGTTTTTGAAGCACCTGATTACTGGTCCTGGCTTTAATGATCTTCTTTGGAAGTCAAAATCCATCTTGGAGTTGTTTTTTTCCCACCACATATAGCATGTGTGTATCCACAGACTGATTTTTCCAAGGGAACTGAAGTGACTTGCATAGGGTAGGGCAGGAAAGCCATGGGTGTTGTGGTTTCTAGAGCTGCAAACAAGTGCCTTGAGCACCAGTTAACCCTTCCTCTTTTCAGAGGGAAGAGCCCTGTCACTATGAAGCAGCTGAGTGCAGTGTTGTGCTGACTCTGAAACACGGCAGAGCAGGGGCAGAGACCAGCAGTGAGGGTGAAAGAATCTTTTGTTATTGCAGTTCCTCTGGTTTAGCTGCCTGGGCTGGATTCTTTTTGAACCATATCTGTGATCTGTGCTGCTCTTGCACATCACTCTACACCCCTCTAGCAGCTTTTGAGTAGTAAAATATTTAAACTGCTTAAAAGCCAGGGTAGGGTGAAGGGGAAGAAAATAAAATTGGAAGATGTGGAAAACTAACTGGAGGTCTTTTCTGGCGAGTAAGAACCTGTTTCTCATCTAAAGTAAGTAGACTGAATTCACTGTCTTCCATGGAGCTACACGGCTAACAGGAATTGATGTCTCTTTGGTGTTTGCTACCTCTACCCACTCACTGGGAGTGTTTGGAAGAGGAAGTTAACTAGGAAAGGTAGGAGAACAGAGTTAGAGTGTACTGGTTACAGAAAGGTGAACTGCAAATCAATTTGAAGATGCACGCTTAGTGCCCCCAGTAATAGACAAGCTTTCACCACATTATTATCCAGCCTCACCTGCATCACTGCCCTCTACTCATGGGCTACGTCACATCAGCTCTGCTGGACCATGAAGCAAGCTAATGGGTAAGTGGCTTCCACTGAACTGCAAAGTTTGGTAAAGCATTCATTTTTAAACACGTTAAATATTCCTAAGAAGCTTTTTGGACAGAACTGTACTTCATAGGAAATAAAAAGAAAATAAAATCAGATTTTTTTCTTTTTTTTTTTTTTTCCCATCTTGATGAATCTAAATACGTGCCCTCGCATTTTTATGGCCTACTTGACCTGGAGATAAGTAGGAACCTGAGTATTGTCACACAAGTGACAGTCAGGAAGTTCCCTTTTTGGAACTTGTGTGGTGTTGGGTTGCCTTAGAAAAGAAAAGGGAAAGAGCTCTGTGGGAGGAAGGTAAGGCTGTTCAGCCTTTTCAGGATTGAATTAAACTATTCAGAATGAGCCTGAGAATCTGCTGGGACAGGCACATATGAAAATCCGTTTCCAAGGAAGTGGAATTATGCAGAGGAAAGCAGTCAGATGGGCTCAGGAACAGGATTTTGAAGTAAGGAGGGAGGTAATAGACTGTTGACTCCAGAGGTGAGAAAACTGAGAGTCATCCCATCAGTCTTTGCATATGCAGGCAGATGCAAATAAATTCTTCTCCATGACAACGTGGAATGCTTCTCTACATGTCTGGCAAGTCTTTGCAATGATAGAGATGGTGAAACTCTGAAATAGATTAGTTGGGGAAATCATGGGTTATTCATGATACAAAAGCCTCAAGAATAGGTTGGGAACACATCTGTTCCCAGATGCCATGAGGTATATCAGGGAGAAATTGTATAGGAAGAAGTTCCTTTAAGAAAAAATATTTACTGTGAGGGTGGTGAGGCCCTGGAAGATGTTGCTCAAGAGAATTTTTGGATGCCTCATCCCTGGATATGCTCTAGGCCAGGTTGGATGAGGCTCTGAGCAACCTGGTCAAGTGGAAGGTGTCCCTGACCAGGGCAGGGGGCTTGGAACAAGATGATCTTTTAGGAATCTTCCAACACAAACCATTCTGTGATTCTGTGATTGTATATTTGCTACAGCCTTTGATCAGAGGGCTACACTGAATCATTTCTTCTTGTCTTATCCTCTGCTTTTTTTTGTGTATGACTGTGAAGGCTAAAAGAAGGTCAGAGTGGAGTGAGTGTGAAAAAGATTTGGGAAGTAGTGCATCAGAGACAAATGATAGCATTTTATTTGAAATTGCTAAATTTGGTAAAGGTACCACAGAGAACAAAGAAAGGATAAGTTCACAGATGTATCTCTAGTGACTGTAAAATGTCTGTACCTAATCCTAAAACCAATCTCTTCAAAGTGTAGCTAAATTTGTTCCCGTGCAAGCATAATTGACTCTAGACGACAAAGTACATAATATGTTAAATCATAGAAACAAGAGTTCTGAGATGTGACTCAGACAATTTTTTTCTCTTAAATATGTAAAGTCTTCATGTTTCTTTTTGCTGTTGCAAGATGAAAATGTTGTATTGTTCTAGATATCTCTGGATCAGTGTATCTACCAAGCATATTTTTTTTTAAAGATGGAGTTCAAAATTTTACTTAAAATTTTGTTGTTATTTTTCATTATCAAAAATAGTAGTCTTCTGATTACTTCAGGTAGCTGTCATAGAAATTAAATTCAACACTGAAGCATGACCACGTGTGAGCTTGAACTTCTTCCTCTTTTTCCATTTCAATCTCAAATTCACACTCCACAAACTGCAATCGTGTGAAATACAGAATCCTTTTGATCATAAAGTAGCAGTACTTGGAAGTCTAAAACAAATGATTACTTATAATTCCAGTTTCCCATCTCAGGGGTAGGTCCATTAAACCATTGAAACTGAAAATATTTGACACATTAAAATATTAAATTTAGGTAACCCATGACCTACCTATGGATAGGTACCTGTATTAAAAAGCAAATTGAGAAATTCTGCCTAGGATTTCTGAGACAACCTAGCGCAGGAATCCATATGGCCTTATTACTAACCCTTATCACATATCTGCTTATGCATTAATAGAAAAAGTGAACTGTATTGGAATTTGCTGTGCCTCAAGCAAAGATTACTTCTGCCTTCTTTGAAGGTGAGTTTTCTGTCTCTCTAATCCATCAGAATAGGATGTGCTGTGCATCTGAATCATGAGCAAATGCACTACCAGAATTGAAGTCTTTCCTTCTTTTAATCTTAATGCTGCTAAGAACTATAATTTCATACTGTGTTGGGCATTTGCATCTATACACAAATAATAGCCACGCTTTTAAAAAATGTACACTAGCCCAATAAACACTGATGAGGTGGGCACAAGCACTAGGATCAGCACTTTATGGAGAAGCAATAAATTATTCAGTATTGAAAAATGTTATTATTAATTTGGGATTTTCAATTTGGTTGCAAAGTTATATTGAAACCCCTCTGTATGGATATGGAGGTGAAGAAATGCCCATTATATGTCTTTAAATAGCAATTTGTTACATTTACATGTGCAGGGAATGATGCTTTTGTACAATTTCTGAGTTCCATACATAAAATATGAAACTATTACGAAGATATAGTGGCCAGCTTTACAGAGTTGAATTGCCTTATAATTTTGAAATACAACAAAATGACCCAGGGCACGCTATAAAATTCTTAATTTAGGAAAATGTCTATGTGAAAGTGATTTGATAGCAAATGGCAATTATTTTCTTCCTTATTGCTATTGCCAAATTGTTAGGAGATGGATTTTGTTTTCATTCTTAGCACAAAGTGTTTAAAAAAAAAATCTCTTGTCAGCTGAAACCTTGTCTGCAGACTCCCAGCCTAAAGCAAGATTTTTACAGTCAAGTTTTAAATCCCTTGATGTATCTGTGTTTGTAATGGAAATGCTAACATAACCTTAGCTGTTACAGGGCAAACAATATTGCGATAATAAATAATGAACAAAGTGGTTTAATAATTTGAAGCAAACCATGTCATGGGCCTGGCAAGATTTTATGACTAAATTATATGAGCAGGAACCTATCAACAGACAGGCTGCATAAATACCATAAATAGATGGACTAAGGATGTGTGTTCATGAAGCTGAAACCACAGTTTTCATGATCTAGGGGATAAAATGCTGCAAGAGACTGTAAGAAATTGTGTGGAAGCTTTGGGCAAATCAAAAACCTGAACAAATGATCAGTGTGTCAGTTTTTAATCAACTGCTATTATCTCTAGTGCTAATGAGCTGTACAGTGCCTCACTAAATCTGTTGGGTTCTGAATATGGATGTATTGGTTAATGATCCATTACGTGGCCTGTTGGTAAAACTTCTTGCCTTATACCTGCAAAATATAGATTTCTTTTTTCTTCTTTTTCTTTTCAGTACCTTGCATAACCTGACTGAAGGTTTTCATCTTTGTAGCTTAAGGAGCAGTGGGAGTTTCCCTGGCACAGTTTGGCTCTGGTTCAGCTAGGCTAGCACTTTCTTTTTGACAGTCACTCATATTCACTGTGTGCTTGTAAAATGATGCAACACCTCCCAAAGCAGGAAAGGGCTGATTAATTTACTCCTGCCTGATCTCTGGTACCAAGAGGGACATTCTGGAGTTAGAGCTTGAAGAACATCAGTTTTCCTTCAAACAGTGAAGTGCTTGATCCTCAGTTAACTCTATTCTTTGGCAATGTGGGATGAGGGCAATGACCACAGGCATGCCTAGAGTTGCTTGGGTTTCAGAGTGTCTCAGGGCTCGGAGTTAAAGAGCAGGCAGGATGGGAAACAGCCCCTGCTTGGTGCACTGTTGATACAACACCTTCTGCCCAGAGGAGAGGAGAGGATAAAAAGAGCCATGAACCCATTGCAGCAGCCCCATCTTAGGAAGGGCCTCTGCTCAGGCATTTTTCCCTAAGGAAGAGTTAAATAGGCAGAAAAAGAGACTCTTTTTTACTCCGGTACTAGGGAGACTACATGTAAGTAAAACTGTGTTTCACTACAGTGGCTGTGCAGCAGAGGCTAGAAGTGGTGATAAGGCTGAGATTTTGGAAAGATTGTACTCCTTTTAGGTTTAGCCCAAAGAGCAAATAGTGAGCAAAAGTAGTATTTTAGTAGGTGGAGGTTTAAGAAGTCAAAAACTGAGTTTATTTTTGTCTGTGCGGGATTTGGTTCTAAGGGC
Organism: Lycocorax pyrrhopterus obiensis; assembly: GCA_014706295.1. Lineage (NCBI taxonomy): Eukaryota > Metazoa > Chordata > Aves > Passeriformes > Paradisaeidae > Lycocorax > Lycocorax pyrrhopterus. Next base: position 110,321,679 of record JACSVZ010000001.1, on the reverse strand, counting down.
TTGCGTCGCAGCTGGCATTCATAAATGCCCTGGTAGTGCAGAGCAGACCTTTCCAAATTCCTAGCATGATTTTTTCTACTTGTGACACACAGGCACAAGCAAGTCATTATGCCATTGTTAATGCATTCACTTTGTAGCTCTCTGACGCTTCTGTGGATCAGATCATACCAATGGCAAAAGGATTATCAGGCTGCTGTGCAGTCGGAACTGAAGATGGCAAGAGAATGATCCAGATCTCTAAAGCTAGGGGTGGGGCTAAGGGCTTAGACTACTTGAAGTCCATTTGTGAAACACCTTTCACCTAGAAGTCTTGCATCCAGTGATCATTAAATGTGTCCCTCAGTCTATGGATTTGTCCATTGCTTCAATAACATCTGTCTCCAACTGCAGCCCTTCAAGTAACAAGGCTCTGTTTTAGTTCAGACGCAGACACAGGAAATGCTGGCTGGTGATAATTTCAGTACAGGTCATTTTCTGGCCAAATTAGTTTTTAGAGATTCTAACTCACTCATTTGTGACAAAAAGAGACTGTATTTTCTTAATGCATAATAGGAATCATATTATTATTATTGTTATTTTTATTATCCTTAATTATTATTAATAATGAATATCACAATTAGTATTCATAATAATCCATCTCCATGCTTTGTATGTTCTTTGAGAGATCTCCCTGTGTCTGCTTTCAAGGCAGCCAAATTCGGTCACTCTGATTTAATGCCACTTAATATTCCCCTCTTAACTCATCTGCTTACGGGAAAGCATGGCAGATGTTCTTTAAACTCCAGGGAAGGCTCTGTGAGCCTCTACCAGGAAATTTGTGATCACACCCTGTCACTTGGAAGGAAAGGGGCCTTTTTGCTGTCCTAAAGACAGCACACACAATGCTGAGAGTTCTTGATATGAGGAAATATAGGGAAATAAGTAATATAAGGAAGTAAGGCTTTCACAAAATTTCAGGTCTTGATTTTGGGGGAGGGTGGGTATGTACAATGGAATGCTAAAATTTACGTGTATTCTTCAAACTTGTTACTCAGATTTAGGCATATTAAAGGCAGAAAATTATCCTCTATCAAAATTCTATACTTCACACTGTATATTAACACTGTGGATTCAACTAAAATTTCCTGTCATTATAGTTTAATGAGCTTTAATGATTTGGGATCCTGTTAAATTAGAACAGAGTTTCTCTCCTGCCTCAGCTCTGAGAAGTTTAAATCTGTTAAGCCATGTCTGTATGTTAGAAGGAATTAGGAATTATATAGAAGGACTGCAAGGGAAGCCTCATCTGCAAGATGATTTCAGTAACAGACCTTTGGTTTTACAACTCACTGACAAATTTGAAGACATGCACTGCTTAGACCACACTGAAGGACTGCATTGTACCTTTATAGTTCTTTGTTACTGACTGGTTGCTGTTTCTGGTACCCATCATCAGTTTGCATTCCAGTGTTTGACAGACTCTTTTATTATTTTTCTTTTGTTAAGCTCTCATGTGGTTTTAGGAAATGATTAATTTTGTTCTGTGCTGGAATATTACCTAAGGTTCTGTATATTAGTTGGAGATAACTTGTTCTGTGCTTTCCAGTGATGAATTCTCAAAAGTGACTTCTACCAGGATCTTTTGCAGGAACTGGCAATCAGATTGCAATCCTCCACCCCTAAACCTTCCAGAAGCTCATCTCCCCCAAACTATTTTCAGTAAATGAGACTGTATTACACGGTATAAAGTGTGCTGCAGTTAATATTTTTCAGAGAGAAAAGGAAAATTATGAGGTTGTTCTAGGAGAGAAAGAAAATGGAAAACAAATGCAGAGTTATTAAATTTTCCTTTTTTTTTTAATATGAAATTCATTCTTCAAGGCTTCTCTAAGAGAAGATTTGAATATAAAAAGCACCCCAGTCCAACATCTGAAGATACTAGGCATATCAAGCATTTGAGTTAAGGATTCTGAAAAATCCTTCTTATGTCTTTTTCTAATGCAGGACAGATGTTTACACACCCCTGTAAAGTTCAGCTCCTTGTAAAACAGACACTAGCAATTCTCCTACATGAATTAATGAAAATTAATGTTGGATATTTTATCAAATGTACTCTGAAGAGATTGCATATATTGTTTTTATCTAGAATGTTGCGTTTTTGAAATTTTCTGTCTCTGAATAATGCAACATCAACGAGACAGAAGAGAAAAATTACTCTGTTGTAGTGGCAGAAATGTTCCCGATAGCTGAATTTGACACTTTGAAATGGTGCAATTTTGACAGAAGAACAAAGACAGGCGTTGGAAATTAGGTGCTATTTCCCTGCTCAGACAGTTTCAAGTTAAAGCTTGGGAACAGGAAGGTTGAGTGATATACCTCACAGAAACAAGCCATAAGAACTACATTGACACCAAGATGTTCAACTCTCCTACTGTAACATTGTGCCTGTGCAACGTATTTCCATTTAAAGTAGCAGGATAAGTTTATATGCTGCATAAAACACAGTAATATCTCTTTTGCAAACTTTCAGAACAGCTTATCTGTGCTTATTGGCAACACTAGCAAACACCTGGGGACAACAGACATGGACAGAGGGGAGCAGGGTTAGATAAGAGGTGGTAAGTGGGGGAAAAAGTAAGTGAGGAAGAGTTGATTGCGTTCGGAAGGGTGGTTGTGTCTGAAAGCCTGGTGTGATGTGGTCCATGTTCCTGGGAAGGAGAAACCCTGTTGTATGCTCCATGTCCCTCTCTTCCAAGCCTGGCACCATGGAGCTCCAGAAGCTCTGATGAAGGAAGGCAATGTCCAGCACCACAGCCCATAACTCTGACAACCCACAACTGCTTGTGGTTTGACCTCTCTGAGCCACTACCCTCTCAGTTCCTCCCACACCCAGCTGCTTCCAATGGCCTTTAATTTGGATTCACACCTGTGAGGCCTGACTTGTTTGATATCAGCTGGTCCTCGACTGCTGCCTTTCTTTATCCTGCCTTTACAGCTCTTCCCTTCTCACCTCTTGCAGTTCACAGAAACCATTGGGGTTTTTGTTGTGCTGTTTTCCATCTTCCTTTGTCTCTGGAGGAGAGGAAGGCTGGAGTACCAGAGGTTAGAAGGTAGGTAGTGAAACAAAGGAGGAGGGAATGGAGAAGGAAATTAGAGAGTATTTTTGTCTATGAACAATGATGTCTTAATGCTTTTTATTTATTCCTTGAACACTATTCACTGAAGAATAAATGCAAATTTCCAGATTTTATTTATCTTGGTAACACATTTGTTTGGGAAATTATTTAGGAGGTAGCTGGAAAGAATATTGTTTAATTGCAACCTGTTTGCCATGGGGAAGGATAAAGACAGAGTTGCAACCAGCCGAGCCTTTCTTTTAGTGTGTTTTGTGTTGTGGGTTTTTTTTTTTTTTGGGGGTAAGCATTGCAGTCTTTCTTTTTGCCTTGTCAATCACACATAATTAGTACTTTCTGTGCACAGAGAGTTTTCACTGTCATGCAGATTGATTGGGAAAAGGCATGTTCTCTAAGGCCTCAGTTGTTCTGATGAATTAAATAGACTTGCTATTCAAGTTAGTAAGAGCAGACTGTGTCACGTATTACATATGTATACTTTCTGCAGTGTTTGGAAGGCTACTTTGACTTTCATGGGGTTTGGATCTGACTCGTAATGCCTGCTATCATAAACACAAGTGATCCCTTATAATGAAACATTTGGCAGTATTTACCGTCAGAAATGCTTCTTTGCAGAATCTATGCTATTTTCTGCCTTCTGCAGGCTATCACTCTAAATTTGTATTTAATTGGCACCTATGTCCCACTGAAACTGGCGTCCCACCTTGTCTATGGGCTAAGTGCCATGCTGACAGATGGACATCAGTGCTGGTATGCTCCAGTCGGTTTTCACATTGCACATGAGTCTGAGGGGCTACATTTTCCTTTGCAGATAGAGAATTTGAAAACCTTAAATGGGCTTTCATGTTGAAGGGGAAAGGATGCACCAGTGCTTTCCAGCTTCATAGTGGGAGACTCGGAAAATACATCGCAGTAGTACGAAGCAGATATTTAGCTAGGTTTAGCCAGGGCTGCTGTTCACAGGGAGGATTATCTTCATCTCCACCCTCGATTAGCTCTCCACAGGGCACACTCCGACTTTTCAGTGACATTATTTTCATGGCTAAGCCAAGTTTCTTGCAGAATACCTCTGCTGAGTACAGAAATCCGATCTGTCCTGTGTCCCATATAGGAGCCTGTCTATTACTTCTGCTCAATAGAAGCTTTATAAAGACAGCTTTGCAAAAGAGCATCATTCAAATGGCTATTTAACTCCTCAGTGAAGAAGGTAAGATGTTCCAGAAAAGAAAAAGAAAAGAAATCAGTAATTATGCTGTCTTATTATTCTTCAGCATTTAGCACGCATTTCAATACTTCCTGTTCAGCGTTTCTTTTCCTTTCTTCAGGCAATTAGCTGCCAAGACATAAACATAATAAAAGCTAAACTGTACAAGAGAGGGGTTTTCAGCCTTTTGCTAATGCGAGTACAGACTTTAAATCTCAACCTGAATGCTCTTTACAGATTGACAAGGGGCACGTTATTCCAAGTCACTCGGTATTATGTGTGAAGAGTGCCCCAGCTGTGTCACTGCTGAGGTTAAAAGGTGTTAGTGCTTGCTTCTTTTAAATGAGCATAGTAAATGAAAGTGAACAATTAAGTAAGAAATTTGGCTTGCTATCTCTGCATGCTGCGTTTTATTGTGGTGTTGCCAGCTTCTCTGAATGAAAATACAAGAGCAAATTAAACAGCTTTATGAACTCGCAGGAGGAGCAGTTGTTCTAGTGGCTTTCATACAAATGTCTAATTAATTCTTGAAGTAACCCAAATTGTTCTTTTGTGATCTGTGAATGGGAATTTGCGAGGAACCTGTGCAGATGAAACTAAGTGAAAGGAGAGCTGGGATTTAATGATTAGCTGGCAGTTTGCACTTGCTGTGTCCAGAAAATTTTAGTTATCTTTCTCATTAATATTACATTACCAAGTTAATGAAACATTTGGGTGAATATGTTATAAGTAATAAGGCATTAATGTTATTTTTCGATCAGTCAGTTATGCTAATGGGCATCTGTCATTTTTTTTTCACCAGTGTTGATTTGAATTATTTGGGCAAATGCTAAAATAAAGGTATGATGCAATTAAACCCCAAAATTTGAAAAAAAATCCCTAAATTTGGCTAGTAGTAGTGGACTTGAATTATTTTATTAACAGCAAAGCAATGTAACTTTAGGAGGAAGGCTGGCAACTGTGTAACTCTTGTTTGCTTCTTTTCAATGGTTTAGGAAGCCTCAGCTTAACATTCTTAAAAGGTGTGGTTTTTTTCATGCCAATCCCATAAGAAGTAAAAAAAATCCCTTAAAAATTGATGTAAAATATTCATTATTCATAGCCATACCATCTTCAAAGCGTGTCTTGAAATTATTGAATTATCAGAAATTATTAAAGAACTTCTTATTGTAGTATTCCTATTCACTGCACCACTGTGGTGTCTTGTTCCCCTGGAGACAACTGAATTAGTGTGGTGTCAAGCAACAGCACCTTCATAGGTAATATCAATCCAAACTATCCTTTTTTTTAACCATATAAGTACAGTTGTAAGCTTTTGTATCACAGAAGTGCTGTTTTGTTACGTATTTGAAAATCAAAACTAACTGGTTTTAGGTAACACTTGACCAGGTCTCTCTCTACATCCTTTGGAACACAGCACTCAGTGAATTATGTGTGTACACTTTCTTTAGCAGGTCTTTTTATAGTGGATGATGATGTCTGACAACGGATAAAATGTGAACAGCAGAAAAAAAGCTTGGCCAGGGTGCATCAAAGCATCTTGTAATGTGCAGGCAGCCAGAGGTGTAGGGACACTGAAAGGAGCTGTTCTTGGAGAAAGGAGAGTTGCTTTCTTCATCCCCTGTTAAATATATAACACCATGTGATTTCCCCCTAGTGTATTTTCATTTAAACTTGGGAATTCTTTTTCAAGTCACAATCCTGCCACTGTTTGCATTCGTGCCAGGTTTTAATGATTAAGCATAACTTATATGTTTGAATTTGTTCACTTTCTTCTTTTTAAACATCTGCCTGTGCTTGTCCTTGCAATGACTTCATTGAAGATTGAATTAAGCTCATCATATATTTAAAACAGTCTGATTTAATTTACTGTTTTCATAGTGGAGATACAATTTAACTCCATGTTGTGTGTCTTTTTGTTAGCTGAGAATTGTGGAACAGGTTTACATTTCTATAGATGTGCAAAGCGTTATCCATCTGGCCCATAAAATGGGAGTGATTTCTTGTAAAAGCAAGTCTCCTCACTTTTTTGAGGTTTAAAATAAGCCCCTCTACTCCTTGATTCTTGCCATTAGCTGGAGCAAAGACCTACTTTGCATTTAAAAAACAAAGCAAGCAAATAAACAAAAACCCAATCAACAAAACCCACTCTGGAATAGTGACATAAAATAATATTCAGCTGTGATGAATGTAAACAAGAAGCTTTTGGGGGAAAAAAAAAAAGTCTTGGAATCTTTGGGATATAAAAACTCTTTGCTTCCACTGCGTGTGTTGCACAGGAAAAGGTCCTGATCTAGGGGAAACATCTAAATATTGCCAGAATGCAGTAAAACCCTGAGTGTATAAGCTAATATTGCCTTGTGTGGTGATCTGAAGTAGTAATCTATGGTGATCTGTAGTAGTAATTATTCATGGATTGATATGGACAGTGTTGCTTGCAGAAATCAGAAATTCTGGGCAATGTCTTGGTTTGATCGGAAGCTGTTTTCCACTGTACCAAGTTGTCACTGGTTAGCTGAATTCATGCCTGATACAAACCTGGATCCAAAATGTTAAGTAAAGGTAACCAGTAACCACAGCTGTAATGGTAACTCTGAAATTGCTTATTCTCTGACCCTAATGTGTGTATAGTGAGTACAGTCCCAGGGTCATATGAAGATCAGGATTTCCTGTGTGTCTATGTATGATACATGCAAACTTGCATCCCAAGGGATCATTTTATTTAGTGAGAGACTTTCAAACTCAAATAAAAGGAATATGGGCCTTAAAATGCAAAGGATTACACAAAGTAAAATATATTTTGATACAAGAGCAGTCTTTGCCTTGTTATCAAGCAATAACTGGTGGGTTTTGTTGGCCACCTGCCTGTTGATAGTGTTCCTCTGAAAAACTTTGGAGAAAGAACAAGTCTGTGCTTCCTTTTTTGTGTAAACCTGTGATTAAAAATGTATAGGAATAAGCATATTTTATAGGTTGACTCCAAGAACTGAAGATGTTGACAGCATCAGGGACACTTGATGGATCATAATGTTGTCTAATTTATCGCATTTGACTACGTGGAATTTTTTCCAAATTACAGAAGAGAGTTTCAGAAATATAAGATAGGGTTACTTATATGTGCTTATAAGGCATAAACTGTGGTGTAGGGATGTGCATTCACAACTCATAGGCAGTGAATAAGGCTGGCATGTATACGTTTCAAAAGAGAGTGTGAATCACTCTCATATAGATAAATTAATAGATATACATCTATTTTATATATACATATTATGTCTAATACGTATCTATATTTAATAGAGGCAATAACTCTTTGTCAGATCATCATCCTAGCAGCACATGTGAGTTTCTGAGAGGCTGGAGCAGAGTTGTGTGCTTTGAAACAGTCAATATTAGTTCAGTCAACCTTTGCCAAGTGTGGCCATATGTGGTATAACTAATTCTGCGTAACCCCTTCAGCTTTCTGTCACAGTTATTGCTAATGCACTATATTATTTTCCTGGACCCATGACTTGCCTCTGTCTCCCACAGGGCTGTAAGTGACAGCTCGGTAAAGACACTTAATGCCTTCCAGAGCTGCATGTCAGCTGTAATGCACTGTTTTGCACCTTTGTTCAGTAATGGTGGTGGTGCTCCATAGCAACGTCGGCTTCCCAGCTGTGTAGAGGTCTGCCATGGGGAGGCCTTCTGGGAGCTATTAGAGCCTATGGAAAATCTCCAGGAAGGATGCAAGGTGCAGTGCACACAAAGCACGGGTGAGAGCAGCTCTGCTGCTGCCTGTGCCTGAGCACCGTAATCACTGCTAAGCCCTCATGAATATGCTCGAGTGTTGCCAACAGCTTGCCTTTTGACAAAATACTCTTTCCTATTGATTGGAAACCAAGGACAAATATTAATTTATAATGTAATCAAAGGGACAGCCCGGAGTCGCTACTGTGCATGACAACTGCGAGATTTGAGGGAAAGATTTTCTTATGTAAATGAGAGAGTGTTAATCTGCATACAAAGGGATTTTGGAGTGAATTTAGACCAACTGCTTCTGAAAATCCCTCAGAGGAGGAGAATCATACCCCCTGTCACTGCCTTTGAAATCTGCCCAGTGTCCCATAGAAATATGCTACTTCTCCAATCAACAAAAGGTCAAATTCAGTGAAAATCTCAAACTGGAGTTCTACCCAATTACCCTGAAATTGCAAGATATATTGGAGTTCTAATTAAATAAACTAATATTAATCAAGCCTTAAGATACAATCAGGCTAGTACTTGCTCTTTGTGAAGCTAAATAAGACTCATTCACAGATCTGTGCTTACCATTCCTGGAAATCTGAAATTACCTGAAGTGTAATAATATGCTTCATAGTAATTTAAGACTTTAAAAAAGTAACTAACTCAGTTTAAGTATTAACACTGAGAATAGCCTTTGAGGGTTTTTTCTTACCAAATTTGGGTTAGCCCTGATTACATGCAAAATTTTCATGAATAGCGTGATGTGGTGTTTTATGATTGCAAAACTCCACAATTTGTTGGCTTGTGCTATTCATGTAATTTCCTCCTCTACCTGCCCCAAAACAAAGGATTTTGTTTTGTATTAGCCAGCCCTGATGTCTGAAATCATAAAAAAATCAAGAAAGTGAAAACCCTGACATAGAAATACCATCCACTTCAGAGCAGTCTGTAGCTAGCTTGTTGATGATTATTGGACTCTGTAGATGAAGACTTGAGAGTGTCTTCTTAATTTTAAATTTACATTTATGGTTTTAATTTCTGTCATTTTCTGTGCTTTTAAAAAAATTCATTTCTTTATGCTAACTTTGTTATTTAATACAAAAGTTTGAGGTTTTTCCTCTTCTGTAATTTTATGCTCATCTTACGTTGCAAATCGTGAGGGACTCTGAGAGGAAGCACAGACTGAAGGCAAAATTGCTTTTTTGTTTTTTATCTCAGTAATAATTAATCTATCTGGAAGACTATATCTTGTGATAACAAATACAAAGAATTTTTGGTATGCCCAAGAAATTTCTGTATTTTTTGGAAGAAGGGATTTCCCATGGGAAATCCAAAAGTATCGTAATCAATATCAATGCTTTCCTGCTTCCTAGTCTGCAGCTGTGGGGACAGAACAGTGCAGGGACACCTGCTTTACTGTCTCCATTTATAGATCTGAGGTGGCCTCAGTGTGAAGTGCTTCAGCCCTCCCTTTACATTGAAAGCAGCAGGAGGGAGATTGACGAAAACTGCCCACAGGTCCTGACCCACTGTCCTTTACACCCACCTGCTAAAGGAATACACTTAGATTTGTGTTAGAAGCAGAAGAACAAAGCATTTGAAAAGACACAAATGTAGAAGTTTCCTGCTTCTCACGCAGCTTTAAAAAAAGCCAGGAATGGCATTGTGATACCTGTTGGCCTGTGCTGGTGAACCTTCCACCATCCATACTGAACTCAGCAACTGAAGGGCTTTCTGTCCATAAGGAGCACCAAACTAATCAAATATTGGTTTGATTTGTGCAATCTGATATGTCTTTTTAAACAGCACATTTATGAAATGTAAAGGAACTTCTTCTGTAGCACGTGGACTGCATTGGCAAATGCTGCAGTGACCAAAATGGATTGAAACATCAATAAATCAAGGGGAAAAAAATCCATACCAAATATAAGGAGTCAAGTTACAGGTTTGACCTCAAATTTAGGAACGTCCTCAGCCAGGAGCTGCTACGAGTTGGGCAGTCACATCAGAGAAGCAGTTCTGTGTACCCAAACTGTTCTTGTCCTTCCTTTTCCTCATCGATGTGCTCAGTACTAAGCTAGAAAAACTTCTGATTTGAAGCATTCTAACTGGTTTGTGGTTTATATATATGTATATATTTTTTTTTTTTTTTTTTTTTTACTTCAGCTGTTTTTTCCTTCTTATTTTGCAGTTATATATCTGTTGGTTGACTTTGTGGGCCAATGTTATTTCAAGTATCACCATCAGTTTGCATAGGTGCCAAAACGATCCCCCTGAGATCATAATGTCAGCGTCTAGTGGCTATCTCCTCTGCTGTTTATTACCTAGAGGATTTAAAATTTTCATCTGAGGCAAGGGAGTTTGCTGAGTAGGGATAGTTGTAGAGCACAAGGTTAAATGCTTTGCCGAACTGGTATTCCATTGTCTGTACTCACGCACACAATTCTTCCACGGTTAAAACTAACAGCCATTAATATGTAACCCAATTTCAAAATTCCAGAACAGTAAATGTGCAGGATAATGCTTCCTGTTCATGCAAAAGGCCTGGAACAAGGGCTTATCCTCGCTTCCTTTCAGATATTCTTCATGTTCTCTGTTGACTCCGAGTTCTCATGGAAAAGTTTGCAGAATTAGTTCTTTAGTTCAGTGTTTGGCCTGAAGTGGCTAGTGACCTTCTGCACCAGAAGTTTTGTTTTGCAAGAGCTGACATGAATTTTACTTATCCTGACATGTGCAGATTAAGGTGTTCTTTGCTTCATCACCCATGAGAAGTGGCATCCTGAGAGAAGGCTATTGTGTCAGCAATTTTAGGGACATTGGAAGTCTGAGTATCTACATAAATTTCACCACCATTTTGTTGGGTATTTTAGAATGCCGGGGTGAGGCAGTAACATGTGACAGAGAGAAAGAAAACCCTTCTGCTGTGAAATAGTTTACTTCTGCTACTTCGCAGGTTTCTTTTTTTGTCTAGATATGGTTACTATAAAGAATATCTGATAGTCTATTATTTCTTTGTACAGGAATGTATGATAAAGAGAAAAAACTCTTCATCAGATTTGACAAAGAAACACCCTAAAGCAATCCAGAGTCTTGATGTTTGAGAGCCATGAGCTTGAACACAGGCAGGATTTGAATGTAACACTAGCTTTACACTCATGTACTTGTGGAGTGGTTATGTTTTCATTTGAGAGGGGAATTAGGGGAATTTTTTAATACTGCTGTTAAATTTTGTCTTGTTTGCCTAAGCTGCTACACAGCAGGGTTTTTGAAAAAAAAATTATGGTTATGATTTTGATATGACCTTATCAGTCAGCATATGGCAATACAGATGGAGAGTGAAGTCACAGATGAGTGACAATGAGGAACCGACTGGGAATGAGCAAAGCCTTCAATATGCAGAGAACGGAGGAGAAAACCATCTGCTTTAGCAGTTTTCTGGTGGACTCCCTTGCAGGCTGTATGTCAGATGTCTTCTGGAAGTATTGAGAAGAACAGCTTTATTTCCTTTGAGTTTTTAATCATACTGAATCTTAACCAAGTGTCCACAGTGGGAAGGAATCTGCTATCCCAAGTCAGTTATCTTCAGGATAGGCTTGCGCTGTCAAACTTTTAACAACATGACCAGAAAGTCAGTAGGGAGCAATGACTGTGTCCAGAGACTTGGTTCCTCTTAAAACAGGTATTTAAGGTGAATCATGTACCTGAAGGTACCTGTATTTCTTTATTGATTATAGACACTTAAATTAAGGTCAGTTAAAAGCCACTCTTACTTGTGCTCAAAGAAAGGCAGAAGATGGAGTTTCAGGATATGTTGTCTCACCTGAAAATTTTATGCCCATGGAGTTATTTTTCCAATATATGGGAACTGATAAGCATTTGGGTTGTTTTCCTTGTTTTGTTTGCTGGATTTTTTTTTTGATGTGTGCTTTTGTTGCTGTTTCTTTTCAAGACTAAATACAGCTGTGAAATGAATTAATGTATTTAGGAAGTGGAATCTTCTTCAAGAAAAGTACCTGTGCAATAAACATGATGTGTTATTGAAATTAAATGTTTACTGAGGGTATGTATAGATTCGGCTTGGATGGGAAATTTATAATATCTCAGCAATCTGAGGAGCTGAGGCTGGAACTCACAGATTAGGACTGGGATGTGGAAGGTTCAAGAACTTGTACTTTATTTTCCTACATTCAAAGACTATCTTTTGAGTGCTCTTGAGGGTAAGAGGATAAACTTAATCAGAAAGCAGGGTCAATTTATTTGTAACAGATGTTGGAAGCCCAAGAGCTACAGCCAAGTGAGATTGGTTTTATACCCTCATCAGCTTTGCTTACTAGCCAAGATTCTTGACATGAGAGTGCATTCTCAATGATCAATTAGCTACTTTGTATCATCTGTTAATTTGCTCCCAAATGCTATATCCAAACTGCTTCCTTCACAGCTGCCTACAATCTCCTACTTCCCTTTACCACACTCTGTGATATATTCGAAGTATTCCGCAGCTTTGAGTGCACTGAGATGTAGATGTGCTGTCAGATTAATGGCGTGGAGTAATATCCAGTGGCACAACTCAAGGATTAACTACAGGTTCTTTTACTGCAGTTTGTTAGTTAGTAAGATGATGTCCATTTCAATTATCTCTTCAGCTTTCCAGATGTGGCACTGTACTGCTCCAAAGCCATAGGCTGACGAGTCATTTTAGGCTGAACATTTTACTGTCGAATAAATGGGTACTTGACTGTACCCCATTGCAGAAGAAGGTCATTTTTCTTAATATGTTGATTCTGTTCTTCATCAGCAGTTCACATTTAAATTTCTTACACTGTCTTCTTTTCCTTGTTACTCTCTTCTTCTTATACCCCTGTATTCCACATCTGAGATCTTCCTGCACATGGTGGTTGTCCCATTATTCACCCCAAGTAAAAGGTAATATCTCCAATGTTTCTGGGAAATAAAAGTAAAATCTAAATGCAGGTGATTTCATGTTTGTGTTTTGCGTTTCCAAGGGAGTACAAATTCTATACCAGCCTTACTGTGTGAGTAGGAATGCTGCAGGCAGGGGCCAGGCCTCCCAACATTCTCCTCCCACCTGTGCAAAGGATGGACCTCAGCTGAGAAGTGGCTTTGCAGTGAACCTCATCCCCTGTGCTTTGATGTGTGGGCAGGTCAGCCTTCTATCACATAGTGCAGCATTGCTGAAGCAGCCTATTACAGGTGGTTTCATTGCAATAAAAATAAATTTATTTTAACTGCTTTAGAGCATCTTCAATTTATCCTTAATCTCTAACTTTCTTTCTGCACGCCCCACTTTAATTTTCATATTGTTTTATTTATTGAAATAAGACAAGGTAGCCTGAATGGTGCCAAGAAGAATTACCAGGTTCTGAAAGAGAATTGTGAATCATGCCAAAGGAGGAAAAAAAAAAAGGAAAGAAAGAGCTGAACTTGGTCCTTATTATTTCTAATGTCATCATGCTGACTCTTGCGTACAGCAGCTAATAGGTTTAGTTCACATTGGTTCATACAACAAATAGAAAATGTGAAAAAAAAAATTGATGGGAAATATCACCTTAAATTCAATAAGTCAGATTTTCAGCTGGTGTAAAATCAAGCTTTGTGGATTCTCACCTGTTTAAGGTCAGGCCTAATATATTCGCAAATGGCTTTCTTATACTGTCTTTTTATACAGCCATGTAACTTTCTAGTTGCCTTTTTATTTCTTTCTAAATTCATCCTCAATTGATGCACATCCAAAAAAGCTATTAAAGATCAGCAGTGGAACAGTGTAAAAATTCAGCTCTGACATTATGGCTTTAAATGAATTCTTCATATCAAGTTATTAATAATTTTCGAAAAGTCAGAAATGTACTCCCTTCAGAGCTGTGATTGTACCTTAATTCATTCAGGGAAATTTTGCATGGAACCTCTGTCTTGTAGTTCTACCTGGAAGGCTTCGAGTGTGCCATATGATCCATAGTTTTTTTGGGGATGGCTCCTCCCATGTTAATTTTAAACACATTTATGGCTCAGGCTGTTAATACTGTAGATATTTAAATTTCTTTTTTTTTCCTCATGGGACATTATAAGAATTGGAAATCCGTGATTTTTTTTGACATTCAAGTGCACTTGGAACGCAAAATATAAAAAAGCAGGTAATCAGTCACATTTCATTTAAAAAAATAACTAAAAGTTATTTTTAACTTGTGGACTGCAGGGCTGTATCTGTCTCCAAGTGATTACATGTGGAAATGAGAGTGCCTCTTATTTTGTTGAATAAACCAAAGGCTATTGTTTAAATGATCTCTAACGACCTTCTAAATCTTTACTTCAGTAGCCTTCCGCTATGAATAACGACTCTGACCTTCCTGACTTTTCTCAGGGTATGAGGTGCTATCCAATATGCCCCAGACCAGCAGGAGTCTATCCTTAAAGGAGCCCCACTGAGAGCCTTGATTTGCCCCCACATCCCTTCTTTTCGTTCTGCAGTTTAAAGTGGTAACAAGCTCTTTCCTGGAGCATCACTCCTCAGGAGCAGTGTAGGATATTCCCCAGCTGGAATACTGGAAATCCTTTTGCAGCATATTTCTTGAACCTTTAAACTGGTCTATAATATATGGTTCACGTCCATTAAAAATAATTGTTTAAAATGAGTTTGGTAGTTTTATTGCATGCAGGTTGCTACTAAATTTTCAGAAATTAGTTTGGTGAGTTGTATCCACTAACGTAACACTTGATACTACACTCTTATATTTTAGGGTACGTTTCATTATTATTAAGTTTTATGGCCTCAGAAGCTAAAAAACCTCTCTAGTATTTCATTGCTTTTGAAATGGAATGGTAAAATTTTAACATAAATTTTAGATGGGAAATCTCAGCCATTGCTCCTTGAGGTGTATGCAGAAAGAGAGTTCACAAGGGTCCCTTCAGAGAATTGTTCTTTAGAAAATATTTGTCTGGGTGCTAAATTGTTGGGATTTTCTTGCTTTGGGTTTTTTTATTTTGCTCTATGCAGGTGACACTATTTGCATTCCTATTAGCAAATTCTTTGTGTAGAAGGCATCAGTCTCTGAGACTTCCATTCAAAAGCCAACAGTAGATCTTCCTTTGTGTAATCTGTCTGTAGCAGGGTGGCTACAGGCACATCCTAGGCAAAGAGGTTGTTCAATAATGTCAGATGAGTCCCTGGAGCCCTGCTCTCTGTCATATTATTTTCTGCAAATGCTGACGAAAATGAAGTGAAGCATTTATTTATATTCATATGTCTATTATTATGGTAATAGAATGGCTATTGTAGTATAAATAAGACAATTTAAATATATGTGGCTTAAATTTAAGGCCCTTTTCTATTATTTCCTCACAATTTTTTTCCCAGAATTGAAATGGGAACTCAGATGGAGTTAAGAAATAACATGTTAGTTTCTGCACAAGTAAGAAAGGTAACAGTTGGAGAGATGAGAATAGTTAGACCTTAGGTGAGGGGCTGTACTGAACTGCTTCCTGCATCTATATAAGTGAAATATATCCAGTGATGTACAACGGGCTGTGTGCCTTCAAAAGATACCTTAGACTGCCAATGTGTTGTGAGGCAGAAAGAGAACACAAGTTTTCTTCATTCCCCAGAGAAAAGTGAGCATCCATTGTGAGCTCCGTTTATTGAAGTGCATTATTGCACTCATAAAATGCTTTTTGGTTATGGTGCAAATACAGGAGAGAGTAATTTAACCCCTAGCTTGCAGAGAAACCAACACACTTAGAATTCCTGTTTAAATGCTGAAACATAAAGTGGCACCTTCACTTGTAAGACTGTCCAGATTTAATTTTAATTGCCTGAAAATGATGCCTGGTTTATGTGCCTCTGGTCAGAACCTTTGCTGAATGACATAAGTTTGTATTTATATATGTAGTTGTTATATATTGGTTGGGAACTTCTTTTTATACTTCTTTGCAAAATCTGCTTATACAAAATAACAGAAGGCACTAACCACTTATTTATTTCATTTGTTTTCATGAAAAAATATTGAAAACAGTGTGGTTTATAATTTCCAGCCTACTATTGTGTTACTGTTCTACTGCTAAATCCTATATAATCTTGCACATCCATGGAATTAGCTATGCCAAGCCTTTTAAATATAGGTAACTGCTGTGAATCTTCCTTCCCTTTATGCCATTCCACTTTCCTATTAGTCCATTATGATAAGAAGGATGGATGAAAGCATAACTGTGATTTGGGTCTACTAAATGCCTGTTATCCTTTCTATCCTTTCCTAATGATTGTTTATTTTTATGCTTCTTGCTCCTCTGTGTTTGGCTGTCATCCACTCTTCATTTCTTTGAGGATTAAGTGGTTGCTACCTATTCCTCTTTTATGTTTCTCCTAGTTTCCTGCATCTCTAGTGAATAAATATATAGTCACTTTGACAGTTTTGTGTCTTTTGATAGTGGGCCTGTAGAGTTTTTTTCTCTCTAGTATATCTTCCTGTGATTTTTATAGTTCTACAGCATCCGTTGCCTCAGGGTATGTTCAGTAAAATCCTGCAGGAGTTTGTTGAGTCTTTAAGAGATATCAGCTTGTTAATAATTTTACAGGACTTGGAAAGCAAGAATGTGTGATATTTCTAGGACAGGTTGTTCATCCACTGTGGCATTTTGGCAGATATATTGATATATAGCTTCTTTGAAGTCAGTGCTTTTCCATCAGGATGAACTCTGCTTTTCTTGTGCAGTCTCAGTGCTGACAAATGTGGCGTAGGCAGTGTGAGTCTGTGGATATGTACATCTGTAAAAATGCAGCATTATGCTTTCCATCCTTGCCTTCATTTTGAATTTTAGTCTTCAAATTATTTGCAATCAGTATCTCAGCTATGTGGTACAATGTACGTATTCTTCATTGTCTTTTACCTTTTCCATTTTAAGTCTCTAGCCAGCAGTTGTTCTGTCCCTGGGTGTCTGAAAGAGGTGCACCGGTTGGAGTGATCCTACAGGATAATCAGGAAAATATATTTGACTTGGGGAAAAAAAAAAAAAAAGAGGAAAAGAAGAAAAAAAGGAAGAACTACTCAGTGGAAAGCAAAAGACTCAGGGGCCTTGTTAATGAGAGAATGAACGATCATGAGAGAGAGAATATTTCACTCCTAGGTCACCAGTTCAAATGCAGACTAGCTTAATAGTGTAAGTTGTTACCATCTGACAGCTGTTCCATAATCCATGAGAAATGAGAAAATAGTCACAATCTAGTTTCTCTGGCTTCTAGCTATTCAAAGGTTGACATCCTACAGACAATCATAATTTGCACAGGGATATTAATCATTTGGTTTACCCTTGCGGACACCGAAGCGGAGTATTACAATACTAAATGTAAAGAACACTTGAACTTTCCCATTCTTTGAATATTGCAGTATGGGACAAAGTTGAAGGATATTTGAAAGCCACTGTGAGAAAGGGAGAGGTATCACCTCCCCCTGCCATTTGCAGTGTTGAGTTACTTGATAATTGATTGAGGATAGCAAAGAGACAACATAGACCTTTGTGTAACTAAGCTTTGCTGGATGTTTTTAATGAGTAAATATGGGGTAAAAATTACATATTAATTCTGAAAAACAGATTAAAAATTTAAAAATTTGAAAGGCAAACAGAAGCATTTCATTTGAATTCATAGCCCTTGATGCTGTCAGTTCCAAGCTGTAACTTCCAAAATTCTTAGGTTACACCATTGTGTGTACAAATTAATGTTAAGAGCAACATGCGTGAACAGGTGTAGTATTTATATAAATACTGTGATTATAACAAGAAATAACTGTATTTTTACTTTGCGGTGTTTCAAATAGTTAAATGTGTGTCTATATTATAAGTAACGTCAGTTGATCACAGAAGAACAATTACATTGGGATTTATGGACTTAGATTTTCACAATCAGAAAATTTCAGAACTGTTTGAAGGCAGTAAAATTCATGGACTTGATTCTGGAAGATTAAAAAAACCCAACAAAACCAAAACCCTGGAAGATAAGTCTGGGTTGTAAGTGAGAAAACATTAGAATGAGGCATAATCTTTTTTTCTTTCATTCTTCCATGCAAAAAAATTCTGCAAAAATACCAAAGTCAATTGTTACCCAAATGGGGCAAAGCAAACCACGGAAATACTTACACACGCATCATCAGTGTTACAGTTCTGGTCTTTTTTCTGTTTTTTGATTTGGAAATATAAGATTAAAATTTCTTTGTGCAGGATTCTTTTTTAAAATAAAAAGTGAAAAATACTGTCATTTTTCCATGTCATTTGGGAACTTGAGTGTCTCTGTTCCGTTCCTCGAACCATAGCAATATTAAATTCATTAAAATTCGCTTTAAACCTTCACATTTGTTTTAAATCAGTTTACTTTGTCAGTTTCTTGCACTGCCAAGCATCTGTACATCCTGTTTACTTCAACAGGTCTTGTAAGTGTTCAGTGTTTTGTGAGGCTCAGACTGGTACTCCAGGAGGAGTAGATCCATGTAGGTTCATTTTGCTCTTTGGTGCATCTTGTAAAGGCTCTTCAGATTAATACAACCCCAACCCAGCTGCTAGGAACAGGGAGATGTAATTTTGAAGAGGTTCTGGCTGTTACAAAACATAAATGATCCATAGAATGGATATGTTTGTAAGCAAAAGTGACATCTCCTGTCTCAAATGGTAGAGCACATCTTAGCAGCTGCTCTTTATGTGTAATTAGAAGCCAGATGTGGTGGAAACCTGGTCGTTTAACGGGAGTTAAAAACAGACATTAAAATCTTACTTCAGCAAAATAAAAAATGCAGCCAATACATTATCAGAACTTGGAAATTAGTGATCATAAACTAGATTTGATTTAGCCACGCTGCCTTTCATTAATGACATTTAATTGTTTATATAGATGTCAACAGTTGTAGTGTCTTGGCATTTTCTTGAACTACCCTCATGGAGCATTTGTTTTGAAGCAGCATGTTTTTCTACACATAATGAGAATTTTAGGCTTCTTTTCTGCTCCTCAAATACCTTTTAATGTGGCTTAGGGACATATGTTTGGAAGGATCTCCCTGTTAATGTTTTTGGCTCAAAGGACTGAAGAATTACTTCCTTAAAAATGATCGCAGCTTTCAAACTGAATGTACAAGCCAGATTCTCAGTGTAGGCATGTAACAATTATTTTCTTACCATTTGTAAGTGACCCAAGGTGTAATTGCAAACAGGATCCAAAGTGAAAATAGCTGATGATCAGTATAGAGAAGAGTTTCCTTTCCACAGACATTTCTACCTAAAGATGAGAGACAAAACAAAGAAAACCCAAAACTAAGTCTCCTTGTTTAAAGCGTCTCTCTGATTTTACTGTTGATTAAATTTTCAAGATGCAAGCTCAGTTCTTTACGATGTGATCAGTCTTATAAACAGGCACCTGATGAAATTCATTATTTGTTGTTTACTGTAACTTGAAAACAGCACAAGTGACTGCATGCTGTACATATTTTTTTGATTTACCCTTTCAGTTTTTCTGTAATCTTCATCAATGTGCAAATTTTCTTTTTAGTTCAAACTTGTCAAAGAAAGAAAACAGCAAGAGAATTAATTTCAACTCTTTATGTCCAAAGTGAAGCAGTCTGTAGGTATATCAGTTATTTTTCATATCTGCCAGCTGGGGGTGGAAGGTATGTTTCAGATGTGACTTTATCCAATTTGTCTTGCAGAAGTGAAAATTTTTTTGCCATGGGCCTATTTGTTCATTTACTGAAGATTTAAATTATTTCTTCTCTTTATCAGTTGCAAGCCTGATGTAATTTCATTCTTCTATTTGCCTAAAAATATTATTAAGAGATTTTACTGAGTAGAGCTGATTTTAAAATAAAATTTAAATAACTTTCCATAGAATTATTTATTCTTTCCTTTACTGTTCTCTGAATGACTGTTTTTGCTGATGTTAAAAAATAACTAGAAACTAAGGGCAAGTCTCTTCCTCATTCTCTTCCTGAAATTGCATATCCAAATGGCATGGCTGTAACCATAAATAAGATGTAGGTTTTGTGGGAAGATATAGAGTCCTTTATACTTAATTAATTAAGCAAGGCTTAAAATGTGAAGTTGTATTTCTCCACATTTTTTTTTATATAGGCAGTAATAAAATGAGCACTGCAATATGGGAAGAGGAGAAAATACTACTGCAGGCTTAATGTAAGTCAGTGATTTGTAGGTCAAATAGAGCGATGGGGTTCCTAAGTTTTTTTGAAGATGAATAACAGCTTGAAAAAAACACTGAGTCAATGCTATGCAGCAAGTACTTTTTTTGAATGATCTATTTTATTAAACCCAACATCTGTCTCCACTGCATATCTAAGGTTTTTGTGAAGTTTTATCGTAAAAAAAACTTGATTACTGTAGTGATAAGTACCGATTTTGATTCGTGTCTTGCTGCAGCTTCCTTGCAGGATTAAGGATGATGGAAAAGCTGAATTGCTATCTGTCACTAGCAGAATAATATTCCTTTGAAACATTACTTGACTTGTTTGTTTGTTTTTTTGGCAAACGTGTTATTTAGCCATTTTGTAGGGAAATCAAGCATGTTCTTCCAGGTTTTTTTTTCTCCTGTCACAAGCCAGTCCTGGCAGCTCCACCTCTGAATGCGGCCTCACCCCTCCTAAGTAGATGTTACCTGGCAGGTGCTTCGTCCAGCCTTCCCTACCTGCAGTTTTGACAGCATGAGGGAGTGGTGCCTAGCCCAGAGATCAGATGTGATAATTAACGGGCTGGGCAGGGGGGATGTTTGGTGAGGAGAGAACCTGCTGCATTTCCATGTGGTGGAAATGGGCACCTGAAGACAGACATCCATTAGTGCTCTCACTGAAGGGCACCCAGGAGCAGGTTATCTATGAGACCCCACATCTCAAACCTGGTTGCAGTTTATGAGCAGATTCAACACCTGCCATGATCTTGGATTCAGAGTATACGGCATATGGTTGCATAAATCTTGTTTTGAAGGATGCCAGGAGGGGAAAAAGGAGTCAGGTTTATTTATTTTGGTTTAGACAGCTATTAGCAGGAAAAAAAGTAGTTATTATGTATAGATTATATTCACCTGTTCAGGTACTGCCATTTTTTTTTTGCCAGTTTGGTTCTTGGTTTAAACAGAAGTGAAAACTACATTTAGATGCATCTGTTTCCATGAGATTTGAGAGAAATTCTGGCTATAAGAAGTGAACCTCCATATACCTCTATGGAAAGCAAGCCACAAATCTAGGATGGAGGGTTTTTTAGGTAAATGCTGTGATATTTTAGAAATATGAAGTCCTTTCTTTTTATTTTGCATGTGAGAGTATTAGCAGGATGATAAAAGACGGCAAGTTTGAGAAGAATGTTTGCTTAGTACTTAGCAAAGAAGCTGAGCAAAGCAGGCACAGTGGGATGGACTGGAAATTCAGTATTATGTCCTCTATATAGAGTGGACTCTGAACTTTTTAAAATACACTATTTTCCTCTTTAAGAAATTGCTTAAGACCAAACATGTCTGAGTGTGGCACATGGTGTTGGACACCATGTGTGGCATGGTGTTGTGATGGAGCTCACCATTGCTTCAGCCTGGTGGAGTCTAAAGCAGGAGCTTACAAACATGAAAACAGTAAAAGAGACTGTGGCTTACAAAGGCATAAATGGTACGAACAATGTGAACAGAGCAGAAAACATGAACAACTTTCATGCAAAGAGGAAACCACAGTGGTACTCCTGGTTATCAAGGCTGCCTGGATGGCCAAAGTCCCTTTTAAATGCAGAGAAAAGCCCATGTGCTGTGTAGGTAATACATTGCACACAGTATTTTAAAAAAGTGTTGTGAAAACTGTGAATAATGAAGATATATTTGATCAGAATATGTACCTATTATGTTGCATTCCAAATCAAATGGGCAAAGATGGAAATTGCAGTATGCGGTTAACACTACTGAAAATTGAAAAGAATTTTGTTCCTTGAATAGCTGAAGAAAAGATTTGTTAAAGAGCAGAAACTGCAAGCTGAAATAAGATGGAAACAGGGAATAAATTATAGTTTTTCACCTACCTCAATCAAAGCGTACAATGAATCTTGCATATCCTGATTGAAATTCAATCTATTCTTTTTAATAGTTTGAGGCTTAATTTAATGGAAGCATTGGAGAGTGTAGATTGGATAGTGCTTCTCTCAACCTCTTTTGCTGCATTCAACTTTTCTTTTGTAATTTATGTATTTATAGATAAAACAAAGATGTGAGTTTATAGCTTGCTATTGATTAAACTCCTTTTCCAGTTGATTTAATTAGGTCCTTTGCTCCTTGAAAACCTGATCTGAAGCTTAGATACAGATACATTGCTTCAGGCATTCAGGCTAAGGTGATGGAAGGAAGCAATGAGCCCATTGTGAGGGGCTTGGCATGGGGAGCAGTGAGGGAAGCTGGCAGCAATCAATCAGCACTGCTTTCCTTAATAGAAAACTCTCCAGTGCCAAAGTTACTACTGGGAGCAGAGATATGCAAATAAAGCATGGAGAACTGCATAAATGCAGACTGATAAAGAGGGAGGTTCAGTGAGTTTTGTATGCAGATGTATCCAGTCCATACAGGTCGTAGTGTAGTTTGGGGATTTTTTTGTGGTGATGTTCTGGTTGCTTTCTTGTTAACATGATTAAAAAGAGAAATAAGAGCAGGCTGGGAGACCTGCCTTTTACCAAGGCATGATAAATGATGTACATGTAAAATTTATGCACAGTTATTCTGAGTGGATGCAAAGACATTCCTAGATGTGTATGACCTATTGCCCATCTAGCAAGAGTGCAGTACTATAAAGCAACACCTACCAATATTGCAGTAAAAATTATTTCTGAAAGTAGTTGTTTTTAGACACATGGGAAGTGATGAGACCGCAGTCACTCTGACTGCTGCTTTCTAGCATCTCAGACCCTTTCTTGAGGCTGTCTCTCTTCTCTAAGACATCCATTTTTCAACTCATTAGTATTCTTATTCTTTCAGGGACAAATATTAAGCAGTCTTTGTACCCACTAGCTCTTTTCCCACGAGCTAAATAACAACTACTCCACATATATACAGGATATAATCCTAGTTCTAGATCAGTAATTTATGACCGTGTATTCAAACTCAGTCAAAATAGGAAGATCAAAATAAGATCACTAAATTTCTTAAAATAATTTTAGCAAGTTTCTTGGGTCAACAGGTTGTGTCCTTTCAACTTAACCCTAAGTTATTTCAGAATCCAACTATTCCTATTAAAATGTTGAAATTTACATGATTAGATTACAAATCTGCCAAGCTCAGGTAACAATTGCGCGTACAGTACCAAAACTTTAGGAAGGCTCGGGTAAAGCAATACGAAATTATGTAAATGGCTTTACATCAGAATTATATGTATTAATGTTGCAGTGTAGAGTGTCTGTTGAGGAAGATAATCTTCACTTCAGACACGCTGCTAAAGTTCATGCGTATCGTCTTCTGTTTCTCAGACAGTAGAATGTGAAAACTAAAAGCTGCTAAATATCTTCTTTTTGGTCAGGTGACAAGCAGAGAATAGGGATTAGTGAGCTGCAACCACGAGGAAAAGGGAGATTATTTCCCCATGTCTTTGTAGTTGGAACATATGCACATAAGATGATGTTCAAACTTCGGTACTTGGCAGCCAGTTCAACCTCCTGCTTAAGTCAGGACTAACTTCAAAGCTCTTGACACTTTGTTCTATTTCATGGCTATTAAAATAAAGGTCTTTTCTTAATCCTGAGGCAAGTTTTTAGAATTAAGTAGGCAGGTGAGAAAGTTTTGCCTACTTCTTCTGCCCAGTACTGTACTAGCAAGGCTGTAATTGTTTTGCCAGAATATGCCACGCCCATGTAATAAAATGAGGGAGGCCGCAGAGGAAGGGAGAGAGTGAGTCAGTCCACCTGTCTCAAACCCCTTCAAGAAAAATATGGGAGGGATGTGCCCAAGAGTGGTAGGTGAGCCAAATCTTTCTGTGGGGGCAGAGAGGTCCAGATGTCTATAACCATCTTTTTGAGCCTTATTTCTCTCCTGTGCTAAGCACAGCGATGCACATGCCATCACAAAGCCCAGCAGAGGGAAGAGGATGGTGCTGCCTGCAAGAGGAAAAGCAACCCCCTGGGTCAGGGTGTCCCCTCAAGTAGAGACAACCCTGGCAGCCCTAAAATGTGGCATGGTTGTGTTTGCCTGCTTGAACTTTAGACCCTTAAATATCTCAGCTCCTAACTGCCTGGAAATCTTAACCCTACATGCACAAAACTCTGCAGAAGTAAATAACAAATATAGGGACAATGATATGCAAGGTGTGCTTTGGAACTTTCCCTGCAAATATCCAATAGGTGACATTACAAAAAAAACCAAAAACAAAAACCCTAAGAATTTTCAGTTATTTATGTTTATGATATTTATGTTTATTTCTTTCTTTTTTTTTTTTCCTACTGAATTAAGGAAAGTTAACATATAAATATGGAAATAATTAAGAGGCTTTTTTTACCCATATAGCATTTGAGTTTCTTCCACAAAATGCTGCTTTGCTTACTCTGTGGCTAGTTGTAGAATCTTACACAATCTCTCAAGGTATTTTGGTAACTTGGTTTTCATTTGCTACACTTACCACCAGATAAGTACCCAGTCTCAGTAAGGATTAACCATTTCACCAGCTGAGTATATGAACGTGGTGAGAAGAAAAAAAAAAAATTGATTCCTGATGGAATTTGCAAGTAATTTAATGTTGTCAGCACCAAACATGCTTGAAAAACAGGCCTACTTTTTCTAGGAAACTTTAAAAAATCTCTTTCTAGAGTCAATTGCTGTAGACTGTCCCCACTCTGGGACTTAAATTTGGCCTTGTGTTGTGTGGAAAGCATTTAATAACTTCTGAGAAGATAAATGTTGCATGTAGGTTTTATTTTTATTGAGTTTGTTAGAACTTAACACCTTGATTCCTTTTCAATTTAGAATGTCTAGAACAAGAATAATGTCTTTTAGAGGTTGATTCATTATTTGACATGCCTTGTGGAGAACAAATAGGACTTGTAAGATGGGCCAGCATATCAATCACATTGCTTTGTTACTGTAGTTTGTGTTACACATCTGTCCAGGTTTGATAAATGGATTCAGCATGTTCCTAGCTATCCCTCCTGCTTTTGTGGTTCAGGTGGCATTCCTCCCTCTTTCATTCTGGACACCTGTGCCCTGGATCATCTTCACTCCATGGTGCCACATCACTCCCTGACCCCTGTGTGATATGGCACAGGCATCCCTAGACAAAATTCGATGCTTGTTGAGTAGTTACAGGTGTGCTTAATGCAAATGTGCTAAAGATGCCAATGCCTGAATATCTGTGCTATGGGGACCAATCCAGAGATTACTTGGAACTCCATGTGGTGTAACTGAACCAGGGAGAGGTTGCACGGAGCAGGGTGGATGTGAGCCACCCCGAGCCAAATGGCATAGAAAGTAGGGGTTAAAGCAGCTCAGTACACACAGCCCACAAAAAATACGGGAAGAGTGCCGCTCTAGGAAATATTCCTGTAATACCAATCCAGGTATCACCAAAACTGAAGAGTGCCATGGCTTTCCTGTTAGAAGGTGCTCCTTGGAGACGGGGGTATGTAGTATGACTTGGGGATGTATTTCTCCACTTCTACAAGATTGGCTCTTTCCCAGCCCAAATCCCCAGATAACTGTGGTTTTTTAGATGCAGAGATTCTTTGTAGGTCACCAGGGCCTGAAGTCTGGTTGTTTCCTTCCTTATCCTCTTTTAAACATGCAAGCAATTAATTGGCCATTTTTGTCTACTCATGAGTTTCACTCATTTTCATAAATTTGTTAGCACAGTGTCTTTGCAGGCAAGAGGATAAATGTGTTTAATTATGCTGTTTTTACTTGTCTTTTTCACTTGTCTTACTTCTTTTTCCCTGGCTTTAACCCCTTCTGTCTCTTCAATAAAATGTTTTGAATGTAGAGGCATGCTTGCAGGTTTCCATTTTAATTTTGAGAGCTAGAAGATAGTTAAGTTTAACGAAAATGCACATCCAAGGAACATGCAGAACAGTCCATAATTTTACTCCCACAGACTTGCAGCTAAAGTTTGGGACCCAGTGAAAATAAGCTGGTGGTGTTACTGGCAGTATTTGTAGTGCTTTTTGTCATGACACAGGACAAGGTAACAAAGTCATATTCAGGGCTGAGTATCCAGCAGCATTTGTGGGAACTACGTTCACTGAAACGTAAAGGGAGGAACGTGAAGGAAGTCTCCAAGATTCTGGACAGATACTGATGCCTTATCAGGCCTCCTAGACACAGAGACTAGACAGAGTAAAGGAACAAAAGTAGGTATTTATTTGAAGGGCCTTCAAGGTACACCCTGGGGAGCCAGAGGCTATTGCCAAGATGGACCCCAAGATGGACAACAGGTCACGAGTTCTTCACACTTTTATAGGTTTGGTTCACTTGCATATCAGGGTCAATTCTCCAATTAAAACCCCAGTTAAATGATGTAATTCCCCTTAGCTACCCCCCCTTCAGAGACTCCTTGGTTTACACCCCTTGGGCTCAGGATGGTCCAGGTGTCCTTGAAGAGCAGTCCAGAGAGGCTTTGTTGTGTCTAACTAGCATGAGAGAGCAGAAAGTAACAGGCTACAAGAAGCTTCAAAGTTGCACACTAAGCAGTACAGAGTTTTAAAAAATATAAAAGTTAAAACCTAAGGCATCAATACGAGTGTACAAAGCCTAGCATGAGGAACATCTTTATGAGTAAGTTGTTGGTTGCAATACTCCCACGTGGAAAAGTGTCTTGTGCTCACGGTTACTCCTCCTGCCATGAGACAGAAGGAAAGCACATCCTTGGTTGTGTTCATTCTTGATCTCTTGGTTACAAATGCTTTTTCATAAGAAACTGGGACATGCCTCTTAGAGGGGGTCATTTTTATATATTTTACTGTCTGGGTGTCTTGATTACAACTTTTAGCAGAAGTGGGGCCTTGACAGTCATGGCCAAGATATACTCAGCAGAACACCTGGCAAAGCACTTCTGGTTGTGTATCATTATGACCTTAATCCTCATGTCTCTACTCAGCTCAAATGCCATTTCAGCCAGCAACAATTAAAGGGAGAGGAGTAGGTGCTGCTATACAAAAGATAATATCAGGTGATTAATACTTGTGCTGGCCATTTTATTCCACTGTTAAATGTGCTGAATTAACATTTCTGCCAGAAATTTCTTAGTGCTTCATCCCTAAGTGTATCTAATGTATGGCTTCAGTATTAGGCTTTTGTTTGTACAGGATTCTTAATAATACATGTAGAAAAGGGCAATTCATATTTCTTTGCTAACTAGGGTTTTGGATTCAGTGGTTTGTTTTTCTTTAACTGAAGGCTGTAGGTAATGCATGATTTAATAAAATTACTTGAGCATTCCTGCCTGAGCACTGATCATGATAGAATAATACAAATGATTGATGTTCTCTTTCTTTACGGTAAGCCAAAAAACCTGATCATGGTTTCATAAAAAAGGAATAGCATTTTATAGCAGCAATCAAAGCTGAATGAAAACTAATGAATTAAAGGGGGAAGTTTTAGTGCCTCTTTGAAGGAAAATTTCCAAGTATTTTATGGGATGAATTTAATGGGCTTTAAGGTAGAATTCTTTTTATGAAATAGACATGATAGTTTTTGCTGTCACATTTAGTGTTTATCGAAAACATTCTAACAGCAACAGCCATAAGAATTCAACAGTGTTTACTAAGTAAGAAGCTCTGATATTTTGATTCGAATAATTAAATATTCCTTTATTTTATAGCTGTGAAATGAATATAGAAGATATGAAGAAGAAATTAAAATAGAAGATCATATGTATTTTCTGTTGTGGATAGAAAATAACTGCATTTTTTCTCAAGTAATTTAATTATCTATAGAGCTTACCTGTAAAGGCTGTTAAATACCTTTTCTATGTTTGTTGTTGTTGTTGTTGTTGTGCTATGCTTATTTACATAGGTATGCCTCAAAAATTCATCCAGAAGGTAGAGATTTGTTATTAAGAATATCTGGCAAGTTCGAGTTGTGATGTGGTCATGGTCTAAAGCCATGGTCATACCATCATTTAGTTTGGCACAAATGTCAGCAGAAGCAATTCCTTCCTCCCTCTTCCACAGTCATGGCTGCCTACTCTGATTATGCCCTTCATGCTCCCTGCAGCATTTGTGAAGCTAAGCCATAGACTGAGTGGAAGCCTTATCCAATAAAAAGGAAGTGACTGGCTGGATGCTTGCAGGAATTACAACATCACCAGTGCTGAGCAAACAGCTTGGGAATGGTCTTTTTTTATAGGGATAGAGACTTTGACCCATTGAAAACAAAACCTAGCAAGATGCTAGTTTGGGGCAGAGGGAATGGGACAGGCTACCAAACAGGAGAAACTGCTGTTGGAATTTTGATGTCGTGGGTGGTTTGTGTTTATTTGGACTCCGAGGACAAAATTTTTAACAAAACTTCTAAACCACACTGTTCCTAGGGATTGAATCCTGTTGCCCTTCCAGAGTGGAAGTGGACAGAGGCTGGCTGAGGGCCATGGCCCACTGATCACCAGTCCTATCACCACTTGCCCCTTCAGCACAACACAGGGCCCGGTGTCTTTCACAGCCCAGAAACGTCCCTCTGTGACAATCTGCCCATGAACTCAGAACAGGCTGTTGGAACATCAACAGGTTCTGGTTCACTTTGTTCTTTGAGTCAGTTGAGAACCACTGCTGTTAATCTGCTGCTCCCTCAGGGCACACTGCAGGATCCTCGTGCGTTTTCTCTAGCTAAAAACATAAAAATACTTCTCTCTACTTTAACACTTTCTTTTTTTTTTTTATTTGCTCTCCAAAATTTATATTTCTAATAGTAAATTCAGCAAAATTTTACTGTAACATATGAGAGAGGGCAGTCCCAGGCAGAAACAATCAGGAAAGAGTGAAATACTGTCCATTTATACTTCTGTATGGTTGGCTTTGGAATTTTAGTGTGGAGTGTTTGATAATTTTCTATATAGTCTCTGTGCATGAATTATCAGAAGTTATGGGTTCAGTATATGTATAGATAAATGATTTATTGTTCCCAGTGAAGGCTCAGTCTCATGGTACAACACAAAACTGACATGGATTAGAATGTAAAGTAAGCAGAGTGACAATACGCCATCAGATATGTTGTTTATGTACATATACATTCTTTATTTGAATAGTTCCTTGCTTTGTTACTCTTGTAGCTTTAAGCATCTTAAAGAGCTGGCATTAGTGAGCTGCTACTTAGAGTTAGGTGTGCCTTTAAGGAGGAGGTGCACAGGAGATGTTTTATGCCAAAAGCATGATGTGAAATGGAATTTTAGATATTTATGGGAAAAGGTGGCAAAACATTATATAAAATAGATGGTAACAGAAGAAGTATAATTTAAAATGCTGAGCGAGAAGATGAGGCAAAAAAGGACAAAATTAAGAAATTATACCAAAAAAAATGGATGTGTGAAACGTAAGAAGGTGGCAGAAGGATTACAAGAGTGGATGAGAGTGTAAAATTGTCCAATTTCCAAGATACTTAGGGGCTTATGTGCCATTGTTGGGAGGAGAAGCTTTTGTAGATGTTCATGTGTCTAATAACAATCTGCATCTTGAGCTGCGTGAATGCTTGCAAAAATAACCCATATTCATTTAGAATCCTAAATGGATTCAAGGATCTTTGGGTTTTAGACTGTTTTATGCTTTTGGAATTTTTACCCATTGTGATGAAACTTAAATGGAGATAAAACTAAAACCTGCATTTAGAATGGGCTGAAAGAGAATGGTTGATACGATGTAATGGAGCTTGAGAATAAATGAATCAAAATGAGAACCAAGAGCTTAAGTGAGCATTTAGCCATGCGAGCAAAAAGGAAGAAAATTATCTTTAATGTGTAGGAGAAGCAGCAGAAAGATTTATTTATGATCTGGATTAGGAAGGCTAGGGAAAGGTGAAACAAAAATGACATTTTTATTACAGGCTTGACTGACAGGGGGATGCTGGTGATGCAGTGCTTTGGTGGGAAGACAAAGAGGTCAATTTTGGCCATGTTAAGCTGATGGCGTGCCAGCTAGGTGAGGTATCAGTGAGAGAGCTGAGGTAGGAAATTGGGTACAGGAAAGGTCAGAAGTGGAGAGGTTAATCTGGGATTTGTCAATATAGCTGCTTGTGTATTCTGTTTAGTAAATACTTTTATTAAGCCTGTATCAGAACCATGAAAAACCCTCAAAAGCCATTGATGGTGAAAAGATATTTTAATAAAGGGTGCATTTACTGCAGGTTTCATGACTCAAAGTTGAATCTGCTACCAGAAGTTGTTCTTGTATCTTCTATTGCTTACAACACAGGGTTTGGTTCATGTTTGAATGGAGACAGTGATCCACTAAAATAAATTGCCAGAATGTTTGCCTAACAGATCAGATTGACCTTTGTATGTGGAATTCAGTGGTTTAGGCTCACAGTTAGACTGACAGGCTGCACTAAATGGAACTAAAAGTATCATCTGTCATTCCTGCACTGTTTTTCTACTTCCTTTCTTCTGATGTTGTATTCTGAATCTGCTGTACCACACTGAGCCTACAGTTCAATTTATTCCATTTCCATGTTCAGAGAAGATGTATGTTTTTCTATATGATATTTTCTATTTTATGGAAAACTAAAACAGAGGCTTTGCCAAGTACACAGTAAATAAACTGCTTAGAGAATGTGATGATGCAGTTGCCTTAATTTATATGTAAATGTGAGCAATGCTATTTTAGATTAGTGCAGCAAATTGGAGGAGTCTCATAAACCTCGGCTTTTGAAGACTGGAGTCTGAATATTTCAAAAGGAAAAGTTTTTTGCAGGGAAATTTGATTTTTCTGAGTGTCATTTGAGAAATAGGTTGTGTTTTTGTTTTGGGTTTTTTTTTTTTCATTCTTACCAAGGAATGTTGGTTTTCAAACAACTTTTCAGGAGCTTTGGATTTTCTTATTTTTCACTGTAATCAAAGCTGCTGTCATTTCTATTCATGCCCTATATTTTTGTTTGTCTTAGTCTTCCTTGTTGCAGTAGTAGAGCAGCATCTATTGCTTTGAAGAATGTCAACAACTTGTCAGTCATGTATTATTTTGTGTTTGTTTATGTTTTATCTGTGAGAGTATCTTTTAAGGAGATTTTTCTGGAGGAGAAGCAGAGAGTTATTTTTTTGTAGGCATAAATGAGGGCAAATTTTTTCCCAGCATACTGATGGGGTTTTCTTCCAAAACACACATTAGGATATGTCCCACTGTGTATCTTTGTTGGTCCACTGGCGAGCATAACAATGTACTTTAGCATGCTCTTTCTCCTTGGCTTCAATTTAACTTTCTTATTTCATCAACGTCAATTCTGACAAGAACTTTAAACGCCAAGAGGGGTAGTGTTCATTTTAAGAAAATCAGATTTTGATTTGTCATCTGCTGGCACTTCAGTTCTTAGCTCTTGAGCTATTTGAGTACTTTAAATAAGCTGAGATTTTGTGGAACTGGGAATCATCTGAGGAACTGAGAAACAGTTTTTCATGGCAGCCTTTCCTCAGCTGGGAGGGAAAAACAGAGTTATTGAAGTAGTTATTGAGGGGAAGGAACTGTTTATAAACAAAAGGTATAAACTATTGTGCAAAGACCAGGATAGTTGTAGATATTTTGCTAAGGAGCAGATCATCCCATGGAAACGACGTCAGTAAAGCTCAGTCAGCAAAGTCCGCCCAAGAGTTGTGATGCTGCTACCTGTGAAAAAGGCACAATTAAAAGTATGCACACAGGGTGACATAAAAGAAATGGGAAGCATACCAGGGAATAATTAATATATTTTGTTTCAGATATGAAAATTCTTGAACTGCTTTGAGGTTAAAAGATGATTTACTGGTGTGAATTTATTAATTGGGACCGTATATTGGTAGAGGTTTCAATTTTAGTGCTTGCTGTGCAAGACACAGTCTTATACTGTGAGCACATACAAAAATGATATTACATTCTAATTTTTCTGAGAAAATATTATTAACTGTTACTTTTTTCTAATGACAAAGTTTAAGAATCCTTTTTTTTCCTATAGAATGTGCCTTTTGTGACATTCAACACATTTGCTTTTTGTCTGTCAATACGTACCGGAGATCACCAAGGTAGGCTGAAAATGAATTAAGTATCCATTTACCAGGAAATGAATGGAAATGAATGGTTGTGATACAGGTTGGCACAGATGAGAGCTAGGATTTAAAATAAATTTATTTCCCTTTCACTAACAGGAAAATAACTGGAGAAGGGTAGCTCTGAATCAGTTTAATGTGTGCTAGGAACACGACTTTGAGGCATGTTATGAACCTCTTCATCAATACTGATTAGTTCATCTGACTCTGTGATGAATCATATGCTCAAAATGTGAACAAATTTGCACTGCAGCCATAGGAACATCTAATCCACTGCCCTCTCACTGGTGGCGGCTTTAGTGTGCTGCAAAGCACCCATGTACATGGGCTTACCTGAAAGGAAAGGAGGGAACGGGTGGGTCTGGAAAGCCAAGCCAATGGAAATATTAGAACAAAATTCTTGTTTTAACTAGGGGTGAATGAGGTAAAAAATACCTTGAATAATTTTTTACACTGACTTTCTTTTGTTGAGTTAAGTTAAATATTGCCTTTCTTTGAGTCCTAGAAAAACAATATTGCCTTCCAGAATTGCCAGTAGCACAAATGAGCACATATATAATTTTCTTTATTATCAAATTAACGTTCTTCATCTCAGTTTCCAGTTCAGAGATAAACGATGTGATATTGTTCTCCTGCTCCACTGGCACCTCATTTCTAATAGCACAGGACTTGTTAGAAAATGAATGCCATTTTATTTTGGGTATTTTCAAAGCTGCTTCAATGAAAGAAAATAAAGAATTTTCTAGAGTCAAAGGCGATGATACGTCTCTTGAACCACTCTTAGCCTTTTTAAAATTACATTCTCACAATACCTATGCCTCTAGTAGTTCAAGATCACAAAAACCATTTAAATAAAATATGCAGAAATACAGCTGATTATTAGGTCATGAATATACAGTTCCTGAGGATTCAGTCGTTTTTTGTACCCCTAACTTGTTATTCATCCACTAAAGGTTGGTGTCATCATTATGGTTTACTGCTAGGAAATCAGTTGTCCACCTCTATAAGCTTCCAATTGTTTCTGTCCAGCTTGGGAATACTTGAGTTTCAACTCTTTTAGCCTCTGAAGGTTTAGGAGCTGACATAGTTTAGTTACTTGGTCTGTGTTTTCAAATTCCTGCTGATGCAACCAAATTCGGTGATTCAAGATGTTGTTGTACTTTCCTGCCCACACGAGAGTGATTATACAGCCGCTCCTCTATCAGGAAAGGTCACAGCAGTTATGTCAGGCACATCCATAACTTTTAAAATATGTGTATAGCCTGTGTCCCTTGTACTTACAGGGACTGTGGTAGATCTGTGAGCATCTGATCATGCATCTGACAGATGCAAAATGCCTGAGGATCCGTGCTAGGAACTGCAGACCTGTCAAAACAATAGCCAGTTAATCAGAATTTTTAGTGTATTATATATATTCTGATGAAATCCCTTTTGTTTGAATGTTTTCTCGCAGAACAGTGCATTGTATTGATAGGAGAAAATATGTATGAAATTTTGGATTACTGTGCTATTTGAATAGCTGAAACTCTAGAATATGAGACATATGACTAAAAAAATGCTGTAAAGGACTTTCTTAAAAGGAAAAAACTAAAGAGGAAGAGGGGTGGGGGAAAAAGAAGGATGGTATTCTTTTTAGGAGTGATCTTAATTTTCAAATTACTGTTTAGATTATGAAGGAAGCTCCTTTTGCATATCCTGCTCTTGATCAAATTTAGTGCAGCTTTTAAGTATATTTTGTCTGAGACTTCATAGAAATATTAAAAATGAGTTTTCAGGTCTTGCCTCAGAGTTTCACTTTCCTCCTATTTCTAGGAACAGGAAGCCCATTCCTGGGAGGGCTTTACAGGTAACTTAAGCTTTCATTGGTCGTTGCCAGCACATGCACTAAACAAATGCCTTTAATAAAGCATCCTCGAGGGATTATTAGGGTTTACAGAATAGCATTTTCTTGCTTATGTAGTCTGTGGTCCCACCGCCCATGGCTCTCATCTTCATAGGAGTTTGAAACAAAAAATAGCAAGATCTGAAGGATTCCTGCATCCACTAAACATTCTCTTTGAAATAATCCCAGACCTCTGTTTTCATTCCCTCCCGTGTCCTTTAGGCCCACCACTGCTCTGCATCCCTCTGCCCTGGAGATAGTGTGGAATTTTGCTTGAGCCCATTAGCCAGACAAGAGGTAAGGGTTACATCCTCCCTGCATTCCTCTTGGGGATGGGAGTGGTGACATTCAGGATTTTTACCTTTGACCCAAAGATTTACAGTCTCAGGAGCTGTAGATATGCAATTACTTTAAATCTTTTTGTTTCTCTGGACTCCTGATTTAACAGCCAGTGGGAACAAAATCAGTGAGATGGCCAAATCTGCTTTAAGTATAAGGCATAACAAAAAGCTACTGGTTTCAGTTCCAGAAACAACAGGAGGCATTAGTACTACTCATT
The DNA here is from genome assembly GCA_014706295.1 of Lycocorax pyrrhopterus obiensis. Taxonomy (NCBI): domain Eukaryota; kingdom Metazoa; phylum Chordata; class Aves; order Passeriformes; family Paradisaeidae; genus Lycocorax; species Lycocorax pyrrhopterus. The sequence goes on along the minus strand of JACSVZ010000001.1, from coordinate 110,286,989 downwards.
TACAGGGAGAAGCTGTTTTGTCTGCTAGATATGGACAGGACGGGGCTTTCAGAGTCACAGCCCTGCAATGACAGCTCGGCTGCTGGCTGCCTGGAACTGCCACAGTCTCCTCCAAGGAAGCAGAGAGGAAAGAGTTGCTATTAACAACCATAACGACCTTATCAGATCAGTCTCAGTTTCAAAGGGATTCTGCCACTCTTCCAGTAGCTTCATGAAAGCTGGCATCTTCTTCCTTTCCCCCAAGGAGTTAGCATTTCACAGAAGTCTCTTTAACCAAGAAGCAGACAAGGTTGAAAGTCCTTGCATTGTTTAAGCCATTGTTACTGGCGACTCCAGAAGGATGAGTGTGCTCTAGGGGAGAGCTGAATATTCTTTGAATCCTGGTGTACATTTCTGTCTCTGAGAAGGCTTGTAGGTGAGGCAGGTTGAGAAAATCCTTCCTAATTGCACTTGTTCTTACTAAGGGCAAAAGCCAAGCTATTTTTCTTTCCTTCAAAGCTGAATCTCAAGTGGAAAATAATTCCAGCAAGCCTTTTGCCGCAGAACCTGCAGCTCACAGTCCCAAAATGCTTATTGTTTCATAGCTTTACAGTAGAAAGCAGTCCCTGTTTTACCTAAAATTCTTCTTCTTTTTTTTTTTAATTTCACAGAGTTTATTTTTTGTGAGGGCATTTAATGCCTGTCATGATAGACAGAAGCCTATGAAATTTGGAAACTAGATGAACACAAAGATTTCACCATGTACTGAAGTGGAATCTGGATGTTTCTTTTGACTGTGTGATTTGCACTCAGGCCTATTTTCTCAGTTGTAGTTGGGGGGGGGAGAATTTATCCAGGAATTTTACTTCCATAATTTAAACAGTTTCAGAAGAGTGGTTATGCCAAAGCAGTGACCTGAGGTCAAGTCTTAATTTTCAAACAAGCAAAACCCCGGGACCTTTTGCTGCGTGCCCCACTGAATACGCACGCCTGACTGCTGGAACTTAAATGCTAACGGAGTGTCAGCTCTTCCCAGACAGCTTTATTTCATGTTTACGTGCAAGGTGAATAATGACACGTGCAGAAATGCTGGAACTTGCTAGCTGAGAATCAGAAAGGAGCAGGTTTGAAAACTGTCACGCTGTTGATTGTGCCATCACTACTGTGAGGTAGCAGAGTAAAGGCAAACCAGCTTAGTTTAAATCTTTGTCAAAGAGCTGTAGAATTGTTTAGACTGTAAAAGTCACCTGAGTCCAACTCAACCTGTTAAGTCAGCACTGCCAAGGTCACCACTAAACCATGTCTCAAAGTGCCACATCAACATGTCTTTTAAATACTTCCAGGAATGGTCACTCCAGCACTTTCCTGGGCAGCCTGATCCCTCACATTAGCCACTGACTCACATGTCTGGTATGTATATGCAAGAATTTTTTTGTGTCCTCATTTTTAAATTGTATGATTGAGATTCACAGAATTGCATAGATCCATCCTTGTTTCCTTGCCTTTGCAGAATTCCAATCAGTTTGCTCCCATCTGGGAGAAGTTAGGTCAGAAATAGGTACTTTTGAGATCACCACCCCAGGCATTTTCACATAAAGCCTGAGGAATATATAACTTGGTCAACTTAATATTGTAGAAGCATTATCAGTGATCTACTCCTTCCCATCTGTGATTCTGAACTCTACATCATTACTTTGATATTTCATGCTCTCCAATCCATTAACATTTAGAATATGTAATAGGGGCCAACACTTCTACAAGCACAAGGAATTCAGCAAGATTACAGGATTGGCTTTTCCAATGTAGATTTCAAAAAGATTGACTGAAATCTGAGGCGCTACATGATATACCTGTGGGGTTTTTTAATTGGTGGTGGTAACTTAAAAGTGAAGCAACGTGGTATTTTCAGAAAGGATTGCTGTATTGCCAGTTTTTTAAGAAGAATAAGAGAGTTCTTAAACATTGGTGAAAATTTAGAAATTCTTTCTTGTTTGACAGTTAGGACTATAACCGTTTAAGATCAGAATGCTTTTCAAGTTTGCAACAAAATTGCAATATAAATTAGCTGTAAAGCAATTTTCCTATTATACAGAAGTATCAAGAAAGGACAAGGTTAGTCTGAGTAGTGTACAAATGCTTTCTGAAAAAAATGAGTGTTTTTGAGGACTTGAATAATTACCATTGTGGATTTTGGAATGTAATTGCTCTGTAGTATGCAATTCTGTGTTATTCGAGAATATTTTGCTTCTCTGGTTAAATATTGGTTCTATTTATTATTTCAACATTTTATGAATATTTTGTTGTCTCTGGGGACTTTCTATGCGTTTTATCAGCTGAATAAATGAAGTAATTCACAAACCAAATGCCTCTTGGTCTCGATGACTTTAGGGGACCTTGTCATTCCCTGTAGCCTTTTCTCAGGCCCAGCTGTGTGGCTCTGAAATCACTTGGCTGGTAATTAGGTATTTATCAGATTGTTTCTGAAAAGGGATGAGACAGTTATCTGACACAATTATCTTTGAAAATTGAATCCCTCTTTTCTGGTGCTGCTGAGGACATTCAAAGATACTGTGAATGTTTAAAGCTTAATGCCTTTGAAAAACCCTTGCTTTTCTACATCAGGTATAACAGGAGTCAAAATGCAGTTAAAGGAGTGATTTGGGTTTTTTTTTTTTTTTAACCTTTCAGACACTGGATTTTTCTTTCTATCAAATGTTGTTTCTTCTCCAAAGTGACTGTACTTGGAAACACTTTTGACAACAACCACTTCTTCAAATGTCCAGTACTTAATAGTGTTTGAAAAATGTCAGTATTTCTTACAAATCAAGAAACTACTAATTACATCAAGGCATTACTAATTTATTTTTTCCTGTTAAAAAAGTGATGAGTGTATAGTTCTAGAAAACACAGTTCCCAAACACTGTATTGAAATTCTTGGTAGCTGAGACACGAGTCTTTTGTTTGGTTTGCCAAGGAACAAAAGGAGATAGTGCACCAGTAGTATAAGATATGAGAATTTTTGCTTTATTTAGATCAGTCCTTGGTTGTGCACAAAATTTTTAAACGTTTTGCCAGGTTTTAAAATTTTTCTGTTGGAAAACACAGGCCTCATTACACTGTTACTGAATTTCTCATACATTTAGATTATTATCAAAACATAGCATTTCTCTCAAGAAGCTCAAACCTCATTGAGGAGGAACCTATTTAAGTTTGAACTGGAGGTACTTAATTTTTGTACTACTTATGTGCAAAAGGAGTTTGTAGAACAGAAAGGTGGAATTATCTGATATAATAGGAGTAGAGCAGCACTTTCTTTCTTCCTGACATTCACAGTAGGAGACTTCTGAACTGAGAAACTTCCAGGCTTGAGAAATGAGGAGAAAAATATATCATGTCATACATGTTGCTTTCTTCTGAGTAGATATAAACTAGTGTGTGGTTCGGCAGTCTAGTAATTTGGGTTCAGAATCATGTTGAAGTTTTACTTCCTGGTTGTTGAATTACTGTCAGAAAAGGAAAAAAATCTCACTATAACAAGGCGGAGCATTTAAAAGATATCAATCTTATAGATAATTCATTAATTTTGTTATCATTTTTATTCTTATGTCTATCTGCAATTTCTTTGTAGATACCTTGCCTCAGTTAGTGATCCAGCTACTAACCAAGATTTGTTGGCTTTTTCTTCGTTGTCCCTGCTTTACATTTTGTATATGGTACCACATCCAAATCCAGGTCTGAATTCCATTCATTTTCTCATAGGGTTTTCTGTAGTGCTGTTAGTTACTACAGGATTTGTTTCCCATTTGCTTGCTCACCCCTATAAATAGACAGTTCCCAATTATGCAGAAAGGGAGACCCAGGCCGATTACAGGCAATAACATCTAGAAAAATATGAAACTGCATTAAAAAACACCACAAACAGCTTTCAAAAGTCTTGTGTTTTACAGATGCATGGACCAAGTCAGCTGAAGCTCCTTTTGATGGTAGTTCTGCTCCTTTGGCAGGCTTATTTTAATTATAGAGAAATTCCCTGTTCTCTGAGCATGAATTGTGTGAGGCTGCCTGGCTACTATAGGGAAGAACAACCAAAGTGGCACCTTCTTCTTAAGTTTGAAGCACAAGTAAATTTTATCAGATTAAAGATCTCTGAAGCCACATCCTATTTTCCTCTCACACAGGTGCTTGTGTGTGCACACACAGACTATCCTCCACTGTAAAACTCTTAGCTAAGACCTTGATGTCTTTCCCTCTCTTGAATAGCTTATTGAGAGTGATGACACACACATCCTCACTTCTCCCCTCTCTTCCCCCAGCTTTTAGCTATATCAGCAGTTTCCACCAAAAAAGGCTAATTAGCAAAATGAAATCACTTTCTGGATTTGAGGAAAGTTTTGTTCAATGAATTCACTGGTGAGTGTTACCAATTACCTTTTGGCCTCTGATTGCTCCTCTGAGAGTGACTGAATATAAAATAGAGAACAAAATCTGCAATAGCGAGGGTCTGTGCAAAATAATAGTCTGCAAGTTAGAATTGATTTTTGCATTCCAGGGGAATAATCAACCTGAACACAACCATCACAGTGATGACAGGCCATAGCTTACAATGCTGCATAGCATATTTAAGCATTCATCTATCTGCTTGTTCTTTTTCCCTGTGGGATCATAAGGTTATTCCCCTAAAAATGTCACCACAAACCACCTCAACTTTCTATTTATTGACTCTGAATTGATGTCTTTTCACAGGACAAGTGATTTTTCTTGTATTCATATTATTTTTTTTTCTTTTAAGCCCTAAAAGATATCCCCAGCAGGCTGTCTTCAGTCTGCCCCTGCTCCAGGACCATTTGATGCTGACAGATTTTCTAGTCACCCTGCACTACCGCCCCTGAGCATTTTGTGACCAGTTTTCCGTGAGAGATTAGCCTTTCCTCATTCTGTGCAGGACACTTTACAACATCCTGTTTCCCAAAACAGAATATGGATTGCTGGTTTTGGTGCAATGGTTCCTAAGCCTGGAAGCAGGATAATCACAGATGAGGCAGGGAAGTGATAATTTAGTTGCTCTGGACTGTGTCTTGTCAGGTTTTGTATATCAGGATGGAGTCTTCATATTTATCTGGGCTACCTATTCCACTGTGCATTCACCCTTGCAGTAGAGAAGATTTTTTCTTATATCTAAGTGGAATCTCTGTTTCAGTTTCTGCTTTTAGCCCTGTCAATGGCCACCACTGCCAAGAGCTTGGCGCATTCTTTTTCATTCCATCACAGCAAGGATTTATCCACATGGATCAGATTCCCCTGATCTTCCCTGGCTGAGCAGTTCCAGCCTCTCCCCAAATGACAGATGTTCCTAACTCTTAAGCATTTTTGTGCCCCTCTGCTGAATTTACTCTACTCTCAGACTTGTGCTGGGGAAACCAGTGCTGGACCCAGCACTGCAGGTGTGGCCTCACCTCTGCTTGGGTGAGGGAGAAGAAGGACTCCCTCCTCCTACCTGCTGTCAGCACTTTCCCAGAGTAGTCCAGGATACCTTTGACCTTCTTTTCTGCAAGAACACATTGCTACTCAACTTTTTGTCCAGGAGGAGCATTGAGTCCTTCTTGGCAGAGCTGCTTTCCAGCCAGTTGCCCTCTAGGGTATATTGGTGACCTGGATTATTCCTCACCATGTGCAGGATTTGGGATTACCTTTTGGATTTCATGAGAGGTTCCAACCTGAAGAGGTCCCTCTGGATAGTGGTACAACCATCTTCCACTCCTCCCAGTTCTATGCCACCTGCAGACTTGGTGAGGGTGTACTCAGTCTTACTGTCCAGGTAACTGGTAAAGGTGCTAAACGGTGTTGGACCCAGTGGCAACCCCTCGGATGTACTGCAAGGGACTGGATGTACAGCTGGACTTTGTGATGCTGATAACAATCCTTTAAACCTGACAGTTCAGGCAGTTTTCAGTCCACCTCATTCTCTGCTGATCTAGTTTGTACCTCATCAGCTTCTTTATGAGGATCTTATGGAAGGAAGTGTCAATAGACCTTATAGTCAAGAAAAACAATACCCACTGGTCTCCCCTTATCTACCAAGCCAGTCATCTCATCACAGGAGGCTTTCAGATTGGTTAAACATGGTTTTCCCTTTATAACCATGTTGATTACTGATCACCTTCTCATTCTTCCAAGCACCTGGAGATGGTCTCCAGAATGGGTTCATCCCTCACCTTCTCAGGGTTTGAGATGAGGCTAACAGGCCTGCTCTTCCCTGAATCCCTCCTATCCTGAAGATAGTGGCAACACTTGCTTTCTTCCAGTTCTCAGGAGTCTCTCCTGTGCATCTGTCAGGTCCCAGGAATTGGGGTGTGGGGGTGTGCGTGTATGTCCAGCTGGTTTAAGTTGTTCCTAACCTGATCAACCTCCACTGAGAGCAGATATTCCTTAGTTCAGACTTCTCTTCCAGTTCTAGGGCCCTGGGATTCCTGAAGGCTGGCCTTTCCAACAAAAACTGAGATAAAAGAAGGCGCCAAATACCTCAGCCTTTTTCATGTTCTTTGTGTCCAGGTCCCCCACCTCATCTCCCTGGTCTTTCTTTTGCTGTTTATATATTTGTAGGGGTCCCTCTTATTGCCCTTCATATACCTTGTCAGACTGCCTTCCAGGTGGGCTTTGTTCTCCCTGCATGCTCAGACACTGATTATATGGCTCCTGACAGAGCGGGCAGCAAAGACAGAGAGCAGGAAGCACTTGGTAACCTAATTTGAGTCCTTGAGAGAGACCAGCACTCTGGGGGTCAGGCAGGGGCAGGAGCCTGCAGAGCACTGTCACTTTCCTCAATTCCTGCCTGAAGACTGAGGCAAAACCCCTGTGCAGCAATTTTTTTTCCATTTTGTTTAGTCTTACACTGAGCTGATTTTCGCTTAGTGCCAGCCAATGAGGAACGGATACCAACTCCTCTTTGCTGCTGCAGGGCAGCCACAGAGTGAATGGCAGTGGTGGCGTGGAGAATCTGGAGTCTTAGGGAATCTCTTAGAATTGATTGCTTGGGAAGTTTGTTTTATTCTGATTATGTTGAGTGATAAGCAACAACCCCTTCAAGGGAAGAGCCCTACGTGACCTATTCTTTTTTTTTTTGTGCCACATAAGTATGTGCGCTTCTGAAAAAAAAAAACAGATTAAATTGCTTCTAATGTACCTGAAGAATCATTTAACGAACCCAGACATTGATAATACAATTCATGGGATGGTTTTCTTCATTCTATTTACACTCCTTAATACTCCACTTCATGTTCCATACCTTTCATTGCACATTTATATTACATTATAAATGTATTACTTCCTTACACAGAAATCCTGTCCTGCTGCTCACTGTCCCACCGATGTACTCCTCCCTGAGGAAAGCTTCTTTGTTCAAGTTGTCCTTTAAACAACATTAACCTCAGTTTGTATGGTCAGACATGAAGGAAACATTAGATATTAGCAGAACTTCTGGTGGAGAAATTGTTAGTGAGACCGAGACTGGTGGCAGAAAAACTGTTTCTTTTGTCATGTGTTTGGGTCCTCACACTGAGCTTAAGTACAAGGGGATGAGCATGGACACAGCTTCTTTTTAATTTGAATTATAGTAAGTGAACTATTCTTGTGGTACTGCTTAGGCAGTAAGTATACCATGCAGAAATCAAGTCAGTTACAGTCTGGCGGAGACTGGTTCACATTTAAGTTTGTCATCTGCCAACTTAGAAATGTAAATTGAGCACATTCAGTACATTACTATAACAATAACAAATAATAATAATAACAATAATAACAATAAATAATGATAAATATTTTACTCTTGGGTTTCTCACTGCGTTAAAAAAAAAAGACAAGCCATGGCTTAAAGTAAGTAAAGTGCAGATCTTGCATCATAATTGTTAAAACCAACTGTTAAGAATTGGTTCTTAAAAAGAAAATATTTGGGAATACTAAAAGATTAAATGAGGTGAGCTTCATGAATGTCTGCTGAAACTGTCACTGAAAGGATCACAGTTCAGACCCATAGATGTGTTATACTCATAACTACTCTGGTTTAAATAGATTTATGTTTTTGAGCTGCTTTGATCTTAGTAGAGTAGATATACTTTATAAGAGAAAAGGAGCTAGCCAGACTTTTTCCCCTTGCTCATCAAATCCCTGTCATTTTCGGTCCTAAATGGACAGAGTATGGCAGTGCTTCTTTCTCATCCTCCTGGAACTTTAAATAAATTTAGTTTAACATAGAAAGGATGTTTAAAATAGTAGAGGGAAGTTCTTGATTTCAGTGATCTATAACTGTACTGATGGTAATGCACAGGAGGAGTAAGTTCAGGAGTTGTGTCAGTCTAAAGAGAGATGACCAGATCATCAGAGATGGTAACCGGGTGTCTGACTAATGGCATGGGGATTGGAAGTATGGGAAGGACCACCCCCTACCAGCAGGCCTAATGATGCACGACAAGCTTTAAAACATTCCACTTCCAAAAATAGTTAACCTTGCTTCAAAAGGAAGATTTTATTTTTTTTTTCTCCATTCAGTGAAATTTTACCAGTCCATTCCTAAATGGTTGGGCACATGGCAAATGAAAATTCTGTCTCCTTCTGCAGATAAGCAATCTTCTTTACCATAATATTTACCAAAGTGCACAGATTTTATAAAGGGAAGTTATTTTTACAAGTTGGAATCTTAATTACCTGACTTTAGTGTCTATTCTTTCTACTCAGGAGACAGTGAAAATCTAGTCTTAGTAAGATGGTTACGTAAGGGAAGCATCAATAGTTATCACATTCTTTAAAAAACCCCAAAGGCATGAAAATAGAACCAGCATTGGTTTTGATCTTGGCTGTGTCTTTGCTTCTGCACTGGCCATAGTGGTAAATAACACTAGACTTTGGAAGTAGAATAATTGATTAGACCTTTTCTCTGCATTTACCATAGTACTTCTTTCCCCTCTGGGCTTGTGCAGTTTAATTTGCCATTGATTCTTTAATGATTATAATGTCATAGAGAAGCCAGTGTTTATCTTTATTGTGCACTCTGGACAAGGCATCGGACCTGAATCTTTTCTTGCACATTCTGGTGTAGGTCTGTTGCCATTTCATACGGAGTGAGGTGAGGTCTCAGGCCAGCTGAAGTGGCTGTGCTGAGTGCGTCCTTTGCCTGTCACTGGCAACACCTAATTAGTGCCGGTCCTTATTCTGCAGTATTGGTTTTGTGGGTCAGACGCTGAAAGGCTAATTGCAGAGAATTGCATCTGAGTCCCTTTGGCTGCAGTGTATTTCTGGGTGTTTCTTCCGTTGTAGTGTAGTGCAAGGATTGTGGCACTGTGGCAGTAGATGATGAAAAGAAAGGTCCTGTTTCTCTTTTGCTGGACTCAACCTCTATCTGAAAACCATTCTGATGACAGCTCTTTCTACTTTATCTTTCCTGTGATCAGGGCTACTCTTTCAGAAGCTCTGCAGCCCAAATAAAGAGAATTAGCCTCCTATTCAGGATCCTTTTCAAGGAATTTCTACAGGAATTGTTTTTAAACTGAAGGTTAAAAACCTTTATTTTCATATCAAAATTATTTGGTTTCATGAAAGATACTTTCACTGAAATTTTCTGTAAGAATAATGTTTTTAATAACATCCAGATAATTTCAGGTTTTAGAATGAAATATATTTCAAACATAAGTTCACAGGCAGAATAAGAGGATGGAAAAACTTTTAACTAAACAGCCAAGCATTCATGGTCAGAGCTCCCTGTGGAGCTCTGTCACACACAGGGATTAAAAAGATGTCATAATCCACCAGTTAAGTAAATGCAAGAGAGACGTATGGAAAGAGAAAATGTTGTATTCATGCATTACATACCTTCACAGAGAAGGTGAGTGCCTTAAAGTGTGTTCCTGGGATTCATCTCTCCCCTGCAATTTTACGGTTGGGGTGAACTGGCCTTGGCTAAAGAACAAAATTTATTTCTGACTAAAATAGAGTTGGATGGTGAGGAAAAAAAGACAAAAATTAAGACTCTACCTCTCCCACCCTTCCTGTTTTTCCTAGGTTCAACTCCATCCCTTCATCCTCAACTCATCTGCCTTTGCTACCCCACCTCTCTCTGGAGCAGTGCAGGGGGATGGGGAATGGGAGATTGTGGTTGGTGCATAAGAGCTCCTTTATGCCTCTCCTTCTTCCTCCTCACACTTTCCCCCTGCTCCAGAGTAGTTACTTCCCATGGGCTGCAATCCTTCCGGATAAACCCATTCCTGCTTGGACTGCAGCTTTCTCCAGGGAACATTCACCTGGGCCCCTCCATGGGCTGCAGTATGTACACCTGCTCTCCAGCATAGTCCTCTCCAGGGCATGCATGGGAATCTGTTCAGGCACCTTGGAGCACCTCTTCTCTCTCCTCCTGCCTTCACCTCAGTGTTCCCTTACCTCATATTATAACGAAAAAAGTACATCTTGAAGTGAAAGGTTTTTTTTTGGATTTTGTTTGATGAAGCAAGATCAAAGGGCTGCCTCCTCAGGTTTGTGTTAGAAGCAACATTCAGTCTTGTATTCATAGCAGAAAGTAAAGGTGAAGAAACCACGGGAGTCTGAAACCAAAGTAGTAAACAGTTTTACAGAGTAAACCTGTATTACTGAGCAAAGAGATGGCTTTTCTAAGGGTCTGAGCTCGCAAATCCTTATTTCAGTCTTGGAACCATACTGTGAATAGCATTTAGAGCAGCATGTAACACCTTGGCCATTAATTGCTGTTAACTCTGCCATTAAGAGCTGTCAAGCTGTTTGCAACACAAGAGCAGCCACAAGTGATAGGGGAAATTGAAAGAATTAGAATGGAAGGAACCTGGAGTTTTTGTGTGCACTGTGGCAGAAATGAGAAAAAAAAAAAGAAGTAAACTATTTTGTAGGATGCAGGTAACTGCAATAGGAAATGGAGTGTTATTATTTCTCATTGCTAAGATAATAAAAGCACAGGTGCAACACAGAAAGAAAATTTAAAATGCAACATGTGTAAGAGATTGAATCTGTTCACATTACACTCATTGATGCATTTTTGAACATCTAAAGGTGTCAGGTGGCACTGGATGCTCCCAGTAATCACGCAACTCTTCAATCTGTAGTCATTAAATATGTATTAGGTTTACAGATGAAACTCCCCTGTCCCAACAGATTGAACAAGTGACTGGTGTCACTACAGTTTTCTTCACTGTTATGATTGTGTCTGCTGGCATTTGGGTAACATAGGAGTCATAATCCAAACTGGTCATCTCTGAGTATGCATTAGCTACAAGGAGGAAAAGCAGAGGGAAATAAGAAGTGTAGTTGTAAAGTTATCAAGGTAAAACAGTTATTTATTGCTGGAGCAGATTTTGATGTCTCAATGTACATCAGATTTACAGTTGCTTGGTGGTCTCCAGTTGTTGGTTAGGGTCAGGCAATTTGGCACACCTCATAACTTGTCAGACACCTAAAACAGTGTCTCTTTTTGTCATCAAGAGCTTGCCGTGAGCCTCACATACTACGGAATATATAGAATATTGCACTCACATGCATTTGGGTTTGTATTGAGAGAAAGGCCCTTTAAAAAAACAACACTCGAAGAACCTCTCCCTAAACAGAACAGTAAATCAGATTTCAGATGGTGTTTATTTAATGATCTAGAAAATATCTTACTGCTCTTAGAAACCTACCAAAATAATCTGAAAAATGTATTTTAGAAAGCTTTAGAGGAAAGGCATTTTGAATGGGCTGAAAACAAGGCCCGGAGGTGGTGGGGTCTCCCTCTCTGGGGACATTCCAAATCCCCCTGGATGCGTTCCTGTGTAACCTGCTCCAGGTGACTCTCTTTGGCAGGGGAGTTGGCCTGAATGATCTCCAGAGGTCCCTTCCAACCATAATAATTCTGTGATTTCTGGACAGTTCCATACTAAACACTAACATAGGTGAAGAATAAACAAATGAGTAGGATGAGCAGAGGTGACTTTTAAGCACTGGTAGAGCTGTGAATGCTTTTTAATCTGCAGATGTGGTGGTCAGAAAGATGAGTCTAAAAGTCATATTTTGATTACAAGTATTTTGATTTTTGATTTTTTTAAAATTTCAAAATATTGTCTTCCTTCATAAGGTTCCATTTTCCTGTCAGATGAAAATTTTCTGCCCTTAAGAACTTTGAAAACCACCAGAAGGTTTTCTTAACTGTTCAAGTTATTACTGGGTAAAATCATCCCTAATCCTCATTCAGAAAAACATAATTTCAAAAGAGGACTAAAGTAAAGTTTTAACCTTGCTTTCATAGTAAGTTGAATAGCCTTAACAGTGTTTTCAACTTATGCAAGGGTTTAAGTATTTCCTTGTACTGAGACAGATTCAACATGCACTTAATTATCTTGCTGAAGTGAGCAATTTCTTAAATAACTTAACCAAACAACATGCAGCATTTTAAAATACATGTGTGCACCATGGGGATCCTCATGTCTCTCTTTAAAACATCTGGTTTGGGGTTGTCTGCTCTGCAAGCATAGTTAATAATCTGGTTGCGCTTTTCAACTGCCTAACTGTTAGATAATTTAACATTATTTTAATAGCTAAAACTGTGTTGAAACCAGCGTTCTTCATAGAATTACTCTGGACAAAAACGTTTGGAAGTACCTCAATTCATTACTAATTCTTCTGTTCTAATTTCCATTGTGTTTTGCAGGTGACATTTACGTTAGCGCTGCCGAGCTGGTGTAATGCAAGGAGGGACACATCATGAAATGGAAACATTATCCTTTTCTGGCTGTAGTAGCTGTATTCAGCCTTTCCAGATGCCATCAGTTACTGGGTCAGCTCATTCCAGGTAGGTGCCTTTTCTTTCAGCATAAATGTTCGTGGTTTTATGCTGTCCATGTGAGTGTGTGCGTGAATATACCTGACGTTCTCTCTGGGTGTTAAAAAGTGTGTGTATGTGTGGAGTTCAGAAAGTTGTGAGTGTATCTGCATGTGTAACACACAGAATTTGATAGTTCAATTGTGTTGTCTGTGCTGCAATGATTGGGTTTTTTGTGACTGTAAAGGAGACTGTAGAAAAGGAGTGGTGTGAAAATATGAGAAGGTTAAGGTGGCTATTAAATCATTCCTTTGATTAGCACTGTTGGCGGGGGGAAGATATAGAGTGCAGAAACAGACTTGAATATCAAAGAGAATTGGAAATCTATAGAGAACCTTCCTGATGAAGGAGCAAAATAGCAACTGGGAAGTGCTGAGATGCAGTGTTTCAGGGAAGCCCCAGAGATCAGGGATTGTCCTGGTGCTTGTGTATGGCAATTCTTACTAGTGCAGAGAGGGGTAGTGTGTATAAAAATGGCAACATACTCTTCAACTTTATAAAGAAGGTGGTGGTAAAATAGAGAGTCTGTATCACTTCAGCAAACAAGGGATTTTTGTTCTAGTAACATAAAGGAAACAAAATGTGTTTTGTCATATTGGGTTTTTTTAAGAATAAATCTGTAAAAGCAGCTTCCAAGTAATTCTAAATAATTTTCAATATTTGCAAAGAAAAATCCAAACAAACTTTGATCAATACTGCTAATGATGTACAACCTTTCGGGAAAACACAATAACTGTATAGAAAAAAAATGGCATGCTGGTTTTTACTGGTTGCTTTTTCTGCTTTGAATCTGAATAATAATTTAGGAGACTCTACTGGCTGAATTTCTAAGTTGAATACATTGTGCATGAGGATTTTGTGGCTATACAATTCTTTCCCCTATGTCTCTGGGCAGCTAGCTCAAGTATAGACTACTGAATGAAAAGAGAAAGGAAAAAGATTTCCTCAAGAATTTGTTCGCCTATATTGAATGGTGGTTCACAGAAAATAAAATAGGGAAATGAATTGTTATTTTTTCCCCTGGTTTTGTTGGTTTCAAACGCAGAAAGACTCCAGAATAAAGGAAGATGTAAGTTAAAATTATCATTTTAAAAGTTTGACCTCAGACTTCAAACATAATCTCAAAGCAATTTACCTGTCACAAAGACATCTACTGCTCATTTTAAAAGGAATGCCTGTGGATCCAAGTGTATTTGCATGATAGCTACCTCCATCCACTTGCACTGGTTTCAATTTAGTCATAGTTTTGTAGTCTCTACTAAAAGAACTGTTTTCATTGTATTACTTTTTCCATCAAATTAGTTTCAGAATAAAATCACAGGTGGCATTTTGATTTTTGTCCCTGCTTTGTAATTTTCATCACAGACCTCAGACTTGAACCAAGAGATTACTGTACTTGGCCAGACATCAGCATGCTGAGCCTTGCTGGCACGGTGTCAGGAGTGTGATTATCACAAAAGATCAAATAAAGAAGGATTATTTTTTTTTCCTTTAAGCAGTTCATCCCATTCATTTTGCTCTTTTCATGTCTATTCCTTACGCAGGCATGTCTCTTTTAATTTTTTTTTCAATGTACAGAAAGAGAGAGAAGTGCGAAAAATCTCAAACTTTTTCCTTAATTTAATGGGGGAAAAAGAAATAATGGTGCTTTAGAATTCTGCTGTAGCCATAAAAAAAAAAATCAATACAGCAATAGGTAACAGTTTTCCTGAGGATTGTTAAAAGCAGCTGAAATATGTCATCATAGTACTACTAAATTGTGATACTTGATTGCAATGAAAAACATGCTTTTAAAATAACAAATTAAAATGAATTATTTTTAGATCATGTTATTAGAAACCTCTAAAAAAAGGAAATGTTATGGTTTCAAACTCTCCAATTCCATCTTACCTAGAATTGAAATTGTTCCAGCCTTACTGATGACATAGTTTGTCATATGAAATTAAAGATATCAGAAATGTGTTAGAGCTTACCCTCAGATCTGGAATACTCAGCTTCAGTAAAATATGATGAATTTTAATGGTGGTCTTATAACTTTGAAACATTTGTTGTAGTTTTTTGCTGAATCTTTTCATATATTCTTGTTGAGGCTCACTCTTTTGCATATGGGGTCCACAGGGAAGCACTGTCTCCCCCCTTTATTAAAATCATGGCTGAGCCTTTCATCTCATGTCATTACATCTTACCTCTAATTCACATATAAAATACACTCACAATTCCACTATGGCTGTCTCCTGAGGCATAAAGTATCTCTGCCTTGGCACATCTTTATTTAATCAGGGATTGAATGTTATCTGGGAAAGATGTGATTTTTTTTTTTTCCCTTTCCAGTTGCTCTGCATATTTAAAAGCTGAAAAACTTGATAGCTGATTTTAAAGTGCACTGATCTAAGAAAACATGGCATTAACTAATGCCATATTATGTTTAGATGCATATGTTGAGCTCTGTGTTTTCATTTAAGTCTTTAATGTGTTTTAAAGTCACCAGTTACTAGCTTGTCAAAAAAAACCCAAACAAAAAAAACTCCTATACATCTGACATACAGCAAAAGATGTTAATAATTTACACTGGTTTTGTTTTTTTTTTTCATTTTGACATCAATAACTGCAAACTTCTTATGAATTTTTGGACTGCTAATAAAGACAACAGGAGCATTCCTGCTGGATTTGGCTGGGTTTGGAACCTGGTTCTTTAGCAGTGAGTGTTGTGGAAGGGCGCTCCATCTGAACTGGAACAGATGCCACTTATGTTGAGTCTCATCAATCCTTGAGCTTCACAGTGATACCTGCACAAAGGAAGCCTTGTAAAAACATGACAAATTTGTCAACAATGCCAAAAACAAACAAGGAAAAATTTGGAATGCTCCTGATAGATTACAATAGATTTTGCAACAGAATTCTTTGTAGATCTTAGGTAGAGGAGAATGAGGAAAACACCTCTTTTGAGCCCAGATTTTTGAGAAATTTTTGATAGGAGCTTCTAGACCTCTGTGATTTAAAAGTACCGTGCATTGTTGCTTCAGAAAAGAGGTTTCCTTTAAGAGATGCAGATACATAACAAAGCATGAGATATATAAAACATACATCACAAAATATAAATTTGATAAATTATTCATGGGAAAGTGCAAAAAACCAAAATAAACAACTCTCTTTGGCAGTCATAGAAGCTTACTGAAGAGAATCAGTTGAGAATTTGACTTTTCCTGGGGCAGAAACTAACATTTTAAATTTCCTTTTCCCTAATACTTCCTGGCTTATTAATAAAACACTACAGGAAATAAATTCACCATCCTACCTTCTTTGCCTGTTTTCAACAGGAGCTGGTTGTTCATAATGAAACTCCCATAAATTCAGATTGCTTACACTATGGCATCTTAGAGGCAGTGAAAAAGAGGCCATCGTTTTGGGAACTGAATACTCTTTCATTAGAGCTTTTATCAAGTCAATCATAATTCAGTAACATAAGTAACTGAATTGTTTGGCATCATCTTTTTGGTTCTTTTAAATCACTGTTAACTTTTCAGTGCTCAAAACTGTCATCTGGCTGGAGAAAACAAGATTTGTATTGTTGACCTACATGTAACTTTACTGAACTTGTTCTCTGAATATGATACTTGGGGTTTACATGTCCAATTGATACATTTTGACAAGAAATTCTGTATTCCTCTAGTATCCCTGCAGCTTGTGGAGGTGCCTTGAATAAATGGTTCCTAGCACTGGAAGATCTTAATTTTCTGCTTCATAAAGAAAATCAGGGTCTTGCAATGTGCATTCAGGCATTCTTCTGTACTTTTTTTAAGTGCCTGAATGGATTTTCAATCAAATATTCAAAATAAATTTGTCAATGACTGAACAAGGCATTGAATAGTTCAGACGAAGAATTTAGCTAGTTTTGTGGTTATGCAGGTCTTTTTCTGAGAATAATGTTTAAAAAAGGGAATGTTCAGCCAAACTCAACCAACCCACAGTTTATCTATTGGCTGTCTTTTGGCACAGGCTGAGAGGCAAAGAGAATTGAATGCTTAAATTATCTGATCATAAAGATGTGAAGGAAGAGTGAAGACTCACTGAGCTAAGGAAATTAAGTGATCGATTCTCTCTTGAAACTTCTTGAAGAGTGGTGGCTTTGGGTTTAAATTCCTTCAGTGGGGTGGTGCTTGAGGACAGTTTTCACCTTTTCTGACAAGTGATCCAAGAGCTAAGCTCATATTAAAAAAAGACGGCAGAGGTTTTGGGGTTTTTTTGTTATAAATTTGTATTGTTTGAAAGTAAAGTGATGTTCGTAACTATTTTGAGACGAGCCACTAAGCCTTCCAAAGCTTGATTTTTAGGTCACAGAGAAAATAAGGCAAATGACAGAAGAATAAAAAAAAAACAAACAAAAACTTAGATGAAGCTGCACCTTCTCAGGTACAGAGCTATAAACCCCAGAGTAGTTTACTCTGAAGAAGGAAGGATAGGATTTAAGAGAGTCAGATTTTTAAAAATAGATCCTCAGATTCCATGCAAATTCCACTTCTTTCCTTGAATCTGAGCCCAGGTGAAGGTAACCTTTATCTATTTTTTATTAAATATATACGCATAGATAAGAGTGGAAGTGTGTAGCTCAGATGCAGGGACACTCATGGAATCAGGGAAGTCATTAGGCTGGAAGCCACATCGAAGTCATTTAGTCTGCACTGGATGCCCTCTTTCTTTCCTTTTCCTTCCATGTGCACTCATGAATGACAACTGGAGGGAATTCGTCACCCCTTGCCCTGCTGGCTGTGCTCTCACTAAAGCATCCCAGTATAGTTGGTAGCCTTCCCTAGGTCAAGGGCACAGTGCCGGCTCAAATCCAGCTCACCAACCAGACTCCCAGATTCATCTTGTCATGCTCTTAGCTTTCCATCACCTAACTTCTTCTGTAGAGAGCATAATCGTGGAGGATCTGTTCTGTTGACAGACTGGAGTGGCAAGAAATATCGGGTTTTGGTTCTCTGGTAATTTTGTTTTCACAGCCTTTATGAAATGTCAATCTTGGCCATAAATTACATTTTTGTGATCCTAATTTAATATAACAGTGACAAATGCATCTGTAAGTGATGTGTAGCAAGGGGTGATGATTTAATGTATTGCTTCCACTTGTAAGTGCCACCAAGTTTGTAGATTGTGGAAGTCAAGGTCAAATTCAGGGAGAGTAGACAGACAGTTTAGGCCTTGTTGGGGTCAAGGAACATGTTGAAAGATGTGCTTCTATCATGCACATCTAATTAACTTGGGATAGACAGAAAATAGTTGTCAATTCAGAACTTAAAAAATAAACCAAAACCCAAACCCCACTCTCATGTTTGCTAGGCCCTCCAAAAAAGGGGTTCTATTTAGGCTGAGTAAATAAAAAGAAAATTAGGAAATTAAGAAAAACTGCAATCTCTGCTCTTGTGAAGACCATGTTTGTGTTCACATCTGCCTCTTCCTTCTCTTTTATCCCTGCAACATTCATAAGCCATTCTGAAACCTCTTGCAGGAAGAAAGAACAGCCAACTGAGATAATTTCATTTGACCGTGGCTTTTTTTGTATGCATGTGCGTATGCCTTTGTAAATATGCATAATGGCGTACAATTATCAGTTAGTAACTCTTAAGACTGGAAAGTCATCTTGCTTTGTGGAGCATTCAGCTTTTTTTGAAGTGCAGAGCAATATGTCATCCTTTTAGAATATTTTTTAAATGTCCTAATATTCATGAACTAATGCTAGATCCCATTATGTTGTGATACAACGTATTTGTTATGAAGGAAATATTATGATGTTTCCATGGTATGATATTACCATGCATAATTTCCATTATGGCTGTTCAAATGAGATTAATTAATAACACAAGAGATAATAATTTCTTGTTATCAGGAAATGAAAAGAGAGTAGTAAATCTCATAGAATATTTTCAGTTAATATACCTGCACAGCTCTCATATAATTTTTCTAGTCATCTATCCCTGCTGATAGAAGTAAAAACAAATAGCTATTTTTTTAATAATTTGGAATATTGTGACCAAATTTTAAATACTTTCTGACTCAATCAGATTATATGCCAGCTGTTTTTTACCATTTTGTCATTTACCTGTCTTTTTCAAAGTATTCAGAATGTTCATGTTTGAGGGATATTTTTCTGTGATCTCAGGTTATCGTTATTGGGTGGTAGGTTTAGTTTTGTCTTGCTTTTTTATTGTTTTGGACTTTTTGTGATTATTTTTTTTCCAGCTCCTCTCCCTTTCAAAACCTTTGGACAGGATGACAAAGGTTTCTAATACCTATTAGTAGAAATATTGTGTCTGCAAAGAGGACATATATTAAAAGGGAAAAAAAAATCCCAGCACATGCCTTGCCTTCCAGAGATTGCCACTGTATACACTGAGGTCTTAATAAATAAAAAGATTGCCAGCTGTACTTCAATTCACAGCTTCTTTATTAGCCTTTAAAAAGAAATAAATAAAGCATGACGCTTTATTTAATTGCGTGAATAGATGGAGACAAACCAAGAGGCACAGTCAGCTGCAAGACACTTAATGAAGAAATCCCTGTTTTTAATCTAGCTGTAGAAGACACAACTCTTGTGCTTTGATGATGTGGCCTTTGTGATGAACCTGGCTGGAAAACCACATGTGCTGCACCGTCTTCCTAATTAAGTCATCAAAATGCACTGGAGCACCCGGAGTGACTTGTGTAGACCAGTATAAGTAATTTTAGTTCCTCTATTGCTTGGTTAATAGAAAGTGGCACTGTTCTAGATTATGACTGATAGAGGTGAGATGCTACAGCTGCTGCCATTGTGCCTGTAGGTAGGTGCCTTTATGAGCTGTTTCTGTGTGTGTAAGAAGGAACACTTTGCTTTGTTTGCCTTTCTTTTCTTTTACTTTTCAACGATGTAATCTCAGAGGCATTTCATCCCTTTTTTTTTTTTTTCTCGAGGAGCTGATGCCTGTGATTTTTACTCAAAATGTACTGATATGCTACTTGCTTTGGATGCACTGGCAGAGCATTCACCAAAGCTGATGTCAAAATTAGGATTTGGGAAGGCTACCCCCTAACATAAATTTTAAGATAAATAATAAGAAAAAAAATTTTAATAACAATCATGGGGATACAAAAAAGTTTAAATATGTATAGTGAGGATGCAATCGCTTTTTCTATATGGACATGGTTGACCACAGCTAAAGATTTTGTAAATGTGTAGATCAGAATCTGAAGTTTTTATTGGTAAAATTTTTGGTAAATACTCATGCCTCGTTTCATGAATAGCTTTACTTGAAGCTCTTAGGTTCTTGGAGACAAAAATACGCTGCTTATGAAAATGACATCATCAGGTTTTGCATACCTTTTATATGCATTATAAACTTAGGTTGCAAAGCTTTTCTGGTTTATATAGCTCTGCGACACTCCCAGTTTGATACCAAGGTTACTGTACAGGCATTTGCACATAAGAATTTAAGAATAATACATTTGCTTAAGTTCTTCAATAAAGATTGTGTTTCATATGATTAATGGAGAAACTGGCATAAATGCTCTGTATATATTTGGAGATAATATAGATAGAATTTTCCCAAGAAGTTGTTCTACCCATCTTAAAATTAACAAGAAGAGATGTTTCTTTACATAATTTTTCAATTATCCTGAGAATAATTTTCAGTTAGAAAAGTGGAGCACAAAATGACATAGTCTCTATTGCATCTAATATTTATTTAGATGATCATTCTGCTAATGCTTCAAAGCAATTTCATGTCTTTAGCATCAATTATAAAACTAATTTCAATCATATCAGTAAAAGAATGTAACAATTTACAAGGGTGTTTTCACTTATGACTACTCAAGGGGTTACAGTAGACATATCTACACTTGCTAATTTATTTTCAGTGCTGTGAAATAGAGTGTCTAGAGATGCTTTGTTAGATATTTTAATAAGTGTTGAACATATTTGCAGAATTCCTGCCCTGACAAAGGGTGATTTATATGCACCTTTATCTGCATATGCAGAAAAAAAATATCCTTTTGTCAGCCTGCCACCTTATTTTTGCATAAATGAAACAGGAAATTACTCCCTTTTGGCTAATCTGAATTTTAAATCAAAGTGAAATTGGTGAAAGAAACAAGTCTTATTTTAAGCTTATTTCTCAACCTTAACTGTTGAGTTAGATTGACAATAACCTTATTCTAAGTATTTATACTGTGATGGTATTATCAGTACAGCATTGTGTAAATAACTATTCTGCGTCTTCTGTATTCCAACCATTTTTATAGTATTTTATAAATGTTTATGAAGATCCTTTATTTTTCTCTAAACGTAAAGGTTTAATAATCACCACATATTATTTTTGACCCAGAAGGAAACTTGTATATGGCCCATATTCGGAGGAGTCAATACCTCCCATTTGATAAATTTAGCAGTATAAGGCTGTAGGTACTGCGAGTTTCAGTGAGTTTCTATTTTTGTTAATAGACATTAAATATTTTTCCTACATTAATTATTGTATACTAATGGTCAAAATAGTATCAAATATTCTATGTATTAGAATATTATTGTTATTATATGTATTCTATGTATTTGCTACAACTAAACCAGTCAGCCCCCTTTCCTCTGCTTTGTGAAAACAAAGAAACACCTATCCTTTACAAATGTGTTTTGCTCTAGGCATTGTTACAGGCTACCACAAAGATAAAGGAACCCTTAAAAGTGCTGGAAAGCACATCTGGTTAGCCATTTGCTGTTAAGTTCCCGTGTTTTAGACATTGCTTTAATTACATTTCAGGTGTGTTTTTTCTTTGTGTTTGGTTTTTTGGTTTGTTGTTTT
Organism: Lycocorax pyrrhopterus obiensis; assembly: GCA_014706295.1. Taxonomy (NCBI): domain Eukaryota; kingdom Metazoa; phylum Chordata; class Aves; order Passeriformes; family Paradisaeidae; genus Lycocorax; species Lycocorax pyrrhopterus. Next base: position 110,265,329 of record JACSVZ010000001.1, on the reverse strand, counting down.
GTTTTTGTTTGGTTTTTTTTAATTCTCTTCCCAACATTACCCTAAGGGTAAAATTTAATGATGTTATTTAGAACTTGGTTTTTAAATCAGATCATAAATGACTGAGGTTTTAAGCCTACTTCATTTTGACACACAGGCGACCACCAAGGTCAAACTTTTAGTATATGAAAATATGAAAATAAAAAGGCAGTTTATGGTAAGCAACAAAAGGATCCTTGTGCGGTTTTTTTCTTCCTTTCTCTCTGTCTTTGCAAAATGGATCAGTTATGCCCTTCAGGATTGCATTCACATACAGTACTCACAGTAAGATTAAACAATTTCCAGTTCTCCTTATGTCCATCTGGCACATAAAAATAGAGGTGAAAATTCAAATGTTCTGTTCATGTGTAATAACATTTCAGAAGACATGCTTTGTTATATTCACTAACACTCATCAAAGGCCATGGCATTGACCTAGCACAGAGCAGATCACTTGTGCTTTTTGAAAATACTCAATATGTAAGTGTGTTGTCTTTGAATATATGCTACTTAAAATGTCTAGGACAGGTCAACACTTGAAATCTGATGCACACTTAGACCTCTTTGCTTGTTTGACCTGTAGCACATAAACAAGTGTGGTGTTTTTGAAGGATGTGGTGCCCATGACCACTTCTGTTCATCAGTTTCCATCTTCCCTTTCTGCCACCTCTCTTAAACACATCTTTGCTCATGAAAGGGAGCTGATCAGCTGGACTTTATCCGGCTATGAAATCAGAACTGGAGTTAGCAGAGTGATTAGAGGCCTTGTGAATGTTCCCAACTGCATCTTCCACTGAGAAAGATTGAGAAAGAGTTTGGAGATTGTTAAATAAGACTTAAATACCTCTTGGCTGCATATGTTCAGCTGCTTCTTTAATCTGATCTATCTGTAACTTCTATATGAATTCATTATTTTACATTCTTATTGGCTTATTTCCTATATGTTACGACTTCATTTGCTTTTATCAGTTGTTTAAACATGCTAGAATTTTAGCTTTCAATTTTTAGATTTGTTTACAATTTACAGTCTGAAAGAGCTGTGATTTGCTTTACTGAAGACATCAGGTTTCCTTCAGCCACCTTGCAAAAGTAGGTAACATCTGGTTTTAGATTTCAGCTCTTTGGTGGCCTGTTTCTGAAATAACATTCATGGAGCGTTTCTGGTTTGCAGGAGTAAAAGCTTCTTAGGCAATAACTTCGTTTCAGCACTTTGGATGAAGAAGGTAGTTTGGATTGGCCTCATAAGCTAAACATGGCAATCTGACATACTGATTACAACTGCTGTGTGAATTTAATTAAAAATTTCCAAAGTATACAGTCAATTCTGAATTTGAACTAAAATGCATGAAACTTAGGACTGGGAAGAGGACAATGATTACTGCCTACCTGGTTTATTTTCCATCCCTTTAAAGAACTTTTTTTTTTTTAATGAAATTTCCCTGTCCTTGAAAGTGCTTGCTACACGGAGAGGTCAAAATGTTCACCTAGGTTCAGCTCTTTCCAGCATTCAGACAGCTTACCCAAATTGAGCTCCCTGCTGTCATGGCTAGATTACTTCTGGGACCTGAGTGAGCTTATTTAAAGCTAGCCTGGCACCTTGACTTTACCTTGCAGTCTCTATTCTTTCACTGTCTGCTGTCTTTATTTCATAGTGCTGCCTTTCTTGCAAGACTCTGTGGTGTTTTGTCCTATTGTAGACATTTTAGAAATTACAATATAGCTTGTAAATGAAATTGGCTTCAAATTCCTGGTTTTATTTCCCCCCAGAAATATTCTATTATTAAGGGATTTTGTCTCCCATGGCTTTTGAAAGGCTGAGCAGAGGGGTCTTTTAAACATTATAAGTTGTGTGCGTGCTTCAGCAGGAAAGTCTGCATCATCTACTATTTCAAAGGAATTGGTACAGTTAGAAAAAGGATGGTCTGAGGTCAGTAGTAGCTTATGAAGGTATTCAGTCAGTGTCAAGGCTGGCTTTGAGCCCGAGTTCGAAATATTTAGCCTTTCTATTACTGCAGAAATTCCAATCCATCTGTGTTGCAGTCACCTTGTAAGAAACAACTGAAATCCCTTGATCAGCACTTGCAGAGCAGTCTGTTTGGCTAAGTCAGAAAGACTGACAGAACTAGAAATAAACCAACTAGTCTATCCTCTTTTAAAAAAAAAAAAAAAAAAAGGCAAAAGCATGTATGATATAAAAGGCTAGAGTACTAGAGTAATATGTTTGGAATATATAAAAGCCCATTTTTCCCATTTTTTGAATCTGAAGGAAGACCTAGAGTAACACTATTCGATTCTGGCCAATTGTGTAAAATCATTATTCTGATAGTTGATGATATAAATATTCATGTAAGTAACTAAGCATAAGCAATACTTTAATACTACTCTAACAAAGTTAAAAAATTCCCCTAAAGGGCCATAGGACACTGGCTAACACCATTAAAACTTATAATTGAATTGACTTCTTTCAAAGACAGGAATTAAGTGTTCTGAGTCATCTTCAGTTGAAGCTTTTGTCTTGCCTCCTATTTTAATCTTTAATATCATTCAGCCTCATAGAGGTACATCCTGTTTCATTTCCCAGCTCTAAAAGACTGGTTTGCTGCATTTTCACTGCAGAATTCTTCATTCTTACCTTGTCTCCTTATGTTTGCTTTATCTGACATTTGTCTACAGAAAGATTTATTTTTCTTTTTCTCAACCTGTGTAGGTAAGTAAAATATGCAGGAGTAGTATGATATTTTTATCGAGTGCAAATATATTTTATTTTTTTTTTCTTCCTGTTCAGTTCCAACCATACGGTAAAGTTCTCCATCACTTGGAAAGTTTATTTCAGTCTTCAGTAGTGATAAAGTAATGAACTTGACCATATTGATAGCTTCAATTATTAGGACCTATCATTTAGACTGAAATTTTCCATGTTTCCAGGTGAACCAAATCCATATGTTTGTTTAATGTAAGAGAACAGGATCAGGGTTGTTTGGTTTAGAGTGCCTTTTTTTTTTTTTTTTTTTTTTTATTTGTTTTCCAAATAAAGGTCAGAAAAAAGGACTTTTTTACCCTTGCTAATAAATCCTTAACATTTTGGAGCAAGAATTTAAATCTGACAATGGGGCTTGCTTGGCATCTTGTCAGTTCTTAGGAAAGTTAGTTCAAATATACTCCAGTTGTATATGCCCATGAATTCTCATGTTCAGCAGCTGATCCTGTATTTGATATATTGATGGAATTTGAAAAAAAGTCTTTCAATGGTCTTAGATTAGAAGGGGAAGATCTTGTCAATCCTATGATCATTGCTGCTGAAGAATAAGAGCTGGATTTTGCTAAAGTGATCAGGAAGATTACCCAATCTTTTGTGTTCTTGAGGTGACGCCAAATAAATTTCCAGGAGCGAGGTGCTGAATGGAAGAGCCAATCTGGTGAAATCAATGTGGAAAAGTCAGAGGATGGTTCCATTAATTAGTTAGGAAAATAATGAGAATATGCTGTGTTAGTTGAGTACATCTGTGCTCAAAGCCTGTTTACTTCATATCATTCTCCTGTTTAGTAGGACATGAGTTAGCATTTCATGCTATCAGCTCTGTGTCCATGTTATCAATACTCCTGCTGCAGGCATGTTACTGTGCACTGTGATATTCTGTGTGTGATTTAGCTTATCTGATAGGAGTGTACATATGCAGGCTAATAAAGTCTGTAATTCTTCTCTCATTTTCTTTAATCCTCCTTCCTTCGCTAGTCCTGCAATCTATTCACCAACTTTTTTTGGATGTTACAGGAAAAGAGAATTTGAAGAGGTTAGACGTGAGAATTGGGCTATGTAGAGAAGGCTGTAGACAGACTGGAGCAGAAATTAAGTCACTGCTGAAAGGATTTCAGAGGGTATTTCATAAAGAGCTGGGAATATCATGTTGGGAGAATGTAAGAGGAGAGAAGGCTGTACTTTGTTGGATTTATGGCTTATGGAACAGTATATTTTTCTACAGTATCCCCCCCATCTTTGAGTGGACAGCACTGCTGAACTGCAGTCAGGGTAACATAAAAAAACAACTGCTGGTTTTACAGTGCCTGTCTTGTTTCCTGTGCAGCCACGGAGAGCTGGAGCCCATCCATGCATCTGCCACAGGTTTCTCAAGTGCTGCTGCACAAGAAACTTCAAACAAACTCTCAACTCACAGACATTAATAGTCCACATCTCACTCCGTAACTTATCTCATTTGACTCCCATGAACACACTTTCCAGCAGGTCTGAGCATTTGTCATTAGAATTACATATAATCACATTTCTCACCACAAAATAAGATTGTTAAGGTGTGAAATATTCTTTAAAAATGAGACTTACCATGTCTCAGTTTATCTGTGCAGTATTGCTGGAAACACTTGCTATTATGGGTAGTAGTTCCCTGTACTTTCCATTTCTGTGTAAGGGAAGAAATAATGTTTTACCTGGGGAAAATTATGAAGTTCACATACTTTGAGACTATAGCGTACTGAGACAATGTTAAAATAATACAGTAAAAAATTCCCTTACATTGTTGTATATTTTTGCATATTTATTTTTTTACAGATTTTTAGGGGAAAAAATAACAGGGGTTTACCAATAATTAAGTTTTAGTACCACTGTATTCAGAACTCTGAATGCAACTGCTTGAAAACAGCAGCCTAACAGCACTGTGACTTTTGTCTACAAACTTAACAAATACCCAAATATTTGGAAAAAACCCCAAAAAATTAACATTTTTGAGCAACGTCTTCACCAAGAAATCTCACTGTGTTTTGTAGCACAGTGCAAGGTTGCAAGAAATTGTTTGGACCTGTCAAATATGCAGGTTTTCCATCTCTGTGCTGACATTTGATGACCCTCATCCAACTAGCCAGCATCAGAGACATGTATACATAATGCTGCAGATATTTGCATCTGAACTGGTCACTTAGGCTCTAAATAATTTATACTCAATAGTGTGAGGCAATTCAGAGTAGAGTTGAGGCATTCTAGGTGCACTGTTGGGGGTTGCCCTCTATAGTTGTCAGTTCTGTCCCTCTACTAAACTAAAGAGTATGGGTTTACCTCTGGTCCGATAAATCCCGTCCTTGGAGTCTGTTAATTCTCTTCTGATGACTGGGCTGTCTCTAGACTAAACAGTGGATGTGCTGTTGTTTATCCTGCACCTATTTGCCCTATAATTATCCAAATGGAGGGTCAAGGTGAAGTATGCTGTGGCTGTGCTGTAGTCCTGCATGTTCCTGTTTTCTTTCCAAAAAAACCAAAGTGTAGGAAAAAGGCTCATAGCTCTTGCCTGAAGCTGGGGTCAGTCTAAAGGTTTAGTACTAGACTTACCAATTTTGTTGTAGCATAGAAGTCTTTAGACTTTAAATGTGAGACCTGTTTCATTGTCAAGCTGATGAGACCTAAATATGATGTATAAAAGTACCTTTTCTAACCTATTCTGACAGCAGTTCCAAATTTTTCAGAAGGCTTGTAGCTCTAGTACAGAGAGTGGAAGTATTAGGGATTCACTGGCATTTTCTGAGGTAAGCAAGGCTGTGGGAGCACATGATATATTTCCATGGCATCATTTGAACATGATGGTCTAAGAAATGAGGGAATTTTAAAGTCTTTGTGAAGTTTTCAGCATCCTCTTGGAAGGGACTGTGGAGTGAGTCTGCTGAAAACTTGAATCATGAGTCACAAGCTTCAGCTGCTGGATGAGAGTGTCTCGGATCTCAGAAGAGGAAAGAGAATTATGCCTGGAGCTTTGACTCTGGGCACGGTGCCTGAAAGTTAACCAGTCTCAGGAGACAAAAGCTCAACCGTGTAAAGCTCAAGGAAATAAATTAGGGAGTTGTTAGGAGGGTCTGAATGAATTCCAGCTTCTCTTAAGTGAGGACACCTGAGTTAGGGCACCCTTGCAGCCAAGGTGGGAGTGGGCTGAATTATTCCTTGACTACCTGTGTCTCACCATTGGCTACAGAAGGAAACAGTAATGATATGGGTGAGTGTCTGGTTTTGGACCAAATTTGAGTCATTTTCTCGTCTAGATGGTGATGAGACTTAGCAAAAATCCAGCTACACTCTCCAGGCTAAAAACTGTTCTCATTTTTGGTTGAGCCAGGAAATGTATATGCTACATAAGAAATACCACCAACATTGTGAAGGAGCCTTGACATCACTTGCTCTGATATGGGACATTGCATTTCTTTTCACACTCCTCAGATCCCCAAGCTTCTTCAGCTGTCAGGCTCTGAGGACAATTCTGAATTGCCTAGTTCTATTTTCGTCCCAGAATGTGCATGTAGTGAAAGAGTGTTAGATTAAAATGCAAACTATTTCTTCTTGGGACTACTTTTCTCCTCTTTCGGGAATTAAAAAAAAAAAAAAAAAAACAACAAGCCCAAATATTGCTTAAGGATGTAGTTTAAGAGATCAGCATCGGAACCACCAGAGAAAGTAATTTATTACCAGGCTTTGCCTTAAATAAAATGGGTTCACAGTTTTAAAGAAGACAACAAAATGAAGTATTGCAGCTAGGTATCGTGACCAAACTTCAGCCTTTGCATTGGAAGAGATATGTGAATAAACTTAACATTTAGAGAAGAAAGAATAAGAATAAGAAGAAATTAAGGTTTTGCATAGAATTATTTTGCTGACATTTCCTAAATGTTGAATTTCACTTTTTAATTGCTCTTTAAATAAAACAAAAAACCCACCATAAGCCCATGTAAAATACCCTAGTTTTGCAGAAGGCCAGTAAAATAATGTTGAGGTTGAAATAATCTATTTTGAAAGTTACTTGGCATTTTCTGCTACAAAATACCATAACAATAAAATCACGAAATCCTTGGCACAGGAAAGGGGAACAGTTCACTGCAGAACTAAGAACCTAAGAACCAAGGTTTCCTGTTAGACTGTATGCATTTGCCAGAGTAATAAATTGGTGAGATTTTTTTCTGCACGGTAGTTAGAAAAGATAACAAGAATATTTCATTTTAAAATGTCATTTTAAATTCTGTTTTATGCTGCAGTTTTTTTTTAATCAGTGGTGTCTTAAGATTTGTAAAAGAGTGTACACAAAAATAAGTTTGGGCATGCCTGGTCATATCAAGACTTCCTCCAGGGAAGGACTTCAAAAAAGGTATGGAAAAATGGGTTTTATAATAATTACAACCAACATAACTAATTTAAAACTGTTTAATTGAACTAATTTAAATTTAAATTGAGAAAGAATACATAGGAAGTACTTAATCTTACATGCTGCTTGTAATTCAAATGCCAATCTATTCATTTCACAAACATGAAAGTAAACCTTCATATTCCAACTTTTCAAGCACATCCCATTTATAGCACATGCAGATAGCATTTGCATAATTTTACATATAGGTATTTTAGTCCCACAACAATGTTTTATTTCTTGATGTCATGTTTTCTTAATTTCTCTTGCACTCCACCCTTGAAAATGTTTAGATCTTCCCAAAATTTCTCATGATTTCTCACATGAATTATCAAAGTCCTGTGATATTTATAAACCCCAGACTGGCTCACTGAAGCGAAATGGAATGTAGAAATTTAAAGTTTTCCATACTTGTTTTTATAAATATTTGGTGTTCTTTGGAGCCTAAAAGTATTCAGGGATTTACCTCTGGAGTTATTGTTGGACCAACAGAGATCACAGTCCTTTACAATTAATTGCTACTCATAAATTGAAGTTATCTTCTGATTAATGACTCAGCATGTTGATGCTAATGCTTTATTGCTCCTGCATTTTTACACACTTTGTGAATTATAGATGTAGTTATCGTCCGATGTTGCAAGCACAGTAAAAATATACATATTATTATTGCTGTGATTTTGATCCTGTTTATTACACAGACTTCTGCATGAAAGATTTTATTTCTCTATTATTAAAAGCCTGCTTAATTTGCACATACAGAAGTCATTGCCCCAGCATGGTTCAGATGTAATTTCCATGTTAGGGCTATAACTCAGTGCAGTTGTTTGCTGCAGCAGCGAGCATCCTTACCTAAGGATAAGAAACATCAAATTACTTACTGATTTCTGAAAATTATATTGCACAAGTGAACCATCAAATTTTAAACTCTCATGTGAATAAAGGAGCAGTGATCCCAGTTTACATGCTGATACTGAAAAGGAGATGGCTGGTTTTCACTACAGACAAGCTGCCATTTTTTTAATCATTCAAGTGTTATTCTGTGGTGGTTTTGGGCTTTGAGTGTTGTTTTTGGGGTACTGAATGCTGTTTTTGCTGAACTATTATTAATAGCTTTGTAAGACTGAAACTTTTACAGATGCATAAAATCCATCAAGTAACATCCAATTTTTATTATGGGCTGAATAAATTTTGAGAGAGGAGAGTTTCTGCTCTTGCTGTGTCCAAGTCTTTGACGAAGCATGCGTTGAAAGGAAGAGCAGATTCCTTTTCCTGTGGAGCCCTACTCTCTGAACTCTGATGACAAAGAGCAAAGAACATACATGCATTTGGGGGATTACCTGTTAAGTGTGAGGGAAATTGCTAGATAAATAGCTGAGAGGCTTTTACTAAACGCATCTGTGAAATGAAAGAAATGCAGTAACAGAAAGGAGAGAGAATAAAAGGTAGAAGTCCTACAAGTTGTATCCTTATAGCAATATTTGAGGCACATGCTCACTAGCTGTTAGAGTGAGCAGCCTGAGAGCTCAAGAACTAACACGAGAGTTAGAGCTGTAGCCCAAAGGCAAGAGAAAAGGAGAAAGGAGCCCCAGGAATAACACATTTACTTTCTAAGAGAAAAAGGAAGTAAAAAGAACATTTGACTAAAGGATTCAGCTCTGGGTGGTGACATGACTGGTGACATGAATTAACCTCTCGTGTGCCACTCAGGGAGACTTTTAGTGCTTACAGTGCTATTCAAACATGTCAGACAGCCACTGAGTCTTTCTCAGGAGTCACTACAGTCACTCTATCTTTTTAGTACTTTTATATCAAAACACATCAGTAGCTCAGGACTACTGTGCTTTCAGGTAAGTGCGCAAGAAAAAGTGCTTCTAAATGGATTCCTCCAAAACTGATTTTATTATTGAGTTTATCTGAATTTATATGAATTCAAAATAATAAATTGTGTACTGTCTCAGTTATTGCAGTAACAAGGAATTGAGAAGTTTTTAAAACACATTTTAAAAAGCTGGGGGTTAGAATTTTTACTGTTGAAGCTGTAACATAAAGCCAGCTTGAGGAAAAGTGAGATGATGAATGGATATTACTATATTTTGTCACTGCAAAAGAAGACCTATGAGTTTTGTGCCTGGGTCCGGCATGGAGAAGCTTCTCCCATAATCAAGGGATTATTACTTAGAACAAATAGATAAACTGATTGTTTGCAAGAAAGTCAGATATAATTTCAAAATAGTTCTCTATGTTGTGATTTTTCTTCCACATGCAGTGATGCTACCTTTATGACCCTTTTTTTTAATACCTTTTTCATTCTTTGAGAGGCTCTTTGCCTGGACTAAATAGTATTAAAAAAATTAACACGAGAAGTTGGAATAGAAAAATCTCCTGTAGACCATACTAGAAATTATCCTTTTTTAACCACATAAAAATCGCTTTCGGCAGAGACCACAGAGAAAACTACACATCACTTCTTAGCACAGGTCTCAGAATTAATAAAAAATGAGTTGATCAAGGGTACAGTTCAGAGATGCACAGATTCACTGTTCTGGCATTCTGAGACAGTCTTCTCAGGGCACTGAAAGAACCACAGGGTCATAAATGTCTTGTAGTGTTTTCCTCATCTGGAGATTGAATTATGTTGGAATTAAAATAATTTCATGCTGGCTTCATCTTCTTCAAATCAGCAGTGTGGAAATGAACTATTGAAAATTCGTAAACAAACTAACACGTTTTAATCTATCCTACATTACAAATATTCTCCTGGGCTTCACCTGGCTGTATTTTTTTAACGAATAGACTCATCAATGAGATAGGCTTGTGGATCAGAAAATGAGTAAAATAAGAATCAAACATAAGTTCAGCTCTTTGATTGCACAGTAATCAATGCTGAAATCCACCACCATCTGCAATGAAGCGCCTCACTAAATGTGAGATTTCTTCTTCCCCAGCCAAGTTTCCATCAGCTTACACCAAGACTGACTTCCAAGGTAGCTCAGATTTTACAACATGGCTCAGCAGAATGTTTTCAAGAAGTTGTGCTTAAGAATTTCCTGAGCTTTTCATGCAAATCACAACTTTACAAGCTGAAATTTCCTGATAGGCTCTGAAAAAAAGAGGAAACCTCAGTAAAGAGCTCATTCTAAAAGATACTGGACTATGAGATGGATGCTTTTTGTTTTTATAGAACTTGGTAGTGAAACTAAGTCAGTTCAGATTGGGGAGTTGCCAGATGTAATTGGAAGTATTAATGGAGAAAATGCTTTCCCTCCTTGTAAATGCAGTGGGGGATCAAGAAGGGCGGGAAAACAACAAAGAAAGGTCTTTTATCTGAGAGGAAACACAATGTAGTGGAAGGGTATAAAAATAAAGATTCAGAGAAGGTAGCAGTGAAGTGCCAGGTAGTTACAAAGTAATCTTTATCACTCAAGCCAAAAGCAGGAAAGACTTGGATATGGAAAAGAGAGCTGTGGAAAATGTGACAACAGACCATCAATTACTTTTATGTATTTTTTCTAAAATTGTCACTAGTATATATTCTACATAGTTTTAAAAAATGTATTTTATTGCCAATTTGCCGATTCAGAATGTGTTTCATCATGGTTTCTGTTAATTAATACTACCCTGGCACACCTTTTTCACAATTGGGTAAATGATTCTAATCTGCAGACTAAGCTACCTAAATACTTTGGGTAAAGGTGGGGAAGATTTGGTGTAGTTTAAAGGGTTCCATCACACTGCTTAAAAGTCTTATCCTTCTATTCTTTCAGTCCACCAGATCAGTGTGCAGTCACCATATGAAAGGAAATCTCCTCCCAAAATATATTAATGTGTTGTTCTTGTTATCTTGATATTCAAATGCCCACCCTAGAAGAAATCACAACACAGTCAAGTGTCCTTCTGTTCAAGTTAAATCCCATGAATTTTAACACTTGTGTAACATAAGGCAGAACGTGGAACCCAGTACCACCAGGTTTTTGAGGAAATTCTTGTTGCATCAGGTATCATTAAAGCAGAGAGTGTGTTGTGTGTGTGTGTGTGTCAGCATTGCTGGGCACCCAGGAGCTGGGCTGGTTTTGGTAAGGAACCAAGACTGTGCTCCAGGTGGGAGCCTGATGGCATCATCAGCTTGTAGACAGAGTGGACAGTCACAGGAATGTGGCATAGTTCATGTTGGAACAGCCTTGGGACGTCACTGTTCAAAAAAGCGTCAGCCAGCAGGTCAGACAAGCCTTCCAGTCACTTCTTGGAAATCTCCAGACTCAGTTCGCACAACCTGTCTGGGAAACCTTCTCCAAGGCTTGACTAACTTCGTGGGGGGAAAGCTTTTTCTTGTATCCAGTCAAACATCTTTCTTTTCAGTTCATGTCTGTTATCTCCCATTTTCCTGTCACTGCAAAGTGGTTCCCTCCTTATTAATGGATCCTGAACTATTTTAGTGCACCACCAGTAGATTGGCCAGTCACGTCAGAAAAAATGTTCTGTAGATTTTACAACAGCAAAAAGAATCTATTGAATACCTTTACTGATAGTTCTTTATAATATTTTAATGGAAGCTCATAGCATGGCTTATCAACATATACTTAGTGGTCACACACAGTCTTCCCAATGTAGGACTGTCATATAGCAGAAAGATAATGATACTTTGTTAGCAATTAACCCATATTTTTTAATAAAAGAAGACATGTACAATATGCTTAGATGCCGGTCATATTGAGAAGTACTGAACTGTGTCAATTCTTGTTATTTTTTCATTAAAATTAAGAGAATGCAGAATTACTACTCAGCTACTATGATCTACATTCTAATATTCATGCTGTGAAATTAATTGGGTGAAATACTACCTCTTTCAGTTTACCTGCTGTGGCCTATCTAATGTACAGGGTGGGAAAAGGTTGATGGGATAGACTCTTTCATCTGTTCCTTTTAATTCTTGACTTAAAAGGAGATTTCAAGTGAAAGATGAATTGTACTCACTCACAGAATTGAGGCTGTGTCTGTGATTAGAAAAGAAAATTTCTATCATTTCAGGTTCTTGTATGCCATGTTGCAAATTTTATCATAGCAACTTTTTAAAAAGTTAATCTTTAAAGAATTATTCGAGATCCCATGTAGCTATGTTTAATACATATTATGTTGCTACTGGTTTTATTTCCTGTGAGAGTTTAGGAGCAGACAAGAGACTGGATCTCCATATGAATATTTGTGTTTAATATCTGCATTATCTGTACTCAGTGCATGTAGTGATTCAGACTCCAGCTTCATGCCTGTATATTTAGGGAGCAATGAAGGAGTGCTAGCAAAATCCATTTAAAAGATTAGCAAGAAGAGAGCTGAAAAGCTGAAATGGTTTTACATATTCTTTTGGGGATGCATTCAGGTGTACAAAATTACTGGTGTGGATAAATCACCCAGGAAAATTCATAAAATTCTAGGATGCATAATTTGTGTTTTTCTCTACAAATGTGAGATGTGATGTAAGATGTCATACTAGATTATTTTAAATGAACTGTCAAATGCAAGTTAGTTCGGTGCTTTCTGGCTTTAATGACTTTTGAACAGCAAGCAAAGGAGACTCTAATAGTGGTATAAGAAAAACATTATAGAAAGCACTTCACAAATGGTATTCAAAGCCTCCTCATATACATACAAAAATGCCTATGATAACTGAGAATCTCGAGTGCTCAATGGGGTGAAAAAAAGCAATGGATTCAGTGCATTTTTAAAGTATCTGTTATATTTCTTAAAAATATATGAAAAATACTATTCTCACTTTTATATGGAAGTGGGCTTTTCAGGGTTTTTTTGGTGTAGTGTTTTTGTTTTTAAAGTCACTGAACAGGGGAAGTATGTGCCATCCTGACCAAGGCTTATTTATGTTAGTGTAGGGCATGCCATGTGCTAGTGTGAGAGTTAAGATATGTGGACAATAGGGTAGATTGTACAGGTACTGATCTCAGAGGTGAAAAAGGCAATAACACCTCAGATAAAATGCACTCTTTCTTCTGATTCTCCTTGCAAGAGAGTTGAGAGGGACTGGCAGGCAAAACAAGAAAAGCATGAAGATGGGAGCAAGCAGCAGTATAGAACTATACATCTTCACGTGAAGCAATTTAAAACCTGCAGTACATATAAGAAAATGAAATGGACCACTGTGCAAGGAAGAAAACCTTCCTTATTACCCCTGCAGTTGCTTGCCGGCAGCAATTATTGTCTGTGAAGCCCCAGGTACCTTCATTTCGGTGTTAGAATCCACCTGAGTGGGGGAATAGGAAAAAGAATCTCCATTTTTATCCTAGTACTTACTGTAAGTAGATATCATTTGAAAGTCTCATAGATATCCAAATAAAAGCTAAAGAGAGGGAAATCTATCTTGTTGTAGATTAGTATTGTAAATACGTTATAATGAGAGGGTCAGTCATATTGTATAGAAGTATTTGCATACTCTTGAAAACTGCTGCAGAATGATTCGAAATGTTTTTAATAATCAGATATTGAAGCTGGAGCTGCCCACATTCTAAAGGGGTACAGATGAAACATGATTCACAATGAGTGCAACTCTTATAAAGAAATTGGCAAGGCATTAAAAGAGGAAAAATAAGTGGCACAACATATGGATCTTCACTGAGTAATTGTCTCAGTTCTTTAACATAGTGATGTTACTGCAGTTTGTGCCAATCATTTTAGGCTCATTACATCTGACATGGAGATTTCATTTGTATGTATCTGATGGTTATAAAATAATTTGGGGATTTATGTGTGGGTTTTTTGTTGCTTACCCCCATAATAGCTATCAAAAAATACACACAATAAGGGTTAGGTTTGTTACACGTCCCTGTGAGAACAGTTCCAATTCTGCTATCCAGAAGTTACCTATTTTAGCTGTTGTTGGTTTTGTTGTAGAAGGCATCTGGACATTAGTGCAGAATATTATAGGATGATGTTGAAGAGATTTTAGAAAAAGAATGAAAATGGGGTAAGGGAAAGAGCTGAAAAATAAGGGGCAGAATTGCAGTCTCCAGGCAGAATCAAGTCAGTCAGGAAAGAGAAGATAGGAATAAGAGGTTTCTCTTGAGAGAGGAGGGACGTCACCAGTAGAGTCACACCTGTCTGGGTTGTTCAACATTTTCATTAGTACTGAAAAAGTGGGTGTGTGTGAGCAGACAGAATTTACTGATGACACCAAGTTTTTCAAGGTAATAGAGACAAGGGCTGACTATGACGAAGGGAAGGAGGATATTACCATGCAAAGTAACTGCAGTAAAACACCAGATGGAATGCAACCCAGATAAATATGAAGTGATGCACATGGGAAATAAACAATTCCAACTTTACATATGTAATGATGGATTCCTAGCTGACTATTATCACATGGAAAGGAGCAAATGAGATTTTGTAGTTATGATTGATAGTTCTATGAAAATGTCATTTCAGAGCTCAGTAACAGTCAAGAAAAAGGCAAATGAAATGTTAGGTGCTATTAGGAAAGGAATCTAGCATAAGGCAAATGACATTGATATGCATATATAAAAATCTCTATATTTTGAATACTGTCTGAAGGTGGTTCTAGTCCTATCATCTCTAAGGTCTGTAGTGGGGCTGGAAAATGGAGAAAAACAGTGAGTGTGACTGAATAGAAGGACAGAGTGACTTATCAATTGAGAGCTATTCAGCCCTTGAGAGAGATGGTTAAAGATAGAAAGGATGGAGATTTAGAAAATATGGTTGTAACAGATAAACTGAGTTTGGAGTGATTGCCCAATAGATTTTCTTCAAGAATCGGAAATATTCAGTAATATTTACAGGAGAAAAATATGTGGAAAAAATAACAATAAAACCTCCATGAACAAGTCACCTTGTTCTTCTTTTATGCTACATTTCTTCATTTCTGTAACAGTCGGCCTGGAGGACTCATTACCACAAGACTCCACGTCAAAAATTGACTGGAAGAATTAAGGGAAGAAAAAGTGCTCTTCCACACTAAACACTACTTTTAGTCCATGACCTGGTAATTGTTGACTACAGGGAAAGCACATTAGGGAAGGAGCACTTTTCCTTTACCCAGAGATGTGCTTTGATGGGCATTGATCACTGTCTGCTGTTGGAGGCAGGAACCAAGACCTTGGTGAGCTGTTCTTATATAAGATGGGATTTCAGGCAAGACCTGTATAAAACCACCTCCCTAATTTTTTACGTTACAGCTATTTCTTCCACTGGCTGCACAGCTAAATGTAAAGTTCTGAGCTAAGGCTTTAAAAAGTGCCAGTTTTATGGTAATGATTATTTTTGCTTTTCTGATGCCAGGTACTAATATGTATAAAATTTGTCAGAGACCATGTGTTAAAGTGATATCTAAAACAGCAGTTATGCAGATTGCTGAGTCTGCCTTTGCTGGTGGTATATAGTAACTGCCTACCTGAATTTTTCCCCTTTCTATCTCTGACAAATTTAATGTCTAGGAAAAAAAAAAATCATTAAAGCAATTATTAGAAGCTCTTATCATAACCAAGGCACCAAAATAGTTTTGTTGCTCTTTTGAAACACAATATTCTTGAATATTTCAGATTGTTCAGATTTGCTCATGAAGTTACAAAAGTTTTACCTTTTCAGGGCTCATTCCACAGATTTCTTTGAATTTTCCCTTCCTTGTATTCATGCACTCCCTCTCTGTGATAGTTCTATTTTGCATTTATATTAACACATGCACTTCCATTTGATTCAGTTCAACTGAAGTCAATGGATATTTCACTTTTGACTTCATTTGAAGCAGAAACGAGCCACAAGCAGTAAACACAATGCCTGCTTTTCAATTTGGGAATCAACTATCTCCTTCAGCTGCTACATAGGCTGTGATTGCTAATGTGGGCCTGCAGCTCTGTAGTTTGCAACTTAATAGTTGAAGGAGTTTTCTGAGCTAGGGCAGACCGCTGAGAGCAGAATTATAAAGTCAGTACATTTTTTTTTTCACATGTATTTCTGCCTGCCTAAAACTTAAAAACAAGAAAAGGCAAACTTGTTAGTTAAATTAAATGTTTCTTCTCTTCTGATTTTAATTGTACTTAATTTGTTTTAAGCAAGACTTATTGATCAAAAAAAAAAAAACCCATAACAAAAATGAACAAGCAAATCACCTTGTTCTTCTTTTGTGTAATGTTTAGTCAGCCTGAGGGACTTCTTATGGCAAGATGTGTCAGAAATTAAGTGGAAAAATTATTGGATTAAAAAGACCCCTTCCATACTAAATGCTACTTTTAACACTGAAAGTCTATGACCTGGTAATTGCAGAATATAGGGGAAACATACTAGGGAAGTAGCATTATATCTTTTTTCAATAATTTCCTCTTTAACTGGCAAGCAACGTACTTTCAGCGTGCCTGTGTCTTAGTGGTTTTACACTTAGTGTATGTAGCAATTTGACAAGTAAATGTATGTGTTAGAGTGTAGTGTCATCTTTATGGGAAAACAACAGTGAGGTTGGAAGCAGATGAACCAAAAAATTGTCCAGGAGATCACAGAATGACAGAAATATATTTTGTTTTCTTCAGACAGCTCATGCTAAGACAAGCAGGAAAATGTGAACAATGACATGGATTGGTATCTTTATAACTCCTGTACAGAGTTTCTGGCACCTGAAGATACTTAGTAAGGGCCTTTTTTCCTATCCAAGGTATTCATTCTGGTCATATAGAACTTAACCATTTCTACTCTGGCCCATAGCACGGCCCAGAAGTAGCATAAGCCCACTCACTGCACTTGGTCAGGACGCGTCTGAAGAGTTCTTTACACTCTGTTTTCCTGTTCCTGTTTTGCAGGATATAGTCTCTTGTAGCTATTTCACTCCTGCAATGAAGACAATAATGTACATCTTTTAATATTGCTCTTTTCTTGAAAGATGTTTATGCATTGAATCCTCTCTGTGTGGGCTGAAATCACAGTCGATGGGGGTTTTGCATGTAGTTCCTGCCCAGGTGACATTCTTCAGCCAGGCTTAAAGGCCTGCAGGAAAGGTTCTCACACAGGTTGGAGGAGTACTGGTCTCTGAACAGGAAATATTCTGCCATGAAACAAATTCATGTTGACTTGATCCTGGCTGAGTAGTCTTGGTGAGTTGAACTGATCTTCATGGGCTGCTTGATCAGAGGCTGCTCTGGGCGTTTTTAGAAGTGTGGTTGCAGACTCCCGAGGAACTTGAAAACCAAATACATAACCAGCTTCATTTCTTCCCCTCTTGGAAGAAAAAACCAAATTTCAGTCACCTCAGTTCTACTTAGTATATGTACCTAAGTTTTTTTTAATTGAGTCAAACCTTTGGCAGGCCTTTGTATCATAAAGGTAGAACTTTGTGGCAGGTGTGTTGCAAAGATAAATACATAAAGCAGGAGGGAGATACTTCAGGCACAGTGCTTATCTTGGGCTGCTCTACATTACCCTGAAGCATTTTTTGGGGAAAGTCTGGGTAGCCTCTTCTTCAAGGCAAAGGAGGAAAGACAAAAAACATTGGCTTTATGTGTCAGCAAGAAAATGAGTCTATAAACAAGACATATTTCTGTAAATCCAGTTGTAAAGGTACTATTTGCTTGCTGGCTTGCTGAGAGAGCTTGATTTTTGTGTGTGTGTGTATTTTTTAAGAAGTTTTTCCTCCATAGACTTCTGTATGTTGCATTTTTACTTTTCAAAAATGTAACCTAGAACTCAAGTTAAAAATGTTCCTTTTTCAAAAGCAAAGTAGTAAAAACCCCTTGGAGCAACAGGTAGACGAGATAAAACTTGATGTTTGTATTCAAAGGATATATTTTCCTTCAAATCATTAAATATCAATGCACCCAGATATATTTCTCACCTTTCTGTCATAAAATCAATGGGCAAGGAACACAAATCAATTTTAGACTCAAAAAATAAGTTGTCAGGACTTCAAGAATTAGTTTATCATTATCCTCAATGTATTTTAGAAGGAAGAGTAGTGTTTGTGACCCACAATTTTATGCGTTTTTAAAAAAGGATGGCATGTCATTCAGAATGACAAACACCATTCAGAAGCAAGTTCTCTGCTGGTTTTTCATGAAAGGCAATTTCAAAACATGAGCATATTTTAGGGCTTTGTATGGCTTGTATTTGATTTTTTTTTTCACTTTTTTTTTAGGTTTTTCTTTATAGAAAAAGACAAAATATCATATTACTTAGGTACACTTCTATCAGATATTAAAATAATCTAATAATCACCTGGCAACTGGCATCCAAAGTCTTCTTAAGTTATTGCAATCTGTTGAGTGTTTAGACTTTTTGTAATATTGAGCATCTTTTTAAATAGAAATTTAAGAGCCTCATTGACTTGAAGTAAAATTACAGACACTCCCTACAACTCTTAGCTTGTTGTTAGCATATACTACCAGCTGCATAACAGTTTCAAGAATGATATTCAGGGCTGATAAGAGAATTCTAGCTTGAGAAATCATTTAGAACATTATATATCAATGAGAGAATGTGCTGATTTTCTGAAACTCAAAGCTCAGTTTAGGGTTTTACAAGCTAGATATCCTGAAAAAGAGTCATGACTGGATATTAACATTGTCCAGAGAGCAGTCCCTGCAGTTCTCCATCCCTTGGAGACTGAAACAGTTTTGTAGCACAGACAGGGCTTGCACCATGTGGAAGGACCTCAGTGGAGTGTTTAATTCACTGTCGTAGGCACACAAGAATCACAAGTTCTTGAAAGAATTTATAAACACTTTTATAGTTGTCTGTTTCTTAAAAGAAGAAATCTAAATCTCAGATATGCCTAAAGTTCATCAAGAAACCAGTTAGCACCTTTTAGAGATCAGTGTTAATTTTAGCTATGGAATATCTTAGAGTAAAGTGTTGAAGTGATGCTACTAAAGGGCAGCTGGAAAGGGACCAGAGGATAGTTGGGGTGTTTCTCTGCCCTTTGTAGCCAGAATTCCCTTTCTGCATAAGATTTGTTTCTGCAGCTCTACAGTCAGATTTTCTTAGAATAGTTGAAACAAGATTAAGAAATCCAGTCTTTCCTTTTGAATGGACTGAAACCAGAAAAGATCAATATCTAAATTTATTTTATTAGGTCATTATTTTAAATTTTTCAAGAGTGGAACAATTAATTAAACAGCAATAAAAATATTTATTTAGAAACAGGTTTAAAAACTGTGTTGTATTGAAGGGATGTTTTCCCTATTACTGGGAACTTGTGCTGAACACTCCCTTGATGGATAGATAATGTCTCCCAGAGGAAGTGTCAGTAAACGTTCATGGGTAAAGCCCTCAGTGCCAAACATTCTTTCCTTGGCCTTTGTGTAGCCTGCTTGTGCAGCTAAATTAAGTACATTTAATACCCCTATGTTATTTTCTGTTATTCTGTAAAGTTAGATAGTAATACTCCTGAGTTATAGGTATATGTGAGAATAAACACAATAGTACCTGAAAAAGTCTGATACTAAAATCATTATCTATTTCTGCCTAGTTAGAAAAGATCTTAAACATGTAACATGAAGAATACACTGTATTAATCTCAGCAAAATTCCCAGTGGAAGACCAGTTTATATAAATGCAGTGAACAAATTAACTATTTATTGATGTTCTTCCTCATGCTCCCTTATTGTGACATTTTAACTTAATTTTTTTTATGGAAGAGAAATGGATCTGTGAATCAGACAAACTCTGATTGATAATTCTGACATATAGTGCAGTACAGGGAGTACAGGGATCAAAAGTTAGCCATACGCTGTAACTTCCAAGTCTATTACAAGTATTTATCTTTGGCCTGCAAAGAGTAAAAAGGAATTGATTTCACACTTATCAATTCACTGCTTATTTTTCAGCTCAACAGAAAGCTTTTTAACGAGTGAAAGGAAATCAATTGATAGCAGTTGCCTCTCTAGTCTGTTTAGAGATTATCTAGCCATGGAAGTTAATCCAAGAAAATATAGCTGGACCTTTCAAGTTCGGGTGGTTTGACTTCATGAATTAGTTTGACGTAATAAATTCATTTCATAATAACTACATATGATCAATCATAGACTAAATTAGGCATGTTCCAAGTTCAAGTTCAAAGCCTGAAACATACCATTAAAGCAAACCAGCAAACCTGTAGACTTCAAGAGCTGCATCAGGATGCTAGAGAAGAAAGGAAATTAATTATTCCTAAGACTTGATCAAGTTCTGAAAGGAATAGTACGTGGTTATAATAATATAATTTTTAGAGTAAGGAATTTTACAGTCTGTGGTGGCTTCTCAACATTTCTGGATTAATGTGTCATTTTGGACAAGTATGGAAATTTTTCTGTGCAAAAATTTTTCCATCTATGTAATGGAGATAAAACAGTCCCATTCATATGAACTGCTCATAGACCTTTGAAATTTTCTTGTTTTAAGACTAATCAAACTGAGACTAAATATTCTATTGTTTTTTTCAATAACATATTTTTCAGAAGTTCAGGACCTCACTTTCAAAAACAGTTATTGGGCATGATTATTTTTCGTTTTAAATAATTAGTAAGATTTTCAGTACTCTTCAATATTTGGATGATTTTCATTCTCATTGTAAAGTTTCTAGTGTAACCATGATTCAAACTGCAGTTAGTCATCACACATTGTTTCTTTTCTATCTGGGTGTAAAGTCTAAATTCTCTCGTTATATGAGTCTCTCTAGACGCATGTTTGCGTTTTTATGAATATATTTTATATATACTATATGCCTATATGTGTAAATATATTTATGCAAAGAAGGGGTTGTCTTGTTAAACACAGGCACAAGTATACATCTATTTTAAATGTTATTCTGTGTTATTTAAGATGCTGAGGTGCCTCATCGAATGAAGTTTTAAGGAATATAGTAAAGGAAAGAAAAAGATACTGGTTTAATCCAATGAAAGGTAATAATATGAATTGGTGAAGCAATGTACAAGCAGATTGTGTGGTACTTGTGTCTGAATTATTGAGCTTGAAATCTGATCAAAGATGGGAGTTATTGGAAGCTAGTGTTTTAGAGGTGGAAATTCTTCTTTGACAAAGCAAGATGAGACTGCAGTAACCTTGACTTAGACGTGGAATCAGAGTGATTAGAGCCAGTGCAAATTTCAGACCCATTCTCTGACAATAAATAAATGGAGATGTCGAGTCTCATTTCAATCACCTTCAGTAATGACCTTGAATGCATGCAAATGTGGAATTTTCTCAATGGGGACTCTGTGGCAACTCAGTGATTCAACTGTGAAATTGGAGTAGCTTGTACTTAAACTGGAATTTCACACCTGCTGAACTAGCAGTCTCTGACTTGCAACAGGAAGGAATGAAACCCTTAAAAAGCTATGCTTCCGTGTGTTTATCTGACATCACATTTTTTCTCAATTATAACTAAATAGGCTAAAAAAAATTAAAAATCCACGTGGGGGAACCTGAGACAAAGTGACTTCTGGATTTTGTTTGAAAGTAATGCTTACTCTAAAAAAAAAAAAATTATCGTAGAAAAAGATATCGCCGTCTTTGTAAATGCTCTGAGTAAGAACTTGTTGAAACAACGAAAGTGTTCTGTTTCTTAAAAAGGGAAATAGTTCAACATAGTATACCTGATGCACTAAATTATAGAATTGTTAGAATTCTGCAAGTCAAGAAAAATAGATCTATATGCTTGATTTCATGGCGAGTTCACCTATTTATTTCTTGGCATTTCTTTAGAGAGAATGTTCTTTTAGAGTCGAAAAAAATACGCATTAGTTGAAGAATGACAGCCTAACCCAGACGCTTTCCAAAGTAATCAATTTAATATTATCGGTGTAGACAAACAGTGCTTTCACAGCCAGGGATCTCAAATGGAATTGCATATTTTGAAGTGAGTTTTTGTGGGGCCGGATTGGCAGTTCCTGATTATATACATCCCCTGGAACTGCATCATGACAGGGATGTTTTCTGTCTTGCCACCAACTAAAAAGAGAGAACTGTTACATCCGAGTTCCATTGACTGAACACATTGCCTGAGTCCCACGCACGAAGATTTTTGCAAGTTACCAAAATTATTACGCACATAAATTGTGAATTATCAAAAATTTAGCTGAAATGTGGAATAATATTTAACAGGATGAGGGTTAATTTTTGAAGATTTAATGGTTAGCTACTTCAGCTATGTCCAGTGAATTAACCTAAGTAATGTGCACAGTCTTCTTCCATATGGCTGGTGAGTAACATTTTGTGTATTTTCTTTGCACACATCTTATTGTTCCAACATTTTAATTAACTGAAGTGCTTCTATATATTTTCAAATTATGGCTGTGTTATACCTGTACATGATACTATGCAAATCAAAAGAATCTCCATTGCATCCTGAAATGAATCCGTGTGTGTAACTGAGTGAAAATGTTGTATTGAGTTTGAGTGGTGAGATTTTGGTGATGGGTGGGCTCCAGGGGTGGCTTCTGTGAGAAGCTGCCAGAAGCTTCCCTTATGTCTGATGGAGCCAATGCCAGGGGACTCCAAGATGGACCTGCCAGTGGCCAAGGCCAAACCCATCAGTGGCAGTCTAGTGCCTCTGGAATAATGCATTTAAGAAGGGGAGGACAAAACTGTGCAATATAAACTGTAGCTGGAGAGGGGCAGAGGATAGGGGAGAGGAACAGCCTCAAGGTCAGTGAAGAAGGAGGGGGAGAAAGTGCTCCAGGAGCTGAGATTCCCCGACATCCTGTGAAGATGATTGTGAGGCTCTGTGCTCCTGAAACCCACAGAGGAGCAGGTGCATACCCAAAGGAGGCTCTGAGCCCAAGGGAGACCTGCACTGGAGCTGGCTCCTGGATAGGACCTATGGACCCATAGGCAGAAGATCTCATGCTGGAGCAAATTTGCTGGCAGGACTTGTGACCTCATAGGGAACCCATGGTGGAGAAGTCTGCTCCTGAAGGACTGCACCCCACGGAGGGGCCCATGTAGGAGCAGAAGGACTGCCTCCTATAGGAGGGGCCCCACCCTGTGCAGGGGAAAAGTGTGAGGAGTCCTGCCCTGCAGAGGAAGGAGTAGCAGAAACCGTGTGTGATGAACCCCATTCCCCTGCAACACTGGGGAGGAGGAGGTGGAGATCAGGAATAAAGTTAAGCCCAGGAAGAAGAGGAACAGGGGAAGGTGTTTTAAGAATGTTTTTTTTTGCGTATTACCGTAATTTAATTTGACTGGGAATCAACCCAGTTCAGTTCCTCAAGTCAGGTCTGTTTTGTCCATGATGGTAGCTGGTGAGAGATCTCTGTCCTTACCTTGACCCACAAACCTTTGGTTTTATTTTCTCTCCCGTGTCCAGTGAGGAGGGGAGTGATAGAGCCACTTCGGTGGGCAGCTGATGTGCAGCCATGGTCAACCCATCATAAATGTCTGTGCTCTGGTGTTCTTGTGACAAAGTTTGTGTTTTAGAAGACAGTTTTTGTCTAATCTGCTGGTTAGACTATTTTTTTCCAAGTTGTGTGCTTTAGCCCTCCTCCTTTTTAAAAGGATTGAATTGAGAACATGTCCGGTCCATCATTAGTACTTCAGCATTAGCCCTACCATCATTAGTACTTCAAACACTTACCACTCCCTGAGATAAGATCTCATGTGTTGAAACTGTTCAAACAGAGAAGAAGCTACAACATTTGTCAGGAATTTTCTGCTCTTGATATTGGATTTTTATAAGAAGAGAAGACAAGCAACATCAGCACTTCATCAACAACATCAACTTTCTTCTTAGTGAACCAAATCTTGAGTCATCAAGACACTGGGTGAAGTCAGCCCTTATTTGTTTGCTCTTTTACAATTACTAAAGGTGATAAAATAATTCAAGTGAAAGTTCAATGCAAAATTGTATTATATTGTCAAGTACTATCAAAACCCACAAAAATACATTTTAATATAGTCACAATTTCTCAGATTTTATTAATTTTTATGCCCTCAAAAAGCAATTCTAAGAAGTTATGCCTGCTGTTGTTCAGCTAGTCCTTCCTCTGCTCATTTTCTGATAGAGGTACCTCTTATCTAGAAAACAGTCTCTGGTTTTGTTTTTCTTCTTTGTCTTCAACATTCCAGAGCAATATCACAGTCTGATCTTTCGGTTTTTAGATCGCACTTTGTTCTGTGTTGAGTTGACTATGATTAAATGTTTGTTTACAGGTTCACTTTCTATTATGTACCTGTTTTTACAGTCAATCAACATATAATTAATTGAGTTTATTTTTAAACTACCTTGTTCTGTTTGTTTATTCTTCTTATTGAAGCCATGTCTAAAAATGTGTCAGGATCTGGTGATTTGGTGGTGAAGAGATCATCAAATTTCACATGCAGATAGGCCTACTCCCAAGGGCAGTATTTGTTCCCTAAGCCGTATCTTCAATGAAAAACACAATTACTAATAAGATTTGCTCCCTAATTTTCATCAGAGCTCTCTACTGATATCCAGAGCCAGTGATAGTGGTCTTAACACTCTCCCAAAAGACTGTGCCTTTTGTTTAGGTTTCTTTCATTCTAAAAAGCTGAAGCAAATGCTAAATGCTGGCAGAGTGGCTATGCTTAACTTTCATTCAAACATCATGGAATTTTTTTTAAATAGTTAAATGTGCTTCTAAGAGGATCAAATAATAAGAAAGAAAAAAAAAAAGGTTGTAAAGTTCATCGTCTCTTTCTGTGATTAGAGATCAGAGACCTCTTAGCTTCCTGGAAAATTTTCCAGATCATGCTGCGTGTACCAGGGCTAGAAACATCATAATTTGTGTTTCACTAAAACCTTTTAGAGTACACTTTGTTTGAACAAAGATAGCACTTTAATTAATAGTCAAATATATAACTATTGCCAGGCAAATATGTTGTGTTTTGGTGCAGTTGCACAGAGTCCATAGGCCCCAGTTTAGAAAGTGCCCAAAGCAGATGCTTATCTTTAAACTAATGAGGTCTGTTAACTTTGATAAAACTAAACTTAAGCTCTAAGTGGTTTGCTGGATTGGGGCCATAGACTGTAATTGAGTTGGATTCTTGTCTTTAATCTTTCACCCATTTGTTAAAATTTTTGATGAATTTTGTTCTTTTACACAGAATAATCTTTGTTTAATGCTACTGGTTTCCTAATGTAATTATCATCCAGACTTCATTAATCATGTTTGAAGTACTTTCAGATATTCATGCATAATTTCTGCATGTTAATTTAACTCGGTTATTGGAATTTATTTAATGTCTTTAAGTACCACAGGATACACATCTGCATGTGTGTCCTGGTTAATAGACTGATCTGGTTCTCAAGCATTAAGCAGGCTTTTATTTGTATGAGGCTTAGCTATAATGACCAGAGAGTCACTTTTGACAGTGTTTTGCATTGTAACTGCAGTGCACACAATTTCTTTAAGAGAGGTCTACTAAAACCTGAAGTTCAGAAAGTTTCCAAATTACACATAGAGGCTGTTCCGTTTTTACTGAGAATATTAATTTGCATCAGCATCTATTTCAGCAGTGATGTTAGTGAGAAACCAGTGAAAAGCAGATCAAATAGAAGCTGGCGTTTGAAAATAGAATACATTAAAGGGTAGAGATTATATTATTTATGCATATGGTTGCTTTTGTAAGCAAAAAGATTTGTTATTGAACTCTGTCTTCATTTTTCCCTTGTTTGTTTTATAATCATTCTATTGTTCCTTTCAGCTGGAATGTCAAAGTTTCCAGGCAAGGATCACATCAGATTTGTGTGTGCTTACATAGTATCTATCACAATGATTCTAGTTAAAAGCTGCAGTGCCTGCCCTTAAACAAATAATTATAATCCCATAAGGAAATTAATAATATTTACCAGTCTTAGGAGACAAGAGCATCCTGACAATTACTGCTGCTTAAAATAGATCATAATCGGCACTGATCCCATCCCAATAACCTAATTAATTATTAATTGTTTTAATTATTAATTATTGAAAATTATTAATAGCATTAAATTTATGGTACACGTAAAATCACTAACAACTGAAAATTTATTAACAAGTCTGTGATGATATACCTTGAAATATATTTTCTTTATTTCATACTTTCTGAGCTGAAAATTTCCACAGTTTAAGAATATTTAAACAATTCAATTGTCAGAATTTACCTCTGTTGGTTTTGATCATACAATGTAGTTCTGTTGTTTTCCTTCTCAATTTTCATTGGCCCTTTAATTCCTCTGCCAGTGTACTTGGCCATGGTCCATGTCCTTGCTGGTTCACACTACTACAGATGATTGTGATAACTGTACTTAATGATGAGTGATTAAAAACGTCTTTCTAGGAACTGCAAATACGCTTCTAAATTATCCTTTCAATGCCCTTTAAACATTCATTTGTTAGATTCTGCATATTTCATGTGCTTCAGTGAGAGGAAGAGAGAAATAAAGGGAAAAGTGGCCAAATTTCCTCCTTACGTGTTTCTTCACACCCAAAAATATACGACGAGGCAAACTTGATGGCCCAGTGCTCCATGGGCAAAGAAACCTAAGGATGTTGTGAAATTTAAGCCTACGGATTGTGCATAGGCTTCTTGTAGCTATGAATATGCCCTGTTTTGTTACTTATCTTCAAAAAAATCCTTATTTGAATGACATCTTTTCCTAAGAAGATTGAATGGGAAAACTGTGCCTCATTATGGTAGGCAAGTACTTCTACTCAGATGAGAGTACATTCGTTTAATAATATTTTTGATAATCTATTTTCAAGCATTTTAATTATAAAGGGTAGGATTTGACCTGTGTTATGTCTCTACATTTAGATATAAAATGCCAAGGTAGAAGAGACACTTTATTGCTGCTTATAGTTCTCTTGAGTTACGACTGTGTCTGGCTGAATGGTTCATCCCATCAAATCTGAACCTAACTAATAAAAACTAGATCGTTTTTGTTCAGCAAATGCCTGTGCCTTGGTGTGTATTAGATTCAGCCTTAACTCTGCTGAACTGTTCACCTCCTCTTCATCATTAATCAATTTAGTGACAGCATAAATGTATGAGCAACTTTTTCATGACACTTGTATCATGCCTTTAACAGCAGAGATTAAATGTTTCAGTGGGATGCTTTCTGGAAAATGTGCTGTTCTGTATCTTCTATCTTCATCATATTTTATGCATTTAAGGGTATATGGTCAAACCCAAATAATAGGATATTTAACTGTCTCCATAAGTCAACATTAAAGGCACTCCATGTCCAGTTTGCTGCTACAAACTTTGCTGATGGAAGAAGGCTGTTGTTGGCTACATAGGCAGAAACTACCAGCAAATTGTATGTAGTGTGTAAAACCTTAGAAATTCTTTCTGTGTCAGTTCCTACTGGTTTAGAGTGAGGATGTAAGTGGTTGATCAAATTCACCATTAAGGATCAACACTGCCTTAATAATTGCTGGGTGTAGGGTAGTTATTATTATGCGAACTGAGATTTAGTCCAGTTGGTTAAATATATAACATTGCAGAGCTAAAATATGGCATTTCTTTTCAAAAAGTCTTAATGCTTTTGCTTGCTTGATGCTAGAAGTGTTTTTTTCTTTGTGTGTACAGACATGTGCATTGGGGTGTGTGATAGAGAGAGAAAACATGGTGGTGAGCAGAGTGTTGACTTTAGGAAAAAGTCTAAGAACTTTTTCAAAGTTTGGGTGTTGTCCCCAAAAGAAAACAGGCAGGAGCATTAGATACCACCATGGCTTTGTTAAGTTTGTATTAAAATTAATATGGCTTCTGTAACTGTAAGATAAAACCAAGGAAATGTAAATAGGGAAAAATATGGGGTTTTAGGAGGAAAGGAGTAATTGATAATTTTTTAAAATAAAGATTATGTGAATTGGATGATATCTTGAATGTTAAAATAGGATCTCAGTTTCCAACAGAGCATACACAGCATTCACTGTAGTGGTAGTTGGGAAATGCTGCAGCCTGGAAGTGTCTCCAAATAAAACATTAATTGTATTTAAATAAAGGTAATAACATTATCTCTTCCATATTTTAAATAGAGGAAAAATCTTTTTCATTTCTGGCTTTTCTTCCAGCCAGGCCAAGTCAAGTAGACTCAAGTAAACATTGTGCGCCAATTGCAGGCATAGACAAATTACATCTGCAATAACCCTCACGTCTGTCTAAATTATATTGTGTGTAGTGAGATAAGTGTAACAGTTAAAATTAAAAATTATTGAAACCTCTTAGGTCCTTGCCAAACAGCTCATTCAAACGCTGTTTTGTTCTTTACACAGAAAACACATAACAGTGCACCAGAAATACTTTGTTTGCATTTGTTCAGGCTCATCTATGCAATTAATTTTTGACGTAGCTACCCATGAGTGACAATCCCAACTGCACACTCATAAAATCTGTGTGCCGGACCATGTCATCCACTACTCTTTCTGAAATGCTCATGTAAAACCAGTAGCTCTTCTAAAGGACAGAAATGGGGCAAGTTTGAAGGGTGATTAAAACTACTGGTAGTACTCAATATTCATGGTTTTATGGAGACAGGCTGAATTCACTGCTTAGCTTTGAAAACAGCAATTAATTTTATAATGGTCTCTCCCAGTTTGCTCATTCCAAACATATGTGAGTGATTTAGAAATACCA
Source organism: Lycocorax pyrrhopterus obiensis (assembly GCA_014706295.1). Lineage (NCBI taxonomy): Eukaryota > Metazoa > Chordata > Aves > Passeriformes > Paradisaeidae > Lycocorax > Lycocorax pyrrhopterus. Next base: position 110,236,596 of record JACSVZ010000001.1, on the reverse strand, counting down.
CTGAACTTATATTCAGATGACTCCAACAAGGTAAAAGATGCATCATCCTGATTTGTAAATGAGGAACTGAGATGCTGAGAGGATTAGACCAGAAGTGCCTCCTTTGTGTCTTCCACTTGGACCTAATTTTTGTACCTATTGAAGAATTAAGAGCTCTGATCTCCTTGTGCTCAGTTGCAACTGTGAGTACAGGTGTTACATAGGTGTGTCAAACTGATCGTGAGCAATAGGAAGGAGTATGTGCATCTTTTTGTGCAGATATACAGTGCCATTGGCCTATCCATTATTAAAAGGTGTTGTCAGAGCAGCAAAAATGCTGCAGGGTTCTGAAGGTTGTCAGTGATCTCACTGAAGGTAATGACATCATTCTAAAATCTGAAATGTTAAGAAATTATTTTAAGATTTATTAAAATGCAATATTCATGTGTGTAGAGAGTTATAAAAATATTATAAAATTAATAGCATTTCTCCAACAGACGGAAAAAAGATGTTTGTCATTCTTATCCTCTGAGAGAAACAGCATCTGGTGCTGACAATGAGCTAAAAACCTGAATACCTGAGTTCAGTTCTGAGAGAGCAGGTTGTCTCTTTTCTATAACATATACTGTTTTCATGGTTTGTCTATGAAGTGATCACTCCTATGATGGTATTATATTACTATTAGCATTTACTTTAATGGGTTAGAAAAAGGTGTGATATATTACTTTCTCTTCCATTTTTAAGTTCATACTCACAAAAGAAGAAAAGAGGCAAAATGAAACACATTAAGCATGGTGTTGCCAAGGCAACAAGTACTTGAGCCTCCAAGGTGAAGTGTGACTGAAATGCCTATGATGCCATTGCACAGGGACATGTGGTTGTCTACACTTAGAACTAAAATCAACTCCAGCTGAAATTAAATTGAATTAAAAGCTCTACTCTTAATATCCATGAGTATTAAGACAGTTTAGTCTCCAGCCAGCAGACCATGGAAAGAGGAATTGATTTCAGATATACTGGCAAATATTATACTCACCTGTGGACAAATGCTTAATCTGAATTTTAAAGTATTCTGAGAAAGATAGACTCCTGTGTTTTGTTTTGGCTTGGGAAAACTATTTATGGGCAAATATTGATAACAACTAGGGAAAAGGAAATTTTCTCTGATCTGAGAATTCAGGAAATGTGTTTAGACCTTCTGTTCAATAATAATTAGAAGCATAGAATTATTTAGTTTGCAAAAGGTCTTTAAGATCATTGGGTCCCACCACAGGCTATAAAAATATCAGAGTTCCTAGGTGAATATTACCTTGTCTGATTTCTTTCTACAAGGTCATTTTCTGAGCACATGGTTTTATACAGTTAATGCTGCTTCATAGCTGATTTATAGAACTATTGTTACAGCCAGTGTGGTCTATGTGAGGGGTCCCTGTCTATTCTGAAGCATGGTTGCATCACAGTTGATATTTGGGGTTTGGTTTTTGTTTTTTTTTTCTCTTTACTTGGAAACTGTAATAACATTTATTATTAATATAAATAGTTAAAGCTGAAAAATATCACTCACATCCCACACTGCCTACCCAAAGCTTTAAAAAATCATGAGATAGGCTGAGAAAAAAATTACTTTTATTTTTCTTTCCAACTATTTAAATTCTTTGTATTTGAGCTTCCATTTTTTTTTTCAGTCTCTTCAGGCAAATTAATAAACAAAGATTGAGAGCTTGGCAGAATCACGTGACTCCAGAACCTGAGGATTTAAAGCTCTAATTAAATGTTGGGCAGTTTCAGCTAAATTCCTAGCTTCATAGCAATGGGGCAGTTTTCTTCTTTCTGTTCACTTAGATAGCCCTTGACTGGACCCTGTTCCATCACGAGAGATCCAGATGTCAGTGTTCCACAAACAGTGAGTAGTGGAATCAGTCTCAGAGCAAAGATTACACAGATCTAGACTGAATGGAACCCTGTCCAAATTTCAGCAAAAAGCCAATGAGCACATGCAAAATAGCTGACTCCCTCATTTTTAAATTGAGTTTTTTCAAAGGCATGGAGAGCTATATGTCTGAAGTGGGCTTTTTAAACTCTCTTCACACAAATTAAACCTTAACAAGTGTTTTAGTCAAAGTTACAGTGTGAAAACGCAGTTACTTTTTGAAGAATTCCTTCTCCAAATTGACTGAGTAATGTCTATCCTGCGATAGTAATTGTTGTTTTAGGACAATATTTAAAGAGAAGAATTTGAGGAAAGCAAATCTTATCTGCCACTGTGTTTTACTTGCAGAGCTGTTCACCATCCAGCACGAGAGAGTAGCTATAAGAGTGTAACTTCAAGTTTGTGTGTAGGTTATTTTGTGTAAGAGAATTTATCTAATGTTTGTTCTACAGAAGAAGGAAAAAAGACAGGAAAAATTCCAAACTGACATTGGTTTTTGAACCATAATTGATAACTAACAATCAGAACCGGCTTGGAACTGATTTTGCCATGAAAAGTCTATTCAGCCATCATTTGCTATCACCTAGAATATTAGTTTCTAAACCCTTTAGTAGCTGGGAAAGACGAGGGGAACTTTAATGAGAAAACAGAACAGATAGAAAGGATATTCTGTTACTTACACAAAGAACTCATAGACTAATAACCACATATTAAGTCACAGATTCTTTGCAATCAGAGACATATTATGAGTAGAAGTCTGATTGGCATGGCTGGATTTGCTAAGACAGGAAGACTCTTCTGATCTTTTTAGACAACCATGTTGATATTATGCTTTGGATTTTGAGCAAAACCAGTGTTGAAAATTATTTTTAGGTATAAAAAAGTGTGTGCATGTGTCTAGTGTACTTCTATATATTGCTAGACATAAGGTTACATAGTTTCTCTATATACACCCAATTCTAGTGCCATCTATTCTAGAGGAGGTTGTGTTTGCTTGGGGTACTTTGTAAAAAGCTCAAATATTCTACCCCAGGTGTTTTTTATCTTAGGAAATATTGTTTGCTCTTAGTGCTTTATGGTGGAGAATATTCAGTGTGTTTGGATTGGACAAAATATCCTTTTTTGGAGGTTACATATGGTGTGCTTGTTTTGTGGAAGAAACTCTTTCTTTCATCTGCGGCGCTTGCTCCTGGCCATGTAGATATTTGGTATCAACAACAATAGCTGCTCAAAAATTTAAAGTTCAATCTCTTCAACATTGTGATAATATGTAATTATATGACTGTTATTCTTTCTAGGAGTAAATACCTTCTTTATAATAACTACACCAGATAGAATTTTCTGCTGTAAACTGAACAGTTATTTTCTAGTGAGAATCACTTTGGCTGTTCTTTGGAAAACTTTGTACAATCCTTTGAATTTTAAACTGATCTCGGTAGTTTAACCCTAATTCACTCTTGGAAACTGAGGAGACAAAAGGAGATTAACTGCCCTATTTTAATGGCACTCCTTCCTGCCACTGATGTGTTCCTAGCTAGCACATAGGGAATATGGGTGCTATGCCCCAAATCAGTGTTGGTTGAAATAGTGAAGGAGATGCTCCTGCTTTTCTTGAGGTGAAACTGCTTAAAGAAGCAGTTTTCTCGAATAATTTAACAGGCTTCATCCTATACCATAAAACTGTCGTTGAAATTTAGCTCATTATTGTACTTATCTGTTAGTATTAAAAAACAGGATACATTTTCATCTTTCTTAGTAATCACCTCTGGACCTTATCCCATGAAAAGGGGAAAACTTAGTTTTTGCTTTACCACGTATAATAATGCTGGCAATATGTGGTATAAATACATAAACCTCAACAAGAATCTTTTTAAATAGGTCTTTAACTAGCATTTAAAAACCAAAAAGCATTCCCCACCAAATAAATAAATAAAAATAAAACATGCACAGGTGGCAGTAAAGCTTCTTTCCACACTGGAGTAATTGACAATTTGTGGGAATTTTTTTTTTCCTGTGTGAAGCCTTCAAGACAGGCAATTCCTTGGCGTATTGCAGGAGCATGCAGTACAGATGTAAGGGAAAGCTAGGTGTCACTCAGTAAGGGATCCTGTTGGTGTGATTGACACATAAAGCAAATTTTTTTGCCATTCTGATGTGTGCTTTCTTGTGGAGGGACATCTCTGAGGCAAACTATTGGAGTAAACCCTTTCTGTTGTCATTTGGTGGGATTTTTATTTTAATGAAAGCAATCGGTCTTGTGTGCAAATACCAGCCTTTGCTGTTTGATATGCACAGAAATCCAATCAGATGCTTAATTAGATCTTAACGCCAGTTCCAAACAGCTGGCTAATTCCCTTGTTTCTGATTAAAGAGATTACAAAAATAAAATTTAACATTGCATTTACATACAGCTCTAAAAGGAAACACCCGTAAGTTTTAGTCATTTAGGAAATTCATGTCTGCTCAATGTTAGGGATCAAAGATTTTAGCATGATGAATTGCAGAGTAGCAGGAGATTAAAAAATAAAAAAAGAAGCAGAAATGGCAAATGGAATTTGTCGAATGTTCTGCTTGTTGATTGTGGCAGGATTTAACTTGAAGGTGTGAGTCCATAGATGTACGCAGAAAGTATTTGGTGCCATTCCTCGTCTTTGTGAAAACATGGAAATTAAGTTTGTTCGCTAAACCATCATCTCCCATGAGCCCAGAAGATTATTTTTCAAACAGGCGTGTTCTGAGCACATGTACTAATTTGTATAAAGTTGATTTATTAACTGTCAGAAAATAAGGTGGAGGTACATTTGTTTTCTGTCTAGTTTAATTTTTGAGTGGTTTCTTTTTTAACAATTTTAAATTCAATTTTTAATCAGAAGTATAGTTATTCTAATGTCAGAGAGTGTTTGACTTTTACCTATGTCTTCAGCCGTGGTGATATAAAACTCCTGTGCCACAATAACAGATAAACTCCTTTTTAGCTGGAATTCTTGTACCCATGTATGCACCAGTGGCGAAGACAATCTCGATAACTGCTAAAAGGCAGTAGAAAATGGATTCCTAATGTTGTCATTTAGGACTAATTGAGATTCATTTAAACACATTAAAAGAGCTATTATCTTACACAGAGAATTCATATGGAAACCTATGATGTTTAAGTAAGAAATGTGTTGGTTATGTAGAAATGGAAATTATGAGAGCAATGGAAAGTGGTAAGCAGCTAAATGAACTGTATGCATGACTTTCTGACCCATGGGTATGAAGAAATACCTCCCTTTTCTGGCAATAAAATCTGAGAATTTGGAGAGCTTCTGGGACTATTCACACTTAAAAACAAAATCAAATAGAGAAAATTCAAATCTGCTAAAAAAAGTGGAGTATAAAATGAGCAAGAGGCTATTAAAAATGTGATTTTCTCTTATTCAGAGGAGTGGTGAGTGACAGATATCGCATTCACATTTTACAGAGATCTGTGTTTGAATCAAAGGGCTACAGGCCTCAAAATCATGTATGTCAGCCTTGTCTATTAGGGCAAGGAAAAACCTGGGAGACAACTACATGGCAATCCTAAGCAGGAAAGGCTGTGTGAAAAACAGCAACTCTCCCTTCTTGATCTGTTGAATTTTTACAAACACATTAATAAATGAGCATATTAAGAAGATCATAACTGACATTTTGTTTAGACTCCACTGAGACTTTGAAGAGATCTTGCAACACTTAAGAAAAATATTGAATAGTCACGGGATGCAAGCTGTAAGTGCTGTGTTGCATCATAACAAAAACTGACTTAGATACAGAAGACGAAAACTGAGAATGAATGACCAGATTTTGCTGTCAACCCCTTGCACCCCCAATAAAAAAACATACTAACTAAACAGAGAGATCTACTTTAGAGCTTCTGAATTATCCCGTGCAAGTACAATGTACCAGAATAGGCTAAAGGACCAGTTTGGGGTTTTTTCTGACCAGGGAATAGGGAATTCCTTTCTGAATAGGGAAGGATAACTGTTGTAAGATGTTATTTTCCCTCATACGCAGATTAGGGAATTACAGGTGAATGATTGTACTGAATAATGGTGTTTAATAGTCCTTAAAGATCCTTACACTAAGCGATCAGACCACACTGGACTGCATTAATGTCAAGAGTTCACTTCTCTCTGACCAGCTTTTTTTTTATATTCCCCTTGTGAAGGGTTTGATATTTAATATCAGATTTATTTGGGATTATCTGATGTGATTTGGGATTTTGATTTAGTACAGTGCTGCAGTAGTACTTGTAGTATCAAATATAGGTAGACTTCACAACTAAAATGCACAGCTAAATTAAATCCTAGTAAAATGGCTGAGTGTTCCCAGCTGGGAATAGCTGGGAAAGAGAACATGGACTCAAACCATCACAAGCCCTCTGCTCTCTTCTAGGTTCTGTTAGTTGTTCACTTTTGTAGTCTGCGTTGGACTCCTTTTTTAACCTGCACCTCACCACCTGAGGTAGCCTAAAAGCTGCCCTCTAGACCTTTCTGTGTTGAGGTCAGCTCAGTTTTCATTGCATCAGGAGTGGACAGTCCCTTCCCACATCCCATCATGAGCATCACAATCATAAAGCCCATGTTTGTCTCCTCAGAACTGTCTTCTACTGCAGGGAATTGCCATCACAATTTTTATTTTGGATGTTCCCAACCTTTTGTGGCAAGGAGGACTGTAATTTAAGCAATGAAATGAGTTCATGAAAAAGAGCTTATTTTTGTTGATTATTAGGAAATAAAGTTTGAAAGGCATAAAAATATGCAGGAAATTATTTCAAAATAAATCAACAGCATCAAATAAATGGTCAAGTCTCAGAATCAAAAGCACCTGAAAAATCCTAGGCTACTTTATCCCTCCTCATGCAAACTCTGCTGCCTGTCTCCCATATTTTTGTTGCTTTTTCCTGTATTATTTCTATTTGTGCTATACATTGCCTTTGATTTATATGTAGTACCCAAGATGTGGACTCACTATGGTTTTTTACTGTGGCATAATAATGCTAAGCACTGGATCCAGATGGAGCCCAAGCCACCTGCTGTGTTTTGTTCCATCACCTGTGGGAACTGAGAGAGGAAAACCAAGAGGGATCCCCAGCAAAATGTTCTGTGCAAAATGACTCCCTGGCTGATCCATACAGTGCTGTAAAAGCAGCAAACCGTCACCGTGCACGTCTCATGGTCCCTTGTTCTGCTTTCTGATTCTTATGTGCACCACTTCATAGCCCAGCCAAGACCATAGAATTTAATTTCCATTTCACTGTAACACAGCCTTTGCCCTTGCAGCTCCAACCGCTTTTAGCACCCTAAATAGAAATACTGAAGGAGAGCAGAAAGTGGGGGCTTCATGGCCTTTATTTGTAAACAAGCAAACAAACAAGTTGGTACAGAAGCTGACATAACCTTCTGCTAGTAATTAGAGAAACCTGTTCCAGGTAATCATAAACTTATGTGTTTACCACATCATCAATTATTTCCTTCTTTATAGTCTAAAGAGATCATGGGTAGTGAATGTTTCCCTGGACAAAACTTGTTAAATACCTTGTCAGTGATCAATGGAAAGAGAGTTTAAGCTATTTAAAGATTTATGCAACAGAGTGGAGGTTTAGAATTACCAGTGAGAGACCAGGCTGACTGTGAGCTCTCAGTTTGGGCTCTGAGCCACGAAATGCTTCTTGAACTCTGCTGCTGGCCACCAGGCATGCTCTTGTTTCAGGACAGCATGGACTCTCTGCTAGAGTAAGAGTAGGAGGGAGATATGTATCTCTCTAGAGAATCTGCAGGGTGTGCAGGCCATGCAGTGTCTGAAAGTGCTGAGAAGGTTTACAGGTCTGTTGGACTACTCTAATCACTTGCATTATCTGAAATCATATGATTTCACAAGGTTCTACTTTTTCTTTCTGTCATATTAGATATACAGCTGCATGCATGCTACAGGAATCTGCTGATTCCTGGCTGAGGCCCAAATTTGCCTTGACTCATTATGCTTGATTCATTCTCTTGTCACTTTGCTAATTTTTTTCCCATTTCTCTTACGTCTTTGATTTACTCTTGCCCTTTTTCCCCACACACATGCTATCTTGACTACTTTTTTGAAGGAGCAGCTTGTGCAAGATCAGAAAAACAAGGTTTAGAATGTATTTGGGAGGTTCACTCTTGAGCTTTGGTTCACTTAAGAATCTCTTGCAAGATGAAGAGTGAGATAAATTATTTTTAAAAAATAAGTGCAGCATTTTAGGCTAACTGTAAAAATTCAGCAGAAGCATATTAGCTTAATGGAAGTGCAGTGCTTCAATAAAGTCAGTGATAATAATAATAATAATCTTCAATTGGTCTATTCCATAATAAAATGCTCAAAGCAGATTGTGAAGCTTGTTATTGGAGTAGAGGTCAAGAATGAATGGGATCTGGAGTAGTAGTTGGACATCCCAAGAGACCAAGAGTATTGGTTGTTCAAACTCTGAAAACGGGTTTTTCTTATCTGTAGCTGGCTTCTGTATGCAATAATGCATCTTAAGTAGGAATGAAAAATAATTTCTGATTCATACTTGTGGTACATTTCTTCACAGTCTTAATTTAAAATCATAGTGCACTGATGCTTATCTGTAGAAGGAGTGTTAACTGTGTTAGGACTCCAAGGTCACCACAGAGAATTTGTCTTCATTGTTTGCTGTTTTCTTTCTTAGAATATTATTTATAGTGTGAATGTCTAAAAACCAAAAAAGCAGCTCTCCAGGACCTACATACACTACGGAAGAAAGATTACCAAATGTCTTTAAAGCTGCATTTTTTGTCTTTCATTGTCGATTTAGACAATGGAGCATTGTTGGTTTGTTCTGTAGTCTTATTCCACTGGCAGGAATATCTTTTAATATGTTACTGTGCACACAAACTGCTGTAGTGAATGTTAATTGTTACTAGCATGCAACAGCTAACAACAGCTACGTAGTTGTCAATTCTGTAGAAAACTATTTCGGGAAAAAAAACCCCACTAATCACAGAGAGCCCTTAATGCTTAATTAGCAGAGTCTTCAATTACGTTCCTTGGGGAATGGTGGGGGGAAGGTTTGAATCATAAGAGACATTTTCAAATGGTCAAAGAACTAGATGAGTGACAACAGCTCTGAATTCTTAAAAATCTGTCTAGAATCTACCTCTTGTATTCATTCATCTGTTTGTTCATCCTAATGACACACCTGGTGAAGGTGCTTACTCTAAGCCTCTATTTGTATAAGGAGTTAAGGTAGGAAGGGTAATGGGAAATAGAAGCAGAAATCAATTTCTGTGATTTTTCAAGCTGTATGTATATGTGTGTGTGTGGTGGGTTTCTTTTCTCAGAAATAATCAAGATCTGAAAGAAAGTTATAGCTTCACAAACATTTGACAAAAGCACGGCTCTGCATATTTTTTGTTTTAAAGCTGGACCTAAAAGTGCCATCTGGATAAAAATCATTAGAGTGTTTTGGTTTTTTTTTGTGAAGAAATACATCCAACCCTAACTGGTTGCTGTAGCATTTCCATTATGAGTCCATTTTTTGCACAATTCTTAAAAGACAAAGAAGGACACGTTTTAATAGTTATTCTACTGGAAGTAGGGCAACATTGTGCATGCATAGGGCTCGTTGGTTATTTTTTCACATTCCATTAAAACTGCATAGTTATATATTTTATATATAAAAATAGATTTAGTTTATAAGGACAATTTCTTTGCTGCACTGTCAACTAAGTTAATTGCTTATATGTCTGCTCTACTAGAATTACCTTCTTTTAAAATACCTAATTTCCAGTCTTGGAGACTTAGTTTCTGTAATAGAAACAGCTTTCTTAGGGTTTCCGTGGTGTATTCTTCATTGTAGTCTTTGCACAGTATTAAAAAATTCTTTGTTTTAAAGTAGAAAATATCATACTTTCTTGAGTATCTGAGAATTAGTTAATTAAATGCGAGCTTATTCCTAATTGAGAAAATGCCTCAAAAATCACCCCAAAACCAAGTCCAAACAAAGAAATAAAAGTACTTGAATTTAGAGGTTTATGGAAATGAAATTATAGTTCTCAATAACGCTCGTTGTGAATATATGGGCAGAGGTTGTACCTTCGTTCGTTTTCTGAGGAAATTGTACTGGCTTAGGCAGCACTGTTGTTGGTTCCTTTGTGATCTTCAACATTTAGGAGGTTTGAAACGGCCCCTGAATATAATAGGAGGTAAAAATAGGCAACCTTTCAAAACTGTTCGACATACATATGGTAACCACCCTGTAATTCTGATGGCTTAATTTAGAATAATTACATTGACTGTATTTTCATTTTAGGATTGCAGCAGTGTACCACAGATGCTGCATCGGGGCAGTGACACAGCCCATTATTTTATGGGCCTACATATTTACCTACTTAGTTTTTAAGACAACATTAAATTGAAAGGATGAAAACATATGGCGCATAATTATACTTAATTGTGGAATTTAGCTTGAAATGCAAACTGCTGCATTCATAATCCATTTCCTCTGAAGGCCATTGTTTAGGCCCCTGTCAGATAAAGGTTATGTGTAGAAGATAGGGAGGCAAATCTCATGCAACATATCATCACATCAGAGAGTTGATAAGTAGCCAAGAAGGCTGGAATGCTGCCAGCCAGGCTATATTTCATTTCTGTATCGTTTATACTGCTGGCTGTGATGCATGGTACTATATTTTCATCCTGTTTCCTATATTTAAACGAGTTCATTGAGGGGGGAGAAATCCCAGCATTTCTGCTTTAGAGAGGGCGTTTCATTATTACTATGAAGCATAAATTTGAAAATGCTTTTAGAAAGGAGTCTTCCCTCCTCCTGCTCTCAAAAGACTCAGAGGAATCTCACCAAAAGGCCTGGGGAGAACTGTGAAGTCTTAAGCCAGACTGAAGTCCTCACTCTGCAGTTTTAGCAATTTTTGCTACCGCCTTCACTGAGGCCCCGAGATGCCGTCCCAGAGTATCTTTATCCTCTCCCTCCTTTGTTATGTTTGGCCTGTGTTGTTCGTAGCTTTCCCTCAGGTACCAGTTTGACTTACAGAATCTCCAGCATTGACCTACCCAATACTAAAGTTTTTATGCTTCCGTAAGAATGTATGTTTTCCTGCAATCCTTTCCATGATTAAAAGAGCTTTAATGCTGCTAATTTGACAATATGTGTTTTGTGTGATTGCAGAGACTGGCATGAAATGGGAGTGGGTGAGTCTATTTACCCAACCCAACCCAACATAATCTGCCTTCTAGTGACAACTCTTCTGCCTAGGAGGTCATGTAAACTGTCTTAGGCGATGTCTATGCTGATCCTTTGTGTGTGTGTGAATTTCAATGACATTTTACATTAAGTCTAGAATAAATACCAACAGGATATTTTGCCAAGGGCTTGGTCAGCAGTCTTCAAAACTGGCAGAATTAAATTAGAAAGAGCAAGGGAAATGTCTTGATGTGCAAGAAAGAGAAATATGAAAGATTCAGAAGAGCTGAGAAGAGTTTGTAGTATCATCGCTTGGAGTGCAGGTTTTAGAGAGTACAAATCAGGATTGAAAAAAATACACCATTTTGTACAAAACATCTATTTTTGAAACTTTCTGCCTAGAAAAGATGTAAGGGAGATAAACATTATTTGTATCAGTATAAAACAGTAACATATTTGCAAATGGTGAAAATTATGAAGTTTTTATGAGACTAACATTTTCATTTGGTAATATTTCAAAAGTAACCAACCTTCTAAATGGAGATTAAGATGTAAGATAACTGCATTTGATACTCTGGAAAGTACCAAATATCTTAGAAATTAAAGCAATGCATTCACTTTAGCAATGTCCTGAAACACGATATACACCAAGAAGTGTAACGGAGTGGTTTCAGGTAGCAAAAAAAGGCTGGAGAAAGTAACATTGTGGGCTTTGGCACGCATTGCTCTTGACTAATGAATCGCTTCCCTGGATTGGGTTTCTAGTCTGGAAGGTGAAGAAAATAAACACCTCCAAGTCTGCCTTATTGGCTGATGTTTGTGAAGTAGCTGATGAATGAGGGGATGTAAATGTTAAGCGCGATTATCACAATAAGTAATCATGTTGCGATATTTGAATTGCAGGAGAATCTAAACCTTCAGACTTTTCTTGGTAATGAAATCTCAGTTAAGAATATGACACCTTATTACTGAAATAATTAGGACATCTTTAGGACTTAAGAGTCAGGAGGATTATGGACTCATTGACCCTATAGACAGAGATGAAGTATTTTCCACTCCTTTTCTAGCTAAAGACAAATGCAAAATGCATCATCACAAAGTATGGTATATGTAGCAAGAGTCATCACCATTTCCATCTCCTAAACACTAATCTAGCCCCAAATCCAGTCTGGTAAACTTTGTTCCATAGATTTTTAGGATGATATTGTCATTCTTTTTCATGTTTTTATAAATGCACCACACTGCTCAGACCTTTATAAAAGCATTCTACAAAGACATGAGAAAGTTTCAAAAGCTGCAACTGAGCAGCTTGACTTGTGCAATACCATAAAGTAATGGGGCCTCTGTGCCTTTTGTCTATTTTTTGCTTGCTAATCATGTGCAAGAATGATGCAAGAAAGATTGCAAAGGTTTATTTCCTTTAATCATGAGAAAAATATCTTCCATGAAGCTTTTCCATCATGTTCAGAATTCTCTCCAATTTTACTGTCCTGCAGGGGCATTCAGTGTCACAAGTAGTTGATGTAGTCATCAGACTGAAATGGCTTTTTTTGTCTTGTGGTCTTCTCTTTAAATATTCCAGAAGTCTGACTTGAATAGTTATTATTTCCAGATCGTTAGAAACATGGTTATACTGCTTCCTAGTGGGGAATGAAAGAATATCTTGTTCTCATTTTATGAGACTTTTTTATCATTATACTTGTGTGGTTTTGGTTTGTGGTTTTTTTTTTTTTTTTTTTTTTTGGGGGGGGGGTTGGTTGGTTGGTTGGTTGATTTGTTTGTTTTAATTCCTTGGTACAATACCAGAGTATTTAGAGCTTTACTCTTTTCTATTGTGTGATTTTATATCAGTGAAAATTGACTTCAGTGAATTTGTCCTAGCTGACAGCAGTATGTGTAAGAGAATATAAAAGCAGAATGCCTTGCTGTTTTACAAGGGGTCTTTACTGCAGGCTACAGCATGCTGTTTACAATCCAAGACAATAAATCACCTAGGCTAGTGGCTGTAATCTCCCCTGGAGATGGGCAAGCAAAATATTCTTTTCCCTTAACTCTGCTGTGACTTCTCTCTGTTGGATAGCACCACACACTTCTAAAAATATGTTTTCTAGGCAGGTAGAGAAATGTAAGTAACCAAGAATATGTGGAGAGCCATTAAAAACAGTTTGACAGAGAGAAATATCTGTCAATGAGAGAGATGATTGCTTTTTGAAGCATTCATTGGGAAAGAAGTGGTGCTGTGCACTGACCTCCCCGGGAGAACAAAGCTGTGAGTACCCCCAATGCATTAGTGGTGTTTGTGTGGTGGTACAGATGTTGGGCTGAGACTCTGGAGATCTGCAGGCAGCTCTTGCTCCTGCCATCAATTTCTTGTGAACTGCTGGGAATGTATCACCTAGCACCACAGTTCAGCACTGGCAAAAGGGCAGTGGTTTTTTTTCCATCTTTCTCTGCTTTTGACTGCTTAGGGATGGACTCAATGCCATTTTTTATGTTCAACCAGTGCTTCAATAGTCCCACTAATTTTTAGCAAAATTGTGGAAGCAATAAGGTGCTACTGAGTGCATGAGTTGTGGGGCTGCCCTTCAGAGCAGAACAGATTCACACAGTTTTTTTAAAAAACACTTGGGGCAGGAGGTCCCAATGTCCAGATCTGAGAACAGGACTCAATAGTTCGACACTAAAAATTCTTCCTTGTGTCCTTGCAAGGAGCATACTTTGTTTCTCTCTTCACATTATTTTTTTCACCTAGAATCCTAACTTGGAATCAAGGTGAGAAAAGTGTTAGCAGAGTCCACAATTTCATGTTTGGGTTATTTGTTTTGGTTTTTTAATAGTTCCTGTTCTCTAAAACTGGTTTTCACTTTCAGCTGGTCTTCTTGCAAGACTCCATGGCTCATGAACCTATCTACCATTGCAATGTCTCAGTTTAGATGGCAAAAAATAGAATTGGTATTATCTCAGAATAGCAATGATACCTTCTTATATTTGTAATTAGGGCTGAATTTGTGATTATACGTCATTCACAATCAAATCTTTTGTCAGACGTGCTTATTTATAGATTCATTGTAGTGAGACATGATAAAATACAGTATACCTAATAAACAAAAGTAGAATCTGTTTTTAGTATATGAAGACTTTCCCTACAATATGTGCTGCTGTTAATAATGGTTATGTATATGACTCCCCTGAGCATGAAAATTAAAACATATCCCTTTGTCTTTAGACAGAGATATACACAGAAGTAGTGTTACCTAGCATTTAGAATTTCATAATTGAAACTTCATTCAACCCAGGGTGCGTCTAATTTCAGCCATTTGGTTACTAGGGCTCAGAATAACTGAGTGCATGGGCATTTTGGGAATTTGTCCCTCAAAAGGGTCAGCAGAGGGAACCATATTCTGGTCTCCAGGTGTGCCAGCATTCCTTGTGAGCTGCTCTTGTCACATTCCCACCTGAGCAACACATCCCTACCTGCAGAGGTTTGGCTTTTCCCCTGTTCTGTTTTGGTGCTCTGTGCCTGCCCCAACCCCATCACTCCTGCTTGTGAGTTTAAGCCATTGTTTATCTAGAGCAGCACAGGAGAAAATGACCATTTGGATCCCCATGTCAGACTCTAATATACAAGGTTTTCCAGGGGGATTTGATTTTTATTGTGTTTACTTGTAGGGACTGTTCTAGAAGTTTAAGTGGGCCTAAATTTTTTTACAAAACTGAAGGCTGTAGGCAGTTCCTGTAACTAGCAGTGACAAGATGTTTCTTTTCAAAATAAAGCAGCAAAGCTCCTGTAAATGACTAGCAGGGTCATTTCTTTCTTTTAAGTCAGAAACAGCTATCAGCTTTCAATGGTAAATTGCAGCTGAAGTTATTCTTTCCATGTTCAGAAAGGCAATATAAGAATAATCTGAACTAATTCACACACTAACTGATTCTGCTATGCTTAATCAGCTTAAATAATATTTTACTGTCCAAGAGGTCTTACTTAGTTTAATGAAACTAAAAGCTGTTTCTGTTTATGTTCACTGTTAGTGAGGATGACATGTTTTTCCCCATGATTTGAGTGCTGTGTTCAGTAGTAATTCCCTTTACTCAGGAACTTGCCCTAATCTGAATGAAAATACAAAAAAATGCAGGAAAGCCAAGAAAAGCTAGTGAT
Organism: Lycocorax pyrrhopterus obiensis; assembly: GCA_014706295.1. NCBI lineage: Eukaryota > Metazoa > Chordata > Aves > Passeriformes > Paradisaeidae > Lycocorax > Lycocorax pyrrhopterus. The sequence continues at coordinate 110,221,320 of JACSVZ010000001.1, read as the reverse complement.
TTTGCTTTACTTTCTGAGTAATCAGGGACAGCATAATGCACAAGTGTTATTAATGAAGTATTTCCTCTAAAATCAACAAATGCAAAATTGCATTTCTTTAAATTTCTGGTAATCAGAAATAATTGATATAGGTTGACATGTCACTCATCAAAATACACTGAAGCCTAACGAGAATGTAGAAAAGGCTATCACAGGACCCATCCCTTCTGATGCCTGAAATCCCAAATTGCCAACAGCAAATGCATGTGCAATAAAAGCACAAGGAAAGCCCATCTCCCAAAAACATTCCAAGGGATTTCCCAGCCCAAGGTAGTGTCTTTAATAGTCTTTAGTGCGGGTGGGTGTTGTCCATTAATTCGTCTAAATGTTTTTGATATGTAAGATTTTAGCATCATCTCTGTTTTGTGTCAGTCAGTGCAACGTCGTCTTTGCCTTTTGAGAAGAAAAGTCCTCAGAAGATATAAATCTGTCACCTGCTGTCACCTGCTTTTGCTGCTCTGTGGCTCTTGTGCTATACCTAGAGAATAGTTTTCCTACCCTTGAATAAACTCTTCATAGGTATGACTATTTTTAATCCAGTCAACAGGTTAGAAAGCTGATATTTCTGACAATGAAAGAGGATGTTGTGCCCAATAAAGTGTGAAGGCTCTTGAACATAGCATATATATATATATATATATATATATATATAAAAGTAAAAACTGAGGTCATCAGTGTGTTGCCAGCAGTTTTTGCATTGATGATGCATAGTCAGGGTCATATTTTGGTTCATCTGTGTAATGCTTACACCCAAACAGAAAACCTACAAGTAACCTTGTTATTTTTCAAATATATATACATAGATACACAGATATTTATATATATATGTTATAGATGTATTTATGTATATATTATAGATATATATTTGTGTGTGTCTTTGTGTATTTGTATATACACATATGTGTATTCTCTTTCTTTTAGTGCCAACTAAGTAATCACGATACAGTAAAAAACCTGGCAACTGCTTCAAAGAGGCTGGAGTCTGAGGTGAAAAATGAGTAGGTTTGTTCTCATGGGGTGAAAAAGAGCCCAAGGTCTGAAACAGCTGGGAGCAATGTGAGATGCTGTGAAATTACCTTCACCGCAGGGTTTGTGCAGTGATCTTGGATGGTAAAGAAAAGGTTGAAAGAGAGCAGTGAGATGGATTTCTGAGTATATATGTAAGGATGTTTGTACATAAGATTAGACACAGGAAAGCAGAAAAATGATACAAAAATTGAGCCATCCAAAACCTACTTGATTATGAAGATTTTGAGTCTCCTGCCCCTTGTAGTACTTTTATGCTTGCTTGGCTGATTTCAGTGGATAAACAGCTAATTAATCCCAGAGAAAAAATGTAAGAAATTAATCTGTATTATATATTTGTGTTTTGATATTTTGAGATTTATGACTAGAGATGAGGAAACACCTCTTGTTCTGCTTTTAAAGCATATGAAGGGGAAACTTGCACTGCCTCGTTAACCTGAGCAATAACAAACTCCAGACATAAAGGCTTGCATAGCTCAGGTGTGAACAACAATGAAAGGAAATTCCTATTAACTTACCATGACATCCTTTTTGCTGAAATACACTTGTGCAGTGCCAAGGCATCTGTGAGGACAAGGAAAACAACCATGAATTATCTGGGGCAGAGTCATCTGATTTTCCCTTTCTTTTCTCTGCTATTTTGGAGCTTTCTCCCATTTCTGGATGTTTGAGCTGCATGGGGGAGCTGGGGAAGGAGGGATGGCAGGAAAAACAGATTTCTGGGTATGGTAGCGTGTTGCTGCTGCACTGCCATGGGCATAGATGCCCACAGCACAGGGGAGTTGACAGGCCAGACCTATTCTCACTTCAATCCATTTGGCCTGAAATTCCTGCTTAATTCCAGTTAAGTGTATCATTTTCAGAATGAGGCAAAACTGGAACAAAAGAGCCAGTGAGTGGCATACACGGAGTGAATTTGTCTCCTCGCTCACTCTCCTCCTCTCCTCCTTCTCCCTCCCCTTACCTATCTTTAATCTGCAGTTTACATGCTTGTACAGTGATTCTTAGATGATACAATTTCATCCTCCCAAAGCAGCAATCCTCAGACTATCATTCAGCATGAAGCCTGAAATATTATATATCTGGTATTACAAGCCTGAAATAATGCAACGTGAATTACATATTTGATTACAAATGGTAGCCAGGCTGTTGCCCAAGCCATTCCCCATGCACATTCCTTCCTTGGCAGTGCCAGAGGCAGCTCTGAGTGAGACAGGCAAGCTCTGAGCAGCTGCTCTGTCTTCCCTGGAGCAGCAGCTCAGCAGCCCTCCACAACCATTTGTTGCCATAGTTTGGGACATTTCGGTGTACATTCAGAGACCTCATGAGGGGCTGCAGAGCAGAGCTCTTCTGAAATCTGGAAGACTGAAGTTTCTGCAGTATAAATCTAGGAGTGGGGAGAAAAATAATGTGGCACGGGGAAGGCTGACGATAGGGGATAATGCGTGTACACATTGCTTGTTTTGTGAAGCTGCCCAACATATGCTGGGCTGCAGTGGGTGCATTGCTGCTCATCTGCAAAGCTTTTGGCTGCCACAGCTGACTCTTCCTATGCAAGAATCAAAGGCAGAGTTGTGGTGCAGCCTCAGTGAAATTTGCTGTCCCCTCTGCGACCTACTGCCAGTGCTGCTAGCAGAAAATCACATTTGACACTGCTCAAATTCAGCTGGATGTAACTTCTCAGAGAGTCAACACATGGGTTGTTTCCACTTTACCCACTTACCCAAAATGTGAGGTGCTCCACTGAAGTGATGCAGTGAGATTTGTCATAGACACGATGAGACACGGGAGCCTATGAGCCTGATTGTGAGCACAATACAACTGAATTGCACCTTGCTTTTCTTAATTTGTTTAGGTGCATTTTTTTGTCATGTTCTTTTAAGCATGAGGGTGAATTAGTTTATGTGTTAATATCTTAATTTCATAGAATAGTTTGTGTTGGAAGGGACTTTAAAGATCATCTTGTTTCAACCTCCATGCAGTGGGCCGGGACTTCTTGCACTAGACCAGGTTGCTCGGAGCCTCATCTAACCTGACCTCGAACACTTCCAGGGATGGGGCATCCACAACTTCTCTGGGCAACCTGTTCCACTGTTTTGCTGTCCCCCACAGTAAAGAGTTTCCTCCTAATATTCCATCTAAACTTACTCTCAGTTTGAAACCATTCTCTCTTGTCCTGTCACTACATGCTCTTGTAAAAAATCTCTTTCCATCTTTCTTGTCAGCCCTCTTCAGGTACTGGAAGGCCACTCAAATTTAACTTCTTTTAAACTCTTAATTCAGTTTATATTGTTTATAAAGAGTAATTTCAAGTTTTAAAATAGAGAGTAGAACAGCTCTTTTAAATCTATCTGTTCACTTCTTTGTTTGAATCTTTTATGTCCTTGTATTGTTTCTGTGTGCCCTACTGTTAGATTCTTTGACAAGCCTGAAAATAAAACCCCTTTCTCTGATCTGTACTTCAGCCTAAATTCTACATTGAGTTCTTGGTCATTTTTAACTTAGGCTTGCAGCCTTTTGAAGATTTGGCTTCAAGACCTGACCTTGCAGCTCTGTGGTCCTGCAGAGGTCCCAGGACAGTGAGCGCTCCTGGCCATGGCCAAGTGGGCACAGTAGGGAAGGGCCAGGAGGCCGAACTTGGCTTTTCTTTTTCAGGGAATGAAAACAGCGTGTGTATACAAAGATTACTATGTATAGAGATTATTTTTATGTAACCACAGACGACTTTCATAGGAAGAACCAGGTGAAAGTGGTAACTCTGAAAAGGCAGACGAGCTTGAAGCCTTTCAGATGCTCAGCTCCAGCCTTGTTCTGCCATCTAGTGTTTAACGCAGTCAGTTTCACTTCAGCAAAGTGATTTTGAAGTATATTTTAGGGAAAAAGAAAACACTTTAAAAGAAGGTGAAAAAATAGCATTTCTTAGTGTGAAAAAAATGTAGCACAAATGGGGAAAGACTCAATACAAATGGCATTATTTGCATTCTAAATAGAATTGCTCTTGTAGAGAGTAAGTTAAGGGGTCATCATCTAGGCTAACCTTTTTCACTGGCAGAGCTGTAATGATCTGTATTAGTCTCACAATTTTGGATTCTCCTTTGTTTGGGTAAGACAAAATTAATTTTAAGAGTGAATCCAGCTGTTTCTTGCCATGTATCTGTTATTATAAATAGGCACCAGACATTTTGGATAATTACTGCTCAGATTTTTTTTTTTTTTTGGGGGGGGGCTGGATCAGACTACTTATTTTTGACTGGTTGACATTTGAATAATTAGTTGATTATCTGGGCTCTTAAAGCTAGAAAATTATTGGTTCTCTTTCAGACCATACAGGATGTTCTTTATCAGACAAATTACTTCCGCCTAGGAATGGTGTGGAAACTTATTAAACTGCAAGTTATAGTACAAAACTCTGTTGATGGGATCCCTGTTAAACTCTGGAACAAAACACGTATAAATTAAGTGCATTTTTTAATTGTTCTTTGTTTACAGCTAATTTCATCTTCTGGTTAGCAAAACGATTCTTAATGACATCTTCAAATATTGCACAGCCACTATTTTCCACCAGTAGCTTCTACTTAATTCTCTGGTTGCTTTTCTGTGTTGGTTTTCCTCAGTTGTTTGGTGGTTTTTCTGGGGGGGAGGGAGGGAGCTATTTGCTTGTTTACAAACTTGTGTCAAATTTTAATAAATAGTGTCATGACTGAGGAAAAAAGAAAGCAAAATAAACATTTTTGGAAATGTAAAGTGTAGCAGAGAGCTCTTAAAGAGCAAGCCTGTATCATTTTGGCAAACATCTGAGGAAAGGGGGGGGGTGGGAAGAAGAAGGGTGCCCTCACTTTTGTGGTAATAATACGTTTGGCCACGGCAAAGTGAAGGAAAGGCATTGGCCTTGTTGGGAACCAGAGTTTGATTTGACTGGGAAATTGAGCTGTGCTGTGCCTTTCTAGGTCTTGAATGAAGATCATTTTCAGACTGTGAGTCAATCACATGCAAGGAATCATGGTCGAACTTTAGACAACAAGAATGGAAGTAGTGAGAATGCTTGGGAGTAGCATTATCTCAGTGGTGCTGGGAGGCAAAGAAAATGATGGGAGAAAAAACTAGGTTTTAAAGACATAGAGGGAGAAATTCCAGGGGAAAAATAAAAGGAATACAAAGCTATAAAAAAACATAATTCCAACATTTTATGCTTAATAAGGATCAGATTCCATACTCCATTCCATACTTTCATTTCAGTGGGCTTACACTATTTTGCAATTGGCAGAAGACCATTTCTACAGCCCTAAGTAGACTCATCTCCTATTTCAAAATCTGAAATTCTCTCCATATGTTGCAACGTTATCAAAATTTGCTGATATAGTAAGAATGCATAAAGTAATTCCATAAAGTGCCTAAATAATATGTAGTTTGATATGCACGATGGATGCTCCAAGGTCCCCCTAGTCTTCCTTGTCCAATTTTAATACTGTCTCTGATCAGTCTCTGGGCACCGTCCTCTAAAAAGCATAAGAAAGCTGAAAGGTGATAATGAAAACATTATTATTACCAGAGATCTGTTGATAGCTCTGACAAATATATGGATTAAAATATCCTGTTGGCATGTTGAGCAGCACAGTATAGCACAAATCTCCATGAGAAGGATGGATCAGGAAATTGTACATCATATCTCTTCTGTGATACCAAGCTTTCGCATTTCCTTCAGATCTGTATCCTTTTTGGTCTTTGTGGTAACTTGAAGAATTAGGGACATACAAAGTTTTGAATGTCCTTCCCTTTCAAAAGGTAAAAAAAAAATTCTCAGCGCCTTTAAAATGTCAGTAACGATACTTGATTTTTCTGTCCTATTTTGAAGAGAAGAAAGAAAATCATGTTTGCCTACTTCTCTTTGTATTTTTTAACATTTTGAATGCTAAGTTCATGTTTCACACACTTTCTTTGTCCAAGCATACCTCAAGCATTCCATCTTTCTTCTCCTTTGGTACATGGAGTACTTATCCTCAAAAAACTTCAGCTACAGCCTCAACAGCGTTAAAGCATGCAAAAGCTTTGCAGAAGTTCACCTCTGAATTGTAATCCACAGGCTTTGAGTGGTTTGGGGGGTTTTTTTCTGCTTTCTGGAAAATGTGATCCTGTCTTCTGCTATTTATACGTTGTATATCTATGAAGTAAAAAAAAAAAAAAAAGGCTGCTTTGTTCTGTTTTCTGTCAGATGCAGCTCATAAAATTTACAGCTCATTTTATCTTTGTAGAACAGGGTCTTTGCTCCTATTTGTACCTTCAAATGTGACATTTATTTCTGTTATAAAGCATTCCATGTTCAACCTTTTCCTTATTATTTTCTGGTATGAAGTAACTTATGACCAAAAGAAAAAAAACCTACTACATAAAAATCAGGGACAGGATGCTCATGTTTGGTGTGTTTGCCAGTTTTCTCAGAAATTTGCATTTTGCTGCTGCAGAAGGCCCTTATTTTATAACCTAGGTCTTTGTGAATGTATTCTTGCAACCAGTCAATGGATTTTATCATGGTTCAGAAGTCAAGAAATATCCTATTCAGTCTGAATTTTGTAACACTCAGGATCCAGTCTTGTCTTTATTCCTTTCACAATAACTTCTCAGCATCCAGTCATATTCCTGTTCTTCACAGATAAACAGGATTATTTGGTTTTTTTTAAAGTCAAAATCAACACACCTATTTCGAACTGTCAAGAATGAATACATTATTCATGAAGTAGTAAAAACTCTGATGGATAAGTTTGTTCAACTGTGTATTGAAATGGCACAACATAGCTCTGATATTTTTCTAGTTGGCCACAGACAATTTTTACATTTAATGTGGAAATTTGCATCTCAAAAAGAGCTGCTCTGTTTGCTATGCAGTAATCTCAAATCCTTTTTGGTTACCATTATGCACACCCTATTGCTTTGCCATTTTGAATCAAAATTTTCAATGTATGCATCTTGATAATTGTCCACATTCACGAAGAAAATAAAAAAGAAAAATGATTGCATAATTCCAACTAATGGAGAAGAGGAAAAAGACGAAAAACTTACATTTCAATTTCCATCTTACAAAAGGCTTAAAGTTGTTTTGATGTCCATTTTAATAATGCTAAAATAATAGACTTTCATGCTCTTGTCCAGAGCAGGGGAATATTTTCTCCGTGGGAGAGGGCAAGGGCCCTTCAGTGAGAGTGCACTCCTCACTGTTCTTTGGCACAAAGAAAACAGATGTGTTTGGGCAAATATACAGCCTATATTCTGCAGAAAACTTTAAGCAAACACGATGTAACTCTAAATGGGTGCAAGATAAAAGAAGGGAGGGAATATTCTGCCTTCAATTCAGGACAACAGAGTCATTTATCATGAAGCAGCAGATAAAAAAGGGCCTGTGCCAACAAGCAAAGCTTGTCTGGCCCAAATTTCTTGCTACCTCCTTGCCCAACACCTGGCTTCAAGTGACTGCAGATGAGGAAGCATGTTGACTTTATTTTGCATTTTTCTCTGTCCTCATTGTCACTTTAGAGCCTCAAATTATGCTGATAATCCTGCAGGGAGAGAAGAGCAGCATTGTGAGGCAGAGGTGTCCGTGCTTATTGGACATGGGAGTGAACATGAAAGGGATGAGGGGGAGAGCAGACAAACACACCAGTAGAGCGTGTGGTGGGAAGGAAAATGAGAAGGGGGAAAAAAAGAAAGTAAAACATTATTTCTTTTTTTTCTCTTTATTGAGTATGAATTGCTCTTTAAGAAGGGAAAAGACTGTTAAAAAATTCATATCAGTTCCTTGCATGCTCTAGTCAGTAGTAATTAAAAAGCCTTATTTTCCCCCAGCATGTCAGTTTTAAAAAACTATAAATCCAAAGTGCAAATAATTTTATTGTATTTCAATCCTTACAATGATTTAATCATCATATTTCAAACATATTCCACAATTTTAGCTTTACAAGCCCAGGTGCCTCTTTGGCTGATTCAAAATACTCAAATGCATTATTAATTCCAAGTTACAGTTACAAAGCTGTAAATGGTAAATAAACATAGTTCTGACTACATTGTTTGGCTATTGGTAAAAATGTATTTTTAAAATCACTTTGCCATCTTTGGATTCTATTTTGTATTCTCTTGTGTGGGCAAGAAATTTCAATAAGTCTATTTTATTTCCAGAATGAAACAAATACACTTTTGTATTTGACCCTCCAAGTTGTCAGCAATGCACCTACTCAGTTTTAATCTCCATTTTTTTACAGCCAAAGTTTTATCATTATCACAACATCAGTGTTACTGGCACCTTTTTCAATTGTCTGAAACATTTGTGATGTTAATTAAAAAAAACCCACTTTGATGAAATGCAAATCTTACAGACAACATTTCCACTAAAGAGGTGTTCTTTCTTTTAAAAGCATGAAATTAGCTAAATAATAAAAAACCTTGCAACTTGCTTTCCTGTAAATGTTATTGCTTTCATCAGTAAGTGCATGAAGACAAAATATGCTCCTCTTGATAGAAACAAGGGTGTTCTGTTAACAGCATTTCTGAAATACTAGCTCAGCAGATACACGGATCAGTCAGTAAAGACAAAAATATGTCTTACACTAAATTAAATATCTTAGCTTGCTGATATTCTTTTTGGTGTTATTTGTTCTCTGAAACTCTCCCGCTGTTCGCAGATCAGTAATCGGAAATGAGATTATTTTCATGTTCAACCCTAACACTGCTGCTAGACATTACCTATTCTGTGTGAAGGTGGGGTGAATGCTGACTCAGAGTATCTACTTGGACAGGCAGAATACAGAATGTTTCTTTTTCTCCTGCTTAGGAGATTTATGTGCTGCTCTCACCTGGCTGTTGTTGTCTAGAGGACAGGTTTTCTTATTGCTGAATTAGGGTGTAGTGTATTTCAAGATACTTTTCTTGAAGTACTCGAGCTGTGGTCAAATACAATAAAAATAAGAAGGTTCTGTAAAGTTGTCTCTTCTCATGGTGTCTTTGTGGGTGTGTCCTTGCATGTGGCCTTGGTTCCAGTTCACTTGGAGGCTCCAGCTGGGAGCCAGCTCCACACAGTCCCCCAAAAGCTGATTCTCAGTGCCAGGAAGGTGCTCAGGCAGCTCTGCTACCTGGTGCAACCACTTGTTTACGACTTATTTGGAAATTCTATCTTTGAACTGAAATTAGCTCTTCATTAAAAGTTCTAGACCTATTTTTAGGAAGAAAGAAAAGAACGAATCAGTGCTTGACTTGTTTCTGCAAACACACGCAATCTGTTAATGGCAGACACAGATATCTGAAATTTCACAAATGACAGTTTTGGAATACCACATATTCCTTTGGAATCAGCATTCCATCGGCTTTTAGTAACTACATGTTGCTCAGTAACTACTGAGGGGAGACCTCACTGCCGTGTACAGCGTCCTCACGAGGGGAGGCAGAGGGGCAGGTACTGATCTATTCTCTGTTGACCAGCGACAGGACCTGAGGAAACAGCATGAAGCCATGCCAGGGAAAGTTTATGCTGGATATTAGGAAAAGATTCTTCTCCCAGAGGATGGTTGGGCACTGGTACAGGCTTCCCAGGGCAGTGGTCACAGCACAAAGCCTCACAGATTTCAAGAAGGGCTTGGACAACGCTCTGGCAAGCACTGGGAGTCTTGGACCAGGAGCTGTGGGTTCTTGTGTGTCCCTTCCAACTCAAGATATTCTGTGAACATGTAACTTAGGATAATTGAGATATTTTGGCTACATCCTGACAATGGTTGGTGCAGTTTTTAGGAAAAAATGGTTTTTAGGAAAAAAGCTGAAACTTGGAGGGTTGTCCCAGCTCCTACCAGCTGCAGTGCCACCCCAGCAGGATGCCTGCCAGACAAATCTAGGCAGGCACAGGCAGCAATCTGGCATCCTCTGAGCACAGATGCAGCATTCCTCTGTTCCAAAGGCAAGGGGAGGTGGAGTGTGAACAGGAGTTACTTTTGCACTATTCATGAACAAGTAATATACATAAAAATGAATAATAATAATATGTGAAAGTGTGTTAGCATCTAGGTCAATTCTTCTCGTTTGCTTGTTGATGTGGCAGAAAACCTCCTGGAGATCATAGACAAAGAGATTTTTGTAAACCAATGCAAGGGAAAAGTACAGAGACCAAAGCGAGATCTGGAGAAATCCCCAGGCAAAACAGAGGAAAATGTTTGTACCTGTCCTTTAAGTAGCTTTTTTCTAAAATACTTTGCTGGAACAAACAATTTATTTTAAACATTTCTTTAAGCCATGTCTTTCTTCCGAGATAGAAAGTTTCCTTGTAAATTAAGCCCACAAAATTCTGGAGTAAACCCAGTGGTAGTTTTACCCTGACTTTCTTAGTGCTCATTTACTGTACCAGCAAGAAGGTTGGTTGGCTGACCCTTCCCTGTTTCACTCTTGTGCAGATGGCACCGATGGGAAGGAAGCTCCATTCTCGTATCCAGGCTGCTGATTGTCATCAACCCTAATGGGCTGGAGCCCTGTGGTGGGTGGAGAGAATGGTAATTTGCAGGCAGCTGGAAAGAAGGGAATAACTTGATTTGCTTCCTTATTTCATAGTCAATTTTTGTGCTTTGCTGGCTGTTTTTAGATGACTGTGCACATTCCAACATCTCTAGATGGTGACAGCACTTCACATCTGATGGCGCTGTCTTGTGTAACTCACTCCTTCCACAACTTTGCCAGAAACAGGTGCCTCATCTAAGTGATTTAAGCGACTCTTAAAGAAAAGTATTGATTTAGGGCATTTAGGGATTTGGCTCAGCCTTTAAAATCCATCAGTTTTAAAACAAAGGATAGAGATCTTGAAATGGAGGAACGAGGCTAGATACATTTATTTTGAAAATGATGACGGAGAATGTAAAACGGGAATTGGGGAGGTTGCCAAATCCAATTGGGAAAAAACACTGTGGGGAAAAGGGAAGGATATTAAAAGGCAGGGAAGGAGGCAAAGCAAAAGTCATAAATTTTTTATCATGAAGGATCATTCTAGCAGAGCTGACTCAGGGCTTCTCAACAATGTAGGCAAAAATAAATTTTCCTCTCCCAGCTGCTGAGGAGTAGAGCTTTGGCAGAGTGCTGGCTGAAGAGCAAAGAGAAAATATTTAGCTTTATGCTGGCCATGCTAATAGCCAGAAAAAGGTATAAGGCTGCCCCCTCAGCCTATGGGTGAAAAATTCAAAATGAGAGATACATTCTGCCAGCAGAGCCTGCTACCACCACTGGCCCTACCCTCTCCCTTGACCAGCACCTGGACTAGTTTTCCAGCACTGTGGCATAGGCTAGCAACTCAGTAGCCCCACATCTGTTCTTTCCAGGGACAGGGAGGGCTGGCCTGGGCAAGCTTTTCCCATCCCTTTTAATGCTGTCTTGATATGAGTGAGTAAAGTAATCTTTTATCTATATAATTTTGTCAAGTTAAAATTTACATTCTGAGGCCTATGTAAATAGCTGTCAAATGGTGATGGATCCTGCTATATTTTGCCCAGGACATCGTCTTCATCATATTGTTCATGTACCTCTTAATTGTTCTGACATGGCTCCCTCAAACCATGGTCATGGCTCCTGTCACCAGCTGTGTCTAGTGGACCTGGAAGAGTTAATGGGACAATATGCAAGAGTAGAAAACACAGAAAGTGCAGATATCTGTAAGAAATGACAGAGAATCTATAAATCCCACGATTAAAGAGATGTAACCTTTTGATACAGGGCTTTAGGTTCCTTTTAATCCTCCTTGGTGGTTGCTGGAGGTATTAATTCAGAACCTACTGATTTAAATGACTTTGTGTAGAGTTTGGGCCAAATGCTGATGGTATCCCTTGTCCTTGTTGTACTCCTAATCAGGTTTGCTTGAAACTCATTGTTCTCGTTCAGTTTTAGAAGAGAAACAAGATGAAATATTTTAGTATGTTGCAGTTACTCCTTCTTCATATAGGCCTCGTATTAAGATAATTAAAATCACATTCAATGTAACAAAATGTATTAAGTGTTGCTCTGCCAAGATGTTACTGCAAAGATGAGCTTTGTGTTGACTAACAAATAAAACAAGATCTGCAGTTTTACGTTGATTTTGGCTGTAAAGTTGCTATATAAGTATGTTCACTACTAAGTGAATTCAGCAGAAGACTGAAGTACCACATAAATCTCACACTAGCTGGAAAGCAAACAAGAATTCAGTAGGGATAATCTTGTGGCATCTCACCCCTTCCTACCTCCCCTGTAGTGTGTGAAATAAAGATATTTCATTTGAGTTCTGCATATCAAAAGTAAAAATTTATCTATGATGGAAGAATATACGTTTTGAAACTTAATTGTTGGGTTCAAATTTTGGGATATAATAATATCATATATGAAGAAGCTAAATTTAAAAAACATCTTGGGGAACAGTCCTGCTTTTAATTCATCCTTTTTAAAGTGCTATAACTCTCGAAAGTAAGATGTTTTAAAGCATATTGATTTCTGGAGTAAAGAAAAAAAAATAAAAGCAATTCTAGAAGCTTTTTGAGACCTCCAGCCTTTGGAAGGTTTATTGAACAAGCAGCTTTTTTCACCCACCTTTGTAAAGGAGTATGGCTGCTAATCTAAGTTTATCAGGATATGAAACATTGATCATGACCCATGAAATGTTTTATTCAACTGAAAGTACTGTGTGTACACAGAGTGATTTTTATTTGTTCCTCAAAGGGACTGTTAGCAGACTTTTCTAATAGTCCTTGGTCTAAGTAATGTATTAGTAAAAGGGACTTGCGAGTAACAACTTGTGTTTCTGCATTACTCAGTGACAGACAGGAACCAGAAAGCACTTGTGTTTTCTCTGCTTAAAAACCTGATTTTCAGAATATGTAAGATGCTATGGCCATGTTGTAAGAGCAAATCAGGTAATGTTTTGATACGTTTCACACAGTCATCCCTTCATCACTTAATCAATTGCTAACACAGTTATCAGTGAAAATTTCACCAGTCACACTAGAGTTACCACTGCACTGATTTGCAGTGGTGACATCCAAATCTAGTACAACTGTCATCGTAATTCTTGATTGCAACAAGCTTAATCCTGACCATTGACTTTCTAAGCATGATTTTAGAATCCCATCTTTTTTTCTTTTGTTTTGCATTCAAGTACAGATAAGCTTTGTAAGATTTATCCTTTTCTTTTCATATAACTCATGAATTTATGAGGCTTGTGTGTGGACAATCTGTAGCATTTTTCACCTAAAGCTGTGAGGAAACAAAGGAGAACGCAGAGATGCTCAGGTTTAGGATCCCCTCCCCGCAATGATGGCAGTATTGGATACTGCCTACATTTTTTCCTTGGAGTGTTTCACACCAAACACCTTCACCCTTAATTTTCAGAAGCTACAATTCTCTAATTCTCCTCTGCAGAAGTAACCTGAAGACAAGGCAGCCCCACTGTGAAGTTCTAATTGCACTAAAATTATGAAAACTTGGACTGAACAAGCCATCAGGCTGGTCAAGACTCAAACTGCTGATGCTGATTTGCCTGCATCTGGATTGCATAGATCTCAAAAGCTATTTTAGAAATTTCCCTTAGTTTCCTGTGTATGTGCAGCTGTGTATATGCTGCATATGAAGAACTCTAGTTTTGACGTTTTTCACATTTCTCTGGGTTGGTTTTTTTGTTTGATTTTTTTTTTTTCATGGATAAAACCTTTTTTGCACTGATTATTTTCTTCTCTATGAGTAATTTGTCAGAATCAACAGGAATATCAAGTACCTTGTCTGTGCCTTCTTGACTCTGCTAAATGGTACTTTTCCAAAATGATTTACCAAATAAGATGAATGTGTAATTGGCTAGGTGAGAAACCAGAAGAAACTATGTTTTGCTGTTTGAAATGAGAGCAGTTGCCACCCTTGCTATTACTAGAGTTACTGGTGCTGTATTTATGTCGGCTTTTGAGCAAGAGTATAAAGGCAGTCACCTTAATATATTGTTTTCATTTATCCTAGGTTTGGATGTTATGGTAAGTGCTGCTAAAGTTTCATGATCCATAACTTTCTGGTGTGGAGATGAGTTCTGGTGCAGGAGGCTCCTTCATGAATAAAGTCCCAGGAGCGTGTCGGAAGGGCAGGGGCTCTGTCAGTGCTGCTGCTCTTCGTGAGCACGTGAGCCTAATGCTTTCTGATACGTGTGGGTGGTTTGGGGTTTCAAGTCTGGGCCTTGTTGACCTCAAAGTGCTAAAGCCTCAATTTACTTAGGTCATCTAGCTGTGGTGTTGCTTCACATCTCAATCAAGTCAAAGTAAATCGAGCCTGTTGGCAGAAGCAATGGTTGTGTTTTCCCCAGTGCTCTCTGCCAGACATCCCTTCTGCCTGCCTTGAGACAGCACTAATGTGTGTGGAGCTGCATGGTCAGCCAGCTCCAAGAATTGATCAGGCCAGCCCCGACAAATGAACACTGAAAAACAGCAAATTGCTTTTCAGATCAGTGTATTTCATATTGACATAAGCCTTCTGAAATAGTTTTGTGTCTATATTAATATTATTGATATTATATTTTGTTATGAGTTTGAATATAGATAAGCCATAGTGCATTAAAACTTGCAGAAGCTATTTTCCTTTAACACACTTGTGTGAAGCGAAGGTGACTCAAGTAATTTACATCCAATAAGCATGTATGAACATATGTTAGAAGGCATATAATATCTATTTCTAAACACAAGCCTATGTATCCTAATACTGTAAAAGCACAGAACTAGGTTTAAGGGATGTTATAGATAAAATTCTGAGGTAAAAGTCCAAGAAACACAAGACTCTACTGAGAAAAGTGGTCTTGAACAAGCATGGAATAATCATTTGAGGATGTTAACCAGTGGCTTACGGCCTTATCAGTCAACCTATCTTCAGTTTATAGGATGCTCATTAATCATTGTTTTCCTAGAGCAGGCAGAAGCTATAGCCGAAAACTGCACATGAGAGAAAAGAGGGAGTTGCTAGAAAAAACCAAAACTTGAAGACTTCCATTCATCCAAATATTTATCAAGGACACTGTGGCCCCAAGTCGTTTACAGTTTCTATAAATGATCCCATATATTAAAAGAATTCAAACGTCTTGTAAATTTACTTTTTTTGTGTGAGACAGTCCAGGGATACCAACCAGTTAAACTTTGAAGGCCCCTGCCTCCTGGATTGACTTCATCCAAGCAAATCAAGTAAAATGTTTAGTTTGTGCCAGCACTAGGAAAAGGGTCATGGGACAGGGTGAGCTGAAATGTGTTAGCTAATCACAACCTCCCTTCAGCCCCTTTTTCTAAACTAAATAAAACCTCAGTGGGTGAAGAATAAAGCAATCACACCAAATCCATCAGATCCTGCAGACATATCAGTGACACTAAGCTGTCAGCAGTATTGGAGACCGCTGATAACACTAACATGGACACCTGACCTTTGTCCACAGCTGATGGAAATCTTTGATCAAGGCTACAAGTTTGTACTAAACTGTCTCAACTCTGAAATCAAACTGAAATGGCGAAGGAAAACCCCCAAAGCCCAAACAAACAACAAAGACAACCACTTAGAAATATCTGAAATTGCCCTAAGTACAATGCTACGTATGTGTGTCAAATATAACTGATCTTCTGTCAGCAGATATTCTAAAGGAATTTAAATATTTGTATTTTTATATGAGCAGAGTATCCCATGGAAAATTCATGGAAAGTATCCTGATAGTGTGTTAAACTGCCTTTGAAGTTCTTGAGTCTTCTCTTTAGCTTCATTAAAACCTACTTTCTAGTTCTCTGATGTTTGTTTAAATTTTTAATTCAGGCTTAATGATTTTCTTCTTAGTTGATAAGGAATATATTTGTATCTTAAATATGTATTGAAAAAATGTGAATAAATGTGTTGTTCTTTTAAAGTATTTTAATTACTCTGCATTTAAAGAATGTGAGTGATTTGATAGTGAACTATGAAACATCCAAGGGATTCTATTTATGTCATATGTAAAACAGGTACAAGCACTCATAAGTGAGGTAAGCCTGGGTTTTTCAATAACAAACAGCTAAAAAATTCTAAAAACCATTTTGAATGGCTAGAAAAAGCTTTAACTTAGACCAGGATCTAAAATTATATATGATATTTATTTTCTTTTCTTATTTTCCAAATGAGCAAATGAAACATATGCTATGGCCCTGCAATTTGCAGTGCATGAGTCTGATTTAGTAGATTTAATTACCTAGATTTGCTTGTCAAGTGCAGCCACTTACGAAATATATTCAGTGTTTAACATGATAAACTACTCACATCGTGAATTTAATAAATCATTACATTCCAGGCATTAAAATATCACTGCAAAATCCTAATTCAAAGGAACTTGTACTTTATCACGGCTTCCACAAGAGGGCAACATGGACCAGGCTTTTAACTACAAAGGTATTATAAAAATCCTTTCATTAGTCAACAGACTCGGATGAAGTTCATTGATATTGTATTTAGCATTCTCCAGGATGAATTTGTGCTGTTATCTAAACCTTACACATTGATAGGTGTTCACAGAAACCAATCCGATTTTATATGGTGCTGAACATGGGCGTTGTTATGTGTGCTTATAATTAATTACAATTAAGGCTTAATCTGCATTTCATTTATCACTTGGGCTGTCTTAACAGAAGCATTCCTGTATTGGGGATGCCTTCATGGCTAAGGGAAGCATGCGGTGTTGGAAGGTCACACGTTAGCAGAGCATATGCTAATACTCATGTTGGAGTAGATTATGGCAACGTTGGGAGGGTTCTCGGAGGAAAAAAACACCCAACACCATCGTCTTACACAGCTGAAGGATGGAATCTCTGCAGACTACGCAAAAAAACCCCAAATTGTAAAGATGGAAGTGCAATTTTTGTCTCATTAGCCCATTTGCTCGCTGTGCCAGGTGCCCGAATTTCTTATACACACTGTATAGGTCTTTTCTCTGCAAGTCATCACAGTAAAATCAATTACACTCTTGATAGAATCAGGGTGGTCCAACCTGATCCAAAACAATTAAATCAGTCCTGCAAGTCGCTGACATCTGATCAATGGCATTGGCATAGAACTCAAGGTTTTGTAGGTTTCTTCAGCCTCTCAGGGCTCACATCTAAGGGGTGAGCATATTTATTTTTCTCTTTACAATGAATGAACAAGTCAAACTTTTCGATTTTTAGTGTGAACATTTTTACAAAGTCTAACTTTTAGAGAAATTGATACATTGGTATTTCAGGGTCAAAATTGGCAGTACTGTTATACAGCACTGTCATAAAAAAAGACCAATGCAGTAGGATGCTCAAAGTCTGGAAAACAATTTCTTTAATGTACATGAAATACTTCTTTTTCACAGACTTGCCACCTCAGCCTGACTGTGTGATGAACATTTTCTTGGAATGTCTGACCCTTTATATCACTACTTAGGAACAGGGACAGCCATTATTGCCTTCACAGGGCACTCAAACTGGCTTCTTCCTTTTCATAGTAGTCTCACTGAAACTGGCAAAAATTTGCTGGAAAAGTTAATGTGACCTATCCAAAGCCTCTAGGAGCAGCAGACCAAGAATTCTGCTTTTTATGTTTTATTTCACTTCGAGTAACGCTTAATAGAACAAAAATAATAAAATGTACACCATTCAATATGGGAATTCGCTGCTTTAGGTCAACCATGGGATAAAAGAGTGTGTGGAGAGTGAATAAACTCACTTAGAGTACAGGAGACACAGTGCATGCCCAAGTAAGCCCACAGATATTTAAAATACAGTCACAGCAGCTATTTGTGTATGAATTGATGAGCTCTGTGCTGTCACAACAGTTTGACTACTGAAACCCAAGCCAGATAAAGACTGGCAGGTTTATCTCTCAGCTACACAGCCCTGACTACAATGTAGACACGACTAACTCCAGCATACCTCGTTCGCTGTATTTATCATTGTTGCCTAGAAGTCTTGATGTAATTTTTTTTTTCTTTTTCTATTGAAGTGTTACTTTTCCTTTGCTTTCTCCTGAAGTAGTGTCAATCAGAGAAATTAGGGTTGTCTCAAGTAGCAAATACCTGCTTTTGCAGCCTCCTGGTCCACTCAGCAGTTGCCTGGATGTTGAAACTGTGTCTTGAGAAGAAGTGAGTGTTCCTCTATCCCTAGGTCTTCCAGATGCACGTCAGCTGAATAAAAGACTCTTCTGCTTGCAGGTTTTTCCCATGTGGACAAGCTCTTGATGCTATTGCTCATCCCATACCTTTTATTTAAAAAAAAATCAAGAGATAATATAATTTTACTAAGAATCAGAATATGGTCACCAGAGTTCAAAATAGCCCTCTGAATCCAGCTCCCTTTCCTTGGTATCATAGCCATTTTTGGCCTTTGTTTCTGCAGCAATTGTCCTTTGTGCAGTGATGTTTTAAGAAAATGAGGTTCATTTGTGTTTTCTCACTAAGATATTCTTCCAGATTCAAAACTTGTCCTCTGCTTCTAATGAAATCTAACTTTGTTTCCAAGCTCTCACCACTGATACCTTGATCAGCTCTAAAAAATTTCTAACAGCATATTAGAAGCTGGATGATATGGAAGAACTTTTTTAGGTTTGTTTTATTCCTACTTAGGAAGTTTTTGAAGTCAGTGCCAGTAAAATTCGAAGCACCGATAAATTGCTTCTTTTAGTCCCTGTGAGATGAAGTTTCATCTCATTTTTCCGAAAACAGTTCTTTATATTCCAGGTGCCATCTTGAATAAGCATGGACTGAAATTAAAAACCTTCTCCCTTTGTGTGACCTTGCAAAAGCTACACACCCAGAAAGCTGCTGGTCTTCCCGGGTGAAGAATGTCTGCTGAGATCACTGATGGCCCTGTTTATTCCTCATTGACAGGCTGTCACGATAGGTAGTTCATGGAGAAATATCTTGTAGTAAGTGCCTGGATGTATTTCATAACGTGCTGTGGTATTTATTTCATTCTGTGGAGGGAGGAAGAGCGGAGCTCTGGTCCTGTGTCCTGCAGTATGCAGGCAGCTCTCAGTGCATCACTCTAACCCTTTCAAGGTTATGAATAGCCTGCAATATATATTGCTGCACTAGGAAAAAGATATGATCCTTTTATTTTTCTTATCTGGGAAACCTTTCCTGATGGCAGGTCAAGGCTGTCCCAAGAGTACTGCAATCTCCTCTGGAAATTTCAAAGAACATGATGATTATCTGCAATTGACTGAGGACATCTGTGCTGGCACGCTGACACCCTGCCTAATTGATTATCCCAGATGTGCACAGCCACAGTCCAGCCCAGGGCCCCAGCTGAACAGATGCCATGGCTAACACCCCCTCGCACTGCACCAGAGAACTCCACGAGTGGTTTGTTGTCCGTCAGAGACCGTGTACAGATACTGATTGTATTTTATAAGCTTTCTCTTTCTGTAGTTGGAGAAATCCTTATACAACTTCAGCCAGCAACCTGGAAACATAACTAACTGGTTATTAGTTATACCTGTGGCAAAACTGTCTTACCCCTGGCTGTGAGGTAGCAATATTAATATGCGACTTTGTCTTCTAACTCAGAAGGTGTTGCAGGCTCTGAGGGCAGTGCCTGAAAAGATCCCTTGGCTCTTCCCCAAAGGACTTGCTCTCTTCATTTCTCTGAAAGAAACAAAGCATTCATTAAACCTAATACTGCATGATGATATCTGTATTTTTCAGTGGCATGGTCGCTTTGACCTTGACCACTGTAGGAGTAATTCTCCGTTCTCACCTCTGCAGCTGACCATGTGCTCTGATTTTATGTAAACAGTTCCAGCAAATCCACATAGCCTCTGGTCAGTCCAGTCCCCCTCTATTGCTGATAGAAGTTTATCATCGGTTCTGCCAGTAGTGAAAATGCCATCAGTCCTTAATATAACATATGGGATACTTTTCAACATATTTGCCACAGCAATCTATCCAGCAGATGAAAATTAAGTGTGAGAGTGTATTATAGTACATTTCTTAAAGTTTGTTCTTGCATAAGTGGGAAGTCCATCATAATAAAATTTCTCCGTAATTTCAGTAGCAGGTGGAGTTTTTATGGAAAGGAAGAGTACTTAATCAGTTGCAAGTTTATGAATCTTGCAGATACAGATAAGGTAGTTATGAACATTACAGAAAATGTCTGCCACAAGGAAACGAAAAACATGAAGTGAAAAACTGCAATTGTTCTTCCCCAACTTACATAACTCACCTTGAATTTTGGTGACTAAACAAAGGACTGAACTACTTTGGACTTGACTTAATACCAGTTTTTCACATGAATATTGGCTTTAACACTTTTCAAGGTACTTTCTGTGAAAACAGTTGAGTGGACATCCACGGCCCAGCAGTTCTTACTTTATACTTCACTGCAGGCTAAACTGAGTTTTACAGATGATCTTTGTATAATGTATTCTGACTTTCTGTCCTGATTATCAGAACCAGGATGTCTTTCAGGTGATACAAAGCCTGCCATCTGGGTGAAGTCTAACTAAAGTGGGGGTTTATGGATTTTTTTTGTATTTCCAATCAGGTCACTGCAGTGCAGATATGTTTGTTCATTGATCACAGCTACAGAGGGAGCCCTCTGCACTTGTTTCCACCTGTAGACTGACTGTGCCATTATTCACCAAAATCCATTCCACTCTCTCCATTTTAGTAATGGGTAAGAACTGAAATGAATTGAAGCTTCCATTTTCTTAATTCCATGGATGTAAAATGTACTGTGAGAAGAGCTCTGCTCACTTTGGTGATAACCTTAGGTTGATCTGCTTTAAAATTAGAAATTAGTCCATAAGAGCAAAAGGAGCTTCTTACAACTACTTTGAGATTTCACTGTAATGGAAATATCTGTTCCATCTAATTTTTCTGCTTTGGAACAAATTCATTTATAATTTGGCAGACATGATCTTGGGTTTTCCCCTTGCTAATACCTCAAGTTAATCCCTATTGCAAAATACATTGCAGAACACTTCCTATGCTGAGCAATGCTCAGTAAATGGCTTAGTTCCACCCATTTATTTCGGTTTAGACTTTCTCATCGATTAGGAAATTTTTTATTTTCAGTAATTACTTTTGACATTGGTGTGTGCTGATATAAAAGAGCTCGGAGGAACAAGAATGAAAGTTGCCTTCAAAAGATGGCCACCGGGGAGCTTCTGACCTTCCCCAGCTGCATTGCAAGAGAATGGGAAGGAAACTCCCACTTGTAAAACAGAAAACTTGGAGCATGACTTTGTGCTAAGCTACTTGAGAAAATGCAGAAAATAACCTGAATGTTTTACTGTACGGTTTCTGGTCCAAAATGTCATCTAACCAGTTACTTACATAACTAAAATGTTGAAGTATTTTTTGCCCAGAAAACAAATAATATTTCTGTGCTAATAGAATTAGCTGGTTGCAGCATTTCAGAATACTATAACTTTAGTTCAGCTTTGAGTTTTTTAATGTAGTCTTCCTCTAATTGAGGGTCTTACATGTTGACCCTAATGCTGTGGAAGCACAGTTTGTTAGCAGCTACTGTCCCTCATCCAAAAGCACATTGGTGTTATCTCTCAGGTACTCTCATGATTTGTTCTGGAAGAGAAGAATAGATACAATGAATGATTTTATTTCCTTTCGTATCTTAATGCATTGAAAGGCTTACAGAATTGGGAAATTCCCTATAAAGCTGTGGGATTTTTTCCATTAGACTTTCCATACCTGAAGTCCAGGCTAGTTCAAGGAGAATAAAAATACTTCCCTTCTCACAGGTGTTCTATAAGTAGGTTGCAAAAGTGATATGGTGCTTAGATACTGTAGTGAGGGGAGTCTTGAAAGTCAGGAAAATAGATAAGTCAGATTCTAAGAATTTTAAAGGAAAGTGGAAGGAATAGTCCCAGGAATGCCTTCCATCTGCGCTTACACAGCAGTGATGGAGATGTAGCTTCCCATGCCTGGGTACGCAGCAGAGCCCAGGGTGGAGAGAGGCTGCCAGAGAACTCTCACAAATAGGCATTGTCCCCAAACACAGAAGGCAAAGCTGTGAGTACACATGCAAAATAGTCTCTGAGAGGATGACAAAGATTGTTTTATTTGGCCAAGGCATGTGGAGGACAGAAAAGAGACAAAAGGGAGTAAACAGGCTGTTTCATCTACAATTCTTTAGCTGCCTAGTGCAGGGGCTAGGAGACAGTTGTCATTATTCAGCCTCCCAGATGAGTTCAGCTCAGTGTAAATGTGACAGAATGGTATATAATATCATATTTATATATCATAAGATCTACCAGTAACATTTTTTTTTATTGGTATTACACAAAAAGTGAACAATCACAACATTCATGTCAGCTGTTAAAAGCATGAGTTGTTACCTGCCTTTGCAGCCTGTTCTGGGAAGAGTGGGATAGCTGAATGCGTCTGGTTTGACCCACTCTTAAGTAATTGTGATTCCTTTACCAACTGGAATGTAAAAACTGAGGTATCCTGCAAATGTTGGTCTCAAACTACAACATGGATGAAAAGCACTTTAATTCACTTCCAGAGAATATGCCTTCTCTCACCTACTGGGCAGGGAAGAGGAAGAACCACGAGAAGGAGGAGATGCTTTGTAAGGTGGGAGTGTACTGCAAAGCTGGTCATTCACATTAAGAAGTTATTCATCTGATGGCAAAGCTGGAGGATGTTTCACAGAACCACAGAGCGGTTTAGGTTGGAAGGGACCTTAAAGGTCATCTCGTTCCAACTTGCCTGCCATGGGCAGGGACACCTTCCACTAGACCGGGTTGCTCAGAGCTCCATCCAACCTGGCCTTGGACAGGGATGGGGCATCCACAGCTTCTCTGGGCAACCTGTGCCAGGGCCTCACCACCCTTACAGTAAAGAGTTTCTTCCTAATACCTAATCTAACCCTGCTCTTTCAGTTTGAAGCCATTCCTCCTTGTCCTGTCACTCCAGGCCCTTGTGAATAGTCACTCTCCATCCTTCTTGTAGCTCCTTTCACACACTGGAAGGCCACATTTAGGTCACCCTAAAACCTTCTCTTTTCCGGGCTGAACAATCCCAACTCTCTCAGCCTTTCCTGAAAGGTGTTCCAATGCTGTGGTCACCTTGGTGGCCTCCTCTGTACTCACTCAAAGAGGTCCATGTCCTTCCTGTGCCGGGGACCCCAGGGCTGTCTATCAATTCCACCAATATATGATATATATGATACCAATATATATATGATACCGATATATATCAGACGTAGATATTTACTTTGAAATTTCTAAATACAGTTCTTCCATGTACAAAAATGTGCATACATATGTGATTGAATTTCCTTTGAATAAGGTGCTGGGATTTAACTAGATTGATAGTCTGGATAAAATGAATTATTTTAATGAATTTTTTTTAAAAAATAATATTCACAGAACGAAATATTTAAAGCCATTTGTTCAGCTATATGTACTAAAGTGATTTTAAAAGTAAACTGTTTTAATTAATGATTGCTCACTAATAATGTCTTGAGCTTTTCTCAAACCACTGGTCAGTGAAAAAGCCACTTCAGCAATATCGAACAAAGGATTATCCCAGGGTGTACTGTAAATTGTATTAAGATATCAGAAAGAGTTCACCCAAGCAGCAAAGGTTGCTGCATCCTTGACTGTAATCAGTAGAAAGGAAGCAGAAGGTAAGATTATATTTGAATTTAGTCAGTCTGCGGCAGGAAAAATCCTGTTAGTCATGCATTGATTTGGAATATTCAAGTGCAGCCTGTGTTGGTTTGGTGGAGAAGTAATCCTGATTTAAACGTTAAGCTTCTGAGGGCTAGCTTAATTTAAAGAAGATAAACCTTGGGATTCTATAAGGTATTTACTACAAAGAACATGCACTATATTTGAGATACTGCTTAGCAGTTTAAAGAGCCTGAGGAATTTGAAGTTCTGAAGGCCATGGAGATGCTGAAGTTCCGTAACACTTTTTTTACATATTCTGCTTGTATTTATGTAAAAATGAAGAATGTCGGTTCCTTTAGACTAAGTCAGGCTGGTGTTTCTCCAGTATGTCCATCTCTGTCTCGTACTGAGGAGCACAGAACAGGACCCAGCACTCCAAGTGTGGCCTTGTCAGTGGTTTTTTACCTCTGGGCAGAGGGGCAGGATCACCTCCCTGCTGCCAAAACTCCTCCTAATGCAGCCCAGGATGCCACTGGCATTCTTTTCAGCAAAGGCATGTTGCTGGCTCATGTTCAACCTGTCTACCAGGACCCACAGGTCCTTTTCTGCAAAGCTGAAAAAAAGCATATTTGTAGAAATTTCAAGCAGATCATTAGCTTTTATACACTAGTGGGACTCCATGGAATTCATGGTTAATAAATATAACAGTATATAATGATGAAGTCTGTGTTGGCTTGAAACTACTGCATCCTTTGTTGAGAAGTGAAAACCTTACTTCTCAACTTGATTCCCTTAGGTTTAAATAGAAACACATAGAAATTAAAAAAAAAAAACAACATTCAAAATTCTGTAATTTAGAAAAAAATCTACTCATTTTGGTTTGCATGAAAAACATCATGCCATCTGGTATTTTCCTGGTGTCATTACCAGGAGAATGGAATAAAAAACATAAGGTGTTTCTATATAGAAGGATAATATTCGTGGACCATAAGAAGCTGGTGAAAAATTAAAATAATACTTAGGAAGTTAGGAACTTTCAAAGGGTCACAAAAAGGGCTAAACTCTGTAACCAAAACTGAAATTTTATTTATGTCAACTAAGAACTTTTCAATTTTTAGTTTGGTAGGATTATTGTGTTTCTCTTATATCAGAGCAAATGGCTGAGCACAGTGATACTGACCTTTGTGTTCCTAGTGAATTTGAAACGCATACTCCCTTTTCAAAGAAAAAAGAGATGAATGTGAGGAATGAATTATTATCTCTACAAATGAAATATCCAAGGGAGGCTCATCCTTTATCTGAGGGAGCGTTTCAAATTCCATATTCTGGATTTTCTTACAGATTCTGGATGGACACAGCTGAATATTTTTTTTTTAAAATCCTCTTCTGTGTTATTAAAGCTGCACTTGGAATACAGCAAAATATACTCAATACATACAAAAATATAGATATAATATCTAGATGCTGAGGTGGCATTAATGTGTCTTATTCAATAGAAAGAAATGGACAGATAGGAGTTAAGAATTTTTTATTTCTGCTTATATGGTTTCATATTTCATAGTCTAGTCCAGCAGACTTAATGAAATTCAGAATGCTGACTACATATCCTAGAGAAACCCTACTGGGACATTAAAAGGAACAATAGCAAACATAAACATAAAGTCTCCTTCAGATTCCAAGTACAACACACCCATCACTTTCCATTTGCTTCTGTTCTCAAGGAACACAGGGAAAATGCTACAAAATAATGTAAGATATTAATTAATAGGAAGCCATCTAATTCTAGCACCCATTAGAAATGCATTTATATGCAATAGCTTGCATAATTCTACCTTGTCCAGCTAGGTTGTACAATAAAAAAGGAATTAGTGAAAAAGATGTGGTGCATTGTAAATTCATAATTTCATTTGAAGTGTGGGAAGTTCTTGCATAGACTCAATATTTTTTGAAGGTAGGAAACTGAGCAGAGAAACAAAAGCATCTATTTTTAATCCTGGAAATGTACTGACCATTCTGTGACACTCAAGAGAACAGAATGTGTTTATTTTGAGACTAGTGGACATCCCAAACATAAAAATTGTTTTGTGCCTTACACTTTTAAGACTAATTCTTGAATGCAGAAAATAATTAAATAAATAAATATTGAACTAATTATTCAAGCTAGTGCCAGAGTATTGTAGCACAAATTTGAAGACAGTACCTTGAACACAGCATGGTCACCAAAATGAAAATTAGAGGTAGTATTTAGAAAAATGTTTAAAGACTAAGAAGTCACAAAATCCACACTGGAAAAGTGTGATAGAAACATTGTAAACATTTCTGTGCTGTCCAAAATGAGACAGAGGATGTAAAATTCTTAATTTTGTTTCTACTTTCCATTCAGCACACATTTTAGGCACCTCACTCCCCACCTTGTTTTCTTTGTTATTATCCTCTGCTCTGCTGTTATTTATTAGCTCCTTTTTTTCTTTTTTTTTAATTTTTTTTAAATTTTTTTAATGCCCTAAATCACTATCCTCTCTTGCCTTTTTCTTTTCATGTTACTGCTGGGTCTCTGGTTTGATTTATAGATTGTGTGCTGAATTTCGGACTCAACTTTCTGTTTCAAACTCCCAGATGGAAATTAAAGCAGTTGCTTTGTGTAAAAGCCTGAAGACCTTTACCTGAGATTTCCTTTCTGCTCCCTGGCCAGAGGGGCAGCTAAAGCAGTTGATGACTCCGCAGTGGGGTCATGCTGGAGGCGTTACAGGGCAGGGGGAAAATCCATCATGGTGCCAGGGATCACTCAGGTTTCATACCAAAGTCTCCATTTGAAATTCTTTCTCAAGTAGCCTAAAAACATTATCTACTATCCCATAAAGCTCTTGATTCAGGGTTGCATAGAAGGTGGGAAAGCCTGAGACACTGCTGTGTAGATGTCTATGTAGGAGAAAAGGTTGCTTCCCGTTTTTCCTCCAGAATTCAAGGGCTGGGAAAAATTTTGTCTGTGCTATTCCCTTCCTGTTGGTCCTTTATGTTTAAAGATGTGCTATTTATATTCTATTAAAATGTTGGTGAGAGAACCTAGAATATGAAATAGAGACATGCTTCATTATTTAGATAAAGCTATAGAAGTTAACACGCATTTGTGCCATTATTCTGTATGCCAAGGCTCATAAGCTATTGCTAATTTGGCTTGAGTCTTTGAATGAAGCTGAGCTGTTGCTTCATAAAGAAGAAATTAACTCTTAGATATTCACTGTATGCATTAAATAGTCCAGAAAACGTCCTCACTGCCATTTTTGTGTAAAAAAGTCCAATTTTTAAGGATATCTAAGGAAAGGAGAACCAATACTTACAGAAACATATGTTTGACACGTTTACGGAGAAAATAAAACACACGTAAAATGAAAATGGTGTTCAGGTCCAAAGTTTTTAAGCTAAGCTTTAGG
This sequence comes from Lycocorax pyrrhopterus obiensis, assembly GCA_014706295.1. NCBI lineage: Eukaryota > Metazoa > Chordata > Aves > Passeriformes > Paradisaeidae > Lycocorax > Lycocorax pyrrhopterus. The sequence continues at coordinate 110,194,210 of JACSVZ010000001.1, read as the reverse complement.
TCATACAAATGTTCACTGCACATTGGTCCTCCAAGAGAGAAATTTACCACAAAGCACACTACGTAAGGAGAAGAGCTCTTGTTGACTGCAAAGGCCTTGCTAAGGTGACACATTCTTGGTGCAGTAACTAAAACATTCAGATGGCAAGCAGGACAAGTGTGTTATAAAATATCAAGCTATTCTCTTTTACTTGTGTGTTTGACTAACCAGATCAATTTGTAAAAGTTCATCTTTTTGGTTGTGGCATACTAACTGCTAAATAGTTTTTAACATTCTTTTCTCATCTTTCTCGAACTGAAGGCAGTATATCTGCATTGCTTGAGACAACTGGGCTTGAACCGCTTCATCTCATCCTCCCCCTAAAAGCAAAGCTCAGGTGTGAGCTGGTCCTTACCCTGTAAATGTATTTTCTTGCCAGGAGAGGCAGAATTGAACCAATATAGGGTGAAGATAATCTGGGGGTTTGGGCTGCAGGAGAGATTGGAATCCCAAGGTAACATGATGTTACAGATGCAGCTCTGCCTCGCTTCTTTTTGTCTCCATAAAGCAGAGGAAGAAAACTGGGTTCTCACACCAGGGAAATACATATCATCTTAAAGGCAAAGGTTCATTCTGGAAGCCTAAAGTGAGGAATCAATTCTAATCCATAACTGCTTTTCACAAGTAGCTCTTTCATGCATGAATAATGGTATTGAACTCAATGAATACACTGGTGATTGGTTTCTCCAAGACAGCTGAGTGCTATTTTTCTTTTCTGCTTTGCGATTTCTGCTCAAGATAGTGCATCGTGTTGTTGAAGAACACAACTAAAATATTCTAGAAACAATGGATAATAATGGGCCAAGCCTCTGAATATGAAATAAATAATTGCTTATATATTTATAATCTACTACAGCTTTTGAGCGTCTGCATAGGTCCTGATGTTATTGCATTACTTTCATGCCTTTCCAGCATAAAAAGAGTTAACTGCCCTGCCCAGTAAATGTGTTTTCTCATATTTCTGAGCTCCTTTGGCAATTCCAGTACTTATTTAAGGAGGACCGATTTTTATCTATGCCTTGGATTGCTTCCTTAAAAAGCATGTTCTCTCCCTAAGCCAAAAATAATGCGATTGAATAGTGATGCTTCTGCTGTCCCAGCATTCTCTGGGTCCTAAATCAGAGCGTGACACGAGTGTGACCGGCAAAGCTACTGATACTGCAGTTATGAAAGTACATTTTTCAGAAATGTACACTGGCCTGCAATGTGTATTGTCATACTTCTCTGTATTAGCATTGATTTTAAGTTACAGTCATTCTTTTATTGCAATTTTCACAGGGAAATCACGTACCAGCTGCTAATATGTTATCTGTCTCTGGGATGCTTGGGCAGCTGAACCTAATATTAGTATTTCACTGACCTTATAAATTTTACCTTTGCATTTATTTGTGTTTTGGAATGGATTTTTTTTTCCCCTAATATTTAAGCTCTAAATCTTGTTTGATGTGTTAGACGACAAATAACCTCTAATGAAACTGATGGGACTGTCCCTTTCAATTACAAAGACAAAGGAATCAATGGGACTCATTTCACACGTTGAATGAGGCTGGTATTATTTAACACCACAATGAGGAACAGTAATTGATGATAAATTATCAAGAAAATCCTATTGGATTATGCATTACTTCACTCATAGTGGTGTGAAGGATTAATTAAATTGTGTAGGAAGCTGCAAAACATGACGCTTCCTCAACTCTGCCTCATCTGTCAAACCATACAAAGAGCATGTAAAACATGCTTTTGCTTCTACTTCTTTGAGTGAAGAAAAATCAAATAATGCATTTTCTATTGTTCTAGGCATGCATTCAGGTGGACCATCAGCAATCTTTAATTGTTCAGTTCAGTAGTGCAAAAGAAAGGAGACATGCAATTAAGAGACAAGTAATAAGATAAATTTCAGATCCTGGAAAACAAAACCTATCATTATGTAAGGCAAGGAAAAATCAGTTAAACTACGTATATTAATTTTTACTGTACACAAAGATATATTAAATTAGTTCATACTTCTCTTCAGGCACTGCAAGTAAGTGCTAGTGCTCCTTTCTGCACTTAACACTGTCAATTCTTTGGCAAGAAAGAATTAATAAATGTCCATTCACATTAGTCTTGGAAAAAAACCTCTACAAATGGTGGATCCCAGCAGTACCTTTCAGCAGTAAATGCATTGTGTTAATTTCTTAAGGATCCATTTAATGCTCTTCTGTTTTATTCCCACTGTTAGATCCCTCGTGCTCTTATAGCTCCTCTTGGTAATCCTTGCTCTATCAAGTGAACCCAGTTTCTTCGGGCAGCTGGTTGTGAAGGAGAAAAGAGAGCCCTGTGGCCCAGATCAGTCTCTGGGAAGTGCTCACTGACAGCTTGGTCAGCCAGGACTGCTGTGCCAAGAGTCTGGAGTGATGCTCAGGTGAGAATTGCTGACTCTTTAGCCAGAGGTTAAATTTTTTTATCCAATATCCTGCTCAGTTCTTGGAGGAAGGTTCCCTGTTTCTGCCTCTGGGCTGGCTGCTCTATTCCCCTGGATATTTTCTTTGACTGTGCAAACTTCAGAGGCTGTAGAGAATCAGCCTCGCTGCTGACTGCCCATAGCAAGAGAACCTCCCATGCTCACCGTGCAGACTCTGCAGCTATTTTTGTGATGTCCTGGCTCTTTTACACCAGGAATAGGATAATGTTCCACAGATAACAGCTCTCCTGCAATGTAGCACAGAGGGTTTTTCTACTGAGTCTGAGTCAGGCTGACCAGCATAAAGGAAATGCTCTGACCAATATGGGCCAATTTAAGTATTCATTTGGGCAAATTACCAGATAACATTTTGTTCTATGAAATTAATCCCAGTGGGATTACCCAAAGTTTTAAAACAAAAACCACGCACTTTTTCACCTGGGCAAATATTTTCAAGGAGGTTTGTTACGCTGAGAGACATTAATTTTCTCTTTCCACTAGGACAAAAAATAGAAAGCTAAATGTGCAACCACATGTTTCCAAGGGATAAAATTTTATGCCTTTGACTGACATTGTGAGGTATTTATAATGTTGGGAAGTAGTACTTCAAGGTTTTCTGCAACCTGCTTTAAGGACTGTAGTTCCTTTTTTCTTTTAATATTCCTTATGAAGGGTGGCAGTACAGCAGGCTGTCAGTCACGATGAGCTCATGCACATCCTCCTGTCAGGATGAGTGTGGAGCACTGTGGAGATCTAATGGAGCAAGGGAACGGAAATCAGAAGGCAAAGTCATCCCTGTGTGACTTTGAAAAGTCACTTAGCCTTTTTAAACAGGAGCTGTCACAAGTGGACCCTTTTTTTGTGTCCAGTAAAAGGTGTGTGCATGTTAATCAACACTTCCACCTCTTCCACTTCTGTTTCAAGCTGAAATTCCTGTCATCTCCTAGCCCATGCTAACAACACCAGAATTTTAAACCCTGATTTAATTCTTATTTTAGAGAAGAATTTTCAACTCTCTCGTAGAGAGCAGGCTTTCAGAGGAATGCTTAAAAACTTCAGGAGAATCCATTTTAAAGTCATCATCAGGAAACCAGAAAACAAATTAGAACACAAAATCTGAATGGTATTTTTTTATTCAGGAGGTCTTTGTATTTAGAGCTATGTTTTTGTGGACTAATTATAATGAGTTGCATTTCTTTTGAATGACAAGCAAATGCATAAGAAAAAATTGTAAAATTGTTTCATAAGGAACATAGAAAGAGCTTGGCTTCTGCATAATGTAAAATAAATTTTAAAACTCAGAAGTCTCTGAAAAGAAAAATCAAATTCCATTATCTCACTTAAACAAGAATAATCTTAAGAAAGGTTAATTGCCCTGTTCTTTCTCCAGGCCATCTATAATCACACTGACAGAAGATTTTCTTCAGTAGTGGGAACAATGATAGGGCACAGCAGTGATGATATAAATTGAATAGTCTCTTTTGACACAGATGTGTGCACTTCCAAAAATAATGCATTGGGATTCCCAAGTTGTGACAACGTAGGAAGTTCTGATTAGAAAAAATGGTGAGAAAGGATTTGAAATGTTCAAGTATATTTCATTGTTGTGAAATGCAGAACAAATTGTATTTAATAACCGTCTTTTAAAATTATTTCTAATTAGTGAGGCATTTTGGCAGGTGCGCTTTCCTTTTCATCTTTGAATTTTTACCTTAATTTTTTTGACAGATTAGTCTCATAAAGATTGCAAAAGAAAAGGCAGAGCACCTAGGTCATCTAATCTACAATTAACTCTGTTAATTTCCTGGAAGAATAAAAAAGATTGATGTAAAATATTACACAGTGCCTGCTTCAAGAGAATTACTGTTAAATCTAGGAGTAGTACTTCAAGACATATTTATTTTGCTGAAGGTATAGCACTTTAAACCAAAAATATTTTCTGATCATATGCTAGCAGGTACAGCAAGGTGAGAAATCAAATCTATGACATGCCTTTAGCCTCTGAAAATTTTGTACATGCGAGAGACATTTATCCTCTAATAATGCAATTAAATGTGATCAAAAAAAAAAAAGTTAATTTTCTACAGGGAAATGTTCTTCATTGTTGAAGAATTCTTCTATGATGTGCTTCAACTTCAGTCATTCTGTGTTTGTAGAATCAGTTAAATGTTGTAGTGCTGGAGGAGGTGGGGAGAATGCCTGTCCCAAATTCTTGATTACCACCATAATTTGGAATCCACAATTACAAGTGCAAACTAAACAGCATAGAAGGAAACCATAATCATGCTAAAATCTGCTTTTTCTGAGTGTCAACTGTCTCTTCTCCCACATCCTTGGAAAGTTACAGTGGTAAGGTCATGGTCAGGGGGCTGCCACATTAATTTTTCATCTGCACTTCTACCAAATGAATGCAAACCACCAGAGTCCTTCTGTCCATGCTGAAATAGCTGCAGGTATTTATCACACAAATGCACATTCCCATTTAAGCATATTCTTAGATCATTTGAGGCTTTTTTAATTAAACCCAACGTGTTGAATCCTCCCAGTTCATTCCTTGGCGCTGCCCAAAGCACTGACGCAACACCCCAAGTGGAAATCCACTATCACCAGAAGGTCCCCGAAAGCTGCAGTGGTTTAAGCTTACCTTGATTTCAGTGTGACGCCTTGCCTAACGTGGGATTTATGGCAATGAAATACTCAGGTATCAAAGCCATGAGTATTTGTGTGGCTAATTATATGTTGCAGAAAAGTTGTGCAGTTTGTCAAAGACCAACCATTAGTTTTCAAAAGTATTCAAAAGGACAACATGATTCAGCTCTGTTTTCTGTTGAAGCAGCATCAAAAATCCCTGCTGCTTTTGGCAAACCAATTAAATCTACACTGAGTGCCTCTGAAAATCCTATTTTAGATGCTTTAGCCACAATTTAGCAGTTTTTTTTCAAACTCACCATTATCAGCACCTTGTGTTCAAGCGTGTTGGCAGGAGTGTTGTGTTAGACACTGTAACTTAGTTTTAGGCATGTGGGTTATTTATGTGTGTGATGCTGGAGTTTTTTGTCTTTCTAATCTTCCTGCTCTGCCTCAGAGGAAGGGAAGGACTCCAGTTTCTCACTGCCATGTCTTCATAAATTCTTTGTGAATGTAGCATTATGGTGTAACACTGAAGGCTTTGTCAGCCTCCAAGATCTCTTTTAAGTTGTCATCCTGTGGATATGGGAGATTGGATCTTCTAATTGGAACAGCCAAGACAGGCTGTAAAACTTACCCTTTCCAATTATTTTCTTCATTAACCACAAACACTTTTGTCTCCATCACCATTTTCACACCCCAGCTCCATTTCTGTTTTTCTAAAGTATTACTTTTCTCAACTCATTTACTTTTACACTATTCATCATTCCATTCCCTGTATTACCTTGCAAGCCCAGTAAGAACCGAGCTCACCCAGAAGAAATGAATAGCATCTGTTGCAAGGTATTACTTGTCACAAGGGGGGAAAAAACACCAAACTGCCAACAATTCCTTGTGCCATAACTTTGTTGGCTTACAACACAGGGAAACATCTTTAGGAAACACCAGCTATGGGCAGACATTTGGCTGATAAACTAGGGAATGAAAGTAAGCTAACTAGAAAAAAAGGCAGTGCAGATTTGTGTGTATTAATAAAGGACAAGCACACAGCCATAGATAAATAGAAGTTTTGTTCATATCTGAATTCTTCCTAGAGCGCCTCTAGATATTTTTTCCCCCCTAGAAAATTGTTTTAAAAAAAGGAAATGTAATTTGTTTGTGCAAACATACGTTGCATGGAAGATTTGTGTAAAAAGCGTAGATTTGTTTGGTACTTCTGATTGTTTTTTTCCATATTCTTTTACATACTTAGACAGGGCACAGACACAATACCAAGTAAAACCAGCAAATATTTGAAGATACAGCTGAAATTTGGACACTAAACGCCTAAAACTTTTTGTGGATGCAAGGAATTCATAAATAAAAAGAGGAGATGAGATGTAAATGTTAAAAAAGGTGCAAATCTCAAATCATCCCAACAATAGTAAAAAAATCCTGTCTGAAGGTCAGGTAAAAACTATTTACTGCTGCTTGTTCTTTTTTCATTTACTTGGCATTGCTGAATAGGGATTATGAATTCTGACCACAAGTTTCAACACGCTTTTCTATTTTTCCTCCACCTCCATGTGACACTTTTTTTTTATCAGTACTGGAACATATTCTAGTGAGCTTGAAGTACCCAACAGCCAGCAGGCAGGTTGAATAAACTGTTGCTGTGTGCCTGGGAGTCTACATTTCCCTGACTCCTTTTTTTTTTTTTTTCCCCCCAGTCCTCATTTCCCTGTCCTTCAGCTGTTGCAGAATTCCATTTTTAATACATCATGTGCAATGTGCACAAGACTCTGCACGGGCAGGGTAGTCTTTGTAATCAGGTTTTACCCTTCCAAGAGCACACATCGCAAGAGCAACAGTAATATTTTAATATTCTTAGCAAGATAATGTACATGTACAAAATGTGGAGGTCATGTGCTGCCTAATACTGCATTTTTTTAATCTCACATTCACTTCAGCGTGTGTGACATTATAAAACCAGGCAGTTGTGCCTTGGCTTTGTTCTGGATTGTCCCTTTGATCATATCATGCTTTATCATGAGTCTATTTGCCAACAAATAGGAGTTGCCCCTCTGACCTTAAAGAAGAATATTGTCCCTTCTCACTGCTGTAGTGACTTCTTTTTCCTACATGCCCAGAAGGATGGAGCTTAAGAACCTTATTCCTAGCAGATTATGCTGACAGGCAGTAGCTATCTGTTTCATATGTTACAGTTTTGCTGGCTTACAACTGTATTTTTTTTCTCTCTCAGTGAATATTATGTTAAGTTTGGGTTTCTCTTTGCTGGGGCATCATACATTCACAACTTAAAAACATGTGGATATGGTCATTAAAAAAAAATTTCACTTTATTCCTATTTATCACATCAGGACCTTTCAGAACTTGTCTGGTGCGTCATGTACCCGAACTGAGTAACTTGGGCAAAATCTTGGATTCTTTATTACTGGGAATCTCTACCGCAGTGAGAGGGAGGGTGTCCTGGCACTGAAATAATTTCAAGGTCAAAGGCTTTTTGTGCAGCATGGCTAAGTGCAGAGACTCAGAATCTTTTGGTCATAAACTTGTGGTCTGTACTAGTTAGCTCTGGCAGCCCAAAGCCTGTGCAAGTGGCTTACGAATGTTTAAGCGGGTTAGCTGGTGCTGATCTCTGTCCAGGCTTGGTGTACCCAGTCTGGGGGTAGGAGGACACCTCCAAAGATGTTAAGGGAGTGTCATTCCTGATCCTCCAGTGTGTGTATGACCATGGGGATGGTAGGACAAGCAGAGCTCAGAACTTGGCTGATGGAAGTGACTGACTGAAACCGAGGAACAGAAGTGAGCTGCGGAGTTTCCCCTGGGTTGACCTAGAAACAAAAGCCGTGACAATCACATGGCAGAGCAGTTGCTGCTCTCACCTTTCTGTGCTCATGAAGCTGGATAAGCTGCATGTCAAGCTGCTATGACCTGTGTGCAGTACCCTTTCACAGTGAAACACAGGACTCCAGGCTCTGACCTCTGTGAGCTGATTCATTTTTAGTTTAAGCATCAGCCAGAAGAGATGGATGAAGCTGATAGGAAATAAACAGATAAGCTTCCCTACAGTGACATATCTTCCCTCATAAATACAATTCTTGGGCTTTTTCTTGTCCAAGGCTGACTAATGACTCCAAAAAGACACTTCTGCTGTCTGTGGACAGATATGAACCTGTTCACTACATCCCTGAGCTATATGTTGTAATGTAATTTCTGAAGACCACGAAGATTAATTTCAGTCTTAGTTACATTTCATAATGAACTCTTAGAAAATACAGTTTTGACATCCCTGTCTTCTGTGATGTATCAATTCAAAACCTCATTTGTCTTTCCTGAATTTATTGTAAGTGGTAATTTAAGAGAGATCACCGCTCTTTTATCAATTGTGCTTTTATCAGTTTACTGTTATCTTTATCAATTTATCTTCTGTATTCTGTAACTTATGTTAAAAAAAAAAAATTCTCCTGTAAGATAATTATATCTACAGGTTATTTTCAAGACTTTTTTTTCATTTTCTGTACATTAGGTCATTGTACAGTAGGCACTTTGTGAGTTCTGAGGTTTTGTTTTCAGGACTGACAGTATCAAACCACCTGAAGTTTCCACTTTTAATCCAGAGGACTGTCTGTGGCAGATGTATGTGGCTTATCCCTCATCTTGTTTCTGGAGAGACATTTTTAATTATTTACTACAGAACATACACAACAATTTTGTTAAGGGGCATTTTTATTTAGCTATCTGCGAGTTTTGCTGTTAAGAATTAGTCCACTTAAATCTTGCATCTTCATGGATAAGGGTTAAATTTTAAAACTCTTAATGAACAAGAACTTAAACATCAAAGTCGCTGTTTAATATAATTATAATAGGAATGTGTTTTGTCAGTATATTGTTCATTGCAAACCTCACTAAATAAGAATTAGGAATTGCTTTAGGAACAAGGAAGACTGTAACACATTCTCCTGTATTAAATTATTTGGAGGAGGAAGATATCAGTAACAAGAACCATGGATGAGGTTACTGTTGAAAAAATTCATTTAGAAAAAAAATAGCAAATCAGATTGAAGTTTAAGTAAATAATACTGCTCTGAAAATTTTCTTGGTAAACAAAGACATCAGATGCATTATTGTGAATTACTTCAATATTAAGTTGTCTGTAATTGTAGGTGGAGCATATAGAAGATTTCAGAAGAATAAGCTACTGAAGTAATCCTTAAAATTATATTCAGAAGACTGCATCTTCTTTCCTTGGCGTGCACACTAATGAGAAAATAGCATTATAGGACTGCCAGACTTAAACTAAGAGAAAACTACTTCAGCACTTTTCGTAATCCTTTTTATAATTTTGCAGCGGTCTATGATTCTTATAGAATACAGACAATGAATTAATTCTAGCAAGTATTTTATTATGAAACATTAAGTTATAAGTTTCCTCACCCGAGCTTTAAGTGCTTGAGATTCTTTTTTCAATCTTTCTAAAATGGGCAGAGATTACATTAACTTGTCACAGTCTATATTAAAAGAAAACTGGAACAATCTAAGACTGTAAAATAAATTCTCATTTTTGTACATGACTAAAGTTTGTCAAAGCAGGTTTATGGTCTTTTTCCTTGAGGAAAGACATACTATATTTTAGGATTTTTATCTTAATGCTTCAGCATGAGTTGGGATTTTAATTGCATGCATATTTTCTAGAATTTATAATTTCTGAGCAAAGCTGTGCTTTTCTTCTGCCCCAGTTATCTTATTTAAAGGCCTTTCTGAGACACTGACACTTGTTTTTGTCAAAGTTTTGGACTAAATTCCATGTGAGACAATGGAAAAACTACCACCGACATCCACATGGCTAAATTATCTCCAAGGCTGAAGTATTCTTTAAGGATATTTTTGAGCCTGTCAGCTACATAATTAGTTCCCATGTGTGGAGCTTCTCATCTTAGCACCATCTTAATTGTAGATCCTCTCTTCCAAAATGTTTGTGTAACACTTTTTAAGCAAGAGAAGATCAGTTGAAGCTAAATAGAATTTCATTTGACAGCAAAATATCTTGAACCTGGTTTCATCGTATAAGAAGTTTGATGTATTTTATTTTGGATAATTATCTTGGAAGTCCAACTTTTATTATTATATAACTTTTATTTTCATATATTTAGAGATAATGAGGGAGGGTGAGGAAATACATTTGGAATAGTATCCACATTTAAGATGTTTGGATTGGTTTTGGCATTGCATGAGGTAGAAACAACTTACAATATTCTCTGCGAGAATTTTGTGATGCTTAAGTCCTACTGCCTCATTTAAAAAAAATTCGTCAGAGATTTATTTTGTGCCTGAGAGCCACAAGATATCCTCAAATCTCTGCTGCAGATCTCTGACATCTGGTTTTGGTTTTGTGTTTACGGGGCTGGGAGCAGCCCCCACAGCTAATGGAAGACTTGCTGCTGTGTTCCTGTTCTCCGGGAGGTGGATGACCCAAACTCCACTCTGTGACTTGAGCAAAAATGAATAGTCCAATGTGATATTATTCAGCATAGATGGCATTCTAATAAAATTAAAACGGGAGCATAAACTACTATTAATCACTGTTAGCTGAAGCAACGTACCTTGTTCAATACATACTGAGCATTAGTACCTAGTACTAGTGACAATAATGATATGTTCAAACTTTGCAGTTTTATCATTCCTAACCAGAAATTATTCTATTCCATACTGAAGTCAATATTGGAAAATCAGGAATAAAAATCAATTCAATGTATTGGGTTCACTTTTTTTTTTTTTTTAAATAACAGATGAACAAGCAAACTATGTGCACATTTCTCTGCACAAAAGGTACAGTGAGGTCATAGGAATGAAAAACTTTATTAGACTTCCATTGAAACTTTTGGACTGACATTTTGTGCAATGCACAGTAGAGCTATTTTAAAGGCTGTAGTAAATTAAATGTAGTCTTCCTCCTGTCTAGTGAGTAGAGTACGCATACCTGTGTATTCTGCTTTATCTGCCAAGAGCCATGACAAAGCAGTTATGTTATGGTTTGAGTGAATAATATATTGCTCTTGAAAACTTCTTAGTAAACAAAGTTACAACCATTATACAGACTGTAGTAAATTACTTCAATTTTATATTTGGCTTAATTATAGACTGTTCTAGCCATGAAGACTGTTTCAGAAACAAGTTTTGGTATAGAACGTCTAGCAGAATTTTGTTTAAAAGAATTCCAATAAAAGGAGTACTAAATAATACATTTTTGCTTGTGGATTTCAGGCAAATTAAATGCCCTAAAATAAGAAGGTTTTGACAGATATTTCAATTCGGGTATTTCAGCTGTAAAGAGAAAATAATATCATTGCGTCTTTAATGTTTTTAACTTCTGTAAATTTAGAAGGGAGGTTCAGGCAGGAGTGGTGAGCACACTGCAACTGATCACTATATTTTAGGTTTCTTGGCTCTCAAACTTCACATTTTCTATCTTTTTTTTTTTTTTTTTTTTTGGTCAAAGACCATTTGGAGTAATTTATCAGCTTCACAGCTTGAGAAAAGTTCCTGACAAGAATCTGACCAAAAATAAGTCTTCTTTTTCTACCGTTTTTTTTTTTCCTTTTTGATTTTCATTTTGATTTAGAGCAACGAAATCAAACAACTCTCTCCATTCTTCATTACAACTCTCTTCATTCTTCATTAATCCTTCTTACCATTTTATTTTCAAATTCTGCCTTATGATTTTCCTGTCTACAGTTCTTTTCTGTGTGCTTGAGAGAATAAAATGTTCTCATGATCTTTTTTTATGAGGAGTTGGAGAAACACTTAAGATTCAAAGAAGAATAAAAGAAAATACGGATGTTCTGATGCCAGAACCAGAAGTCTAGCATGGAGTATTATTTCAAGAATAAAAACTGGGAGGATGGTTTTGAAGGAATCTTGTGCTGGCACTGAAACATGGAATAAAAGATTTGGATCCTGAAATTATTCAGATGTACTCTAGAAAATCTTAAAACTGTTAACTCTCCCTTTCAAGAAGGCTGAAAAATTCTGAAATTACTGGAAAATGTCGGCTATTTCCAAGTTCATATGTTCCTATTTGAGAAGCCATACCACTTGGCTATGTATAAATTAGACTTCTAATGAGTTGTGGTTTGCCAATGAAATTGAAATACGTGCTGCAATTGTAAAATGCTGATGCAGAACTTCTCAAGTTAATACAAAGCCAAATATCTAATTCATCAGTGTATGGTGGCTCAAGTTCAAAAGCACATGCTTCTATCCTAGAACAAATTTTATCCAGAGACCTTAATGCTTTTGCAAATACTAATTAATCAATTCTTCTGTGTTGCAGAACTAAAAAATATTCCTGTACCTCAAAGGAGTATTTATAGGTCTGCTGAATCCTTACCTTTGGAATTTGAAGCACCAGAGCCAAGTCAGCATTTGATAGCAAAGGATTTAGAAAGTATGCCCGAAGCCTTTCACATTTCTGTATTGTAGTCTGAAAAAATGTTTAATTTTAATTATAAGTAATAATCTTCATAATGTCTACAGTCACCTGTCATAGCCTTCATTTAAAATGGCCACATACTTTGGATCTAAATGTTCTTAAATTTAATTATTTAAAACCTATACAAATGAAAATTGTTATTTCTTCCAGTTAAAATTCTGTTGTTTAAAATTAATCTGGCCATATTGGTGGCATTTATAATTTCTAGTATCGGCTTTAGCAACAGTTGATACAGTGACATCTACAATCTAAATTAAACAAAACATAAAAAGCGGTTTTAAAAATCAGTTTTCAGAACCGATTTTTTTCCAAACTTTCTTTGAGGTTAACTTTTAAAAGCCGATATGATGAGTTGTAGTTACTCACAAAATAAAGTTCAGACATCTCCCAGTAGCTGCAAATTTATTAGCTGGTTTAATTGCTCTGTTAAGTACTTTGGTTATAACTCCTGTTGTGTTCCAGAAATACTGAGTTCCATCTTCCTCCTTCAGCTGGGTGTTTTGTTCTTTTGGGTTTTCTTTTATGCCATTTTCTAAACTGTGACAGCAAGTCACAGTTTCTGATCTAGGTACTGACCTAATTTCTGATCTAGATAGCCTTGTATTGCATAATGGGCACAGTGAGCACGGTAGTCATGAAGGAATTACACACATTTCAGAATCATGAATTTAAAATATATCTAATTCAAAGCAAATCAAGCAGCATTATGGGTTGCAAATATCAAGTTACTCTGGGGATTTCTGTGTATACACTGCCCAGTTTTGCTGTGTGCTGGCACTTTAGACTCAGTAAATGGACTTCACAGAGTGAAGCTGCCAACATATGTTGTAAGCAGAGAATTATGTCGTGTAGTGTTAGGGCTAATAGGCTAAATTACAGATAACTGGGAATGGATCCACAGGTGGCCATGCAATTTCTGCCACAGAGTGTAGCAGCTAGTTAGAGGAGAAGCTATCACCTTACAAAACAAGATACTAGGTATTTGTTTCGTTTTGTTCTCCATTTATTTCCTTGCTATAAAAAATTAGTTAAAATATCCTAGTATATATTGCATATATTTATGTATAAGGATGTACTACATTCCAAGAAAATTACCTGAACTGCTCCAAAGAGAGGAAAAGAGTAAATTGTTAAAGAATCTCTGCAAAGGTAGTGTGAGGAGGATGGGTTTGTTAATTCAGTTGAGGACAAATCTTTCTGTAAAAAAATCCTCTAAATGTGTAGTCTGATAAACCAATGAACTTCATGTTAAATTAATGACTTATTTAGACACACTGAATTGGCATATATGAAGTTCTGCCGTGTGACTTGCCCTAGCTGTCCAGTTAAGTGTTTTCTGTGTGAAGAAATGCAGAGGATGGAGAGGAGAAAATGAGGAAAAAGATGAGGGAATGAAAACAATGATGAACAAAGGGAAGAGCTCTGTGCCGTTCTTACAGGGTTTTCTCTCCCCTCTTTCCTTCTTTCCAGATGTCATAGTGATGTGGGATTGAAATCTGCCCTGAGGTTTGTGAACCAAATGCTTTTAATTTCTGTAGAGTTTGTTTACATTAGAGTTGACTGGGGCTTCTCTTTGAGTGATTTTGGTTTTTTTAAACTCAAATTCATGAAATCCCATTGCACAACAGAAGCTAATCATAGGTCTTGGAATATGGTGGGGAGAAAAAAAAAAAACTACTTTTAGAGGCAGTTGTTCATTCCAAAGCCAGTGGGAATGTTAAAGGTGTCCTAGTACAGCGAGGCTGAGACTCACTTACGCAATGGACATTGAGTGTACATAAAATCTGAAAAAAACCCGAAAACTTTTGAGCCAGCCCTCTGGGCTTGTATTAGACATTTTGAGCCAAATTGCAGCAGTCCACAGTAGAGAGAAAGAAATGTGGAGTGGGAGTCAGCCAGGAATGCTTTCACCTACTTCAAGGGCCCCACAAAAAATCACATTCAGGCAGTTTCCAGTATGAGCATCCATCCCCCGCCCATGTGTCAGGCTGGGGCCCGCACAGGTGCCCACCCTTCCCAAGGACTGCCACTCACCCTTTGCACTCACTCACCTCCTCCGTGGCACTTTTGGTCTTTATTTTTGCTCATGTCAAGCCTTCAGTTTGAGAAGACAGGAGTCCCTGCTTTGGGAGGCACAGGCAGGCTGTCATGCTGCACACTTTACAAGCTTCATTTTTTACAGATTACAGACTCCCTATTCACTGCAGTGAAAATGCAAGCCCAGTAGGTTTCAGAGGTTAATTTTTGCTCTTTGCAAAAGCCTTCCATGTTATATACCATAACACAGGCAAATACACTTTGATTTTATGCTAATCCTTAATAGCAATATAGTTTTTATACTTCAAAATTAGTCTTTCATCTGAAAAGTTATCAATATTTCTGTGACTGCTAATATTTTTAAAATCTGATTAAATTTTCTTTTAAAGTGTTTTGGTTTTTTTTTTGTTTGTTTGTGTTTTTTTAATGGATGTTTTTACAGGCTCTTTAGGACTTTAAATAATTGTCTTAGCTGTCATGTTTGAGAAAGTCGTGCTAAAAGCTTCCATCTTTAAAATAGCTCTGAATGCACCTAGAGTAGCTGTCAACAGAGCAGAGATCTGTGAAATGGATCAGACAACTTGTCCCCATGTAAGAAGTGAATGTGTAACTTAGCTAACATGGAAAACAAAAAAATAGGGACAAAGAAAAAGTAAGAGAAGGGGAATAGACTGGACTTACTAATTTGATATTTTTTTTCTGTGGGAGGCAACACCTGAAGTTGGTGAAACCATTTTAAAGCATTCAGGCTGTATTCGCTTGAATAAACAGAGATTTATACTCTTAATTCTGAAAGGTGATAATCATCACTCCAATCTAATGAGAAAGTATAATAATTACTCTCTCATCTGCCCTTAATAAAGTTTAGGTTCTTTTCATTTTGTTTTAATTATCACAACTCATTTTTATGTTATGCATAATACATCCATCTTATCTGTAAAAAAATTTGCTACATAGCTCTGCCTCTCAGAAATTCATCTTTTCTGTATCATAATTTGTTATGTTTAATCCTAGTACTAGAGAGGAGAATTTGGTAATTGCAGTCACAGTTTTTGTTAAAGCCACATCTTACACTTTAATGTACAATTTTTTATTCCCTTAGCAAACTTCCACCAGTAACTGAATGATACATTTGCATTTTATGGGTATTTCAATTTTTTTGAAGGAAAATTATTCAGGATTAGATGTCTCTAAATTGTGATTTTTGAGTCTTTAAAATGGTCAGTTGGCTGTTTCCAGTTGTTCCTTGGTTATTTCACATGTTCATTTTCAACGTTTTTTCCAGAAAAATGCTTCTCTTTATGATAGATAAAAACAATATCAGTAATGCAAATGTTAAGCAAGCCTTACACTGCCTTATCAAAAAAAAAAAAAAATCAATATTGGAAGCAATTACTAAGAACTATGAGGCAAGTATTGATTTTATTATTGACATTATTAATTTCAAGTAGCTCGTATACTTAGGAATGTTTATTTTCCGGTGTCTAAGCTATTATTACATTGTTCTAAACACCGATATATTATGATGGTGATTTTCTAGTTTAGGAAGTGTGGAACTCATTAAAAACACACACTTTTTTCTTTGGGCTGATTTCCATTAACACGTCTGTGTACAGTAGGACAACATGAAATAAAAAGTAAAATGCTGCCCTGAATCAGTTAATGTATGTATTTAGTTTAAAATATAAACAAAAGCCAGGCGCAGTGGCCTGTGTTCCTACTATTGCTGGATCCCAACCCATAGAAAACCGTATTAAATGTTTGTGTTTTATTTCACTCGAATGTAGAGTTTACATGAGGTTTTAAATGATAATTTTAGCCCCATGCTCATTATGACATATCAGCTAATGGTGACACTTTATTTCTGTACATTTATTAAAGATACGACATTTTTAATTCCATCAGCTCAGGGCTTAAATTAGAGTTTGAGGTAAATGTTTTCATTTAACTTATTGATTCTGTTCCAATTTAGGAGATTACCCCATAGCTCTAATTCACCCAAAGAATCTCACTGGGGAGATTTTCAAAGGCACAAATAGAAGTCATACCACTGACTTCCACTGACTGATGAAAATTGTATTACTGCCTTCTCTCTGGGTACAGAGAAACCCAGTTCCCATTGTTCTCTTAATAAGAAAGAGCATCCGTCTTTCTCAAGTAGGCTTTGAAAATGTTGATCAAAGCAGAGGAGGCCAGATGCTCACAGTTTGCTATAGATCCAGTACAGTCAGTGAATTATTTGCACCATTTGAGACACAAGCCATGTCATTGCTAAAATTATTATAAGTTACTCAGTCTTCTAATAACAATATTCAACACTGGAGAATTAAGTTTTCCCTGACAAAATGGAAAACTTAAAAAGTTAAAAAATAACTCCTGAATCATTAACACCAATGCAACTGCCTGATAAAGATGTTCTTCAGCTGGTTTTTTTTCTTATTAGGCTGTGAGACATTGACCTTGATTCTTGTTCTGAAGGTCAGTATGGAAACACTGCAGAGGAAATGTCCTCACATGCTTGGATGAAGATATTGTAAAATTTTCACTGCATTGCAGTTTGGGTTGGCAGGACCACAAAAAGTGTAACAAGACTCTTGTAGGTGCTTTTAGACATTTTGTCATAGTTCCTCTTCTCTGCCCATCTGCCAAGATAGTTTCCCATGCTTCTGGTGCCACCCACCCTAGGAAAAATTAGCTGATTTTGTATTTCAACATCACGCCCTCTTCAGCAAGCATGTGTAGAAAGCAATTTCTTTTCTTAAATGAACAGGGTGAATACCAGGAATATTTCCATCTTCTGGGATAAACTTCATGGAGTTTTATGTACTTGGTAGGCTGCCTCCAGCTTCTAGGTTTTTAAGCTGAGCTGTAGCACAGGGCCAGTTTACAAAATACTTGTTTATCTCATTTTATGTACTCGAAATCACCTGCTGAGACGATGCCACACTCGCCTGGGTTTCTCATCATCAGTTATTCACTCTTGTTGGCACAGTTCTCAGCTCAACTACCTTTTCCTTTGCACCTCTTCCAGGCAGTTCCCCACGGCTGAGCAGGGCATGGTTAACTGGAGGTACAGAGAGAAGGAGATGAGGAATGATAAGCTGGAAAATGATATACTGGAAGAGAAGGGAGTAGTACACTGAGATGGAGTATGGAGAAGTCAGAGCTCAGTGGAAAGGAAAATAAGATTTCAGTAAAGACCTATTAGAAAAAAAGGAAAGACATTTTAAAAGCATAAATAAGAAAAAATGCAACAACCTGTGTATTCGATCTTGCAATCATAAAGTGTCCAGGTCTTCTCTGAATGTTTTCTTGAAACCTACTAAGACTATATTTTAAATGTGTGAGAAAAAGTAAATATAGAAATGCAAATCAGGCCTGACAGATTAGCCTAACAATCAGGTTTTTTGAAAAGCAGAAGGCCGACGACAGTTTAGCAGTTTATTTTGAGAGCTGAGTAGGATGGCACATTTTTACATTAAACAATATTCACTTTAGTTTTCTTGTGTTTATTTTTGTCTGAACATATCCTTATAATTCTCCACCACTCAGTAAACAGTCCTACATTTGCCTGAATTAATAGGATAAATATTGCCAGTTTTTTAGAACAGATAATGATAAATGACTTGAATACATTAAATGTGTTTGGGACATATTTAATCCATAAGCTTGATGTTAAAAGCACCAAAATTATCTTATAAAATTTTACTATCAACATGATCTGGGAAGCATTCTTGCGGTAGTCTCATACAGCTTCTCGTTTATGCTGACATAAAACACTGGCTGTGCTGAAATATCAGCTCACATAGAACTGTGAGGAACTGTTAGTTGTGCAGTCACACATAAAAATGCTAAATAATCATTAGAAGAAGGCACGCTCTGGCTGCTGGTGTGGGATCACGGCAGTAGGAGACAGAGAATCTTTAAAAGCCTGAAGTGCCGTGGTTGAGGGTCCTGAGAACACTTGAGACTCACTCAGGGGTTTTGCTGATTTAGTGCCAGGGCTAAGAAGGAATACTGAGATGTGAAGCTTTCGCGAAAGCCGTGCTTCCTTCACTAATGGTGTGTTGGGACCCAGAGTCTGCTGGTACTTTCTGCTTTTAAAGAAGAATTAGTTCTCTTGTCCAGAAGCAATTTGTGGCTGTAGGAGGAGGTGGTTCAAGAAGGAGACTTGCTAGGCTGTGGTAGCATCAGCATTACTCAGGTACCCTGGATCAGCTGGACTTGGAGTGCCCTGCCCTTCTGGTCCTTAGCTTTTTGGCTATTTCACTTTATTTTTATTTTATTTTTTTCCCAGTAGTGACTGTAAATGCATAAACTCTCCTGGTATGAAGGACAAGGTGCCGCCTCCAGCCCAAACAGCAGCCTTTAAGAGATGTTCTCTCGTTAGGCTTTATCCAGTTACAATGTCTGACTTGTCTAGGTTGCTTAGGAAGGATGATTCCTTCACCCAAGTGCAAGTTTGGAGATATATCATAGGAATGCACTCTGCATTTTTAACAACAAAAACAAAATACATTCTTTATTTAATGTTCCTAGATCAGTTTGCCTTTTTTTTTTTTAATTTACTTCCTGAAGGACTTAAAGCATCTTTTACAAACAAAGTGAAAAAATAATGAGTTATGAAATAAGAAAAAAACAAAATCTTAATTCTTGCTTTTCTCATCCTAGCTAGGCCTGTAATGGGGAATTTCTTGTAAAAGCCTTAGTAGCTCCTGACTTAACTTTACAGGCTTTCTTTAGTGCCTACTCTTCTGCAGCCACATGGAAAAAATAAATCCAGGAAAATTGAAGCCTCTGAAAAAAATGAAAATCAAAATCTGTGTTGCCTTGAGGGCATGAGAATAGATGGCAAATTGATAAGGCACATGGGTAAGGAAAATATACATTTTCCCTCAAAAACCAGATCATCTCTTTTCCAATTTTCATCAAGAGGAATTTTATTTCTTGTTAATTGTATGTAATTAATGAGTATATATGTGACGCTGGTTGACCCAAACCAAGATCAGTCTACTTAAATATAACTTTAATCAAGACTAAATAATATGTATCAGAACTGCTTTCTAATTGTGCAAATCCTGCTCTGTTTATGTTTTTATGTCTGTGGTTTTTATTAGCAGAAGCGGGTATACATAGATGCTGTGCATAGACTTAAAGGTTTGTGTGTATCTTTGCATGAAGAACACATTTGTTTTCCTCTACCACCAAAAACGTAAAATGTGCTAGCAAAATGTATAATGTTATGGTTGAGAATTTAAAGGCTTTAAAGTGAGGAAATTAAGAAACAAACATACGCCCTCAGAGAAGTGATGAATTTTAAGACTCAGTCGTGCTGGACCATGAAGTCTTTAGGGGAGAGGTAACGATAGTTTATAAGATTATACAGTGCCAAGTGCACTGTTGCTGTTCTATAAGTAGACAGAAAAAAATAACAGGTATATTAGAATGGTGAATTTGGCAGGTTATTTCAATTTTATGCATTTGAAAGTTTAAAAAAAAACCCAGCCAGTTTCAGGATCTTTGTTCCACTGATGTATTAATTAGATCTGTATTGCAATCAAAACAACAAAAAAATTCTGCCAAGCTGATCTGGGAACTTGAGTGTTTCCCCAAGACTGCAGGGGTGCAATGGTGTGTGGGTCTGTTCCACAAACACACTGCTGAATTATGTGTGCGTGCCCTTCACTTCACAGCATTACAATGTTTTCATGGCAAACATTGCTGCATCTGAGTTGATCTCCCCGGAGTTTTTAGAGTTATAAGGCTTGTAAAATAAAACTTGGGTAATGTTTAGCTTTAATGAGTTCTGTAACTGTTGTCCTGTCGTGCCCCAAAGTCTCTGTATGGCTGCCTCACAGAGGCTCCCTGAGGGCCACCAGATTGAGTTTTTCTTTTAAAAGGGGAGGCTGTTGCAGAAGTGCATCAAAGGCAGTGTAAGAACTGTATGTGGCAGCTATTTAAGTAGAGCTCATACTGCAGAAATAGAGACCTGCTTTGTTTTGCAAATTTGATAAAGATGCCTTAAAACCAAGGACTCATTGCCCTGCATGATAAGAAAGGGAGGGAGCAAGAGCTGCCCTTACTCACAGGTTGAGGCAGTCCTTGTGTGACTTTGAGGAGAGGATGACTCATGAACCCATGGCATGGTGCCCAGCCAGGCTCTTCCTTGTCAGTCTGTCCTCCTTAGCACTAAACCAGCACCTGACTTCTGTGGCAAAAAAGCTTTCCCAGGTCACCAGTTTCCAACACAGTCAGTGGCAGGTTCTTCAGAAGCGACAGAGACGTCCCTGTGTAAGGGAGTGGCTTTGGCTTTGAGGAGTGGAGAAGGACCTCTGTGCATGAGAGGAACTGACTTTTCAAAGGACAGCTGCTCTTCCAGGGAGAGAGGCTGTAGCTTTGATCATATCTTTGTGAGCGAATGCAGAAGAAAGTTGGTTTAAACCCTCCCTGGAAGCCCGTGCCAAGATGCTGTAGAGAGCTCTGCTACCAGTTAAAAGAAGGTGAAGTCTCTAATGAAGGGAGAGAGAACTTTAGAGAAAAGTTCTGCCTATTATGGATAAAAATCTCTGTGGAAGCTACTCAATCCAAGGAAAGATCTGTGCAGTAAATTGCAAGTGACTTTTATCTATGGCACACTAAACCAGAAATTAAAAGTCTGGGACATGATGAAATCTGAGAGGAAAAGAAATTAAATATGTCTGAAGATTTGAGAGAATGATGTGTATTAAAGATAGAAGACAGAACTAGTATAATACAGACCATAAATTCATTATGTAATTTTATCTTCAAGTCCTTTTGACTGAACTGTAGCATATAAGTCAGGAAGGCATCCAGTCTTGGTGTAATATCTTCAAGCGGTCCACTGCATCTCTGAAAAGTTTGTCCACATGGCTAACTCCAGAATTAATTATATTGCTTTTGAGTAAGCTTTCAAATAGCTGAGGAACTCACATGAACAGAAATTATACAGCAGAAACTGAAACTAGTTAAATGGGCTATAAAATACTGAATCACGTAGGAGCGGGCCACCTTTTATTTGGCTTCACACCTCTGAATGCTTAATTGGTTTGGTTTTACTTGCTATTACTCCAGTGGGGAAGGCAGTGGACTGGCATTGCTTTGATGGCAGTAATTGCCCACTGCCCTGTTAATCAGTGCATGAGGCACTCTGTTAGAGTGATATAAAAGCTCTTTTGGGGATGACTTTTCTCTGTCTGATTGCATTTCTTTGTGAATGAAAATGGTCACTCGTGAGACGCTGCTTTGGGCATCCCTTCACACTCCTCAGGGTACGGAATAGCTTTTTTGAAGGCAGCAGCTCCTTCTGCTGTGACAGGATAAATGGGGGCAACCTGTGCAAAATTGTCCATGCAAGGGTTTGTGTCCATAAAAGTACCCTTCCATTAATATTGTAAGATAAAAAGCCATCTGGCCTACAGGTCTGAAATTTTCTATTAACTCTGTGTAGGATTCGCTGTTAGACAAAACAACTGTGTGGCTTGAGAGCTCAGCCAACATCTGCTGAAATACAAATTTGATGCACCAGTTTACTTTTGCACAGCACAAGGCTCAGTGAAGTTTGGATCTGGGACCAGATAAAGGATAACAAGTACTAACTACAAGGCAGGGGATTCTTCTATGAGGCAGCTCAAATTTTTAGCTCAGATTAATTTTTTTTCATTCTGGAATTTCACACGTTGCCTTGGCTTTCTTTTTCTTTGAAAACCTTTATTCTCTGTCCTTCAAACAGTTCACTGTCAACTGTGAGATTGCAAAGCCTTTTGGTTTCGGTGCTCAAAACTGCAGCTGTCCTTTGAAAAGTCAATTTTTCTACATTCACAGTTAACTACACCATTCTGCATTACTGCTCATGTGCTCCTAAAGGGCTGCCTTATATTAACTGAGGGGTTTTTTTTCCTTTGCTGTATTTTGGTGCAGTGAACAATTTGGTACATTTAGGTGTCTTACACAACCAGCAGCACGATGAGTCATCTTTAGAGAGTCACTATTGACTGAACTGGCATGAATTCACATTGTGAAAAACGTGCAGTTAGAAAGCGTTTTAAAAAAACACAATCTGAACCCCCCAACCATTCATTTTCACGCTATGTATTACCGCAGGAGTTATTTTAGCTGTGGGGCAAAGGCCCAACAGCATGTATAGGAGTGATGCTCAGATGCTCTTCAGCCCATAGATGTGACTCCTGTCAAATAAAATTATCACAAAAACCCCAAAGTTTGTCATTGGGAAATCCCACTGAGACAAGGATGTGTTGACTCCTCCAGTACTGGGTCCATTATGTGGAAATCACCCCCTTCTGGTAATCTCTCCAGAGGGAACAGCCACCAGGGGCTTCTGGGGTCAGAGCAAAACTGAAGGCTGCTTATAATGTGTAACATGCAGGAGATTCAGCAGATCATAGTTTCTTTATATCCTGTGCCACAAATACTTTGCTTTTGGTACGGAATGAAGCTCACACAAATTGAAATAAGAACACATCTCTCTTCCTAATTTCTCCAACTGGTCCAAAGAAAAAGAGCATCCCTTTTAAAGGGTTCGTGGATAACTACTTTAATAGCCATTGAAACTTTCTTGTGGTCATCTGAGGTCTGCCAGCTCTCGGTGAGAAAATTCTTCCTGCCCTCTTTTGGAAAGTTCCTATCACTGACATGAGAATGTCTAGAAATTAGTGTCTTCAGCTGGTCACCTCCTAACTGCTTGTTGTGCAGTATTTCAATTGAACTAAGCATTTTGAGTTCAAATTTCACAAAGAGCAGCGGTTGTGAACATTATAAATTAATAGATGCATTATTAAAATGGAAATAACTTACTTTGTCTCTCTTTTCCTGGTAATTGAAATTGTATTTAGAAGTTTACTCCAGTATTTTATTCAAAAAAAGCCCTCAATTCTGCAGCTCGGTTATATTCATACACAACAGACAGCATGCAATGTGTGAGGCAGAAGAGCATCTTGGAGAATGCTATTTCATTGCTGTTCTGTGAAGAAAGTAAGTTTCACTGTATAAGTAACAATTTTAAGTATTCCTGAGGCTGATGCTTATGGTGCTAAAGAACTAGGAATTTTGCATTTACTTTTATTGGATATAAACGTAGATTTCGTGCAGACTAAAGCCCTCTGTCACCATGAATGGAAAGCACTCTGGTCTTCTTATAGTGATTTTCGGCTCTCAGGATGAAGCTTTTCTGGGTCTTCACGAGTTGTATGGAATGATTTCATGATTGTGGTGAAAGGGGTAGAAGATAATTTGTGTTCCAGCTTTTCTTTGAGGCTGTTTGAATGACCACAGGGAAGTTCGTGACCTGGCTGCCTGGTACTGATAGATCCAGGGTTAAATCTCTTCCAACAGCGCTGCTGCAAGCGCTGGAATCTGCTTGCACTGGCTGCTGGGTGCCCCGAGGCTGCCGGGCTGCAGGAGGAAGGTTTGTTAGATAACACAGATTCTATACACAGTTTCTCAGAGCTTCTCTCACCGCCGATGAACTGCTCCATTTATGCAGCATCTGCTGACAGAAACCTGTGTGGGAGGTGGTATTGTTTGTGTTATTTTCCCTAGAAATAGAAGATACTTGTGCTGAATAAGGGACAGAGTTATTGCACAGCTTAGAAAAAAAGTTTCTTTTTTAAGGATTTATTTTTTGTCTTGGATATGTTATTTTTTGCCCTTGCCCCCCTCTGTGGGTAAGTGGGGAAGCTTGACAAACTGTGTTTTTGTGCCCATTGATAAACGTAATGAGATTTGAGTGTCAACATTAAAATGTTCCGTGTCATCAGCTCTGTGAAACTGCAGTGAAATATGGAAGCGAGGGAGAAAAAACTCAGTTTTCAGCCTGGCTGTGTCCCTTGCTAGGGTGCTGTGGGGAATGTTGATAAACACTGGGAAGGGCTGAGAGGTGGCAGAGGCAGGTGAGGAGCCAGTGGCTTCTGAGGGACCAGAGAAAGCTGCCACTGCATCTCCTCCTGCGTCTGAGTGCCAGAGGCTCCTAGTTAGGGGAAGCCTTTACAACTCTTCTGTTTTTGCATTCCCTGGATAAAGAAAATAAACGATGCAATGGAAATTTTTAATAAACATTTCTAGTAGGAATAATATTTTACATCTTGCTCTGCCTCTCCTGAGTAAGTGCTGTTAGCTCCAGTTGTTCATTACTAAGGAAAGTCTTCTGTAATTCGTCTCTAGCAGTACTCCAGGTAGAGGTGATTTGTTTTTTTTTGTTACCTGGCATGGCTGTGCTGTCACTGCTGCTGCTGCTTGGGCTAATAGACATAACTGCTGCCGTGGACGTCGCGCCTAGAATAAAAGCGGGGTCAAGGTGGAGAGGTGAAAAGAATCGTGAGTAACCCGGGCTTTTCCTTCTCTTCTTCTCAGCTCTCTCTCTGAAGAAATGTGTTAGGCCTCATTTTGCTGTGTAATTCTTCCTCTCGTGAGGCTGTTCTCTAATAGCAGCCTTAAGGCCATGTAATTTAAGTATTTAAATATGCATGTGGAAGGCACGGGCCACACCTTCAGTGGGCTCCACACATCTGCAGTACAGTCCTGTGTCTCACTGCAAGCTCTCCGATTAATCAGCCTGTGCTGATTAACTCCTCTCTTTCCAGGGACTTGGGAGATGTCCAGGCTGTACCTTTTCTATTTGTAGCCTTAGCACTGTGCATGCTATTTCAGATGTTGGCTTTGATAAAGGCAGCAAATCTCACAGGTCTGCAGTTTGTGTGAAAGAACCTTGTAACCCCAGTGATTATAGTAGATAATTTTATGGATATAAATGCACAACTGCACTTTAGAATCTGCAGCTTTAGGTAAGGGGATGTAAGGTAGAATTGCAGCTTGCAAAGGGTTTATCAATGCTGCACTTAAAAAGAGAAAAGAGCATTTACTATTAGAAAAGGAAAGTAGATGAGTCATCATAATATTTGGGAGTGAGACTTCCTACTGCACACACAGCTGCTTGACTGAAATAACCAGATGATTATTTCTATTTAAAGGGCAACTCAGTTGTTGCTGACATTATTCCTTACTCCTGTCCAGCTATTTATAAACAAAAATGCCCATGATGGGCAGCATAATATTATCATTATACCTGTAAATTTTTGCTGCAGTTTTGTTTGGGGTTTGTTTGTTTTTATTTTTTTTTTTTTTAGAAACACTTAGATTACTAAAAAAGAGAAGGAGTATTGAAAATGGAATGAATGTTTTCTGTTTAATTCAGCTAAATGTGGTGTGGTTGCTCGGAAATCCTATGTGATGGAAGTCCTTAAAATAACCAGAACTTGGAGGGGTGGCTGTTGGTATCCTTGGAATGAGTATTATTCTGTCAGTCCTGTTATCTGGAAGCTGATCTGCAGCTTGAGCAATTTTTTTTTTCCTAAAGTATGAACATACAAATCAATAAATCTGTTGCTTCTCTCAGTCCCCTTATTAGTAGCATTAAGGAAAGACGTGATGGACTCAGTGAAGCTGAGAACTGCCTTGTCCACTCACAGGTACTTCACATCTAAAGCACACATTGCCCAAACTAGCAGGGCATGAATGTGTGCGTAAGTGATGCACGAGAAAAGCAGCCTACAGTTTATAAATATTTGAACAGATGAACTAATTATGACTAAAAGAGCCCTTTCATTTAATGGTCGTGGAAACCGAGGCACAACTGAAATATTTTGATTGAAATTTTTCGACAGTATGTTTCTGGCTCAGTAAAAAGGTCATCTGAAATAAGTATCTGTATGAAGTCTGTATCTTTTATGAAAAAAGCCAGTTCCCAGGGCAAAAATTCTGCATATTCCGTTTTGATCAATTTGCTTTCAACTGTTTGAAAATTTCCAATTCTGAGCATTCAGTCTGATGTTTTCTCTATGAAGAATAGAGATAGATGGTGATATAGATATTAACATCTCACAAAAGCATTAATAAAGTTAGTCAGCTTGGGATGGCATTCAGCCATGATAGGTAAATTATGCAAACATTCAGAAATTTAAGACCACCGCCTGTGTGGAAATTGTTTTGCAACTAATCATGTCACCTGTATTAGCTATTAGACCTTATTGATTCAAATTACTTGCTTTCTTCTCTCAGAACAGGGTGCTCATAAGCCAGTGCATTAGCACATTGCTAATATTTGGTTAAAGGAAAAACAGGTTGTAAATTTGTTGTTATAGCACCTTGATATTGTGTTACTTAAGTCCTGAGAGAGAGCAGCTGTTGAACGTGCTAAAAGTTATGGATTTGAATCAGCTCTCCTTGAAATTAAGAGATGTTTAGAGTAGACTTTAGTGTTTCTTTTATTTAAATTTTAGCAGCAGTCTCGCTAAGAACAAGAGAGATTTGCAGGAATGCCACTCATTGTACGCTATTTCGCTTTGCTACTCATGATGTCAAAATTTCTCCAGTAGTGGGGTGCAGATACCATGAAGAGCTGGATACTCTGAGCAGTAGAGAGCTCATTTCTGAGAGAAAAAATGTTGTGTAATCATAGTTGATGGATTACTTGTTGATTGCTATTAATGCTGCATATTTGTCTCTTGGATGACAAAGTACTCGAAGATGTTCTCTCGCTGGTTCATTTTTGCACATCATAGTTAAAATTCTAATGCAAAAATATTCTGAAAAGGCTTGTGATTGTGTAATATGCGTTTCTATTTAATTGGGTTACACTTAAATTTCATAATCAAAATCAAAAGGGATGACATTAAATGAAAGGGGACATTGCTGGTTTCTGCATCTCAACAAATTTTCACTGAAGCATTCAGATGCAGCAGTTTATCAATGCTTTAAAAGTATTGTATATTTACAATACAGAGAGATTTCAAAATATTTTTTTGCTGCAAGAGGTCTTTTAGAAGACAGAATAACTTTGCAGTTCTTTAGGTTCTCTGTGATGCTTCTCCAAAAAAGATCATGGTATTATAAGGGGCATAAGAAGTTTTCCAGAAAAACTGTCATGATCCAATTTTAGTCAATCTTCTCAAGGTCCAGCGAGGACCACAGCAAGACTTCATTTTTTTGGCTGGCATTTGCTTTATCTGAGCTTACACCTCCTCAGATGAAGTTTTGTTCTTTACTTTCCCATAGAGGATCTTGGAACTGGGAAATCTGTAGCCTGGTTCTGCTCCATCACAGCTCAAATGAGTGAAGTCAGGAGAATGGAGAGAAATGTTAATTTCTAACAAATATAACCGCAACAAAAAATAGTATGGAAGGAAAATAAGGGGATTTATTCCCATATGAACCTGTACTTTTCATTATAACATCATTTGGGTAGTGTCAGGGGCAAGGGGGAACAGCATGTATCTTGGAGGCAATATTAAACTATTTAAATATATAAAAAATATCACTGCTTAATTTCTTATTCCGTGATGTCTTCTGACATGTTGTTACTTTTTTTGTATTCACTCCATGTTTAAGAAATCCTACAATGATTGTTTGAATGCCTGTACTTTATTATTTACATGCCTATGATCATTGGAAATTACACAAAGAAATCTCATTGTTTGATACCAAAATGGTAATGTATTAAGACCGTCTTACTACCTCTCAGAAAACTGAATTACAGAGCAATACCCTGGTTATTATTAACTGCTACATACTGTATGTAATGTTTACGCTGAAGACTGTACAAGCATATTTTCTGACATTTATAACTTTGTATATTTTTGCCTGTACTATGTGTAATTTTCCTTTTTAGGGAAACTGAATCAAAATTGCTTAATCTGTGAATAAATTCTTTTTCATTTTATAGGGAATAAAATTGTAAATTTCTGGGCAGGTTTTGGATGTCGTATGTAAGGGTCAGAATTTAAAGTTTTCCCGGAGTAAACAGCTGCAGCAGGTGTGTTTTTCATATTTCTGGTAGAAACAGAATAAAATTATGACATTTTAAGATTATACAGGGCATTAGAACTATTCTTTCTATCGTCCAATTCATTTTGCATTTCAGGCAAAGAACTTAGGATCAGCACAATTGGCTTGTTTACTGTAGCTGGCACTAGAAATATCAAATACCGTGGTCACGGTTTAACCATTATTATTAGGAATGCCACGAATATATCACTGGTAAAGAAGATTGAAGCCTGTTCTTGCTGATTCTTTGTCTGTTGAAATAGATATATATAGATATAGATATAGATATATATAGATACATACATATGTACGTGTGGGTACATATTGAGCTACTTTATTCTGTTAAAAGCTTCAGCTATCTTCTGTGTTGGTGCTGAAAGCCTGTCAGCAGCATATCAGTCATTACTCAGTGAATCTCAGCCCTGTGTTTTCCAGGTAGAGGGAATGTGCTGAAATTGTTAACTTTTTTTTTCCTAAATGTGTCGTACTGCTGTTCATTGATTGGTTGATAGGTTGTGAATTTCTTACGGTATTTGATTCTCATAATTTTTACCTGTCCTCCATGGAAAAAGAAACACAGTCCTAATTTTGTCATAAAGCAAAGTCTAGCTGTTTCTTTCCAAGTTTCCTCAGACTCAGCGCGATTTAGACAAGTTGAGGTGTATTTGGGTTAAATATTGAAAGTTATTCCATGATTTATACTTGACTATCAAATAAATATATCTTTCATATAGTTTTGGTAAAAAGAAAAAGGATTCCGACACGTGGCTTTACCTGTTTGGCTCCTTTAAAAAAAAGCGGATTTAACAGTAATGTTGATGCCTCAAGTAAAAACATGCTTGAAAAGAAAAGGATCAAACCAGTACTGAAAGAGATTCGGAGGTCTCAGGCGACACTGCCCAGGGACATCATTGCCACACTCCACGTGGCAGTGACCGCTGGGATTCCCAGACAAATACCTGCTGGAAGCACGTCACCAACAGGGGATTAATTTCTCTGCCGAGATGAATTATCTCAATATGATGAAAAAAAAATTAAGATATATTGCTAAAAATAGGTGTTCTTTTAAAGAAAGCAGCAACTTCCTCATCTTACAGAAAAGAGTAAAACATTTGTTCTCCTTGGACAGCTAGAGTGGTCTTTGATGTTCAGATTTGCTCTTTATTACAGTATTTAACACTGACATGTACCAAATAATTTAACTGCGAGTTTGCATATTAATATTATCATTTTGTACTAGAGGCTTCTTTGGAAGCTTTAAAAAGAACAGCAAATCAAAACCATTTAGTGATCTTTGGTGTCAAAGTGTAACCAGGAAGGTTTAACCAGCCTTTCCTAACCTTGAGGCCACTTTCAAAGTACTTTTTTTTTTTTTCCTTTCAGGTAGTTGTATTTCTTACAAGAAATCCTGCTTCACACAACAGAGGAAAGTGTTTTATCGCAGGCATTTTAATGTCAAGTAACTCAGTATCCAAAAAGAACTATGAACAGAAAAGATAGTTGCCCTTAGATGCTGGAACCTTTTCTTCTCCTAAGTAGATGTGGCTGATAAGAAACTTACCAGTTTCTTATTATTCTGATAAGAGGAATGGTGAAAATAGACATTAAGAAAAGAAGGATAGACATTTTTAACAGGAGAAAAAGAAGAGAGAATTGGAAGCAAACAAAAAGGTGACAGTTAAATAGCTGAAGGCCAAATGAAAGTAAAGAAAAGAGAAAAGAAAGATAAGGAGAAAAGAAGAGAATCTGGAAGAGCATGAAACAAACTAATTCTGCAGTTAACATTTAACTAATTTGCAGTTTCTCATGCAAACTACTTAGTTGGTGGTATTAACTTGAGTGTCCCACTTCCATCATGCTGTCTGTAGCATCTGGGAAATGACCTCTTATGTCAAGAAATAAATTTATTTAGAACTTTAATTTTTCTAAGTTATAAGGATAAAATGAACTATTTCATTTTAAAATTTCTTCAGTAAGATTTTACAGTCAAAACCAAAGTGGATGACATTGATTCATAAAAGCATAAAGATTTTGGATTAATTAAAATTTGGAATATTTAGTGCCCCAGAACTTTTGACCTTTCATAAATTCGACTGGAATTGGATTGAATTTCAGTGTGCAGTGTAGCATATGATGGACAGGCAGTGAAGCTGCTCTGAGATTATATCTCTGTAACACACTCCACAATTTCAAGAGGTCCCTTGAATGATTTTGAAGTACTTACTTGAAGAGAAGAAAGCATAATTTTTCCCCTTTAGTCTATTTTTGTGCGAAATTATTTGATTATAAATTTTTAGAAACTTTATTTTTAATTTTCTTATTTCTGAATAACAGCAAAAAAGGTGTTCTTTATATGATTTAGTTATGTTGAGAGATAATTGCCCATTTCCCTTTGTGGACCTTCCTGTACCATTTTTGGAAGCCAGACTGTGTATGTTCTCCTTTAAATATATTTGCTGATGATTTACTTTAAATCACTTTGTAGTTCCCTCATAAAACTTTATATGTATTTCCTACCACCTACAAGAGTAACTTTATCCTTTTATATACTTAACACTTTATTTTAGCTATGATCTAAGGACAATGTAAGAGTTAACACAATTCTCTACATGAACTCTACTAAAATCCTCAGGACACCATTCCCTTTTTTAGTATTATCTTAGATAGTCAGGTTCACCAATAATTCATCTCTCTCTGGCTTTTGTTGGAGATATATGGAATCATGAGGCACAAGTATTCAAAGAGGAACTTGAGGACCACCCAGTACCTAGATAAGCAGATTATGGTGCTCCAATTCTTGGCTTTCCTGCCAAGAGCACTATTATTAACTCCAAACATCTAAAACCATGATTAAGAAGTCTTAAGAAATAGAAAAGGGCAGCTCCCTCTTTTTCCTCTTAGGGCAATCTTAAAGCCTTGTACTTGCGTTCAGCTCCTCCATTTTCAGGCTCTTTCCCAACTCAAGCAAGATCAAAACAGTCACTGCTCACCTCCAGGGCTGAGAGCTGTAATGGGACACTTTTTGTGTCCCACTGCTGATGAAAGCCCAGGAAGTGGCCTCCAATGGGAATCACAGGTGCACTGCTTACGAGTAGGGGCAAAATGTTTCAGAATCACAGCACTTTATGTATTTCCTTTTTCTCCTCAAGGGATGCTTTCCTTTTGATGGCCTGTCCTCTCTTCATGTGAATCTGGAATCTCACTCTTAGCCAACTTTCCCACATCAAGCAAAAGGAAAGGAGACTCTTAATTGCTCCATACCCACCAAGGGAATAGCAACTGGGACTAGAGCAATGCTGTATTGTCTGGGCATGTACTTGGGAGTGTCTTTATCCCTTCACTTCATGCATTTATTTCCCTTCTTCCTTTCCCTTGTGACCTCTTCTCTACCACACCGTTTTCTGGTTCCCCAGCTGTCATTTTTTTAAGCTTTTTCAAGCTTTTCTAATCTATTGCATCTCTTCCAGTACCTTTTGTGAGTGTTGCCAACCCACGTGGCAGAGAGCCCTGGGGCAGCCAGCATTCCCATGAAAACAAGCAACCTGGTACTTCTGTGATCAAGATTCTAGTCTATCTTTGGGATTCTACTTCCTGCCTCTTGAAGAACTGGGGTCTTGACTGTAACATCAGAGTTTTTTTATGGAGTTCTCCAAAGTACTTGTAGAATTCCGGCAAGATGGAAACGTTCGGCTGGAGGTTGAGATATTGGAAAATTTGGCTGCCACTGGAAAAATCAAGTTAGAACGCAGTGGGAGGTTAGGGCTACTTGTATTGGCTGAGAGAGATGTTTTAGCCAAAATACAATTATTTCCTTATAATTTTGGGGTATTTTTTTACAAAAGTCTTGACTCTCATATCATGAGTTGACAGTAAGTGGGTCTAGGGAGAGTTATTTTGTTTACATGGATTCTGTAGATGATGATGGTTGCCAATACCTGCCTCAAAGCTTCAAGAGTGAGGCAGGCATCAACATACATTGGCATCCTCTTGACAAAAAGTCCTTTATTTTTGCTTATATTCTTTATATAAGCATATTCTTCCAGAAAACAAGTATAGATTTAGCTGTTAATTCTTTTTATTTTTATAGGTAATAAATATCTTTCTGATGTGCCATTTGTACATTCTTAAAAATGAACAGTTGCCTGATTCATCATGTCCTGCTTCAGGTCTGCCCCCCAGTGAAATTATTGCTTTATGATGACATGATGCTGGACTACTGATGTTATAAATGTGTCTCTGCTGTAACAGATGAAAGAAAAAAGAAATCCTTTTGGCAACGTAAGAATACTCATAGAACTATCTAATTTTATGTGAGGCATTAATGAAGATACCACAGTCAAGTCTAGATAATGTGTATGCATTTTTTTAGAAACAGAACTCAGTGTCAACCATGAGGTATTTCTGCGTTCTGAAAGGATGCGCATAGGAAAAATAGTGAAACAAAATAATAAACACGTATTTTTCTCTATACAGAGCATCTCCAGGGTAATATGTACTTTATCTTTCCTGAGTAATCTTTAGATTTTTGTGTTAGACTATAAAATCACCAAATCAGACTCTTCTAAAAGTGGAAGCGGTTGATAATGTTGCATTTCTTTCTTTCACTGTTCCAAAACTACAGGAGAGCAAGCTCAAGGCAAACAACTGTTGGTGCAAATACTGAAGAAGAATTTGTGACCTTAAGTTTATTTTCTAAATATTTGTTTGGTGGCCCCACCCGTGATGTGACTCGCTTGTTTTTTTGCAAACACCCATTTAAACTGAGCTTCTCCACAAACAATTAAGGAATGGCTGTTCTTTGTATAATTACCCATATTTGCATTCTTGCAAGTAATAAATGACAAGTATTTCAACTGTTCTCACTATCTTTAAAAGTTTGCCATCCAAATAGGGACCAAAGACCTATAGTATGTCAGTTCAGTTGCATGCTAGTTGCATGCTACCTGAAGAAACTCTATACTGATATGAATTAATATGGATTTTACAAAGCATATGCAGTCTCCAGAAGTGTATTGTCTATATTTACAAGCAATATATTTATAAAAATCAGGATTGCTTCTTAAATAATAAAGAGTGCATGAGATCATTTATTTGCCATCATCAGTGTTACTTAGTACTGTGATAAAACATTACATGTCATTTCTGCGATGCAAACTGACTAAGGCAAAATGCTTTTTGTCCTTTGTAATGTGGCTTTTGTCCTGCAGAGTCTTTGGTGAGTCAGTGTCTTTTTACTCAAGACTGAGTATGATATAAAATAAAAGCAAAACCACATACTTGAGTGGAGATAGGCACTGAGCAGTCACAACATACTAAAAGTCTATATTTGAGTAATAAGTGTGAAAAATACTTGAATCACAAAAATGAAATCCTGGGTATGCTGTCTAGTAAATCTCAGTGTGAAACATCTGCCTGTGATGACTTGAGCTGAAAACTGTAGCTGTTACGAATACATTTGTTTGCTATTCTGTTACATGTGTTCAGAATCAATCAGTTTGCCACTGTCAATTATACTGCCTTTCATCAAGGTTTTTTGTATGTTTCAGCCTAACCAATGGGCTGAATTGTCACACTGGGAAATTACCCCTGTGGAATGTTTCCTCTGGCATATTGCAGTCCAGAAAACGGACTTGCTGTTCTTCCCTCCATTTTTATTTGCAATTTCTCCCTAACAGGCTTTGCTGAAAGGAGCTACCTTGTGGAGGTCTCCCTCTCTTTCTTCCCTTCATCCCTACTCTCCCAAAACAAATCCTGACTCTCCCACAGTGCACAGAGAAGTCCCTTCATGTTTTGGGGCTACTTGGGGTACGTTTGGCTGGTGCAGGGTGAGGTGATGTGGGGATTCTTTAGAGTCAGTGAGAAGGAAACATCTCCCAGCTGCCGACACTTCTTTTTCTGTGTGAATTAGAGCTGAGGAGGCTTTGAGAATTTGCCTAAATCCTTAGTTATGGAACCCTTTTTTTCTCAGAGAGATTTCAGCAACAGAAACACAGCACACTATGGAAAAAGTAGGGTATTTAATGAGAAACAGATGGGGCCCGTGTATTGCTAATGGAGAAAGACTACTGTTTTGTGTAAAGAGAAACCAACACATAACATTAGGAATAAAAACAGAGTAGGTTACAGGACATTGTAACAAGATGTTAATTTTATGCTTGTTGTTTGAGATATTACTTAAAATGAGTTTTTTAACTTACTCTGTCCAATATTCAGTGTCTGTGTATGTCTTCCTTAAAAAAAACGAACCTCAAAAAGCAAAGAAACTAATAAATATATATTCCAATTCTTTTTGCTCTTTTTAGTTCTTTCAATAAACTTTTACAAATATACTCTTTTTCTTTCTTAGCACCAATTGTCCCTTTCCAACAATATCCAAAGACAATATTTTTCTCACAATCAATTTCTGGTTGCTTTAACATATGTTGGTGTGATTTATTAATGTTCAGGTACCAATAAAGATTTTTTTTTTCCATTTGTGTGTGTGTTCAGCAACATAGGAATTTACTACTTGTTTCATTGAAAATAAACTCTCACTGACTTAGCTTTTCTTTTTTCTTGAGATCACTGGGAATATAACAGTTTTACATGCCAGCTTCTGATGGGTTTATATCCAATATTTGATTTAAAAATCACATGGCCCTGAATAGCGGTATTTGTTTTTTTCAGCAAAGCCTGCTTAGTTTCATATAACACTACGACATTAATGTCTTCTTTTTAATGACTGTAAACATTTTAGTTTGCATTTTATATGCAGCACCTTTAAGCTTTAATTGGACATCTGATAGTCTGTGTACATAAGCACCTTCCAGATAATGTGGAAATTGTAGACTGAGAAGCAATGATGCTATTGTGCTGGGGGATGCAGACTTGAACTTGTTTTGTCAGATTGTCTCCCAGGAGTGTCTGCTGTATTTCAGAAACCCTTTTCATATGAACTGTTGGAGAAATATGAAAGTGATGAGGCAGGTGCCAAAGCAAAACTTTGGCATGTATTATATCACACTCAGATTAGAAAATTCACATCTCTTTTTTTTTTTTTTTAATCTTAATATTAAAGTCTCGACCTGTGAGTCAGTTAAGGTTAGATCTGTGAATTTTGATGTATGCTCAATATATCATTATGTTGTGTAAAGTATTGTCCATCATTCTGCTGCTGTAGATGCCTTGGTCTATACTATATTTACTTTTGAGAGATTCATCCTGTATCTAGACAACAGCAAAAGCAATTGATTTGTTTCCTGACACATTCCTTGAGAAGTTCTCCCTCTTTCTCTCTGCAGCTGCAGCACCTTCTGCTCTGTGAAAATGTGTTCCATCACAAAGAACCAATTTTCCTCTTCTAACTCATTGTCACTACTTAATTTAACTATGGGAATCATCAATGGTCACCTAACAGTACTTCCTCGAAAGGCAATTTGAAGAGTTAGTTCATCCTGGGATGCAGCCTCCTTTTGTGATAGTATTGTATCAAAAGCATTTTGTTTCTGAAGTAGCTCCAGCCCAGGAAATATAACACAGCAACCTCGCAGGAACTGTAGTGTCTAAAGATGTTAATTGATCCATTTTCTTCATGCCCCCGCCAGGTGCTATAAATAGTTCTGTGTTTGTTGTCTTTACTTCATGGCTTAATTCAATGATAGACAAAACGTATGTGAGAATTTGCAAAAGCCACACAGGAAATTAGTAGCCTTACAGATTCTTGTCATGAGATTCTTGCTCATGAGAATATGGTGTTGCTAAAAAAAAAATGATGAATTGATATGTCAGTATAGAGTGCAAAGTCTATATATGGGTATCCCTTGTACGTGTTCTTGGCTCTCGATGTATTTTATGACGATTACTGACAGTGTTGCCATATGTTATGAGCAGCTAGGGAAATAGGGGCAATCCATAAATATCTGGGCATATGTGGGCTTTTGAGGACATTGCAGCAGAGGTAGAAAGCAAATGTAACTCTGGATTAGCTCAAGCATTTCTTTAACGATAAAACTTCTTTAACACAGTTTCTGGTGATAGTTCTACGTAATTGTGTGTGTATATGCAGCAGTATGTTGTCTCCTACTGTGCAAGAACGCTTTTCAGTACCTAGTTCTTCTCACAATGACAGCAACTCACGAGGAACAGATAAGCAAGAAAGCAAAAATTTAAGTTATAATTTCAGGACTTAAGCAGCTTTGCAAAATCTACAGCAACTTTTTCACAATGGAGGAGAATGAGTTTTCTCTTGGTTAAAGAAGAATCAAATGATTTAACATTTTGTTTGGAGTCCAAGAGACCAGATGTATAAGTCAATTAAGGTAGTAACTAAATAAGGGTGGTGTTTCTGTAAAGGCTGAATTTTGCCTCGCTATCCAAAGCTTCTCAGCAGAGAGTTTCCGCTGCAGGAGCCAGTAAAGGGAGCCCAGGGAAATTAAGCTCATTAGGGCAAAATTTGCCTTTGGACCACTCAACGTGCAACAACATTTATTTACATCAGATCTCTGCTGCAGGCCTGGGATCCTCAATTAAACAGAAAGTGTCCTAAGAGGATGTGTATCTAGGAATACATAAATCCAAAGCAGCCAGGAAAAGGGTTCTCAGACACAGAGAAAACATGCAATAAAGTGTGTTTCTTAGGGAACTGAATGCTTACAGTCAGATCAACCTCATTGACATGTGACCTTGAAGAATGCAGTTACACAATAGTGTACTGAAACCACCTTAGAAATTCTGAGTCTCTATGCTCTTATAAAAACTCCTGGTTTGCATTTAAGTGATATTACTCACTAAGCAAGAATAAGGTATTACCAAACAATAAATCAGGCCTAAGATTACACACAGCAGTCTCCATCACTTACATTTTAAAAAGCAGATTCTGATGGTAAGTAGCCTGCCAAGTAGAACCTGCTCAATGGTTGAGTAATTAATTACCCAAAGGAATGAATTCTTTTGTGACAGAGCTGGAAAACAAACTTATAGTACTTGTAAAGCACGCACAGCAGCATATATGTCTCTCACATATACCAGAAGCATTTACTCAGTACTTGGGTAATTGTTACTTTCTCTAGAGAAAACTTGTAATCTATAAACTCAGTAGGACAAAATGAGGCTCTGGAATAAAAAGCAGCAGAAAGCAGCTTCTCATTAGTTGGTTAGAGAAGATCTGAATATGTATGTTTCCAAACATGTAAGTGTTAGGATTAAACCTCTCCAGTTGAGCAAGAGTTGGAAAAATATAAATAAAGTATTAATACATCTGCATGAAATTTTGAGATGTGATATCAGATGTGGTATGTGCATCTGTCTGTTTTTCTCAGCAGCTTTCACAGTGTATTTGTTTTTTTGGTATTATTTTCAACTGAGATTCAGCAGAGAAGTGTTAAAGCTTCTTTAAGCAGTAGCTTGTTAAAACGCCTTTGGTTCTACTTAGCAAAAACCACCTCCTTAACGTCTTCAGTTTAGCCAGTCTGAGCCCAGCTTTGCCTGATGTGACCCCTAGTTCTACCATTTCCTTAGAGTGAAATGTTATAGGTAGTCACTTGAGAGTTTTGATCTCGAAGACAAGTAGAGCCCAAAAGCCCAAACCTCTTTTATGTATACACACA
The DNA here is from genome assembly GCA_014706295.1 of Lycocorax pyrrhopterus obiensis. Classification (NCBI taxonomy): domain Eukaryota; kingdom Metazoa; phylum Chordata; class Aves; order Passeriformes; family Paradisaeidae; genus Lycocorax; species Lycocorax pyrrhopterus. Next base: position 110,156,133 of record JACSVZ010000001.1, on the reverse strand, counting down.
GCACCAGCCTGGCAGTGTGTTCCAGATTATTTGTAGAGCCCTCGGAAAATACGTTGTATTCTTACAGGTATGGCATTTTAAATCCAAATGTCAGTGCCTTACAGGTGAGTTACGCCTATTTCAGAAGGTTAGCATTTGGAGCAAAACTATAAATTATTAAAGAGCACAATGAAGCTGCCGAGTACATTAAATGTGATTTCATGTTCAGATACTCAAAATGCTACGAATGTAATTGTTGATGAGCACTCCCAGAAAATGCCAGAATTCAGATTAAATTCCAGCATTTGGTTTATATTTGCATTATCCAACTGCCTTTGATCATATAACTCTTTTTCTGCTCTGTGAATATTCATAAAGACATGTTCAAGCTCTTTGCTTGCCACTGTGTGTAACTGCAGTACTTCAGCATAGCAGTTATAGACACAGTCTGCAGTCCTGAAGGGGGGGAATATTCACAAAAATAAGCTTTAATTAGATTTCTTTTAAAATGTACTCTTTTCTCAATCCCTTGTGTCAGTTTCAATGCCTGAAAAAAATCTCTGTGGCTCATTCTATACAATTTCCGTGCTTTTTAAAAACTTTTTCAAGCTTTTTGCACTTCTTTGATCCTTTCTCACCTTGTGCTCCAGCATCTCAAAGAAGCCTACGGTAACTTAAGTGTTTTTACCCATTGAGAAAAACACAAATACCTAATATTAATGATTCATTTGTGCAGCCAAATTATCCCTGCACCCTCACACAGCACATTCTTTGGATATAATTTTCAAGTGCAGAGAAAGAATCACATTTTCATAGAATAATAGAAATATTTAGGTTGGAAAGGACCCTGAAGATCATTGAGTCTAGCTGTATTTTTTTGTATTTAGTGGGCAATTTCCATATTTTCAAACAGTAACAGAACCAGTAGCTTCCAGAGCTGGGTGGGCACAAGTACTTGCTGAAATATATGGCCAAGGGAGATTTTATCTTCCAGACTACACCTGCTCCAGTTATTCAAAGGAAACATACTTGTGTGCTTTCTAGCCCAGAAAAATAGTTCTTTAATTCAAAAGGAATAAGGCCATTTTTGCTTAATTAAAACTACTCACTCTTGTGTGGGATGGCACCATGGAAAAATATCAAGATCTCAGTGGTGAAAGTTCTAAAAAAGTTATTAGTTCTTGGAAAAAAAAGGCACTAGAAGGGAACAGTTGTTCAATTTTGCCAGGCTGCAACTTTGGTTGTTATCAATAGTATTCATGCGTTTCTGACAACTAACAAATTTATTTAAGAGTTAGAAAGTGCAGAGATGAGACTGAAAGGAGAATTATGAACTACTTAAAGAATATTTGACAACAGCTGTAAGATTGTTGAAATAATATGCTATAGAATAGAAAGGCACTTTTATCTCAATGAGATACTTTGATTACTGTGAGAAAGTTTGTTTTTATTTTTGTCCTCAGCCTCAGTAGTTTAAGTTTATAGTAAAATGCATACATAAAAGTCCAAAAGGTTTTTAAATCTCAAACAGCAAGTAAGAAAATATTTCTTCTAGGATCTTAGCCATTCCAGCCACACAACTGTCAGCTGCAATTGTTATTCTGGTGAGCTGAAATCAACTTACAGGTGCAAAGAAAGTTTTCTTAATTTGCCAAAAAGTGTGTGCATAGGTTATAAGTCTGAATTTCAGAAGGATGATCAAAACATAGAAAAGCTCCATTTGTGATTAATTCTTTATGATGTTGTTACTCGTGTAGTATAAACTTACAGTGTAAGTCTCACTTTGTACAGAATACTTATTTAGACAGTTGCATTTTAACATCTGAGAGAAAAAGCCTTACAGGTCCCTGCTGCAGGAAACAGCTCACTGTGCTCTCATCTCATGGCAATGCCAGTAGTATATTTAATAGGATGAGTATCAGAAGGTACTGATCTTAAACCAGGAATTGCCCTTTTTAAATGTGGTGTTTATGCAACAGGATTCATACGATCATCAAACCATAAAGAGAGGTGATGGGGAAAGGAATGATTCAGGAATTTTCAGACTGTGGGGTAGTCAGATGTCTATAAGGGTTCTGGATTCTAAATGAGTGGAGAGTTTGTGCACACTTTATGAATGGGAATGAAAGATTGCTGTTAAATTGGCCAAGTGTTTTGATTCACAGCTATGAATTATCTCCAGTCCATCTATGGAGAGAAATAAGTGTAAGAATACTCTCAGTCTGAAGTAATAAACCCCTACTTGTCACACTCAAGACTTGCATCTGATTTCAATAACTATAATATATAACATCACAGATCTTTAAATTATTTTTACTGTCAAGAATTTGACAGGCAAATGTGTTGTCAGGTGCCATTTAAAGTTAGGAGAGTGGCTGCCTATCAGAAACATAACCATTTCTGGGCTAAGGCTGCTGCATAAGAGATGACAAATGGCACAGTAGATGAAGTGTACTCCAAGCTACAGAGTAAAAAGAGGCCCCTTCCTCAGCTGGCAGGAATGAATTTAATGATGAGATTGATTTAAACCAGTTGTGGAGATGTCTTGCTGTGAGGGAAGAGTGGCAGCAGAGACAACAGCCCATCAGTAGCCTGGTCTTGCAGATTTAAAGACTTTTAGTATGATGTGGGACCTGAAGGTAAGTGTTACAGAACTGTTTGGTAAAACAGAGGCATAGCTTACTTTTGTTATGAAAATACATTGTGTTTAGTTTTGGCTTGGTGGCTTTCACTGTCAATTTTGCAGTCTGGGATTGGTTTGGTCTTGAGCAGGTTTTGGGTTGTTTTTTTTTTTAAATACTATAGCCCTAGTAGTGATGATTAGCTGGTGGATATTTGTAATCCAGTCAGGAGAGATTACTGCTGAACTACACTGGGAAACAGATGAAACAATCTGAGAGGGAGGAAATCTTAGTGTGTGGCCCCTTGCAGGGACAGGGAGATGAAAACACTGAAGTGGGAACAGGTTGCCCAGGTAGCTTTCTCTGAGGAAATAATAGTGTTGTTTTAGCCTTGAGTTGGTAGCTTAAATTGCCATGGGTAGACAAAGCTAAAATAACTTCTTCTTTTACTCATTGCTAGTCTTTAATCCTTTTCTCTGTGTCATTCAAACTTCTATGGTTAAAGCTTACCTTGTGGACTGGTTTTGGTTGGTTGGCTGGTTGTTTTGGGGTTTTTTACTGCTGTCTTACTTAGGTTGCAGGGCTCTAGGCATGGTGAGGCTTAACACAGCACATGGCATATATCTAGCCCTGATCTTGTAAATCTAGAGCCAAAACTTTTGTTGTTACTGAGTGCAGAATATAAAAGGGAGTCTTTACAAAGCTTTCTCCACTGAGCTTTACGAAAATAGTATCTAACAGGCTTTGAGTCTTGTTGATCTCACTGAAGTGATTAAAGTATCTGAAAAGCAAAACAATCCTTTTAATCAAAAGAAATTGAGGTGCACTTGATGGTTTTAACATCTAACAGATGAAACTGCGGCCCTCTCAACTAAATAAGTTATATACAGTTCAGTGAAGAGTAGTCAAAGTTGTATCTTGCCTTTAATCTTAAGGTGAGTAAATCATAATTGCATTTAACTTCATTGTGTGTAGTGTCTTCTTAATAATTTTTACATGCTAAATAAATACTATGAATAGTTGTGCTAAAAGTTCTTAAAGGATAATGCATGGTGTATTAGGTTGCTCACATTGGGAAACTATGGGAACAGAAATCCTCACTGTATTGGAAAATCCTGCATTATCCTTCCTACAAAAACATTTACAAAAGTTCAAGGAGGTGGTTTCAGAAAATGCTGTTTTTCTAGGTTTGTTATTTTCCAGCTGAAAGCAGCATGTTTGCAGGTAATTGGTTTGGGTGTGAAATTTTACATAAAGATATCTAAGGATCTCCTTAGCAATTACCTCTTCTAACAGCAATTTAGGATTACCTGCTGGTGTATTCTGTTTTCTTTAGTTTGTTTTTCATGTCGAGATCGGCTGTCTCAAAAAGCATCTCCAAGTAGTCATCAGAGTTTTGTGAAGCATGAGATTGACGCTCCTACTTCTGAGGGGCACTTACTCGTGACTAAGCCTTCATCCTTCATCGCTTTCTGCTTGTGAGGACACTGAATCCTTTGCAGTCTTATGTTTGGAATCTAGGTTGTTCTGCAAGGTGTGTGGCACAGCTACCACCTGGCTTACTGGGGTAGTATTTTTGTTTTTGTTTGTGGTTGTGTTTTTTTTTTTTTTTCTTTATGCTGCAGTAGTCTCTTTGCATGCAGCGATGGCTTTGCAGCGCATGTGTTTAACTGAGGGTTTGGGCACTGGAATTCAAATTTACAGCTCTTAAATCATATTTCTTACCATCTTGCAAAGCAAATCACAGTATTCCTACAGGAAACAGTGCCCTTTAATTCTGACATATCTTAAACATTGTCAGAGCCTCCTCCCTGGCTATCTCTAAGTCTCTACTTTTAACAACATTCTCTGTTAAGTATTCATGCCTGTGAGAAGTCTTTACTGAACCTAATTATTTGGTGGTCTTGCTCTCCGGCATTAGCTCACCCGTAGGAGCACAGGTTCCTTGGTTTAAAGAAAATAAAGTTAGACTCGCTACTCATAACACTAGGAAATATCTCTAGTTTTGCCGCAAGTAAAAGGGGCCATAAGTGCTATGTACATATTCTGCATCACGGTGGTTGCTTTAAGGTCGCTTTTGTTGCTCTGTCTTTTTATCCCATTAGCAATGTAATTAACTCTCTTGAAGAGCTTCATCTGATTCAGGGAGGGAATCTCCTTCCCCTGATGATAACGGTCAGCAGCATTTACCTTGCTTTCCATTTGAAAGCATCCCTATTGGAAACAGTCTGTGAAAGACCTGTATGCAAATCATCTGTTTAAAGATCCCTTGGCTCAGGCAAACAAGATCTCGGAAGCTGTAAATCAAACATCAAGGCCCAGATCTCTGTTGCAGCATGAATATTACTAAGTTTTTAAGTTAGTTTAGAGGAGCCTGAAACTAAAGAGACCAGGTATTTCTGCAGCAGATAGTATCACTGAGCTATTCAAAGGGGAAATTGAGAGCTGTGGAGATATGGCTGCTGTGGAGGTAGATAAGGACAGTGGGAGGACATACCTGAGACTTGGCTTGAAAGAGGGAAATGCAGCAATGGAAGTTGCTAGTTGATTGTGGCTTCTAATCCACTTGGAAAAGTAGGCCAGGCTATCCTGAGACGTTACCTGTTTTATGGCTAGGGTGAAAGTATGTGAAATAGTACCTGAAATCTTTGGGCATGCTTTAACAAATGCAGAGCAGTTCTACTATAACAATACTGAGCTTAATTGCCATTTTATTTGAGCAGGATTCACAGTTAAATTCTATCTATAGCTGCTGCAGAAGCTGTTAAGAGAATAAAGGCAGCACTTTTTAAGGTAACATGATCTTTTGATGCTGCAGCCTTCTTTCACAAGACTTGATTTTGCTTTCCCTAATGCTGAATGCCAAGTGAATTCTTTGGGTGTTAAGGACCCTTTCTGATGAGCTGTGATGAAGAGCAAGATCTCTGGTTCCTTAGTGCTCTCCTTGCACTGTCTGGTTGGTTTGAGCAGTGGAAATGAAGGATTAGGGTAGGAATGTAGGCTTGGAGGATTGTGCTTCACCTCGCTCTTTCAGTCACTCTGGCTAAGATTCATGGGTACAAGACAGGTCTGGGACACACGGTCAAGGAGCTGATCCTTGCTGGGAACTCCTTTGAGCAAAGAGCTGAATGTAAGCTTTTGCATCCTGTGAGCATGAGTGTTGGATCCTTGCAGCTGTAATATAGCGGCTACTTTCAGGGAAACTGGAATAAGTAATTCATGCAATAATCTTTGAAGACTTAGGTTTTAGCTCTGATATAAACAAATTATTCATTTCCTTATGCCTGGATTATAAAAATAAGAATGTAATGATGATATCAAGACAGCTTCAGCTAGGCTATAGGTCTTCTTCCCCAACACATCTCCATTTTCAGCAGTTCACTGTTTCCTCTGATTAAACTTGACTTCAAGTGAAGTTACAATGCTGGCAAACATTGGAGAGCTGTGGAAGTTGGGCTCCCTGCTCCTTACTGTTATTGCAGAAAACCAACCACTGGAACATGAGCTCACCACACAAAATTTCTCAGTTTTCCTTTTGTCTTTTCCAGACGGCTGAGTAATTGCCTGCACTCTTAGGTATAGAGCCTTGTGAATGATTGTCTTGTTACTTGCCTGACAGATGCTAAACCTGCTATAAATTAAGTTGTCTACTTGTTTTATCAGGCGAGTGGGGCTGCATTAGTCAATATTTGAGCTGAGAAATACAGAGAATGATGTGGAATGTTCACTGGAACATGATCCAAAAATTTGGTCCTGCAAGTCTTCAGGGACTTGGTTGGTTTTGGCTGGGTTTTAATTGCCCCTGATGATTTTGAGTGAAAGTAGATGCAGCTCAAGTGGTAAAATCATCCCAGATTTCTCTCTATCACTGCTTACTAGATGGGAAACCAAGGGAGTACCATGAAGGAGCTGCCTTTTTGCAGGTTCCAGCACTGCTCTTTGCTGACTCAAGGCAGGTTATAGTGCAGAGCTGCTGGCTGAGTTTGGGAACATCAGGTCAATGTACTGTTCTCTGTTAGCATGGCCACCTCTGGCAGGTATTTTCTTGCATGCATGAGTCTCCTTGGCTTTGATAAGATCACTGAACAGCCATGGGAGTTCCTAATCAGAGCAGAGGCTGGATGCATCTGAATTGATGGCTTTTGACTTGCTCTTTGAAGTCTTCAAGTTACAAAACTAAAACCACTGACTAAATACTGTGAAACTTTCTTTTACATTAGTATTACGGAGTTGAGGACTTGATATATTTGAATCACGACTGTAATGTCCTGTTTGTCTACCAAACTGTTGCATTCTGCAGAAGGCATGGGTTAGACTTCATCAGGAAACTATTTTTGTACATCGGCTGTTTCCTCGTGTGTGTTGTTTTTTACCAAATGCGTCATTATCCTTTCCACAACAGAACCTTCTGGAAAGGAGCACAAGCTTCAGGAGGGGAAAAGGAGGGCGAGCTTTTGTCATTTTAAATTTCTCACAGATAGCTCAGGGTAGCAAAACAATGAATGTTTCATTATTACCACAATAGATTAAAACATCTGCAATAAATAATGCTGATGGCTATTTGTGATGGCATGAAGTATTGTTTTTGTTCTCTTTTATAAAATTACAGCTCATTAACTGCCATAAAGCAAAGATACCATAAATAAAACAACTAGTAGTGTTTCATTTCCCAGAAATGTGAAAGCCTGCTGTTTGAGAACTTTGAAAAGTTTGTTTTCACAGCTGGAACAGTCAAGTATTGGAATATATTGGGGTCTGTCACTTTTGTGGCCAGAGAAATTGTGAAAATTTGGACAATTTTGTTTGTCCTCTTCACAAAGTTAATACTGCTCTTGTTTTCCATTTAATCATTAAGTGTTTTTTGTTTAGGTCACAGGGCACCTGTATTGACCAGCGAGTCTGCGTGTACATGTACATATATTTTTAAATATTTATATTTAGTTTATGTATAAATATGCATATATATATTTCAATACAGAAGAAATTATAGAGGAGTTATTTCCAAAAAAAGTATTCAGAAAACTTAGTCTAACTTTCCCTAGGAAACAAACCATGGAGTAGTTGCCCACATATCTCCACACTGAACCCCATAACTTGTGTTTATAGTGGTGTTTTAGGAAAAGGCCTAATCTTAAATGCTACTTGTTTATAATAATCCAATTGATCCTTCATCAGAGATCACCTCATCTCACCTGAGATCACACCAGGTTTATGTGCTCTCAGTTTTCAAGCTGTGAGAATAGACTTACAGAGGCTCACTTACCTCACAGGTGTGCAATGATATAACTTTCAGATTTGTTTCCAATTGATTTGCCATAGGCAGGCTTCTACAGGAAAACAAGTCTGTTTGAAAAGTGAAGTGATTAGAAACATACCTCATTGTCTCGAATTCTGAATGATAGCTCAAATTTCCAGACCCAGATTTTCTCCTGTTCAGCTTAGGATTTCTGACAGATGCAATCATGTGGTAGTCACTAGGAATATTTTGTCACTGGCCAGGACATGAGCCACGTTCATGCTGGAGCTGTGGACTGCACACATGCTGTGTCTTGTTGTGGGATGCTTCAGCCCACAGCTGTGCTCTGTACAATAGAAAATCCTCCTCTGGATTTAACATTTCTCCACATTAGGGCTAAATTTGTATTTTGGCTATGGCAGTCTGTATTTTGAAACACTCTTTGTTCCTGAGGCAATTTAGGATTAGATTAAAAAAACTTGTCTGGCAGTCTAAGACAAAGTGCTCAGTTGCCTGCACAGTGCAATCCTCCAGTCCAAGGTCCAGAAGACATCAGGTGACAACAAGGGCCTGTGTTGGGTTTTTAATTTTCGGGTTTTCACAGGGTAGAGGATGGTGAGAGAGAGGAGATTTTTAAATTATAATTTATTTATTTAATGCATGAAAGTATATTCTTCTGCTGCCAGAAGCAGTTGCACTGTAGAATTCCATTCCAAAGGAGAGTTTGGAGGCTGGAAACTAGCAGGACCCCAAACAAGTACTGAAAACAATATCTTTAGGACTGCACAGAAGGAGAGAAAGAAGTAAAGCCCTGAGAACATTTAATAAAATATTACTCTGGCTAAGTAAGTACCTCTAGAGCTTATCACCATGTATGGATACTGATAATTCAGGGGACGTTTCAGTTCTGTATTGAAGTGCAGAAAGTTTCTTGGACACCTGTCTGAAAGGGGGTACTTGTCTCTTTCATCTTATTTACTGGTCCATCCTCATTTTAATATCTACTCATCTTTTTTTGAGACCATGCCAAATAGAAAGATTTTCTAAATTAATTTGGCGTTAAATCCATCTTGCTGCTAAGGTGCTCATATGAGACTGGGAAGCTATAGGTATTCTTTTTTCTTGATAAATAATAAGCCCAAAGTGCCCTAAAGAATGAGGAAGCCCAATTGATAGATGCAGGCTGTCTGTACTTGCTTCTGTTAATGATGGTGACAATACCTAGAAATTATGCTTCAGGATGTCCTGTGGGAATATTGACCCCCTTTTTTCTTCCTCTGGGGCACTGCTTTGATTTTTGGAAGTGTGGGAAAACTCTCATGCTCTTTTAAAAGTGAGGTTAAATTTCAGCTTCTGCCATCCAAGCAGAATGGAGCCCACACTGTTGATGACATTAAGCTTGGTAGGGTTTTCTTCCTATTTTTTTGGATAAATTAGTAGTATGGCCTATCCTTTCTATGCCTTGTGTTTAAAGTGCATTTATGGATGAGGAGTTCAATGCAGCTTTCAGAAAGAAAAGATTATAGTGTGCTTTGAAGTAGGTGATTTGACTAAATATTTCACCTTTAAATTTTAGGGAGTAAAGGCTGGAATAACAGATGGTGGTCTATATTTTCAGCAACACCCAGCTATGTTCCTGAAAAATGCAGTCTATTACATGAAGAAATGCATGTGGGGAATCACAAAGGAGGGTGTAACTTTTAGAGGGTTTGTGTGCAGGGATTTTTATCCTCCTTGTTCCTTTGAAATAGTTGACTTCTTTCAGACTTGGGCACAAATTCCGACTGTGCTGACCACATCCACCAGCTGTCGATACACACAAAGAGACAGTAAAAGCACAATACACAGGAAAAAAAAAATCAGTGTGTTGGAAATATAAGCTGCTCCAAGTGAATGTTTATGCGTCAGTGCTGTGCAGCACAGCTTTAGGCAGCAGTCGTGGCTAGAGCCGTGGAAGGAGCCTAATCCCACTGGAACTGGTCTGAGCAGGGAATTCTCAGCTACTTCTACATCCCCACAGATTCAGCTGTTCAGCACTAGCCAAGACATTTCTGCACACAGATCAATAAGATATGGTGCAGTGCAGATGTTCTTTGCTGTATGAAACTTGGTAAGACTGTGTAGAGTAGATTTTAGTGGTCTGAAATGTCTGAACAAAAAGGTCATCTCTTGCTTCAGCAGCACCACAGCCTCGTTAAGAGTTTCCGATTTTACAGATTATAAATCTGTATCCAGTTTCTTCCATAATTCAGCACTGGAGCCGTGATCATTACAATTGCTGATTATCACTGATGAACAACTTCATATTGCATGAAACTATTCACCAATTTGTAAACCTAAACAGTCCTTTGCCTTTCATTCCAGAAAGGCTGTGAAATATGGAAGGAAAGTTCCTCCAAGTAATTTATCCTTAAATAGCTTGTCACTGCAGTGCAGAACACATGAATCCAAGGAGAATTTTTGGGTGTCTATGCTGGTGTGATACACAACAATCCCGGTGGACCATAACTTAATTTACACCCTGTAATGTGCTAGACAACCTGCCCAAATCTGAGAGATCCTGGCACAGAGCCTTCTACCTGTGCCTTGTCTCAACTCTTCTGGAGGGTTTTTTTATCTTCTCCTATCATGACAGATAGGAAGGGAGTAATCTCCGAGGGAACACTTGCTCCTACCCAAGCAGTCTAAGTGACATCTGTGAGCATGACATGCAGACGCAGCAGTTCGCGTTTGCTGCAGAATCTGAGTGCTCGCAACTAATTGCAGCTGAGGTTGACTGAGGACATTCAATAGAGAGAGAGTATTTTGCATCATAAGGCTGTCGGATTTTTCTTTTATTCATGTGGCGTCTCTCAAAAACATTCTGTGTGACACTTGGGAGAAACCTGCAGGGAAATCATGTGGGAGGCAAGAATGTGTTTTCATATATATATATATATATATATATATAATAAAAATATAATTCAGCACAGCAAGGACAAGGTGCCTAAAGATGTGGGGCTCAGAAGATATAAATGGCCATTCCTGAGGCTCTAGTTTACGCCTTAATTGTCCTGGGATGCCCTTAGAGCTGATGCTAACAGAATAACTGTGCATCTTTGGGGTTTCTTGAGGGGGGAGGGTTAAGTGCCTAGCGACGATCAAGTATCTGGAATGATTTGGAAATCGGCTCTTTGTGATGTGTGCAGGATACTGCTGATGGTAGCGCTTCTGATTGCTACCTACTCACAAATGCAGAATAAGGAACAAAGCCATCTGAAATGCCAGGAGGAAAGAATTTTCTCAGTGGCCTACAGATGGCAGACCAATATAACAGATGACTAATATGCTTGAAGCCTGTTTCTCTGAATATTAGAAACATAGAACACCCTATTTATTCAGATTTTCATGGAGAAAGAAGTTTTAACTGGGTTGCTACGAAATGCAACCACTTTTGTACTTGCACTACTTCAGAATGTTCAAGATCTTTCATTTTGTGCTGTAAACTGCGTTTAAAATTCAGTCCAAAAGCTTTTAACTGGAAGTGTTTTATGTGTTATTGGACTTATCTAAAGATTTTGATAATTGAGTCGAAATTCTCAAAGATGAACATGTACAGGAGGACGCTTAGGTTTGCTTGTATGTAGTCCACGTCTTCAAATTACTCCACTTTAAGAATGTTGCAATTGTTTTTGCTGACATCGCATACATTTTTGTAAAAATATAGATTAGCTTTTTTCCTGTAGAAGACACCAATAGATAAAACTTACAGTTGACTTTTTTGGATCATTTAATAAAAAACAAAAATTCCTTCAGAAGCTTTTGGTCTGGAAGAGAGGAAGAATCATAGACACAGTAAAGCTTTTGTTTTCTCTTCCTCTTGAGCACTGAGCTTTAGTGGATGATTTGATACTCTTCTGCATCTTTAGCTCATAAAAGAACTAAATCCAGAAGTGGAAACAAAATAGCAGCAAGCCTTTTTCTTCACTTGGAGAAAAAGAAGTTATTGGGAGGGTAAAAAATATGAAAATGTGACTTTTACCAGTCTTCTTGTTCAATGAATATCAAACAGAAAAGACATCTTAAATGCTGTACTCTCTCAAGCGTTTTGTATTTGTTATATAAAACATTATTAAAAAGGAGTTGGAAAAAAAAAAACAAACCTGTTGCAGGTCATACCCTTTCCATATTGTTTGTAAAATGGCTAATGGTTAGAAAATCAAACTTGCTGTACTTCACTGTTTTTGTCTTCTTTTTTTTATGACTGTAGATTGAAATAGGCATATTTAAAATATTGTGAGGTATGGAAGTGATTACAACCTGCCGCTTAAGGCACGACTCAGGAAATTGAAGAACAGGAGCTTAAAAGTAGTCCCCAAACAATGGGCTTAACAGACTTTCTCACAAAACGCTCTAACAACTTTTTTTAAACCAGAAAATACTCAGTTTCAACCGAGGGACTGGAGAATATTTTGCTATATTCTCGAACTGTTTTCTATTATGGAAATCAAACAAGCTTTCATGACGGATTACTCTTCAGGCAAGGAGAAAGGAATGCTGGTGGAGGCTGCACGCAGGTCTGTGGTCTGTGCTCTGCCCTACTGTTGCAGCTAAGCCTGTCTGAACTGTCTTCTAATCCACAAGTGTTATTCTGGCTGTTAAAAACCTAGTCAAGCAAAAACTCCTAAATCTGATTCATTTGTGTAATATATATTTAATACACAAAGCAGCAGGAGAATGGTATATTTTGCCATTTCTGAGCTGCCCTTGTGTTATGAAACCATGACAGAGTGGAGCCATGATCTCCCCTGGCATTCTCTGCATTATCTGTCATGTGTATGTTGGAGTGGGAAAAGAATAAATTTCCCTGTATATTAACTTCAAATGTATTGGGAGAGGGTCTGGTTGCATATCTGCCTCAAAGATGAAATGTGGAACTGGCTGAAAAGGTTGCTGCTTAACTTTGCCATCGATGAATGTAAGAGCCTTGCTATCTCTGTTATAATAAAGATGTTATTTGAGGAAAATGGTATTGAAAATCTGTCTATATTGGAAATCCACGTAAGAATGCTGAGGGAGTGTATGAGAACAGTGATGCTGCATCCCTAATATCAGAGTGACATGTGCCTGGCTGCTGGCTATGTTGCTTTCTGTTGGTTTCTTTCCTTCTCCCCCCTCCCCGCCCCCCCCCAAAAAAAAAAAAACCCTGGAAATTATATGCAATTGGAAGAAAAGGGGGGGAGACAATCATGCTTTGAAAATGGCTTCTGTCATGGCACTAAGCTTTGCTGTCTCCTGAGGTTTCTCACCAAAAGCACCAAATGAGACTAAGTAATTAAATGCGAAAACTGATGAAATAAGTTCTGCGAGTCTTTGCTGGCTCATGGGAAGGGGCTTCTGAATCAATGCTGAGGTGATGAACTGGCATGATTCAAAGTCAACAGCACACTGAAACACTTTGTTTTAATGAGTCTGCAGTCTGCGACTTCCAGCCTCAGAACTGAGAATTCAGGTGGCTAAAATGGGACTTGTATTTTCTAAAAGTGTGAGAGGAGACAGAGGTTCTGACCCATTTTCTTTCTTCTTTAGACTGCAGAAGCTCTGCTTTGTGTGCCGTATGCCAGCCTAGAGTATCCTTGTAGCAACAACTGTATAGCCAGAGTTGCTTTGAAAGGTAATACTTACAATGTGCTGTCTGTATAATGTGACCTAGCAGTTACGAAACAGGAGGTTAGGGAAGATTATAGGAACAGCTGTCTGCTTTATGCCACTCCCACACATTCCCCGAGCCAAACTTGGAGGACCTAACAAAGCGAGGCATACTGCAGCCAAAATCTTTTCTTTGTAAGGATCCATGTATACATAAAGAAGTCAAAATAGATTCAGCAGTAGTGAATCATACTTCTTTATAGTTTGCTCTGACTAGATTACCATTACTCCAATATCCTTCGTTTGCAAGCAAAAATATGTGCTGCTGCCTTTTTCAAGCTACTCTGGGGAGACATTTCCTCAGGCATCTATCCAGAGAGAGAAATTGAACCAGCATCAGTTCTGTTATTTCTCTCAAAAAAAATTCATTCATTTTGAGTGCAGGGAAAGTGTAAAGCAGTTTCTTTCTCTTCTTTTTGTGTCTTTGATTTTATTTCTGTTTTATAAGAGTAAGTATGAGCTCTGAGCCTGCAGTTTACTACGTGCACATGGACAGCTGCACCTGCACGGAGCCATGCTGGCTTCAGTGAGGCACCATGTGGGCACAGCAATCTGCCCACCCGTAAGTTGTAAATCTCAGAATGAGGAATTTAACTTGTTTATGTAGTGTTCTTGAAGGAGCCAGGTATTGGAAAAGTGCCTGTAGGGTGTCAGCAGGTGCCATATGCGTTTTCCCACACAATCTAACCAAGGCACAGCATTCCTGACCTGTAACCACCCTCCTTGTGCATATGGTGTGCAAGCTGATGACCATCCACGAGCGTGCTGCTTGCATGGAGATGAGGTCAAAGCAAGTCTTGCTGTGCTTACTCCAGTGTGTAGCTGGTGTTATGCTGCTAAAAGGCAAAAGAATGGAAGGCAATTTCCAAATCTCATTCTGTTTAAATTGAAATATATTGATATCTGTTGGTATTTTCTTAGTTGTATTTTTTGTTATTCTTACTGAAGTTCAGGTTTTGCCTGGATGTGTGGTTTGGAGGACACATTGTTATTTACAGCAGGATAACAACTAAAGATACTGAGCCATAAAGGCAAAGAATCACTGCTAATGCACCTTGCAAGAGAACATGAGAAACTGCATCCACCTGTTCTAACCAGGCTTTCAGACTTGTCTGTGTTTTATCCATCTTATCTAAGAGGCACAAGTCTGATTTGCTTGGGTACCACCATCAAAGGAGGCTGTACCCAAATAGCAGCTGTTTCTGCCTTCATTCAGGCCTCACACATGCAGAAGAGTAGTCCTGCCTTCCGCCCCACTGCTCTCCTCCCAAGTATCAAAATTGCATCAAAAATTTTGCAATATTCTTTACTGTGTACAGCTTCTCATCGTTCTCCCTCCAGTCTATCATCATTCATTCTGTCTTGACTGCAAGTCAGTTAGTTCTACTTGAAAATAATTTTTCTTTTTTTCTTTTTTTTTCATTATAGAGGTATCAAAACCATGATGTGCAAATGGAACATGAGGCCAAAGCAATTGTTGAAAGTTTTTCATGTACCTGAGATCCACTATGTTTTTGTCTCAGACTTGTCTCAGATTTGTTTCATTATTTAATCAGGATTGAAAACTGCTCTCTGTTAATAATCAAGGGTATCAAAGAGGGCTGTATCAAGTTTCTGTGTTTTGAGAAGACTGCAAATCATTTTCAGGAGGTGGGTAATTAAATACATAGTCTTTTGTGTCTTTTTCAACTGAAATTTCAGAAGGGTCTGTTTATCTGAAGATATGAAGGAGATAAAAGTATCAGTAGTTTGTATTACATAGACCTTGGGTTTGGCAAAGCAGACTTCTTGTTGTGAAAGAGTTAACAACTGTGCAGAAGCCTGTGTTAGATTTTTTTTTTAGTCAAGCAGCCCTGAGATTGACCAAAATGCTTTCAAACACTAACAGATCAAGTTTTATTACAACATAAACTAGACCATTTAACCATTTAAATAACTCAAAAGACTGGAATGTCCTTGGTGAGAAAGAATGGAAACACCAAGGGTTCAACAACAGCGTGGTGTCCGTGCAGAACGTGCCTGTCCTTGGCTCTGCTGGGAGCTGGCCGTGCTCCCCACCCTGGTCCAGCAGGAGGGTGGACACACTGCCCACTTCCCTCAGCAGTTGTCCTGCTGCTTCCTGGAGTAGCCAACTGCCAGCTGTGTTCTGTATTTTGGTCTTGAATAGTCACCTAACAATCTTTAGGCACTAAATTCTACTGCGTTCTCCTCACAGAGAAATTCAAAGAAACTCTGAAACTCTGACAAGTCTCTGGTACTGTAATTTTGAAGAACAGGATGTGCATGACTATAGTTGAGCAATTCCTTTGATGCTTCCCAATTATCCTGTGATATGCCTGTGATTTAATTTCCATTAAATGTCACTAGCAGATTAATCTCTCTTAAAATGCTGAACAGGCAAACAAATTACAGCCCTATTATCAAGTAATTTTAGCGTGGCTTTAGCAGAACCTAAAGCAAGTTGATCTTGTTCTAAATCAAGGATACAACCTGATAGGCAGGTTTATATGTAAGGGGCTGAGAACTTAAATATTTGTCTTTTTGTTGCAATTGTGCGTTGTTCTTCTGTATCTGATAGGAGAATAAAAGATCACACAGTGTGTGAAGGATTACCATAATGCATGTAGTAGGCATTTCTTTTTCAAACAGGCTTTTTTGGAGTCCTGTTTGGCTTTTAGTTTTTCTCCAAAGCTGATTTGGATATGCTTAATTACACCCAGCTTGGATGGCTGTGGATTTTTACCATGTGACCCTGAATGTCTCAATCACTCTAGAATATCCTGGTTATACCTTTTCCTATAGATTTATATGCAGTGGTGTTTAGGTTTTTTCATTCCTGCTGGCTTTTTTAGTCAAAATGCTGAAGGCTTTGTTAGAACAGTGGAATACAGGAGAACATACTGATAAATTGTCTTGATATGTATTTTCCAAAGTGCAGGAGTGCACTCCAGCAAAACCAATCTTGACATCTTGAAGTAGCACTGCTTTCATGTGACAACTGCCGTAAAAGGGTGTTTTTCATGGGCATCTGTACAATAAGGTGGAGTGTGCACAGTAATTTTCTTGTTTCTGTTTGGCTCTTGCCGATTTCCATTCAGAGTTCTCTTATAGCTCAGTTCTACTTGAACTTTGTACGATACTTCAAGGAAAATGAAGCAGTTATGATCTTTGCCTAAGTAAAATTCCTTCTTATTTTTTAAAACCATGCTTCTATGGTTTAAAATGTTTTGTTGTAGCCAGACAATATTATAAATTCTATAATATTCAACTTTTTACTTGGTGTTATTCTTTCCAAGGGCAGTGCACTTATCAAAGGGATGTTACTAGAGTGATAAGCATAATAGCAGATGTAATGTTTCCTTTGTTTAAAATCAGTGCTCTGGGAAAGAGTAGAAACTGTGATATGAAAAACTGCTGAACTCCATACCCCAGAAGGAACCAAGGCCCCTTTTATCATCGGGTCAGATCACATTCAGCAGTGGCAGACTTTGATACTTAAACCACTGGAGTCTTGTTCACAGTCACCTTGCTGCACTTGAGTTAATAACATTTATACTCTAATTTCTGTACCAGATGGAGGTAGTCTATATACACATGGTAGAAAAGAGGGCAAAATGCAGTCTTGTACTGCCATCAGTCCTCACAAAAATAACTCCAGCAGCAGAGATAGACTGGGATTTGGGAACCTTTCTTGGAAATCCCCATCAGTCCACAATGACGGCTGCTGTACAAAATAAAAAATAAGGATTTTAAAGAACAGCTCTGATGGTCTTCCACACGGTGCTGGTAATGGGGATTTTTGCATGGCAGGACAGTAAATCATGTCATGTGGGATTGCATGTTACATTACTGACTTTCCATTCAAATGTTGTATAATATGGAAGATATTTGTTATATCACAGAACAGGCTCTAATGTGCCTGAATTCCTTGTTCCTAGTGATGCCATGATGATTTTTCGTCTTTTCTTTTATACCCCTGTTATACCTTTTTACAACTCCTGTATTCTTAGTGCTTTTTGCCTACATTCTTGGACTTGTTTGTTAAGCTCGGAGACTCAACATTTTAGAAGCTTCGTAGTTAGGGATTAGTGGGCCCCAGACCCCAAGGTCCTCTCCAGAACATATGTTGCAACCTAAGTTAGAACCATCCAGGGGAAGGTTCCTCGGGGAGGGGGTCTCATTCGAGCCTCTCATTGGGGAATTTTTGATAGAGATGCTAATTAGTAACACCTATAATGTTAGACCATATTTTTTTGGGTGTGTGCATTGCGGTGGACATTGAGGTGCATTCGACCTGGATGTAGTGCACCTAAGGATCCTTAAAACACATACCAAGGTAAAATCCCTTTTTCCCTTCTAACCGTGTTTGACTCTTGATTTTTAAGACCAGGAAAAGGCATCACTAGCAAGAAAAATTATTTGCAAGACTACCATAGTATATGTGGAGCACTGCTGCAATTTATATTGCCGTGGTAACTACAACCAGAGACCTGAGGTGCCGACTCCTCCTCATACATCACCCGTGGCTTTAATCACTGCCTTCAGCCTTGCTTTTGTTTTTGGAATAGAGTTAGGAGTTTGATATGTTCTTTATGCCCCACGTGGTGCAGGTCCCGCAGCTCACAACGGGAGGCCGGGCTGCTCGAGGTTCAGGAGGTCATTCCACTTGAGGAAGTGCTCGTGCTTAATGGCCACGAAGGGCAGGATTCATCTCTTTCAAAGCAGTTGGAGGGAAGCTCTCTAGGACACGATTAGGGTTGTTTCTCTCCTGATTACAGAGGGAACCCAGGAGCACCATCTTCATAAGCTTTTGCAAAGAGCTCTGATTCATGTCCACCAAGGGAGAAAAAGCCACCCTGTTTTCAGCTTGAATCTCAAGTGAATTAGCCTTTTCTCACATGTTTGATCTGAAATCATGTAAGATGAGTGAAACACAGTTTTTCCTGTACCTTGCCAAAGTTCTTCAGGGTTTTTTTTTTTTTAACTTTAACTGATTGTTTCCTGCACTTATAGTCAAGAGGTGTTTGATATAAGCCTCTGGATTTAATGATGTTTACTGAATAACTCCATGCCTAATTCCTGGGTTGCTGCTTTCTTTATAGATCTTGTTTGTGCCCATTATAACAGTTCATTTTCTCTATGGAAAATAAAGGGACTCTTAACAACTGTAGAAAACAATAGGTTCTGTAGTGCATTTCATTGATGGTTGTTTACTACAACTGAGTCTAGATGAGGGAAGAATTTAAAACTAAAATTATTTTTGTGCTTTCTATTAGAAACACACTCATGGTATTTTAAGTATGTTGGCTACACCTACTAATTTTAAATAAAGCAGCCCATTCCTGCATGTATCTGTCATGTGTACAATTAGTTGCTCAAATAATCAATTAGCCCTCACAGGGGGAAGATTTTCACTTTCAAGTTATTTGCAAGCAATATGTACGTAAGGGCTTCTCCTGGCAGGTTGTACACAAAGGGAAATTTTTGTATTAATCGTGTAAGTTTTGTCACACATTGTTTCTTCATTTATTAACTTATTTTCATAGAAATCTGTTAAAGGAACTAAGCAGGAAGTTAAAACAATGCTGAACTGTACTTAATGAAGCCAAGTTTTCATTCTTAAAAAGCAGGCTTATAGCCAAGAAGAGAGAGCTTAAGACAGCTTCTAATATCCCCCTTTAGAGATGATGAGCTATCAGCTCATTAAAATGTCTTGCTTTGCAGGGAAGGATCAGGAAAGTTTCTTAGCTGCAGGCTGATGCCAAATGACATGGAATATAGCTGCAGAAAGTGGTTTATAATTTGGCTTAAGAAAGTGCAGGTAGCACGGAGCCCGACTCATGACATGATGTGAAAGTATGTTTTAGATTAGGCATGATGCAAAAAAAAAAAAATTCTTTATTTCATTCAGCCTCTGTTTGCAGTTTGTCAAAAGAGAAATCCTATTAACCTGTTCGGGAATGTTGCCTGCGTTAGAAAAGGCTTGTGAGGGGGGAATGGACTTTTGGGACTATGACTGAGAGCAAAGTTTGGAAGAGACTCTTGGAGCATTCCAAGAATGCATTCCCTTTGAGAAACCAAACAGGGCATTGTTTTGGGTGTCTGGCCATTTTGAGCACCAGGTTAGCATGTTAGTTGGCTGTAGTGGTGCACCAGGAGGAAATATCCGGAAGATGCAGCTCCCCCTCTATGTATTTAAGCAATTATCTTTTTCTTCAGAGGAGATCACAGCCTTTCAACTTCCCCAGTAGCAGAGGAACTGCCAAGTTGAGGTGTCTTGTGCAACCTAGAGCTGCACTCTGTACAGATGAGTGCTCATGTCCCATAGACCTATTCCTGACTATTTTTGTCCCTTTCTGTAGGTCCTGCTGCATATTTGCCTGTGCAGTATCTGATGTGTAGAAAGGCAGCAAAAATCAGTGATCATAGTAAGCACCTTTGTCTTGCCTTTCTTCTGCTTTTTCTGTGCTACCTTTCATGCTCTCCTCAAATTTTATGGGCAGCAGTAATGAAACACCTAGAGACTGACTATTCTTTCTGCTTGGCAAATGTAGAAATGATCCATCCTTATCTCTGCTGGTCTGCTGCTGGTCATCACCTTCTGTCTGTGCTGAAGGACATTTTTAACTTGAGAAAATGATATTGTTTAGGAACGTTGGTATTGGTTTTATTTTTCTGTACAGGAAATTGGAACATGATAAAATACGTGTAAAATAATTTTGTACATCTGTAGAAAAGCATTACTCCATGATAAAGGCTGTGCTAAAACGTAATCAATACGTACCTGACTGTGCATTTGTGCTAAATGCGACATACAAAAAGAAAAATTCTTCTAAGAAGCCAAGTTATTACTTGATTCTTATCAGATATAGGTTTTGAAGGCAAAACTATATTTTTGACTGAAAAAATCTTCATTATAAAACATTCCTGCTTTTTGTTTGTTTGTTTGTTTTTTAGGAACAACATATATATTTTAAAAACTCAAAAAAACTAAATGTACAAGACTTAACCAACATTAGAAATACTAGAGGTAGTGTATGCAAAATCATTCATTTGTAAAGAACACGAATAATGTTGTAGGAACAAACAGGTTACAAGAACAATTTCTTAATTTTTTTTTTTTTTTAGCAAGCAAAAGATCCAGAAGGTGCACTGAGGAAAAATTAGTTTTAAATAACTTCACTCTTGGGGCTTAGAGACAGCCCTAAATAATTGTGCACTGTTGTTTAGGTTACGCTATCACTGACTTTGGAAATACTTCCCCAAGTGCACATTTGTGGTTTGGTTTCCCCATGATACAGATGTTAGGTCCTCATGAAAACAATCAAATTATTTAATTCCTGATTTTTTTTTTTTTTAAGATTACTTGATGGTTGAAGACTTAATACAGTTATTACTTAGTATTTAGTTTACATTAAATCAGCCTCCGTATGGGGTCAGGACATTAAGAAAATTTTTGAGGTTTGGATGTTAATACTGTTTGGGTTTTTTTTTTTTTGTTTTGGAAGTACTTCAGTAGATAAAGATGGAATTTCTTGAATTCAATAGTGGAAGAAGAGTAGTGAATAGAATGCAATTTTCTTTAATTCATTTGTCTATTGGGAAGTAACCTCTGTGAATAAAAATTACTGCTGATCATAAAGTAATCCCATGTATACAAGCAGCTGCAAGGCTTCTGATGTCTGTTTCTGGTTAATACACAGGCCTGCTATGTAACTCCTTCCAGGTTTGTTATTGATTGAGGGTTCTTTCTTTCTGGAAGGGAAATTCACTCATACAAAATATTTTTAATCTTTTAGAACCTAACAGCCAAATATTGGTACCAGTACTAGTAAGCAGGGTTTAGATTGGAAGAAATGGTACTTATTTTACAAAGCAGAAGGCTGAAGGAAGCACCACGAAAACAGTAATATTCAGAATCATAAATGATAATTAAAATACTTCAAGCCATTATTTATGGGTGCTTTCAATATATCGTATGGTCTGTGTGCTAGAAGTAATTTTTCTGCGCTCTTCTCCCCAGGCAATCATGCTGAAACTTCGAGATTCTCTGTTTGCCTCAAACTTTAGACAGTTGTCCAGGAATTAAGGGGCTTAGGACAAATTTTGTGACTAACATCTGAATAATCGACAGTAGAGTTAACATTGTGCATTGAAAATAATCTTGACTGTAAACACCTCTAAGGAAAGCCGCTTCCAATAAAGCATTTTAAATAAATATTAGTGCTAATGAGCTGCATGAAGTTAGAAACTTAAATGAAGCTCTGTGGTGGCAGTAAGGTGTGCAAAACCACGAAGGCCAAGCCTAGGATCCCGCTTAACTTGTTTTCTGTTTACGCCAAGAAAGGAGTGCTGGAGAGTGACAATCCCAACAGCCAGGGTGGTGAACAGCTTTGCATTTCAAATGCATGTATTTATTCCTGGTGTATGATGGTGTGTCCCTTCTCTGTGTGTCAAGGAGAGGAAAGACTTCCCACCTTGTCAGTTCTGCAGCATAAGACAGGTACACTTCTGGGAGATGCTGCTAAACAGAGCTCAGCCTGTACCAAAGTACTGTCCAGAACAGGTCTGTGCTGCTCAAGAGCTGCTGCAGGGCTGCAAGGCACAGACCTCCAAGTAGCTGCGCCTCTGAGAAGGCCAGGTGGTTGTTGTTAATGTCATTTACTTTTTCTTTGAAGACTAGGACTAGGTTTTCATGATGCTGTATTTTTTGGGTGGCAGTGCAGATTGGCTGGGCCCTGGGAACAATCTGTACCAGCAAGAGCTGACAGCCTCTGAGAAGAACTACAAAAAAGGTCAAATGGAAAGGAGAAAAAAAACATTTAAAAGCTAATGCACTGTAATACAAGATCCAGGCATCTTGCACCGCTTTGCTGCTTGTCATGCTCACCAAACTTGTTTTAGTTGACTTGTCTGGATACTTGGACCTGATGGGCATGCAGGCTTGCTGCCTTCTTGAACACCTGCACCCCAGTGCTTCTCTCCAGGTGCCAGGCTGCCTTCCCCTGCCAGGATCCCAAGCCCTTCCGTCTCCCTCTGTGGTTTTTCATACAGCCTAGACTGATGTTGCTCCTACCTGACAAAGTTTGATAGCCATTTTTAATAATGAAAACCTTACATTCTGTTTCACTTTGGTGAAATGATTGCTTTGTCCAATATTGGCATTTCCCACCCCCACCCCCCCAAAGAAAGTTTTACTTTGTCATTGATAAAGGAGCTGTGAAAAGTTTCTGTTCTAAAATTTCCTGATTACAATAAATATACAAGAAGTGGCTATTCATACTGCATAAAATAGAAACTCAAAAGTCTCTAGGCATGTAATATTGATGCCGTTACTGTATGCAAGTGGAATGTATAAGTGAATTTTATCAATGCTCCTTCATTTCTTCAAAGAAATTACTTAATCTGTGCCAGAAGTTGCCAAATTCATGTACAGAGTTTGCAACTGATCTCCCGGCAGTTAATCTGAAGGCAAATAAGAATGAAAAGATTCAGTTTCACTTTTTTTGTTTACTGATATAAAAGCAATAAAGATCAGCTTTCCCACATGAAATATTTTAATTTTGAAATATTTAACTTTCCTATGATTATAAAGAAGTCAGGAGCACCTAAAGTAAAATACCTTGTTTTCAACAGCTCTCTTCTTCCTTGTGATTTTAGCATTCATACGGCTGAAAGTTCTTGTTTTCTTTATCTTGAGGTGGCCAATTCAAAGAGAAATGTACTGGTACTCTGTGTTCAGGGCAAATTGACCTGTGTGTGGCAAATGGCAGCATTGAGACACCTCTAATGTGATTTTGTTTTGTTTTTTCTTGCAGAAATCAGTTAGGTACCTCAAAGATCAAGGGGATGTACTTAAGTGTGCCCGCCGGAACGCACAAGCTCTAACATGATGTTTTCATGTCAGTGACAGATCATTCCTAGCTGAGAGGTCAGCAGTGAGCCTTGTGTCAGGCTGAGTGCAGGCCTGCTGGTGCACGTCCCGTGGTGAGAACACCACCCTTTGTACTTGGAGCAATCTGGGAGTTTGTGTGTGCTCAGGTATTAATGCTCAGCCAACAAACAATAGCTCGTGAAGCCATGGTAGCTCTTTGTTGTGATCACCTGTTTGTACCTAAGTGTAGTAATTTCACTTCGCACACGTACCTAAAATTGTCATCCAGGTTCTTACAAGCATCTCAGCTAGCACAGGGCCTTTTATTTCTTCTTTGTTTCTTTTTCTCCCCCCAAGATTTGAGAAATGCTGTCTTTCTCTGTTCAGGTGTGCCCATGTTGACTGAAGTAAAGATTTGGATGCCCAGTGGCAATACAAGCAGCAATAAAAAGGAAAGGTTGAAGTGATGGCTTTGAAAATCATATTGCAGCTAAATATGAGGGCATATAGATAGCCTAGTTCATATGTTGTGTCCTTAACCTCTCCATATATCAATGTTATCCTTCTGTATTCAGATGATTGATAGAGATGATTTTATAATGCTCTGTGGGTTTGTGTTTGGTTTCTTTGTGATCCCTGATCCCCCAATCCTTTTCAGACTATGGCTGAAAAGATGCTGGTTAGTCACTTGGTTATGTTCCAACAGGAGCATCAAAATCAAGTTCCTTTGAGGTCTGTAACGGGAGGAAGCTGCTGTCAAGCCCAAATGAGATTATTTCTGTTTTTTCTACTCTAGCATTTGTACTCCCCACTCCCCAATTCACTTTTCTGAAATATGGAATATTTGTGTTTTCGTCATGGAAACATCTATGTATGGAGGTTAAAGTAAACTCAATAAAAAACACTCCAACAAACCCAAACAGATGAGTGTTGGTGACCTATTAAAGCATTATATTGTTTCTAGTATTCGTACTGAAAAAATATTTTAAAAGGGACTATAAATTATTATATGATAGTAATTTTTGGAAACACATTGCGTACCTGAAAGCTTAGTTATACAACGGTTAGCTAATTTTTAGAAAATCATAAAGTTGTCATTTTTTTCTGGTAGAACAGCCATAATGGCATAAAAATTGACCAAATATTTGCAGCAGTCTGAGAAAGTGTAACTAATTGGGCACCTTTGAATAAGTCTGACCTTTATCAATAAGCATGGGAATATTACAGGCTTTTGTCTTTTTCTGATTTTCTTTTTCTTTTCTTAAAACTGTGTGCTTTTCGGAATATCTTAAGATAATATATCAAGACATTTTGCTGTCTTGATTCCTTGTTTTGAAGGATTTTGCTGTTCAGGGTACATAGTCTAGAAGCATTCAATTTTTTTGACGTTCTGCAGAATTAGTGAGTCACATGGAAGTCAAAGGGCTAAGCAAAAGTCCTTGAAATTAGAACTTCGCTAACATTTGTCACCTCTCTTGAGGTGCATTACACTACACTAAATGCGGTGTAGATCTATTTTTCCCTAATATAAAACAAACATATAGAAGGAGAAAACTTGCTACCTTCTTGTACGTCCTTCAACTCATATGTGGATGCTGTTTGCCCAGGCATTTTTATACAGGAGCCCAAAATTAAAATAAAATGGACAGAGTCTCACCATGAGGGAGACTCATCCCAACAGCCCATCTCTGCAAATGTTATTAGGTGGAATGTAACATCCAGATGTTGTCTCATGCATTTAGCTCATATGCAAAGCATTCCATTAGTAATATGATTCCACAAGAAACCATAAAACAAGAATAAAATAAAACCCAACAAGAGATGGTAAAAACTTGTTTGGTTTTGATTGTGGTGATAGCCCCTTCCCTTCCTATTTTCAATTCAAAATTCTTTTCTTTTGCAATTCAGGTCAGGATATGTTCTTGCTGTAAAAGCCCAACTAGTATGGTGGGATTCTACTTGAGTGATCTCAAACAATGGGGAGTAAATGTGGGAGTCTAAGTGTCTTCCAGTTTGAAAAATACATTACCCAAAATTTTACCCTCAGTTGTATGGCACTTTCTTTTGAACATACAAATTTTAAAATATTAAATGCAAAACATACTTTAGACAGTGCTGCAGGATCTCAGAGGGTAATGCACGATAATTGTAAAGTCGTGATTTGATCAATGATCACCTCTGTCTGGTCAATACTGAAGCCTCCATCTTTGATTTTGAGAGAATGGTGGCCCACAGTGATAAACACCTGGTAAAAAAACTGAGCAGTACGGGGTAGTTGTATGCCTGCATTAATTTTTGATGGTGATGCAGACACATAGTGTATTGAACTATACTAGATAATGCTCTGTATTAGAGATTAACTACATCTGTAACAAAATTGGTTTTGGCTTAGTTACTGAGTCTGATAGGCTCACTTTTCATGTGTACTGTGCTGCATTAGGACTTTTGGGGGAAGATGGTTCTGAAGTATGTGTTTATTTTTTAAGGCTTCCTAGTTATTATTTGCACATCAAGGGGAAAAAAACCCAAAAATGTTGGGTATTGTCTCCTAAAAGGTCTGTAATTCAACAATTACAGTTTCGTAAGGCCTTTTTTCTCCCCCACAAAACACGTATCCCTTCCTCTCATCATCTCCCCAAAAAAGAGGAAGAGTAAAAAAAGGAGTTTTCCTTCTCTCCTTTTGGAGGAGTCAACTGAGTTCTGGTGATTTCACAATCTTTCAAGTTTAGAAGCTTGATATTTGACATGATTAACAAAATACCTGTCTTAACACCTGTTGCAGCATGAAAGCAAATATTCCCTTGATTGTCTGCAGTTCTTCACCGACAGAAATGTTTGGATTTCTTTTTATAATGTGGTATTACAAACGGTTACCTAGGCCTAATGTATTTTTTTTATGTAAGGTGCTGTACAAATACCGCAATAAATGACGATAAGAAAACTCATAATGAGAAAACAAATTGAGCTTTTATGCGATTTCTGGAAAGATTTATATAGTCTTTAACTACCTTTTCCATGAAGTCAATTGTGCATGAAGTTCTCAAAGAAGTCATGCCCATCCAGAAGCAGGTTTGAAATGAATTCCTATTGCCATGTAGTACGAAACGCTCATGGGCCTGTAGGGGTGGGATCTGTTTGTTTGGCTTGGGAAGGCATCATTAAGAATTTATATTTTGTCCAACTAATTTCTACTTCCTCAGTTGAATCAGTTAGTTATTAGTATTAATAGTTAGAAAGGCAGTTAATTGTTG
This sequence comes from Lycocorax pyrrhopterus obiensis, assembly GCA_014706295.1. NCBI lineage: Eukaryota > Metazoa > Chordata > Aves > Passeriformes > Paradisaeidae > Lycocorax > Lycocorax pyrrhopterus. Next base: position 110,129,484 of record JACSVZ010000001.1, on the reverse strand, counting down.
GCTAAATAATAGAGGAGAACTTGAATAATAAGACATTCCAAAAAGCACACCGTTTTAAGAAAAGAAGGAAAAAGAAAAAGACAAAAGCCTGTAATATTCCCATGCTTATTGATGAAGGTCAGACTTAGTCAAAGCAAGTAATTCCAGTGTGATATAGTAGTGTCATGTTGATACAAGTTATAATTTGGGTGGTGTGCAGAAATAAGCCATTATATAAGGATTAAATGCTGCAGAACTACTGAGCACAGTGGTACATTACTTTGTATTGTCAGTCAATCTTCTAGACACGTTTCTTTTCCCAAATGTTAAGAAAGAATGAAACATAATATATTGTATGCAAGATAAAATTGTTGCTTTAATGTTAATTTCCCTATGTATTTAATCTCCCATTATATTTGGATTTACATTTTTATTGGTTTGGACGTCATTATTTTTGTATGCTGGGGCATTAGTTTTTTAAATTGCAACTTTGTGCTTTCAAGCATAGCCATTTTCATTTGAAAGGGATATACTGGAAATGTGCTAAAGAGACCTGACTGTCACACAATGCTTTCCAAAGCTTTTTCCCAGGATTTAATGACCAGCCCTCTCATTTGACCTGGAGGGAAACAAGTACCCCTCTTATCTAAGCGTCGATCTCCCAAGTAGGAAATATTATATGGGAAAAGCAGTATTCTGGTTTTGTTTTTTTTAAAAATCATTGTGATTTACCTTGTACTAAAGTCACTTAAACTGTGTGGGTTTGCTAGGAAGGGTTTGTTGCACATTTTAAGTGAGCATCTGGCACACATGCAACTGTGCCATATGCAATCCCAGTGTCTTTAGAAGGTGAAAGGCCAGTGTAGTGGTAATTTTGCCCTCTTTGCACCAGATGTTAAAGCTCTGCAACGTCCCTGAGTGACCATTAGATCACAGGCAGCTGGGATTGGAGGTTTATGTTTAATTTATTATCACACTATTAATCTATCTGACTGTCAGAACTCTCTCTTCCTCATCATTTCCAGAAGTCCTTGTATTTTAAGGACAATTTATTTTCCCTTATGATGGATCAGTTTTATTTTTGCTCTATATTTACATAGATGAAGCCTGGCATACATTTTGGGAGGATAACAGTGAGAGTGGCAATATATAAATCTAACGAATCCTTAACATTTAAAACACATCTGAGTTTGTTCTATGCACCATGTTATGGATCAAAACACATTTCCATGATCACCTTTGTGTTTAAAAAAATACCCCAAACCAATAACAGCTAAACAAAAACACAAAGCAAACAACAGAAAACCCGCAAAGAAAACAAATGAAAACCCCAATGTGCCACCCCTCTCCTCCCTTGTAGGTATTTTTTTTAATTTACAAGTATGTTTAGATTCAGCCAGTATGGTTTTTGTGCTCTTAGCTGGAGATGGCTTCTTTAGTTTTGCATTTTTGTTTTTATGTAGGCAGGGAAGAAAGGGAGAGGGAATGCTGGGGGAATGGAAGAGATGATGACAACAGAAATAAAGGAATGAGGCTTGGCATTTCCTAATGGTAATTCTTGGAATATTTTAAGCTAACAGTGGAGAGAAATTGACAGTACTGTTCTAATTTATTTTATCATCAAGATGTTTTCTTGCTTCAGTAGTTCATAGGCAATTTTAATAGCTTATTGACTTAAACACTGTGGTCTCTACTTACCTTTAAGGGAACAAAAAGGAAAAAATTCCATATATTTGGTCCCTGAGTTTCTTCCCCCACATCCCTGCCTACTTGCCATTCCAAATATTTGCATTACTGGGGGACAAACATAACACTTTTCATAACTAGTATTTCTCTCCATCAAATGAATCTTTTATCCAAATGAGGTGTTCGTTACACTGACAAAAGGAATGGCAGAGTCTGCAGGATTAATTATCTTTTGCTGGTGTTCTAGTTTCTGATATCCACCCTCCTTCCCTGGTCAGTGCCAAACCTGCAGATGAGGTATTGTAGGAATAGGTGATGGAGTGGCTGAATGGTCATCCCAGGAAGCCACACAGCACCACAAATGGATCATATTCTCAATAAATCTCACCTGCTCTTCTAGACATAAGACATTCATACTTCCAAATTCACTTTCTTTACTTCGGATTTAGCATGCATGTGTCCAGTGTGCTGCCTTCAAAGATAGCTCAGAAAGTTTTTACTGAAAAAAAAATCCCATGCTCTTACCTCTGTCAGACTTGTTCTTTATCAGCTCAGAGGCTTGATCAGCAGCACAGAGTGCACTTGGGGTTAGCAGTCCTCCCCAGGGGGCATTCCTGGGTCCAGTCCTCTTCAGCTAATTCCTCAGTGACCTGGAATGAAGGGACAGAGAGTACCTGCACCAGGCCTGTTGATGGTACAAAACTGGGAGGAGTGGTTGATCCACCAGAAAGCCACACTGTCATTGAGGAAGACCTGGGTAGCCTGGACCACAGGCAGTGAGGAACTTCATGGAATTCAAAAAAGCCAAATGCAGGGTCCTGCACCTGGGGAAGAATAACTCCAGGCACTGGTACAGGCTGGGGGATGGCCTGCTAGAAAGCAGCTCTATGCAAAAGGACCTGGAAGTCCTGGTGGACACCAAGATGTCCCTGAGGCAGCAGGGTGTCCTTGTGGTCAAGAAGTCCAATGATATCATGAGGTGCGTTAGGAAGAGCAGTGCCAGAAGGTCAGGGAGGTGATCCTGCCCCTCTACTCAACCCTGGTGAGACCTCACCTGGAGTGCTGTGTCGAGTTCTGGGCTCCTCAGTGTGAGAAATACAAGGAATTACTGGAGGGGGTCCAGTGGAAGGTGGTTAGGGAATAGGAGCATCTCCCTTATGAGGAGAGACTGAGGGAGCTGGAGCTGTTTAGCCTGGATCTTGTCAATGTCTGCCAGTTCCTTAAAGGTGGGGGTCAAGAAGAAGGGGCTAGACTCAGTGATGCCCAGGGACCAGACAAGGGGCAACTGGCACAAACTGAAACACAAGGAGGTCCCTCTGAATGGAAGGAAAATCTTTTTGTTGGTTTTTAGGTTGTGGGTGACAGAGCGCTAAGACAGGCTGCCCAGATGTTGTAGGGTTTCCTCTGAAGAGATTCAAAACCTATCTAGAAACTCTGCTGGGCAACCTGCTGAAGGTGAACCTGCAGGGAGGTTGGACTAGGTCACCTTGAGAGGTCCCTTCCAACCCCCACCACTCTGTGATTGTGAACTACTGTTTAGAGAACTAAGTGCTTGAGCACAGCACTGTCAGCTGAAATTAAGAATGCACGGAAAACAATACTGCTGAAGTTTCAACAGAACCAAAAGGAAGGGAGATAAATAAACTAACAAAATATTGCAAGAGTTCTGGTTTTTATTCCTTGAGTATAAACCTGTGCTGTATTTTGTTAGTTAATATAAATTCAAGAAAATAAATTCCCAGTGATTTATAATGATCACTTTTATTTACAGTTCATTAAACCAAACATATGGATCTTTCCATGCAAATATATATATATATATATATATATTTTATGATTAATGGCAATAAGTACTGCATAAAACTTGGGAAAATTCTTTCTACTTTTATGAAACTTCTGGTAGTGATGTCACAGTATCTTAAAATAGTGAGTTATTTAACTTTTAATGTTTACAGCAACATTTTGCAAAATTGGTGATATCATTATTCAAAATAGATTTGTGTTAATTTATAGTAAGTTCCATGCATGGAATCTGGAAAATATTCTGTTTCTGCAAACATATGACACTCTTAATAGAGAGCAGGCAGAACTCTGCACAGATGTACAATGATTCATATTTATTCACTGGGGTAAACATGCAAAGATTACCATGGCATTCTGTCTGTTTAATACCTAATAAATATTATGTTTGTGTAATTTCTTGTAAAATCATTTGTATAGATTTTAATGGTGACCCCTTTAATGCAAATAAGTTTAAAATGTCCCCCCTAAATTAGCGCTTGCAACTCACCTGGGTCAGTAGCAAAACTGCAATTACTGTTTAACATGCCTACAACCCCTGTAGTTCACATGCTTTGTCTTAATTCTTTTTACACAGTTACTATGGTGGTAGATAAATATTTCTCTTCCTTACCTCCTGCTCAATATTTTCAAATTCAACACAAGATGGGCTTCTGGGAGCTATGCAAGCTCTGTAATTGAGGCTTTTTATACTTCCTGCAGCGCCTATTGTGATGTATAGAGGACAAAAAACCCCACCAACAGAATTGAGTAGCCTTATGAAGAAAACAGAATTAAGAAAATCCAGACTTTTAAATTCAAACATGTGTGGCCTTGATAATGAAGCATGTACTTGTATTTGTGGGGTTTTTATAACAAATTGGTCTTACTCTGATTTAATCTCTTATGCTGACTTAGAGTTAGGTATTGATTAGCTCTGACTTCTGAAAAATGTCTTATTACAACTTTTCTTCATTCTTTAATTAGAACAGTAGGTTTTCTGATACTATGCTTTCACAAGTGAAGTTATTCAGATACTCCTAACTTTTATAAACCTTGGGAATCCATACTAAATGAGCTATATTTGGATAGATACAAATTAGTCTTGCTGTGACACAGAATAAATTTAAACAATCCATTAGCATGTAGGACGTATCTCTTCAATTCCTAAGAAGGTGAGATGTGCAGAAAGCGAGGTTTGAAAGCTACAGCTCTTGTCTGAAAATGATGCTGCATGTCTGTTGTACAGACAAGCCTCCTGTGAGGGGCCCGAGCTGTCTCTCTATTTAAATAAAAGTCCGTATTTTTGACAATAGTAGAAGCTCTTGGAAATGCCTTTCCTGGCCAATGCATTTGTAGGCATATTGTACACAGTGACAGCTTTGAAGTCTGTATTTATAACGCTGAGGACTTTTCAGCTTTCCACTGCAATTACAGCCAGTACAAGAGAACCACTGTGGGATTTAAGAAAGGGGGGATTTGCAGTCGAAGTGGTTGGATATGGAATAAATTTTAACAGCACAATGTAGCAGGATTTTTTTGTAAACTAAGTTTTTGTAATTTGCTAGTTTTTCATTAGCACACGTGGTTATAAAAGTTAATTGTGAAAATAGGGCTTTTGGCAGAGAGTCCTAACTAATTCAGAGGAAATGCGTGTTATAATTATCTCAATAAGAGGAAAAATTATACTGGTCTTTCAATATCACCCCAAAAATGTGATGTAGAAGAAAAATCAACCATTACAATTTAGAAGATGGGAAAAGTATTAAAAAGGATGTGATTTCTCTTCTTTGTATCAATTGTGTGCTGTAAAAATTCAAGATTAGATTAAGTCATTATAGAAAACAAAGGGTTTTATAAATTCTAAGATTATCAAAATATTGCAGCAGGGAAATACCCCCTAGAATTTTAATGCTGGTAATTTTTATTAACTTTGATGTTAAAAACAAGCAAAAAACAGGAAAAAAACCCCACAAACCAACAGCTCCTCAAACAACAACAAAACACCAAAATACCACACCACTTATTTGTGCACTTTTATGTCACTCATAGATGATGTATGTGATCTTTTATTGTCATTTATCTTCAATCTCGATATATCTGTGATCACTTTTTACAAAAATTCTTCCTTTTCCCCCAGTATATGACTTGATGCTACAGATTTAAAACCTTTTTACCCAGTAATTGCCCTGTGTGATAAGGTATGAAATTGTCCATAAAGCAGTTGAGGCTTCTCTTTTACCTCTTTTTCCTTTACTTTCCACAATTTGCCTCATTCTGAGGGCCCAGCAAACATGTCCTGCTGTCTCAGGAGAGTTGGGAAGAGCCAAGCACATCCATGCAGGTTGATGGAAAAGGCTCAGCAACACCCACAGCTGCCAAACAGATGAGCAGTTCCTAATGGAGCTGAGATTCACAATGAAATCTGGGCCCAGAACTAATCAGATCTAATTAAGACAGACACGTTATGGTCCAGTACTGTTGACAAGGTCAGGGTTCCTGTAGCTCTAAATGAGGCATGTTATAATTATGATCTAATTGAAAAGCTGCGAGCGATACAGAACCTGTGCACTGCTGGGCTTGAAAGAAAAGTTACATTTCAGGTCCTGTTGTGTATCTTATTAGATTGTTAATGCTCAATTAGACAGCTGTGAATTTAAAGGAGAAAAAAAAAATGGCATATGACAGTTGCACATGGCTCAAAGAATACCTATATGAATTTTCAATATCTTGGTGGATTTGATTCATGGAGATTTGCTAAATTTTTAGAAATAAGCTGTTCGTTTGTTTGATGTTAGGTTTGCTTGTCACAGCTTATCTTGATATACTGCAAGGCAAAGGGGTCCTAGATTATTTTATCATGAGGCAAAAACACTGTGGACGTTCTCCAAAGTGCAGTATGTGCATGCATCAATCTGCAGTATGATATATGAAATGTGGTGGCCATATTTTCTAGCTCTCATCTATCACTATCAAGCAATCAAAGTGCTGTGGAGTGGCTTTTTCATTCTAGGGACTGTGGTACCTTCATTTCTAAGTATGACTTGACATATGGTCTTATAAATTATCATAAATTACCATGGATTGTGTCATGCCCAGTTTGCACAGTTCTGATCTCCCTTTTCCTCTGGTGCCGAATTTATGGATCTGAATTCATTAATTTCTTTTTATAATACCATCTCCGCAATGAGATTCTTTGTTTTAAAACAGTTCTCATTCTACCTTGAGAAGTCATTCATACAATCACAATGTGTATTGAAAATTGCTAACTATTGTGGAGAGTTCTGCTTTGAATGCAGAATGTTTCTCTGGCATGTAGCATGCACATGTATGCATGAATAAGAGAGGTTCTGAGCCTAAACCTGCAGTGCTTAGCATGTTTTAGCGATGGAGATTGCTGACTTTTTCCCAGTCTACAGGAAATTCCAATATTGCAGCATATTTTTCCATATGTTTTTCAAAAACGTTCCTAAAGAATTCCTTTATTCTGCTCTTTACCCAAATTGAATTTGAAAAGTGTAAGTTGGTTTGTTTTTTTTTTTTAAGACTGTAAGCTCTGTGAAGTTTTTTCATTGTGCCACATTTTTTCAACGTGGCCATAACATCTGTGTGGTGCTGGATTAGCCTTGGCCAGCAGCCCACTGCCCACCACCTCTCCCACCACATCTCCCTATCGTGAGCAGGTCAGGGGGAACACAGGAGGAGAAAGACAGCAAGGTGTCTTACCAGGCAAAATAGCAGGCAAATATAGCCTTGGCTTGGGAAAATAAATGTATAATGATAATGAAAAATAGGGTTAAAGGTTGAAAAACAAAGACAAAAGCGAAAACAGCCTCTCTTCATTCTGCGTCTTCTTCCCAGGCTCAGCATCAGTCCTCAGCTCCCAGATTCTCTGCCTTCAGCCCTGAGCAGTCTGCAGGGGGTTGTAGGGAGGGTACAGTCAGCACAGAGATTTCTCTGAAACTTCTTCCCTTTCACAGATTTCCCCTATAACCCTGTGGGCTTTCTACTGCCCAGAGTGAATCCTCTGCTTGGGCACCGTGGAACATCTCCTTCTTCACTGACTTTGGTGTGTGCTGCCTCTCCTGTTTGTCACATTTTTTCCTTCACCCCCAGCTCTGAGCTGTGTTCTGCCTTTCCTTACCCAGGCTTTCCCTGTGGGAAAAGCTGAGCTGCGGGCTCAGCTGCGCCCTGTGCTGGGTTGTCTGGAACCATCCGTGCCTGGCATAGGGCGGTCCCAGCCCCTCCTCACAGGGGCCACCTGGCAGCCTGTCCTATGTCAGCCCCTGGGCATCTGCACACACTACACACTTCAAAAACAGAAAAACAAAACACTGTGACTTGCTTTTGTAGCAGTAGCCAAATAAATGCAGAGTTGTACAAAATTCATGTCAATTAATTGCTGGTTTGTGAAACCATCACTGGCTGGATGTTTTTTCCCTGACGGATGGAACGACAGGTTTCTTTGTGCATACCCTCCTTGTCTCCTGACTTGTGCCTCCCTCAGGTAATCAGCAGAGTCAACTCAATGGCCAGCTAAGAGGCGGAACAGGAAAAACCTTCACTGCCTTAATGAAAGTCCTGGATGCTTCTGACTTCCACGCATTTCAAGCAAGCAGGGTAACTCTTTGATCTGCTGCCAGAAGGCTCTCACTTCCCTGTCTTCCTAGGGCTGCACAACAGGCTTTCCCCCTCACTCAGGGGGGATTAGACAACCTGAGAGATGGCAAATAATTATGCTGAACCTCTCTCATGCTGATTTAGCAATAGTTGTAACTGCCTGGGAAATGAAAATTCTAATGAAAATGCAAAAAAACCTCACCCCTGAATTGCACACAACTGCATTGATCCCGTACATCTTTCTGGAGGTTTTGGTTTAAATTTCAAAATATTGAGTGGCTGAGATTTGAGTGTGTGGCCAGACAACACAAGCATGGCTATTTATAGTTCTGGCTGTCCGACAGCAACGCAGCCATCCCCACCCATCCGGACAGCGGGAGCTGGAGCATGCTGGAAGCAGGAGGGAGCTGTGGTAGGAATGGCAGCTGTTTGGGGTTAGTCACCAGGCCCTTTGCTCCCATTTGCAGCATTGCATGGTCCGTGCAAGTCTCTGTCAGCTCCACAGCAGACACAGGAGGCCGGCAAAGGCAACCCAAGCAAGGCCAAGTTAGCCAGCGGCAGGCAGCTGCGTGTGGCTGTTCCCACGTCCCTGTTGGAGTGGGAGCTGTGTCCAGACCTGCAGGACATGTGCTCACTTCTGTCTGCTTTACACTCTGCCGGGTCTTTGTGCCAGTTCTGTGCGTGTCCTGTCCTTCTTTGTTATTCTTTTACAAACAATCACAGTCAAGGGACTCCAGGCTGAGACTTTTTGAAGAAAGCCTAACTTGTTTATTTAGCAGGTTTGAAAAGGATCCCTGACACTCAGTTATTATCCCTTTGTGCTGATGACTCAAGATATGCTGTAAATAGCATTGTTTAATATAAAAGGAACAGGCCTACTGCTTGGCTGTTGCCAAACAATGTTCAGTTACTTTTGTTCTTAGAAAAGATCTCTTAAGTATTTGTTCTTTCCCTCTCCTGTCCCTAAATTATAAATACCATATAGTGACCAAATGCATTTTGGAGAATTAACTATTCCAGGAGTGTATGGAGAAGGGAACAGATAATGATGGGAGTCAGTGCTGTGTAACAACTGATGGAAAAAATGGCTTTTATTTGAGAACACTTATTTCTGTAAAAAAAGCAGGACATTTCACAGGAAGCTATTTGTAGAGTCAACATTTCTTTTAAAAACACAGTGAAAAATACACAGGCAGATGCTTCCATGTTCTATGTAAGCAATCTCTTAGAAATTTGCATAACAGCCTTACTGCTTATTTTGTTAAGTATTGTAAAGACTATCTAATTTTTTCTATACTATTATTTATGTACTATGTATTTATTCAGATGATCCACTTCAGAATTAGAGAAATGAATCTCTTAACTTCTGTGCACCTCTGCACCTTCCAAAATATTCTAAATTTTTGTGCTCAACAATATCAAAAGTATATCTTTAATATGATTTAAAACTTATTTTCTTCAGAACTTGACATTCTAAGATTATTAGCCAGTCTATGAATTGGTCTGATTTCCTAACCCATCTATAAAGACAGGAGAGGCTAGGAAAGAGGTTAAAGATAGAAGAGGGTAAGAAGATACTCTTTGATTCCATAGCTGAAAAGTCTTTAAAAGATTTTGCCAGTCCCATATATTTTCTTAAAATTAGTTCTAATGAATTTGGAGCTGCAGCCACTGAAACCTTGATCTCCATGTAAAGGCATTTGCAGTTTTGTAGGTCTTCCTGCTCTTTTTGGTATCCTGTGTGAATCAAGCCTCACTTGGAAAGAAAAACTTGTTTGTGTGTGGATTTTGCTGTCTTTTTTCTTTTCAATGGGAAATTCACATTGGTAACATATTTCTTCTTGACTGCGCCTGCTCAGATTAAGGCTGCTGTGGACACTGACCCTTCCTATCGACACTGTGGCCTGGTCTATTTATCACCTACAGTAATTCCTAATTACTTAGAACGTATCATGTGTCAAGTGCTGATAAACTTCAACATTATAGTCTTTTCCACATGATTTACCATGAATATTTCATGTGGGGAGGCAGGACATAACATTTTCTCTTCTGTTTTCCTTCCACTGGACTTTGTTTTTCCTCAGCAAATTACAGTGGAGAATAAAATATTTAATATGTGTGAAGGACTTGAGCTGATGTGGCAGACTTCTGAGCGTTAGTTCTTCACTGGTATGTTTGTTTTGTGGGGTTTAGGATTTTGTTTTCTTTGTGTTTGTTTTCAAACTAGGACTCTGTTCAAGGATGAACTCTATTCCTGTTTTTTTTCCTGGGCATCTCCTCCGTATTGAGGACCCCCAAGCCAAAGAGAATCACTCTGAAAACAAGACAGTGTGCACAGTATTGGATGTTTGCTCTGTGGCAGCGAGATTAATGTCTGTTTAAAAGGGAAAAGCTCTGAGGAGCAGCTGAATAGCACTGTGTGCAAAAAGTACAGATCAGGTTAAGGATATACTTTACTCATAATTTCCCTCACAAGGCAGTACCTGGAATGCTCCTATATGTACAAGCAGGAAGTTGTTCAGTGGTCTTAATCTGTAGAACAAGTGTTGGTTTTGGTCAAAACTCAAGACTGAAAAGTAGAGAGAAGAATGGATGAATCCTACATTTCGCCTCAAAGTTTCTCTAACCAGGGCTTGTGAAAATTATATTATTGGTCTTTCATCTCAGTGTCCCTTTCTTGTCTCACTGTATTTCTGTACTGCTTATAGCTGCATCCAAGTAGCTTAATTTATGGGAATATGGTAGAAACAAAAGATTATTCTGCTGGGAGCAACTGGATTATAATTGCATCATAAATGTCAGGAATTACAGCAGCCATAGTAGGATAATGGATCAAGACAAAGCAGGAATATTGATGTGTTAGTTATAGGCATGCATCTTTCCATTTCTTTTTTGCTCCAGGAGCACTTTTAAGATGTGAAAGATACAGGAAAAATATGGTTAATCATAGTTCCTTGGAAATCTTATCAGCCCTCAAGTGAAGATTAGTATAGATTTACAACATAGAAATGCTGAAAAACCAAAAAAAGATGAGGGTGTCTTTCTTGAAGGAAAAGTGGGACACTGAATGTTGATTGCATTATTAGAGGATAGAGTGGATTCCCATGAGCTCAGGGAAAGTGCATCTCATGGAAACAACAGTTTTCTAAGCAGAGAGGAGAGAAAGGAGGGTTGTGTGTCATGCAGGTGTGTGCTCCACCACCATGGCTGCCTGTTTCATCTTAACAAATGAAACATCCCTTGTATAAGAAGATCTCATGTAAAAGCTGTTATTTGTTAAAGCAAAGCAGTATACTGAAAAATTCAAGGGTCTTATCTAATCTGAAGAAAATAAATTATTTGAAAAGAAATTGATAAAAAAAAATTACCTTCTCAGTATTAACTGTAGACTTAACTACTTAAAACAGAATACAGTAAATCTTGTCTCAAGATTTATTGGAAAGCAAGAAATAAAAAAGAAAAAAATCAGTCCTGTTCTTAGTAACTTATTCTCCCTGTTATGTTGGAGAACTAATTGCAGTTTGAAGAAGAAAATGCTCAATGGTTGACTACAATGAGTAATAATCTCTGAAAGCAAGCACAATGGAAGCACACATACCTGTCAATTTGTAATTAAAAAATGCTCGAGTAGTCTAATCATTAATACTTGGATAAAATTTTAAGAATTGTTTCCATCAGTATTTTCATCTTAGAATTTGCCCTCAGTACTTAATAAAAAAAGGAAACACAGACTATTAACTTTCTTTTCTGGAGCATTACAGGAAACTTCCTGTAGAATATAAATGGAGCAAAAGAGAGAGGAACACTTTGTGCTGTTGCTGTGTGCTCTTACCCAGATAAAGGCATCACCACACCTGTTGTACAAGAAGGAATATTTAAGGTTATTTCTTTAATTTGGTCTGAATATTGGGGGGTGGGGTAGTTTTTGTTTGATGGAATTTTTGAGCTTTTTTTTTTTTTTCCCGTTTTCTAATTCTGTGGTCAGTTCAGCACCTTGATTTTTGTAAACATACTTTCAACTGTTAAATTGCAGCCCAGGAATCTGCAACCAGTTTCTGAAGGTGGATGCCTTTGGATGGCATTATCTGCTAAGCACAAGGATGGCTTTCTCTGGTTCTTTTCATTTTGCTAATCCCTTCTCCTATTTAGCTACTCCAGCAGTTCAAGTAAAGCTAGAAAAGCCACATGCTGCTGCTCTGCTACACTTTAACCCCAGTGCATCCAGCAACAGGATTTGTCTGCATGAGTACTCGTGTAACGGCATGCATGCATTGGCCTTAAAATAAATGGAGCTGGATATTTCTACTTCTGAAGTTTGAGTCGACTTATGGATATAAAATTTTAATTTCTCAGTGTTATCTTCTCAAAAATAACTGTTTCCCTCATCTATCTGCCCTGTGAAACAGCAGGGATAAGAACTGACAGAATTCTGCTGTGCAATTGTTCCTGTTGTGCCTTATCCAAAAGTTGATGAAGTGATGTGTAAATTTCCATGAAATTTGCTTTTTGAGCATTGTTCCTGAAGAAAACAAAGCACTAGGACACAAGAAAACAAATCTAGTCTTCACTTCTCAGATTTGTAGCTATTTCATTGTCCATGAGCAAATGGACTCCGGCTTCCTTAATGAAGTGCGTAAGGACTAATTAGAGCATAAGGTCTAATTGCTTTACTTCTGGGCTAGTTACTGAAGGCAGAATTGTTTTACTACTTACCAAAAAAGAGCAGAAAACTATTAGTTTAACAGGTAATATATGTATAAAGTATCTATATTCCTTTGTTGCTGACTGGAATGCTTCATCAGCGAGAGGATGCCACGTGTGACAGCCAAGCACAAAATGCATTCCCTCAAAACCAGTGCTGACACAAAGGCTCAAAATGAAGTTTCTGGGGGGATTTATCTCGTAATTCTGTGATTCTGAGTTCCTGAGGAGTTTTTCTATGGATAAAAGTAAGGAAGCCATCTTTGCCCGGGAACAGCATCGTGATGACTGTGAGGTACTTCAACATTTATGTAGTTCTTTAGTAGATGCACCTAGAAAAAGAAAGAATAAGAACTTGTTCTGACGGTCTAAGAAATATTCCTTTAAGTTTTTTTCAAAATGCAGAAGACAAAAACCCCTTTTATACAATTTTTAGAGATTGGAAAGCTGACATCATGAAGTATGAAATGCAATTTTAGGGAAGCCATAAAAAGTAGTGTGTGGGTAGTGAAACAGAGGTGAATTGAATGTTTGTATGGGTCATATGTGTCTGTTCTGCCTCCCACATTCTCCCCGTTCTTTTGCTGGAAAGTCTGAGGAGGAAAGCACGTAAATATTAAAATAATGCTACAAATTATTATCATTATGTATTTCAAAATAATGTACCCCAAATGATTCCCCCATGGTTTACATCCTGAAATAACCAAGCAGTTGTGTTACGTCTTGTCATTCCTATGTTTTTGAGGAAAATTGGGGCACTAAGACTTAAAATGACAGTAGATTGTTCTTCCTTTCTGTTTAGCTTTCTTTCCAGCGTATATATTCTCTTCCTTATTCTCTTCAGTCAGTGCAGTTATTGAAAAAAAAATTAAAACCAAAATTAAAAATCCAAATTTCAGTTGTTTATAGTATCCTTTATTGATAGCAGTTTCTCTCTGTTTATGTTTTGTTTTAGTCCAATTCCCAGTTCCAGTAAGTCCTATTTCATATTAATTTACCTCCAAACCCTGAAGACTGCAGTAAAGACTTTAATCTCCTTTAGCACGTTGCGGAGGGACACAATTGGATTGGCAATCACTAATGAAACATCTGTATGAAGTGCTGTATCTTGTTCCCTTGCCCTTGCTTCAGTCCTTTGATATTTGTACGTTTCCTCACTCCTTTGGCAAAGCCATCTTCTGCTCCTTTCCATTTCAGAGCTGTTTGCAGTAATGCCATTGCAGATTAGTCAACTAGGTTTTCAAATTATACTGTGCCAGACCACATCAAAATTTAAATTCAGGTCACTCTGTGCCTGCAACGAAGTCTCATCCAAAGAGCTGCAGAACATGGAAGCATTCAGTCAGTCAGTCTTAAGTATTTTTTTGGGGGAGGGGGACTTTTTTAAGCATTACAGCATACCAGCACATTTTGTGAAGATATGACTGTTGATTGCTGCTTTTTGGCTTCAGTGGTGATTTCCATATTAGCGCTTACACACCAAAACAAAATTGTCATCTGTCGCTTTCAAATTTTAGACATGAAAACTAAGAACTTTTTCTGGAGGGCCTTAAGTAAACAATCCGCAATTTTCATGAATGTATCATTGTAGGTTTCTTCTGTATATCTTAGGCCTTTTCAAACATGAAGGTGACAAATGAAATGAGATTTTGACGACAGCAAACCTGGGGGATGGGAAGCAGTTTTTGCCCTGATGTGGAAAACTCAAAAGGAAATGCAAACCAGTGAGAGTCTGTTAGTGCTCTGTCCTTTGAAATGGCTCTACCTGCAGCTGCAAACACATTGACTGTTCCTCTTTCCTCCCCTGATCCCCTTTTCCAAGCTAGCCTAGCAAAGAACTTTGTCACGAAGAGAAGCTCCTTGAATTAAGAGTAATTTCTTGTTAAGCAATCCTGCCTGTGCCCTGCTAACTCATGGAACTCAAGCAGCAGGATCTCCAAAGTCAATTAAAGGCTGTCTGTACTTGTAAGGTGAAACTTTAGGACTTTTTGCTAGAGATTTTCTCTCTAGTACTTCATAAGTAACAAATCCTGAATGATGAAAGCTCGCCAAACGAAGACATCACCACTGTTACGTGTGCAGCATCTCAGCTGTGCTGCTATATGATCCAGTCTGGTCTCAGAGACAACTGACTGCTTTGCTTAAACTGTTTTTTGTGAGTACACTAAATATTTGGAGGGATTATTCTTCTCATCTACAGGAAAACTATGAAATCTTTAAGGAGTCACTTCCAGTCACCTTGGTTTTGGTCTTATGAATACCAGCTTTGATCTGTGGACAATATAATGTTGTCTGGAGTATCCCATGAGAACCCGGTATGTTAAAAATCAGATTTCAAATGTTTGACCTGTCAGGCTGAGCAATCAGAACTGGATAAACTGTAATGGCTTCTAGTTTTTAGACAATATGCACTCCTTGACGATTGGGTCACTTGAACGTATTTCCTATACCTTGTTTTTTTCTACATAAACTTCATTTCTACTCACCTCCCTCATGCCTGACGACATCAAAATATTTCTTCTTCAACCAAAACCAGCCCGATAACTATTGCAAACTAATTCTTCAAATAATGGCAAGACAGGGACAGATAACATTTGAATAGCTGTATACTCAAGGCTCCATTTTTATATGATAACCATTAGACTGTCTACGTTTCAGGGCAGCAAGGTGGTAAGTAGATCAGTGTGTACTGAAATAGATTATTTAATATATTTTTTTTCACCGCTGAGAGAACTGGTACTTTATTTACAAGTGGTGTTCATTTTTCATGTCAGTGTTCCCACGGGAATTAACATAAATCAGACGAGCTCAAATGTTCTAATCTCAGTGTGGGACCAGCAGCTGTTTCCCAGAAGTTCAGACACGCAGGACTCTGTAAGTCACCAGTCAGACAGGCAAAGTCAGCTATATCCAGTTTCAGGCCATGATATATCCATGTTACTTATGCCCGTTGGAGATTATGATAACAAAAGGATTGTGTAGGGCTTCCGAGAAATTATGAGTTTAGGTAAGCAGTTATGTAATTGTCCCCCTTGCACTCTGTAAATCACAGTGACATAAAAATGCGATCTGTGAGTGCCCAGGTCTCTGGAGGAGCGCAGTAGTGAGCTGGCATAAACACGAGGTGCTGAGGAGCAGCAAGAGTTAAACCTATTTTCCTTTCAGTGTTAAACATGTCTATAGAAGCAGATAAAGGAGTGCAATGAGTGGTTTTGAGTCTATACTATCTAAAAAATCAAATTATTAGAGCAGCTGGGAAGAGGTAAACAGCTACTGTTTTATTCTGCTCTGTGACTGGACTGCTTTTCTGGCAAAGTCTACAGAAAGGTGAAAAGCCTGCTACAGGGATGTCTTGGGAAGGATGTACAGACTCTCCTTTGTCCCTTCTGGGGGCAGATTTTCTTGGGCAGTCTTTTCTTTGAATTAGCTCTGATTTACTGGCCAGCATGTGGAAAGAAAGCAAAGGCAAGGGAAGGAACATTTATTATTTATTTAACTGATCAAAGGTATTAGGCGATTTATTGGATTGTTTACTGTATTTGTTGTGTGGGTGTGTTCTGTGTTGTGCAAAACTGTGCAGAACAATAAGTTAAAAAGGATAGTTGTGTCTGGAGTTGAGCCTCTCAACTTAGGACTTCATGTCCAGACCTGGGAGTGAAGCCTTGATTCTTATGAATTCCATAAGATTTTGTCTCTGATCAAGATTAATCTAGGATTTCTCTCCACCTTTGAGTTACACGTATGAGAATGAGTGGGAATATTTGAAAGAGAGTGGTAACCATCTCTGTCTTCCTGTTTCACCATCACTTGATGCAGCTGGAATATGATCCTAGGTTCGCTCGTGGTAAAGAATGTTCATTTTAGTATTTGTCAAAAATCTGCAGCACTTATCTACTAGAATGTGAGCATCATTTGGTCACAAATTTTGATATTTTAAAATACTTATAATTTAAAAAGTTTTCAAAAATTAATTTTGCACAAAGTATTTTTTAAAAACCCTCTCTTCAGCAGAGATAATTTTTGTATATTTATACAGTGTTTCACAAAGCATCAACATGGCTGATGATTTCTGTTTTGGGTTTTTTGTTTGGGTTTTTTTTGTATTATTATTATTATTTTGTTTTGTTTAAGGCTTCCATTTACATCAGTGATTTCTCTGCTCCTGGATACAGAATGTTTTATTTGTCAGTGAGAGGCACTCCCAGCTTGAAAGTGGCCATCAAATGGCACCATTCCAAGGGCCAACATTATGGTCCTGATTTACTGATGTGTGCGTTTGTTGTTGTTGGTTTGGTTTTGTTTATTTTTCTGAAGATGTATCTTGAATTATGCAGTATGTATAAGTGATGACTTTAGCTATCTACACACCTGATCCTTGATGGCATCCAAGTCATCCAAGCTTTTTTTTTTTTTTTAAATTTCTGGAAGCATATGCAATAATTAAAGGGAGAAAAATAATTTCCAGACTTATTACTTCCATACTAATTGGAATTTACTGGAGATTTACTACATTAGGCCTGAAGGTTCCATTTGGCTATTTCATTAACGTGACTGATCTTTCCTTTACATAAAGAAAGCATTATCCTACCTTATTTTATTGAATATTTTTCAACAGTGTAGCTACAGAGGAACTATCTCCTTGAAGTGTATGTTTGTGCAATCATCTCTTTTTTCTTTTTTTTTAGCTCCTCTCTTATTTCACTTTTTTCCTATTCCAAAAAGAAAATTAAGTAGGATGAGATTTGATTAATGTAGGAATAAGGAGGTTAGGCAGACTGCACTTCTGTTCACTTTTGACTTTGTCCTAATAGAGATATATTGGGGTATTTTAAAATGGCAAGCTGAGTCTAAAGATTAATTTCCTTGTACTGTTGCTTAAATCTCTTCTCCTGGCCACAGACAACCAGTATAAAACATCTAGCAAACAATTTTGAATTATGCATTCATGGAAAGTAGAAGTTTAAGTAGTTATCTTCATATACGGAGAAAAAAACATGCTTTAAAGTATATGCTGGGATAGAGGTGGATAATTGTTATATTGCAAACAAAATTAGAGTGAGTGTTATGTTCAGAATCGGAAAACATATTTATAGTTTAGAATCAGATTATATTGCCAACCAATGTAAATAAGCAGAACCCTAGATTTATGTAAAATAGATTATTTACTCATGTCTTTCTCTTTAGTACTTCTAAATAGTTACTAATGATACATACAGATAGGTGTAAAACCATTATGAAAGCATAAAGACAACTTTGTAATAGCAAAAAAGGGAGTCTCTCTCTCCTTAGTAGGTAGTATCATGAGCTTCCCCAGCTTTGTCAGGTAAACCAGAGTGGCACCACTGGAAAAAAAATAAAATTCTTAATTGAAACATCATCATATACAGAAAGTGGTCAAGTAGTCTGAAAGCTGCCTGGACTGTTTGGGACTAGTGATTGCAAGATTCACTGTTCCGCCTCAAATTCTATATCTGCCTCAAATTCTGTATCAACAGTGAGGATAGAAAGTGTGCTCTTGTTTCCTGTGCATTTGTTTTCATTGTCAAGGGTGGGGGCACTGGGAAGAGTCAGCAGTCTTTTCTAGGTATTATAATTTAAATAAATAAATAAATAGATTTTTTTTCCTAATTTGATGTGAATATTTTTTTAAATTCTGATTTGTATTTGCACATCTTGTTCTCAGTGGCCCATAGGAATGGGCTCCCTGTAACCACATAACAGGCTATTCTCACTGCATTTAGTCTGATCTATGATGTTAAACATGCCAAGCATCAGGGCTCCTTTTCAGGACACGCTCCTGAGTGGGGCAGCAATAATTACTTGAATGTTTATGGCATGTGCAACTGATATGTTTCTGCCTGAAAGAGAAAAGAGTAAGTTCCAAAAAATAAAAATAAAATCTAAGAACTGCTGATGTGCACTAAAAGTGCAAATGTTAATATACTGCAACACCAACTCGGGCACAAGGTTGAAGGTCAGGCTCGGGGGGCAGCTGTGAACTTCTAAAGGAACCAGTTCAATAAAGCAAACCACAGTGCTGGGGGGCTGGGGAGATTTATTGCCAGACCAGTGGATTCTGCATCTGTTCACTTTGGTTTCATATGGATCCAAAACCGGAGTTTTGGATTGCTTATCAGCACGTGACTTCGACTACTGAGGAGCAATTCCCATTCGAGCTTGTTCCTCTCTGTCTTATGTAGGTACACGATTTATCTCTTTATAAGGCACAGACACAGCGAGCACTGTGGAACTGTGATTTCATCAGGTCAAATAGTGTGTGTTTGTAGCAGAAATGCTGATTTCTGTGCTAAATTGCTGATAGCATACTGAGGAATGATTCCTGATGTAGCTGTAGCTGACACTGGATTGAGGGAAGGAATATAATGCCACTGAGGAGTTTCCTGCATGTGTCATCCATCTGCCTTTGCAACTACTCAGGAAAAAAGGGAGACCTGCTTCTCCCTTCTCTGACTAGAAATGGTCTGTAAATAGTATGCAACTGAGCAGCATTTATGTAGTTTTGGGCTCCTGGCATACTTAGTAGATTCCTCAGTGCTGATTATAAATGTAGGTACCTTTTAATTAAAAACTTCCCCAGAATAATAAATGTATATAATTTCTAAACATAATTCTGAGTAAAAAGTAGCATATTTTGTGAACTGCAGTTGTAGAAATTTCTGTATGTTTTGAAAAGCAATTTTAAACAGAGAACTACATTCACAGTGCACTACAGATAATCAGAATTCATTAATACTTATACATATGCCTATTAGCAAAATTAGAATCAGTGTTTAAAAAGAACCCACTCGTTTCCTTTGTAACCACTTAAAATAAAAAGTAAGCTATTTTTTTTAATGTACATGTCAATGGCACTGCTCAGCTGTAACTTTATGTGATAGAAGAAAAAGTTACTACAGTTGAGCACATCTGATACTTCAAAATATGCTTTGAATTAACTTGCCCTTTTTTTGCTGGGGGTTTTTGCTTCCTTTTCTTTTCAAAGGCACAGTGCTGCTTGAAGATTGCTAAAATTTCTTGGGAATGTGCTCTAAGGATTTTTTTTTTAACTTTTTTTAAGCATTCCCAGAAGATTGTTTTAAAGATATTTCCCTCCAGGGTTAGCAGGTGTGAGGATGAAATATCCATGCCTTTCTGCAATATCAGGTTTAGAATTTCTTAAGGGACTGAGACTGCAACCAAGATGGCTAACAGTTTGCTGAACCCTTTAAAGCCTGGAAGTTAACAGGGAAAACAGAGCAATGTCTGTATGACTTGAAGCCCATTTGACCTTCAGCTTCATTTTTCTAATTTTAAGCTTTGGAAAAGCTCGGATATTGGCACATTGGGCAGACACCATGTTTGGGAAGGGCTGCTCAGCGAAGCAGTCCGAGGTTTTCTCTTCAGCCCCTGTTCCTTCACTGAGCTCTGTTTCTACAGAGCCAATCGAGGTCTGTCCCTTTTTTCATTGCAGTGGCCTCTCTCCACTTGGTCACAAGGACAGCGCCGTGCGGGAGGTTCCACCAAGCCCCCCGGGCTCACCTTCTGCTTTATGGGGAGTAGAAAGTGTTGCTGTATTGCATCTTTTAGGGTGTATCAGCAGTTCTCGTGCATTAGGCTGTTGCTACAAGAGGCAGCTGAAAATAATTGTGCTGATTTGTGTGCCCGGTGCAAGTGAAGTAAAAACATGACAATACACGTTTGACCTAGAGCTACTTTGTAATTTAAACCTCTTTCTTCTTCTACCTCTTCTCAATTATCAGAAAAATGACTACAACCTCCAAAGGTACACAACAATCTGGATTTGGGTATGTGGGAATGACATGGTGTATTCATGTACTATAATGAATTCTTACAATGATAGGATTACCCACCTTGAGCACAGTCATGTTATGGAAAAGTTACTAAGCTAAAGGAAAACTCCGCAAATTATATATCATCTTTTGACCAAATATTTCAAGTGGTTATCAAGGCTTTGGGATTTTTTTTTCCCTATACAAAACCAAGATCCTGCTTATACTTTCAGAAAGACTGGTTTTCTTGAACACTTAAAAATACACTCTTCTAAATTCTGCTTGGTTTTCAAACCAAACAGAGAGCCAGCTAATGATTGTATCAATCATTCCAGTATACAAACTGCTTCTTTATTCACTTCTGGTATCTCAGAGATGACAGTGTGGCCAGCTGCCACTACATGTGGGGATAGTTTCTGTGATTTGGACACCTGTCAGCAAGAAACTGAAAACCACATGGAACACAAAACAGCTGCCACGTGTAATGATTTAATATTAACATACAATAAGGAGCTGGGGCATGTTTTTCATTTTGTATTGCACTACAAATAAATGATGCAGTCAAACCACTTGTGATATACTCCAGCACTTGATATCCACCGCCAAGTGTTTAATAAATAAAACTACGGCTACTTTGTGGACTCCTTGTTATATTATATTTTAAACCTCTTTTACTGTCTTGCATTCTGCAGAAGGTAGAACTTCTCTAGTCCTGCATTCTCCAAACCAACTGCCTGTTTTCCAGGCCGTGCTGTAATGCATGTCCATGTGTGTCAGGTTGGAACTGTGCCAGTGTCTCATCCATCAGCATTAAGGGACCCAGAGCTGTTCTGTACGTGTATCCATAGACCAGAATGTTACTGCACAGTCTTTCAGATCTCCTTGTTTTCAGAAAATTCTGCTGCAAATGTTCTTGGAGTAATTAAAACCAGTATTTCCAGTTTGATAGTAAATGTTTGCTACCCCTCCTTGCTTGCAATATTTTCATCCACAATATCATGTGTTTTCTAAGCCTTAGGGCTGTGTCCTAGAAGCCATTCTCGACTGTTTTCTCTACTGGTTTATCAATTTTTATTCACAGGATTTTCACACGTTATTCAAAGATGGAAGTTGAAATTAGTGCATGATGCTCGGAAATGCAATGTAACATGATAATCATCAAAATATAACTTTCAATTAAGCAGTAATATCATTTCTCAAGATATTTTTCTGGGTGTAGTAGAGCAATTCATGTGCTTTGTTTCTTAAATTTCCCACACAGAGGGCAGGGCTTTGCAAAACTCTAGGGAAGAAATTGTATTAGTTGTTCACAGCGACACAGCTCTTGCCTCCCTCACTGCTTGTCTAGTAAATTTTTGACCACATCCTTGAGGGTTAAGTCAAGGGTGGAGCATGCCAAGCTAATTCATATCTTGTTTTAAAGCTAGCTTCAACAGTTTTGGCTTTGGGAACATTCCAAAACACATCCATCTGTACAGGTTGCCATGGATGATTTAGTGGTTAGGGAGGGTCATGCTTTATTTTGCTTTCTGTTTAATTTGATTTCTGGTTTTATAATTTATAGCAAAGAAATCCAAGAGGTTTGTTTAAAGCCCTTTTATTTTCTTCTGTGCAAATATTGACTAGAATAATTTTAATGGTAAATCTAGTATTTAGACTTGACAGAATAAGCTGTGGGTTTCTAATCCCATAAAAAAGGGAAGGCCTGAAACTGGAGTTGAAAGAATGTTGCTTTCCTCTCTCCCAGTGTCATATAAAGCTGGAAGTACACCTCTTCTGACCTCGCAGGAATGTAAAGGCTGGTGAACTTGATGGTACCTTTCATGGTGTTTGTGCCATTTAATGAAATTTTGGTAGATAATGTATATTCTAATAATCCACAAATATTTCAGTTCAGTTTCTTTAGAGTGGGAGAGGTGTTCCCATAATATACATCCAACTACGTGTTTCACTGCTTTGCTTTGCAAAGCACGTTTTGTGGAAAAGCTCTTGACTGTTTGTGGACTGTTAGCCCTCCTTTTGCTGGTCACTCTCTGGAAACCAAGTATAGGAGCTGTTCATCAGTGAATATATTTATGTTTAATAAAGGGCTTCAATTCAAAGTCTGGTGCTGGAAAACTAACTTTTAAAAGCCCTTGGGATGTTGATTGCTCTCCTTTTTGGCTGGGTTATGTGTTTTGCTAAAATAATGTGGGCCATTTAAGTGGTTCTCTTGATAAACCATGCAGGCTCATTCATAAAGAAAGCTTCTATTTATCTGTTTTTAGGATTTTTGCTTGTATTCCCAGGCATGGCTCCTTGGGGAGGGGAAAGTGTTGACTCCTCAGTGATGTCATTTTTCACATTGAAGGGTTACACATTTTGAAGAGGATAATAAATGTGCCCAAAGTGACAGAGCTGACATCTAGAAATCTGGAAGTGTTTTTGAATAAGCTATTCACAGGGTACAGCTAGGTTTTCATTTGAATCTGTAATACATTACTTTTAGACTGAGTCAGTTGTAATTCATTCTTATACAGATTATACCTTCCTAAGCTTAATTACTGTTCTTTTCCTAATATGTCCCTGAAGAGCAGCTATTTTGCTGCAATTATTGAAAATGAAAAGGAGAATAAAATTCAGTGACAGTAAACCTGGCTCCTCAACCGTACATATTCATCTTAGGGATCTGGTTTTTGTTGGTTTTCATTTTTCTCTGCTGAATGAAAGACAGGTCCCATATTATTATGAATTTAACAATCGAGCTTTTAAGAGCCATAGAACCAAATTCTTTCCCATTAATATCTAAGCAACATAATTAGTAGATGGATGATGTTGAATTAAAGTCATTTATTTTTTTTGTTACAGTGGGCTTAAGATACTTTTCAAATCCCAAACATCAAATAAGTGGTTTTGGTGTGGATGCAGTCATTGGTTGTATCTCCTAAGATGTCTCTCTTTTTTTTTTTTTTTAAACAATTTGGAGTGTAATTATTAGGTGAAATTCTTAATGGTGCATTCATCAAAATAATATCCTCATTTAGTGGGAAATATCTGCATGGAATGTACATTTGGCATCTAATTTGTAAATAAGATTGGGGCTATTCTGCATGACTACTGATTTTAATCCAAATATTTATGTCATATTATCTAAGCTCCCAAGGCAAAATCAAAGTGGTGAGATTTGAGCTCCTGACCACAGGTAATGAAAAAACTGACAAACTTCCAGCAAAAATAGTCTTAACTTTAAAGGTGGGTCAGTCAGACCTGAGGTACCAGTAGAACACGGATGGTCCTTTAGGCTGCGAAAGAAAAAATAGATTTTTTTTCTTTGTTATATGTACATCTACAATTCTAAATAGCTGTAGCAGGGAACTGATGCTCTAGTCAGGCTCTAGCCTTGTTCTTTTCCCACCCCTGACTCACAGTAAGCAGAGTTTCTGAATGAGTTACATTTCTATTCCAGGGTGGTGGGGTGGGGAAGAGAGGTGGCGAAAAAAAATCTAATCAAACCCAACTGTGCAAACTGTCCTGTTCACTTCCAGTTCTGCAGCTTCTTTCTCCTGACACCAAACTTAAAAACAGCTGGGTCTGCATTTTTACTTCTTGGTGTCAAATAATGGTTTTGGATAGTGCCTGTCTATAGTACCCCTGTAAGAAGACAGGATCTGTGGATGTTTCAGTATTTGCCTAGCACGATTTCTGGTTAGTCGATTATTTTGCCTTCCTTTATGTTTTCATTAACTTGGAGTTGTGTCCTCAAAGGTACTTAAAATTGGTGGTTGGAACTGCTAGAATATCCTCTTGTGAAGATTGTAATAGGAAAATTCTCAGATAGGAGAAATCATATGCTACAATTTACTGTACAAAACAATTTTCAAAGAAAAATATTACTTTTATTAAAAAATCTTCTCTTCTGTAACATTAGATGCCCAAGTCTAATTTCCTGCAATATTATTAATTAAGCTGCATTAATCTGGGTGATTTGTGAAATTATAGAAATAGCTGATAAAATACATCTAGTCAGGCAATTCAGTATTTTTAAAAGTCTATATTTTTTCTTGTGAGATTGTATTATTACCCTAGAAACACTGGATAATTTATTTAAAGCAAAGTTAGGAGTCTCATGCCATGAAGCTTAGATTGATAGGCACCCTGGGACACTGCTCTTTTAGTGATCAGTGGTCTTGAACAGTTGAAGCCAAAATGCCAATGTGGTGACCCTGAGCGAGGGAACACCCACTTCCCTTGTCCAGAGATGAGGATTGTCCTCTGGCATCTAAAGGAGTGGGACACAAGTCCCACTTCCCCAAGTCTGGCTTTGTAAGGGATGTGGAAATAGCTGAGTGCATATCTTGGATGAAAGGAAGAGAGGAAAACCTGCTTACCGAAAGCAGTAAGACACACTCTCGCCCTCAGGGTTTTCAGTTTGGTGCGGGTTCAGAGGGCAGAGAGAAAACAATCACAAATATGTAAAGATCATATTGTTTGTTCACCCCAAAGCTGATCAGAGACATTTAAGGTAATTTCAAAGTCTCACTTTTCAATAGTACCACACAGTATGCAATGAAATAGAGCAGTTTTTAGGTCAGGGATTATTCTGTTTCCTCATTCATGAATGTTAATGTAGGTTTTCATGTCCAATTTTTTAAAGAAATGTATATTGCATATGCTGAGGGTCCAAAGTTCGAATTCAGTAGAGAAGGCTCAGCTGATTTCAGAATCAGTGGGAAAGAGTTACTGCAAAGAGTGTTGGATGAGAGCTGGTCATTCACTGATACCTCTTCCTCCTGGCTGTCTCCTTGTGTTCTGCCTTGCAGGCCCATTCACTTGTGAAAATCCTTAACTGCACTCTGATAATGCTCTCAAAATAGAATTGTTATCAGAATATTTTATGCTTTGTAACTTTCCATCCCATCTCACTCTCAATTTATGCCTGACAGAGATAACCCATAGCATTACATTTTTAAGGCATCCAAGAGCTTAGCATTCAGTAATTTGATGTGACTTAAATGCCAGTTATTTATGTATTTTCAAAAAACATATGTTATGCTCAACACAATAAAGTCGTGGTGTTAACTGCAGAATTCAAATTATTGTGTTGTGGTGTTTACAGAGAGTAGGACTTGAACTCTTCATTCCTCATTACTATTATAGTAGCCTGTAATAGTGCCTACTATATTTAAAGTATCTTGATGCAACACTTAAGCTGCAAAAAAGAGCACAGTTTGAAACTATTTACATTCACATCAAAGCACTTATAATTTCTTCATCTTCTGTTGTTTCATACAAGCAGAATGTTGGACAAAATCACTGTTTTCATATGTTAGAAGTCAATCACAATTTATTGAAGTAGACTGCCTCCAACTATGACAGATGAATTAATGTGACATAAGCATCTTATAAAAAATAAAAAAGATGAAAACAATTGTATAGCTAATAGGAATAAAAATCAATATATAATAAAGGAAGAGGTATGCAGTATAAAAAGCACAACGTCAGCACAAATCAAGAAAGACTCTGAGAACTTATGGAGAGCTTTAGGATGTTGAATCAGCAATTCTGTGACAGATAAGTAGCTCACATTGTGATCATACAACTCTTACAATGCATGTTTCCCAGTCTCTATCTTTTAAGTTTTTGATGATTTCTCAGTTGTTTTCAACTGTGTAGCTAAAATTTGGGTCTTCCTCTGCAGTTTTTAGGACTTTCAATCCAGATTGATCTGTCAAATAACCCCCAGGTTGTTTGCAGCTTTTCCTGCCAGAATAGATATCACACCAAAATCATACTGATTTAGAAAAGCACATCTAATAAAGAATAAATAATAAATTAGAGAGTAAAATCCTGAAAAACTGCTCTAGATCATGAAAAGTAACACATGACCATATTGTGCAGATAGGCATTGTGCTGCGATGAAGAGGTCTAGGATTCCTGAAGATGAAGAAATGCGATATGGTATCTGCAACAAAGGAAGGACACTACAAGAACCTTCCAAAATTGAAGTCATTTTGCATTTAAAAAAGAAAATATTCTTTCCACCTCTTTACAGTGTAGTCTCTCAACTCTGTCATGGAAGTCTCCATTTGACTAATATTGAATGTGGTTCTGTTATGATTAATAAGATTCTGTAAAGAAGTAGCCTCTATCTAAATGTATAGGGAAAACCTAAACGGAGCCTCCTCTGTTCAACTGCAGAAAAAAAGTCCTTTTTAAAAAAACAACTTCCAAACTTGGAATGTGGAAAAAAAAATCTTCATTTCTGTATAATGTGTTTGCTTTTACCATTGCGCTTTCATTTTCTTATTACTTGTCTATTATCTCCTATTGCACAACTAAACGTTGAACATGCACTTTAAATCACCTGAATAATATTAGTTGTCACACTTCAGATGAAATACAGTTAAGTTTACATTGAAATATGAAACGTGCTGATGCAAATAGAGTGGGTGTAAGAATTGATAAGCAAGTGGGACTTGAGAACTCACTCCGTTTGGAACTTTGTTTTAAATTATTTTCAGAAACACCGCATGCTTCATTCTTTCCATCTCCTCTTTGAGACACAGGACTTCTACTTGCAGCTTGAGTTATGACAGGGACACAATATCTTAAAGATTTCTAGATGCTGCCACTCTAATGCAGTGTTGAATTTGGAATTGCCATGTTGTTCTGTGTCAGTTTGGAGAAGTGGATAAATCCATTTCAACCTGCATAAAAAAGATGTTCTTTATAAAGTGATCTCCTCTTTCCCACAATGTTTTTGAAATGCAAGGGAAGGTATCACAAATTTTAAGAAGCTTTCAGCACTGGTTCTGCAGGGCTTTTGGGATATGATTAGTCCCACTAGTTGTGCTTATCAGAGCAGTGTGCAGCTGAGAGGAAACCACACGTATGTGCTGAGGGGGTCGGAGGGAAGCCATGAAGACAAAGTCCCGTTCCGCTCCTAACCCTTGTCCAGTCCCTGAAGAACCGAGGAGGAAGCCACAGCTGTGGGTCAGGGTTTTAATGTGGTTTATGGCAAGGCAAACCAGCATTTATATAAGTGAGAGGTACGTAAACTGTAGAGTATGAAAGCAATCTGCAGTGCACGGCAAGTTTGTGACCCTTCTGCAGCACAGCTTCGCGTGTTCTCTGTGCAGTCCATCACCAAACACTCAGGTAGAACTCTATATGGCACTCTCACAGTGTCTTTTTCATCATTTTCTCAGCTCACATGTTCTGTTGTGAACCCTCATAATGAACAGCGGTGAGTCTAAGCAGAAAATGCAATTTACAGGTGATTTCTCTATTCTGCCTGGAGTTAGGTGATTTGCACTGCTCTTACCTTTTAGAGTACTTGGATTACTTGCTTTATAGTTAGAAACAAGTTCCATTTTTGCATTTACGGATTAATGGCCATAAAGGCAAAGGAATGCACATCAAGTGTTTGCATGAAGGTGTTTTTTTGGTTTGTTTGTTTTTTTTTATTGTCAGCACTCAGCAATTAACAGCATATCAGTAGTTAAGAAGACGAGCAGTTTCAGGAGCAAGCATGTCCCTAAAAATGAAGGAGCTGTGACAAGTCAACTTGAGAAAGATAGTAACAGGAATCATGATTAGAGTCTATTAAAAACCCCTTCTATATAAAATAATTACTGCACTTAAATTACTTTGTGTACTAAATCTCCCTCCATAACTTGTGGATTTGCTTTAATTAAGACATGTACAGGCCTTTTCTTCCAATGGTAAAAGCTTTGCGACTGTTAACATTTTTTTTGATCAAAAGCGTTTAAATAGAAATTTCAGCAAACCTTTGATTAGCAAGAATGATATTAATTTTTACTGGATTATTGAAATATAAAAGAAGATTGATCTTGCACTAATTGAAAAATAATACACAATCAGTAGAACTTCTTATAACATCGGATGATAAGAGTCTGCTGTGTCCTGGAATTCTGAATATCATTAAGAAATGCTGAGAATGGAATTTCTAAAGTGCATTTGAAGTAATACAATATTTATGATGATAAAGAATGTACCACATAATCCCTTGAGGCTCGTTGGCCGCATAATTAACATAGGTATAAATTAGATTTCAGTAAAATTGGATGACAATTTCATTTTTTTTGTGACAAGACAAAGATTCTACCAAAAGACAAGTATCAGAAAACTGAGAATCCACAACTGCCTCTTTTCTAGTTAAGTAAAAATGACACACTATGATGTGTCAAAGAGGCAAAAATGGCAGGGGACTAAAGCTGCTCTTGGGCGGCTGATGGCTAAGAGCACGAGATTGCTGACTGTGTGATAAAAAGCAATTGCTGCAGTCATTGATGAAACCGTTTGAATATTGCACTGATTGATTGTTTGCCCCTGTGAACGTGTGGCATCCCATTAAAATGCTTAATCATCAAAGTCAAAAGTCACTAACTCATATGGAATCCAAGTGAAAATGTGGACTTGCCAGCTAAAGTTAATTGTGCAGTAAGATTTGTGTACAGCCTTACATGTGGGCTTAAAAATCCCTTTTAGGAGTGAAATTAGACGAACCAAGCCATCAATATGTCAAGTCATTATATATTGCCTTCTCATCTGCATGACCTGCTATCGTGACACCATCATCCCATTAAAACGTACTCATTCGCTGGTGGTGGCCAGAAGTGACACTGTTAGAGCAGGCATTAGTTTTAAGAGGCAAAACCAGGATACTTTTGAAATTAAATACAATTATTCACTACTGGCTACTTGAGCCTTCTGACTTTTCTCCCAATATTGCTGACAGTCATCGTCATTTCCCAAAAGAGAGGCTCTGTCACAGTTGAAATCAATAGGAGTTTTGGCACAGCCTTAAGAATAGTCAGATACTCCCTTTCAATGCCTGATGCCTAAGTGGATATAGAGAATGAAAGTTTGAAAAGAAATGTTTAGCCTAAAAATTTATGAACAGTGTTCATTTATAAGGTCCAAGTCTATGAAACAGTTTCTCCATGAGAAGCTGTTTTGGGACACGTGTCTATGGATTGTCCATATTAAATAATCTCCTTGCAACATAATAGGTATTAAATGAGGTGGTACTTGGTGGCTCATTGAGCATAAACTCAAATTTTCCATAGTGTTTAAATCAACCATGGTTGTCTAGGAAGTTTTAAGTTGTTTTTACCTGGTGGATCCTGAGACAGATGTTTTTATAAACTTTAATGCTGCCTGATAATTGCTGTGTGTGAAATGAATAAAAATGCCAGATTATATTTTCATTTCTAACTATCATAAGCAATTATTGACTCCCCTGTCCTTGGCAGAGTGTAAAGATTTATTAGCATCAGAAATTAATATTGATCAAAACTAGGATGGTGGGTCAATGAATATTAAATGAAGGTATTTTCATCTTCCCAAGGTTAAACTAAGATTTCGGTCCGTGAATTCTGTCATCAAGGTTTTGCTTCTGGTTTCAGATATGCTGAAAATGTAATTGCAGATGCAAGACTCTAGATGTGCTTTCATTTGCAACGTTGTATTTCAAGCAGTTTTAAGACAGATGGAAATGATTATCAAAATCATACAAGCGGGTAAAAAAAAAGGGGGGGGGAGGGGTGGGGGAGACTGAATCCTTACTGTACATAAAAGGTTTGCTAACACTGCTGTATCATTTCCTAGCCTTGACTGATAGGATAGCAGATGTCCTGGTGGTGGATTATTTAATCACCCTCCATTAATACAGACTGGGTTTGTGCACTGTGGCTCTACAGACCCTACTGAGTCTGCATCACTTCCAGTCAGGGGAGTCTTTTGCTGAGCTGGGAGGTTGTTAAGCTGCCATTGCCTCCACATGGTTTCTCCTATTTGTTCTTCAGGCTGCTTCTGCCCATCTTTTTTTATTCTCTGGCTCTAGACTATTCTCCTGCAAATTATAACCAAGACTGCTACCACTGATTGTGGTCCCTGCCTTAAATCCTTTACTTTAACGTAGATGAACAAAACATCCTTATGAAAGCAAATTTTTTAAAATCCATTTTTAAGGTAGTGTGAAAGAAATGGTTTGAAATATTTACTGTTACAAAAAACTTTCACTGGTATATCTTGACACTTTGAAATATTAGTTAGCCAGGGTACTTCAACAAATACTTTCAAGACTTACCTCTTGCAACCTTATGTTAGAAATTAGAAAGGTTGCTGACCCCACACAGCCTTCCTGCAGTCTCTTTTTCTGCATGCCCTGAAGTTAGGAGAGGGAGGAGTCAGCTTTCACTGGCTGGAACCCCTCGCTTATTTATCCTGGTGTTCTGGAAACTGCTGAAGAAAACTGAAGACCAAAAGCAGCTCATTTATTCTGCTCCATTGCTGACTAAGGTTGTTTGAACTTGAACTTCTGTATTCCTACAAAATGAAATGGAATGTT
The DNA here is from genome assembly GCA_014706295.1 of Lycocorax pyrrhopterus obiensis. Taxonomy (NCBI): domain Eukaryota; kingdom Metazoa; phylum Chordata; class Aves; order Passeriformes; family Paradisaeidae; genus Lycocorax; species Lycocorax pyrrhopterus. The sequence continues at coordinate 110,098,575 of JACSVZ010000001.1, read as the reverse complement.
TTGCGGGTTTTTTTGGTTTTTGTTTTTTGGGTGGTTTTTTTTAATAGACAATGGTGGTACCTCATCCTGCATGCCAACTAGAAAATAGGAAAGTTTTACATAGCTGAGCCACCCTCTTGTTCTTGGACTGATTTTTGAAGCAATGTATTGACATGCTGGCACATGTATCAGGCTGAGTTAAGACACAATTTTGCCTCACAGTAACATGCTGAATTAAGAGATGTATTTTGCTCAAAGTCACTAATTTGATGAGAATTCTCTATTTCAATGTCACGTCTAAAAATTAAAGCACCAAAACTGAGTGCAAACACATGGGTTTGAGATGACAGATTTGCCTTTAATACTCGACTTTGTTGTGTCAAGAAAGTCCCTGATTTGTATTCATTTCTTGTTCCCTTTCTTCATTCTGCATTTGTGTAAAAGCTTAAAAAGTCCCTTATTCTTGCTGACTTTCTTATCTTAATTTCTCTTTGATCCTTTTTTTAGTTCATTTTTTCAATTTTAACCTTCCTGTAGCTGTACATGTGGTTTGAAGCTGTTATTCTCTCCAAAAATTCCTTCCCTTTCCTCAAGATAATTTCTGTCCTTGAATAAAACTTTCAAAGTAGCTCAAGTCCCATATTCAGAAGATAAAATTACTTAAAAGCCTTTTCACTTGGAGAATCATTGAACTAAATATTAAGCTAATCAGTTCAAGTGATTTATGTTCCAAACTCACTTTTGTATTCTTTAAAATTTTGCTTTTTTTTAATTTTTCCAGTTGTATCTAGTTCTTTCCTCTCTTCCTTACCACTTCTTTGCTACATAGTCTTCTTCCATTTTCATGTATGTTTACATTTGTCTCTCACATTAATTCCCAGGGTTTTTTGTATCTGTATCCTCTGTTTCATGATTTTTTTCTTTTTACCCACTGGCATATTCAGCCTTCTCTAACTTTCATCTGGTCTTCTCTTTTAATTCTGTGTGAGAGCAATGGTGTTATCTTAACAAAGCAAGGGGAGAAAACAACACAGTGTAGCAGCCAAATCTAGTGTTTTATTCAGCTCCCCATATGCTGTTCATGAGACACACTCTTCATATCCATCTTCCAGCTCATTTTCTTGATATGCATGCTACACAAATGTCCCTTAAGAGAGAATTTGTGAACCTCAGCAAGGTAAGTTGACAGCCTCAGAAGAGAAAAATTTAATACCTTCATTAAGCATGGCTACAAGGCAAAGACATTCTTTCATTTCTAGGAAATTCCCCTAGCACCTTCTTTCCTAAGTTATTCTTTCTACAAAACAGTACGAAATTCTGAGTCTTTTTTTGCATTCATGGTAGCCTTCTATGCTATAAATTACAGCCTGAGATTTTTAGCCTTTTTGCTCCTTCTACAGATTCTGTCTTTAACAGCTTTTACAGCTGAAAAAGTTATAAAGAATTATGTAATGAATTCTGACACTCCCTAAAATTGCATCAATCTACAAAATCTATTATATGGATATTTTCTCTGGAAAGAAAAATTTGTATCTCTCTAAACCAAAACATGACAAGGAAGTAGTATAAATAAAAATTTGGTTAAGAGATTATTCACCCTAAATTAATAAGTGCTTTTAACTCCCAAAATAAAAGCGAGTGAAGCCTATGTATATTTTTTTTTTCTGCATAGGACTATATTCATATGTTAGTACGAGATTGATTTCAATTTAAAAAAGAGGTCACATCTTTTAATATTATACAGATTTATTGGTTCCAACTTGCCGTTTCCAATAGGAACACGTATTTCTTAAATTAGGCCAAGACAGTTGATAGTTTTGTTAGAAAAGTGATAAAATTGACTTGATTAAATTACGAATTGGGAAATATTCATGGGTGAAAGGTCTGCATCTGAGGAGAATCCTGGGGAGGCTTTGAAGGTAAAGGTTTACGTGTATCCTAGCAAAGATGTGCTCCGATGGAAAAATGTCTCCAGGTGGAGGTTGGGTAGCCTGGATCCCAGCTGTGAGTTGGATTGTTGGTAATTTTAGCTGGTTAGCTGGATAAAGAAAGAATGAAACTTCTGGGGAATTAACTGTGAATGCAAGTATTTTTAAAGCTTGTTTCCTTATATAGAACTACAGAATAGTCTGAGTTGGGAGGAGACTTTTAAAGGTCATCTAGACCAAAGCCCTCTGTACACCTGTGCCTTGCTGTAGATCTCCTCGGACTTGATATATTAAGTATAATTAATACATTGCTTAATTTCTTCTACTGTAACATGTCCTGGGTGTCAAGGCTGCCAAACTAGAGGTATCTGATGACAAGACTTAAAATCAGGGACCTGGACAATTCTTGTATTCGGGTATTGGCAGCAAAAGGCGCAAGTCAATGTCGGAAGCAGGAATCCTTCTCATGTGGTTTTGAGAGAGTTTGGAGCTGGTAAATCAAAGCACCGGTGTGGAAAAATACTTTTTCTAGCTCCTTGACTTGCTGCTCTTCAGCACTAAGCTGCTAAAGCAGGGACAGCTTATGGATCCTCTTTCCAAGGATGTGGCTCCTAAATTGGTCTGCATTAGTTCTGAGTTATTTATTGAGGAGTTTGTTACTTATCATTTCAGATTCCATCAATTACTGAATTGATAATATTCATTTCTGTATGTCATAGTTTCATTTCTAAAGTGGGGCGGTCAGATAGGATTTTTGGTAAGCCTCTGAATATACATCTTTATATGCATAAATTTAAAGTTGGCTTGGTAACATCTAGTGTAGTTTCAGCTGCTAGAAATCCTTTGTTTGTCACTATTTTAATTTCCTTCAGAATTAAAGATGCTTATATTTTTCATAGAAAGGAAATGACAGAAAAGAGTTTTAAAAAAAAGTTAGTGAATTTTATTCTAGGTTTTTAAAATACCATTTCACTCTATATAGGTCACATTTTTTTCTATTTCTTTATGTATACTATGTAATGTATACTATTATCACTGCTACTGCTATCATGTCATAGTGTCACAAAATGTTCTCTTTTTTATTTCTGTTCTAGTACATTTTTGAAATAATTGTGGACAGCTGAAACTAAGTAAAATATTCCCCCTTTTTTCTCCCAAGTGATTCTTGGTCTGAAAACAAATTGGCAGAACTCTATTTTGAAATGTATATACATTTTAAACGTAAATATACCCAGCATGATCAAAAATAGATGTAAGGCGATACATTTTTAACTGTTAAAAAAGGCTAAAATTCAAGACCAAATTGTGAAAACTTTCGTTTCCTTAAGCAAAACGTTAAAATTAAGATATATTTACCCACGGGAATTTTTTTCAACAGTGAGCTGTTTTCCTAAAAGTCTGGCTTTAAACAAAATTCCTTTCCCTCCTTTCCTTTCGCCTTGCCTTGCCTTGCCTTGCCCTGCCCTGCCTTGCCTTGCCTTGCCTTGCCTTCCTTTACCTCCCACAGAAGAAAAAAACTTACTAGTAGCTCAGCATGTAAGAATACCTCTAAATCAAAGATTCCAGTAGTAATTAGAAACTTATATCCTAATGGGAAAAAAAAAACAAACCCAAAAAAACCAAACAACAAACCAAAGGCATAGTGGAAGTGCATCAAAATGCCACTACGGCACTAATGCCCCGTGGTATAACAGGTATAGTGGTTTTTTTCAACCAAAGAACATTGAACATGGTTTATCTGTGGCACAGCTTTATTCCAAGTTCTACTTTAAATTCAGATGTTGCACGTCACAGCAGTGGCTCTATGAACTTCTGAGTTCCTGTACAAGCCCCAGTCCAGGTTCTCTGAGCGTGCAGCTGTTCAGTCAGTACAATTGCAGTCAGTTTTACTTCTCCTGTGTTTAGTTACTAGGAAAAAAATCACCACATGTTGCCGTCCCTTGCTTCGTGGGAGTACGTATGTGCTTTGAAGCAATGGTTCTTTTGACATCACAGTTTTCTCATTTCTTCTGTGCTGTGCTAGTGGATGGTGGGTATTAACCATTTTTCTACCTTCCAGGCTCTTCAGGCCAACTATAGATTATATCCTAGACTCCTTATTCATATGAATAGAATATTATTAATTTCATTTCATTCCTATTTGCAAAACATTTTTTTTTTTAGAAATAAAAGGAATAAATGTTTCTAGACATATTCAGTATTCAGCTATAAATTTTTGAGAAAATTAAGCTGACAGAAATTTCCTTTTTCCTACTCTGGTTCTTTTTTTAGAGCATGGAATGTCATTGGTAATCAGTGATTCATTTAAATGTTATGAGTGATTTGAGGGAAAAAATGTGAGGACTTTTTGTTGTTTTTCTTGTTTGGTTGCTTGTTTTTTATTAAGGAAAGGAACTGAAAACAAAATTCAGAAATCTTAAACTCCATGATACAGACTTACACTGACACTCTTCAAGGTTATTACAAATCTGAAAGCCTTTCATTCTGCAGCTATATCTGGCACAACAACCTTTGCCTGAATAATGAAAGCATAAAAAATTTCCAGGTGGGCTTCAGGAAAAGAATCATCTGCTGCACCAGAGACCATTAGCAATGGATATGATCTTCTTAACAAACTAATAGGAAAAGGAGAAAACTTTATCTCCAAAGTCTTCTAAGTGAATTCTCAGTTTGGGCAGTGATTTTCAGGGTCTCTTTTCGTGGTGAATACGTTCTCTTTCAACTGCTCTCAGCTTCTCACTTTGTTCTCTTGTTCCTGTGTTTTGTGAGATACAATGAGCTGAAAAGCTCAGAGGTTTTACCTGTACTGTTTTTCATTGTGCTGTGGCATGACATGTGACTCATTTTATTAATCTCTCTTAAACATGATCATGGTCTTCATCCTTGGCACTACTTCTTACTCAAAACCTTGCTGGACAGTTTTTAAGGAAAAACTTTTACCTACATTTTCTTCTTGCCTCTCTGACAAATTGCCAGTGAAACCAGTTTTGCTGTATTTTAAAGCTTAAACTACAGTTGAAAAACAAAATATTCTGCAGAAATACGTCTTCTAGTATGACGAAACACACTCTAGACACATATTTGTAGCATGAAACTGTTGTTCCAGATCACAGAACCAGAGGCAGTTGAGATTGTTACATGATTATAGCAGTAAGAGAGCAAACTCGTATGTACCACGTTGTTATAGTTCAGTTGGATACTTCAGCTGATTCTGCTGTCTCCTGCATGTGATGCCTCCAGAGAGAGTTCAGGAGATGAAGAAAGTGGTTTTTGTATGGTGCACATTTCTTTTAATGATGGAAATATAATTCAATCTAATTTCCTAGGAAGAGTTGCATTTGAAGCCTTGTTATCTTAATAAAGGAATTTGCTAAAGACAGTTTTGTTTAAAACTGGATTTTTGCAGTCCTCTGCTTCTGGTGACTTAGTAAAATTTCAGATTTTTTTTACCTCTTCTGAAAAGAAAGGCTGCTGAAAGGGAAAAGGAGTTTGGCTTTGTTGTTTCTTGTTGTTTTGATTTGGGGTTTTGTATTTATTATTCCAAAGACAGTTATATGCGTTATTTGTGTCTGGTTCTAGTAGCAGCTTGAGACCAAAATAGCATCATAACTGTTTACTATTGGAAGAAAATCCAGAGTTTCATTTTGTAACTCTCACTGAGGTAAAAGGATTCGATCATATAAAGATTTCCAGCAGAACAGCACGTTCCCAAGTTCAGCGTGTGTACTCTTCAGTCTATATATGTAGTGTTAAAAGGAGCTTATTTCTTCAGAGAACATAGCTTTTCAGTTAAAAATCAGTCTTTATGCTCCATTAGTGTTTTTACTTGCATCTGCTGTACAAATTGTGTCCTTTTTTATTGATTTTATGCTTTTACCTTTTACTAGACAAGCATGTCACGAGATCCAGGGTGGCTTGTGAGCACCGTAGTAAAAAGGACTGAAAGCTTTTCTTTCCTTCCTTATGGAATTCAATGTTGAAACCGAGGCATTTAAGTACAGTTGTTGAAAACCTTCTGTTGTGAGCAGAGCTTGAAAAGAAAACAATACCATAGCAAGTCACTTGTTCTTTTATTGCTTCTCCCTGTGCAACCTGCTTTTAGCTGTTTATTTTATGCTGATTAAACAGACTCCTTTCATTAACTTCACTTCCTTAGATATTGTTTCTTCTGCAAACAAGACAAGTGCCAAAAATAGTCATCTTTTGAGCTTTGTTCAACCTGAACTTTTGCTAAGCCGTTCCCATGTGCTTTGTAAATAATAACTATAATGGGATTCTATTAGTCTAATCATTCTAGCACAGAAGGAGGATATTTAACCAAGTCAAAAGCATGTTTGATAATACATCCTAGAGAAGAATAAGGAGCTGGTTAGTCTAAGAAAGAAAAGCAAAACATACTAATATTAAAAAAAACCCCATAGTTTTTAGACCCCTCTTTTTCTACTCCTCCTTTGCATTACCTTCCACCCTTTCCTAAGTTTAGAAAATACTTCTAGGGGCTTCTTTTGAAGGAGAAAGTTTCCTGTCATTCAAGGTAATCTTTTTTTTTTTGTATGTTCCTTTATTCAAGATAATAGAATCCTATGGCACGTGCTATGCAGTGCTGGGTAGAAGCCAAATTTCCCCAGGGAGAGTTATTTCAGGTTGACAGGGAAACTTACAAAACTAGCCATGAGCTGGGTCCTTCTGCACTTGTCAGGTTACTCAGGGTGGCACAATGTCCCCCTGGCTCTGCACTGATGCAGCACAGAACCACAGTGCCGGGTCCCCTTGTCCCCCTGGTGTGAACCTGCCATTTGTGCCAAATTTGGCCAAGCCAGGCTCTGCCCAGCCCCGGTGCCAGGGGCTGAGATGGGCTGAACTGATTCAGTGTTTGGTGCTGGTGCTGCCCTGCAGCTGCCTGCTGTACAAACTTGTCCCGTGAGCCTGGATTCATGTACCAGGAGAGAGTGACTGGCACACCGAGCTGGAGTTGGGATGTATAAGGAAATACAGGAGGTAGGCATAGATATTGTATGTCACACCTGTGTCACTACTGGGTCAGACACAGCTGCCCCTCTAATCAGTAATAAGTGGTAAAATTAATAAGTTATGATGTATTAATTCTTGTGTAATATTACCTTGCCTGGTGTTTTCCCACCACTGTGGCTGGGGAGTATTATTTAGGAAGGAAAGTGGTGTTATTTAGCTCTGAATTCTTTTCAGTCCTGGCAAATGCTGAGCATGCTGACCTTGATCAAGCTGATTGTTTAAATACATGCTGGTCCAGTGGTTCTCCTTTCCTGCTTGTTAAAACCATTGCCAAGCTCAAAATTAAAGAAAACAATACAGTTCATTATTGCACTGTTATTTACCTCATTTAACTCTTTAATTTGTATCTCTAGCAGAAAAAAAACAACAAAACACATTCTGAGCTCTTTTACTCTATATATTCTCACTCCTGTACCTCACTTCACATCTTTTACAGTGAATCAAACCATGGAAAGATTTATTCCACACTGACCCTTAAACTGTGTTTGGATATAAAATTGGTGTGCACTTCCTGCAATGTTTCTGCTGTTCTTATAATAATTTAATCTCACACTTCATTACTAACTATACCTATTGCAGATAATCCCATGTATTCTAATACAGATACTAAATTTTTTTAACTAGTCTTCTGGATTAAAAGGTTCTATACTATGCAATCTACAGTTTATCTGATTTATTTCAAAGTGAATGGGACTAATTTTAGGCTTTTCAGGTCTAAATTTAAAAAAAATCCTATATTTCTGATTAAATCAAAGTGAAACTGTCCCTTATAGTAGTGCTTTTCACATAAGAGAGTTTTAGTACATGTGTTAGTTGAGCAAACCCAAAATTAGTCTCTGTACATCAATGCATTCTTGAATCACTGAAACACATCCAATAGAAACTCAAACATGCCCAAGAAGCATTGAACCATCATTTATTTATTGTCCTGGCTGCAGACTACAGTAAACAAGAGTTGCTTGAATGTTTTGTATTTCCAGTAGTTTTGAGCAAGAAATACTGGATTCTTAAAAATATATGCAAGAAACTTTCCAAGTAACATGGGTGGGGGAGAAGCTGGCTGAAATAAATAGGTAGACTGCAGAGCTTTACTTTGCGTTTAGCTATCCAATCAAACACAGAGATATAATTTAGGAGAAATAGGATAAGAATTTGAAAAATTAATAAAAGGCTTAGTTGACTTAAATCTTCTGCCAAGGTTAGTGACAGATTTACTTTCGCTTTTACAGAAACAACCTTTAGGATAATCTGGAATTATTTAAAACTAATAATGCATTTTATTATCAAGCCATCTGGGGGAGAATAAATATTATTATTATTAAGTCATTAATGAAAATGAGTAAAGCAGTTCATAAAAACTTAACTGCATATGTTTTTCTACAACCCCTTTCTTTTTATATTTTCAATAAAGGCCTTAATGGTAGAAATCCTGGCTGAGAGTAAATTAAATTTTAGAAATACCTTTTATTTTCATGAATAACAAAGTTGGTTTATAATTCATAATCATTGAATCACCAGCACTAAGAAGTGAACTACAAGGCTTCTGCCCTCCCCTTTCACTTTCTTTCCACTCTCTCTTGTCATCCTCATCACAGCTTTTATCTGCCTGCCTCTGGCTTGTTGGAGAAGCTCAGGGGTGGTGGGTGTGGAACAAAGCTTGTCATTGCTGAAGTGTCACTCACAGTGCTTATCTAGGACTGGCATTATCAAAAGTCATAAAAATCTGTGAGTAGAGTGGGCTGCCAGCAGCAGGAGGAATAATATGAGGGCAATCCTGTGAGGAGCAGGGAGTGGTGCCACTTAGGTGTGGGGGAGTGGCAAAGCTCAGCAGAGGGAGGGGGTTTGTGAGTCCCTTGCTTGGATTATTTTGATTCATCTGTTCAGCCTAACTACAGAGTTGCTGAAGAAGCAGGGTAAATCATTTTGTTCCTCCTCTGCAAGGTGAGGAATGACGGCATTTCTGTGATAAATCAATGGATCTCAGGTATAAAACACTGAAAGAGGCAAGCAGCATTATTTTGTCAGGTGGTTTTAGATGGAAAGAAGAAAATTCTGGACCAGATCTGAGGAAGGTTAACCACAAAGACCAGAATTAGGTGGAGCCTTGCTCGTTCAACTCACTCATAGCCCTGTGATACTCAAAAACTGTTCCTTAGTTCTGTACAAAAATTGTCCTATTCTTGAAGACTTAAGCTTGATGATTGCAATGAAAATGGTTAAGAACATTGCTAATATTCTAGACCAAGGTGAGCATGCCTTGCTGACACTTTCAACAAACCTGCATGGGAGATATAGCTTGTTTCAAATTTTGGTACTCTAACCTAACCTTAGAGAACACTGAAAAATTGAAAGGAAGTGTTTAGTTCTGTGATTTTGTCTTTTTCTGTAAATTCTGAAGAACTCTAATTTTCTGAGTGTAAAGCAAAATGTAGTATTTCCACTTGAATTACCATATTTTTCTAGCACCGTGCAAAAGTATATAAACAGACATACTCTTATTCTAAAAAGCTCTGAACAGACTGTTGAAGGTTTCCCTCCCATTTTACTTGTCTGATTTATAGATGGAGTTGGCAGCAATGTCTATAGCTAAAGTTTCTTAACACTTTCTGTTACCACGTCTGTTTTCAATTGCTTATAATTTTGCCAGCTTCAGCTGCTTCCCAGTGTTTTAAGACCTTTTGGCTTGGCCAGTGGTTTTGAGCTTTTATGATACTGGTGAGTTACTTCAGAAGTTTTATGGACCTCATCCTGAGCTGATCTAAATTCGTGTAACTTGAACACTGGGTTTAGCTATACTTTCCTGGATATAAAGCTGCAGAAAGAAGCCCAGCTGGTTTTATTTATTTTTTAGAGAGTTGTGATGTGAATGAGAATGAGACAGACAGTGAGGAAAATTGGGAGGAAGTTGGGCTGGAAACTCTACAGTCATGACATGTAGTAACTTCTTTCTATTATTCTGCCTTTTCATGTTGCACAAGCATGTGGATTCCATTTGACTGCAGCCAGCTCTGCCCTTCATCAAGCTCAAATTTCTTGCTATTGCAAAAGTAAGCCTGAGGGGGTTATCCTAAAGGAGGAAAACTTCAATAAGTAACCTAGTGCATTTTTCACTGAATTCCTACATGGAAGAGGTGATAGAAAAAGTTGCCTCATTTATTTTAGCAGTCCTGTATTTGTGCGCCCCAAAACTGAGCTCCCCTGTTTGCTGTAGGAGACGATCCTCTGGCATAACTGGATTCCTGCAGCTTATGTGCCATATCCCCATGTCTGTAGTAGGAGGTTCCCTCTCAGCATGGGTGCCAGAGAATGGCAGCACTTAGTGACAAATACTACAGTGGGAAGAAGTCCAATCCAGCAGAGTGGGTTGTCCATTTCCAGTAATAACACTGCACAGAGGAAGGGGTTCATATATTTAGTGCCTTAATGGTTAATGTGGATTTTTTCTTAATTTTGTGAATGGAGAATGATAATTTAATCATGAGAATTTTGAGTCCTGCAGTGGCCTTTTAGCCTAACAAAGTGTACTTAATCCATTCATCTTTCTTGTGACTTCAGCTTTTGGACTTCCTCCTATTTTCTTAACATCTTTTTATCCTTTAGTGATCTTAAAACAGTAGTCTGTTATTCTGAGTCTATGCTTGCTTTACTGCAGGCATATATGGGTTAAAGCAGAGAAAGTCTCACTGTAGTATACTGTATTTATTTAATTTCCAGTACTTCACTGAAGGTGTCAGTATTTTCAAGGAGACTCCAGTGTTGCTGGAATTGTCAGTCATATGTAGTCAGTGCTATGGTTAAAATACACATGCAACAAGTTAAAGAGGATACTTAATTAAATCCTTCATTAAGGTTCAGCTTACTTCTCTGAGCTCTTAATGTATAGGGCACATGTAGTGAGTGATGCAGTAATGAAACCAAATTGTTGCGTTTTTGCTTTTCAAAAGGGCTGTGGGTAGGGGCTTGGACAGGGTCTGAACCAGCAGCTTTTTTTCTTCCTGTCAGAAAAATCTGGTTTAGTTCGACCACATTAGAGACATTATGTTCTGCAGGATTAAGTAACTTACTAAGAAAATTTATCCAAAGGAAGGAAAAAGACATGCACAAAACCATTATTGGGAGCCTGAGTCCACTATCAAGTGTGGTTCTCGTGGTGCCAGCACCGCTGTCCTGGCCTGACCAAGGACACACAGCATGGGAGCAGAGAAGTTTTCAGTCAGCACTGCTGCTGCCTCGCAAACAGGTTTGAAAGCAGCTTTCAGGCAGAATTTCTGCCCATGAAACTCCTTCGTGAAAGGTATTGATGGCTACTGAGTTTGTTTAGACCAACAAATCAATACTTTGATATTATCAGTGCATTCAGCTGTTCCTGCTCTGCTCCCCAGGAGAGCCAGTACCAGAGTGATCTTTGTACAGGGAAAATCATCAAATTACCTGGGAGAGTAGCAGAGTTGCCTCTCAGGAGGCTCACTTTTTATTGACTTATAAAAAATATAATGCCTAGATCTCAGACCTCCTGAATGTGTTTGATTTTAGCTGGAATCTTGAATAGACCATGTCTTCAGCTTGGTCTTTCAAAGACTGCTGCAATCTTTCCAAACACACTACTTTTCTCACTCTTCACCATTAAGGATTATGTTTCTTTTCCTTGTCCTCTGATAAATGTGCTTGTTAACTGGATGCATCTTTTAGTAATATTATCAATGCCTCTTGCTATAGGTGGATGCAGAACTTCAAATTGTCGGGTTCAGACAAGCTGAACTAGTAGAATGCAAGATGGAGCAGATTTATCATCACTTGATTTCTAGGCATTGAGGCCTACTTTCAAACTCCATTTCAGCGTTTTGGATTGTTTAAATTAGTTTTCTTTTCCTGCAAGTTAGTTTAAAGGGAACTTCAGAGCACAGTTACCATCTCCTAGAACACAGCTTTTCTGTCCGTGACCCATTTCCTCTGACTCTAAAGGACTCCAGCACACCTGGCAGCCCTCTTTTGGGAGAGCAATCTGTGAGACTCATTCTTCTGCCTTAGAGTCATGATGAGGGTGGACTCCAGCTGAGCAACCTGATCTAGCTGAAGATGTCCCTGATCACTGCAGGGGGCTGGAACTTGATGACTTCTAAAGCTCTCTTTCAGCCTAAATGATTCTGCGAGTCTTCGACTGCACCCAGCCATGTTCTCTAGAGAGCCTCGCTTTACCAGTACATTCCATTTGCTGGTTCTCAGCTTTTGAAATTAGGTGAATTAGCATGTAACTGGAAAACAAGGGTGTAGCCGAGCAAGCTGATGCTTGGTTGACCCCTTAGTAAACCAAAGCAGTTCAGAGGGGAACAGAAAAGTAATAAACAGTTGAGGGAGTGATGAGCCATACCAGCTTGCTGTGAAGTCAGACTGTACCACAGTCAGCATGAGAGGGGCACAGGCACATGTCTGGGAGTAAAAGAGGGATAATCAGGGGACAGCGAAGGAGTAGGTGAACTGTCACTTACAGTAGCCTTTTAGGTCAGCTGAGCTGTCTTGTCTGCCATGGCTCTGAGTTTTATAGCCTTTTCATGCCAACGCAGACATGCAGGGAGGAGAGCGTGACCCACAATCTGGCCCATCTTGTTCTTGAGAAAAGTCTCCTGGAAGAAATAGAATTTGAACTAGAAAGCAAAATGACTCTCTTAACAGAGCGTGAAGTGCTGACAGGCTGCTTTTAAAACAAACAAAAGTCCAAACCACCCAAAACTCACACTTGATTTTGTGTGTTTTTGGATTTAAACTACCCCAACGTGTGTAGATGTCGTACAAAATATTACACTTTAAGAATGTTTCAGGTCATCAGTCTGTTACTTGCAGGATTAAAAATCTGTCTTAAAAGACATTATGATCTGTCTGGAAGGCTGGTGAAAATGTATCCTTCTCGTAGCTGTTAATCTCCACATCTGCCCCTCTAGAATGCTTTCATGTGATCTGCCCCTGTTGTTTTTTAAGCTTATGTGACTGATGCTAGATAAAGATTATATAGATCAAATGGGAAAGAAGTATGATTATTTTACATACAATATAAAATTCAAAAAGCATGCTTTCATCTACCCACTCCTTTAAAAAAAAAAGGGGGGGGGGGAGAAAGGTGTCAGACCTTATTCAGAGGATAATTATCTTCTCCTGCACAGTGAGTTATAGAAGAAACATTGAACTCATCAATATGAGAATATCCCCCCAAGTTATAATGTGGAAAAAGTAGAGGGTTGAAACTAAGAACAAAGACTTGTCAGACTAAAATGGATACAGCTGTGTGTACAATTTTAATGCTGTTCATAAGGAATTACGCTAAGACTTCTACAAAACTAATTGTGTGATCACCAAAGTGAACATTTCTGGAATTTAGGAATACAGCAATAGCAGGGGTGGGGGTAGGGGTTTTTCTCAGCAAATTTGAACACCTCGTGCTTGTTTAAGTATATTATGCTACTGCTACTTGCATTTTGAACACTGACAATCAGTTGGCCAAGGTTTTCTGTGAGCGTGATGTCTGAGACTGCGGCAGCTGTTGGGATGTTGGAAAGTGCACAGACACTGCAAGCAGCCCTGCCCTAAAACCTCAGAGAAGAGTGGTAGCTATTACTTGATGCAGTCGAGGCTTTAAAAAGAAAAACTTCTTCATCTCCAACTGGTTTTTTTTCTGTGTTTTGATAGTATTAAGTGATTTCCTGAGCTACTTCTTATGGTAAGAATACTTAGGAATTCAAGACATGTAAAGCAGAGGAGGGATTATGCTTGAGAAAATCACTTGCAAATTCCTGTTAATTTTGCACGCAATTAACGTGGTGTTGGCCTTTCTCAGCGCTAGTCAATATGATTGATGGATTTCTTTCAGGGCAGTCGATTTAGTTTATTGAGGACTTTTAAACAGTGACTGATAGCTCTGCAAGTCAAAGAAAGAGTAGTTTAAAGGACTGCCAAAAGTAGTACTGAATATAAAACAGCATTCTTTTGAGATTGAAGTTGTACTAAAAAGTTTCATGAAAGCAGTAAATCGTTGCACCTTTATGAGAAAGAATGTATAGCCTGAAAATTTTAAGTCTCGTTTAAAAATGCATTAGGTTGGGTGGGTTTTTCTGGTTTGTTTGTTTGATCTGCTAAGATAAAAATAGCTTTGGTTTTTTGTGCTCCTAATCCTAAATTAACATGTTGGAGCAGTATTAAAAATAAAGCTAAAGTCTTACTACTGGAAATAGAGTGGTACATTTACCTGTCAGGAAACAAAATGTACAATTCCTGACAATTTCTCTAAAAGAATTTACTTTTTACCAGATAGAAGGTATTTTTTAGAATGAAAGTGTTAGGAACCCCCAGACTTCTGTGGCTGTGGGATGTTGATTTCCAACACCTGCACAGCTTCCTAGAGGTGTCTTAGTGGGGTGAATTCCACTGGCAGTCACAGAGTAGTCAAGGCAGGAAGGCACCTTTGGAGATTATACCTGGTCCAATCTCCTGCTCAGAGCAGGGTCAGCCAGAGCAGGTTGTTCAGGGCCATATCCCATCAGGTTTTGATTATGTCTGGAGATGAAGAGGACTTCTTCAGGATTTCATAATTAGTTACTTAAAATAAGCTCCATTCTTGCTACTGGTTGTTGTAAATATTATTGTGAATTTAGCTCTCCCCAGGTATTGTAGATTGAATTCAGGTGACAAACTTGACCAATTCTGCCTGGGAGCTACACACAGTTTCACAAGATGTAGTTTTCAGAATTGTACCTGACATGTTTTTGTGGGGGTGTGGATCTCACAAGCAGCTGGGATCTCTTTAAAGGCAGAATGGACCACTAGAGGAAATGATCCAACTCATCTTTCTTTCCACTTTGGTCTGCAAACTTGGTTTTTTCCCAGTACCGCACTCAGTTCTACTGTGTAGGTACATCTCCTGCCATATACAAAATAATCTGGTCCAACCAAAAAGAAACTTCTGTGTTTCTGTTTTTGTATTGTGGGGTTTTATATTTGTGTGTTTGTGCTAGTTCTGTGTTGTTTAGGGGACTGAGATTTGGACCTCCATGGAAGCTGTTGAAACATTGAAGAGAAGCAGCCAAACTGTTTTTGGTGGGGTGAAGTGTCCCAAGAAATTTACCCTAAATACAAAGGTTAGATAGTAGGCCTTTCATTTCTATGCCCTGCCTTTTTTTTTTTCACCTGTATATTTTTGTTGTTTTTATTTGTCAGTCTTGATGTCCTTACAGTAATTGCCCATGTGACCTGGCTGTGTCCAGCACAGGGCAGCCCCAGGTGCCCTTCACAGAAGTGGCCTGGAATCCTCTTCCATGTCTGCAGTGGGCACAAAATGTCAGTAGTTCCACTGAAACTGTAAAAGCATAAAAGATTGTATGAAAAAAATTATCTTTACTTTCCCCCAGATTTTGGAGGGATGAAAATGGGGAGGTCTACTCCCCTTTCTGTGAAGATCCAATGAACATCACAGAGCAGACAGATATGTTTGCGCTCTTTAGGAAATTTCTTTATCTTAACCAATTAAATGCACCAATCATTTTTTTCTTTCTAAAAGCCGTGTTAGGGTGCTGGGTTTTGTATCAAAAGACATCTGGCATGCATGTAACAAATTCAAATGTTTTCCTTTCGTTTCCTTCATAAGAAACAAAGAGTTTTCTGCTTTGTTCAAAATGTGCCACACCATTCCCTGTGGATTTTCTTGGCTTATGTTTCGCGACTCTTGCAATGGGGACAGTGAAGGAATTTGTGGAATTTCAGTCATTGACCTTACGGCAGGTAAAAAAACTTATGGGAATATGCATAAGGTATTTCATAGGCACAGAGGATTTCCAAGTAGAAAATGTTATCTTCTGTCTTATTTGCACCTAGTTGAAATAAATGCTCAAGTCTGATAGTAAACAGAATATGTGTCAACTATGTTGACATTTGTACTTGCTAGCAATAGGTTCAAGTATAGGAAGATCAAGCTATTGGACAGCTAGGAAGTAGAAAAATGTTATTACTCCCTTTTCTACAGATTTGGCAGAATACATGGCTCATTTGTAAGAGTTCCTGCTTGTGCTTCTTTGTGTGATGTTGCATTGCTAAAACAGTTGATCAGTGACCTGTACAAATCAATGGGCTGCCTTTCCAGTGTTTGACAGGTGGGTATAGACGTGTTTCATGCCATTAGTGGGTTTGTCTGTGCTACTAATGAATATTCTCGACCACAAGACACTAACGATCAGAGAAGAGGAGGCAGCCCAGATCTGCTTTTCTGTCTTACACTTTCTTTGTGTCTGTCTTGACTCCATCAGGCTGGTAAGCTAGGAGGAGTGGCAGTGCAGGCTGATAATTTCTGATCTCCTCTGACATCAGTAGGTCTTGTGATTAAGTATATGTGAACAAAGAGGGGTGGAGAAGGAAAAAAAATTGTACATCTAGAAAAAGGCTTTGTTTTTGGAGGTGCTCCTTCTTTTACCTCCTTCAGACGTACTTGTGTAGAAACCTGCTTTATTATACAGGAACTTTCCTGCCATTTGTTGCCTGGTGTTGTTCACGTGTTCCTGGTATAGTTCACTGGAATCTTGATGTCTGTGAGTTTCCATGATAATTTAACTGTGAAAGGGCTGTTCTTCAGATCATCAATCTGCTAGTTTCAAAGAATTAGAGTGTGTTAAGGGCTTCACTTTAAGAAGTAATGTACATTTATAAATCACTTTGAATTGGGTGAGAGTTTTGGCTCCAGGGACAGGACTTGTTGGGGATTCTCAAGTTCTTTATTAGACTAGGTGACACAGTTGGAAACTACAGATTCCTTGGCTCTCAGGCGCCAAGGTCAGAAGCAGCAAAATTTAAGCTAATCACAGAAGAGAAAAGTTGCTTCAAGCTTAATTACATTGGGGAATTAAAGAGAAAACTCTTGTTAGTACTTTTTAGAGCAGAGGTGAATGTGAGCGAGTGGAGACTTGATAAGGTCAGAGAAAATCTTTAATGTTTGTAAATGATAAGTACTGAGAAGAGTGAAATGCTTTTAATAGCAAATCTCTTGCTGTCAGGAAGAATAGTTCTGAGACCAAAAGAGCTACCAAAGGCTGGCTTCCTCAGTCTCTTAAGACATATATACTCCCCTTCATCCCTGCAGCTTATCTCCCTGCCCAATTTCTACTACATTTTTATTAAAGTCAGTGCTGTTTGCACTATCTTCATGTATTCCTTAGTAAACTCTTAAGCCATCCTGAAAATTTGTTATGCTTTCACTAGCTCTTAAAAGCAACAGGTTTTGCAACAGATTGATGCTGTTTGATCAAAGAGAAATCATTTAGACTAAAAGGTTGGTGTTAGAAAAAATTATTATTGCTAGAGGCTTCTTGTAAGTGTTCTGTTATTTCTACAGTTTTATAAATACATTTCTACAAAGAAAAGAAAAAGCTGTTTCATCACTTACCATCTAAATTATACAAAGACATGGTTATTAAAAAACAACAACAACAAAAAAAAACACCAAGAAAAAAGTAGAGCCTCTTCTGAATGACTAAATGAAACAAAATACAGATGGGTCTCTGCTTTGTCTTTTAGGAGAGTTAGGGAAGAAAATATCAATCAGCCACAATTTTTTTATTTGCTAAATTTAGGCATGTAAAGACATTAGTGAAAGTAGCTGTTTAATTAGTGTTTCATTTATGTCATATTTATAATGAGCTTCATGTAGGTGGAATGAACTAGGAATTTTATGTGTTTATTGATGGGGAGAAAGAACTGCAATAAAACAGTATAGTCCAAAAAGAATTAAAAGAAATGCTGGAAATTAAAAAACAGTTGTTGGTGACTCTACTCACGTTTTTAAATTAATTTGACTGAAAAACTACAGGCAATTAATAAGAACCTGACAAAGTGTTAATGTGTGTACTATAGGGTTGCCTAGAACCTCTGACATAGCTATAGAGACTCCAAGGCAGAATTTTGATTACTAAAAACTTTTATTTCCCAATAGCACAGAACCATTTTCCTAGATCTTCCCAGCTTTGTGAGTAAAGCAGATTTTTAGGATGATTTTGCTGAAGTCATAGTATCATAGAATGTTTGGGTTGGAAGGGATCTGTAAAGGTCGTAAAGTCCAGCCCCTCCCTTCAATGAGCAGGGACAACTTTAAGTAAACCAGGTTGCTCAAAGTCCCATCCAAACTGACCTTGAATATTTCCAGGGATGGGATAATTATCTGTTCCGGTGTCATGAAAAGTTAATTGCCCATATCTACTCTGAACTGACCCTCTTTTAGGTTAAAATCATTGCCATCTGACTCATTCTGTCACTACAGGCCCTACTAGAAATTCTCTATCAGTTTTTTGGGGGGAGAAGTACTCAGGCATGTTTGTGAATGAAAAGCTCAACATGACAATGTGTGTTTGCAGCCTAAAGGGCAACCATAACCTCCATATCCTGGGCTTATCCAAAGCCCTGTGGGCAGCAGGGCAGGGAAGGGATTCTGCCCCTCTGCCCCGATCTGCTGAGACCCCACCTGCAGTGCTGCATCCAGCCCTGGGGTCCCAGCACAGGAAGGACAGGGACCTGTTGGAGCCAGGCCAGAGGAGGCCACCAAGGTGATCAGAGGGATGGAGCAGCTCTGCTATGAGGAAAGGCTGAGAGAACTGGGATTGTTCAGCCTGGAAAAGAAAAGGATCTGGAGAAACTTTATTGCAGCCTTCCAGTAAAGGGGGCTTACAAGAAGGCTGGAGAAGGACTTTCCACAAGGGCATGCAGTGACAGGATGAGGGGGAATGGCTGTAAGATGAAGGAGGGCCACAGTAAAATCTCCTCGTAGCTTTCTGTTCTCCGGGGTGAAGAGCCCAAATGGTCTCAGCCTTTCATCACAGGAGAGGTGCTTCATCCCTCTGATCATTTTCGCGGCCTCCTCTGGACCTGCCCCAACAGGTCTGCGTCTGTCTTGTTCTGAGAACTCGAGCTGGACATGGTATTCCAGGTGGAATCTTACCAGGGCGGGGCAAAGCCACAAGGCCCTCTAAAATTGTCCAGTAGACTAAAAAAGCATCTACCTATTTTGTCAAAATGAAAATCATAAGAGGTCAGTAAAGGAGGTCTTCTGTTTGTAAACTTACTTCATGAAGGAACAAGAAATTAGCCAAGAAATTGTCATTTTCCATAAGTTTTTTCTTATGTTTCTTGGCCATCATTTTATAAGCTACTGTCTAAAATTATCAAAGCATATGTGCTTCCTTGTGCATACTGTAAGTTAAAGAATAGATTTTCAAATGCATTGTGTGCCACTAATCCAAAGAAAACATGTTTCTGCTTCTAAGCAGACACCAGTTAAAGAAATAAATAGAAATGTGTGTGTATCTATAGGAAAAAAAAAAAGATAGAATTCCTTTAATTAACTTATGTAGAGAGAAAAAGGCATGTTTCTTGTTCTGACTTGCAGGCTCTAGACTGCACAGATGTCAGCATAGATTATATTTGGTGGAGTCCAAAAGTGACAGAAACTATTTATAGAACAGAATTATTTGGGTATTTCACATCTTGTCTAATCAAAGATTTTAAAATCTTTTCTTTCTCAGTTTATTTTTCTACCTTTATTTTCAAGGAACATGGAATCTCTGTAAGTAGCGGAAGTACCTCTGTATTATAAGAGTTGCTTCATTTTTGCAGCAATATTAAGTCACAGAAATGTTTCTCTCACATCAGCAGAGTTGATGCGAGAGACTGAGGGCGATGTGAAATGCAATCCTGATTCATCTCCAGGCAGCTTGAAGTGTGATTTCTTTGATTGTCTCTGTAAAAACTGGTAGCAGTATATTATCATACACTTATTAAAAAAAAAAATGAACAGTGTGGCTCAGAAAAGGTGAGCAATTAATTAAATGAAATGCTTGTTCATCTTGCAGGTCAGGCAGTTAATTGTGCCAAGATTTGCTTTGAAATCATGCATGCCTCAACTTGGACCTTTTGCCTCCCTGGAGAATTCCTCAGGTCTTACTGTGCATCACGCTTCCTGTGGATGCTGGGCTAATGCTAGCTAATCCTGTTAGCTTGTACAATAGATACAGTGAGATCTGGAAATCAGGATCTGTGTTCAGAAATTGGGATCTGTATTCAGTAGTTCTGCCCACCAGCAAATTGAAATCTTTGTGGCTCCTTGAAAAAGAGAGTAAAACATGGTTAAAATTAATGTCATGTGCTTTGATACCTCAGACTCCACAGGGCAGAGGAATAACTGCAGCTAGGATTAAAGCTTTTTCAGGTACTTGTAAAACACTTCAGCTGTAGAGTGAAACCGTGATTAAATGAGTTCTGTGCTTTTCAGCTTCTCATGTTCCTGTATGTATAGGAGTCTATTTCTTTAATGCAATTTTCCTTTTGGATTTGATGTTTTCATATATCAGAATAGCGTAATTAGTAAGAGTTGGTTTGAATTTTTAATTTGCTTTAGAAGGTGGAAAAAGATTCCATCAGTTTAAGAATGCTGAATCTTAGATTTTCAGAAAATGCCCAGACAGTACAAAAGCAATCCAAAAGTTAATGGCACGTCAGAGAGTTTCAAATAGAATTTTTATATATAAATATTCTGATGCAAATGTATTAAATTCCTCATTACTTGTACTCCAACATATTGCACTGCAAGCATACATGTTATTAATGAACGTGGGTTTTTTTTCCTGAAGAACTCTGAGACTAATTTTTTTTTATATTTATATATATATGTTTCCTGTGATGATTTCACAGAATGAGGATTTACAGTTTTTTAAATGCTTGTGAGTGAAGTCAGGGTTTCCTCACACTGACCAAGCCAACTGGTAAATGTGAAACATTGAGTCCCCAAAACAATGGCAAAGGAACTTGTTAATAACAAAACAACTCTGTATTAGGTGAAGAACAAATAGGACAAAGTACATTTTTGGCTCCATCCCAGCTGTTGCAAAGCTTTTCCTCTCTCCCTTCAAAGCAAGAAAAAGAGGTTTTTCAATTTTCTGTTAGCATTCCTTCTGGAAAATGAGATCTTTCCTTCTTTACAGGATCAACATCGCTCCAGTGTGAAAATGATGATCATACACAAAAATCCAGCAGGATCAGGAGATCTGCTATAATGACTACAAATAGTATAGTAAAATATATTAGTATAATTTATAAGAAAATAGGAGACTTTCTTCCCCTTAAGCCTGCTGTGACAGAAAAAACAATCTGTGATTTTAAATAAAAATAACCTCATTTAAATTGAATTAACTTTGTTCTTTAATCTAGGTCACATTGTTAAAGCAATGGTCTTTATGTAGTGCAAAGGCTTAAAAATAATAAATATAGATGCAGAAGTGTGTGTCCCATAAGCATTACATAGGTTTCATTTTACTGTGTCTGTAGAAGTGAAAACTATTTCCTCTCTCTTTGTAATGCTTTTCAACCCCCACAATCAACAAGGACGGAAAGAGGGTTGGGTTTCCAAGGATGTTCTTTAGAAAGTCACTTATTCCTGGTATCATGTCTCACCAATTATTAGCACAATACCACAAATATCTCCAAGGCTTTGTAAACCCTTTGGTGCAGGATGTATAACAACCGGTTAATAATCATTTCTATACAAAGCCTTCACATTGTAAAGGCATACAAAACTGGAAGGAATGGAAAAGGAAGGAACTTAAGAAGAAGCTAAAATAATCCATTTGTAAATCACTTGTGTTTACTTAAAATGGTATTTGTTTCAGGGTAATATTTTAAGGGCAAAGTTTGTTTAATCCAAAACTAGCTTGGTTCTCAAAAGTGAGAACTTTTGTTATTCTTTTATGTATTCAAGAACCAAGGTGAAATTTACAGATTCATTTGTTTCACAACCAGATCAGTTTGTATAAGACTACGCAGCGCTAACAGGGATTCCCATTTCATAAAAGAGGAAGCTGATGGTGATCAGTGGGTGTTTACTTGAGGTGACTGTCAGGAAAGATCCCATACCCCACTTTTTTTAGACTTGATATTCACTGACAAACCAGTCTCCGGGGCCTCTCCAGCCACTGACCCATTCTTCATGGCTTCCATAAAGGGAAGTGAAGTCAGTCAAAAGTCCATTGTCTTTGTGCAGTTTGGCCTTTAGCAATTCTCTTCTCATTTTTTTTTGTTCCACCTGTCTCGTTAGTCTGGAGACTGTTCGCAGGTACCTTGAAATACATTAACATTTCTGAGATCACCTGAGGTAAGTGATGCTTATGTATTCCTCAGGAAAGACTGATGTATCTTTCATGACAAAACAGAACAGTGTCCTTGCCCCAATAATGCTTGTTCTTTTTGCCCGATATTTTCAGAAGGGCTGATTGCTGAAAAGATAGAAAGATGAATTATTCATTAAAAACTGATCTGCTCATTCAGATCTCAAGGTTTTACAGACTCTCCTGCTACAGCATATCCTGGGAATACAAACTTCCCTCTTTTGGCTCACTCATTTATTGTTGATTCAATGAATTCCAGTTGCCTGTCTGCAAGCTGCATCACTTTCTGACCAGTGTGCTTCTAGCCATTGGGTAAGAATAATTATAAGTCTGAGCCATGAATAAGATGTTCTTGATAGCTGCAGTGGTGACTGATACTGTAGTGGGGCTTTTTGTTTTCTAAAAAAGTGTATCCTATGTGTAATCAAGGAACCTGAGAGGAATTCTAGCCTCCAACTGAAGAAATTATTTTAAAGTTGTGTGGAATACACTGCTGCCTAGAATGAAAATAATTCTATGCTTAAAGAGTTAGCTTTACGGGGTTACTTTCCTAGATTGGGACCTTTATTTAGTCTACATTTTGAAATTCTTGCTTATTTCTCTTGTGAATACTTTGCTGTCTTAGTTGTTATGAATAGAGCTCTTTGTTTTCTGTATCTGGAATTTAGTCTAAATAATGACCTCCAATGAAGCACTTCTGTAAGGTCACAAATGCCTCTTGGAGCCAAGCT
The DNA here is from genome assembly GCA_014706295.1 of Lycocorax pyrrhopterus obiensis. NCBI lineage: Eukaryota > Metazoa > Chordata > Aves > Passeriformes > Paradisaeidae > Lycocorax > Lycocorax pyrrhopterus. The sequence continues at coordinate 110,075,730 of JACSVZ010000001.1, read as the reverse complement.
AAAGTAAACATCCTAAATAATGATATTTTATTTTTTATGAACCTAATATATCACTGACAAATACTGAAAGCTCTCCAGTAAGGGAATGGTAGCTCACCACCTCAGTTTCATTGACCTGCAGGCTGCTTTCCTTCTGAAGAGTTTGTTTAACTGCAAAGGATGGAAGTCTTGAGTACTCACATACAGCACATATGGCTAATTTAAAGCCAGCAAGTTTGGCTCAGGAGAAGATGGTTAAAATCGGCTGATTCTGTACCAGTGAGAGCCCCCCAGCCATGCAGCGTAGAGATGTTTCATTTTGAAGCCCTTGCTTCTGATCCAGAGGATGATAGTCCTGATGTAGTCACACATGGAGATGCCTGAACCAGACAACCTGCTTTTTCCTTTAAGGAAAAAAGATAACCCAAAATCCTGAAGAGTGTGTTATCTGATCCAGCCATTAGGGAAGTCTGCAGCTGTTGGTATTTTTTCTCCGCAGCACGTGTCACTGTGGCAAATGGAAAATATTTTCATCCTCTAGGATTACAGAGCTGCTGAAAAGCCATAAACAAAACATAACTAGAATTGTGCATGTAAGTGACAGTTAATGTGACCTCTCAGAAGGTAAGGGTAGAGAGGAAAAAAATACAAGAAACAATTCATATTTTGATTTGCAACAGTACACTTCAGAGACAGTTTCGGGGAAATACAAAAACGTAAACCTGAGGAAAGTATTTTTTATAAAGAGATGCATATGTGTACTTCTGCGTGTATTTAAAAGTAAAGCCCCGGTGAGTAAAGTGGGGATCCATTTGAAGTCATCCATTTCAGAAGAATCACACTGATGTTAATGTACTTTAACTGTTCTGTTCCCAGGATATCTGACAGACTTTCAGGCCCTATCGATAATGAAGGAGAGTGTGTCAATACTCCCACTTTAGGACCTGATTCAGAAGCAAAGGGATTTTTTTTCAAGGTCAGGCAGAAAGTCTGTGTCTTAATTCTGAATTTCATCAGGCTAAGGCCCTAATCCTGACAGTTTCACTCTTTTCTTTCGAAGACAAGGTGGCATTAGAGTTTTTCCTCTGTTGTTGCTCTTCCTTTCTATATTCAAGTTTCCTGCAATTGCAGAGTGTTTGAACAGAGAAAAACAGAGGCATTTAAAAAATGTGAAGGAGAAGGGGGAATTTAGAAACCTGTCTTTAGTCTTGGCATCTGCAGCTACTCAGCTCCAATGGGGTGCTGCCTGCCAGCTCTTTCCAAGGCAGAAGGAGCTGCACCAAATTTCCCAGTTGTGCTACCACACATGAAAGAACATGTGATGTTTCTTACAAGTACAAATGACCCAAACACCCAAAGGGCATGATTTTATGTCTTTTTACAGCAGTGATAAGGCTGTTCATTATAAGTAGTCTCAAAATAGAAAGATCTTTATAGAAGTTGTTACTTGTTGGATAAATATGGTCTGCTAATTCATCTCTGTTGCTTTTGCAAGTATTCAGACCAGTGCCTAGAAATAGTTCCAGACATCTAGGCACTGAAACAAGAACGATATTTCAGGGTTTAAAAAGTTAATTCTGAAGACATAAACTATTTACTACTTAACAAAAAAAAAAAAAAAGAAGTGACATTGTTACTACTTTAAAAATAATGTGATGAATGTGATTTGGTAACCAGCTGGGACTAAGTGTTCACCTCCTGTTGAGAGCACACAATAAATGTAACAAAATTTAAAAAAGGATTTAAAATGCTCTTTTCCTGTTTGGGTGGTAGGAAGGATACAGGCAACAGAACATTTCACATCATGGACATCAAAAACACATATTTCTAGCATCAAATCCATCTATTGCATCAGATCACATTCTTGAAAATGTACTGTTGAATTAATATTTATGATTTTGTAAGCATGTTTTGGTGAGAAAAAGTTTTGAAATTGATTTTTACCTTCCATCTTTTTTAATTCCACCACTTAGAAAGTAGTGTGATATGAGTAAAAAGTACCTGGACATCCTTCATGAACATATCTGTATTCTTTTGTCTGGGATCAACTCCTGGGAACACACTGCAAGGTGAACAGTGATTTTACAATGTTAAGTCTAGGCATTAGAGGAGGGTAAATGTGCAGAAACAGGACAAAAAAGGACATTTGTATCTTAGAGTCTGAATAAAGTGAGGAAATGGTTTCATATTTACAGTTGGTCCTTGGTAAAGATTCTATTTATTGAGTTTGGCTATCATGTGATGTGGAATATAACTTTTATTCCACTAGAGACAAAAAAGGTCATGATCTTTGTTTACATGCTGGCACTGCAGTGCCAGTGGCACATTGGCTTGAAGAGTGAGTGCCAGGACTTGGCACTCTCAGGCCCAGCAATGTTTCCAGGTCCCGTGATGCATTTGGGACTGGTTGGAAGTGCGAGATTTCACTTTTGGCCCACAATCCCAGAAAGACTGCGCCGCAGACGAGGATTGACATTGCAGATATGAACTACACCTTACCCCGCTCCTTTCTCCTCCATACCTCCCCTACCATGATGTAGATTTACTCTAAGTGCTGACTGTAGTTCATAGCCAGAAAATTCCCACTTAACATTCCCAGACAATCTCTGACATTTGTTGCATATCCAGAAGGAGGCAAAACTAAATGTGTAACTTATGCAATTGACCTGTTTCAAGTGTGTTTTGCTTTTCCACTTTGGAGCACAACTTCAGCACTTTGAGAGGAGCCACAGGGATGCAGCTCAGCACGGAGACAGCTGAAGTGCAGATCCAAAGTGGCCTCACACTGTCTGATGGAAACAACTGGTGGTGTCTGAAGGCAGTTTGATGATGTCATTCCTCAGGGGAAAAGTGCCAAACTTTAGAGTGGTTGATCCGTCTGGAAGAGCTAAGGATGAAGCTTCTTGTCTGTTGCGGCTGCTGGATGTTCTTATGGCTTCAAAGGCCGTGAGATGACCGTGGAGGGTTGGGTATGGGCTACTATACGTGTGGTTTAAAAAAATATCAACACAATCTGTTTTTCTAATATCCTTTTGTCTCACATACTCATGCCTTGCAGTTTGAATGTTTCTATGGTACCATCTAAGAGGGATGACAACTGAATGACGCGTTATTATTTTGAAGTGCAGGAACTTTAGTGATTTTTCACAACAAAATGCTGCGTGAATGGTTGGCCAACATAATGATTTTTTTCATTTAGAAGTTCAAATAGAGCTAACATCCATTTTACAAATGGAACAAATGGCTTGTAGGAGCAGGTGGCTGTTCACAGGAATTACTCCAGCAGGTCTGAGTTTATGAAGGAAGAATATCTTGTGCTCCATTTTAGTTATGCCTATACAGTTTCACTGCAGATGGCAGTAGCAGTTTCCCCAGCAGGGCCTTCTAAAGACTTCACTGATTGACCATAAAACAATTGTTTTATGTCTTCCTGAAGGCACAAAAATCAGAACTGTGCCTAAGGAATTCTGGAATTCCTTTGTAGTCACAGTAACACTGAGGCTGCACGGTAACATGTCTAAAATACTGTTTTCCTGTAACTCAGGCTTAATTGGAAATTATCATCAAACAATACATAGAGTGTGTGTGTGTATATATATATATATATATATATATATAAAGACACACGCACAGTGTTTAGGTGTCAAATCTACTAAAGTACAATCTTTAAACTTATTTAATTTTTGTTGTAATCTTTATGACTTATTATGACAATTATTTATGTGGCTTGGTTTGGAAAGCTATTGTATCCCTTTCCTAGGGACAACAAAAAACAGGAGAAAAAAGTATTTTCAATTATTGCAGTTGGTAAGGAAAGGAGAGATTTAAAAAACAGCATTTAAAAAGGAGTTTCCAATGAAAATGTTGTCTTCATAATAAATTGTCGAAACACATGTTTTTTGCTTGGATTGTTTAATATTCAAGCTGCTTCAAGTTGTATACCAAGGGGAAAATAAGGAAAAACTGAACTAGGAAGCAATTTAAAATTCACTCTAAAATGAAAAATAAATGTCAGTAAACTTTGGTTGGGGTTCTTTTTTTCATTTTATTTCTTTTTGTTTTGGTTTGGGAGTTTTTTTGCTTTTTTTGGTTTTTGTTACATGGTAGAACCTTATTACCTCTGTGAAATTTCTCTGATTGCCCAGCAAGATGGCTGTTGGCAGAATTTGTATAAGGGAGATTGTGGCTGTTTCATGGAAATACACACACGTATAATTCTTCAGATAATTAATCACATCTATTCTGTGTCATATCTGGCACACTTACAAAACCATGACAGATCTGGCCAGATTTTGGCTCTCCCTTTGGGAAAATACAACTACTGTATGTCAAATCTTGCCAAATTAATGCATGTAAAATCCCTACTCTTGCTACAGTGGTAATAAGTCATACTCAAATACTTTTTTCCAACTGTTTTAATTTGGATATTTAGTTAATAAACTAGTTACTTTGTTATTTCAAATTGGACAGCGTCCTCAGTTATTGATGGAAAAGGGTTAATATATGCATGATAATACTCTAGGACCTGTATTTCTAACGAATAAAAGTACATTTTTGGAGGCAATTGTAGCATAGTTGTAGCTATCTGAACTCAAATATTTTCGGTTTTCTTGCATGAGAATGGATGACAAGTTTGTGTAGGTCCCAAGTGATGAAATTATGTCACTTAATTTCTTTAGTCTGCGGAGTTAGAAGTCACCGTCAAGATCTGAACATTAAATTAGTGAAAGGAAAAAAAACCAGACTAATTATTTCGCTTAAAATTCAATTTTATCTTATTTATGTGACATACAAGGAAAGAAATGCTTTGTAGTTCTGTGACATCTTGGTTGTTGGTGAACTACAGCCCATCATCCGTAATAGCTGCAGCTTTGAAAGACAAATCCCTGTACATGGGGAGGGATACATTGCCCTGCATCCCTCTGATACTTTCCAGAACTGAAAACTGTAGCCAACATTAAAAGCATTCTGTGGTAAAATTCTTGTAAATTTGACACCCGTGATAAAAAGCAGCCCTGCAGCACCCCCAGTTAACCACTAAATTTCAGGCACCAGTGTCATGATGTCGTTCCACGTCCATGAAATTACCCATGGCATGTATTTCCCTCTCCTTGTGTTCAGGAAAGTGGCTGCTCTCTGTCAGTACCTCAGAAAAATGCAATTAATGGAAGGTGGATGCAATGGTTAGGAATAAAACACCATATAAGAGCACTGTAGCATCCAGAAAATTGATATGCCTCTTGCAAAGTGAAAAAAGAGAAGCCAATCTAACAACCATTAGAGAAGAGAGATGGGTTTAAACTGAAGCATGTGGGGGACATTTTATTCCAAGTTCTTCTTGGAATCCTTATTCTGAAATAACATGTGTAGGCAGTATGTAATTTCCTTCCTATATCTACCACCTCATTAATACAGGTTGGCAGGAGGAAAAGAAAAATGAAGAAGAATGTGCAAGGCTTGCTACATGTACAGTAAGAGGGGCTTTTGCATTCTGTAAAAATAGGGAGGTTTTGGGTGTTTCCTGTGTTATCACTACTGAGCCATGAAAACAGTGCTTCCATAAATACGTGGCATTAGACTGTGACACCTGTCTAAGCTATCACAAAACCTTAGCAACCAACCTGTGACAGCCTGGAGTTTGTGTAAACACCAATTCTAGTTTCAAAATGTCAGTGAAGTGCAAACCAAAGGGCTTTGTCCCTGTTTTAGGGGCGAAGTACATAGAGCATGTGAATGTCCTTGCATTTCATGTACAAACAGAGAGTTTGGTTAGCGGGTATAACAACAGATGGTTATTGGTGAGGGAAGATTTAATTATCCTGTGCTCACACCTAATATTTCCACGCTAACAGATGTGCAGCACAGTTGTGCTTCTTTGGGCCTCATCCCCACAAGGTGTGTGAAGAACCTCTTTCAGGGGACTGGGAGTTGTCAAATGCAGGCCACAGGGAGCTCATTTGCACAGGCTCCACGACTTGCAGCTGGAGACCTGGGGGGTTTGGTCTGTGTCAGGACATCTGCAGTGGGTTTAATTTCTATCTGCAAAGTAACTGGCTTGGTTCACAGCTTGGGTCAGCAGTCGCAGGGGCTGCAAGCCTCACAAGGCCAGGAAGGCCGTGAATATTTGTGTTTAGTTTTGCCATTGTTGTTGCTTTAGACTTGCTGAGTTCCCTCATGGTTATTCTTCTCTCACCTGTAGCCCCACAGATGAAATACATGGATTCTCCTGAATTCAGAGCAGAAACTGAATTCAGTGTTTACCTGCTTCTTTGGTAAGGACCCCACGTTATATGCAGTATCACTCAAAATAGGCACTGTGAGAAGCGAGCAAATGGTGGCCCATTTCATGCAAAGTGGTGGTAAGGTGGCTCAAGAAGGTTACAGGAATACCACAGTGTTGTACAGAAAATTGAGTGAACCTCTTATACCTTTCCATTAATTATTTTTACTTTATAGTCACAGCTGACTTCCCCACATGATTTGTAAAGTGTATGCCAATGGAATGTAGCTTTTTAGTTTGTAATTAGTCTTTCTTTGCAGCTTGTGCATGGAAATATTCATAATATCCCGTATTTGAGCAAAGGCTTTTTGAAATTATCTTGCATCATCCATTTTTATAAAGTATGTTCTATATTTTTAGCACACTAGAGTGACTGTAAGCTCTTCTAAGTTAATTTCAGGAGTTTAGAGAGAAGGAAAAGTGTTACACTTTCTATTTCTTTTAGGTCTTTTATGACCTAAACTGTTTTTCATCATGGAACCTCTTGCTAAAACAGTTTTTTGCAAAGAAAACAGTGTTTACAAAGTAAACATTTTTTCTGGCTGCAAGATTGTTTGCTGTCCAGGAAGCAAACACATTCTACTTCATTACATGTATTTTGAGTGTTTGAAAGGAAAATAAGTTTATACGTTTTAAAAGTACAGCTCACAGACTTTCCGGCTGGAACCCACTTGGGAGTCATAACACATTTCCAGGACCTCCCCTAGTGAGACTCCTCAGATATCAGAGTAGTAGTGACTCATCGACCGCAGGAGAGGCAATTGAATTAAAACTTAAATATTTATGTGTCTGACTCACTCAAATTGCAAAACAAATACAGCCCGATTGCTGGGTGAGATATCTGTGTTTCTCAATAAAAGCTGAAGCTGGTATTTCAAGAGCTGCAATGGCCTGAATTTGGCTGTTGGCCCTTGTTTTCACACCACTTTTTTTTTTTTTTTTTAAGTGGTTTTCACAGCTTTAGAACCATAGAAGTAAGGCTGTCATAGCTTAGTTATCAAATATATCTGGAGTGCTTGACAGAACTGAAGCTCCTATGAAATGGCTCAGCATGCTCTCTTGCACTCCTGACTTTGCTTTTGGATGGATTGAGGGCACCAGGTAAAGGTGGCTGTAAATGTTACCACAGTTCATCCTCCCATCACTTCCCAGGCACATGAATGACTGAGATGCAGTACAACAAAAAACTGAGAGCAAAGGAAAGGATGCTGCAGCTACTGCTGCTACGCTGTGGGGTTTTTTCCAAGCCCAGAGATTGACGGTAACAGCCACCAGGTCAAATGTCTTCCTCTCCCCAGCGCAACATCACAGTCTTTGCAAAAAAATTGAGCTTGATCCTCTGAATTTGCCTCTGAAGCTGGTCTTGCTAAGCACATAGAGCATAGATGATTCTCTCCACACCGCACCACTCCTTTCCCTGCTGTGAGGTGCCAGGTCTGGGACCCTTTCCCTCCCCAGGTCAGTCTGTTCGGAGAAGGCTGTAATATGTAATTAATTACCTTACAGCTAAGAAAAGCCTTAGCAGATCCCGCTTATTGAAAACTGAGCATGTGCTTTCTGAAGTCATAATTCAAACCTAACCATTTTATTACACATTTGCTGCTCCAAAGTCCTGATTTTTCAGCTTGCTTTCAAGCAAGAAGTTCAGGCATTGGCAAGATATGAGGTATTTCATGAGACCACAAACAAAGCTGTTGTTCTGCAAACACAAATACAGCAGGTGTTTGCTTTTCTTTAGACAGCTTTCTAAACAACACAAAAGTGTTATCTGAAAATATAACTAAATGTTCCATTCAATATACTTTATTTAAAGAACGTCTGACGTGCTACTGCCAATAATTATCAGTTCTTCATTGCCCATGGAAAAACTGTATGTTTTGTTTCAGTCGTCCTTCCTCTTTTTTTCCCCCTAAAGTTCTTATTTAGCCTTTGTTCAGAAGTACCTTCTGCCACTCCTGTTCCCAGGTCTTAAACTTGTAGATTTGGCTTGAAAGATGGCATCAAGTTTAAATTCTACATGAGAGATGAATTTTCCAGATGTAACTTATAATACTATCTCATTAGGCTATTCTTCTGATGCTGAATCACTCTGCTGTGCCATGTATTGTTTATCCTTTCTCTTCTGGTTTCAGTAGGGATGATCCCATATATTAGATAAAATCAAATTAAGCTGGACTTTGGGCAAATCTTGGAATCTTTGAACTACTTCAGCTTCACAAATGCTTTGAATTAAATTTGACTGTTCGGCCCCATTCCTAATTGTAGTGGTAACTGCACCATGAAATGGCACAGTTCTTAGCAAAAAATCACATTTCAATATGATTTTGTGATTACAGGTGTGTATTTTTTTATACTTTACCAGAAATATTAGCACAGCATGGTACTAGATTTTTTTTTTCAGCAAGCAAAAGTATTTGGTTAACTTTGAGACAGCTACTTTTTAGTACATTTGGTACTGTTTTTTCTTAAATTGTGTTGCGTTTGTTGCAGGAGGGAGCTAAGTCTTTGGCTATAGCAAAAGCTAGGAAGAGTTCATGCAGTGTTTAAAAAAAAGGAAATAAATAAATACACTGCTGCCTTCTCTGAAGGTCATAAAAATATTACGGATTTGAGGGAGCTTGATCAGTTTACATAAGGGATTACAAAAAGTGGTTGTCTGTAATACCAAGGGGCTGCACTTGATGACCTAAGAATTTTCTCCAGCTTTCCTTTATTAAAATCCAGTTGTAAGAGAGAAAAAAAAAAAAAACCTGTGATCATTGATGTACTACATTCCATGCACAGTACAGAGGCTGCTGCTCAGCCACTAAATGCTGAGTTCCTGGAGCAAACAGAATTGCATGAAGGGGAGTGAATGACATGGCTGAGCATCAGATGCTGCCCAAGCTGAGAAAAGCACCAACCAGTGTTTCACAGATTTCCACTTGTGATTTGCATATTGTAAACAGTACATAACAGGTTATGCCGGGAAGACCTGAGCGCTAATCCATGTAAAAATGTGAAAAAAATGCCAAGTTTTCCTTTGGGGCCTCTGACATCAATAACCTGACAGATCATTCTGTCCACTTGGCTAAAATTCACAGGTGAATCAACAGTGTGCTTTAGTTAAAGTATCAGAAGCTGCTTATAACGCTAATATTAAAAAAAAAAAAAAAAACCCAAAAAAAATCACTTAAAGGCAGCCTTCCCTGGGCTGTTATCCTGGTGTGGTTTCAGTCCTATTTCCAAATAATTTCAGCCTGTTAAGAATAAATAGCAAATATTATGGCATTCAGTTGTTCATGGAGCTGCCTCATTATCACTTCTTTAACAACTCTCTACAGTCTGGCAACTATTTCACTATTTAAGTTAACAATACTGACAAATTTAACTATTTTCATTAAAAAAATCTACCCACATTTTGTTGTAACCATCCACTTACAGGAAAATATTACCAGGCAGTTGGCAATATTTGTTATTTCTATGGTATTTCTATATTATATTTATATCAACTTTACATATATCTGATGAAAGCTACATTTGTTGAAAGCAAACTAAGCATAAATGGTGTGGGGAGGTTTACGCTGTTTTCTTTAATAGCCAAGAAATTAAATTAAAATATATTTAAATAAGTATATTCTCAGTAGGTTTTTCAGAAACATATTTGTGGCTTGAGTGCTTTCAGAGTGCTTCAGTGCAGGTTCTAGAGATCACCTAAAAGCTTTAATTATATTATTTTACAGTCATTTTAATAGCATCATTATTATTCTTTAGCTGAACCAAAATCCTAATATACGTGCTGTGAATTGCTATATTCAGAATTAATCTGAAAAGATTTCTGGATAAGGAAAAATGTGTGTAATGCACCATGTTTTAAAAGTAGTATAATTTATACACGGTCAGTGAGAAAAAAGGCAAACTTTAAGCCTTGTATTTTCGGGGATTACTTATGACTATAATAACTTTTATCCTTTTGGCTGATTTGGCACTTTGAAAAGATATGAACTCACCTTTACTGAATTTAGGAAGACAAATGGAGCCAAATCTTTTGAAATACTCTATTGATTTACGTTGGTGAAAAACAAAAACCCGTGGCTTCACCTCTGTAGAGCTTTAGCATGATCCCCTAGTTTTAGTCATCTAAATGTGGCAGGATTCTTGTTTTCTGTAAAATTGTTTTAAGAAGTTTTAACACAAAATAGAATACTGTGTTCTACTGGTTTTTTTCCACACAAATCCATTACGCGTAATCCACTCCTTGCAAAACTTGTGCTTGTAAAGCCTGACTTAGCATGATCATTTAACTGTCATTCTTTAATTATTCTTAATTTTTTTCAGTTGACTTTTAACACATCTTGTGTGAAACCTTTCCTAAGATTTCAAATGATACAAGTGTCTTCACAAAGAACATTTTTTCCTTGAGGATTTACAGCTATGATGAAAAAAAGTTACTTGTTTTGTTTATAGATTGCTATTATTGTAAGGAAAAGGAGTTTCACAAATGTGGGTGAATGACAGGAAGAGGAAAAGCAGATAGTCACAGCACAGATACAACTGAGAGCTCATGCCAAAAAAAAAAAAAAAATCAGTTATGGCCAATAAGAGGGATAGAAATGACTTTCCAGGGATCACCACAGACTGATCAGAGGTGACTTTATGAAAAAGTGTGTGAAACAAAGGGCAAAGGAAATATGCCACGGCAAAGAGGGAAGCATGAATTATCTGTCACTTTTTGCATTTCTTTTCTGTCTGCAGAGTCTTCTCTCTTAAATATTGAAGGTTTTATTTTAATAAAACCTATTTTCTCAATCCTCTAGTCCACTTTGGGTACTCAATGTAAGACAGGGTTGCAGACATATTCGCCCTAAAGGTCTGTCCCATCTCACTGCGTAAGAAAAGTGCAAGTGATGGAACACCACAGCTTCAAATTTATTGCTTTTTCATCTTTCCACAAAATGAAGTTGTTCGAGTTTCTGTAAGACAACCTGACCTGTCTACTCAGCGGGGGTATTAAAGTAGTTATCCAGTAATACTTGTTTCATGTGAGTTTATTTATTTATCTTATTTGGGGTGGGTTGTTAGGGAATTGCAGTGAATTATAAGAGCGTTCAATTACCTTTGAATGCCACAGTTGATAACAAAGCACTGAACAATATTTTGGAGAAGCAATATTTTTACCTTTGGTTGCTACTTTTCTTCTTCTGTTGGTTGATACAGAAGTTAGTATTGTTTCAAAGGTGCCAGCAAGCATCTGGGAGCTGTGAGAGCCTCTTCCTTAACAAAAGCTCTAAATTTTAGAATGATTTCAGTGTTTCTTCATCTCCCTAATTTGTATAACATTCTGTGGGAAACAGGCTAATGCCTAGGCACTCAGGTGAAAGGACTGAAGAGTTTCTGAATTCAAAGGAGCTTATTTAGCATGCAAGGACCCAGTGGACCACCAGCCTTACCCCAGCTACAGCAGAGGCTGATCCAGCAATTCCAGGCACTGAACGACTCTTAAGCCAGACAGCTGCCATGAGGCTGTTCACAAGAAAGGCTGTCTTTTACTGTCAGCAATCACTGCTGCTGTACCCATTTTTTTTTTTTTTAAATAAGGCCTGATCCAAGGCAAATGTGGGGTTCCAAAACCCAGCTGGAATTAGCTGGGTTCCAAACGGACTGATGTTTGCAACCAGCATCCAGTCTCTGAACAAGCCCAGTGGAAAATCACTGGCAGAGCTTTTCATCAGAGGTGTAATCGGCCACATCAGTGAGCAGGCCAGGCAACAGGAAAAGGGGCACACTGAAGTGTTTTAGAGGAATGTTGCAGTTAACCTGCACAGGCTGCCTTTGTGTGAGTGCCAGAGTGCAGTAATCACACATCCCTCCTTAAACACCCTTCACAGACATCTCACTGCAGAGTCAAGACAGAGAAGGTCCCTGCAGAGGAAAAGTATATTTTAGGTGTATCCATCTCATCCTCATTTTCTTGCAGTATTGGGTACAAATCTTTCAATATTTCTCCCCACTGAAAGCGTGGAGGGTTGCAGGTGCCTGGGTAGTGAGGGATGGACGTGCTGGCCTGCCTCTGACTGTGCTGGAGTCCCTGTGCCTCAGCTCAGCTTGTTCTGCAAAGCCAGGCCCTCCAGGAGGGGAAAGCTGAACACGATACCTGTGCACATATAAATATTTTTGGTATAAGTAATGGATCCTGGGGCATTTAATAGTCCCTCCAGAAACAAGAACTTCTACTATTGTGATTCTAATCACGGTGTAACTCTCACCTGTGAACAGGCTATTGTGTTTGACATCTGTGAAAGTCTGCTTCCTCCTTGGGCACACCGCCCTCGCAGCGAAGTGCACTAAATCGTCTCAGCAGGGAAAATGGCCTTAACTGATAGAGACAACATAGGCTGGAGTCCATAAAGATTTACTGTCCTCAGTGCAACTAAGCCCTGAAGTCCTTGTCTTGTGAATTCGCTCTCACACATATGTTGTTCCACTGATTCCTGAAGTCTGCGTCCAGATCCTATAAAAGTTCAAAAGTAGGAAGTGTGTGCATGTAAGCATGCAGGTAATTAAACAATTTACAGAAATGGATGTTAAATGTCAGCTGTGCTCTGAATGCTGAGTAAAATAAGAATAACACACTTTGAGAATGTACTTAGATTCAGTACAGTACAGCAGAATAACACCCAATCCCAAAGTGCAGCAACTCCTGCTCGCAGAGGAGCCACCGAGGAGGTAGAGCAGTCAATCAGCCAGCTGCTGATTCATGAGTTGCAGCCAGGGATATCCATCACAGGTGGTCCTCTAGACCAATTTTTCTCAAAATTGGAGCTAGAAATTCTGCAGTGCTTTACATTTATCCTCTCGGCACAAAAATCTTGCATATTACTCTTCAACTTAACTACTAGAGCTTTTTTGCTTTTTGACTTAACATCTGAATTCATAACCAAGGTGTTTTTATAGTCAGTGAAGATGGTAATTCCATCTTGTTGTTTTGTTTTTTTTTTTAAAGGTATTCTTTCTTTAGTGACTCCTGCTTTGTTTTGCAGCAGCAGAGTCCTAAGAGATGGAAAGATTTGAGAATCACAGAATTTCAGAAAAAAAGTCCTTGAAGGAAATTAGTAAGGAGATTGTACTCTGTGGCAAGGAATTACCTTAGTTGGAAGGTGCCATGTTAATATTTTATTTTGGATTTTATTTTTATTATATAGACTTGCTTCTCACTGTCAAGATTCACTTTGTTCGTGACATACAAACCTATTCTCATAAACGAAGCACTCATCTAAATATTACAGAAAATGAGCTTGTAAAGGGTTTTAAACTGTCTCACAGGGTGCAGTAACATTTTCCCCTACGAGCTGTTCCTATGTATAATACCTAATCTTGCTATCAAAGCAGTCCTGTAACAGAAAGAGTAACCCAAGCGTAATTACCTCCTGATTAATCGTCTCATTTGCATGTTTGCCACTCCAGTGCCTGTGGCGATATTGTGCTAAACACAGATGGGTTCTTGGGTTCTCCTCACATTTAGGTTTTGGTGCAGCTGCGTGTGAAACCAGTGGTGGGAATAGCAATATAGATGTAGCTGCAGCCAGCCTGGAGAAACCTGAGCAGAGCAGTTGCACCTTTATTATGTGGAGCTGAAATTCCTTAGAGGTTATCTCCTTCCCCACTCATGTTTAGAATTTTTGTACTAATCTTGCCCTTCTGCATCACATCCTCAATACATTTAACATGTGGCAGTGATTTCCACTCCAAGTGTGTTGTTTGGAACTCCTATCAGCAACAGTTGCTGAAATGTTTGGTGTTTCTCTCATGTGCAGTGTATTTAGTTTCTTTATAACTTCTTTTCTTCTTAGGCTTTTATCTTAAATAAAACGTTAGCTCATTTTCCAAGTGTAAATAGATTATAAGAAATCTTCTTGCATCTCTAATGCTGTCAATTAGGCATGTTTCAGCTCTCTGAACAGCCAGCACAGACACAAATCTGGGCTTGATAGAACCAGAATCAGATTTACTATGGCTGGTCCTGTATTTCATCAGTCTCTAGCCACATTATAAAAAGATGCCAGGAAATAATGTTGTGCTCCATGATTTATCACTTGCTTACACACAGATTGACATTTGTATCCTTTTTCACTCTCTCCCTCTCTTCTGTTCCTCCCGAGATTAACTGGGTTTGTAATTTGATGGTTTAGTTCCAGTACTTGTCTGTCAGAAGCAGCCATATTCATCCTGGAGGCTGTAAAAGCACGTGTTTAATATTATTGTCCACTATTGGAGAATAGTAGCCAGCCTTGGTACAGATATCTGCAATTTTTTGTGGTTTGAAAGGAGGTTTTGCTAAGTAGGTGCACATTGAATTCACAGGGTATTACAAATCAGGTTGTCCTTTCCCACAAAACAAAGTGTTTATGGAAGGGACATGTTGTTCAATTTTTTTTGTTGTTTTTTTGAGGTTTTTCCTAAATATTCCATGTATTTTACATTATCATTTGAAATGCATTGCAAGTACTCCTCAGCTCCTTCAAAGCATTTCTCCTATGTTATAACCAAGATAAAGCTACTGAGCCTCTCTTTGTAGTACAAAAAAGTAGTTTGGGTAAAACCGCAGCTCAGTCCCCCTGAAGAAGTTCAGTGATAAAAATATAGAAGAGATTTATTTCTTTGTCTTTGAACTAATAGAAAATATAACTTCTGGAAGAGGTAGACAATTTGCAAAGAAGCAACTAGATCTGCTGAAAAGGGGCAAATTAGAAATCCAAGGATTTTTACTGAGTAAATATCTGAGGTTCTTTTAAAGATGCACGTTGCAAGAGCTGTTGCCTTGAAGTTAGTGGACAACTGTGCTATATTAGTCATGTGACTGAGGTTCTGAAATAAACAGCATATTATACAAATCTGAGAGAAATTAAAAGTGAAAATACAGCATTAAGAGGACAATGTTGTGTGCAGTATGAATAAAGGCATTGATAGTATCATTCATTTTTCTAAATTGTCTTTTTTTTAATGTGGCACCTATTAATTTTAATTATTTTGTCCTTTGGGAGCCACTTAAATCTGTTCCAAAAACATGTCCTTTAAATTCTGATGACTTAAATAATTTAAGTTTTTAACTGTGCTTGCAGATGGTATTAGCAGAATCCTCTGCATTATCTGCAGCGTAGGTGGTAAATAGCTGGCTTTCCTCATTTCTATAAAACTCCGGCCAGCATGGGAAATTAAATTTAGAGAACAGCTTGATTTACAGCATCAGTGAATTTACTTCAGTGACATATTCCCCAAGGCTCTGGCCACACTAGCACCAAAAAGCTTTTACTTTGGGGTTCCTGGGAGTGAAACTAACTTGAAACTTGTAATTCATTGGAATATACTAGAAATGAACTTCTAGAATGAAAGAACTTAAAATCAGAAAATTGCTGCTAATAATCAACTCTTAAAAAAAAAAAAAAGTCAGATGTGATCTATCATCTTCCTGCCATTTCCTCCCTCCTTTTTTTCTCAACTTTCAAGAAAAACTTCTTAAAGCTTTTAATTTTTTTAAGTTTTAAAAACCCTACTAGTATAAATTAGACTTGTATTAGAATGAGAAACTCTAATAGTGTTACCTTTGCATTGTTTTTATATTGCCATCATTATAAAAGTCATCAAACACCAATATAGCCTTTTTGAAATTATCATTTTCATTAATTGCTTTGGAAGAAAGAGCCTTGGTGAATGCCATTCACTGAAGTGAACATTTCTGTGAAGTTAAGGCATTTCCCTGGGCAGCAAAAGAGATCTCTGCAGAGTTCTGGAATATGATGCCTGGTGATATTGATTTTGTATATGTGTTCATGCCACATTAACAGCATCTGAATGGATTTGGGAACCTACAGCATAAATGATGTGCAGCCCCTGCTTTCAAATGCATATTTTCATAGCATGAGTCTTTGTTAGGGAGTTCAGTTTCATTATTTTCCTACAAGTGCCAGCTGTTACTCATCAGGAATTTTACAGTACCAGGATCTACTCTTGGACTATTTACCTGATTCACATGTAGTTCATGGAACAGCCTCTGCCTTGTATTGACTTTCTGACACTATTTAACTGACAGAATTTGAACCAGTAACCTATAGGTGATAGGCAATATATTCCTTAATTCTGGGAGTATTTGGATCCTGCCACTATTCTGTTCATAATTCAAGATTCAGAACAAATGACATCTCAGCATATTTATAGCCCACAGTTCAATATAAAGATATGTTCTCTTCCAAACTCTACTCTAGTCTTTGGGGGTATTTCCCAAATTTCTCCCTCTGAAGGTCATTACACATATCTTTTAGATCATGTCTACGCTTTTTCATACTAAAGGCTCAAGGTGACTTGAGTGACTTTTTTCCTATTCTATGTCTGGAAATACTTTAAAAACAAGCAAGAATTTTAAAACCTCAGTGTCTGTGCTCTACTGTGCTGACAGGTTAACATTCAAGCATTCAATTCCATAGTATCCTTTTTGGAAGACTTCCAGAGCCTCGTTAGCATCAGGTGGTAGAATTGCCATGTTCCTTCTAGGCCAGCACAAGAGTGAGAGTTTTTAACAGAGGCATATTCCAGGTTCTTTTAGCCCTTTGAAGGAGCGGGGTTGGTTCTTCAGCATTTTTATTACCAGCACCAGAGCAAGGATTGAAGATTTTAGCCCACCTTCACTGGGCATGTTTATATGTAAAGAAAACTAAAGAAAATCCTGAATGATTCTAGAAATAAAAGACATAAACTGTAATAATTCTTGAGTAATAGTATACCAGCCTCTAAAGGTCCTTATGTTTTATTAAGCTGGTGAAACATCAATATTCAGGACTCCACCGTGTTTGTGGCCATTTCGGTTTTTTCTTTTTAAACTTTGCAGTGTCTAAAAAATGTACATACACTTTTATTTTAGTTCTAGAAGTGCAAAATATAGAACAATTATTTGAATTAAGTTACTTTAATAATGTAATTTCAACAAGACACAGTTCTTGTATCCTTACTAATTTAAAATATTTTGAAGACTTTTTTTCCTGCAGGTAATAAATGATGGAACCGTAGCTTCTCTTTCCTGTGCCTCTTCCTCAAGATTATAGATTGGATTAAGGCATTTGAAGTGGTTTTGCTAGTTAGACAAAAAACTGAAAACAAACAGGCAAATGTAAAGGAACTGACTACGTGAAACTTTGAATATCAGTCACTCAAAACTTAAAACTTAGAATTTGTCTTTCCTGTTCTTATCTGAAGAATAAACAATAGGAAGTACCTACAGTAAGGCATCTTGCATATGGGTATTTTTGTTGAATGGTTGTAAACATCAAGTAATGTGTGTTTTAAGAGCTTCTTTACAAACCTATGAATGAAAACATTTTTCTTTGGCCCTAAAGTGAGGGCAATGAAAAATTTTCTGAGGAAGCACAGAGATTGTTTTAAGTAATATGTTATCAATATGCAGTTCATTCTAGCCACGAGTACTCAAGGAATGGTCCACCAAACAAAAGATCAGGTAAAGCAGGGACACATCTTAGGTGCTGGCATTTTATACTCAAGGTATTGAACTTCTGGTGATTTTTGATTCAGTCAACAAGTGTCTTACTGTCTGAATAATGAAACAGTATATTTTTTCTCTAGAAGCCACTCAGCAATTTATTCCTTTGTGGAGAAAACTCTCATGCCAGAGGAAGACAAAAAGCAGAGCTTGAGCATTTCAGTGGTTTGCTTGACACAAGCTGCTGGTGCAGTTTCAGGACACTGAGCTTCCTACTGGACACAGGGCTGTTGAGAAAAAACAGAAAATGGAGTCTCTGATAGCAGATTGATATTAAAAAAATCAGACATAATCATATTAGGACAGTTTAAAGTGCAACTTTTTCCTATTACTATCTCATCTGGTAACAGCTGCCTGTGTTTCTGGAAGAGCTCCATACAAGAACAAGAAAATTCTTATAATGATGTAAAAAGAGAAAGGATAATCTTTCTTGTGATGTACATTTATAACTAATGTTTGTGTTTTCCTTTTTTAATGATGAGCATAAGAAAAGCATGAAAGTGGTGTAAATCTGTGATCCTTATGCCTTTACTACTTGCATTTCTACTATGTCTGAAGAATGCATTGCAGGTTTATACAAGGAGTGTGATACATTTCTACATACAAAATTGGTAACAGACCAAACTTCTCACACACATGCAGCTTCAGCATAACCGCTTGCATATCCCAGTTCTGGAAATTCCTCATGATGAGAGGGTCTCCACAACTTGTTTTTCTTTCTTCTGACACCACACAAAGTAACACAAGCTTAATTTTGAGCATGCGAAGCGAATGCTTTCTGATTATTCAGAATGCAGAGTCGTGTTTCTGCCAGGGTGATGAGTCTGCATAGTGGGGAATTTCAGCTGATGGCTATCTCAGAGTTGGTTGAGCCACATAAAAGAGTGACAGGCATGGCAGACATAGATGGAAGGCTTTTTTATGAGAAACCATGATCTGGTGGTTTAATATAATATCTGTTGATTCCACAGTAAATAAATGTGGTAGTAATTTCTGTGTCTTAGCTGTTACGCGAGATTAGACCTTCTAAGCTATGTGTGGTTTGCATAAATGAGATGAGTAATATCACATTAAAATTTTGAATTGGTCTTGATGGATGCAAATACTGAACTAGAATTTGCTGTAGTTTCTTCTCTCTTGCTTACATATGAATATGTTCTTTTATAATTTTAGTGATTCTTTAAAAAAGATGTGCTCCAGCAAGCATCTATGCTGATACACAAGGATCCCTAGATTCCTCTCCTTTTGTGTCACACATTTCACTTTTAGCCAGCTGCATTTAGAAATTGTTTCTGGTCTCCCTTTGCAGAGTTCTGTCCTGATGGCCCCATGATTCTTCCGAACTAGATGCATAAATTTATGTTTAAACAAGGAGCTCTCTTTAACTTTGCCTGATTTTCTGTCATATGCTTACCTATGTTTTTAATCTATAATTATTTTTGCAAGTATTTACTGCATGTCTGGAATGGTAGATCTATTACAGCTGTCCTGAATTCTACAGTGAATGAAATGCAATTCTGATTTATTTGCTTTGGGGTTTTTTGGGTTTTTTTTTAATGCATTTAGAGCTTATTTTCTAGAAACAAACCTGCACATGCAGTTTTCAGGACTATCTTTTTCAAGGCATTCAATCTGTAAAGAGAACTGAAAATGTATAGACATCATCATAGAAGCAAAAGTTAGATAAATGCAAACAAAACTAAAGTAACTGATGGCTGAAAAGTCAGTCACATTGTATGTGGGAGGATTAATTCTCCCTCAGTATCTCAGCATTTTCATTTTCACTATGCTTCTGTGTACAAGTGTAGTTTCACACATATTTGACTTAAAAGTCTAGGTGAGTTTAAGGGAGACCTCCACGTTATATTTTTTTCCTAAATTGGAATAGGAAAGGAAATCGAGCAAGACATTTTTCTGTACCCTATAATAAAGTTTTCACAGCTGTGCTGTGATTGCTCACAGACTGAGCATTCCCTACGGAAAAGATCCAAATCCCATCTGAGATTAGTGGAAGTCTTTGGATCCTGCTCAGAGTAATACAATAACATGTAATCTTTATCACAAAATGTAGCTGATATTTCATCCTTCAAGATAACTTCTCTGCATCAGCATGAGGGCAAACAGGAGATCAGCATAGCAGCAGGAGAGTCCAGTGGGTCAAGCACCTCCCCTGTGTCCTCTCCTTGGCTTTTATATTTGAAAAATAGGACAATTTTTTTCTGTACTAGTTTGTAGAGGAGGGTCTACAACAAGTTGTAAAGTCAGATCCCTAAACTGTGATTTTTTTCCCAATCTTTCAAGAGAAAGTATTTTTACTCTGTCACGCTATTTTTTTCACAACTGCTTTTGAAACAGCACTTAGGTGCAAAAAAAAAAAAAGAAAGAAAAAGAAAAAAAAAAAAGGCCAAACCATCTGATGTACTTTGCCTTCTTTGTTGAAGTTCCACTGAGTCATTCTGAGATAAATGGAATTTTCTTCTCCAATCCAAAGCTTAATTATGGTAATTAGCCTGTGCAATTTGTAAAGTTTGGCACTCAATTCAGCTCCTAATATGCATAAGCCTCTTTCTGTTACAAATTGAGTAGGTTTAATCAGTTTTAAAAAGACAGTGTCTCACTATGTCTGCATGGCACACTCTTAGATTTTCAGATTGGTTGTTATTCCAAACTCTGCTACATCATTAGCAGTTTTGATATTTTTAATATTCATGAAGCTTTCATTTTAGCATTAATCCCCAGCATCTGTGATTATGATGGGTACTTTTGGGAGCTGTCTATTGTGTGTCTACTGAGAATGAAAAGCCCAGCAGTTCCTGGCAGTAAATTAACCCTCACAATGCCAGTTGGTGCTGAACTCCTTTTGAAATGTTGCCTTCTGCTACGTTCCTTTCTATTCGGATTTCACGCTAAGGTCTGATTCCCTCAGCAGACACAAGCTTCGTTTCATCCTGACAGCCATCTGTGACACTAAGAATTTTTCCTTTTTTCATTCAAAGAATGTATCTTTCACTGTGTGCCTTTTCCCCCCCCAGATTCAATATGGTAATCAAATGGGAGAAAAATAAGAGTCCAGAATGCAGATTTCTGTCTTAAGTGAGAAGATGAAGGCATTAAAGAGTTTTATTTTTCATGGATGCGAGGAAAAGAGAAGGATGTTTTTCTTGGGAATTTTTTTTTCCCAATATTCATGGTAAAATTTTCTTTTAGAAGGAATTTTTTTGCTAAACTTCAAAATGTGATTCTACAAAGACCTTCGGCTGTGCAAATGAAGTCTACTGAATAGAGAACAGACTTTGGGTACTGTTTCCCTCTCTGCTGCTAACTTGTGGAATACAGCAAATTAAGCCTCTCTCTTTTGCTTCTTTTCTGGTTTAGAGCTGTAAATATTTGGGGGCAGAAACCCTCTAGGATTATTTACAGTGCAATATCATGTCAACTGTTCTAGACATGCAATTTCAGCTGCTTATCTCTAGCTGAAAAGTACTTGATAAATGAGGACAGGCTCTTCCAGTCGTAGTTTTACTTCAGGTGCTTCAGATCACTATGGAGGGGGTAGGTGGCATTCAAATCAGGATAGCAGGGATAGATAGTGTAAAATATGTACACTTCCTTTTCCTGCTGTGCAAAGCACAAAGATGTCAGCATCAGCAGGCCATAAAAGTCCAATAGAATAAAATAACACTATTTTAAAAATGTTTCTATGCACTGCCATGATTTTGGTAAGAACACTTCACAGCTTGTCATACTTTGTGCCAGATGTGGGACTCCGTTCACATCCTGAAGAAGTTTTGAGCAGTTTGGGGCAGCTTTGGGTTTCTTTGTAGGATCTGTCAAAGCCTCTCTTAACATGAATTGCCTAAAGACCGAAGTCTCTCTTGGCAAGTGTCACCTGCTCTTAATTGCCTTAGCAGGCTTCCCTCCCGGGCTCTGCTACCTGCTACACAAGTGCAGGGTTGTCAGGATTTGCTTTTTCACCCATTGTTCCAAACCCTCTTTGTCTCAGGCTGCTTGGAGGCTCTGCCTGCCTTCTAGGAATGAAATGAAATTTCTGTCTTAAATATGTGTACAAGTAGGTGACTTTAAGTGCATTGTAAAGAAAGGTGAAGGATTCTTTTGTCTTTATTCATCAAGCTTTTTCTCCAAGACTGCTTTGCTGTTTACTGAAGCCATATGGATTTAATTACATAGATTTGGAGAAATACAATTGTGGTTAAGTTGCTACCCTGAAAGGCAATTGGCCTGACATTGGGAGCCATGGATTGGCCTTGCTGCTAAAGCAACAATACTGCGTGTAAAGGCACTTGCCAGCACCCACTCCCAGCACTATGGGGAGCACAGAAAGAGCCCCATCGGCGGCAAAGGCAGTGAGAAAGCTGGGAGAGTGCTGTAAAATTAATCACAAGCCAGAAAGGAGCTGCAGGAAAAGAACAAGGCTGCGGTGTCCTGATGATAGTAAGCATTTCTGATGTCCTTATGGGACAGTCCTGGATGCCTGGAGCACTAATGGGGACCGAGGTTGGGCACACACCAGCATGCTTAGTGGTGAACTGTATGGCGCTTCTTCAAAGCTGCTGTTGGCTGCTGAAAGCTTAAAGAAATACACTGTGGCAGACTCTTCCATACTTTCTCAGTGTTTCTAGGAATACTGACAGCAGGAGCATGCTGGCATTTGGGTGGAAGAGTGTGCATTGGCAGGTGTGCAGTAGATTCTATATCCATAGTTATGTTCTTGTGCCACAGATCTTTCAATTCCATCTTCTTCTCCTTTCTTGCAGCAAAGGAGTGCAGAGGGCTGACCTTCCCTTGGCACTGCTATTATTATATTCCTCCCAGCCCTACAGCCTTTTCAGAACACAGATCTCAGCCCAGATCTTAAAGCTTGGCATATTTTCTTAATTGTTGTGCTGTTTTTAACACCCTGGGAACAGTCTATAGGTAGATGCAAGTGTAAGAAAGCTCACCTTGTTTTGTTGTGAGTACAGTTTCTCTGGTGCTTTTTGAGAAATACTGGATATTCTGCTCAGGTTCATGGGCATCCCCAGGCTCCTTAGCGTCTGGGAATATTAGGAAAGCATACAGAATTTTCATTCACTGTCTGGACAACATTTTGAAACTGGTCACTTAAAAGTAAGAATACTCTGCTACTCTGAATCTTTACAAATTAAGTGTCACCTTTTTCACTCCTTTGGTAGAATACCTGTTTTGAAGTGTATTTTCTCAGTGTAGACTCAGATTCTCAGTAGATTCTCAGGTTTTCAATCTGCAGATCAGGTTCTGTAGTTATCTGATCCTAAGCACAGAAATGATGAATAACGTGAAGCACTAAGGATGGAATTTAACAGAGGTTCAGTTTTTATTAAGAAAGGAACAAGAGCTTTGCAGTCTAATAAATGAAAGAAAGGTGACGGTTGGAATTTGATTTGAGGAAGCAGGACTTTAAAACATAATTCCTTCTGTGTAATTTAATAGCCATTGAGGAAGTACTGGAATCTACAGTATGTGGTCTGTTAATCTAATTAATCTACCCTAAAGGTTAAGTCACACACCCAACAAGTATAAGTGGATTTTGATCAAGTTTTACTGGGCCTATAAAATACTGAATATATGAGGATGTTCAGATTTACTTGTGTTTGCACTGGAAATAGCTCAGCTTTGTAAAGTCGTGTACTGATGTACGTGCACACACGGAGGAGCATTTTTATTTAACTTTCTCTTTCCAAACATAACATGCTGTGGACGTAAGAATTGATTTTTGTGATGCTGAATGTCACTGAAAAAGTACAGCCAAAAAAAAGGGAGAAAACTGCTGTTCTTTGCGGGCAAAGGTGCTGGTTAAAAGGAGTATTGAATGCTAAAGCCCACTGTTTTTAAAGATGTAAAAGAGGACCCCATTTACTCCTGTGTCACATTTGGTGCTCCGCAGGTTGCTGTCCTTGGTTAGCATGCACGCTGTCATCCTGAGAAGCACTGAAAGCCAAGACCAATCTTCTGTTCTTAATTTTTCTTCAGTTGCAACCAGATTTCTGTGACAATGATTCTTTATGACAAAGATCGGGCAAAATTAACCTTTCTCCCAGAGTTTCAGATGAGAGTAGCTCATCATATCTTTCAGTGAGCTGAATCCTGGTCTGACCTAAGAGAAAACCAGGCAGGATTTAACAATACCAACTCCAGGTGAACCTGAATCTGTAGAGCACTTTGGGTGACAGAGACTTTCCCCATTGTTTAGTTTAAGTCTGCATTCTCTGCTCTATCAGACCCCAAATTCTGCTTTTCTCTCCATGGCTTTCAACAGTTTTTGTGTCTTCCTGCAAACAGAATGAATATAGAGCACAAATATATGTGTCAGTGCAGTTCTGTTTGAAGGCTCTCATTCATTTGCCAGTACATCTGCTACTGTTCCTATTATAACAGTGACAACCCCCAAAGAAACCTGCACGTGAAAGAGAACTTCAGAAGCAAGGGCAGACTGCTACATGCTTTTGGGGATCTCTAAGAGTTACTGTTGCCTTCTCCTTCCCTCAAAGCTTTTTCTCATCTGCATTTAGTAGTAAATGCTGCTGGAGAGGCAGTGCTCAGGTTTGTCACAGGGGTCAGTTGTGAGTGTGGGCACATTGGAAGATTCTTTCCATTAATTTCTCCTACTTATCATTGTGGTTGTGTTCATTCCAAAATGCAAATTAATTGCTTACCATAGGAGAAAATTATGTAATGGGGCTCTAGAGAACATAAATATTTAACCATGTTTTTAAATACATTCAAATGTGTATGGAGAGGGGAGAGATTAGTGGAGGCAATATATTCAAATAAACATGTTCGATATTCTATTGTATAACATATCAACCCTGCAAACTCATACTAATTAGTATTTTGAGCTCTCATAGTGTTACTAAACCATTGGCACCAGATGAATAAAATGTTTAGAAAACTTTTTTTATGATCTTATTGGTGCATTCACCCTTATCAATGACCAAAATTTATCTTGCTTTAGCAAATCAACAGATTTCTTTCTTCTGCTAAATGTTTTTGGCAACGCAGACGGAGAACACAGCAGTCGGGGCCCTGCTCAAAGGCACAGATAACTGAATGGGTTACTTCCTACATTAAAACCAGCTTGTTGACTTGGCAAAGAGCCCTGGTCAAGTAATACAACCAGTGCTGCTGCCATTTGTTAATTCTGCATAATTAAACACCAATTATACATAGTATTGTTTTCTAGCAGGCTCCTCAGCTGGCTTTCTTTATTATGATTCTGTGCCAGTTTCCTTCCTTATTACTAAAAAGGTCTTTTTATTTGTTATTATAATTAGGAAGTTTAAAAGATATCCAATTTTTCTAAAGAGAGAATAGGAAATGATTATGGAAGTTGGCATATCATTTTACATGAAAGACATTGCATATAATAGGTATTTTGATTTTTTTTGCATAATCTGAGGAATCTGCACTGTACTATTATAGGACTCCCCAGAACAAGTCTATTAGTGAATATGTAATAATAAATGAATGTATTTCCAAACCATTCCCAAAGTCTGTCTTTTTCGAGACACCAGGAAATTCAAACATAGAACCAATATTAATTTCTCAGCACTTTCCTCCTCGTTTAGCAAGGCTAAGGCCTATTGAAATGAACAAAATACGTGCCTAACTGCTGTTTTAAGGCATAAACCTCAATATTCTGTTGAAGTTGTAATATTTTATGCATCTTGTCATATGACTAGATGCTAATGGAGACTGTATCAAAGGATGTTGATGACTGTCCTGGTGTTTTTAAACTGTGGTGTTGTCAGGGTTGCAGCCCTATTAGTAATGATGAGTGAGAAATTTCAAGAAAGGTTTTGCTCTCTGTGTTGCTGGGAATAGTGGAATATGAGGAGGAGAAAGCTGGAGGCTGGTTTTATACTTTTTTAGAGTTTATCTTTCCCTGAGTACTGAGGAAGGTATCTGTTATGTAGACTTAATATTTATTTCTAACTACTTAAGTTCACAAAAATATTCTGCAAAAAGGTTGTTTGGGTTTTTTTCCCCTTTCTTTATGATTGTTTATATAATAATATTACCAAAGAGTAATACATAGGGCCAAAATAGGTATGGGAAGTCCCTAGAGATTCTAAGTGTGTATTACACAATCCATAAATTTTCTTGTTAAAAAAAAAAAAAACAGAATGGAAAACTTTCATGCTTGATAATCATTACAATTTAAAAGCTCAGGAAGGATGTTGACTGTGTCTATGACTCTTAATCCATGGATTATTCAGCTGTCACATACACATACTGAATCTCTATGCAACATCTTCACGAACTTTATTGAGAAATGTTTCTATGAGTCAGCAGCTGGAGCTCATTTCTCAGCCAATTTTTTTTCTTCCCTCTTATCTCCTTGTGACTCTACTCTCTTTATCTTTTATTCCCTCCCTTTGAGTCCACATAATTATTGTCCCCCAAATGAAAGTGCAGTTTTGAGCCTGGCAGTTCTCAATTCTTCATTTACTGGATCACAGGCAAACTCAGCTATAAAGAGGAGAAGTCGTAGTTGCCTGCTTAACCTGCGAAGCCAGGAGGTCAATGGGACTTCCCACAGCACATTATAAAAAGGACAAAAGACTTTGTAAGATGAGGCTTTTGGTTCATATTACAGTTTTGTCAATGGAGCCATTTTAAGTTGCAATTGTCAGTAAAATCTTTTCTTGACTCTCTTTCAGAATAGGTCAGCTGTTTTGAATCACGGTGTGCTGTGTGTGAAACATGTATTTCAAATTCCATAAGCTCGGTAAAACAATACTGTTTTGTCTTACTCTAAGAATCACGGCATATTCTTTGGACCTTTTATTGTCATAGCTATTATTCTTCCTGTCTTAGGCATATACTTTCATTTTCATTATGGTTTAAACAGAAGAAAAAAAAAAAGTGTGATTCTAGGATTTTTTTCAAATTTGTATTTAGATAGAGCTTTCCTACATCGAGTATGTCTTCATTTTACAGCTGCATCTAACACAGCAGAATTTAACTAGTGAAATATTTTCACCACAGAAAGCTTCCTTTTAGTCTTTTATCCTGAAAGAAATCTTTTAGAGAACACCCATGCAAATCTTGAAGGGAATAAACAGAGGGAATTACAATGAAAAAGAAGTACAATTTTTTTTTTTTTTGTTTCTCAATGCAAATTTTTTTAAACAGCTCTAGGCTCTGGGATGTTATTTATTATTGCTGTTACAATAATGCCCCAAATATGGCAGGTGTTGAATTGTTTCCCTGACATGTAGTCAAACCTGTCCCAAGTTTTGAAATGTCAGTTTGTATTCAAAAGAGCTGGGATTACACCCCAGTCCAACAAAAGCTTCTGCAACATGTAGATAATTTCTCTGGAAGTTTTTGTCATTGCTTTCTACAGTTTTGTTTGAAGAACGCTCCCCAGTCATGGCACTAAGATTTTGTCTGAAGCAAAGTACTCACCTAAATCTTATTTTGGGTTAGAATAAGTGGGGAATACAGGCATAAAAGTGGGTCACAACAGTAAAATGGCTTCAGCTTGACTTATCTCCCCTAAACGCCAATTTTTATTTATATTCACATGTATTTATTTATAATATATTTAAACACGTTCTGAGTGTATTTTCATATCCCAGTGATTAACTGTAGAATGATGTGATAAGGTGCATTTATAGTGCACCTGGGACTGCTCCCCTGCAGCCGTGCTCCTGAGGCAAATCTGGTGTCACCACTAATAGTCTTCCCAGGATCAAAGGTTGAAGGTCACCTGGCTAACAAACCATGAAGGTTAGAAACAGGAGCATCAAACCATGAGAAAGGATGGACCCTCAGCTCTGCTTGGGAAGAACATTAGCCTCAAGCCATGGGCAGTCCCGCAACACTAGGCCTTAATAAGAAGTTGTTTTTATGCCTGTAAAAGCCACTTCAGATTTTAGCTGGAGTTTTCCAAGCTAATTTTATTTTTCTCTGCTTCTGGACTCAAAAATAACGTGATTCTCCTCCTCTCAGATCTGAAAGAAAAAGAGCTGGGGAAATGTCAATACATTATAAATAAGTTGGGAAAAAAATTTGGAAGATAATTTTACCACACAACAATGACACATGGACCCTCCATATGGCAGTTGCAGATGCCAAGATTTTTTTGTCTGGACTTCTTTGTCTTGAGAATAACCTGAGTGTACTACAGCTAGCCCAGCTTCATGAAGTAAAAATATTTAGACCACATTATTTATTCTTTCCAAATTAGTCTTTTTGCTATATTTAAAATGTCACTAACTTCTTAAAATACAAAAGAGCAAGCTGTTGTAGCTTCTTCACCTAGACATGGTCCCATAAATCAGTGGTGGGTGACAAGGGCTGCTTCGACGTAATAGAGAACAAAACACCCCTCACTTTGTAGTTAATTTCATAATTAGCAGAACCTGAGCCAACAGTCGTAGAAGCTCCTAATGAGGTTTCTGCAAATGTGGGGTTTGTGTGCAGTGAGGCACTGGGAAGAAGGAAAATATATCTAGTTTGTATCATTTCACAATCACAGTGGTATTGCAAAACATCTTGTTCTAATTCTTCTGGTGGCTTCTGTAGTATCACAGAAACACCAGAAACCATTTTGACATTAGTTTATAGCAGTGACAAAACTTAATCTGCTAAGATTTTGTGTTTATATTTGGTAGGCAAAGTTCTATTTTGTAGCTTAGTTGTCTCCTACTAAGAAGGTTGAGTTTGTCAGACTGAGTTGTTGCTAATAATTTAAGAGAATTACAGAAAAAAAATATTTTGAATGCTTAACATATTAATATTTCTCTTTTTGCTAAAGAAAATCCCTGTTGTTATTTCTCAGATGTGAATGGTGTTATGTGAATCGTTATTTTACAAAATAGTGAACAGGGTCGTAAAAGCACTGGGTTTCAGGAGTAGTGGCAAGTTTAGGCTCACAAAAACTATTTCTTTTTTAGGCTGCAGCAGTTCATGTTTCTGAAGAAGTCGTTACAATGCAAATACAATATCCTCTTTGAAGTATAAGAGCAGTAAGACAAGAATTGTGCTGACACAATTCTTAACCTTCTTAAATATTGAAAGTTTCAGTGGTTGAGAAATGTCTTAGATAAATTTATGCTTCATAACTTGACAAACTTCCAGAGTTTTACTAAACCATTTTATATATTTAATTTACGGTAATAGCAAAGACATGAAGACACATTTCAATTTGCTGTGGACATGCAAATTGTATAATTCATTAGTCTTTTATTCCCATTTGGTAGAATGGGTAAAGAGAGGCTCAGGAATAGATCCACAGAGGTCTCTGGCATCTTAATACCTGTCTGGATTTGAGTACTTTTGATCTGATCATGGTAACTCAGCAAGAAACTGACAGATTAAGATATTTGATTTCAAAAGGAAGAAGCTGAGATGGTTTCCAGGCTAGTAGTCTTTCTTTCAAAATGTCTGTCACTCCTTAAGATTTCCTCTTCTTTAAGCTGTCTTGATTCTTGGAGCCAGAGCATTCTCTAAAGTAAATTATCCTTTGTTTTCTTCCCAAGCAATCAGTCACAAACTGTTTCCTGTAAATTAGAAGAATTTTGCAAACATGACCTTATTTTCTGCAGCACATACAGAACTTTGCCTCAGCAATCAATTTTCTTTCATATGCATACTTAAAAATGGCAATAGGGTTTATATTTTGCTTTGCTGGGAGAAGGACTAGGAAGAAGAGAGAAAAATAGAGGACAGCAATCAAAGCCTGCATTTTATATTTGATTTGATGTTAGTCATATAAACATAAACCTAGATTTTTAAAAAAATGAATATAACAGTTAAATGTGTTTTGAAAAAGCAGATATTAAACTTGTGTCTTATTCAGAATATTACAGATTAACTAATATATTATTTAAATACAGTCAGTGGGAGGGAAAAATTTATTACATGCTTACTGATCCTTTCATAAGAATTGGAAATGCTCCTTTGTGTGCTAATCAGCTAGTTATTTATTGGCCTGGAAATGTTCATCAAGCCAGGAGATGTCCCCATTCAGGCTTTATAATACCTTTGGCTTGCTTGATGCCTAGGGCTAGCTAGGTTAAACTTTGAAACTAGTCAACCTTGTGCAGTCAGACAGCAACTGAAAGCTCCGAAAGATTATCAGGGTTTTGGGAAATTCACCAGTGTCCTTTTCCTCCCTGTGCTGTCTCCAGCACCACAGGCTTCTAAACATTGGGCTGGAAGACTTAGTTGTGGAAATCTGGAGAGCAACTTTCTTCAGATAACTTGTCTCTAGCCACAGTGACATCTCAGATGTCCAGCTTTGAAATGCAGATGATAACACTACCTTCTCCATCTTGCAGACTTCTGAGGAGAATATATTAGTTCA
The DNA here is from genome assembly GCA_014706295.1 of Lycocorax pyrrhopterus obiensis. Taxonomy (NCBI): domain Eukaryota; kingdom Metazoa; phylum Chordata; class Aves; order Passeriformes; family Paradisaeidae; genus Lycocorax; species Lycocorax pyrrhopterus. Next base: position 110,045,592 of record JACSVZ010000001.1, on the reverse strand, counting down.
CCATTGGAGAGAATTCAGCAGTGGTGTCTGTGAATCTAATGGTTTGAAAGAAGTCTGATTCCTGATCGTCACTCAGTGTCTATACACCTCAAACATTTTGTACTTCACTTGTTATCTAATCTCTGGACTGGGAGAACATTCTGAAAGGGTCATGGAATTAATGACTAAGGGGTGTCTTGGGAAGTTATAGTAAGATCAGTCATGCAGCTTCATTTCTACAATTTCCTAAGCTTCAAGTTTGTGGCTTTGTGACCATAAGAGTGTACAGGAATTTTTTACTTGCAGAGGTTTTTGGTTGGTAGTAGTAAAGGGTGTGATATCAAAACTGCATAGTAGTTGTTGCTGTTGACTAAAATAACTGTCACAAGGTTTGTTGAAGGAGTCTGTGTCTTGCTGCACTCATTTCAAAGATACTCAGGCAGCAGTCTGTACTGTTTCCAATTCTTGTTCATTACCACTCATTTCTGTTGTCTGTAGATGCCTGCAAAACATAAAGACAGAGGAATCAGACTAACAAGGGATGACTTTCATCCCCCTGAAGGAATTCCTGAGAATATTAGAGGGATGAAAGTGAAACTCTGTGTTTTCATCCCTTCAGACTTTCTGCTTTTCTCCCCTGCCAGCCTCCCCTTTCCACGCTATAATTCCATCTCCTCCCCTCCCGGCAGCAGCAGCTGTAGCTCAGCTCCAAAGGGCCCCTGGAAGTTCTCCCCGGAGGCGCCTCCCTGACCCCGCTGGGGCTCCAGCCTCAGCTGCGGCAGTCGGAGGCTCTTCTCAAGCCCAGGCTTCCCTGTGGTTGAGCACTGCAAGAGACACCAGCTGGATTTCACCAAGTGTCCTTGCAACAGGAGATCTGGTTCTGTTTTCCTCAGATATCTGTTTTCACTTTTTCCAGTAATAAAAATACAAAAGAAATCAATTGTTTTCTTAAAAGGAGCCACCGGCTGGACCAAATGTGTGCTCTCTCTGCTCCCTTTCTCTTTTCTCCAAAGAGATTAAATAAGATAGTAAGATAAACTTCACCTCCCACCTTGCAGCTTGCCTTGACCTTGAAGCAGCTAAAGGAAGCCTGTGTGAACACAGTTTTCACACACATGCATCTTAAACCTCATCTTATATTCTGCTAACAAAACTTGGAGCACTGAAAACCCTGAAGCATTGAAAAAAATGCCAGGAGCCTTCAGGCTTGATGGGGGGAAATGTTTGCTGTTGAGAAAGAGGTTTTTCAAATAAAGAAAATATCAAAAGTTCCTTGCAAAGATTAAACTTCCTAAATGCACGTTGAATAAAATAATAACTGATTGAATTAGTCTAGGAATAAAGGATTGATCATTAGTTGAACTGTCAAGTCGAAAAATGAAAACCAGTTGCATGAGAATAGTTACATTTTGTAAGGAGGAGGCCAAAGGAAAAAAAAATTACTGCTTCTAGAATTTTTAAGAGGCATATTGTGTTAATGGGGTAGAATTAAATTTGTTGAGCTGTATTTTGGTTGTGTACTAGTTCAGTCTGCTCTATACTTTTTCTCACAGAAAAAAAAAAAAAATTATGAATCCATTTGCACCAAGTGCAGTCCATCCTTTCTGCCCTTGGAAGAAGATAATTTCGCTTTCTTTCATTGATCATCCTTTTTCAAAACAGCCAGAAGTTAGGGTGGGAGTCATATGCTCTGCTCTTTACATCTCAGTGGGAGCAAAAAAACAAACACTTTTTAAGTTGCCTGTGAAATCAGATGTGCATAGAAATGGAATATTCTTCCTTCTTCTAATCCTCAGATACTGGCAGGCCAAACAAAGCATGGTCTCAGATACCTATTCCATTTTGCCCTTTGACTGAGCAAAAGTTCACAGGCAGAGCAATACCCCCAAGTTTTGTGCGAAAGTGGCACTCAACGTGTATCAGATCCTCAACTGATAGAATTCTGTTCGAGTCCCTTTTAGTTCCTAGCAGCACAGCTCTTCCAGGGATCACCTAGGATTTATTAATGTGATATTTCCTGGTGTGATTATATCTATACGTCCTATAATTTAGGAACAGCAAATCCATTGTATAATAATAATTCCTAAACTGCAATTTCAAACATTTATCATTGAAATATTTTTCTCTAAAATTAATATCTCATGGTTACTTTCACCTTGGTTGGATGATGTATATAAGAATGAACACAAAAGAGAATCAATATAGCCATTAACTGACTTGCCCACAGGATATGATAAATGAGGGGCCAGTTTAAATTCGACTAAATTTTCCTTGATAGTATATCATCAGAAAAATCTTCCTGTGCCTATAGCATTTTTCGTCAACCGCATTTTTTTTCTACTTATGAATGGCTTTTATTTTCAATTGTAAGAATCCAAAGGGTGGAATTAGTCACTCATGTTTAAGAAATATGAAATATGAAATTTCTATGAATGTGAAAAATTCAGATTATGAAACAGATATTGATAAAATAAGTTGAATGGGATGAGGAAGGGCTTGGAAGTGTTTTACTTTAGTCTGATTTTCTACAGAATAGGGTTTCTGCCATCAGAGTCAGCATCTGTTTTATCTCCTGCTCTAGTCTTTTCTGAATTCACTTGCTAATCTTAATTAACATCTTAAATAAAGATGGAAGGAGCCTCAAAGCTATACCTGAACCAGTGAATGTGAGGCACGGTTGCATTTTGTCTGCATATTAGGACAAGATTTTTGCTATATGCTTTTGAGACAGAAGAAAGATACCTGTGGTGGGAGGCTTCAAGGAAAGTGGGAAAGGTTTTGTCTAGGATTTTGATTGGGATGAATGGGGGGGGACAGGACCCTGAGACACTCAGCCTGAATCTAGTCAAACATAATTATGTTTAAGTTTCAAGCTGAGGAGAAACGCTTAAATAGGAGCTTACCTAGGGAGCCTTCTTAGGCATGAGTGCCAATCAGTGTAAAACTAGTTAACATTTCAGTCAATGTTTATGGGAGAGTTTATTTATGTATTGCAATTTTTTACCCAGCTTTCCTTTCGCCATTGAACATAACTTTCTTTATATGTGTCACTTGTCTGAGACTAAATGCATTTTCAAAATCATAGCCATTAGAAAAATAAAAAATATAAGGAAAACATCTTAGATCGGTTTCAATCATATTATTTCTAATTAAAAAATGTTTCTGTTTTTATTGCTCAGTGCTTTGTAGTTAAGATAAAAGTTCTAAAATGTTTAACAGTTTTAGAAGCTTTTCCTGACGTGCATTTGAAATAGTCTTCACTTCAGGTGTGAAGTCTTTCTCACTGACTTGTTTAATGCTTTAGTTCTGTTCAGTTTTGAGCATTTATGTGCACTTACAGCTTATTTACCTCCCATGTTAAGCTTTCAAGATTGCATCACATCTCCTTTGTCACTCTACAGTTGTAGAACAGCAACATGAGTTTTGGTAGAGTTGAATAAACGGTACAGCTTGAGTGATAGGAACAATGGGGTAAACTCAGTAGTTTCTTTTGGTTTAAAGTTAAAAATTTCTCACTATATTCTGAAACTTTTTTCCTCCTATTTAGAAATATTTAGAAATATAAAATAATAGCATTCTGTGTTGTTTTACTTTCTAAGTGTGTTCGGTGTCAGATCAGTCTCTAGCTGGATGTGTTATTTGATCCAATGTGTTACTCTCTTTTTTTCATATCCAGCACCTTCTGAAATTACAGTGCTTTTCCAGGAATTTTCTGTAGTCTGGCCTCCTAAAAGGAAATATGATTAATTGCCTTCAATACGCTAAATATGCTTTTCTTTCTCTAAGTTTCTTGTGCTTTTCCATTGTTCTCCTGTCTCCTTTTTTCCATAGTTTTCACACTATATTCCCACCAAAACAAATAAAATAAACCTGAAGCCAGTAAAAATATTAAATGCCTTTTCATTTTCTTCTGTTTTGTAGAAGTTTAGTAGACTAGTTGGAATAATCTTGGACATACCTAAAAATCTTTAGTATCATAATATGCTGAAGTTTCAAGCTAGCAAACCCTTAAATACAGCATGCAGTTGTTTAAATTCAGTAGTAGTAGTGGTGTATCACTGAGTTGTGAGCCACCTCAGAAGTTTGTGATTAATAGGTAATTTATACAGATCCGGATCAATGGCTCCCTGATTATCAGTGCCTTGATCTTCTGAAATACTCTGCTATGTGAGATACCCAAACTCTTCTCCACCTATTTAGTTTCAGGCTCTTCGTAGTGAACTAAAATTTTCCACTGGAGACCTCACCAGAGCCTAAGCTTCCCCATTGACCAGACAGTAAAAACGTTGCTGAAGGACATTTTTTTGGTCTGGAGTGGTCACATCTGCAGCGCCCTAAGCCTGCTGCCCATCTGCAGCACCCAGCAAGGGTTGGGGCTGCTGGCCCCACTGTCAGTGGTGTCACAGCTGGGGCAGCCCTGGGCTGAGGTCTCAGCCAGGACCAGAGAGAAACCCCACGGGCACCAGGGCATGCAGGAGCTGGGCAGGGGCTGCTGACGGCCGCCTCAGGGAGCGTGCAGCGCTCAGATTGAAGCCGGGGCATCATCTTCCCTGTTGGAATTTCAGTGCTGGGTAGCAGCCATCCTAGCCTGTAGGGATGAAGCATCTATTTCTTATTTTATCCAGTTTGACATGTTTAAATTTGCTGAGGATCTCTGCTAGAGGCCCTTGAGGGCCCCAACAATATGGAACCAATCATGCTAGAAACACATGAGATGTATAATGTTGCTTCAGAAGTATTTTTTATTTCCTGCCCAAAGCAGCTGCACCAACACATTAAATGAAGGTAGGACAAACAAACAGTTGAGGCTTGATAAAGAAATTTTTCTTTTATCAAGCTGTCACTCTTGCAGGGCTGTCCTTTAGGTCAGCGATATTAAAGCTGTGACCCAGTCAGCAATGATATACTTGGGAAACTTTCTACACGTAAATCTGACACAATGAATTCTTAGTCATCTGTGCTTCCATTTTCAGTTCATTACCAGTGATAAATGAGTCCCTTATTATGAGAAGCCTAATTTCCTGGTCTCTAGTACTATGGGGGTTTTGGTTTTGCTTTTTAAGGGAGGCGTAGCCATTTCCTTCCATTTGCTATTTAGCTGTTTTTCTGTATCTCCCAATGCACAAACTGAAGCTTCTGATAAGGTTGTATCTTTCTGTCTACTTATCTCAAAGGTCTGGCTGGTTTTTGAACATAGATGTGTGATTTAGTTAATCTTTATCATCTTGATAGTCTCATCCATCAAAATTTTGATGTGGCTGCTTTTGTTATTGACACTGGCATTGTTCTCATCATTCTTCTGTAGTTTAAAACTTATCCTTCTTCAATGTTCGTACGTGAGTGCTTTGGGCTTTGTGCTTCCAGTTACAGCTCTAATTATTTCTGTGACTCCTGTGGATCTACTGAAGGTCCCTTTTTGTTTCAAAATTACTGCTTCTAGCTAGTAATTCCTATGCTCAATGTACACAGTATTACAAATTAACAATATTTAGGGAAATCTGGAAATCCTTGCGAGCCCAAGTACCCCTTGCTGTGTTGTATGATTTCTTATCTGGTATTAATTTTGCAGAGTTGAATTCTGACAAGATAGAAGAGTTATTGATTGTTCTCCTCCTCAGCTATTTCATTTCATCATTGTTCTATTTTGTCTGGAGTTTAAGTTCATAAACTTGGAGTAATTTTTGACCTTGTGCTTTCTTTTGAGGCTGACATTAATCACTCTGAGAAATGAGATTCCCAGCTGGAAGATGCTAAAGAACCATTAGGAACTATTAAATTAACTTACCACTATTTTATCTTTCCCGGTTCAGACTGAGAATTATTAAGCTTATTGGGACATATCTGTACGTTCCATTATGAGCTAGATAGTAATTGCTAATTCTTTATTTGTGGCTCTTTCTCCCACTTCCCTGAAGTATTCACAGCTGTGCTAACAGAACCCTGCACACAGTCAATGGGAGCATTCTGCTGCTTTAACAAGAAAGGGCTTCAAGCCTAATATCAAATTTTCCAGGCAAATGCTTACATGCTCCATCATTTGTTTTCTTAAGGATATGATTTTGAGCAGTGAATAGTCAGCTCAGGTAAACAAAGCAAGCAGGAACACCTGTTGTACGACTCCTCTCCAAGGCACAAACTCAAAAACCTTCTTTGTAAAACACATTTCATTACGCTGCAAAAAGCAGAAGTTCTTCAGAAGAGCTTTACAGAGAGAATGCTTGTGATCAAATAACAAAAGGAAAAAACTTCCCTGAAGTCCTTACCTCTACTTAGTATGAATAATAAAAGACTTTTTTAAATCTTTAGATTAAAAAAAAAAAAAAGCATTGTTGAGAGTGAGTTTCATTTAATAGATTTGGAAGGTGAATAGAAAAGGGAATTCTGGACAGTCTTGACTGACTACCATGTTGTATGGATATGTATGTGTGGTTTGATGATGCTTGTAGCTTGCTGTAAATTTGTCCTTGTAGAGAAGCACTGATTGGCATGGCATGTTTTTCAATTCCATGCCTTTTTACAAGTCAGCGTGAATACCTTTTTACCTTGCAAGTCACCTTTTCACTTCCCTTCAAAGTCATCCCTGTACATTCCCTACCAAATACTTTCCTGGTAGGTCAAAGTGATTTTAATTGTCAACTACAACAGCGTTAAACCTTGATTTTTTTAATCCTTAAATCACTCCATAGGCTATAGCATGTTTTTGCTTTGTACAGAGGACAAGGTAAATAGAATGTGACTGGCTTTAAGTGTGGAAGGACAGGGACCTTTAAAGCCTGTCCTGTCTGCTGGCTTCTTTGTCATAGCAAAAGAGCTGGGATGTGGGAGGCAAAAAAGGAAGGGAAAGCACAGAAGAGCAACAACTGGACATATTTCCTCTAAGAAATCCATATGCTAAGGGTATTAGTAATCACAATGGGGCTGAAGTCATTGTTGGAAGGTAGAAAACGTGCTGGAAACAGCAAAATGTTTCAAAATTTTGCCCTTTTAAAAGGAGGGGGAGTCAAACCAAACCAGAAAAGATAGGAGTGTCTTCTGAAGCCAAATAACCTGTGAGTTTTGTGATACCAGAGAGACTTTCTTGCTTAAATATCTGTTTTAATAGGCTGAGTTAATGTACCAGTGCATTGCCTTGCTGGACAGTGTATTAGTGCAAGTATGTCTGTTCTTTCTTTAACCCAGCATTGACATGCATTGATTTAATATTATTCTTCGTGCTGAGCTCTGCAGACAGACTGGCAAAATGCAAATGACACAGCTGTGTTGCAGCTATATCTCTGACAACTCAGAAGATGACTTTGCATATTCAGAAAAGCAAAGGGATGAGAAAGGATGTTCTCAGCTCTTGGATTGTGTACATCCCCTTCAATATTCATCGTTATGGTAGTTTTAATTTCAAATCATGTCACTGCAAGGCTGCTGGTATGCTGAATAAGTTCCTGGCTTTTCCTTGTCTGTAATTGTCATTAATGAGGGAAATTCATCACCTTTCCAAAGTTCACTACTCAGCTGAAAAAAATAAGGGGTAATTAAGCATGGTGGGTTTCTTGCTGTGTTCCAGCTCTACAGCAAAGAGCAAGTGAACCCAGTTCTCTGCTGCTATTTTGGGGCAGCTACTTGTAAAGCAGCTGCGTAATTCAGCCTCAAAACATACTTGCAGGCCTGAAGCCATAGAAGAGAAGCTCCAGGGGTTAACGACTTGGAGGACTGGGTGTAGTCTCAGAGTTTAATTCAATAGTTAGGGGATTACTGCAAGAAGTCCAGTAGAGTTGGAGGATTGTATGGGAAGCTTGCATAACCAGTTCTTCAGCTGTACATGGTATTAGTTGCTATTATTTAAATGTCTTGATAGTAAGTTCCCACAGCAATCCGAACTTTCTGGACAAACATGTAAGTTTACTTGGAAGAAAACAAAATAAGCGGTCTCTCTAAGGGAGAGAACATTTCCTGAAGCAAGTTAAAACTCACAGTTTGCAATAAAGAGAAAATACTGATGTGAAGAAATCTACGTCAAGTAGGTCTTATGCATATGCCATATTGAACATAGTCAAGATGACTGGTGAGAACTTCAAAAATAATAATTTATTTCTCCATTTTCTGAAGAAACATTGCTCGTTACCTTGGAGTAGAAATTTCTGTTATAAATCTGGTTCTCTCTCCCTAGAAAATGGTTTCTTATCCTAATTAATCATTGTGCCTTGCACAGGCTACTGATGGGTCTCTTATCTACCTCTGCAACTAAAGCAGCTGGGGCCACCACCTGTTAACTCCCTTCCAGCACCATGTAAATAGCCCAAGTGGCTGCTGCCTTCGGGTTTATCTGGCAGGGAAAGAAATTGGAGCAGATGCCAAACGGGAGAGAGTGCTACAAGGGACAGCCCAAGAAGTACAAGGAAAAGCCAGGAGAAGCCAAGAAGCAAGGGCAGGTGGAGAGAGGACAATAGGCAGGTTTGGCAGCATCGAAGCTCTACAGTGCAAGTTTGTTGTGCTCTCTGTCAAATACCAAGTTTTGAGAATTTAGGTGTTCAGTCAGAAATGTTTCTGTGTAATTGGATTCATAGGGTGACTGATCCCACGTAAGACTTCAGCTTATGGTTCTGCTACGCAGTAAAACATGTTTGCTGGATCTGTGTTGAGGTTGCTGAACACCTAAATAAATAAATTATTGCAAAGATACAACAAGGTTGTTTCATGCTTATGTATAACAAATCCTCGCTCTTTTACTTTTTTCCTTAGTTAAAGGCTGTTACTGAGTGAATTGTGAAAATAAAGGGAAGGAAAGGTTTTTAAATAGCATCCACTACTGAGGTTTTGTCAGGATTTCAGTCATGCACTGTTCTTTGAAGACAATTTTTAAAAAAGATACCCGAACCATTAAATAAATGCTTTATTCTTCCTTGTTTTAGAAAAATCTATTTCTAAGGGGTTTCTTTTACACTACAAAGTGTTCTTTTCTCACCAGAAGAATGTATTTTAAGCGTAATGAATATCATTTGTACCTGTGCATAAGTGCACATTTTATTTTTAGAACACTTATTCAATTGCTAGAACACACTTGTACAAGCTATTAATTAGAAAGCATCCTTGCGGATTTATTTATAATTTACTTGAGCCAGATCCTCACATTAAGGACATTATGAGAGCAAATTCTTGCCTTTTCCCCTTAGCTTGAATCTTTCTTAACTTCTAAAATGAGGCAGCTGAGCAGTGTAAATTTTTAATGAAGAACTACTTATTACTTGTGGAGACTCTTAGCTGATGAAAGTGGTTATAACCCCCTTAGTTATCCAATTTAAACAAGTTAGCTGGCTGAATGTGAAAGTCTCTAGAAAGATGCTGCATTAAGTCTTACGAAAAAGAATACTTCCTTTGAGCTATTAGGAAATATTGGTAAGGATATTCATCAGAGTAACCAGCCTTGTGCTATACAGGTTTCTGATACAGACCTGTGAGTGTTCACCAAGCTGTGATAGTCTAAAGGTGGCCTAATTATTCCTAATTCTGCACATAGACTGAAGTTTTTCCTTTTTGTTCCAGATCTGAAGAACGGGTCTACATTCTTGAAAGCTTGTCTGTATTTTTCTAAATAAACATATAATATTAGATAGTACTTCCCTGTACAAAATTTGCTTCTCATGGATTTAATGATTTGACTTTTATCAGTAGTTCTCCTTTAGGTACTATCCTTACTTACTTATACCCTGATAACATAAACTGCTTTGTCATTATGTATAACCAAGTGAAGAAATAGGAATAAATTAAATATTTCTTAAGACATATTATAGTCTATTTCTACTGTTACTCCAAAGAAAACCTAGAATAAATCAAAATACTGCAAAAAAACTTGGCTACTAATTTAGTTTCTCATCTTAAGCTGTGGTTTGATGCAGTCCCAGTTGGGCTTTTTTTCTGATGTCTCTTCCTGAATTTGTCTAGATCACTAGAAAGGAATCAATGGGAATTGATCCAATTTGTAGAACACAATTCTAATATTGATAGTAGTTTATATTCATTTGCTTCACCCTAATCTTTTATTAATGCTCATTTGCAAAATGCTGTTCATGCTGTTTCTCCCAGTTTTGTACCACCAAGCTGATGATGATAATGAAATTTAGAGAAACATAACAAGAAATAATGAAGTCATAAATTTTGGAATTAAATGTGGTAACAGTTACTAGTTTTATAGTCAGACGATTTTCAGCAGGCGGCTTTAATTTCAGATAAACAAAGACCAGTGCAGCAAGTCAGACACATGAGATTCTTACAGCAGTAAGAAGTTGTGTCTGTTTAGGTCTTTTCAATTTTTCTTTGTGTCCACCAGGAGGCTGGGCCAGGGCATCAATACTGAATCATCTGGGGATTTTTTAAGGATGCATCATCAATAAAATGTGTCATCCAGATATATCTCCTGGTTCAAAAGAAGCAATAACTGATGGCATCACTTTCTCTTACCAGTGGGAAAAAAAGTCACTGGTGACTTTTCTATGACGAGCAAAGCTATGGTTAAAAGCATGTTTAATATAATTTTTGAGGTTAGGATTGTAAAATGCATTTGAATGTAAGTAGCTGTGAAAATAAGCGTGTCTGTCTGGTTTGAGGGGTTCTAGGAGCTAAGAGAATTAATAACAAGAGTAAATATTTACATTTTGGATTTTCTGATCATTTTGAAGAGCTAAAGATATGTAAATTGAAGCATGAATTGTGTGGCCATCCGACAAAATGGAATAACTTGGAGATTTCAGTAGAAATTTCATTGGAAAAGGCTCCTCACATCCATGTAAATCTTCTGTGCTCTCCAACCACCATTGACACCTAAAACTGTTCTGAACCTGTATGATTATGCAAAATCCTCTTTATGCTTTGAAGGGGTCATGTATGCTTGGGCTGACTAAGCCTGAAAATATTCCACCAAAAAGCTGGAGCACTCAGTGCTGGTAAACTTAACACTCTCCTATCAAGTCCAAGTAGATGCTTGTTGTTTTTTTAGGCTTTTTTTTTAAATGTCTTGCCCAGCTTCATGAATGGTGGCTCTGGAAATTTCTGTGGAAAGAGGGGATGAGATATTTTTCATCATAATGAGGGTGTTCCCTCTCTCAAATGAGGAGTGTCTCAAGTGGTCCTATGAAAGAATAGTGTAGTATCAATTGCAAAGGGGTGGCATGACCCTTATTTTTTTGTTAGTCAAGGCTTTACTTTTCAACTTCCTTTTCCCAAATAAACTCATTTGGGACTACATTTAATTGAAAAAAAAAAAAAAAAAAAGAAGGGGGGACTCCTTTTGACTTCATCCTGAAGTTTTGCATACTTATAGGTAAAAGTATTTTTCTGGGCGGAGGGGTGCATTGTGTTGGTTTTTGGGGCTTGTTTGGTTGTTTTTGTTGTTTGGGGGTTTTTTTATGTGATGAATCAACCAATTACTGCCTAGGCATCTTTTAAAGCTTAGGTTTTATTTCAGTGAAAATGGGCTCCTTTTTTTTGAGCAACTAAGGAAAAATAGAAACCTTGGTTTAAATATTTCTTGTCTGACACAGAAATTCAACCAAGATGTCCAGCCATATTGGAGAGCTTTTTTAAGGGGCATCTCTCTCTGTCACTTCTGTGAAACTTCTTAAGGACTGGTTATGACATTTCTTTGAGGGATGAGGCACGAGGCTCAGCCTCTGCTTTGACTCAGACTGAACTGTAAATTCTTCATACACCAGGTGAATTGCTCTTGGGTTTATAGTTCATTTGCTTCACATTTTTTGGCATTGTAACTAGTTCAAAAAGGGTAATGATGTAAAATTGTTTATTATGTTTAAGAGAGCCAAGTTGAAAATTGCCTGATCCTACAGCATGGTAGTCATAAGAAATACATCATGTCTTAACATTCAGGACTTTTACCAGCCATTCAACAGAGTGCCTTCACAGCAGTCCTCCAGTGAAATGTGTTATTTAAGTCAACAGTACTTACCTCCGTTGAGTTTTTACAGGGACTCCCAAGCAAAGATGGAACTTGTGACAGAGATGAAATTAAATTCAGCCCAGCACAGAGGGCAACAGCCCAAAATGTAGCACTTATTGTTCAAATGGGTAGAATTCATCATTAGAGTGGCATTTCCAGCCAGAGACCATAATTTAATATTAGCTGAATATCATCTTCAATATCAGGTGGAAAAGTAGCATTTCTCAGAGAATGAGAGTGTGAACAATGTAGTTTTAGATTGTAAATAACAAGCTCATTGTCTCTAACAGATATCATGTAAGTATCAGTAGTGTCAAAAAGAGATTAATTCCCTCATTTACCTCTGCTGAGTGGTTGAAGCCAAGATTTGCAAGCCTAAATAGCTGCAAGTAGTTGTAGCCTGGTTTTCAAAGCTGATGCTCTCCTAGCTTGTTGGCTTTATTGAATGCACAGTGTTTCTGAATTGGAGACTGATCCTGCTAAAACTCCTTAAGGAGCTTTGCTAGGGGCATTAGCATTGGTTGGTTGTGAGGTGCTGTGGGGAGGATGGCCCATGGCTTGGAATTCCATATCTGAGGAGCTATCTTGGGGAAAAATTCCGAGTCGTTGTGCAATTATATTTTCCACATGACACCAAACATTACACTGACACACAGAACGTGTCCAGTAGCTTTCCGTGCATCTTCTTCCTCCTCCATCATTTTGAGTAGTGTGTGGTTAAATCTCCTAGAATGCAATCAGTCTCTCAAGATGATGATCAGCGGGTTCATTGGTCTGGGCTCTCTGTAGTCGATTACAAACCTTTGCACTAAAAAAGGTAGGCACAGCCTCTGCCACTTAAATTAATAAAAAGTCCCGTCCTTCTGTCCTTTACTGCAGTAATTTAAAACTTTGACCCAATCAACCCCTGAATGCAAATGAGTGAGCAATCTGGAGAAGCAGAGTGTTGATCCAGTCAATCTACAGCCATTTTCAGAGCAGATTTTAAAGATGTACGTGACATTGGCCATTAGTGAGCCAGCAAAGATGAATGGGCCAATAAACGAACATATTTCACTTCTTTCATCTGCCAAGATGAAACATCATCTTGGTGTTCGGCTGCTTTTTGTTGTTTGGTCTTTTATTTTCTTAATTTGCACGACAGTATTTTGAAAGGCATGTTATCAATCCTTTAATTGACTTTTCTAAAGAAATATTTTTTTCCAATAAGTCCCCTTGAGTGGGCTGGTCCTGAGGATTTTGGTCTTTTCAAAGCCGTTCCTTTGCAGCTCATTAAAAAGATTTTGATTTGTAAAGATATTGTCTATAAGATAATTTAGAAAACAAAGAGAGAAAATTAATATTTGGCATTGAGATTTAAAAATGAGACTGAATGAGCTAGTAAAATTAAATATCCAGAAAAAAAAAATCCGCTTATGTTTTTCTTTTTCCAGTTTAGTTACGTACATAGTTGCTTTAGGTGTTTTGCGAAAGTTCAGAGTAATTTTTAGCAGCGTGTGGATTTTGTTGAAAATGAACAGTTATTTTCAGTCATTATAGAAGTCCAGACTATGTCTGAGAGAGCAAAACACGTCTTTGCAATAATTAATAAATTATCTGACACCTGTCAACAGAGAAAAAAGGAAATAAGCAGCCTATTGTTGTGGCAGTGTTATTTTTGCAGACACTTGCTTCTTGCGGTTTTCTTCTGAACAAAATATGAATGATTCTTTTTAGGTATTATCTGTTGGACAGTGCACTATCAAAAGTAAATTAAAATAGGATTTTAGTTTAATAAACAGTTTTACGCCAAGAGTAAAAAGATCTAGCAGTATTGGCAACAAATTCCTTTGGGTTGTGTTGTTTTGTTTTCAGAGCAACTGGGATTTTATTTTACTTCCTTGTTTCGAATGATTTAGTTCATTATTACCAGTTTTCTTCATGGTGCTTTGTGGTGTTTTGATCAGCAATTCATCTTGGGGCCTTAAAACATGTGTTCATTTATGTGTTTAGCTGACCAGCTGCCTTCCCTTTTTTCCTTTTTCCAATGTGACATTAAAATGGAGTGACTCCTTGCAAGGATCTTTTAGCAGAAAACACATCTTAGTCCATGCGATGCTAAACTGTTGCCTTTTCATGGAGGGCTCTAACCTTTTCCCCTGCCCCATCTCCCAGCAGAGGTAGAGCAGCCCCCCTCCGTGCTCGCCAAGCCCCAGTCGTCCCCCCGCCTCCTCCCCACAAAGAGGTGAAGTCCCCTGAGTCTGTAATTGCCAGGAGATGAAGCGATGATGGGGAGTGATCACAGTCAATAGCTTTGATTAACAATAAGGTGGAAAATTAGCAATGCTAGCATTCAGCTCCCCTGCCTTCCCGTCCCCATATGCTCCCTGCAGCCTGCGCTGGCTGGTTAGCAGGGTGGCCACTGTGCCTGGCGGGCTGCAGAGCGACACTGGGAGTGGGCAGAGGGGGACAGCGGGCAGCTTTTTGGGGGCACTGGACAATGCTCCCGGCCGTGTCTGTCCGGGCTCCACCACGCAGGCAGGGGAAGGACGAGGTGTGCCGTGTGCTGGCACTGTGGCTCTTGCTGTCATGTGTGGATTTAATTGTGTCTGGACGTGTTGTGATCAAAATGGCAACTACTGTTACTCCTGTGACCCCATCAGCAGCTCTGGTGTTGTTTCCGACAGACTCCGAAGACCTAGAGAGGGGGAACGACAGCGGGACACCACTCCCCACCTCTGATAACGGCGACAATTCTCTGGGCTACACAGGTAGAGTGCACCTTTCCAAAATATTCCTGACTGCCTCCTTCTGACACTTTCCACCTACATCTGCCATTGCCACCTGTACACGTTCTTTTAATCATCTTTGCTAGCTGGCTCTCTTTCACCATCACCTTTAGAAGTTCAACATCGTTAGTACTGTTGGGAAATATTATTGTGTCTTTTAACTAACCAAGATGACTGTCCTTATGTGTGTATGTTAGTACATGTCAATGTTTTAAATGTTTAAATTTGCCTTGTTGAGACAATGCACCGATTATTTTCCTTTGAACTGTATATATTAGGGCATGAGGCAACATATAATCTCAAAGAAATTTTTCCGAAGACCAAGGGGATTTTTCTATATGTTTATTTGGGGAATTTTTTTGCTTTGTTTCTATTATAAACAAAAGTAAAATACATTGCAGCAGGGAAGAAAACCCAAACGAGACTAAACTGTGATTGGAGAAGAGTATGTTTCATTGACTTCTGCTTTGCATAAACTAAAGAAATGTGTCTCTAGGCCAAATAAGAAAAGCCACAAAATAAGCAGCACCATACAGCAGTGATCCCTGAGGAACCCAATTCTGTAACTCCTCTGCAGCCTGAAATGTTACCCAGCTCCAGGAGTCACTGACCACAGCCCAGTCTCATCTGCAGTCACGCGTTTTCATGAACAGTTAGTGGTCCAGTGTGACTCAGATATTCCTAACTGAGATAGCCTTGCAGGGTACAAGATGAGGATAAGCAGGTGTATAAGACAGACAGTGAGAGAGAGAGAGCAATTTGTCTATCCATAAAACTTCAGTTCCTGTTATATGCCACTTACAGTGATTGCAGCTTTCATCACCTACCCCTCACAATCATCTCTGCATGTGGTTTAAAACCTTGACACATAATTTTACTTCAGTTTAAAATACTTTTTTATTTTTTTCTAAAAAGGTAAAAAAACCTAAAGCAATACAAATTTCCCCTCAGTCAAGATAGGTGCCTTTTTAGGAAAACATAGCATGAATCCTGCTGCATGTGGATTATTTCGACTTTTCTACCTTCTGAATATTCCTTTCAATTTTGTTCTAAATTCTTCCCCTTGTAGTCTCCAAGTTTATCACATGCACATTCTCTGGTGCATATGGGACCATCATAGTGACAAAATATAGCTTAAAGAATGTTTTTTTCCTTACTGTAATTAGACTTTTGCTTTCAGAAAACAGGGCTGAGAACCGTGATCCCTGGGTTTTGTGTTTGAACAGCCACTAATTTACTTTGAACAGCGAGTCAGACTCTTTTAATAATAAACTGGCTTAGTTTTACCTGGAGATGAGCAATCGGTTCCCCTCCAGCCTCCTCACCCATCCCTGGCCCAGGGCTGGTGCTCGACAGGCAGATTCCTGCACCTGACAGCCTCACACCTTCCCACGAGGTGGGAGAGGGGGCCCTGTATGCACCCTCCAAGAACCCCCTTAGGCACAAGAGCAACAGGGGTAAGAATTTAGAGGGAGACCCCATCACTTTTCCCACTGGAGAGGGGCTGGAGGTGCGACACAGGCCCTGCCACGACAAGTGCACTGGGTGGGCGATGGCAGGCAGAGGGTGCAAGGGCTGCAGGCAGTCCTGCTCCAGTATTTAAGGCAAATAAGGCAGTGTTTAAGACAATATCTCCCCACTGAGCCTGGGGGCATGGGACAATGTCCCGAGCAGAGCACAGACCCTTTTGCATCTGTCCACCCTTGAGGATCCTTCTCCCATGCCAAGGTGCACAAGAGTAGCTGGGCACTGCATCCCAGGAAAGGCCTCTGCGGGGTGTTGCAGCTGTTTAACCTGCCTCTCTGGGACTAATGGGGTCATTTGAGAGGACTGACAAAGTCAATCCCAGGTCTAGTAGCTCCCCAGAGGCTCCACTTCTTAACTCTAGGCCATATTTTAATAGGTGTTTTCCAAGTAGGCACAAAAGTCAGGATTGAGTTAGAGGCAAACACAAGCTGAACAAAAATTAAAACCTAGAAGGTGACTGGTTTTGTTCAGTTGGAGATTTTGTGCCTCTATTTGAATGAAAGACCAAATTTTTCATGTTTAAAGATTTAATGATCCTGTATTTTTTCTCCACTATGTAATAGTAATCAGTAGCACTCTGTGTGTATACCTTGGTCTATATGGAAAAGCCCTGAGGTATTTATTAAAATTAGTCCAACAGGTTTCTGTAGTAATCAGTAAGAGATTTTAAAAATAATATTCATTGGAATGCAACCTTATAAGTAAAGTTCCTTTTTTTTTTTTTTCCAATTGTGGGCTCATTCATATGGGCCTTATACGGAATTCCTGGATTTTACAGAAGTATTCTTAGACCATTTTTGTTCTCTCTTACCTTTAGAATTCTATTCTCCAAAAGGAAAGCCATTCCAGAAGCTTGTTTGTACTGAAAATTCTCTGACTCTTTCCTAAAATCACTTGGATTAAGTCCAGGATGTCTGGACCCAGGGGTGAAATAAAGAGTAGTTTATTTTTCAATCATGTTTCTATCTTCAGGTGGTGCCTGAATGGACAAAACCCACACAAGCTGATAACTGCTGTCATACCATAGGATTGTACATTTTTGCTCACACTGACAGCACTGACACATCTGCAGGGCACGTCTTCCATTCTATATCAATTTAGCTGCGAGGTATAGAAGCAAAGCATTCTCTTGTATGGGAAGTTTCAGGATTAAAGATTTTAACATTTTTCTACATCTTTTTCTTTCCCTAGATGTTTCTCATGGTGAATATATGCCGCTGTTTCATATTGTTTTTAAGTGGATGTACATGACTCATAGAGAGGGTTTCAGTGTGTTCTCCTAAAGCCCCCTTTGTCACTATTATTCATTCTCCTAAATCACTAAATCAGGAGAATTTTTGGTATCCCATTAGGTTCTGTTGTCTCCACTGTGGATGTGAGCACTTGATTTGAGAAGTAGCCTTGTACCAAAGAGTAAACTCATAAATTTCAGGGGGCTAAGAGGACATGGAAACCCAAAATGTTTCAGATAAAGTTTAAAGTCGTTAATACATTTCAAGATTGTTATAGCAGGGAAATGATGAATACCTATTTGACTTTTCATGATTCTTGGTATGTTATAGGACTGAACTCTAGATTTTTTTTTAATCATTACAGTAAAGTGACATCCAGTAGATGTTACATGTTTCATAGATCATCAGGGTTTTATAATAAAAATAATTATTAATAGTTATTAACTGTAGACACAACTTGAGAGGCTTTACATCAATCTATGTTAAAGATGATCACTTTCAAAAAGCATTTGTAATGCGCATAAGTAGGGGCTGAATAAATCACAGAATCAAGAATAGAAGTTCAGCCACCAAGGATTGTTCCATATGCATGACATTGATATTAGACTGAAGGAATTTATAAGAAGGATTTTTTCTTGCTTATTTAATACCAGAGAAATACTAAAGAATAAAAAAACCTTTAAAAGCTGATGTGACCCCATAGGCAGCATATTAAAGATGCTAGTTGTAGCTGGATTGATTCAGCAAATAATTTAGGGTTAAAAAAGCTAAGAACTTTTAACTGTAACTCTGTCAGTTTAAAGAAATGGGGCAGGAATATTACCCTGTCTGCATCTTCACAAAAGATCAGTTCTACAGTGTCAAGGCCAGATTGGAAAATAATTGCATACTTAAGATGGGTAACAGCAAAAATCTAAATAGCTATTTAAAGTCTGTGGATAAAGAACAGGCCAAATACAGTGAGATTGAACAGGATAAAAGCATATGAGTTAGATATTTTGTGCTGTATTTAATTTGTCCTAAGGAAGACACCCAAAGCAGCTTTCTGAAATGCTGCATGAACACGCTTGTTTCTCTTCCTACAGAGCTTAAGGGGACTTTAGGTGACTAGCAGTGATGTAGATACTTTAAAATTATTGCAAGTAATTTCATGTCCCCATCAGTTTGGATCTAAGTTCAGAAAGGTGAAGCAGGTTATAGGAGTGTGCACCAGAGAATATAATGAAATTTAATTTGATCAGCAAAGGAAGGCAGGGGAATGGAAGATACAAGTAGGAATTCAGTTCTTTGCCAGGTTTAGGCGGTGATGTCAGACCAAGCTTTTGTTTGGACAGGTATTTTAGAGGGGAAAGAAACCCTAAAGTTACCCATCATGGCTTTTTTTTTTTTTTTTAATGCTGGAGAAAAGAATTGGGACAAACAGAAGAGGAAAGGAATCAAGGAAAAAGATCTAGCAGAGTTCCCATTGCATACCAGAGAAAGATTATGGAAAACCATCTGAATAAGATACTGGAGGAACTCAGGGGATGGAGAATTTAGAAACAAACATCATAGATGGAAATGCCTTTGAAAACATCAGGGTTTCCAAGAGAAGGGCTTGTAGTTAGTCACCAAATGGAGCAGATGATGTGTTGAGTGATGTCCTGTAGTTCTGGAGATGCTTTGAGAGCCACAACTCTGCAGCAGGGAGTAAGGAAACCTGAAGAGCATAGGATAAAACCATCTTGACTAAAGCTACTAAACATATTTTTCTGTTTAATATTTAGTGTTAGAGCAGATTTTCGAGAAAAGACTAAACTAATTAATATTTCCACATCAGATATCACATGTGGTGTGCCAGCCTTAACAGTAAAGAAAATGTTTCCTCTTGGCTCGCAGGCTTCTTGTTTCGTCCCCAAAGTAGTGCAAAGGCAGTAGATGTCAAGTATGAGCCTCAGTTATTTTCCACATAATCAATGGCTGCAGAGTAATCTCTGCGATTGCATTGTGCTGTGCTGTTGAAGTGTGTGCATGCAGGATATCCCAGGAAGTAGCACATTTCCTGTTAAATCAACTGTGACATAAATATTGGGGATCATTTAACAGATCACAGAGTATCGCTTGTGTTACAGCACCAGAATGATGGCTTGTTAAATTAACACTATACAGTCAAACTTTTGCAGGCAAGGATCACCACTCCTCTTTAAGCAGAGTCATGACTTTTTAAAGGGATATTTCCAAATACTTTTCTATTCCTAGTTTTCTCAGACAACTCTTCCAGTATGCAAAGAAATCCTGTGGTTCCCAACTGTGACCCAAAGTTAGTCTTCAATTTTTTGCTCCCTGATTTTAATAATGAAAATACTGTGGTGATACTCTTTTGTATAACAAAAGACTCATTTTTTTCTCACATTGCCTTTCTTCTTTACTACTATGTTGTTATGTCATCAGGAGAATTGTTCTTAGTGGATCACTGCTTGTCCCATGTCAAATAGGACAGGTCGGCCCTGGAGAGCATTTTAAGAAATGAAGGGGAACTCTATCTTCATTTCATGGCCATGTCTGAGACATTTCTTCCTGTAGTCCAGTTATTTTGCATAGGTTATGCTATGTATTAGAGGGTGCTTGTTTTCAAAAGTGGTAGTTCAGAAAACATGTTCAAGAAAACATTTCTTTGAAATCAAAGGCAGAAGTTTACACTAATAGTTACCCTGTGAGAAATGGGAGTATGTTTCACCTTTTTTTTTTCTTTTTTTTTTTTAAGATTAGTAGAGGTAGCAAAAGTACATACAGATTTTGTGGCTGAGAGGAAGACAGGAGAAGAGAAAAAGCTGTGATATGCAACAGGATGAGAAATAAAAATATTGGAAAGAAATATCTGCTATTTGATATTCCTTCTAAATTATCATCTTTTGTTTAAGTTTGAAAGAAAGATCAATATTGGGGAAAAAAACACATGGCAAAAAGCAGTTTGGCTAATGGGTTGCAAAAAGTGATGGATGAAGGTGTAGGTTGCAGAATGTGGATATTTTTGATTTGGAGGAGGCTGTAATTTTGGATGGGAAGCAGGTACCTAGCCATGTCTGAACAAAACAAAAATCTTATTTCCATACAGTAATTCCAAGTGAGCTATTGGCATCTCTCATATTTCACTGCGTTCATCGTGGCAACCACCTGTAGAGAAAAACAAACACTTGCACTGCTGAACCAACAGACATCTGACAGGGCTGACTGAAACACTAGATCAGATAGCAGCAACATTAATTTATTTGCAGTTACAGAATCTTTATTGCTAGTGATAATACACAGTAGATTTCAGCTTGACTTTTACATCTCAGGACGCATACAAAGCTTGCAGATGAAACCCTTTTCCCAGTCCTTCTCTTTTTTAAAACTTGCTAACTGAGCAAGCATGCTCTTGAGTCACTGGGAGAATGAACACAAAGCCCCATGATACCAATTTTACGAAGTTACTTCTTAGAGTTCATCTGCACTCTAAATCCAGGAACAGATGGGTACTGTTACGCCTATTTAAAAAAAAAAAGAAAGAAAGAATGAAAGGGGAAAAAAAATCCCCTGCTCTTGTCTATCAGCAAAGCTCTCTGTCTCCCATGTCAATCCAAACAGTCAGAAAAGTCCTTTCAGTTTTATCCTTCTCTTTGTAGGCATTCTTCTGAGGTAAATACTGAGGATTTGTTTTTAATATGCATTAAAACATAGATATAAATATAACACCAATCAACAGGATTGCCTGTCAATGAGAGCAGGCAACATTGATATTGAGGCAATAATAATTTAATCAAAACACATATTAGCAACACTGGAGCACAAATAGTCCCATTTACATAAATCTTGCACTGCCAATTTTTATGAAAAAGTTCATAGAAAATCTCCTCCTCCAAATATTGTGTTATACTTCAGGGCAGAGTTTTTATTAAAACAGGAAGCTATGACAATGTTCCATGTTTCTCAGTCAGTGAGAGCCAAAATATTGTGTAAAGGATTTGTCTAATACTGTCTTTAACAGCAGTAAATGCCTCTATATAGTTGAGGTGCTAGGAATTTTTCTAAACAACCATATCTCAGGAAGATTAATTTGAGCTTGAGAAGGTGCAGGAAAGAGCTATTAAAATAGTTAGGCAATAGAAAGCTTATTTTGATGGAGGCCTTAACGAAAGGGACATGTGACTGTTATCTGTTGCCAGCCTTTTTAGAGGACAAATAGAAAAAAAGCACATTGCTTATTCAACTTGGAGAAATTTAGTTATTGACAAAGAGCCTATCTTCAAACAGTACTCAAAATGTGGGCTTTTATAATAGGAGATTCTCAAATTTTATTCATATTACCACTTGACAAAAGATGAAGCAGCTAAAAAACAGGCTTTAGTTAATTTAGGATAGAAATTTAGGATGTGACACAGGAGCAGATTCTAGAGCATTTCTCAGCCAGGAGTTTGAAATCTCCTTTCCAAATATTTAAATTTGTGATAGGCTATGAGAGGCTGTGCATGCTCGATTTGATTCTCCAGGGTGAGCATTTTAATCTTGAGTTCATGTGTTCCTAATTAATTATGAGACAAGTAATATCAAAATAAAATGCATTCACAGCATATTATAGTTTCTCTTTTCCATTTGGGCTGTCACAGACAGGAACCCCTGGAGTTGATGAGAGGCTTTCTGCTGAGGGCCTCCTAGCAAGAGCAAAGACAGAGCAAATTACTCTCAGACACTGCTGTCAGTTCAGTGAATTAAGTATGCAAAGCAATTTGTGAAGATGTTCTGAAGTGCAAATTTCTGCCACTAGGTCAAAAGAGTATGAATTATCACAGGATGAGCAAGGTAAGAGGACATCATTCCCCATCTTCATCAGGGTGTTAGACAAGTTAGTCTTTGATTTTATCCAGGCAAATTGTTTTATTTAAAGAAGCAGGAAGTTAGTAATGGACATGATTACGTTAAATGCATAGCAATGGAATGCCCTGCATAGATGACAACATTAATTTATTGTGTCTACAATAACGCGCTTTCACCAGTAGTACAGGAAAAGAAAAACATTGAAATTAATTTTCTATAATTTAGGTATTAGCATTGTTGGTCATTTATCGTAATAATTACTATCTAGGATCATGGATGTACAGGCTAATTCAGGTTGGAAGCAGTGACTGGAGGTCTCAAGTCCAACTTGCTGAACAAGCAGGGTCAGGTATGAGGTCAGACCAGTCTGCTCAGGGCTTCGCCCAGTTAGGCCTTTAAAACTTCCAAGGACAGAGCTGGCACAGCCTCTCTGGGCAGCCTGCTCTCCTGGCTGCCTGTCCTCATAGGGAAACAAATTCTCCTGTTCAGTCTGAACCTCTCTTGCTTTGACTCATGCCTGTTGTCTCTTGTCCTGCCACGGACCGCTGTGAAGAGCAGGTCTCCATCTGCTCAGTGACCCCCTGTCAGTAGAGGCGGGGAGGCTGTGCTGTGGCTCTTCAGTCCCCCTGGAACTGCCTCTTCCAGGCTGAACAAGCCCTGGTTCCTCAGCCTCCCAGCTCCAGCCCTGAGCATCCTGCTTGGCCCTCTGTTGAGCTCAGCCCAGTCTGTCAGTGACTTTACTGGGAGGCCCAAACTTGGATGCAGTACTCCGGGTGGGTGCTGAGTAGAGGGGTATAATCCCACTCCTTGATCTACCCCTGTGCACTCCCACAGCCCAGGATGTGCTGGCCATCCCTGCTGCCAGGCCAGGCTGAACTTGCTGCTGGCCCAGAGCCTCAGGGCCCTCCCAGCAGAGCTACTCCCCAGCCTCTATGGATGCAAGGGGTTCTTTCTTCCTGCCTTCCTTCTACAGCAGCACTTTGCATCTGTCCTTGTGAAATTTCATTAGGTTCCTCTTGGCCCATTCCTCCAGCCTGGCTCCCTGCAGGTGACAGCCCTGCGGTTGGACGTACGGACTGGTTCCCCCAGCTTGGTTTTGCCTGTCAGCACAAGGAAAGTGCCTTCATTCCCCTCCTCCAGGTGCCTGATAAGGACCTTAAGCAGGTCCCAGGACACACCTGGAGGTCCCTCTTTTGCTCCTGTTCTCCATGTAGGCCGCAGCACATCAACCATTGACTTTTGAGATGGTGTGTCATCAAGTTTTTGCTCATCTGGTGGTTATCCAGACCATAACATCCCTGCTTGGATACAGGAATTTCGTGGGAGACAGTGTTGAACCCAATACATGAGAGTCTAAAAACACAAATAGTTTAGGATTTCCCGTCAAGACTGATCTCCCCTGTTTGCACTGTTTTTAACTGGAACTCTTGTCGCTGAGTTAATACATTAACATCTATCAGAAGATCAGCACTTATTTTTGTCAGATCCCTCTGGAAGTGCTGCCAGATGTTTATTTTCAGTGCTTTGTGTGCATATGTGATTCCTGTGTGTTGCTTATCCATAAACTGTAACAACTTGAACCATCACCTACAAGCGTTAAAACATGGTAGAGAGCTTTTTAGGAGGAACTGTATTGATTTTCAGTGACCCTTGTATAAGAAGCAAGATGTTTTTTTCTGCGGCACAATTTACTGGAGAACACATTATTTATAGGGCTTTTGTCTAATACTTCCTAAAAGGCAATGAAAAAAACTACTACTAAAACTCATTGCTTTCTTTAATGCAGAAAATCACAAATTATTTTTCACTCCTAAATATAAGCAGAACTCTGGTTTTTTAACTGTGAGGACTTTGAAATAATGTCTCCCAAATCACTAGCTTTTTTATTAGATTGTCTGCCCCTGCTTAGACTCTTCCTTTTATTCCCATCAGATGGTCTCTCTGAGGTAATAAGTTCCAGTTGCTTCATCCTCCTTCCCTTTTCTTTAATTTTATTTTCCTAATTTCATTGTTTGTTACTGAATAACACTCAGAAAAGAAGGGTTGCATTTTGGATAAACTTGGAATAGAATAACCAGCCCACTCAAACACTCATAACTTACCCACTCAAAAAAACACTGAAAATCCATTTTCTGTATTAATTTCTGTCTCATCTTTAGCAGAATAAATTTCTCTGTCTTGTTTATGGAGCAGTGCAAAACCAAATATAAAATATCCCTTTTAGGAGTAAGTACTGCCCAAGGGAGACCAAATCACGTCTCAGTAGATTTAAACTTTTGTAGCAAAGTATAATTTCTTCCATTTCAGCAAGGTGGTTTACTTGTGCTCTGGTGTGTAATGAGGCCTTTCAACATTTCATATGTAGATTACTTTATTTTTTGATTAAAAACAAGTGGATATTATTGCAGTCTTTCCATCAATGGAAATTATAAGCTTTGACAGGAACCTCAAGACAAAGGAAAAAGAAGGTGAAAGGAACACGAACCTATTGATCAAGTGATTACAAAGTTAGTGTTCTGGATTTCTTCCAAAACCTCAAAAGGCAAATTTAGCATGAGAGTCTGGTGGGGAGGAAGATGTCTGTTTCACTTGGAAAATCTACTGTGCAGAGTTCAAGTATTACAGAGAGTTCATAGACCATTTTTACTGGACAGTAAGTACATCACAGGAGGCTGAAAATGGCTTTTGGGTTATTTTTTCTTCTAACTTCCAGCTGTTTAATTATACCTTCCAGACCATTATCAGATAGATCAAATAGGAAGCTTATCTGTGAAATATACTGTAGAAATTTGTGGGGCTACTGTGAACACTGTTGTGCAATATGCACTCAAATGATTTTCAGTTCTTCAGCACACAGTATCACCCATGAATTAACTGGATTTTAATGCAAAATTTAGATGCATACATATAAGTATTTCTATTTCTGGCTTATTAAGAATTAATAAAATTATATCCAGAACATGATCAAAAGAACAGATAGTATTCAACAAGAAAATAAATAAACCTCTTGTAAAGAAAAAAAAGAAATTTTAAAAGAGAGCTGATACAGATATCACACTCAGCATTTGATACACACATACACATGTATTTGGAGGGCTTTGCAAGAATTGAAGATTTGGAGGAAGAAAATAAATTTCTCAGTAACACAGTGTTTTGATTCCACACAGTTCCTGATGAAAATTCTTATCAATTCAAGATCTTTTAAGGATATACAAGCCACGCAAACAGCCTAATCATCCCAAAGGGAAGACTTCATAATGAAGTGAGAAACATTCAGAGATGTTTGTTTAGGCAAAGGAGGTGTGCATTTTCTTAACAGATGAGATTACATGTAGCACATAACTAACAGCTGGGTAGTCACAATCTAGGCTTCAGTTCAGCACAGCAGCAGAGAGAGCCATTTTATCTTATTAAGAATAGACAGTAATGACTCAAAAGTCGACTAGTTTGTAATAATAGGTGGGGATCTTATCGATGTAGATAACTACCCAAAGAGAGGGTGAAAAGAGGACAGAGCCAGGCTTTTTTAGTGGTGCTCAGTGACAGAACCAGAGGCAACGGGCACAAACTGAAACGTAGGAGGCTCCCTGTGAACATCAGGAGACGCTTTTTCACTGTGAGGATGGCTGAGCCCTGGCACAGGCTGCCCAGAGAGGCTGTGGAATCTCCACCCTCGGAGATAACCAACAGCCACCTGGGCACAGTCTTGGGCACCCAGCTATAGGTGGCCCTGCTTGAGAAGAGAGACTGGACAAGATCACCTCTGTAGGTTGCTACCAAGCTCAATCAGTCTGTGATCCTATAATGTAAAAACTTCCACAAAAAAGAAGCTTTGTAGGTCTTAACCTACATGAAGATAACTATTTTCTTGGCCAAAAATGTTCCTTGAAAAACTAAAACTTATAAGATGTGAGGAACAGCAAGGTTATTTGTCTGCCCTTTAAGTCCAGAATGCAGATGCATTTTCTTTCCAGAAAAAGATGGAAAACATCACCGAGATTAGGAGCTGTTTTCTGTTTCTTTCAGGACCACAAGCTAGAGTTATAGAGCCCTATAACTTATTGAGAGGGATGTGCTTTTGCCTTGCAAGTGTGTTAGAATATGCTTCTGTAGTTCATGTGCTTAATAAACTAATTAATCTATATATAAATTCAATATGTTAATTATAGGCTTATTTACCTGTATACACACAAGTGCTTCAGAATAGCTTGTCTCTGTGCTTCTGTGCTTGCCAGCATGCTGAACATCGATCCAAACCAAGGCAGCTACAAATATTATCAAGAGATTAGGGTCTTAGAGGAGAACAGAATAGAGAGGATAAATGATTTATTTCTAATTTAAACTCATGTGATGGTAAATATAATACCTGGAAAGAATAAACTTGTTGAGATCTTCTCATCTAGGTCTATAAAAGTTTTCTGAGGAGTGAATGGATCTAGTTTTAAAATCTGAATAATTAATTCTTTTGTAATAACCAGATGGCATCTTCATGAATTTTCTACTTATTTTGTTGGGAAATGTCCTTGTATTAAGGTTAAGGTCTTTTTGTAGCTGCAGATGCTCTTAAAATCTGCTGTCCAGAAGCTGAACTGAGATAAAGAAAAAGCGTCACGACACAGTTATTTTGGCAGCCTGATCAAAGCAGGATGGCTGTATTTAGGCAGACAAGTGTATCAAAGGGATGCAGTTTGAAAAGGCTGAGTTAGCATTCCCCAAACTGTGTCCCTGTGATATGCTCTGCAGTGCTGCTGGCAGAGCACACAGTGCTAGGAAGTGTTGTACATCCGTCAGGACACAGCTTGAACCGAATATAGTGAGAAATTATGATTCACTACAATCTCTTGCTGCTTGTATTAATTTCCCTCTAGCCATAACACATCTGTTCATGGTAAGACTGATCCAATGCCCATCCAAGTACAGTTGCATTATTTCAGCAAGCAGTGGATTCAGTAAACACTATCCATGGGAAGATTTAAAAAAAAACAACTTAAAACTGAGTTAAGAGAATGAATCCAACTAGAAGAAGAGGCCCTAAGTCCTCTAGCAGTTTCTCAAATACAGTTTCCTTCTTTTTTTACCATGATGTGGAAAGTCCTGTCCCGTGAGGTATGGAGCATTCCTTAATTCGAGTTTTTTATTTCCTTATTTATTTGTCTTTTCTAGTAGGGATAAAGAACATTCAGGATTATATTAGAGCACTCAAATAGTCAGGACAAGAATTCGGATTATATCCAGCCTCTTGTAAAATAACCTGTAGTTTAGAATAAAGTGAAATATTCCAAATATGTGGAATCTTATATTTATTTACAGCGTACAGAGAAATCAGTGAGTGAAGCACTGCAAATACCCACTGTGCCTGTTCTACTGTAATGGAGCAGCAGTGGAGAAGAACTTGAGTGATTAGCTGGTCTTTTCTTTGCAAAAGGACTCCTTACAAATTATTTAGTCAGCATTTCCTTCGGAGTCAGTGAGTTTGGCTTCTTAGTGCCACTACATAGATAGAAGAAAAGTGAGAGTCTGGGGGTGAAACTGAAGAGGACTGGAACAGCTTAGATGTTTTCTGTACTTTTTTTGTATTTTGTAGAAGTGCAATTAGAAAAGCTAGTTAAGACTCATGACATGACAAGTGTTGTATGCAGTCGTGTGGTTTACAGGTATTTATATTTATATTTATATTTAGATATCTATTTACATATCTATTTATATATCAATATATCTTTATATTTATATATATTAAGAATACTGGTCTATAATAAACAGGTTGCCCAGAGAAGTTGTGGATGCCCCAACCTGGGAAGTGCTCAAGGCCAGGCTGGATGGGGGTTTTGAGCAACTTAGTCTGGTGAAAGGTGTCCCTGCCTATGGCAGGCGGTTGGAACTTTATGACGATGATGATTTTTAAGGAGTCTTTAAACCTAAACCTCTATGACTGTTTGTTTCTATAAATCAAACTTATACACAAGCCGTAACTTGACTTGAATTTTCTGTGACATTCAGTGACATTGCTCAAAACAAAGCCCAGAGGGACTTCTTTTTTATTTAGCCAGAGATGACTACTTCTTTCCAACACACGTAAAACCTACCAAAATTCAAATACCTTCATAGTATTTGAATATATTTTGTTCCCAACAGAGATAAATAACAATTGCATTTAAAAAAAATGCTATCAATTACTATTCTCGTGTTCTTTCTTTGCACCATTATTAATAACATCTAACTCTGCTTTGTCTACATAATTTTTTGTATTCATAAACTTCAATATTTTTTAAGCAAGAGAGTTAAATAGGAAATTAATCTTATAAGGTATTTTAAAAGCTCCCAGGGTCACACCCGATGATTGTTGATTCCATTTGGAGAGACACCAAGGGTGTGAGTTTCCATATGAATGGTTTCTCGTCTTTTCAAGCTCTAAATAGCTTAAGGCTCACTAATTATACTGGTACTGGGACTACCTTAACAACAGCAAGCATCAGAACATATTTTAGATGGTCACCACAGAAGAACTAGGTCAGGGATCTCCAGGGATTTCATAAAAAGGTTAGCAAACCTAGCAGCACACCTTGAGCACCAATCACTGAGGCTAATGAGACCCCATTTAAATAGTTTTTCAGGGATTTAGAAAAGATCACCTGCTTTTGGGAAATGAAATCTTACTCTGATACATCTAGTAGTAGACCTTCTCTATTTTTTTTTTTTACAAATATTCTCCTTTATCTGTTCAAGGATATTAGATTAATAGACATACGTAAAATAAGCTGCCATTAGCACATCAAACTCTACTTTCCTGAGACAGAAATGGAAAAAATCTCCACAGATGATCCCTTTTCTTTAGAATGGAGTCTATTAATCTATCATATTAGCTACTAAATGAAAACAATAACATACCTTATTTTCTTTTCCAAATCAATGAATTCCTTGATTAAGAGCATTCAGAAAATAATCTGAGTGAAGACTAAATATGTTATCTACAGTGCTAAGATTACAAAAAATTATACATTTCATTATCACGGTTTTTAAGTGAAAGGGTAAAATACTATTTATAACTATATAAATTATATGTATAAGAAAAACATTAACTCTATTAATTTAATATAATTTAGTAAATAAAATACAAAGTTTTTATTGGTCTTCATTTAAAATGCAATAAGCAGACCTACCACATAAATATTCTTTAAAATAGTTCCACTGACGCTGATCATTCAGTGTTTTAACATGGAAAGGTCTTTTAGAAAAATCTAAGGATGCAAAAAAATTAGGCCAGCATGCCTTCCATGCTTATCTAATCTGAGAATTATTTCCTATGTGTGTTCTTTCTAATTTAAATTACCTATGGGCAACACAAGTACCTCCTCTGGCAGAGAAACAAAATAGTTAAATACATAATATTCAAATAAGAAGCCAAGAATAGTGCCACAGAATAAAAGCAGTACGCAGTAGCTCTGTATCATTCTGAAATTGTTTTTATTTTCAATGTGTCCTTTCATGTACAGGCAAGAATCATAAGGGATTTGAAACAATTAAATTTCCTTTAAAGAATGATTGTCTAAAGACAGCCTGGGAATATAATACTAAAATTGTAGAAATTAACTGTGCTGCTACACTCTAGCTACATTTCACAGCTTTATGTTCCCCAAAGGTGCCTGGTGTGTGTGTTGTATTCAGTCCATTTGTGATTGATAGATACAAGTTCCTCATGGCTACCAAATCAAGCATAATACCTTTTTGTTACACGTTGTATGGCTCTCAGTGTGATAGGATGGAAAATTCTAATTCACTAAAGAGATTTTACAGTAATGCCTGATATATATCAAAAATGTCTTTCAAAAAACCCGTTCAGGATACTCAGAATTTTATGTGGTAGCTCCATATCATTAATTTTTTTTTAAATGATCTCCCCAGAGGTTTTCATTGTGTTCAAGTGAGTGGAGTATTGAAGGGTTGGTATTATTAGCTGCCACTTATAAAGTAAGAATACAAGGATTTCTCAATAAAAGTCCTGGGGGTTTCTTTTTTTATCAAGCAGTTGAAAAAAAAATAGAATGCTGAACACGAGGATATAATTTTTTTTACGTCTTTGGGAAATCATTATGATTTCTATGAAATGCCAGTAGATGAAGCATTATTTTGGCTAAAGTTACTACATGGCATCCAAATCTCATTAAAGACTCCCTTTGGCATGGGTAAATTTAGTTAGATTGGGCCTGTTGATCTTTGCCAAGTGCTGTCTTGAATTATTCCATACTAAAATGCTGCGTGTGTGGTACTAAATGCCGTGGTCCCATTTATATTGATTATTCCAACCTATAGAGTTACAAATGAATTCACAATTGTTTATGGAGATGTGGTTCAGTTTCAAGTGGCCAGAAATTCAGGGGGGATTGCTTTTGATTACGGGTCCTTTACTCAGTACTGTTCAAAGGAAGGGTTAAGCCGTACAAAGATTTATATGGATCCATGACTAACATTCCAGCTAACTACGGATCTGACCTCTGCCAAACTCCACACCCCTTCCTCAAATATATTCTATAGCAAAACTAGCAGAAATAGATCTAGCTGGATTGAAATCGATAGGAATTTTACCACGATAGGTGTGAAAATATAAGACTAATTAGTTGTCTGACTGAAGTGAACATCCCATTTACTCTGCAGCTACCAGTTTTCTACTCCTTTAACAACCTCTGAGAGTAGAGAGGAATGAATGCCCAGCAATGTGTTCAGCTGGTAAACTAACATTTTTGTCTTGGAATAAATAAGGTTTCTCCTCTTAAAATATGGGCATTGGTTAGGAAAAAGAATAAAAATAAGGAAGGTGAAATAGAAAGACCTAGATAGATAACCTCTGTGCAAGATGAACAAGGTTTTAGAGTAGTTAATTTTCACACATACACTTTATTACAAGACAGTACACATATTATTGGTCCAGAACACTAAACAAATGAAGCTGTGGAATAAACTACGTGGAATTTCACAGACGACTGCATTACAGAAATACATTTCCATTGATGAACAGTAAACACAAACAGAAATCAATGATTAAATGAATATTGTTTCTTTGTATGTCAGAATGAATGGATTTATATTTGTTTTGAGCATTGAAAGTGCTACAGTAGACGGGGGATGCCTGGCTATTTATAGTAAAAATATTAAACATGATTTTCATAGATAATCACATAAAATGGTAAGACAAATGCATGAAGTTTCCCAAGTAACCTTTGTTTAGAACTCAGAGAACAGAACATTTCCTGATATAGCTGCCATACATCAAGCCGAATCAAAAGAAACCAAGAATAAGCTTCTCAAGTGGAACAAACATCAGAAAACATCTTCTGTCCTTATTGACTTCAACAAGCTACTGGTAATCTAATAATGTTTTAAGTTTTATACAGTGTCACGTTCCACAGCAAGGTGTACTGTAAGGAGCTTTACATTCTGTGTCTGGAATACTTTCCCTAGGGTTTTAGTTAAATAAGGACGATCTCCATAAGCAATAAATTACAAGAGTTCATGAGAAGGTTGTGTTTCACAATTTAATTCAATTTCCATTTTTTCTTGACTTTATGATCCGTATAATTTCAACCGAATAGGAAAGAGCCTCTTATATTCCTACTTCTGAAGGAAAACCTCATTTTAAATTATTGTTGCAATTGTTGCACATTGGAGTAAACAGAATCTAAATGAAAGGAAAATATTTATTAAAGGTACATTACATTTTGTTATATGACAGAGCGTTTGTTTAGAAAGCATAGTTAAGTAATGAAAATGGAATAAATGCTCGGAATCATGATATACTGGAAATCCCAAGGCCTCCCTAACACTGCTCTTCAGCCTTTTCTAGTAAATCTCTATTGAAAAGCAAAGGAAGAGTGTCAGGGGCTGCTTCTGTACAGAACATAAACCATAATAATCAGACATTCTGGATTATTATAAAACATTATAAAATGTTTATGATGGCATGCTAAGTAGCAAAGAAAAAGTGAATGTAGAGTTGCTTTAAAGGCAGAATAATACATAAAAATAATACAAATATTTTAGATTTAAGGTCAAATGCAGTCTTTATTTGTCTGCATTTTTACATGAACAAAACATCTGTGATTGCAGTCTTGCTTTTCACATTTGAATGTCAACTAAATTTGACAGAGGAGGAAGATTCTGGCTTTTCTCCAGAAGGCAGATCCCACTCTGTTCGGATTGCTTGACAAAAGAACAGATCTGTAGGTGCAGACTTCCTTCAAGCACAGACTGGCTCTTGGACAGCCAGCACCTCCAAAATGGTAAAAGGAAGACACAGGAGGGATCTGAGTATTTTGATGCACAAGGAGCACTGTGGGAGAACTGGTGAGGGTGCATTACACCATGCACAACGTAGAGAGCACAACAAGAGCAAGCACCAAATTGTGGCAACATGAATGCTGAGAGAGGAGGCATGAGGCAAATTCTTGGGAAACCAGACTTCATTGATCTGGTTGTGCAGGAGGCCATTTGTTCTCATGCCATGAGCTGTCATGTATTATTCGTGGTCAATAGCGCTGGGCAATTACTGCATAATCTGAAAGAAAGCTAAAGTTATCACCATATTAAGGAAAATAATTTATCCATTCTCAGTTTTAGGGACTTTTGGTTTTTTCCAGGAGCATTATATTAGTCTCTGCTGTGAAGCAGGTAAATAGACAAAACATCAGGAATAATGCTTTCAGTATAGTCTTGTTTCTTACTGGAGAGTAAGCACGCCTAGCTAAAATATCTCCAGTGTCTAGAACTGCTTTGCCACCGTGCAGCAGCAGTTATGCAGAAAGCTCTCTCACCTGAAAGCATTAGAGAGTCAATTGTGCACATGTGATTTTTGTTCAAGCACAGGGTCTGTCACACATTTTCCTCCCCTTCTTGACATATTTACAAACCTTGGCAGTCCTACCAAAAAATTTTTGGCTTGTACCACTGGATTCTTCTAGCTGAAGGATGAAAGGTGGTGATGGGATTGTCATTGTTACCCTTCTTGCCTCTTGAGCTCTCTGCCAAGTCCAGGAATACTACAAATCTCTCTAGGAACAGGTTTTTAAAATGCATTGACTTCAGAACCGAGTTAATGGCAGTGTGGAAAATCAAGGTGAAGCAGACACTTCAGTTGTCCTAAGTGGGCATCATTGCCCTGACATATTGCACACAACACAAACGCTCTACCCACAACAGAAGCCATCTGTCGGGATGGCTTCGTGCCTGCACTCAGCCTGTAAGATCTTTGTCCCTCCAGCATGGGTGCCAACAACAATAGACTTGCTCAGGGAACCAGAGCAACACTGTGAGTAACCTCTCATCATGCAGGAAGCCCTTCCCTCTGTTGGCATTGAAGCATTGGTACCACATGCTTCTCTTCAGTTGTTAACAGCTTCTAATTAGCAGTAGTCATATTCTGAACCTCATTTGTCAGATTGTATCTTGGCTAAGCATTCAGCACACTCAGAAATAGAACTGTTGGAAATATTGTAAAATCATCTTTTTAAGAGCATCATATTGCACTTGGCTGAAAGTAAGCTTTTGGGTCTGACTGTGATATAAATTTAACATGATTTTCTTTTCCTGTGAGAACAAACCTTTGAATATGAAGTTCAAAAACTGTGAAAAATACATAAGTAAAAAAAAAAAGGTCAGTTTAAATTTTTTGTGTTGCTTTAGTCTGAAAGGGAACAAGAACCAATAAAAGAAATAAGCTTGACAGCAGGACCCTAGACTTCAAAGCTTCAGTTCTGGATAAAAGTCCAATGAAAAAAAAAATCTGTTGCCCAGTGATGAAGCTTCATCCCTTACACGAAGACAGAAAATCCTATTATTGAGCACTCTTCTTCAAGTGGATGTGGAGAACTGCCAATTAACTACCTCTGCTAAGTGATAGACAACCTCCTTGATTGCCTTGAGAGCATGCCTGTCCTGATGAGCAGCAGTAATGCCGGATTTCTGTGGTAGATCTGCTCTTAGAGCCTCTTTGAAGGTCCCAGCATCCCACGCACAGACGTGATCCTCATTTGGAGTCCTATTTGCATTTCAGCACCTCGCCTCGCACTTTATACATCAGGGATGAGGACTGGATGAGCAAGGTCAAAAAAGAGGCAGACAGTCTGCAACTTGACTTAAGCAAAAGGGCTTGTTTTACACAAAGTACATGAAGGAAATTTTCTGTCTTCTTTCGGTATAAGTGCAGAGCTCAGTCATGTTCCCTGTTCTTCAGTGTCCATTTTTTTTCCCCATTCCTTTTTAAACGGTCATGCTTGCATCCTACTCTCTTCTCTACTATGGTAAAGCTTATATTCTGAGGGGCCAGAATTCTTTAAATTCTTCCCAAACTCTACTTATAGGTATATATTTCTGGGCTTGATTTATTTCTCAGCACAGTAGTGATGGCTTCCAAACTGTGTTTTATGGGATTTTAAAAAATAATTGTAATCACTAAAATGTTACAGAGAAGCAAATTTTGCTTGTCATTACTTATTGTTACTCATTTAGATAAAAACATCTAGTCTAACTGCCAAATTTATCAACATCATATAAGAGACCTAACTTGAAGAATGCATTTGAACAATTTAAGAGATTCTAGGCCATGTCTGTAGCTTTTCCTTGCTTGTATAACATCAGAGGCAGTAGTGACATGAGATTTTAGCTGGTCAATCAACCTTGTTCCCAAGAGCAAAAGCAGGAAGAAATTAGGTATGACTTCCTAAAAAGTTCTATATATTCTTCACAGAAAGTGGTATCAGTGTCTCCCTGTCTATCTAATTTTTCTACTTTGCACAAGAGAACAAAAGAAATAGAGCAAAAAGTAACAGATGCCATAGAGACAGTGAGGAAGACTGTGCTAGGATGAAAATCTTGAACCTTTTGCTCTCCTGTGCTGACATCTG
Organism: Lycocorax pyrrhopterus obiensis; assembly: GCA_014706295.1. Classification (NCBI taxonomy): domain Eukaryota; kingdom Metazoa; phylum Chordata; class Aves; order Passeriformes; family Paradisaeidae; genus Lycocorax; species Lycocorax pyrrhopterus. Next base: position 110,010,422 of record JACSVZ010000001.1, on the reverse strand, counting down.
GCATCTCTACTCCAAGCTGGGATAACCAGCATGCTTTGGGGCCAAAAGATTTTTACAATTTATCGTGAAACAGATAATCACGAGGAGAAGAACATCACACCATAATCACTTTATAGCAGTGTGCAGTTTCGTTATGTGATGAAGTAGCTGTGCAAGCTTGACTCCTGTAGGATAAAGGAACTGAAATTCTGGCTTTAACTCAAAATGCATTAAATAACATTATCCCTAATGAGGGGGGGAAATAGAGCTTATAGAGATGTTTAGTAAACTCAGGGATGTATATATCAAAACCTCTTTTTCCGTATACATAAACCAATTCTAGCAAAGGGGCTAATCATTCCTTGCTGACTTAATTTCTCTTCTGTTCAATATTGTACATAATATGAATCAAGTCGAAACTTCCTAGTTCATGTCTGGCACAGGGAGAGACTTTCATTCTTACATTTAAAACATCTGTATATTCATCACACCCTTTTTTAGGAAAATAGATTTGGACTTGCAAAGTGGAACTAGAATCCTAGAATAATTGAGAAGCTTTTGGATGTGCAGTATAGGAATTAGAGCTCAAGTGAAACACTCCAGTCACTTACAAAAAAGGTAAGAGCTGCATAATAAATACATTTAGGGCCATTTGAAAAGAAGGAATGAAATTGGATTCCTGTTTAACAGTAGACTCTCCCAAGAGCTCTGAACAGTACTCCATTACTCATTTGCAAAAGCAATGAAAACATTAATTGACCTCTTGATTAGTATTTAAATAATAAATACCACAGTGGATTAATGCACTGGCCTTTTACCCCAAAGACATAGTTTAAAACTGACTTGACAAAAAAATCAATTTAATTACACGATACTAAAATTGCAAGTGCCAATAGGTGAGAGTTTCCACACACACAAGGCCACACATCACATAATCATGCCAAATTGGAATTTATTCAGTGCTTTCTCTTTTTTTTCCTTTTTTTTTTTTTTAATGAATGCATGCGTGGTGTGCGTTGAAAGAAAGCAGGCTGCCACCTGCCACAGAAATATCCCACAGAGCAGCTCCCATCCTTGTGAACTAAAATATTTGGTTTAAATGCTAGAAACCTGAAAACTGACACAGTTCCATTATCACATTCAGCTAATTAAAACAGATACATTCTGGAAAGAAATGTCAAATGTTTTCTGTAAAGCTTATATTTTGTGGAATCAATGCACATATATTAGTGGAAAATGAACTCAGATTTTTGGCTTTTGGAACATCTTTACATGCAAACTTGATGTTAGCCAAGTCAATGGAGTCTGGAGGTTCTTGTTTATATTAAATTAGTTAATGCAAGGCTTTCCTTATGACTTTGACAGCTGGGAAATATCATAAACTGCTCTTAGTAGGCTTCTACCCTAAGGAGTGGAAATCTCATGAGGTCATTAATTCCTTTGAGTTTTCTTTTATCTTAGTCTGAAAACCCTGGAAACAGCTGGCCAAAACAGATCAGGAGAAGAGTTTGTGTCCCCCATCAGGTTGGGTCCCAGAAGAAAAATCCTTAGGGCAGATTCTGACATTTAACATTTCCCATGAGTACTTCTAGATAGATGCTACGTTCTAGAGAAATTAAATCTGACATCCCTCCATAGTGTGATGTGATACAATTTTTGGCTTAGAACAGTTAATAAAAAGTGGTTTCCCTACAATCTTTCATTGATTGTGTGGGGTAAATAGCATTGGTTGTCCCGATATGAGTGTAAGTGACCTTGCTGTAGAATGTAGTAGATAACCCTAAGTTTTGGAAATATAGCAGTGGGAAATTTTTTAAACTTTGACTTATCCCAAACCAGATTATTTTCTGAACAGATGTGCTCTTCGTTTATGCATATCTACTTTTGATGAGTACAGTTAGGATCTTACTATATCAGACTGAAACTTCCTTGCAACACTATTTTAAACGAGATTGTGTTTTCAGATATTTTTCATAGAAACTGTCTCTTGAAGAAGTCTTTGACTTCTTATTGAAAACATGGAAATTTTAGTTAAAGAAAATGTATTTTGACTATGTTCAAGCTATTTTTTCAATTGGTTCTCTACTATATGTAGTTTTTACTTGATGTGACAATGAAAGCAAATCAGGTCTAAGTGCGCAGAGACATATAACAGTAGTAGGAAAAGAAAATAAGATTACTTCAATTTGATCAATCTTTGATAAGTGATTGCTTTGATTTACCAGCTTTGTGTGATGAAAATTCAACTTTTGGCTCTTACAAAAAACTCTGTTGAAAAACATAAGATTTTCACATGCTGTAACAATGTGGTTCAGGCAACCAGAAACATATTGTGGCAAAGAGACCCCATGGTAATTCTGTCTGAAATAGTTTTCTCTTTCTCCACTGCTATTTATCCTTGGTTGTCTCAAAGATTAGGAACTCTGTAGAGAAAGAATCATAACTGTTCATTTTGCAGAATACCTATGATAGCTTTTTATGGCTGTCATTTTATAATGTCTTCTTCACACTTTGAAGGTCTTGCTTACAATCTTGCTTGGCTGTGGACTACTAGGAAACTAAGTATTTTTTCTGTTCTCTTTCATACTGTAAAAGTATGCTATAAGTCCATGGAAGAAAGTTGTTTTGTTGCGGTTTTGTTTTGTTTTTTTTTTTAGTCTTATCTTATTGAAAAGTAGACCTTGTTAAATTTTGTAACCTATTTTATGCTTCATGACAAATCCTTCCTCCTGCTCTGTATGTCAGCAGTTCACTGACATATTCTTCCTTCAATTTGACCCAAAAAACATAATCTAGCCATGAAAGCTACACCTGCTTTATAAGATTATGCTACTCATGAAAATTACTTAGATACAATGTGTAAATTAGTGTTTAAATGCTGTATTTTAATTTTATTCAATTGACACTTCTTAGCATTAACCCTTTAGTCAAGAGGCAGATGCCCTACAATTTGGGAGGGCGATGGGAATTCAACACTAACAAGTCCAAAAATCATAGGCACATGTAATTGCAAGCTATGTAGGTGCATAGCTATGAGTATCTGAATAATCTTAATTCACTCATAGGTGTGCTGAAGTTCTGAAGATGTGACTAGTCAGAAAATTTGAAAGCTGAAGGCGTAGTTCACAAAAACATCAATTCCCATGTACAATTTCAACCATACAAATAAAATCAATCCATTCATACACTTAAGTATACTGCTCATTTGGAAAGAGTTTTATGTGCTTGACTGAAAATGCACTGTTAAATTATCTGTTGATATCAGTCACGGTTGTCTCAAACCCACAATCTTTTAGAAAACCACAAAATTACATCACCAACACCTGCCTAGGTGCTATTTAGGTTAAGCTTTCTAGATTTCATACTAACAAAAACTACCACTTAAATAATCTTAGTCATATTTTTGATAAATTTTGTAAGCCCTTTTATGTGTTGTAGAAACTGTGAGAGAGAGAATTAACAATGCAAGTGCTCATTTTTGACAGAGTCAGTGAAGCAGAGCTCATCACCTGTAGAAATGCAATCTTCTTGGAAGTGGTAATCAGCATGACACTTTTAAAGCAGTATAATGTGTTTTGGCAGCACATAAATGAATAGCAATTGGAAACAATGCTGCTCTGTTTGATCTCTTGCCAAATGATTCAGTGTTGTGGCTTAAAAGTCATACAGGTGTTTTTTTTTTCTTGTTGTTGTTGCAGGAAGAGGAGACCCATCATATTATTAGTGGTCTTGACTTTTCACAGCTTTATATAAAATGCTGTGTGTAGTTAAGAGATTAAAACAGGACTATACCATTATTAAAGGAAAAGAAAATATTTGGGTCAATTGGCTTATAGGATAAAAATTGACTTGCTGGAAAAGAAAAATCTGATGTATTTCTAGGCTTGGTTCAGAATGGAAAGGTATCAATTAAAAACAGCCTTTGTGGCTCAGCTAATTCATGTTGGAAATTTGTGTATTATCAAATCAATGTATAGGGGAAAATCTGGTAGGAACAACCAGATTTAAAGAGCTAAGAAGAGAAATGCTATGATGAATTAAATTTGCCCTAAATAAAAGCAGAGTTCATAGGAGGATAAAATACATAAAATTCCCAGTGCTCCAGCCTACATAGCAGCTCTGTGGCTAAAACACCTTTCTCTATTAGCAACACCTAACATTCCAGCTTTTCTTTGGAAGGTCTGCAGGTAGAATGATTTGGGCTTGTATGTGCATAGTGATTTCCTTCATCAGTATTCAATGTCTACCTTTTTTGACAAATCTGTGAACATTTTTATGTAGTACAGTAAGAACACACAAAAAAAAAAAAAAAACCTGAAAAGAATTAATTATTTTGCTGTTAATAATTCTCTGGGAAATGAGAAATGCTAACTATTTATCCCATGAAGTCAACAGGATTTTTCCATTTGTTTCAGTAAGTCTAAGATCTCACTCTTCATTCTAAACAGCACTTGTGTATTCAAACTACAGAATGACCCACCCCTTATGCTTGATTATTATAATTTTATATCAAACAATATAATTATACATCCACAAAATGCTTGTCACTATAGCTGGCATATGACACACTCTCCCACTTGCAGCTTTAGAAGGTGAAACAAATGTCTCCAGCCTGAAAAGGGTACTTCAGAATCTGAAACAGATAGAAAGCCTGATAAACTGTCCTTTTGTGTCCATTCACTCTGTCTGTGATACAATTTATGTAGTGTGGGATTTTAGATGCAAACCCACAGGATGAAAGAAGTCCTATATTTTGGGTTTTTTTAATATTTACTATCAGAAGATATTGAAAAACTCAATGCAGGAGAGCGTCAGTCTGTTCTACATTTCTTACAGGAAGAGTAATAGCTGAGTTTATTTAGCTTAATTGTTAAAGTAAGATCAAGGAGAAATTTGGTCAGTGTGTGTTACCATCCTCGCTAAATGGCTCTTGATGTGGAACGTGGCAGCACAGAGCAGAGCAGTGAATGGTGGTTAAAACCAGACAATTGAGAAAGAAGCAACACATTTTAACATAATGACCAAATAAGCACTGAATTCCTCATCATTCCACATTTCAAATGCTTAAACGTGCAGTTCATTCTGTGATGCAGGTTATTAAGAGCAGGTTTCAGAAAAAAAACCATAAAATTAAATGGCTTTTATTTTTGTGGGGGTCGGCCTCTTCTCCCAGGTGACTAGTGACAGGACAAGATGACAACAGCCTCAAGCTGCTGAGGTTCAGTTGGACATCTGGAGGAATTTCTTCACAGAAAGGATTGTTAAACATTGGAAGAAGCTGCCCAGGGAGGTGCTGGAGTCACCATCCCTGGAAGTGTTCCAGAAATGATTGGATGTGGCTCTTAGTGCCATGGTCTAGCTGACAAGGTGTGATGGCTTAGAGGTTGGACTCAACAATATTGGAGGTCTCTGCCAACACAAATGATTCTGTGATTCTATGTTACATAATTTAGAGGGTTTCACAGTCTTAGTGATTAAATAGCAGCCAGTGTTGCTGTGCTCTTGTTAAGTTTGAGTGACCTAGACTGTGCCAGGATGTTCCATGGCTGGTGCTTTCCTGCAGGATGCCATGCAGACGTACTGCAGAAGAGGCAGGGATATTCACTGAGCACCTGCACCTAAACCTTTACATCAGTCTCACAGTCTGCTGGTGGTGACAACTGAATCTACCTGAAGTGGTTGGCCTTGCTCATACATCTTCAGCCAACACCTTTGGTCTTCCATGTCTTCTCCATGCTTCACCTTGCTGGAAAGTATGGAGGGTACGGCCCCCAGCAAGTTGCTGGCTCAGCTGCTCCTGCAAACACTCCCAAATCAATGAGTGAATGTGCAAGTCACTGCTTCAGCTCACATCATTCATTTTCACTGAACAGGTTAGGGGGCAACTGGATAGGAACCTGACTTCCAGCTGGGAAGTGTTAGGCAGTGACTCATGGATAAATCTTCTTCAGCTGACACAGCTTCAGCTGAAAGAAGATTTGTGCGTAAGCACCTACTGCAAGCTGGATGAAAATCATTGTAAAAGTGAAACTGACTTAATACTATCTCTCCTAAACCAAATTAGTGGAACTTTCACTCTTCCTGCTATATCTTGCAGTGATCTGTTGTAGACATTTTGTGCACTGTGACGTTTGTAAGCTACAGTACCACAAATAATATACATACAGTGCTGTAAATAATGAGACACCTCTGTGAATGTATAGTAATGCCAATGCCCATATTTATGGATTAATATGTTCAGGAATCAGCCAAGTGGAGTACATGCATGTTTTGTGCTTCTCAAAACTGTAGTTCCCAAGGGAGAGTAAAAAAAAAATCTGTCTCCACCGTCAGGTAGCACTGCACCTTTTTTCAGCTGTACTTTGGATATTTTCATATCAACATTCCCGACATACATGGTGGAATGAAACTGATGAATCATCTATCCGAATGTGAATGTAAATAGAAGCAAAAATGAATTTGCATTATATTATATATATATATATATATATAATAAAAAGTGTGTATATATATAAATATATAACATTGTTATTTGCATGCTAATTTTTCCAGGCTACCTCTGTCACCTTTTAGATGAGTAAATTATTTGATTCCTCTCCTTGGCATTCTTTTTAAAGCTTGCCTTTTTGTATCCTGGAAAAGAGAATTTCATATGATAGAAGACACTGTCTTTAAGATACCTTTTTAGCTTAAACTTACAGCCAGATTAGTATTTCTGAATTTTAAGGAAATTCTAGGAAGTTTCTAATTCTGAATTCATAACACAAAATTTGCAACTAAAAATGCAAAAGAGGTTTCAAAATAGATTTTTTTTAAATAAGAGCTTTTAGGAAACACAAGTTTATACTTCCAGAAATCAAGATTTAGGATACCCCTTGAGCATCAACTGTCCCAGATCTAAGTAGCATAAAAATTAGCAAAATCTACTGCTAGCCATGTGTGTGCTATTGCTTGAGTGAGACAAGGAAAGGCAGCCAGGCAGAGATCTCAGCTTTTGAACAACACATCTGTTTACTAGTGAGCGAACCCAATTGATCTCACAAAGCTTTGTTTAACAAAACTTCAGCCATCTGCCTTCCAGAATGCATTGTCCCTCGTGCGCTTCATTACAAACTGTGAATTTCCTCTTGCTGACTCAGTTGCTGTGCTCTTCTGAAGAATTATTTACAATGAAGTGCATCCATCGCCTGTCACGCAGCTGTAGCTGCTGGGAGGCACAGTAGGAGTGGGGACACTTCTGAATGTGTCATCATCAGTGCCCTGGTGCTATTCGTGGCACTGGTGTTTGCTGCTAGGACAGGCTGGAGTCGCTGCCTGCCACAGGAGCAAGTTAGAATCTTGTACCTATGACATTACAAGGGCAGCCACTGGCTTCCCAAGCAATTTTGAGCGGGAAGCCAATGTCTCCCCAGACACCTTGCCATTAATTTCCTGACTGACCGTACTTTGAGGCAACGTGCCTGCCAGAGGAGGAGTTTTACACCCTCACATTTTAAACCGTCTTTTTCATATCCCTCATTATTATATTACTTAATAAAAAAAAGAATGGTGTCTCTACTAAGCCTATTGGAAGGAGGTGAAAAATGGATTTGGAAATCCTGGGAAAGGTGTGGTCCAAAGTGTGGGAAGTGAGTCCCTCATCTTTACAGAACTCACAGAAATGTGAGGAACAAAACAGTTTGCTGATTAAACCAACTGAGAGGTGCTGTGGACTCTCTTGAGGGACAAAAAGCCTTGTAGAGGGGTCCAGATAGATTGGAGCAAGGGGCAATGCTTAATGGTACGAAATTTAACAAGGCCAAATGATGGAATCTTCACCCATAATGGGCTAACATCAGGCACAAACATAAATTGGGATAGGGGTGCCTGGATAACAGCTCTGCAGAAAGGGATCTGGCAGTGCTGGTCAGCAAACCACATCCTGGGGTGCATCAAACACAGCTGGTCAAGAGATGTGATTGTCCCACTGTATTCACTATTGCTGTGTCCTCACCTGAGTGTTGTGTGCAGTTCTGAGCCCACAATTTAAGCAGGATGTGAAGGACCTGGAATGCATCCAGAGTACAGCAACAAAGCCCTGAAAGGGCTGGAAGGAACATCCTGTGAGGAGCTGCTGAGGACTTTAGGCTTGTCAGGTTTGGATAAACAAGCCTGAGGGACAGCCTTGTTGTTCTCTACAGGCTTCTGAGGAGGGAGAGTGGGGAGGGAGGTGCTGATCTCTTCTCCCTGGGATCCAGTGATACGATGTGTGGGAGTGGTTTGAAGCAGTTCCAAGGAAGGTTCACACTGGACATTAGGAAGCATTTCTTCACCCAGAGGTTGGTCAAACTCTGGAACTTCCTGGAGAGGTGTCCAATGCTCCCAGCCTGTCAGTGTTTAAGAGGCATTTGGGCAGTGACCTTAACAACACGGTTTAACCTTTGCTCAGCCTTGAACTGGTCAGGCAGCTGGCCTAGAGGATTGCTGGAGGTCCTTTCCAAATGAAATATTCTGTTTTATTCCTGCAGGAACTCACATAACCGTAGATAGGTCTACTAGATTTCTGTATTGCTTCTATTTGTGTGGTAATACAGGTACTTGAAATAAAACAGACATTAGCATTAAGACATTGGAATTTAAAAAATAAAAAGCCTGATGTCATTTCAGTTTTGATAGAACAATTGAGGTTGGATGAAATAAAGATTAAATGAGCATGACTACATAAAAATTGCTTATTTTAGGATGGAATGTAAAAATACACAAGCAACTTTAGATAATAGATTTAGAAGAAGCAGTTTCTTGAAACTATTAGAACATGTTTCCCAAGCTGAACTAACTGCTCATATTTTCTTCTGTAGCATTGAATAAATTGTCTAGTATGAAGTAACTTTAGTTTTTGTTCCCTGTTACTCATCAGTCCCAGAGACCAAGTCCTGGACTACATAGGCTTTGATAAGAATAAAGGAGACTTTTACATTTTTAGAACATCAGAAATTATTTCCTGTTTGTGGGCAAAGTTCCAGTTACTTTATCTTAAAAATTATAGCTGCTCTGGGTGCAAGCCAGGCCAGATTCAGACTATTGCCTAAAGCAGCCAGAAGTAACAGCCAACAGAGTCATTATGGTGAGGTCTGTGGCACTACTTTTAAGAGTGAAGGCTATTCTTGAATGGATGTTAGAAAAACGTGTGAATACACACAGAGTCCAGGGACATATTCTGCTCCTAAAGGGCAGCACACCAACAACGTGATTATAACTGAATGGGAACAAGGACTGAAAATTGTAAATTCCAGGACATTATTATACAGCATTCTCTAGTTTCCTACACCATGTCTGTGCTGTGTTGGTTTCCCTTTATCAACTGTAAGATATGCAGTTATTAGGAAAAATTTCAAATTCTTATTGCTGTTTATATATTCTAAATGCTAAAAGGATTGAAGCGATTTCTTCTCCTTCAGAGAATTATCTACTTCTTTTCATAAGGAAGATAATCTAAAATAGATAAATATAGAGTATTTTACATGTTTATTTCCTGAAATCTCAAATTACAGTATATGCAATAAAAGGTAGGGAGGTCAGACAAAAGCAAAACATTGGTGTGATCCAGTAGCTGTATTTCTTGATTATTGATATGTATTTTTCAATCATAAGACACATATAAACCAAAATTTCCACACAAAAAGCTAAACACGAGGTCTTCATTGTAGATATTTTAGTTTCATAGTTTCATAGAGAAGACAATTTTTAAATAACTGAAATCCATAAATTCTAGCATAAATACGAAAACACCTTTGAAAGTACATATAGGTAGATTGTAGTTACTCAAGAATGCAGAAAGAGCAACATACATAAAACTGCCAGTTTAGGGAAAAATAGGATCATGCTGCTCTCATTCTTTCTGGATACAGAATGTTTTTTTTATGCTATCTACTGATCTCCCTCTAGTGGAATCCTATAACTCTGCATGAGATGAAACTTGAATTTTATCTCCACAGTTTTTCATGCAACAGAGCTGTAACACACGATGCATGTGCTACAAACATCTGTTTTCAGTAACCAAGACAAATTCTGTCAGTTCCTTTAGGGAAAAGCAGTGTACGTAGTAAACACAGAGACTGGAATTACAAAGCCTTGAAGCAGGCCCATTAGAGAACAGCTAGGAATGTAATTTGTTTGCTTGCTAAACCTGTTCCTTATGGATTGCAATTTTTTTTTTTTTAATAAATTGTATTAATATATGGGCTAGATTGTTCCTGGTTATGACAACAGTGCAGAAGGCAAAGGGAAAAACAGAGAAACAGGTGTTTACAGAGAGTTCTTTATCCCTCACCCTTGCTGGGCCAGCAGACTCTCAAGGGGACAGGAAGTACAGTATGGCCTCACCTCCCCTAATCTCCACGCCAGCCTGCACTCCGTGTTCGGTATGCAGGAGTACATCGCACCCCATAAATCAATGTCATGCCAAATATGCTCTTTCCTTTACATCCCTGTTTTGTGCCTTCAGAGAAGTGGAGTTCCCTGAAGTACAATGTCCCCTAGCTCCTGCTGCAGGGTGCTGGGACTCAGCTGCCCCAGACTTTCCTTGGGAGCCAGGGAATGGTGTGGTGAGCTGCTCTGAAAGCATCCGCTGGTGATTCACACATGTAAATAACAAAATTGCTTCTGCACATATCACATGTGGCAGCCTGAGACACAGAGAAGCAAATCTGCATTACAGATACTGTAGATAAATACATAAAAGCTGTTAATAAATACACATATGCATTCATTCACTTATGTATACCCTCAAATGCGAATTGCCAATCATTCTAAAGAAGACAAAGTGGTTGCAAGATAACAGAAGGTTATTCTTCTGATATCAACAGCATTAATCATATATTTCACTGTTAAGTTACCATTAAAACATAACTTTGATTAATGATAGTGTCAGTGTATTTAATCAAGTGCAAGCAACACAGCACTGTGAGTATTTCTCCCCTTGACCTCATCCAGCTGAGGAGGAATGTGAGAGAAATCTGGGCCATTCCACTGGTGCAGACCTGGCATGAAAGGAGACTCCAGGGCCCATCTTTGCCCAAATGACTTCTCAAAACTCAAGAGAGAGGAAAAAGAGGAGAAAGTCTTAAGTTTGAACCCACATCAAACTTTACAGTGATTAATTATAGGCAAGGAAATCATATCACTGGATCCCAAATAAAAGCAGTGTCTTCTTGTCCTAAACCTTTCATTTCCGTATACTGAGGAACCATTCCAAAGAGCTGCCAGTTAATACAGACAAAGGTTAGCGTGTGCTTTAGGGTGCAAAACAAGTTACCAATCAATCTGGACATATACTTCATCCTTGTACTCAGCATTGGTGAGGCTGCACCTCAAAACCTGTGTTCAGTTTAGGGCTCCTCACTGCAAGAACAACATTGAGGCACTGGAGCATCCAGAGAAGGGCAACGGAGCTGGGGAAGGGTCTGGAGCACAAGTCTGGTGAGAAGCAGCTGATGGAGCTGAGGGTTTAGCTGGAGAAAAGGAGGTTCAGGGAGGGACCTGAGCACTCTATACAACTCCCTGAAAGGAGGGTGTAGCCAGGTGGAGATTGGGCTCTTCTCCCAGGTAGCAAGTGACAGGAGAAGAGGAAATGGCCTCAAGTTGCACCAGGGGAGGTTTACATTGGTTATTAGGAAAACTTTCTTCACTGAAACATGGCTAGGCATTAGAACAAGGTGCCCAGGGAAGTGGTAGAATTTCCATCCCTGGAAGTGGTCAAAAAAACCATCTGGATGTGGCACTTGGGGTGAAGGTTTAGTGGTGAACATGGTGGTGCTGGGTTAACAGTTGGACTCGAGGATCTTAGAGGCCTTTTCCAACCTGAACAATTCTATGATTCTGATAGCCCTCTGGTGCAGTCCTGTGTTAAATCTGTATGGTTGAACTGTGGTTCAAACCCTTTGGCAGGGCTTTGAACTCTCTTTCAGAGCTGCCTTTTTTATCAATGTAATGGAGCCCTACAGTTTTTTGCGGGTGTGTTGCTATGGGCTGCATGTAACCCCTCATGAACTGACACTGGCAGTAGAACAAAACCAAATGTTGCAAGCGAAAAAGATCAAAGTCCAAGGAGCAAGTCTCACAAGGGGGTAGAAGAAAAGGAAGAAGAAAGATCAGAAATTATGGGAAGAAGGTAAAAAGATGGAGGACAGGTCAACTGCAGCACTTGCTGCATGTAAAGGAAATGGAGATGAAAATCATGTACAGATCCATCTGAAAAAAGGAGGAGAAGTCTTTACTTAAAGAGCTGGAAAATCATTGCAGTAGCTCCAAATACACCTTTCCTTCCACTGTGCTCTTTTTTATCTTGCTGCTTTATTGACTTTTGTGTGCTCCCAGTAATTTGGGGTGATTTTGGCAATTGCAATCAGAAAGGTTCTAGAGTTGTAGGAATGAGGTTATGTCGGTGAGCAGGAAGGAAGTGGAAGGATTTTACCTGTCTGTGGCAAAGATAACAAAAACATCTCCTAGGGCACTTTGCCAGTGTATTTCAACTGCACCTTTAAACTGGGCAGCTTGCACTGTTCTCTGTGCCAAATAAAAATTCTCTTGGTTTCTTTTTAGACAGCTTTTGAATCACGGTGAAGCCCCCAAAAAAAGTCTCTAATAAGTGCTACTTTTTTCCACTCACTACTAACACAAAAATGCTGAACAGATTGAAGGCAGGGGGATGGGAAAGGAAGAGGGATGAGTAAGGAGGAGTTCCATTGTGCTGAGACCAATTATAGAGGTCTCAGCCCAAAAAAAGACTCTTTCAGAAAGTCACAAACAAATGAAAACAGGGTACTGTGATAAATCGTGGCACAGCTTTAACAGCCATGCATCTCTTGTTCCCCTAAAAGCTGTAATAATAGGCAAACTGTAAGGGTTCATATCCCTCTGAGGACTGTACATTCAATCAGTATTTAAATACTTTGCATCTTCACTGTGTTAGATTGTTTTCCTAGTAATGAATTAGGGTGTTTTTGTATTACACAAAAAAAGACTTGCAAAAAGATACCACTTTTAAAGATATTCTCATCTTTCTGATACCCTAAAATAGTATTGAGAAAACATGCTTAAAGGTTGGTGCTGGAACAAAAACATAGCATCAGCTGGAAACAGGGCTTGTTGTCTTGAATATGAATTCATCTACCTCCTTCGATTTTGAAACCTTAACAGACTCCTACCACATTCTGGTTGTTCCCTTGTATTCTGCTGTATATTCATGCATCTTTATACTTTCTGAGCATTACTTCTCTTTTGCCCCCTTGAACATGTTTGTTCAATATGGGTTTTATGTGGCTTATCGCTCCCGAGTGTGTTTTCAGAAACCACTACATGGAAAACACTGTAGAACATCCACTTTTTTCAAGCACAAGAGGGAAAATAAACAGCTGATAATCATTAGGAAGTGGGAACTGAAGGCATATATGACATAAGTGTGTAAGCTAGCTTTCATTAAAAAAATGTTTAAATGGCTAACTGGAGTGGATAAATCTGTCCTGAAAACTATTTGGTGATACCTATCAGAGATGATTAGAACATACAAGATACAATGTGGTGTTTTCTTGACTATATCTCAAGGCAGTTTGGAAGACAGATTATGTCACCACTCCGTTTCTGGTTGCCATTATTCATGCTTCTATTGAATTCCATCTATTTCTGTTCTCATCATTGTTCAGAAATACTGGATTGTGCCACCACAGTTGGGAATCAGTAAGGAGGAGCATGCCAGTTCTAAAAAAGGAAAGCTTTTTGCTTTCACAAAAAGGCTTTGTTAATTAGTGCTACACAAGGAGGGAAATGACAAAACTCCATACTTTTCCATTTAAATGTTTGCAAAAGTGATTTTGTTTAAATTTCACTGAGTGTAGCAGGAAATGTTAAAGCTGAAAGAGACCAGACAGAACATACTAATGTCCTTTGGAGCGGGAGTGAAAAAGGGAAAGGGCCTGAGGATTTTACTTTCTTTTTTTATACTCTTTCCATAGAAATCTGCAAACTTTTGAAGCTTGTAAAAGAAGTATTGATTTGACAGCCCCAAAGACAGAACTCTTCTTTTCATGTAGAGAGCCAGCACAACATAAGCAGTCACAGTAACCAACCCCTGTTCACTGCTGAGCTGGAGACAAAGGGAACAATTCCGGAGCCAGCCCAACACCTACACAAGATGCCTCTTTGCATACATTTGGCTCACTATGTCAGAGCACCCTCCCACCAGCACACACCTCACCTAACTTAGGGTATTCCATTTGAGGCTACCTATTCACTCTCTGCGGGTAACAGCTAAGGAGAGATTCTTCTAGAGCGTAAGTGAAGTTTCAAATGGATTCTTCACTGGCAACAGAAAAAAACTGCAAGATTACACCAAGCTGGATTCCTCAGTTACATGCCCAAAATTAGGTGGATGAATCTAGATCTTAGCATATCCATACAAGGACTTGGTGTTGAGTAGCAAGTATACTTTTAATTCACATGCTAGTTCACAGTGCATTCATTTCCTCATATAGACAAGATATAAATCACAAATAACAATGCTGTTTATTAGGATGAATTAGTAAGATTCTGCTGCAGATAATTTCTGGAAACTGTATTACTCCACTATCAAATAACTTTCTGCACATAAAAATAATGGGTACAAGGCCTTAGCTTTTTTCTGTGGAAGCAGGGTTGTCTTAAAATTGAGTTCACATTTGACTAGTCCTAGGAATACTATTTATTTATTAGTGGAAATTATAATACTTATTTTGGCAACCAACACTGATCTAATAAAACACAGATGTGTGAATGTAGCTATATTTGCATTCATGCAGGTATCTGCAATTTATAGTCATCTAGGGGCTCCGTGTACCCACAGAGAGTAACAGGCATTGGCTCCATGGAAAGCAAAGCCACAGAAGCTTTTCCGTTCGGACTTCAGCTTCAGAGAGGGAAATGTGGATGTAACTTTCATATAATTAATTTCCCTTTCTCTGCCTCTTCACTTTTTTGCCTGTTTCATGAGAATCCAGACTCAATCTCTTGTGGCCAACAAACTTTTCTTTTTTAGGTCAGAAATTAGACTCTTAATATAAAGATTAATTTTCACTGCCGAAGCCTGCAAAACAGATTTTTTCTTTTGCCTTCGCTATCCAAAGCAGTCTCTCCTCCACAAGGTAATCAAACATGATGACATACATCAATCCACCCACTTTATGTCCTGCCAGCTGATGGACATGACCTCGCTCCAGCCACATTCATCCTCCTTTCACCAAATATTTACTTCTGCTCCACTACCCCAAGGCCTGTGAGTACAAGTGACATAAAACCTGCCTTTAGAAATGTCATGCCCCTGATGACTCCTACACCTATCACATCTTTTGGTGCTCATTTTCTCCAGAGAGATATAAACTAACCCAGTGGCATAATGGCACTACAAAGACACTTCACTGCGTTTATAGTTCTTGTGACTTTTTATGCCATGTGGAAGCCAAACAATAGGTGTTTCCCTCCTGTTCTGCAGGTTCATCCAAGTTTTTACATGGATTAGATAACCTACACTTACCTGCGAAGTTTGATAATTAATGTCATGTTTTTCATTAGTAGTTTATTGCATTAGATCATGTTTGCATGTCTCCTCTTGTCTTCAAAAACCAACACACTGTTTTGCTTTGCTCTGTTTTGGTTTGTTTGAGGTTGTGACTAATTAAATGCTGGCATCACTAACATTATTGCTATGTTAGCTATGTATTTTCGAGTCATCCTTGAAAGTCAGTAACATTTCATAGGAACAGGTTTGGTTCAAAACACCACTAGGAAAAAGTAAATGAGAGCAACTGGCTTGTGCTTGACTTGAGACAACAGTTTCTATGCAAGGTCTAATCTGTCAGGCTAGCTGCATAAAGACATCTTTGAATATCAACCCTGTAGAACTTAGTTTGGTTCCCTAGAAATTCTTGAGCTAAACAGTTTATCTGAGTTTCTACAACAGGACTGAGTTACTGGTTTTGTATGACCTTCTGGTTCTCAGTAAATGCTTGCTGCCAATCAAAACTCCATTGCCTGTAAAATCTCATGCATAGTTTATCTTTTTGCTAAATACCTAAACCTGTATGATTCCATGATCCCATGATTCTAGTATAAACTAGAAGGAAATTTTTACAGCTTTTTATTCATTATTTCTTTTCCTTCTTAACCTTATTATTTAATTGACCTCGTTGACCATCTTGCACCATTATGTGTGAAGTGTGCAACAATTTACTAAAATAGGTTGTGAATTTGGCTCGTGACATACAGGTGTAAAGCCAGTGTCGTGGCATGAGTTCTCACCTTGCTGGTGAGTCTCAGGAGGCATCAGGATATGTTAAAGCAGGTTTGCTTCACAGCCGAGCTTTCCACATAAAACGTTAGCGGTGTGTAAATGATTCTAGATAGAGAAAGCCCCAAAGTACTAAAAGTAAAGTAAATTTAATGCTTCCAGATTAACTGCCACATGCAATTCTCGTGGATTCAATCTGATCAGCCTGGTTTTGATTTGGTTATATGAGCAAGTATCTGTGATTTCTCATGAGACCATAAAGTGTATTCATTCACAAAGGCACAGCAGCAAGCTAGTGAGCTTCGAAATGCGCAGCTGCATTTTGGGCTTGCATGTGCAAGAATCCCTTGCTTACGGTCCATTTATTATTTGGTATGAAGTGCTAATATACATACAAAGAACAACTGTACTTCTTTGTCTTAAGTTACTGCTGCAAAAAGCTACTTACTGCAGCTTTTGAACGTGTCCTTTGCCCTGGGTAGCTCATTAACACTTCAACCTTAGTTGCACTGTATCTATTTAATTTTTAATGCAAAAATTCAGAGTGAAGTAGAAAGGAAAAGGAAAGTGAAGGAGGATGAAAAGGAAACAAAAGGATATTCAGAGACCAATATGGATATATGCACATGCAGGCTTCACAGGGTGTCTGGATACCTGGAGGGAAGGAGAGAGCAGTCAAACACAAACGTTCGTGTAGAGTATTGTGGGTGAATTGACAAGTGCAGCCAATAGATTGATGCAGAACCATTCACAGAGCTTAAAGTGAAAATGATTTATTCTTTTTATGTCCACAGATAGGTAATGTGGTATTTAATAAAGTAAGCATTTTTGGTGGGACAGTGGAAAGCCCTTGGGTTGGTATGTTTATACACAGGACTCCTCAATTGCCTCAGGTCATTCATTCCTCTGAAAGGTGTCTCTGATATTGTTCCGTGGTTTTAGGGTCTTTGTGCTTGCACCGTGTATCCATTTTAATATACACCATCATTTTTACAATATCTTTCTCGGTTATAGCACAGTTTCATTTGCAATAGATAATAAACTGCCAAAGGCCCAAATTACATAAAATGAACCATTCATATATTCTAAAAATAGAAATACTAGAACACATATGAAGTAAAGATTATCTGTTTATTCTATTCTGACTTCAGGAATTTCAGTGACTTCAGGAGTTTATCCTAGAATGTTTAAATATGTCAGTGATTTTGATTTGCATTTGCTACTCATCCTTCAACAAATCAGTATTTTTTTTTCTTTTTTCTATCATTCGGTAAATATGCACTGTGTATCTACACCTTAGAGTAAGAAGGGGGAAAAAAGCTCTGAAAGCCCCACAGTTCATTAAAGATGCATCAGGCTTTATTATCATTCAAAAAAGACGGAAAGAAAAAGAAAAATGGGTGAAGAGGCCATCCTCTGCAGCGTGATAGAAGCTAGGCTCGTATAAAACAAGCCAAAGAATTAGTTCCTTCACCAAGGAATGACATGAAACTCTAGCCATGGTAGCTGTAAAAACAGTTAAAGGTCTTCTTTGTGCTCATTAACACCACTGTGCTGGTATTCTGTGTTGGCAGCTTTCGGTTCTGCCGAGGCAGTCCTAAAGAAAGTTGTTACCAGCCTATATTCTACAGTTCACAGGCTCTCAAAAAGGACACATTAAAACAGCCAGAATCCCCAGGGCAAGTGGGGAGATTAAGTAGCCCTCTCCCTCGACAGAAGCCCCCGCAGACAAAGCTTGGCATTGTGCATTCAGCGCACTATCTCTTTCCAGGACTGAACTTTGCCATTGTCCCGCCGGATCCGAGTTTACAAAGTGTTTGGGGGACTTTGCGTAACGGTTCACTGGCACCACCATTGACAGGCATCTGAGTGTGGGAACTGCTCTAAGGGACGGGATGCCCCAAAAATCATTGGCCTATTCTGCTGGTCCCTAAGCCAGTGGCAGTGTTTTAGTGTGTGTGTGTTGTGGGGGTGTTACTCTGCAGTTTTCTTGGAGTCTCATTTTTCACAAGACTACAAAATCAGGCAGGCAAAGCAAACATGGATTATTTCTTTCCCAAAGGATCAGGCCTTTTCAGAAGCTTTAGCTGTTCCAGTGTCCTACAGAATCTACCATTGCAAAGACCACGAGGTGCCTTGGAATACTTGTAGAATTTTGGGGAGATGCTAAAAACAAACTGTTGGGTTGGGGGGAAAAATTCTTGTGGTATCAAAGTCCCGCTGTTCAGTTACAAAAGCCATGAGAAGGATTCTTTATCTACCCTGTTTATTTCCATTTTCTTCTGTGCTGAATTTTTTCAGATTTATTTTTAATTAATTTGAATAAGAAATAATAAGAGATCTCATCTGGTGCTACAGCCCATTTCTTTTGATATGCTGGCTTTGATAGAAGACTTAAAAAGGACCTGGTACAAGAAAAGCAAACTTCCTGGGAAGACCAAATTTGGAAAGAATACTTCAGCTGAATCTGATGTTTCATTTTCAGCTTCTTTTATATTACAAACAGACTTAACAGATTTTTTTGCCAGACTCCACAAATGTTAGCATGGATGCCTGGAAAATGAAGGAGGCTCATTCTGAGTAAAAGTATGTTTAGAAGCAAAGTTTTGGCGAGGGGCATGAGTTTTCCCCTTCCCACATGTGCTTTCCTCCAGCAGCTGAGGGTACAGAAACGCGAGCCAAGGCAGTGAAACGTGGAAGGTGCAGAACTTGGTTCCTGGGAGGAGACGTGAGCAGTAGGAACTCTGATGGAGGCAGAGGGAGTGGACATTGGCTTGAGGCTCTCTGGGGGAAGTAAAAAAAAACTAAAGTAGAAAGGACATGGTGGTAGAAGACCAGGGACAGTGTGGAAGGTTTGGCAGGAAGCTGGAACTCAAGGTGGGAGATGTCTTTCAGTTCCCCACACTTGCCTGTCATATTCTGATCTGTGCACTGGTAGTATTGGGTCTAAACTCAAGAGAAACTGTGGGTTCGCATGGTTTGTGTTCAGAGTATGCTGGATGGAAAAAGACTGTGTGTTGACAGGGACGTGGATTTGTACTGTGAAAAACATTGTGATCATAGTCTTGCTAAATGAGATTCATATTTATGACTGAGAAAGGGAGGGGGAAAAAGGAAAGTGCGATAGGATTTTACGTACTTGATGACTGTGAAGACAAATTAGGAGGTGTCATATTTTTCTTTGATAACAGATTCCTTGAGATGAAAGAAAAGCAGAGACTATATACTTGGACTTGGGTACGTTGTTTTTCTATTCAACATAAGCAAAAATTAAAGTACACTGCAGAAGACTGAAATTAGTATAAATATCAGTAAGTCGAGTAAGCAGCTCAAAGGGTGGTGCTGAAGGGTGAACTATAGAAATATTGAAGCTGAAGTAAAGTAACAGTGGAGTTATCTTTCAAAAACTTGCCTTTGCTCTGTCCTAGATTGCTATTTTGCCTAACTATCCTTGTATAAGAATATGATGTATGGCAAGACTTGGAGATATCATAAATACAGAAGAATATGAGAACAACATTTACAGAAATTTGTAATGACCACAAGGACTACCAAAACTGAAGTGAGACTGAATACGTGATGAACAAGGTCATAAACTAGAGGCCTTAGATTATCTACCACAAATTTGAGAATTCACGATTGTGAAATGATAAAGGAAAAACACCTGAGTGTACACATCAATCACAAAATGACAACTGGTAAACGGTGATGCAGAAACAAAGCTGAGGGAGAAGGTTTGTTCCCAAAAGCACACATCAGAGAAAGGGAAGGTAATGATCAAACATAAAGACGATGTTGGCACAATGCTAAGAAGGCATAAAATGGCTAAAAATATACTTATAAATTTAAAAAATGAATCTATGCATCAGAGGAGTAGAATTCTGGCACAATCTTCCTACAGGAATAGCTGGTGCAAAACCAAATTCTTTGGCAGGAAAGTTAATGTGTGAAATGGGAATTAATGTTTAGTAAAACAATTTTTCCTTTGAAATGGTGATTTATCAAAATCAAAACATACCAAAGGAGTGAAAAAAATTCTAAAGAGAGTAAAAAGAGAAAATAAAAATACAGTGATTTAATAGGAGCAGGATTGAGTGAGGTATTTAAGTCTTCCTTTTTTAAATGCTTCTCATGGAACTGATTATGTACTTCAGTAGTAATGACAAAATTTAAAGAATGTCCTCTTCAGCCACCAAATACTGCAGGCTTTGTGCATTCTTTTTCATTATTTCCCTGAACAGTAAAAAATAGAGAGTTGCAAGTTCCTTTTGAAGCCATGAGTGCAATTTCCACACACCTCTAGTAATCCTGCTCAAAGCAGCAGGTTTGTGGATGGCCATTCTGCCAGAAGCAGTCAGAGCAGGGGGACTACTCTCTGGCCTCGGTCCAGCTTACCACAGATTCCCAAATGAATAGATGCTGTGGAATTTGGGAAAAAGTAGTGCATGGCTATTAAGAGGCAGCAATGCACTGGAGAGCAGTAGTTGACTGCCTGCTCTGGGGGAGAGCCGGCTCAAAGCAGCCATTTTAAGGCAGGTGGTGTTACTGTGGACACCAGGAAAGCCCCCAAATGAATGCTTGCTGTGGTATATCCTGAATCAAAGGCTCTGTTATAGGGCTCCCCAGGGATCTAGCCATTATGTCCATGGTCTTAGCAAATTTTGAGTCTGTAACTCCTGTGTAAACCCATAAATACAGGATAGTAATAGAGATTCTGTAAATTATCAATAAGCTGTTCTTTAAGGGTTATTATTTATTAGTATAACATAGAAGTATGAAAATTAACCTGGTCTTCTTCTGTAGATACTCTGTCTTCTTTCGTACATGTTCCTGTGAGGGTGTATTTATTTATAGGCTCATAAATAAAAGCTTAAACTGGCATTAATTAGAAAATATGTCACCTCTGATCTCGAAACTAATTGGTTTGTATGGACTTTGTTAAATTTGCATAATTTCCTCAGCATGGTGTCTTTAGTCTTCTTTCATTTTAAAGGGAAAATGTCTTTATATCAATGCCAAATGGAGAGTTTTGAAAAAATAAGCCTTCCAGTGATTATAGGTTAGGTGTAGCGTTTCATCCTGTAGTAAATGGATATATTTCTGTCACGTATGTTGAGACGTGGAATTCAGTCAGAGGCAGAAAATGTTATTCATAGGCATGGATCCTTGTTAAATAAGCGTTACCTTTGCTTTACCCCTTCCGCACGGGGGAAGTACAGCAAAATGTAGATTCTAGTGAGTCCTTACTTCCTCACGGCAATTACCGGAGAAAACCTGACTGGAGAGCCTGTTTTATCCCACGCTAACTCCCTGGCTGGGTTTCCCCACACCAGATGAGAGGAAATCTCAGCTCCCTCCTTACAGCTGCCTAAATCTTCCATACGTGGCATCTAAGAAAATAACCAACCAAACTCTAACAAAATAAGCCATTGGTTGCATTTGCACTATTTATCAGTAGCCTGCAGCTGGTGCCAAATAAGTCCTTTTAAGTAATTGATAATTTCAGACCTCCTGGTTTTGTAAAGCAGTAGGACTTAGAAGTTCTGTTTAACAGTGGTACTTTTCATTTAAAGTAGATTTAGAAGAACTAGGACACTAAAACCTGATGTTTAGGAAGAAAAAAAACACACAGCTCCAAATTCCCTGCTGCTTTTTATCACTCGAAAGTGTATGGACATGTTCTGGCACACATGAAGGGTGTGATTTTCTTTCTAGGACTGGCCACAAAATGGTGGCACAAATACCGAGGGCATGTAACTCTGTTCCACATGGATGGGGAGGGAAGTTATGCAATAGCACACCTGTTTCCTCTCCAAGGAAATGGAGTGACACGAGTGGCATTGCTTGTTAGCTCACTGAAACTTTGGGGTTAGCTCTGCTCTTAATACCAGCTACTATGGAGTCTATACACGAGAAATAAGAGGCCTGGAGTTGTTGAACAGCTCTCCTGTGTCTTGTTAGCTCAAACATGAAATATTGCTCTCATTCACTGGTGGAATATAAGCCATATGACCTGTTGTCACATGGTCCCAATATGAACATGCACTGGTTTACCTGAAGGAATAAAACATGTATTAAACATATAGTTTTGTAAGTGGACTGTTAGGCTTGTATGCAAATTGCAATTCCAGTTTATATAGGTAGACGCTGATGTAAAAGTTGATTGAGGTTTACCTTCTAAAACTGTGGTCTCTCAGGGCTGATCCTTTTTTTACCATCCAACACAATGTATTAAGCCCGCAGGAAAAAATCCTTTCTACTTACACAACCTTCCTACTCCACTGAGATAGTCAGAAAAGGAGATTAAGAAACTGCAGAAAATAAATTCATTAAAGGAGAAATATTGCCACTGAAATTTTGGAATATGAATAGAAAGTGTAAAGGATCAGTGTACCAGAAGAAGCAAAAATGGCAGATTCCTCCTTCAGTTTCAGTTCTTGTTAGGTGGAGGAAAAAATGCAAATTTGGGCTATAAACAGAGCAAAGAAAGTTCTCACCCACACACCCTTGCCCCAAGGATAAGCATTAGAAAGGGCTTGGTTAAAAATGGCCAATATGCTGTGAGTTTGGAATTAAATTATATTGACATCACCTGAAATCAGAACAATTAAAGTGAAAAGGTTATGCAGGAATACAACCAAGCAGAAATTGGATGGAGACATAAAAGTACACGTTTTGAATGTCCGTTGCTGACTAATAGGTGAACAGTATTGCTCAGAATGCATGGCTCTATGGCAAGTCCTGACTTTAGGACAGTTTTTAGAAAAGTTCTGCAATTTAGTATAAAGACAGTTCAGTTTGCTAAATCTCATGTAATCTGACCAGCATGGTGAATTTCAATAAAGCAGCAGAAAATCTCAGCATAAAGAAGGTGAGAGTGAACAAATTAAATACTCATTTTATTCATGCATTGCCTCATGTTGCAGGTTGATGAGAAGTTAGGCTTGGCACAAATCTCTATGGTTTTCTCCTAGAAAGGGGACAATGTAACCCAAATGTCTTGATTTTTGTTTTGCCATGGAAAAAACAGAAATCATGTGACATAATAATTAATAATCCTAAAATAGTATTGCAGAAGATAACACACAATAGCTGAGAAGTAGCTCTGTGACAGATTTGTCACTGCACTAGAACACATGCATGATGCTGTGATAAACACTGGAAAAAGCACTTGTTAAAACAGCCCTTATCCCTAAGGAATTTACAGCCTGGGAGACAGAGAGAGATAAGATAAAATGCACCTGGTAACCAAGAAGTGATGCTATTTACATTTTTCTTTTCTGTTTGCTTTCTTTTCCCAATGTTTCACCCTCTGTTTTATAATGAGGTGCTGGACTGGTTGATGTGACACTTGTGAGTCTCTACGAAGAATTTGATTGAAGAACACTGGTGGCTGGCACTGGGCTTGGGAAATCATATTTCAGAGATAGGCAGCCAAGAGGAAAGTAGAAAGACAGCGATGATTGGAGACGATTCTTAAGGCTCAGTCCCTGTCAAACGCTGAACATTTTGACTCCTGTCAAAAAAAATAAGGAGGGGAGTGTTATTTAGAAAGGGATAGGAACTCCTGAATGCTCAGAAGATGGGGGTTTTTTCTATTCAGCTTTTAAATGCATAAGCCAGCCCTCCTCTCAACAGTGCAGTCTTTTGATGAACAGTAACTGTCATAACATGGGAGTAAGAACTCAAGTGGTGCTGCTGCTAAAGATTTTCATTTACCTTGATAGCATCCAGACTAGATATGAGGCCTTGTTTAAGTTCCCAAATGTCATTAGGTTTCTCAGGGTTAATGCTATGCTGCTAGACTTAGTGAAGCTATTCAAATCCTTTCCACTTCTCATTAGAGCTTGGCTGTCACTTTTTCTCAGCTTCTGCATCTGCTTGTTCCCTGGTTTCCTTCAATATATTCTAACTGAACTCTGTTCAGTATTACTTCTCCCATATCCCCTCCCTCACTTTTCCCCTTATCTCCTTCTGGCAGCATAATATCATCGTGTGAAATCCATGGCCAAGTTTTCTGATTCCTTTTTCCCTCTCCTACTCCCTTCTCTCAGTGAGCACTTTGTATGGGCCTACCTTGCAACATCAGCCAAATCACATCGTAACTTTTCTCATATGTTCTTTGCCACTTGCAAAGGTTTTCTGTAGTCTCAATTTGATCTCCTTTCCATTCTGAAAATAATTTAGTTGGTGATACTTAAAACAGCAGGGTTACAGCTCAGTGCAAGTACCTCACATGAACCTCTGTGTTTTGAGTCAAAAAAGGTTTCATTTTTTTCACTTGAATAAATTTGATTACTGGTGTCCTCCCCCAGTTTGAAACTGTGTTTCCCAATGAGAAATGAAAATCATATCTTTGGTTCTTTTCCCTCTCCTGCTAACAGCCTACTCCCACAAGGGGAAAAGTTTGAATATACAGCACAGACTACAATCTTGCAACAAGTACTTAACAACTGTAATATGCAAATATTACATCTATTTGACAGCGATTGTCAAATGGGTGAGGCTGTGGGACCCGCCTCAAAAATATTTACTGTATAATTCAAGTGTACTCTGCACAGTCTAATAACAACACGCTTTTAGGCTTGGTTACTGCAGCACAGTAGGTGGCAATGATTATGAATCAATTCAATTCAATGAATGTTATCCAGATGCACTATAGCTGTTAGAGTATAATATTTATTATCATTTTCAAAAGGTGTAATATCTATAACCAGTCTAAAAACTCTTAAACATGCCCTCAAACACGATTAGCAGTAATTTATTTGAACAGAACATGAACAGATAAGCACCTCAAATTGACATAGTTATACTCAAAGCTAAAAAAGAATTTGATTAATATAAAGCACCTGTACGGTTTAAATAATTTTAAAGATGGCATCTGTTTTCTTATGAGATTAAATCTATGTAATATCAGTATTTTATCTCTAGCCAGTGTGTCTAATAATCTCAAAACTAATAAAAATAAGTGCATTCAAAAGGAATGGATCTGAAAGAAGAAACACATATATTTTCACAACATTCAGCCCTTTTACTGTTTATCTAAAGACCTTTGTAAGAATCTATCTATGGCTTTGAAAGCAAGACGTAAGGATTAAACACTTGTCTGGGTGTTAACACTCAAGAGAGATCTGAAAACAGATTAAAGCAAGAATCAACTCCTTACCATCATTATCATCATCATCATCATCATCATCTCACTTCATATGTACTGTACAGAATATGGCAGAACACAGGAAACTCTACTGGTTTTCATAGCCAGAAGAGACAGATTCTTTCCCTTCCCTTCCCTTCCCTTCCCTTCCCTTCCCTTCCCTTCCCTTCCCTTCCCTTCCCTTCCCTTCCCTTCCCTTCCCTTCCCTTCCCTTCCCTTCCCTTCCCTTCCCTTCCCTTCCCTTCCCTTCCCTTCCCTTCCCTTCCCTTCCCTTCCCTTCCCTTCCCTTCCCTTCCCTTCCCTTCCCTTCCCTTCCCTTCCCTTCCCTTCCCTTCCCTTCCCTTCCCTTCCCTTCCCTTCCCTTCCCTTCCCTTCCCTTCCCTTCCCTTCCCTTCCCTTCCCTTCCCTTCCCTTCCCTTCCTTCCTTCCCTTCCCTTCCCTTCCCTTCCCTTCCCTTCCCTTCCCTTCCTTCCTTCCCTTCCCTTCCCTTCCCTTCCCTTCCCTTCCCTTCCCTTCCCCTTTCTCTCTCACCCGCCTACCCTTCCTTTCCTGCCCTTCCTTTCCTTTTTCCTGCTTAGTGTCTAATATGTAACGTGTTTGGAGAATAAGACTTGATTTTGATGCTGATATTTTACATAGATTCACTGCAATTTCTCATCATCTTCATGAATTTCAAAGGAAAATTCATTTTCCAGAACAGGTACAAGAAAAAATAACATTGCTCCAACAAAGGATCTCCTGCAATTCCAGGGTCGTGGCAACAAAAAGTCATCCTAGATATTTTTACTGGAACAATGAATAGTACCATCATGTGCCCTGTTTGTTTTATTAGACTGTTGATGCAATTTTTGCTCATCAATAATACAATTTCTATAACCCAAAAACAGGTGCATGTTTATAGAAAAACAAGAAAAGGATTTTCCTGTTGATAGACTGTTATGATGTTCAACATCAGGGAGCCAGCCACTGTAAAGCAAGTTTAATTAAGCATTTTTTTTCAAAGAGAAGTTGAGAAGGAGTTGAGAGCTCTAATACAGACATTAGGACAAGATCTTAATTGCACAGAGAGCTCATGGTTTCCTTCTGGAATAAAAGAATGGGTAAAAGACAAAGGAGGCAAAGAGAGAAGTGCACACATTGTGTACATGTAAGACTCAACAGAAGTCCTTTACTGTGGCTTGAGCAATTTCCTCTTGCACTGCAAAACTTACGGCCAGGAAAAGAAATTGTTTGTCCTTTGCATAGTAGTAGGAGAATTGTTTCAGTGTTACAGGAAACTGCAGAGTAATTAGTCCACCCCTTTCTTATAGCCACTTCAGTTTCTAATTAATTGTATGCAAACAACTGTTGTAGAATTTTCTGTGAAAATAATCAAGGAAGCTGCTTGATTCAGACGCAGCCAAACTCCTCGAGTTCGGAGCTCTTAGTTAAAAGTTTCATTGCTTTTAAAAGTTCACTTCGCAGCAAAGACTGCTAACTCAGAGGCCTGTGTTAGATAAATCTAGAATGAGATATTAAAGACACCTTTGTGTGAAAACCTTTTCCAAGTAGATCAAAATCCTTCACTCAAGTATTACATGTAAAGATTGGACTTTTCTTGCCTAATTTCAGGTGTATGAAAACTCTAAACCAGTCTTGCAGTAAGAGGGCAGAAACAGGCACTTGCAGAAGGTAATTCATCAGCTCTAAAACAAATGTTGAGATCATCCTTTAGAGAGCCTCTGGAGTAGCCCATTTCTTGTGTTGGCTGCAGAGGGAACCAGCACAGAACTTGCTTATAGACAGCTGACCTCTGAAACACTGCTCCAAATCAGGTACATGGAATCCTTTAGTGCAAAAAAAAACCTTTTGAAAAACATTTGAGTCAAACAAATTATCTTGGAATTTTGTGATGGAGGTGATGGCTGATATTTATGTTCATGGCAAGGAAACCTGGGTTAACCAGAATAGGCCCTGGGGTCCATGGAACTGTACTATGTTGTTGCAAATGCATCAATAAACTCTGATTGGGACCCAGTGCTGTATTTTTAGCCATCAGACAAGGTTGTAAGTTGGAAGATTATACACAATACTGTCAATGCAGGTTTTGTGCTTAATTTATTTCCCTCCACTAGACTCTACTGTTGTGGGTTTTGTCTCCATATGGGCCATCCACTTAAGAGCTGGACTTGATGATTCTTGTGGGTCTCCTCCAATTCAGAACATTGTGACCTAATACAGCATTTACACCTGCCTGTTTCCAATGCAAGGATTAAGAAAAAGAAGCACCACAGGTGGAGGGAATCAGCTCACTGAGAACAGATTTTATTTTCTATGGATTCTGGTAATTCTTGGGAATGGTGATAGTAGTTGGAATCATGGCAACTACTCTATTATTTTTTTTAATATTTTAGGAAGCAAAACTAGATTCTAATTTTGAGAATAGAGCTGTTTAAAGGGAGTTCTCCCTTTTACAGCAGAAGCTGTATTGTAAACCTAACACCACTGAACTTTTTGGTAATGCTCAATTTAGGAGATATGGTATTGTTTCAGTTCAAAAATTTTCCTACTGAATGTGTTTTATTCTTTTTCCCCTACCACCAAGTCCCACATAAAACATTGCAATTTTACTTCAAATCACCAATATGAAATAAATAGTATCTCTCATTCTCATTCTTCCACTAATCTTTCCCATTCATCTTCTCTCATGGGATAAGATGAAAAGAATTGTGTGGCTTACGCCTATTGCCTTGACTCAGCTTACAAATTCATAGCCTACTGAAAACACTCCCTTGTCTGATAGTGTGGCTGCAAGTTGGAGAGTATATTCATTTTTACACATAATGTTCATTATCAACACTACTCAACAGTGTAAAACTGGGATAATACCATAGAAATATAAATCTCTGTTAATTCAATACCTTCCAAGAAAATGATTCTTTGTATCTCAGTCTTAAAAATGCTGGAGCAGAAAGTTCATACAATCTGACCATCATCAAACGTTATCTGATGTTACTTTATACTTCAAATAGTTCAACTTGACACCCTGTTTGGTTTACCCTTTGCTAAGATGGAGGTTTTACCCTGAAATGACCTCTTTGGCTTTGCAGTGAATTGTTTTAGTAAACAGATGGATCATTTGACTCAAAGAAAAAACCCTAAAATATTCATTTAGGTCTGCAAATCATTTCTGTGAATGAGAACAGTAAATTCTAAGTGCCTGAGGCTTCAGACCTTTCAGGAGTTGGAATTCTGCATGAAATTGGGTTGTTAGTGTCTTGCCTTTATTTTATGAGATTTATTCTTCGTACTCCATGAAGCTCCATACTAGAAAACTGTTAATTACTTATTTCATTGAAATGTTTGAGGAGTTGTATTTGTTTCACTTTATTGGCAGCTTTGCTGAGCAATGTGTGATTGTATTTAGTACAACTCTGTGTTGCATATTTCATTAAAATATTTATTTTCCAATCTTACTTGTAATCAACTGAAGACATTACTTTTGTGAAAGATACGAAAACTCCCCTAACTTTCATAATTAGGAACGTCAATATAATCAGCTTATGTTGTAGTCTAAAAACCACAAACTGAAGGGGTGACAAAGGAGTAATTAATTCCCATTTTGTGGGTATGGGCTATCATGTTTTGGATCTATGTTCATTTTTGTCAATAGAATAGAAAATAATCTTTTGCAAGCTGTAGCATGGGTACACTTACAGAGATAAATAAAACCTTTTAAATCCATTGCAATATATAAAATTTTTAAAATACTGATGTTCAGCTCATAAATAATATATTGTCTAGTATGAGTTGATTTGTGACATTTATGATAAAACAAAGACCACACGATTAATTGTAATAGCAGGCATTTAAATTTCACCCATTTAACCCCTCTACTGGGCTCCATAAGACACACTGGTATTTGCTTAAGGCTTCCAGAAAAGCACCTTATCTTAATTTGCAGGGATCAAGAAATGAAAATTCCACTTCTTCCCTTGACTCTTCAGGGCTGTGTTATTAAAGGTTGTTTGTACTAATAATTTGTTTGTAAATATCACTTCCTGAAGCTGGTGTCTGATTCCAAAAGTAGAGATTTATTTCATGTCTTACTGAACTCGTTAACAGATAGGCATAAATGTGCCCAAAAAGCTATTTATCTGCTGTTGTGTCTTTTTTTCCTGTGGGTACAAATACATTGGTCCTGGTTTTGCAGGTTATGACAGAAATAAGACTTTGACATTACTCCACAACTCATGACCTCAGGCCTCATGAGGGAGAACTGCTGTGTTCTTATTTGGACGTGGCAGTGTTTCAGACGGCAAACGTCTGAAGTATGAGCGGGCAGAACATAAGGATTTTGGATCTTACGGATTCTCTGGATCCAGTTTACGGCCACGGAATCTCAGTCAGACTTACGGGGCTGTCACCTGCGTAGCAATAGAGCACTGAGTGGTCAAGGCCTTCCTGTCTTCCCCTCTGCCTGTTGCTGTTAGTGCGTGCTTGTTCGTGGGACACAGGGAATATTGCTGTGCCATGGGAGCGGCTGCCATCCCTGGAACAGCAAAGTTTACTCCGAGACAGATTTCTTTTATTGTCATTCAGAACTAGACCTATGCTCTGTGTCGTGTCATGAAGAGCATGGGAGCATTTAAGGACGATGTTACAGGATTGCTATACTTTAATTATATTGTTAAAGTTCTGCACCAATCTATGTTTGTGCAGCAAAATTCTAGAAGTAATTCCTGTCCTCTCTGTAAGACGCGTTTTTCACTGTGGACCTCAGTCTCTCTGCCATTTTAAGCGAGAATTCAGTGTCAAATCAATAGTTTTTCCTCAATCCAGTGGGTAGTAAAAGAATAGGCTGTTTCTTCAGCATATCTTGTTTTAACCACTGGACACAATACAAACCTCTTAAGTAGGAAATGATTACATGTAATTGGGGCTAGGGTTACCTTTAATACAGTATTTAATAGAGCAGAGTAGTGATAAGAGAAAATTCATAAATGTTACTTTTCTAGACTACATTGGGCAATGTCTTCCAGAGTAGCAATAAAGCAAATTTCTCACAGGCTAGGTAGGCATCACATTATTTCACTGATAGGAAATCTGATCACTGATCTAACTGTTTCCTGGAGTTAGTAAGTTAAGATCCAAACATAAACCCAAACAGAAGAAATCAAAGTCACCACAAAATTTATCATAATAGAGCAGATTTCAAAGAGAACTACATTATGCTATCTAAAACTTGCCTCTCTTATCTTCACTGTGGCTTAAACGACACAGCTAATCAGAGATACAGCAAATCATTAAAAATGTTGGGGAAGAAAACACAGACTCCAGCTTTTCCTACATACCTGGAAAGTAGCAGGTATGCCTCCCACACCTGCTCTCAGGCAGTGGGTTGTCACCTCAAGCTACCGCCAGCTTAGGACACGGCAGATCCAAGAACCTGAAATCCTCTAAGGATTAGGCTGAATCTACACAACAGTTTTGAGTGCAAATGTTTGCTTTTAACGTGTTTATTACCACGGTCCATGCATTCATCATTTGGATCCAATGCCAGTGTGACCCACAAAAGCAGAGCATCATTTCAAATGCCAGATTCTGCCATCCGAAATGATGTGACACAACAATAAGATTTTGCCTATTGTATAATATAAACATTTTAGGCCATTCAAACCCATGTTTCTGTTGCACTAAAATTCTCTGGATTCTGATTGTGAAGCATACAGCGTGCTCAAACATGGAGGAGACAAGCTGATTTTGAACAAAAGCAGCAGCTCTCCAGAGAAATGCTTGTCCAAACTGTAATCAAGAAAATCCTTCATGTCTCCTGTTAATTGGTGATTCGCCCTGCATATCTGATGGGCAGATTTATGGCTTCAAGCAAAAATCTCTTTCAAGGGATTCTTAATAAAGGGTTAAGGGTGGGATTTTCAAAAATACCAAGGGGAGTTCTTTCAGTGGCAGCTGAACATCCCCCTCTGCAAAGCACTTTTGAAAATCTCATTCATCTTTCCATGATGCGAAATTCGGGCCAGGTTTGTAATTTTTACTCTGTGTTCAGAAGAAGACAAGAGCAAGAATACCCTAGACCTTATTTTTAGCATAATGCTATCTAATTAAGGCAATTTTAACCAAGCATACTTCAAAAGATACAGAACTTTAAAAACACTACTTGTTTAATCTTGCTGCATAGAGAGTGTTGGTGTGCTTGATATTTATTCACAGAAGGTACTAATTAACTCCTTGGGAATGGGTAGCATCTCACTAAGCCTTCTGTCAGGCAGTAGTAAGTCGGGCAGGAAAAAAGCTTAAGTTGATTTTTCAGTATTTCCTTTTTTCCATGTATTCATGCCATAAAAGTATTGAAGCAGGATCCTCCGGTACAGGTGTGCTTCACTGTCTAAATGGCCATTCCCATTTCCTTTTTAAAGTTATTTAAAATATCAACCAAAGTTACAATGTAAGTCCTAGTGCATACATTCAGTGCCTTGCTTAAAGAGTGGCTTCAGCCTATGGTTATTGCCATGTGTTGGATGGGTACAATATAAGCCAAGAGCATTGAAATTCTGTTTGAAATTCTAAAATCTAACATTACCACTCTGGTAAGATTTTCAGTCTTGATTTCCTAATGCAGTGTCAACTTCTTGAAGTTAAATAAATGTCAGTTGACGCTCTTAATAGTTTGTTCCTTTACCTATGGAATTTTTCACTGAATTTTGAGAATTTAGCAAATATTCTTTATTGAGAAACCTTGAAGGTCTTGGCAACTTTGTAAAAAGTTTATGTCAAATTTGGTATTTTTTAAGATCAACTCGGCTGGTTTTATTTAAAATACGTTCTATAAGAGTCTGTAACCAGCCTATGGTACTGGTAGAAGTTTATGATGGTTTGAGCCCGTTTTTGTACCTTTTCAAACTAACTACAAAGGAAATTTAGAGTGTGTTTACCAACTCGGTACCAGCAGAGGGCATTACAGCATAGTTCACTTAAAACTGTTATATTTTGGAATCACTCCAGGTAAGAACAAAGTACATTGGAGGTTTGATAAGTACTTTACTGAAAGACGTGTATTTATCATCACATTGAATTGATTGAGAGGATTTCCCCATTATAATATGAAAAATCAGGGTTTTTAAACCTCGTTTGCTTCAATAAACCAAAATGCAAATCTTGCAACACAAGCAGTATTGCATACCAAAACGTGCCCCAAAAAGTAAGTAACTTCTTAAAAGTTGGGAAGCAAATATAAAATTTTACAATTAAAGTTGTTCATAATGAGAACCAACTGAATATGCTTGAATGAAATCTCTCCAATTTCTAATCAGGCAAATAGTTTACCCCACGAGTTAAAAAAGACTTCCCTCTTGGTTAGTAGAAACTTTCCACAGCAATATGCAACATTTCAATATTAAAAACTCTCTTACTGCCAAGGAAATCTCCCCTGGCCAATGGTTATTACATCTATGTGAGACTATCGATTTTGAACATGCAAAAGCAGACCGTTTCTCAGCTCCATCATTATGAAGCAACACCTAAAAATGTCAGTTGAAGCTAAAACCTGAAATAATTTAATAAATAAATAATGGAAAATAATTTGGAATCATTTTCTTCATCTCTGTGTGTAGGTGTAGATTTCAAAGGATGCTTTTGACACATAATATTTGTGTCTCACTGCTGCTCTTACTCACCTAAGAACTACAGCTACAGGGATCATATGTGGAAGGTGTAGATCCCAGATAATATCCTCTCCTATTGCAGTCTACAGGAACTCTGCCTGAGACTTTCTTCAGTCTTAGCATTTTTTCAGTCTGATATTGCTATCTGAACTGCCATGCTGGTCCTGTGCCCGGACAGCAGTAAGATTTAAAAAGCAATTTTTCTGTTCTTGTTGTGTTCTTTGAAGTGGGTTTTGTGAGCCCATGAAGCTCTGACTGTGCACTCCAGCTGAACAGTAGGTTGTTTGTCCAGCAGTGCAGCTGAGGGTAAAAGCAGATAAATTGTGTTTACTCAGTAACAACTAGGATAGTACAAAACTAGTCCATTTATATAAAAGAAAAGGGTGAGTTTTCAACTTTTCATTCGAAAGCAGACTGCTGCGTTTTTAAGGCCTCCTCCAGTGCTCAGTGTGTAATTTACTCTCACATTTTCTCTGTTAAGAGGTGATAGAAGAGGAAAGTGGAAGTTGTACACCTATGTGATCCTTGCCTAAGGTCCTGCTTTGTACTTGGGAAAATGCCATTGCAGCGTAGCAGGGCTGATCCTCCGACCTGCCAGAGGCAGCCAGCACTTCACACCCTTCCACTAACCCACTGTTTTCGAAACAGTCCTGGATGCCAGGGCAGTTTTTTGAGAGGAGCAGCTGCTGGCTCTAAATGCAATGACAGAATCTCCGGGAAGAAGAGGAGGAACAGGCTGACGGCATGTCTCCGCAGCCAGGAGCAGATCCTCGAGCCCGCTCCCCGCGCGGGGCAGGCCCGGCACACGGAGCCAGCTGCAGAGCAGCGGAGCCGGGTTCTTACAGTAATGAGCCTGAGCTCATACGGCCTGTTGAGACACAACCTGTGTTAGCTCAGGCTTGGCACCAGCACACAGTATTTACTCAGCTTCTGCACTGGAGCTGGCTCGTGTCAGGCCGTCTCGGAGAGTGGGAGGAATAGCTGTGTTACTGGATGCTCCTAACGATGCAGACATACCCTGACAGATTCGTCCTTTGGGAGGTTTTAAAGAGAACACATGCAAGACCAGTTTTCTTTTAATGAAATATTTAGCTGGGGCCCAAGGCCTTCCCTCTAGTTTGTTTTCCTTTTTTTCCCCCCCTTCTGAAGGCAGTCTGACCTTCTGTGCAAAAGGCGATGTATGAGGTATGGGAGCCTGGTACTGCTGCTGGAAGGAACTGTTTTAAAATAAAATAGCCTGCTGTATGAATGGGCACACAAGGCTCATTGACAGTATTCTCTCCCTCAGCAGTAATCCTTACTTGCCCTGCAGGTTTAGTACTTTGTCAGTGTCTGCTGCTGAACTCCACAATGCACATCACCTGGGCTCTTCACATCAGAATCCATTAGGATCTAGACCAACAGTTTTGACAAGACAAAACACATTGAAGAGAAAACCCCCAAATAATTCTATGTCCCAAAGAGTGGAGAAACGCTTCTAAGGACCAGAAAACATTTAATATCTAGCAGGATAAAATGCTTCTGATCAACAGAACTCTGTTCTCTCTTTTGAGGATAAGGGATTTAACTGATCTTTTTTTCCTTTTTTCCTTCATTTCCTACCTCAAAAAGTAGAGGTAGTTTGATTTTAGTCAAACAATTGAAATACATTTATACATTTTCTTTTTCTAATTAAATTAAGTAATATACACTTTCACAGTTCTCTTGAAGTGTGGTTTTG
The DNA here is from genome assembly GCA_014706295.1 of Lycocorax pyrrhopterus obiensis. Taxonomy (NCBI): domain Eukaryota; kingdom Metazoa; phylum Chordata; class Aves; order Passeriformes; family Paradisaeidae; genus Lycocorax; species Lycocorax pyrrhopterus. Next base: position 109,975,614 of record JACSVZ010000001.1, on the reverse strand, counting down.
AGAGCTTTTAATATGGGCAAGTATTGCTGGGGTATTTTGCAAGGAATTTTAGAGTGACTGCGTATTTTGTACGTGCAAAAAAGGCCAAGGATGTGCTAGCCATCATACACAGAGGAAGGCAGATCCACTTGTTCATTAAAACAGACATACTATGGCAGGGGACCAACAGCAAGGCCAGCAAAGTGTACTGCTAATGTAAGATTTTTGCTGCTGCTTCCAGTAGCATACTGTGTCTGCTGACAGGTAGGATGTACTTCTGACACCAAAGAACAAGGATACCATCATGGGGCAAAGACTTTCTCCTCTTCCCATGCTGGTCACACAGCACACACTCAAAAATGTCAGGGGGTGTAATTCAAATGCATGCTCTAGGCACGAAAACAGGATGTCTTTATCGTCTGTAGTTCCATCGTTGCTTTCTTCCCTTCCTCCACTCAAGGGCAGAATGCAATATTAAAACTATAGTAAGCATTTTTTTAATTAAAAGAGGTTAAATATATGGGATCAGATAGGCTTTCATCATGCAATTATAAATCGTATGCTGGTTATTGTAAATTTCAACATGCAATTGAAATGGTACTGGGTGAGCTGGCTGGGTATCTGCTTTGCATTTGACTGAGTTAATTCACTGCAGGTATTCAGTTCTTAGGTGGCGTCTGCTTTAAATATGTGCAGTAATTCAATCAAAGAAATAAGATGGATAGTTTATGTAATCCTTTTCATCTCCAGATTGCTAAGGTTAACCTTAACCATTCATGAATTATAAATGCATACAGCAATCTCAAATTAATACATGCAAACCCCCCTTTTTTTGATGGCCTGTTGAAAACCAAGGAATAGTTCCTTCTTTTAAAATATAATTGATGAAAGTTACAAGCACAGTAGATCATTTCTTCCACTTATTATTTGTAATCTTAAACAAAAATTTTGTGCAACTCATTTAAAATGGTTGTCTGTGGTAATATTAAACCTTTTCTCTGATGCAGGAACATAGGTAATTTTCTCTTCAAAATTTTGGATCCATCATTCTTACAGCCCTTTTCAGTGCCAACAGATTCTGTGGCATGAATGGGAACCCAAAGGCAGATATTACAGAACAATAACACTCTGTCGAAGCTCTCACAATTCCTGGAGTAATTAAGTAAAGGAAAAAGAAGCCTTTCTCTTTCATTTTGTTAGTTCATTCAATGCCATTTGGGTGATTTGGCTTGTGAGCTCTCTTCCAGGCAGTCAGAACAATCCACTAGGTGACACCCTCATACTCCTCGTATTGAGGCAAGGAGATAGTGAGTACTGAATGGCTCATTTGTTAAACATTTAAAGCAAATACTGAGATTTCAGGGACAGGTCTCTCTTTGTTTAGCAATATCAGAGATAACACTGGTTTTGTAATAAATACTGTGCTGTTTGTATATAAATTACATATTAAGCAGATTAGCATTTTGTCACTAACAAGAACAAAACCACAAAGCAGGAGCTGTATGCAATATTTCCTATAATTATAATAATTTTTTTAAAAGCGTTTGAGCTAGTCTGCTGAGTAGACTGAATAGCAAATATGCCTTTAGCATTTTTTACTGGGGCAAGAGAAGGAATATAGCTTCAGCGATTTTTTTTTTTTTTTCCAGTGGGGATGGGCTATATCATCTTTGAACAGAAATGAAAAGACCCATTCACCCCTAATATAAAGGAATATTAAAGCATAGAATTCAATGGAATTTTGCATGTTTGTGCCAGTGGTGATTTTTTCTTGAAGTTCTTTATGTTGATAATGATGCTTTATAAATCCTTTGAAGAAAGCATCTTTTATCTTGTTTTTTTACACCTAGCATAACGAGGCTTGAACTTCTTTAGGGTCTCTATCTGTGAATTCATCATAGCAAATAAAATACTGTATTTTATTGCTATTATTCCTTGCTCTGCAATGACTCGAGTACTATTCTCAATGCTGTATGTAGTGAAAGACACTGAATTCACTTGCAGTGTAATTAGGAGTAACATCAAAGAAAATAAGAATTACATCATAAAATTAATGTAAATAAAAGCAAAATCATGGTAAGGCCCTAGCAATCAAACACAAGAAAACAATGTCTTTGAACAGCATGTTTAAACAGTAACCAGACAGGTCAAGAAAGAGACAGAAATTGACTTATATGGACATGGAAATCATAACATTTCTTGTTTGCTCATAATAATTATCCCAATTAATTATATGGCAACTGTAGGTTTTCAAGCTTTTGCTATTCATGCACTTTTTATATTCAGATGCCCTTTACAGTGCTCCTTCTTCTAACAATTTCAGTGCTTGTTCAGACCTAATGTAGAAAAACCCATTTTATTTACTAATGAAAATACCATGGAAATAATACACTATTCTGCTATCAGATAGGTTTATTGACTTCAGCTAGGATTCCTACCATGGTTAAGGCCCATAATATACTTAGAGACAAATACACAAAGAGAGTTGTATATATAATGCCTCATATTTTTCCATTTAATTTCAGCTTAAACTTAGAAAATGTATTTATAATAGTTTTTTTCAGACAGTTTACTAAATAACGCAACCAATACTTCTGCGGTGTCCTAAACGGTCTGGAAGAAAGAGGTTTTGAAACTTAGTTATATGTCTACAATCCCAATGATGTCAACGGAAGCTTAGTTGTAGCCTGTAAAGGTACTGATTCAGTAATCCTGGCTGCCAGCCTCGGAACGATAAACTCCGTGAGTCTCTGCAGACACGAGCGTGTGTGACCGTGTAATGTACACACAGAGGTATTCCTGGCAGCCAGCGCCGCAGATAACCGGAAGGCTACACGGTAGTTCGGAGACCAGGAAGGGGGAGAGTCACTTGAAGTTCAAAAAGGTTTGTGGAGAGAGAGTGTGTTTGCCCCCACAACACATCCAAGACGTCATGTGCGTATCTCTGCCCTTGGAGAGAGCTGCCTGGGATCCTCAGTACTTACAGAAGTTCAAGTTCTTCTCAATAATCTGTCAAAGAACATCGTCCCTTGTATCAGAGGCAGCACTGATTTTAGTCACTTCAAGGGAAGAGTGCCATCTGCTGAATCACAACTATCAGTTCTGTAGAACCTTTTCTTTTTTGTTGGAGGTTTCATGACCAGCTCCTGTGCCTCAGACTCAGGCAGCATCTGTAACTTTGTGCTTGGGGTAGTTCTGTTCGCCCAGAAATTACATGTTTGTGTAAATCTTAAAAATGGTATTACATATTACAGAATAAACTCAGCAAGTACATCTACTGTACAACACTCATAGATGTACTGTTTCCCACATCTGAAGAGGTTAAAGCCATATTTCTCTTCCTAGAAACATTTTCTGACAGATACACATATATGTGTGTGTCTCACATGAATGTCTGTATGTCTCAGTATCAAGGACAATAAGGGTGCTGTAATAGCACACATTTTGTAAGAACATCTGCAGAATTAAAGACGATGTCAATTACTTACAAGACATTCTGATGAAATTCTGTAGGCTTACAATTTGAAGAGATTCACTCAGCCATGCAGCTGTTATATATTATTACAATCTAAATGAATTTTAAGAAAGATAATTAGAGCAGTATACATTCACTCCTAGCAATTTTTCTGAAGTAAGAAAGCACTGACAGCTAAACATTATGTTATGAAGCATCTGAGACAGTACAAATTGAACAAGCCTTTGAAGCTCTACTGTACTTTCACTATAGGTACCTAAAGTAGAATAACTCTGTTCTTCTCAAATGATAAAAATTTCTTTATAGTGATTGAAACAGTCTTAGAGGCTCATTAAAGATGGGCTAACTGTGGCACAAGAGCTTTAAACTGTTTTACGTAGGCTCATCTCGTGATCACATGGTAAGGTCATTCAAGCTTCAGAGCTTTAATCCACTGCTGTATGTAGAATTTCTCTGCATGTGAATTTGAAATTAGCAGCCAGCATACACAAGACTTTGACATGGCATAAAATTTTACTGGCCCTTGTCTTAAGATTACCAAAGCAAAAGTGTGTGTGAATCTAGAAACATACTATTGCACTAATAGGAAACAGATTCATCTTGAGTAGAGAAAACTCTCTGGGAATTAGGAAAATGCTTTATTTACCTTCTGTACACCTTGTATATATTTGTTGCCAGTTACAAAGTAAATGGATTAATTTATGTCGCTAGATAATGCATATGCCATATAAAAGCATTAAAATGATATTTTATAATTAAAGATTAGAGGAAACATTATCCCATATAAAAAGAAGGATACATAAGAACGACACAAGTAAATAAATGCACATGTACATAAAATATATGTGTGCATGTACATTCACAGAATAAGTGAACCCATTTATTCCCTTTAGAGTGGCCTACTGGTCTATGTGTGGATTTGCTTTTTTAAGAGATGCAATCAATTAAAAGATGTAATTTGGTACAATGGGAGTCTGTCAAATACTGATACTACAGAAAGAATAAAAAAAAGGCCTTCAAAATGTTATTGGTGGTGCTGGTGGTGTGTTTTCTTCTGGAAGACTATTTAGTCTAGGCTTTAAAAAAAGAAATCTGACTGTATAGGAACTGGAACAGGTTACTCAAAGACAGTATTAAATTTCAGTCATTGGAAATGGATAGTAATGGGATTACAAAATACCTGCTAGTGAGGGTCTACTTATACTTGACCCTCTCTGAGAACAGAGGTGAAATAAATGAACTCTTGAGGCTCATTTTCAGCCCTGCATGTGACTCCTGTTTATTTAATTAATTATAAAAGAACAACCCCAAATCTAATTTATTGAAATCTAAAACTTCTCAATAGAATTCAAGGATTATCTCTTCACTGTTTTTGCAGTGTGGTTTTAACTCCAGAGGTGCAAATACATTTTTCTTTCATGAAGTGCAGCATGATGCATGAGGTCACAACAGGAAGAGAAATGGTTGGCTAGGTACAGCTTGAAGAAATCTGCTCATATTCAAAAGTATTCACTGTTATTGATTCCACAGATATGATTGCTTTCTAAATGTGTTTGAAGTAGAACACTAATTCATTTTTCTCTGTGAAAATTAATGTCTGATTGGTGTTAAAACACTGGATTGTTTTTCTAACTTTCGGCTGTTCTTAAGTTTCGTCAATTCCCATCAGTTTTAGAAGAAAATCTTGCCAGTTTCATTGCTGCTGACATAGATACACTGTATTCATATAACCAGGAGCTTCTTTTCCCAATGTAAACCAGTTTTGCTTTGCATTATTGAAAATTTGTCTTTATAGACCTCGTACACATAAAAGTGGACTAAAACAGATGCAGTGCAATCCATAGGACCTTTCTGTTGCCGGACTTTTGATCAGTTTGCCCTGAGGGACACAAAATGGGGCAAAGCCAGTGACATGCCTTGTGGTTAGACCGATGGTGGCTGCGAGCGCCCGAACTTGTTTGGCTGATATCAGTGTGGGGTGCACATAAATCCTGTGACAGGAAGTGCATCAAGGGTCTTTATTATCCCACTGCAGACTTGCTTACAATGAGGTTAATATATCCAATACACTGATTGGAAATGAAATTTCTTATGTCTCATTCAATCCTCATAACTTAGTGAATCAACTCTAGGAACAGCTGGAGCTTTGCTGTGAGGTGGTAGTGCTACTTCTTCCAAGTACACCTTCTGTTTGCCCCTGCAGTGCTCTTCTCCTTCTTCCCCCACCACCACCTCTCGTGGGGTAACATAAAGCTGACATGGCCATGCGGAGCTGCTCCTGTAGTATTTATCTGTGCACTGTGCAGGAGCGAGGACTTGAGGATGCTTCTCCTGGAGATTTGGTCCACGCCTGGAGCACGGCCAGGCCACAGGCGATGCGAATCATCCAGCGAAGCGCCGTCTCCTCGCTCCGCCGGGAATGCCGGTGGAGACCCGCGCGGGGGTTTTGTGCGCTCGTTTGTTTTCGGCGGGGGTGGGCGGAGGGGAGCTGAACTTCTTCTGCGCCCGAGGCTGCCCCCAACCCCTCCCCTGCTCGTGGCTGTGCCGTGCCCGGGGCACGGTCGGCTCCGGGAGCCGCCCCGCGCGTTACCTTCGGCGGGGGAAGGGGTGGGAGGCGGCGCCGGCTCCGCGCGGGGCGGGGCCGGGCGGGATGCGCCGGGCCGGGCAGCGCCGCTCGGGGCGTGCGGGGGCCGCGTAGGTGCGGCTCCTTTAAGGTGTCCCGAGGCGGCACCAGACCTGCCGTGGCGGCGGCAGCGCGGGCAGGAGGCGGAGGCGGCCGGGAGGGGGAAGGGGAAACCCGCGGCGGAGGCGAGCGGCTCGACGTGACACCAGAAAGTTCAGGCGCGGCGGGCTCGGCCCCGCCTGACTCGTGCACCCCTGCCCCGGCGGCGGGGCAAGGCGAGGAGCCGCTCCTCCTCCTCCCTCTCCTCCTCCTCCTCCTCCTCCCGCAGCCGCCGCACCGAGGGCGGGCGGTTGGGGTGGGTGGCTCGGGGGCGTTGGCCCGGGGAAGTTTTGCTCGCCCTCTCTCTCTCCCCTTTCTTTCTTCTTTGCTTCCATCGCCCCTCTTGTGCCCTCCTCCGGCGCTGGGGCGGGGGCGAGTGTGGGATTCCCGCGTGCAGGGGCGGGGGCGGCGGCGATGCTGGGCTGGGCTCGGGGCTGCCGCCGGGGCTCCCCTGCCCGCCGCCCCGCCTGACCGCGGCCGGGCTCCGCCGCGGCCCCCGACGCGCCCGCCTCCTTCCCCCGCCATGGGAGCGGGCGCTGCCGCCGCTCCGCCGCCGCGCTCTGCCCGCCGCTCGCCGGGCGCGCAGTGACTCGGCGGGGGCACTTCGTGGAGATCCCTGCTCGCCCCTCGCCTTCGCGGAGGGCGGCGGTCGCCGGTCCGTGCCCGTCCCGGCTGCGCTCCGTTACTGGCTCGTCCCGAGTGCCCAGAGCGGAGTCTGTGACCGGGGCAGCAACTTGTGCTCGGGAGGCGGCGGACCTCGGCTGCGGGAACTCGAGGATCTTTTGTTTTCTGCTATCGCTTTGGATAGTCCTGGGAAGTGTCAAGGCGCCGCTGAGCAAAGCCCGGGCCAGGAGGGGGGAGGCCGGCCGGAGTTGGCGTGCGGCTGGAGCTCCGCGGACCTGACAGCGCCGTGCCCGGAGGGGCTCGCCCCGGGAGTCCGGCGGGATTAGAGAACCTCGCTTACGTTAAGCTTCTGTGGAATTACAACTGGGGGCTCTTCGTTTCTCCCCCCGCTCTTCTGGCATGAGACTGCTTGCAGGCGCCACCCGAGGACAATGATCGCGGAGTTTGCTCACTTTTACCTCTTTGGATTCATATGTGTCACCTCAGGTAACCATCTCACGCAGGCGGGTCAGATACGCGGCCGCGGCGGCGGCAGCGCTCCCGCAGCCGCTCTCCTCTTTCCCCCTTCCCACCCCCAGTTTGGCCCCTCCGCGCCTCCCGGCCCCCTCCTTTGCTCGGAAACCGAAGCTCGGCTTCCAGCCTGTGGGCGCGTTTGCCCCGGGAGCTGCCGCCGGCCGTGGGGGCTGCCAGGGGCCGGGCGCGGGTGTTGGAAGATGCGCGGCGCCGGGTCTAGTCCCGGTCCCAGGGCTCCCGCCGCCGGCTGCTCCCGAGGGTCGATTGATGTAACCACGGCTGGTGCTGAGCACCGGCGGCGAGGGGGCAGCGGGTAGGGACCCCGTACTCCCGCGGGAGGTGGCTGCGGCCGCTGCTCGGTGCGGCTGCCCGCGGGTACCGCGCACCCTCCCGCCGGGCGCACCCTGGAGCATCCCCCCCTCCCAGCCCTCGGACCGGGTTAACGCCGCGCAGCCGCCACCGGGGGGACCACGGCGGTGAGGGAGGGAAGGGAGGGCTTGGGGATGGGTTTTGCTTCACCTTGGCGATTAAAGTTTACCCACGTGTGTGAAGTGAAGCGCCAGCGTGCTAAGTGCGAGTGGGGGAGATGGCCGAGGAGATGGGGGGATGAATGGTCATTAGGCACAGTTTGCGCGGGGCTTTTGCGTGTTGGGGCATCTTACGGTGCCTGTAGGTTACAGACAGGGCGGCAGTAAGAGGGCATTGTGGCGGGCAGGTTTGGCTGTGAGCGGCGCGGGGCTCGGAGCGGGTGCGGCGCTCCCGGCGCCCGCGGGGCGCGCATGTGGCCGCGGTGGGCGTGGGGGGCTCGGGGGGTTTTCGGGTTTGTCTCTACACAGGGACCCTGTTTCTCGCGGGAGGCCGGGTTTGTCTCCCTGCAGTATTGCTTCTCGTTCTTAGGAGTGCCTTGTGTCACACGCTAAGTGAACGCAGTAAATACTTGTGCCGTAGTGAAGGTTGGCTTGGGCGCTAACTTTTCTACCTTAATTGATTTTTATAAGTTTGCGGAGGACCCCTTTGAGTCATTAAAGTTATGGTAGCATGAGACATCTGGTCAGTGAATGAATGAATGAAGTTTTTGAAAGACTTAAGTACACTGCCTGAAGCTTTAAGTCTTAATTATGTCACTAAATGTAGCAACTTATGTCTGTTTCTAGATTATATCATATATTTAACTATTACATTTTTGCTCTTAGGTATTAGTTTGCTCCTTGTGGCTTTGAATGTGGAAAACTTTGCATTCCTGAGTAGCTCTCACCCTGTTTGCTTTTGACCATGTCAGTCATGCCGTCTTTAATTTGATTTTTCTCTGTATTGCCTCCTTCATGTTATGGAAGAAACAAATGGAATGGGGAAGAGCCTTTGCACCCATTTGCTTTTCCTGAATCTTTCATGGCAATCATCCCTACCTTAGAAAAGTTAACTTCATAGATAGTGTACTCTGTAACTTGGTTCTGTATTGGGGTGTTTTAAGTTCCAAGTTAAGAAACAATTTTATTTAATATTATTTTTTAATCCTCTCATCTACTTACCATATAAATGCTCAACAGAGTAGGTTGCATGCAAGTTTTTTTTTTTCAATTTTTTTTCTTTCCCTCCAGGATGGGGATGCTCTGTCTAATAATGTTGATTCCAGCTGAGTTGGAGAGAAAAAAAAAAAAGTAATGAATTTTTATGGAGGTTTTTAATTTTGTAATGTAAACAAACTCAATAACAAAGATAAGAGACTCGCACCAGATAATAACTCTGTTCCAACTCCTTCACCAGAGGAATTTCTTTTTCCTCTCAACTAAAGTGTGGTCAAATTGTTAGTCTTGTGTCTGGAACAATGGAGATGCCTGAAACCTTTGGCAGGATGAAGTTTGAGGGCAGATGGCTGCAGCGCAGAAGGAAGGACAGGAGTCATCTACAGCAGTTTCCACACTGAAATCCTTTGAGTTCTGCTGACAGCTGATCTTGCAAGTTGATTGATCCTTTCCTCCCTCTTCCACTGAAGGTTCTCACTTCCCTCACTTCCACCCACTACTGAATCAATGGTTTGTGTGGCCGCACTCTAAATGGCATGTTAGAAACTTCTGCTGAGAGGTGGGGAATAATTGGGGAATGGGAAAGAGAAAAAAAATTTAATAATAGAAAAGTAAGTGGGTTAGTGTTTGTTAAAACAGTAATTGGTAAACCACTTAGAATTTAAAACCCCTAATTTCTACCCTGGTGTTGTCTCTGTGGAATCCTGTGAAGTACCTTCTTTCATGTAAGCCTGTGGTTAATAAATGTTGAATAAATTTAAATTTGAATAGTGTTGAAAATTGGAATATAGCAGCTTTCGTCCCTTATTCTCCCAGTGTAATTTCAGTGCTTCTTTGCATAGAGAATAAAAATTGCTTTAAGGGATACTTCTCTGGTATCCTTGTTTTCTTGAGTATTTACCTGCATTCTGCCCTTTTTTCCTTCATTCTGAGGCAGAATTTGCTTCAGAATGCCTGGATTTTTCATCTCTCCACTCCCCAGGAAGCAGCATCATCAAATGAATATGTTTGGAAAAGAAAAGCTTTCACTTATCTGAAGGGCAACATGCAGAACATTTTTGCTGGGAACGAGTGTCAAGGTTCTGGTTTTCCACATGGGTGTTCACTGCTCTAGCAATTCTCAAGGCTAAATACGTTACTGTGTGATTTTTTTCTCTTTCCCTCCGTGGAAATCTTTATATTTTGACGAGTTACTTCATTGCATTGCTGATTCCCATCTGCTCAACACCCACCCTTTCCCCCTTTCCTGTCCATGTTATCCCTTACTAATTACTGTACTTCCAATGGGATTGGTACATTTGCTCCAGAGGTTTTTTCATGCTGTGTGGAACAGGCACTGCTGACACAGCGAGGCAGGCGTGTTTCTCAGTGATAGTTCTAGCCAGTGGAGGGCAAAATTGTCTCTTGTATTCCTTCATGGGAGAGTTATCTTCTGATGGTTAATAGTTTAAGGGTGTCCATGGAGTGTCCCCAAAGTCCTTTCCAGCTGGCTAACCTACCTATTGGAGTAAATAAACCAGCCATTTCCTTGATACATTTTGTTTGTTTGTCTCAGAAGTTTGGACTTAAAAGCTCTCTCATAAAGTGCTAGAGCATTTCTGGAAATGTTTCTACTTCTTTTACATATTTTCTGTCTAATAGTAATAAATTAGGAGAGATTTAAAAAAAATACACAGTAATTCAAAGGATTATGAAAGTATTAAGTTCCTAATCTCTAAAAGCAAGTAAGTCACCCAAGAAAACTTAAAACCTGCATTTTTTACCTATCCCTAATGCATTGTGTGTTGTTCTAAGTAATTTTACTGTAAGAATATTTAAGAAAGATTGAGCCAGCTGCTTAGAGCTGAAGAAGCTGGCCACACTTACATTGTGTTTGAAGACTTCAAGCTAGCAAAGAAATAACCCCATGCTGTAAAGCTGATAATTCCTTACTTGTGATGAAATATTCTCCAAGTATCCAGGTGTTTGATTCAAAACCACTTATCCCTATGAGTACTGATAGTATCTGTGGAGAGCAAATTTATATTTTTTACAATTTGAATAGGTGTAGATTTTGTTATCTTTCACCTAGAAAGAGACACCGGTTGTTTTATTTTTTTTCCTATTGCCTGGCACTTAAGTTAGTTTAAAGCAGAAAACCACTCAAGCTGTTTTTTGCTTGTTGCAGTCAGTGTTGCTTGTCAGATTTTTTTTGTTGAAGTTACACAGTAACTTCATTAGCAGGGATCATCTGTAATGTTTGGGGTACTGAATTTTGGGGGAATCATGTGTACTGTCCATAAGATTTTATTAGAAAACATGAATTTATGTGAAGAATACTCCTGAGTCTACATGATAAAGGTTTTGATTGGATCTACAAAGATAGATGGGCCATTACAAATACTATCAGAAACTAGTGACACTCAGGTAGCAGTGTTATCACATGTTAATGTTAGACATTAAATACCTTTGCCAAACAATGCTTTAACATAAAATGCTTTGGAAGTGATGGCCAGAGAGATTCCATAAGGAATCAAAACCAATTTAGTTTTCATTAGAAGGTGGAAAGAGAAAATATTTAGAAATTCAAGACAGAAAAATCTACAGTTATACTTAAAAATCTGAGAACCTGTTCCCTCACTCTCAAATAACACTGGTTTTGGTTGGCACTTAATTTTCCTAAATAACTGGAAAAGTTTTGTTTCACAATCCTAAACAACTGTAATATTATGTCTCATTATGGGATAGCTTTCTGTAATGAATATAATGATAATTTGCTGGGTCTAGCAAGTCCAGTCACTTGCTGCAGTTCTCAGTGTAATATTTCTGTTGTTGTTAAGTGCACTGTGTGAATAGCGGTCACTTGGCTTGGTGTCCTGGTAGCTGGCTTAGATTCTTCTTCAATAGTTTCCTTTCATAGTGAAGATTCCCATAGTCAATGTTTTAAGCTACTGTTGTGAATTTGTTGTGGGCTTTATGTATTTGAATAGTTAGGAATGAGTCATTTTGCTGTCAATAGTTTTTTATATGTCAAGGTTATTCTGTGACCAGGAAGTTAGTAGGAGCCTTGCTCTTTCCAAGCAAATGAAAGGGCACTTAAGAATTTCATATGCTGAGGTCCTGACACATTTTATTTGTGTACTCAGTTATATCATCTCATTCGGTGGTGATAACCTTCCTTAGCTTTACACCTGAGTGCCTCTTCATAAAATTGTAAGGTAAATAGTGAGGTAACTGAAGTAGCAACCAAGGTGTATTTTAAGTCCAATAAATTGTGTAAACAGGGGAAGTAAGAGTATTTTTCTGTTAGTGATGAGAAGCTTGACCAAAAGGTGAGAGTAGAGCAACAAAGACATATTCTTCAGCATCTTGAAAGCTAGAGATGCTTTTAAGGGCAGATAATTTTCTAGTTTATATCTTCTTTAGAAGAAGGAAGGTGTGCATATGTATGTCCACATACGTTTATGCACATACATATATATCTTAGTCATACACTGATGTCTCTTGGCTTACTGTGTCAGCCTTAGCATCAGCACTGAATTGCTGTGAGTAGAAGGACATTTTATGTGAAGAAAGAAAATGTCTTATGAACACAAATGTTTTGTATTGCCGACATAGATGCAGCCAGCTGTGTTGGGCTCACACGGCTGAGACTTGGTACTAAGGAAGAGCTCAACAGGGGCAAAAGTGAAACACCTGGGAAGGTAATAATGACTTCAGGTTTTAGTCAGGTGGGCAGAGCTGTGTTCTTCTGTTGTTGGTCTTGATTTCTGCTCTTTAAAGAGCTAATTCTTTTGGTATCCTGATTATTAATGTAAGCCAGTACCGTGAGTTACCTTACCCTGAAGGTGATGGTAAGCTTTATTGAAGTAAGAAGGGGGTGAATTTAATTCTGGATGTCAGAAGTAATTTGTCGGTTCACTTTTCATTAGGAAAAAATGGTGCATTTACCCAGATTTGTCCGCAAAAATGATAGAATATGGTTCTGGAACATCGTGAGGGTAGGCTTTTCAGACCAGGAATGTGTATGATAGAATTGGTGTTAAAACAACAGCACACAGGGAGAGATGTTTATTTGGGATTGTCCATTTCAGGTGTAAGTAGAAGGGGAAATGTACTACACTTCAATAAAACAATGAATAGAGACTTAGGGAAAATATGTCCTATTTCTTTTTGCACCTTTTGAAAACAAAGTGAGGAAACTATTATTTGTGAGAAAGTGAAGGAGTATATGAACAACTAATGAAATTAAATACTGTCAAATACTGAGAACTGTTCTCAGACTTGTAGGTATTTTCCATGCCTCTCTTGTTCTGAAGCTTAGGAAAATTTCTGACTAAGACTCATGTGTCTCTGTGTGTCTGTGTATGACTGATTAAAACAAAATTGATAAATTGACAGTAATGAGATTTGTGAGTGGTGCCAGGCCAGTCTTTTTAATTAGAGCCTGCTTGCCATCTGAGCAACTGCAGCCAAGGGGAAGGTGCAGAGTGCTCTGCTCACACCCGTGAGCAGCCAAGTCATTTCACCTTTGCTGAGGACAGAATGGTTTGTGGGATGGTATGGCCTTAAAGAGGTGACCAAAAGGAGGCAAACTATGCTGAGGAGGAGAAGAGAAAACCTTTTGCTTTCTATTTTAGTGGGAAGTAATGTTAATTGTGTTTTCTGGAAGCAGAAACATGGAAAATTAGAAAGGAGAATCTACTGTTAATAGGCAGAGAATGTGCTTGTGGATTTAAATAAAAGATGTTTGTTTTAAGAGTTTATAAAGCAATTTTGTATCCTTGTGAAAACTACATTTCATGTCCTCAGGCTCACTCACAGTTTCTTGCAGCACTGCTATCCAAAGATCTACACAGAACTTGAGTACTTTTCCATCTAGGTTTTAGTGAAAAAATGTGCTATTGGAGGAGTGGAGGTCCTCATGGTGCCCTCATGGGCATGCACTTCTCCTTCAGATGTTAATGTTCAGTACATGGATTTTGGTAACAGCAATAGCATGGATGTCATCTCCTACCTAATTTTTAACACATTTGGGTTTTATCTTAAGAGATTTTTAATATGTATAAACTCTAAACAGCTAGTTCATAAAATCATATTTTTTAATATAAAGGCATATTAGGTATTTATCTTCTCATTCAGAAGACTGACATGTATAGAATGCTTGTATGAGCATCTGTACTTTCACATAATAGTAAATGTGTTGCTGAATATTTCTTCCTTACTTAGTATTCAAAGAAATTCCATAAAAAATTACTGGATTCCATATCTAAACAACAGGAGAGAACCTCTGTGGGTTTGCTCACTGGTGGTAGAGGTAAATTCCACGAGGTACTCCCATTTAAGTCTTGTTTTCTGCCATCAGACTTTACACCTCTAGAGGGGCATATAGCTTTTTGTACTATGTTAAATGTTTATGTTTATTTACATTTAAGTAAATAACTGTAAATTAAATTAAGAGAGCATTTAATTTTAGTACAACTTGCTATAAATTCAGCTTAGACCAAAATGGGTCGTTGAATGCATTATTATTATTATTGAAGTGGTATGAATATTCTTAATCAGAAAACAAGCCTGTTGTCTGGACTGTTGCATTTTTGAAATACATATGCTTTGTTTGAAGAAATGAATAGTCAGATATGCAAAATTATTCAAGCTGCCCTTTTTGGTTGGGAAGTATTTGCTCAATATGGTATTGCATTACCTTAAGTCTAATGCTAATATTGTGAATGATTAAAATGATATGAACACCCCTGACTGTAGATTAAAGATCTGTAAATCTGACAAGCCTGTGCTGAGCTCTGGATTTAAAATCTTAAACTTGATATTTTATTTTCTTCATCTTGCATAGTGAATTAGCAGTGGAATAAGCTCAGTTTTGGAACAACCTATGTCTTCAGACATGCAGTGCAGGGTATGGCAGGGATCGGTGTCTTACCAGTGCAGGCTGGAGTCATCCATGACAGCCATCTGAGAGAACTGTATAGTCTGTATTCTTTTCCTGTTGCTCAATTTTGTAGTCTTTGTCTTTTGCTCCCTTGACTGTCTTGTACGCAAATCAGAATTGTGCTTTCTGTAGTACTGTTAAACTGTTTCATGCTAATATTGCATTAAAACTTGCTTGGCTGGCATTTTTGTGCCTTCTGAAATTTGCATGTCCTCAGGCAAGGTATTTATTTTAGATTCTGGGTTAGTTATATTGCGTCTCATCTAATTGCTTAAATGCCTTTATGTTGAAGATTAGACACATAGAGCAGTTCATGGTTATAAATTCATGTATAGAAGACTTCAATTTTACTGTTTGCTTCTACAGTAGCATAATAGACATTAACAGTTTCTATCTTAGAAATTAGGTTTTAATACATGGCTGAGAATTTAATGTAGGCCTAAAGATGTGCACTGGCTCAGCTTTACTTCGTTCTGGAAGTAGGTGAAAGGAGAAAGAAATGGTGTTTGATAGTGACCAGATGGATGTGCTTGAAAGAGTGGCTTGGATTTCAGTAGACACTAGACCTCTGAATTTTGGATTCCAGGGCATTGTGAGTTGTTCAAGTTGGGTACCTACAGTCTAAATTTGGTGCCACTTAAAATCAGTAGTGCCTGTTGAAAATCTTGATTCTAGTGTTTAAATTGCCTAAAGTGTTTGACTTTATCTTCAGTTGCAAATGTTTGTGGATCATTGGGTTCTTAGCCTGTCTGAAAATTGAGATCGTAGTGAACATTGACTTAAGAGCCAATTAACTGAAAAAAGCTGTATAACTTTGAATTTGCATGGGCCTCTTTAGCTCTATGAAGGGTGAGGAGCCAGTCAAAAATGTGTTTGAGTAGGTATTCTTTTAGAAACTTTTCAGCTTGCCACTTTTGTAGTGCATTTTGCTAGCACTGGTCTGAAGCAGACTTTTCAACCCCGACATCTCCTGTTGGCCAAATAAGCCCAAGCACGTAAGCCCAAGATGAGGATAGCAGCCCCCAAATCCACAGTTGGGCCTGTATTTATGAGTTGAAAGCATAATACAAGGTCCCAAAATACTATTTTTGGATCAAGTGCTCAGCAATGTCACCAAGCTTTTTCTTCTGTCGTAAACTCTTGGCACCTGATATTAAACTTGGCACCTGGCCTAGCTTTGTGCTAGGAGATCTCTTGGATGCCAGGCAGGTTCAGAACTGGGATTTGCAAATTTTGAATGCTTCTCCCCTCACCTCCCATTCGCAAAACAACTCTGTCAGTGGAACTTTCTGGTTTTGGAATATATCTTAAGGCCCTAGGTACTGCAGCTGACAGATATTAATAATCGAAGTGTTTAATGGTAGGAGGTGATGAAGGGGAAAAAAATTAAAAGTAGTGTGAGGAAACAAGGAGAAAAGGAAACAAGATGAGTAGGGATAGTAGCAAACTGCTTCCTGAAGCAGGAGTTGGCACAGGAGAGGGTTGAGTTTGTGTGACTGTGATGCTGTAGCAGCAGAATGTAGGAGAGAGGATGTTTGTAATGAACAGGTTTAACAAAAAGGTCTGATGTAACTGTGGAATGAAACTTGCACTGTGCTAGGCATAAAAGTGATTGGCAGGAGGCCCCATGCGTGGAGTAAAATCCTGTCTTCACCAATGTAGAAAATTATGGTTTCAACTGCAAAAGGAGGTGAAGCTTGGAAGGAATTAGCATATCTCTAGCACCGAGTGGCATCTGGAACTGAATGGCTGGGTTAAATCATTCAGTGGTGATTAATGAGGCTCATTGCTCAGGTTATACAGCCTTTAAAAATTAAAAGGAGAAATTTAAAAGTAGATGCAAAGCAGAAAGAAGGAACCATTGCTGTCATTAACCTCTTGAATACAGAGGGTGCAATTAAGTCTTCCCTACCCTTTGATACAAGGAGAAGTCTGTTATGTGCTGCTGTTAAGCTTAGGAACTAAGTGATGATCTTCTGAGTAATTGTTTTGAGGAGCATTTTGTGACTTTTCTAACGCGTATGTACCGATGCAGGCCTGCACTGGGAAGGAGTGTGCAGGATGGGATTTTGCTGCTGGTGAGTACTTTGCTTTTTAGAAAACTTCAGAAAATAGTGATTTCTGTTTTCTCTCCCACTCCTGAGTGTTAATATGTGTTACCTGTGCGGAAAGCAAATATGGAAACATGTAAAGTGAAACAAGCTTAGAGGCGTAGCGAGCGCTTTAAGTTTCCTTGGGCGCGATTCTGGCAGTTGCGGAGCTGAATGGTGACGTAGCTTGGTGTCATATCAGGAGTAAATGTTCAAAATGTTCAAAGGCTGCTACTCTGTAGGAGGATTACAGTACTGATATGAACACACTTCTGTTTACTTTCAGGTTTTTAGTGGAGCAAATGCAGAAACCGGTGAAGTGTGTGTTCGAGTGTTAGATGTTTGGTTTTTTTCAGAATTGCTGAAGAAACAAATAGTGGCATCATTAATGGTGCTGTTGCCTAAAATGGTTGAACTTTGCACAGCAAGTTCATATAGGTAGAAAATAAAAGGGAGCTAGAATAAGGTATTACCCTTCTGGAGCTAAAATAGAATTCCACTTTAATTTCTACCCGCTAGGGGATGGAGTTCCCTAAAATGCACTGCTGGAAAAGTCTCTGCTCACAACAGTTTTGGTTTCTGGATTGCTGGTTTTTCTACTTGTTTAGTGGCTATCTTGCTTTTATTTGGGGAGGGGAGGTTGAGGTATTCAGCAGAAAATAAGGAAGAAAGTTGTTTTTTTTTTTAATTTAAGCATAAGGTTTGCATCTTTCTCATTCATACCCTATTGTGGTTCCCATGACCATAATGTGGAAGACTTTTTAATCCACATCCACTCTCTAGTGCTTTGTATCAGATGGGGATTATTTTTTTCCCCCTGCATTTGCTGGGACAGCCAAGCTAGGGTGGTTGACCTGGTGCTTTAATGTTGTGACCAGAAAGAGTGAACATTATTTTCACAGGAAGCTTTTGTGGTTGTTTGCTTGTTGGTTTTTTGTTGTTGTTGTTTTTTTTTTGTTTTGTTTTGTTTGTTGTTGTTGGATTTTTTTGTTTGTGTTGTTGTTGGTGGGGTTTTTTTGTTTGGGGTTTTTTAGTTTTTTTTTTTTTTTAAATTCTCTGACTATAAGGTTTATTGATAGTGTGAATGCTTGTTTGATTTTTGAATAATAACTATGATTTTTTTGGGGGGGGAAATGACTGTTTAAATGTCTATGAAGTCAATTATTATTCCAAAAAGATTGGATTAAAGTCTGCACTGAAATTATTGTGTCTTCAGGATTGATATTTCTGTCTTTGATAGAAATTTACATTTTATTTTACATCAGTTTCCAGAAAGACACTTAGAGTTTGTCTGTTACCTCATTACAGGAAGGAAAGCCGCAACCTCTCAGCTAGAAATTCACTGTGACCCACAGTCTAGTAATAATTAGAATTAAACAGAGTTAGTAATTTCACTTGGTCATTTCATCACAATTCCTGTAGGCATGTAGCTGATCATTTCGAATCTCATAAAGTGAAATTTTATTTTACTCACCTTACTAAGGTCAAGTAAAAAGCCACATCAAGTTAATGAGTCCCTTTCTTCGCAATGAACTGAACGTGGCATTTGTTTTTGTTCTGGCAGTCATGAAATCACAGGGTGTTGGCGACAAGTCCATTATTGGCTCTGTGCAGTGTTTCTGAGGGCTTTTACTCCACCCAGTGCATTACGTGTGCAGACTTTATCGTACTCGTTAAAACTTGTTTCAAATTGAGGATTCTTTTTTTTTTTTTTTTTAAGCAGTAATAAAGAGAAAATAAAAATAGCTCCCTCTTCTTTAGTAGCATAAATGAAAGAGAAGCAGCAACTCATTCCTTTTGTGGCCTGAGGAAATAAAACAAACTCTGGTTGAGTTCTCAGCCCCTTAAAGTCAGAGGAGGTTTGACTATTGATGTCAGTTTTTATCTTACTTTGCAGAAGCTCGAGTTGTATGTCACTTACTCTACATGATGTTACATAGAAACCTTAACAGTGGGGAAATAGAGATGATTACTAACTGTTCTTCTTAACTTAAAAAATTGAGAAGCATCTAATAGCTTATAAAATTCTGTGATTTAGGTTCCCTTTTTTTGTTGATTGTAAGATTGAATTTCATGTGTGTTGTTGGTGTCTTTTATGTGGTAGTCAGTCTTTCCTCTGCTTCCAGAACAGCCAAACTGGTTTTGTTTTAGCTGCTAATTTTTGTCTGCTTTGTCTGATTTTTTTTTGGTTATGTTTGTGTCTAATAGCTTTTTCAAAACATTTCTGGTTTGGAATTTTCCTGTGCTGTACGAGATACTTTTTTTTTTTTTTGGTAGGATTTAGGGATGTATAATGCATAAATCCAAGAGTTTGTTTTCCATAGTTGTGATTTTTTAGATACCAAAAATACTCAACTGTCACTGTTGCTCAGTTTTGAAAACTAATACAATCTGGTTCCTGCTAGACATTTGAAGGGAGCCATAATGTATTCTAAATTTAAAATGACAATAAGCTCATCAGCTTTTAGAACATGTTATTTTCAAATCTCTACTATTTTTTTTTTTTATTTCCTTACGAAGTTTTAAATTACACGAAAAATAAAACCAGACCTTCCCCAGTGACTTGTCCTTTTCCCTAGAAGTACCAGGTGTCTGATCAATAGCATGTGCTGGGAAGCAAGAATTTCATCTGAGGAGACTTGAAATGTGCTTATTTACAACTTCTATGAGCTACAAGTTGTATGTTTCTTTTTGTTTTGCTTTTCAACTGGTCACTGCTAGGTAGAGTTTCGTTATTTCGCTACTGATTTAAGACACAGATATGTACATAGCTTTCTTCAGGCTTTTAAGGGCTCAAGTTTAAGTGGTAGATCATTATTCTACCCATCAAAAGTGAAGGGTGATTAACTCTGTCTGGGTGCATGCAGTGTAATTTTAGAGGCTACGAATGTTGTTACAAATCAGGTTAAGGTTTAAAGGTGAAAGTTTGGCTGAATGAGTTTTACAGCTTTAAGTTAATGTATGCAAACAAAGAAACTCTTGTTTTCTACACATTTGTGTCTAATGAGCAAGTAGCTTGTGGTACGGAAAAGAAAACGGGAATATTGTGCAGTTTGCCATAAAGTTAGAACTACATACTTTTTACTTCAATTTAGAAGTTCCATTAAATAGGCTGAATCTAATAACTTTTATTTAGGCTTTTCATCATCTAAATGTAAGGTGAAAGGATAATGGCTTTAAACTAAGTGATAATGATAAACTAAATGATAATGGCTTTAAACTATTGTAGCTTAACTTTTCGCATTAACGTATTTTTGTAGGTTTCCTCATCATGCCATTAAATAATTCGAAGAACCTGTTGAGGTAACACATAAAACTCCCCTAGTGTGTTTAAACTTTTCTTCTAGATAGTTCTAAGTAGCATTGATACCTTGGATTTTCACTCAATTTTCTGACTAAACCGTATTCCTGAAACTGTAAGTTCAGCAGCATGTGGGAAGAGAATGGCCATTTTTTGGATGACAGGGAAATTATGCAGAAAGGCTGGAATTTTTTTTTTTAACGGTATCGGCTCAATTTATGATGTCAAAATTGTAACTAATGAGACAGGTAGGGCCTGTCCCTGTGCCCTGTCCATGTATTGCCCTCACTTACCCTTAAAGATTTCTTAAATAGCCTAGCATTTGGGAAACACTTTTGAACTTCTGTGATCAATTCTATTTACACTGGCTAAAAGTTAAATAGTGTGGATTTTTGTAGGACTATATAGTAGCATAAGAAGCTGTTCAGTTCAGCTGCATCTGAAGTGATCTAATCTGATAGCAGTTCTGAGTGCAAAAGCCAGGGTGTATAAATGGAGTGAAACAAAAGGGAAGTGATTAACGGGAATAAAAATAAACATATTTTAGTCTCGGTAAATGATACCTTTAAAGCACAGCAGCCTTGTTGAACATAATTAAAGTTGTAAGGACTGGAGTAGGGTGAGTGGGATCTATTCTCTGAGGTCATGGTGGAAATACAGAGGTCAGGGTTTTGCACTTAGTCTTATGTAAACAATGTCATGCCTTGGTAAGTGTAAGAATTGATTTAACTAGGTTAAGATAATTAAAAAAAACCCCAAACAACAGCAACGAAACCCCTCAAACGATCAAAAAAAACCCCAGAAAAAAACCCCCAAAAAAACCCCAAAAGAAAACAAATCCAGAACAAAGGTGTGCTCATCTGATATCAAAATTTGAATGCAGCCTCCATATCCTCTTCTAACCAGTTGATGGGAAAGGCGAAAAGTGTGAAGTACAGGCTTCTCTTGGGGATGCCTGTTGCTACTGAGTGGTTCTGTGGTGTTTGGCTTTGTGCAGTAACATCCCTGTAAGCTTTCCCTGAGCCTATTCCTTAAAATCTGCGGGTAGTCAGTGTTTGGTTTTGCCTCTGGCTCAAACTGAGACTTCTCCATAGAATTTTGTATTTCTAGTTACGTCCATTGAATATTATTTTTATTTGCTGAGGAATGTTTATATTTCTTGCACTCATGAATCACAGAATCATAGAATAGTTTGAGTTGGAAGGGACCTCCTGAAGATCACTTGTTCAACTCCCCCTACAGTGAGCAGGGACATCTTCAACTTAATCAGAGCTCTGTCTAACCTGACCTTGAATGTTGCTGTGTATCTCCCCAAGTATAATAAATCTTCATTTAGTTCCGGTGGTTGTGGGGTTTGATTGTTTTCTTCGTTAGTGGTTTGGATTAGGTATTCAGACTTACATTTATGCATGGTAGAGAAGAAATTCTAGGGTGTAGGGGTATCCTGACAGTTTTCCCTTCTGAATGACAGGAATTTTGTTTCTTTTCCCTCTGACTCCTTGTGTTGAGCCTCTTTTCATTATGGTGCATCAACAGTCAGAGCAAACCAGCAGCTCCAGACAGAACATGTCCCTGACTGGCTAAAGAAGGAGGGCTGGCAAAACCCATGAGACGTGAATTGGAAATGCAGTTCTGGAACTTAGTCTGGCAAGCAGAGGCACCGCTCCCTCCCAGAAGTTTCCAGGGCAGTTGCTCAGGCTTCCAGAGGCTTTGTGCAGCCATCCCCCAGCTGTGAGCTGGCTGGGGCTGCCCAGTTCAAAATGTCTGCTTGTATGAGCTGTCACTAAAGAGGGCTGCAGGCTCTCACAGAAGAGGAAGATGGGTGTTCAATATAATGATTGAACATTATATTGAACAGTATATACACAGATTAACAGTATGAGGAAGAAACACCCTGCAGTTCCTGGCTCCGGCTGGCTCCGGGCAGCTCTTCCTTGGTGTGAAGTGCTGCTTTAATGTAGGTCAGCTTTAACTCTTGTAAATGAGTGTAGTTCTAGTGAAGTCAATGAGCCACTGTTAATTTACTTCACTTGAGAATCTGCCCCAAGTAGATGAGGAACTGCAAAACTCAAAGGGAAGTGCTTAACCAGCAAGAGAAGTTCAAAACCAGTGAGGTGTTTTCTATTTGTTTTCTTCTCCCTGTCTTCTGAGGAAGAAGTTAACATTCCTACATCCCAGTGAAAGTAGAGTTTTATTCACCGAGAGAAAGCTTGTAAACTGTTGCTGTTTTGGAAATAAAGGGATAATAGGTGTTTCAGCTTCTCACTCCAGATCCTCTCTTTGCTAATAAAATGAGTGGGTATCACTTCACAGCACAAAACTGTCAGTCAGCATTCAGCTTGACTGACATAATTAGCAGCTTCTAGCTGGAGGAGGCTGAAGATTGCTTGTGGGAGAGACTGCTAACGCTTACCTTGCCTTGCTCACAGAACAGAGGCATCACGGATCCCCAGGGTTTTTAATATTAGTGAAAATTACATAAACGCTGTGTTTTACCCCTAAAGCTTACGTGGCTATGTTGTAGTTGGTGTTTACCTGATGCTCTTAAATAGTAAAAGAACAGGATATAGACTGGTTACACCTTTGAGGAGCCTCATGAGTCTGTATGCTCTGTGCATTCAAAACTACTTCATCAAAGGAAGGCTTGGGTCAGCCTGGTCCTTACAGATGCAAATGTATGTCACAGGAAATTGCAAGACTGGTAACACAATTTTCTATTGTTCAAAAAATAATAACCTTACGGATCAAATGAAAACTGTGGCTGTTTTGGCAAGCTAGATGACAAACCTGGTGACTGCAAAAGCCGTGTCAGAGCAACCAAGCCATTAATTTCCTAGTCTCATGTCATCAAGTAATGCTGTCTGTAAATCTTTGAGAGGAGTCAGATGCTTTTAGTGACTAGACTGTGCACTACTTAAAAAATGTACAAATAAAAAGAAAAAAAACTTGATTCCACAGTGTACTGCATACACACCTGTTGGAAGATTGTGCATTCAATGAGGAAAGAGGATGCCAAGCAACTCAGTGTTGCTGTTGTCCTTAACAACTCAGCTCTAGCCAGGGACTCTAAGACTAAACTCTTCCTACTGATGATTTGGTTACCTGGTTTTAATGTTGTTCTAGGGTTTGCAGGCCTGGAAAATTTGGTTTTGTTCCGTTTGAATTGCAGCTCTTTACTGCCTAGTACTTTGGTTCCTCCTGTAAGCAGATGTATTGAAGTTTCTTACATGAGGTGCTTTGCACACCAATTGTTCTGTATTTGTACTAGGTGCAACTATGCAAAATGTTTACTCTTTAATGTGTATTTCCTGTTTTTGGGATCAAATAGCTCCAGGAATACGGCATCATTTTACTTTTTAAACATTCATAAACACGTGATCAGGAGCTTTGCTACTTTCCCCCTTCCACAAGCACTTCAAATTAAGTGTTTAGCCTGATTTTTTTTCTGAATAATTCAACATAGTATCGAGAGTCATCACATTGTGGGTTTGTTTTTGTGTTTTGTTTTGTTTTGTTTTTGTGTTTTTTTTTTTTTTTTTTTTTTTTGTGGATTGCATCCTGGTTGACTATGTAAGACTAGTTGCCATTTGTATTTGGGACTCGTAAGAGAATCTTTGAGTCACAGACATTTAATCTGCTGGCTGTATGAATTAAGGGTTGTAAAGAAAGACAGTTAAATGCAAAGAGAGACTCCTCAATATTTCTTTTTTCCCAGCTCTGTGATGTGCTTTGTATATATAAGGAAGCAGGATTCTATGTGGTTTTGTGTTTAGGATAGCCTAAGCATGGCCTTAAATTCTCAAGGGCTGCAGTCATAGCTAAGTCAGGTCTCTTATCACATTTGTCTGTAATGAGGGCACATCCTCCAGCACAGGTACCTGTGTTGTTTGGTGTCTTCTTCACAGCATGAGAATTCTCTTGCCTTCTGTACATCAGCTGGACAGCGGCAGTGGCGGTGGTCGAAGGTCTGCCCTGAGCTGTGTGCCTGCTGATTAGGAAGTCATTTTCTAGCTCCAGACCAGTGGGGATCCGAAGGCACTTGGATGTCAGCAGATTGTGAAGCAGTGCCTAACACAGCAAGTGCGATGGAGGGTGATGGAGGGTTAGAGACAGAGAGGACCTCAGCCATGTGTGATCTCCACTAATTAATCAGAAACAAGCCTTGTGTGCAGGACTTCCTCAGCAGTTCCTTCCTTCCTGATCTGAAGTTCTTAGCATGGATAATGTCTTAGCATGGATAATGTTGTGGGAGATAACAACAGAAAATTTCTTGGTTTGGCTTGTTGGCTGTGTGATTGCTCTGTCATTTAGTGCTTCACTTAGTTTTGGTTTGTTTTTTTTTTTTAAGCAGTCTATTCCAGACGTCTTGCTTGCCCTGCCCTACTTATTTTAATTACAGCTTGAGTTAACTTTTCTTTGAACATGTTAAGGTATGTCTCTGAAATACATATGTATTTTGTTTTGAAAGTCAGGTATTATATAATGTATCTGGTATGTTTTGGAATGTGCATAGTTCCCTGGCAACTGTTAAGCAAAATTATGCCTTTATGTACATTGTAGTGTAGGAAATTATTATTTTAGTCTTAAGTTACATACCAAGTTAATTATTTTTTTTAAATATGAAGTAATACCCTTGGGGATAAAGTAGGATCAAAAGCCATTTCTATTTAAGAAGTTGGGTTAAATATTGTCAATGTTAATACTGCAATTTTACTAATATTTGTAGCCAGTGAAATGACTTGTCAGCCTTGAGGGCAGGTGTCAAACCAAACTCCTTTCCTCCTAAACTTTGTTTTCTATGTCATTACACACCAAGTAAGAGCATTAGAGGCCTGTTTGTTTCTGGGGTGAATTAAACTAAAGGAAGCAATGTTCAAGGCCAGGATGGATGGGGCTCTGAGCAACCTGGTCTAGTGGAAGGTGTCCCTGCCCATGGCAGGCAGTTGGAACAGGATGATGTTGAAGGTTCCTTCAAACCCAGGCCATTCTCTGCATGTTTCCACAGTTTGGTTGTGAAAAGTGTCAGAAGGTGTGTGCTGGTGTGCTCACACACCTGAAAGATTGCATATAAAGTTTCTCAGTTTCCATGGATATGGTTCAGTTTCAGAGAATATGTCAGGCTTGTAAGCATATGGACTTAAAATCAGTGAAACTTAAAAACATTGTCCTCATAAATGAAAAGAAATTGGGGGAAAAGGTGAAGAGTGAATTGAAGTTTATTTCTGAATTGGAACCTGATATAGGGCATCAGAATTTTCGAATAGATTATTTTGGAACCTGTGCATTTAAACAGCTGTTGATGTCATGTATTCACCGCTTCTTGCTAGTGTGTTACGTGTGGGATGTCAACAGAGCTGTAATTTAAGGAGTGTATGTTTTAATTAGCTGCAATCTAGAAAGATTAATCATACAGGATTTTTCTTCACTTTTGTTTTGCATTGACTGAATAAAGATGATTTTATGGGCCCTTTTGGTTTGAACTGGTGTAAAAGCCACCTGTTTAACCTAAGGTTCAGGTTGCTTTGTGTTGCTTCTTGTGGTTGTGTTGTGTTGTGGTTTGGTGGTTGTTGTTGTTTTTGGGGGGTTTTCTTTGGGGTTATTGTGTGTGTTTGTTTGTTTTTATGGGATTAAATAATCACCAATTAGAATGCCATGAAAGCCATGGAAGAAGATCACAGCACCCAGCCATCAGAAGCAATAGCAATCTGGGAAGTATTCAGCACTTGAGCTAATTAATTCCTCTGTATTAGGCCTCTCTGATACATTGGCCACCTTTAATTATGTGCATTCCCTAAAAAGTAGGTGCTTCACTAGCTGTAGTTGATTTTTTAAGGAAATATTTCTAGCATGAAGGAACTTGATAGAGAGTCTGAAGAACAAGATTTATTAAAATAGCTATATGCTGACTTCTGAAATCATTTTACCTTTTTGGGTGTAGCCCTGGAACAAGACTCCGTTCAACATGAATGGAAAATTAGAGTGTAGCCAATATTATCTTGCCATCATAAGGTTCAGTCTCACAGTTGAAGGAATGTTGTGCTAGGGATAAATATTTTATATATCCTTTAACAATGAAGCACTAGTTCCGTTTGTTTTTCTGTGTATGTGTGTGCTTTTAAATATTTAAAAAGAAAAACAACAAAAAGACCCCTGAAAAACAACAAAAAACCCACAGAATTCTTTATCTATCCTCACTGCATTTATCTTCTATTAGGGATTATTGAGAAGTATTGGATATTCACTTAATCTTCCCTGCTGATGTGTGTTAGAGGAAACATGACATTGGGTTGTTAAAATGTTACAAGTGCTCTTCCTTTGATAAGGTTTGGATACTTTCACATATAGTTGGAAATATGGATTGGATTTATTTGTCCATGATAGGAGTGCTGGCATGATGTTAGGTTTACAATAGTTAGAACAGCTAACAACAGCAAAAATTGTAGCTTTTATGTAGAAATATTTGTTACTACCTTATAATATTGGGATTGTGTAGGAAGTGTCACATCTGCTTGGAATGTGTTGGTATTAATCATGTAACTTTTACTGTAATATTTGTGATTGAAGTCTACAAAACTACACATTTTCTCAACATAATTAAAAAAAGAACGTTTTTCAATTTCAGGAGCGGCAAGAAGACAAGAATTC
Source organism: Lycocorax pyrrhopterus obiensis (assembly GCA_014706295.1). Taxonomy (NCBI): domain Eukaryota; kingdom Metazoa; phylum Chordata; class Aves; order Passeriformes; family Paradisaeidae; genus Lycocorax; species Lycocorax pyrrhopterus. The sequence goes on along the minus strand of JACSVZ010000001.1, from coordinate 109,948,816 downwards.
TCCAGGTTATATTTAGTAATATATTTCCTCTCACTGTATTAAGATATCTTCACTAGAGTGATAAAATCTTAACTGTTTTGATTATATTTTTTCATCTTACTTTTTCACTTTGAGCAGTCTTAAGGAGTGAACCTGGTAAGCAGGAATTATATTAGTTTCTAAAGATAAGCTCTTTCTCTGCTTCCTTGCCTTCTATGAAATGAAAACAATTTGTCATGGGAATAGACTTCAAAGTTCAGTTCATAATTTTGATAAATAAAATCATGCAAAAATCATTAAGTACTTGTTAGAACAGTCAAGTCAGAGGCTCCATATGGCAATTTGTTTTGATGCACTCGTATTTTAGTGTGTGTCAGAATTGAGAGAGAGCTGGTTTTGGGAATTGCTAACTAACCTAGGATGAGTTTTCAGGCCCGACATAGTTCAGGGTAGATAGCTGAAACTTTGTAGTATTTTTGAACAGGTACCTACATAGCCAGTTATTGGTCTATTGCCTGTTTCAAGTCCTTCGTAAGTTTCAGCTTTCTCTCTCTTATATGGATTTTTTTGATTGGTGAATGCAGATGCTCATGACTTTGTCTTGGTCAGCTTTCTTCACTTGTTGTCTTGTCTTTTCTCTGGAGGCTTTTGTAGAAAGGAAATAAATTTTGCTAGTTTATTTTGGTATTTTCTGAGCATACAAATACATTGTTTGTAATACGTTCAAGTAGCAGAGTTTACTATATTGTAAGGAATGTTTCTCAAAGATAATAGGCAATTACATTTCTTACTTCTTTGGTGCACTAGTGTTCGAGCTGTGGAGCTAGGTTATTTATTGGATCCTTGAATCCCAGATGCAAATCCATTGTCCTGAGGTAAAAGTTTCTGTATTTTCCTTCCAAAATCTTTGTCTTGCTACAAATGCTTTCTCTGAGATAGGTGTGAGGTTGTACTTGTTCTTCCAGATCACAAACTGCCATATTTTATGTTCATGATACCCAGTTATTTAGTGTGAAATAGATCCATCCTTGCACAGCATACAAATAAGTCTGTTGTCATTCTTTTTTTTTACCCTAGCACATTCATCCTTCTCATGAATAGCCAATAGTTTTGACAATTCTCAGCAACTCCTTTTAGACAAGCCTTTAATCCTCTACTACTGCTTGTCTCCTTCATTACAAACACAGGTTTAGGCATGCTAGAGAGGGGGGGTAATGTTTTCTCTGAGAAAATATTCAGCCTTAAAGAAAAAAATGAAGAGTGTTATTTGAATAATGAAGCTTATATTTATTTAGAAAAAAAAAGGTGTAGCTTGAATATGTGTATTTAAACAGCTTGTTACAATTTGGGAAATTTCAGAGAGGAGAATGTTGTTTATGAAATGGAATTTCAGTTCCATTCGAACAGAAAATCCATTTAAAAATATGTAATGACAAGCGCTTCATTGTCCCTCCCATCCACATTGCTAAGCATTTTTTGTTTGATTCCTTCTACATCTGTTTGAGACACTAATTGGAGCATTGCTATGGTGATGCTGCAGTTTCCTTAGGAAATGCCACTCTTCCCCCTGAATCCACATCCTCTTCTCTTATTGCTCTACCTGGCTTGATTCTGCTGTGTGGACATAAGGCCACACTGCTCCTATTCCTTCCCTTTCCCTAAAGGAAATGCATCTCCAATAGCATGAAACTGAGTGAATTACAATTTAGCATAACACTGGTTACAGAGCAGTATTGCTCTTGCCTTTTGTATAAACAGCAGGAAATGCCAGGAGCTGCCTTTTGTGTGTGTGTGTGTGTGTGTGTGTGTGTGTCTCTGTCAGGTTGTGGTTCAGTAGAAACCAAATTATTTTTCAGGTAAACATAGTTGGCTACAAAGCATACATACAAAGCCTGGAATTAAGTTTTGTAAGATGATCGATGAAAGTAGCAGTGTAGTATTTTGCAAATTGTTTATAGCGATAAAGTGTAGAAAGTGTTTTTTGCCTTTCTTGGATTAACATCCTATGTAAATGCAAACAAATCCTGTGCATGACTATATAAACCCGTTATAATTAGTTTTAGTGGAAAGCACTGTAAATGTGATGATGGTTCCCCATTATCAGACTGATCCCCTAAGAATAGCCTCATGTGGGGCTTGCAGGTCAGGATCCAACTTCAAGGAAAGACCAAAGATGGATTTCAGTGACAGACAGTGGCAGAAAGGACTTTTGGAGACTTGTGTCATTGCTACTTTACGTGTTTTGTTTTCTCCATGAGTATCAATTGTTTGGTCTGACTTAGATCTTACAAGCAGACTAAGGTCTTGCTGCCTTCTTTAGCCTGGGTGTGACTCTGTGCTCACCTCCAGGAGCTATGGCCTGTCTTCAAGAATGTCCTGTGGATTCTTTCAGAGGAGCTTTCCCTTCTAGCACAGTAACAAAGAGAGGGAAGATGTTCTTGAAGACACATTTGCCATGCTAGTGCAGGCAGAGTTAAAGCCAATGAATCTTTTTTAATTAAAGCAGCAACTGCATGACTCACATTTTGTGCTAGGCAGGTGGAATGCTTTGTTGTGGGTAATTAAATTATAATTCTTTGGCTCTTAGTTCTTGATCATTTTCCAAGGAGTTTTCTGACCATATGCATCACCTGTGATAAGACCAACCTTGTCTTTGTTTGATTTAGGCATTCCTTTCTACATGCCTGACAACCAAGATTGTTGGAACTAGATGTCTGTCCTCTCTGAGGATGGGTGATCTTTGTTAAACATCTGCCTCTGCTTAAAAAAAAAAAAAACAAACCAGGATTCAACTACTGCTCCTCTCAGTTAAATTTCTTATTGGAGGGATAAAGTAGGGCAGTGGGATGGACTCCGACTTCCTGAATGTTCTAAATATTTCTGAGAATTAAAAATGCATCTTTGAGTTCCTTGCCACCAAAAGGACTGTTTAACATTATTGCTACAGCTTATTTTAATCAGTGAACCAACAGAGAGGAAGAGAGTAATCCTAAGAGTATGTATTTTTAAAGTATATTTAATTTCTGATAGAGTAAGATATGCTTGTTGAACTTAAACAAATGGATGCCAATTAATAGCTAATGTATAATTCAAAGTTGAATTTGTAATACAAAGTTTAATTTGTTCCTAATGGATTTAGCTATTTTGTCAAATTTAGCTACTTTTAACCTACCATGTTATATGAAAATATTTTTTTTTACAATGGTAATATTGTAATTCTATTTTTTTTGTTGTTGTTGTTGTTTTTTTTATTTAGGGGATGGGTCTCTTCTCCCAGGTCACAAAGGATAGGACAAGGTGAAACAGCCTCAAGCTGGGACAGGGAAGGTTTAGATTGGCTACTAGGAAAAGTTTTTCACAGAAAGGGTGGCACAGGCTGTCTGGGGAGGTGGTGGACTCACCATCCCTGGAGGTATTTAAAAGATGTGTAGATGTGGCACTTGGGGACATAGTTTAGTGGTGGACTTGGCAGTGCTAGCTGGACTCAGTGTTCTTAAAGGTCTTTTTTCAACTTAAATGATTCTGGGATCACGTTAGTAGGAACTAAACATCCTTCAGCACCAGAGGGAGAAGCACTGGCCACCATGATTTCCAATTTTAAGTGTCACATCCCTGAGGAAAGAGCACTGCGTATTGTGAGTTCCTACACAAAAACAAAGGTGCAGAAGGACTTAGGAAAGCCCTCAGGTCTGAGCTTTTCATCTGGGAAGCCCAGCTGCCTCACATGGGGATTTGCTTTGAGTCCACATCTAACACAGTCTGTAAAACTGCAGCAGGAGCTGCAAACTGGAGTGAACAGTAGCTGGTTTTATGCGATGTGTGGGAAACAATGTCTTGTACTGGAAAGTTGAATTAACTTCTTAATGTACTTCTCTTTTGTTTATATGGAGTTTTTAAGTGGCTTTTTGTGAGCCCCATCACCATACTGCTGCTGCCAAAGTGACTAATAGACAGATCTATTGACACCATCTGTCTGAGGAATCCACGACTGCTCTTTCCAACTGTGGTTTAGTTTTCAATAGAAAAGCATTCTTTATAGGAGGAACTATTTCTGTTCCTCTTTTCCCTTCTGTTCCCCTTCCCCTCCCAAGGATCCTCAGTGGTGATTCACACTGGAATTTCCCTCAACTTCCCTTTCCTTTTGCACATCCAGTAAACTTCTCTGTTGATCCTCCAGTATTGTATGATGTGTTGGCAAGTTATGTCACAGTATAGAAGCTGTAGGGCAATCTGGACAGAAATAAAACACGAATCGCTGATTTTGCAGATAATTCTTTTAAATTGTTTTGTTCTTTTGGAAACTATTTGATGTATGTAGATAATGTTTTTACAACTGGACTGATGGTGCATTAACCAGATTTAATAGTGTGTCTTCTGAAATACTTCTATTCAGTGGCAGAAAGACCTATTTTTGCCAGTAGGAGTTGGAATATCCATTTCTTCAAAAATTATTCTAGTTGAATGTAAGGGTGTGGGAGAGGAGGAGAGCACACATAGGTTGATATGGTTCCAGTAGTAACCAACACTGCTCAGTCTTGCCATTTGTGGCTGGCAGAAACCGCTTGATGCCCTAAGCAAATTATGTTGTTAATGGTGATGATTTAGAGGGATATGTAAATACATTTTTATTAAAATGTATACTTGTGTAAAGAGGATGTGCTGAAGCATGGTAGTGTTTTTTTTTTTTGTGGCTCATTGAGCTGTTTACCAATATCTATGAAAGGAAAGTAATAAAAGATCAGTCTCCAGAGCAATAATGATCACTTCTGTTTGCTGAAAGTTGTGGCAAGTCCAAGCAAAATTTGTGCTTTGTAAAGAAAGTCCTGGTCAAGGCAGGAGGATAAAGACAGGAGAATAGTTCTTCAGTGAATTTATCTAAGGAGTTTTATTAAAAAAAAAAAAAAAAAAAAAAGGGAGGGGGGGTAAGGCAGAAAAAAAAGCAAGTTAGATAAAGGTCCAACTTGTGCCAGCTATGAGCAGTGGCGGTGAGGTGCTGGTGCCATTGTGAGTGCTAGAGGTTATGGGAAGGGGAGACAACTTCTCTCAGGTAATGACTTGGGGTTTAATTGTTCATTATGAACAAGTTTCATGTGTTTGGCTGTTGTGTGATTCATTTATAATGTTTAACTTGGGTTAATATTAGACAATCTGAGTCTTTAAGTTAGGAAGGCTGTAATAGTGATGTTGTAGGTACTTGTTCGATTGAAATGAGCCACCTGACCCATGTAATTTAATGGTAATGAGAAATCTAAGTTCATCTGCTGACAAGTGCTGCAAGACTGTACTTGTTTCTTAACAAAAATACAAGGATAACAAGTATTTATTAGTACTGTGCACAACTCTATTCCATAAGTATGTTCTAACCCTATGAATGTCATTTGCAGTAAATTGCTTGAAAATAGCTGGTTTTTGTTTCCATCGAGTTTCTTCAAGGATCACAGACAAACAACCAAACTATAAATTCTTTCTGGGGTTCCTGTACTGATCATCCTCGTGACAATGTTACAATATCCCTAGATCCTTGTTCTCCTGTCCCAGGGAATGGGTTGACCTGTTTCTGTAGGAGTTCATGGAATTTCTTCATCCTGCTAGATTTGGAAAGCAACTGTGCTAAATTCACACATTTATGGCACTAAAATTAGCTATTGGGCATGATGACAGGAGCAATATGACGGCATAATAGATATCTTTGTAGCTCCATCTTACATCTTTTCCCCTTGTTTGTATAAGCGGACATTATATTTTGGACATTTGTATGAAAAAAATGTATGGGTCAGATCTCTCTCTGCATTTGGTTCTACAGACCTGAGAAGGTCCTATAACAATTGTTTTGGGAGTGCTTTTGGGGAGGACAAGAAGAATTGTGGGGTTTTTAAAGTATAAAGCTTTGGTGTAATGAATAAAAATCTTTTTCGCAGATAACTGAATGCAACAATTTGTTGACCTTAAAAGTAGAAATGGAACAAGTATAAAGAAAATGTTAGGGTTTGTTTTCTTTTTTTAAAGGATTCCCTGTTGTGAATGTCTGTTCTTTTTCAGCTGTGTGAAGAAATCTTTCATCCTGAGAACAGTATCTAATTATAATGCCATCTATCATATTCTGATTGAAAGATCAATTTAAAAACATATTTACTTGGAGGAAATGGGCCAGCCAGCTTTACTGTTACTAGGTTATGTTTTATTTTAGTAATGTTTACCTTTTATGATTTATAGAACTCTCTTAAGTTGTATGGATTACTATTCAATAGTAGTTTCTGGTGAACATGTACAGGCTGTTTGCAGAATTTCTTATGGAAATTTGGTTTTTTAATACTCAGTGAAGGAGGGATACTAATTACTTAAAATTTTGAACAGTTCCTGTATTCAGTTGCTGGAATTTGCCTTTTCCTTCTCCCCCTCACATGAAATAATTCTTAGGTGTAGATTCATTTTTCCAGGACTGAAACTTCAGTTCCTCTGGCTTATTGTCCCTAGCAGGGCACTGTCTTATCTACGTTGGAAACAATGCATTATTTGCCACTACAATTTTGTCTGCCCCTGCAGGTTTTTTTCACCAGTAGTTATTAATAGCATTATTAGCAGAGTTCTGTGTCAGTGGAGAGCCAGCGTGCTGTGGGGTGACTGACAGGTATTTATAAGGAAGGGAATCTTCCTAATGGGTGTGGGGGGGGGAGGAGATTGTACATTAGCAGAGGAGAGCAGGTAAATTGTTGCAAAGAGAGGAGACTACAATGAGCAATATTAATAAGCACGCAAAGCTTTAGACATTTGCATTCCCAGCAGTGTTTTGTGGAGATGGCCTCTTAAGCATTACTTGTCTTTTTACTTCCCATCCCCTGCTAATTCATTCTTGTCATTGTGAGAGCTTTTAACATAAAAGCAATGATTTTTAGTAATTCATTGTGGGCTTTATGACAGCATTAACAGGAAAATGGTCCTTTTTTTCCTCCTGAAGTATACCAAGAAAGGCTTTTTTCAAGGTCAGGGATGATCTCTACTATGGCTTAGTGCTACATGTTTATATGAGTCTTCCTTTTGCTTTTAAATATTAAAGACATTTACTTAAACTAGGATGGAAGACATTTTTGGGATCTGTTGCTTTGCTTTAAAATAGTGATTAAGTTTGTGTTTAGTTATACAGTTGGATTTATGGGTACATATCAGTCCTTCTCTCTGTGTCACCAGCAAAGATTTTAAACAGCACAGGTCCCAGTCTGACCCCTGAGAAACATCACTGGTCACTACTTTCCATCTGGACATTTAAACATTGACTGCAGATCTTGGTTGTGACCATCCAGACAATTCCTTATCCACCAGGAGGTCCATCTGTCAAATCCATGGCTCTCCGGCTCGGAGACAAGGATCCCGTGTGGCACACTGTAAAATGCTTTGCACAAGTCAGGAAGATGACGTCTCTTGTCCTTTCCTTGCCCGTCACTGCTGTAAACCCCTCTGTAGAAAGTCACCAAATTTGTCAGGAATGATTTGCTATTAAGTGAAGCCCTGTTGGTTGTCACCAGTCACCTCCTTATTCTCCCTGTGCCTTAGCATAGTTTCCAGGAGGATCTGCTCCATGATCTTGCCAGGCACTGACATGATACTGACTGGCCTGAATTTCCCTGGGTCTCCTCTATTTCCCTTTTCAAAAATGAGAGTTGTTTCCCCTTTTCCAGTCAGTGGGAGCTTCAGTAGACTGCTATATTCTCAAATATGATGGATAGTGGCTTAGCCACTTCATCCACCAGTTCCCTTAGGACCCATGGATGTATCTCATCAGGTCCCATGGATTTGTGCACCTTCAGGTTTCTTTGACGTTCTCAGACCTGGTATTCTTCTACAGTGGGTGGTACTTCATTCTGCCAATCCCTGCCTTCACCTTCTGCAACTTGGTCAGTGTGGCTGGAAAACTTGCTGGTGAAGACTGGGGTCGTTGTGTTCCTCAGCCTTCTCCATGTCCTGGGTAGCCAGGTGCCCCATATTCCTCCTGAGGGGACTCAGCATTTTCCCTCCCTAGTCTTTCTTTTATTGCTGATACACCTAAAAAGTTTTTTTGTTACCGTTGATGTCCTGGGCCAGATTTGCTTCTGCCAGTGCTTTAACTTTCCTAATGATCCCTGCTTCCACCCTCACTAAGCTACCTGTCTGTGTTTGTCTGGGAGCTCCTTGTTCATCCATGGAGACCTCCTGGCAATCTCCCCTGACTTCATCTTTGTAGGAGTGCATTGTTCTTGAGCCTGGAGGAGGCAATCCTTGAGTGTCTTCCAGCTCTCTTGGGCCCCTCTTCCCATCAGGGCTCAATCCCCTGGCACTCTACGAAGGAGATCCTTGAAGACACCCTCTGCTCTCCTGAAGTGCAGGGTAATGAGCACACTTCTCACCTTCCTTGCTGCCCCAAGGGTCTCAGACTCAACAGTTTCACGGTCACTGCAGCCCAGGCTGCCCTTGAGCTTCACATCCCCCACATGCCTCCTACTTTTCTTACGGTCTTGAGGACATTCCATGCACTAACACGTTCTGTAACTGTCTCAGACCTACCAGACTGGGTTTTGTAAACAAGTCACAACTGCTTTCTTCTAAAGCTGGTGTTTTGATTGCTTTATGTGAAATTGATCAATACCCTTGGTGCAGAAATTTCTCTATTTGCTGGACTTCTGTAATGGTTGATACAAACAGCCCCCCATCACCTTTCTCAAATCCTTCTTGGGAATAAGTATTCTTGTCTGGTTTTGAAGGAAAGGGCTTAAACACCACAAAGACACCTGAAGTCTGTGGACTGCTCATTCCAGATGGAAGGAAGTGACTAATTTACCATTACTAAAGTGGCAAGGCAGGAAGAAACGAGAGATTTGATTTTGGCTCGGTTAGGCAGTTTCACACCAAGCAGGCTAATTCTGCATAATTTTCTGCTTAGAATGTTTAAAAAAATATTATATAATGAGTCATTTTGTCTTTCCTCTGCACTCTGTAGGCGTTATATGTACCTAATAGAAAATCTAAATTATTTTTTATTTATATATAGACACTTTGAAAATATATTGCCAAGGCCATGCACCTGGTGTTTGCATACAGTGGTTTCCCTTAGGGGTATTATCATGAGAGGACATGGAGTGGCTTTTCGCCACATCACTCTTCGGCTGAAAGAAGAACATGGGGTTGACTGGCACACAATCTTTTGTGAGAGCTTTGAACTATCCTTGAAGCACTATGATAAAATATGGGATTTGGGCTGATGTATTTTAGGGACCTTTTTCTTCCCTTCTTCTAAGTCATATGCACTGGTTTCTTCTTCTTCATTTATTTTTTGTTAGGTCATTATTTTCAAAGTTGATGTATTAACCCAGTTGCTCTCTTGATAATGTTTCTCCGTGATGATGCTGTGCTCTGTCGGCAAATTGATGCAGTCGATGGAAATAAAGATTTCCAAGCCCTACCCCGGTGTTTCCTGCCTGATAGTCTTGATAGTGAGTGGTTTACCACTGTCCTTGTGAAGAATCAAATACTGTCTAATTTGTCCTGTGTATCTTGACTACTTATAATTCACTTCTGTTTGTAAAGTCCTGTAGCTATTACAGTGTAGTGCTCCTAATGCAGATATACCAGCTTATAAATACTTGCAGCAACCACAGAATTATAGAACAAATTAAGAGTAGAATTCCTGTGTAACAAATAGAAGACTGACAATTTGCAGTACAGTCTCTCACTAAAAGATCCATTCATTTTTAATTGACTTTTTTTTTTAGCAGTGCTTAGCTTTTGTTTTTAATCAAAACACTAGGGGAGAATTGCCCATTTATTTAAAATAAGAATTTTAAAAGCGGGCAGATTAATTGTCATTAAAAATTCATTTAAACTGATAGATGTGCCATAATGCCTACTAATTAGTTAAATAATGGTATATTAGAAAATAAAAAGATTGATATTAGGGCTTTACCTGTAGAGGAGGAACAACTGATGCCCGTTAATCAATTTAAACCCCTAACCATGTGTTTAATTCTCAGTCTTTGCAGAGGGTACTGGTGAGCAGCTGTGAGCCTCAAGGCCTAGTGGTTCTGTCTAATTAGTCCCACTGAAGACTTTCAGCCTTTCAGGAAGCCTTAATTTAGGCTTTTGTTTCAAATAGCTCTTTACACAAAGTGGAGAAGTCTGTATACTGGTTGCCTTTTAGCATTTGGAAACTAAGCTGTAATTACAATCATGATACAAAAAGAAAAAGTAGTTTAGCCTTGAAAACCCTGTTGCAAAGAAAAGGATGCTTAAAACCTTGGATAGTGCTTTGCAAGGATGAAAACAAACAAATCCTCTTGTTCCTTGTACCCACCTGCCCAGCCGTGTTGGACAGTGCTGTAGCAGACATGGGTGTAGCTGCTTGAGCAGTGTGAGTTTGTAGTGATATTTATATTACATGTTGGCAGTAAAGGTCCCAGCCAGCTTCCACCTCTCAGGAAGCACTGACCAAATTCTACATGGAGTAACTAACCAGAGGAGAAAGGAGAGACAGAAGCAGGGCATGGAGGTGGTAATTAAAAGTAGTCCACCTCGCATTCTCCTCTCCAGTTTATTACAAATTTAGTGAACAGGTAGCTTCCCTGCATAATAGAAGTATTACCATAATCCCAAGCAGAGATCCTTGTGCATAAGATAAAATTTATTTCCTTATATGAATGTAAGTAGCTTTTTTTTTTTTTTTTAATCAGCATTTCTACATCCTTGTAAAATACAGTTTAATTTTATAGAAGGGAAACGCCAAAATATAATCGTACCTTAGACTCTTGCAGACTGGAGAATAATAGCTTTCCTCAGCTGATGGAGCATACTTAGTCGAATTCTTTTAATCTAGCTGCCTGTTTTTATAGGTGGCTGCTACTGTTTTTCCACTTGCCTCTCTGTGTGGGGATATCTTAACTAGTGAAACAAGCCTTATGCAGAGAAGTAATCTCTTCTACCAGAACTATTGATAAAGTTGAAAAAAAGAAAGATAATATTTCTGGGCACACAGATTCCTCTAAGGTTTATTCATTTCTGGCAATGACCTATTTTTTGCTGGTTGAACCCTCGCCCCTGTCACAGACATTGCTGCTAGAAGTAATAATAAAAATAATTATTCTTTTCCCTTGTTTTCAAACAGCTCTTCTCCTTAATAATTTTGAAGGCTTCGTCAGCATTTGCATTTATATGTGTAAACCACACAAACCTCTGCCTGCTTGCTTGTGGTGGTGTTATATTATGCATTAAAATCCTTCCATATCATACAGCTCCATTCTTCTTGTTTTCACTTACTGTTTTTTTTATCTTTCTTGCACAGCTCTGCAGAGCTCTTGAGGTCTGTCTTTTCCCATGCTTGAATATTTCTTTCTGCTTTTGACTCAGTCTCATGGTTGTGTAGCACTATTTTCTCTTACCTCTTCCCTCTCCTTCCTTTTTCCATTTATGACCACTGAATATTGATCTGTGTTTCTCTCTCTGATCCCTTCACCGGAACCCCTTATAATAGTTATTCAAAAGCTAATCATTAAGCTAGCTATTAAAAAATAATTATAAAATAATTAAAATAATGGGAAATAGACCCCTGACTTTTTAAATTTAATTGAATAATTTAATTTTTAACTTTTTCTCCTACTGTTAATAATGTTCTTCATTTCCCTAAGTCTTATCATCAACAACCATAAGCTACTGCCATTTTTCAACTTTTTTTTACATTCCATTATGAGCTTCAGTAGACATTCAACAGCATTTTTGTTTATCTGTAGAGTTCTCACACTTAGCATGCTATGTAAGGCATAAACATTGTCTTCATTAATGTTCTGGAAATGTCAGAATTTGCTTTTAAGGTTGAAAATTGACTGAGGTGGGCTGCATTCCTCTAGGGATTTGTTACTAATCCTTTAAAAGGCCATTTCAAATATTTTGTTTTCTTTAAAGTATAAATTACTTCAGACAGCTATCCCTTAAATTGTGGCTCAGTACTTTGTCTTGAAAAAGTCAATAACTTGCTGAAAACTGGTGTTACTTAAATATCTTCCTTGAGTGTGCCTATCATATAGAACATCTCAAAAGCTTTGTGTTACATGTTTAAATATACTTCAGGCTGCTGAACACCTAGGCTATTAGCCACAAGTTTTCTGAAGAATTCACTACGAATATTCAGGAAAATAACCTGGTAATATTTGTTTTTCCCATTTCTTTCATCCAAAACAACTTGATAAATATGCATTTCTTTTTGTGTCAGTTTAATATAGAGGCCCTGTTTTTAGCCACTGTGGTGTATTCAGGTGGTTGTATAATTTTCACACAAGCAGAACTAAAATCCAGCTGGAAATGTATAGGGATGGCAGAGATGTTGGATGACATTCTTGATGATTTTTCACCAGGTCTTCAGCAGTCATGCTGTGGGGTAGGAATTCAGACCTCTGGATGATAATGGTTCTTCATCCATCAGAGAAGAAAACTCAGTGCGTGATAGTCTTCTGGGCCCATAGTTTTGTGCATTTAAGGAAGTCCTGGTTTGTGGCTTTCTGTGTGTGATGCCATCCACCTACAGTTGGATTCAACCGAGCATTGCAAAGTTATGCTTTATGCGAAGGTGTAAGTAGGAACAGTGGGAAAAGAAATGGCCATGTGGAAGATTTCGGGTTTTTCAGTTTGATTTTGGAACCAAAGAAACCTTTTGAAGGAACAGAAACCAAACCCAGTAGACTCCCCTTGTTCTCGGCATCGGTGAGGTCACACCTTGAGTGATATGCTGGGATGAGTGCAGAGAAGGGCAGCAGAGCTTCAGGGAAGGGTTTGGAGCACGAGTCTGATGGGGAGCAGCTGAGGGAGCTGGGGGTGTTTAGCTTGGAGAGAAGCAGCTCAGGGGTGACCTTATCCGTCGGTAGAACTCCCTGACAGGAGGTTGTACCCAGGTGGGGGTCGGTCTCTTCTCCCCAGTTACAAGTGACAGGACAAGAGGACACAGTCTCACGCTGCACCCACGTAGGTTCAGGCTGGACATCAGGAGGAATTTCTTCACTGGGAGGGCTGTTAAACATTGGAATGGGCTGCCCAGGGAGGTGGTGGAGTCACCGACCCTGGAGGTGTTTCAGGAAAGACTACACTCAGTGCCATCGTCTGCTTGACAAAGTGGAGTTTGGTCATAAGCGGGACTTGATCTCAGAGGTCTTTTCCAACCCAAAAGATTCTGTGATTTTCTGACCTCTTGAGGGACAAGAAATTCAAACACAGTCAAAGGGAAAACTTCACACTTTTTCTCAGCAAAAGATTATTTTGATGGCATTGATGGGTAGAAGTTTACTTGAGGTGAAATCTTGCTGTTTTGACGAATCTTTCTATTGGGGAAAAATAGGAATAAAAAAGTATCTTCAGTCATCCTGCAGTGAATATCATGTTGATTGCTACGCAGAGTAGCTCGGGAGGAGGTATTTATTGCTTTTCCCTGAAAGCATGTTATCTTACATGCTTTTCATGCTTATTTACTTAGCTTTATATTTGAATAAAAGTATATATTGAAAAAAGGGTAGGGATAGACAAGTTTTCAGTAAGGGGTTATTTGATTTAAATTTTTTAAACTATGATAAAATAATTTATACTGATCGGTACATTTTATGTGATTGTACACAACTCATTGAAAATGGTTTTTTAATTTGGATTTAAGCTTCCATCCTTCCTTTTGCAACTCAAAGATTCCAGTGTTGTTACATCAATAACAACTTTTAATTCAAAATATCTGGACTTTTTGTAATCGTCCAAACTTAATGTCATACAAAGAGTCAAATGTATTAAATGGAGTGAAAGAAAGCTGTTTTAATTCAAATTTTTAGCCCATTAAAATAATAGTAAGAATAGGGAAACTGAACTGCTTAATAATAATTCTTTTTATTTCCTTGTTAAAAATTTCTAAGTTAATTAACCACTGAATATTTAAATTCAAACTTACTTCTAAGCTGGCATACATCTCCTGTAAATACCTAACATTTGGATTCATGAGGGCAGTTTTCATGTTTCATTCACCCTTGCATCTGAAACAGATTTACAATCATCTTACAAAGTGTGATTTTGGACAGGTGTTTTGAATCATCATATTTCTCTTTAAATCCGGTTTGGGAACAAGAATAAAAAATGGCAATATCAGTTGCATGAGATGTAGCAAATGGGCCCAGGCACAGCCTGGGAGTGCTGTTGGCTGTGGTGTTATAATACTTGTGCTGCCTCAGAGCTGAGGAATGTTGCTGAGTAGAGAAAGCCCCTGGTCCTATTGAGAATTGCTGTTTCTCTGGCTTCCCAATAGCCCTGCAGAAACGAGGATCCTTTTTCCCTTCTCTCAGCATCTCAGACGTTTGAACGTGCAGTTGGTCAGTATCAGATTCAATCTCACACTGAATCTGGAAGTGGAAATTAGTTTCGAAGCGTGGTAGGAGGTGACTTTGAAAAGTCTGGAAGAATGTGGGGGCAACTCATCTGAAATATTATAAAGAGAAAGCATTGTGTTTTTGTGACTGCATGACTTTAAAAAAGAGTAACCCCCAAACCACGTATATCTTTAGATCTATTTTTCTGGATGAGTATGATCATCCAAAAGGATATTTTGTGTTTTGTTTGTCCCTATTTAAGCTTTGGAATAAAGTAGCGTAATGTGCTGTAATCATGCCACACATAGGTGAAATCTTTGACACCGATTACAGACAAACCTACAGGTGAAGTAAAAATTTTTTGCATCAGTACGTCTGACATCTGATTTATCAACACATATACGAAGAAAATATGTAATATATAAAATATATAACTATATTAATGTAATAATTGTTTATGCAATGTATCTACATAATTTTGAGTTGTAGGCATTGTCACTCAATTGGAAGTTCATTTGGCTCCTTCAGTGCAGCTACGAGTCCTCCTTTGGTTTTGGTGCAGTCTCATTGTTTTTCCCCAAGTTCTGTTTTCCTGTCCCAAATGGCAAACCAGTGATTCACAGCCAATGAGATACTCTTCCAGTCTGGGATGAAACATGATCGAGGACGAGGACTGAAGATAGAGGAGAGCCTGACTGCCTCTTCTTTGTTTCCTAATCCTCCCTCCCTCCCTGCTCAATAGAAAACCAAGCCCTGGAACTGGCAATTCTTGTGTGACTCACACTAGCCTCAGTCCCCACACTTTCCCATTTACTCTATCTTTTCTTCTCAGGCTGCTGACAGCAGATCAGAGCTGTCAGTCCTGCCTTTGTAGGGAATGCCATCTGCCAGGGAAGGAGGAGGACAGGGCAGGAGTGATTGCTCTGAGCTGTCTCAGATCTTCCCACTGTGTCCCCAGTCCTCTGTTTAACCAGTGGTCATTTTCAGTATCTTTCCAGATCTGTTGTCCACAGAATTATCCAATTGTCATCAAATCCTATTACTTTAATATAGTTCAAGTATCTGTTTCCCTAGTGGTCTTCCAGTGTCTCTTTACTTCAGCTCTACTTAACATTTGCATCCTTTCCATAATCCTTTGCCAGTTCTTTTCCCTGATGCTCTTGACAGCCATTCCAGGGCCTGTGCAGCTCCCACGGTGTCACGCTCTTTGTGTGCCTGCCTGACCCCACTGCCTCACTCATCCTGCAGTTTGGTGTGGTCACTGCCAGCTTGTCACATCCAAATCTCTGGAGACCAGCTTGCCTTCAGAGACAGCTCAGCCGTTCTAAGTCTTGCTGTAATGCACTTCTCAGTGTCGTCCCAGTGTGGAAAATATCTCCCAGCATTACTCCAGCCCTTTCAAAGACAAAAGGAGTAATGAAAGAGGCTTTATTACCACTGTGCTTGTTTTTGTTTTTGAATATAGTGGAGTTGCTCACTGGGTCATAGTTGATTTTGCATTATTAATGAAAGTATTTCTGTAATTTCATTAATGTTTCCCTTAAGGGAAAATACTATTCCCAACTTACCAGTTTGGTGTGGGATGTTGTTGTTTTTATTGAGGGAGTTTTAGTTTCAAAAGTCAGTACTCTAGATACTGATATCTCAGGCTATTCCAGTATCCACCAAAGTCAGATGAGATAAATATCGTACCAGAAAACAAAACTGAGGGAAAGAAAAAATAAAACTGACCGGCTTCTTACCCTGGGAACATTAACTATTGCCTGGAGTTTTATGTAAATGTCAGCCTCTTACATGGTGCAATATAACTACTATTATTTTAAATTTATATTCTAGCTAATTTAATGAATAACCAGGTCAGGACTTATTTATGCTAACTGCTGCACAAACCAGTAGCATGTGTTCATGTAACAAAGATTGAGTGTAAAGCTGAGTCTCTTGAAAATAAGTGGTTTGTTCAAGAGCAATTTGGAAGAGTTGAATTTAATTTTGGATTAAGAAACTGAAGCATGACTCTTACTGTTGCCACTTCGGGCTTCTTTGTTAAAAGTGATTATTTCAGAGAGCAAGTCTCTCTTAGTATCTCCTGTGAAATATGTCTTTAGGAAATAAAATGGAGACTCAGTGTTAATATCTGAGCAATGCAGTATTTGCCATTTTTTTTCCCCCATTCCCACCAGGCACAGTATTTAAATAACTTTAAGATAATGTACCTCTTTCCAGAAGACTTTTTGCCTCGACACTTACGGCTTTTTCTGACATAATCATGCATGTCCAGAATTACTGTAGAATAAGGAACAGAAACAAACCATTTACACCAATGATATATAAACTTTTTTAAAAATTATTTTTTGTCTTTGTTTATTTAGCTTATTGCTACAATACTTCAACTAGCTCCTGTTCAGTTGACCAGGTCATGAATATTGTGTAAATTGAATGTCTCTGGCTTCCAGTTTGGGTTACATCTCTCAGTGTAAGAGCCAGGCACGAGATCAGTCTGGATTTGAGGCATTTTTAGTACAGCTCCCATTTAATCTCTTATTTCAAAGAGACAGACAGACGTGGCTTAAAACTCCAGGCTCTCTGTCATTACCGTAGGTTTTTTTCCAGCCATAAGTGTACAGTAAATTATTGGTTTCTGACATCTCCTGATAGTGTGGTAGCTATGACAGAAATGCAATTGTAATTCATGGTGTCTTAACCTTGAAGTGTTTCTTGTTGCTGTCTTTTTAAGCGGGGAAAAATGTTTTGTGGGTGTCTACAAATTTATTTTAAAAGCCATAGCCCCCATTTTGTAATCAGATTTCGTATTTAAAGTGCAACTTGCTTTACCCCAAAATATCCCTTAGTGGAAGAAATAATTAAAAGGAAAATATTTTAATAATTTCATCTATTATTAGGAACAGAAATTTCAGTAGCGATTAAGGGAGGGAAACAAAAGGATTCCTTGACATGTTGATGTAAACTGAGATAAGAACAACTTCTTTTTCAGGGAACATCACTGTGGTTTCCTGGTGGGAGTGATCAGGCAGTGTTCAGGGCTTTTCTTTTCAGTTACATCTTGCTCACCTCTTTTCCTCTGTGTTCTCAGCAAAAGAAATGGGGCATTTCTCTTCATTGGGAAGGCGTAGGGAAATTGCAGGTTCTCCTGATCCAAAGTGAGAGCATTGCTTGTCACATTTTATGATATCTGTTGAAAAGAACTGGACCTATTCCCAGATCAGTATTTGGAACCATTTGCCATGTCTCGAAATGCATTTCAATAAACCTGTAGTCCCGGGTGGGCATTAATCAGCTGATGTGACAGTGGTGTTACATTCCAACTATGCCTTTTCCTCCTTGGTGTGCAAATACTCTGACTTGCAGGTGAACATTTTTGTTCATAAAGGTGGCATCCTTTTGAAGGAGTTATGGAAATGTTTACAGTTATGACTGTGCAAAGTAATGGCAGGATTTAGGTAAGAAGTGTTTCTCTAGAATATATGTTTAATGCTCAGTTGTTAGAAATGAACAGCTGTTGTAAATAAAACTCTGTCAAAGACCTACTTCCTCAGTCCAAAGTGACACCAGTGCTATTCTCAAATCAGTGTTTCAGAAATACCAGTTAAATGCAGTTTTTACTCTTTTGCTTTATAGCAAAGTAGAATTAGACAATGAAATTTCTGTTCTGATGCAGCTGACTGCTTTGGGAAAATCCACAGGCCCAGCATCACTGTCTTTATTAATTACTTCATGTCTTTGATTATGAAGGGACGACTGCAACACCTGAAAAGGAAATGTCAAAATGGTTGCTTTTTAATATGCAGTATTCTTGTAGGCATCAAAGCTCAGGAAATCAGGTGTTTTATTGAAGCTGCACAAGGGTAGTATATGAAGAGTAGGAATATTAAAAGAATGGAAAAGTTAAGAGAAAGAAAATGAATGGGGCAAAATCTCAGTGGATCTTCCTAGTTCTGTTGTTTCTCCTTGAAAATTATTTGTTGTCTGTGCGACAAGGCAAACCCAGTAGGTTAGGTTAGCTGCAGGTATAGGGGCAGAAAAGCCACTTTCAGAAAAATACTTTCATTTATCCTGTAGTTATTTTTGCCCTGTAGCATGATGTGATATTGTTTTGCAGTGTGTGCTTGAAAGAGTACTCAAAGTCTGCTTGCCTCTGGAGTGTATATGGTTTGAGTTTTCCATCTTCAGAAAGGGTAAACTCAAACTATAATTTAAGACAAGGAAAAGGTGAGCAAATCTTACGAGGGAAAAACTGGATGAAATTAGGTTTGTGACTTTTAAGGGCGGCAACAACACAGAATCCAAGAGAATGGTAAAAAAGGAAAAGGTTGCAATTTGCATGTCAAAGGCATAAAATTTCAAGAAGTTTGTGGAGAGATCTGAATTATAGGGCACTTTATAATTATAATTCAGCACAGGGAGAATGAGGTATTTACTGTTTGGGGATATGTTTAACCTGAGGATTAGGCAAAGATTTCTAACCACTAGAGTGAGAGACTTACGGAACATCTTTCCAGTCAACTTACATAAAACCACAAAGATACTCCCCTCCACTTCTTGAAAAGTTTCTGAAAGAGGTTAAGTTAGTACTGGAAACACTGGGGAACTGGGGAAGCTCTTATGTTCTAAAAAAGTATAATTGTTTGCAAGGATCACCCAAGACTTCTTTTTAACTTGTGGTTTCGTTTGTTAGCATTTTACTAATAACTTTGATAGCAATTAGGCCAGTTACTCAGATCTTACATAGGGTTTCAATAATGAGAAAAAAAGAGCAAGGTTCTCGTGCTTTGAAAATCAGTGTTAAATGCTGTACTTGTGGAATGGAAAAGAAATGGGGCCAAGAGTATACTGGCCCTTAGGAATTTGGCTAAGGATGCAGTCTGTCACGCAGTATTTTATAATACTTATGATAAATTACTATTCAGATATATAGATCTTGGGAAATGAGGTTTTCCATATCCATCTGAGCTCAAGTTTAGATGGACTGATGCAGTTTGTTCCAATAGCACAGAACTTTTTTTGTTTTCCCCCTAAAGGAGAAAG
Source organism: Lycocorax pyrrhopterus obiensis (assembly GCA_014706295.1). Lineage (NCBI taxonomy): Eukaryota > Metazoa > Chordata > Aves > Passeriformes > Paradisaeidae > Lycocorax > Lycocorax pyrrhopterus. Next base: position 109,929,449 of record JACSVZ010000001.1, on the reverse strand, counting down.
TGCTTTTACTCAAGGGGTACACAGTGTTTGAACCCCTGATAGCAGCAGCTTTCATATTTAAATACACTCCCTGCTGTTTTTCAATAAGTTTTATTTGCATATGCTACCAACAAGAAGTTTTAAGGTGGGAATAAAGGCAAATCCTAGCTTCTGAGTTTGCCATTCCTCTAAAGGAAGTTTTCTTTGAACCTTCACATCTGTTTATGTCATTGTTTGAATTCTTGTAAAAATTGTTGTTGCACAGTCCAAGAAACTGGGAACATGATTTCATATAATTGTTCTTTTAAGTAGCAGCATGAAATAATTAGTATGGCATGCTTTAATTGGTGGCATCCAGTTGACTTTTTATGAAATACTTGAATTGTAATAAAAGCAGAGAACACAAGTTGGTGAGTTCCTATAACCCAGTGCCGTCATCTTTGGGGGAAAGAAAAAGCAGCTCTGTTGTATTTTTAATGGCAGATCCAGTATGTATTAGGTGCTCAGCTTCTGGAGGTTTTTTTTTTCTTTTATCAAATATCCTCTGGGAAGGATTTTTGACAGGAAAATTACAGGATTGGTGCCCACTCTAAGATTTATGTTGATAATTGAAGCTGCTTCTTCTCAATAAAACATAAATGCAGCTTAAATAACTAGCTAAAAGAAAAGAAAGATTAAAAAAAAAGAAAAAGAAAAAAGTGTAGATATGTAGAAAGATTATAACTTGGTTGTCAAGGCCATTATACCCCTCAGGCAGTTGTCACTGAATCTGTGGTTAATGCTCACTGTGTGCCAGTCAACTAATCATGCTACTTCTGTCCTTTCCTGATTTAAGCAGTTTTATGAAATTTGCTAGAGAAATGTAACTTTATAAAATGCTAAGATTAAAAAAAAAAAGCAAACAGTAATTTAATGGACATTTCTGTCATTTATCTTCTCCAATAATATCCAGCAAAGATAAAAATATATATGAGCATTCCTGGATGATCCTGAAGGATTTTTTTTTCCCCGCTTAAGGTTTTGAGTCTCAGTTTTCAAGAAAGTTTAGAGGTCAGTCTTTATGCTTTCGTTCTGTACAGCACTCGAAGTACATGTACAGCCAGTTAAATGTCAGTGTGGAAAGCTTGCATCCAATATATCTGAAAATGGTATTTCATTTATTTGTGGTCTGGGCCAGGCTGACAGAAACAATAGGAGGCTTGTACTGTATTGTGTGCTGGCTGGCTAGCATTGCCTGTGAAAATACAAACATGGTACATACTAGCATATGTCAAAACTTTGGTTTTTAAAAGAGTTCTTAACTGCCTTTAGATGTCTTACATTGAAATCGGCTTTTTATTTTTCCAGAGTGTCTTAGAGCAATTGATTTTAGCTCTGTAATCCTTTGTTTCTGTGCCTTTCCTTGGGAGTTACATAGGAAGTGAGTAAAAATACAAAGTAAGGTTTTTAGTCCCTCTGTAGGCATTTTTACCTTGGAAAGAGGGATTTGAAATTGGCGAGCCCAAATGTGAGGGCAGAAGTACTGAATGAGGAGCTTTTCACAAAAGCTGTGTAAAAGTTCAGGATGAGTAGACACAAATGCAGCTGTGCAGTGGCTGAGATGTGTTCTCAGGGAACACAGGCGAATATTAGAGGCTTTTTTAGCTGCTGCAAAAGGCCAGTGCTGGTTGGCACAATTTTCTTTACTTGTGCTCTTAGCTCTCCTTTCACTGGGTTTGGCCTGTGCCAAACCTTTTGGCAGTGCTGCTTAAAATCGGGGTTTGGAGAGTGATGTGCAGGCTTGGGCTGTGCAGGGATGTGTAGCCAGCAAAAGGCTTTGGAAGCTCCTTGGCTTCTGTTGTCTCTACCCAAACCTTATCTGAAGAGTAGGTTTATTGCTGTTTGAAATGTTTTGTATTTAATGATCAGTAATGTTCATGTAAAATCTACTCTGTTTTACTACATACAGAATGCAAATGTATTTCAGTGTAGTCTGGCCATACTGCCAGAGATTTGTGAGTGTGTGGTAGTGCTAGCTGATTAGTTTAACATATAATTATCTTGAGGTGAAGGAAATGTGAAATAAAATGAAAATTATACATTTTAGAATATTTTCATTTTACATACATAAATATAAATGTATGTATATATATGGGACATATTTGGCATATATTTAAAACAGAAGTCCCTTGACGTCTCCTCTTCTTGTTTCCTTTCCCTGTTTCCATATCAATTTATGGTCTATTAACCTGCAGTGAATGGATCTTGTGTTTCTTTCTGGTGCTTCGCAGCTGTTCAAACCCCATGTTATTAATGTTAATAAAGAATCTTGGCATCTGAGATTTTAATAATCAGGAATTAGTGACCCAAGAGACTAATTTTTATCCATGGCAAAGTTGTGCTTCGAGAAATAAGGAAAACAGTAATTTGAATATGAGTCAACATTTTAAAACCCTGAAAGTTTTGATAGCTGTTTATTCCCAGTTTGGAATTCTTGGGTACCCCGTTGGTTGTTATATTCATCTGTGGTATATATCTATGAAGACTATTATTGTGTGTTGCTTGGGGTTTTTTTTTGTTTGGTTGGTCGTTTTTGGTTGTTTTTGTTCATTTTGGGGTGGCGTTTTTTGGGTTTTTTTTTGATATGCCAGTTATCAGCTTGAATTTTGAAATAGTTTGAAATGGAATCCTTTTCCAGAAGAGCATCTTGTTTAGAAGTAGCTTGTCTACAGGAGTATCTTATTTGTTTGTAATTTTTTTTTTTTTATGCTGGATACTCTTGTCTCAGCTTTTTCTAGGTTTTCTAGAATTTTATAAAGTAAAATTTTTCCTTGATGCAGTAGGCATAAGAAGCCCTCAGGCCCTGCATGCGTTTATACCTCTATGCACTACGTAACAGGGAACTTCAGAGTGAAATAAAGTAGTAGTAGTAGTGAAATAAAGCAACTTTGTGGGCAGTGGAAATGTTAAGAGTTACTCTGTAGACTCTGCATGAATTAATGGCCTTTCTGAAAGGTTGCATGAGGCTGGCTATGGCTTTGAGTTATGGATTAGAGCAGTACCAGTTCTGCTGGTTGAGGTGGTCTGATCTCTGTGGAGTATCTGTAGGACTAGTTTCTGTAATTCTAGATATGCATATGCATGTATGTATAAATACATGTACATGAATAGATCCATGTAAAGATTGATGTGATTTAGGAATATGGCAGCTCACTAATCTAGGTCCCCTGTTGAAAAAACGCTTTTGAACATACTCACCTGGGAGAACCTTGCACACAGTGAAGTGCATTAAGGTTGTCTTTTGTACACTTCAGGATGTTAATAGCTGCTCTTACCAAATGCTGTGCTAAGAGGTGATGGTTAAGTAGTTGTTTTGCAAAAGACCGTGACTGTACCTGGCAGTGATCTCCTAAGAAAACTTCACGTTTTTAACCTTGCAGGTTCCCGTCTTCGACAGGAAGATTTCCCACCTCGGATTGTGGAACACCCCTCCGATTTGATTGTTTCCAAAGGAGAACCAGCCACTCTGAACTGCAAAGCAGAAGGACGGCCGACCCCCACCATCGAGTGGTACAAGGGGGGCGAGCGGGTGGAAACGGACAAGGATGACCCGCGCTCCCACCGGATGCTGCTGCCCAGCGGATCTTTGTTTTTCTTACGCATCGTGCACGGGCGCAAGAGCCGGCCGGACGAAGGGGTCTATGTGTGTGTGGCAAGGAATTACCTCGGGGAAGCTGTAAGTCATAATGCATCACTGGAGGTGGCAAGTAAGTACATTTCCCCCCCCCCCCCCCCTTTGGTAACAGCCGCTTGCTTTGATGTGACTTGAAGATAAAAATAAGTGTGAGCTGCCTCTGAGGCAGTGACTTAAAAGCAACGAAGGAATTACACGGTTAATTATTATTTATACAGAGATAGGAAAGTAGAAGGAGAGTCAGAAGATGTATCATATCACTGGAGAAATTCAGATGATTTTGTGCTCACTACTTTTATGCTTCCGTGAAATTATGATTGCCTACTGTTTGTAACATTCTGTATACTTATTTATACATGTTTTTTCCTCTCCAGATAACCACGCAATTTACAGTGTGTAATAGGAGGCAGGATAGCCAGGATTTGATCTAATGGGGTAATTGTTGCACAAATAAACCCTAGAAAGAAGAACGGCAGATTTAGAAACACTTTTTTTTTTTTTCTCTAAAAGAACTGGCCCACCAAATTATCTCTCTAGTTTTAAGTATTTGGCCAACGGAAGGAGCAGTCAAGTATGTTCACATCACTTTGTAATGCTTATCTCTTCCTGTGTATCCTTTAAACTCTACTTGTTTTAGAGGAAGAGAGTGTGCATTAAAGTGGTTTAAGCATTTGTATGGGGGCCAAGTGTAGGTCAAAAAAAATAAATTTTGGGGGTACTAAACTATGAGAGGAAACCTTGCAATTCAAAGTTAGGTATCTCTTTTGAAGTGGCTTTTGTAGGCTTCCTTTGTAATGTGTAGCAATTCACCTGGTGTCCTGTTGAAGAGCAGCACAGAACTGGGTGAGTCACTCTGAAAGCACTGATCTCTGTTGACTGAATGATTCATGTTGTTAACTAGCTCTGAAGAGGCTCCTATCTCTTAGATAAGTGCCACCGTTGGTGTATAATTTTGGAAGAAGGGTTAGATTTTCATAAGTCTCACAGAAGGCCAAGGAAATAAACTACATATTCGTGCTAGTCTAGTCTCTCACATTTAAGACAAGCTCAAGGACTTTCATAACCACACCAGAAGGATCTCAAGCTTCACATATAACAGAGTAGATATACGTGATTAAGATCATGCTGTTTCCTCGTTAACCACTTCTAGTGATAAAAGTAATCAGTGTCTGGGTATGCTTATCCAGTAAATGTGTAATCTTGTTAAGTGTAATTTTGAGTGGGCATTAATGTTTAAGATCTTGATTTTTATCTAATTGCTATTTCATTTATAGCACTTCATGTTGGTTCTTAGAATGGGTTTTAATGTTCTGTGCTTATTTCACATTCTCTTGGTTTGTGATGTACCTTGAAGCAATGTGTGAAATGCACGTAGTGTTTCTGTGTCTTCCTCAACTTTTCATCAGAACCCAGAAACGTGAGGTGGACTTCAGTGCTTGATGCAATTGCATGCAGCAATTCAACTGGTACATAATTGTTCCATGTGTTTGTCACCTCTGGCTCAAGTAATGTTCATGTGATTATAGGAGAGAGTCTGACCAACAGGGTCTGAATGCAAAATCCTGATATTGCCCCAAGTTTTTTAAGAGTTTCTGCCAACAGTCAAGACAAAAAAAAAAGTATCTTCTTAAAAGTGTGTAAATGTACACCATTTAACAATAGTGTAGCAGTAAATTCTTAATCCACCTCAAAGTGGATCTCACTAGCCCTTGTATGAAGGGCTAGTATCAAAAAATAACCACCAACAATGCTGTCAGGGAAAAAAGAAAATCACAATCTGTATTTGGAAATAAAATGTGTAGGTATTATGGTATACAGTTTTAATTGCATACCAGGACATCGTAGACAAAGAATTTTAACAGTAAGGGTTATTATTTTAGTAGAAAAGGTAGTGATGTGACAGTGCAATAGCACCAAAACACTTTAAATAGCACAGAAGAGGTGAGGAACAAGGAAAGAGTTGAAGGCTGGTGGAATAAATTTGCATTCAATTAAAAAGCTCTGCATTATAGGGGTAATGCTATTGTCACTATAAACTGGAGCTAGGTTCACAGCAGACTGCTGCAAATCAGCAAACTGCTCTGAGTAGTTCTCAGCACACCTGTTCTGAGCACCAGAGCATTTACATTTGTATACCTGTAGTCCTACATAGTTGCTGGTTTAGAAATCCTTATGTTACAGTTTAATTTTTGTATGTTTACAGAGTCAAATTGCCTTTATTTGATGTCTGCTTTCCACAAAGTACAGAAGATCATTAAGAGTACTTGTTATTTACTTTGATGCTGCAATTTTACCCAAAACCCTTTGTGAAACAGGAAACAGCATCATGTTTTGCAGTGTAGCTGCTAGCTCTCACTGGAAGAGGCAGCCCATGTCTGCACCAGTTTGTTTCCTAACATGATAGGCAATTTATCACCCTTCTTGCATCATCTCATGTAATAACGTTCTGTTAGATGAAATTCCTTCACTATTCAATGGATGTTGTACATTTGACTTTAGATTCAGGTTAATATTAAAGTAAATTTTTGAGTCTGTATGCCTTCCTGCAATTATTTTTTAGCTTTTTAGGCAGTTCCAATGCTCATCTTTTGAGATTCGTCCACAAAGAGAATTTGTTGCCTATGTAATTAGATGGACATCTTCCGTAAGTACACTGTGCATAGATTCTACAGTTGCAAAGAAGGAAATGTAGTGGGATTTCAAAGCTACAAAGATTTCAGAAGATTGCATTGTATTAAAAGACACTTTATCTTTTTAAATACCTGTGTATTTTAAGAGCTTTCAAAACAGCATTAGATTTGATTACCGCAAGGGAGTAGTGACTTAAATCATAGAATTGAAGGTAGTTTTCCCTCTGCTTTGTCACTTTCTAGTCATCAACCTCTCCTTGGTGACTTGACTGACATTTGCATGTCATTTAATCCAGAGGATGCTGCATTTTCTTCCACTGATACATATCTCAGTAATGACAGTGTTAGTCCTCAATTAATACCATTGAACATGACCTAAATACCATTTATTATCAGCAAATTGAATTAAATAAGTCTCTTATTCAGTCTCTGCCTCTTGTGTCCCTTCCAGAATGTTTGAAGATGTTGTTTGTCTAGTCACAGCATTGAGGATTTGTTATATCTTCTCCATAATGCTATTTTATTTTATATAAAAGTATTTGTGCAGCTGTATTTCCTTAAGTTTCTATGGTTCTTTCTTTGAAACTATGCCTCATCCCCTAAAAATCCTTAAAAAACAAGATGATCCTCTGGCTGGTGAAGAGTGGTATCCTAAATCTACCAAACATGTTCTTTAGCCAGGCACTTGATATTTCAGGAATTAAAATCTTTCAGACTCTTCAGAGAGTAGTAAAACTACTCTCTGTTACCCAGCTCTGTGCAAAGAAGCTTTGTAATTTAATATTACATGACATTTTCTTCGTAATTCAGATCTGTAATATCTTCATAAATGGGAAGGAGATAAATTTGCATAAACAGAAATGGGAATTGCAAGTCAGTCAAATAAGTGATGCAACTCCTTTTTGAGTGGGGGATTTATTTTTTTTTAAGTTGACTGGTTTCATCTGTGTTTGAAATCCCATTTCCATGATTTTTTTTTTTTTTTAATGGAGACTGGCTGTATGTGTTCAGAGTTAATTTGCAGAAGCATGCAGTTTCTGTAGCGTAGCCCAGAAGGGGTGAGCGATGGGATAATCAGGTAACAGGCTGGAGGCATCCTCCAGACTGAGGCTGTTCCAAGTCCCATTTCCCTCCCTCTTCCTGACTTCCTGAACCCAGCCTTTTGATCACTGGGGACCTGCTTAAATTAGCTCCATGTTTTGTTTTGGAGGAATGTAACTGGTTTTGGGTTACTGCCTACCAGTGACACGTTCTCCGGTGGTGAAAGGTCCCGAAGAACGCGAAAAGGGCATGTCCCTGTCAAAATGAAGCTGGGTAATTCTCTCTATAAATGTCAGCTTTTACAGGTGGGAGAAGAAAGTGGAATCATACATCCTCAGAGGAGAGGCTGAAGACTGTTTTGGCTATCACATAAACAGTTGGAAAACAAAGTCATTTTTCAGAGTAGAGAAATAGAAGCAGTTTTGAAAAAGTGCACTAGCAGACTGGAAAGTGGCTGCAAGCTGCTTCATATGTTTGAATCTCTCAGGATTGCTTGGTGAATGGATCCACCTGATTAACACCAAATTCAGCTGTTGGTGTGTGATAGTTTGATTCAAGTGTTTAATTTTTTTTTTTCTGTTATTCCTTTTTGAGGAAAATTGTGTCCTCTGGATCTTGTGGAGATCTGTTAAGTAACAATTTTGTAGAAGCCTACTCATGTCGAGAGTGGCAGCAATAGCTGCAAGGGTATATTCATCTTCCTTTCCCCCCTCTTGAGATTTTTCGGGCTGTTAAGAAAAAATCAAATGCAAATGAAGCTGGTTATGTTTGCTAGTCAGGGGCTCTGCAAATCTTTTTTTCAAATCATATTTCTCTGAGACAAACATGTTTCTCTTTTACCACAAAATTTTTTTTCCCTTGCCTTGTCAGACTGAGTTTTTAGAGAAGGGGTATATTTATGACCAACGCATTTGATATGATTCTTTCATGTGTGGCTTTGTCATCATCATAACATAATCTTCAGTACTTACTAGATGACTGTTCTAGTTTTAAAAATGCTTTGTTACAGTTTTAAGATTATAGAATCTGAAGATCAGTGATGACTTCCCTGTAGTTCACTTTCCTGTTACGCAGAATATGAGCTGCTCAATTAGCTGCAAAATTCTTCCTCACTTTGCATTAATTTTAGGCAATATACAGTCTTCCTGAGTTATTGTTTGTATTATTACCTGCAAGTTAAGCAACATTGTCAAAATTCAAACAATTAAATTTGTATAAATGGACCTTATGTGTAATCACTGGCGTGTTAAGAGAATGGGACAAACAACAGGTGACTCCCTTCTTCAGCTGCATGACAATGAATAAAACATTTTGGATACGTATCAGAACTTCCATCATTTGAGGCACCCATGTGCATGGCAAACATGTGCTGTTTATGTTGCTTACAATTTTATTTGGCAAAGCCTCACAAAAGTCAGGGCTTTGTTTCAAGTGTGTGGTTAGTTCTAAGGTATCACAAAAGGTCTTTCTTTTTCGAGTCTTTTGCCTGCACTCATGAAATAAATGGATAAAATAAAATAATTACTGGCTGTGCATGCTTTAGAGAGGATTGCAAGATTAATTTTTGCATTAAGGAATAAACTTATGTACATATTTAAAAAACCAAAACCCTAGAGATTAAAAAAAACCAAAACAAGACCTAGAGAAAGCCAAAGCAGTGAGGCTTGACTGGAAATGCCATAACTTAAAGGTGCTTCTACCTGAAAGTTTGGTATGGCAGAACTTCATTTTACAGTTACGTCTAAGTCTATTATTAAAGGAAATTTCCATGTTTATTGTCTAAAATGCAACTTGTGTGTATTTGGAAATTTGTAAGATTAGTTCTTAGTCTTAAAAATCATGAGTTGTAAGATTAGTATTTTAGAGTTTTGGTTGTTGTGTGGGGATGTTTGGAAGCTTGTTCCATACTACGTCTGAAGTGCTAAGTTTCACTAGATTTTGGAAGCAGACCACGAGGACTTTCACTGAGGATGTGCATCAACATATTTGACCATTATAGCTAATTCTGTATCAAAAGAGTTCACAGGTGAGTGTTATTGTCAGTGGATAACAACAATACTTAAAACATGAAAATTTTTCATGGATGCTGTTACATGAGGCTTTCAACCAATGTGAAAACAGACCACATAAATAAAAGATTCCTATTCAATGCAGTTATGCCAAGATCAGGGCAAAATAATGCACACTTTGCCTGAAAACTGTTCTTACATGTCTGTATTTTCCCAGAAACTATGCAGGAAATTAGGAGTAGAGTTCTTGATCGGTTGTGATACTGTGAATAAACAGATTATTCTTAAGCTGATGACTAATTTAGGGTGTTATGGTGGCCATGCTGGGATGGATGATTAAGCAAAATTAGATGTTTTATAGTCTTGCCAGAAATTGTTGTGCAGCTCAGCAAATTCATAAATCAAACAACATAGTGGCAGTCTTTTTGTGGAATGGCAGCTCTGATGGGTAAAAGATTATCTGAAACCTTGAACCATAACTGGGGGATTTGGCTCTTAAAATGAGGTGAAAGCTGTGCTTTGCACATTTCATCATCAAGTTGTTAGTTTCAGAGAAAAAAATTGAATCAAAGTTGTTCAGGTTGAAGGGCTCTACTCTTTCAAGCATGAGCCTGAGGCAAATATTTAGGTATTTTTCCTGAATCCAGCTAAAATAGTGAATTGATACCAAACTTCTCCTTCGTTTTGCTGTTCAGAAGCCTGTGGAAGACAATTCGGACTGCTAGCATCAAGTATAAATGCGAATAAAGACAGATATCGTAATTGCATGAAGAAGGAAAAGGAGGCTTTGATACTACAGTCTGTTTTCAGTGTCTGATGCTTGTTCTTTTCCTTTCCCACGGCATTGAGTGATGTGCTGTTTAATAGGTCTCCAGCCTGTGTGCCCATGGCTGAGCCTCAAGCAGAGTTTGGAGGGAACTCCTTGGTGCAAGTTATTAAATTAACTGGCACCATTGGCTGTCTCCTCTTTTTTCCTTTTTGTGAGCTTCCTCTGGTCCAAGGGAGTCTTTACATGGTTTTCGGCTAATAGATGTCTAGTATATTTTCTCCGAGTTTCTGCTTTAGGCTCTTGATCTTCCTTCCCCCACCTCCGCTGCTGCTCCTCCTCCCTCACCCAAGATATCTTGGTAGAACTAGATGAAGGGAAGATCATTCCTATTTTCACAAGTGTTTCCATCTCCTAGCTGATGATACAGGACATACACCCATAGACAGAAGTATAAAGTCAGACAAGTGAAATGCTGAACTCGTAATCCCCGTGCTTTGGTTGTTCTGATGCTTTCTTCCCCAGTATGACACTTTGAAAAAAGTTTTTCTGAAGTTCTGAAAGACTTGCTTCTGAGTTAGTATTTGGAGATAAATTTGCAATGTGCCAATACATTTTGTATATGAATTGAGAATATTTGGTAAATACTCCATGTTAATGAAATATTATTTTGAACTATCATTCCCCCAGAATACAAAAGTATCTGGTGTATTTAACATTATGAAGAAATTAATTTTTATTTTTCTTTTTTACTGTCATCAGGTTAAACCCTTTCTTTGAGATCATACTGCTGACAAAGACAGATTTGCATCTTTGTGTCTGTGAGCTGTTTTGATGAGAACTGTCTGACTTGACTTGCATCCTGTATATAAATTGATTTCAGCTGATCGCTTTGAATTTGAAAGAAATTTAATTTGAAAACTGCCCCGTTCCACTCCCTGAGGTAGTAGATGCTTCTCTACGTCATCTGTTAAGCAGTGCACAGTCAGCATATGTCTGTTCCTCTCCTATTTAAACTGTTTTCTCCAGAGAAAGAGAAATTCCCTTTAGACCAAGCAGACATCTGCTGACTCTCTCCTACTAGCAGAGCAACTGAAAAGATATCTTTCTTGTGATTAAAAGAAATATGTCTGGAGGCGCTTAGTTTTTGTTCAATTAATCAAAGATTAAACACATGTGGACTCTCTAAACTGGGCTTCTTTGTGCTTCTATGCTATCAGAATTGATTGGGGAGAGGAGCTGTGTGTTAGAGCCGGCTAGACTGAAATTTAATTTGTTACCTATATACATGCTATATAATTCGGTTCCAAAAGGTCACAATAAGTAGGAGGGGAAAAAACACACCAAAAAAAGGTTGTTTGTTAGTTTTTAATTAATGTATAACTTTAAAGTATTTTAGTTTAAGGGAAAAAAGGGGGAAGTGTCAAATATTTTTTCTAACACTTGCTTTTAAAAGAAAAAAAAAAGTGTCTTAGGGTTATGTGCTTGTGCTACTTTATACATAGTTGCCATTTTGGTAACCATTTCCAGATGCAAAGGCATTTTTGGTTCCTTTTGTTCCTCAATTCCTGTTAGTAAATGCTTTCCTGGCAGAAACTGTTAGTGTTAAAAGTCTGGTTTTCAACTCAATGCCTTATCCTTACTCAACAATACTACTACTGATAGACTGTTTCATAAAAAACCTGCAGGCTTTTCTCTGAAGTTAAAAGAAATGAATTACTTTTTTCACTTGAAAGTAGACAGAATATGTAGACTAAAAGTTCTGCAAGAGTAAGATGGCAATAATTAAGCAGATTCCTTGAATACCATGCTGTTCTTAAATTTTTCATCAGACACTAGCAAGTCTCTCCTGTAGACATCTTTATCTGAGGAGAATTTGTATGGCTCCAGTTTTATTAGTGGAATTAGTTCTTTGGTGTAGTCTGTGGTGTGGTTTTAAAATAGAAAAGGCTCCACTGATAAAGTGACTTTACTGAGATTTTTTTAAAGTGGTGTCTTTTAGACTGCTCTTTTTAATACATATGATTTTGGTTTATTAATGGGTCAAGTTTCCTCAAAATATATGGAAACTTACGTATGTTATTCTTTCTAAACAAACATAAAATCCAGATCTGTCCTTTCATACATAGGCATCAAGCAGCATTTTTGTCAAGATACTTGATAGGATAGCAAAGTTTCTTTATAAAATAAAATGTATTAGACATGTATTAATAGTTATTGAAGAAGTGGACACTGAAATATTCAAAACTGCCACCATGGAATTAGCTAGTAAAATATAATAAAAATCTCCTCAATTTGTAGCTCTTTCACTCTTAATGGGCTGAACCAGTCCTTTGATATTAATAAAAGGTGTGATGGTAAGCACTGCAAATTATTTCATTTTAACACTGTAACTGAAGTAATTAGGTTTTTATACCCAAAAATAGTCACAATATTTTCCTAAAGTAAAAAACAAAGTCATAAAGGTCAGCTTACTGTAGTAAATTTTGTCTCTATATAGAAGAAAGAGAACCAAGGGATACTTCAGTTCCAGTACCTTAGCGTTGTTTTCCTTTTGCAAGAATACCATGAAAAGTCCTCTCTCCTCTATTTATGAGTAGGTGTTTCAAAAGAAGTTCTTAAAGGCATTTTATAATATTTAAATGTGCCCATATTTGGGAATGGAGGTGGTCTTGCTGTTTTCTAGACAGAAAAACTGAGACAGGAAGAAATTAAATCTTGATCTCAGAGGGTCACAAAAAAAAATGTCAGCTCTGGAGAGACTGGGAATTCTCTTGCAGTTCTGTTTGTTCCTCACAAGACTGCTCTTCATTGCTCTGTTTTAAGGACTAATTGAAATGTTTCATAGCAATTTCTAGCACTAATTACAAATAACTCCGGAAACCCTTTGAAATGTTCCAAAAATTGCCCCTTTTGGGTGGTGCTGGGATAAAAAAAAAGAGTTCTCTAACTTGTAATTTTCCATTTTCCTGGATTTATTCCTCTGGAGCCTGTATTGCTGATTCTCTATGGTTATGGGCCTCCTTATTTTTTTGTTTTCTCCCTGCCAGCTGCTCATGGCTCAGATGAATATATCAAGATGATTGAGTCTTTAACCCTCGGTTGCCCAGAGAGTGAAGGCCAAAAAAGCACAATATGTAGGTGCTGTAGGAGATGCTGGGAACAGGGATGCTTGTTTTCCTGCCTTCAGTTTACTGTGTTCCTGCTGGGCTCAGGAATGCTCCTGCAGAAGCAGATGAGAGTCGTTGATTTTAATTTCACTCATGCTCAGGGACAGCGTCTAAATTCAAATTCAGGCCCGTTGCTTTATTACATGGACTTGATGAGGCACTCAGTGCCATGGTTTAGCTGATAAGATAATGTTAGGTCACAGGTTGGATTTAATGATCTCAAAGGTCTTTTCCAACCTGGTTCATTCTGTGATTCTGTGATGGAAGATGTGAAGATTTTGTGCCAAGACCAGGCATTCCAGACTGTCTGCTCCAGTTGGAGAGACTGTAGCTCCCATGCGGGAGTGGTGCTGCTTTCCTCCCCTGTGTTTTAGGGCTTCTCGGGGCACCAGTTTACCCATGCTCTTCCCTGATTATGTAGTATATGTGGCAAAACTGTCTCTGAAAAGCTGGTCACAAAAGATGTGTGAGCTCACGAGCCTGGTGAGGTTGTGGTTCCTCCTCTGGCTGGCAGATGCTCTGAAGGACCCAGCCTGCTCCAGCTCTGCTCCGCTCAAGCTGTTCTCTGGACAGGCAACTTGGGAAGGTGGGGAAGTGCTGGAACTGTTGCACTTCCATTCTAGCCCCTCAGTCATCACCCACATTCTTTTGTTCCTCCCACTCCCTACTTCTCCTCACTTCCTTTCTTTCTTTCCCTCTTTTTCCCTCTCCTGTGGGCTAAGCAAATTGTTTAGCACAGTACATGATGTGCAGTCTTTGCTCTAGGCCATCGTGGGATCCAAGTAAAACCATCTTGCAGAGCTGGATTCAGCCTTCAGGCTGTCAATTAGTTATCCCTGTCGTAGAGGGAGAATTGCAACTCATGCATATTTCTGCTCTATGTCATGGAATAGATGCAGAGCTTCAAAGTTAGGAGGGTAGAAAATGGCAGCAGTAATTAGCAGTTACAGTCCCTGGTTTTGCTCCTTCAGTGTGCTGTCATCATTTAAATATTTTTTACTGGAAAGAAGAAAGCTTAATTTTTTCCTGACTTCAATTATGACAAAAAAAGAAACCTGATTTAAACCAGTCTTCCTAGAGGATTAGATGAGTGTGAGGAGAGCTCGTCCATAGAAGAGCAGTGTAAACTAGCAGTAAAAAAACTGATTTATTTTTCTTCAAATTATCTGACTACTTTCTACAAAGAGTCAAGCAGTGACCCTTTCCTCTAAACACACACACAGACCCACTGGGTTAGTAGAGGTGGAAAGAGTACATCTACATAGCTCAAAATGCATTTACCCAATACTCATCAGTCACAATTTGCAGGATTTGCACATAAGACAAGTAAGATAAACAAGATAAAGAACCCAGATAAACCAGCAGTGTTAAAGCTAAGTCCACTCTCCATATTTGAACTGAATGGCCTGGCAAGTGTATGCTTGCATTAAAATGCCACATCATATGTCTGAACATGGAAGGTGTATATTCAGAAGTTTTGCATTATGGGACCGTAATCTGTAGGGAAGTGATGCTGAAAAGGACCTGGAATCACGTTAGATAGTCTAACAAGATTTTTAGTTAAGCTGTGAAATAAAAGTAGAGAGGTAAGGCACAGGCAACTCATCAGTGAGACCATTACTGGAATGCTGAATCCACTCACATGCACAAAAAAGGATGTTGGAACAGGCTCAGAAAAGTTGCACGGATTATTCCAAATCTGAAAAGCTTGGGATACATGAGACTTCTGCTCAACCTAGTGTAGTTTTATTAAAGCAAATGTTCAGAGTTAACCTGAGGCTACAAGTCAACTCATACTGTATAGAAGTGCCAATGGGGACTATAATTCCATGACTGTAGATGCAGGGATTCTGTCTCTATTAAGCTGTCTATATATGTGTGCTACCCTGACCACAGCTACAGCTTGAAGAAGGTATAAACTATTCTGTGCCTACGAAGTAAATCAGTAGGTAAAATACTGCTTATTTTGCTGTACTTAAGCTTTCATACAGCTCTGGGAATTTAAATCAGCACTGGAGTTTATTTCACTACTGTTATTTATTCTTCAATTAAGAATACAGTAAGGGAAGTCACAGGATGAGAAAGTAGGTGTACAATTTGCTGTTCAGACTATTTAGGCTTCCTAAGAAACATTCACATGTTGAAGAAATACATGGTTATTCTTTAGTGAATCCAAGCAAAGCAGAAGGGGCAGAAGAGAACTTGAGAAGCACAACTTGTTGGAAAGAGTGGTAGCTTTTAATAAGCTTTTCTTTTATGGGAAATGTTAATTCCTTAGGCTCTATCGTACTGAAATGAGGAAATGTGCATTTTTAAGTTTTTGGGTTTGTGTTTGTTTTGTTTTTTAAATGTTTGTTTGAAGTATTCCTATATTGAAATGAACTGATATACAAGACTGGATGAAGCTCTGTGTGGTATCTTTAGAGTTAAAGAAGAGAGCAGAAAGCTTGAATTTGTCTGTGGTCTATATCCAAAGACATTAACTATTCACCAGACTTTAGTTACTGTCTCAGACTGTAATTCATCTTGATGGCATCTTGTAAAAGCCAAAGACCACCAAAAGAGCAGGAAACAGTTGAAAGGAGCTGGTTACGCACTAGTCTTGCTCAGCAGATTTTGTTTAAAAGTGTCTTGATGTGTGCACAGCACAAAGCAGGTAAAGTTTTTTTTAGTTTTCCTCAGCCTGTGGGCACTCAGCTTCATCAGATCTGCCAGCTGGGATTGTGTAAGAAAATGAAGAGTCTTTCCCAGTGGCTGAAGGTGCCAGTCCCTCAGGGCTCCATGCCTCCTCGCTTTTCTCCCCTCTTCCCCTTTTTCTGGGGGCTGTTAAAATTTTATCTGTTTTCTGTCAATGCTGTTTGTTGTACCTGCAGTTTTAGTCCTTAATGAGCCACCTTATGCCTTCTCTTCTAGATCTCAGGGTTTTGGGTGTTCTTTGGAGTGTAGAAATGGGATTTGGCAACCCTGCAGCTGCAGGGGCTTAACTTGGGACAAGGGCTCCTGAAGCAGATGCTGCCCAGAGGGTTTAGGGAGGGAAGGGAAGGCTACTCACAAGGCAGGCCTGGAAATGGGATTGTTACCTGCAAGAAACCAAGGAAATTAGTTTTAATGGATCTGTCCAAGCTGGGTAAAATTTTGTGCATCTGTTATTTCCAAGGATTTATATTTTTTTGAAACTGTGTCAACAGCCCCTCTGCAATTTGGTAACTTGTGCCCCTATAAAAGGGAGCAGGTTATTGTTCCTGATGATGCGTGGTGTTGGCTCTAAGTTCAGCGCTGGGTTGTGGCTGAGACCTAAAGCACAGGAAGGTACGTTAAGAGTAATGATCTCTTTATTCCTGACTTTTAATTATTTGAGCTTCTGTCTTTCTGTTTAAATGATTTGGAGAGATAATAACTTCCCTTGGAGGGTATTAGTTTGGCTAAGATGATTTGTTGAGATATATGGCTTAGTGTGCCTAATGCCTGATGATTATTTGCATCTGATTGTTCCCACTGTAGATGTATTGGAGACTCTTCTGGTTGATGAGTAGAAACTGAATGTGAACTATTTGTGCATAGTGGGAATAAAAAATCACAGGTAGGATCTTCTATAAGCCTAGCAGAATGCCAAACTTTGGAACACATGGCATTGCTTTTTTTAATTATAAGGGAAGCAACTGAATGGAACATTAAAGTATGTCAGTGTTCATATAGATTCAATTGCTTGAAGTAATAAATGTTTTAACTTTATATAACATAGCTTTGATCTTCTAAATTAAATGTATTCTAGCATTATGATTTAAATTGTTTAATTAAATATACATGTGTGCATTATGTAAGTTTTGTGCATGTCTCACTTGAAATAAAAATTCTGCAGAAATTTATTCAGGCATCTTGTTCAAAACTCTGTTAATTTAGTACACAGAGAAGTCTACCTTAAAAAATAAAACACAAAATGTATTTTCAATTACTGCATGCAATAAAGATCTTTTATGAGCCTGTGCATTTTATTTTTGTATCTTAGATTTACTGTATCATCTATAAAAGAAGTAATATGGCCACTATAAAAAGTTATGGCAGGCTTTGCAGCTTTATTTTTAAGGCACTGACTGGGAAATGGTACAGATTTCACCTTCTTGAGGAAGTTCAAGGTGTGCATGGAAATAAGAGAGCCTCTGCAACAAGGCTTGGGAAGGAGTGGTGCTACACTAGGGCTCATTAGAGGGAGAGAGGCACTCTTTATGAAAGAGGATTTCATTCAAAATATGTTGGAAGGTACTGTCTGAAAGCCCTCACCCTTTTTATGGATTGAAATAAAGTTAATGCTGGCAGATGCTGCGCTTTGTTACTGTGGGGAGAAGTGGCTTTATGGTGATGGGAAGGTAATTGTTTCTTTGTGACAGCCATGGAATATAAGGTAGGATGGTTTCTTTGGGTCATGTAGTAAAATTTTTTCTAAATATTGTTTAGCGTGCAATTTCAGTGGTGGTTGTTAGGATGGTCAAGTTCCACGAATGCTTTTGGAGCATGCTTTGCCATTTTGTTCAGAAAAAGAGTAGTCATGATAATTTGGAGCTAATTCATAATAAAAGGTTCCTGGGTAGAGCATTACTGTTTCTCTTGCAGCTTTGTTCTGGGGTAAGGATTAGTGGTGGTGTGAAATAAGACTTGTTAGCCAATAAAAGTCTCTGTGGGATGTACTGAGTATGTCCTGGGGAAAGTTGGCTTTATGGTGTGACTGTGGGCACCTGAACTTGTTCATTAGTGCAGCAGAGGCCAAATCCCTGCAGTTCTGCATCGAGTGTTTGTAATGCACAGGACGATTTTGGAGGGAGTGTAATGTGAATTCTCCTTTGGCTGCCATTTCAGCATAGATGTTAGGATAAATTTAAGGAGGCAGGGAATCTTACTGTACAGAATTCCTGGATTCTAGTTCAAGATGGAGTAGAAAAAGGCTGTACATGAGGACAAAACTGATTTGTGTTCAGTCATTAGGTGATACAAAGATTCTCTTCTGTTAGTGAGGGGAGAGAGAGTTAATTTTAAATCCAATAACTTTTCATTTATTTAATTGTTTTCTGGTAAGCAGGATACAGAAATAGCCTGAGGTTTTTTCCTCTTTAGTTAACAAAGGGAAACTCTAATGTGAAAGATTTTAATTTATTTTAATGATGGTGAGAATATTTGGCTTTTATTCATGGAATCCTGTACCTTGCTTTTACCTCAGCCTTGGGCACACTTCCAATAAAGGAGCTGTTAATCTCTATTATTACTACTATTTTTCATTTGTCTTTTGAAGACCTAGTTATCTTGAGAAACTTGTCTATCCTTAAAGTTCACTTTTATTTGCTATTTTTCTTTCTTTACATATTTTGCTTCCCCCAGCTGGGGTTTCTCTCTCCATGAAGTGATCTATATTAAATTAGTCCATATAAATAGACTGGTACAAAGTCTACAAACTATATCTTGGTTTGATATGGAATATTTGCAAAAGAAAAATAAATTACCTGAGAAGGAAGGCTGTGTCTACACCAAAGTTCAATCAAACTGCTGCACATTCATAGCCTGTATCATTAGGCTAATACTAATTACAGAGGCAGTGTTGTATCAGATCTCTGGGCTGTTTGTTACTCCAGGTGGGCTGTAACCATCTCTATTAGGTGGCACATTGACAGACAGTTTCCTGAAGCAGCAGATCACCTGCTGGAAGGGAATTGCTCAGTTACTTACCTCGCTTACTTGACTTTGGCAAGCTCAGTGTGATTTTCGATCCCATCAGTCAGCATTTAGCAAGCTAAATAATGGAGATACTTTCCATTTTAGATGGTTTGCAAAAATATCCTGGATGCTTTGCAAGTCTGTGTTTTCAGAGTGGTCAGCACTGGCCTGTTCTTTCATTTGTGCACCATTAGTACAAATTTCAGTTTAGTTTGTTTTGTATTTGAAATAAGCAGATGCTCTCACTGAGGCATTTACGGAGGTTGGTTGCGCACTGTCTCTTTCTACAGACAGCTAGAGAAGGTGATTGATTCGAGTTGGTGTGATGTGGCCTTGCATGTTTATAGCCTTTGAACATCGCTGAATAATCTGTTTCCTAGTGTGCATGAAGGTCTTTTGCAGCAAGGTTCGTTTATTAAGAAGAGCAGTTGAAAATAAATCTAGAAGTACTTTTAGTAATGTTTTTAAAGACGTATCTTTAGTGGCCTCAGAATCACCATGGTTGGAAGGTTTCTCTGGAGAATGTGTCATCCAGCCCCCCCTTCCTCAAAGCCTGTCAGCTTTTAATCATATGGAAAGAGTTCAAAATAATGTCAGTGCCAAACTATGCCTGAGTTTATAAGGGAAAGTAATAGATTTCAGGTTGTCATAAATCTGATGCAATAAAGCAGCTCTCTTAGCTGTTCCTCATAGCTTACTTCACTACTTCTTAGGGGGGAAATCAAGAGATGCACTGATGAAGGTCAATATTGATCCAGTAGGTCTTTTTAGAGTTGTACTCTCTCAGACTTTTCTTAGTGGATTTTTTTTTTTTGTGCACACAGTTGCATGTGAGAAAATGAAAATTCTGGTAAATGCAGTGTGAGATTGCCTTACCTTTTCTGCTAATTAAATGAAATTCTTTAAAAAGATATTAATTTTTGGTTGAAAATGTATAATGATTATTTCAAAGAAATTAGATAGACAAAAGTATAAACCACTTACAAATGTGTTTTTCCTCTGCATATGTTACACTGGGCAACGGGAGAAAATACTTAATTTCCTAGGTAAAGTTTTGCAAAAATATGATAAATAACCTTTCCCAGAGTTTCAAAAGTCACATATTACAAGGAAAAAACCATTGCCTTTATTCTGGTTATAATGTCTTTGGTTGGCTTGTTTATATTTACTTGACTGTGTTCATATTATGATATGTGGCAAAACTGTTAATTCTCTTATCTGTAAGAAAATTCTTCAGTATGAAAATATAATTTTAAGAACTTTCTTCTAATGCATTTTTGGTTTTGTTTTTAGTTTTCCTCCTAGAAGAGTATTAATTAATATGTCAAACATGCACCACCACCCCCTGTTTCCCCCCCACCCCCTTCAGTTTATAGGTATAGATACTGAGCAAGTCAAGAAGGCATTAAGAAAACTTGCTTGGTTTTCACCCTTTACTGTACTGACCATAGAATGAAATCCAGCCATTCCCAGGATCAAAAAGAGCTTACAGCCTAGACTGGGAGTGAACATGTTGAAGGAGAGGGTAGGGAGAGTTGAATAAGCTGCAGGGAGTGGCTGTGTTGCACTTTCCAAGTGCTGTTGTAGACACTTTCCCAGGCAGAGGTAGCGAGTTCCAGCCTTTGGATGTTGAATTTGGGCTTTGCCCTTTAAATTCTTCACGCCAGTTTGCAGCCAATTGTGCTTCCCACCTGAGCTGGCAGCCTGAAGTGAGTCGCAGACATGGTCCAGAGCTGGTTTATTGCTTGGAACTCCAGGATTTTTCAACTCAGATGCAGACTAAACCACCCTCCTGTTGCAGGTCTCGCTTTGTGTGTGGCAAGATCAGCAATTCTTTGTGCAGTCTGTGCACATGGACATTGTCATGGATGAGAAGAAGATAGAGGAGATGTTAATGGGAATGATCTAAAATAAATAACCTGACCATAGTTTGGAAAAGTTTATTTTATTATTAGTTTTATGTGAGAGAGCTCAGCCTGGATGTCTGTGCACTTTGTTAAGGCTGCAGAGAAAACCTACTAGTAAAGGGACTGGGTGTAGCCTCCTTCTGCTCTGGGTTGCTCTATCTCAATCACAACACGAACTCAAACCTGGTGTAATCTATATAATAGCTGCACAATATAACAGGTAATTAAATATTTGAGAGTTTATATAGGCTTAAAAAAGAGCTGCAGCAGAAGCAGACTATTCCTTTTCAGATGCTTACTCTTTCTTTGTAAGTCTTCTCAAAGAATAAAAAAACAAAAAGGGGTTTCTTACATGTAGAAATGTGCAGCCAGCACAGGCTATTTTGAGTCCACAAGCAATTCCAGTGCTGTGGAGTTCCCTTCTCTGGATTGCAGCTGCTGAAGCATTAGGCTGCATCATCCCCGTCCTGCAATTGCTCTTGTTACTGCATGGCTCAGAAAGTGGGGAGTGCAGAATAACCTCATCCCTTTCCTCTGTATGTGCAGCCCCACGGAGCTGGGGAGCTGGCTGATGTGACATGAACTGCTTTTTTGTCAAATTAGGTCAGATGTGCTCTTATGGATACAGCTTAGCCAAGTTAAGAGGTTTTGGTCCCAGCTCTTTGCCTCTGTCCTTCCCTCCATTATTACATCCTTGCTTGGCCTGACTGCATGTGCAGCCACTGTCAAGGCAACCTGTTTTGAGAAAATCTGAGTTGAATCATGCTATGTAAACTGTGCAGAATTGTTTTGACACAACATAGTTAGGAAAAGGCTATGTGCTGGCTGATATTTAGCCTGTATTTAGGCTAATGGATTTAAACAGGTATTTATGAGGGAGCAGAGCTCCTGGTAAGGGAGCGTGAATAAGAAGATAAAGGTGGGAATCTCATCTTGCTGTCAAGAGTTGCATAGAATCATAGGATATCATGAGCTGGAAGGGACCCACAAGGATCATGAAGTCCAGCTCCTGATCCTGCACAGGACCCTTGGAAGAATCACACCATGTGCTCTATTGAATTTAATAACTTGCGTTGTTCTCAAACAATTTTAGAAAGAAAAAAACCCATGTGCCTGAGACAAGGAGAACACATTTATATTCTCTCACTTCCCTTTGATTAATCTCTTTCCATGTAAAATTTATAAATCAGCCTCCTGTATATCTTTCTCGGATTTCAATTCCAGGCTAGTAAGCATTTTACTATTATGCTTTCTCCAAGTCAGAAGAACCGTTTAATATCCAGCATTTCTCCATGATTGGATCTAGGTCATTGCCCCCTCAGTCTTCTTTTGAGGAGACTGTATGAAATTCTGACTTCTGGCACAGTGACTTTTGTGGGGGCTTCATTGATTTTTGAGGGTTTATTTTGCAGTACTTCTTCACATTTTGCATTTCTTCAGCATTCTTTCATAAATTAGGATACTAGGTTTGCATGCAGTATTCTTCCTTAATTACCAGTGTAATATAGGTATTGGATTCCAGGCATTTCTCACAGAAAAATACTGCTACAAGCAGGGAGGGCTGTGGCATATTGCTGCCACACTGTAAGTATGTATTTGGTAAAGGTGTGAAAAAATAATATGCCTTCAGATTCTGTCTTCTTTTTGGTGACTTCTCTCTTTCTATGCAGTATTTATGCCTATGAGTGCATTTTCTTTTTTGACTTTAGCCTGATGATCAGCTGAACTTTCAGAATTCCACCTATTGATGTTCCTTATTTTCACCTGCTATATTAACCTTAAGTAATGACATTTCATAGGGACCAATGTTTTTTGGCTGGATTACACAACTGTGTTTGGTTACTTGAAGCAAAAGTCTAATCAGGCTGAAGCAGTCAAATTTTCACTGTATGAAAGATTTATTCTCTCAAAGTGCCTAAACTAAAAAGAATTTGTCAATTCATAAAACCATGTGGAAAGAGAGTTTGTTAGGACCAACTGCAAAAACATTTAGTGTAGTAGCTAACAGAATAAATCTGTGTTTACAGTATTTACTGTTTAGTATAATGATGTTGCATCCCACTGCAGGGGTTTAGGTCAAATTAATAGGACTGTTCTATAGGGAATAAGCACTTACATATGAAACTTATGAAATAATGTAAATCTTTTAATGGTCAACTTAATTTTTCTGGACATAGAATATAAATGAATGATATGTCTGAAGTTCAGATATGAATACTCTTTTGGTAGATTTATCAGTATTATTTTAAAATTTAATTTAAGGGTTGTATACTTCCCTTACAAGACAGGAGAACAAATTTAAGAAGGTAAATTCATTTATATTTAAAGAAACACATCTTCAGAGCATTTAACTCTTCATTAAAGGCAACACAGTTGTTCTGTAGATCAGCACAAGAAAAGCCTTGACTTGCTTCATCTGAGAGTGAAATAAATTTTCACCAGCTTCAGTGAAGTGGGAGCTAATTAAATGAGTAGATATCTTTTAGACAATTCATCGATAAATTGTGCATCTCTTGAATCATGTTTAAAAATTAAAAGTTCTCATGGTTTAATTTTATGAAAATTTTAAGTTTTTTAGCCAGTGAATTTCTAGTAAGAAATTATATCTCACTGTTGAAAATCATGTTGTTCTGTAAGTTTGGGATTTTTGGGTGGGAATTCTTTAATTTTTTTTTTTTTTGGTGTTTGCTCAGCAGTTTAATACCAAGTAAGTGCCGGCATGGAAGGCGTTAAAATGTTTATTATGAACTAATGTGTGGTGAAATTTTATTATTTGAAAAATTGAGAACTTTGAAATACTGAAAGGACTAGTGGTGGATTTTTGATGTGTGTTGGTTTTTTAGCAAAAAACATGGAGATGGATATGATGTTAAGTTTCTGCTCATGTATCACGTATTTCACGCCTGATGGAATAGAGTGAGTTGAAGGAGTGAGTGACCAGAGGAAATCTGTGATCCTTTGCTTTCAGTGTGACTCTTTCATGTCTCTGAGTCTTTAACTTTTTCTAAAACTAAAAGCAGCATGAGTGAATACTTGATTCTGGGTCAAAACCACAGTGCGTTGTCTCAGAGCCCTGCAATAACTAGCAGCCTAGACCATGATGCAAGAGCTTTATACAAAATAATTATTTCAACATTTTTAGAAAAATTTATTCAAACAAACATCTGAACAGCTGCTAGGGCGAAGTATTCACGGGCGTTGAGCAAGACCAGAGAGCTCTGCAAATCTCTGAAGCTTCAGAGGCACTCAGAATTTGAGGTCCTTCATCCCACTGCTCGGTGATGTATTCCTGCCTCCTAGTCAGACATCCTTGCTATTCCCTGCAAGTGATGCAGCTTTTAGCCACTGACATCTGGCTGATGGACAGCAGCCAGCTGTATTCCATGCCAGCAATTCTGAAGTGCTTTTATTCTTGGAGGGTTTTTTTTTTTTGTTATTTGTTTGTTTGGTGGGTTTTTGGTGTGGTTTTTTTGGTTGGTTGGTTTTTTTGTGTGGCTTCAACACACAGAATGGCTGAAAGAGAATAAAAAAGAAGAGCCAGAATATTCTTATAAAGTTTGCTGCTCCTATGGGACCTGAGGATTTGGGTTGAGTCTGCTTTTCTTTTTTTTTTTGGAAGAGCTGTGTTTGTGAAGGTGGCAGTGTCGATGATTCTTTTTGTTCTTTTTCTTATTTCTTTATAAACTCAAATTGTGTCATAAAGGTAATTGTTCAGAGCCACATTTCAAACATAAAAACACCCAGTTAACTTGCAAGAGTCAAGTGTTCAAATCAACAGAAAGTTGTTGCTGAGATTCTAGTCATTTGCTCTTAAAAAAAAAGTCATTTATGTATTTGTGTCATAAATGCCACTGTAAAACTTACTGGAACAGATGTATTTTTTTTCCTAATTGTATAGATTGTGGGAAGATTTTCTTATTTGTCTTTTTTTTGTTGTTTTGAAATCTATAGCAGTATTTATGATTTTGTAACACCACTATTCCATGTATTGCTTAAAAGGTAAGCAGGGCATCTCACAGTACATAAAACAAAGCTCTTTTGCCAGAATGCAGCTTAAAACAATTTTTCTACAAAGTATTTGTAAAATCTTAATATTTTTTTGAATTCTTTTCCTCTCCTTGTGCATGTATGTGCGTGCACAGACGTGTGCACATGTGTTTGCTTTCTGCTGTTTGCCTGAAGTGGTGATGCTAACGCAGCACACTGCACATTAAGGCTTCGGGAGCTAAAGTGTGAAGTTCAGCCTCTAGCCAAACATCACCGCTGAGCTAATCTACAATTTAGACTGATCCATCACGGGTATTTACAAGTAAGGGAGAGTGCAGTTCAAAATTAAACAGCATATGGGTGCAGTTATCCCTGTTAAAATGGCCAACGTGCCTTGTATTGTGTGTGGAAGATAACGGGGACAGGTGGTAATCTGTCTTCTCTGAGCAGAGACAGCTGGTATTTTCCTTGGGCGTCAGTGCTGCCTTTCTGTACGGTCTCACCTACCAGCTGATATCCTGCCTGTTAGAACAATACCAAGTGTTTATTAACCCTTTGATCTACTTCTCTTTGATTTCCAAAGGGGGTAGTGTCAGACTACCTGTGCGTAAGCTTGGTGATTTAATATTTCTAGCGATAGAGCTGTGTTCATCTTGGCTTTGTGACCACTGTGATGATATTTATCAGCAGGTGGTAGATAAAAAATCTTCAGTTTATAATTTATATAGGTTTTTTGTTGTAAATGTCTGATGAAGTTCCATACTGAAGGAAGGTTTGAGAATCAACCCTCTTTCATTTAGTTCAGGAGAATCTGAAAGGTCATATGGAAAAGAAATAAAATTGTTTTGTAACTTCACTTGTATTTACTTCCAGCCATATTGCTTAATGTTCAGCTATGTGTAACTTCCCCTTTCTGAACACACTGATTTGGTTCCCAGCATGAGTATGACGCTTTTTTTTTTTTTTTTCCTTTCTAAGGAGAACTTTATTACTCAGAGCTGTTTTTTCTCTTAAATGTTTAGCAACTGTCTAGGCTGTGTGGTAACCAGGTATCGATGCTCCATGAAAGGCAGCGGGCACAGCTCCTGTGGGACTCTGCCTGTGCTTCTGGGCCCTGGCCAGTGGGAGCCACATTTGCCAGTCTCTACATGTGGCTGTGTTCAGTTAATTGATGAAATGATCCAGCCTTGGATTATTTCATCACACCCAATGTTGTGGTTGGAGCCCCAGATGAGCTTGGGTAACACTGAGATGCCGTAAGGGGCAGCAGCCTTATGGACACGGCGTGGGCGGGTAAGGAGTGGGAGGAAGCTCTAGGAATTACCGTCACAGAAGTGGTCTTTAAAGCCATGTCTGTGAGATGAGCTGACACCATTCCTGGTGGAAGGAAGGGAAAAGGGAGCACCTACTGAAGGATGGATGAGACAGAGTGATGCGAGGGGAATGCAGTGAGTGCAGAGTCTGAGGGAGGCCAGTGTTCAGGCACTTTCTTTTTTATCCCCAACTAAAAATAATTTCATGTCTTCGTCTGAATGGACCACTAGTGGTGGTGCTTGTTGTTTTGGAAACCATGTTTATGCTTGGACATTGCTTTTTTTTTTTTTTTTTTTTTGACGATTACTAAAAATGAATGTAATAAACTTGGAGGAAAAAGCCCACCCCGGATTTGAAGCAACAGCAGAAAGGTTCTGTCCAGAAGAGGAGCATGAGCTTTGTGCAGTTGTAGCCTAGCAGAGTGCTGTTGAAGCTTGAGTTTCCAATGGAGAGGAGACAGGCAAAACCAGAAATTCTGCAGAAATTACAGTGTATTAGCTTTAGAACTGGAAACCTTCATATCAGTCAAGAAAGTGACCTCAACTTTGAAGTCTTCGTGAGCTGCCACATGTAGTACCCTGCAGAAGAGTTGGAAAAGGTGTTTTGATGGCTTTGCTAGAGTGAAATGATTACCTAGAGAGTCTGTAATAGAGGAGATGAAATGAAATTGCTTTGCAAAGTTAACAAAATTTGGCAGCATTTTGTCTGGTTAATTGTAATTTGGTAAAACTTTTTTTTCTTTTAAACTAAGGGTAGAAGAAACATCAGATAAAAGAACTGTTGCAACTAACCTTCAGAGTAAAAGACCACTGTAGATATGATTTTCTTCTAAACAAGTTAAGTTAGAAAATGCCAGCATTATTTTCAAGTTTAGGTATGGATTTCTGATTTTTCAAGTTAACCTTTTAAAGATATTACCAAAGACAGATTTTTATTTTTTTTACTATGTATCTTTATTACAAATCATCTTGGAATAAAAAGAACATATATAAAAAAAATTATTTGATTAAATAAGTAGAAATACTGGGGTTTGTGGATGGCTTTTTTTCTTTTGAATTCGTGTCACCAAAGAGTGATTTTTGCTTTTCAAACATGCTGAAATTAAAGTTCCAGCATAGAGTATCATCTAGGGTGGTTTTGTAGTATTACTTGAAACAGTAGATTTTTTGCATACACATATCTAGGCAGCACATGGCCACCCAGAGAGGCATGAGCAGAACTTTGAGGAACTTCTGTTCTAATGGATTTCTCTTGACTTTAATTGGTTCCAGCTTGTTAATCGTATGTGTCCTCGGAGAATGCTTTTTTTTTTTTTTTTCTGTCTGATTATTGCTCACAGATCCACATTTAACAGGTATTTCCTAAGCAGAAAAATGTCTGTACTGTTCTGTCCATGTGTTTTTCACCCATGCAGTGATGATCAGCTACAATGATGAAAATTCTTCTTTTTCATTTCTAAAAGTTACATGAGAAACATCTCACTTTATGTCTAGACTCCCAGATATCCCCAGGATAAACTCTGATTGATTTTAATGTCCAGTATTACATGAGCCACTGCACTTAGATAATGTTCAGTGCTGCTTGAAAGCTGGGTTTTGGCCTTAAAAGGGAGAGTATAATGAAAGCAGTGGTTCGTAGATTTAGTCTTTTATGCTTTGTTAGGTGCAAAAAGTCAAGCTTGGGATTTATCTAATGAAGCACAGCAAACTACTACTACTACTACTAATAATAATTATTTTAAAAATATACAATATTAGGACTTCCAGATCTATCAGCTCTAGTTTGAAGAGTTAAAATACATTATAAATAGAAAATTTCTGAAGTCAGCTTGGTATAAGGCTTTATTTTTTACCTCTGATTTGAAATGCGTCTGGTTTTGTTGCTGTCTTGTTTTCATTTCTCATTTAAACTAGCAGTCTTCCAAAGAAGCCTGAGATTTGTGCCATTGTAGCTTTCTTTTCATTATGTAAAATCCACTGCACCTCAGAACTCAAGTGGCACGAAAAGTTATAATTGGAAGAACATACTGAAATCTGCAGTCTGACATTCTGGACAGGTTCACTGACAGAGAGCAAAGTGAATGTGAATATTATTTTGAAGTGGTCGTGAGTGAACTGATCTTGTGAAAATTGTAATTATTTGTTTATTTTAAATGAATAAAAATAAACATCTCTGACCCTTTCTTGTAGCAGTCCAGATGATTAGGGAGATAGTCCCTGAGGATGTGATGACATATGGCAAGAGCTTTGACCACCGAATTATTGAATGTAAATAAAGGACACTTCCAAATGCTGCTATATTTCGTAAGAATCGCTCCCTTTTTCTTGCAAAAGATGCATCTTTAGCATCTAAAACTAGACAGTTATGGTGTATGAATACAGTGAAAAAACATGGCTCTAAAATGATGGCATTTCATGTTCTCCCTGCGCAGCTTCTCCTGCCGTGAAAGCTTTAGTGAGCATGTAGGTTCATGAAAGGGCTTTGGTGTTTAAAGGAAGTTATACCCAGGATTTGTGTATTGAGTCCAGGAGTGCATTTATCAAAACCCTTTGGTGGGAATCTGAATCTGAGCTGCCTTTTCCTCTTCTGCAGTAAAATGGGAACTAAGGCACATGGCAGTGAAGTCCAGTGGGGAATTCAAGCTCTTGGAAAATAAGAAGTCTTTTTGTAAATCAGGTCTTTAATTGTATGAGTGAAATGACTGTGTGGTAATACTTTTATTCTGAATGATTTAGCCATTATTCTGTCTGGGCATGAAAGAGATTTATATGCCAAAATAAATAAAATTTATGATTTCCCTGCAGTAGAACAAAGCTATAGACTATTCCAAATAAGTTTTATACAGGGACTGATCATCTACAATACCTGGCAAATCATTAAGGCTTTCATGAGGTGTCTGCATCAGAGAAATGAAGCCATAGTCAGTGACAAGCTTTATGCTGCTCCTATCCATAATGAGTTGCTTAATGTATTCCATTTTAATTGTTATCTTGGAGTCAATCGTGATCTCACACTACAGCTACTGACAGGAATCATCAGTTATGTGCGTGGTGTTTGGCAAAATTGCAGATTCACAATACATCTCTCTTCAATGGCAGCAATGTTTAGCAGCTCATTAGCTTTTGGGCTATATCTTCTGGTCAGTAGATACTGGGAGAGACAGCCTGGCTGATTTGCAGACATCTATTAGCCAAGATGAGCACTGCAGTATAACTGAAAGGAAACACAGTGGAAGAAAATGGCATTTGGAGTAGACTTCCATTAGCTGGAAGATAGTTAAAAGTGGATTAAAGAAGAAAAAAAGGTGATTTTAGGGTTTTCTTTTTTTCTTTTTGGTTGCTTGTTTGTTTTGGTTTTTTTTTTTGGCTTGGTAAGCTTGCTCAGAAAAAAATGCTTTACTACCAAGTTTGATGGTTTTGATTCTGGGTTTAAAAATGGTCCGTTTCATCAGTTTATATTTGAGCAAAACTAAACATACAGCTAGGAACTGTGCTGCATGCTTCTGTCTGAATGGTGGAGTACTTCAGGGGAAAGGTAATATCAGAAATAGGTCCCATGTGTAATATACTGGAGGTACTGTGTAGTGTTACTGGTTACAGTTTCGGAGGTCTTGTTCAGGTTTGATGACTTAATAATACTTTGAAGAAAGTGGATTGGAATAGAACTGTACAGCACTGGAAGGCACTGTAGATATTTTCCAGTATCGAACAGCTGAATGAGTAAGAAGAGGCTTCAATAATTCAGACAAATAGTAGGGTCAGTAGGAGTTATTACTGAGAGACAGTTGGAAAGGGGAGATCGGGTAGGAATGTTATCACTAAAAATGTGGGAGAGCTGTTCTATTTCAGAAGAGATTAGGCCTGCAGGCTCAGGAGGATCTTTTTTATCCATGTCTGAGTATACCTGCTAGAACGGAATGAATAAGAGGAAGCCAAATTCGTCTCAGTAGTGCCCAGTGACAGGAGAAGAGACAACGGCACAAACGAAACCACACAAAATTCCATCTGAACAGAAGAACTCACTTCTACTGAAAGGGGGAAACAGGATGCCTGGAGAGGTTGTGAAGTCTCTGTCTGTGGAGATACTCCAAACCTGACTGGATGTAGTTGACCTGAGCACCCTGTTCTAGCTGACCATGCTTGGAGCAGGAAGTTTGGACTGGAAGATTTGAGAGGTCCCTTCCACCCTCAGTGACTATTAGCATTGTAGAGCTGTTTACAGAATGTAACGTGATTAGGAACCAAACAAACCCACAAAACTTATTTTGAAAAAGAGCAAGTGTCCTCCCTGGTATTTTTGTTGGCATACCTGGTTATTTGGTTAAAAGTGCCAGAATAAGAGGAATCTGTCATGGGATCTTCAAATAGTTCTGTGTCAGGTACAAACATTTGACCTTTCTAAGTTCTGTCCTGATGTTCTTTTTGCAAAAATACACTTCTCTTTGGTTTGTGTAGTACACCTCTTCATGCTCGTTCATTATTTCTCCCTTTGCATGTGAAATGTATTTTGTCATGGTCACTGTATGAAGTAGTTCTTCATCAGAGATTCTCCTGTGCTTGTGACCAACTCAACAGTTGCTTCTTCACATTTTTTAGAAGAATATCACTTTCTTTCAGGATTCTGAGCCTAATGTCAAATGTGCTTGACTAGATTTCTCTTAGTTTGACTAACCAATGGTTTGCTTCTTGCAATTTGTTATATATATTACATAGGGGCAATTGAATATTCACATACTTAGTTGAGAAAAATAAGGGGACACTCTCCCTCCTACATCTGTGATTTGTACATCATTCCTTTGGCTGGATATTCACTGAGTATTTCCAATAGAGAGTAATAAATCTTCAAAAACTGCATTTATTTATAGGCAAGTTAAATATTCTTTTGTTCTATTCAATTTGTCCATTTTAGGTAAGAAGTTGCACTCTAGCCATTGTGCCTGATTTATTGCTTCAAGGCCTGAGTGAAATGAATAAGTGAATATTCCCTAATTTCTGGTGCCCAGGTGTTAAAGTTGTGCATTAAGTGCTGTAGTAATTTGTATTAGTTCGCAGCCTGTCATCAGTGAAACACCAAATATTTAAGTAGCAATTTTGCAAAATGTTGAAGCTCATTCTTCTGTCACTTGGAAATCAAAAAGTTTTAAGTATGTGAAACTTCCAAATAAGTAAGTATCCAAGTCTTTTGCTGAGCAGGATCAAATTGCTAAATGAGATCATGAAAACTAGCACTGAACCATTTTGGTGAGAAATTCCTCCTGTACAATTATGGTTTAGATGGACTTCATTTTTAATTACACAGAAAAAGAACTCTTGTTCTTTGCTGGCATCGTTCTGCCTCTGTTATGGATAAATGGAACATAAGATTTCATTCAGAGTGTCATCTCTTCGTATGTATTTAAAAGCAATTTTCAGTGATTTTATCATGTAGTGCATTTGGTGATAGTCATCAGCAAGTCTGACATGCTTTTAAAAATAGGTTGTAGCTATTGGTGATAATATCAGTAACATTGTGTGAAATGCAATAAAATCTTGGAACTCTTGATTTACAAATATTATTTGGAAATTTTATTAATGACTGCCACAGCATGTCAGACTTTTTTTTTTTTTTTTTCCAAAGGGCTACCTCTAGCTAACGAATTAATTTTTTTTTCTGTTTTTTTTTAATTGTCTTATCACTGGTGTTAAGCAAGAACTAAACTAAAAAGTAAACCATAGTAAAGCCTAGTATGAGTGTACAGATTTCAGAGATAATTAAGGTCTCTGTTTATCTTCTTATTTTTTGCAGCCTTTCACTCTCTTTTAAATAAATTCTTAAAATTAGTGTTTATAAACTAGAAATATCTTCCCATCTTTTGTCTCTTGAATACTTGTAACTGTTATTTTCCAGAGAGGAGTGAAATATTACAGCTGACTTTGTGAAAAATCGAGTTTTATATAATGAGAATTTTGGGATACTGTGGAAAAAATATATGTAGATAGACCTCCCCTTAAAATAGGGGCTTGATTCAGTAGAAACATAATGATAATTATGTGCATGTTTTAGAAAAACAGGACTGTAAAATCTCAGTAAAAATATTTTTGCTTCAGACTGGGTGGAGGTTTAAGGTTATCCAACAAGTACTGAAGCCAACAGGGGATAAGGAAAAGGAAACCAATTATTTGTACTAGTTTTATAAATCTCCCTTTATTGCCTAACCTTTTCAAACAAGAAATGGATTTATCCTCTGTGGAGACAATAGTATAAATAATGTCATTCTCTGGCTAGAAATGGCTCTGAAATCCTTTGATCTGATATAGGGTTGCTTAATACTAAGTACATCCTGTTCCAGTATGTGCACTCTAACTAGATTTAAAAAAAAAAATCCATCTCTAAAAATTCTGGTCAATAAATACGTTATATTTAGACCAATTTAATATTTATAGGATGGTACTGTTAGTAGGTGTGTTTAATTTTTAATGATTCTTTCTTGATGTTTTGGACTTTTTCCGAAAACTTGATTTACTTTTTCTTCTTGAGCTTGGTAGATCTTTAAGTGAAAGATGAATTAATAGGAAAAGTGTTTAGTCTATAAAGGTTGGCCTGGTGACTAGAAAAAAAGTAAATATTTTCTGTGTTCTGTTTTTAAAATGTTGATAAGCAAATCAAATAGCTATTCACTTTCCCTTGGACTTGGCCATCAACTATTGAATGTATTTATTTATTTATTTATTTATTATTAAACCAGCACTGGGGAGAGGATGATACAGACAAGGGAAAAACTGACATAGTGAGAGAAAGAAAACAAGCATGAAAATGGCCATCACAGACGGGAAATTGGGCTATCACTGAAGTTATTACAGGAGACACTTGATGTGGTCTAATTTACCAAAGGTAGAGGTGAAGAAATGATGATGGCTCATGTGTCTCGTACGTATCAGAAGGCAGGAGCCAATTCATGCTTGTCAGGCTGACATTTTACAGGTTTAAAGAATTTTTGTTCAAGAATGTTTTCTCCCACCTCAACGAGAATCTTGTGTTGTGCTGAATTTTAGTTTCTAGATGCTGCTGTTCCATCATTTTGAAAACGACTTTTCAAATTTGAGTCCTTTAACAAAAGATTTTTTTGTCTTTGCTGCGATCTTCTCAAAATTTCTTCTTCTGCAAAGTATTGTGTTTAACACGAGGCAGGGTTTTCCCTTCTGTTCCGATAATGAATGCCGCTGCAAGGCTGTACTTTAATGAAGTGGAGCTGGTTGATCAGCTCTCCATGACGTGCAGAAATGACTGTCACTCCTCATGGCCGTCAAGTCCTGACACAGCTCTGGGCGTGAGCTCCTGTCACAGGGACTTTCTGAGATCCCGTGCTGACTTGATGCCTCTGGGTCCTGGGGATCCTGCTGCAGCATCTACACTACAATATCTGCAGTATTAGGTTTTCATATCAGCAATTAACCTAAAAGATACATCTATGGTATTACCTTAAATAATGATTTATATAGGAAGCAGTTTCCACTCTAATGATATGACAATAATTGGAGGGGAGAATGTTGTGAAAGAAAAAGAAAACGTAAGACAATAAAGCAAATATTTATAAAGGTCGCTATTCTTATTTATTTCTGTCTTCTTTTTGGTTAGATTACATAGAAAATAGGAACATTTGTTCTGAGGTTTCAGGTAATAGATTTCTACTGTTGTTTTAATTTACTAATGTAAAATAATTTTTCCTAGACTTGTGTAATTTAAAAATATCCTTTGCACTTGTGAAAACTGAATAATAATGAAAAAGTTTTCTCTTTGTTACGTTAGGTGAATGGAATTCTCCTTTGGTCAGTCAGTCCTAGGTTTTTGGTTTGGTTGGTCTTGCAAGTCACATTTTCAAACTCAGGAACCATTTGTATAAAGTTTTTTTGTTTCGTTGTTTATTTGTGTGTGTTTTAAAATTACTTTGATTTGTTTTTCTTTTTTTTTTTAAGCCAGCTGATAAGAGGAAGAAACATTGTCTGTCTTCTGAGATTAAAAAAAAAAATAAAAAGCATGGTTATATGTGAAGTCAGGAGACATCATGAGAAATATATACCAGTGCCATGGAGGATTGAGGGGGGTTCAATAAAGTAGAGAAGTGTGCAGGAGATGCAGGGGCCTACTGTTGATATCACTTTGCATAATTATTTTGTGTATTTAGGGATGATACTTTGTCAAAAGCTTGTTAGCGCAGCTGTTTTGAGGATAACCTTGATTTTTTTTTTTTTTATTTGTAGCTTTTTAACAGTAAATTAAAGAAACAAGGGTGTCCCATATTGGCGTTTTTCTATTCAAATATATTTGAAACATGTTCAAACCCAAAAACCCTTTCTCACTTTTTTTGTAGAAGCTGCACCCTAGCTGGACTTCTGGCACATTTAGGATTTGGATTCATGGGGGGTTTATAAGTGTTTTACAGTCACGCATATGCACTTGCTAAGCTTTGTTTACTTTTTAAAGTAGGTTTTGAAGCTGACTTAACTGAATAAGTTTAGTATCCCAGCTGAATATTTGTACTGGTTTCAAACTGCCTGTGTCAGATTGGCTTATTTCTGTGTATTTACGGGCACGTGTTAAAATATACAAGTCAGTGGTAGAGCCATTAAAACGTGTCAACATGTGAAGTTAAACTGATTTATTGGAACAGTCCAACTCTGTATGTGGACCAGACTGCTGTTTCTTTTAGGATATTCTTTGGACAACTTGTCTGCCTCCTCACCCTTCAAATCTTTGCTGGTAGTACCAGAACTGAGAATGAAATAATGAATTCAAATATGTACTTTTCAACGTATTTTTGTGCTAATGTTCAGGTAGGAAAATAAAAAAGTCGTCCATTTACTAACCAGCAAATAAATTAGTTGGGTTTTTTTTCTGGATACATACCTGAGTTCATTCTATGCATTTTGGAGAGCTGTCTACCTTGCCACAAAGGACCTTTCTAGGACTAAAATTAAATATTTATCTGTTTTATGAAGGCTTATGTGGTAATACTGATATAATTTCAAGAGCCACAGCTATGCATAACTGGACATTCGGAGTTCTTGTGGTTAACATTGAAATTGCCTGGTCTTCTGGTTTCTGCATTTTCCTGGAGCTCTGATCACATTTCTGGCAATGAAAGCCTAGAAATAATAGCCTTACACTTTTCAAATTCCCACAGGCCTCTCTGCTTGCTTCCAACATGGACTGTTTTTCTTGTGAGCAGGAATTCTTTACGCTAGCAGGATATGAGGCAAGGCCAGTAGCTGCTCTTGTTCTGTTTTTGAAAGATTATTTTTTATTACTTAATTTATTTCTGTGTTTCTTACAGATAGAAATGTTATGGTAGTCTTGATTTACAGGCAGGGTTAGCAGTCTTCCTGTAACTCTTACTCCTCTGAGTAGTATCAGTAAAATCATCTGAATTGTTTTGTGACTGAAGCATGTGCCTGCGGTGAGAGCTTTTGTAATGCTTCTCCCATGACAGCCCAGGTAATAAAGACTGAGTTGCAGCTTTTATGAATTACTGACGATGATTCACGAACTAATAACAGGTCTGAAATTGGGAGGCTGCAATCACAGTTCTTTAAAGATTCACAATAATAAAGAGACTCCCATTAAAAAACCGAAAAACTAACCAGAAAAACCAGCTTACGATTTCTTCATCCATTACTGAGCTAGAACCATGCTTGTGCATATGGCACAGGAAAAAAATAATCTTGTGCCCATTTGAATATGCCATAGGTTTTTTTTCTTAGTAAAGTGTTTCATCAGATGTTATTTGTAGGTTCTACAATCCTGAACTACTTCAATGACAGATCCATGTGTTTTCCCTTCAAATGATGGATGCATTTCTTCCAGAAAAATTAGATCAACCCAAATACAGAGTAGGTAAGACAAATAGATAAATATGAGATTAGGAGTGGGTTCCCCCAACCCATATTTCTGGGTAAGATTTAATGACACTGGAAAAAAAAGCACGTGACATTGAGCCATGTCCGAGTTTGTTTAGGGTAGGTTGTGATGGTCACTTGTCCCTACAACTTTTGCATCAGTAAATGGAACTGTAAGGGTGATGGCCGATAATGAACCATCCAGATTTCCCAAGGACCACTGGTCCCACTGATAATTCTAAGTTTTAAATTGAACTGTTTAAGAGACCGTGAGCTGGCTGGAAGGGCTGCACAGCCCAGGAGCTGCCCTGTTTCTCGCTGGGCTCAGTACAGTGGGCATGGTCTGCTTGGTCTGCAGCTGAACCAGACCACTCCCCTTCGAGCCTCTCTGGAACACTGATGTGCATTTATCTGTAAGACTCTTTTTATAGTAAAGAGCAAACTGTGTGTGCATCCAAAGCTTCAGCCTTGAGTTTCCTGTCCTGCACCCGTAATTCCAGCAGGGAGCTACAGAACCAGCTAAGGCTATAGACTAAACTTATCTAGTTAAGTGAGATAAAGATCTTTTTATTTGAAGAACTTAGGTTGAATTACCATGATTTCTTATGGCTGGAGCTTTGATTTCGAAGCATTACAAGAGATTTAATAAATTTTATCCTCTGTTTTCATACTTCATCCTGTAATCTGGTTTTGAAAAGGACACTTGTTTTTAAATTGCTCCATGCTTAGCTAAACAATGGATTCTTGGCTCTTTATAATCCTTTTACTTCTTGCCTTTTTTCCTTCCTCAGACTGCTGTCACTGGAGTAGCTAATACACATTCTTCATGGCTGATTTCAAAGTCTGTGTACTTTATACATGATAGCCCTGAGACTTGCTCTGGTTTTCTTCCCTTTTTTTTTGTGTTTCCATCATTCAAAAACTAGATTATTTAAATAAACACCATAGTGAGTAACTCCATCCAGATTTGCATCAGCTGCAAATTGACCCGAATAATACTCCCTACATTTTGTCTCATAATGATTCCAATTTGTACATTCAGTTGTAGTAGAGGATCTTACACTTGTGTCCTTTCTAGTTTCTCTTTGAACCAAGTAAATACTATTTTAGCTAATGAATCCTCCTCTAGAATACTTTATAATTTTACTAATGGCTGCCTGAAGCCTGTAATCCTTCTGGAATTACCAATCTTATTTTCTTCATGCAAGTTTTTCTTGTGAATATGTTGAACGTTTTCCAGGCTCATTCCAGTTTTCCCCCTATAGTTCATAGTTAAAGTGAGTATGTTTTTTTAACCTCAATGCAGAATGTATTCCACCCACATGCATGATTTTGTTCATACATTTCTTCAGAATTGATGATTTTCTGCTTCTGTTCTTCAATGCTTTTACTTTCCTTGATTCCACATCATTTGCAAATACGATTACAGTCCTCCTTTCTTCCAGGGCTTTGTAAGACCTAAATTTGCTGTTCCCCAGGGAGATAATTTTTTCTAGTTTCTGTAACTCATGTTTATTATTATTTTTTAATTACTATACCTTGTTTTATGCTTCCCCTGACAAGTAGGTTAAGGTATTTAAAAGCATATATATATGTGTGTATATATTAAGATTTACTGATAATCGTGATGTAACTTTCGTGGCCAAGTCCTTGACGTACTTTTTCACTTTCTCATATTTAATTTGGGTAATTTTAGAAAAATGCCATAAAATTTAAATTGCTTTAGTCTTTAATTCTGAGTGACGTCCCTTCTTGGGGGAATATTTTAAACCTTCAGGTCAGTTGAAGTACAATATTACACTAACCAACCATCGCACAGAAACTTAGTGCTTAGGTTAATGTTGTAATTGTAGGACTCTCAGTCAATAGAGGTGCAGTGCAATTAAAAAAAATCGGATGTATTATGCTTTATGTACACTTGTGTGTACTTACAATGTTTTTTCAAGTAAAACTTAGAAATAAAAAGCCTAGAGAAGGTTTCAGGGTTTCTTTCTTTCTTTCTTTCTTTTTTTTTTTTTTTTTAATGTAAAATATCTTTCCAGAGAATTTTGGATGAAAATTCATGAATGAGTTCTTCAGGCTATGAAATTTGTTGCTGTTGTTTTAAGAAAAGTTTTCAGGTTTTTTTTCTGAAGCCATATTTATTTAGGATATATTATAAAGTATCACCCTAAAACTTTGTGGAAATAAATGTATTGTGAGGACTAAATACAAAAATTCAGAGTACTTTTTTGGATGAAAATGTAAGATCAGATGATGTGGAATTTGGGAAGAAGACTACTTTTTAAAACTTTTAGATTTATTTTAAGGACACTCAGTAGACACTGAGGCAGATCCAGTTAGTGTAATATTAGTAGGTTTAATGCTGCACAGCCAAATGCTACATCTAGTTTTGCAGTGTTTTTTTCAACAGCCAGCAAAGGCACTGAAGATTCTGTGTGTGTTGTATTCAAAGCAGAATTATCAGAGGGGTTGTATCCTTTAAAGTAAAATACAAGCCAGTGTGAAGACTCACTCCTTGAATAGAGATCCCACACCTGAATTTCCTAGAAATAGCAAAGTGTAATTGTCCACAGGCTGTGGTTATATTTCCTTTGAGTTTTCAGACAGATCACAAAAACATTTACATTTACATACATTGCACAGATGGCACTTTGCAGCATGCCTATTTTGGGCTGGTGTCAGAGCTTTTTTGGCACACTTTTAAACTTGTGACCTTTGGCTGCTGTCATGGTCTTTGTATTTTGAGTTGCAGTGATTTCCTTCTTCTTCCTGAAACAGCTTCTCATTGTTTCTACTTTGAGCAATGAATGTGTGTTAAGAATTCTGCCATGTCATTTATGTTCTTTTTGTTCGCATGGTTATAATTTGTATCTTATGCAAGAACACCCTAAATATGAGATGCGCTGTAGTACTATTTTTGTTTTGAAAATATCTGTATATCTCAGCATAAAATATAAGTACTAACTGCCCTGTAATAATAGAAATGTGCAATTGTTTTTTCTAGCATTCATGAGGAAAAATAAGAAATTAGAATTTCAGAGTCATTTAGGTCAGAGTGCTCTTTGTCCCTCATCTTGAGTAATATTTAAGAGGACTGGATTTGTTGAGAAGATACTGCATTGTCATATGTGCTCTGGGATATAAGCATATGACCAGAGATAACCGAGATAATTTTGGTTAAAGTTTTAAATAGAAATTCCCTCATCAATGAAAGATGCTTTTGAAACTCCTCTCTCAGGGTTAAATTAAAAGAGCTTGTGGAGTACATCTAGAGCCATAAAAACACGGAAAACTGGTTTTATTTTCCTCTGTATAAGGACCCACAGCCCTAAAACATCCATAGCCTTCAGAGGGAGGTGTGGATATCTTAATTTATAGCCTCGGTTCCAGGCACTTCCAAATGACACTTAGGACATTATGTGTGTATAATGGCAGCATTCATGGCTGCGCGAGCTTTAATTTTCCGGCTTCTCAGCAATTATGCAATTCTGCTAATCCAGGCGGGGCCCTCGTTCCCTGGGGACGCTCCGCGAGGCGGTGGCTGACGCGGCGCTCCCCGCGCGCGGCTGTCGCACGGAGGTGCCGCGTCCCCCTTCTCCTCCTGTCTGGTGGTGGCAGCTTCCAAAGGACCGACGTGGTTCGTGTCGGCTGCGCGTCGGGCCTGGCAGTAAATCACCGGTGAATAGCCAGCTCTGTACTTCTGTGTTTAAAGCAGCCCTGAACATTGATTAATGCGGCTTTTCGGTGGCAGAACAATGCTCGAGGCACAGAGACACATGAAAAGCTCTTCCAGTGCAAGAGGTAGCTTTGTCCTGCCGCTCCGCACCCTTCCCTTTGAACCATTCCCTTTCTGGGCTGGCCTGGAGCTCGACTAATTGATTAGCAGAACTTGAGGCGGCTGTTTGGCCTCAACCTGAAGGGCTGATGAGAGCCTTTGAGAAGTCTGGCTCTCTGCTCTGCAGAGCTGGTGGCACATGTTCCAGCCGTGGTCCTCACAGCCACCTGGCCACCTGCAGCCAGGGCTCCCAAGCAGTGTCTGATACATAATCTGAGGAAGTCTCATAGGTCTAAATGCGTGAACAGCTTCAGCTGGCAGGTGACTAAATGGCTCAGACTAAATTCAAGTTGGTTGGTTTTGGTTAGATTTTTTTTCTTTTTTTTTTTTTGCCAATTTTCATTTTAGGTTTGGAAAAGCATGTAGAGGTAAGGAATGGGGTTACGCGAATAGAGTTGCTCTCTCGCCTTGTGACGAGTTCCTGTTCCTAGTTTGGGGTTATTTGTATGTTCCTGCTGCTTTGAAAGCAGCCCCTGTGACTAGCCTTGGAGAGTTGGGCCTTTCCTGCCCTTTGCAGGCACCTCAGTTCATTAGCCTCAATTAATCTTCCCGGCAATCCTGCACAATTCAGCCAATTAGTGGAACAAAGCCAACACAGAACAGAAGAGTATTGTTACTCTTTTTAAAACCCGTCCATGCTTTCCACTACCTTATTTGTAATTGTCTTCATATAGATTTTAAGGTTGTGTAAAAATAGCTATAAAATGACAGCTCCTTCCTGAGTATGAAATGATTACTACAATGTAGTGACTACTCAGTAAAGTCAGCTAATCTCAAACTTTTTTATGCTAGAGTCGGGATAGAGAAAGCTGTTCTTCAAAATGCCAAGAATGTAGTATAAAAGCTTTTAACGTTGCCAGCGAGCAGCTTGAATCCTTCTTTTTGCTTGACCAAAAAATAAAAAAGTTGTCAAAAAATTGCTCCATCTGACAAAAGAATAAATAAGGGGATAGTATCTTTAAACACCCCTCATATGCATAGAAATGGCTGCAGTCTAATGTGATTTTTGTATGATCAGTAACGTGCATGCTTGTTTGTATTTTGGGTGTACTTGTAATGTACTTGATGCAGTATTTGTACAGTACTCAAACTGTGTTAATTACTGCATTTCCATCATATTTATAAGCAAACATTTCTGCTGGAATTGGTAACTATAGTGGTAAATATCGTGTGTTTTCTTTCTATTTAGTCACTCATGGGTCATGTAAATATATTATTGTCTTGAGTATACATGAATATTTTTTTTTATCTCTGCCTTCAGAAGAATTAGCAATATCAAGGTGTTTTCACTAGAACCCAAAGTTTCACTGGATTCCAGCATTCTCATTGTTTCAGGAATGTGCTTTCACTATTTAATAAATTTGTTCTTCTTCAAAGTTCTTCTATTGTTAATTTTGAATTCAGAAAAATGCAGCAGCTTCCTCCGTATGTTTATCTTGTCCCCAAATCCAGAATTCTTCAATGATGTCTTGTTTGAATAATCAGTAAAAGAGGGAAAATTATTTGTATTTCTTTGCAAAGTTTATCAGAGATAAGCATGTTTTTACCACAATCAAGACACAGTAAAAATAATGGGATTTAATGTAATTTATAACTCAAAATTCTGATTCCTTTTGCCTTCCTAGTCTTCAGTATTCATCTGCTTTGTTGGTGACATTTTTTTCCTTTTGGAAACCTACATGTTTTGTAGGACTGTCTTAGTTCCCGCTTGTGTGTAACATTTTGGGTTTTTTTGCTTGTGATATCCTGACTGTGTCTTTAAATCTTCTTCAAAGTAGAGAAAAAGTTAAGGTCAGACATACCAATATTTGATTGATGTGCCCATTATAAAATTCAGCTTTTGTATTTATCTAGCAAAATGTTAATGTTCTAATTATGTTTTAATGTGAATTTGACATGATGGAATGCTGTAATTAAGAAGTTTTGAAATAACCTGGTGGTTCTGTCTGAACTTGTATCTGGTTTCAAAGTCCAAGTCCTGTTTTGTGCTTTGAAGTGCACAGGTAGTGGTTGATGCAAGAGATGTCAATGTGCTGAATGCATTTTGCTTTGGGAGGCTGGGACTCCATCTCAAATCTCCTGGCTTTTGGTATTTAGTACTCTGTGTCATTTGGAATCAATGTTCCAAAGAGCGTGGATCCTCTTTCAGAGAACTGTTTTGAGGGTTAAACAAGCAGAGAAAGGTTGACTTAACAAAATGGTCTTTTTTTGAATGTGATAAGCTCATGGCACTTCCTAAAGAAGTGCTCTGAATAGAAACATATGTCAGTGTTGGAAGAGACAATAGCAGTTTCCAAAAAAGAGCCATTATAATATTTCTTTTCTAAAGAAGAGAGCAAAGGGGCTGACTTGGAATGCCCAGTTCTCTTCCTGTTGAATGCATCTGAACTCCTGTTACTCCGTCCTCCCATGTGCCCTCGTGCACCCAGCTAATGTTGTCTCCTTGATGTGTGAGAACTGTATTGGATATGAGGTTCTGCTGTCTCTGATGAAACTCTGCCAGCATAAACCAAAGGATAACCAGCAAGATCCAGTTTATATTGATGTTGACATGCTCATTGCAATAGTAGTGGAAGGGTTGGGGTAAGGCCCCAGCATCAGCTGTTTGTGGCTTTTGGGGCTTCTACTTTAAATGAGGTCTGGTCCAGATGTTTGGCCTGGATGACCTTAGCTCCTCTCCAGGACCTTGTCTTCTGTCTTGGCTTCATCTGCAGGGAATCCAGTTCACACGCTGCAGGACTGCCACACACCAAACTGAAATACAGTACAGGGGGGGATGTTTGGGAGTAATTTCAAAAGCAGACTGTCTAAATTGAAAAACTAATGTAGGCGCACATTTTGAGGCATAGCAGGGGTAACAAATGCCTTATTATGTAGCTAAGAGGTCATT
The DNA here is from genome assembly GCA_014706295.1 of Lycocorax pyrrhopterus obiensis. Taxonomy (NCBI): domain Eukaryota; kingdom Metazoa; phylum Chordata; class Aves; order Passeriformes; family Paradisaeidae; genus Lycocorax; species Lycocorax pyrrhopterus. The sequence goes on along the minus strand of JACSVZ010000001.1, from coordinate 109,886,673 downwards.
TTCACTGTAAAAGGTGGCCTAGCCAGGGAAATCCATCCTTAGTTTGCAAAATTAGTTAAAAACAAAGGAGTTTGAATTTCATCTAGTCCTAGATTATTGTTTGTTTGTTTACTGCACCCTCTTTCCTAATAAATCGCTGATCTAATATGATATAAGGAATAAAGTATATTACTAGGGACACTTGTAGGAAGATTTTCCTATCTACGTCTCTTTCATCATTTTCCTCTGCTTTCACTGCGATCTTGTAACAAGAAGAATAGATAGGGCCTGGATGAAATCCACTTATTCAAGGTTGCAGTGATATTTTTTCACTGTGTGGGCTGTAATGATGCATTCAGGGAGTTTCCCTTTTGCATGGATATTCTGGTAAGGGGTTTGTGTTGCAGCACGAGCTTGGCTTGGCATTCTGTGAATAAAATGGCCAGTTGCACTCTGGTCAAAAATGAGCTGCTGATAAAGGAATCCCAAGGCCATGTCTGAAACCGGATTTTCTGGAAATTAGTACGTTATTGTACCTCCCTCAGCTCCACATAATTAGCTCTCTATGTTTTCATATGTTCATCAATTTACATTCATTGAAGGATTTAGGAAATTGGATAAGATACAAAGTTAAGGCTTAAACTGATACTTAACAGTGAAAGCGTTTTAAAAAAAAAATCATGTAGACACAGTGGCAGTTACTGGTTGATGCCAAAAAAAGGATAATTTTGCTCTATTGCTGATTTCTGCACCCAGCCATAAGCTTCATGCCTCTCCTAATTAACTTCATGCTGGTGAGCAGATTGAGAATGGCTCTAGTCAGCGCTAAAAATGCCTGGAAACATGCTGGTTTACAGCCTTATGCAAAGTTGCTGATTTTTTTTTTTTTTTTAAGTCACTGCCAAAAGCCACAAGACATAGATGCATATGTTTCATGCTAATCACAAAATAATAAGGTAATTGATATTCAACAATTTAAAACAACAAACAGAGCGCATACTCTGAATCTGGCTGACTGGTTTTAATTAATGCTATTGCCCACTGTTTGAGTGGAACCACAAAGGAAGTGGTGGGAACTTGGTTTTTAAAGAGAAGTCTCTTCCAAAATGTTGATAAAGCTTTCAAATAACTCTGTATGTGTCCAGGAAGGAGCTGAAGAACTGTCCTCCTTTCTTTGTTGCTTGCACTAGGTTTGAAAAGAAAAAGCAAGATTCTAGGGAGGTTAAACCCTCAGAAGGATTTTCTTTCTTTGTATTAAGTTAGCTAGTGCTTTCTAAGGAGCTCACTTCAGGATTTGTCCAGTGTATGAAAGTTAATTACACCTGTTCTAAGGGAGTATCTGTGAAGCACATTGGTTTTGAGACTGCTACTCATCTACTTCACGAAGAAGCTGAGGATAGAAACAGTTGTATTGTTGATGGAAAGACAGTAAGAAAATGAATAGGATGTACTAGAAGGGAGCAGGGAAAAGGTCCTGGCATGGAAGAACAGGGACAATTATTATTCCAAATTAGCTCTGGAGCTGAGGGGATTTTACAGAGGTGTTTTAGTTGTAGTAATTCTATCAGCTCTTGTAGTCAAAATTCTAGGCTACTATGAGATGAAGGATTTTTGGTAGCACTGACCCCTTCTTGCCAGACATACTGGCAGTTAAACCAGCCAGTAATAAGTGTTTAAATTTGAATAACACATCTTCAATAAAAAATTCACATTCCTATCAATTATTCAATTGAGAGAAATTAGATTTTTTTTATGGAAGATGTCATCAATTTTTCTTGAACCTTTGATAAAATTTTGTTTCCTTTCCTATGTTTCCTCTCTCTCTTCTGGAAGAAGACCACCAAAATATTTTGGATGATTCTGCTGTGTGAAGCATTAGACCATTGTGCCCCATAGCTGAGCTAGGTTTATTTGGTTATTTGTTTGGTGTGGTTTTTTGTGTGCTTTTCTGCATATTTGCTTTTAAAGAAAGTCGGAGAACGGCCAAACTGTGTATATGGTAGAATTATGATGAATACCTTCTTGTCTTCATTATCTGCTCATCCTCCCCTTTGCTGGTGATTGCCTCATAAACCCTAAAATTTTAATATGTGAAATGGCTGTTGCAAAGCAACGTGATGAATGATTTATTAACTGGCTACTTCCAGGTAAATTGAAAAGATTATTTTTCATTGGAATAACAACCATGGTAACATTTTTCAAAAAGCTGTATTCAAGGAGGAGCCTGTATAATTTCCTTCTTGGAAATGCTTTGGAAAGGAAGATTTTGTTCATTTGGCCAGATTAAGCAGTTTAAAGAGCAAAAGGCATAAGGGTCCAATATGGGTGTAGAAAGCAAAAGCACATTTTCTAAGGTTTTCTTGTGTTTTGACAACCAGCATGTGAAAAGCAAGAAAAATTCCATTGCTCCTTTTGAGTTATCATTTCTAATTAGAATGTAATGTTTAAAGATTGCATGTTTTCTGAGATGACTGTCAGAAAATGATTTTTGTGTCTATTCTCTCACTCCCGTTAAATAGAGAATGATTTATCATTTTGCTTAATTGAGGCATTGTTCTGGAGAAACTCTGAAAAAAAAATTGCCAGCTTAGTGAATTGGAAAATCTCAGCCTGTTTTTTTTGTTCCTTCTGGCATGATGAAATGGTGCAATATACTGGTACAAACTATTTCCTAAAGGAAATAAATAACTGAAGAATAGGTCTGTCAATGGCTACTAAATACGTAAGTCCAGATGCAAACTCTTTCAAACCACAGTTTCTGGCTGCCAGAAGCCTAACTCTATGTATTAGGAAAACAATAATTCTATTAAATCTGTTACTCAAGCATCTGCAGCTCACCACTGATGGGGATGCAGTGCTGAGGGAAAGCAGAATTTGAGTCTAGTCCTGCAAGGAAAGAAGTGTTTTATGTTCCGATGTTTTGTTGGGAGAGGTATTTTTCTGTAGAGGTTAGTGGAGAAACAAAAAAGGAAATTTTAGTATGTGTCATTTTTTAAATATTCAAGAGAGTTCAAGAAGGGGCATAAAGAGCCTGGAGTCAAAGTGAAGTGGCTTTAGAAGGTCTTTGAGGTTTCCGACCCTCCATTGCCTTGGGCTCTGTTTCATTCCTGAGCTCTCCTGCTGGGTCCACTGCTGTGCCAGTTTTCCCAAGGGTGCAGAATCTCAGGAGCCTCCATACATTCTCAGCTCCTGAACTAAACATTTTTAAAAGAAAGTTCAGAGCTAGTATTTCAGAACCATGATTGGACAGAGATGGGGTACATTATTAAAATTTAGGAGTTGGTGACTTCTAGAGGCAATCTACAGGGAGAAGTGACGAACTTCTCCCATGTTTCTGTTGTTGTTCATGGATTTCATTTCCTGTGGATTGATAACTTAAGCCTAACTCATCTTCCTTATACCAGTTTGCCTTTGGGAGAAGGGAAAATAAGACAACGCTGTTTTGTTGCTTTGTCCTCCACTCACTCTCACTGCTCCTGCCACAAGGCTCGAGTGCCAACACTTGAAATTCTCATTAAACCCTGCTGAGGCCCTCTGTGACAGACTCATGACTGTGGAACTCCAACAGTGTCGGTGGAGGAAGTAGAATCTGTCAGATTTGTTCCAGCTGTAAATAGTTCATTTATCTAGCTTGAAAACTTTTTTACTGCTGTTATTTATGGGAAAATAATTATATGAAGTTGTAAATATCAGGAAGCTCAGACTGGCAAAGATTGTAATGAGCAGTTCCTTGAGGATAAGTGTAAAGCTGTGTGTGTCAGTTGAAAAGCATGCTTGGCAGAATCAGAAAAAAAAAGAAATAATTAGGTTCCAGCTCACCTGTAGAATATTTCTTTCTGTTGAAACTTAAGAATTTAGAAATAATGACTTCCAACAGGTTTCTGGATAAGGTGCTGGTTTGAGTTAGTGAATATTTCAAGGCCAGTTAAGATGGGTTTTTTTTAATATAAAGTCCAAAAACTACTGACTAAAAATTTATTTATGAATAAACATTCATAATGTTTATGTTTATTTCACGTTATTTATGAATAAACATGACATTATTTTGTGTCTTCATCACTGAAGATAATTATTTAAAAGATTGAAAAGATTTTCCCTTCAGTTATCTTGCAGACAGAACGTAGAGTTCCTTCCATTTCCTCCCATATGTCAGCTCTCAGAGTGCCCTTCAGAAATTTTTGCTCCGTGAGAATGTTTTTTGTAAATGGCCATGGAAAAGCTGCAAATGCAGGTCAAGGCTGAACCAAAAAAAAAAAAAAAAAAAACGTACTACTCAGGAAGCTGAAAATTTCCTGGAACCCAAAATATTGTACAAGTTCTATATTGCACTGTTGGATATTGTTCAAATACTTATTTTGTGTAGCATCGGTGTAGAAAATCCATGGGTACATAAATAAAATAAAAGTTGAGTGTAGAACTTTCCGTATTTTTCTTTTTCTTTCTTTCTTTCTTTCTTTCTTTCTTTCTTTCTGTCTGTCTGTCTGTCTGTCTGTCTCTGCTGCACCTGGAGCAGACAAACTTTTTAATGTTGCCTTGCCTACAGTTTAGCATTTGAGTGCTCCCACTGGCAGTAATGCCTTTATCAGCTTATATGGAATAAACGTTGCTGGAGAGAAGTTCCTTCTCACATGCAGTACTTGCAGTTTGAAATACCAGATTTCATCTTTCTTAATACATGAGTTATTTCTAAGCATTTGCACTTACGTAGAGTTTATTGTAAGTTCTTCATATTTCTGTCCTGTGTTGCTGATTCTGGCTGTCCAACTAAAAGTCATGTTTAAAATAATTAAGTTGTATTAGGTTAACAAGCTTCAACTTACTGCTGTGCTGGCTTTTTCAGGTACCTGTTAGAATTTTGCTGTGGTATGGATATGTGAGGTATTTCAACATATGCGATCTGGTAGGCAAAAGACAGGAAAGCAGCATCCAGAGCTCCATTTGTAGCAGGACTCACCAGGCAGGTAAAAGGGAAAAATAATGAGTTTAGTAACACCATGAGTCTGGCTTTTAGAACAGACAGGAAAACTTCACTTTCCCAATGTAGAGCAAGACATTTGTTCTAGGTGAGCTATTGAAAATGGAAGCAAAGCTGGTCTGCCTTTCTTGTTTTAGATTTGATTTTATGATCATAAAAATCCAAAACAAAATCAACCATGCAAAAGTTGAATTTGTGAGAATGGCAGTCATCTTGAAAAGAATGACTGCTGAAAAAAATGTTGTCTTCCTTTTAGTTTAGAGCTTTGGGGAAAAAGGTTCCATAGCTTGCCCTTTGTTTGATTTTATTACCCTCGCTGGCTACCTCTGTGTCCTTGACTTAAATGTGTATATGCACTGTTACTAACAGTTTTCTCTCTGTAAACATTTGAAGAGCAAACAGCAGTATCTTGTAAAGGGTAAGTGGATTTTCTGAGGTGAATACCCTGTAGGTAATGTGGACTTGAAACAGCATTCCAGCAGAGCTCTGGCTTTTCCAAGGCTGTCTCCAGCGCTCGGTTAGCCTTAGCCTTGCTCAGAACTGTGCCATCAGTGTTTTGTTGAAACTATTGGAGAAGCAAATAAACCTTGCCTTTGCTGGGATTAATTTAGTGCAGCCCGAAGCGGCAAAGCAGTTCTGGCAAGTGTTCATAAGCTGAGCAAGCAGCACCCTCACATCTGTTGGCAGCGTGAGTGCAGTGAGGAATCCGAGGTCTGAGAAGACATCAGACTGTCCGGAATGGGAGCGGGAATATTGGTCACTAGCAAGTGAGAGCTCTGGATGTGAGCACTGTGAGTCAACTGCTCACATGGTAGAATACGGATATGGTATTTGTTGTCTTCTCTTTCTCCAGAACTTGTGGACGTCAGCTGGAAAACCAAAGATCATTATGCTGGGAAAAGCCTGTCCATTCTGGCTTGGCCAATTACTTACTATTTGCTTGATTAAAGAATTGGGGATTTTTTGGGAGTTTTAGTGAATTTACTGAAATTCTAATCAAAGCAAATCTTTCCAGGAAAGTTAGTAGAGCCCTGATATTTCAGAGCTACTTTAAAATCTAGCTTAAGTAATTAAATAAATAACGTTTGGGAATTTACTTTTCTTCTGGATGGCCAGCTGGATCTTGGTAAATCACTTTAAGACATTATTCTTTGTAATCAGTATTTGCTTTTCCACAGCAGTGCTAGACTAAACAAGAGAACATTGAAAATGAAAATTAGGGTCAGTGATGTAATCATGTTAAATACCTCAACACTTACTGACTTGAGTAATTTCCTTTTCCAACTTAATTATTGCACAACACTGATCATCTTTATTATTAAGCTGTGCTTTTAAAAGGTTTTCGTGCTTTATTTGAGCAGTGGTAAAGACCTGATCCAATCTTGGCAATGCTACTGCAAGGTCCTGGAGACCTGGTGTTCCCTCCCGGCTTGGTTATCCTGCACGACATTGCTGTATCACTTTGACTTTCCATAGGCATTCTCCTAACTCTAAGATCAGCCCAGCAGTGGGCATGACATCTAATATTTCCACAGTCTGGAAAAATACACTACTTCACAAAGATATTCTGACTTAGCTTCAAATTGGAAAATGTTTTCAGAATACAAATTGTAGTTGGTGATACATGAGATACACATGTGCATTCAGTCAAAAAGCAGACTAGTTGCATAATTGTGATTCATGACCAGCCTCCCATTTTGATTTTTCTTTAGTTGAGGTGAACTATCAGCAGCCACTACAGAAGTGGTAAAACAAAAATAAACAAGAAAATAAAAGTATTAAGTATGTTAAACAAATAGAATCCATGTGTTTGTGAGCATTTGGTGAGCCAAAGGAACAAAAAAAAGTTTTGAATACATTTTTCTGGGGCAGTTCATTGCTTAGGTCTACAAATTTCTGTCAAATTGTTGAATATGATATAAGCTGTTGAAACTTGTCAGAATTCATGTTCAAAATAAAAGGATCTGATTTTCCTTTAAGGGTTTTGGTTGCATGTTGTTACTAGCATTCATAAATTGTCTTGTGATTAAGAAAAATGATGTGGGAAACAAACAGTTTTAAACTGATGGGGAAGCATGTTAGGGACTATTGTAGTAGAACATTGCTTTGTATATTTATCACTTCTATTTCTAAAATTGTGTGGTTCCAAATGGATCTTTGGTTTTGTGTGCAGTCAGACTTTTTATATATTCAGTACAGCCTTTACTTATGTTTATACCTCATTTATTTTGTTAGAGAACTACTTATGTGCTTTTATCATTTAGTTTTCTATTGTTGCTGCCAAATCCTGAAAAATTGGTCCCAGTGGTATGCTGCAGCCATTAAATACCAGTTGGTTGCAGAATATCATTTGAACTTATTAAAATGTGATTCATCTGGTGCCAAGTTTATTCACAGGCCTTGTGCTGGGCCAGGCATTATACATCAAGGGAGAAAAATGCAAACTCCCGTGGGCAGAGCTGCACAACTTAATTCTGGGAGGGTAGTTAACTCCTGTCTGCACTGGAGCCAGAAGGGTGCTGCTGTCCCTTTTCTCTTCTTCTCTTACATTTTTGCCTCAGTGGCCGCGGGAGCAGGAGCTGGAACACGTGAGCAAGCAGAACTTCTGTGGTCCTAATCCCCTAATTAGACTGTCTTGCACAGATGGTATTTAGATTCCTTTTTCTGTGTGAAGAAAGCATGTGGTAACAATATTCATGAATTTTTTATAAGATCAAACATGCTGTGTAGGTTTTGCTTGCATATTTCTTAACCTTGTGTTTGGGCCAGACCACTGGATGGAAACAAATGTGAAATTGAACCTAAGTACACAGTGAAGTTCTTACCAAATCATTTTGCAGCATGCAATAAATCAGTAAATGCATTGCACCACTGGAGTGGTATTTGTGACAACGCAACAAGTTTTTCATTATCTCAGTCATTGACCCCAAGGAGGAAAATTCAGTAAAAATTACATTGTTGCACTCATCCCAATGGTTTATCCAAGAGTGTTTATATAAAGAAGCTATGTTTTACTTTTGTTTTGAGTAATATATGCTGATAAAGACATACTGAGTTTTCAGCTTTAAAATATATGATAGGTTAATTTCCTGTAGACTGATTTAAGCATTTTGGACAAAGGGATTATATAATGTAGGTGTTAGAGGGAGATGCATTATTGTAAAGCACTTGCACTGGGAAGTCATTTGCAGAGATTTTTTTTGGTAATCTTATCACATAAATGGCCTCAATTTTATATATAAGAAAAATTGCATACTTGCCTTAAAATTACTCCACTGGTGGCAGTGTTTTTCATTTTCTTGTGCATCACCCACAGAACCAAGAGATAACAAAGAAGTGAGCCATTATAAAAGCGGAGGCTTGCTGTGTTTATATCTTATATCAAACTTGCCAATTATAGTGACAGTTCCTTGTTCTGCCTGGCATTTATAGGGTGCAACTGGAATCAAGTTGCAGCCTTTAAATTGTCCAAGATGGCCTTTGAGTAAATGAAATTGGATTTTTCCACATTGTTTTGATAAAACACTGATTTACCAAGTTTTGTTACTGTTACTGAACATACTTGAAGTGTCAGAGAGATTCTCATAAGAACTTCAAAGGAACAAATAAAAGGGAAAAAAAAAGACATGCAAGGAACATCCAGAGGGCAGAAGCAGAAGAAAAGGCAAGGTAAAGACAATCCAAGAAATAACAGTTATAACAAAATGTCCTGGATCCAGTGCTAGCAGAATTTGAGAAAATTATTTAGGTTCTGGTATTTTTTAACAATAGAGGGTGGAGTTTCTGGATGAACAGAGGAGTAGTGATGCATGTTGAGAAAAAGAGTAACATTAACAGGTTTCCTGCTGCAGGTAAGAAAGATGAGTATTATTGTACTTAACAGTGAGGCATAAAGAACAGTTGCAGTGTAGGGGTCAGGGCAGAAGGGATGTGGACACCAGTCTATCTTTTTCTTTTTTTTTTTTTTTCCCTGTAAACTGTAGATAATGTACTAAAAATACCAGGAAGTTGAAGGCTATAAAAGTATCTCATGAGAATGTGTAATACAGTGATGTTCTAAACTTTTTGAACTGTGTAGAACTGCAATTAGAATAGGTAAAAAAATAAGTAAACTGACATTTGAATGACCAGATTCACAAATAAGAGTGTTTGTGGTTGCCATTAAATCCTTTACAATCGTAAGTATACATTTTAGAATCATTTAGGTTGGAAAAGACCCTTCAAGAATTCAGTCATTAACCCAGCACTGCCAAGTCCACCACTAAACCATGTCCCTAAGTGCCACATCTACTTGTCTTTTGGGTACCTCCAGAAATGCCATATTTTTCACCTAGCTGAAGGGTAAGCCTGGGAGAAAGTGCCAGCAGGAGTTATTGTCTGTTCTGAAAGACTGGCAGTGTTGGAGACTCCCCTGTTTCCCAAGTGCAGTGCATTCTATTGTTTCGTTCCCTAACGTCTCACCTGAATTAGCCTTGCTCTAATTTCAATGCTTTACTTCTTGTCCAGTCCACCAGGGGCACTGAGAATTGTCCTCATTCTCTTTGCAGCAACCTTTGCGTGTTTGAAAACTGCTGTCATGGCCCTACATCACTTTTCTCCCAGCTACTGAGACATTTTGGAAGATTAATATCATTTGCATAAATCTGATTTCGCAAGTCTTGTGCAGTGATTACAATAGCAAAAGCAGGAACACATTTTTTGCATAGCTGAGTAAACTTCTGAAAGCACAGCTCTGGTTTGTAATTGTGATCATCTGGGAAGATGTGAGAAACAATGGGCTTTTGGTGAGGCAAAAAGAGGGATGTAGCATTTTCTTTCATAGTATTACCATTCAATATCCCTCCAGAATATTCTCCTTGTATAATTTACCAGTACTAAAATCATTCCAGCGGAGTCTGTTTTGTCAAAAAGATCCCAGTATAGTGAGTTGGTGAGTGGAACTGCAGAGGTTTTCCTAGCTCACTTTTAAGAGATAGAAAAGTGTTTGGAAACAGTGGAAGTGAAATGTAGCAAAGCTTCTGGCAGAGGAACAAGCATGGGACTGCCACACTTGAAGAATCATTCCCTGAGGGGTAAAATACATGTTTCATGTAATGAGCACATTGAATGAAGGTGATTTAAGGCACTTGAACGTGGTCACACTGGGCGAGAGGAAGATCTCTACACTGTGTTAGGTACCACGTGCTGCTGATTTAGAAGGCTGTTAACAAGGCCTTTGCTATTCAGGTGTCTGATTTTTAATCTAAGTAAAGAACTATCAGGGATGGATGGATGGATATAGGCATGAAAGGAACCTTGAAACTGATGAACTTTTCAGGCAATTGTTCAGTGGTCCCAGTGGTACTGAAATGTTTGTACAGTAGCCTGGGAACAGAAGGAGACCTGGTGCAGGCTTGCTGCTGCAGACAGAGCTTCAGTCGATGGACAAAGGAATACGGACATGCCAGAAATCAGATCTAACAGTTCAGCTAGCCCATCTATTTCTATTTTGGCGGAAGAGAGACAGCAAAATTTGATATCTCCAGAGGGAGATAATAGTGCAAACGAGACAATAAATCCTTCTGAAAGTCACAGTTACCTCAGTTCTCTTGAAAGGTGAATAAAATAAATCAGACACGTAAGAATAACACTCTTTGTCGAGTGGTTTATCTTTTGTAAAGGAAGGAGAACATTCAGGTGGAAGAAAATGAGAAGAGGGAAGGTATTTTTAATTGAGTCTGATGGTTTAATCCAATGGTTTTATGAGTAATTTAATGTTTAAAGAATTTTTGAAGAAAGGTGAAGTGAGAAGGGGAATATGGTTAAATATTTTGGCTTTGTGTCCTTTCTCCTCCAGTACTGAAGGATATTACAGGAAAACTGAAAATCTGAAGTAAAATTAGATGGCTAAGTTATAAAATCATCTACAGAAAAAGGAAACTTTATGGCTGTTGCTGTGTAAATTAAAAAGAGGAGAAAAGTATTTTCAGCCCTATGCAACAGCAAGGAAAGCTGGTTTTAAAAAGCAGAGTTTGAAAAGTGTACAGCATCAGCAGAAATAGTTCCTGGTAGGAAAACTTTAAAATCTACTTTAAATGTGAGAAGGAATAGTTATCCTGCACACGATTTCTCTAATTCTCTCAGTATGCTAGACATTGAATTGAATATGTTTGATTTGCCACAGCAGAACTGGGACACAGTTCTACAAGTGGAAAGGCCAAGTTTGAAACCACTGAGTAGGTCGGAATTTTATGGAAAGGACGTCTTGCAATTTTATCTTGAAAAGAGGTGATGTTACATACAAATCCTCCTCTGCTCTACAGCAGCAATAGCGTGAAAAATGTGAGCTTTATGTTCTCAAGAGTGAACCAAACCCCAAAAGACCAGTCTGTCTTTAAATTAGTCTGTGGTTTATAGTAATGAGCTGTTATTATGAATTGGAGTCTTTGTAAGCTGCTGGCCAGAATCTTCCTTACAAAAGGAGAATCCGAGGTGCCTGCTTTCGTGGTGGGGCTTAAGATTGTTTTCCTCAGCATTTCTGTTACTTAGTGACAGGAAACTTTCTCTGCTGAACATGTTAACTTAATGTTTTTTGGGGTTTTTTTAATTCAATATAATGACTTTTTGGCATCCTACTACAAAGATGTTTTCACTCTATCGGTAGTGTCTGGCGAAAACTGCTGCATTTTGCTTTAAGGGAATGAGATTACCCAGCACTGAAGATGTCTGAGTTGCCATAACCCTTGTTTTTGGGGTTTTGTTTCAATAGTGAGTATGGCAGTGGCACTATCAAGTCATACAGAGGTGGGAAGGAGAGTGGATGTATAAGGTCACAGGCTTTCAGTTTTGGAAATTGTTTGGGATTGTAAACAAAATTAACAGGCGGATACTTAATCGTACTTTATTATCTCTCTCTCGATGATAGTATATTTTAAGGAAAAGACATGTTAGTCTGTCATTAAATGTCATTTCCCCCCTAATTTCAGCTTCAAAACAGTTTCAGCTTTAGTTTTACATAGGAACATGAATCTACAGATTAGCACTTCATCCAGCAGATTGGGTAAAAACAGATTAAATTCAGTATTGTCAAAAGCTTGTAGCCCTGTGCTACAGTGATGAACAGAAATCTGTGCATTTAAGGGGAATAACAGACTTGCCAAATACAATCAATGATCTTGTGAAACAAAATGACTGAAAACTAGGTCTGTGAGGGTATCAGAAGATGACTGATCATCTGTTGAAAATCAGCTTAAAGCATTGTTGTTGAGTAGGTAAGGACACGTTTGTGCCATTATAGAAAGACTGGGTGAGACCCCATCTGAAATACTGTGTACAGCTTTTATCTCATGTGTTCCAGAGACATGAATTGTGAATAGAAGTAATACTAAGGAGAGCTACAAGAATAACTGGATGCATGATGAATTAGGGTTGTAAGAAGATACTATAAGAGCAGCTTTGCTTGGCCTAGTGAAATGGAGAGCTAAAAAAATCTATATTGTATGACTGATGTAGAAGAGGAAGGTATTTCCTTACAGTTAAAAACCACAGATTTTACCTAAAAACAATGGAATAGAAAATGATCCTAAATAAAACCTAACTGGAACTTTAGAATGGAGGTTTAATTATAAGAGATGTGAACATTTTGAAGCAGGCTTTTTTCCTAGAGTGTTGAGGGCAAAAATGTTGCTTTCTAAGACAGATCTCAATAATTATATTAGAACATTGGCATACTTAGTTTTGAAACTGAGGTCTAGCCTCATTAATTCAGAACATGTGTACTAATTGGCTGTTGTTATGAAGTATATGATTGTAAGGATACATCCTTGAATAAAATTTAACAAGGGCCATATCTAAAAAATAATAGACTTTTAAAAACTCACCTTATTTAACTTGCATTTAGTTAAAACATCCACAATGTAAAGCAAAACCTTGTATCCTTCAAGGGGGATTTTCATGGGTAAGTAAGTGAGTACCATGTATTGGAAAGGCTAACAGTTGTCACATGTCTTTTTCCCTGTGTGGTCTGCATACGGGTAATTACAGGTAATGGAAGGCAGCAATGATGTACCAAGCATGCCTTTTATCTTGTGTCTGAATGTAAAAGCTATAGTTAAAGGTACAACTAAAATTCCATTGTAAGCCAAATATTTTCTTCTTACTTTTCTTCCACTGCCTTTAACAAGTTTGCTGTTTTTTGCTTTGTCTTTTAATAGCACATTTTAAAATTTTGGAGTAGTGTTCTGTGAGACCCCACACACACAGGTCATTTTATATATATATATATATATATATTTAATAGAGACATTTCATCTTGAAAGAAGATGGCACTGTCTTTGGCACTGTCATATTCCTTATATGCCTGTTTTGTTGGGTAGCTGTCAGATGCTTATGATGCATATTCAAGTAAATAAATCCAACAAGTTTTTCAAGATAATAGGTGAAACATTTGTTTCTGCTTTTCATGTATTTATCTACTCTGTATTTCTAGTCAAACTTTAGTGTCCATCCTTTAAAAAAAACCCCAGAGATTCCAGGGGCCCAGTATTTCTTTTGTTTCATGCTAATGGAAGTCTGGATAACTGTTTGAGTAACCTGGTCACCTCAGTCAGAAAGTTTAGTCACCTCTGTCAAATAAAGTGCAAGATAAATTCTTTCTGCATTGATGGAACTTGTAGTAAGATTGCCTTATGTACAGAGCCATCCTGCAGATTCCAGGTGCTTTTAATTTTCTGTGTTTGTAAAAAGAAAATGGTCCATTAATCAAAGTATTTATTTATTCTGTCTTGCCTGACTGTAAGTTTACCGTGGATAGTTATATCTGACTCTATTGCAGATGCATATGAGTCTTAGTTAATCGATTAACTAAGTTATTAATGTGAGTTAATAGGCTCTCTGGAAGGAGAGTTTACTTAAATGGACCCAATCCAACAAACACATATTCTAGACCTTAAAACCTCAAAGAAAAATGTCATATACAGGTAAAATTTGAGCTGATTGTTCCTATTTATCACTGACCATTAAGTATAATTTGTTTAGTATGGTTGCTGGTTTCTTTGTAATCACCATTTCATATAGTTTAGTTTAAAACTCTCTATTGAGCATTTTAATGGGTTGTATCATGTTTTCTTTCCTGCATGCAGCATTTTCTAGCTGAGAGGGTGTTACTCTCAAAAAAAGTGATTCTGATTCTTCTGCAGCTTTCATTCATGCGCAAGAACTGAAATAGAAAAAGTACACAAGAATTCCTATCCTGTTTCCTCCAAAGCAGGGAGAAGCACACTGCTAAATTCACAATTGCACTCAGCTGTTCATGTCAGCAAGTGTAGTTCAGTTGTGATGATTTTCTTACTTTTTTTTAGAAGAAGGTAACCATTTTTTATGATCAGGAGATATAAATGAGAAAGTTTTAGACAGGGGTAGGCTTGGTACTTGGGTTTTGTTTTGTTTAGCAGTTTTTGGTGAAAAACTCATATGCATCAGATTTTTTGGTGGGTTTTTTTTTGAGTTTTTTGGGTATTTTTAAGAACTCCCTTTCACAAATTCAGCTGAAGTTTCAGGTTAAATGTAGGGAAGCTGTTACTCTCTGTGCATATCAGGATAGTCTACTGTGAGAGAGGGGTAATGATAAATAGCTTCACTTAGTGCTGAGACTGTCCCTTTGTGTTTGTATTTACACTTTTCACCTCACAAGTGCCATTCATTCATATTTTATATTTACTGTGGGCCTTTGCTTGATTAATTATATGTCAAAATTGAAACTTCAGAAGCAGAAAGAGGTGGTAGGGAACATACCTGAGCAGAAAACTTTCTGCAAAAGTCTGTCCTTTTATTACTTATCCTGTTCCATTGAGTATTTTTCAAGGCATAATAGGAATTGTTTAATGCAATTGTTTAAATAAAATTAAACTATTAAGTCCCTTTTGCCAGCCAGTGTCATAACTGGTCATTTCTGAAGAGGAATGGCTTATATTGTTGGTTATTTAATGACTGTTCACAGTGTTTGGTGGTGTGCCTGGCTGAAACCCAGCCACTAGAATATCTTTGACCTGTACAGATGAAAATCTAAATAGGACAAAGTTTATAGGGAGAGACAGAAAAGAATTAGGCTGAACTTAAGTTTTCAAAAACCTGCTTTTTTCTCTGCTATAAAGAGTAGTTTATGCCTAGGAATTCACCTTGCTGAATGCCATGGAAAAATGTTTGTTTTAGTAAGGCAAGTTATTGTTTGTTAGTTTATTAAATGAACAAAGAAAGCTGGTTTGATGGGCTGAAGTCTTGTGAGCTCATTTCTTGAGAGCAACATAGAAGGAAACATGAAGAGGTGGAGAGGACAGCTCGTGGATGATCCCAGCAAGACTTGAACTGTTACTGAAATTGTATAAAGGAACATAATAAAACACCATCTCAGAGCTGAAGCCTTTTGTTGTAGCACAGTGACGTGTTTAACACCAGCTGAAAGAGCAGCTTACTTGGGTTTTTGTCTGCACTTGTGAAGAAAGCAAAGACAGAGCTGACGGTAGTGCTGTAAGGTGACTTTGTCAGCTGCCTTACAAAGCAGAACAGAGTTTAAGGACAGCAAAAAAGAAATGCTG
The DNA here is from genome assembly GCA_014706295.1 of Lycocorax pyrrhopterus obiensis. NCBI lineage: Eukaryota > Metazoa > Chordata > Aves > Passeriformes > Paradisaeidae > Lycocorax > Lycocorax pyrrhopterus. Next base: position 109,871,148 of record JACSVZ010000001.1, on the reverse strand, counting down.
TATTTTGATCACATTAACTGGAGCATTTGGAAACTCTTCTGCAAAGAGCAAACCTAGTTAGAGCGGAAACTTAACTGCAGGATACTTCCCATCTGATTGATAAATAATGTTTAGGCTTGCACATAAACAAATCTGTTTTTCACTTGGCAGTTTGCTGTAATTGCACAGCTTAATAGAGGCATTCTCAGAATAGTCCCATTGTCTGCCAGCACAGCGTGGACTCGGCTGAGATGACAGGGAAAATCTCAGTTCTGTGTACCACAGAAAGGCTAAGTCAGATGTTTCCATTCCTGTCTCCTGGAACCAATTTTTTGCAGATTGGGCTTTTAGCATTTTAGTAGTGGCTTCCAAAGGACGCCACTTCCATTGGTATCTAATGTGGTGGCTAGGAGGGTGGTCTGGTTTAGGGGCTGCCTGATGTAATATCTGACTTCCTGACTGGTATCTTTCTAGAGGGAGGGAGAATTGTTTTGTTGAATAGCTCATTGCTGGGAAGATTATGCCATGAGAGTTTAGAAAAGAAGAGAAATCTTTGTGAGATCCAGGCCTTTTGTTACAGCTACTGATATGGATGCTAAAATCAGTGGGATATGTTTGTGAGCAGCAATTGTAACAGAAGACATCTGGGAATGTTAAATGCATCCCTAAGCATCGAGGTGTGTGCTTGTTGATACATAAAACATGAAATATGTACAGGCACATGTGGTTATTTTATTTGTAGCTCAATCAGTCACAATAGAAGAGGAATAATCAAGCCAAAACTTTCCTTGTCCTTCCCATCGAAGTGAAAAGGCTACAAACACTGGAATTTTTGCTTAGTTCCCTCCCTCAGTCTTCCCTTACTTCTCTCCTACTTTCCCTTCTTCCCTTCCAGTTTGTGTTCTCTCCTTAAAGGATGGGAGTAATATAGGTGTTCAGCCTAAATAAGATAAAAGTTTTAAGGTAGAAAACATACAATTAAGCTTTCATATATGTGTCTGTATATGCATACACACACACATATATATAAAATCTTGTTTTCACTACTGCATTTCACATGTTTTGTACTAAGTGGATTGTAAAAGTTTTCATATGTTCTTTTCAGAATGCATGATTTCTTATTAAGAGAAGGAAGAACCTGCACAGTAAAATAATTAAAATTACAGATAGAACTTGCGTTAACATCATAGTAATTACTTACCTAATTTAATGCATGCAGGTTGCATTTGCAGATTTTGCTCATATATCTTTCAAGTAATAACTAATTTTAGGCTGTTCACAATTTTAATATGCATAGTACTTCCATGCACAGTAAGGTGCCGTTGTTCTGTTAGACCTATTTGTATGCTGAAGTCTTCCTGAATTTAAATGTTGTAGCCTGTGTTGCCTTTTTTTTTCTTTGGCTTTCTTTTCCTATGTACTGCTTTTATGAACTTCTCAGAGTGTTGAGTCTGAGTACATCCCAGTCCGTGTGTAGATCTATTCTATCAGAAACGTGAACTTGTCTTTTCAAATCTGCTTTGTAGATTTGGACGTGGTATGTCACAGGTGTGTTGGTTTTGGCCTGCAAGATTATCACGAATTTTAGACAGTTAACTTCATTGATATCAAGGATGCTATTCCCAGCATCACAAGGAAATGCCTTTGTGGACAGTAGAGTTATACAGTTATCACTGAGGGGGGGAAAAAACCCCAATACATTGTAAAACTTGGATTAGCATATGCAAGGGGAAGAATCTAGAGCTTGCATGTCAGATTCTGGTTTGACTTTGTAGTTCCAGTAATTAGGTTGATTGACTGGATTGTATTTATCCCTGTAATTGAATCATTTTTGATAACTAAATTTCTGAAGGAGTAGTCATGGCTTTTCACAAATGCTTTGCACAAAAGTGAACTTTACTGTGGAATGTTGGGGTATTTAAAGATAATTAGGGGCCTCCTGCTATATGTGGGTAGATGTCATGTGTGACTTTAGAAATGCCTTAGTGAGCATTTAGATGAGTGGATAATTATCTAAGTTGGACAAAAATACTTCTTAAAGTGTGTTGCCAACTGATCAGCATTCAAACCTATGGAAACATTCAGGTTTTTGTCACTCTTTTCCCAGGGCTCTCAGCCAGCACCTGGCTGGCACTCACCTTGGACCAAGTAGATAGGCTGTTTCTCATTATTGAAGTGTAAAAACTTGCCTAGCAAGGAACTGGGTAAAGCTTGGAAGATGCTGTGGTGTGAAACAATCCAATGAGAATCAGAGGATGTCTCCTCTTCCTGGCTAATGTTTTGCATTCCAGTAGTAGATTCCAGCTTATAAGAACATGTGTATGGTTTGGTCCATCTCTGTCTCCCATCCTCCTCTCAACTTAATGACTTCTTTCTTCTTTTTTTTTTTTAGTTTAAACCCCTCAAAAGCACTGTCAAAATCCCAAATCCAATATTTATGTAAAATAATGCAGGGAAGATGCATCTGAATGTGCTCATTTTCCAGCATGCTCAGTACTTTTTGTCTGCTCACTGAGCGTGAGATGGAATTTTCAACCAGCAATTTGAGGTAGACTTTCATCTTGCAGAAACCACTTTCTGGCAATTCCGAGTGTGTGCAGTATTTGGTAGGGCAGGCTGGGGACCTTGTATCTTGATGTGATGGCTTGTCACTCTGTTGGTTAGTGAGGCACCTTCTTCGAGGCTGGAGAAGAAAGGATGAGCCAAAAAAAGAAAAGATCTTTTGTGTGTGTATGTGTGTGTGCCTGTGCATATCCTTTCAAACTGAGAATAACCACTCTTCACCTCTGCTAAATTTATGGCTTTTAAGCTTCTCGTTCTTTCTGGGTTTGTTGGCCTCATCCAAGAGGGAAATATCTTTGCCTTTGACAAGAATAAAGAAGTTACCTCAAGATTTTAATATGTTTTCAGTGCTTAGGTTTGTTATAAAAATATACAGCTTACCACAAAGTGTTACTATTTATGTTAAGAATCTGTGTCTGAAGAACCTCGGGGTCGTGTTTTGAATTTTGATAATGATATTATAATAATGAAGTTGATGGTACAGTGTAAACCCTGCAGGCCCTGAAGTACACTGGTTGCAATTCCAACATGTGTGGAATTGCAACTGCAGTTTCTCTTCTGCCTGACTTGTCATCACCTGCTGCAGTGAAGAAGAAAATCTCAACAGTATCGATTCACATCTGAAGGGTTTCATTTAAGCTGAATGTCACATGAAGGCATTTCGTGTTTGTTTTACGGTGGGAGTAGAAAATGATAGTATGGTTTTTTAAATTGTAGTATGATTTTTTTTTCTCCCGAGAAGGTTTAGATAAGATGATTCTCGAGTTCCCTTCCAACATGGTGTTCTGTTCTATCCTTCTTTGAAAATTGAAAAACTGTGAGGAAGACAAAGCACATAATAGTTCAGATCCATTTTCCAAACTCTATTATTCTGAAATATATATGATTTTTATTTCTTACAAAAAGAGTAAAGAATAATTTTACTGTGTTTGCTGCAAAATTGGAATAACTTTGAGAACACTGAACCTATCCAAATCTCTGCCATGGGCCCTTCATGAAAGTTGTCTCTAAAATGTTGAATCAGATGTTTGCAATTTCATTTAATACAGTTAAATAATTTTGTTTTACTAAACATAGATCTTTTTTAGTGCCATAGATTACTCTTTTCTTTTTTTTCCTAATTATTTTTTGTGGTATTTAAATTATTGAAAGCCTATTTCAAAAGTATTTGGGCATGGAGACTAATACAAGTAGTATTGGTACAATTTAGCTTCCGTCTTTCATACTTATTTCAGAGAGATGGTTCATGCTAATTTGTATATCAATGAATTAATACCTTCTACTATAGATAGAGATGCAAGTCTGTTACCTAAAGGTTAACAAGCTACATCTGAATCTCAACAAGGTACATCTGAATGTACTTCTGGCAGAAACTGGTATTAGCACATAAGCACTGAGAATGCATATTTTTATTTCCACATCATGAGGGGTTAATCAGAAACAGCGCAAAAGAAATGTGGTTCCTGTGTAGTTTATGGTGTTAGACATTTTATGCTTTTGAGCTAAAGGCATTGCTTCACAGGCAGTGCCAACAAGCTTTGTGGTACATCTTATTTCAATATCAGTCTTCATGCTAAGGTAGCAAAAAGGTAATTAAAGGTCTTTGATTGATGTTAAAAATGATAGGTATTCTTTTTTTCTGACAGCTTTTAAATGGGAAATAAAACCAGTTTGGATATGGGGTAAGATTGAATACATGGAAGAACATGAATTGTGCTCTGGAATTCTGTCATACTGCCTTCTAGGACTTGCTGTAAGATGTTTGGCCAAGGTCACAGGTTCAACCACTTGATGCTGATACTCGCCAGACTGTCTTTTACACTCTAGCAATACTTCAGAAAACATCTACTTGTTAGACAGAAAAGCCAAATATTTCAAGTCTATTGCTCTATTCTAAGCTTTGCTTCTTTCATCTAGAGGAAAAGCCATTTTTTCCCCAGGATTTGGAAAGTACATTCTTTCAAGTCCAAACGAATATTTTCTGAATTAAAATGTTTGGAGAGGCTTCAGTTTAGTCTCCTGCCAGCTGCAACTGAGTCCTGCAGGCTCATCTCGAATGAGCCAAAAAAACACAGGTTCCTTTTAGCCAGAAGTTTAGAAATTTGGCCTCAGTGGAGGGTGATACTCATAGGAGAACAATTAGAGTGCCTGGACTTAGTAGCTATTATACTTTTCATGAGACAAGTCTACTCCATCAGGCTTCCTTTAGGTCATGATGAGAATCATTGTATTTGCAGCATTAGGGAAATCCATGATTTCCCTTCTTCTCAGCAGTGAACAGCAAAGTTCAGAAGTATTTCACATTTGTTTTTATCAAGGCTTTACAAGAGGGATACTCTCAAATGCATAAATGGAGGCTGTACTTATCTGCCGCCTGGTTTCAGTAAAAGTTCCCCTTATGCCTCAGAAAATCATGCCATGCAACTGGCCATGTTTAGTTGGAAAATCTTTCTTTTAATTAAACACTAACAATGAAAAGTAAGTTTAGATTTTGAACACAGACAGTGTGAAGTGTTGAGTTAGCTGTGGAAAACCCAGTCATTTTTATGGGCTACCTTTCACCTTGTTAGTTTTATTACACTAACAGTGAATATTATTTAATAACCATGGAGGTGTAACTGTTGTTCATAAATATATCTCAAAGGACTTACTTATTTGTGCTTCCTGCTATTTTCTCACTCTGTATAAATTCCAGAAATGCAGGAGATGCTACCATCATAGAAAGTGGAAAGTGCTACTTCATCTAGAGCAAGTTGGGACAGCTTTAACCATTTGAAAATAGCTAGAAATCCATGTTTCAAAAAGGGGATTCTTCAGCTAGAGATCAAAACTTGAGTTCCCCTTCTGGCTTCTAAGAAATGGTTATTCCATGCATTAGGAAGAGAATATGGCTACTGCTGCCTGTTCCTTTTCTCTGGGACCATGTTTCTCCACTTAGGGGGAAGGAGGTCCAGCAGAGCCTGCAAGCCTGTTCAGTGCAAGTCACAGTGTGAGGTATGAGTGGCAAACCATGTGCTGAAGGTTGTCTCCTGTAGCAGCTTTCCTTTTGGACAGATGTTGTGAGTGAATGTGGGCAGTTAGGTTTCAACAGGGTGAGACAGTAAGGATAAGTCAGGCGGTGAATTTTTTATAATCCTCCCAGTGTGTGTGTGGAGGGGAAACAAATCCCGAAGTTCAAGCTCATTTTTTTTCCATTTTAAGCTGCATTGTTAAAATGAGTGGACAAAACTAATTCAGTAAGAGGTTGTTCAAAAGGTAATATACTTTCCATATTAAAATGAGAGACCAATAATGCATCTTTTAGGGAGGATTGATTATTTATTGATAACTCAGCTTAGTGACTGTTCAAATTAGCACTTGCTTGTTCTTCTGTTGTTGCACTTCGCAAGATACTGTAGTTTGTTTTCCCTCTGGCAAACTGCTAAAGCACAAGCCATTTTTGGCTTGAGAAACCAATGAAACAGTCATCAAATCTGAGTTCATGAGAAGGTAAGCTACTTACTGGCACACATTGCAAATTATGTTTGCCTTCTCAATCTCTGTTTTGAATGCTGTGGATTTATTTAATGTGCACATTTGGAAGGATTTTACTTAGTGTGGTATTTTTGCATTCAAGTAGTAGATTAACTGGAAAATGAGTCATTAAACATTATTAGCATTTAATTTCTGCTAGGTAGAGACAAGCTTGAAATAACGTGGTGCTTCCCATGACAGTAACAGTGAACCAAAGGAAGGATGATCTGCTGGGTTGTGTTTAGTATGGGGAATGGCAGTCTTGCTCTTCAGTACATATTTAAGTAGCTTCCAATGGACTTTAGTCCTGATCTTTTCTAAATTCTTCCTTATGAAGCCCTTTTTATATCCTGGGTCATAAGATAAAGGAAACTTGCAGAACTGAATAAGTATTGACAAAATTTATAATGTTTAGCACCAGTAAAATTGATTACTTTGGCTTTGGCAATTGAAGACAACAACCTAAGAAAATAATCTCTTTTACAGTAATTAGTTTTTTGTGCTGTGTAATCTTTTATCATTAATTTCCATTCAGCTTTTGTTTTATTGCCCTTATATCTCTTTTTTACGTTTTGATAAAGTGGAGTTGGTAAATTTATAATTAAATGTCTTTGTTTTTGGAAAATGATATCACATTTGGGGCTGTCTTAAGAGTAGTGTATTTCCCTGCCAATATGATAAATGCACAGACATGGAATTCCAGTGGAAAAAAGTTTAGTATTTTCACTTCATATTTCCTGTCAGTGTAAACTTCTGAATGTAATATATCAAATGTACCTTTCAGGTATAAAGAAAAATTGCTTAAGAAATAACTGTGTATAATTCTATAGACCAAAAATTTCCATATACTTTTCATAGTGATTTATTATTTAAGTATTATTGCCATGCCTGGTCTCATTCCTGCCATTCGCTTGATATTGCCGAATGATAAGAACTCAGGAAACAAAATTATTATAATTGCATGCAGAGAATAGATTGCATATAATCCACAGGAGCTGATACTTTCTGACTCTAACACTATTTGGCTGAATATTATGAAATATTCATTGCTGGAGAACTCAAGAGTCGGCATCTGATTAGAAGGACTCCAGCCTGAAAATATATTAAAAGCCGTTGAGTGTTTGATTTGTTAGCACTTAGCAGGTCAAAGACGTTCAGGGGTCACTGCACTTGCACAGATAAAGACATCAGAGCAACCAGGGGGCTTGCATAAATTATTATTTCTACAGTAGCCCTGCTGGAGGATTAATAGGTTGGCTTTATGGGGTTTGTTTAACAGCGTTTAGGGCAGTCAGATGACTGAACTTCTTCCACTGATCATTTAGGGGGTTGTTTGGTGGTGAGTTTGTTTCTTTTTTCGGTACAACTGTTCTCCCAAGTTACAGTGAATGAAAGGGATGTTTTGTTCTGGAAATCCTATTATGAACCTTGCCCTTTCCGCTTTCTCCGTTTGGAAACATTTTATGACATTTAATGAGCTTGAGCACTGGATGGAAGGAGATTTAGACTTCTTGTACACTTGCTGCTGGGTTTGCAACAGCAATGCAGGCAAAAATGAAAGTATGTGATAAAGAAGTAGAGGCTTTGCCACACGTCTTGACTGGGTTTCCTCACAGCCTATGGAGTGCATGTGGCTTTAGAGCTTCCTGTCTGGAAGTAGTGGCAAAAATTTAAGTGTTTGTTTTATCCTAGTTGCACTCAATCACTCAGTTACATATATAAAGCTATGACCAAGGAGTTAAATCCTTCATATATTCAGTGGAACTAGAAAAAGCAAGCTGTGCGCGTTTCTTTTTTTTTTATGAGTATTTTTTTTAACATCCTTCTGTCTATCTTTCCCAAAAGCAAATACCCTTTATTCAGAACAGCAGAAATAGCCTGATGTTATTTGTATGAAATGCCAAATTAAAGAGAGAGACAAGCTATTAATAGGCTGGAACTGTTTACTGATATTTATGGGCTCTCAGATGCCATTTGTTATAGCAGAGCAATCACAGCTGAAAGATACGTGCAGGATGTACAGGGTGTAGCATGATGTTATGCCAGTTCAGCTTCTGCACGTCTGGCAGAAAAACTGCAATGGTCTGTTGCCAAAATGTTAACAAGGGCCTATGTGTATCCTTTCCACTGAAATATTTTCTGAATCATCAGTGATCCATGTGGCAGGCGCTGATTTCAGAATGCTTTGTTCATGCAAAATCCACTAAATCACAGTCTGAATTCCAGAGTCATACACTCCATCATGCCTCACTGCTCTTTCATCATCTCAGCAAATGTAAATATTGCAGCATTTCTCTCTAACCAATTCCTGGATAAAGGAGGAGTCCTCCAGGCAGTCATGGAGTAAGTCTTGAAATATCTGTGCATATCCGTAATGGTGTGTGATTTGACTTCAGATATTCCGTGTGAAATTGCTGATCTGTAAATGAATTGAACCTTTTAGTAGTGGGATAAGTGGGGTTTACACATTTTGAACCTTAGAGATTAGTAGGTCTTGCCTGGAGACAGAGGCCCACTTCTGCTGGTAGACCAGGGTGCTTTTGTAGCAATTCCATTGTACTTTTGTGCAATAAAAAAACACCTTTAGGTTCAGATATTTACATCATTATAAAATACTCTTGTGCAACATTATAATATTAAGAAATATGTTTTTACAGAAAGTAATTACCAGTAATTAAAGACACAGCCTGATACTTTGTAGGCACATGTGGTGCTTTGCACACAAAATTGTTACATATTATGGCAAAGTCCACCCTGATGTGTCCTGCAGTAGAGATGTTGTGGAAGAATGGCTGGAGGATCAGAGGGTTTTGACCGCTTTTCAGTTTTTTCTTTCTTTTCAACCCAAAAAGAATGGTATCCCAGTGGGTGCAAGTTATGCCTCATTAGTCCTTGGCGAAATTCCACAAGTGAGTTGTACAACTGAGACGGCCTTCTAGGAAGGAAATATTATCCTGAGCGTTAAGCAAAATATTCACACTCCCGTTCGTCTTAGGATGTTGTGTCTTCCATCTCTCTTCCTCTCTGGTACATGCATATGGAAGAGAAGGAAGTTCTTCCTTCCAAATGTCAACTGTCATTTGTTTCCTGAAGTATTTTTTGCCTGGTCTATTTTTTGCAAGTGTGCTCCCTGTACTGTGCTGCTGCTGCAATGACAGCGTATTAACTCAGAGATATGAACTGCAGGGAGGCTCTTCAGCGGTTGTTGCTGGTTCTGAACTCTCATGCGTTTTCTAGTTGCGGTGTCCTTTGATGCTTCACAAGTCCTATCCTTTCCGAGCTGACAGATACAGTGAATAAATTGTTACATTTTAATTAGAGATAAGAGCAGTGCTCAAGTAATTTTGGACAATAGCCATGACACATTTTAATGAAAGTGCTACAACTTACACTTAGCGGTCTCTTCAAATCAGTACAAGCACTTGCTCTTCTACACATGAGAAATGTAAGCCTTACAGCTCAATTGCTATTACTCCAAGCTGCAAGGTCTAAAAAACGAAAATTTATCTCTCTCATGTAGGAGAGTGCTCAAATATCTGATCTATTTTCAACTACGTTTGGTTTGATTTGAATTGGTTTTAAAATTTTACAGATTAATCACATTGGTGTGCTTTTTAGGAGGGAAGAGACATTACTTGTAATTTATTCATGTTTGTCTCACAGCCAAAGAACATATTAGTATTCAGTCTTTTATCAAGAACAGATAGCCCTTCTGCACTGTTCTACCCCTGTTCTGTCCCCTTTCTCCTGGGAGGAGACCGGTGATGTTGTTCTATGGTTTCTTTCCAAGTCTTTTACCTCATTTCTAAACACATGTACTGTAATTTTCTTTGCATCTCGTTAGTGGCCATCCCATTTCCATGGCAAAATTTACTTTCCCTCTTAGTTCCATGTGTTCCAATGATCCACTCTCCATTTTGCCAAGTCTTCCTCTCCATTTTTACCTTCTAAATCTTAGCCCCACAGTCTACAAACCCTTTATTTAAAAACATAAAAAATAATAAAAAAACACTGCTGCTGACGTGCTCACAATGAGGACTTTGATTGCTCCTTCTTTTGAATATAATTTCTGCTATGTGATTATTTATAAATTATATATAATTTAAATTGCACATTTTTTTATTTTAATGCTTTACAAAATCATCTTAAATACATAAAAGCCCTTAAGTACCTTAGGCTAATGCTGCACACAGTTTTTAATGAAATTAAAATTTCTTTATCCGTTTATTTCAGAAGTATGAAGGAAAGAGTATAATACCTTTGCTAAACAATGCAGTTTCTATCTTCTTATCTGGTTGAGTTGTACAGATAATTATGAGAGGTGGTCAGACTCATTTTGCTGAAGCAGTCATGTAATGTTTCTCTTGCCTTTCAGTGTTTGCTTTAAGTGGTTATTCCAGTATGGTTATGTTCACCTGTCTGCACCGTAGTGCTTCACAGGGCTGAACTCCAGCTGGGGTATAAAATAGTTCAGAAGAAACAGCATGTCCAAATTCACTTTTGTTTCCTCTTTTTCTTTTTACGTACCAGCAAAACATTACTCGTGTACTTCAAATGAGTTTGGTTGGACTTGAGCTATTATGTTTTTAAGTATCTATGATGGTGCTATATGAATGCTGATTTTTTGTTCCTTCCAACAGAATGTTTATTTTGATAACATGATGTCGCTGATGTCTTATGAATGATGTAATAGATTGTACACAAATCTTAATTTAAATTAGTTTACAGTATATAAAATATAATATATATATAACTTCATATCAGTTAGTGCACAATGAACTACCATGTTTGTCTTGATAAGGACAGTGTAGTCACTTAACGTGTGGCTCAATGAGATCAAGAGTCTTTGGCTATCACCAGAGAGTACCTGGATGGAAAAAGAGCCTGCCTGTAAATAACAAAAGGGTGAACTTTGTTTCTCAAGAGCTGGCTGTGAGGTGACTTCCTCCCAGGTAGGAAGAGATGGCTGCCACAGCCCTCTGTGGTGGTTGCCAGCACTGCTCTGTCCTCTGACCAGCAGCTCACCTTTCCAGGCTGGAAAGGCAACACCTACCTGATCCTTTAACTGGTCTTCTTGTTTATACTTACAAGATGTGCTCCAGCCTGTAAATTTTAGAGCCTGCATTAAACCATTGATGATCATTCTGTACATAGCCAAAAGCTGAATGTCTACATTCTCACCATATCAAACCACAAAAAGGGATAATAGACCTTTTAAATGTTTTAAACCAAGAAAACACTGCAAATAGTTTACAGATTTTGCTTTAGTTTGCTTCAAAAAACTGGAACAACTCCATTATAATTTAATTATATTTTGGAGTTTTAAGTACATACTAAAAACTTTAAATACACATCATGACTTTTTTCTAATGGAATTAAAAAGCAGTACTGGAACACGTTTCTCGTGCGTAAATTTTTACAGGACTGAGGTCTAAAAATATATACAAATGATGACAATGATAAATGCTTTTGAAATTGCAGGCGAGTTATGAAACAACTGCAGGTCTACATGATTAAAATTCATTGCTGATTGAAATTAATGATAGTTTTATTATCTCTGGTGAAAGCACATGGTTTATTTATTTGACGATTATAAACTTTTGGATGTAAACGAGTGAATAGAAAATGCTCATTTCCAGGCTCTCATCAAATAGCTGCAGTCATTGTCAGAGAATTGTTGAAAGGAGGGCAAATAGAATGACTTAGAAGACTTTCAGTATTTTTATTTTCCAGGATTGAAGTCAGAGGCCTGAGCCATAGTATTGCTATTCATTTTGGTGCCTTTTGGATCACTTGTTGATATAATCTTCTCTCAGAATTTGTTTCCCTTGAAAACATATATAGGTTGTTCTGTTGTTAGTGTGCTAAAAATATTTACTGTATCATTTACAGCCTTAATGTTACTTTAAAAATATTAATCACACAATAAAAACAAGTGTAACAGCTAAATAAAGGGAACATTCAGGGTGGTAATCAATGTGATTTGATTGGAAATGAATCAGTCAAATATATTTTGAGAGTAAAAGAGTGTTTTGATAAATGATTTTTTCAACCTTCTATAAAACATACTAAACCACTTACCTTAGATATAAATATGGCATAGTTCTAAATAAGAACCTGAAATGGCTTCAAGGGTGGCTACAAATTGGTAGAAAGCATCAAAAGGTTGGAATGCTTAACCAGAAGTGTCTCCTTTGCCAGCTTCTTGCACCAGATTAAAATCCATTACTGATTTGCAGAAAGGCCATTTGAACCATAGCAATAGGCTTTAGTATCATGTTATATATAATGCAGAACATTTGTGAGTAAGTTGTAATATTTATAAGAAATTCTTAGTTATGAAAGAAATAGACCTGTTTAGTGTTACAGGTTTTTTTGTGAAGAACTTACTTGGGAAAAAAAAATTAGTTACAGATGTTAAACAATGAGATTCTCATGCATTTAGTTCTTTATATGGCTTTCTTTTACAGATGACTTTTTTAAAGGTACGGTATTTCAGATGGATTCTATGCTGCCTGTGGGGCACTTAGAATATCTCGGTATTTTAGGCTTTTCAGAGGAGGAAAAAAGTAAATTAAGATTACTTAATGAAGAAGTTGTTCTGACTATAGTTCTACCTTTTGCCTACCATTTGATTTTTATTTCTCTGTCCTTCATGCACGTATTTGGAGTGTGGTTGTAAGGTCTGTGACAGATTGGCTTTTCCCATTCACTTGCTTTTGGAACCTGTTTAGAGTTAGCAGGTTTTGTATGAATGTAGGCAAAAATCTGATAGTCAGTACCTGTTGCACCTTTAGCATTGACTTTAGTTCAAGTTCTTCATTAGCTTGTTAAAACTTCAGTCTGTATCATTACAGAGACTGTTATTTTAATGAATTATCCTAGAAAAGAAACACAGGGATCATCCACTTGGAGAACGATCTGCTTGGTCTGAATAAAAAGTGTAATTTTATGGGAGGATCTTCAAAACATGGTAGACAAAAGTCTGGAGGCCATAACCTCATGCAAAGTCACCGGGGTCCTCGTGATACCAATTGTTAGGTTTGGCATCTGCCACTGATCAGACATTTCTCCAGTCCATCGTATGTTTGGGCTTAGCCAGTATTTGTCTTTTGACACTGAGGGTGAGATGAGAAGGAGCTTTCAACTGCTTTCCCATGGCAAAGCCTCCTGAGAAATAAAGAAGGAAGACAGAGTTCTGTCTCTGCGATTCATCTCCATCTCCCAGTACATGATTTTTTTGCCCCCTGTTTCAAGTTTTTGGTCATGATTGCCCAGAATAACACCAGATTTGAGGTCATATTTCTCCACAAATAATGGGATTTCCTGACTTTCTTAATGTTTGGATTTAATTTCAGGCATTTGACTCAGCAGTGGTGTGGCATTGGTTTAATTAGGGACAGTTTTGCTGCTGCCCACAAGATGCTGTAAAAGCAATCGCTAAGCTTGGAGATGTGTCTTAACTGCATAGAAAAAATGCTGGCAAACTGTGCTGTAGCTCATGGTAATGTGTCGCTTTAATTATTATCATGCTTGTACTTACCAAAAGGGAAAGCAGTACAGATATTTAAAAACAATTACTTAAATTGTACTGGTGATATGTGAGAGCTGAATCTACAAAGTATCACCAGAATTTTTGTTCTTAACCCATATAAATATTTCCAAAAAAGCTCTGTCATGTTGCTGTTAGCCCATGCTTTTATCAGCTGTCTACTCTTTTATTATTGTGGGGACTCACAACTGCTGAGCATCTAATTTTGAGTTAATGTCTACAATTGCTTGGGAAATGCAAACTAAATGCTGCTGTGCTGTCTGAAAAGTTTGGTGCCTGGGGTTATCTCCTGTATGTGAGATGGGTCCTAAAGCATGGTGTCTTTATCAATAATGACCCTCATTTTAGAATGATTATTATAATAAAAGACATTTTTTATTGGTCTGCTAAAATGCTTGCTCAGAAAGACTGTAAGATATAGGAGAGATGAGTTTGAGTCTCCTCTGAATCCCAAAGAATTATTGAAAGTAACACTTCTTGAGCAAGTGCTCCAATTGTAAAGGCCTTGTTTAAGAGAAATAGCTCATGCTTTAAGTAGAAAAGTATAAAACCATTAAAAAAAAGCTCTGTGCTCTAGTTTACAAAATCTCAAGTATAGCTGTGCTTTTGTTCTTAATATACATGGTATGAGCTCTTGTCTTTTTGCTGATAGTGCCTTATGTAATTTGTAATTCTGTCCTAATTTCCAATAAATGTCTAATTAATGGGATCATTTTCCTAAAATTACCTGATACTAATTGCTGAATTCTAATAATTGATTAAAATAAGTGGTATAATTTTAGACTAGTTCTTTCCATTATTTCATCTAAGTTTCACAGGTAGTTTTACCAAATTTTCTGAAGTTAGGATTTTTCTGGCATGTTTGACACTCCAGTAAGTCAATTTCACTGTCATATACAATAACCTCATTGTTTTCAGTTATTTTAAGATTAGGAAAATTAGCTGCTTTATTTTGGAAACTTAAACTGCTGTTGCAAATAAGTGATCTAATAATAATATATTACATTAATATAAATAGATCTAAGTAAGTACTGAGAAAATAAAAGGGTATTTATTACTATTTTATTTTATTTTCCAACTCTGACATTGAAGTTTTGGGGATTTTCTTTTGGTTCTAAATTCTAAGTACTCTTACTGTGGTTGTGGTAATAAACTGTTGGGTGTATCCCAAATGTGAGTTCTGAAGGAGGTAATGTAATTGTCTTGAAGCATTCCTAACTGAAGATATCACATTTGATGTTCAGTAGCCAAATGGAATTACCTGCTGCTGCCACCCTTGATTTACAAGGAATATAAAATCCATGTAACAGTTAATTTTTGGTAAGGCAGAATGGTAATTTTTTCAAACCTGTTCAGCCACTGCACATTTAAGGAATAGTATTTTAATGTCAGATGTTCAAAGGAATTATTAAGGTTATGACATGTTAATATTCTGAATTCAAATACTTTTTCTGATATTTATTCCTCAGTTGAGATTTGAAGCTGTGCCTGGATGTACAGCACAATGTATGAGATTGAAAAATGGTTTGGGTTTTGGGGTTCTTTTTTTTTGGTTTTCATGAATATCTGCCACCATAATACTGTTCTAAGATGGGATCACTGGCTGGCCAGGAATTCAAGTGGTGAGAACTGAGTGTGACCCCTACTGAAAATTTAGGTAGAGCAGCAGTCTTCCATAAGGCTTAAGAGCTCTTGGGTGTGACCTGCACTTTGCATGATGGTCTTTTGCCAGGTTTTTATTTCTGAAGTCTAGTCTAACCCCAGGGGAGTTAGAACATGAGCAGTGTGAACTGCACGTGGATCCTACGGGAAATCGAACTTTTGCAGACTTCCCCAGGTTTTTCCGTGTCAGAGCCAGATGCTCTCTGCTCTGTAGGACCTGCCCAGCTCTTCTGTGACTCTCTCTTCTTTCTGGCTGGTGCTTTGTGGCCTCTGCTTAGGTATTGGCACGGTTTGTTATAGATAACAACTGAAATAAACAATGTTGTACTTCTCTACAGACTACTGGATGGGATAAATCCCCTTCTGTGGATGCTTTGTCTCTCGCAGTGAAGTACCAGCAGTGTTGCCGTATTGATACGGGAAGCTTCTGCAGTCTAAAGTAAGAGACTCCAAAATATGGGGTCCAGTGATGAGTTTAGAAAGAAATACGCTTTTGAAGGTTAGAAAGTAATTCTAGGCCCACGATAGCCAATTGTTGACTTAATTACATCCTGATCCTACTGTAAATGAATTAGTATTTAGTTTCTATGCCCACTTTACTCAGGAAGGTTGTGTGGGGGTTTTTTTTCCTGACTAGCTCTTAAAATTGGAGGTTGTGTATGAAAGCTCTGAAATCCATTTTCCAAATATAGGCTGATTAAAACCAGCAAAACAAAAATGAATCACTTCCCACAATGCTGAAACAAAAGCTTCAAGAATTTGCACCTGCATTTGAAAGCATATAATAATTATCACTAACTTCTTTGTGAACCTGATTTCTTGAGCATCTGCAATAAAACGTACAAAATCCTTTTGTAGACACAAAGATTCTGCTTTAAAAAAAGAAAAGTATGTAATTTAGTAACAGAAAAGGGGAAAGAAGGCTAATTTCTGTGTATTTTAAAGCTTGCTTTATGGAGGGGAAAAAACATGATTGGATTTGTTTCAGACAAGACAGATTACAGGATATTCAAACAAAACAGCTTAAGATTTATGTGTGTGGTACATAATTAAACATATCAGGTTTGTTTGTGTTAAAGCAGTACTTTATGCCATACCTGTTGCCTGGTGGGTTCTTAAATGAGGTTTGCTGTGGAGAGGGACTTTTCGTTTGTTTACTGTGTTAATTAATCATCATGAAGCAAGAGTGATGATTTTGTACAATTCCATTACCCGAATTGTGACGTAAAGCAACGCTGATCATATTACAGTTAACAAGCAAATTGTCAGTAAATAGTTTTGGAGCCTTGACTGTCTAAATGTGTGCTTTCCTGCATGCTGACTCGCATCTCTTAGTTCCTATTGATTTCCAGCTGCCTGTGTGGTTTAGCTAACTCGATAGAACCGTAACTGCTTTGATACAAATGGTCATTTGCTTTCAGCTTTTCCACTGTTGGGAAAGAGAGAATTTCTGAATAAGGTCTTGAAGGATACCTTTTCTCATAGCCACTGATGACTTTATGAAAAAAAAAAAAAAAAAAGGCACTTAAAATTAATTAGGGGTAAGTTCAGTTACAATGAAATGTTGTTAGTTGGGCTGACGGCAGAGGAATCTTCAGCTTCCTAAGTATTACATGATATACGAGATGACTGAAGAAAAAAAATACAGTTTTCTGATAGATCTGATGCAATGTCATCATATCATTCTTCAAGTACAGTTGTTGAATTTCGAGTTTTTCTACAATTTTGGCTAGATAGTATTCTTCCAGAAAAACTTCCATACAACAATAATTTTTTATCTCCTTTAAAAGAATAGTTTTTGTGTTAAAAAAGTATGCCACATTTGAAATACATTCTTCTTCATAAAGTTGTCAATACACTATGAAATAATTCTAGCAGTATTACGGTTTTGAAGACAGTGTTTATTTCTTTGAAGGTACTTTGTTCCTGACTGTTGTGGGTTAATCCCCAGCAGGCACCCAGCCACTTGTTCATTCCCCTCAGAGGGATGGGGAGAGATTTGGAAGGGTAAAAGTGAGAAAACTTGTGGGTAGGGATAAAGACAGTTCAATAAGTAAAGCAAAAAGTGCATGGGCAAGTGAAGCAAAACAAGGAATTGATTCCCCACTTGGCATGGCTGGGCAGGTGTTCAGCCATCCCCAGGAGAGCAGGGCTCCGTCACACATCACAATGACTGGGGAAGACAAACAGCATCGCTCCCAGTGTCCTTGTGTTCCTCCTCCTTCCCCTGGCTTTCTGTGCTGAGCACAATGCCAGATGGTCTGGGATATCCCTGGGGTCAGGTGGGGTCACCTGTCGCCTCCCAGGACCTTGTGCACCCCAAGCCCACTCTGTGGTGGGGCAGGGGAGGAGCAGAAAGCGCCTTGGCGTTGTGTAAGTGCAGCTCAGCTGGAATGTCCCCGTGTTACCGACACTCTTTTGGCCGCAATTCCAAAACACAGCCCTGTACTGGCTGCACTGAGGAAAATGAACTCTGTCCCAGCCAAAACCACTGACCAAGAACACAGCACTACAGAAAGCAAATTCCCCAAGATGCTCTGTTCATTTTTAAACTCCTAAATTGAACTAGTTTCATCATCATTGTCATTTTTACTTTGTGTTCAGTGGTTTGCATTGCCCTCAGTTGGGAACTGAAACATTTTTGTAAACCAAGCCTGAAAATTTGAATTTGAGTTTCTGGCTTCCTGCTTTCCTCTATGCTTTAACAAAGTTGTTTTCTGTTCCAGAATCCGGATAAATTAAGTTTAAATAGACCTGGATACTTTAACAACAACTGTAACCACGATGCCATTTTGTTTTTAAACAGGTGGTTGGTTGTTGGTTAATTCCGAAATTAGCAGTGTTGTTGAAATTATGCATAGGAAATAGGATACTTGTATTCTCCAAAATTTGTGTATTTTCTCTCCCTCATCTTCCAGCTTTCTCATGAAGTTCTCAGAGGGAATTGTACAAATATCACAGAATCATTGTTGATCTTTAAGATCTCCAGTCCTTTCCATTTAGGTTATTCCTGCTGGTTTTCTTAGAAAATGTGCTTCATATCACACTTTCCTATTACATTTGCCTTGGTCCATCTAATGGCATCAATTTTTTTTTTTCCCCCCTAGTATTCTATAAAATAACTTCTGTGATCATTTCACATATATGCTGCTGCTCTATTTCAATTAAATTCATTTGTGGGGTTAACACAAGCAAATGACTGTCATTAAAAAAAAAAAAAATAGTGCTGACTCACACCAGTTGGAGTTTCATGCAGAGGTGGTAATTCCATATGTAACAAAACCAAGCTTCCCTAAAATCAGCCCACTTCAGTTTCCAGAGCTGAAAGCGTAGGGTTTGATTAATTATTTTGGAGTTTTTTTCATTCTATTTCAGGACTGGTTTTATTAATGCATTCTTCAAACTGAGACATAAAACTTTATCGCTTTCTCGATCGCTCTAGTAAGTGTTGAGATCTGAGGGGACCAGCTGGAGCAGCTGTGTTCCCCCTTGGATCTGGAAGCTAAAAAACTTTCATCTCTGTTGCTGTCTCAGCTGCTGGTCTCAGGCTGTGGCCTTCCCATAACTCAAACCAATTTCAAAGCAGTGTAAGTAACCTCATTGGAATGCTTTTGGAAAACTGCAGGAAGATTGGTTTGTGGTTTTGTTTTTTTTCATATTATTATTTTTTAAATAGTGTCGTCTGTTTGAAACGAATGCTTCTATTTTAAGGTAATCTGTGCATGATGTTTGTTGTGAACTGGCAGACGCATCCTACAGCCAGGTTAGGAATTTTGTTGCTCTTTTTCAAATGAGGAAGAAAAGGCAGTGATTCCAGCAGGGCAGGTGGCATGTAAAGACTGGGCTTAAGAGGTTTGTTTAAATCTTTTTGATAGTTGCATATAAGGGTATGACCTTTGAGTCAGGTTGCATGCAGAATTGTGTTTCAGACACTGTTTTGCTATAAAGAGAAGAAGACCTTCCTTAAAGACATACAAACATTTGGAAGTTGCATTGTCAGGATGGGCAGAAATGCATTAAACAAAAGCAAAGCAGTGGGAGGAGAGCTTTTGAGACCTCATGGTAAGACCATGTGCTTTACTTGCTTCTTGATGTTTCTGACCTCAGAGGGAACCTCAGACTTTTTAACCTTTCTTGACTGACTCCAGTGAAGTGTAAAATAGTAGTAGTACCAGACTTTCCAGGAAGGGACAAATTCCTGCTGCTGACCTTCATCAAAACAGAGAAAAGCATCTGTCTTTTCTTCTGATTCCTAAATCTGTGATTGCCAAGCTGATGAAATACAGGGGAAAGCCTCTCCCTGCAGTGTAGTGGCAAAGTGGCTTAAACTCTTGCTAATAGGAATCTATCAATGGGGTAGTGGCTGAGTGGTAACTAATCAGGATGCTAAGCCACTAGCAAAAAATTGTTGAAACTTATCAAACTGTATTAGAACAAAAGAAATGATCGGACAAGGTGCTGCCTTTCTGAATGCGTTTGCAAAGTAAACACTGGAAACCCCAGAAACAGCATTTGTACTGACAGTGGAAGCAGTGATGACTCTCTGAAGGTTATATAATTAAATGTTTCAGGATTTAATTTTATCTAATTATTTGCAGCACTTTATCTCAAGATAAGATGAGTCTGTTTGAAAAGATCTGTGTGAATTAGCTCCATCTTTTCAGTGTAGACAATGAACGTGTTTCTGTCTCACAAAGGACAGTCGGAGCCACTCTGGATTCACTGAGACCCTTCTGTTTTCAAAATAAATTGTCTTCTAGCCCAGCCCTGAACTTTCCCCTGTTTGGCTCAGAGCACTGCTTTGTGCTGGGATGATCAGGGAGGCAGTGCTGTGGAAAACATGAGCTGGGTACCAGGAGGTTTGCAGTGTACGGACCCCACATTCTCCACACAGGTTCAGCCACTGTTGCTCCAGTCTCTGCTTCTCCTCCTGTCATTGCAGCTGCATCCCATTGCTGGTGGCTTCTTTCAGATGCATGAAATGTCTCTGAGCACATAGCAAAAGCATGCTTGAATGACAGACAGACTGTCACTGCTGACTTTCACTTTCTGGCTATTGACCCAATTAGTAGTCTCATGGTGAATTCCAAATTAAGTGATATTTTACAGCACTAGCACAGCACTAGTAATCACTCTCTTACGCCAGCAGGAAAAGGCATCATCCTCTTAATTTCTGGTGTCAGGGGAACTTTTGGAGTTTATGGATGATGATTTCTGTCTCTCTCCCATTTATGACTGGTAACAGAATGATTTATCACTGATCATATCATATTTCCATTCAACAAAGGACCAATAAAAGAAAAGAGTATTTTGGGAATGTAGAAAATGTATGGATTTAAGCACGAGGTTTCATTACTATTCTCTGAACCTTCTAAATGATTTGACCTTTATCCATAAAGCCATCGCTGTGGTCAACAAAGGCTGGTATTGATTTACAGCACAGCTAACCTGTCAATTCTAAGCTCAGCCTTTGACCTTTTGTTTTGTTGCTGGAAAAATTATGACACATGCTTGAGTCCTACTGTTTCATAGTTTTTTTTTTTTCAATATGCAAAAGGCCAGAAGACTCATTCTAAGTAAATCAGCCACTTTAATAATCTAAGTGTCAGGAGAAAGCAAATTGTCCATAATTAAGAAGTTCAGAAAACCTGACTGCCAGAAGCGTTTCTCAGAATTGAACAATGAGTTTTTTCAGGAGACAATAAAATGTACATGTTTCACAATGGGTAGCTGCCTTCTGTTACCATGTGCATTTTTCTTCCTTCTTACTTGTCTTTTATCTCACATCTGTACCAAGTGGGGGGAAAAAATAAAAGGTAGACAAGATCCTGATTGCTGCATTTTTTCATGTTTTAAGCTTCCCCCTTTTTAATCTTGCTCACAAACAGAACACCGCTGAGAGGATCTGTTTCCTTCCCATTCCTTCTTCACAGATAAAGTAATGTTTGCCCTCTTCTCTAGAGCAAGGTAGACCACTTCACAGCAGCTTTAACCTCCAGCACGTGAAAGATGCGGGGTTTTTTTGCCAGGATGTCAGCCCAAGGAGATAGTGTTTACATTGTGCAGTAATATGGCTTATATAAGTTAAATGTGCTGACCGACCGTTTAATTGTGCAGATGGCTTCTTTGCTTTGCTTTGTCTCTATTTGGTTTGTTTGGAATTGTTTGTAAAAGGCTGTTAATGGAACTGATGGGAATGAATTATAGTCTTTGCCCTGCTCTCTCCCCTCTCCTCCTCCCCACAAAAGAAAAAAAAGGAAGAGCAGTTTTGTACATTGAATACCAGTTGTTTATTTCTGGAAAGTAGGTTACAGTATTATACTTAGGGCTGTATGGAAATGTAGCATTATGCATGTAATAATCATCAGCATCTCAAAGCTTAGTATCTTTTAGTTTATGATTTTATTCTAACATTACACATTTAGGAGTGAAAAATACTTTCATTATAATGTGGACAAAATTTCCATCATTGCTATGCATCATTTAGAGCAAAATTTAACTTTTATGTTTTGAAGGGAAGACTGTAACTGGGTTTTAGAGAAGACAGAACCTTTAACTGGCAGAGTTCTGAACTTGATCATAGTTTCTCCTTCTGAAACAATAGATAACAGAACTATCCCATATTCCTGCCAGACACCACCCAGAGTTTGCATACACCTCAACAGAAGTAAAAGCATTGACTGTGAGGAAAATCTCACCAAGTTTGTTTTGTTTCACTGGCTTTTTTTACATAGTTTACATGAAGAAACAAGTGTTCTCTTGTTTCCTTTAAGCTGTATGGCAAATCTTGTTGTAAAGCACACACTCTCCTAGTACCTTCAGGAATACTCTTGTTATTGAAAATGACTCTTTTATTAATGCAGTTCTGAAACCTGGGCACCATGTTACCCCCACCTCAGATTGCCCATCCATAGATTTATCAATGGATGAATCCTTGCAGCTTCATTTTTATCTAGGACTCAGTCTAGGTCTCTATGATAGGGGATTAGATATGCTTGCAGGAACACACAGCTGTATCAAAGAGTTTGTCAATACTAACCTTCTTTTAATGATAGTACGTTTTGAATTCCAAATTCAAATTGATGCTTGGATCTTGTTTCCATGACTACAGTTGCAGGTCTCTCAGATTGGTAAATTTGATGCCTACTTGTGTCAGCAATTCATGTACTAGAAATATGTAGATAGGTGTAAATTAATATCAGTTTAGATTCTCCTTTATGGAAAGACTGGAACAGACTTACCATGACAACCCAATATATAACTAGCAGGCACAGTGCTAGAAGACAATGTGAGGATACGTAGCTCTGTGCAGTATTAATATACTGAAGGAGTCATATCTAGCCTTGGCTGATTTGGTTAGGCAGGCAAACTCCCTCGTCCTACTCACCCCAGGGAAAACAGATGCCAATGCAGAGGAAGAGCTTTAATAATAGCAGTAGATTTGCCATCTGTCACCTTGCTGGACAAATAATCAAGGATTAAAGATTTAACGCCTGAGAGGGATATTTTTTTTTTTTTTTAATTTCTGTTCTGGATTTTGTATGTAAATCCCTATGAACACTATAGTGAAGTTTATTGTACTTACATTTTCCTGTGGAGACCAACGTTCAACAGAGTTCTGAAATCTCACCTTTAGTAAGCAGCTTTGGAACATGTGTATTTAACAAGGAGTGCATCATGGTAGAGATCTTGTTTGATTCCTTTGCAACTAGATTTGCCCCCTCTTCATTATTTCCCTGGAAGGCAAAGAAGAAGGAAATTGAGTGTTCATTACTATGTGTTGCTACAGACGATGAGATCTGAAAGCGCTGAAATCAAGGAGTCTGTTACTCACTGGAGTTAAGTGCAAAGGTACACTTACAAATGAAAATCAAACACCTCTTCCTGCTTTAGTTTTGTATGACCTCCTTGTGTGATAGATTTTAGATGTTTTAACTTGCCGACGGGTTAGACAATACAATTTGAATGTGGGTGTTAAAGATGGTTCTTGATTTTGGGAGGGGCACTTGCCCTGCTGTCATTTATTAGCACTGCAATGAACAGTTGCTGTAGTTTAGTCATTTCTGTTGCTAAAGAGAGATGGAAAACAGGAGAAGAAACTTTGTGCAGTGTGTGCTGTATATGAGACCACGCAGAGTACAGGTAATGTCAGGTAGTAGTACATGGGTAAAGAAAAAACAACCAGAGGGAATGCAAGCTAATAGTGAAAGAAATAAATGGTATGTGATGATGTCAGCCCGTCAGCAGCCCAGCAGTTTTTGAGTTCTGTGTAAGTATTGCAACAGCACAACTTCAATAAAAGCACTTTGTGACTTTGGCATAGTGTGTGACGCATTACTTTTTATAGGGATGCTATTTAGAAATCACAGAGTTATATTGTCTGTGGGGGAAAATAGAGTAAAGGGACTATTCATTAAGCAGAGGACAGATGGATGTGTAAGATGTTAAGGGGCCTCAAAAGTTATGATAGAGAATAACACTTGAGCTGTTGTCATAATAAAACTGCAAAAATTACACATGCACCCTTCAATTGTGTGACTAAACTCAAGAGGGGATAAAGAGGGAGAGTCTAGATTATCTGACTCCAGTTGTAGAACAGGTTGTGGGACAGGTTTCAGTCTCAAAGAATGATGAGGTTGAAATTGTCATTTCATATCTTCAGTCTCAGTTAAGGAGTACATTGTTTTTCTGTGCCAGAGCCATGATGATGTGCCATTGACATATGATGATGATGATATGCCATCTGACAGCATTTAACTAAATTAGTGTGAAAACCTCAGAATCAATTTTCCTATCATGTTCCGTGTCTTTATGACACGAAAACCTCCAAGTCATCTGTATAACTTTCTCACTTATTTTGGAGACATTTTGCATGGAGAAAATGTCATAGAAGAGTAAAAAGTTGCATGTGTATAGAGCAGGAATGGTGTCCTTCTAACTGCAAGAAAATGCGTTGGTTTGCAATGCTTACAATTTTGACATTATGCTTTTCCCAAGAGAGACAGCCCTGGGAAATCCTTGCATTTGCTTCAGGGGCCCTGGGGAGAACAGAGTTTCTTGTGTTTCCTCCAGCCTTCTCATAAGCCTGACCCTTCAGTTGATGACTGTTCTCACTCAGCCAGGAGCTTAGACTCTTCCCTGATACACACATGATCAAATGCATTTTATTCTTTGTTCATTCATTTTCCACTTTGGCTCTGGAATATCAAAATATCTTCAGAGAGAGGCATTGAGCACTGAATGTGATGGGACCAAACCCACACTTTCTACAAATCTAGCTGGCACCCTATGATCTAATACTTAAGCTGAAAATGATTGAACATGTAGAGTAAGGGTTTGCAAACAAGGTGGGAAGGAACTGCAAAAAGGGTTTTGCTTTTCCAAGCAGTGTGAAATATAAACTATGCCCAATAGAGTCCTGATCGTGTTACCTAATCAGTTCTTGGACATATCAGTGCTTCAGCAGTTCAGTCTCTCCAGTTCTTGGTCTTTGGAACAAAATTGTTTCTAATAAATGGAAGTGTTGTGGCCTAGTTGAAGCCATTGGTTTTGCTATTACACTGTAGAAGTGAAAATTAACAGTACACGTGCAATGTTCACTTCTCCTTCTTCACTGTGAAATTTATTCCCCCAAAAGTTGATACCGTCACAGAGGACATCATCCCTCTTGCTCTTATGACAAACAGACCCTTACTTCACTTTCAATTCATTATTTACAAAGGGATTTACACCTTCTTAAATTTGATGGTAAATGAAGTGAACCAATATTTTTAGTTGTGCAGTTGCATCACGAGATGAATACATTATAATTGCAGTCTTAATTTGAATCAGATGAAGAGAGTATAAAAACAAGCTATTGTACCTATTGTTGCCCTCCCTTGATTTTATCAAATAACTTTGAGAATATTTAGTTCACAAGTGTGTAGCTGATTGTGAATTTGTCAGCATGTTTCTACTTCCCTTAGAAAAAGCCAGGATTCTTTTTAATTATAATATATGTATAGGTGTGTATCTTTGAAAACTGGGATTACAGGCTTCAGCTGAGATGCTCATTGAGAGGACAAGTGGAGTCCTCTGGAGCTAGTAGCCTCGTTTTGCCTAGAATTTTTTTTTTCCAGTTTTCTTTTTTTTTTTTTTTTTAATTACTGGGCTTTAAATTTACTGTGTGCAGAAGAATTAAGGAGTGGGATTTTCAAACGACTCAGCAGTGGCCTCATCTGTACTCAGTGAAGTTAGTGATAAAATACTCAAAGCTGGATTTTATAGGATTAAGCCGCTTTACACCATCTGTGAATCTGGCCCCCATTAACTTCAGTGGTAGCAGATTTAACCAACATTGAGAGCATTTGAAAACCCCATCCTAATTTGGTAGTAAATACTCTGACTGTATAAGCAGTAGATGTCAAAGAGGAGTTAAAAATAACAAGGCATCAGTCTAGGTTCCCCCTGTCCTTTGTAATTATGCCTTCTTTTCTGTCTGAGTTCTGATGTATCTTGTGCATGATGATGTGTAGATTTTTTTTTTAATTTTCTTGATATTCTTTAATATTCTTAAATAATGGAGTTTTGCTTTACCCAGTCTCAAATCACAGGTTTACAATCAGGTTTTGTGTGTGTGGCCAAGTACACGAAGAATAGATATTTGGGGGTTGTGGTATATGTTAGTACAGGAAAATTTCTTTCTGACAAAACAAGGATAATGTTTGGATGTTTCTTTTTTATTACAGCAGTAGGTAGGATCACAGAACCACATAAAGCTGTCTTGCTGTCTTTGTCTATGCATATATTTTTATGTATCTGTTGGACATAGCTCAGGTGGTTTAGGTATTGTCCATGTGTATTTGTCTTTATCACTCTCCAACAGCTGAGTAAGGGAATGTATGTTACAGCAGGACTGAAATGATCTTTGGTATGGCGTAAGAAATTATGTGAAAGTAATTTTACCTTTTGGAATCATCCTAATTGGTTTATCTGAGAATGAAGATAAAAGGCCAAATGCTTAATTTCGTTGCACTGCTGTAGAACTATTTGCTGAATTGATAAGTAGTCAAGTACTGGAGTTACTGCCTATTTCAGCCTTTGTACTCAAATATTTTGGGTTTGAGGTGGTGTAAAATATGCATTTTGGGTCACTTTTTAACTTGTATTCTTTATTAAATTCAGCAGGAAGGGGTTTGCCACGTGTTTAGACCACTGCCACTACTAAAGCATTCTATTCGAGACAGACCAGAAGCAAAAAGGGCATTTCACCTTAATAATGCAATTTCCCAATGTTGTATTCCTGTATCCAGGGTTAGAATTTATCTCGAGATACTAAGCATTGACCAGAGCAGTTAAAAGCTGTCACCAGCAGCATCATGAAAAGTACCATGGTCATTGTCCTGCTGTTTGGATCCAAGTTGTTTGCTCCGTGAAGAAGACAGTGTCTTGCTACAGTCAGCCTTCAGAAGGCACACGGCATAAACAAAGCCTCCATCAATGCTTCAATTCTCAAAGTGGTAACTGAGCTTTTAGCAACAAGACTCTGCTTGACTGTAACCAGAGTCAAATAACTAAAACTGGTTTCAGCTCCTTGAACACTTACTCATTAAGGGACTTGGAAAATGAGCCCTGTGTTTGCTCTAATGAATAGCATAGATCTTTTTGCACCTTGAGCAAATTCACTTGTTTTGGCTACTTACTGTGCTCTGCTTTAATCTTCATTTTTTTCTGCGAAGGCTTATCAGGCATGGTAAAATTGGAAGTTCTTGAAACAGGCTTTTTTTGAATGCTATAGCAGTAAGATATGAAGTCATTTTACTGCTTTAATCTAACTTCATTGTGTTCTTTAATAATAGAAATTTCCGAGTCATGGCCATGGTAGAGATAGTGCGTATTTAAAAGTAATTTGAAAGTTAACTAAAATATAGCATGAGATCCTGATACGGTTTTTCGCGTGTAGATAGGAAAAAAAAAAGGCAATCAGTGATACTCCAGACGTATTTTTAAACTGATAGGTTTTCATGGGCTGTAAAGCAGTGGTTTAGTTCAACAGTTGAATGAAACTGTATCTATGATCTTAAGAGGATATAAGTACTGCAAGTATCAAACTTGACAAATAGTTTTCTCCTATTCTTATTTTCTACTATTAATGTAAATTGCTTAATTATGGTTAAAATGAAATCTAGATTAAGAAAAAAAAAACCCCTTAAATAACATCTGTATGACAGGGCACAGTGCGGCAATGGTTGTATTGTACGGCCTTAAAATAATCTGTATTCTCTTGGAGAGGATAGAATTATCCTTGTGGGCACAGTGCTGCAGCTATGAGACACACTCTTGCTTTCAAGACATAAAGTGGCATCTCTGGTGTTTCGTGCTGTGGGTTTGATTCAGGGATATTTTATGAGTATCTTCCATAGTCTTTCAGAAAGACGGAGCGTGACATGCTAAAAAGCAAGTAACACTTTTACTCAAATCTGCCGTTTAATTATTTCCCAGTCCTTTTTGGATAAAATGCAGCCATCTCTATCAGTCTTGTTGCTTTACATTTTGAACATAAGCAAAGTTTCAGTCCACAGGTTTTTGTTATTAGGCTTTGGAAGGGATCTGAAATTGAACTTTGTAGCAGAAGATGCCCTTTTGAGGTCCAATTGTTAACTGATGCTGAGTGTGTCAAACTAGTAAGACAAAACATTCTTCTGTGGAAAATAACCCCAAAAAAACATGATGATTGACCGTCCTAATTTACTCCTTTTAATTAAGAGAAATGGAAAACTGGTCTAGGTAGATGTGGACTGTTGTATGTGTAATTGCATTGAAAAGGACACAATTTCCTTGTCCAATCCTTTTCTCATTTCACGTGCTCACTGAAACTCAGTACCATTTACAGCACAATAGCACGAAGTACTTAATCCATTAAACCCAAAAACGTTCTTACTATTCTATTGGTTTGATGCTTTTGAAATGTCAATAATATCTTATGTTTATTTAATTTTACCTTGCATTTGCTGTAGAATCTGTTACTCTGAATGGAGCTGAGCTTCTTATAGCAACAGAGAAAGGTGTTGGGAAGAGAGGTGAGTCAGAGGTGTTTTCTGCCTCTCCTGGTGGCTGTAGAGAAGCATCAAGGAAAACTTTCCAACATCAGAGTTGCACACTGAGTGCTCTGTCCTGGTATCCAGAGTTCTGCTGTTAAAACCCCAAATCTACAGGCAATCACAGGCAAAAAAAAGTGTTTAGAGGAAAAACAAATTATGATGGTTGTTTACTGATTGTTTCTCACCATATGCACATGTGACCCCACTTAAATGCCGTGTGTTCTGTGATGCCCAGGTGAGCTGTGGGGCTGCTGTGATTGATGTATGTGCATGCTGGTTGCTGAGCCAAAGCTCTGATTGCTCTTTTCTTGCTGGAAACACTGATTCAGATTTTTCTGGCTCTAGGTGCTCATTTTCACAGAGCTTGTAGGAGCGTAATTATCTTGGAGACCATGGCTTGATGTTAAATTTGGTTGAAAGTGACGGTATTCCACAAAGTTGTTAGAAGGAGACAGGTAAGCAGACGGGTAGGCAATCTATCCGTATAAACCTTGCTGCTTTAGGAACGCTGCTTGTGTTTGAAAGCATCACTCACACAACACCAAGTCTTTGAAATCTCATTATGTCCTGCAGCTATAATAGGTAGGAACTGTGTAGGAACTTGTTCTTACAGACAGCATCCTGTAGGGTGGAAATGTCCCCTGCAGCAATGGCAATATTTTAAGTCTTCATTACGGAAAGTTCTGCCTTGTATGTTTTTGGAGTGCCTTTACCATTGAAGTGTCTCAGAGTTTTGCATTAGGCAAAATCGCAGAGTGTGTTTCTCATAGCCCCTTACTGAGAGGATGATGTAGCAATATCATCTTTGACTTGGTTATTCTTCTGAATTCCTTTTTATCATATATCAGCAATAAAGAGGAAAATGCCCAGTGAAAACACGTTTGGATGCAAAGGGGCCTCGTAGGAATAGTACTGTACTTGGAAAAAGTTCACTTCTTCAGGTAACTTTGACTCTACCATTGACATAAATATTGTTCCTTTAGGCATATTTGTCTAGACCTGTGTTTTTTCATCATCATATTACTGATGTTTCAGGACTTTTTAATCACTCTCACACACATAAGTGCACGTGCACATGCAAATCTGAAATGAAAAGATTTATTCTCTGCAGTGACTTCTAATATGAAGAAAGTCTTTGGAATTCTCATCCCTCTCCGGTCTGTTGCATTACATATCTCTCTGCATAAAACTTGTTAAACCTTTCAATATAGTGATTTTTCAAACTATTGTGAAACGTCTGAAATTAGCATTTAACATCTGTTAACTTGCTGACATATCTTCAGGTTCATCCAGAATAAATTAAGAAATGAGTAAAAATAAAATAAAAAAAAAAAAACCAGTCTTCTGTCTCCAGATACTGTCATGACAGACAAAACTGAGTTTACTTGGAGTCATTGCAAAGCATTATGGGATGCAGTTCGTGGAAGTTGAGACTGACTCTATCAGTGACTTTTTTATGAAAAAAATGAGTTTAGATAATTGGTTTTTTTTAGTTTGTGATTCAAACTAAAGCTATGAAAACCATTTAAAGAAAATATCACAGAAGCCACATTTTCTGCATTACACAATTAGAAAGTTTAATTCATTCTATGGCAGCATTTTTGGGTCATTCTTCTTATCCACACCTCCAGAAAGACCTAGCCTCAAGGGGTCATTCTGACAGAAAGTTTGAACTTGAAGAATTAAAATTAAGCAAATCAAAACCAGATGTTTTGACACTTGAGGATGTGATCCTCAAAGATCCTCAAAATAAGTTTGGCTGTACAGTAATTTTGCTCTTTACATTTTGCATGTGAGTCAGACGAGGCATGCTTTGTAATAAGATGCAGAAGGTCAAAGATAACTTGTCTTCCACCCTTCCCATCAGGTCTGCTCCCAAATCTCAGTACAGATAACTGTGTCCAAGTAATACTTCTCAGCAGTGTTTAACAAACCAAAATGTCTCTGATATATTACCGAGTTGCAGGAATGGAATTTTTGCATAAACAAGGGCTTATCACGTCTCCCTTTCAGTCTTACCCATTCTTTAGAGCACCGTTGCTTCTTTTCTTCTACAGACACATCTAGACTTCTATGTTATCCTTTTCTGCTCTCTTTTTAACTCTATATTTAGCTGACATCTTTTCTAAAGTATGATGGCAAAGCTCAATTTCCAGCTAGAACCCTGCCAGACGAATTGATTGAAGTGTTTAAGACGTTTCAGGAGACAACCAGAGTTTTTGAATTTATGACAAAGTTGGATGAGATACGGATATATTTCCTGAATTCTTTAGTTGAGAGAACAGTATGGAGGGGAGAGATTGTAAGGACTATTGCTTTACAAAGCTGATGGAAATTTCCTGGTTTTGTTGATCTACTTTCTGCTATTCTTTTATGAAATATTACTCTTCAAATATGTGTTGTTGGTTGGTAGGTTCCAAAATACACAGGAGCATATCTAAATAATATGAATAATATCATAGCTGGTAAACATTACCACCTACTCAAGTCAGAATTTGTGGAAAAATTATGAGTAGTGGGTCATTTACACCTGGGTTCGTGAACATCTGTGTAAGAAAATGTCTCCAGAAACAGAGATTGCTGAACTTTTTCCCTTTTTCTTCTTCATTTCCTCCATTGTCTACTTCTAACATTGTTCTGTCTGTGGTCTGGGTTCTGTGGGGCTGTCCCACAGCTCTTCCACATGTGACGTTTTCACAAAAGGACACCTGCTGATTCCAAGTCCATTTGAGGCAGCGGGGCGGTAAAGAGAAGTTTTGTTCCTAAGTCTTGTGAAACACAAATGGCTTCTCGTTATGCCCAGGCTGATGCAGATTTTAAGACCCGAAGAACAGTGGGAATGAGATGGAATTTTTGGGGAGCTGGGTTTGCTCAGCAGAACTCGTCATATAAGTAACTTGTCATAAAAGTGGCAACTAACTGCAACTGAGCACGTCCCATTGTCTTCTGTTGCTTTCTTTTTTTCCTTTTTCTTTCCAAAAAGTAGTCAAACCAAATACCTTTTGTCTTTTAATTAATCGGTTCTTTCTACTGCACCTGACTTCCTAATAAATACTAAAGCTTTCACAGCAGGGAATGTCTTTAATGCAATTTTAAGATATATCACTGCACTGTTCCAAAATGTTTAATTTGACTGCCTGGGTAAATGGAAATACTGGAGATTAATACAGCATTAAAAATACAATGAAATGTGCATTTCCCAGTCGGTTAAATACAGGCAACTTAGAATTCTTAAGTTGGTACAATTAATCAGTTAGACATACTGCCTCTGTAATACTCAGCTCATATCATTTCCCAGTAGGATTTTTATGTAAAAAAAATTATTGCTTTATAATTTAACACTAAGTGCTCCCTGTAGAAAAATTAGAGTGTCGTCTTGTAACGTAAACAATATAGATTAGTGTTGTATAGGGTTAGTTCAGTCTTCTTTGTGTTTCTGCCATATTCATAAAACTGACTGTGAAGCATATGACACTGAATCACTTTTTTAAAAGCCAGTGGACAAAATTTTCCAAACAGGAATATTGTTTTCTTAGGGAACTTTTGCTTCTGTTCACTAGAACCTGTCCCCACAAAGTCATTGCTGAAGATTTAATGAAAAGTTTTGCTTTCAGTTGTTCAGAAAGGCAAAATCCTGAAAATGCTTTCCAAACTACCAAATTAACAAATGTAGATTTTAGTGAGACATATTTCCATTATCTGATTATAGTTAAAAAAAGGCTAAAGTAGCCTTTCATAAAGAAATAAAGCATTATACAGCCTGTTTAACTGTTTTGTATTTAGCTATAGCAACAAAAACCATAACCCAAACTTTTGACATTCCCCTTGTTACTGATTTTATTGTATTCTTTTCCACTCCCATTAATCTGTTTGTATACCCACTTTAGTAAATAGTCTACCTAGACACACTGTAAATAGAACTGCAAAGCGGATGAATGACCTCGTTTTTAATCCTCATTACAGTTTAATTTCTTTTATTGGAGATGATTTCTGACCTTGATATTTTTTTTTTACCCATGTATTTAAAACCTTCTGGCCTAGGAAACATTTGAAATATATTTTGCTTTATTAATTTATCGTAAGAATAAGAAAAAGATGTGTGTACCTTGAACCATTGGGTCAGTATAAAACTATGTTCCTGGAAATCAAATACTGTAATTAGAATCCTTTGGAGGCAATGTTTTCTTTTTAACTTGATGTTACAAGAGAAGGACTTCAAAGACTTTGTGACTTCAGCTGATAGTGGAGCAACTCCCTAAGGCCATCTCAGTTAGACAGCTCAGGGATGGCCATTCAGTAGTAGATAAGGGAGTCTGTGAAGTTAATGAGCAATTCTGCCATTTAAAAATGCATTGCATTTTTATTTATTGGTGAAAATTACAGTTTTGACATCTTAGTTAAAAGTTGAGTAGGAATAGGGAAACAGTGCTGGTAACATAAGAATGATCAGAGGTGATAATATCATAGCACTGGCAAGCAAGCATTTTAAAATAAAATGCTTTTCCTTCCAAAGGCTCGCAGAGGAGAGAGAAACTCATTAGATCATCCCATTGCCAGTGCAGTTACTTCCCAAAGGAGAGTAATTAAATTGATGTTTAAATTACTTAAACATCGGTGCGTCTTTCACATCACTGGAGCAGCTCTCCACAGGCTGACTGCACATTATGTGAGAGTCCCTCTGCCCTGCCCTCAGGAGCGGGATGCTCTGCACAGCCCGTGGCTCCTGGCAGGTTGGGTCCCATGGGTCCCTGTGCTTGGGGGGAGCTGCTGGTGCTGGGCACAGTTTGGTAGGGCTGGCCAGGGCTCGGGACAGTGTTGGCACACGAGTTGTTGGTAAGACGGCGACGGCAGCCAGGCTTTTGCTGCTGGCATGTCCACACAGGCTGGGCCAGGGCTGAGGACTTGCACACACAGTCAACCCTAAACCTTCTTCTTTCTCTTCATTATTCTTTTGTTTGGACAGCAGATTCCCTCTCCCTGTGCTCCGGTGGGTATTTCAAAAGTTGATATAGCAAGAAGCAGAGGCCAGAGATGGAAAGCAGCACGTAAAAACAAACAAACAAATGCTGGATGGAGGGGATGAAAAGGAGGGATTTTGGGCTGCAGTAACTCAGAGATGAGCTACAGAGGCCAGCGAGCAGCATGGGAAGTTAACCTGGGAGAACAGGTTATCCTGAGCTGCTTGTTTCTGGAGTCCTGCTAATTACATGGGCACAGTGTCCTGCCTTTCCCTGCAAGACTGGTGTTGCTTATCCTGTCTCTTCTAACAGCTGAATAGGGCTGAGCTGCCTGCAGCTGCCAGCCTGGTGCCAGCCCACAGTCGGAGGACAGGAGTGGAGGGGGAGGCCAGGGTGTTGTAACCCGCGGGGCTGAGGGCAGCCGTGTCCACAGCACGGAGCTGAGTCAGCCCAGCCGGGATCCCCTCCGGCCTCACGGCGTCTGGGGGCCCCGTGAGCCACAGCCAGCCTTTAAGAATGGATGGGACTTCTGAGCTTCAGCCTAAAGTTCAAAGCTCAGTGTGTCTGTGGCTGTAAATAAGGCTACTGGACTCGTGCAGTCTAAGCAAGCCCTCTCCTTTCTGCCCTTGACACCCAGAGAGTTTTCATGGTGGTTCCATTCCCTGTTGTCTTAGCGAAGGTAGAGGTTGGTGTGTGTGTGTGTGTGTGCATACTTCTGCATAATGGTTCCTCTTAAGTCTTTAAATATATTTTTATTGTTGCCCTCAAATTCTCATTGGTATTTGTTGGGATGCTTCTGAGTCATTGTGTGGAATGTTCTCTCCGTAACACTCAGCACTGTATAGAAAGAGATTATAATCTTTGTATCTTGCATGCATTTATTAGAAATCCAGTTTAATTCTGTTTTCTGTTAATGGAAAAGAAAATGAATACCTACAAGTATTTAAAGTGGTAATCCCATGGTCTTTAAGTAGGAATATTGCTCTAAGCTGTTCCTCAGGATAGCAGTTAGCTGAGAGTAGTTGTAGAGTAGTACTAGAGTAGTTAGCTGAGATGGTGCCTGAATGACACATTGACAAATCAGATAAGTAACATATATTCCCATTTTAAAAAATGCTGTAAATGAGTTTTTCTCATGAACTGACACATTTCCTAAAGCATAGGTACTGCTACTACAATCAGAATAGTGTTGTCATTAAAGAAAGGTGAAGCGCCCTGTTCATTTAGGAGAAAGAGACTGCAGTTTGTGTGCCTGCATCCTTTCTCTCCTTCTGACCCTGAGAACATGCATTGACTTCAAAATTCACAGAAATCAAATTAAGTGCTACTTAGTTTTAGAGTGCCTTTCATCTCAATGGAAACGTAGACCAGAAATGGACCTCCTGAATAACACAGGCTTTAGAATGTCACTCAGTAATTTCAACATCCAACCTGCAATTTGTGGTTGAGCTAGGGCATATCTTAAAGACAGACATCCAGTCTTAATTAAGAGATTTAAAATGGGGAGAATCTACTACATTCCTTGACTGTGGAGTGTTCTCTATTTTCTAGACTGAATTTGTCCAATTACAACTTTCAGCAACTGGACTTTATCTTTCTGTTTGCCAGTTATGCTTTTCTTTTGTTTGTTTTAACTAGAAATATTCGTATTTTCTGATACTTCACTAGGAAATAGTGGTTTAGGTTTGACATGCTGCAAACATAATGGTGATGATGTAAAAAAAATTCAGTAAGTGCAGTACTTAACTGCATCACTGCATTTCTTTAAATTGTTAATATCTTTTGGTGCAAATTCAGTGTGTTTGCTTTTATTTTCCATACATCATAAATATATGAAAAAGAAATACATATATATTCACAAGAAAAAAAGAAATATACAGATTGAGATTGATTTCAGAGTTTTAAACAATAAGGTTCAGTTTAGAGCAAAAAAGGTTTTATTTTACAGGCTTTGTTGTGTCCTATTTCTTAATCTTATTTCTCCCTGAACTTCTATATGGTCTTATAAATCTGTTGTGACAATATTTCCTACTGAGTTTCAGGTAAAGGGCAGGCAATACAAATGTAGGATGTGCAGTTTAGTGCAGTAGAAAGAATTAGATTTAATATATAACAACTTTGACATATAGCATGACAGGAATCCTCCTAAATGCAATGCCTGTGCAAAATCTCATTAGCCAATCACTTCAGTACCTGAAAATTATTGTTGATTATCAAGTATGATGTTTCTTCCACCCGTCTTAGAAGTACTGGTCAGATTTTTAAACTAATCTAGTCTGTCTCTTTATTTTAAGATCTGATGAAAGATTGCAGGAATTTTCATGTCTGTTGCATTTGTTTTAGAAAGGAAAAAACATTATTTCTTTTAATTAAGATAAACTCACAATAAAATCTAGTTAATGGCATTGCTCTGATAAATACATTCACAGGCTGTCTTGGCAACGAGAGATGGAGATGGAGAAATATATCTCCTGACATAAATTTCTAAAAGTAATCTTTTATTATTTTGAAAGAAAACAGTGAGTTTTAGCTTTGCTTCCTATGTTCATAGGAAAAGTGTTGTATTTTTTAAATGTGCAATAAAACCCCCTAGAAAACATTTAAAAATCTCCATTGTCATTGCTGTGGCTGTAGCATAATCTCTAAGGATTGCCATTTTAATGCTAATTCCAGAAGCAAATGGAGCCAGCTGACATGTGCAGTATCAAGAGAAGAAGGTCAGTGTAGCAGCTCGAGACTCAGGAAACAGCAGGAGACTGCATTACCACTCATTACATATATTACAGCAGGCCTTAGGGATTTCTGCATGGCCAGGACATTGTTATGCTCAATACTGTACCGATGCAGCAAGAGCAGTCCACAGCCTGTGTGATGTCAAAACAGGAGCAAGGAAAATGTTTATGGAAATTGGCCTTTTTTGGTTTATTTTTTTTTTCTTAATTTGTGCGTGTTGAACCAAACCAAACTGGCATCTATTCAGTCTTTTGCTGTCCCCTGTGCCGCTGGCTGTGACTCAGCTATTTTAATTTGATGAGTGTCATTAGAGGAAGCGAGGGACACTCAGTGGTTTACGAATTCCCCCTGATGGCACACATATCTCCATGAACTCCTCTAAGTGTACAGGCAGCAAAGAGCTTCTCAAACTCCATGGGATCCATCTGGCTGCATGCTCAGGCAAATGAAATTACTTAAAGTGGAAATTATTTTATATTGCATTGATTTTTTTTTTTTTGCCCCACCTCCACCCCCCAATTGTCATTAGCCACAATTGTTGTTTTCACCTGGGGATTCATCATAATTCAGATCTGCCTGCCGTGCACACAGGGTCTGGCTTTCATAATATTTAGGACTGGAAAGGATCAATAAACCGTTTAGTCTCATTGGGACCTTGCATGTCACATCTGTTAAATTTCACCTAGTGAAATTTCACCCATCTCTGCATGCTAAGACTGGCAACTTTATGTAAATAAAATTTTTTTTTTAAGTAGCTGAAGACGACAGAGAGTAGAACATTAGCGGTTTTCGGGGTCTGTGCCAGGTGATTAGTTTGCTAGGATGATCTCAGCAGGTGTGCCATCATGCATGCTGAAAGGGGAGATGATTTGTTTCCTCCCTCCCTTCCTGTCAGTCAGACCTGTGGTATGCATCCCATCTGATTATACGTGGGGGGATCACCGTGGCTCCCCATGGGCAAGCAGTGCACACAGGCAGCTATCTAGGAACAGTATTTCTTCAGTACTTGGTGACCAATATGTAAAATTATAAAGGAATTAAGGTTTTTCCTTTAAGTCTTTCTTTCCACCTCCCAGAAATTAAAAAGAATAATGAAATGGGAAAAATTTTATCAATTAGACCAGAATATGTATGATTACTTTTACATATATTTGCTGGGAATCAAATGGGATTTCTTCGAAGCCCTAAGTTTAGCCTGGGAAAATAGATTCTCTCTTAGGACTTTAACGTGAGGACTGCCTCTCTGGCTGGGGTTCGAGGAGCCAGAACTGGTGGGTTGCCTTCTACCACTGTGTAAAGGTGTAGCCAGTTCTTCACTTGTATTTGCAGTTTCTCTTTGTGTACAACCAGTGATTGCTGTATTGCTGCACCTTTTTTTTTTTTTGTTCCCCTTCTTTTTTGGTCACAGTTTTACATCAGAAACACATGTTGTGGCAGTGGTCTCCAAGCGCTGCTGCACGGCGTGTTTGTCTTGATGTGGTTCTGGAAGCAGTGTAGCTATTTATTGGCTTAGAAGCTGGTCAAAGCCAGTGCTGCTGCTGAAGGGAACGGGCTGTTCTTGCCTCAGCCACAGCCAGACGTTCCCGTTTCTCCTGCTGCCTTGGCTCTTGCACTCTCGTGGTGAATCAAGTCTGCTCATCTGACCAAATCTACCAGGGAAGAAATAAAACCGCCCTTGTCTCCATCGGGCTCGCCGCGCTGATCCGAGCCCCCACGAGGAGCAGTGCAGCTGCCTCCTGGCCAGAAGTGGAGAAATTTGTAACCCTTTTGCAGTGGTGGTGTAATGCTGGATTAGTCTCACTTGCTGGTGACCAGATTGTCTCTCCCAGCGTCCTGTGCCAGGGTTAGTCTGGCTCCGGCTCGGAGCCACGCCGCTGTGGCTGAGCTTCTTCCCCGTCCAGCAGTAGTTTATTTGGGGGCTTGCAGTCTATATTGTTTTAGTTGTGCTCTGTGAAGACCTTCCAAGCTATAGTTTTTTTATTCTCTTATTACACGAGTTATATTTTAATCTCAAAAGTGTTATTTTTTTATTTGTCAGTATAAAGTAAATTTTGCTGAGTTGCAGTTTTTTAACCTGGTAGGTTATATTGTAGCAGTAGCCAAGTTGCTTTAACTCTTTAATTATTTATGTACTACTAAGCTCTCTGTCATCTGCATGCTCTCAATAGAGATTTTATGTTTAGGTCATTGTTTCCAACAAAAAAAAAACAAACAAAAAAAAAAAAACAAAAACAAAAAAAAAAAAAAAAAAAAAAAAAAAAAAAAAACAAAAAAAAAAAAACCAACAATGAACCCAACAAATCAAACCCACAACCAAACCAGTTGGAAATAGCAATGTACTAAGAAAAGGTCGCTAGGGACCTTAAAGCACTTCTTTTTTTTCTTTGCAAGCCAAAAAGGCATAAAAAAGAAAACATATAATGCAAGTATTTAATAAAAACAAGTTCAGCTATTAAGTTGGAAATGAAAATCTAAGATATCAACACAACAGAGACCACTAACACCATCACAAAAATATAACAGATTGGTTGCTAGTCCTGCTGGTTGACATTATTGATATTTGTAGGCCCTAAGTACTTATTCGTAGAACAATGAATATACTTTACTTGTTTATAGTTTCCAAGGTTTGAGTATTTGGGGTTTTACTGCTTAATAATATTTTCTTGGCTTTTCTTTTTCCTGCCTCCTTTTTTTTTTTTTTTACTAGTGTACGTCTTCCAATATTTTAAATTACTTTCAGCTATGCAAGTAGATAGAAAATTTAAAAATTAAGCTGGAAAATTTAAAAATCTTTATTCAGTAGCATGTCAAAAATAATTTACTAAGAATCACTACATTTTGTCTCCGTAGCTCCATCTTTTTCCTAGAGGACTATCACTTATTTCTTAAAAAATCAAGTCTTCTATTACATGTATCCCATTTCAGTTTTTCTAATAATGTATATGAAAATTAAAACTCAGCATCTGTAAATATGAATTAATTATTGAAAAAAACCTCCTTACTTTTACTCGTGCTGTAAACAGAGTAATGCTGGCAAGTATACTAGCAAATACTTTTTATCATATATAATTTAAAATTGAGTGCAGTTTCACTCCAAGCCACAGAAGAGCATAAGCTTGATTTTGAGCTGTACAGCATCAAGCAGGGTTGAAGTTGTCTCATCATTTTGGTCATAAAATCTGAAAGAAACAGGTCTACAGATAAAACCATTGTAATTGAGAAATTCTGTTGCTTCCATTCAGGTGATGCAGTTACTAGAAAATTTAATTTAGCACCAGCAAATTCTTTAATATATTCCAGCTGACTGACTTTGTCAGTGTAAATAGAAAACATGTTCCAGTTTTGTCTGTTTCCTGCAAAATAATCTTTATTGGCTTAAAGCCGAGTCAGAACACTCAGAGTAGGTCTTTGACATGGGTTGAGTTTTATGGAGTGGATCTGGGATTCCTGGTACCAGAAACATGAGTAAGAGATGGTGGGAGGGAGTTTTGTGTTGCTAGCAGCAAAATCTAAGGAAAAGCCAGGAAGCAGAATGGGGTCATTTGTGTAGGCACAGCCTAACACTTCAAAAAAGAATCAATGATCAGTGTATCTGGTAAAAGTGGGTTTGCACAGCTGAGGTGAGGCACTTGGAGGCTTATTATAGTGTAGCTCCTAGCCCCTATTCTTAGCCTGAGCAAACAGAGGGAGCTGCACTGATTTCAGTCAAGCTGTGCATGTGTAAATAAGGTGAGGTAGCTTTCTGGATCAAGTTGAATAGGGAGCCTCTGCCTCTGTCCATGCCTGTTAGACAATGTACAATTTTGAGACTCTCAGTCATACACGGATCTCAATGCACAAGGTGTACTGTACATTCATATGATGCCAGGGAGATAGAGAGACAAAACAGGTTCATTGAACAAATCTGCTTGAAACTTGTCGTGGCTGAATATGCTAAAAACTCTGAGTGAAATTTTGGTTGGGTTTGGGTTTGTATGATCAACAGAACATGGAACTTTACCCTGTGAAAAAATCTGTTCAGTCTTGTTCCAAATAGAGTGCTTAATTCAATCTTTAATAGACTAACAGATCCTTTAAGCAGTCATCACTTTTACATCTAGTTTAGCTTCAGATTAGGATAGTGCAAAACTTAGAGGAAAAAGAATTAAAATAGCACAGTGGGTACTCTCCAGACTTGGTTCTCTGTGAGTGCTGAGCAGCTCTTCCATGGTCTCCAAAGCAGAAGAGTTGGAAGGCTCATCTGATGCTTGGTGGTCCTGATTTCCCTATTCATCAGCAATTTGTGTGACTGTGGACATGTTGGATCACATGTGCTGTAGAAAACATACAAAACTGTTTTCTTAGCCATGATATTATTTTGAAGCCTGCGAGTACGTGACAAGGAAGATCAGAGCAATGCACTTTTCCTATCACACACAGTGAGTTTTGCATGCCCTGGATGTATATTGTGAAAATCCTTCTTGGCTCTAAATACAGTACTCAGACATCAGTCTTCTGGAAAGCTCTGAGAACTGAATAGCACTCCTAGCATAATATTTCCCTTCCTTTCTGTTCCCATTTGTTCACTGTGAGATGAATATTTCCTTCCCATTTGTTCACCTGGAGATGAATTCAATTGTATGGTCTTATTAAGATTTACCAGGAACTTTGGCACTTTAATTTCTAACAGGGGATTGGAAATGTGAGAATCTGCTTAAACATAGCAACAAAAGGTGCTTGGTCTTTTGAAATATCCCTTTACTCTTTTAATAGGAAATAGGGAATCATGGTATATTCCATTACAGCCTTCTTATATAATTCTGTACAAATTCTGTACCTTTTAATAACTCTCTTCAAGGTTATTGATGCTAGCATTTCAAAAGTTTTTTTTTTCTCTGTCATCCTTAGGATCAGATCTAAATGCAGTAACCTGGTTACAGTATGTCACTTACTTTGCCTTAATTCTTTGACTCATGAGAGTCATGTTTCTAATATAGCAGTGACCTCAGGAGTTCTTTTCAGTCCAAGACAGCTTCCAGAGTTCCATATTTATTTTTCTTCCTTCATTTTAAATATATGAAAATATCTTTGGCATTAGAGAATGTAGAAAAGTGGAACCATTCATTTTTGCTGTTCCAAAACTACAACTATATAAACAAATTAACTGGGCCAGTAATGATCAATATGTGAAAAGGAGCTATGGTTATGCATTAGGGTCATATATCTGATTTTACAACTCAATCCTAAAGCAACCAATTGCCATCATAGGGCAAGAATTTTAAACCACTGAAAATCAAGTCTATCTGCACACCAGTGACTGAGAGGTAATTTGTGTGCCCCCTTAAGAAACTGGTATTTAGTTTTCTGTGATGAGTTATCTTAAAATCTTTTCAGCTGTGTTCTTGTTTTGCCTGACGATCCCTTGGAACAGGGTGAGTGTGGTGAATATTTCTGTTGCCTAATGTGCTGCAGTTTTGAAACATACTGCTTCTATCTGATGTAGTAATAGTTTGATTTGAACAGATTCCAGGTCACCTGGTTAGATAAAACCCAGAAGAGTTTAGGTGATTTCCAACCAGTATGTAGTCCTACTCATTTAAGACACAAATTTTGGTTTTTGTTTGCTAGTGGCTCTGTGAGGTGCTACACATTTTGAATGCTGAAGAGCCATATTTATCATGATTTTCCTAATCTTACTGGTATTAACACTGCTGAAGCAAATCTGTTCCTACCACCTGCATCCTTAGAAAGGCATGGTATTGCAGAAGGAAGGATGTCTGAGTTGAATCCCTAGTTTTAAAGAAACAAATATTTTCCATAGGTAAACCTTTTTTTTTTCCTGTATCATTTCTATGGTTGCTGTTACTGTAAATTGTCCTTAGTTTTGAAAGTCTGACTTAGAGGGATTAATCAAAGCATAACACTTGAGGCCAGTTTACATGCAGAGAATCATACACAAATATACATAGCATTTCTAAATGCCCGTGTATCTTTCAGCATAACCTCTGTGTTTATAAACACGTCTGAATCAGCACTGCTGTTCATTATGTAACCAATTTTGAGCTTAATGTATCTGTATTAATACCAAACATCTGGTTCTTCTGGAGCAGAATCCCAGAATGTACACAATCCAAAAGAACAGACAATGCCCCTGGTTTATTTATGTTGAGTTAGCCTAGGTAGCAGACCTCAGGATATTTTCGATTTGTATAATAGGCTTTTTTATGTCTCTTACATACTGGTTGCTACTATGTTCTATTCATATTTGGACTTTCTGGAAGTATATGATATTTCTTTGGAGTATTTCATTCCTTGGGATCGAGAGACATGGATGATCAAGGGAGGTCATTCTTCTCATTCAAAGATGCTCATAGATGAGTTAGACAGTAAGAGCTGCCTATTCAGCCTGTATCAAAATCTGTCACAGGCTGGGGACTTGGCTTTTTGCAGTATGTGAAAGGCAGCTATTTCTTCTCATCAAATGATTTTCTGTTCTTTACTTTCAGAGGGGTTTGCCTGTGTACTGTGGTCGTACTGAGGTTACAGTTTGCAGTATGCTGCCCACAGAATGAACCATTCAAAGCCACAGCTTGCGAAATAAGAAAATCCACATACTTGTTTTTGTCCTCAGTGCATGAGTAAATGATGTCCCCTTATTTGTACAGTCTGTCACATCTTCTATTAGTGAGCTCATTAGGATAGAAAGTATCAGGATCATGCCAGTTTTGTGATCGTAATTTGAACGCAGCTTCTTTGGACCATCATCTATTCAGCTGTCACAAGCCAGACATGAACTTGTGGTCATAGCTGGTTTGAACCAACTAACCAGTGGATCTTTGGTTTGGAAAGGAAAGAGACAAACATACTGTACTCTCTCTAATTAGTTAAAAATAACTTTTTTTTTTCTTTTTTCTTTTCCAAATAATATGGGTTAGCTTTGCATGAACTATTATTGTAATATCCAGGTACAAAATCACCTGAGTCTTTTAGAAGTGCCTAACTACTTCATTATCGCAACTTTTAAAATATGTTCTTAGTAAATTCTATTACTTTATTTTCTTTCTATGTCTGTGTTTTTCAGACATCTTGTCAAGGCTTGCTGTTTGTTATGAGAATAGACCCTTAATGTGGAATCACAGACATAATATCTGACCTGGAAAAAAAGTAGTTCTAACAAAGGGTTGAATCTTCGGTATTGAAGACACTGAAGTGAAAAGTAGCCTGATTAAAGACAGCAGTATTGAGTTTTTGCCATTAGACTAGAAAGGCTGAATTGTTACTAAAAGCCATGAAGAGGGGGACTGTGGAATTTGTGGTGAAAGGAAATTGAAAAGAAACAGAACATTTGGATTCATGTTTCATGAAATAATGTGTGTGACAGAATAGGAAGGCAGTCTGAGGGAAAATTGACATAATTTTTTCCTACAACTGGGAGAGGCCAGATAAATATGTCAGTGTTAACAAGTGAACTATTGTATACTTCGAAAAAAAGATTCAGAACAATTTGTAAATATTAATTTGCATTGGCCTTAGAAGAATGTTTTATAATGTACAAAAATGTACTTTTCTCTGTAGCATCTTTATGAGCCCATAGTAATTACAAGTCTTTCTTCGGTTTTCTTTAGTTTTACAGGACCAGTTCTTTA
This sequence comes from Lycocorax pyrrhopterus obiensis, assembly GCA_014706295.1. Taxonomy (NCBI): domain Eukaryota; kingdom Metazoa; phylum Chordata; class Aves; order Passeriformes; family Paradisaeidae; genus Lycocorax; species Lycocorax pyrrhopterus. The sequence goes on along the minus strand of JACSVZ010000001.1, from coordinate 109,827,485 downwards.
TTCCGCTTCACTTATCTTAATTATGAAGCTATAAAATCAAATATTTCCCACTGTATTTTGTTGCAGCCACATGAGAAATAGAGAAATGCTATGGTATTAGATTTTTCAGATAGGAAAGAAAATTAGGGAAAGAAAAAAAGATATTATTAGAATCATGGCTGTTAACTAAAAAGACAGAAAACAAAACCAATAAGGACAGAATTGTAGAATTCTTTCTTTTATAACAAAAGGTAAAGTAAATTTTTTAATGTTGATGTACAGGTAGTAATGAAGACTGTGGGTTTCAGAAGTTAGAAGGAAAAAATCATGCTTGGATAATTGAAATAAGCTCTGCAAGTAAATCATATAGTTGGAATATAAAATCATTGTGAATAAATTGGCATAGAAAAACTGATCTTGAGAGAAAAAAAAGAAAGCAATTTCTTTTTAGCAGAAAACAAAAAATTGGGAAGTGGTCACCCCACACACGTCCTGAAACGTACTTACAGAAAGTAGCCAGATCCCACAACCAAGTGTTCACAGTAGCAGAATCAGGATTTTAAATTATTTACTTCAGTTGAACAAATGCAAATTTGTCATCATTTCAGCCACTCTGTTATTGCCCCGTGGTAACACCAATGTTTTGTAATTATTTTGGTGGTAATTATCTGAACTGCTTCTGTTCCTTTGTTCACTAAATTGTTTTTAATCATTTATGAGTGAAATTTAGCACTTTCTTAGTATACTTCAGTTCATGGCTTTTATTAAGTGTGGGTTTCAGAGAATTTCTCAGGCGTGATGCTGACTTTAGGAACAGTCACATCAGAAGATCTCACATGGTGAAGTTACACATGTTTTAGATGTTTAGAAATTTGATTTGTATAAAAGGAAGAGTTGAAAATGTATGTATTTGTACACTTGACTTATTGCAGAGAGGTTCTTTAACCTAAGCCTTTCGCACAGGTGAACGTCAAGTCTTTTTGACTTTTCTCTAGACCACAGGACATTATTTTTTTCTTTTCAGGTATTTATTTTAATCTCAGATTAAATGCCTGTATTCAGATAAAATAAGAAGCATAGAGTTGAGGAATTGTCTTAAAATAAAATGTGCAGGTATTGGAGCAAGATTTCTTGTTTGCCTGTTTTCCCTGGAAGTCAGTAGAGACTCCCATGGACAGAAGATAGCCTGGTTCTCTTCCTCAGATTTAGACCCTGCAAAGTTTCTTCCTATAAAAGTATCTTCTCTGGCTTCTGCTGCTGTTTGCCCCAAGAAATCCTCTAGACAAGCACTGTAAATATTAATTATTTACACACCAGACTCACAGGTGATGTGGGGCAGTTGTAGAACTTGCATGACATAACATTATGTGATTTCATATGTTTCGCCCTGGCAACTGTGAAGCACGAGGATAAGACACTTGCCCACACACCTATTTTACTTTCAGGTCCAAAATCCGTTCCTATGTGACACTTTTCTACTAGGAGAATGGCCATTTAAATGTTGCTGCAGAGACAGACAGAGAGGAGAAACAGAGGCACAGAAAATGAAAGTAACAGCAGGGATGTATTGCAAAAGTTCTTGAATGTTATCAGTTGTTGCGCAAATCCCATTGGCCAATTAATAAACAGCCTCTCTCTGAGAGCACGATGAAGGCAATGTTGCTGTTCTTCTTGGAAGGATTTGTAGATACCAAAAAACCTTTCCAGTACATCCTTGTCATCACGTACACAGGCAACATGCCTTTTCTCAAAGAGGGAACAGAAAGGCTTATATACTTTTTAATGAACTTTGGGAGCCCTTTATAGAACATTAACAAATGTCTGATGGCTGCTGTGTTCTTATAAACAAGATTTCTTTTTTCTTGTTCTCGTGCTTTCGTCCATAAACTGTTGATATTTCCAACCTCCAGCCAAATTAATGCTCAAGAGGATACACGTTTCTGCAGTCTCCAAAGAGCTGGATATCACCAGTTACATCCAGGAATTTCCTTTTAAAAGTGTGTTAAATTTACTAGGAATGTTTCTTGAACAACCGTAAAGATGGCTGTGTTAGACTGCTTTGTTGTTTTTGGTTTTGGTTTTTTTTATGCCAATATCTATTAATTTGATTACCTGTGCTTTAAAACCAGCTGAAAAGACATAGTTAACGACTTAAGTATTGGCAACTCAGACTTTTTTGTCTCAGATTTTAAGTCATTGAATTGTAGAAGAATTATACACAGATTGTGAATGGCCCTTGAAGAACTAGAAATGCTAATGTGAAAAGTATCTGAAAGCCTTGGGAATTTTGTCTGTTCCTTTCTTTTCTTGCTTTTCATTCTAAGCCTTAAGAGAACAGAGTGCAAACTTACTTAAGATGAATGGCAAAAACTGGTTCTCGGATTGTCTTTAAATATATCACTGCTATTGATTCAACTTGCTGGACTGCACAATTCATCAGGTCAATTTTGGGCTACCTTTTCACATAAAATACTCCCTGAGTTCAGTTTCAAATTGAAAAACTCTTTTGTTTCTTTATTGAGATGACTACCAAAAATTTTGACCACAGAAAAAGCATCGTTGAACTGAAGGGTCTGTTCATGTGTTCTCATGTGAAAAGGTCTCTCGTGGTGTTGTAAGAACATGCAGGAAAGGAAAGCCTCATTGCCTTTCAGCGAATTTCATATCCTCCAGTTCACTTGGATGTTAGTGGTAAATGCTCTTTCATAAAATTGAAAATACCTAAATTACATTAAGTTGACTATAGGTTAGAATAAACCTCTTTTTTATACATTTTCAGGGGGTTGCATATTAAGTCAGCGTTTACTGTGTTTTAATTTCTGTTTGGTTTTCTTTTCTTTGGGCTTTGGTTTTTTGTTTGTTTTTTGGGGTTTTTTTTTATTCCTTGGTTATAAATGGAATGTTGTTTTGAAAGTCTAAATGCTGAACATATTTAATGATAGGTCAGAAAAACAGATTAGAAGTACCTGAAAAATATATAAACCCATCCTTATGTATGTAACAGTTAAAGAATCCAATCACAGAAAAACAAAAGCCTGAATAAATGCACCTTTTTAGAAAACGTTTCCTTCACTCCATACTTTAACCATCACATCCATACTTTAATTGAAAATACAAGTGAAGATTTGTTCTGGAGGGAGTTCATTCAGATGCCATTTTGTAGCGGCTGCTTGCAACCACAAAATGTATTAGCATTTTAACTGAATTCTTGTGCTGTAGTTGCTTATTCTGTATCCATCACAGATGCTAACAATTCAGACCTTCTGTGAATCATGACAAACCAAAATATTTATATTTAGAGTTTGACAGGAAATTTTTACCAAATAGTAACTATCTTCTATAAATTTAGTTGTCAGTGCTTTGTAAAATTTCAACAAGCTAAGCAGGTTTGTTTATTGTTATTTTTATTAGTTATATTTTATTATTTTTATTTAGTTCTGGTATGCTTATCCTATTTATTTATTAGACCTAAGAAACCTTATCTTTCATTCATAATACGATATTTACCTTTTTGTTGCTATGCTAATACCTTTATTATCTCTCACATCATCTTTCTTCTTTCTTGAAGTTTGAAATATTTCTTCCCATATCCTCTACTAACCTTTAAACTGGCCCCAGCATTTAGCTTTGCATAGTCTACATTCCTCTGCTTTCCCCTCGCAGAAGAGTGGTTCCCTTGCAGAATTAAACACATCACAGGTAGCTGGAAGAGTAGAGGACATAACAGCAGACACTCTTCACTTATGGAAATTCTTAGATTAATTTATTTTAATAAGAGGTAGCATTTATTCTGAGGGCATTAAAGCTGTAGTGTGTAATTGCATACAATTTCTGTAAGTGAAGGTTTACTCACTGCCTAATGCCCTGACTGTAGCCAAGACCAAGGAATGAAATTAGGAAAACGCTGGTTACATTTTATAGACGTTCAAAGTTGATTTCTTTTGCTCTGCTTATTGTCAGAAGAGACAGCTTCATTGCTGTGCAGTAGCTTTCTGTATTTCACCACCTTATTTTAAAATTATACTATATATCAAAGCTATGATTTCAGGAGTGAATGATTTCAAACAGAATCAGGCATATACGACTTTTAAAAAAGAGAACTGAAGGAAAAGGAAGGTATTGGACATTGCTGTAAGTACAGCTGGTTCTTTCTGGGAAGGGATTTTGTGAGGGAAGCCTTGACTGCGCAGAGTAAAACCAGTGTTGATTAGGCAGAAGTGGATGGTAGTTGACTGGGAGTGGACAGACTGAAAAAAATTGTCCCAAGACAGTTTATAGCCCCAGCTACATCTGTTGCTGCTTTTTTACTGGAAATTTTCACATGAAAACCTGGTTTGCAAGCTGGAGTTTGGAATAACTTTCTTTACATTGGACCCTGACTTTCCTGCGAGAAGCAATTAAAACCATATGTATCACTTTTTTGGATGCAGAGTTCCCTTTGTCCTACACAGACCTGGGAGCATTACGGGTAACATAAGAGCTGAATTATGAAAGTAGTTGCAAAACAAAGTAACTTTTCCAATGCATTTTAGAGAATAATTTTTTCACCAGGTACATTTGCTTATATAGGGTTTTTTCCTTGGTTTTTTTGGTTTGGGTTGGTTTGGGGTTTTTTTGTCTTTATGTCTGATTTAGAAATCTTGGTACTAAGCTTTTCCTTTGGCTTTCCTAGGAGCATTTATTGCCCTTAATTGGTTTTAATGTTTTTTAAATGCCAATCCCAAATTACACGTTTGGTTATTTAACGCCAGCTGAGAGATTAGGCAAATGCAAACTGATTTGTGTGGCTACAAAAACCGCAGGAGTGGAAGCCAATCATATTGATCACTTCAGCCAATTATACTTGTACAACACGTGGTTATCCCATTTTATTCACTACTCTGCAGTAAAGCAAGCTGGCAGCTAAGAGTTGTTACATGATGAAAGCCTCTTTGCTTACCACTCTGATACCACTGCTGTGAAGGACAAGTCTTGTAACATATTTTAACAATCTTTTTCAAGAATACAGCTCGAAGTTACTGAGACAAGAAAAAAAAAATGTTGGCACAATTAGGGTTGGGTTGAGAAGTAGCAGTTCCCGGCCAACTAAAATGTTTTAGATTAACTCTTGGATTCAGCAATATATTCTGAAAGGAAAACTGTTGACAAGGCTGCAAAGTATTTTGAAGGGCTGTGGTGCGACGGGCTTCATCGGGAATGGAAGTTCTGTTTGTTTCTGAGATTTCTGTTGGCTTTGAAACTCACATGCCTCAATACCTCCAAAACTAAAACCAGCCTATATAGTACTGGCTGTAGCCAGATGAAGTGTCAGGGACTTACTTAGCGATATATGGGTTTCATTTCATTCCAGTGGAGATGCAAAGCGAGGCCTTTGCTAAACGGAATTGCAAAGGGCTTCAATCAGGATGCAGATGCAAATGCCTTTGGTTGCAGACTTCCCTAGAAGTGAAACACTGCCCGCAGTCATGGGGATTAATTCCTTTGTCCATTGTCATTTGGGCTCCCTCTCTTCTCTCCTGCTGCAGTATTCGCCATTTTATAAATCATTCTGTGCTGCTAAGATCTCCTTTTCAGCTCATTTGAGATGCAGTGTTAGGAACGAGTACCCTCCTCCTAAAGGTCAAGCTTGTTGTTTATTGTCAGTGAAAAGGTTTTTCTGTTTTCTCGTCCTTTAACTTCTAATACCATCCTTCTTTTCCATGCCACCAACTAGCTTTGTTTCTTTCTGAAATGACCAGCTAGAGTACTATTAAAATTTATGTGGCTTAACCTCTTCTCTGTGAAAATGGCCAGCAAAGCTAATTTCAGTGCCCTCTCTGCATTCTCCATCGTGGTTTAAAATAGTGTGTTTTAGTAATGCTTGCAAAAGCGTGTGTAGGAGAGGGAGTGGAATCACAAGATCAGAATTTAAAAATAGAATCTCTGGAAAAGTTGATATTGAGAGTTGTTTAAAATTGTTTTAGCCATATTTTATTCAGGGCTGCAAATACCTCTGAGGGGAAGGGGAAAAAAAAAGAGCTTAAGATTCTCTTTTTGACATATTTTCTTGATGCTTTTGTGAATGTGGAATATATTAGGTCTACATTATCCATCATTTCTTCATTATGAAATCTCAGTTCATTAAGTCTTATCTGCAGCCTTTGAATAGAATGCAGTCTTCCTTTTTTTTAGCAGCAGGGCAGGTTACTCCTTATCACTCTTAGACCTTTCAGATGTTTCCCTTGTAGCCATGTATAAAATGGCTGATATGGCATGAATCTCCATATGACAAATAACCTTCGAATGCCAGAAGCCTATGTTGGATCCCACTTCGACTCCTAATCTCATACACATCTTCTTGTGATATGACAATTCAGGGTAACAGAAAAGACTGACTAATTAAAAAAATATTTTATCCGGGTAAAGGTATTTTAATAAGGAAGACATGAAGGCAGGACTGATAGGATGTGAACTGTTGCATTGTAATGCACAAAAATGGAAAAAGCTGTGTAAGGAGCTGTAAAGGAAGACTTGTTTCCGTCTTCATGGTCGTACTGGCATCTTCAATATTTGAAAGCATAAAATAGCACGTTGAACTGATAACATGGGCCAGTGACACCTGTGCTCCACATTAAGATAAATGGGCTCCTTACATTCTTGAAGTTTGGTGCGTGATGTTCCTTGTTATCTCAGGGCTTCAGCAGTGGCTTTGTGACTATTGCTGAATTCCAAAGTGAATGGATATGTGATGGCACAGGAAAATGACAGGATATGTGAGTTTAATTCTAAATTATATGGAAGAACTGCCTTTAAGTGGTCTTTCTTTAAGATTTTTTCTTTTAAGACGTCAGTCTGTAACAGCAGCAAGCGAAAGTATTATATATACATATTTCTGGATTTATAAGTCAAGTATCTTGTCTGTACAACAATAAATTTTCTGCCTCCTATGAAGTTATTTGTCCTCTAGTTTCTGTATCATACTAACATCATGGGTTTCATAGAAGAATTCCTGGCTTCCTTAAATTCGTTAAGGTTGAGCAGATGCAAATCAGAAGAAACCAGGTTTACACTATTGGGCCCATTAGGATACAAAATTAGATTCATTCCATGCCCACACTGACTTTTTGAATTAAAAAAAAAATAGAGAGAGAAATGTGCATGTGCAGGTGAGTACTTTTTTTGGGTAGATGAAATTTAAAGCAACCTCCCATCTTTCAAGTATGCTGTGCCATATTTTCTTATCAAACTGCAAACATCTCAGCTGTTGGCTCTGCCAGCTAAGCAGGCACCTACATTTAAAAACTTGCTGGAAAGGTAAAGAAAATCTCTCTGTGTTGGAACACTACTTGAGAGAAGGAGCAAGGCTTAGAGGAGTCCTGAACTCCAGACAAAAGGCAACAAAGCTGCTGCTGGGCTCTACAACTCATTTTAAAGCTTGGCCTTGTGTGAGATGCTAAGCAGAGTATTGCTCGTTAAAATAAGAGGAAGATGAGGGCAGCTGCTGTGCTGAGACTTGTGCTGCACCACGGATTGACTCATTGCTGGAAAGGAACTGAGAAAAAAACGATGCCAGAATCAGCCCAGAAACCATGCAAAAGGCAGGAATTGTGAGAATGCTTAGGAGTGTAAGAGTTTGGGAACTTGATCCAAGAAGCAGAGCAAAGAAATTGAGAGGACTGCAGAAGGTGGGCTAGCCCAGAGATGTCTGTGCTGTCCATACAAAAAGGCATCAGGACTCACAACCATTGGGAAGGCTTCCAGGAGGGAAAAACCTTTGCTGGAACCAAAGAGGTTTTTTAATTACTTTTTTAATATCTTTTTTATTATTATTTTTAATTTTTTTTCATCTAGTCAACTAAGCAGCCAAGCACTGGCAAGCTGTTCCAGAATGTGCCAATTCTGAGGCAGATGAAAAAAAAATAAAAAAAGAAAATCAGTTGTATTTCCTTTACCTTAAGGATTCACTTAAGGAAGCAGAACTTTTCCTTCATTTTAGGTTTTGGTTTACTTTTGCTTTTGTAAACTAGGAAAAATGTGTAGTCATTACTTCTTTAGATGGGGCTGGACTAACATTTTGATGACAGAAAAAAACATTTTGTGTGGGTTCTGCTGCAGAGAAATGCATACTAGGACAATTTTTAATACTTTCTGTATGCATGAGTATACAGAATGAAACCAACCACAACAACTGGGGGCAGTTTTTTTCCTCTTCTTTCCAATAAACTGTAGGAAGTATTGCCAAACTTTTCAATGGGGTAAGAAACTGCCTTGCAGGGTCAAAGTGGTGCTGCTGGCATTGTGATCTGGCTTTGTTCCCCAGTACATGCAGTTGTGTATCAGTTTGTGTGCTGCAGTGGAGGCAGCATTTCATCCCTCTGACAGACAGCAGTCTCAAGATAAAACCCACACCCTGATTCCAAGAATCCAGAACACATCTGGGAGGACAAAAGTCACCAGATAATATTAACATGTTTCAAGGTGTGGTGGGGATATCTTTCTAGGAAATAATGTGTTTGATGGCTGTCAGATCACGTTAGTCTTTCTCCTGTCTTACATGATTACAGACACAAAGAAGTATATTCTTCTAGCAAAGTGAAAAAATAGGCATGTGGTTACAAAATTAGAATTTGCATTGGAAAAAAAAGTCAAGAAGATGTCATTAGAACACAATTCTAATCCCAAACACTAAACAATATTGGGTACTAGTAGTCTTCCTCAACAGGGAGCACTGATAACATCTTTCAAGCATGCACCCTGCAGACCAAGTTCTCAGATCGACCTCCTTCCATGATTACTGGCTTCTAATTGTATTCCAGATACATCAGATAAACACTGGCAGCAAACAAGCCTTCAGAGCTAATCTGGGCACTCTACTTGTGTCTCTGCAAATTTGGTGGCCTCATTAATGATGAGTTGTGTTTTGCTGAAAATGCAATTACAATGTTAGTAGGTCATCCTAGATGGAGTTAATTTTGTTGTTTACATTTCATGTCTTCATTTTCTGACTTGAACTTGCCTTTCCCTCCCCTTCCTAAGTAAAGGGAACAGCACGTGCTCACCTTGGAGGTGGCATGCATTTTACCAGGCAAAGCTCTTAGTGCTTTGAGAGTGTCATCTCTACTGACTCTGCTGAAGTACTTTAAATCTCGCATGTTGTTCAGAAATGTTTAGTATTGAAATTCTTAATAATAATCCAGTTGTGCCTCCAGCATTTGGGAAAGATCAAATGTGACAGAATGGGAAAAAGGAGTAAAACTGAGAATGGTGTTTCAAGCAGGGATACATGCAGGCACTTACAGAGTTTCACTCAGTTTAAAAGGCCTTGTCTTAACAACTGGTTTATTCATTCAAATCTGGAAAAATACTGTGTTCTACCAAATAGAAATTGGACCAGTAGAAGTACATGGCCCTTTTTTTCTATTTGAAAGAGCAAAGCAGTGTTTGGAAACTTCAGAGTGAGCTGAATACATTTCAGTTTAGATAACTGATCCCAGTTAACTATGGCTGGTAATCACTCAGGTTGTTCTAAACTTAGACTATTTGTTTTCTGAGATTGAGAAGTTGTGGTATTGTAGGGTATCTGTGCTTCACTGTAAATCCTAATAGTGGTCTTTATTTTCAGGTTGTAGGCTGAGGAGATGTGATTGGCAGTGCACTCAATAGTGTGGGTGCATTTCTCTCTTCATCTCTTTTAACTTTGACCCAGATCTGCATTGCAGAGGTGATTTGAGTTTTATTTGAGTCTCACTTAGTACAAAAAGGAGATTTGGGAAAGCAGCCCATAACTGAGGTAGCTGTTAAAATTCTGATTGTTTATTTTTTAAAAAATGTTATTATTTCTAGATCCAGTTGAGAGACGGGTAGGCATTTTTTTCATCAAGAGATCAGCCACCGAGCTAACAGTAACAGCCCAAACCCTCTCATCTCCTATGAAACTGGTCAGTGCACTGCAAAACTGAGCCCTTAGCAGTAAAGTATTTCAAAATGTAGTTGCAGTTTTTAATCTTTTCTTGCATTTGTCATAGATTAAGATAACCCAACCTTTTTACCTTGGAAGTGGTATAAATCCAGCAAGTGGTGCTGTTGTTAGGTGAAACATTCAAAGTATGGAAGTTCAGTGCAGGAACTTCCTTTCTTGAGGAACACTTGAAAAGGAAATGTAGCTCCTGTGACATACTGGGACCCAGTATTGTCAAACCAAGTATAAACTAATATTTGGCACAGATTCTTGAGCATGAGGTATCTTGAGGGAGGTGGTAAATTAGAGCCTTGCTTTGGTTTCTTCTTGAGCTTTCTGAAGCAGACGAGAGAACTGTGGAGTAAATGTCTCGTGCATAGTGAAAGAGGAGACAATAGGGCTGGATTCTGTTGCCCCTCAGGATCCCTCACAGTTGGCTGTTTTTGTGTCACCAGGATGACACATGCCCCAGTATAATTTCCAGATGGCTTTTGAAGTTGGATGTAACAAAGTATTTGCTAAATGGCTCTCAGAAGAGAGCCCAAACTGTGCTCCGTTGTCAGAAGCAGTGGAAAGCTCATCTCCCTACTTAAAACCATAGGGCTGTTTTGTGGGGATACTTGTTTCCAAATGTCTCTGGGTTCTAATTCATTTTGTTACAAAGATTTTCTAACGTATTTTGTCAGTGATAGATTTTGGAATAGCTCAAATATATTCATTGCATGAAATATATATGAAAACATTATTCGTGTAAGTGCAGTCAGAAAAAGGGGAGGTATGAGCGCACCCACATAAATTATATCAATATACTCAGAGAAAGAAATCCTGACTGTAGATCTAAAAGTCAAAGATAAAGCTTCTGTTGGCTTCAGTTGGTAAGAATTCGACCCAGAGAAAATAAGAAACATGCATTACATGAACTGTTGTCAAGATGTATGTCCTCTGCCCCATAGAAAGAGGATATTTAAAATATCTGTGTAAATATTTCAAAGGCTTGCCAGTTGAGCTTTGTTAAAGGAACCTGCATGTGTGTTGACCTTATGTTTGTTTGTTTCACGGAAAACTCATGCAGCTGCTTTTCATAACCGTGTTCACATCTGCTGTTGCTAAATCGTTTTTAGCCTGGTTTCCGAAGGAAATGAGTTTTATGTGATTACACTGTGTGTGCCTGGGTGTGCGTGCACACGTGCGTCCACATGGATGTGAGTGTTTCCCACAACGACAGAGGTTTTAACTCACTGGCCAATTTCAGCCAAATCTGAAGACAAGGCCTGTTTTCTGGGACAATCTGTTTCTACAAATTTCCTGGAATGCAGGCACCTAGGAAAGACAGATGGAGAATGAGAGACTTTGGAGGAAGTAGCGTGCATGAGTTCAGCCCTTTTGAGGCACCAGGGAACAGAGATGTTGGAAATGACCTAACTAATGGAAGGCTACCTTGTTAGGTGCTGGAGTAACTGGTTGTGAGAGAGTAATCTGCAAGGAATCTGACTTCATTAATTTAACTGTTCACAAAATTGTGTTTTCTAATGAATTGTCGTTTTATAAAAAAAAAAAAAAAACAACCCAAACACAAAAGAAAAGGGCATTTTTTCAGTATTAGTAACTTTACTCTCTGTTTTAGGAGAGGAAATTTTAGATTTAAGAGAGGAAGAAAGCATGAAGGGTTAATGCTAGTTTTTATTGGCAAAAGCTTTGGATGGTATTGGGTGTGAAAGCCATAAATTACTTCTGCAGTTCGTCCTAAGGAAAGGAGAATAAAACCATTAAGTTACATCTTTTATGTTACATGAATTTGCTACGTACCACAAAACTTGCATGAAAGAAAAGTCTAGCTTCAGAAAACTCCCTTGTATTATTTCTTGGTTGCATTGGTGTTATTTCTCATCTTTTCCCTCCTATGGAACAAATCCACTTGTGTGATACTAGAAAATAAAGGAAAAGTGTAAGCAATAAATTGTAGAAATCTTTAAAAGTTGCCTAATCTACCTGTGATTGAGATATACAAAGAGATATATATTAGATTGGGTTCATGCCTATATGTATATTTATGTACATGGGTATAGAGAGTGAGAGAGTGAATAACATAGAGTAACAGACGGATCTTTCTTATTGAAAAGGGAATTTGTAGCTCACTAAATGCTAAAAAACCTTTCTTTCCAGCGCTGACAGGCTGTGAAATATTATACTTTAAACCTGTCACTATTCTGAGACTGAATCTTGCTTGTCCTGTACCTCAGGGAAATGTAATTTGGGAATGTGTGCATGGGGGTGTTTCAGGGATAGAGAGGTAAGTGGGAAATCCACAGGGAAGAGAAAGAAAGGAAGCATTTCCTGGTGAAGAGGAAAAGTTTCGTGGGGTTTTTTTATATATATATAAATATTTTTAAGTAATTGGAGAAGTTGAAATGTTTAAAAGGTAGGAATGTTAGAAATGGCCTTAGGGAAAATGCATTAATGGGAACACAAGTATGGAACATGTGAGTGGTCAACAGGACATGATGAATTAAACTTAATGTACAGTTACAGGCTTAATTAGAAGATTTTTAGATTTATTACATGGATTTGCGGTGTAATTGCCTTCAAAGCAATAAAAAATAAAAGCAGAGGTGATGCCTTATTAAGGCTTACCTTTTCTTGGATATTAGTGGTTTTACCAAGCAAAAAACCTATTTTTTTTTTGTGATCAAATTTCAAGAAGTGACCCCACCCCAAAAGGAGTGTTTTTTTCCCTCAAGAATGCATATAATGCTGAGGGAGAGACAGTTTCTATGTGTGCACACGAAAGTTTCTCAGAGGAGGATTTCACACATGTAGAAATACCCAGTTTTTTGTAGAAAAAGCCACAGGGAAAAGTCACTTTAAAACATGTCATAGCTTAGCTGGAATGCTTCATGATGGAAGCTCAAAATAACTGCAGAGTATCGTTTGAATGAAATTCAAGTAATGGGAAAAAAGAATATTAGCAGCCCTGCATCCCTCATTTATCTGAACATCAGCAAATGGACACTTCATTTGATATCTTGACATCTCTTTGTTTTTACATATTTGGCTGGTATATATCAAGGAAGACACAATGCAGTTTCTTTGAACTCCGCTGCTGAACATCTGTAAAAGTTTATTTGGCACATGGTAGTAATTTAAAGCTGTGTGTATGGCAAAGATGTGTATATGTCTCTGTACAGAAGTTAAAGTGGTGAATCTGCCACATTTGTCTAAAACATTTCATTTATCCAACGTCTTTTTGAATTATATATCAAGTTAAAAATGTAATATTTAAAAGGTTTCTTTGTGTTTAAGTGTACCTTTGAACAGAGTTCTCAACAAAGACCCCGTATTAGCTCTCGTATTTTGGATGAAGAAATATGTATGCATATATATAATTTACATATGCATGTATTTTGTTTACCACAGACACTGAGAATAAATTTACTTTTATAAGTGTGATCTGCAACCAAACCATTTCTGGTACAAGTGAGAATGTTTGGATTGCTAGTACAGAATGGAGGACTGCGTAAATCCCAATTTTCCTCTGAAATTAAACTTTGTGACTTTTTTTTTTTTAATACAGCTTAATCATGATCCTTTTTTCTCCCAGGATCATATGACACATGCTTTTAATGAAAATACACAGATACTTTCCTAAAATCTATTTCCCATTCTGTCACTGGAATAAAAGCTTTTGCTCATGACAGATGTGTGCTTTGGCACTCAGTCACTGCTTCAGGGGACTTCACATAGAATCCACAGACTCTGAGAAGATTCAAGGGACTCTTTGTATGGCAGTCTGTAAATTCAAGACCTTATTGCCCTCATATTTATTTTTATCTATTTAGTTTAAAATAACAGACAATAATAAGTTTGAATTTCTGCAGTACTTGATGTTGCCATCCTGTAGTCACTGCTTGGAGACTGCCTCTGTGTACTTACCTGAGAAGACACTGGAGATAACTTGGGAGCAGAAAAGGAGGCCTGTGAGAGCAGCTGATGAGAAAGGACATAGAGGTGCCCATGGGCAAGGTCAAACATGGAGCACTGGCAGAAAGCAGGGATGAAACTCCTCTACTTAGAGGTTTCATTCAGTGTTTGCCATAAATCATAGAGTCATAGGATGGTTTGGGTTGGAAGGGACTTCAAAGATAAGAATTTGACTTAGATTGAATCTTCAGTTCTCAATTTCATGCCATAAAGATCTTTTGACTTGTTGATGAAACCGTTAGCAGATCAATTTACTCTCTGGTTTAAAACACTCTTTAAAGCACTAAAATGCTGGAGGCCTGCAGAAAGCTCCTTGTGTCTCAATGGCAGATCCGTGAATGAATGAGTACAGAGTGTACTGTGTTATGTTTCTGTGGCTGTTTACAGAAATGGACACATTTTGCCGTAATCTGATATGCATATTCATATGTCATGTTAGAAAATCTGCAAGGACTTTACTGAAAACTTAGATATTTGTCTTTACAATTCCATAGCAGAATCATCAAAGAATGCTGTGCTTAAACTGAGTGTAAAATGCAACCCTTTTTACACTTCATCCCTGTGAAGTGCAGGTCCTTGATGTCAGTGTTCTGAGAGTCCAGTGTTTGCATTAGGAAATACTTCATATCTGCTAGTGGGAATAATTAAACTGGATTCCTGTGGTGTGAATAGATGCCATAGCTTTTATTGTGCTCCATTTTCCATGTGTAATTGAGCAGCTTTGTAGTAAGAGAACAAAGGTTAGATGTATGCAAGTTTATCTGGATACTAGGTTTCAATTAGAGGAAAACTCAATTCCTTCTACTTTTTCCAGGTTCTCTGAAGCTCGTATGCAAAGGGCATGCTGATTACCTTCTCCAGCACTTCACCAACATTGAGGGGCTTTTTATTTTTAACTAGAATTTTTTGGTCTTGGATCCTAATCTGGGAAACAGAGGGGTAACAAAAAGCATAGTTAGAGAGAACCAGGACCATCTCACAATGTATTTTAAAAAGATTCATGGCAGGTGATACTTGCTTATTTTTATGAGTATTCAACCAAATACAAATTCAACCAAATATAATGGCTCAGCTGAAAATCTCCAGGAAGCAAAGGAGCTGTGTCCTTTGCACAGAGAGGCTTAGCAGGTGCACGTTTACTTTAAGGGAGATACTATTTTTGTTATTATTATTATTATTATTACTGTCATCATAATATTAGGCTGCGAATGTTTTTGATGTCTCTAAAATAGCCTTTGAGGAGTTCCAGCTTCCTGTGTGGTGCTATGGTCAGCAGAATAATGTGGTCCCAGCAGTGTTGTGCTCCAAATCATCTGCCTCTAATACCTGTCATTGCCAAATAGAGGGTTTGAGTTTGAGGGGTTTGGGGTTTTTTTGCTGTGGTTTGTTTTTTTTTTTTTTTTGTTTTGGCCAAATGTCATTGGAGCCTTCAACTTACACAAATGAAATATAAGACTAAACTTTTAAATATTGTTGTGGAAGAATTTGTCTTGTTTTCATTCTGATTGCACACCTAAAAAGTTTTACAGAAGGCCTGATTTATCTGGCTCTAGCAAAACTTCTCTATTGCACAGTATATGAAATTTCTTTATTTTAAAGACAGCTAAACTATGGAGAAAATTATGAGAGGTCAGTGGATGTTAAATTTACCAAAACCAAATTAAAAAAGACCAAATGTAAGCACACATGAAACTGTACATCAAGTGACACCATCAGAGCATTGTCCCTCTGCCTTGCTGTTCTTTGAGAGCTTCATGAACTTTAACTGAGTGAAAGCAGAAAAACTTTCATCTGCAGGATACTTTATGTTTGTTAGGTTGGGATTATTTCTCCTGTTTTCATTTCATGAGAGTGACAGTGCTGGTGACGTTCATAAAATCCTTACAGCATTGCTTTTTGGTAGAAGCAATTAGATATGATAACACATTGAACCTTTGAGTGATAGTTTATTTTTATTGAGAATGCTCATGGAGACAGAGTTTTTATTTAGGCTTTCTGGACACAGGTTTTGAGAGAGAGATCACTGCTTCTGTTCTGTTCGGAGACCGAGGTGGACAGATGCAACTTGAGTTGTTGAGGGTGTCAGGAAAAGCTGAGTCAAACCAGCTGGATCCTCAGACCACCAGTCCAGCACCCCTTGGAGCAGAGCTCTTTGCCATCCCAGAGCTGCTGCACTGGAAGCCAGTTTGACATGGAGCTCTTGAGACCCTGAGGGATTTGCACACTAATCCTTTGTGTGACAACACTCAAATCTCAGGCTTGCAGACATGGGGGTGATGAGTGTGTTGTAAGTGTTTGGGTAGATAAAAACAAAATGAACTGTTAAAATGGCTTCATTTTTTAACTTGTAAAAAAATTCTCAGCAGGGCAAGATACTACCAGTGCTAAGAACAGCTCTGAAAGGATGTCAAGATAATGCTACTATCAACATGAGCGTTTGTGGTGATCCTTCAGAAAAAAAATAAGCTGAGAGACAATTTTTCTTCATTCTGTCCCGGGGGACTTACTGACTAGTGATGACTTGTCTGGCTCAGCTATGTGTATTCTAATTCACTTTCTTTGCCAAGATCAGTCAACACTCATTAGAAGTAAACTTCAGCACTTAGTTCAGATTCAGTAAATAGCTTTATTAGTTTAGGTGAAATGCTCTTTAAGTCTTCAGCCTTACCCAGATGACACAGTAATCTGGGTGTAACAAGGAGAGAAACTATTCATAAATCCTTCTGTTATTTTAGTGTCACTGAAATGGAGTTGAGTTTTATACATTACTGGTTTGGCTCTCTTTCTATGGAGATTCCACTGTTACAAACCCAAGATTCACTCATTTTATCTAGGTGTGAGCTTAATTTTAGTTCAGAAAATTATTTGATCACTCGATTACAACTGCCTGATGCAAAACTAATTGTAGACCGGAGTGAGTTTTTAAAAATCCGTAAGAATGTGTACCAGCATAAGTAAAATTAATTAATTCATAGAATATTGGAATCATCTGTTAGTGGTGGTAGAACACTTTAGCACGAAAGTTTATTGGTTTTGTTAGAAACACATTGCACTTGCTACACATAAGAATGCATTTGTCCTTGGGCTACAAGTTTCTGTAAGGAAACAGTTTTTAACCACTTCAAAATCATAACAGGCTAACCTGTTCTACCAAAGGAAACAAGAAGAACAGCTGTAAAAGAATATTTGTCTGTTTTGTGGAGGTGGTTTTATACAATGCTTTTAAATTTGGTGTATTCTATTAGTGTGCCCAATCATAAAATCATAGATAATTATTCTACGCAATAAACAAGGGATTACATTTCATCTTCAATTTTGAATTTGCTTTATTGGCGTAAGTTTGGTGATCGGCACCACTTTAACAGTTCCTCTTTTCTTCTCCATACCTTTCTTTAAATACAAATCTTGCATTCCAGTGTCTTGCAATCATTCAGTTTGCAGCAATGTTACAGAATCGCAGCCACAACCACGGGAGCGGTCATGATTTAGCTGAAAAATGCTCTCAGGTGAATTACATAGGAGATGGCCTGTGAATGAGGCTTTTAAAATTATTTTTATAACATCAACAGCAAACCAGAAGAAGAAAAAAAAAAAAATCCCACAATATGCTTGCAAGGAGGTTTGCTTAGAATCAGATGCTTGTGTTGGTCCTTGTGTAGTTGTTACAACCCCAAGGCCTCATCTGAAATCAGAAGGACACAGAGCCGCTGTCGAGATCTTGGGAGGTGCCAGGACTTTCAGTGGATCTCCTGATCTTTTAGGACTGCTGACAAACAAGTAGTGAGCGTGTGCATATTTGTTTGTATATAAATATGTAATTTTTAAGCATGTGGAACTGTTGGTTCTTAGTTTGGGGATTTTGTCTGTGAGAAAGGTATGGGAGGCAATAAATTGATTTCTTCAGCTTGTGTTCGGAATTGAATAGTGGGTGCAGATTCTGAGAAGATTTAAAATTTTTGTCTTTTCACTGAAAATTATCAATATTTAGGCAATTTGAAAACATAGAAACCTATGGAAGAGTATATTGCTTGTGTGTAGTACATCTCTGTGAATATTTTGATCTGCAGTCCTCTTTCTTCCTGTCATCCCTTGTAGCTGTTCCTTAACTTTAACGATCTGACTTGAATTCAAGCTAACATGATTACTTAAAACTTTAAAGTCCAGCAATAATTAGAGTACACCTAATGTCAATAGGGCTTCAAGGAGCTTGTTAAAGAATGTAAATTTAGTTTGAGCACACATTAAATGGTCTCCTAGACCCAGGTATGACAGCAGCCTCATTATCCAATAAAAGTCAGTGATATGAAGTCCTCATACATTTTGCCCTGGGAATCTGACAGCCATTTTCTCTGCAGGATTTGATAGTATGAGAGCAAACGTAAAGATGAGGTTCCAATTATGGTACTTCTTATTTAAATCTGCATCTTTTATTAACCTCATGCTCCCATTAGAATAGGTGAATGGAAATTATCAGATCCATATCAGAATAAATGCTTTTTATGTTATAAACAGGCCATAGAAAAATCTTAGTTGTACAGTTTCAGTATGATGTAAATCTATTTAATGGCTGGTTTGCGGACTTTCATTTCAGAATTTTATGTGGGTATAAAAATACAGTGGAAGTATCTTGTTAGTATTTTCTCAGGCTAACATATTGATAATGTGGTCAAGATGTGTCTGTGGCAAACATAGGACACTAAGAACAGAAAGCTATGCATAAGTTGAATTTCTTAACATATGTGAATAGACTTGTGGCAGTAGGAAGGGGATGGAAGGATTTTCATTAACATAAACCCATTTTACTTTCTGAAGGGCTCAGTGATCTAAATCCTCTCAGTGTTTACATCTAGATCTAGGTCATGCTCTACATCTATTTGAGGTTTTCATACAGCCTTCATGTTTCTAATGTTTTGTGACCTTTGGCTGTGTGGAAAGCTGTGTGTTTATTTCAGCCAGGAGACTGGGACTAGGGAAAGCAAAGGCAGGTTTGCCCTGTACAGTCAATTAGCGTGGTTCTGTTCCCAGATTTGCACATGCTGACGAGTGGTTTTGTCACTTCAGGTGCTGAGTTATGGGAGCGTCACAGATTTTGGACCTGGACAATAATCCCACGTGATCAGTTTCTAACATTGCTGATTTTTTTGCAATCTTTTAGACAAAACCATGAAACATCAGTAAATTAACGTGAATAAGTCCTGGTATTCTCATTTTGGTATGGATAATTATATACTTCTTGGTTAAACTTCACTTTTCTTGGAAGAACCAAGATTTTGGTTCATCTTTGCATCGTGAAGCATCTTGTGAATACTGATGAATTCTTTAGTGTGCACATCCAGCTGTTCCTATCAAAAATGTGATAGTTTTATTACAAGCTACAAGTACTACTTAGTAAATTAAATGCTGACATGTTTGGGAAGGGAAGGAATTTTGACAGTATCACTGTAAAACAAGATGATTTTCAACACCAAATACTTAGAGCAGCTTGAAGCCTAAATCTGCTGCAAACTAAATTGCTCTGGTAAGATGCCTAACTTTTTGTGGAGAACACAACTCACAAATAAGCATAGGATGGAGCTGCCAATTTTATTGCTTACATAAACCAAATGCTTGGTGTTTGAGACATTGTTCAGAAAGACATTAAAAGCATTAAAATTTCTCCGTGAATCACATGTAGAAATAAATTTAATTGCTGACCTCTTGGGTGTGAGAGGTAACCTGTGTGTGCCACCAACATATGTATTGTGGATACCAGTTCTAATACCCTTTCCTTCTCAGTGTTGGGGGGGGGGGCAGTTTATGTATTATTATTATGACATTCTTGAAATTTAAACATAGATTTGTTCAAGTTATTCAGTGATTCAATTCAGATCAAGAAATAGTTCAAAAATAGTCTGATCTCTTTTGCAGAAAAAGTTTTTTTTCAGCTCTTCTCAGAGCTGTAGCCAGGGCAAGGCAAAGAGAAACACACTGTTCAGTGCTTAGCTTAACCAGACACAAGTGGCTAAAATCCTGCACCACAAACTGGGATTTGGCTTGGGGAAGAGGGAAAGATAATCCAAATTACTTTCTTTCATTATGAGGCAGTGAATAAATCGCTCTCTACATTGTCATTCTCTCTTCCTTTCTCTTGCAGCAAACATTTGAAAGTGTAAGAGGATGATAGATCCTGTAGTCATCAACTGAGTCTGTGGGTGCTAGGCTTTTACATAGAAATGAAATGGGTTTTCTGACTCTTTGTCACTTGCTGATTTGAGAGATGGTCAGCATCTCAGGAACCTGCCCTGTGTGACGGGTCCTTGACAGACTGGTTTAGAGACAAATGTAGCCCAAAAGATGCTTTTGTCTTAGTTGCCCATGAAGCTGAACTGCAAAATGAGGGTACGCCCAGCCTGTAATTATGGCTATGTTCTCAGTAGACGAAACAAATGGGAACTGACTCTCCTCCCCACAGATAACACTAGGAAGTGCCCAAAAATAGTGTATTTACACTTTCCATCTGTAACTCTCAGTAATTATTTATTTGTTACTGTTAAAACACTTCTCACATGTTTTCAATTACTTTTTTCTAACTGAGGATAAATAAAACACGTTCTTGAGGTTGACAGGAAGAACAGTTCCATCCTTGTTCCTGGTTAGAGATTATACAGGATATGTATACGTAACAGTGCATATAATATTGCAAAATAATGTTGCTTACAGTAAGGAATTATGTGGAGTTCTGGCTTCAAACAGGTGTTCTTCTAAGCTCTCCACCACCGTTCTCTGGTTCCATGTCTCCTTTTTTTTTGTTGTTGGGTGTCCCTGTAATGTAGAAAAATCTCCATCACTGTATTGCCATAACTGAAGACTGGTGCCGATATAAACCAGTGCAAAGAAATTGCTAGGCCTTGTTTGTTTGCTCGCTTCGTATTTGAGAATAAGCAGGGCGGTTCTGGAAATAACCAGTTAGAAATGTTAGAAATCCTCTACTATAACAGCAGTGTTGCTTAATGGTAGGTGTTGGGTACAATTTAAAATAGTTAATGATAAGGAAAAAAAAAAAAGCAGAGCACCACCATGATTTGGTAAAAACCTCACTGAACAAATATTTAACAGAGAGCTGCTCCCAAAGGCATACAGAGAGAGCAAGGAGTACCTGTGGGGAGAGAAGAGCAAGATGGGAGGAGGGCAAGGGGTTGTGAGGTCTGGAAAACAGATTTCATGAGCTGTCCTTCCTGTGAGCATGGCTCTGCAGCAGTCTCTGGTGAATACAGAGGACATCACTCAGTGACCTCCCTTCATCCCCCTAAAGTGCAGTTGCTGGGTTCAGCCATGGGGATCAGTAAATGCTGCAGTAATAATGGGGGCAGGCAAATCTGGTTTTTATCCTGTCAGTGTTAAGGTTGCTTGCCTTTTGTCCTTGCACACAAAGACTGGCTCCATTGTAACTATCCTGCTTTGAAATCCCCTTCAAAAACTTCACCTTAGTAAGTATCCTAGTGTGCTTTCTTGTAAGTTGCCAACATTGAACATTTGTTTTTCACATGTTGATGCTTTCTTAATACTTTCTCTTCCTTCAAACCTAATCTTTTCCTGTACCATCAACAGAAGAATGTAATCTTCCATTAGAAAAATCTGTTGAAAATCCCTGTTATATTTGTTTATGTGTGTGCAAATGTGTATAAACCAGTGCATTTTAAATAGAATTCATTATGAAACAGGAATTCCTTGTTTTCTTTCATTTTGTTTGGTCAACTGAAAAAGAACATCTGTACCATCATCCTCACTGCAATTTTCCACCCTGGCAATTACCCATATGAGCAAGATCATGTGCTGTTTTAGAGAGCAGGATATAATTGTGCAGGGTTTCTGTTGATCTGGGTAATTTAGTGGAAAAACTCTGATTAGACTAATCTTGCCAAAAGGTAGTAAGGGACACATTAGATGGCTTACCTGTAATTTAGATTTCCTTTAAGCCAGGTACAAATTGATGGTTTTGTGTACATAAAAAGACATTAGAAAAAGATGTATTATTCATAGAGACTTCTTCTTAATGGCAGCTAAAACTTTTTAAATGCATAATGCATTTGCACTAAGGAAAATATGTCCAATATTTCTTAAATGTCAAATATATTTAAATATTTAAAAATTAGTTGAATTTGTGCTTTGTTTAGCAATATATTTAAAAAATGCATTCAGCATTGTGAGTTGTTTTGAAAATGCATTATCCAGTTAGCAACTGAATAAAATATTTATCTGCCATGCTGACATAAAGACGCAAAATCATTGTAGTATAATTCTTTTTATGGAGGTCTTAAAGTGAGGTCAAATTTCTATTCATTTATAGCCCCTGTACAAGGTTACTAGAAGGTCACCTCTTCTGACTAAATAGAGCAATAGTTACAGTAGAAAAAAATGAAAGCTGCTCAGTTGAATCTTTAAGTGCTTATTCTTTGTGCAACTGCAAGGAATTACGGCAATTGTTGAATCATATTATTTTGCACATTGCAAGCTGGAGTAAGGAATCTAATCTAAGTACCACTACAATCATTGTGAGGATTATTGCTTGGTAGGGCCTGATCCATCCTGTTAGGTGATCTGCCTTTTGTTTTCCAAGAACTTTGAGAAAAAATATGTCTGAATCATCAGTAGCAAATCTTGTTTGTGAAGCTGGGGGTGCTTCTGCCATCAGAAGCTCAGAATCCACTCTCAAAAGTCTTGTAGTTTGCTGTGATGTATGTGACTTTCAGTGTTATCAGCTGATTGGGGGAAATGGACCCATCCTGTCTTTGAAACTTTTAAGTTCAAGGATATAAAGCTTCCTGAAAAGGGTTGGAAACTTAGCCAGGTGCAGAAATCAAGCACAGGTGCAATCAGGAATAATAACTGCACAGCCAAAGAAGTACAAAAGGAGGACACAGCACACAGGTCTCTTCTTCCTCTTTGCTGCTGCACTCCTGCAGGGGATTAAGACAAATCTGATGATTGGGGGTTGTTCATTTGTCCCTTGGAATTTGCTCTTCCCCACAAATCCTCTTTTCAGGTAAGTCAAGCAAAAATGCTTCTCCCAAAAGGTAAAGGTAGAGACCAGGCAGGGCTTGAAGTGGACACCATTATTTCTTTGCTCACCCTCAAGTTGCCCTGTCCATCTGTCTTTCTTTCCATCAGCCTTCCCTTGTGCTGAATGCTGACTGTGCTCAGAATTTATCTTACTTGTTAGTGGTATTTTAAATGAGAAGTTTTCTTATTTTTGGACCATGTGAGTCTTTCCCCAGTACATTGCATAGTCAGACATGTTGTACTACAGAACCTCTGACTACCTCAAGATTTTAGTATTTTACTGTTCCTTCTGTGGACTCTATTGCAATAAAGGACTACAAGTGACAAAGCAGTCAGGAGTAGTGCACCATCCCCACTTACTTAAATTCGTATCTGAAAATTCTGCTGACATTACCCCATTCATAATTTAATTTAGGAAGCATGTCTGTTGTTGACCCTGGCTTTGTGTTGGGTATTTTTATTTTTATTTTTATTTTTATTTTTATTTCCTTTCTTCTCCAGTACCACTATCTGTGGTTCTTCAAATGGTAGGGACCTGATTTTCCAAGGTGCTCCTCAGCCAGAGCTTCAATAGTTCACTGATTAATAGATCTGAAAATGAGGCTCCTTTTGTGCATTGTTGAGCACTGACTTCCTATAAAAGACATGATGATGTCTTCCCCAGCCAGTCTTGCAGAACTGCCCAAGAAGTGGATTTTGCTGAATTAGTGAACTGTTCAAAATCCAGTATGATTTCTATAATCTAAAAATGCATCGAGGGCTTGCTGAGTCATTTTATTTCTGCTGTTGTTGAGAACAGTGGTAAACCTTTTGTTTTCCCACTTTCAGGGAAAGCTTTTATTTTGTAGTTGCTGATTGTGGCACCACTGTTTCCATTGCACTCTTTCTAATGACATTTCAGTCTTTTCCCTGACTGCCATAATTTAATTTATTGCTAGTATGTATACATGCATGAATAGTTCAGATTTCATTTCCTAGATAGTAATTTGCACTTCTGGCATTTAATTTCATTTGCTGTTGGGCTGTATGTTTTATAGTTTCTGACTGGCTTTTCCCTCAACAAAACGCTGCCAGCATGAAGTAATTGGTATGGGAAAAGACTGCACACATGGATTATGTATAAAGGGACTTAATTGATTAGCTTTGCAAAAGATCCAAGCTTTGCTTGGTGTACGTTTGCCCCAGTTTAGTCAATGATACCAAATTTTTATGGATGGCTCAGCACATCACAAAAATGCCTTCTTTTTTCTCGTAAGGGTGGATGCTCAGTTCTCCTGGGTACAAACCCACTAGACTGCACTTTGCAATTCTTGAAATATGTGACAAAATCTCAAAGTTTTCAAAGTTTTGCCTTTGGATGGTGTTTGGTGGGTTTTTTTTTTGTTTTATTTTAACTAAGGTGTTCTGTTCTTCTCTGCCTTATTACAAGACATTAAAATGCTAAATTAAATTAGAACTGCTATAGGGTTGCATAACAGTATTGCTTTATCTTTTCAGTACAGTCTTTTTTATTTGTATCGGATCGTATAATAATAGAAATTCACTTTGCATTCTATGAAAAAATTAGATGACAACCTAATATAAGATAGTGGTAGTTTGTCAGTAATAGAGCAGAGGAAATTAAAAAGTGTCTTGTGTGGTTCATAAAAGTAATCAGGTCACTTCTAAAATTATTACTTCATAAAATTACCCAAAGGAGAGAAGTTCTGCAGAACATTTCTGCAGAAGCTTTTTAAATCAAAGAAATATTTTTTTTTCAGTTCAGACTTGTCAAACGATTCACACAGTACTGTATTTTTTTTCCCCTTTGTGCTTTGGCCCAACACTTGAGAAGAGAATTATGAATGTAAATGAATACAAATCAATAGGAACAGTGTTTTATTATTTCACTGGGAATTTCTGTACAATTTGAGAGCAACTTGCTACAAGTTGAGCAGACGATTAAGGTTAGCCTTGATCTTTATCCAGCTAGGTTGGCTTACATTCTATCAGCAAGGGAATTAAATTTACTCGGACACATTTTAATTGGCATTTATGCAACATGTACTCACAGATGCTGAATTCATTGAGAAATACTGAGTGCCATCTGTTTAACTCTATTTCCTCTCTATTAAAGTATAATAAAATCAGGCCAGGTCCTTCTGGCTTGCTAATATATTTATCTTTCAGAATACAATATTTTAATTACCACATCAATAATGTGTTATTCTCTGCTAGATATTAATTTCTGTGTATAATTAAAAGTAACCTAATTTTCTGTGCTCTTTTTCATAGCTGTTTCAAGCCTCTGAAACTTTTACATCTGACATAAGTTATCTTGAAAAATACTGGATGATTGTTTCAGTGTTTGCTGAATGTAGGTGCTACGAATAGGCTCACATGGAAAAATAATTGAAGCTACCAAGTAACATCCAGCCCATTTCTGAAGAATTTGGCTGCCTTTGAAAACACGACTGATTGTTACTGACTGATCATGTTGCCTAAAGTAAACATGTATAAATTCTGGATGCATTTTATTTAGTGATAAACAACACATGCACACATTAGCACTCTACATTTATTTGGGAATTTGAGAAACAAAAGCTGTTTTGATAGAGTATGTGGACAGTGTGGGAATACATATATATATATATATATATATGTATATGTGTGTAAAAAGTATTAGTGTACTGATTTCCAACCTCATATGGTAAATGTAACAACAAAAATAAATATTGTGTGATGTATTTCATAAATGGACAAAGCTGTTTTCAGTCCCTGGTACCTCGTGTGGGGCTGGATCCCCTTACTGCATTCTAGGCTGTGGTGAATTTGGGCTCAGCTGCTGCATTCTGACTCACATGGTCCCCGGTGTAGAATCCCAGGTGACACAAAGCAGTGCTGAATGCAGGTCATGTAATTGCACCTCTCTGCTCTTTGGTAAGGAAGTAATAGAGAAGACAGCTCCCCTCCTGTAAGAAATACGACTGTTAGCTTTATCTAAGGTTTTTGAGGGTTGTTTTTTTTTTTTTTTCTGTTGTGTTTTGCTGTTAGTGGGTTTTGGCTTGGTTTGTGTTTTTACCTGAGCACTGTTCATGCACTTTTACCAGATTCAAGATCTTTTCCCTGCTTTTGGCATTTAGAGGGAGCTCTCCCTGACTGAAGAAAACTTTTAAGCATATCTTAAACTTATTATTGCTCCAGAAACACTGGGACATGCCTAAGCACTTTTCTAACTTAGGTTTCAATATTTCTGTTTTATTTTCGCATTAATGGAACTCATGGAATCTGCGTATTTTCATGTTGAGGCATAGATGGTTACTGTTCTTCTAATTTAAAAATGATAGTTGTCTCCAAATTAGTTACCTTTCCTTTGCATTCTTGCAGTAGAAGGTGTTTCATGCAGTAAGAGTTTTCCAAACTGTTTAGGTCATACTTCTACTTTTGCACATACCACTCTTTTTTTAGCACTGTTGCTTCCTGCATGAAATTTTTTTTTTTTTTTAATGATGAAATGTTCATATTAGTTCCTCTGTTGGATTTCCTTGTTTTTCTACTTAATCTTAAATCAGCTTTTAAATTAATTTAGATCTCTGTTATAGGAAAATGTAAAACTTGCAGAGGGTAAGGAGATTAGGACATAAAATATGGAGTACAGCAAGTTAGTAAGATGAAAGAAGTACGGTAACATCTAACCATGAAATCACATACCCTCTCTCTTTTCTTTTTATTCACTATTTTTTCTCTCCTCCCAGGGTTTTCTTTGCAGGGTAAGCTGGCTGATATGTGAAAATAATTTTTCAGATTATACAGATAATTTGTGACATTTTCCTGTTGTGCTTGTGCAAGGTACTTGCCTTTGATAGTGTGCTTGTGGTGCTGTCTTTATGTAAAGCCTGTTACAACAGTGCCTCAGCTTTCATCATTTCTCTGTGGTGGGTTATATTGAAATAATAGTAATTCCCTTGCATACTATGCAATTAGCCTTGCTAGGTGATATTGGATCTAAGATTCAGTTTCAAAGGAAAGGTTAAGACACCATAAGTATCTTTTTCCTTTGAAGTATGCTGTGGAGACTTCGTCTGGGGATGAAAGAGTGCTGACTTGTAGGGCAGTGGGAGTTTAAAGGAAGAATGCCCATCCCAAATATGGGCAAATGAGATTGTTTCCATCTCTCTGTAAATAGTGCCCTATAAAACAATGATGCTTCAGAGAGATGAAGAGTTAATCAGACAGATGTTGATGGATATAGCAGGTTCACTGTCCAATCAGACTGTAGGGGAAAAAAAACAACACAACAATCCCTCCTGGAAAAAAAACCAATCATATAAAATATACATGCATGTAATAGGATTTTCTTGATATTTATTTCTTGTTACCAGCAGTGCGAAGCTAAGACTATTCCCACTTGAAAAGTATCTTTTTAATTATCCATCTATTTTTCCCTTACCTTTCATTATTCTGTCTGAATTGGTGGATCTGTGTGCTTCAAATGGTATGTAGATTAATTTCAGTTCTGGAAGTCTTAAATTATTTATACTGTTTGGGAATAATGTGCATTCCCATTGTTTACAGCTCTGGTGTTTCTGATTATGTGGCATCAGTCTTGTTTTGCTGAGAGTGTCCTCTGTTGATTAACTCTCTAGATAGTTTGATAATGGCCTATATCCAAATGATGTATATACAAATCCCAATTGTTTCCATGAACCTTGGCAGAGTTTAGAGAGGTATTTGTTACTGGGGTTTTTTTGGATGAATATGTATAGAATTACCCCTTTCCTCTTTAAATTGTTTTCCTCTGAGAGATTAGATAGTTTTGTCTGTCATACAGTTTTACATGTTAGAATAGCAAAGGCTACCGAGGCATTATGTGCACAGACATAGTGATAAGAGAAGTTTGACACAATAATGGGAATACATGCTAGTGACACTTCTTACTTCTGATAGCTGGTATCTTTATAACTTTTATAAACTCTTTTGTAACTCTTTTATAACTCCCATTTTTCCCTGCTTACTGTTATAATCTTAAGGCTTCCAATTTTAGACCAGGTACATCAATTCAGTGGATTTGTGGGTGTATAATATTATTTCTGTGGCTTTAATAAGGATACAACTTCTTACCCCTAAAAACTCCAAAATATACACATAGGTTTTAACATACAGCAGTAGAGCACATAAATTGTGGGTTTGGTACTACAAAATATTCTAAGTATTTCAGTTCTGAGACAAGTATCTCATTGCGTGGAGCCAACAAGAAATATAGCAAAGAAGACCAAGCACTTATATGCACCTTACAGTTTGTATAAACATGAGGAGTGTTCACTATTTAAAAGCATTTTCTGAATGAAGTAGCTGTAGTGCCTCAGTCTGAAAGTTCGTGAAAGCTTCTGAGTAGTGACTTGTCGTTGTAACCCACTGAAAGATGCCAAACAATTGCATTCAAGCACACAAACAGAAGCAAAGCACTTTCTTTAGAAAAGAGAATAAGTCTTTTTTTTTTGCTTTATAAAAGCAAATATATAAATGAATATATAAATAAATATATAAAGCAAATATATAAATGAACAGGGTGACTTTGAACATTCTTATTTGCTGACTTGTGTTTTCTTGTTTCCTGAGAAGATAAGGCCTGTCTTGCCTGTTTAGCCCTCTTGCTCCCGGTGGTTTTGTAATCACTACCCGAAGCTTAAGAAATAAATGCACTGTAATGTGAACTTAATCTGACATTTCTGAGATTGTTACAGTGGCTATTAATAAGAAATTTTTAAGATATCAGGTATTGTTAGCTCTATTATATGTTCGTTATGTGTGCAGAAAGGAGTTTCAAGTACTCCAACCCAACACAGGTGTATTTATAGAGAAAAGGTTTTCCTGAGAAGCAATGTCCACACTGTGCACGTTTCAGGAAGACTCCAGTTGGGGTCTTTGGAACCTGGTGTTCATCTTCTGCTCGAGTTTCATCCATCACCCACTGGAGTTTTCATTTACTAGAAAGTCCTGTAAAACAAAAACATTGTCACATTGTGTACCAGAAAAACAAGTGTAAGGATTTTGGCAATCCAGATACTTTTTGGGGGTGGTTGTATGGGGTTTTTTTGTCCTCAACTCAGTTGTTTCTGAGTGAACTGTTAGAAGATACCAGTAGCTTTATCTTGCAAGTTCAGTGGCTTCTAAGTATCCTATTTACCAAAATTAATAGCAGTTAATTTACTTTTTAAAAACTGTCTTGAAAACATATGGTATTCATTTTTATGCATATACTGACAGTCTAGATCAAGTCTCATAATGTTTTCAAGCTTACTTTTTGTGCTTAAACATGCAGAAAAGAACCAGGCCACTGAACTGACTTGAGAATTAATTCAGAGTTCATGGAGAATTGAAAGGATCCTGGTCTCACACAGTGCGACATTTGCTTTTTCTCTGTGTCACAATTCTGAATGGAAATCTAGGAAATTAACCTGTAGGGGCTGCTCAGCATGGGTAGGAATTTAATGAACAGAGTTGGTAGGTCTTTGTAGAGTGTACCATGCACTACACAGCTCAGGTTTGTAAGGGCAAGGGAAATTAATTGAGTGTGGGTACTTCTGCTGAGGGTACCCATACTCATATGGAATCAAGAAAAATGTCTGTTGAGTTTTGTCCAGACTTAAGTTTCATTGTGTGTAGGTAGGAACACCAAAAACAAGGGGGAAAAAAGAGAACTGTCAAATTACTAAAATTGCATGTTAAAATTTCATTACTGCCATAGTTTCCTGGGAAGTTTTTGAGGATTTGCACTGTACTGAAGTTTTCACAGGCTGTGAAAGAAAGGGAAATGCAGTATTTCCCCCAAATGTACTCGCCACCTTGATACTTTCCTGCCTTTCACAGCCCTTTCTATCAGGTTGGTTTGCTTTGCCTTGGATGCATTTGTAAGTTCCCATTTCAAACAGTCTAAGTGCACCTTGCAGTCATCCACTTTCCTTTTGCTTTGGTGGTGAGTGCTGATGTGTTGTCGTGCATGCCACAAAGCCCCTGCCAGCCCACGGTGCCTGAGAGCATCCCAAAGTTGGACAGTGGTGGATGCCAGCACCTCTCTTGTAGCTGTTATTAAAGATGCTATCTTCAGCTGCAACACTGAAGTTATGCAACTTAATGTTCCCTGTGTATTAAAGTATTAATGAAAACACAGGGTGGAAAACAATGAATGTGACCCCATATAAAAGGAAGCATTTAATCAAAATTAAAATCTTCAGTAATGAAATCTGCCTGGGTTAATGCACGTTTGTGTTCACGCTGAGCATCGCCCTCTGTTCCCTTTTGTTAATTCTGAATCAGACTTGTGGCTGCTGTCTTACCACATGGGGTGATCCACAACTTCGTGCACTCCTTCCTGCCAGCACCACAGCGGACTCTGCTAACAGGCAATGTTTCTCTGATTTTTCCTCAGTAGCACTTACTGCACATTAAATAGTAACATATTGATCAATTGGCACTTCGCCTTCGAATATCTCGTAGGGATTGGAGCCAGCATGAGAGTCCAAATGCAGAAGTACTTTTCTGTGTGATTTTACTGTCTTTTGCCATTTACGATAGCGTATAAATCTCCAAGAGCTGTAATTCAGAGTTCCAGCTTGGTGAATTTGGTGTGTCTGTTTGCTTTCAAAACCATTTTTCATTGTTGTGGCTATTAACTTTGCTACTTTTTGTAATGCTCTTTGTAGAATTTTACAATATTTGAAGCCTTCAGATGGTTTCCTAAATTATGAGATGTCACTGTAAATCATAAAGACGTCTGTCTTGAGATTTTTCAAATTCTGAACAATAAAATAATTGAGTGTGTGATATTTTGCCGTGCCTGTGTGCAGTGGGAAAGCAGAATGATTCATTTCTTAGAATATGCCTGAAATAGAACAAATGTTTGCCTGTACCATTTGGGATCTAACTGAAAGCAGTTAATTGAATTAGATGAAGTCTATATTTCTCTATGACCTCTGTGTAAGGCTGTCTGCCATTTTCCCCTGAGGTGATTCCCTGTATTGTTTTCTAAAACCAGCAAAAGTAATTTGGAAAGTACATGATATTTGGCATAAATGTAATTTTGAAATGGTTTATCCATTTCTACTGTGGCAATCTCTTGTCAGTTTACGTCTCGAATGTTTTAGGATGTGAAGAAACAAGATAGCATTACCATAAGGATGATGCATTCACGCATTTGGGAATGCAGGGTATAATTGCTGAAGCATCTACTATCTAACTGAGGTATGTCCTGCTGTACAGCAGTCTGAAGAGCTGAACAAAGACAGAGGAGCTCTGTGGTCTGTAGATTCTGCCAAGACAATAAAATTGTATACAATAAGAGAACAACAGAACAGAATAAAAGTGTATGTAATAGTTCAGCAACATTTCTGAGCTGTGTGGCCTTGCTGTAGTGTGTGGTGCCAACAAATGCTGCTCTTAGCTCTGCTGTTATTTAGAGTGAGCCACTCAGCCTGCATCTTGCCCCTTCTGACTGATGTTTCAGGCTTGACCTCATGTGTAATGGGGGAATATAATTTTCCGGAATATTAAAGAAGCGACTTAGCTGTTTGAGTGTGATAATGATACTGTATATTCTGCAATATTAAAATGTCATTTTTTTCAACCACTTTAAAAGCATAATGGGGATTTTTTTCATGGAAATAAGAGTCCTTTCAAAAAACGTTGATGGTAGTGGTACAGCTATAACACCCTAGAATTTGCATGCTAAGCAGAAGGACAGGGCTAAAATAGTTTGTGTGGAGGCAGCATCTTTAGCAGAACACTAACATAGGGCATATGTAGATTTAGAACTACTGCAGAAAAATTCTTATCAAAGGCATGGAAATCTTTATTTCTTTGCAAATGTCTCCTCTGATATGTTTTTGACTCCTTCAGAGTGAAAGGATGACTATAAGCAAACATACAAGTATGGTCAGCATTTAAGTCTTTCCTGCACTGCAGGAAGTGCTGCCAGTTCCATTGGCAAGACTCTGGAGCAGCTGCTTCTCCCATTTGAACAGCACAGGTTACAACAAATGAGGTTCCTGTAGATTTGGCCAACTGAGGGATTTCCCATCTTGAGAACTGTGGGATGAGAGTAAGTTTTTCACAACACAAGCCAGTGTTGCTTGCTATTGGAGAGCAGCACCTTTTAAATCAATTGCAATCTAGCTTCATTTGCCATCCTAGCTTTAACTTTTCACTGAAAACTGGCTAAATGCTTCTGTCCTTGCTACCTGTATTCCTTTATGCTGAGTTAGATGACAGGCATTTCTGGGTTGGTTCTTGTACTCTTTCTTGAAAAAGAACTCTCTTCTGCTCATGAAATAAGTTTGGTGAGTAGTAAGGAAGACATTGGAGTTCTGGTGAAGTGTCTTCTCACCATTTCTCTTTCCTTGTGTGGTTGTTATATCTCTTCTTTGATTTCAGTTCTCTCTTTGTGATGTAATTTGGATGGCCAAGACAGGGTCTTGCTGCAGCCTCTTAATCTGGTTCTTTTTCTCCATTATAATCTGATTTGAGGGAAGGCCAGTGCAGCCAACAGTTCCTTGCAAACTAAACATCAGAAGCTTACTTCGGAGTAGAGAGAAAAATCTTTATTTACAGAATGCCGGCAAATCCTTGGATCTAAAGATGCACACTCTTCTTTGCCTTATGAAAACTAATTTGTGATGTCTTTGAAAGACAGTTCTTGGCTGAGCTGTGTGTAAAACCCCTTGGTTTGTGTCCATAAGTTTGGAAATATGCTGTGTTAGTAATGCTGAAAATATTGTCTGCGATCCAGTATGATTCAAATAACCCCAAAACAAAATGCAAAATGTACTACTACTTCTACTAATACTAACAGAAACTACCTGAAAATATTTAATATTTAGGACAAGTGAAGGGAAATAGTCTCTGCAGTCTGTAGAAATTAATCTATTCTTCCAGGAGGTAAATTCTTAGTTACAGGTGGTAGACGCCTTGTCCTGGAGCATAATATGTGGAAGACGTTGAGAGGGATTGCTTTTCCTACACAGTCAGTCAAATTAATAATTAGGTCCCTTCTCCTTATCTATTTTCAATTTTCAATCAACCTAAGGGATACTCTCAGAGCTGCGTGCCTGAGGCATCACAGATCCTTCAGGATTTAATTAGGTTTCCCAGTGCTGCAGCATGCTCTCTGAGGCCTGTCAGTTACCCTTTCTCCCAGGAGTTAAAATTACTCTTTATATGACTTATCAGATTTGGTCATTTAATTGATTCTCAATTCATCATCTAATCCATTTACAATTTCCTTTCCACACATGGAAATACTGTTACAGGCTGACAGCTATGTTGCCCAGTAAGATTCCAGGCAGTACTTAAAACCCAAATCTTAAATGAGTGAAATAAATTCAGACACTCTGAGTGGTTTCCATAAATTTTTGTAATGGTTTTCAGTAACTTTCAGCCAATGGTTTTTACAGAAGTCTTTTTTTTTCTTTTTTTTTTTTGGGTCCTGCTTCTTCAGCATGCCTTTCTTTCTATTAACAGTTGCGAGTTTCTTAATGACAGTAACGAATGACAATAAATATATTTATTTTAAAGTCTTTCTATGCAGTCATAAGTTTATTGCCAAATGCCTAAATACTTAATTGCTTTTGCAGTGTAACATACTGCTTGATTCAAGCATATGACTTGTATTTGCCATCAGCACCTTTTAAATATGTGATCCGGTTGGTGCAGCAGTCCTTGATTTCCTTCTGCTTTAATGGATTAGAAGCAGGCTGGCCTTTCATTTGCTGATATGTATTGCTGAGTGTCTTAGGGAAGGACACTTTTCCAGAGATGGTAATTATTAACCTTCAGTAGATATGAGGATCCTAATTTGATGATGCTGTACCGAATCATCAAATGGTTTAGGTTGGAAAAGACCTTTAAGACATTGAATCCAGCTGTTAACTCAGCACTGACAAGGTCACCACTAAACCATGTCCTAAGTGCCACATGTGCACATCTTTTACATCCCCCCAGGCACAGTGACTCCACCACTGCCCTGAGCAGTGTATTCCAATGTCTGAACATCATTTCAGTGAAGAATCTTTTTCCTAATACTCAACCTAAACGTCCCCTGGTGCAACTTGAGGCCATTTCCTCTTCTCCTGTCTCTTGTTACCTGGGAGCAGAACCCAACCCCCACCTGGCTACACCCTCCTATCAGGGAGTTGTAGAGAGTGATAAGGTCTCCCTTGAGTGTCCTTTTCTCCAGGCTGAGTCCCCCCAGCTCCCTCAGCTGCTCCTCACCAGACTTGTGCTCCAGACCCTTCCCCAGCTCCATTGCCCTTCTCTGAACACACTCCAGCCCCTCAATGCCCTTCTTGGAGTGAGGGGCCCAAGACTGGACGCAGGATTCAAGGTGTAGCATCGTCATTGCCATGTACAGGGGACAGTCACTGGCCTGGTCCTGCTGGTCACTCTGTTCCTTATTCAGGCCAGGTGCTATTGGCCTTCTTGGCCATCTGAGCACAAACTGGCTCACGTTCAGCTGCTGTCAACCAGCACCCCCAGGTCCTTCGATGGGCAGAGAAAAAACAATCAAAAACATAATTCTTTAGAGAGAATCTGTTTTAAAACAACTTAAAGGTTTCAGTAATGGAGACAGTACATTTTGTTAACGTTTTAGAAGTGTGATCTAATTTCACAGCTGCTGTTTTGTACATCTATCACCTATATTTATCTCTGTTGTCTTGGCTCTGTTTGTCAGTGCTAAAACAAAGCCATGTTTCTTTGTTGCTTTGACTGTCGGTGCTCTCTGCTGGCGTCATCAGCCAGGTGGCACTAATAATGTTAGTACTAAATCACATAGGATGCTAACATGAACTTAGTGCTGCTTTCTGACACCTTTAATCTGTTAACATCCTTACAGCAGAATGTGGTAAAGATTCAGTAAAAACTAGCAGATCAGCATGTTTCATGAGAAATAGGCAATTTCCCATGGCTGGAAATTCTGCATTACTCTGCTGGGTAGTAGGAATGCAAGTTTTCTGAACTAAAGCATTCCATGTGTGCCATTCACTCTTTCATTAATTCTTTAAGTAATTCTTTTTCATTCATTCAAGGTAAATAATGCTATTCTTCAGCACTCTTTAACTCTTCCAAATTTAAATTACTGTTAAAATATCTACATGCCTCTTACAATGTCTACCAAAATCTTAAAAGTGGTGTAATTTCAATTTAAAAATAAATCCTTGGCAATATGAGAACAAGCATAATAATAAAAGGCAGATCCTAAATTGTTTCAATGTCTAAAAGAAAGGCCTTTGGAAATCTTTTCTTGCATTCATTAACCCTTCAGTTTCTTCCACAGTGACATCATGGAGGAAGTATTTATGAACCAGCTGTATAAACTAAATTAGTTGATCTCAGTGGTAATAAAGTAGAAAAAACCAGTTGTTTTACTGAGGGGTTTTAATGGTTGTTTCTTTTCACTAAAGGAGATCTTGAGATGGAAATATATATTATGTTGTTATGTCAATTATGTAGACCCAGGTAAAGGTCTGAACTAACTCATACAAATACATATGACTACTAAGCAAAAAGCCATTTGATTTCAGAGTGCTTTTGTTTCTTCAGACTCTGAGGTGGTAGGGTTTGCTAATGGGCAGAGTTTAAAGCAGAGCAGGACAGCACTGTGTGAGTACATGATGTTGAATGTGTTGTCATAGATGTATAGCCGAGGATCAAAAATAGATCTCTCCTGTGATGATGTCAAGTGGTGGTCATTGCTTTATAATCAGCCTCCTTGCAATGAGCAGCCTGCTCTGTCTGGAGTCCTGTTTGATGTGGATTCTCAGACTGTGCAGTCAGAGCTGCTGTGCTTGGAGCAGCGGCCACGTGTCCAGTGCTTTTGCAGTTTTTGAAGCTCAGAGAAGGCTGAGGGAATATTAGAGATGTGGATACTGAACTGATTGGCATCTGCTTGCCTGTACAAGGCTTTCAGTCTGACTGACCAAGGGGTAGCAAGAGTTCAAAGTGCTGCAAGGTAGGAGCAACGTAAGAGAGCTGGAAATGATGGGAAGTGAGGAGCCCTAGGCGTGCTGGCTGAGACTTCCAGCCTCTTGGAGCCTTGCAGAAGTGTAGACATCTTTTGAAGCATTCCATACGGCACTCTGCTGGACTCGGTCACTGCATTAAATTATTGCCTGCATTACAAGAATGGTCTTGTTAGATGATCACAACAGTAATTTCTGACTATTTATAGCGCTATCCCTTCTGTTCCATTTTAATGACTGTTTAACACCAATGTTAACCTGGTTTTAACACCTTCAGGAAGGAAAAGAAAGCATTTTTTTCAGGGAATAAGTTTTTCCTTTAACTTTTTATGACTGCATGGAGACTTTTAGGGAGATCTCTTCCGAAAAAATATTTCTCATTTGTAAATGATCAAGTTTTTTGGTCAAATCAGGTAACAGTTTAATGAGGTCTAAAATATTATAATGGTAACACATGGGTTGACTTAAATTTGATAATGCACACCTCTTTTTGTTTCTTTTTTGCCTAATTAGGTGCTCTAACACTTTCCTGTTAGTGGTATCCATGTATTAAAAATTATATCCTGACATCTGTATAAATTTCATGCCAGCAAAGTCTTTAAACAAGGTACCATAATTCTGGCTTATGCTTAAGTTAGTTGTAATTAAAATTAAGCACCTGGTTTGAAGCACTGTTCCAACTGACAACCATCTTATATTTGAATGCCAAAAATGTCTGGTGTGTCTCAGTAAATTTGAATTACAAGTTCAGTAGGTAGTGGGGAAAAGGGATCATTGCTGATCCTAAATTACAGGAAGAGTTCTGCTTTTGAATAACAGTTCAATCCTGACTAAGCAATAATTAGTTTCTCTTTGATTACAGCTTCATGGGATTAGATGATTTATATAACCTCCTGAATCCTATTTTTGTTTTCCTAATCTTAAAGGTTTTTAAAGCAAGCTCTCATTTTTGTTGTTTTGTTCATCATATTTTATTAGTCAGGTGAAGTATTAGGTGAAAACTTCATTTGTAAATACTGCTCTTTCGTTGGGGAGGAAAAGGGAAACATGGAAATACTTTCTATATATTTAAAGGAATGAAAATAATAGAATTGATAGGTATTAAAAAAGATTTAAAATCTATTTCAGTTTTTAAAAAAATTAGTCAAAAGGCAGGGCCGTGGGCCATTAAGGTTTCATTGCTCAGCTTTAGCTTGTTTGATGTCAGGGGGGTTTTGTTTGCTGTTGGAAACTTGCTCATTAGCTGAGGTCTAGTTGTTTTGCAAGGAAATGTGATGAGCATTTCTTCCATTTATTTCACTTTCTTTTTCCACCATTTTTGAGGCACATGCTGCTATTCAAAGAAAGATTCAAATTATCTTCATGCTGAAAGAGTGGAACTTGTTGGGATCTCTTCTGTTAAATAATTGTGTCGTACTTTGGCTCACCAGTCTCTCTCTAAGAAGCAGACTTGCAAAACAGTGTGTTTTGGGAGGGATGGTGCAGGAGAGTTAATGGGAAGCAAGTCTGAGTGATGCCTTTTCATAAGAATTCAAATGGATTAAAATTGCCTTAGTCTGATTCAGAAACTTGCACCACAAGCATCATCATTTCCCTCTTCCTCTGTTCCCTGGGTTGACCATGGCTGTGAGATCGTGGTTGATTAGGGATCCTGGATATATTTTGCTGCACTGCTTTGAACTGTGCATGAGGTGTCTGGACTAGAATAGACCTGTAATCAAAATTTTCAGGAAATTTTCTGATTTCCAGATCTTAAATGATACCACCTGTTAAGGCATGATATCCACAATGTCTGATGGCAATTACCTTACAAATTCATTCTTTTCAAGTATTGACTAGAACTTTCTGGTTGGTTTATTTTATCTTGTGTTTTCTATATCCCTTTCGAATCACAGTTATTTAAAGATTAATGCAACAGTAATCTTTCTGAATTATCTACAATTTATATAGGCAAAAAAAACCCCTGCCTACCTTCCTCCCATTTCACCCAGTAGTGTCTCCCTACTCTTTTTCATAGAAGGCAGCAAAGGAAAAAAAAAAGCACTGGGTGCTGCATTTTGCAAAGCACTGTTTCGGTGCCACCTCTGCTTAGCAATAAAAATTTATCCTCAAGTGGTTTCCAGTTCCCTTCTTCTCTGAGAAAGTAAAACTCTTTAATGGATTGAAGAGTACATGGTATGAAGTAGTTGTGTGAGCAGTTGACTTTTAAGTGGAGCTACAAAAGTTGCTTTTCAACCTGATTATTTCAGCACATTCACACAGCAAGATCATGGAGTTGTCCCAGCTGTGCTGTGATGGTGGTTACAATCATCCTTCATTTTATTTCAGAAAATATTAAGTAAAATGCTAGAAAGCCTTAACCAAGGTCTGTCAGAAATGGGGAGGAGGGTATTACATCTATGAAGATTCTTAAAAAAAAAAAAAAAAAAAAAAGGCAAACGTCCTCTTGATACATCTTTTTTTTCATTCCAGCTGCACCAGCTGCATATATGTAGAAAGAGGTGAAATTTCACCTGGTGACAGAAAGCATTTGCTTTAGTGGGTTGCAAAGTATGCTTCTAATGTAACTTAAAAAGGAAATGTTTTCTCAATTTACCATGAGCTTTGACTGTGAAGGACAGCAAAGGAAAAAATAAGGTTTTTTTTCAGTAAGGGATGAAAATTTTAGATTTATAACTTCATGCAAGATTGCCAGGGCCTGAGGCAAACAAAACAGAGCATGCATCTACTTTACAGCTGCAAAAATAATTACGATGACTATCTGTGGAGTAATCTCTAATGGATTACATTTTGTTAGCATTTCATTATGTGATGTTAGAGCCAAAATAATTCATAGTAAATGGGAAAAAAAATACTTGTTTTGAAGTGTCTGTGGCCTGGACCTTTGATGTCCTCCTAGGCATTCTATTAAGAACTGGTTAATTTGTGACAGGTCTTGGTTTGCAGGCAAGGTACTGTGCTTGTAAAGCTATTATAAGACTAAGGAGTGTAGAAATTACAGAAGTAATTTGGTTTTATTATGTAAGTACTGGACTTCTTTGTTGCTTCAAAGGTGCTAAAGCCATCTGAGGTGCTATGTGATAGTCTTTTCTCTTAGATTTATGAGGTCTTTCAGACTTGAAAAGCACTTATGCTTTATTAAGATCACTTGATTTAATTTTTATTCGACTTCAGGCTGCTTCTTTTTATATGTGTCTTAAATTTATCCAAATGATACAATCTTCAGCAGTAATAAGAGGCTTCTTACTCATGGTCAAAACACCTCTTTTTTGTGTTGCAATAGAACTGTGGCATAGCAAACTCTTCTGCACTTTCATGTGCTGTTGGCACTGGGAACTGGATCTGTGGGAGGGAGGGGTTAGAAACTTAGGGCAACTTCTGTGTCTTCTTCTTTTAATGTTCTTTAATTTGGAGAAGGGGTGGGGGGGGGGAAGAAGTAATAATATGATCAGTGGCTCCAAGCCAGATTAAGCCTCTAAAGTATTAAATAGAAAAAAATCTTGGACTTCAGAAGAAGGAGTGTCCAGCTATGCTTTTGCACGACATGATTTATAGTGATCCATGTGTCTGGATGGCTTGAGGGTTGCTTGGGAACACAAGAAATTGTCTCTGGCTGTTAACACCACATTCAATGTAAGTGGAACAAGGATATTTAATGTTTTCAGTGTCTGTGAGTAGTGTTTTAACACTTCCATTACCAAAAATTAATTTGAACTATCCAATTTTGATGCATCAATATATAGGGGAATATAGTAAGGAAGATATAAGGGAATGTGGGTTAAATTTAATAAAGTTTTGTTGAAAGCAGAAGGGAATTCAAAGGATTGGTCTTTGGACCTACCTTTCTGAATAACTGAAAATGACATCATTCCCCTTGTTAAAAACATGATGTTGTAGCTGAAAATATTTTCAATTTTTTCCCAAGTTCATAGAAGGAAAATATCCATGAGTTTTACCTTTTAGAGAGAGAAATACTTTGTTCTTAATTGGAGCGTGCTTTCTCAGGCTTTTGTACACTAAGCAACAGGTGCATGTTTTATTTGTTGTGTTGGGTTTTGAGTTGTTTTTTTAATAAACTCTCTACACTAGGTTTGTTCAAGAGATCTAGTCTGTGCAAGAGAACTTGTTCATTCAAGAGCATCTCGATGTAGACTTGACCTCCAGGGGTTCCTTCCGATATAAATTATTCCATAATTTCTTCTTTAAGTCCTATAATTCTGTTCTATTAGTTTGTACTGTTAAAGTGATATAAACATTTTATCCTCGATTATACTCTTTTAGAGCAACAGTATATACTGTTTCCAGGGCATCCATGAATTTCAATAATTGAACTAAAATATTAGAAATGTGAGTGCTTCAGAATGCAAGGGATTAGTAAATTCAAATGTTTGGTGAGATCTGTACTATATTTAAGTCTTTTTGACACACAGATGTTCTTTGTTACTTCTGGAATTTATGTCCTTTTTCTGGAATAGTGGCAAAATATTCTTTATTTATTGTTTTTGATTCCTGCCTACACTTCTGTGTCAATGTGGAACTTTCCCTGCCATGTATTACATTATAATAAAAGCAGGTGTGAGGAAGGTATATATACCTCTGTCCCAAAGCAGGTGACCCATTTGCCCTCAGACCGTTTTAGAAGGCCTTATCAGCATGAAGGACCTTACAGAGAGGGATGGTTTGGTGGTAGCACTGTACCTGCCAATCTGCAAGAACAACCACATTCCTTAACAGCTGGCAATAAATGTCACCTCCCTTTGAAGCAGCATTAACAACCAAGCCCCTATTCAGTAGTGAATGTCCATGTATCTGAGGTCCACAGCTTGGGGGATATATATGTATTTTTTTGCTGCAGGTTCTTGGCATTATTTACTGTTGACACAAGATTGTTGCAGGTAGCACGAGTGACATGCAGCTCTGTAAAAATCCTATGAGTCCTTTGGCTGTAGTGTGCTTTTCCATTACCCTATCCTTTGTTCAGCGTGGATGGAGGAACAGCAGTGGAGAGGACTAGAACGTTGTATTTGTTATCATTTGAGTTATTTATTTTTAGATTAAACCTAATGCCACTTACTTGGCAAGGCTTAGGAATGCCATTATTGTGTTAAACCGTGTCCCTGTGTAGTGGTCTGCTGGGCACAGTATGATGTCTCTCCTCTCCCAGAAAGAAAAATAATCACACAGCTATTGATAAAATTCATAGTGGATGACCGGAGGAAACTAGAGTTTCCGAGGCTTGAGCTTGGCCAAATGATGAGAAAGAACAAATTCTAGTAATGAAGCTGCAATAAAAATGTTTCTTTCAGTGTGAAGGTGGTAAAATTGACTTCTAAATAAAGGATGTGGTCCTGGCTTAGGCTAGGTGATGACTACCAGAGATCAGGAAAGATTTTTGATATTTTTGCTTTAAAAAGACACAAGCCAAATTGCAAAGATGAGTTTGGCTAAGGCCGGGCCAGTGTTTAGTGATTTGTAATGTCATCAAAGAACTGGGAAGTTTAGTTAGTTCATTAATTTTTACCCTAAATTCAGGGATGGGTACAATTCGGATGGCCAGTGGCCAATCTTTAACCATAGACCTCTGAGTTACTGGCAGGCTGACCTTGTGTCTCAGGAAAAACAGGACAGAGAGCAACCTCTGCAATTCTTACCCCCAACTCACATTCTACCTGAGCAGAAGATACTGTGCCATCTTCAGCTTC
This sequence comes from Lycocorax pyrrhopterus obiensis, assembly GCA_014706295.1. NCBI lineage: Eukaryota > Metazoa > Chordata > Aves > Passeriformes > Paradisaeidae > Lycocorax > Lycocorax pyrrhopterus. The sequence goes on along the minus strand of JACSVZ010000001.1, from coordinate 109,785,858 downwards.
CATAGGAATTACAAAATGTTTTGTTTTGGAAGGGACCTTAAAGGTCATCTCGTTCCAGCCCTCGTAAGGGACACCTTACACTACACCAGATTGCTCAGAGCCCCATCCAACCTGGCCTTGGACACTTCCAGGGATGGGGCATCCACAGCTTCTCTGGGCAACCTGTGCCAGGGCCTCATCATCCTCACAGTGAAGAATCTCTTCCTAGCTAATATAAACCCTCTTTCACTTCAAAGCCTTTACCTCTAGTTCTCTCACAACAAGCTCTTGTAAAATCATCTTGTAAAAAGTCCCTCTCCAGGTGTCTTGATTAACTGATCTGTTTGTTAATGTAAAGTACAATGACAGCAGGCACCATTAAAGGCCAATACAAAACACTTTGCTGTGCCATTAGTATATTGGTGAGTAATTTTTTTGCTTCATTGTCTTTATTCTTTCAGTTCTACGGGATGACTTCAGACAAAATCCATCAGATGTCATGGTAGCTGTGGGGGAGCCTGCGGTGATGGAATGCCAGCCCCCAAGAGGTCACCCAGAACCCACTATATCATGGAAGAAAGATGGGACCCCTCTAGATGACAAAGATGAGAGAATTACAGTGAGTATAAAAAGTTTTTCCAAACAACACAAGAATCAACTAATCTAAAATTACTTGTCTCTTGAGCATGTGAGCATCTGGCTGTGCTGTCCTTTCTAGGATGTGTCCTTTCCTTGCCTCAGAGGCAAGGGCTAGTTTGCATTTAGCTTGGAATGTAACCTCTCATCTCATAGTACTTCATTGCAGGGTATGCATGTTTGTTAAAGAGGCCTAAGCAAAACCTGTGTTCTTCTCTCCCTCAGAAGAATTAGAAGCTTGTGGAAATGAAATTCATTATACTTGTCACTGTTCTATAATTTCCTTACCTTTTATCCACCTACAAGTTTCCTCAACGTGTAATATCTACCTTCTTTAGTTGGAAGGAGAAACTACGAGTAGTCTGATTGAGATCTTCTTTTGTAATTCTGTTGAAAATAATAAACGCAGAAAAGTTGTGTGTTGTGTTAGAAAGGATAAAAAGGGTTTGGGGATATAGACACATTTCTTTAGAGAGATAATGGCTTATCCTGCCATCTCAAATAAATCTGCTTTCTCATTAGAGGTGTCATGCTCATTTGTATCTGTAGCTTGCTGAATACAGTGCATGGCTATTCAAGAGTATGGATAAAGCAGCTTCTCAAATCAGAACATTATCTTTTTATTTTAGTTTCTGACATGTGAAACAATAAGCTAGTGCGCCTAAATGTCTTGGAGAAATGGCAGTGAAAAATTGAGTTCAAAAATCATTTATTTGCTGCCAACATGGAGTTACAAGAAACATGTTTCCCCAGGAGAGAAACTGTATCGCCTGAAAGCACATACCATCCTGTTGGTACTGGAAAGATTACTAGTGTAAAGCAAGATCTGAGGCACATACCATTTACATGCCTCAATCACATACTGAAATGAGGGAAATGTTTAATGGAAGTTCTCTTAGACCCCAGCAACCTAAGTATAAAATTACGGTTTTGGTTTTAGATTGAAATTGCCTGTTATTCCATTTATTTTTTACAAACAAGACAAAGCCCAGGCATTCTGCAGTTGTGGCATATGCATACATTTAAATTTTTAAGTACCCTACCCAACCTATACTGATTGCTGGCTATTAACTCTGTTCCTCCAATCATACTTGCTAAGAACTTGCAATTTCCTTTTCAAATCTCCTTCCAACCATGACAAGTCAATTGACCTGAGATAAAGAGAAGATTCCAGTGCTACCTATGGGGTTTTTTTCCCCAGGAAGCAGTTTCTAAACTTATATTTTCTATTGCTACAGTGTATTCTCTCAAAGGATTTTCAGGTGTTGCCTATTAAGTACATTTCTTTTGTTATACATGAAAACTGTTCCAGCTGCCGGAACAAAGACATACCCAGAACAAGAGTAGCTATCACTGACTGGCAGTGTCACCTGTAGTCATTAAAGCTGCTCTTAGGATGAAATAAAGCCCCTCAGTTTGGTTTTATTTTCTGGTGTTTGTATCAAATACTCACCCACACAGTATTCTTTCACCATGCCATCTGGCAGAGTTATCGTGTGTTATCGGCGTCTCCTCCCAAAAACAAACAAATGGAAGTGAGTTTTGATGCAGGTGTAGATAGACACTTGTCTCAGGTACCCATATGAGTGCCTTTTTCCAGAGGTGTAAGTAACAGAGCTGCCATAGCCCAGCTTAGCCGTGTCCATTGACGTCCTGTGTGCCTGGCATTGTCCTAAGCAGCACTCTCGGTATCGTGGGTGCTTCCTCACATGGGCGGGCGAGAGAGAGCCTGAGCAACATTGTGATGCAGATTTGCATCGTCTTACAGCTGTAGCAGGGTCTTGCCAAGTGAGTGAATATGCGTTCAGATGTACCTCTTTACAGCTTTGCAGTAACCATCTGTATGATCTTGCTAGTGGCTGGGAGGGGAGGGGAGACTGGGACCTGGAATGGACGACTTGCTAAAGGGCAGATGGGAATGAAATGCTAATTGTGAAACCTGACTTAGAATTATTCTGTTCCTGTTCATTTGTCTCCTTAAAGGCATTTCTATTTCAGTTTGGCAACAGGACCAAAAAAACCCTACAAGAGTTCAAAAGCTGAAATAAGGATGAAATCGATGGGTTTTAAGTGACAGGTTTCTTTTCTTTTTTTAATTAAGCATCTACATATAAAATGAACACGTACCTTCATGTGGCAGCAAAATTTTGATTGACTCAGTGGCAGTAAATTTCCGTAATAGAAGTGTGACTTTCCTCTTTTTAAGCCATGAAATTAGCAGATCAGGAAAGGTCAAACTATATGTCTTGGTGTTCAATACATATGTAGTACCAGTGGGCCTTTAATAAATGAAACAGCTTTGGTGGCTCCACTTCTAAAGCATTTCCAATTGTTTTCATTCTTACAGGTTTGTTGATCTTTGACTCATTGCAATTTTAAGAGTTCTGTAAGTGTCAAAGGCTGTTAGAAGCATTTCATATTAATGCTTTCCTTTCTGACAAGAGATTTAAAATGAGCATTAAGACAGTACTTTTTCTGAATAAGGCATGATGCTTGACATCTCTTTTACTATTCATATCTATATTTTCTTCAAAAAGATGGTATCTTCATGAAGCAACATTATTTTTAATATTTGGAAGCTTTTTTTCTTCTCTACTCATAGATGACAGTATCATCTATGAGACAGAAAAACTGGACTTTTCAGAATGAGTACTAAGAGTGCCAGAGAAACAGAGCTGGAAGCTCCGTTCCTGGCTGAGAATTGGAAGCAAAAGATGTAGCTAAATAGCAGATAAATAAGATCCAAGTTAAGGCATGACTTCCTCAGGAATGCAATAAAAAGAAAATATTGTTTTGTCCTGGGTAGAGTTAGGGAAATCAATGTGTTTATGTAGGTGAGATAATAAAAATCAGTCTTCTCATATTTTTGGTCCATTGGTAGGGCAAATAAGTGCGCTTTGAAGAGAAAAAAATGTGTATGTCTGTCAGGTTATAAACTAGTGAATGGAACAAATAGGAAATGAAAGTTAAGGTTGAGGGCAGAGCTATCTGTGAAGGGGATTATAGAAGCAGACATTTTATTTGAGCACAGCTCTCCCAGCAGTGCTCAGTTTTAGAGACCTGGTGTAGGCTCTTCAGTGCACAAATGTCTACTGGGTGCACCTGATGGAGAATCATCACCAAAATATTTTTTCTCTCTACTCTTGAGTGTGTTGTCTATAAATAGTTTTCTCAGTGCATTGGGGCTCAACGTGATTTTCCTCATGTGTGTTCCTTACACCATGTTATGAAAGTAAATGCCTAATCTGGCTAATCCCTCTCCAGATATTACAAATGAAGCTGGAACAGTCTTGCCTGTGAAGCAAACACTTATCTTTAGCTTAATTTATTGAATTGAAAAACAGTTATCATGAGGACAGAGCAGAACTAGCATGATTCTGTGCTCATCTAGTTAATTTTTCTCCTGGGATTACTGTGGAATCAAGAATCCCTCTTGTAATATATATATATAGCTGAAAAGCAGAGCCTCAGCTCAATCTGGTGGATAGCTCTAATTTCTCACTGCAAAGAGTGTAAAGCTCAAATGTATTTTTCCAATTTCTTGTATAACCCATCTGCACTAGGAGAGGCTGTGTGACACTCCTCTTGGAGCTGAGACCTGGTGGAGAAAGAAGGTGCAAGGTCTTGTCCGTGAGCAAGAGAGAAGGGAGCGCACCAGGGTGGGGAAGTTCCTGCTTCTGTTTCCAGCCGTTCATGGTGTTTACACATTTGGCACTGGTGAAGTTCATAGACCTGCCCGTTGCCTGGAGCAAGGATCTAGGCCAGGGCTCCAGGCTTCCAGGCATCCTCACCAGGAACAGCCCTGCTCCCAGCCCCAGCAGTCTAGCCATCCTTTTTGCATGGCAGCACAGTGTCATTAGGACGTAGCCACGTGTGTCACCTTGGTGCCAAAAGCTGTGAGTTTGCATTCCCTCGGGCTGAGGAGGAAGTGCAATCAGTGTAGTTTCTGCTGACTGCTGTAATCACTGGGTTTGCTCTTTCCAAATGTATTTTGTCTGGATGCAGTTGGCAGAGTGTCAGTGGCGGCGAGTGCCATTAGCAATGACTTGCTCAGGCACTCGCAGTAATCACAGTGAATATTGGTTGCTTGTAAGCCTGTGAATTCAGTGTGCCTCCATTCACTTCTCACCCATTTTCCTGCTGTACTCCAGAAACCTCCCACTACTTTTCGAATGCTGTTTCCAGTGCCTTCCTACCACACACCCCATCATGAAATTTTCACCTCGTTCCCCGGCCATTTCCTCCATCTCCCAACGTGTGCTCGCATCCACCCAGCCTGTCTGGCTCTGTCACCTGATTAGCGATACCTGCTTGTGTGGAGGTAACTATTTGGAAGCTCAGACAAGCAAACCCTCCTGCAGCATGCTGTGAAGTCAAGGCATTCTTCCCTGGGCTTCGCTGTTGCTGGAAATGGCTGGTGTGCTGTGATTTCTGATGGCTGCGGTGGTGTCTGCCTGTGTTAGGTTTGCTCAGAGCCTCCCTCAAGGAGCTGTGTTGCTGCTCTGTCTTCTTTGTGAATCCCAAATGCAGCTGCCTCTCTGTAAGATGCTGACACCAGTAATCTAACCAAGATGGTGGGGCCTTTGAGCGTATCTTTAGGCAAAAACTGGCAATAATTACAGACTCTCAGGAGCGCAGAGTGTTCAAAGAGGATTTTGTGGCTCTCCCATCTAGACAGGGCAACCTCCATGTGCTTTTGGATCTATCAATTTGTCTTATATTTTAGCAGCAATGCCTGCATAATTGACTAAGCCTCAGTGAAATCAGGATGCAGTCAGAGTGCCTGTAATTATCAGTGCTTTCCCAGTGGGAGAAGGTATACATATCTTGCATAAGCTCCAGACCAAGCTGATGTTTGAGCCGGGTTTGGAGGTCAGGATTTCATAGCTGGGTCTGTTCCTGCCCCATGACCACTAGTAGCCCATGCTTCAGAAAGCTTCCTAATTGTTCACATCAAGTCATGGTATAGGTGGTAGAAGAAAAAAGCTATGCATGCTGAACATGAAATTTTAATAGGTAAAATCTTTTACATATACATGAAAAAGGATGCTGGTACCTAAGAAAGAAATCCTTTGTAATTGAATACAAAAAGCAAAGCCTTTGCACTGAAACTTCCATGCAGCAGTGTGATTGCAATTTCCCCCTCTTTCGTATTAACTCTTATCTCTCATTTATCCTGAATCATCCTCATTTGATTTTTAAAAGAAAAAGCTTGAGAAGCCATTTATCTTTCCTTGTTCAAGTTTCTTAGCTTTAAAGATCAAAGTTACAAGATGAATAATGCATACAGGTTTTCATTCCTTTTTTGTGTGGCTGTCTTGTGACATCAACAGTTTTGAATGACTTACACTCTTATTTTAGATGAGTTCCAACTTAAATTTCCAATTCCCGTCTCCTTTCCTGGCCCTTAAATAGTACATCACAAATGCGCAGCATTTATTGCATCTTACACAATGCTATTTCTACATGAGTGAGTGGTGAAAATGTTTTTACAAAATGTGAAAACAAAGCCTTCTGATCCTCTGTTGTGACAGGAAAACCTCCTTAATGCTACCATCCACAGGAAGATGTTTCACGTGTTTGCCCCAATTTTTCTCTTAATGAATTGTCGAAGAGAACTGCGTTCGTTCTTCTTGGTGGTGACCAGTCATAGCCTCACTGTGCTTTGGCAAGTTTAAAACTACATAGGTGGATCCCAGCGTGACCTTGATCATACGAAGAAAGAAAAAAGGAAGTGGAAGAAATTGCTATGACTGTCAGTTAAAAAGGAAAAGAGAAAGTGTTGTTAGTATTGGAGGGAACAGTGGAAAGAGCTGAAATTAATTCCCTCTTTAGGAAAGGGTCTTTCTTTCTAAAGTTAAATTGCAGGGAAAAATTGCAATGGGGAGGTGAATCAAGAGAAATGAAACAAAAACTGATTGAATTTGTTGGGTGTTTTGTGTGGAGTAACAGTCTTAACCCATTACTGCAGCAATGTTCCTGACAGAAACCATACGATTGCGGTGCCACTCCAAATTAATTCAAGATGTTTATCCTTATTTCTTTCTTCTCCATTTCTCTTTGGGGTTTTTTTTCAGGCCTCCTCTCTTTTTCATTGATTTATTGATCTCTTTAACACCTTCATTTCCCCAAATTACGTACTTTAGATACACAGCAAAAGAATGCACATTCCTGTAGAAGCTGTAATTCGGATGGTAATATTGTCTCTGCTGTGGAGAGCTGCATGAGAGATCATGGCCTGGGTGCACAGCACGCAAAGCAATGGGGGTGAGGGGAAGGCAGGGAGCAAGGACTTACAGTTCAGGGTTTTATTTCATTTTAATTGTTTTTCTTTTTTGGGGCAGATTAAAGGGCAAGCAGCAATTTCCTATAGGCCCCAAGAGAGTTAGAAGGAGAAGTGTATTTTTTCTTCTGATTCCCAATATGTATTTGCTGCCCCCCAGCAATTTCCTTTCTTCCAAGTCCTTTTTCTTACTCCCTGGGAGGGTTGGCTTCCCGCTCTACCTCTCTTTTTACTTCAGCTGCTGATCCCTGCAATGATGGCTTCCTCAAGGATTAAAAGTAGTTTTTTGTTGATGATTTATATTTCTTCTACTCTTAATATTGTTTCCCCAGGTGACACAGCTGGAGCTGCTGTGAGTTAACTTGGCACCCCAAGAGGGAAAAAAAATGTAAAAAATTGTGAAAAATAATTTGGAACCACACAGCTGTCCCAGAGGATAGTGAGAATGCCTCTGAACCCTGCTGTTTCTTCCCCTTGGTTTTTCCTAAATATGACATTGTTGTTCTGTGTTCCCACTTAAAGCTCTGTTTCAGGGTCCCTGTTGCTCCTGCTGAAATCTCTCTGCTCTCCAGATTCCACAAATCTTTCAAAATGTGTCTTCTGGATCACCTCTCCCTTCTTTTCTGCACCAAGTGCTTGTGCTGTCTCCTGCCTTATCGTGAGGACACCTTTCCCATTTTCCCCCTCAATTCTGTGTGCATGCCTGCCTCTTCCCCTGCCGTGTCTAAACCACTCAGGTTTCCACATCTGCACAACCACTCTCTGCTAAGACAAAGGGTTCTCAGGGATCTTCTGCTACACTGCTACTTCCCATGTAATTTTTTTTTTTATTATCATAAGCATACCCAAGCTCTTTTCAGAGGTACATTAGTCTTTGATTATCTTTTGTTACATCGTTTTGTGTGTTGTTTGTGGGGTTTTTGTCTGAGCCCTAAAAAACGTTACTTTCTACAGAGGACTGCGCTCACCTTGGTAGGTTGTAAAAATCTGATTAATAGCCTGGGCTAACATGAAGTGGAGGAATATCACACAGACTTTTATTTTTGTATCCATTTTCCTCTTTCGCTTCTTCCATCCTGCTTGGAGTCTGACCATCCTCACTTCATTTTTCAGACTCAGCTCTTTGAAACAAAACTTCTCATCTCTAACACATCCACAAGCAGTTTCCAGCCGCGACCACAGCTGCCAAGAGCGAGAGCTCGAGTTCTGCATGTCAGTGTGGATTGGAAATCCTAACCTATTACAAGATTCTCCCCTGGCAGCTTGCGTTTCAGGTTTGCCATTTGAAGGGGCGTCGCTGTGCAGATGTTGTCGGGCAGATGTGAGCTCTCGGCTCGCCGTGGGTCGCCCGGCAGCCATATGGCAGCGGTTAATGTGGCGCCGAGCCCGGGCTAATGAGCCCTGCTGCGAGACAGGGGCTAGCGCGGCCACACAGCTCCTGTGGCACCGAGGGGAAAGGGGCTTGACGTCTCCATCCACGTGCCAAACCAAGGCAAACGGCCTGAAAACGCCCATGTGGATGTTCCCTTCTTCTCTGCAGCTCTTACAGTCAACAGTCCGGAATACTTCTCTGGGGGATGAGGTGCTTTCTCCATTTGCTGTAAGGAAATGGTGAGGAAAAAGCCCATCAGTCTCAAGTGTTTGGGTCATGCTCAATGCCCAGCATTGTTCTAATGTGGTTTAAATGGCTCATTATTGACCCTGAATCTTCTGGGCTGGGTAGGGTAAACCATGCATAGGTTGACACTTGATGTGATACGTCTTCCCAGCAGACATCTCCGAAGAATAATGTTGGTCTCTGGAATTAGGGGAAAGGGAAGGAGCCTCATGACACAGGGCAAAAGGTGGCCCAATGTCAAACATCTGTGGGCTGAGGAGAACACCAGGGTCGGTAGGCTTGTGCTGGTTATCACAGGGACTAGATTTTGCATTTAGGGCCAAACTGACCTCCTCTGTTCCCAAGGGCATGCCTGCTAGCAGTGCAATCCACAGTGTGAGGTTATCAGATTTATAGACTGTGCTCACACTAACCAAAAGGACTGGAATTAAAACTCACCATAACTCAGTGTTAGATAAAAAGGCTCCTATGGTCATTCATTTGCTGGCGTTTTAAACCAAGTAATTGCTGATCACATTTGACCCTAGAGCTGTAAGAATATCTGTTCCTTCTGTTTTTTCTCACAACTTTCAAAAATGTTCTTTTGCATCAGTGATGTCCTTTGCTCCAGCTATTTTTGTCTTCTCACCACTTAAAAAGTTCAGCATTAGACATGCATAACTATGGTTTCTCAGTATCGTTTCACCCAGCAGTAGTGAAAAGTACTCCTTTAATGTGAAATAAGTGTATTTTTCTACAGTCAGCTTTACTTTAGACCAATTTCTACTTTCAATTGTGAAAGTAAAGCAAAGAAAAATGGGGCTCTTTTGCAGATACTCTGTGGACTTAAAAGAATTTGAAAACTTCTCATTGAGTCAAAATTCTCTACGGATTTCTTTTGTCCCTAGTCATGAACTGATGACCTAGATAGTAAAAGAAAATAAATGCCTGCAGCAAATAGAGTATGTGTTAGATATCTGAGTTTTGGGACATTCACAGGCCTAGATATTAGACTATCAGGATTTTCTTGTTAAAATGGCTTATTGAGAGTTTTGAACCTCTGGGACCATCTGAAATTATAGAAATGGTGTCTGGGAAGCTTCTTCCTAAAAAATAATAAAAAGCCAGGTGGTTGTTATCTCAGACTGGGTTACTTGTGCTATCCAGGGTGTGTAGGACTTTATGATTTGGATGGTTAGGAGCAAAGGTGATTTATTATGCTGAGAAAGTAAATTCTTTGTTTTGTTTGGCTGACGGTCTCGTCGTTGGGGGTTTTTTGGATGAATAAGAAAGATGAAAAAGGGATGTGGGAGGGAAATTATTTCTTCATTCATTTTATTCTCCTAATGAAAAAGAAACATTTTTGTTTGGTTAGTTTTTTTAAGCAGTCAGGAGAGGAGCCTTTCCTTATATTACAGACAATAAAGATGAAGACTGGGCTTAGAAAGCTAATTCTTCCCTTCCCCTCCCTTCATCAGCTGCAGGGAAATCTTACATGTAGAGTGTGGACATCCTCCTCTAAGTCAAAAATCTGGGAAACACTGTTCTCTCCAGCCCCTTAGTAACTGCTGTGCCATCTCTGATTCCTCCTCAGGACCGAAAAAACAGTGAGTGGCAAAGCAATACTGAAAAAAATTAGTCTTTCAGAGGTTGTTATGAGTCTGACACACCAAACATTAGGACTCACAGTGGGAAGTGAGCAACCTGTGCACAGGCAGAAAAAGTGTTTGGAGTAGATTCCACTGGACATGAGACTTAGGATCCCTATTGATCAAATGTGCAGCACAGCACTACAAATTTTCTGCCTTCCAAGGTTCTTTCATGCAGACTCCTGGACCTATCAGCCTTTATTTTTACTGTATTGAGGTTTATTTAATACTCTTATACAGAGATATTTCAATTGGTAAAGCATGAAAGACCTTCTAATAAACAGATATCCTGCAGAAATCAATGTATTATTTGTGGCAAGTCTGTACAGTGGCGTGAAGCACCCCAGCTCCTCACTGTGTTCACTCTTTTCCAAACACTGAAACCCTCTCCATTTCGGGGGATGGGAGGGAGAAATAAAAAGGTACATTTTTTTTCTTGAAAGTCTCTAGTGGACCTTATAAATTTGATTGTACTTGGCATTTTTGATATTCCTAGTTGCTTGCACACCACAGCAGCCACATGTTGTCACTTAAAATCTAAATATCGGATAACTGCTAACTGAGACTTTATTGTGTATCATGCTTATTTTAGGAATTACTTTTGTAAAGTAAAAATGACACTAACTCTAAAAGCATGTTTAATAAAACCTCAACAATCTGTGTGCTGAGTTTGCACATATTATGTTCTCATAATCAAAAGAAAAATGTAGAATAAAAATAGTAGAGAAGAACAGTGCCCATTTTTGGAGCCTTGAACAGCTGTAAGTGATTAGAGCTTCTTGTTTGGTTTGCTTTGATTTTTTGGTCTACTTTTTGAAAGTTCTGTCAACTTCACTTTTGCTTATTTCACTTTGTTTGGATAGTTTTGCCTTACTGAGTTTCCTGTGATGCTTCTGGTTATTAGAAAAGTCTAGTCCAAATCACAGCACTTCAAAAATAATAATTTTTCAGTTCTTGGGTTTCTTCAACCCAACAGAGTACTTCTCTCTCTCCAGGTAATAATATACTCACAATTACTTGCTGCCAAGTTCAGACATTCACCACGTGCAGTAGTGTGGGATTCACACACACATTGCAGGGTGTTATTCCAGACTCCTGTGTAATATTATGCAGGGCCAAGTCTGCCTGCTTGAGGTTGTCCTCCTTGAAAGGGAAAGGGGAAAAAAAACCTGCTTTCTCTCTGTATCTATCTGTAGGATAATTCTTGCTAATACTCATGTTGCACTGAGCAATTAATTGATTTTTTTTTTTCCTTCTGAAAAATCGTTATCTAACAAGAATCTATTTGGCACATGGTCGCATGAACATTGTTGCTTTGTTTAACGTGGAAGTGTGGGTGGTTAGTTATGCTTGGATCTGTTCATACTCATCTTGATTTTTTTCTAGCTCAGCAGCTTTGCTTTTGCCTCTGCTGCCGTTGTCAGTTGTCTGCTTGCCTCTGCTCGGCCCCCTGGTTCTGGAATAAGCTGGAATAAGTGAATAAGCTTAAGAGTAAATAAACCCCACAAATTTGGCAGGGGAAATAATGCTGTTAAAAAAGTAAAGCATGAACAAGTGAAAAGCTTTCCTGGTGTATATCTCAAAGTATTTCTACTGCTACATGGAATATATTGAATTTTGAAACTAGCCATAGAGATAACTATGCTTAAGTAATTTGCCTTCCCTCACGAAATATGAAATTTGGTTCCTTGAACAAAAGGATGATGAATCAAGATCTCTTAACTGTAAGTTTGGGGGGGAGGGGTTTTGCATCATTGTTTTCCAGAGTGTCTATGCCGTTCAGAATGTCAAGTTTTTGAAAGTGAAAGATGTTGACATGATGGTTTGGGGTTCCCTCCAGCACGCCTCACATTTCAAACTCTGCACATCTTGCTCTCCCCGTTCGTATGAAATCATTTGTCTCTTAGGACTTCTCTGAACTGTGGTGTTCAGTTTGAGCATTTCTCTTGGAGTAAGACCTAATGAAAATCAAGAAGGAAAAAAAAAAATTGCTCGTTCAGGGTGAAGTGTTACCACAGAAGCTGCAGGTACCTGATTGAAGCAATTTCATGGTGCATAGTAGGTATTCCAGATATGAGTGTTTGTGCTCTCTGGCAGACCTGTACACTGGATAGAATCACAGAAGACCTGGTTTTGCCATGCGACTATAAAGTCATTGCAACATGATTCCTAGCAGTGCGCTGCAAAACGTTTTCCTACAGAGAAAATTACTGTGCAGTAAATGAAAGATTGCCTTGAGGTAGAGAGTCTGCAAGCTAAGCAGAGCAGATTGCTGGGCTGCTGCAATCTTCCTGTGTGATTTTGGGCAAGCCTTGAAGTTGTTCAGTTCTTCTTATTCAGCGTTTCATGAGTTGTGGACCTGAATTGTTTCATACATGTAAAGCAGCCTGACACTTGCAACAAAGCTGTGTTGTGCCATCTTTGTGCATGCAAAGTGTTATTGCATCCTAAATCATAAATGGGCTCTTTTTGGTAGACACAACAGTAGAATCATAACCTTTCATATTCAGGCCATGCTCCACTCCAGGTGTTGGTGATTGTATAATACTTGCAGGATCTAGCCCAGCTACAAATACTTGGAGATTTTCTGTGATTATAAAGAAA